>OW028739.1:10000000-12500000 GCA_932294355.1 Aporophyla lueneburgensis
CATATTATTACCCACAGTTAAAACTTATTATACAAATTGAATGAGTGACGTAAGCTTCGAACTTAGAGTTACAACTTCTAAGTATTCATTTATTTTAACAATACAAAAAGCTAAGCCAGTAAGCATAAGTTAAATCCAATAAACCCTTTGCTTTAATCGGAATTTTCAGCACGGTTAGTCAGTAATCTGATAGAGGTATAATTATCATATCAAATCCATCTGATAAGCCACCCCAGCCCACAAACAGAATAATCCTCTTTATTATATTAGTAGATACGATAACGCGTAAGCCCGTGTCCTAGTATAAGCGATCGTCGCGTGCAATTTTGAATCATCTCGAACATGTATTTCGTACCCCTGACACGCCTCGCTCATTTGTCCGAAAAAAAACCGGCCAAGTGCGATTCGGACTCGCGCACCGACGGTTCCGCACAAACCTGTATGTATGCTCGGTTTATGCATAAAGTTTATGTTTATGAAATGAAATGGTTTTTTTTTAAATTTTTATAGTTAAGTTGATTGAATGAAAGGTAAATTGCGGCTTACGATTTATGACGTATTAAAAAAAAACTACTTACTGGATCTCGTCCAAACCAATTTTCGGTGGAAGTTTACATGGTTATGTACATTATATATTTTTTTTAGTTTTATCATTCTCTTATTTTAGAAGTTACGGGGTGGGGGACACACATTTTACCACTTTAGAAGTGTCTCTCGCGCAAACTATTCGGTTTAGAAAAAAATGATATTAGAAACCTTTATACCATTTTTGAAGACCTATTCATAGATACACCACACGTATAGGTTTGATGAAAAAAAAAAATTGAGTTTCAGTTCAATGTATGGGGAACCCCAAACATCTATTTACCAAGTTTCAACAGCATAGCTCTTATAGTTTCAGAAAAAAGTGGCTGTGACATACGGACGGACAGACAGACAGACAGACATGACGAATCTATAAGAGTTCCGTTTTTTGCCATTTGGCAACGGAACCCTAAAAAAGGTCCTCTGTCTATACGACAACGTGTTTAGGTTCGTCCAAGGCGACGACGCGACGTTCGCTTATATTAGGATACGGGATAAGAGTGGATTTGGTCGATGGAACGCTTGCAAGCGTAAATCTCACGCATGCACTTCAATTCTTATCAAATACGCACTAAGATAACGTTTTTTTAACGAGGTCAAAAATTTGCATGTTATTTAACTATCTATGTTGCCATCATCATCATCATCATTTCAGCCATAAGACGTCCACTGTTGGACATAGGCCTTCCCCAATTTGGGGGGACTTGACATAATTGCCACGATTGACAGGCGGAATGGCGATCGCAGTATGGTGGTAAAATGAATAAGGAACGCTGCTGCCCATTCTCTAGTAAGTCCCTTATTCGCGTCTTATGACACCCACGGGTTGACGTAGAATAGAAGAAATGGAATGGTGCTATTCCTTACGTCCGGCACCACACAGAACCGTTGCCATAAGAAATTCAAAAATGAAAAACAGTGCCACTAAAAATGGCGCAGCCGTCATTCTTTCGCGAATGATCTGGGTTAATTCCGTTATCCCGCGACAAAAGATATTTTGTAGTCATTTAAAGCTGCGATTTATTTTAAAATTGAGGGTTACCTTTCCACTTGTCGACGGGCAGCTCCATATCCTCGAAGCTCTGATCGTACTGCGCGGACACGGGCTCGTCGTCCGGGTCGGCGTACTGCGCCAAGTACTCATGGGCAAGCGCCTGCTCCGCGGTGATACGCCTGGAACAGTGCACTTGGTCGTCAGTAAAGAGTAAAGAAAAGAAAGCTATTTATTCTGGATGGTCAAAGGGAAAACGAAACTTGTACGCACCCAGAAAAGGCTCGTATCTCAGCATAATGCTGCGAGATATAAAAACCAAACATCAACACTATTACCAATTAAATTGGTAAAGGGTAAGAGGATTAAGGAAATGTCGTGGCTATAAGGCCAAGGAGGTAACGTAGAAGGAATATACAAATAGCCAACACGAAAAAGTAAATCAGCTTTTAATGAGTTTTGTGAATGTAGAATACAATTTCACTCACGCAACTGAATTGCACTACAACTCGTTACTCGCGATCTAAAGTATCGGTTGTGGTCCATTCATATCAAATTACATCTGCTGTACATCATTTAAAATGTAAATATAAATAAACGTATTCTAATGATATTCATTTTTGCTCATACTCTATAAGGTAAACCATGGAGAACAGGTTTTACTTGTAAACGGCTGCCCACAACAGTAAGTCATCAAACCCAAGAATAACCCACGGACGCTTTTTTGGTCTTAAGGAAAATAGTTCATACAAACACCAGTTCTTTTACTTAATAATATTTCTCTACATTCTTAATATAGAGAAATATTCTTATAGATATTAGATTCTAAATAATTCTCTCACCGCAATACTACAAATACTTTTCAGTTTCTTCCGCAACCTAATTGCGCAACACACTATTAATCACAATCAAACTCATTTTGAAGGATGCTAATTCGATGTTTCAAATGTAGGAAAAATTTGTCTGATGAACAACGTAAATAAAGCAGTGAATGTGGTTGAAATGTCAGTTTTTGTCACAGACCGGGGAAGCATGGCACAAAAGGGCCTTTATACAAGTAGTGGGTAGAACAAGTCTGCCGATGATGTTGACAACTTACTTGTCAGCGTCCAACTCCAACATCAGCTCAAGCAGGTTGACGGCCAATGGGTTCGCGCCGCGGAACACCTCGCGGAAATCACGCCTTTTCAGCGCCGGCAGAGACTGAATGTAGTTCCTTGCCTGAAACATGGCAACACCAACGCACGTTATACCACAATATTAAAAGTGGGAATGTCCCCGTCAAGATTGGCAACGGGACAGCGTTACGTGAGCACCAAATGGGTAACCAATAAATGCGTCTGTACGTATGTGACTCTGTAATGCCGAAACGGCTGTACAGATTTAGATGTTTCTTCTAGATGTGTAATAAAATGTCACCAAATTCTTATCTCAAAATTTAAGAACCACCTACGAAGCATGCGGGTTGCCACATTTATATAACGTAGCAACTAGCATGACTGTGCATTACTATACGTTTTAACTATATATTCTTCAATTAGCGCAGTGCCAGTGCTAATTGTTTCGATCTTTTTACTGTGTGTAGGTGCATCAATATTGAAGTTGTAGTGAGCGCCAATTTCCGTGTATGGTAAAAATATGGCGTTTTATGAGGATAATAGTCTGCCTTGACTCAGGTACATAACCTATGTATGTATCTTATATCTTTAAACGAGCAATTCTTGTATATATGTATATATATATCTGTCTATACCTATGAAATTGCCGTTCTGCAGTACTGGCCATTTCAAATCAAAATAATTTTTGTTTGTCTAAGAATTCTAATTTCAAATTAATTTTATTTTAAAAACATGGAATTCTTTTTCCAAAAGTAGTCATTTGTTTATTGATTAGTGTTACATTTTCATCGCATTTCAATGTTTTTCGTCATCATGGATACGTTAAAAATTCGAGTAATTATGGAATATGAGTACCGTCGTGGCAGCAACGCGGCACAAGCGGCACGCAACATAACGACGTTTACGGAGCTAACACTACAAACCAACGCACCACCTGTTATTGGTTTGCTCGCTTCCTTTCTGGAAATTTCGACCTGAAAAATGAACCTCGCGGTCGTCCGAAGACTTAGGTCGACAATGACGAATTAAAGGCGATTGTGGAAGCTGATGATACACAATCTACGGCTGAATTAGCAGCAGCTTTCGACGTTAGCGTCAAAACAATATTGGTCCATTTGCGTCAAATTGGCAAGGTAAAAAAGCTTGACAAATGGGTGCCCTACGTACTCAATGATCGCCAGCGCGAAGTACGCGTCGAGAGGCGCCTTGCACTGCTCAACAGACACACAAATGAAGGAATTTTGAACCGCATTGTTACCTGCGATGAAAAATGGATTTTGTTTGATAATCGCAAGCGCTCAGCAAGTTGGTTGGATCCTGTTTCAGCACCTAAACAATGCCCTAAACGAAAACTTACCCCTAGAAAAGTGATGGTCACTGTTTGGTGGTCTAGCGCCGGTGTGATTCATCACAGCTTCTTACCAAACGGGGTGAGCAGTACTGCAGATGTGTACTGTGAAGAACTGAACTCAATGATGGAGAAGCTGGCACATCTCCAACCAGCATTGGTCAATCGCTCGTCTCCGCGGCTGCTGCACGACAACGCGCGACCTCATACTGCACAGCAGACGGTCTCCAAGTTGCAAGAACTGGGGTTGGAAGCTCTCCGTCATCCGCCCTACTCACCAGACCTTGCGCCTACAGACTACTACTTTTTCCAGAATTTGGATAACTTCTTGGCGGGAAAAAAATTCAATACCCGAGAGGCAGTACAAAATGCCTTTGAAGAATTTGTTGCCTCCCGTCCAGCTGATTTTTTTAAGAAGGGCATCAATAAACTGCCACTGCGTTGGCAAAGATGCATTGATTGCATGGGTGATTATATATAAATAAAAAATACATGAAAAAAAATCGTTTAAATTTTTTCATACAAAACGGCATTTTCACAGGTAAAGACCTATTATAATCTGAATCTCGGAAACGGCTCCAACGATTTTCATGAAACTTAGTAAACAGGGGGTTTCGGGGGCGATAAATCGATCTAGCTAGGATTCATTTTTATAAAATGTCGTTTTATTCGTGTTTTCAATGATCAACTTTATCTATAATCAACTTGAACATAAACTTTTTATTTTAAACACAATTTACCAAAAAATACCGATCATAGCTCGGTCATCCAGATATTGTATAATAAGATATGTGGTTGTTTGTTCAAATATTAGGGTCAATGGAAATTAAACCAAATCTTGAAATATGTAACTGAAAACCACTTAAAGGGTGATTGTACTCATCATTAGGAAAAACTTTTATTACGAGACTAACCCGGAAGTTTGAAAAAAAAAACATCTGTATTCTCTCCACATGAGACTTTATTATTATGGTTGAACCAATCGATTGTTTCTTTTTTGAAGTCTGTATTTGTTTTTGAAGTCTGCATTTCTTTTTGTTAAAACTTTTTATTTTATATTGTTACCACAACTATTCTCGATAAACGATTCAACTACATATAAACGGTACTGGCGTGATGTTATGTTTTGGGATGCCGCGGATCATTTGCTGTTAATTATTGAAGAATTACATTGTTTATCTGCGAAGATCTTCATTAGATCCTAATATACTAACCCAGCCCTGAAAAATATCCATTTAAATAACGAAAAACTCATCTATATCGACTCAGTCGTTTTTGAGAGAATCGCGGTCGTACGAACATACATACGAGTCGAATACAGAACCTCTCTCTTTCGAAGTCGGTTTAAAATACAGGTGGTTACTTTTTGCATTTGGTTTGGTTCGATTCCCGGTTCAAGTACCTGTTCAAAAATGTTTGAAAGCAGTTTTACTTAGTTTTCTAATGTTTCCATTGAGTCACAATTGTTAGCATCAATATTTTGGTAACTTCCCCTTCTAACACTTTTCCAACTAGTATGTAAAATAATTAAAATAACTGCTCTAGTTACATTTCGTTATTAAAATATCAAAATACGTAGGCTAAACATCAATTTAAAAATAACTGCAGATTTATGACTTGTTATGTAAATAAGCGACAAATTAAATTTTGATTAAAATTGAATGCTCAACTGGGGAGGAAAAGGTCAAAACACAAAAGAAAGTACGCACAACTTGAATCACGTTGTTTTTGTTTTGAAAGAACAATGTCGGAAGTTCGACGAAACCCTAAAACTACAAAACTTAGTAGCAATGGGTGGAACACACAAGTCACAGAACGAATGGCTTAAAAGAAGAGAGACCGTGTACCTATCGGAAAGCACAGAGAGTAGGTCCCACACCACAAGATGTACGGGCAACCTAGAGACGGTCGTGAGAATCCGCTGGATACGGGAAGTTCAGGACCGTAAGTTGTTGTGATCCTGGACGAGGCCTTTGTCCAACAGTGGACGTCTATCGGCTGAAAAGATGATGATAAATTGAGGGGCTTATGTCAGTACAGGAATGGTCCACTGTCGCAATGATGTCAGCACCAAGGGTCGGTTCACATCTGACGGAAGATGCGTCGCGTATCATCGGTCGCGTAACGCCAGAACAGACAATTATATGAGAAAACATTCAACCTTTCACACTTAACCGATGATGCATTAGTGCGTCGAGCGTACAGCGTCTGTTCCGTTTCCGTCAACGCATTGTCGGCCGACGTAGAGCACACGCGTGGCACCGTCGTGCCACGCGTATATTAACTGATGCATTCAGACTAGACGTAACATCTGCGGAGATATTTGTGTACTGACTGTTCGAAGTTTTCTTGCATTGAAAATGTTTGATACAGAACCGACCCTTAGGGGTCGGTTCACATCTGACGGAAGATGCGTCTATTCGGTCAAATAGTGTGTTTTCATATCTGACGGAAGATGCGTCGGGCGTAATTTTGCATTTCCGTGATAAATCGTTCTGTATCAAACATGTTCAATGCAAAAAAACTTCGAACGGTCAGTACACAAATATCTCCGCAGATGTTACGTCTAGTCTGAATGCATCAGTCAATATACGCGTGGCACGACGGTGCCGCCCTTAACGTCGGCCGACAATGCGTTGACGGAAACGGAACAGACGCTGTACGCTCGACGCACTAACGCATCATCGGTTAAGTGTGAAAGGTTGAATGTTTTCTCATATAATTGTCTGTTCTGGCGTTACGCGACCGATGATACGCGACGCATCTTCCGTCAGATGTGAACCGACCCTAACAGCAAAGCAGCACTCGTATCAATAAACAAAATGATTAATGCGTTTAGAGTGGGATATTTATTTGGACAAACATGACCTATAAAACCATTTCTTTATTATGCATTAACTTCAATGATGACTCAAGTCTGAAGCAAAAATTGACGAACACATGAAGTTGGCACGCCACAAACATACAATATACAACATAAATGTACCTACTTACAGCATATTTTCTTAACAGAATAATCTTTGCTCATTAGAGGTATACAATGATAATGATGACATACATTACATCTATTCAAACAAGACACAATTTTTACAAGGTAGGCGGTGATTATTTTTGAGCGCCTAAAAACGGGAGATTATTGTTAATATTTATATTTATTTTAGTATTATTGTGTTGTTTCGCATATCAGAAAGCGTCAAAACCAGTTTAAATTCTGGCGTGTCTGTGTATTAAAAAATATTAAATGATTAGTTGCCTTACTCACCTCCTCACTAATTATTTTGTCAATAGTCTCTTGATCAGGTCTTCCGCACAAAAACAATATTCTTGTGAGGTGATCAATATCTGAGTACACGCATGTTAAGGTTACACAAGCACCAAACTTACACAAGCCATTTATTGACACGACATAACAACATCAAATTAAGCGAGTTAATGGCGAAGCTGTATTTGCTAATGCTGATAATAATGATATGTACACTTAATTTTAAACCATATCACCGCTGCAACAATGAATGGAAGCTACTTACAGACTCTGAAGATATTTTCGTCATAAACTCCTGGGCAGGTGTCCCAAGTACCTCCATGATCAAATTCAATTGATGGATATCTGTCTCATCCATTAAGGTGAAAGCCATTGAGGGTCAAAAATAATAAATTACAAGCTAGGCTGTAAATCTCATGTAAATCAGTTGATACATAAATAAATAACTGACATAAAAACCGAATAGGTTTATTTTATTGAATGAACAAACACTGCTTGACTGAAAAGAAAAGATTAGATTGGAATTTAAAAAATGCAGATGACGAAAAGTTAAGAATAAACATTGGCAAATGAAAAATGATTTTAGGGTTATGCAACAAATACATTTATTTTTCCCAGTTAGCAAAATGGGTTTTGGAGTATTTCTGTTAACCCTACTCATACTATGTAAATAAATAATGAATCATACATAAAATATTATTTAAGGTCTTTAAAACCAGAACCTATGTTTTATCACAAAGATGAAACAGAGTTCCCATGGTATTTACAAAAAAAAAAACTAGCAGAAAGTAGAATGCATGCATAATAATATACTAGACATTGAGATATAAGGAAAACTATTAATAATAAAAGGATACGGTCTGAACCTGGGAACAAAGTCCGCCCAGTCAATAACTCAGCCATGATGCAGCCCACTGACCAAATGTCAACTGTCTGGTTGTAATGCATCCAGTTGAGCATGATCTCTGGGGCACGGTACCATCTGCAAAGTTGTTAGTTTATAAATAAGCTGCTATAAAGGCAATGGCCTTAGTAACTAGTGAGTTACCAAACACCAGGTGATCAATAAATAACCACAATGTACCATTCAGCTTTGAGTTACCAAGTTGAAGAAAGTTTGTCTAAGCAGAACAAAATTTACTATTACCAAACTAAGTAATTACGTGTATTATTGACATTGTATTTGACCTTGGCTGAAGTTAAAAAGTACTAATTTAAAAACTAAATATGGTCTGCAGTAGTTTATCGTATGGAAACAATTTTATCTACGTACCTTGTAGCTACATAGCCAGTCATCTCTGTCTCAGTTGGCCTGGCTAGTCCAAAATCTAAGATTTTCAACTCACAGTCCTCATTGACGGCAATGTTAGAAGGTTTTAGATCCTACAATATTAATAATTGTGTTAAATAAATGAAATGCCACAAAGAAATGGCAAGTGGAGTTAAACCATGCAAATTATCTAGATTATAAATAATTTTCTGATTATTATTAGAGAATTAGTTCATTGATCTATATTTTTTTTCCTTGTGAAGTTATGAATGAACACAGTATTGTGAATAACCCAATTTCTATTGAATGTCAATACAAATAGGAAACATGTACAGTTAAGGAATAAAGATACGTACCCTGTGAATAATCCCCGCTGAGTGAATATATTTTAGACCACGGAGAATTTGATAAACCAAAAATTGGACATGGTCATCAGAGAGTTTCTGAGTACGAACAATATTATTCAAGTCTGCTCCCATCAAGTGTGTAACTAAATATACTTGTTCAAACTCTGCCAGAGTTTTTTCAGGGCTGAATACATCCAGCAAACCTGTACATATTAAACAGATAACTTAGCATATTATAGCGCTGTTATTTATCAGGCTAATCGCACTTCATTAGAGTAAGTAATGTTTTATTTCAATAAAGTCTCTAATAAGATTTTTTTAGAATTGATGCCCAACCATGTATGCAGATATTAATTTGGCATATTTACCAATAACATTCTCATGGTTCATGTGCTTCAACATCCTTAGCTCACGGTAAGTCCGCTTGGCATGCACGGCAGACTGGAATGGTCGCGCCAATTTCTTAATAGCCACCTTCATATTATGCAGAGTGTCGATTGCGGAACTGTAAACAAATTGTTGTTCATTTCAAGAATAGACAAACAGCAGAAATTCTGCCCGCCCACGTAAGGGCAATGTACCTACATAATTCACATTCTGTTGCTGCGCATAGATTTTGTGCTATTGAATAACTGATATAAATAAGTGCAGCACTTTAATTAAACATAAATACTGGCATAATGCCGAATATATTCATAAACACATACCAGACTTGGCCGTAAGCACCTGAGCCCACAGGTGTAAGCATTTGATATCTTTCCGGGACAATCCATTCTGTTTTATTAATTTCCACCTTATGGTACCGAGGCATCTTATCTGCTTCAGGATATTTTTATCCACCACACTGCCTATACCAAAATGAAAGAAAAAGATAAAATACGGAATTAATCTTTCTTTTTTTGACACCGACTAATTTTTTATATCTGACTGAATGAATGAGTGAATAAATAGATTCGATTAGATTGTAATCTGTGGTACGAGTGATGAGCAATGTGAGCAATGTTGAGTTGAGTATTTATATTCTGTGGATGACTGACTGAGTATCATGTAATTTTAAAGGGTCACCGAAACGATCAATTGCAATTGTCCATTATATAGCTTGGCAATAAAGAGTCTGGAAAAAATTGCCTGCGCCTGTTTAGCAGGTATGGCCACCCTGTATACTAGGACTAAAAGTGATAAGATACTTGGTGTTTTAATCAACAAACACGAGATCCCGGGAATTCTCAACAGACAAAATTTCAAAACTTGATAGGCACACAGGCTCTTACTTTCATTGTATTTAGTACATTGCGCATTATTTTGCTGGAATAACCTTTTATCTAAGAGATGCGAGTGCCATCATAATAACATAATAAAAACTTATTCACTATAAAAATAAATTAAATTACACTCAGGGATTGCCGACTGAACCCGATGTATTGTACAATACCTAAATAATGTTCAGCAATCGCATTTACGGCCACCATCTATGGTATTCAGAACCATTCGATGGCTGGTATGCCTGTATCAAATTTGACATGAATGATAATGAACGAATCCTGTTAATGCTGACAGTTTATAATTGACCAGAAGGGGACTAATAGTTGCTGACTGTCGGAAACTAATCGGAAGTCGGAGAGTACCTATAACATGTCGCATTCGAAAGGCACGGGCAATATCGAATAAACTTGAACTGATATAAAGTGCTTAACAGTGCATAAAGTGCTTAACAGTTTATTTTGTAATTAAAGTTAAAAAAAGTGCTTAAAATAACAAAATTTCAACGAATTTGCCAAGTTTGAAGATTTTTTTATATGACTTGCTATTTTTTTTTTCTTACTATTTTAGAATAGATGTAAAGGTCGATACCTAAACTTCACATAAGCACAATAACATGACGTCAATAAATACTTTCAATTTCCATGACTATGATAGGCGAAAAATGTTCTAAACTTTACCCACCTCCTTTATGTTAAAGTTTATTATCGATAAAGTTGATTATTGAAAACACGTATAAAACGACATTTTCTAAAAATGAATCCTAGCTAGATCGATTTATTGACCCCGAAACCCGCTGTATACTTAATTTCATGAAAATCGTTGGAGCCGTTTCCGAGATTCAGATTATATATATATATACAAAATTGCTCGTATAAAGGTGTAAGATATATATTACGTATAACGCACCTGAAAAATTATAAATGTAAATTATACTTTTTTACTGTGGTATGTGGTATGCGCTAATAGCATTAGCAAAAAATACTTGCCTGTTTCTTTACAGTGTTGAACATTTTGTCTAATTGCACACAGATCAAAATCTTCTAATTCTTTCTTCCGCCAACTGTATTGGTGTTTCTCGAGGTGTAGAAAAAATCCTTAATTTTTTTCACCTTCATTAAGAGCTTCTCTAATTGTACTATGCGATTTACTTTAAAGAAATTATAAAGACAATCGTATTAATTCCACTTACATTTTTCAATTTCAAGCATCAACCATTAAGAGTCTACGTACACGCGATTTGTCAAACTAGAAAACATAATCTCAATAATCTATTAGTAAATAAAACAATAAAATGAGTTGAAGCTTAAAATACCGATTAAATTTAGTATTAGAAATGAAAAACAATGACTGGCATTGACTAAAAGATACATTTCTTCGATAAATACCTGTCATGTCGGCAGTTCTTTCGAAAACATTGTCAATCGGAGACAAAATTTGTTCTGACTGCCTCGTTGGTCTAGTGGTAGCAAGCGCTACTGCTGAGCATGAGGTCCTGGGTTCGATTCCTAGGTCGGGCATAGTGTTATTGAGTTTTTTCATCTGGAATTTCTCAGTAGCAGCCCGGAGTCTGGATATGTGCCCGGTTGGTGGCAATAGACTCGCCCCCTATTACATGGGACTTAAACATAACAGGCAAAATATGGGTGTACTATAGGTATAGCTTGGCAAAAAGGAGTCTGTCGTGGTAACCATTGGAACTAAAATATATTTTTGTTTGCAACACTGCTTTGTTTATCATCAACAAGTAGCTAATCTGTCATTGTGTTATATTCCCAGTTGTATTTTACTTATTTCTAATTAACTATCAATTATTAATTCTATTGTACATATAAAAAATGAATAAAATAATAAGGAGTAGTGGTGTGAGCTGTGATATACCAAGTTTTCGTAAGAAATTTTGCGGAATCTGAAGCGGAACAAATTTTGTCTCCGATTGACAATGTTTTCGAAAGAACTGCCGACACGTCAGGTATTTATCCAAGAAATGTATCTTTTAGTCAATGCCAGTCATTGTTTTTCCTTTCTAATACTAAGTTTTATCGGTATTCTAAGCTTCAAGCCATTTTATTGTTTTATTTACTAATAGATTATTAAGGTTATGTTTTCTAGTTCGACAAATCGCGTGTACCTTGACTCTTGATGTTTGATACTTGAAATTGAAAAATGTACTTACATGAAATTAAGATTGTCTTTATATTTTTTTTTCAAGTAAATCTCACAGTACAATTAGAGAAATTGTTAATGAAGGTGAAAACAATTAAGGATTTTTTCTACACCTGAAGAAACACCAAAACAGTTGGCGGAAGAAAGAATTAGGTGATTTCGATCTGTGTGCAATTAGACAAAAAGTTCAACACTATAAAGAATCAGGCAAGTATTTTTTTTTGTTAATGCTATTATCGCATACCACAGTAAAAAAAGTATAATTTATATTTATTATTTTTCAGGTGCCTATTCTACGTAATATATTACATATAGTTTGAGGAGACGGGTTGTAATGGGAGCCGAAAACGTCTAAGAAAGATTTTACACTATTATATATAGATTTCATAAATAAAATTGTAAAACTGACACATCAGTGTTAATGGAAAAAATCTATCAGAGCACCGAAAAGGAATACACGAATGATGTTATGTCACGTTTTTCTTTTTAAATAAAAAATAAATTTTAGCGTGTTATTTCATTTTTCATTGTCATGTGAATAGTGATAATGATATGTACCCCACATAGACATACCTGACGCTTTCATTAGTCAACTGTTCAAGTTTATTCGATATTGTCCGTACCTTTCGAATGCGACATGTTATAGGTACTCTCTGACTTCCGATTAGTTTCCGACAGTAAGCAGCTGTAAGTCGCCTTCTTGTCGACTATAAACTGTCAGCATTAACAGGATTTGTTCAGTATCATTCATGTTAAATTTGACACAGGCATACCAACCATCGAATGATTATGAATACCCTAGATGGTGGCTGCAAATGCGATTGCTGAACATTATGTCTTGTATATCGGGTTCAATCGGCAATCCCTGAGTGTAATTTAATTAATTTTTAAACTGAATAAGTTTGCATTATGATAATGATGGCACTCTTAGATAAAAAGTTATTCCAGCGAAATAATGCGCAATCTACTAAATACAATGAAAGTAATAGACTGTGTGCCTAACAAGTCTTGAAATCTTGATTGATGAGAATTTCCGGGATCTCGTGTTTGTGGTTTTAAACAACAAGTATCTTATCACTTTTAGTCCTAGTATGCAGGGTGGCCATACCTGCTAAGCAGGCGCCCTATTTTTTCCAGACTTTTTTTTGCCAAGCTGTATCTTATCATTTTTAGTGCTAATATACGGGGTGGCCATATCTGCTAAGCAGGCGCCCTCATTTTTTTCAGACTCTTTTTTGCCAAGCTGTACACCTCTGCCCAACCCTTCGGGGAAACAAGGCGTGATGTTATGTGTAATGATTAAAAACGATATTAATGTGTGCAACTTGCAAGGAGACCTAATATTAGTGTCTACACTTAGTATATGAGCCGATGTAGTGGTGGTTGACGATGATCTTCTTGACTGAAAAGGTTCAGAGTGGTTCAGAGTAACACCTCGAAAGTATATTAACAAACAAATGGTATTTTCTAGACATTAAACTGTGCTGCTATCTCTCGTCATGAGTCTGACGAGCTTTCAGATTTTAAACCCATTCAAGGATAATTGTTGGTAAAGTCTGGCACACGAAGGTTGATCCTGGGGTTTAATCGTAAGTTTTTATATGGCAACTTTCTAAAAACGTCAGATGATTGTCATTCGACTTATATATTGTCAGACTATTCATAGGATTTCATTGTATTTATACTCGAATTTTAACGTTTAAAATGAACAAAACAATAAAAAGTGACGTGCGGAAGTTATTGTTTACTATGATGAATTCATTTGAAGAAAAACAACAAAAGAAACGAGATGATTACAACGAAAAACAGCAATGTTTACTTGCGATAACAGACTTTATAGGTTAGTTTATACATATAATTTTGATACTTCTAAATAGTATTATAATATTTGCTTCAAAATCATGTTTACCTTATTCGCATAGTTATGTAATGGATGTTTTGTTTACAGACAATTTGAATATTGAAAATACCGAAGTTGCATCGGTTAAAGGAACTATTGCAAAACTAAGTGCTTTGGGAGAGAATGAGCTAATTAAAACCCAGAACCAGTTTTTGGAAGAAATTTCGTCAATCACTGGTATGTAACTGTGTATGCAGTGTTTTTACTGTGTAATGTACTGCTAGAATTCATATCATTATGGTATTATAAATGTATGGGATGTAATTTATGTTTTATTGTTTTCTTTTTCAGGAGTTAGCGTCGCAACTTTAAAAAGAATTAAAAAGGAAGGACGATTGAATGATGGAATTTTTAGTACACCAGGGAAAAAACGACCCCATAAGCCCACAGTATCTAATTTGGACAGCTTCGATATAAATGCTATTAGAAATAAAATTAATGAATTTTACTTAGTACAAAAACGAGTACCTACTTTGCGAAGCTTATTGACTGAACTGAGGGAATCTATCGAGTTTACTGGCTCCCGTGAAACTTTGCGTCGCATATTACATAATAATGGTTATGAGTTTAAAAAAAAAACAAAAATGAACGGTCCTTACTTATTGAAAGATTTGATCTTGTAGCTTGGAGACACAAATTTTTACGAACTATTTCTTCCAAACGTGCAGAACGGAAACTAATAATTTATTTAGATGAGACATATGTTCACCAAAATTATAGACCCAAGAAGTCATGGCAGGGGCCTTCAACAAGTGGTGTTATAGACAAGATATCAGCAGGCAAAAGGTACATAATTGTTCACGCTGGTTCAGAAAGAGGCTTCGTGCCAAATGCACTTTTATTGTTTAGCACTAAATCAAAAATGGCAGACTATCACCATGACATGAATTCACAAAATTTTAACAAATGGTTAGTGGAAAAACTTATACCCAATTTGTACGAGCCAAGTGTCATAATGCAAGTTATCACACAGTGCAAGTGAATAAACCACCTACAACACAGACTGTAAAAAACAAAATTCAATAGTGGCTCAGAGAAAATAACATAGATTTTGAAAGTCATTATACGAAAGCTGAATTGCTCTGTCTGGTTCAGAAACATAAACCAGATCCAATTTATGAAGCTGATCAATTATTAGAACAGCATGGTCATGAAGTACTGCGTTTACCTCCTTACCACTGCGACTTAAATGCCATAGAGCTAACTTGGAGCCTGGTAAAACGTAAAATCGCAAGTAAAAATATAAATTTACCATCTATTGAAGTGGAAAGAATTATAAGGGAATCCTTTGAGTGTGTAACCCCAGAAGAATGGAAAAAAAATACTGATCATGTTATCCATATAGAAAATACATACAAAGAAAGAGACAGAATAACCGATGAAGAATCATCAATCATGATGGATCGGTTCATCATAAATGTTGGTGACGATAGTAGCAGTGATTCGGATGCATCACTAGAAATGGAATTTTTAGATTCCGATTTTGATTATGATTCATAAAATAAAGTACATATTTAAATAATTAACCGTTTATTTTTTTTTCTATCAACATACATAGTCTAAATAGCTTGATGTCTATGAACCTCATTAATTACGATCATTGCATACGATAATTAATAAAATAACTAAAGTTTACAGATACTAATATTATAAAGCTGAAGAGTTTGTTTGTTTGTTTGAACGCGCTAATCTCAGGAACTACTGGTCCGATTTAAAAAAATCTTTCAGTAACCAAAATGCGGATGAAACTGCGGCGGACAGCTAGTTCGATATAAAACTGGTGAAATCTATTTAAATTAAGTAATCAGAATTCATTTACGTAATTCACTGGTCGAATTTTCAATTGTCAAATAACTTTTACTAATATATAGTACTAGCTGACCCGGCAAACGTTGTTTTGCCATATAAATAATTTCCTAGGCGGGGATAACTAATTAAATGACGATTGATCAGTTTTCGACCGGAGAGGAAAAATGATTAAATTACTAAAATGGCTATTAAAAAATAAGGGTTGATCGTAGAAGGGTGAAAATTGAGGATTGTATGTATTTTTGTATGTTGTATCATAAAAAAATAGAAATTAAAAATTTTGTCTAAAAAATAAAAATAAAAATTTAGGGGTGGACTACTCCTAACATTTAGGGGGATGAAAAATAGATGTTGGCCGATTGTCATAGATACCGGATAAGCACAAAAAATTTCATCAAAATCGGTCAAGCCGTTTCGGAGGAGTATGGCAACGAAAACTGTGACACGAGAATTTTATATATTAGAAGATATGATTTGGTAGCTTTGTATAAAAAATATGTCAATCCACCGTATTCATTCGTCAGAATTCTATACTACCACGAAAAATCGGTTTCAACCTTGTTTGAACATAATATTTTTTTTACAAATATCAAAACTAGTTATTCCTATTGCACTCCGGGTTACCACACTTGGATTTTTTAAATTTGCCGCTGTTTTTCAGGATCAACTTTCGTGAGCTATTGTAATGACATCTTATGTGATCAAAGGGCATTTAGATTCTATGATGTAACTTAGAAAAAAAACTTGGCAATTCATAAAATTCATTCATGTTACTGTCATCTGTCCATAGAGCATCTGTCACTGCCTGCTTAACGTCTGTCAGTTATTGTTCGCAGTTTGATTTGGTCCTCTGCAAATGAAAATATATAGATTTTGATACAGAACGGACAGCTGCCACAATAAGTAAAAATAATATTGAGCAAACATGGCTCAAACTGCAGGCGTTAAGCCTATGGCCATTGCTGGGCGTGTGGCCCTTGAACGTGAAAGATGCCTGGGCATGACCGATGTCGAGAGAGCCTGGCGTAAGCAGTGGTTGAAAGACCAAGTCTTGGCTCCCAATGAACCAGTCCATGTAGAAGAATATTGGAGGGAACGTACAAATATATTCCGCCGCATCTACCGCGCACCTTTGGATAAGATTTTTGGTGCTCTTACCCCAGTGCTGGTGAGGTTACATAATAGTAACCTAAATGGTGTATACAATGCTGTTTCGAACAATATACCATACTAACTTTTATTATTATTGTTGTAGGGCGCGTCACGTGCTGCGGATTATAGATACCTAGCTGGAAAATTTGTATTAATTGGCTTTGGTATTCTTTGTACTCACTACTACTTTAAATATAATGGAAATGTAAGTATATATTTTATTACATCCAGCATTGGGAGCACAGGTTGAAGAAGTGAAGAGCAAAATAATTCTTTGTGTGTATTTCAATAGGTGGTTTAGAAGTTAGTCATTTGGTAACATTGATATGACAACCTCTTGGATTATGTATGCATTGAGGTATGGAGAATGATAGAAACAATGAGGCCTCTACCCATCAGTGTGTGATTTTGGGCTATAACAATCATGGTGAGGAGTAGCCAATTCCAAACCTGTTTTATTTATTTTGCAAAACCCCTGTTGCTCATTTATATCAATGTATAACCCTCAAAACAATATCATCAATTTAATCTGTCATTATAATTTCAGGATTGGACCAAGAAAGGAGGCTGGAGGGTACATGTTTCAAAACCAATGGTTCTGCCAGGGCAAAAAGGGTTCCCCTTCAAATCTGACCGTAAACCTGATGAATACGCTGACAGAGGATTCAATAAATCTACCATATAAATATGAATTCTTGTAAATTCAAGATTATCCATCAGTCAATGCATATTTATGTTGTTTATTAGTTTTACAAATGTGAACTAAAATAGTTACCAAAAACATTTTGTGTTTTTTCTTATAATTTATTATTACAAATATACTATGCAAAGTGTATGCCTTCAGAATTGAAAGCATGTAACAACTTCATAAAGTCATCTATGTCCATCATTCTAGCTCTCATTTGTTCTGTTTCTGACTTAGTTAATATTTCTTGAACCTTCTCTTTTATATCAAAGTCTTCAGGTATCTCCTAAAAAGAAATGTTGGTTAGTATCAGTAATCAGTTGTCCTCAATTACATTTCACAAGGTATTGAATGATCCTCACAACAACTGAGAAGAGATCATGTGTACCTTATTATGCAGAGAACAATGCACCCTGTAATTTTTCTCTAACACAGCCATAGTTGTAGCATGTTTGAAAACAGCTGCCAATGTTTTATTTTTCCTTACAAACGCTATTCTTGTCAAACCATCCCATTCAACAAAGTTGATAGGTGGGGGTGGGTTTCTTGGCTCTATCCGCACTACACTTGATTCCACTTTAGGAGGTGGTCTGAAGTTATTTTTACCAACCTGTGAACAAAATACTAACATTATACTTTACAGTTTGCAATATTTTCATATACTTGAAAGAAATATATCCTAAACCTATACCAACCTTCATCAACATATCAACTCTAGCCAACAACTGTGTATTTATAGACAGCCTGCAATATAACTTATCTCCAGGTTTTGCTACCAGTCTCTGAGCAAATTCTTTTTGAAACATGAGAACTGCACATCTGAAGTATGGCCTGTGCAGCAATAATTTGAAGACTAGAGGGGAACTAATTTGATATGGGACATTAGCAACACAAATGTCAAAGAAAGGCAATTCTGTTTTGAGGGCATCTCCTACCACTATTTGAAGCTTAGCTTGGTATGGAGTTCCTTGAACACGCTTCTGAAGTTCAGCAACCAATCTATAACAATTTAGTTATTTAGAATATCATAATTTCAACTAAAATATGTCTAATGCTGGACATAGGCCTCCCTAAGGCCTCCCCCACATTAAGCGTGTGCGATCCTCGGGCGTGTGAGTAGCGCGAGCGCCCCTTCAGTCAAGTCAGTCACAATTTGGACAATTTTCGTTTCAAACTCCACACTATCCGCACTAATATTATAAATGCAAAGTAACTCTGTCTGTCTCTGCCTGTCTCGCTTTCCTGCTAAAACTACTCAACCGATTTAAATGAAATTTAAAAAAGACATCAGCACTTTTATAAATTAAGTGCTGATGTCTTCCCACACCTTTTTTTTTGCAATACGATCACTATACTCCTTTGTAGTCCTGTCCCATATCGCATGACGATTCTGTATTTCTAGGATAAAGCTTTCGATATAAATTTCACTCGGTGACTCTATTTTTAACGTGTGTCAACACAACACTGCCCACCATGTGACTGACCGAAACAGTAGCGGGCGAAGGGGTAAGAACGCGACTCGAGCGCCGCGTGCGCGCTGCGCGTGCGCCGCAGGGCAGCTAAACGCGACGCTCACGCAGCGCACGCGCGGAGCTCACGCTACTCACACGCACGCCTAATGTGGGGTTAGCCTAAAGCACTGTCACTCCAGCCGTTTCTGCGATTTTCACATTCAGTGGATTCCTCATCAATATTTAAGAGTATATGAAATGAAATGAAATGTTTATTTCTGTAAGTGGATCTTATAAGACACTTTTACATGGCAAAATATAGATAATGCATGATTGAACATGAAATGGATCTGTAATTTGTCAGATTACAAGGTACTGTTTTGTAAAAAAAATCCAAACTATGGGGGGTCTTCTTAGGCAGTACCTACTCTATAATCCGACAAATTCGATAGTTCGACACTGCCCTGTAAAACGTTTGTTGGATTACTGGGGTTCCACTGTAATCGTTTAACACACCTTGTATCAATTTCACATGCCACGACTTTCTTGACTCTGTCTAGTAACTTGACTGTCATGTTACCAGTTCCCGGACCAATCTCGAGGGCAACATCTGTAGGCCTAAGGCCAGCTTTATCTAGCATGGAAGTGATTATGAGCGGATTTTTTAATATATGTTGGCCAAAATCCTTGTTGAATTGGATCCCTGGAATAAAGGAAAATATCATAGAACTGTATTTTTGTTGATGAGATGATACCTACAGGTATAATTTTATCCCACTTATACATTCATTTAATCAGAATAAATATAACCTCGTCACCAATTACCTTGCTTGGCTATTTCATTATGCACTCGTGATTTCTTTTCAGCTTTAATTTTAGGCATTTTTTCTTCAGGAAATAAGTTTAATCATAAATTAAATAAATGAGAATATATTTCCACAAATGAAAACACAAAACACGCGCTTCGTGCTGTCATAAATAACTTTTTCAGCTCTTTAGTTTCATGATCGAAACAAAGCCTTTTAAATTTTTCTATGAAATGCTTTGATTTATCGACTAGCCGCACTCATACTTGCGGATATTCTCGATGTTTCACTTATACACCCACATTTTGCTTTCCATTGTAATAATTTAATCTGGCAACTCTTAAAATTTTGGCATGGTTGATCTTTACGGGACCGAGTGAAATAAAACCGTTTCGTTGAATTATTATGAAAATGGAGTGGAAACCAGAACAAGAAGGACTAAGACAAATACTAACACTTCTCAAAGAGTCTCAATCACCAGATACAGCAACTCAGAGGGCCGTTCAACAAGTATCCTTTTCATACTTTTCACATCTTTACAGCTATCGGCGTGGATATTTTTTGTAACTATAACCGCTTTATTTTTTATTTACGTGCTAATCGTTATCAATGTTTTCATATTTCAATGCAATTTAACTTAAAACTAGGCGTTAACGCCTCTACAATAATTATTTGTTTCATCTAGACGCTTGCGATAAAATCGATTTTTCCGACATGACAGCCATTGACAGCCTATAATTTCCTAACAATGTAATCTCAGAAATTGGAAGAATTGAACAAGTATCCAGACTTCAATAATTATTTGATTTTCGTGTTGACTAAACTTGTCACTGAAGAAGAACCTACAAGATCTTTGAGTGGTTTGATTTTGAAAAATAATGTCAAAGCTCACTACAACAGCTTTATGCCTGAAGTGGCTGAATTTATAAAGCGTGAATGCCTATCAGCCGTCGGAGACCCATCGCCCTTGATTCGGGCCACTGTGGGTATCATCATAACTACCATAGCTAGCAAGGGTGAACTAACATCATGGCCCGAGCTGCTGCCAGCCTTATGTCAGATGCTAGATTCCCAAGACTACAATGTTTGTGAGGTATTTATTTGTGTATTTGAGCTATTCTTGATTTATAAGTAAATATTAAACATGCAAGATTTCTAAAGTTGAATCGAGATACTTGTTTGGAAAATTGATAACTTTGAAATGACCTCGTTATTATACATACTAAACATTATTTATTAGTAATAAGTATGTTCAAAATTTTGAGCATTTAATAACTAATAATGTTTATCCATAGGGAAAATGTATATTTAGTGGTAAGCAAATAGGTATAAATTAAAAATTATATGATAATATTTCCCAAGACCTCTGTTTTGGAAGTAATAATTCATAAATAAAATGTACAAATCTTATGTTTACCTTTGGTTGAACTAACTAATTATTATTATAGGGTGCGTTTGGAGCACTTCAGAAGATATGTGAAGACACAGCGGAGATCCTGGATAGTGATGCACTGAACAGGCCTTTGAATGTGTTAATACCAAAATTCCTACAGTTTTTCCGACATTCGTCGCCCAAAATCAGATGCCATGCTATTGCTTGTGTTAACTACTTTATCATGGGCCGGACGCAAGCTCTGATGTTGCATATTGATGCTTTTATTGAGGTAAGATTAAATTATCTCCATATTGTTATTACTTTAAAGATTCATTAATAAAGTTAAAGAATTACATTATAATTAAATTCATGCATGTTATGATTAATAAAATGATGATTTTTTCACAGAACTTGTTCCACTTAGCAGCCGATGAAGACCCAGATGTCAGGAAAAATGTTTGTCATGCTTTAGTACTACTACTGGAGGTGCGACTGGACAGGCTCATTCCTCACCTACCTAACATCATTGAGGTATGCAACATTACAAATTAGTTTAGAAATTATTTATATGCTTTATTAAATTTTGATGATGTGTCGTTCTCCACACTTAAAATTGTCTTCTATGTAATGTAGACCAACTCTTGCAACTTTGTTTTTTTTTTGTGATTTTCTTATATAATAAGCTTGTCTTATTCCACAGTACATGCTGGTGCGGACACAAGATCCTGAGGAGGGTGTTGCATTGGAGGCCTGCGAGTTCTGGCTTTCACTAGCAGAACAGAATGTGTGCCGTGAGGTAAGTAACATTTCTTTTTTTGTTGATCAACTTAAAAATAGTGAAAACACTATTTAGTCAATAACATTTCATAAATTCTTATCTTTATTAATTCACAACAAGCCACAATCTTGATTGCAAGTCATAACTAGCAATCAAGATTGTGGCGGCATTGAACATATAAATGATTTAATAAGGCCAGATATTAATGACCTAAAAATATGTTTAGAATGATGATGATGGTTGTTGCCCACTTTATTTCAGACACATGTCATCAATCATGTTTTAGTAATCAATCCTTGTTCAAGTCACATAATTTGTCACAAGTAAACATTTTGCAATTAATTTCATAGGTGCTAGGCCCTCGACTACCCGCTCTGCTACCGATCTTGGTACGCGGAATGCGCTACTCGGAGATGGACGTGATCTTACTCAGAGGGGACCGTGACGATGACGCCGACGATGCGGAGCCCGACCGGGAGTCCGACATACGACCACGGTTCCACAAGCCGCGCTCACACACCGTCAAACACAATGGTAAAATAGGGAGCTTAATTTTTGTAACCAGTATTAGTGACAAAAAAAGGAACTTGAATAATAGACAAACTAGGCCACAATATAACAAGGCAGTACTATTCGAAGCTACAACACAATGCACATATACACAATTCTTTGTTTACCAATTAAGTCCCTCTGTAAATTCAGTAAATGGCATTGATAGAGGGACATCTGATTGGAGAATCATTGCCTCTTCAGTTCAGGTACTTATACCTCTTTAAAATATTGGCCTTCTTGTTAAGCCATTCATCTTTTTATTACTACGCGGTCACGGCCACGACTTGTCGTGCGATCGCCCACAACAAAGGACAGAAGATAAATTTTAGTTTAGTCCTGTCAAATTAACCAGCGCTTGACGTAAATTGAGGTAATTTTAGTAGGCAAGTTTTTAATCACGTCTAAACTTGTATGGAGTAGTGACAGGCGCTGATTAATTTGACAGGACTAAACTAAAATTTTTCTTTTGTCCTCTTCTTAATGAAATACAAAGAAAAAGATGCACTGAACTTAAATTTAGTTTCGTTTGTGAACAAGGGAATCGGTACCAATATTAAACAAAACTAGTCAGATAATAGGTCCTGCGGCTAACTACTTTATTCTTGGTCGGGTGTTTTGCTGTTAAGATTGCGACGTGTCGTGCTACAAGTCGTGGTTGTGATCGCACAGTACGCGAGGTCCCTGTACAAAAGTTAAATAATAATTGTGTGGTGTGAAATACAGCGGGCGCGGGCGACAGCAACATGTCGGGCGGCGGCGAGTCGGACGACGAGGACGACGGCGGCGCCGACGCGGACGACGGCTCGCTGTCGGACTGGAACCTGCGCAAGTGTAGCGCCGCCGCGCTCGACGTGCTCGCCAACGTGTTCGGCGCCGACCTGCTGCCCGTGCTGTTCCCGATACTCAAGGAAACGCTGTTCCACGAGGAGTGGGTCATCAAGGTGCGTTAAACTGGTATAATACTCTTCATCTTCATAGCATCTGAAAGTATTTCAAAGCTGGTTGAAGTACTCTTCCAGAAATTGTTACAAGAGACTGGAAATTGCTTTGAATAATACAGGTTATGGATTGCTATTTAGCAGAAATAATTATTGTCATTAGAGGTAGTGGGACTGGATCACTGGATGTTCCTTTAATGAAATGAAAGACATTTTCATTCCTAAAGGAACATCCAGTGATCCAGTACAAGAAGTACAGAAATGTATAATTTTATATTAAATGGTGAAATACAATATGGCGCATGCCTTTCTTTTGAAAAAAAAAATAATGGAAAAAAAATAATAATAATAAAAATAATAAGTTATTGAAAGCGACTCACGTTCGCACTTTGTGGGTATTTTATATACCTAAAAATGCTAGAAAGTTACTTACAGACAACTTAGAAGCAATCTCTATTTTTTTATCAGCGTTTCTAATTTAGTAGAAGTATGAAGAAAATAAGAGAGAGCAGGTGACCTAGTGATAACGGCCGCAACTTACGAGTAAGTAGTTCGTGAGTTTGAACCTAAGCAGGTGCTCTCAAAACGGTGAAGAAAAACATCGTAAGGAAACTGGCATGTCTTAGAACCAAAAATTCGAAGACATGTCCAACCCGCACTGGGCCCGCGTGGTGGATTATGGCCCACTCACTCTCACCGAGAGGAGGCCTGTGTCCTAGGAGTGAGAACATTATAGGTTGTGAAGAAAATAAGAAAAAGTATTTATGTCGTACAGGAAGAACATTAAACTATTTAGGATGACACAATCACAGAAAATTAAAAAAAGAAGGAGTGTCAAAGTGTTAGTAATATGTGGTGGTGTGTTTGTGCAGGAGAGCGGCATCCTGGCGCTGGGCGCGGTGGCGGACGGCTGCATGGGCGGCATGGTGCCGCACCTGCCCGACCTGGTGCCGTACCTGGTGTGCTGCCTGGCCGAGCGCAAGGCGCTGGTGCGCGCCATCACGTGCTGGACGCTCAGCCGCTACTCGCACTGGATCGTGTCGCAGTCGCACGACCTCTACCTCAAGCCCGTCATGACAGAGGTTACTCATTCACCACGCCTTGTTTTTCAATGTAGAATTAGTCTTTTTTTATGGGTGGGAAATCATCAAATGACGTCTCCCGCTCTTGGGCGGAGCGGGAGTGCGTGTCAGACTTTTACTGACTAAAACCCCACCTGTGTTCCTTCAATTGCCCATGTGCCAGGGCCTCAGTGTCTCTTTCGAACAAATCTCGCGACCCAGGCAGATGTAGAATATTAGTCTTATGTGTATTTCTCCCACGTTAAAAAAAATGTTAGTATTTTGCTCTTTCAACTAAACTATTATAAAGAAGTTAGTAAGTTTATGAGTTTGTTTGTAGGAAGTAATCTCTGCAACCACCAGTTGGATTTGAAAAAAATATTATAGCATTTGATAGTCCAACTCTTGAGAAAAGCTATTTAACGACCCTTGGGAGCCGCACAAAATGAAAAAAGAATGCTAAGTGTAAACGCAGTAATAGCGTGGGCGAATGGAATACGACACGACGATTCGGGGACCAAAATCTCACGCGAACGAAGTCGCGAACAAAAGCCAGTAAATTATAAAATGTGTGTCTCACTTAAATGTTTATATTTCAGCTATTAAAGCGCGTTCTAGACAACAACAAGCGCGTACAAGAGGCGGCGTGCTCGGCCTTCGCCACACTGGAGGAAGAAGCTTGCACAGAGCTGGTTCCCTACCTCGGCTTCATCTTACAGACGCTCGTATACGCCTTCAGCAAGTACCAACACAAGAACCTACTCATATTGTATGACGCCATCGGTACACTGGCAGATTCCGTTGGACACCACCTCAATAAACCAGAATATATCAATATGTTAATGCCGCCACTTATCAATAAGTGGAATGTTTTGAAGGATGAAGATAAAGATCT
Organism: Aporophyla lueneburgensis; assembly: GCA_932294355.1. Classification (NCBI taxonomy): domain Eukaryota; kingdom Metazoa; phylum Arthropoda; class Insecta; order Lepidoptera; family Noctuidae; genus Aporophyla; species Aporophyla lueneburgensis. Next base: position 10,025,750 of record OW028739.1, read on the forward strand.
TTTCCCACTTCTTGAGGTATGAGTATAACCATTGTAACATGATGTAACAAACTTGAGTAGATAAGAAGAATAAGAACAATTTTAATTGCTAATTCAAGTGGATTGAATTCCTAGACCCCACACTAGGATTCCCTGTATGGTGAGATACTAATAACAGTATTGTTTACAGTGCCTCTCATCTGTAGCAACTGCCCTACAGTCAGGATTCTTGCCGTATTGTGAACCAGTATTCAGGAGATGTGTATCGTTAATAGAACAGACTTTAAATCAAAATATTGTAAGTATATGCACAATGTGTCATACACTGAAGGTTTAAATGTGATTTTTTTTAGCATAATAAGATAAGGTCATTTACTTGTCACCATATTCTTACAGTAAAAAGAAACCTGTAGCTTGTTACAAGTAATGTTGTATTGCGGGACATCTAGCCTTGGCGAGTTGTTGCACAATATAATCAAATATATAGTAAATCGAAATGGAACTTTCCTCCTCTAATCTATTGAAAGTTACTAAATACGTAACAGGAAAAAAAACTACTCTGACAAAAGAGCACAAAAGTTATTGAAAGCGACTCACGTTCGCACTTTGTGGGTATTTTATATACCTAAAAATGCCAGAAAGTTACTTACAGACAACTTAGAAGCAATCTCTAATTTTTTATCAGCGTTTCTAATTTAGTAACAACTAATGACGTCGATAACGTGTACACGAATTACGAGTAAACTAATCAATCATCGTACATTTAGAAAGAAGTAATTCCTCAAATATTTATATTTATTCTGCCTCTTTAGATATCTTTTAACACGAAAAACGTGGGTAAAAACACTTTACTCATGCGTCTTTTTACCTTCAATTAATTACTTTATTCAACCTTACGGTTTTTTTTAAATATCTGAAAACAAAGGACAGTCACTTAGGGGCTGAAGTTGTTTTTTCGTACCTGCAAAACCAAGTGTGCAGCTTTTACCCATTCATTAAAGATCTCTATCGCTATAACCTCCCATAGGCCAATATCGTGGCCAGCTCAGGGTCAGTTTGGCTATGCCTGCCATATGCATCTTTATTTCTGTGCGTACTTTTAAGGGCTGCTAAATGGGTTACAATTAGGGTTGCCACCCGTACTTTATAATAAAGTATTGTACGTTATTTCACATAAATGTACTCCATACTTTATGAGAAAAATAAAGTACACGAAAATACTTTATTTTGCAAGATTTGATTTCTATGGGATTTTGAAAAGATTGGTCGTAAATACTATTTCGTTAAACGAAATTTATTTGATGCAAACTGCAAAAGGCAATAAAAAATATGTTTTGAAATATAATAATTAAGAAAAATAAATTGTACTTTATTTTTATACCATGTACTTTTTTTTCTTACCTATTATAACCAAAGTACTTTAATTGCATGAAAAAAAGGTGGCAACCCTAGTTACAATCTACAAAATATTTGCTTTCTCTTTCATCTCTATGATAATAGGAATATAGGCAATGCGATTATAAAATGGTTGGACATTAGATAAAAACAAAAATAAAAAAGTACTTGACTACACCTAAAATATTCTAAAACAAGCTAACTTTTCAAGCAGGCTGATGCAGTTGGTGGCGCTTGAAAAGTGACCCTGTTTTGAGCTTTTTAGTTACACTGGGTTTTTCAACAATTTTTTCCACCCAGATAATCACGGTACTGTTTTTTGTTTTTCGAGACGTTTGTTACTGACGTTTTAAATTCGACATATCGATATTATAAAAACGCTGCCTAGCCTATAACCACCACACGATTTACATCAGTCAAAAACACACCTCATGTATTAAAATCCTCTAGCCGTTAGGATATTTGTACTGGTATAATGAATCCTACATACTTATGTATAAACGACGGGGATTAAAAAAACGTAACGGGCTGCCGAATTTCTAGCAGTCATATGTACATGTGGACATAATACCAACATTGAAATTTTTCCAGGCAAACAGTCAAAGTCCGGAGCAATTTGAAGCGCCCGACAAAGACTTCATGATTGTGGCTCTGGACCTGCTGAGCGGCCTCGCAGAGGGCTTAGACGGGCACATAGACCACCTCGTCTTCAACTCCAACCTCATGCAGCTTCTATACCAATGCATGCAGGATCCGATGCCAGAGGTATATCTTGTATGTGACTCATGCTTATCTACTCACAGGGACAAGGGCGCATAGGGCATTTTTGTAATGTGAAGGTATTATGGAGTTTTAATGTATTTAATTAATAATTTAATTAGCTTTTTAATATTGTTGATTTATATTTACTGGTTGCGTTGTCCAAATTATTATTTTTTTGGTTGCTTGTACTCTTTTGTAAAAATGCATCCATTTTAGGATGTGGGATACAAATGATTGAAAATTGCATTTTCGCAAGTCAAGCCAATGAATATAACTATGGTCTGTACCAAAAAACATCTGAAGAAAATGTAAACAAATGTATGGAACAACTAAGGTTAATTATACAACCTCAATTTTCGTTGTTGATTTTCCAATTACATTTAAATAATGTTTAAAAAAAAAAATAAGGAATAACTGTTGAGATATAAAATTGTAACCTAAATACAAATGAATCCATACATAATTATTTTGGAACAGCTTCTTTTGGATGCATAAGAATTTTACCTGAATTTAAGGGTTTGTTTACACATCACATATTTTTGGAACAGACTATAGTGGTTTGCTGTTTGCATCATTTACATTCACCAGTAGAAACATGTAGAAATACTTTATCCTATGGGCTTAGTGGGTGCTATTCACCATGTAAAAATGTACTCTACGGAGATAACATTTTCGTGAAACCTACAATCCTTTGCAAAAAAAAAAACGGGTTTTGATTTTCCTACATTATTGGTAATCATTTAGTTCTAAAGAGGTTTTAATTGCCAAACTAACTGGCACTTAATAAAGTGTCTGGGTATTAAAAAAGTTAATTACAAATTCAAAAGTTTTGTTTACAAAAATAATAATCCCTTTTAAGTTTGTGACTTTTTACTTACTTTACGCGGGTTTGCGGTTAAAAGGTTATTAGGCAACTAAAATTATTCTCGTTATTTTTAGTAGAATAATTTATGTTAGTTGCATAATCCTGCCTTATTGTGACTTAAAACAGATACCTTTGTGTGCTACATTGACTGTATATTCTCATTCAATTTTAGTCATTTATGTTAATGACATACTAAAAATATTAATTTTATATCTTTAAACGAGCAATTCTTGTATATATAAATCTCGGAAACGGCTCCAACGATTTTCGTGAAATTTAGTATACAGGGGGTTTCGGGGACGATAAATCGATCTAGCTAGGATTCATTTTTATAAAATGTCATTTTATTCGTATTTTCAATGACCAACTTTATCGATAATCAACTTGAACATAAACTTATTATTTCATACGCAATTCACCAAAAAATACCGAGCAAAGCTTGGTCAACCAGATATTAATATACTATCCACAGAAAAGCAAATAACTGTAAGGTACCCGTTTTTTACAAAGGAGTGTATTATAAATTGCTTAAAGCAACTAGCACTTATACCACTTAATAATCATGGTAGATCAGACCCTAGGCCCGTGTAGATTCATGTATTATTTACACCTGCTTATTTCATCTTTCTGTTGCTTGTCTCATCAGGTACTCTTCTTTGGATCGCGCAACTTGTCTCGCATTTTCACATCTTGGTGTAAGGTTGTGGATATTTATTACATTTCTTTCACCCACAAACCATTAATACTCATTGTATATCTTGTAACGACCATGTAACAGTAACTAACACGTATTGGGCGATGGGATTCTTTCGTTTTAATATAGAATAATAATTTTAAGCTGTGATTATAACCATCAGGTACGTCAGTCGTCATTTGCGTTGCTGGGCGACCTGACAAAGGCGTGTTTCCAACATGTACTGCCATACATACCTGAGTTTCTGCCGATACTTGGCATGAACCTCAATCCCGAACTCATTTCTGTTTGCAATAATGCTACCTGGGCGATCGGCGAAATTAGCATCAAATTAGGTAAGTGGTGGCAAGAAGCAATTCCCGATGTTATTAAAGTCTTGTTTTCTACCTACGTTTCAATAAACAATTATTTCAGGGCCCGAAACATCAAAGTATATCCCTCTAGTGTTGAATCATTTAGTCGAAATTATCAACAGGCCTAACACTCCTAAGACTCTACTTGAAAATACAGGTAAGTGATTATTTTGTTTAACTCTAATATTGAACACTATTAACTTATTTAAAAAAGTGAGAATAACTAATCAGTACTTAATGTTTTATTATTTGCTAGAACTATATCGAATAAGTGACTTTTTTGGTGGCAGCCGTGTTATGTATACTTATTATTTATATGTTACTATTCAATGTTTTATATTGAGTTGTTGTGATGTTCATGTTTACCTGTATACCCTATTTATGTTCGCTGTAGTAGTCCCTGCCTATCTGTACCTGGCAGAACTCATATAATATGTATCCTAGAACCTATTTGATGTGTACTAACTCAGTACTAAATAACTTTTTGTTATATCTTTTCCCACTTCTACACTACGAAACATAATATTTATGAAACATGTATTCTATTCCATATCAATATATTTCACGTTTTATTTCAATTTATTTACAATATGAACACAAACAGTAGAACTCTCAGGCCATAGCTCATTTACCTTACATTATATTTTTTTTTGGTTTATGGGGTTATGTAAATACAGTTAAAATCAAATTAGAGCCGAAATTTATATGTGTGCCCGATGTTAAAGATGGCGTAGACCCCGCAGGATATCATCAGCTTGCATGAGTTCATGTGTACCTGTTCATTTACATCGTAGCAATACTACTCTATGTTTAACGCGGTTCAGTTCTAGGCCATCTTTCGTCAAACACACGACACCTTTATGATTTGATGAATTACTTAGCAGATACGATTGTTTCACGTTTTTTCCATTTGTAACTCTTTAATTTGTTGCTGTTGAATTATGTAATTTAATATGTTTTGAATGGTTTGTTGATTTGTTTTCTTGGTTTTGTTCTCGGTATGTCGTGGCGTGTAGCGATTACTATCGGTCGGCTAGGTTATGTGTGCCCCCACGACGTCGCACCCGTTTTACATCAATTTGTACGCCAGTGGTCTGTAGTCATTTTTTTTATTATTACTTTATATTATTACTATTACGTTTAATATTGAATAAGTTATTAACCGGTATTATTTCGATTGTGGATGGTGTTTGTCCATGGCTTGTTAATATTATTGTTTTATATGATATGTTGTTGATTTAAGTTGAACCAAGCATGAGAATATTAATTCTATGTATTTAATTTAATAGTACGGCCACACTTTGAGGGAAACTGATTTGTTGGGTGGAATCTACCTATTTGATTATTTTATTTTCAGTGCTGTACTTTATATGTGTTGAACACCATCCGCTTTCTAAACAATATAAACTATTATTTACACCAAACTGCAAGACAAATCGTTTTGACTAACTTCTCAGATTACAAACTTGGTATGCTCATATTATTGAATATGACACAGCTCTGCAAATTTTATCTTTTATTTTCCTTTTTGGATTTGAATGCTGAACTTGGGGTATTTTGGTGCACTGATTACGAATATGTACTTAATTTTTTTTTAACACTCACATATTTTTTTTTTAAATCCCTTGGCAAAATAAAACCAACTTTACTAAGTATTATTTTTTTACAATACAACTGTAAAAATGCTTAAGGGACGGTTATAAATAAATTTAAAATATTAAATCCTTTTGTAGTATCTTGCTTTTTTCACCGAAGCTCCGTTCGTGAGATTTTCACTTGAAATTCCGACTTGGATCATCTCGCTTTAACAACCAACAATTGTTGGCCATCATTCTTCTATTCATCTTCCCCTGATTCGACGTTCCATCTCTTTCAAATCCTGGTAAGATCTTTCGCCTTGCTCACTTACAGCTCCCAAGTTATTAGGAAATTACTCCAAATACGAATTAAGGAAGTGAACTAATGATCATTGAACATCCCATTATTCCGAAATTTTCAACAATTGTCTTCACAATCCTACTAATATTATAAACGCGAAAGTTTGTATGTATGGATGTATAGATGTATGGATGTTTGTTCCTCTTTCACGCAAAAACTAGTGACCCGATTTAGATGAAATTTGGCACACATAGTTTATAACCTGGAGTAACACATAGGGTACTTTTTATCCCAGTAGTATGTGCCCGCGGGATAATTTCCGACCTCCACGCGGGCGAAGCCGCTGGCAAAAGCTAGTTTCCTATGAATAGGTCTCTTATGGTTTCCAACTAAACGCCTCACTACTTCCTAAAAGATATAATTAAATTCTTCCCTTTTGACCACTTTCGAAGTTCACGAACGCATTTCGTACAAATTTTATGTGGGACCCACTGTTTATCTTGATTGGCGATTGTTAGGCCGAAATGTATATTATAAACGTTACTTATGCATTCGGCAATGTTATGCTGCTGTTCCCTCAGCATAAACTGCCCACAAATGTAGCATAAATTGTCCGAAGAGTTTAAACTTGCCCGTGACTTTCAAGTGAGCGTTAGTATTACACGCTAGTACTGATTTTGTAAAACCGATGCTCATCATCATCAGCCTACAATGTTCCCACTGCTGGGACACAGGCCTCCTCTCGGTGAGAGGGAGTGGGCCATAATCCACCACGCGGGCCCAGTGCGGGTTGGTAGATGTCACATGTCTCCGAATTGTTGGTTCTAAGACATGCCGGTTTCCTCACGATGTTTACCTTCACCGTTTCGAGAGCAGTGGCGTTGAAATAATTTACACAAAGTAATGCGCCTGCTTGGTTTGAACTCACGACCACTACTCGTAAGAAACCAAAAAGAAAGAAACCAAAGATGATACTATTTATTTATTCATTAAGAAACGATTACAATAAAATATGAATTAAAAACTAGGTAGGCCTAGGTAATATTGACATTGAAAACAATGTTAAATAACTACAAATTCTGAAGTGATGGAATTATTACATATTTTGCCCGTAATCAGCGCCCCAAAATCTATCATCTAAACTGAAAGGGGAAAACCATTGCAGACCTGTGTTATTAGTTTTCTTATTAGTATGACTGAAAGATTTCATTTAATATTATATTTTTTATTAATTTGCTTACAGTTTGGAATTATCTGAGTTCCAATATCCATACAAATATTTTCGTGTGCCAGTTTCAGTATTTGCTATTCACATTAATAACCTATCCTTTGTTTTCCACAATTCTCCCTTTGACAGTATACCTACAGTTTATTTACGCTTGATTAATTTTCATCAAAATTATTTTAGAACAGTATTTACTTATAGATGATATTTCAACATGACAAAAAGCTTTTTGTAGAAAATGCAGCTGCTTTGTGCTCAAAAAAGTTTCCATTTTATTTTCAAGTTAAAGATATTTGAAAAATCATCTAGATAATGATCATGGGTTGTGATCAATTGAACACTCTCTAACAACGCGTAATTTGGCATCAGGTGCACATCGCTGCGGAACATCCGCGATAACGACGAGAAGGACTCTGCGTTCCGCGGCATCTGTCAGATGATCCAGGTGAACCCGGCCGGCGTGGTGCAGGACTTCATGTTTTTCTGCGACGCGGTGGCGTCGTGGTCGCACCCGAAAGACGACCTGAAGGAGATGTTCACCAAGATCCTGCACGGGTTCAAGAACCAGGTCGGCGACGAGAACTGGCGCCACTTCACCGACCAGTTCCCCGTGCAGCTCAGCGTGCGCCTGTCCGCCATGTGCGGCATATAGACGGCAGCACTGCGCCATGGTACGTACGTGCCGCCCGCACCCGCCCGCGGTCCGCCCGCGCCCTGCCTGCAGCTACTCACGCTGTGCTTGTCCGCAGGGGAACAATGTCAGCACGGGTCGGGAAGACATTGAGGGTGTCGCGCGCGCCGGACCGGCGGCGGCACCGCGCGTACGATCTAGCACGGGCGGCCGCAGCTCGTCCGCCGCGTATTGTGCCAACACACTGACCTCACTACACTAGCGAGGATATTTACACATTTGTACCTATCGACAGAGAATATAACCCACATTGTAAATTGTTACATTTCATTCTTCTGTTTGTACCTGAAAATTATATCTTTTTTTTCGTTCGACGAGACGTACATTTAGAAGCGGCGTAATCACTTAATCCTAATGAGTGTATTGTGCACCGAGTGTATAGTAAGTAGCTTGGGGCCGCGCAGGTTATGAACCGCTCCGCTCGGCTGACACGAACAGACGCACAACGCACAGGGCGGGGCCGGTACACGAGTGTACGTGGGGTGCTAAGCTTTCTACTCGTATCTTGTTACATCAATGTAGCACATTGCATGCTTATGTGCGCATCTATATAACCATCGTAACGAGTGTACATTTTTGGCCCTTTCTAGTTGTAGTTTCACTCACAAAATTTTGTAAGGAAGTGATTATTATCGAGTTAGATGTGGAGTATCTACTGTAATTGCATGTAATTTAGAGATAGTTTCTAGTTTATAATTTAAAAGATGAGACGCGTATTTTTTTTTGTTTGATATGTAATACTAATTACTCCAAAATTATGATTGATTCTTGTTTTAGTCGCTGCAAAATTTGTGTGATTTAGTTTCAATCTAAAATAAAAAGATTTTAACGACACATCGAATCATCAGAGTCTCATCATAAAAATCACCGAAAGAAACGTTAGTAAGTAAACTACGATTTCGTGTAGAATTAATATAAAGTCGAAGCTGATATTGGTAACGATATAATGTAAACAATATTCATGTCGCGAGAGCTTGCAACGGTGGAGCAGAGGATAGTTAGAACGCGGGCTCTCCATCGCCAGTCGCATCGTTTGCCTTCCTGCTCGTATGATTAGCTTAGGTTGACTGATGCCATTAACTGCTCAACACAGATACAGCATGTGTTTATTTTACAATTCACTGACATCAAAACAGCGTCGCTGCGGTTTGTTTTAGAGGATTTCAAGTCATTTGGTAATTGAATTTATCCAAAAGCATTTATCTACACCCACTAGATCTTTGCAAATATATTTTAGTAGATATTTAAAATTGATGTGTTAACTATTATTTTATATAAATTACAAAGACTTAGTAAAATCGAGAATTTATGTCAACTGTGATTTGTGACTGGTTTTTTTTGACTAATATATGTGTATGATGATTATATGTCTGTTTCAGTGCAGATATAATATACTGCTTTGATAGATTTTATGACGGCTAGATTTCTGCTATATAATATACCAAATAGTATTTTTACGTTGTATATTGTTTAATGGAATTGTATGTGTGAGTTGGCCGCGTGCGTGGACGCTTGCGCGGCGACGCGCACGCAGTTCGTGCGCACCTTACAAAGCTATATTTACACATTTGTACTAGTGTGCGTCGTCACCGCGACTGTCCATGCGCCGGGACAACTTGTATGATTGATATAAAGTACTATTTACGTGTATATTTAATTAAAGTAATATTATGTATATGTAAATACATATTGCGATGTATATTATTATTATATTCAAGTAAAATTGTTATTTTTTGTTTTATAAAAGCTAAAAGTCTGACTTTAAACACTTGTTATATCATTTAGTTTTTTTTTTCAGATACGGGGATCTGAAATTATGTAGTTCACGTGAACATTTAGTTTATTTTACAAATTGCAATCGTAGCTTAGGGTACAGCGTCGATATAATACGGTATTTCGGGGATATAATGAAATTTGAAACATTCCGTAATCTAAATTCTGTCTTTTGGCTCAGTCACAACTAAAATTTCACTCTAGGGTGTTACTATATTATATATTTATTTGTTGCGTCTCGGTAAATAATTGTACTGTTTAGATATGTGATTTATTTGAGTAGGCGAAGTCCCCGATCCCTGAGACCCAGTGAGTTCCTATCCCGAGTCCTGTCTAGTCCCATCCCGTGTCATGTGCCAACGAAGCCCGGACGACTCGCAGGTGCAGACCGCGCCGAGCGTCGCGTCGATACGGTAGCTGTTTCACGTCTCGGTACCCGTAGGAACATTAAATTACTGTAGCTACCATTCGAAAAAATTTGAGACACTTTGTTTATTTTTTAAGTAGAATCCATTTTAAATCGATGTTACGGGTGGCCTCGTAATTTATTTTTAAGGTTAGTAGATTTTATGGTCATGATTTTTTTAAATGTAGATGTTTGTTTTTCCTAAAAAAACCGTGATAATAGTTGGATAAGTGATCGCATGCGTGTATGTGTGAGGCGGCATTCGTAAGGCACTCCCTTCCTTGAGGCATAGTTAGTATTTTACGAAAAATATTATAGTTGTATTGTGTTTGGACGAACATTAATTGTGATGCATTGTCGATATAAATGTAGGTTGTTTGTGTCGCGTTAAATTGTCTTATTGTGTTGTGCATTATTGTCCAAAAGTATATATTTTGTACTTGTAATACATAATACATTATTTATTTATTTATATACTGCATGTGAATATAATACTAAATAAATCGCATTGTCCACATTCGTTAAATATGGAAATTGCAACAGATTATAATAGAAACAAAAATCAATCAGTTTTGAGTTCACTACAGAAAATATTTTCATGTGGTAGCGTTTGCAATAGGTACCTATCACATGTTTTTTTTTTGGAGATATGATTATCATAATCATCCGCAATTCAATTAAGATGAAAACACAATAGTATGCCGTATACCGTGGGAGTCAAGCGTACAGCACGCGATCGAACGTGCATCACTCACTGTCCGCATCGCAATTTGTCATCTGTTCTGTCATAAACTGCACCGTATCGCATCGCATCGCTTCGACCGTGGCGAATATGACTACTTGTTCGCTGGAATTCGTCGAACATCAAAATTTAACCGTGCTTTAGAACATTTCTTGCAAATAATCTCTAAAACAGCTACATAAAAAACCGCGTTAAGACTCGCAGACTTAAGGTTTCTTATCGCCGAAACTTTTGGTTTCTTCAACTTATTTATATTAAACTTGATAAAGACCATAGTAACAACATGTATTATGGGAAAAAAAGTCTATTGGCTACCTAATTAGTTAACAAAAAACCTGACCAAAGCGACAGACGGTCCACAGACAGAGGATCTTGTGGATACCCTTTCGGTTCCAAAAAAAACCCGCTAAGTGCGTGTCGGGCCACGCATAATGGTTTCGTAGTTGGGATGATGTTATCCCAAGTACAATCTAAGTATTTTAGTAAAAAACATGTTCGTCGCCCTAATTACATTCGTAGTTGTAATGTATGGGAACATTGCAACTGCAAATGTACCTTAGTTGAATTGGACAACTATTACTCGTTAACTTTGTAAACCTAACTTAGCTATGATAGTTTTCCTTTTATCTTCGTTGTAAATACTACTGTTGTGAATTTTTTCACATATCTGAAAACGATCATTTAGCTAGCATACCTTAATCTTAAAAAAAAATTGTATTTCAAAGCTTAATATTTTACAAGCGGATCCCTGAATCGAAAAATGGTTTTCACATAACTACAATATTTTTGAACGGCCTATTATTTTCAACGATATCCATGAGATCAACGAGAAAAATATTCCCACTTTAAGATCAAAGGGAGAACGCTAAAAAAACAGGATCTGATTTTACCACTTTGTAGCCGTGATTGCTATACCCACGTCAAATTACAACTTTCTAGTACTAAGAGTCTCTTCGCTAATCCGGCAAACAGACTGACATGGCGAAACTATAAGGGTTAACTAAAAGGGTCAAAAATACGTTGTGTGCTGGTTACAAGTTTGGTCCAATGCGCGTTCACCTTTAAGTATCCCCGGAAATAAGTACTGCAGAGCTGGATGGATACTGGATAAACAATTTAACTTTTTATGTACACGACCAATCCAACGCACATCAATAAATGTTCAATGAAATTGCTTTGCGGAATTTACAATAAACAAGTTTATTTAATAAAGAATGAAAATAGTTTCCTTTAATTGATTTCAAACTTGCAAATTGCTTAAATATACAATTCGTAAATACTAATGAGACCTTACCGACATACCTTGTATCTTTACGCTGTATTTAAGCTTCATTCCCATTCAGCATACCAAAGTAGGTACTTATACTTTTGAAATCTTAACACAATGTAGACAATGTGATATTTTAACATTTCATCTAAGTATTTAAAAAGAAAAACTCATTCTTGGTTTTGCCATTTTTCGATTTAATTATATATTTGAATATTATTTTAAAACACATTATATAAACCTATATTAAATATGTACTAATATTTTATTACATATATTATTTCACTAGTTTTATTTACAAATCACTACCATTAGTTAGTCCTCTTACAAATGGCGATAGGAAATCTATCTGTGCAAACTGTATCGTGTATGAAAATGAATATATTTTTAACTACGTAAATGTAAATTCTTGTCACCTGTAGGCAAATGTGTAAGTTATTTACATTAAAAAACACGAAATTGTTGCAACTGTAATGTTTGTATTATGTACATAATTTCAGCTATAAGTCAACCGGTACAAAATTACACACCATAATAATGATTGTTTGTTAACATAAAGTGAGTACAGATGGATGCATCTTGTAATAGACACAACCTACCTCTATTTTAAAGGCCTAACCCCAGGCGTCTTGTTCAAAATTAACAATATAAATTATAATTTTTGAAAAATATATTTGTATACTTAACTCACTTTTGAAATAAAATTCTGTACTCATTTTATCTAATGAAATTTTTTTAAACAAATTAAAATGTAAAAGTGAATATATCCAGATACTTAACAATTGTTTAAATCTAAGTTCTGGTTGTAATAAGATGACCTCACAATAGACATTCTTTTACCATACATTTCGTTAATAAAGCACTCATTGTTCGAATTTGCTATATTTTTTATTTGAAACAACCAAACTTTGCCTTACTTGTATTCAGACATATAATCGCAACAGCGCAAACGGTCTCCGAATCGCAATGCTTATGCCGAATGCAAACCAATAGCTAAGCTAAGTTAATTTAGCTTAGCTTGCGCAGCTGAGGTAAATTTTCAATTTGTGTGCAGATCGCGAACTGCGAACACAAGTATGAAAAATTACCTTAGTTATGCCAGCTAACTTCAACTAAGTCTTTTGGTCTGCAACGGCTTACATTTTTGAAAAGTTGTTGCGAGGAATTTACTGAACTCCTATTATGGATTCGATGGAGAATGAGAGTTTTTGTCTTTGTGGCTGGGTGTGTGGAGGTATGGGTGCGTAAGTGGTGAGTAATGCAGCGAGGAGGTTCCTGCAGAGAAGCGCGGCGGGAGGCGCGGGCGGCGGGACTGGCAGGGGCGCCGCCCCGCGCTCCAACTCTACGTCCGCGAAGGCTCGACGCCGGCGTACTCGCTCGTTCCACGCTGGATCACTTGAGAATACCCGATCACTACCTGTGCGCAAATTACAGATAGCGTTATGTTCAGTGATATTACCTACATCGAACGTAGTTTGAATGAACAAGTATTTCACAAGCATTAAAAGATGTGCATGAAGCTTTGTCTACTTTGGCGCTTAGGTACCTACTTACTAGGTAACATCGGCGTCGGTCGCCGTCACTGACCTCTATCTAATACGCTGGACTGGCTACCGCTATCAATTTATTGTGCCTATTGAAAATCGCCATTTTGGCGCTGACGGCAGCAGTGAGGGGGAATGGAACTAATACTAGTGATGTACAACAAATGGTTTGTTATCGATAAAAACTTCTCTGATATCGACTACAATGATAGAAATATTACCAACGCTATTTTTGTTACTATTTTCTATAAATTAAATTGGTTTAGATAATTATTAACATGTAACATTCGTGTTGTCTTCTAAACGTAATGTTTTTTAAACGTGGAATACGTTTTATAACATAAAATACGTTAGGATTTACTAAAATCATAGATAATTAATTTAAAACAAGTAATATAGGCATATATTTTGTTACTAAAACACAAATAAAAAGACATGTCTGCACTAGTTGAGTACCTAACTAAACCAATGAACTATAGATAGTCGTAATAAACAGATATTTTACATATAAAACATAACTTGAAATAGCAGTATATAGTACTGTTTATGGACTGTAATTCATAATAAGTTGACCCCTTCCTTGTTCTCCTTAGGGCAGATTTTAGCAACGTCAGATATCTTTTATCCTGGGAATTAAATCGACGTTTGACAGTTTCAGTACGAATGAACTGTCAAAAATTCAAAATGTATTCTCTGGATATGACTTATTCTAGGTATAAAAGTTTGGTGAAATTCGCCCTTTAACGGATAAAAGTTAACTATCGGATCAATAAATAATAAAATTCTGTAAAATAGTAAATTAAGTACCTCTAATTGTCTTATCGAGCACTCTTTAAAGGAAGGGATTATCTTTTACTAGTCAGATACCGTATGTCGCCATGTGGTACGAGACACAATAAATTTTTATTAGGTCTGTAATTACGGTAATTAACTTGTAACAACTTAATTACCGCAGGGGAGGGGGACAGGGAAATAAAAAAGCATTCTGAAATCACATATTTTATTAAATTAAAACTTACTGTCGAGCCCATATTATTTGCCGAGTCAAAAAATGTCTAACCTTCTCTCCAGTTATTAATAAAGAATATTTTTTTGACACTAATAAGATTGCAAATGGCCGTTGTTTGTTGTATTTGAGCTAAGCGTCTCTGCGAAATAAAAAGTTTTCCAATGCATTGTTTGGAAGTCTCATTAATATTAGAGTCGGGTATAGCCCAAAATATATGTAAAAATTCACCTAACTCGGTTTGTAACGAGGATGGATCATCGTCGTCAAGGCGGTATTTCTTCGTAGTACGCATATTTTCAGCATTCATCACATACCAGTTTTCTTTTTTTTAAATCAGCAATTACAGATCTTAAAGTAGACACGGTAATTTTCATACGTTTCACATTTTGAGACAATACTTTAATTCGGGCTTGTGACATTTTCAAGGCTCTTTTGACCCTTTCCAATTTAATTTTGGAAGATTTTGGGGTGTTCTCGTAGCGGTGATCTAATTTTACACTAGAACAGATTTCCGCTAAAGTTCTAGATATCTTTGGTGTACTACAGTTGCTTGTGTTGTAACTTGTGCTTGGAACTGTAACAAGAAATTATATTTCATTACTTATATTATTCAAAGAAGGATGATTAGATAGTGAAAATATCATTGAAAATAATTTGGAAAGGTATGTCATCATCATCATTTCAGCCGAAAGACGTCCACTGTTTGACATAGGCCTCCCCCAAGCGTCGCCACATCGGATTCTAGTGACTCTCATCAGGTCATCGGTCCACCTTTACGTTTTCCGATACGCAAAGAACATGCGATATGAACGCGTATATTTAAAAAAAAAATTACACAAGGGCACAAAATTAAACATTGTTTAGTATTAGTATTTAACCACTGTTAGTCGCCAACTTAGTACATCAGTAAACCATGTTCAGTATTTTAGATATTTTTTTTTTACATAACTACCTGCATGGGCTTCACATGGCAATATTTCTTTTGGATTAACTTCAATATATTTGCAATCATAATTTGTTAACCCGACTTGCACAGGTACTAAAGGTAAATTAAATTTATCTAAGTTCATTTCAATATCACTCTGGCATTGGTATCTCGTTGGTTGGTCAGCGTCTTTAAGCATCTCAGTTTGTACCAAGGACAAATTAGTTTCTGAGAAAAACAAAAGTTTTATTTTATTAAGATAATCAATAATATTTCTTGGATACCGACAAAGTATTTACTTAGGTACTATGAATGTACACTCACCAAGAAATATTGTGGGGATACTGCATTTTTTCAATGTAGTCCGTGACTGATGTTTTATGAAACATCCATCCGTGAAGTGTTTAGAACAAAGATAATGATACATGGTTGGAGTCCAATTGACAACCTTCATATTTTTTAACCAAAGTTTGAGAGTGTAATCGGAGGGGAACCTGTAATTAAAAGAAACATTATAGTAGGTATGGGTAAAAAATTAAAATAATATAGTATATCTATAATTATATAGAACACTTAATGAGAATTATGAATCATAGGTGTTAAATTATTTGTTATTGACTCTAATAATAATAAACCTTAAAGTGTTTTGCTATTATTACAGATCATAATAATGTGCGTATTATTATTTTAACAAAGATGATAAACATTATTGTTAAGCATGTTTTTTTTTTACATCTTAATATAATATTACGAAAGTATCGATATGAATTTTGACATCCCTAACAAAAGTTATTGGTTAAGTAAAAATGTTCGTAAAATCCCGTAAACTCGAACAGAAGCAGTGTATTTTTACAATAATAAACGTAAACGTTTATTATTGTAAAAATACACTGCTTTAAGCGGTTTTCTAATAAGTATTTATGATTTAGATACACTTACTTGTGAAAAGTGACACCACTGCCTTTTTCGTATCGTGTTTTACAATATACGCACGATTTCATGTTGGACGAACAATACAAGCTATGTTATAATCACTGTCATTATTATAACACTTTAATCTAAATCACAATCACAGTAAATACTTTAGAAAACTTTTTATTTCGCAGAGACGCTTAGCTCAAATACAACAAACAACGGCCATTTGCAATCTTATTAGTTCTTAGAACTCTCACTGGGGGCGCTTTGAATCGGCACAGCAAATAGTTGTCATTTTGTATGGGATAGCCAGTCCAGCGTATTAGATAGAGGTCAGTGGTCGCCGTACAGATTGACAAATCTACGTGACTGACACTGGCTCTGCCACCATCAGGGATTTTAATTTTGATAACAAAAAAAATAGTCGCCAAATATTAGAATGAGTCGGTCACTGGTTCAAAAGTTACAAGGGTTTATTGGTGGCCGACCTGGAATGTCCATTTCCACCGCGCGGCCAACTCACAAAATTTGATGAAATCTTGCCAGGAATTAGTGGTAATTTCTTACAATACACACCTCTTTTCCTGAATTTGTTACAAAACAAACTAAGACGCTACGACCAAAAACAGTTAGCCGCTAAAACCGTGTGCGTTACGATTGCTCCGCCAGATTAACCAAAAAGAAAAAAAAATAGCCAAAGATTTTGTCGAAATTTGTCAAAATCGAATGGCACAAACCAAAAATAAAGAAGTTATAAGGGTTTTAAGTTGGCCGCGCGAACGTAACGTGGAGGATTGCGCGGCCATGGAGATCTCAGCAAATACTTGGGCTAGAGATCTAATTCTTTTTGTCAATTGAAGACTGAATTTGTCAAAAATTGTCGAAAAAAGAATTATATGCTGTAGATCAATATTTTACGAAATATTCACCTTGGAAGCTATGGCCGCGCAAACGTGCACTTGTCGTTTCTTTATTGTTGATTATTTATTTAATCTTAAGACTTTATGCCGTAAAACTGTTACAAGAAGAAAGGTCTTAATTTGTCGAAACTAACTAAAGCAATAAATAATACTAAAGTTTAGTTAAACAGAAGATATCAGTCCAAAACAAAAAAGTCGTGGCCGCGCAATCGTAACGCTACTTTGAACGCTGATATCTCATTACCTATAATTGCTAGGAGTTCGGTGTAAACATCCATTTATACGGCATATCACCCTCATTAGAATCACATATCGTTTTACCCTCAGAATAGTTTCCAAAGAGAGTAATCTCAAAAATTATTTCATCTCGTACAATATTCGAGTAGGGTAACCATATTTTCGTTTTGATTTGGGAATACCTCTAACTGGGGACGAGCAATTATACTGAACAATCTGCAAAATTAATTACTATTAAATAAAAACTTGTATGTTTAAAAAATTAGATATATTTATTAATCACAGCTTGCAAAATTAACAGATAAAGATTACAAAAATCAACAAATAAAATAAAACCTTTATAGAACTATTGTGAGAAAATGACAAATCAATAATTATTTACAAAAATTATCAAATAACACAAATAATAAATCTGGTTACATTTCTACAAAACCACCATTTTCACAAGTAGCAACCTAGAAATGCTATTATTATTTATGAATGGGAGATAAATGTTGCAGAAAAACAAAACTAAATAATGCACATAGACGAATGATACATCAAAAGAAAGGTCTTGATTTGTTGTATGTATTTGTTACAAAAATAAAAACATCAAAACTTACGTTTTAATGTTTTTTATTTTACATATATATATTTACATTTACAAAAAGTTATGCTACATTTAATTTTCAGGTTAAGTGTAGGTACGTATCTAACGTATCTCACCATAAATATCAAATTAATAGAGGCTAATGATTGTGGACAATTAGTTGCTAATTTGTTGCAGCAAATAAACAAGAAAAATACTAGAAAATAGGTTCAATATTTTTTTTACAGTCGATTTTAGTTGGCCGCTCGGACGGCAATATGCTTAAAATACAATGGCGTTTATTTCGTTATTAATATTAGGTTCAAGCTTAGTTCTAGTACTAATCGACAGGTATCGTAGCCAAGTTTGGATAAATGTGGCGAATATAACTACAGGCTTTATATTTTAGGAGATATTCACTAAAATATAGTAGTATGAAACTGTATTAGAGTAGGGTGACCATAATTTTTCATAATAAAGTGAGACTGTTATTCCCTATTAAATCCAAAATGCAGCCCAATTCTTCCCCTTCGGCCTTCATATCTTTAATGACAAATAGTTTCTTTCACGCTGTAAAGTTTAATTTATCAACTAACGGTTATTGGGAGTGATATATGAGTACCTACATACAAGTAACAGTTCGAGACAATTTCGCGTGTATTGTAGCGCGAGAGGACGATAGCACGCGCGAATCGGACGGGCATAGTAGTTCGGATAAGCGGTCGTTCGGTTGATCGACGTTCGGATAATCGACGCTCTACTGTATATACCCGACGGTCCCTCTCAACATTTTAAAAATAGTTTAAATTTTGTGAATTTATTTCATTATAAACATGATTTTAATATGAATGCAGACATACATTTTCACGCAACGTCTCTTGGAAAGGGGCCATGTGATGATCTTGGGGGGAACCTCAAACGTTTAGCGACGCGTGCAAGTCTACAATTACCTGCAAGTAGATCAATCCTTTCACCAATGCCATTATATGAATGGGCAAAATCATCTTTAAAACAAACAGCGATTTACTACTGTTCCAAAGTTGATATTAATCGTGAAAGGATTTTTTTTGCAACCACGGTTTAATTCTGCAATAACCATTCCAGGAACTAAAAAGTTGCATACCTTCATTCCAACAACGGAAGGTCTCCAAAAAGAACCAGTTGCATAGATTCTCAAAGTAAAATTTAAAAAATTATAAAATAAAATTGGATTGAATTTGTTTTTACGTTATTTCATTACAATTATCATTTAACTTCACAGCAGTTTTGAGTAGTAGTCGTTGCAGTTTCTAGTAGTTCCGGAGATTACCCTTATCTGTCTAAACTAACAAACAAACATTATTTACCGAATTATCTTTTACTTCTTCCCACTAATATTTGTAGCTATTCAAATGTTTTTTATCAATGTATTGATATTATTTTTTAATAACTACCCCTAATTATTGTTAGAGCTTCAGCAAATATAAATAGGATGATAAATGTTAATAGTGTCGCGTTTTAATTCCATAATTCGCATATTAACCGACATAAACAAGCGCCTAACAGCATACTTACTGCTCCGTGTACATACATTAATTTACCTATCTCCTTAACTAATGCAGATCCCATTTCAAAACTTCTCGTGTATTATTTAGATACTCTAAGCTATATTTTGAAAAAAGAAAAGTTAAAAATAAATGGTCGAAGTTCCCAAAATTTTGTTTAAAAAAATAAAAAATAAAATAAAATTCATTTATTTCAGGCATAATAACCCATATTACAAAAAAAAATTAAGTTAAAAATGTGACAATGCTGTGCAGAAAATAATGAAATGTCATCAACAAAATAGAAATAAGTCACAGAGTTGAGAAAAATACAATGTCAAAACAGGTCACAGAAATGGAAGTTAAATAAAATAAAATGTCAAATTTACGGGTCACAAGATGAGAATTTAAATAAAATGTCAAATTTAACTGTAACAGTATTGGATTCAAATAAAATGTCAAAATTTACACCGAATTTAGATTAAGGCAATAATAAATAGGTGTCAAAAAATTTAGTACTCCCAGCTACACGTGTCTGTCACAGCATTGACGTATGTAAGGGAAGTCAAATCGCCCTGCGATCATTGCCAGAACAGTATTGGAGCTGGCCCGCACCCTTCGCACTAAGGACGCGCACCGCTTGCGCATGGTGGCGTGAAAACAGTCGGTGCGCGCTTCTGCAAACATGCCCGAAGCGCTGCAGAAGCGGGGCAGCCTCAACACAGCCCTGAATGCGTTGTTATACTGGACGCGGAGGGCGTTGTAAGACGCTCGTGTGTAACGAGCCCACAGGCTGCACGTGTACAGTGAGGTGCAATATGCCTTGAAAAGGGTGACTTTAACTTGATCGGAGCATCGTGCAAACCTGCGAGCCAGCATGATCTTTGAGGTCAGCCGTGACGATATGCCCTAAGTATTTGAATTGGTCCACTCTGCCTAACGGAACACCACTTAGACAGACAGGTGGTACATTTTCCAGGCATTTTGTACCGCTGACTCCAAATACCATGCACTGACTCTTGACAACATTATACTTGAGTCCATGCTTATCTGCGTACTCCTCACAGACCTGTACCAATTTTCTCAGGCCACATATCGACGTACTCAGCAGCACCATGTCATCGGCATATCTAAGATTGTTGACACATATACCATCAACATGGCAACCGACATGCCGACTGCTGAGTGCGACGATCAGCGCGTCCATGTAGAGATTGAAAAGGGTAGGCGAGGTCAATCCACCCTGCCTTACTCCACATTCAAGCCGGTACGGTTCCGACATTGCCCCCGCCAATCTAACGCTGTTGACCTGATGCGTATACCAGTACCTGAAAATGGTGACAAGTTCAGGAGGCAGGTTGATACCATGTTAACTAAATGTTTACTTCCGGTTTAGAAGACCAAATATTTTTTTTTTCAAATTTGGTTACTTTTTTAAAGAGATCAGCTAATTTTTTATATAAATCGCGTAGTTTGAAAATGTATTGTAATTGTTTTCAATACGAAAAAATTCTTCAAAAAAATCGTAATTTTGATTTAGCCGATTCTTTGGGAGCCCATAACTAGACAAATACACATCATATATAAAGAATTAATTATGTCCGTATTTATATCTACTAGAAGTATAACTGGACTTAATATGAACAAAGAGAACCTCACTTTTCTTTTTCCTGTCCGCTTGACGTGAAATGCCCCAGAAACTAAATAATGCAGTCTATAAGCGAATGATACATCAAAAGAGAGGTCTTAATTTGTTGTATTTGTTAAAAAAAAAAACGTAATTATAATAAAAGTTATGCTTTATTTCGTTTTCAGGTTAGATAGGTACATACGTATCTCACCAAAAATATCCAATTAATAGAGGCTAATGATTGTCAACAATTAGTTGCTAATTTGTTGCAGCAAATAAACAAGAAAAATACTAGAAAATACATTCAATATTTTTTTTTACAGTCGATTTTAGTTTGACACTCGGACGGCAATATGATTAAAATACAATGGCGTTTATTTCGTTATTAATAGAGGGTTCAAGCTTAGTTCTAGTACTAATCGACAGGTAACTTAACCTAGTTTGGATAAATGTGGGGAATATAACTGCAGGCTTTATATTTCAGGAGATATTCACTAAAATATAGTAGTATGAAACTGTATTAGAGTAGAGTGACCATAAATTTTCATAATAAAGTGAGACTGAATCGCGATTATTGGAATGTTCGGTAGTCATATTTTAATTTATTAGGGTGAAACTCTTGAAGGCATCCTACAGCATACTTTATAAAAGTCAAATTCACAAATCGATTAAAATTTATTTTATTCAAAATCAGCATACAGGCAAAAAACAAGTATTATAATTCAACAAAATAAATATGATTTTTTATAAACTACAATAACATTTATAAATTAACTGAAACCAATATAAGACACAGAATGTAGACACATTTTCTTACAGGTACTTATTTTAATTTTAAAATAATTGTAAAAATGTAGTAATTTTAATTACGCCACAGTTATCCAAACAAGGTTACGTTACCTGTCGATTAGTACTAGAACTAAGCTTGAATCTACTTTTAATATCGAAATAAACTCCATTGTAATTTAGGCATATTGCCGTCCGAACGGCCAACTAAAATTGACTCTAAAAAAATATTGAACCTATTTTCTAGTATTTTCCTTGTTTATTCGGTCGGCACAAAAATAGACCACGTTGTCATTTTTTAAAGAAAATTATTATATTTTTACAATTACTTTAAAATTGAAATAAGTACCTGTAAGAAAATGTGTCTACATTCTGTGTCTTATATTAGTTTCAGTTAATTTATAAATGTTATGGTAGTTTATAAAAAAAAATTGTTGACTATATTACTTGATTTTTGCCTATATGCTGATTTTGAATAAAATAAATTTTAATCGATTTGTGAATTTGACTTCTATAAAGTATGCTGTAGGATGCCTTCAAGAGTTTCACCCTAATAAATTAAAATATGACTACCGAACGTTCCAATAATCGCTCGCGTTGCTAATTTATGGTCACTCTACTCTAATACAGTTTCATACTATTAATTTTAGTAAATATCTCCTAAAATATAAAGCCTGCAGTTATATTCCCCACATTTATCCAAACTAGGTTAAGTTACTTTACCTGAAAACTAAATAAAGCATAACTTTTTTTATATTTACGTTTTTTTTTTGTAACAAATACAACAAATTAAGACCTTTCTTTTGATGTATCATTCGCTTATAGACTGCATTATTTAGTTTCTGGGGCATTTCACGTCAAGCAGACAGGGAAAAAAAAGTGAGGTTCTGAAAGGTCAATGCCTATTCCTGGCCCATCCCGGACACGTTTCGAAGGATAATTAAAAAATATATTTTTTTAAAACAGGAATTATCCGTTTAACTTCTATCTTTATCTAAGTCGCCGTCATTATAAGCAATAAATAAGTAATTTAACGTATTATTATCACTGAGAGTTTGACTGTCAGGCAAAGTTTAGGGTTGCTAGTATATTGTCAATTTAATTTCGAATCGTATATTGAATACGTCTAATCGATTACGGATTAATTAATAATTATAAAAATCAATCCGTGTGCTCAAAGGCGTGCATTGTAATCACACGGCACGCCGTCATAATCATGACGGCCATTTTAGTTTCTGTGAACGTAACTAACTAACTCCAGTTTAAGACAAAACAATTATGTTCATAAACATCTCAAACCAGATATCTTATAGTCCAAACATACATAAACATGGAATGGTAATATCATTGTATTGTTTATGGCTTTGCTGTAATTAGATAAAATTAAATTGTTCAAGACCAATAATCGATTCACGTAATCGATTATATTTTAAAATATGGCAGCATTATTCTATGACAGATGATGAAGTTGACATTTGACACCCAGTAAACAAATAGTTAAAGATATAAAATATAGTTTGTGTTCTTTTGTGAGGTTTTTTATGACAATGGACTCCGATCAATATCACCAGAATGACAATCCTTGCACGAACTTGGATCGTGGCTCCACTTTGAATGACGACCCTAGTGTGAATGTGAAAACTGCTGGCTGCATATGACGACCCTCGCATGCATTTGGACTGCGGGAGTCCCGCTTTTACTAATGATTAATTCGGCGCGAATTCGGACCTGAGTAACTATGCTGTCCCGAACACGTCGCGTGGATTAACGGGCGCAAGCAAGGTTCGCTGTGCGAATTGAATAATGGATATGAGGCACTTACGCTCTCATCAACTCACAAATATATATTGTATAGCAATGGGTTCTTCCACAATAGGTAAGTATTATATTACTCACCTACATTAAACAATACCTTTAGAAAACTATGATAATAACAATAGCCAGTTCTAATGCAAGCTTATAGTGATTTAACTTCACTACACAATATAAAACAAAGTCACTTCCCTCTGTCTGTCCTTATGTTTAGATCTTTAAAACTACGCAACGAATTTTGATGCAGTTTTTTTTAATAGACAGAGTGATTCAAGAGTAAGGTTTATACGTATAATAGGCGGGTGAAGCTGCTGGCAAAAGCTAGTATTAAATAAGTAAAAAAATATATTTTTAAATACCTAAATACTTTTACTTTATTGAGAAAGTAACCAAATCTTACAGCTCATCATCATCTGCCTAGCCTTTTCCCAATTATGTTGGGGTCGGCTTCCAGTATAACCGGGTGCAGCTGAATACCAGTATTTTACATGGAGTGACTGCCTATCTGACCTCCACAAACAAGTTACTGGGTAATACAATACCTCTTGATAAGACTGATCTGAATGAAAGTCTGACAGACTTTCGGGGTTCTGACGACCCGTAACGACTGTCTAAGATCTACAAAAGACAGCCGGGACCAACGGCTTAACATGCTTTCTGAGGCACGGAAGGGTCTTGGTTTGTAAAGATGGTCATATACATGTATATGTACTGACGTGACATCAGCATTATTTCATTACATAGCTTTTGTATTGTTGGGGGAGGGGGGGGGGGATGTTGTTTGGGACAAATGATAAGTATTGATTGATTAATAAAAATATATGGTGCGGTGCAAAAGTAAATATTTGTAAAGGTAAACATTACAAAATGATATATATGTATATTTAATTTAATAATGTAATAATATAATAATTTAATTAATTACTTAATAGCTACTTAATGCTTGTGTGTGCATCTATGAATACTAATTGGTAAGTGATGTAGCTGAGTATTTTTACTTATTTTGTTATATAGGTATGGACCCATATAGCACGGTTGTCTTCTGAAGAATTCTGTTTTACATGGTTTCAGGTCAAATACTAGGTTGTTTCTGCGTTTGTTTTTCAGTCTTACCGGGTCATACGTTGAGCCTTTGTGGCTTATAAGCAGAACTCTCCTGATATAAAGTTGTTGAACCGTTAATACCATACAATCCTTATATAGCTGCTCCGTTGGATACTGGAAGTTCCTTTTGTGCATTACTTTGAGAACTGCTCGCTGGGATCTTTCTAGGTTTAATATATGGGTTTTGTGTGTACTCCCCCAGACTGTTTAAACTTAGAAGGTGACTATTATTCAAAGGTTAAAATGAGTAAGTAACTTTGAAATGAACAATGACTGTGTTAATACCATTCAAAAGTCATTGTAAGTGTATAAAATAAGTCAGTGCTTGTGAAAAAATTAAAAATTATAAAAAATTAAAAACTGTTTTATTTCCAAATGGCGACTTATTTTCTGAACTGATAAGTACTAGAAGGTGCTCATAACACCTTATACTATCATTAATTACACTATTTGTAAGTGTTCACTGTGGGCCACGGTTGTTCTAGTATGTGGGCATTGTCCTTTGTTCATATTAAGTCCAGTTATACTTCTAGTACATATAAATACGGACATAATTTATTTTTTATATATGATGTGAATTTGTCTAGTTATGGGCTCCCAAAGAATCGTCTTAATCAAAATTACGATTTTTTTGAAGAATTTTTTCGTATTGAAAACAATTACAATACATTTTCAAACTACGCGATTTATATAGAAAATTAGCTGATCTTTTAAAAAAGTAATCAAATTTGAAAAAAAAAATTATTTAGTCTTCTAAACCGGAAGTAAACATTTCAAAACAAAATTTTGGGAACTTCGACCATTTTTTTTTTACTTTTCTTTTTTCAAAATATAGCTTAGAGTATCTAAATAATACACGAGAAGTTTTGAAATGGGATCTGCATTAGTTAAGGAGATAGGTAAATTAATGTATGTACACGGAGCAGTAAGTATGCTGTTAGGCGCTTGTTTATGTCGGTTAATATGCGAATTATGGAATTAAAACGCGACACTGTTAACATTTATCATCCTATTTATGTTTGCTGAAGCTCTTACAATAATTAGGGGTAGTTATTAAAACATAATATCAAGACATTGATAAAAAACATTTGAATAGCTACAAATATTAGTGGGAAGAAGTAAAAGATAATTCGGTAAATAATGTTTGTTTGTTAGTTTAGACAGATAAGGGTAATCTCCGGAACTACTAGAAACTGCAACGACTAGGTACTACTCAAAACTGCTGTGAAGTTAAATGATAATTGTAATGAAATAACGTAAAAACAAATTCAATACAATTTTATTTTATAATTTTTTAAATTTCACTTTGAGAATCTATGCAACTTTTTAGTTCCTGGAATGGTTATTGCAGAATTAAACCGTGGTGGCAATAAAAATCCTTTCACGATTAATATCATCTTTGAAACAGTAGTAAATCGCTGTTTGTTTTAAAGATGATTTTGCCCATTCATATAATGGCATTGGTGAAAGGATTGATTTACTTGCAGGTAATTGTAGACTTGCACGCGTCGCTAAACGTTTGAGGTTCACCCCAAGATTATCACATGGCCCCTTTCCAAGAGACGTTGCGTGAAAATGTATGTCTGCATTCATATTAAAATCATGTTTAAGTATAATAAAATAAATTCACAAAATTTAAACTATTTTTAAAATGTTGAGAGGGACCGTCGGGTATATACAGTAGAGCGTCGATTATCCGAACGTCGATCAACCGAACGACCGCTTATCCGAACTACTATGCCCGTCCGATTCGCGCGTGCTATCGTCCTCCCGCGCTAGAATACACGCGAAATTGTCTCGAACTGTTACTTGTATGTACTCATATATCAGTCCCAAGAACCGTTAGTTGATAAACTAAACTTTACAGCGTGAAAGAAACTATATTTTGTCATTAAAGATATGAAGGCCTTTTTTTTCTGGATGGGAAATCATCAAATGACTTCTCCCGCTCTGGCCGGAGCGGGAGGGCGTGTCAGACTTTTACTGACTAAAACCCACCCATGTTCCATCAGTTGCCCATGTGCCAGGGTCACGGTATCTCTTTCGAAAAATCACGCGACCCCGGCAGGCATCGGTCCTAGTAGACCCCTACACTGCTGCTGACATCTCTTTGAGGCGCTCGTGGAACACTACGCGCCGTCGACCCGAGCTTGGTCCTTACCGGGCGGCGAGCTACCCATTGCTCGCCACCCGCAAGCTCGCGCCTACTGTGGCCGGGAGTCCGCTATCGACTCCCGACGCCCGGGGCGTCTCCTCCTGCGGCGGCTAGGGACGTGAGGGCGCAGAGACTGCCACTCCCTCACGCGCCCCGCCTCCTCCTTTGCGAGCATTACTGCTTCGCAGAAGGAGGTGACGGCTTCCCATTCCCTCTCGCTCCGTACCATGGCTCGCACCAGGGCCGGACGCGAGAGGTCGCCGCCGCCGATCGCCTCCACGAGGACACGGCGGTGCTCCGCCCAGGCAGGGCACACCTCCACCGTATGCTCCACCATGTCCTCCAGACGATCCTCGCAATGGAAACACCCGGACGTATCCTCCCGCTTTATCCTGAACAGGAACCCACCGAAGCACCCATGCCCGGTGAGAACCTGCGTCAGGCGGAAGGTGAGGACGCCGTGACGCCTCTCTATCCACTCCTCAAAGAGGGGACTTACCGCCGCAATTGTGGCGTGCCCAGCACTGGGTTGCGACAATCGTACCCAAGATATGAAGGCCTAAGGGGAAGAATTGCGCTGCATTTTGGATTTAATAGGGAATAACTAGCTTTGTCCATGACTAAGTCACTTCTTCCCTGCCAAAAAGAATGTGAAACGGGTAATTTTTATGGAAATGACGATCCCAATATCGAAAACATACCATATTTCCTTTTAAAATCAATTATTTATGTATGAGACATATTTTTAAGTCAGCTATAAAATGATATCAAAACTTTAAATATCAACATTGACAAATTTGGTGAATGTTACTTAGCCAGTTTTTCCCATTTGCCCTTCAAATGTCTAAATATAAGGTTTTCATTTACCTGCATAATATGTATGGCTGAAACAATACAGTTCGATTATCCGAAATAACCGGTTTTCCGAACACTCCTGTCCCCCAATTAGTTCGGATAATCGACGCTCTACTGTATATAATTTAAGACATATCTATAGCTTGTTCAAGGTGTTTGTGTAGTATTTTTTGGTAATAGTAAACTTTTTGATAAGCTAAAGATAAAATTATCTTTTACTTCTTCCTACTTATATTTGTAGCAATTCAAATGCTTTTATCAATATCTAGATATTATTTTATTTTTTAATAACTACCCTTTATTATTTTTAGAGCTCCAACAAACATAAACAGGATGATAAATGTTAATAGTGTCGCGTTTTAATTCCATAATTCGCATATTAACCGACATAAACAAGCGCCTAACTACACATTAATTTACCTATCTCCTAAACTAATGCAGATCCCATTTCCAAACTTCTGATGTATTATTAAGATACTCTAAGCTATATTTTGAAAAAAGAAAATAAAAAAAAATGGTCGGAGTTTCCAAAATTTTGTTTTGAAAGTTGACTTCCGGTTTAGAAGACTAAAAAAATTTTTTTTTTCAAATTTGATTACTTTTTAAAAAAGATCAGCTAATTCTCTATACAAATCGCGTAGTTTGAAAATTTATTGTAATTGTTTTCAATACGAAAACATTCTTCAAAAAAATCGTAATTTTGATTTAGACGATTCTTTGGGAGCCCATATCTAGACAAATACACATCATATATAAAAAATAATTTGTGTCCGTATTTATATCTACTAGAAGTATAACTGGACCTGATATGTACAAATTTTAGAACCTCACTTTTTTTTCCTGTCCGCTTGACGTGAAATGACCCTTCTGTGTAATCACAGGCGATGACTACGGCAAGTGACGGTTCTAGCGGCCAACTGTTTTTGGTCGTAGCGTCTTAGTTTTTTTTTGTAACAAATTAAGGAAAAGAAGGGTGTAGTTTAACAAATTACCACTAATTCCTAGCAAAAAGTCATCAAATTTTGTGAGTTGGCCGCGCGGTGGAAACGGACATGACTTGGATAGAGCTTGAGCGTACACTTGTAACATACCGGCAAATTCACGATGCAAGGGTTATTGAGTGTTGATGTGCAGGTCCTACACTTATCAAATGGAAATACTTTTCTTAGTAAATAGTGACGTTCTTGTATCAGATGCTAGGCATTATGCATCCCTATCGAAACTTAAAGAACCGCTAAAAGTATTGTATGTACCGAATTTTAATAGAATGCGAGGCCAGCACCTATTGGTTTCGTTACCATTGACGTCCGGCCTACTGTGCTTTAGCACAGCTCTATTGCTCCAGATTAGTTGCTGTGGTTTACCAAATCAACTAACCTAGAGCAAGAGTGGTATTATTATTTTGATAGTATGGTAGCCATTCATAAACTAGGAACCTTTATTTTGTGACTGGCATTACATCACGCCTCTACTCAGTAGGGTTGGGAAATATTAATGGTTTGTGAGTCGTGCTTGACCTAAATAACATTAACCGGGTACAAAATTACAAAGACCCTTGTATTTAGGGCTGCTACTGACAAAATAAGCAGAAGAATAACCCGAGCCTGACTTAAGGATTGGGACCAGGATATAGTGTGGGCGCTCTATAGTTGCGCTTGTTTGTGACTATTGTCACCGATAGTCTAGCAGGCACATGCTGGCTCGTTGATATTGCGACTAGAGAAAAACGAGGCAGTTTAATAATCAGTATGTACTTTCCTACAATCACTAAAATCAAAAGAATTTTACTTTCTATGAATGATGATAAATTCAGTACAACCTGTTACTTTTATCAAGCAGCTCATAAAGATACACATTAAAACGAATATTATCTAGATGTCATAAATGTGTGAGGATGGTTTTGGCACCCGCGGAGCGATCATTCAACAGGACGGAAAGACATATTTACAGTCAACAGTATTGCTGTAACCCGACACCCCGACAAAGAGCCGCCTCCGCCTTCTCTTGTAAAACAATCTTCACACTTTTTTAGAGCCCATAAAAATAGTTAAAAGAAATTGTAGTTTTTGTGTTAATAGACAGTGAAATGTAGCCGAGTGTTGGATGACAGCTTTTGTTCTGTAATGAAGCGGGGACATTTTCAAGAGTCGTTCAAATTTTTTATTACGACTGTGATGCTCTATTTTTGTACTGTGAAGATGTTTTGTGCAACATGGAACGACGCAAGTTGACTACAACGCAATTAGTACAAACAAAATCGTAACTAATCAGGAGAATGTGATGTTGTTTAGACACCTCAGATAACTTCTTTATTTCATAAGGCCTAGGTATGTAGACCTCTGCATCTTCATGCCAGTCAGCGGCGAGGTGTCAGTTTTTTAAAGAGAAAAGCGATACCGGATATAACTAACTGACTTTTCAATAAAGTTAAATACCATTATTATCAATTTAACATACGAGGAGCAATATAAAAAATCCATTACACTGGTGTGGCGTCATGACGGGATAGCTATTTTATTGTATGAACTTTTGTTTCCGGATTATGACGTTTTGGTGCCGGAATAATTTAGAAAACAAGTTGTTGCTTCAAATAAATTCAAAGTTAAAGTTTTTATTGTTTGAATTACCTATATGGTGAAGGCGATGGCGACACTATTAACGTGCCATTTTCAATAGCGGTAGAGTCATAGGGTAGAGTTGGTGATGCAAATCACCGAAGGGCGTTAGTCGTTTTAGTTAAAGACCTCTATCAAATCAGACGCAATCCAATTAAACATTGTAGACATGTTAGTTGTAATTAATCGTCACACTTAGTAGGTTTGTACAAGAGGATCACGGTGAAGAGTTTCAGTGTACAGATTAAGTTAACAACTATAGCTACGAACCATATACTTTTTTTCTGCCTGTTAATTTTAAATCCCTAATTGACTGATTTAGGTAGCCCCGAGGTTTATGTATGTCTTCGGAGAAGAACAATACTTCTAACTGCCGATAAATGAAGCCCACCAAAGTATTCATTTTTAACTCGCTCCCGCTGTTCCAAAATAAATATTTATCCAGCTAATTCGCATTTAGCATTTCACGGATGAGAAAGGAAACACTCGACAGTGTCGGTTCGGTTACTACAATAACAAGCAGCGGAGTGGTGCGGAGTCGGACGACACCCGCTCGCTGTCACCGTATACATTACATTTTAAAATAACCGTTTATAAATCTACACGTGCATAGCCTTTCTTTGTCATGACAAAATCTACGGTAGTCAAAATGTAGGTGTAACTAGCCATCGTGGTATTACTTAACCCTTATAAATATATAACTCTATCCATCCATATGGGGAATACAGCAGGCGTAGTAGGACATAAGGTAGTGTTTAAGCGTGTGCGCAACACAGGTGGACTCGACTCTTTCTTTACTCTCATGGTCCGATGGGACGACAATTCGATACGACCGCGACCGGGGAAGGCGCGGGACCAACGGCTAACGTGCTTTCCAAGAACGAGGGCATCATACCACCAAATTCTGGCCTGCTACTGAGAAATAGTTTTGTTCAGGCTGGCTGGGAGATAACTCACCATAAATGGATGGCTGCACTGGGAACGACCTGGACATCTGCATGCATCGCAGGCGGGCGCGGTAGGCGCGCTTGCGGGCTGCCAAAGCCGCCGCTTCGCCGTCCCGTGCGTCTGTGCCACCAGCGCCCTGCTGCCTGCGCAGTGCCACCTTTAAAAACAAAATGGTGGATATAATAAAGATTCTCTACATCCAAAACTTAATTTAAAAAGATATTATATTATTTGAGGGGTCTGCGGCTAAGTAATGACAGCCTCACAAATCGATCTATCGGGTAAAGCGACGCTAGCCGCAGTTGATCCGTGGATGGGTGACCGTCTTTACATACCAAGAACCCTCCGTACTTCGGAAAACCACGTTAAGCAATTGGTCCCGGCTGTCATTCGTAAATATTTGACAATCATAAGGGGCGTCAGAAACCCGAAAATCTAACCACCAGTCTTACGCAGGGGTATCGTATTACCCAGTATCTGGATTTTGGAGGTCAGACAGGCAGTGGCTTTATGCAAAATACTGGTACTCTACTGCATCCGGTTAGACTGGAAGCGGACCACAATATAGTTTGGAAAAGGCTAGGCAGAAGCTGATTATTTATTTTTGACTGCCTCGTTGGTCTAGGGTCGCTAGTGCTACTGTTGAGGTCCTGGGTTCGATTCACAGGTCGGACGGTGTTCTTAGGTTTTTCTATCTGGAATTTCTCTGGAACAGCCCAGAGTTTTGATTTGTACCCGGTTGATGGCAACAGGCTCATCCCCTATTACATGAGACATAAACATATCTGGCGAAATGTGAGTGCACCATAGGTTCACCATTGCACAACCTTTCGGGGAAATAAGGCGTGATGTTATGTTATGTTTATTTATTTACACCAATAAATACAACATCTTATCTACAGTATTCCACGACGCTGTTATAGACACCTATTAAACATCTATATGCTAATTTAAATTTATATTTTGTAGACAGTTTGTCTCTGTATAAATCATTAAGGTTCCCCTCTCAGGTATAGGCCTCCTCCATTTGTCTCTGTTTCCTGCTTTCTCTTCTTTTAACTGGTTACTTTTATGCATATCATAAGTCTAACGATCTTTGGACCTGCCTCTTGTTCTTTTAACCCTCGGGACCATTCCACTTAATAACCTGCTTTGCCCATCTCCCATCTGCCATGTGGGCTGTATGGCCTGCCCAGTGCCCATTTCTACTGCAAGTGCTGTGTATGCTTTCTCGCGTCTAATAAGTACGTCTTTTGTCTTGCGAAATCGTTCATACAAACACAATACCATATTATCTGTATCCCTCGAATGAGCACGTAAGAGAATGAGATTATCCGTCACCTTAAAAAGATGCATGTAACAGGGAACGAGCTAATTGCCATCAACAAATCGAGGCTCCAGGCTGCTTTATTAATGAAAAATGTTAATCAGGTTGGCAGGGACATCGACGCAAAAATTTAAACCATGAATGCAGCACATGATTCTAGAACACCAACCGTAGAAATGTTTCGTTAGATGTCACGTTCCTGAGAAAATCTTCATTGACAAACAGACGGGCGGAAAACAAAGTACTTAATCGTATTTAAGGGTTCCATTTTTTTTCCTTTTGAGGTAAGGAATCCAAAAAACCAATAGTTGCCTGACTAGGTACTGAGCGTGGGGTCTACCCCACGCTCAGTACCTACCTAGTAGCGCTCGCAGCCTTTTGTCAATCCATGCAGCTCAGCATAGCTATTCAGAACCAATCGATGCCCTTCCGTACCGAATTGAACATAAATAAATGTCATCGTACGATTTTTGAACGGCGTTTGTAAGGAAACGCCATTTACAAATGCAAAACCCGAAAATTTTGTCAGTTTAAATCAAATAAATAGACGACCGCTATTTTTCCGATAGCTGTTTGCTGTTGGGAGCAAAACAAATCAGGTTATCGAAATGTGACATGTTCAATACGATGATCTTTCGAAAGGTTGTGAACAGACATTTTTTTGGTTCTTAGACTGTTTCCTCACGATGTTTTTGTTGTCACCGTTTTTAAACCGGCGGTGATGAAATAAATTACGTGATATTTGACACATAAATCGGATCCGTAGTGAATAACTTGCTTATGTAGGTAATTGAGGTAAAGAAATTTCTAAAAAGTTAAAAAAATTACATTGGTACGGTACCTGTGCGGCCATGACACGTTGTCGCTCGAGCACCAGTAGACAGCCAGGGCAGCGGCAGTCCCGCCAGCGACACAGTCTCTTGTGTCCCTTCAGACAGGAGATGACTCCGTGGTTGCGGCACCGCGCGCACTTCGGAGTTCGCAGCGCCTTCCGAATGCTGCCCGTGCCCTCACTCTCACCGACACCCTCGTTTTGCATTTTGTGTTCTTAATTTAAATCTGAATCACAATATCAACCACCAACTAATTCATGTTCCTCGAACCGATCCCACGGATTACTAGATTATTAATGAGTCGCGACAGCGAGTCATGTTGACGCTGAAATATCGTTTCAGAGATTGACGGCTGTAAAGTGGGCTTCAAGTTTTAAAAGTTCAGTGGCAGCCGTCGCTCCGCCCAGCGCGCCTCTCTATTGGAGGAGACACGGTGTGGGCGGGCGGCACGACACCAAACGTCTTTGTATTTATTGTAAAACAGTTTTATTTTTCGTAACAAAATGATACATTAATCGCTTGTTGGATCATATTTAATTGTTTTGTAGTGCGTAGATATTTTTAACGTTTTCAAAGACACATTATCATAACGAAAACTGTAAAAAAGCAATTACTTTGTTGTTTCCCTTTATTGCTTCATAAGAAAGCTATCTATATGATTTAAAATAGATATGCAGAAGTAAGTAGTGAAAAGGATATTATTGACACAATTCAATACAATAATAGGTGGTCTAGATGGTTGCAACTGCTGGGACACAGGCCTCCTCTCGGTGAGAGGGAGTGGGCCGTAATGCAACACGCAGGCCCATGCGGGTTTGTCGATGACACATGTCTTCAAATTTTTAGTTCTAGGACATGCCGGTGTCCTCACGATGTTTTCCTTCACCGTTATGAGAAAAGTGGTGATGAAATCATTTACTCAAAGTAAAACGCTTATCTGGGTTCGAAACCACGATCTACAAACTCGTAAGTCGGCGCTTGTAGGTTGTTTCTTGTCTTTGAATCATATTTAGGTATGTATGTACGTATCTACCTACTTATCGCAGGTATTAAAAAAGGCATTTTATAAAAAAAAATCTTAGGAAAAGAAGTTTGAATCGCTTGAACCACTAAATAGGAAAATAACTGAAATCCTAAAGTAAACAAAAGGTCTGAAACACGTAACAATTTTATCGGCAAAAGTAACGTGAAAATGATATTCAATCTCGAGCGGCGATTGCCAATTAGCTCTCATATTTCAATTGTCCGTGTCCACGCTCCGGCTTCGGTTACTGTGACTCTATCTTTATATTTATTGATTTCGACGAATACCTATAACTTATTGTATGAAAAGGACATACGAGTAGAAATGTTTGGTTTCCTAGGAAAGTGGCTCCATCATATTATATCGGCCGTCATGAAGATCTTTATTTTTGACCAGTGTGTATGTACCACTTAACAGGTAGGTATTTGACATTCACATAATTTTGTGAGTATTATTTAAACTATGTTAGTATAATTAATCTATACAAATAAATAAAACTGAAGTGTCTGTTTGTAATTTCAAATTAACAGCTTTTCACTAAATGCATTGAAAGTAAATACGGTACTTACACCAAAAAATATTTTTTTAAACTTTTGTCTGTCTGTCTGTTTGTTCCGGCTAATCTCTGGAATGGCTGGACCGATTTTGATGGTACTTTTATTGGCAGGTAGCTGTAATAAGGAGTAACTTAGGCTTACTTTTATTTTAGAAAAAATCTTTTATTTTAGAAAAATACCTGCGTTAATTTCCGACATCTACGCGGGCGGAGCCGCGGGCAAATGCTAGTTAAGACATAAACCTAAAGAAATTAGGAATAATAATTATACAATCAAAGGATATATAAAATGGACATACTTAAGTAATAGACCCCAAGTTTCATTGTATTAAAAAAAAAAAACAAAAAGTTTTATTGTTTCTCATACAATTCAACATAACTTAAGGGAACACTATATCTATTATGCTATCTGCTGGACAAATCCGGCAACAATACATGCGCAGACTGCGCAGTGCATGCACAGATGCCCCTTCAAATTTGCTAGCACCAAGGCTCAGGAGATTGCTGTCTCTGTCTCGTATCCCACGCAGTATTGGTACGGAATTTTAATCATTATTTATTTTATTTAAACTTTATGCATAATTAGGTTTTGGAATAGTTTAAGCACAATAAAAAACTGTACAAAGGTGGACTTAATGCCTGAGGTATTTTCTACCAGTCAACCTTAGGGTGATGCAGAAACAAAACATGACAGGTGCAACATACGGTATTTGTATCTTGGAAACAGCTATAAAATACAAGAATAAATACTGCCCCGGTAATCGAGAGGGCAGTAAGTCGAAGGTGGCCAACCTTAGACTTACTGCCCTCTCGATTACCAGGGCAGAATACTAATCCATAGGTACAGACAAACAAATAAACTTTGTCAGGAGGAATAACGATCGGTTAAGCACAGTGGTGGCCTAGTGGTAACGGCCGCGACTTACGAGTTTACAAGTCGTGAGTTCGAGCCTAAGCTGGCGCTTTACTTTGTGTAAATTATTTCATCACCACCGTTCTCAAAACGGTGAAGGATAACATCGTAAGAAAACCGGCATGTCTTAGAACTAAAAAATCGAAGACATGTGGCATCTACCAACCCGGACTGGGCCCGCGTGGTGGATTATTGCCCATTCCCTCTCACCGATAGGAGGCCTGTGTCCCAGCAATGGGTACATTATAGGCTGTTGATGAGAGGAGAAACCACTGGGATGTTTCGACCAACTTCTAAGGTTCACTTGCCTTCACTTTAAAAGAAAAGCGACTGGTTGCCGACCTGAAGATCAGAGGGCGAGGATTCCAAAGAAAGTAGAATTAATGAAGCCGATTGTTGGACGCACAAAGTTTTTTAGTACGTGCATAGCAAGATCGCATAAAAAGTCAATTGTACGTGCTGCTGTGAACGTCCCTGACGCGCTGCAGCCCGTACCGACTTGCGTGGCAGCGACTCCAGCATCCTAAAAGCATTGTTGTATCGCACACGCAGGGCGTTGAACGTTTATTGCGTGTATCTAGTCCACAAACTGCAGATATAAAAATCCTGGCAATATAAACAGTGTCGCAATTTGGAAACCTGCGAACATCATATGAAGGTGTCAAAAAATGCTCTGTAACAGCTGTTATTAAGTAACTTTCACGGGTTTTACATAAAACCAAAGCTTAAACTATTGGAGTATTTATAATCAGCTTCATTGTAAAAACCAAAGTCTGCTTAGACACATATAGGTAATGCACCCTTGGTTGACTGGTAGAGAATGCCTAAAGGCATTAAGTCCGCCTTTGTACCTTTTTTGTGTGCGAGAAGTTTAAATAAATAAATAAATAATGTTGGTGTAGTATTTCATTTGTAAAGCAGGGTGATTGTGGAATTTCCTTTATCCGTCTATAAGTAAAGAACCGCATTTATGCCATTCTGAGTCATAGAGTAGCTGTAGGGAGGGACCTACGACGCTTGCAAGCATAGCTAGTTATTACGCAAAAATCAGTTAGTCATTTAGGAAGGTAGGTTAACCTACAAAATTGACGTGCATTAGTCCGTATCCATCGATGTGTATCATTTATTAACACCAAGTAGGTACCTACTCCCAGCT
Source organism: Aporophyla lueneburgensis (assembly GCA_932294355.1). Classification (NCBI taxonomy): domain Eukaryota; kingdom Metazoa; phylum Arthropoda; class Insecta; order Lepidoptera; family Noctuidae; genus Aporophyla; species Aporophyla lueneburgensis. Next base: position 10,063,135 of record OW028739.1, read on the forward strand.
TAAATACAGTTACGCTAATGAAGTATTAAGTTAATAATAGCAGCGCACAAAGTATCTTTGTTAGCCGTAATCGTGGGTTACTTCGGAGTATAAAGCGGTCTTTGGTGGCGGTGCAGAACAAACGCTTCTCTGTGTCGCTGTACCAGCTACGGACACGCGTGCATTCGATTCATTATGCGGCCCACTGGCTTTGATTGTACAATATACAGTGCTAACAAACCAGTGCATCTTTTTATTGTAATTATAACTTTAGATGTGTTAAGGCGCGTGCAGACCTGCCCATCACTCGATGTTTATACATAAATATATTAATATTGTGACTGTATCTTGTAGGCACAGTCACACCATCTAATTATTTAATCAATTTCGATTTGGATTTGATTTATATACACATTCTGCCTACTTATCCTTAGCACAGTGGTGGAACGGTTCTGGGTAGCTAAAGGAGAGCTTATAGTTTGTTGAGATGCAAAACATGACGGGAAATCGTCATCTGTATTGTATAATAAGAAATTAAATCCATATTTTATTTTAATAAAAATATATTTATTATTAAAATAAAATATTTATATTTCATAATAAACAGAACATTACATGTCAATTCATAGTGAAACTTTAGCAATAGAAGACAATAGAAAGCATATTTCATAATAGTAAATTTATGTAAAAAAAAATGTTGGTATCTCAGTATACAACGTACAAAATAATTATTTTAAATATCATCGCTGTTTTAAACGTTAAACAATAGAAATTTCATCGTTCCTTAATGTATCTACTTAGTATTTTTAACACGTAAGTGCATGCATTTTAGTTTTAACGCATGAAAAAAGTATTACGATATTTATGATAGTAACCTATCATAATACTTTTTTCATGCCATGCTGAACTCATAACTTCCCTAGCATTTGACCACTCTATTTTGGTTATCCTATAATCATAACGGTACATAATAAAGTAACCTAAGCTTTATATAAAGGTGAAGTTGGTGTCACATAATAAATTGTGCTTCCGGAACTAACTCTTTTTGAGAAAAACAGGCTTCTAGCCAATCTTCACTAACGATTAAAGCATTAGTTAATTCTCGAAGATTATCAAGTTCACTCTTTTCTGTAGTGTTGGGCATTATAACGTGAGTGCAGTTACTGGGACTTTCGAGTACAGTGGCCCCGTACATGCGAGCTAGTATAGCGGTGATGCTCTCCTGGTCCGGAATGTGAATACGACATGGTCGCAGGAACGAGTGTGGGTTGTTGTCGCCGAATATTTCCTTGTCCAAGTCCAACATCTCTTGGTTCGTGAGGTAGATTGGTACCTGTTTTGGATGACACATATATCTTTTTAGAGGAAGTATTGGGTAAGTATTGGTGGTGGTATATGTGGTGGAAATTATTTGGAGGAGGATTGTATTTTAGAGGAAGTCAATGTCAAGAGATTCATTGGCGACGAAAGCAACGGGACCCGGCGACCCGGCGGCGAAGACTTATTAGACGAGACGAAATTTAAACAACGCGCTTATAAAGTGTTTTCTCGGAAGTTAATCAAGATTGAGAGTCAATTGCGGTTTTCTAGAAAGTCTACTTTTCAACAAAAACTGTGGGCATTTTTGTTCAATAGCAAAGGTCAGTTCTTATAGGCTGAATCGTAAATTAGTTAAATGTAGGCAAAAAAATATAATGTTAGTCGTAGACAAAAAGAGGTAATACTTACATCACCATCCATTTTTTCGAAAAGCTTTCTCAAGGTATCCTCATCAACAGGCTTAGTGTAATTGTCTCCGAAGGCATCGTAGTCAATGGCGAGGGCCTGGCGCGTCGCGGGCGACAGAGCGAGCATGTGGAGTGGTTCGAGAGGCACAGGCGAAGACGCGGGCTGAAGACTGCGCAGCCAGGATGTGCTGATGACGTCAGTACTGTTCGCTGCCAGTACTGCGCGGACCCGACTTGTGAGCTTACCAGCTACGCTGCACCACGTGTCCGAACCTTTCGACGACATAACTTTCGTGAATTGTTTAGGACTTTTCTCACATCCTCAGTAATCGAATTTCTTCGGGGGTTAGCTGATCATGTTTCTCCTATAGCCCGTATTCAAAGTTATTCGAGTTCGGCGCAACTTGTCAGATGATATTGAATGGAAGACGGACGCGTGGAATGTATAGAAGCCTATATCACTTACTTCCTTACACAAAGTGAGGTGACTGTCCATCTACCTACACATGCATTGTCTCTCTCTGTACTGTCCGTGTGGTGCTGTACGTTAGGAATAGCACTATACTATTTCTTCCCGTGGGTGTCGTAAGAGAAGGCTAAGGGGCTTACTAGAGAATGGGCAGCAGCGTTCCTTATGCATTTTACCACCATACTGCGATCGCCAACCCACCTGCCAAGCGTAGCGATAATGGCATACCCCCCAAATTGGGGGAGGCCTGTCCAGCAGGAGGACATCTTACGGCTGAAATGATGTACTGTACAAAAAAATCCTTATTGCTCGGTCAGGACAGTGTGAATAAAACTGTGGACTACGTTTGTAACATATCGACATAAATCAGACCTTGTTTCACTGCGGTCGGAAGAGCCAAAACTCTGAAAAACATTGAGCAACCGCTTCACTTAGAAGAGCTTCCAACATATCGACTTGCTGTAACGATTCCACAGTTCACATCAATTTAATCGTTACTCGCTTGCTGACGCCTATCAATGGACCTATTCTACTTTCTCCAACACACGACTATGATGTAAGTATTTAACTTACCGATATTTGCTACCACCTTTCCTCCGTGCGACTCGATAATCTTGCCGAGTTCCGGTCTCTTACAGTCGTCATCTTCAGACAGTATATACAGTTTCCTTCCGAGCAGAGCTTTCGATGTCACCTCGACGTCGCCACTTGAAGTGATCTGGAACTGCTCCGCGACCTGCGGCGCTTGCGTCTTTCGTTTCGCTCGTGGCTTCACTTCCATTATTTGATCTCCATTTATTTGGTTGGTACTCAACTTCACTACTGGGCCTTTGTTCTGTTCGAAAAGATGGCGTTTTAAAATAAAGACAGACTAAACCATTTATTTAGTTCAAAAACAAAAATCAGGAGGAATGCAGTTACAACTTGATCCTTCGTTTATCGGAGGGTAATACGGAAGGTACTTACAGCGCAAAGTTGTTCGAACTCCTGCAGAGTCATGACGTCCTGAATAGGCTTATCATCGCGTACCTTCGTGATACGCGGAAACCGCAGCGTGTAGCCCGCGCCGAAGGCTGAGCTACGGATCAACTCCGATGCACGAACCTGTGTGATACAGGTATGAAAACTATAAATAAGCCATCTATACCGCAATAAAGAAAGCACAGGTGTACCTTTAGCACACGCACATTTTGCCAGTTTTTTTTAAGTCCCAAGTATTCGGAGCAAGTCTATTGCCATCCATCGGCACAAAACTAGCAACAGTTTTCCCAACCCGCAGGGGCGCACGGCAGTTCCACAGCAGTCGCGCTTGCAACCATTATGGCCCTGTGTCACTAGCAACTATGGTTGCACTGCCAAAAAACACTACATAATGAACATTCAAACAAACATTCTTTTAATTTCGGAAGTCTTTGGTTTTGTATTTTAGTTTTTTGCCTTTTTTTAATAATCAAAGTTATTTCTCACTTTGCAGTGTTGTTTTTGGAAGTAGATTTGTAGGTGACGTGAAACCTGCGTGAAAAACTGCATTCAAATTGTTTGTACATCCATATTAGGTTATAAGTGCACTAACACTTCTGATAATGAATAAGTAGTACTTGTTATATTAAAATGTTCGATATCATGTTATTCGAAATTCATATTTTCGTTTATTTTAATTGCACAGTGAAAGATATCTCCAGAATGTAATGGATTAAATGGCTGACTATGGTTAAAATATATAAGTAAGACATATTAGGTCTTTACCGTTAAAACCACGGAATGTTCAGGAGGGATCCAGAAGTCTGGTTTCTCCTTGTTGAAGCACAAGTGTGGCGGCGCTGGCGTCTGCTTGTACGGCGTCCAGTGTCGCTCGAGGGCGGCGCACAAACTCTCTCGCTCGTCGAACGTGAGGCCCGTAGACACGCGCCCTACTGACACCCACCGCTCCGGCATTTTACCTGACACAAACATTGTTTGGTACTTCCCGGTAGACCATACTAATAAACTAAAGGCTGAGCGGTGGCACGATCTGCATGAAGAACAAACCGTGCGCCCGATGGGATTGTCATCCTCAATTCCATATTTAACCGCAAATCCGTCTTAAGTGCTCACCTTCTTTATGAAAGTACTCGTGTGTAAAATTTCAAGTTTCAAGATCCAGCGGTTGGGGCAGTACGCTGCCTGTCATTGAATGAATATAAGATTTTTTCACAGCAAGTGAACAAACTGATTTCGACTTTATTTCAACGTAGCAAATGTTGATGTATACAGTGGATATTTTGAAGGTACTAAAGCTGTAGGTATATTTGGATGGTTGTTAATAAGATCTACACACCTGGAACCACGCCGTCCGCACACGCTACGAGGAAGCTCTTAGCACGTCCTTGCCTCTTGTTCTCGGCCTCGTCAGCCCCGATGATCACAAGGTCGAGATCGCTCATAGTACCGTCCGTGTACTATGAGCAAAATAACACAAAACAAACAGGTCAATAGAGTCTAAAAATAAATATATAAATAAGTCACTGTGCCGATTGGCGTAACGGCCAATTGCCTGATGGTCGAAAACGTAGGTCAACTTCTCGTAAGGCGGTTGTATCAAGAGCCTGTTTTACAAGGCTCTCAGGACTCCTCGATATAGCTCGTATCGTGACGAGGTTCCTGTCTCTGAAGTTCTAACCATCGATAGCTTGGACCCTGCTCCCGATACCGTTGGATAACTGTCCGTATTTATGCAAAAAGGAACCATCCAGCAAAAACGCACTACTGAGATATCTAAGGATTTACAAAAACATGTGCAGCTCTGTTAGATGAAGTATAATTACTATTTATTTTATTTAAATTTATTGATAAATTACTTATTTAAGTATGCGGATATAAATTTGCTTTGAATACTCTTAAACGTACTAGATAATTAACAAAATGTACATGTGGTTCCTTTTAACATTTACTAATTGATAGGTTTTCTCATACAAAAAAAGAACCACAACCCAGGGATTTACTGATATCAATGAAACTATGTAACTTGGTTCCATTTGCTGTATTAAAAAAAAAAAAAAAAAAACTGAAAAGCATAAAATAATAAACCCTAAAATTATGAGTCGGCGCTTTGAGTGATCTTTGTTCATTGTTTTTTCAGCGCCGACTCAAAATTTTAAGGTTTATTATTTTATACTTTTCAGTTTTTTCGGCGGTTTAATTTTTTGTCAAAAAGTTTTTATTTTATAATTTTTAGTGACTTTAATGTACTGATAATACTTGGCAAGGTATACCCTATCCAACAAAGAAAGGATTATCAAAATCGGACTACTCTGTATAAAGTTATGCGTGGTAATACATTACAATCAGTGAGTGAACAATCAATCATCCCCTGTTTTCCGACCCTTAGGGTTCGATTTTGTTTTCCAAATTTATATGGGACCACCTTGGGAGTATACCCTTTCCAATAAAAAAAAGAATTATCACAATCGGACGACTATGTAAAAAGTTATGCGTGGTCATACATAAAAAAAAAACATTAAAAAAATAAAATATACGCGTCGAATTGAGAACCTCCTCCGTATTTTTGCGTCGGTTGATAATTGTTAATAATAGAAATATGTGTAATTTATAATGGTACCAAGTATGTGTGGATCTGTTTTGTATAAAATGACATAGTAGAATTATCGTTTATTTGTTTGAACAATCGAGTCCCGTTGTGCTGTGGTTCGGTTTTGCTTTATCTATACTTAATATTATAAAGCTGAAGAGTTTGTTTGTTTGTTTGATTGAACGCGCTAATCTCAGGAACTACTGGTCCGAATTGAAAAATTCTTTTTGTGTTGGGTAGCCTATTTATTGAGGGAGGCTATAGGCTATATAACATCACGCTACGACGAAGAGGAGCGGAGCAGTAATGAAAAATGTTGCAAAAACGGGGAAAATTTATTCCTTTTGCGAGTTTCCGTTGCGTGCGCTGCGTAAACGGTTAAAGTAACGCAAAAATCATGTATGACGGAATTGTTTCTTTTAAAAAGTTCTAAAAAAAAATCTGCGAGAGCATATGTCTATGTTTTAAGGTTGACTCACTATAACTCAAAAGGAGCGAGCAGCAACGAAAAATGGACGAAAACTAGCAGGCAAATCGATGCGACGGAAAGGGTCAGGGGAGCAAAAATTTGACGCGGACGAAGTCGCGGGCAGAAGCTAGTATGTAATATTTATTGTTGCTGTTGGTTCCATTCTGCTTTTAGTATAAGTACCTTGTTTCCAAGGGAAAAATCATGTATAAGAATTTAGACCACTTTTAAATTAGTATTCTTCAAAAAAAAGTAAAAAACTAAATTTGTCGTGTGGTTCCATTTTGCATAAATACGGACAACTATTTTTAATATTTTTAAATGTTTGTTATACTTATTTTAAGAAATATTAAAAATGTAGGTACAAAAGAACTAAATAAATAAACGAATTAAAATACATAAATAATAAGAAAGGGGGAAATACTGGGTACTACAGTACCTCAGGCTTAATTTTGTACCATCCAGCGTTGCGTCGGTTAGGAATGTAGTAGGACTCCACATCTTTGACGACTATGCCTTCGTCTTGGTCCTCGATGGCCTTGTTCAAAGCCTCCAGTATTTCAGGATAAATCGACCTTTAAAAAACCGTCACATACATATTAATTAGGGTTATCCATACAGTATATCCATTCTATATATTGTTACGAGCTGGGGTTCGGGATAAATTAATTACAACCAATATTCGCTTGTACTGTATCGCTGGAATCGTATTCGATCGCTTCCGTAATCGAACTGCCCGTCGGCCCGACAATTCGCTATTTATATTCCGAGCAGAACATTCGCGAACATTCGACACTGTGCCACAAATCACACGTATCGTAGAAGCTTCCAGGAACTTCCATTAAACAGCTGTTTACTGTTTAATCCCACTATTCGACAATAGATGGCGGTAGCGTCTACGTACAATTTCGTGTAGTACTCGCTACTTGATAAAAGATGGCGTTAGCGTGTTGTTTCTATTAGTTTCGAACACTGCCCCATCCTTAGATGGAATTAGCTTGACGTTTCTAGACTTTTCGATTTACGTACACTGCCCCTTTCTGAGATGGAGTTAGCGTGAAGTTTCTAGACTTTACGATCTGCGTAACAATATTAAAAAAAACTAGTTTTTGCCCGCGGCTTCGCCCGCGTGGGTGTCGGAAATTAACGCGGGTATTTTTCTAAAATAAAAGTAGCCTAAGTTACTCCTTACTACATCAGCTACCTGCCAATAAAAGTCCCGTCAAAATCAGTCCCAGAAAAAATGTTTGTTTGGAGTTGACCACTCAATATTTCTAACTTTAACGTTAACATAAAAGAAACTTTAAAATGATTAATTTAATGATTTTTGCATATTATTCTCACATTATTGTATCTTTTATTGTTTCATGTTATGAATTATCTTTAATTTAGAAATTCTGTTGGACACAACATGAATTGGGCCAATTCTTGTCATTCCCCTTTTCGTACAAACTTTCATCCCCTATTCCCTACTGTTATTTTACCCCCTTAAGGGTAAAAATTTAACAAACTTTAACCTCTAAGTCCCTGAGATACCACATTTGGTATAGACATAACGGTTTTTTAATTGTGTCTGTAATTACGGTAATTGACTGGTTAAATATAATTCATAAATATATATTTTTTAAATATTTTATTTAATAAAAGCCAAATAAAAAATGTTTCATCATTCTAGCTTTAAAAATGACAATACTTCCCTACAACCCTTAATCCTCCCTTTCAACCCCTTAAAACCCCTTTTCCGCAATAAAAAGTAGCCTATGTCCTTTCTCAGGCTCTAAACTATCTGCAAACCAAATTCCATTTAAATCGGTTCAGAAGTTTTAGCAGGAAAGCGAGACAGACCGACAGACAGAGTTACTTTTGCATTTATAATATTAAGTGTGGATGTGGATGTGTGTCAGATCTGACGCACGACTGGAGTTTACTCCTTACGAGTAGTGTTGGGATTTTATCCGGATAAATACTCAAAATGGATAAATACTCGATAAATATCCGTTTTTACTGAGTATTTATCCAAAAAAGCGGATAAATACTATTTTATGTTTTCGTAACGTATATTTTGTCATTTTACTAACAAAAGGACTAAAATTAATTAAAAATAGACAATGCAGATTGGTATCGTACCTTATTAATCATTTTAACAATTACAAAACGCCGATATTAACAATAATTTCATTCAATTATGAATACAGTTAGTCAATCACTGTCAAAGTTAGATAAAATTATACATTTGTTAATTGGTTTTTCACATACATACATACATGAACTCATGCCTTTCTCCCATGGGGGTAGGCAGAAACTATTTAATGAAACGCTTAAATCATTGTAATAATAAAAAAAAACTACCTCGTGAAAATCGAGAAAGATTAACAAATCAAATATCTTGACTTGGCTCGCGAGGTTGTCCACATTGTAGGATATGAATTCAGCGAGCAATGTGCAGTTTAGAGACCAGTGGTGATGTAATTACTTATTTACCACACGTAAAGCGCCTGCCTGAGTGCGAACTGACGACCTACAAGTTGTAAGTCGGGGCTGATACCACCGGGCCACCACTGCTATCGCCAATATGAAAGGCATGTCAGACTTTTACTGACTAAAACCCACCTGTGTTCCTTTAGTTGCCTGTGAAATGGTACCTCTTTTAAACAGATCCGCAACCCTGGCAGGCATCGGTCCTCGCGGACCCCTTCAATATGTAATGACATCTCTTTGAGGCGCGCGTGGAACACAATGCGCCGTCGATATCGGTGGCCGAGAGTCCACAATGAACTCCCAACACCCGGGGCGTCTCCTACGGTGGCTAGGGACATGAGGGCGCACAGACTACCTCTCCCTAACGGGCTCCACCTCCTCCTTCGCGAGCCTTACTTCTTCGCAGAAGGAGGTGACAGCTTCTTATGCCCTCTCGCTCCATACCATGGCCTGCACCAGGGCCGGATGCGAGAGATCGCCGCCGCCAATCGCCTCTACGAGGATACGGCGTTGCTCCGCCCAAGCAGGGCAAACCTCCACTCTATGCTCCACCGTATCTTCCAGGCGATCTACACAATGGTAAAATTTACTGAAACCTGCTTTTAGATTTTCTCAAATCCAATGACTCATTATCAGTATCTGTCTGTAAATATAACCCATTTTGTGTTGATTTCATATCCTTAAATATTATAAAAACTAGAAGGGCATTGCATTTGTTGGACTCTTGTTGAAAGACAGGTTCTGTTATGGGTTCAAAAACAGATATGCATTGATATACCTAATCCCAAAAATTATCATCAAGCAAAGCTGCTTGTAGCATTTGACTTGACGATATATTTTTCTTTTGCGTACGCTGAGAGAGCGGCTTTTCTATTTTTCATACTCGTGTGTGTGTGTGTGTGATCGAGTGATCGTAGATAGCTGCCGTATCTTGTGTAGCATGGCAGGTTTAACTTTTCTCCCGTCTTTGATCGTGGTTTTTGGGTTTAGTTCTTGTGATTTTTTGACTGTCTTATAAATCGATGAACGCTGGCTGCACGCACAGAAAAGCATGACTCATTGTCACGTTCCGCCTGAACCGAGCGTGTAAGCGAGAGCGCGAAACAAGCGATAGAGAGGCACGATCGACCTTAGCATTCGACTTATGAAATCTATCTCTCTTCCACTCCATCGGCCAATACGTCCGAGTAAAAGAGACTTAGACATTATCACGTAAAATTATCGTCCGTATACCGACTTTACAGACAACCAATTGTTTTTTATTAAAATTTTTATCATATCTGCATAGTTTATAAATTTTTGAAACTACCGCATTTCAGTGCACCATGAGCCAGCAAATTACTAGTGTGTGCTGCGCAGTTTAAAGGCTCAACACCTTTAACTAATTGAAAAGCCCTTTGCATGTTTATAGCGTTGGCAAACAACAACAACAAACTTGTCTTCGCCGCATTTTTCTTGACTTTTAGAAGCTCTTCACAGAGATAATCAATTATGTGGCTATTCTGTACACTCTCAACAAAGAAAGATTCCAAATTTGTATCTAAAGAGCATGCTCTATTAGAGACGTTTGGGCTTCTGACAAAATTACAGCCCTGGCAATTGACATTGGAACTAAATAACCTAATTACGTAGTATTTTGAAAAGCCTAAATAACAATAAAAATCATAAACTTTTTAAAATAATCATCCGATGCGCAAAAAAGATATTTATCCATCATTTTGGGAATTATCCGATAAAAATGAGTAAAAACGAGTATTTATCCGTTTCGGATAAAAACTCGAGTATTTATCCTCCGAGTATTTATCCACTGCCCATCACTACTTACGAGAGATTATAAAATATATAGTTTAGTAAACGTAAGATAACGCATTATATGCGCATTATACGTAACGAAGTTATATGTATATGTATGAAAATTTATTATGTTTAAAAATCGATTCTTAAGGAGTAAACTCCAATAATAAAGCTGAAGAGTTGGTTTGTTTTTTTGTGTGAACGCGCTAATCTTTGGAACTGCCACTCAGAATTAAAAAAAACTTTTTGTATTTGATAGCTCAATTGAGGAAAGCTATTTATTTAACATCACACTAGGAGTCTTGGAAGCCGAGCAAAAACAAAAAAGGCAGCAAGAATTTACGTGAAAACGCAGAAGTGCAGGCAGGCGATGCGGTGCGACAGGGTGGATCGGGGGAACAAAAAAGAAATATTAAGAAATCTATAACTTATTTCAGTGTAAGCAAATATCGAGCTTCAATAATTTAGAGAACATTTGAAAACGAAAATCTCTTGGTAGGACAGCATGTCCTCGAACTGTAACAGATATATGCTAAGGCTTAACGTAGTCTTTAAGTTATACATAGTTGTAACATTTTACGAAAGCACGTCAATCATTGCAATTTTGTTCCTTATTACAATGATTAAGAGTTGGGAGTTGAGGAAATAGTCAATTGCAAGGACGTATTATAAGTCCTCCCACGACCCCTGTGCCGTTGAATGCACCTACAAGCGCAATGTTTGGCTTAAATTACATACAGCACTACGGTTTTTTTTTCTTTTTTTTTTGGATGGGACATCATCAATTGACTTCTCCCGCTCTGGGCGGAGCGGGAGAAGTCTGACTGCCCGGCTGTCTGACTTTTACTGACTAAAACCCACCCGTGTTCCTTCAGTTGCCCATGTGCCAGGGTCACGGTATCTCTTTCGAACAATCTCGCGACCCTGGCAGGCATCGGTCCTAGCAGACCCCTTCAGTGCTGTTGACATCTCTTTGAGGCGCGCGAGGAACACTACGCGCCGTCGACCCGAGCCTGATCCTTATCGGGCGGCGAGCTACCCATTGCTCGCCGCCCGCAAGCTCGCGCTTACGGTAGCCGGGAGTCAGCTATCGAGTCCCGACGCCCGGGGTGTCTCCTCCTGCGGCGGCTAGGGACGTGAGGGCGCAGAGACTGCCACTCCCTCACGCGCCCCGACTCCTCCTTTGCGAGCATTGCTGCTTCGCAGAAGGAGGTGACGGCTTCCCATGTCTTCTCGCTCCGTACCATGGTTCGCACCAGGGCCGGACGCGAGAGGTCGCCGCCGCCTATCGCCTCCACGAAAACAAGGCGGTGCTCCCCCCAGGCAGGGCACACTTCCACCGTATGCTCCACCGTGTCCAGACGATCCTCGCAATGGAAACACCCGGGCGTTTCCTTCCGCTTTATCCTGAACAGGAACCCACCGAAGCACTTATGCCCGGTGAGAACCTGCGTTAGGCGGAAGGTGAGGACACCGTGGCGCCTCACTATCCACTCCTCAAAGAGGGGACTTATCGCCGCAATTGTGGCGTGCCCAGCACTACCGTAAATAGTGATTAGTGATTCTAAACTCGTTACCCGGCCATATTTTTTATGTTATGAGCTTGTGGCTAAGTAATAACAGCCGCATGGATCGATCGATCAGGTTAAGTTACGCCTGCCGCGGTTGGTTCGTGGATCGGTGACCATCTTTACATACCTACATAGACCCCTAGGTACCTCGGAAAGCACGTTAAGCCATTGGGCCCGGCTGTCACTTGTGGATCTTTGACTATCGTTACGGGTCGTCAGAAGCTCGAGAGTCTGACAACCAGTCTTACTAAGGGGTATCGTACTACCAGTAACTGGGTTGTGGAGGTCAGATACGCAGTTGCTCCATGTAAAATACTGGTATTCAGCTGCATCCGGTTAGATTGGAAGTTGATCCCAACATTGTTAAAAGGCTAGGCAGATGATGACTTAGTTGAACAGAATGCGTACCTAGTTAATGGCGATGTACTGGGTCTTTTTACACCCTGTTTAATATGCTTATTTACTTACCTCTGTGCCACTATCTGTCGTGCACTATGCTGTATAACTCCCGGCTTGTTCACGAATACATTGTCTAAGATACGAAGTCTTTCGCTGAGGGGCAGCCCGCCCTTCTCTGGAGGGCCGACGAGAGTTCTACCGTTGAAGTATAGGATGTCAAAGGCACAGAAACAAGGTTGAAACTTTGAATTCTCTGTTATCTTTTTAACGTCGAATGCCATTCCTGTAATAAGATATGACTCCATTAATATTGACTACGGAATCTATACTACACGATAATTTGAAAAGAACTTTTCATTCATTTACAGAAAATTCACAAAATTATGGACACACAATTTCCGTTTCATGCACGGCGCATCCCTGCAATAGGTACCCCACCTATTGCAGAGATGTGTCGCTCACGAAATAAAGAAAAACTCGCATGAGATTTAAATATGCTTAAAAAAAACGTACAACGGATATTTCTTTTTCTAAGAGTTGGTATGCTGTCATACGGTGATCGAAATCGAAATCGAATCATAAATCACACAGTTGTATTTAGGAATAACAAAAACCGGCCAAGTGCGAGTCGGACTCGCGCACCGAGGGTTCCGTACAAACCTGTAGGTATTCTCGGTTTAAAAATATTTTTTTTTTAATTTTTATATTTTAGTTGATTGAATGTAAGGTAAATTGCTGTTTACGATTTATGACGTTTTAAAAAAAAACTACTCACTCGATCTCGTTCAAACCAATTTTCGGTGGTAGATTACATGGTAATGTACATCATATATTTTTTTTAGTTTTATCATTCTCTTATTTTAGAAGTTACGGGGGGGGGACACACATTTTACCACTTTGGAAGTGTCTCTCGCGCAAACTATTCAGTTTAGAAAAAAATGATATTAGAAACCTCATTACCATTTTTGAAGACTTATTCATAGATACCCCACACGTATGGGTTTGATGAAAAAAAAGTTTTTGAGTTTCAGTTCTATGTATGGGGAACCCCAAAATTTATTGTTTTTTTTCTACTTTAGTGTGAAAATCTTAATGCGGTTCACAGAATACATCTACTTACCAAGTTTCAACAGCATAGCTCTTATAGTTTCGGAATAAAATGGCTGTGACATACGGACGGACGGACAGACAGACAGACAGACAGACAGACAGACAGACGGACAGACAGACATGACGAATCTATAAGGGTTCCGTTTTTTGCCATTTGGCAACGGAACCCTAAAAATGTACCTTTAGACCCAAAACATTGGTACTGTTTGTGCCAGCCCATCATCTCGCCGTCTAGAATGAAGCTGGTGACATCCGATGAGAAACAATTCTTCAAGTGAGGCGTCAGCAACCCAGAATCATACGTACTTCCATAGTTCTTAGTAAATGAAAAACCTCGTCTTGAAAAGTATTCATATTTTCCATTCTCCATGTGGATCTGTTTGAAGATATAGACTTTATATAGAGTAGCTTTTTTCCAGCGGCTTTGAATTTATCCCACGTATGTGAGAACCCAGGTTATGGCCTATAAGTGTACCAAATTTCGTCCAAACTCGTCAAGCCGTTTAGCCATGTAAAACTAAGAGACATACAGGCAGATAGACAAATCGACTGACAAATAAGAGACAGTTCTCATTTATAATATTAATATTAGTATGTTTGTATGGATGATTGTTTTATTTGCACAGTATCACATCATATCGGGATGGCTTCTTTTTTGGTGTATTATGTGCAGTATATTATACACCCATATTACAGAGACCATTAGCCTATTATCATCAGCTGGTCACAAATCAAAACTTCAGGCAGGCCCGAGAATTCATTAATGGAAAAATCTTTGCCCGGCGCAAGAATCAAACCTATAAGACCTCCACACTAATATCGCTGATCACAGCTCAGTAAAGGTGTGATCCACAACTACTATTGGGGGGCCGCATCGTAACCGGGTTAATCCACCCAATTCCGTTTAGCCGTTTTTAGGTCAATCAGGATTATACATCCAGAGAACAACACAAGCGTACAGAAAAAATATTATTATACGATATTTTTGGCATCAGACTCGTTCGTCGTTCTCTATCAATTACTTTTTTTAATATTCAATGTATAGCGGGGTATTTGCGTAAAACACTAGCAGTCAGAATGGCTTTCATATTGCTTTTTTTCGGCTCTTTAATATTTTAATATTGCTGTGAGTTTTTTTCGAACTTAAGAAGCAATGGATTAGCAGTAACCATAACAATGATTCAAATTCTTAATGATAGTGTGTTATGCAATTAGGGTAAAGTTTTGACTTCGTTACAAAAATTCTAACAAAGTTATATTTCCCAAAAGTCGACTAACCTGGAATCTTTCACCATCAAACTTATTCTCTATCTGATAAGTCTTGTCGATGGATAGTTGTCGGACTATATTTTTGACGTCGAGACGTTCAGACAGCATCGGGCTTATAGCGAGGAACATCTGTATTCCCAGCTCCAAGGGACGAGCGTCACCGTCGCCTAATTCTTCACACACCTGAGTAAAAGAAGTTGATTAGGTACTCTTTAACACTGTAAACTATGTGGCAAAGCTACTTTTTTCCTCAGCTGTTGAGAAAAAACTTTTTAACAAAAAATTAAACCGCCGAAAAAACGGTTTAATTTTTTGTTAAAAAGTTTTTATTTTACAATTTTTTGTGACTTTAATGTACTCATAATACTTGGCAAGGTATACCTATCCAACAAAAAAAGAATTATCAAAATCGGACTACTCTGTATAAAGTTATACGTGGTTATACATTACAATCAGTGAGTGAACAATCAATCATCCCCTGTTTGCCGACCCTTAGGGTTCGATTTTGTTTTCCAAATTTATATGGGACCACCTTGGGAGTATACCCTTTCCAATAGAAGAAGAATTGTCACAATCGGACCACTATGTAAAAAAAATATACGTGTCGAATTGAGAACCTCTTCCGTTTTTTTTCGTCGGTTGAAAAGGCACAGCGCAGACCGAAAAAGAGAATATTTTAAACTTTAACGAAACATTGAATAATAAACTTTGTTCTTAGAGCCATAAATTTCAAAGTCGTATTATAATAAACGCAGACAACCAACTATCTTCTCACTTCTCGATTGTCCGTTTCATCTAAGGATTGCAGCTTATGTCACTAATTATAAAGGCTGTTATTCAATGCCATCAGAAAATGTTGTGCTTTACCCTCCTCTCGGTGAAAAACCAAAAACTACCTTGCCTATTGCTTTTTTGGGAATGAAAGAACAAGGGGAAACTTTACGTCCAAAACGCGATGAGCAGGGTATTTAACGCTTACCTTGGATAGTAGACCACATCTTTCAAAATACTCAGGAGCATCAGGATGAAACAGCCCCAATATGCGAGTGCTGCCCATTTCCAGTTTCAGATCTTTCAGGATCAACCTCAGAAACCACTTCAGTTGCTCTGCGGTCACTTTGTTTATAACGTGACTGAACATGTCGTCGAGTACCGCTGAAAAAATAAGTACATATTTATATTAATGTCTCGTCGTAATCCTCGAAGACAAATACACAGGCAGGTATGAAAGGTGTCATTGAAATAACTGAAAACCTCTTCACGATTTTCTTTGTCTCATACTTAAGTTGTTGATAATCGAGGCTTGTGACTAAGTAATAACAGCCGCACGGATCGATCGTTTAGGTTAAGCTACGCTTCCCGCGGTTGGTCCATGGATGCGTGAACATTTTTACATACCAAGCCCCCGCCGTACCTCGGAAAACACGTCATTCGTGGATCTTTGACAGTAGTTACGAGTCGTCAGAAGTCCAAAAGTCTGACAACCAGGCTTACCAGGGGGTATCGTATTACCCAGTAACTTTGTTGCAGAGGTCAGATAGGTAGTCACTCCATATACAACATTAATTTTTGTTTATGCGAAACCCGAAACACGGGTCTAGTATTTTTATGTAAAGAATCTATGAAAAAAATATCAAAACTGTATCATTAATAATCACAAAGTTATAAGCTTGATAAGTTACCTGGTTGTCCACGCAAAAACATATGCAGATCACCACAAACAGCTAGTGTACGTACCATCTCCGTGTAATGGACGTTTGAGTACGAGAAAGACATGATAATTTTAAAATCGAAACAAAACACTAAGGCCCGCGACTTGGAAGCGTAATTAAATATTTTTGGTACAAAATATAACATGGTGTAAAAATTATTGGAATCGATTCAGTTACTGATTCTGAACAAACTATATTCAGGTTTCGCATATACTAAAAATAATCTTGTATACTATCATCATCATTTCAGCTGCAAGACGGGTGAGGCTTAAGTCCAGCATTGGACACTGCTGGACTTAAGCCTCACCCAATTTGGGGGGCTTTGCCATAATCGCCACGCTCGGTAGGCGGATTGGCGATCGCAGTATGGTGGTAAAATGCATAGAGAACGCTGCTGCCCATTCTCTAGTAAGTCCCTTAGTCGCCTTTTACGACACCCATGGGAAGAAATGGGGTGGTGTTATTCTTTACGTCCGGCACCACACGGTACAATATACGGTATCTATCACGGGTATCTATACTATCTATTCTATATACTATAATAATATTATGAAGCTGAAGAGTTTGTTTGTTTGTTTGTTTGATTGAACGCGCTAATCTCAGGAACTACGGGTCCGAATTGAAAAATTCTTTTTGTGTTTGGTAGCCTATTTATCGTGGGAGGCTATAGGCTATATAACATCACGCTACAACTAAGAGGAGCGGAGCAGTAATGAAAAATGTTGCAAAAACGGGGAAAATTTATTCCTTTTGAGAGTTTCCGTTGCGTGCGCTGCGTAAACGGTTTAAGTAACGCAAAAATAATGTATGACGGAATTGTTCCTCTTAAAAAGTTCTAAAAAAAAGTCCGCGAGAGCATATGTCTATCTTTTAAGGTTGACTCACTATAACTCAAAAGGAGCGAGCAGCAACGAAAAATGGACGAAAACTAGCAGGCAAATCGATGCGACGGGAAGGGTCAGGGGAGCAAAAATTTGACGCGGACGAAGTCGCGGGCAGAAGCTAGTAATATTATAAAGCTGAAGAGTTTGTTTGATTGAACGCGCTAATCTCAGGAACTACTGATCCGAATTGAAAAATTCTTTTTGTGTTGGGTAGCCTATTTATCGAGGGCGGCTATAGGCTATATAACATGGTTCACCCTTGTTTGATAGAACAACGTTTGATATAATATTACTAAATCGAACAACGTTTAAGAAAATCATCACTGAAAATTCTGTCAAACGATATTATACAAATATAATATCGTTTGACAGAATTTTCAGTTCATCGAATATTTATTTGCTATAACAACATTTGCGCTAATGATCAAAAGGTATAATGTTCAGTTGATGTAATGTTCAGATGGTATAACCATTTTTTTCTTCACTTTATATCCTATACACCTGCCACCCTCAACTATTGTTACCAGGAGAAACTGGATGTAATCTGGACTTTAGGGCACCCGGACTCGGATAGGTTAGGTTAGAAGGGGATGGCGGGGTCGTGTGAGCGAGCGAAGCGAGCGAATAGACCCCGCCATCCCCTTCGTGGTTATTTTTTTATAAACCACCCAGAAGTAGGAGCCCCGCGAAGCGGGGCTCCGTCGACCAAGCCCACCCTCGACCATGCATAGAATATTCGATACGATCTTTCGACTAAATCATTATTAGTGTAGTGAAACATTAGTTTAAATAAAATTAGTGCATTTGAAAATTCGGCGAAATGAAATTAGTTCAAATAAATAATTACGCTAAATAAAAATTTACCAATGAATTATTCGGTCAAATGAATAATTCTTCGAAATGACTTTATTGCAACTAAAATTCGATTTAGTAATATTATATCAAACGTTGTTCTATCAAACAAGGGTGAACCATATAAAATCACGCTACAACTAAGAGGAGCGGAGCAGTAATGAAAAATGTTGCAAAAACGGGGAAAATTTATTCCTTTTGAGAGTTTCCGTTGCGTGCGCTGCGTAAACGGTTAAAGTAACGCAAAAATCACGTTGGAATCATTCATGACGGAATTGTTCCTTTTAAAAAGTTCTAAAAAAAAGTCCGCGAGAGCATATGTCTATCTTTTAAGGTTGACTCACTATAACTCCAAAGGAGCGAGCAGCAACGAAAAGTGGATGAAAACTAGCAGGCAAATCGATGCGACGGGAAGGGTCAGCAAAAATGGGAGCAAAAATTTGACGCGGACGAAGTCGCGGGCAGAAGCTAGTATACTATATATCTATACTTATATACTTATAATATTATAAAGCCGAGGAGTTTGTTTGTTTGTTTGTTTGATTGAACGCGTTAATCTCAGGAACTACTGGTCCGAATTGAAAATTATTTTTGTGTTGAGTAGCCTATTTATCGAGGAAGGCTATAGGCTATATAACATCACGCTATAACTAAGAGGAGCGGAGCAGTAATGACAGCAGATTCGACGCAACGGGAAGGGTCGGGGGAACAAGAAATTTAACGCGGACGAAGTCGCGGGCAGAAGCTAGTGTAAAATACAGGTATTCCGCTGCATCCGCTGCTGGTAGAATGGAAGCCGACCGCAATATACTTGGGAAAAGGCTAAAGTTGTTCATAATTATGAGTACAGTGAGAAGAGGTTTCATAAGATGTTATCAGATATTTCAGTTACACTAGGGATGTTATGGATATGAAATTTCGGATACGGATTGGTTACGGATGTAAGAATGATTATTATACCGGATACAGATACGGATATGAAATTATTTCGGATTATCCGTTAGTTTCGGATAATTTCGGTTACGGATATAAAACTTTTAAGGAATGTCAAAAGTAAAATACTAATAAATAATAAAATGGTTTTATTTATATGTCACCATTTGGTAGGAATTACAATCAGTCTGTGAGTAATTATTACAGCTATTTAAAATAAAAATGATTATAAATATATATTGAGTGTTATCTAATCTACCTAAAATAAAAATGTAATAACAAATCAGATATTATCCGAAACTTATTTCGGATTCGGTTACGGTTACGGATAAATTTTTATATCGGATATCCGATAGTTTCGGTTACGGTTACGGAGCTCCCTAACATCCCTGAGTTACACCTTGGATATGCAATCAACTCAGCTTATTGCAGTCCATAGCTGGACATTATAGGCCTTCCCAAGCTGCGCCACAAAACCATGTAGATCCTCCATATTCTGCGGTATACATTTTCTATTTAAAAACTGCCCGCCCTTGTGGGTTGTTTTATACAACGCGTAAGGCGGTTGTAGACCAAAACCTAAGCTAATCTTTATTTAGGTTAGCTCGCATAGCTGAAGTAATTTTTATAGTTGTGTGCATAGTCACACACATTGATAAATGACTTCAGCTGAACTCACTTAGCTTAGCTTTTGGTCTGAAATCGGCATTCCGTATACGTTGTTAGGTATCATCTTTACAAAACACGAGCATACATCATTTGACTTTTATATTCATTGACATAAGGTTTAAGTTACAATGATAGTCGCTGTCTCGTTAAAAGCAATCAACTTTACCGGTTGATTGAGGGTCAAATCATTTTCTCCACCTTTGTCTTTCTAACACTCTGATGAGTTCCTTCGCACGTAAAAGGGCTCTCAATACAAATGAGTACAGAATACGGATACTCGAGCGGACTTCTCACTTTTGCGAATTAAGCTTTTAAGTGCTTGGGGGAGATAAGAGGTACAGAAAAATACTTATCCATGAGTTAGTAAGAAACACAATTACTTACATGCTTTCTTCCCAACCTCAGCAGAAGAGATTTTATCAAGAATTTCATTAATATCCCCAATAGTGAATTCATCTGACTTTGGGCTAAGTCGACTTTTAAAGACAAAATATGCTACACCAGCAAAATCACTGTCTTGTGAGTTACTGACTGACCTATAGTTCAGCAATTTCTTCGCATCACGCGATTCTTTGCAAAGCGATAGAACTTTTACCAGCAAAAACCCCAATTTGCTTTCTTTTAAATTATAAGCGTTCCTCTCTCTATCTAGTTTAGGTAGCAGTAGCCTCAGGATAGGAAAAATACTGGGATTCTGGAAATGTAGAATACACAATATTATAACATCATACCTGTAATTTAAAGTCTAAAATTTAAAGTTTAAATTACTTATGTAATTAAGTTTAATGATCTGGGCTACGATCCATAACCATACAAAAGTCCAAACCCCATGTTTTACTAAGATTTTCAAAATTGAAAAACAGAAAATACACTGACCCGGGAATTGAACCCAGGACCACACGCTCACCTGTTGAACAGCCACTAGGCAAACGAGGATATTCGTAGGTACCGACCACAGTTTATTACCTAATACTAACACGGTCTGGACTAGTTAGAGCAGTGGTAGCCCAGTAGTAACGGCCCCGACTTACGAGGTCGTAGGTTCAAACCCAGTCAGGCGCTTTCTTTGTAAATTATTTCATCACCACTGCTCTCATAACGGTGAATAAAAACAAGGTGAGAAAACCGACATGCCAAGTACCAAAATTTCGAAGGTATCTTTCAACGCACACTGCTCCCGAGTGGTGGATTACGGCCCACTCCCTCTCACCAGAAGGAGGCCTGTGTCTCAGCAGTGCAAAGGGATTATGTATGCGGAGTGGGAGTATGCTTAAATAATCTGGGCGTAGTACATTCGGCCTATTATTGTCTAGACGCTCTTCTCGCGGCTGATTCTAATGGGTGTACGTAAAGGTAAAATGTAGTCTCAAAATGATAAAATACCTTATATCATTACCTTTTGGCCTACCACTTGCGAAGCATTCAGTTTAAAATCATTTATAAAAGTTCCCAAAATTTTATCTTGTTCTTGCTTTTGCTTTTTCTTCCTGTGCAATTGTTCTAAGAGATTACACAGTTTTTCAAACTTAATTTCATTTGCTGGTGTTATTTCATTGGCCATGATAATAAACTAAAGAACTTTATGGGCTCCTAAAACAAACAAAAAGAATAAAGAGCTTGACTTTTTATTACAATTTTGTACAGAGCCGAGATGTTTAATTCAACGTCGTAAATGAAATAGAACTTTTCATTTTATGATGAGTTTTTTCATTCAACAGTTAGGTTGGAAAAACAATTACGAGATCAACTATACATGAATGTACAAAAAGCCTATAATTGATATATATATATATATATATATATATATATATATATACCATAGCTGTGTAGTCATATTTACTACAGCAAGTAGTTCTTATTTTTCAACTAATAATTTAGCAAAAGGAGTAGTTAAAAAAAAAAAATTGAAACTCATGATAAGTTTAAATAACATTTATTTATTAGATAACTAGGTACTTTAACAAATATTTCCTCGCCATCACTGGTGAATGGTCTTTATACAGCAAATATAAATTGTAAGCAGTTTCCTTTGTCAGATCAATGACTCCATGCTGGTCACATTTCGTAATGTACTCACAAGCAAGGGCTCTTTCGTAGTATTCAATGGCAAGATTATTAATATTTAACATTTGATAAACCCGTCCCATATTATAGTTAGCTTCTTGATCACATTTTCTTAAATTCCGATAAGTTTGCATGTAAGCCATTCCTTGCAGAATCAGATTGTGATGTTTGTCCACAGTTCGTTGTGCTGCCATTACCAAAATTGTTACAGCAATTAAAAATGCAGACAAAGGATCCCTACATTTTTCATGATATTCTAAATAGTATTTCAGTGCCACCAAGTATCTCCCTGATATTAGGAAGTTGTTTCCCAGAAAAAGGTTCTTCACAACATTACCACTATCCCTCTGGAACAATCTTAACAAGAATTTTGAATGTGTATTTCTATCAATGTAGTTAATTACAAGATTTAATAAGTTCCAAGAGCAAGTACTAGAGTGTTTCTGAGCAAACTCTCTTATGAAACGAAATGCATTATGGTTATCATTATTTAAAAGGCAGGCTTGTAAACAATAAAATTCAATGTCCATTCGATGTGGAGCTAAGCTCTTAGACATCATTGCACCAAAGGTTAATCTCTGCATTGCAAAATATTGTTTAAATTTACGTCCAATATCTAGCATTTCAAGAAAGAAATCCCATTCTGCCTGTGGAGTGAACTTAAATGTTTCATCCTCATCAAAGTGAATATCATTTTCATGGTACTGGTTCTCACCCCGCATTGTGCGGAAATTGTGGATAAGATCAATTCCACACCTTGCTTTACATGCCATATTTAATTCTTCTTGGTGTCTAAACCTAACAAATGTTTTAGAGAGTAGTGCTTCACCCACCTCTAAATATTTAATCCATTTATTGTACTTCTTCAAAGCTAAACATTGTTCATAAAGCAGATTAGCATTGACTACATACTTAAAATCTTGTTCTAACATCTGCAAAGCTTCATCAATACGGCCTTTTTTCTCAAGTATAGAATACAATTTTCTCCTAGCATCAGGATGCTGTGGTGCATGTTTCAATACTTTATAAAAAGAGTTAATGGCATCACTTTCTCTGCCTAACATGTACAAACATTCTGCATGTTTAAGCCATACTGCTCCAAGGTCAAAGCTATCATTTCTCACTAAAGGCTCTAGAACTTGTATTGCCAACTCGTGATGTCCAGTTGAAGAAAGTGCTTCTTCAATATCCATATATAAGTCTCCAGCATTTTCCACATCATTACTCAAAAAATCATTCAACAATGTTTGAACTAAGTTAGTAGCCCCAATATGTATAAAACATACTATCAACTTGCTCTTTAAATCAATAGGCAAAGAATCAGGAAGAGAGCAATTCACGTAATTAGTTTGCTCCTCTATCCTACCTTCAGCATTTTTTACAGTTTCTATTTCGGCTTCAATTTCAACTCCAACGTTAACAATAAATATTTCGATACATGCCTGAAATAGTTTTTGACCAATAAGCAACTCCAAAAATATATTGAGGTCTTCTGAACTGAATAGTGATGGACATTTTTTATAAGCTGTATTCATCACTGCAAGTGCACGCTCCATTTCATTATTATTATGATATTGTGTTACAGCTAATTTAGCATATTTCATAATGGTCTCTCCTTCCGATGGACGCAAGGAAGCTACTATTTTGTGATAACACTTAAGTTTGGTGATATGCAAAGTATTAATTGGATATTTCATATTTTCTAATTTATCAAGAAGCTCCATTCTTTTTAAATGACTGTCTAAATTGTATGGATCATCTGCTATGGCTTGTGAGTAACAAATCATCTCTTGTCTATAATCCTCTCTTTGTTTTGATATAGCAGCTAGTCTCAGCCATTCTTCAGCATCTGGAGGGCTCAGGTGGGCCCCTAATAAGGAGAACTGTAGTGATTTCTCAGTATCATGTTCATATAATTGAGCCAGAGTTTGATATGGTTCTGGAGCTGTTGGGAATTGTTTAATAATTTCATGGCACATCTTCTCAGCTGTATCTCTATCTCCTCTGACAAAACGCAAATTTGCTTCACCCATCAAACCCAGGAGGCCTGGCGGCAGCCGTGCAAACTTACGGCGTCTGTGCAATCCTTTATCAGTTAACATAAATGGCTCATCCTCACTTCGTTTGTTCGTCTCATCTATATCCTCTTCATCTTCGATATTATACCATTCATTGGAATATTCAGCAAATGACATTTCACCGCTTAAAAACTTACTGGTCAAATCTTTTTCTAAATCCATGTTGATGTTTATTTTCCTTTCTTGGTCGGCTGAATTCTCACTAGGATGGTTAGGAATGTGAAAAATAAGCGGCTTGAATATTTACTTACTTGCTTACAATAGTGTAAATAATTACAGTTGATTAAAATTTCTAAACAGTTCCCATAATTTGTTCTCGTTTAGACAATACTCCAAAAACCTGATTTTTTTAATCAAGCTTGCCAGAACAGGTGCGATTACAGTTAAGTTGTGATTAAATAAAATCACATTGCATTGCACGTTCCATGAGAAAAAGATGAAAATGGCAGAATTAAGAAATTGACAAATAGCAGAGAAAATGGAAACAATCAAATAACTGTCACTGTCATCACACACATGTCACTTATTAATACTTGGGCTGGGCTGCTTTCCGAATTAGAACAAAAAACAAAAAGAAAAGCCCATCAACGAAGCCAACTGACAGTAGCTAATGTCTCTTTGTAAAATAGTGATGCGTTCAGTTCTCGTTCAATCAAATGAATGAACAATGAGTGTGAAAAGTTAATAATTTCAGACTATAAAAAAATATTATTTCTATTTTACAATAAAATTATTTAAAAGTGCTCTGATATAAGTTACTAGTAGTATGTAACTACAATCAGTTTTTTTACGGCTTATTACAAAGCGCGGCGCGGCGACTAGTGCCAACACCGATCAACGCCGCGCGCGTCGGTCACTATTTTGTTTGTTATTCGGCTTCTAACCCTGGTCTGATAGCTGCTATATTGTTTCGTACAAACGATATGGATCCTCAACCTGAGGTGCTTGTCAAGCCAAAGCTTGTCTCCAAGAAAGAAGAGACGACGGATTGCTTTAAGCGGTACCGAAAACCTTATGAAAACGTCTATAGACACGTATTTGAGGAGAAAGCTGCTTCACTATTACCTATTGAGGTATTCATTATAGGTAGATACTATAGGAGAATAGTCGTCGAAAACTCGTTGGTATGTACAAAACACGACTAAAATTCGACCCTGTACCCGATATCGGCAGTTCGGCACACTAACTATTCACTAGACAATCGAGGCAATTTCATTCATTCAGGAGTTTTTTCAATCATTCACTTTGTCACAACACTATTTTTATTTCATCAAAAACTGACAACACAGTAAACGTCAGTTGACTTCGTCTAATTAAAAATACGACTATAGTTTAAAGCGTTATCTGTGCGCAAAATTAAAAGCTAAGGGAAGATAAGGGCTGCCATGGGATCTGGAGCCAAAAGTCATTGCGCAAATGTGGGAGTGGCGTGAGGAGGTAAAACGCCGGGGTGAAACTCCGCTGCCGCGTCTGGAGTGCACGATGGAGCATACGGTGGAGGTGTGCCCTACCTGGGTGGAGTACCGCCGTGTCCTCGTGGAGGCGAGCGGTGGCGGTGACCCCTCGCATCCACCCTGGTGCAGGCCATGGTACGGAGCGAGAGGGCATGGGAAGCTGTCACCTCCTTCTGCGAAGCAGTCATGCTCGCGAAGGAGGAGGTGGAGTGCGTGAGGAAAAGGCAGGCTCTGCGCCTTCACGCTTTTAGCCCCCGCAGAAGGAGACGCCCCAGGCGTCGGGAGCCGATCGCGGGCTCCCGACCACCGTAGACGCGGGCCTGCGGGCGGCGCGCAATTGGTCCGTATCGACGGCGCGTTGTGTTCCACGCGCGCCTCAAATAGGTCTCAGCATAATTGAAGAGGTCCGCTAGGACCGATGCCTGCCAGGGTCGCGAGATTAGTTTGAAAGAGTTACCGTGGCCCTGGCATATAGGCAATTGAAGGAACGCGGGTGGGTTTTAGTCAGTAAAAGTCTGAATCGCCCTCCACTCAGAGCAGGAGACGTCATATGATGATTTCCCACGCATGTGACTGAATAGTGATATCAGTAGCAAGTGCTTGCCCACTTTTTACCAAGACAAACGTCTTTGTCATTGTGTGAAACGAATGGTTAACTGTGTGAAAGAAGAGAGTTTACGGCTAACAGAGATATCTGTGCGAGAATAAAACACCACATTATACACATACATCAATTCAACACAACATCTCATTGAGCAGTGAGCTGCCCACAGAAGCTCCTCTGCAGTATTCGAAATGCTCGGATTTGGCCATTCGCTGTCTAATCAGTTTACTATTACAGCTTGGCAAAAAAGAGTCTGGAAAAAATGAGGCCGCATGCTTAGCAGGTATGGCCACCCTGTATACTAGGACTAAAAGTGATAAGATATTGGTGCCGATTCTGTTGTCACAAAATTCTCTAAACTAAACTAAAAATCACTAAAATTTGGTTTAATCCTGTCAAACGACGATTTCCTATTCTGAAATAGACTAAAGTGACACAACTTAACTATATTTTAGTTTGACAGCACTAAGATTGCACTGAGTTATTAGTTTAGTGAAAATGTCAATTTTGCTATTCTGAGTTTGCCGGTTTTCACCAAAAATTTTGACTATAATAATTTATTTTAACTAAATCTGAATATTTTTAATCGCGATTAAAAAGGTGTGGAATAAAACTAGTGGTCATGAACTAAAATTCTCAACAACGCCTCGCCTTCACGTGCAAAAACAGTTCTGTATTTTTTATTTTCTTTTTGCTTATATCTTGAAAATGGCGTGTCCTATCGCAAAAATAATGAAATTTTCGGCCCCCTTAGTACACCCCGGCACATTTAAATCTCAACACGTGAGTAATATTTTTTTTTTTTTTTCAAACAAAAGTGAAAAATTCCATATAAAACACGTTGAGGCTGCCCCCCCAGCACGTGCCTTCGTCTCTCAAAAAATTCATTCTACGCAATGCACACACAAGTACAACGTTGCGAAACCAAAAGAAAAAAAAATACCACGCTGAGTCGCGATTGTCAAATTCGATTTTAGTCGTGTCAAAATAATTTTTAAATTTAGAGATTTTTCCTTGCAGAATAGCGTTACAATTCTCATAGCCAAAAGTAAGGAATTTTAGAGATAGTTTAGTTCGTGTACAACAGAATCGGCACCATTATACAGCTTGGCAAAAAAGAGTCTGGAAAAAATGAGGGCGCCTGCTTAGCAGGTATGGCCACCCTGTATACTAGGACTAAAAGTGATAAGATACTAGTTGTATTAATCCACAAACACGAGATCCCGGAAATTCTCATCAGTCAAGATTTCAAGACTTGATAGGCACACAGGCTTTTACTTTCATTGTATTTAGTAGATTGCGCATTATTTCGCTGGAATAACCTTTTATCTAGGAGTGCCATCATAATAACATAATGAAAACTTATTCAGTTTAAAAATTAATTAAATTACACTCAGGGATTGCCGATTGAACCCGATATTTGCGGCCACCATCTAGCGTATTCACAACCATTCGATGGTTGGTAAGCCTGTATCAAATTTGACATGAATGATAATGAGCGATTCCTGGTAATGCTGACGGCAAAGAGTATAATAATTGACAGTTTATAGTCGACAAGAAGGCGACTTAAAGTTGCTTACTGTCGGAAACTAATCGGAAGTCAGAGAGTACCTATAACATGTCGCATTCGAAAGGTACGGGCAAAATCGAATAAACTTGAACAGTTGACTAATGAAGGCGTCAGGTATGTCTATGTGGGGTACATAACATTATCACTTTTCACATGACAATGAAAATGAAATAACACGCTAAAATTTAGATTTTATTTAAAAAGAAAAACGTGACATAACATCATTCGTGTATTCCTTTTCGGTGCTATGATAGATTTTTTCCATTAACACTGATGTTTCAGTTTTACATTTCTTATTTATGAAATCTAAATAGTGTAAAAATCTTTCTTAGACGTTTACGGCTCCCATTGCAACCCGTCTCCTCAAACTATAGGTAAAATATGACGTAGAATAGGCACCTGAAAAATAGTAAATATAAATTATATATTTTTTTTACTGTGGTATGTGGTATGCGATAATAGCATTAACCAAAAATACTTGCCTGTTTCTTTATAGTGTTGAACTTTTTGTCTAATTGCACACCGATCAAAATCGTCTAATTCTTTCTTCCGCCAACTGTTTTGGTGTTTCTCCAGGTGTAGAAAATTCCTTAATTTGTTTCACCTTCTTTAACAATTTCTCTAATTGTACTGTGAGATTTACCTTGAAAAAAATATAAAGACAATCATATTAATTTCATGTAGGTACATTTTTCAATTTCAAGTATCAAACATCGAGAGTCAACGTACACGCGATTTGTCAAACTAGAAAACATAACCTTAACAATCTATTAGTAAATAAAACAATAAAATGACTTGAAACTTATAATACCGATAAAACTTAGTCTTAGAAAGGAAAAACAATGGTGCCGATTCCCTTATTCACAAACTAAACTAAATTTAAGTTCAGTGCATCTTTTTCTTTCTATTTTATTAAGGAAAGGACAGAAGATAAATTTTAGTTTAGTCTTGTCAAATTAATCAGCGCTTGACGTAAATTGACGTAATTTTAGTAAGCAATTTTTTAATCACGTCTAAACTTGTATGGAGTAGTGACAAGCGCTGATTAATTTGACAGGACTAAACCAAAATTTTTCTTTTGTCCTCTTCTTAATGAAATACAAAGAAAAAGATGCACTGAACTTAAAATTGTGAACAAGGGAATCGGTAACATTGACTGGCATTGACTAAAAGATACATTTCTTGGATAAATACCTGTCGTGTCGGCAGTTCTTTCGAAAACATTGTCAATCGGAGACAAAATTTGTTCTTCTTCAGATTCCGCCAAATTTCTTACGAGAACTTGGTATGTCACAGCTCACACCACTACTCCTTATTGTTTTATTCTTTTTTTATATGTGCAAAAGCATTAATAATTAATGTTAATTAGAAATAAGTAAAATTTATCTGGGAACATAAAACAATGACAGATTAGCTACTTGTTGATGATGAACAAAGAAGTGTTGCCACCAAAAATATATTTTAGTTCCAATGGTTACCACGACAGACTTTTTTTGCCAAGCTATAATTGTTGTTTTAATCCACAAACACGAGATCCCGGAAATTCTCATCAGTCAAGATTTCAAGACTTGACACAGTCTTTTACTTTCATTGTATTTAGTAGATTGCGCATTATTTCGCTGGAATAACCTTTTATCTAAGAGTGCCATCATAATAATATAATGAAAACTTATTCAGTTTAAAAATTAATTAAATTACACTCAGGGATTGCCGATTGAACCCGAAACATAAGACATAATGTTCAGCAATCGCATTTGCGGCCACCATCTAGGGTATTCACAACCATTCGATGGTTGGTATGCCTGTATCAAATTTGACATGAATGATACTGAACGAATCCTGTTAATGCTGACAGTTTATGGTCGACAAGAAGGCGACTTACAGCTGCATAATGCCGGAAACTAATCGGAAGTCAGAGAGTACCTACCTATAACATGTCGCATTCGAAAGGTACGGGCAATATCGAATAAACTTGAACAGTTGACTAATGAAGGCGTCAGGTATGTCTATGTGGGTACATAACATTATCACTATTCAAATGAAAATGAAATAACACGCTAAAATTTAGATTTTATTTAAAAAGAAAAACGCCCAAGTAGCACAGAACTGCATTATAAATTGTCACTTAAGGCCCACAGCGGTAATCTAAGCATTTATAAAGACTTATTAGTATTCACCTGTGCTGCAACAGTTGTTTCGAAAAAAACGTGGCCAACTATAATGCTTTTTAGGGTTCCGTTGCCAAATGGCAAAAAACGGAACCCTTATAGATTCGTCATGTCTGTCTATCTGTCTGTCTGTCTGTCTGTCCGTCCGTCCGTATGTCACAGCCATTTTATTCCGAAACTATAAGAGCTATGCTGTTGAAACTTGGTAAGTAGATGTATTCTGTGAACCGCATTAAGATTTTCACACTAAAGTAGAAAAAAAACAATAAATTTTGGGGTTCCCCATACATAGAACTGAAACTCAAAAATGTTTTTTTTCATCAAACCCATACGTGTGGGGTATCTATGAATAGGTTTTCAAAAATGGTAATGAGGTTTCTAATATCATTTTTTTCTAAACTGAATAGTTTGCGCGAGAGACTCTTCCAAAGTGGTAAAATGTGTGTTCCCCCCCCCCCCCCCGTAACTTCTAAAATAAGAGAATGATAAAACTAAAAAAAATATATGATGTACATTACCATGTAAACTACCACCGAAAATTGGTTTGAACGAGATCGAGGGAGTGGTTTTTTTTTAAAACGTCATAAATCGTAAACCACAATTTACCTTACATTCAATCAACTAAAATATAAAAATTAAAAAAAAAAAATTAAACCGAGAATACCTACAGGTTTGTACGGAACCCTCGGTGCGCGAGTCCGACTCGCACTTGGCCGGTTTTTTCTGTACAGTAATTCTATTAAGCACCACAAACACGCCACAAAGTCACTGTTATTGAGCGCTTAGTAGTGCAGTACCCTATTAGCTGTAAGCAGGGTTGGATTTTGTACTATAATTATAGTATTTATACTATAATTTCGCCCTTTGTACTATATACTATCCACATCTAGGGATAGTACGCTAAAATACTATAATTTAAAGTTTGCTTCCGCATGCTTAGTTTTACGTCATAATTATGAATATTTCGACCGTGTGTGTGTCCAAACGATTTCTGCTCTTGCGATGTTTTCTGTGTCGATGGCCGGGGATTTCCTATCTCGTTCCTTCCTTCCTTCATTCGAAATTTAATCAAAGTGGTAACAATCACTTCCGTATTTTTTTTTTGTAAAATAATACGTTTTTAGTATTTTAATTAGGTATGGAAAGTGGCAGTGATAGTCATGAAAATGACGATAGACCTGGAGTATCCACCCCAAGAAAAAACGTCTGAGTAGAGGCGATATTTATGGTAGAAAAACAGAAACAAAAACAGTGAACCTTACTAAGACTAAGATACGAAACAAACTGGCAATACAATCCATAGACGCAATTTTATTGTCTTGTGACGCTATCAAAAGCGGTAGCAAATAATACTGATTTTATTCCTATTGGGGATATGTTGATGAGATTAAATGCCAAAGATGAAAATAGAACTTACAGTAATATTTAAGAACTAATAAACTTAGAAGAGGAGTAAATTTTAACTTAATTGGTGTTGATTTTAATGACTATTATGTTAAATTAAAAATAATGAAAGTATACTATAATTTTTTGTAAATACTATCCTTTTCAATTTTTTATGCTATCTTTTTCAACGTCCCTAAATCCAACCCTGGCTGTAAGTTTTCTGAATAATAGCCCACACGTGTACTATACAACCGTTGCATTTTAAGAGAGAACATATCACCCACTATATCCATAATCAGTTACTTTGTGAAGTTATTTAACAAAAATTTAATGCTTTATGCTCAGACCAAATAAAAAAGGTAGACGGCGCGTACGCCAACAATAGCGTTCGAAAAGTGAAGCACCATTTAGAGAATTGTGTGCGTAACCTCAGTGTCGCAACACTTGTATTGCGTCTGTGTGCGAAGGAAAAAATGTTGCCACCAAAAACTTTTTTCCCCATTTCTGATTAAATAATTATGATTTTTTATGACATAGAAATACTTTTAAATAAAACACTTTTTTACGATTGGGTAGTTACTTTTAATAAAAAATAAAAGATACAAATTTTAAAAACTTTTGAGTTGCATTAATTTCCGGTCTTTTTTATCCCGACTTCTGGATATAGTATCTAGTTTTGAAATATGGTGGAATCTTATATTTATATATTTTTCAACAACAGTACGTATAAAATTTACTTTGTGATCCATGCCGGCGAAATTGTGTTCGTTTTCCATATTAAAAATAAATTCTTTTGCCCATATAAAGGTTTTTGAGAAACGACATATAAATGTTGTCTCTCTGACTTTATTATTATGTCATCTTTGACGATTCTTTTTATTACGATTTCTCAAGCGGAAAAAATTGCAAAAATATCTTTTGACGGAAAATGTAAACCACCTGTCCCTGACCGTAATTAACTTATGAAAATAAAGTCTCTGAGCGGATAAAAGCCTCGAGATACAAGATTCACATTTTAACTTTTTTGATAAGTAATGTACTACAGCACCAGCAATATAACCAACAAGCTTTTGCTCGTGACTTCGTCGGCGTGGAGTTCGGTTATATCGTAGCGTAACGTAGCGTTGGCGAACGCTAAGAAAGGAAGTAGAATTGCACGGGCGAAGTCGCGGCCAGAAGCTATTGTTTATTCACTTTATATTAGTTCGAAAAAACACAACGTTACCGCGTTTTAAAACGATCCTACGCCATCTATTGGTAACGATTGGAACTTATAAGTAGGTTCTTAGGAAGCTTAGGTATTTCTTTTGGTTTTGCCATTTTATTAATTTGAAAAAAAAAAATTGGTTTGGTTGTTTATTTTCATTGATTTTTAATCATAATTTTTTTGTTTAGGTGTAATTTTGTGCATTTTTTTTTGTATAAATCTTCTTGTCTTTTTGTTTTATGTTTTTGTGCAATTTTTGTGAAATAATTGTTGTTTTCGTAATCGGCGACCCGATAAACCATAAAAAACGTCAACATTTTCAGAAACGGCAATATCAATAGCATTACCAGGTTGGTCAATAAGAACCTAAAAAGAATATTGATCGAATGTTAGAAGGTACAAAAGTGTACAAAACATATAACATAATCTAATAGCAACATGGGTTCATATTTTTTTTTGGTATTGTATTTTTCATCACACGACGCAGCCCACATTTAGAAACATACAAATCATTATCTGTAAAATGTGTGGAACACACAACACTAAATTTTGATGGCAACCAAGTTTCGTTATTTCGGCTTAACCTAATAATCTCAATCCACTTTTGTTTCCACTTTAGGTCTCTTGGAAAACTAAAATAATAAAAACACTTTGTTTTCAAATGTAACAAATGAAAAGGTTGAGAAATAAATTAATCCAAAACTATATTTTACATAAAACCGTTTTATATTGTACTTGCATATAGAAATAATTATCCTAATAATCACATACTTATAGCTTATCGTATTGTATTCATGTTATATTACAAAATATTTAAACCCGAGTAATTTATTAATGCTTACTCTGTTTATTTGACGTCGAAAATAGATAATAATAATTTTCGTAGTAATTAAAAAGATTTAACCAATACACAAACAATTTTAAAAATAATAATTCTTAAACTATCCGCATTTCGGGGAGTTTTGTTTACGGATATACTGGTCACACCGAAGATATTATGCGAGGTTTTGTGTTCCAAAAACGCATTACGAAATATTTTTGTATTTTTATTTCAAATTAAACAAAATGAAACACTTACTAGTGAAAAGTTATCCCACATGGATTTTTTTGTATTACAGAATTGTTTTTACAAGTTTTTACGACACAGGAAGGCATTTTACAATAATTACCAATTTTAGGGTTATGACGTGTAGCGTATTCGGTGTCACGCGTGACGCGACGCACTGGAACACGATCGGCTTCCTATTTCTAATTTGGCTTCCTTTACCCTGCTTCACTGCGAGAGCGCGGCGCTCCGTCTACCTTTTTTATTTGGTCTGAGGCTTTATGCTGCATACAGATTCACTTTTCCCCTATTAGTCAGGTGTTTACCATACACTCGAATAACAGCATGTATCCAAGTGTCGGCATGTGCGAATGGAATATTGGACGCGACGGGTTCCATATGTTATATTTATTAATAAATAAATAAATAAAATGAAATTAATTTATTTCAGACATAACCCATATTACAAAAATTAAGATCAAAGTAACAATGCTGCAGCAGAAAAGAATAAAATGTCATTAACAAAATAAAAATATACGTCACATAGTTGAAATAAAATAAAATTTCAAATTTATGTCGGATTTAAATTAAAGTAACAAAAAATAATAATTACACATATTAACAAAACAATACAAAAAAGCCTTTATAAATAGAGGTCAGTGTGTTTGATGACATTAGGCTGAGTAGGTACAAAAATGCCCTGCTACAAAAATCTTCTTTTAACCTACCCATTTTCGGGACTAATATGGTTACGACAAAATTAATATTGTTGTTTTATATGTTTCTGGTACTTATCTAAAAATGAAGAAGATTTATTAAGAGAAATGCAAGATTTTTTTTAAATAATAAATTAATACCTTTCGAGACTTTTTAAGATTCCAGATTTCGACAATTTTTCTCAGAGGTAGTCAGTTAGGAAATACCAGTACAGCTAGCATCTAAAAAAACAACGTAATTTTCTCTATGTTTATTTAATGTTCCCTTTTTAAAGTACAATTTAGGGTGTAGCACCCTGGTCCAGGCCTTGAATTTTCATCTTTATATAATTTCAAGGACTACAAAAGTACTTCTCGGTGGCCACCATAGAATTTCCTTAGTTTTCCACTGTGCAGGAACGAATGTTAGATCGACAACACCTCTCTCTATAGTCTGAACTATTTTGAAAGTCTCGTTCTGTAAAAACAAGAAAAATATACTTATTATAATAGAAGTATCAGTTTCTTAATGACAACATTATCTATACAGTTTTTGAGGAAAAAACCAAAAGATACAATAATATATTAAATACCTAAACTTAACGTAACATAATGCTATTTCATGTGGAAGTAATTAAATTATTAGGCCAGAAAAATACATTATCTTTAGATAGGTACCGACTAATTTATAGGTATTTTGTCGCATATTGAATAAATCAATAACTTATGTATTATACATATAATTAAATTATAATCTCAGCTACTTAAATTACAATTTTAATTAAGTGCTTATCGTCGAATAACAACTAAAAAAGGGAACAAAATGGCTTTAAAAGAACCACGGCGGAACCCTAAAAGCTTGGATCCATAAAGGTACTTATCTAGGTAACTGACGCAAATCACGCAAATGTGAACCAATACTACCACTACTCTCCTAATCGATCCATGTCTGATTTGTATTTCACAAGTGCTATTTTACTCTTGGCTGAATTACAGGCCACATGTGAACACCCGTACAGACCTTAGCATTAAATTGAGATTAAAACTGTTCACTTGCCATCCGCCATATTCACTGCGTTACTTTGTATTATTATAAAATTTTATCTTTTAATTTTTGATTATTTTAGAGGATATCAATTGTAAATATGGATTAAAAAATAATTACACGAAAACAGTCTTTTTTTGGGTTACTTTGTACAAAAACGAACATATTCATTTTATTTTCATTCTAATTTTGTTGCTTTTCTTTTAGTATTTAGTGGTATTCCGAGGGCGCGTGAAAATTTTGAACTAAATATGTATGGTATTTGACAGTAAAGTTACCTTCCCAATAAGATTTCAAATATAATAGGAGGAAATCGATGTTTTACTTACCTTAAATTTTATGTATGTATATTCTCAAAAATGGCACCTGAGATCTTGCACACAACGATACACTTCATGTTTTACAGTTTGACAGTTCATATCAAAGAAAAATAAATAATTTAAGTTATTGCATTCCACAATTTCGCTCAGTGTGTAATTTCAACTGTATAAAAGTATACACAATGTACACATTCGTCTTGCTTGCTGTATAATAAGTAACACGTGCCTCATTATTCAGCTCTTTAGGTGACTGTTACCAGTGACGGATTAAGACTACTTGATGCCCTAAGCAATCCACGCCTGTGGGCCCCTCTATCCGTTTGTCAACTAGAATCGGTCTTTAAACGTTTACCGCCTAAAAACATTATTTTTTTGTAAAATAAGATGATGAGATGTAACGTACCTTAGAAGTGGAGTAGGTGTGACTACAATAAAAACCAAAATATTATTTATTTATTTATTGAAATGCGCCTTGGACTTTTCCGGGCATTGAATTCACGCAAGAGAGTATTAACGTCTAACGTTTTTAAAATATCAGACTCTATGTGTAATATCGATAAATTATCGAGCCTTTCTTGTATCATCTTTGTCCTTCTTTCATTTTTGTAATATTTTTAATTTTGTAAAAGAACGTTCCGCTGAGCAATTTGTAATCACAAGCGATAAAAATATACGCAGGGCAGTTTCCACATTAGGGAAAGCTGATTCAGTTTTATCATCATGTATTATTTTATACAATTATGCGTGAGTTCGATGTAAAGTTGTGCGAGCCGAATCACTGGGCCTGGAACGTATTTTACTTATGTCATATGAACGAAACTGTTGAATTTCTGTTATTAATTCGGTGTTAATGTTTTCTGGATATGTTTTTAGTAGATTTTTGCTGTGCTGACTGTATTCTGCAGTTTGATCGGGACACATCATTTTATCAGCATCGGCTATTTTATTCAAGAATGAGAATTTTCTGCTGATTCTTTGTACCTATATCTCTCTTCTTTCTCGCATCTCTGCATTTAATTTATCAATGATGCTATAAAAACACGTTATTTTGAATTATTCTCTTGGGCTGAAACTTACTTCAGGAGCTGAACCATCAATGGGCATTTTCTTTCTTCGTCTTTGACGGGTGTCTTTGTATTCCATATTTGGTAGCTTTTCTTTTGCGCGGGCTTCTAAAGAATCAAAGTCACACCGCATTTTTTCTAAAAAATCCACGAGTGATTTGTAGAGATTAGCGCAAGTCTCTAGAGTAACTTCTGGGTATTGTAATACCTTGCTGTCTTTTCGGAAGGTTTGCAAACGTCCCACACGACCAACATGAGTACGAACTCCAATTCTTGTAGTTTATTTAGCGGGAGCGGGGTTACGACTCTAGGTCGGACTCTATGTTAACTTAAAACGCGCGAATTGTCAAATTAGTCCTAGAAACTTTTTTGGTGTGGTTTTTGGTGACGTGAGAGTGAGACGTGATGCCCTAATGATGGATTTTTTTTTGTGCTTCTTCTGGTGCCCCCCCAGACGTGATGCCCTAGGCAATTGCTTAATTTGATTAAGGGTTAATCCGTCACTGACTGTTACACACATAAATGCTACTATAGTGTTGTTATAATGCAATTATTTGTCAATTGGATTTCTTATACAGCTATGTGCTGAATAATTTGTGCCCAAATTAGAGTTATATCCTCTGAGGATGCGCTGTCTACGCTATTATTCAGCAACTAATGCATTCATTGTGCACTGTTAAAATGCTGTTATACAGCACTTTTGTGCTACTTGGGCGTGACATAACATCATTCGTGTAGGTATTCCTTTTCGGTGCTATGATAGATTTTTGCCATTAAGACTGATGTGTCAGTTTTATATTTCTTATTTATGAAAATATCTAAATAGTGTAAAAATCTTTCTTAGACGTTTACGGCTCCTATTACAACCCGTCTCCTCAAACTATAGGTAATATATTACGTAGAATAGGCACCTGAAAAATAATTATATAAATTATACTTTTTTTTTACTGTGGTATGCGATAATAGCATGAACAAAAAAAATATACTTGCCTGTTTCTTTAGTGTTGAACTTTTTGTCTAATTGCACACAGATCAAAATTGTCTAATTCTTTCTGCCGCTAACTGTTTTGGTGTGTCTCCAGGTGTAGAAAAATCCTTAATTTTTTTCACCTTCATTAACAATTTCTCTAATTGTACTGTGAGATTTACCTTGAAAAAAATATATATCAATTCCATGTAGGTACATTTTTCAATTTCAAGTATCAAACATCGAGAGTCAACGTACACGCGATTTGTCAAACTAGAAAAAATAACCTCAATAATCTATTAGTAAATAAAACAATAAAATTGCTTGAAACTTATAATACCGATAAAACTTAGTATTCGAAAGGAAAAACAATGACTGGCATTGACTAAAAGATACATTTCTTGGATAAATACATGTCGTGTCGGCAGTTTTTTCGAAAACATTGTCAATCGGCGGCATAACTTGTTCCGCTTCAGGTTCCGCCTTTCTTACGAGAACTTGGTATATCACAGCTCACACCACTACTCCTTATTGTTTTATTCATTTGTTTAAATGTACAAAAGCATTAATAATTGATAGTTAATTAGAAATAAGTAAAATACAACTAGGAACATAACACAATGACAGATTAGCTACTTGTTGATGATAAACAAAGCAGTGCTGCCACCTAAAATATATTTTAGTTCCAATGGTTACCACGACAGACTCTGTTTTGCCAAGCTATAAATGCTGTTTAATTTTATCTGTTGAGCCGGGCCGTATTTTGTGAAAAACAACCAAAAACTGAGATGTAAAGCCTCATACCCGCAAACCAAAACATTAAATTGATGATAAAACAAAAAAAAGTGACAGTTCTGCGTATTGTGTGACTTGTATTTTTCTGTTTTGTTTTAAATTTTACCAAAATAGTTCACAGTGGTCCCTATGATAACGTTAAAATTTAAAGCTGCGTGAACAAACGTGCGTATTTGAGGACAAAACGGTAATACAATTAGATATTTTAAAAGTTCTTAGTTTATTCGAATGTACCTTTAATCCCAATATGATAGTAAATTCACGATAAACGGTAAACATATGTTTTTTGTTGTTACGCATTGTGTTTTTAACAACCGGACACCCTTAGAACAAAACTCATAAATGTGAATCATACGTGATACCAAATATAGGCAAAGACACCAACGTTTATCGTAAATGAAAGGTCTTCGTTTTTATTTTGTATGTAGCCTTTATTAATTATAATAATAAAAATTAAGGCCATATTTTTTAAAGGTTTTGTATGTGTTTTGTAAAAAGAATAATGAAGGCCCAATATTATAAGTAGAGTACTATCTTGCTAGGTGTGAAAAAGTAAACATAGCATCACCAAGTGATCTTTGATTTCCTATTTAAACAGTTTGTATATTAAAAGTATAAACAGATTGCAGCATCCATTTATAATCATGAAAATCTTTGTCCAGACAAAAAGCAAAATACACAAACTTATATTTTGCCTTTACTGTCACTCATTTCTTTGATTTTCTCTAAAGCCATCCTGTTGATGAAAATGGCTTTTCCAGAGGCCTGTAGGTTTTCTCTGCACATTATACAGAACAAGTTTATTTAACACAATCATCATCATCATCAGCCTATAGCAGTCCACTGCAATAGGCTTTTACACAATAAGCACACTCAATTTAGGTTTACAATAAACTATATTCTATGAGTATTGAGTATAATATACAGTATACTAAAGACCACACTGTTACTTCTACTAAATAAAAAATTGTGTATCTATAGGGTAAGCTAATTTTATAGCATTAGTTCCTACTAAAATTCAATAATATTCCTGCTCTTAATGGCTGACCTAATAGACAAGCTTAAAATAACCTGCCATAAAATACATACAATATTTAAGTCAAACATCAAAAAATTGCTACTGGCTATTAAAAATAATATAAATGTGCATTGTGTGAAAGTTCAAAACTTTGTATTGAATTTTTCGAAACTTATTTTTTTAAATATTTTTTTATTGAATTTCTTAGGTCTCCACAGTCAGACGTGCAGGCATCGTTGACATGTGTGAAATACTTCAATCAGTGAAAGACGAGTTGAAGGAAATTGAAAATGAACTTGAATCAAATACAGAGACTTGTGATATGTCTGATGGCAGTAAACCCTCATTATTGGATATGCCTGTTGAGGTTAGTATTTTTTATACATTCTTTGCTAAATAAAGCCTCAGCCCTCAGGCGACATTCTGTTATGCAAGTATTTGTGATTTCTTCTAGATGTATGGGACTAAGGTAATACACCCAAATAGCTTTAGCATTGTAATAGCGGTCTTAATAGATATCAGTTAAAGATGTGCTCATGTGTAAGCCCCGATGTCGACCTTCCAGATTATGAAATATATTTTTACCAGAATAAGTATTAATTAAATTAATTTTTATTTGAAATTAATAGCTAGATATAAATTTACATGAAGCAGTGAATCCATGTAAAATACTGGTATTCAGCTATCATTAGCCTATCTGACCTCCAAAACCCACTTACTGATTAAAAGGATACCACTTGAGTAAAACTGATTGTCAATCTTCTGGACTTCTGACAATCTGTTACAACTATCAAAGTTTTGAGTATCTACTTAGTATACTTAATAAATAACAGAATGATAAGTCAACATCTCTTAAAACAGAATGTAATTTCAATCTAATAACTGTTAAGAATATAGTTGTTTTTATATTTTTTTTCAGATACTTTTAAAAATATGCTCACTTTTAGATGCACATTTTTTAAAATACACATTGAGTAAGGTGTGTCAGCGATTCGACGACATATTAGCAGATGATCACCTATGGAAGTATTGGGTACATAGTAAAATTAATGGAATTTTCCCTACATTGCCTCGCCTGAAAATATGGGAAGAAACACAAATGGACTGGGAAGCAGTTTGTGTAGAAATGGATGTAGAGATGAAGAAATGGACCAATGTTAAAGACACAACAAGACATATTGTTGTTAAAGATGTACATTTTGCATCTGTGGATACAGTTCTATTAGTTAATGTGAGTATAAGTAATTATTATTTATTTTATTTATTTACTTTGGACGGCTTACAGTTAAAACAAACAGAATAAAAAATAGTGTGTGAGACTGACAGCCAATTACAAGTCATCACTAATAGGAACAGATTGGAAGGAAAGAAAGAGTGTGAACAGCACAACACAGCTACCAAAAAGAAAAAAAAAATAAGAGAAAGAAAAATAAAAACAGTATAACATTCAAGCTTAAACTAAATTCACATTTTATGTTCAAAGCAAGGATCAAATTATTTACCGA
Organism: Aporophyla lueneburgensis; assembly: GCA_932294355.1. Classification (NCBI taxonomy): domain Eukaryota; kingdom Metazoa; phylum Arthropoda; class Insecta; order Lepidoptera; family Noctuidae; genus Aporophyla; species Aporophyla lueneburgensis. The sequence goes on from OW028739.1 coordinate 10,104,003, forward strand.
CATGCTTTGCACTTTATGATGAATATGGAATTAAAAGAAAAAACTTTATCTGTCTGGGTGATCAATTTATTCTCTAATGCTCTTAATATTTTACAGAATGGCGAATTATGTATATCGGGTGGTAGGGACCGCGGGTTGGCATTGTGGAATGTCCTGGATATTACTCCTCATGATGAAAGTGACAATATCACCACATTTACTGATGCCAAGCCAAAACAAATCAGGCACGACGCCCATGCTGGCTGGGTATGGGACCTGGCTGCAGACAGCATAGATTCTGCTACTACCATATACTCCGCCTCATGGGACAACACTGTAAAAGCATGGGATCTTGAAGCTGGATTTGAATGTAAACAAACATTTCGGTTAGTTTTAATCTTCATAAAACAAAAAAAAAAAATGACAATTGTGTGTATATTGAAATATGCTTATGAAAACCATCCTTTTTCAGATGTGGCATGTCAGCATTGTCTGTTGTTACTATTGGCAATGAAGTTATTACTGGATTATACTCCAAAAAGATTCTATCATTTGACTTGCGTTCGGGACCTAACCCAACTTACACCTACAAACCACATAAAGGACCTGTACTAGCACTTGAAGTATATAATAATATGGTTGCATCTCTAAGTGAGGATAAAACTATGGCTGTGTGGGACAGAGTAGCAGGAAAACTCTTATTGAGTGATGTGAAGATACCAACTGATAAAGCTTACCCAGTATGCATTAGTTGGAGTCCATCTGCCTTATATATTGGAGACTCTAAGGGTTGTCTGCACCTCTTTAATCCCGAAGACCACAAATACGTAAGAACACATGAAATATGGCCTGAGCCACCTATAATAAAACCGTCCAGTAAGATAACAGGATGTCAGCAAAGTCCAGGCAACATGATAGTCTGTTCAGACAGGGGTGAAATAAAATTCATGTACAACTGCAATCCTCCACAAGAATATACAAATGTGAAGAGTAGTACATTTGATGTAACACAGGTAAATAGCAGCTTATTTATGCAAGAATCGATCACCAATGACTTCTTCTTATTCATGTTTAAAATTTTTCTTTTTTTTATTTCCAGCTACGATACTTGAACGGTGTTTTAGTGGTCGGCACGTGTGATTCAGCCCTGGAATTCTGGGTACCAAAAGAGAGGTACCGAAATTGATCTTGAAATAATTCTATTGGAATGTAGTTTACAATGTTGAGGTATTCCCTAATGTGGAGTCTGATAATGAAATGATAACTCCGTGTTTATTGTGTTAATTACCATTTGTAATATGATTAACATTTCACATTGTATTAATACAAAAAAAAAATGTCTAACCTATTTTAGGTAGGTAAGTACTGCCAATTTTCTAGCTTGCGCTATGATCATTTCTAGTTTCAGTTTGTAATCCTTACTGTGATATTGTGATGTCTCAATAATTATTTATTACGAAAGTTGAATTATATTTAAATAAATCTGACCGCTGCTGCTGTTATGACTGCTGCAAGACGAAAAAATGTGATGTTAAAAATATTGATAAAAAATAACATCTATTTTCGAAAACTGGCATAATATTACATTGTACATTTTAATCAATAAATTTGAACTTATGCATAATAATATATTGAGAATGATTTAAATTATTTAGCTTATAACTGTAAGGGCTAAGTGGCAAATTCGCACCCCGTGAGTACTCTGAATACAAGTATTATTTTTCTGTTTTGGACTTAAGTCATTGTTAGACATAATAAGAAAAACTTGAGATTTATCGGATCCGAGAATTAAATAGAGATGATACAAACGTAATGATATTTATGAAAAAAGTCCTTATCATGAATTCATGATGTATAGGGCACAGGCAAAATGATTAACTAATGTTGACTGCATAAATCAGTAACTTTTTTACCAATTACTAACATAATTAACAATTTAGAAACCTATTGGGTTGATAGATTTGCTTTTGTGACTTTTTTAATACAACACTTTTTTTGTTGTGAGTCTAGATATAAAGCGTTAAAACGGTTTTTAAATATAGAAAACGCGTTTTAACTTATAAAGGTTACTTGCAATTATAGTTTTAGCCCCTTAAGAGTCTTGTCTGTAACATGCAGGGTGCCCGGTAATGAATATTGAAATGGCTTACAACCGCTAAGTCCCTGAGACACCACATTTGGTATAGACACAATCGTTTTTTAATTGTCTGTAATTACGGTAATTGACTGGTTAAGGTAGATGCTCCAGGGTAAGCCCGCGAAATGCAAATCTTTCTTACGAACTTAAAACAAAAAACTTAAGAAATGTTGAATGTCGCGGGCTACCGTGGACCCTCCATCTGAGCAAAAGGCCGTTGAAAAAAAATCTTTTTTAATGTGTAAATCGCTTATTGTAAGTTAATACGACAAAAAACCGATTAAATTCATTCATTTGCGGCAGAGGGGTTCAAAAATTAAGTGAATAAATTGCCTGTTTCGAAAACATCCCTGTTAATCGTGCTTGAGATTATTTTTTTACCGGCTGTAATTAACGGAAGCCGTTAGTCATCGTAACCGCTCATAAATGAGGTGCCAGATTCCATACTTACGTGCAATTCACCCTCTATCTATATTAGGTATGTTACAAATATTTGTCCTTTATACATAATTATAATTATTTTATATTAATACGAAAAGAAAAGTCATTCAATAATTTTTATAATGAATTAATAAACAATTTTAAACTAAAATGATCGTTTATTTTTTAAGGTGACTGTACAAACGGTTTTGAGCCGTAACAAATGTTCCGTGACGTTGAAGGCCGTGACCGATGAACCCCATATCAAAAAGGCTGCATAACCGTATAAATAGAGAGTTAAATTCGACGAATTTAAAACATGGTGCGATTTGGGAGAGCATCTGTTGTCATGCGTACTGGTGCGTGTCGTGAGTCATAAACATACGTAAAAACTGAAACAAAACCCATAACGGTCAAATGCTAAATTGATGAGATAGTGGAGGAAAAAACAACAACAGTCTGATTTTTTTTTAATTTTTGGGGAAGGCGAAGTATTGATACGGGCATTGTATGCAGGTGTTATTGCTTCGTTTATGAAGTGTGACGGTAAGTTGTTATCGGGGACGCCTTAGATCAGACTGCGTGGGGTGTGCTGTGCCGACCGCATTTACCGTAAAAGTATAACCATCCGCTAAAAATCAATCTTGAATCGAAAAAGTAAAAAAAAAATGTTTTACTTGTGTAAGGTATTTAAAATTTTAAACTTACCTATGTAAAAAACCGGCCAACTGCGAGTCGGACTCGCGCACCGAGGGTTCCGTACAAACTGTATTAACGGTTTATGCATAAGGTTTATGTTTATGATTTTTTTTTTATATTTGAGTTGATTGAATGAAAGGTAAAATTGCGGTTTACGATTTATGACGTATTAAAAAAAACTACTTACTAGATCTCGTTCAAACCAATTTTCGGTGGAAGTTTACATGGTAATGTACATCATATATTTTTTTTAGTTTTATCATTCTCTTATTTTAGAAGTTACGGGGAGGGGGAGGGACACATTTGACCACTTTAGAAGTGTCTCTCGCGCAAACTATTCAGTTTAGAAAAAAATGATAATAGAAACCTCAATATCATTTTTGAAGAGCTATCCATAGATACCCCACACGTATAGGTTTGATGAAAAAAAAAAAAAAACAGTTTCAGTTCTAAGTATGAGGAACCCCAAAATTTATTGTTTTTTTTCTATTTTTGTGTGAAAATCTTAATGCGGTTCACAGAATACATCTACTTACCAAGTTTCAACAGCATAGCTATTATAGTTTCGGAGAAAAGTGGCTGTGACATACGGACGGACAGACACAGACAGACAGACAGACATGACGAATCTATAAGGGTTCCGTTTTTTGCCATTTGGCAACGGAACCCTAAAAAGGACGAACTTCGATATTAACTCTCATTCTCTATTTCACCCCTTAAATAAGGGATGAATCTTCAACAATCCATTCTTAGTGCTTACTTTCGCTATGATGATTTTTATGATTGTAGTTCTATAAATAAATATTTGATACAGCCGCGAATCATACATAGATCAAAATATAACCTGATACTGCCCGCACCTGCAGGTACAGACGCCAACACATCAAGCTACTACAATCTGTCAGATTTCTTTGATAGATTTTCGACTTTATTTCTAGAGTATTAGGTTCAAGGTTCATTGGGAAAAATTGTCAGTTTCGGGTAGCTTGACCTGGTGGCGTCTGTACCAAAAACTTAAAAAAAAAAAAAAAACTATTTTGCGGACTTCCCTGACGCTTTAAATGTTTTAAGTTTAAGCAATCTTGCATACGTTGAAAAATAAGCTCTTTTGGTTTTTAACCGACTTCAAAAAAAGGAGGAGGTTATCAAATCCTCTGTATTTTTTTTGTTTTTTTTTATGTTTGTTACCTCATAACTTTTGACTAGGTGAACCGATTTTGATGATTCTTTTTTAATTTGAAAGCTGGTGCTTCCCGAATGGTCCCATTTTAATTTGGTTCCATTCGGACAGTGGGATCCATGTAAAAACAATATAAAAGTCTTAAATTTGCATTAAGTATTTGCGGCGACAAATGAACGAATAACGAGATTAGATTAGTGTGGGGGTATCTACCATAACTAAAAGTTAAAAATAAAAACTTTTTTAAAAAAAAAACAACCGGCTTCCTAAAAAAACACTACAAAGTCAAAAATAACTTTAATTTCGGAAGTCGGCGGCAAAAACCTTAAATACAAATCCTAAGACACCGACTTTCGAAATTAAAGTTATTTTTGACTTTGTAGTGTTTTTTTAGGAAGTCGCTTGTTTTTTTTTTTTTGTAAAAAGTTTTTTTGTATCTGTTAATTCTTGTTTTCTTTTCTAACAGGTGAGATAAGACAAGAGAGAAGAGGTCTTATACAATGTGCTGACGCTTAAGTATGTAATTTTGTGCCAAGCATGATCATCTGACTAAAAATTTGATTAACTGTTACATGTTTTTTTTCGTTGAGGCATCGTCATCTTCATGGCTTACGTTTATACGTAAAACAAATTTTATTAAATAATAACCTGTTCATTAATCATTAGAACAAAAAGCATCAGTTGAATTCAACATAATAACAGGTCTTTACCTATGAAAATGCCGTTTTGTATGAAAAAAATTAAACTAATTTTTTTCATGTATTTTTTATTTGTTATTAATCGAAATAATCACCCATGCAATCAATGCATCTTTGCCAACGCAGTGGCAGTTTATTGATGCCCTTCTTAAAAAAATCAGCTGGACGGGACGCAACAAATTCTTCAAAGGCATTTTGTACTGCCTCTCGGGTATTGAATTTTTTTCCCGCCAAGAAGTTATCCAAATTCTGGAAAAAGTAGTAGTCTGTAGGCGCAAGGTCTGGTGAGTAGGGCGGATGACGGAGAGCTTCCAACCCCAGTTCTTGCAACTTAGAGACCGTCTGCTGTGCAGTATGAGGTCGCGCGTTGTCGTGCAGGAGCAGCGGAGACGAGCGATTGACCAATGCTGGTTGGAGATGTGCCAGCTTCTCCATCATTGAGTTCAGTTCTTCACAGTACACATCTGCAGTAATGCTCACCCCGATTGGTAAGAAGCTGTGATGAATCACACCGGCGGTAGACCACCAAACAGTGACCATCACTTTTCTAGGGGTAAGTTTTCGTTTAGGGCATTGTTTAGGTGCTGAATCAGGAGCCAACCAACTTGCTGAGCGCTTGCGGTTATCAAACAGAATCCATTTTTCATCGCAGGTAACAATGCGGTTCAAAATTCCTTCATTTGTGTGTCTGTTGAGCAGTGCAAGGCACGTCTCGACGCGTACTTCGCGCTGGCGATCATTGAGTTCGTGGGGCACCCATTTGTCAAGCTTTTTTACCTTGCCAATTTGACGCAAATGGACCAATATTGATTTGACGCTAACGTCGAAAGCTGCTGCTAATTCAGCCGTAGATTGTGTATCATCAGCTTCCACATTGTCGACCAAAGTCTTAATTCGTCATTGTCGACCAAAGTCTTCGCACGACCGCGAGGTTCATTTTTCAGGTCGAAATTTCCAGAACGGAAGCGAGCAAACCAATAACAGGTGGTGCGTTGGTTTGTAGTGTTAGCTCCGTAAACGTCGTTATGTTGCGTGCCGCTTGTGCCGCGTTGCTGCCACGACGGTACTCATATTCCATAATTACTCGAATTTTTAACGTATCCATGATGACGAAAAACATTGAAATGCGATGAAAATGTAACACTAATCAATAAACAAATGACTACTTTTGGAAAAAGAATTCCATGTTTTTAAAATAAAATTAATTTGAAATTAGAATTCTTAGACAAACAAAAACTTATTTTGATTTGAAATGGCCAGTACTGCAGAGCGGCAATTTCATAGGTAAAGACCTAATATATTATTTACGAAAGCTATTATAGCATTTGACTCAAACCTAAACCCCCTTCATTACGTTACGTACACAGACACACGCAACGACAGCTGGCGATTTCGGTTATTGAGATATTCACCCGCTGCTACAAATGGACGGACTGACAGCAGAGGGTTAGTATTAGGGTTCTGTTGGCACCCGTTGGGTACGGAACCCTAAAAATTATAAAAATCGATTCATTTAAGTTAACGATTCTAACCTACCTACTATTAAAATTCATTGTATAACGTGTTGCCTTGAGAACTTTTTCCTTTTTCGTAGGTAAAAAAAACCGGCTAAGTGCTTTCGTGGCGGAGCACGCGTATACACACACTGTGTATAAATAGCGAAGTCGCTCGATAGATGATAATCTTTTAATAATGGTATCCAGCAATACACCTCACGCACGTTTATGTAGCCTCGGATTTACGACTAGGTCTACAAGACCAGGGGCCTAGGAGTCTACAAGGTAACAAGGCTACGGCCTGGAGGCCCAGCCCTCCTAGGGACCAAAACAAATGTTACATGTCCCACGCTCTGGGAGGCGGGTGGTGCGATCATACCATGGTACCTCAACCACCCTTAAACTTTCTTGCATAAATCGACAAAGTAACTCATAAGTTAACATGTATGGTCTCCCACAGCTGAGCAAAGACCACACATTTTACTTGACAAAGCTCACTGTCTTGGGCGATCTCTGGCCATATTGGCCCTGCAAAAGTTATCAGATCGTCACCACCATCGCCGTGAACAGTGCAACAATCTCTATCATGTTTTGGAATCGTCTAGTGTCTACGTTAAAAAGAATTGAATCTATTTTATGCTAATATCTTTTTTTTTTGATAAACGCTCTAGCTAATCTCTGGAGCTACCAGTCGGATTTCAAAAAAATATTTTGCATTTGATAGCCCAATCTTGAGGAAAGGTATAGGCGTCTTTAACATCATGCTGCCACTCAGGAGTCTTAGGCCACGAGCAAAGAAAAAAATCAGAAAGAACGCTAAGCAAAAACAAAATAATATCCGGGCTGGGCGATGCGATGCGACGCGATACGGTGGCTTGGGGGAATAAGAAATTTCACTGGGGTGAAGTCGTGGGAGAAGCGAATGGCAATTCAAATTGATTAAAAATATTTTATGGTACTAGTGGATTCGATTTAATAAGCTTAAGTGGATTCAATAAAATATGTTTCATCCCTCTGGCGAGTGCCACTGCTAACCCTCATTATATTTCCGTAATTTCACTACTACACACGGCTACATATCAAGCTATGCATTTCCAGTATTAGCTGACATCGCATTGTGAGGATTTTCCGTACAATGAGAAGTCACCTTATACTGGAAATGTATAGCTTGATTTGTCGCCATGCGTAGGGGGAGGTGGGGCAGATTGATACATAAAAATTTAAATGTAATAATATGTGAATAAACATTATATTTTTTATTTATTTCCAACTCAATGTTTAGCCAAATGTATTACTATTATAATGTCAACGATAACAATTGTATATGTTGTGACAGAACGGAAAAAATACGTGATATGTAAAAAAAATATTTTGAGTCATTCTGCCCCACCAATGGGGCACTTAGATACATCACGTGGGGTACGTTAAGAGCCATTTTACATTTTTGCGCGAATATCTAAAATTTTAGTCGCCTTATTTACCTCCCATCTCATCATTATAAATACTCTGGCATTGACGAATACATCTAAAAAATAGATCAATCTTTTGTTTTGTTACTTTTAGTAGCACATTTACAAAAACTTATTTGTTTACTTTGTAGTAATTAATCTCCCACAACTAGTTTTCTTAAAAATCAGCGCAGGGTCAATTTCTGACTCCTAGTTCTATCATTAATATGTAGAAATTTGAGTAAAAAAAATACACAAAACATCAGACATATAATCTAGTTGTTACATTTAGTACTAGAATATCGATTTTTATAACATTAATTAGTAAAAAAAATAAGTCTTATGGCAATTGTTATGATTTATTCGCAATTTTATCGCGTTTTTTTGGTTTGAATAAAGCATAATTACGTTAAAAAATTCATGTCAATATAAAGTATGCTGTATAACAAATCGAATTCTCAAGTTTTATTTATATCCATTTATTTAATTAGACATAATATCGTTTTTGAGATCACTCTAAATTAGAATAAATTACGATGCACAAGCGGGCAGCGTTTAGGCCAAGCTGGGCCGGCCGCCTAATGCTCGGCCTTACGGGGGGGGGGGGTACGTTTCACCCCCGACTCGGAGGAAGAGTACAGGCTGGTCCAGCGGTACCTGACTGGCCTGGAGAAAGAAGAGGGCGTCGCCTGGTTCGCCTACTCCCTACCAGCGGAGAAGAACCTGAAGGTGGCCATAAGGGGGCTGCCAGCGGACACTAGCTTTCAGGAGATAGAGGACGAGCTGCGCAATTTGGGATACCAGCCGGAGTACGTGCGTCACATCAAGGGCGCACAAGGAAGACCCGGCTGCGTATTCCACGCAATTTTGAAGAAAACCCCAGATGTCCGGGCCATATACGACACCTCCATCTTCATGATGATGAGGGGTGTCAAAATCGAGGCCTGGCGTGGGAAGCGTGGGCCCGCTCAGTGCCACCGGTGCCAGCAATTTAGACACAGCTCGCACCAGTGTCACCGCCCGCTCGCCTGTGTGCGATGCGGGGGCGAGCACACGGCGAGAGACTGCCCACGCCCGCGGGAGGAGCCGGCCACCTGCATCAACTGTGGTGCCCCGCATCCCGCGTGCAATATAAAGTGCCCCGCCTACCAGGCCGAAATAAGAAACAGGCGGGCGGGGACCGCCGCCAGATCCGCCTCCACACGCCGGCCCTTGGCGGCCACCGAAAGGCAAGTGGAGCCAGAAGGGCCACCGGGCGCATCGTCATTGATGGCGGTGGCCAACGGGCCCACGCCCAGAAATGTGCAGCCGTCCTCCACTAGGCGGAGGAAGAAGAGGCGCGGGGGAAAAGGGAAAGGCAAGAAGCCCAAACCCCCCGCGGCGACCACCACAATAACCGAGGAACCAGTCGTCCCGAGGGCTGGCCCTGCCACCAGCGGGGCACAGGCCGAGGAGGTGGTGCCCACCACCAGCGCCGGCACAGCGCCGCGACCGGTCCAACCGAAGAGAAATAAGAATAAGACCCACAAATACCCCGAGCCCAAACCGAGTCGCGGCGCTGCCGACGTCGACGCTCACGCCGCACCGCCACGCACCACTCGGACTCCTGGCACCACCAGGAGTGATTTCACGGCCTGTGCGATCCAGCTGCTGATGGACCTAATTAAGGCCATCAGGCAGGGCCAAAATGTAGAGACCGTCATCCTCGACGGTCTGGCCAAGTTACTTACCTTGTACCATGGCTAGACCGTTGAGGGTGATCCACTGGAACGCCCGCGGCCTTCGGGACAAGGTCGCCCCCCTCCGCCACCTCCTGAGAGAGCAGGACGTCGACGTGGCGCTAATCAGCGAGACGCTGTTGGGCCCCGGAGACAGGATTAGGTTCCCGGGGTACCATATTTACAGGCAGGACGAACGGTCGGCGCTCCAGAACTACCGTGGTCTGGTAGTACTGGTAAGGCGAAGAGTCGTCCACCAGGAACTCCCCTTGCCGTCACTTGGCACGTTTTACGCGCTGGGTGTTCAGCTGCATGTAGCCGGCGAGGACATAGACGTGTACGCCTGTTATAAGCCGCCCGCAACTCACTTAGATACATCTGAGTTGCGGGCCCTAATATCGGGCTCTACGCGTCCCACTCTCCTCGCCGGTGACTTGAATTGCAAGCACCCGGCGTGGAACTCGTGCCGCACGAATACCGGGGGGAGACGGCTCTTAGCTGATGCCGAAGCCTTCGGTTACACAGTGTCCGGCCCAGAGACACCCACCCACTACCCAGACGCTGTCTCGTACATGCCGGACGTGCTGGACATTGTGGTCCACCGAGGGCTACACTGCCAGATCACCCAGCATGTAATTGACGACGAGCTCCAGTCGGATCATCACCCGGTGCTCGTCGTCCTTTCGGGTGTGCCGACCCGCCTGAAACCTGTGGCGCCACGTCGACGTATAGACTGGACCCAATTTTCAGAGGAAGTAGAGACCACTGTGCCGACTCGGCCCATCGCTACTTCCGCGGACGTCGACAGGGCGGCGCGTGACGTCACTGCTTGCATACAGAGCGCCTTGCAAACGGCGACTACTGTACAGCCGCAGGAGAGGGGGCTACTACCGCCTCTACCTCCGCGGCTGTCAAGGATGATCGCCGAGAAGAGGCGCCTACGCAAGCAGTGGCAACAGCTCCGCTGCCCCACACTCAAGACGCAGCTGAACCGTCTCGCGGAAAGGGTCAAGGCCGAGTTGCAGGCCCAGACCGCCGCGGGCTGGGAAGAAAGAATCGATGAAGCTACAGACAGCTGGCCGTCGATACACAGATTGTGCGGCCAGTTATCGAATACCCCGGCCCCGGTGCGTCCCTTATTGAACAGCGACGGGGCGCTCAAATACGTAGCGGAGGACCGGGCGGAGGTCTTCGCCGATCACCTGGAGCGTCAGTTCCGCCCAAACCCGACTCAAGACACTGACCATGTCGCAGCAGTCGAGAAACACCTGGGAGACTACTTCGCCTTGCCGATAGCTCCCGATGAAGAGCCGATCTTCTTCTCGCCTAACGCAGTGCGACGCGCCATCCTGAGGACGAAACCCAGGAAGGCCCCCGGTGCTGACGGTGTCACCAATACAGTGCTGCGCCACCTGCCGTACCGAATGGTAGCGGCGCTGGCGCGCCTGTTCACGGCGATACTGCGCACCGGCACCTTCCCCGATTCGTGGAAGGAGGGGCGCGTCGTAATGCTGCCCAAGGCGGGAAAGAACGTGCTGAAGCCGGAGAGCTATCGGCCGATCACCCTGCTGCCGACGGTCTCCAAGGTGTTCGAAGCACTCCTGCTGCGACATCTCCTACCGCATATGACGCCGCGCCCGGAACAGTTCGGGTTTCGGGCGGAGCATAGCACGACGCTCCAGCTGTCGAGGGTACTGCACCACCTCGCAGCTGCGCGCAACAAGAAGGAGTACGCGGTAGCAGTATTCCTCGACATGGAGAAGGCCTTCGACCGAGTGTGGCATGAGGGCCTTATTCATAAGATGGCCACCACTGACGCGCCCCGTCGCGTAGTTAAGGTGGTCTCTACTTTCCTCTCTAATAGAACTTTCAGGGTGGTGGTTGATGGGGCGCTTTCCAGCGCCAGGCCGGTGCTCGCGGGCGTACCGCAGGGCAGCTGTGTCTCGCCGGCGTGTTACTCACGGTACACCGACGACATCCCCACCACTCCGGACGTGATGCTCGCGCTGTATGCGGACGACGCCGCGTACATCGCTACCTCGCTCAATGCGAAGTACGCGGCCGTCAAAATGCAGCGAGCGCTAGAGCTCCTTCCCGATTCGCTCGCCAAATGGCGACTATCGGTGAACGTGGGTAAGACGCAGGCCATAATCACCGGCCACGTCCAGCACCCACCACCCTTGAAACTGCAAGGAGCCGACATCGCGTGGTCGCCCCGGGTAAAGTACCTGGGGGTAACCATCGATCGTCGGCTCACCATGGGTCAGCACGTCCGCCAGGTCGCTGCCAAGGGGAGAGTCGCCCGCTATCTCCTCCGGCCCGTGCTCTCGTACCGAATCCCGGCGCGCGTCAAGCTGGGCGTGTACAAGATGTACGTGCGCCCGGTGTTGACGTACGCCGCCCCCGCTTGGTTCGCCCTCACGAGCGAGTCGAGCCGAAAGCTGCTCCGCACGCAACAACATCTGGCGCTGCGGACCATCGTGAATGCTCCTCGCTACGTGAGGAACGACATCATCCAGCGGGATCTCGGGATCGAGAGCCTGGATGATCATGTGCGGCGCCTCGCGAAGGGGATGTTCGCGCGTGCCGACGCGTCTGAATGGCCTCACGTCAAACAGATCGCGCCCTGGCATACGCGGCCCCCTGACGCGAGACCTCTGCCCCGCGACCTGGTCAGGGACGACTGACACCATGACCGGATTGACTCCCGGGTAAGTCGCATCCAGGTTACACGCGGCTTACCTTGACAAACAGAACTCTACACTTATAACACACACTCGCTGCGTGGCGTGTTCTAAGTTAATATAGGCATGTCACGTAACGAAATCAGACACTCACCTCTTAACAGGCGCCAAGACACACACGTGCGCGCGGACGGGCCCGCGTGTCGCGTTAACATGGGCGGTGTCACACAGCACAATGCCGCCCATACGCACATACTGCCCCTTAGCTTAGACCGCTACCGGCTTGCTCTGGAAAACGGGATAAGCGGGGGCGCGCACTTTACTCTGTGGGAGCGTCGAGTCGGCATCTTGTCGCTGGTCGTCTCTCGCCGGGCCTCCCCCGGGTAACCGGGGGTCTCACCTGGCGGGGACAGACCGCCAAGATGTCGTGAAGAAAGCGGCGTTGATATTAACTCAACGTCGCGGCGCGCCTACAGAGACACTCACAGCAACCACTCACATGGACGCGTTATTTTTAACGCGTCCAAAACTATCTATTGCCCAAGGGGCAACACAGTGAGGGGCCCGTTTTAGCGGGCCACCGCGAACCCTCCGCGGCCAGGGAGCAATGCTCTGGCGCCGCCCGCCGCGCCCCCTTACGGGGACGTAGCGAAATCCACCAAACTGCAGCGTTTAGTACGGCGCAAGCGCCCAAGGAGGCAGGACCTGTGCCACTTTTTCCCGCGTCTCAATTTTCGGGTACTCGTATCGTGAACACAAAAGTATACTACGACTACAACATTTTGCTACTCTTCGCATTTTATTTTTTTGTATAAGATAAGAGTTTCGTTTATTATCAAGTAAAGCATTATTTCAATAGATTGTAGAAAAATTTGGACTAAAATAATTTATTTTAACTAAATCTGACTATTTTTAGTCGCGATTAAAATAGTGTGGAATATAGTTTGCAGCTCTTTGCACATTTCTGCGTGCAGACACCCAGTATGCATAACATGCAAGTCCACCTGATGGAATCTGGGGCAAACAAAAAATAATATTATTAATGATTTATCCATAATCAATTAATTCAGTAGTAATGCTAACTATAAATAAACCTCAAAAAAAAAAATGAGATTCTACCTCTCTGGGATAAATACTTGTGATAATTTCATTCCACTCAGGTTCTTCTAGTATTGAGTGCCTCCCTTAAGAGAGCGAAAGCACCATACACAAGTATTCAACACTGCTGAGGAAGCACTTTCTTCACTAATTACTTCATCTTGTCGCTGCAGAATGCTTCTTGCTCGAACCCAACATGAATAACATACTAGGCTACCATCCAGTATCTATAAAAAATTACTATATTAAAGAATGACAATAATACCTATTAAATAAAATATCAATTATTTATTTATCCTGTTGGGGGTTGAGTGTCATCAAGTCAATGTAGGTAACCTAATACGTCTCGTGTTGAAATTCTCTCAAAGATCAGGTGCTTTTAAGAGCCATCTGGAAGGGCGTGAGCACGCCTCATATGTAAAGAGCGTCGACACCATACACAAACATTTGTATCACAAGCATGCTGAAGCTCATACTCTTCATGAGGAGAAGACGTCTCCATGTGATATGTCATTGTGCCAGCCGGAACAGGAACAGACATTTTGTGCATTACGTTTGCAAAACAATTTGCACACATGGTACCATTTTCATCCACCTAAAAAGGAATATTCATTCTGTAATTATTTCAAATTCGGGCCATATGAAAAACAGTAATTCTAAACAATTGAAGTTCTCACCTCATGGCGAAGGTCGTTTTCAATTATAGAAATGATTTCAGGACCCATATTACCAAATGCATAATATTGGCCATTTTCATTAGTTACAGAAGAACATAAAGCACAGGACACCATTGTCATATTCATATCACCTAAAACAAATAATTGTCGTAAGTATAATAATATTAGCTAGGTCCAATACTGATGTGCCTAGGTACGATCGTGGCCTAACTTTTATCTGTATGTAGGTAAGCCAAGCAAGTCGAATTATTTCTCTGAATTAGGACTGCACATAAGACGCAATGATACTACAAAAATATCTTGGCACGTGAAAATTATGGTATGTGTACAATAGTCATTGAAAAGTAAATTGGGTAGGACTTCGGATAGTCGGGCGTTGATTTAAGGGGTGGTAGGGGGAGGGGAGGGAGGGGGGGACGTGTAGAGCCCCCTCTGAGAAGGAAAAGCGTCGATACCCCCCCGTTTTCGAGATATTTTTTTTTAAATATTCTAACCTAATTTTCGAATTTTCGTGTATCGGCATCGATTTAAAGGCCTAAAAAGGTGTAGGGTTGACGAATAAAACGAAGGGGAAGTAGCAACTCTCGACAGGACACTTCGCTGACACGGCTCGTCAACAGAATCAAGTCGTTTCTGGCACTCGCCGGCCGCTGCCGCGGCACCGCTCGCTTCGCTCGCTCGGCTCGTGCATAGGAGGTCACAGTTTCAACCTAACCTAACCTAACCTCCCCAAACCATGTCGTTTCTGGCAGTTGCCGGCCGCTGCCGCGGCACCGCTCACTTCGCTCGCTCGGCTCGTGCATAGGAGGTCATAGTTTCAACTTAACCTAACCTAACCTCCCCAAACCATGTCGTTTCTGGCACTTGCCGGCCGCTGCCGCGGCACCGCTCACTTCGCTCGCTCGGCTCGTGCATAGGAGGTCACAGTTTCAACTTAACCTAACCTAACCTCCCCAAACCATGTCGTTTCTGGTACGAAGGGTATTTCAAGGCTTCAAAATAACCCACAACCTAAATACCCTAATCATCATAATGACTAACAGACTAACAACAAACAATAGCATCGTGTTACGTTTGGTTTCAATTATCGGCAATAGTCGGTACATTCTTTCAAGTGTTAATGTAATAGTATTAAATTAAATTAGTGAAATAAATGCACAATATACTAGAACATACTTAAAAGTGTCGAAATAACTAATTTTATTTATTTATTGCATCATAATTATGAATTAAAGTATTATAGTGCGTTTACCTAACTTGAAACAAAACCTTCAATGGCGAGACAAAATGTCAAAGTGACAAAATATTGCAAAATTTTACGATTTTAATTATTATTTTTTTCATTAACTACTTAATTTCGACACTTAAAATTTTACGTGGTGGTTTCTAATAATATGATCTGTACGTAAAAAAAATATGGACTCCTAACTCAACGTCAGATAATACGAAACTTAGCCGTAAATTGTTTACCTGTCGATGAAATGATGAATCAGTTGATTTTATATCGAAAAAACACGAGAAAATCGAAGTCCTTAGGTACAATACAAGCCCAGTGACTGACACTTTTGTGACAGCTGACAGTTCTCTTTCAATGATCAATGGTCGATCTATGGTGTCCGTTTCGACCGCGCGGCCACGGCGAAATTTAAAAAAAAACCACGCCAAGATTTTGTAAAAATTTGTAGAAGTTGATTCCCAAAACCATTTTGTCAAAGTTATGGTTAAAAAGTTATAAGGGTTTGAACGTGGCCGCGCCATTGAAACGCGGCGAACCGCGCGGCCACGGAGATCTTTAAAACTAAGCGTTGCAGAGATCTGAAATTCAGGTAAATAACAGATTGAATTTGTAAAAAATTTGTAAAAATATAGAAAAAAATCCTAGGTTTATATTTTGGGAGCTATAAGACTAAAACTCCATGGCCGCGCCATCGAAACGATGAAAAATACGTTGTCGCCGATGTCTCGCTGAAAAAGTATCGCAGGGGTCTGAAGTTTTTTGTAAAACGTAGATTTGAATTTGTCGAAACTTGTAAAAATACTACAAAAAATCCTAGGTTTATGTTTCAGGAGCTGTAAGACTAAAACCTCATGGCCGCGCCATTGAAACGGTCAAAAAACACGTTATCGCCGATATTTCGCTGAAAAAGCATCGTAGGGGTCTGAAGTTTTTTGTAAAATCTAGATTTGAATTTGTCGAAACTTGTAAAAATACTACAAAAAATCCTAGGCTAATATTTCAGGAGCTGTAGTACGGTATCGCGTAGAAATAAGTCGTGATTATTTATCGAAGAAAGTAATTGTAAAGCGAGTTTTTTTAATATGTAAAACTACCGATACTAGGCAAAAAACATGTATTTTTTCGGTATTTATAACTTTCAATACGTTTTGAATATTTCGATAGGGTGATCATGGCTTTTTGTTTACAGAAAACTTTCCACCTATCGTTTTGGAAATTGTATCTCAAGGATTCTAAATTAAATTAAAATGAAACGACAAGATACAAAAAACATATTTATATTTCTTTTATAATCATATAAATCACAGATTATTTACTTACCCTAACACATATATTTCTTTCAAACTCACAAATCACAGATTATTTACTTATACTTTCTTTCAAAGTCACAAATCACAGATTATTTGCTTACACTTACTTACACTACTATATAGGGTGACTGGTAAGCAGTGATCGATACTTAAACACGTGAATTAGCTCATCATTATGAACAACTTTTACTATGGGACCAAACCTGAAATCGCGAACTAAATATCAGCTGTTCCATACATTTACGATCGCATAACTCGTCAACATGTATGGAACAGCTGATATTTTTTATTTATTATAAAAAAATAGGAAAAGTATTAAGTGGTAAGAGAAGAGAGTAATTAGTATGAATAAAACCTTGATAAGAAGTATTAATTTGAAATCAAATCCTAAGGCTTACGCCTTACTAGTGATGGATTAATTAGCATTCGCATTCATTGTTAGCATGCGAATGCTCATTTAGCATTTAGCAAATTAAATGTAGTTGCGAAATTCTGTGAAGTGCGAAGTGAATTTATCGCTTCGTATTTCATACTATCATATTACGTCAAAGCATCGACGCACGCAGCGGTAGTGTCTCCGTCGCACCCACGCACGGGAAGTCCGGAATACTAAATCTATCGGTTTCACGTGAACGAGACTTTTCGCGCGTGAAAATTATTAGCAGGTCCTGCGAACTTGCGAAGAATGGGTTAAGCAATTATTATCTTATTAACTTTGATTTGCGCGTACTTAGGGTTGTATATTGAATGAACGCTTGTGATTGTTTAATTTATTTAAATTATTAGCATTAGCAGGGTGGTGCGAAGAATGATGTTTGGCAATTATTATCTTATTGTCTTTGTTTTACTCGTACTTAGGGTATGTTGGGTATGTTTTGATTGAATGAATGCGTGATTGTTTATTTAATAATAATTTGTTTGGCACGTGCGTGGCGCGCGTCTTTTTGTGTCAAATTTCATTACGTTTTGGCAAGTGATAGTGAGAGTTTAGTTTACGTAGGTACCTATTCGAACTTACAGTAATTAAATTTTTTCGTCTTGTGCTTATTATTGTATTTAAATAGATCATAGTGTGAACATAGTGTAATAGGAGGAAGTAAAAAGTAGTGAGAAGTGGTCATATACCTATAAAAGTGTAAATAATAATTTTAAATTTTGTATATAAATATTTTGGTGTAAACTGTTGAACGGATCACATTAAAAAGGTATGTGTACCAGCATTAATAAAACATCGGCGAGTAAAATAAACGCACGCTAGGCGACGACATTATAAAGCGAACGCGTTTTTTAATTCGCATATTAACAAAAATCACATACTTCATTATTATCAATTATCGTCATATTAGCAAATAGCATAGCAATAGCAATTAGCATGCTAAGACTCAAGAATTCACATGCTAATGAAATTTATGCGAAATCGCATTAATTGACATTACTACGCCTTACGCTTTCGAAGTTGTAACAGCAGAACGTAGTTTTCCAAAGATAACAACTGTCCGAAACAGTGCACAAATTAAAGTCCGTAGGAATGTCAAAATTTAAAACACCAACGAGCAATCCGTGCGAATTAACTGAAAGTAAAACGACGACTGATCAACAAAAAAGCCTTTGGCGGGAAGACGGGGTGCAGCGGCCGGGATATCTCTCACATATTGGACTGCTGTGATTGGTTATACAGCCTTCGTCTCCCGCGCTGCACCCGCGTTCTGTTCGCTCCTGTGTACTGTAGTGTGTGTGGCCTTATGGTTAATTCCTTTAGTGCAATTCAATGTTGGAATGCATGAGTTAATTACACGTTACTTATGACATAATACTGTTAATTACAGGGGGTTATTTCTGGCAGAATTTAGTCTTAGACATAAGTTATGTGTTTGATTCCACAATTATTCATCAAATAATGCTATCTTACAGGCATTACGAATGTTGTGCAAAGTTATTTGTTATGGTTCTGGCACGTGTACTCAAAATTACAGTATTGTCAAATCAAGCAATGATTTAAGTGAATTTAAAAGAAATAAACATATGATTTTGTATTTTATCCGTTTCATTTTAATTGAATTTAGAATCCTTGAGATACAATTTCTAAAACGATAGGTGGAAAGTTTTCTGTAAACAAAAAGCCATGGTCACCCTATCGAAATATTCAAAACGTATTGAAAGTTATAAATACCGAAAAATACATGTTTTTTGCCTAGTATCGGTAGTTTTACATATTAATAGGTGTTGTTTACAAAAAAAAAAACTCGCTTTACAATTACTTTCTTCGATAAATAATCACGACTTATTTCTACGCGATACCGTACTACAGCTCCTGAAATATTAGCCTACGATTTTTTGTAGTATTTTTACAAGTTTCGACAAATTCAAATCTAGGTTTTACAAAAAACTTCAGACCCCTACGATGCTTTTTCAGCGAGATATCGGCGATAACGTGTTTTTTGACCGTTTCAATGGCGCGGCCATGAGGTTTTAGTCTTACAGCTCCTGAAACATAAACCTAGGATTTTTTGTAGTATTTTTACAAGTTTCGACAAATTCAAATCTACGTTTTACAAAAAACTTCAGACCCCTGCGATGCTTTTTCAGCGAGATATCGGCGGCAACGTATTTTTCATCGTTTCGATGGCGCGGCCATGGAGTTTTTGTCTTATAGCTCCCAAAATATAAACCTAGGATTTTTTTCTATATTTTTACAAATTTTTTACAAATTCAATCTGTTATTTACCTGAATTTCAGATCTCTGCAACGCTTAGTTTTAAAGATCTCCGTGGC
Organism: Aporophyla lueneburgensis; assembly: GCA_932294355.1. Taxonomy (NCBI): domain Eukaryota; kingdom Metazoa; phylum Arthropoda; class Insecta; order Lepidoptera; family Noctuidae; genus Aporophyla; species Aporophyla lueneburgensis. The sequence goes on from OW028739.1 coordinate 10,123,556, forward strand.
CGCGCGGTTCGCCGCGTTTCAATGGCGCGGCCACGTTCAAACCCTTATAACTTTTTAACCGTAACTTTGACAAATTTATGGTTTTGGGAATCAACTTCTACAAATTTTTACAAAATCTTGGCATTGTTTTTTTTTTTTAATTTCGCCGTGGCCGCGCGGTCGAAACGGACACGATCTATGGTTTACTGTCATTGTTTTTAAGCACAGAGTAACTAAATCGGTGAGACGCCATCTTGAAAATCTATTAAAATAATTGATAAATATCAATTCACTACCACAACAGTATACGTTTAATTGAATTATCTGTATTTTTCCCGAATTCCACGGATTTTTCTCTTTTTTTTGAGTTACTGTACACAGACCTGGATTCTAGTCCCATGAAAAAGGCGGCAAATTCAAAAATCTTTCAGGTGTCAACACTGATATAGCACGCTGAAAACTTGTTGATACTTGAATTTTGATAAAAAAATTACTTGGGATAAATTAAAAAAAAAGCATTTCAATGTACGTATTTATTCATCAGAACTAAAATCAGAATCAAGAAATTCAATGCCTTCAAATGAGAAATCACTGTCAGTAGAATCATTACGCACAGAAATGATGAAGGGTTCCAACTCGGTTTCGGATATCCTGTCTCTTACTTTATACTTATTTTCGACACTAATAGTGTGATCTGTGCATTTTTTCCAATCATTGGCTGTGACACTATTAAAGCATTCTTTTATAAGGTTCTCCATTTCTTTACCTGGAATCTCTAAGTTTTTGCTGGCTATTTTTCTTTTAGCCAAACTCCATATGAGTTCAATTGCGTTCAGGTCACAATGATATGGCGGAAGTTTCAAAACCTCATGGCCATGTTGTTTCAAATGAAATTTGAAATTCTTCAGCTTCATACATTGGAGTTGTTTTATGTTCATTCACAAGGCACATAAGCTCAGCCTTTGTAAAGAATTCTTCATAATGAATTCCATTTTCAGTTAGCCATTTCTGAATGTCAGCCTTTAAATCATTCATAGATGGTGGCTTATTTATTTGTGTTACATGGTAGCTAGCGTTGTCCATAACAATGACACTGGGCTGACTTAAATTGGGTATTAATTTTTCACGTAACCATTTCATAAAATTACTAGCAAACCCGGCGAACTCCGTTTCGCCACCTGACTGCTGATGGCTTCGTTTTATGTAACATTACGTTTGATGATTAAAAGAAGAAGAAAAAAATGTTTTTTGTTTTATATTTGAAAAGGAAAATTTTTATTTCATTTCACAACAGTAATGAATTCATACGCATAGTAATTCATTGCGCTTAGATTTTTATTCGTTGATACGCCTGAAAATGCAAAATTAAATGAATTGTTAATAGAAACCAATAATAGCAATAATTAGTGTGTGAATATTGTAGGTACCTGTAATTGGATCGACCATCTTCAACGTGATGTCGTATCCGTCTTGCCCTTGCCAATAAATGATTGGATATTGTAACGCATCGTACAAACGATGTGTCTCGTTTACACGATGCATGATATTGCTTCTTCGCTGACCGACAATGTCTCGCGATTTAGTTGGATCGCCAACAATAAATTGCAGCAACATCATTAACGGTGGGTGCATTGAATCTTCGCACATGTTCACCTGTTGGGTTACAATCCGCTCTTATGACAAATTTGTGCGTATCCGATGGCATTCGTTCCAATACTGTTTTGAACATATTAACCACAGCATTATTAGCGTAAAAAATGCTTGCAACTGTTCAATAATTCGTCTCTTTAACTGTTGTGTTCCCTGTATATTGCACCGCATATTCAGCTGATCCACCATCGACGAAATGAAATATATTTGCAGAAATTGATGCGGTTCATCTGGTGTTGGCACCATTGAACCATGCAAATGATATATTTGTCCTTGTATCTGTAATTGCAAACAATCATTTGTTGAAGAATACGGTGTAACTTCTGATCGTGTGATGGTGTAGTGTGTGGTGTATATGTAGTTGTTATGTGTTGCAATTCATTGCGTTGGTGTGAGTGATTGGTTATGTGTGTTGTATCTTTTACCTTGCAAGTCAGCATGAAGCCGCCTTCTCGAATGATATTAGCTCCAAAGGAAGTCATGCGAAAGCAGTTATTGTATTCTAGGATGTGTTGAAGGAAATGGCTGGAATCGGGATCACTTCCATCGAACAATGGTTTCAGTGGCTGTGGTGGTGTAAGTAATGGATCCAGTTTGACTTTTCCACTTGCGCAGCACAATCCAGCCGTTTCTCTTTTGAACTTTAACGCATTGCAATATCGGCATATAGTCGTCATTGGTCCAATATCTAAATTTTCATCATCACTGTAGTTCGCAGTGGGATCATATTGGAATGCCAAGCGATTGTATGATGCCAATGATCTTCGTGTGCTCACGCGTTGTCTCAATCGGGCATTTTCTCTTATTATATTTTGTCTTTCTTCGCTTAAGTTCTGTGAATACACTTGTTGCTGGCTTGCATGTCTTGTGTGGCGGCCGATGTTCGCACGTCGTCCTCTAGGCATTTTGGACTATGGACAGAGTGGTGAATTTAACCTCAAATGCACGATCCACATAATTTACACAGTTTAACTTACCACCTTAAAGACAAATGCCTGCTGTTGAAATTGAATAAAAATCTGCACAATACACGTGATTGATTTGATGGTTTCCAATTGAAATGTTAGGAAACGAATAACTTATTTTTTTTACTTTTTTTTTCACAATTTCACAGTGAACACAATACCGGTTTGTCACATGAAATTAACTGAGCAGAGAACAATGAGTAGCTGTCAAAAAATGTATCACGCACCGGCGCCATCTACTTAAAATATTGGTTTGTAGTACATGCTATGTATCAGAGATGGTGCTGTATGTGAAAAAAGATTTTCCCGCTTTTCTGTTGAAATTTTTCATTTTTTTTAAATTTTCATTGCTATAAACCTCACGGAGCCCGAGACCTTTCCAACGAATGCAAAACCGTGGAAATCGGTTCGTGCGTTCTGGAGTTATAGCGTCAGGAAGGAAAACCCGACTTATTTTTATATAGTAGATTTCTGTTCATATCATCATGATAATCTGCCATTTTTGATTTAGTACTGAATACCAATAATGCATTGGGAACAAAACCTTTTTCGGATCCAGCATGAACAACAATATGTCTTTTGCCTGACGATATTTTGTCAATTACACCGCTTGTTGATGGCCCTTGCCATGATTTTTTAACTTTATAATTTTGGTGGACATAGGTCTCATCAAGATAAACTATTAATTTTCCTTGTTTCCGCTTTTCATCAATAGCTCTGAGATACCTATGTCGCCATGCAGCTAGTTCATACTTTTCAATAAGAAGAGATCTCTCATTTTTATTTTTTTTGAATTCAAATCCATTTTTGAGTAATAATTGTCTCAATGTTTCATGACATCCAGTAAATCCAATTGACTCTCTAAAATCTGCAAGCAAACTTCGTAGAGTTGGAACTTGCTTTTTCACACAGTAAAATTCATTAATTTTATTGCGTATGGCTGATAAGTCAAAATTATCCAGATTGGCTACAGTTGGCTGTCGTGGACGTTTTTTCCCCGGTGTGTTCCACTTGCCTTGGTTAATAGCACCTTCTTTTTTAATTCTTCGCAGTGTTTTCACACTTAAATCTGAAAGTTCAATATGTCAGTTCAGTATCAAACGCACAAATTTTATGATAATATTTGTAGAAAATGCAAACAATGTAAACAAATAAATCTGTACTAACCTGTCATAGCAGCAATTTTTGTCAAATAGTCTGTTTCAGATTTCATTTTTTTATTCTCATCTATGGCTATGACTTTCTTAACTAAATTATCAATTGTGCTTTTTATTAATTCATCATCCAAGGTGGCTGAAAAAAGATGACAACAATCTCTTATAATACTTTTCACTTATAGGTGCCCCATTGAGATTCAATGTCATGTATACGACGTCTGAATCTAAACCAAAACCGAAATCGTGATCACATCATAGTAAAATAAACAAAATTAGACAATTGTGCTAACAGTATCAACATTTTGTAGCCAACCTACCTGTTGTTGAAACAATTTCATCCAAAAGTCGTCGTTTTTCTGTTAACACGTCATCAGATTCAATCTTTACATGATTATATTTATTAATCATTGTAAACAGCAGGCTCCTGACACTACTTTTAATAGGTTTTGGCATTATAACATTAAAAAATTCAACAAAAACCGGAATGCTCGAGGTTAGAACAGAAATTGTGACAATCTGTTTGACAGATAATAGTATTGCCATTATAAGAAATCAGTAAAATGGTTGTGGACTCGACTCGCTTGACAGACTCTATAAATTTACGGTTCTTGTTATTTTCCGGTGACATATCTAGTCATACACGAAATATTTTAAGAGGTACACCTGTAGGTGGTAAAGCAGCTACAGCACCGAAAAAAACATTTCTTAATGCATTTTTTTTTTCAAAATTTAATATTTATAAATTATTTGACGCACATAAGAAATACTGGCTCCTTATTTTTTACGGCCCGAGACACCGCGGCCATGCTCGTGCCGTCCGGCCGCCGCCCTCGCAGCGTCAGGCGGGCCATTCATAGAATTTGGAGTAAAGGTTTTATGCAAAACGTCTCAAGCAGTTTTAAAATTATAATAATTACGAAAATTCAAAAACGCTTAGATAAAAAAAATCTTTTTGCTTCTTTAGCTTCTTTACTACCTACAGGTGTACCTCTTAAAATATTTCGTGTATGAATAGATACACCTTATGTAATATATAAAGATTATACAGCTGAAGAGTTTGGTTGAACGTAGCAATCTCAGGAACTACTGGTCCGAATTGAAAAAATATTTTTGTGTTGGGTAGCCTATTTATTAACGAATAGGCTATATAACATCACGCTATGATCAAAAGGAGCGGAGCAGCAACGAAAAATGGACGAAAACTGGCAGGCAATTTGATGCGGACGACGTCGCGGGCCGAAGTACTGTATAAGCCACGGAATAAAGAAAACTAGAGGAAGTGCCCCTCACATATCGCGCGCGTGTCAACATTAAGCGCAGATGCGCAACATTTAGCTTATTCGCCGTCAGATACTTGTCGCGATTGTATGTCTCAGAAATACGCGAATTATTACAAATTATGCCTTGTTGTGCGGTTTTGACCTGCAAAAACGAAAGCAGAAAAAGAAATGTATCTTGTAGAAGGGTATCGTATCATTGGTAAGTGCTAAACTTTGTTAATTTTTAATATAATTGATTTTAATTACTATACCACATGTTATGACTTCAATGCAAACTATAAACAACCTTATACTTATTGAAACAAAGTCTAAATGCACTTGGTCGTCATCTGGAAAATCACAAACTAAATTCTAGTAACTTCGACGCTACTCGATTAGGGATGGGACACATCCGTAAAGTAGGTCGGTATCGATAGTTTTGTCTGATTTTAGTACGGAATCAATAGCTCACATAGCTGGTTATATAAAACAAGACAGTTGATACCATAAGTGTGATATTTGCGTTAGTGCTTAAGTAACAGAAAAACAAATCAATAATTACATAGATTTATTATAGGTATGGCTAAAGGGGGTTATTATGCCTATCAGAATCTGTGATTAAGTTATGTCAGACATCCGAAATATTTTTATAAGACGGTCATATATTTAATAAAGATTATATCATGGCTGAAATAATGCACCAGTTTATTGGGTCATCAATATTCCAAAACATAAGCTATAACCAATTAGGGGATTTTCCTACGTCTAATCATATTACTGTCTTAATGAAAGCTATCACGGCTATGTATATTAATATTCGACTATCAAAATGGCAAATCCATACTAATCCATACTATCCATCCATATCCATACTTCCATACTAATATTGTAAATGCAAAAGTAACTATGTCTGTCTATCTGTCTCTCTTTCCTGCTAAAACTACTGAACCGATTTAAATGAAATTTGTTACACAGATAGTTTAGAGACTGAGAAAGGACATAGGCTACTTTTTATCCCGGTAGTATGTTCCCGCGGGATTATTTCCGACCTCCACGCGGGCGAAGCCGCTGGCAGAAGCTAGTATTAAATAAATATGTATTATTTCAAGGTCAGTAAATATTTTTAGCACCATCTGTTATCGTTTCATTTATCGTTAGCTTCTGTCAGCAGCTTCGCCCGCTAACTTGATTTTATGAAAATAATATAACCCCCTACATACAAACATACAAATACCTCTGTAACATTGATATTTTAACGAACCTTTACCTTAACCCTCCGCCAACCGTACCAGACGATATCGTCCGTGCCAAGTTTGGAGCTGATGCATATCTTTGGAAGGAGAATAGGAAGGGGCCTCGAACCCCTCTGTAAAAAAACTTACACTCGCCCACACCTCACAGGCGCAAGGGCGTCAATAGCTATTGTAACGTCAGTGAGTACGAGCGTTTTCAAGTTTGTGGACGGACGATATCGTCCTATACGGTTGGTGACGTAACTTTTAGGAATTTTTAGGTATGTAAAATATTATTACGAGCTGGGGTTTCGGGATAAATTAATTCAAACCAATATTACCGAAACACACAAAACAGTTTAATTAAATAATCACAACAACAAGAAACGTCAAAAGGAATCACTTGTCTCGCTTGTACTGTATCACTTGAATCGCATTCGACCACATTCGTAAACGAACTGCTCGTCGGTTTTTTTTTTTGTAGGACATCTCGTAGTTAACCTGAAACAGTTCTTACTACTTAAACGGATGGTGGCCCGGCGAGTTCTAAAAAGTAACCTTTTTGGCCTCCAGCCGGGGCTTATTATACTTAAAAACTAAAGCGAAAGCTCTAAGGGTTACCCCTAGGGTACGAACCTCGGCTTAGAAAATCACTGGTGGGGGGGACAGCAAGGGACTGGCTGGATCTGGGTTAAAATTATGTAGGGACTAATTTAAAGCTACAGGCGCAGCATCGCGGGGTGGCTTATGCAAGGGAGGGAACTGCTCGTCGGCCCGACAATCCGCTATTTATATCCCGAGCAGAACATTCGCGAACATTCGACACTGTGCCACAGTTCACTTGTAGCGTAGAAGCTTCTAGGAACTATTTTTATTGAAAAATGTTCCTTTTAAAAATTTACCATTTTCGAGTGTTGAAATAAATATACTTTTTTGAGCCCTTATATGAAGAATAAATCCCCAAAACATTACTCCTTATAACCAATGTATATCCAAGATATCGATTTTTAGTGAAACCTTCGAAATTACGGTTTTTGCAGCGATTACGAAATTTTATTCCATCAGGGGGGCAAAGTATTTAAGTCAAAAACTATGGGAACAGGAAAAAGAAACCTAAAAATTTTTCCTGATTTTTTTTTGGATTTTTTCCCTACGTTTAAATGGGTTAAATTATCGGTTTAGACGATATCGTCCGCGACGGTTGGCGGTGTGCAATAAAAAACACACGGTTGGCGGAGGGTTAATCAACCTTTTCCGTTATTAAGCATTTTTATGATGTTAACAAATTCCTACATTGCTCACCCGAATAAATTACGTAACATCAATATTAATATATCGATATATGTCTACATCTCTAACTTTTTTTTTTGTACTCACCACAAGAGATTACAATTGCATATGAATATGACATCTATTTCAAAGGTGCTAGCGTTCTGAATAGAATGAATTGGTTACAGCGCCATCTAGCGTTGAGTTGCTGAACTCGTTGTAAACTTGTCTATTTAAAGTTTTTAGACGAAAAACAACTTTGTTGTTTGTGTCATGTCAAATAATAACAACTTTCACTCGTTGCAATAAGGCGTAATTTTTGAAAGCAATAAGAAGATGATTTGTAAAAGTTGCGTTTGTAATTTGTAGCCAATCATATTACTGTTTTTTATGCGTGTAATGGACAATTCGATATGCAAATGTGTGAGTTTGGCGACACTGGTTCCCGTGCTTAGCCAGTGTAGGGGCACTTCTCCTTTATTCTTTGTTCTGTGGTATAAGCCGGTTTAATCAATCAGTACCGTAGTACTGGTATCTAAACCATGTAAGGAATGCTGCGAGTTAAAAGAAACTGTTCAATTATTTTTATCATCAAGAGCTGGCTATTTTTACCTGTTTCATATTATATTATACGTTAATCAAACGAACTTTTGTCGAGAGTAGGCCGTGTCCTAAACGAAGTGAAAGTCGCGTTCATAGTCACTTTTTAGGGTTCCGTTGCCAAATGGCAAAAAACGGAACCCTTATAGATTCGTCATGTCTGTCTGTCTGTCTGTCGGTCTGTCTGTCTGTCTGTCTGTCTGTCTGTCTGTCCGTCCGTGTATGTCACAGCCACTTTTCTCCAAAACTATAAGAGATATGTTGTTGAAACTTGGTAAGTAGATGTATTCTGTATACCGCATTAAGATTTTTACACAACAATAGAAAAAAAACAATAAATTTTGGGGTTCCCCATACATAGAACTGAAACTCAAAAAAAATTTTTTCATCAAACCCATACGTGTAGGGTATCTATGAATAGGTCTTCAAAAATGGTAATGAGGTTTCTAACATCATTTCTTTCTAAACTGAATAGTTTGCGCGAGAGACACTTCCAAAGTGGTAAAATGTGTGTCCCCCCCCCCCGTAACTTCTAAAGTAAGAGAATGATAAAACTAAAAAAAATATATGTTGTACATAACCATGTAAACTTCCAACGAAAATTGGTTTGAACGAAATCCAGTAAGTAGTTTTTTTTTAATACGTCATAAATCGTAAATCGCAATTTACCTTCCATTCAATCAACTCAAATATAAAAAAAAAAAAAACATTTAATTTCATAAACATAAACCTTACGCATAAACCGAGGATACCTACAGGTTTGTACGGAACCCTCGGTGCGCGAGTCCGACTCGCACTTGGCCGGTTTTTGTTCGTTGAAACGAAATGTGCCGACAGAGTGCTCTACGTTTTTTCGAAGAAAAAGTGACCTATGAACGCGACGATCGCTTTTGATGTGATGGGACTGATGGGTACGACTCCGCGTGTGTTTTAGTGCAACTCCTTCCATATCAGATAGTATTATACTTACACTACAGCCCGATGCAAACTTTATTACGGCTTTGAAGAACATGTCCGTTTCCACCGCGCGGCCAACTCTCAAAATTTGATGAAATTTTGCCAGGAATTAGTTGTAATTTGTTACAAAACACAGCTCTTTTCCTGAATTTGTTACAAAAAAAAATAAGACGCTACGACCAAAAACAGTTGGCCGCTAGAACCGCCACTTGCCGTAGTGATCGCCCGTGATTACACAGAAATAGTGTTGGGATTTTATCCGGATAAATACTCAAAATGGATAAATACTCGATAAATATCCGTTTTTACTGAGTATTTATCCAAAACAGCGGATAAATACTATTTTATGTTTTCGTAACGTAAGTTTTGTCATTTTACTAACAAAAGGATTAAAATTAATGAAAAATAGACAATGCAGATTGGTATCGTACTAAGGTACGATACCAATCTGCATTGTCTATTTTTACAATTACAAAAAGCCGATATTGACAATAATTTCATTCAATTATGAATACAGTTAGTCAATCACTGTCAAAGTTAGATTAAATTATACATTTGTTAATTGGTTTTTCACATACATACATGAACTCATGCCTTTCTCCCATGGGGGTAGGCAGAAACTATTTAAGTAACGCTTAAATCATTGCAATAATAAAAAAAATTACCTCGTGGAAGTCGAGAAAGATAAACAAATCAAATATCTTGACTTGGCTCGCGAGGTTGTCGACATTGTAGGATATGGATTCAGCGAGCAATGTGCAGTTTTGAGACCAGTGGTGATGTAATTATTTACCACAAGTAAAGCGCCTGCCTGAGTGCAAACTCACGACCTACAAGTTGTAAGTCGGGGCTGATACCACCGGGCCACCACTACTATCGCCAATATGAAAGGCATGTCAGACTTTTACTGACTAAAACCCACCTGTGTTCATTTAGTTGCCTGTGCCAGGGTACCTCTTTTAAACAGATCCGCAACCCTGGCAGGCATCGGTCCTCGCGGACCCCTTCAATATGTAATGACATCTCTTTGAGGCGCGCGTGGAACACAATGCACCGTTGACACGGGTCTGTTCTTTACCGTGGCGAGCAATGGGTGGCTCGCCGCCCGCAAGCCCGTGCCCACGGTGGCCGAGAGTCCACAATGAACTCTCGACGCCCGGGGCGTCTCCTCCTACGGTGGCTAGGGACATTCGCAGAAGGAGAGGACAGCTTCTTATCATGGCCTGCCCCAGGGCCGGACGCGAGAAATCGCCGCCGCCAATCCCCTCTACGAGGATACGGCGTTGCTCCGCCCAAGCAGGGCAAACCTCCACTCTATGCTCCACCGTATCTTCCAGGCGATCTACACAGTGGTAAAATTTACTGAAACCTGCTTTTAGATTTTCTCAAATCCAATGACTCATTATCAGTATCTGTCTGTAAATATAACCCATTTTGTGTTGATTTCATATCCTTAAATATTATAAACACTAGAAGGGCATTGCATTTGTTTGAATCTTGTTGAAAGACAGGTTCTATTTCAAAAACAGATATGCATTGATATACCTAATCCCAAAAGTCATCATCAAGCAAAACTGCTTGTAGCATTTGACTTGACGATATATTTTTCTTTTACGCTGAGAGAGCGGCTTTTTTATTTTTCATACACGTGTGTGTGTGTGTGTGATCGAGTGATCGTAGATAGCTGCCGTATCTTGTGTAGCATGGCAGGTTTAACTTTATTTCCGGTACCTTTTGTTTTACGATTTGTTGTAGCTTCGATCGTGGTTTTTGGGTTTAGTTCTTGTGATTTTTTGACTGTCTTATAAATCGATGAACACTGGCTGCAAGCACGGAAAAGCATGACTCATTGTCACGTTCCGCCTTAACCGAGCGTGTAAGCGAGAGCGCGAAACAAGCGATAGAGAGGCACGATCTCGGCCTTAGCGTTCGACTTGCGAAATCTATCTCTCTTCCACTCCATCGGCCAATATGTCCGAGTAAAAGATACTTAGACATTATCACGTAAAATTATCGTCCGTATATCGACTTTACATACAACCAATTGTTTTATTAAAGATTTTATCATATCTGCATAGTTTAAAACTACCGCAAATTAAATTTTTGAAACTACCGCATTGCAGTGCACCATGAGCCAGTAAATTACTAGTGTGTGCTGCGCAGTTTAAAGGCTCAACACCTTTAACTAATTGAAAAGCCCTTTGCATGTTTATAGCGTTGGCAAACAACAACAACAAACTTGTCTTCGCCGCATTTTTCTTGACTTTTAGAAGCTCTTCATAGAGATAATCAATTATGTGGCTATTCTCTGCACTCTCAACAAAGAAAGATTCTAAATTTGTATCTAAAGAGCATGCTCTATTAGAGATGTTTGGGCTTCTGACACAATTATAGCCCTGGCAATTGACATTAGAACTAAATAATGTAATAACGTAGTATTTTGAAAAGCCTAAATAACAATAAAAGTCATTAACATTTTAAAATAATCATCCGATGCGCAAAAAAGATATTTATCCATCATTTTGAGTATTTATCCGATAAAAATGAGTAAAAACGAGTATTTATCCGTTTCGGATAAAAACTCGAGTATTTATCCTCCGAGTATTTATCCACTGCCCATCACTACACAGAAACTAAATAATGCAGATAGGCGAATGATACATCAAAAGAAAGGTCTTAATTTGTTGTATTTGTTACAAAAATAAAAATCATCAAAACTTGAATATACAAAAAGTTATGCGAGATTTAGTTTTCAGGTTAAGTTTATGTACGTATCTCACCATAAAATCAAATTAATAGAGGCTAATGTGTATGGACAATTAGTTGCTAATTTGTTGCAGCAAATAAACCAGAAAAATACTAGAAAATAGGTTCAATATTTTTTTTACAGTTGATTTTAGTTGGCCGCGTGGACGGCAATGTGCCTAAAATACAATGGCGTTTATTTCGTTATTAATAGTAGGTTCAAGCTTAGTTCTAGTACTAATCGACAGGTATCGTAGCCTAGTTTGGATAAATGTGGCGAATATAACTACAGGCTTTATATTTTAGGAGATATTCACTAAAATATAGTAGTATGAAACTGTATTAGAGTAGAGTGACCATAAATTTTCATAATAAAGTGAGACTGAATCGCCATTATTGGAATGTTCGGTAGTCTTATCTTAATTTTTTAGGGTGAAACTCTTTAAGGCATCCTACAGCATACTTTATAAAAGTGAAATTCACAATAAATCGATAAAAATTTCCATATTCAAAATCAGCATTCAGGCAAAAATCAAGTAATATAAGTCAACAATTTTTTTTTTTATAAACTGCCATAACATTTATAAATTAACTGAAACTAATGTAAGACACAGAATGTAGACACATTTTCTTAGGCGGCCCATAGACCTACAATAACATTGTACAATACATTTTATTGTACAATAAGATTGAGAGGCGCTTTGAATCCAAACGATCAATTATATTGCACAAAATACGAACTGCGCAATGTTTTCGTGTTCAGTCGGAGAATAGTATTAATACAGTTTACTACACAAAACTACACCACTTTCAGCCGTAAAATTCATCACAATTCAGTTTTTGGAAAAATATAACAAAAACCCAAGCGACGCGTCAGATTTCCCGCCAGAAATTCCCGTGTACTCCTCGTTCAAGACACATACCGTAAAACCTGGCAACGTTGCCCTAGAAATGAGTTTTTCTTTGTATCAGTCGAATTATTTTTAAAAGTGTGAGTGTATGTTATAGTGTGTTTGTACCACACAGTACTTTATGTCCATGTCTCTATATTGATTACTAGAAATATCCAAGAAAATATACGTGTGTTAGTAAAAAAAAACAATTTAATGTGTTGGGCAAAAAAATCATACGTTTCTGGCATCTTTGCCAACTTTGAATATTTCCGAAACTATAAAACGTATCGTCATTTAAAAAATAACAGAATATAAATACTGGGCTATGCAGTATTGTATTAAAATATGGGATAAATAAACATATACTTTATCCTTCAAAATTTAGCGGGCAAAGTCAAAACGCCACCTAGAACATTTTTCTTGAAATAATGATCAATGACTAGGGCTGTCACCATTGAAAAAATGCTCCATTTTATTATTCAATGTAAAACTTATTAAGGTGAAAACTTTTATTGGCTTTAATAAATTAAAAAAGTACAAACTATAATAGATACAAAATAAAGATCTTCGGTATATTCATGAAGTAAATTAATACACAATAACTAAACCTATCTTTAGAAACAATTGAGATCAAAGAACACTTAAACATAGTTAGATGCAGTGTGTGTGTGTGTAAGGAATTGGATTATATATATATATAATCAAATTCGCTACTATTATAGTATATTATACTTTACGCTAAACTTATTTATATAAAATCACTTTTCATTCGCACGGACTCTTGTTATTGATATGAACCTTATGAATTTTAACAAATTAAGTGAAAATATAAAAACAGGAACATGAAACCTATGTATAAAAGACAATTGAGAAGAAAAGTTTGGTGTAGACTCTAGGTTTACTTACGACTATAATCAAACTCGTTTATTCTAGAAGTACCAACATAAAATATAATCATCAAAAATAAAACAATAAAAACTTTGGTATGAAAAAATCAGTTATACAAAATCACTATTCATTCACACGCGGCGTAATGTTTACCATATAAACATTAGTGTTACCTTGTAAATATTATCGAATTAAGTAAAAAAATATATTATAAAAACAAAAAAGCCTATCTATAGGAATACCAGTCAATTGAGAAGACATTTTGGTGGAAAGTCTAGGTTTGCTTGTGACTTTAATCAAACAGCCTTATAAATACCAACTTAAAAATAATCTTCAAAGTTCCCTGCTAAGTACAACAAAAAATAACTATGGTTTACAACTAATACGTATAATACGTGTGTAAGTAACTATTAATGTAAATAATTATTAACGATGATAGCAGTCTTCACTTATTGTATATTGTAACTACTAAAATCTACTTCGAACATAACTTGGCCCCTTCTTGTAATGATTGGTTGTGGTAGGACGACAACAACGTCATCTACGTGATGCATTTCACAAATATCTTCGACAGGTGGATAAGTAAAAATTAATCTTTTGCCACCTGAAGTATTTTTAACTTTCCTTACAAATTTTACTGTAGGGATATTACGGGTAACAGATAAAATACGTCCAACAAAGTGCTTGACACTTTTTTTCGTAGCAAATTTAGCTATGAGCCAGTAACCTTCTTTTAAAGTATCAACATTGCCAGTGAAATATTCAATGTCACTGATCCCAATTGGAATATCTGGCTCTTAAGTTTTCTTTTTCTGACTGATCTCTCAAACATGTCGTTATATAGTAATTTAATGTTTCATATTCTGAATCATCTGTTTCAGCTGTACTCATCAGAGTGTCGGAAATTTCAGAGCTTGATTCACTGAAATGTTTCTTTACTGTGACTACTGATTTTTTCCTTGATTTTGTTTTATATTTAGTAATTTTACCCTTTTTTTCACACTTTACACGTGAGTCTTTAGTCATAGTTTTCTGCTTCCATGTATTCTTTTTTTTCTGTATATTATTTATGAATTTATTATTTTCGTCAGTTTGTACATTCGCAACATTGTTATCCTTTTTAAATATTTCCATAGTTAGTGCAGATTCCCTAATAACTTTAGCCCCATCACCTATTTGTATCTTGAAATTTTTGTATTTTTTTCTTTGCTTACAGTCCAATTTCACATCGGAAGTTATTATTACTTTTGGTTGATTTGTTGATTGCAAACATGATGGCAAATCATTATTATATCCATACTAATATTATAAATGCAAAAGTAACTCTGTCTGTCTGTCGGTCTGTCTGTCTGTCTGTCTCGCTTTCCTGCTAAAACTACTGAACCAATTTAAATGAAATTTGGTACACAGATATTTTAGAGCCTGAGAAAGGACATAGGCTACTTTTTATCCCGGTAGTATGTTTCCGCGGGATAATTTCCGACCTCCACGCGGGCGAAGCCGCTGGCAAAAGCTAGTTTATTATAAATGGCAAGTTCTGATTGTCTCTCTTTACATTTTTACTCAATATATGCACATATACACAAGGAGTGTGTAGAGATCGTAGCAGGTGGCGTTCCGTGGTTTCTGCCTACCCCCATGGGAAAAAGGCGTGATTGTATGTATGTATGTATGTATATGCACATAATCCGGTGATAGCGGATTAGGATGTTGTATTGAGGAAGTCATATTACTATTTATAACTGTGGTACAAATTGTGCTGAGGCTGGCAGGATTGTTAAGCACAGAAGATATAATAGGTGGCGATTGCAATATCTGATCAGTATACAGCATTTTGTTCGAGTTATTGGATGGGAAAACTCTACCTTCATATTCTTTAGGTGTGTTTTTAACAAAATCGCCTAGTTTATCATCAAGTATGTATATCTCATTTTCTTCTTGTTTATTATCACCCCCTGCTGTAATATATTTATCTCACTGTCTTGAACCATAGTTTCCATATCGTTAAAATCAACTTGTTGGTTTTCAAGGTCTACAATTCTTTTTGGTTTCTTATTTTGAGTATATTTTTTATTATTTGTTTTAGCTAAAATATCAGCAGCACATACTGATTTCCCTGGTTCAGTACGTAACTTTTTACTCCTTTTCACAGCCATTGGTTTTGGTGACCTTGTTTTTTGTAGGTAGTCTAATAAAGCTGAATCTATTTCATACATTCCTTCGTCAAAATACTCAGGGAGTCGTTTCAAAACGTTTCGGGCAGTAATAGGCCATATTCCCGCAGCTCTAAATCCACTTATTATGTTACTACTTTCTCTGAGATTAATATTTTTTAATAATTCGGCCAAGGAAAATGTTTTTTATTAATAGTTGACTGTCCTGGATTTGTGTTTTTGTAATGCAAGAGAATCTTCCTCCACTCTCTTTTCAGAGGGGCAAAATATGCTACATCTAGAGGCTGGGTGAGATGTGTGGAGTTAGGTGGAAGAAACACAAATCTTATGTTGTATCTTTGGCATAACTCCACAACTTCAATGTTTAGGTGACTAGACAAATTATCACTGGTAATGACTTTTGGCCCTGGTAAATTCTTCGCCCACTGAAGTATAATTGTTTTAAAATAGTCCTCAAAGCAAGCAGAGTCAAACAAGCCGATTTTGTGCAATTATAGCGAGTGCCATCAGGACCTCCATTAACCCATTCAGAATACAAATTAATAGCTTTATATACTACATATGTCGGAAGACACTCACCAGCAGCAGACACCGTGAACATAATCGAAACACAACTCTTAGAGCTGTTTAAAATTCTTTCGGGATATTTTATACCCCTTCTAAAAATGCATTTAGAATTACCTGGACTATCGGATAAATTAGTCTCGTCATAATTCAGGATGTTACTAGGTGGCACATCCTTAAGTGTTTCTTGCAAATTATCGAAGAAATTTTGTATTTCTTGTAGACCTTTTTCAGCTCGGACCTGTTTTATATTTTGTGTAGTTCGAACTGACAGTTTCGATGAGTGCCTATTTAAAAATTGCTCTACCCATGTTTTGCCGGGAAGGCTTCCATTAAAAATGTCACTACGGGATTTTTTTTCTAAATAATTAAAAACTAGCATTTTCAGGTCTAATTTAGTCATTGGACAACCATATTCACCAGCAGCAACCAGAACATTTACAAGTTTCTCTTCTTCAGTGTCTGTTAATTTCTTTGGTCCGCCTACTGGTTTCATATGTACTTCTTTTGCCTTATTTAATATGGTCCTCCGTGGTATGCCGAATTGTTTTTCGGCTTGTCTACTTGAAATAACTTTTTGTTTAACTAGATCTACAGCTAAGTCCAACATTTCCGCAGAGTAGTTTTTATAATTTCTGGATCCTAGTTTTCTTCTATTTCTTTTTTTTGCTTGCTGTACAAGCATTCGATTTGTTAATATTGTTCATGCTAAAGCAAAAAAAAAAATATGTTTGAGAAACTATGAAAAGAAATAACAAATAAGTTCAAAAGTCCGGCATCATACTGTGCATCGTAGCTGATAAATTAGACTGACATTTTAACTGACATAAATGCTCACAAATGCTATTTGCAAGGAGTCTTCCATCTTTCATTTTGCAATTCGTGTCATAAGTACAACATATTAAATTCAAAAGTTACTTATGGGTGACAACCCTACGAGAAAAAATATGGTGGGCAATGTCGTAAGCAATGAACCAAAAAGAAGCATGTAACTTTGCCCACCGAAATATCTTACGATCTATGAGAGGTTTTGGATGAAATATTAAGCCAATATTAAACATTTCAAACATATTAAAGGTGACAAAAAAATCACTTACCTGGTGTAACTGCAACTACCACTTTCTGGGAAAGTTTTTGAACCAGTTTTTTCCCACGAAAAACACTACCAGCTTCGACTAGTTCTGACTGGCAACTGAAGTAACACCGGTGACATTACGCCCCTAAGTGTTGCCACAAAAATGATGAATTTTCTACCGTAGATAAAAAAATACTTCTAACTATAGACAAATTTGCTATATATCGAGTTTTACAAAAGGAACACCACTGGGCAAAGTCGAACCTAAAGGGCAATGTTGTAAGGTTTTACGGTATTAAACAATATTGCGCAATACTGACCCTACACCACTGACCTCTATAAAATACGCTGGACTGGCTATCCCATACAAAATGACAACTATTTGCTGTGCCGATTCAAAGCGCCCCCAGTGAGAGTTCTAAGAACTAATAAGATTGCAAATGGCCGTTGTTTGTTGTATTTGAGCTAAGCGTCTCTGCGAAATAAAAAGTTTTCTAAAGTATTTACTGTGATTGTGATTTAGATTAAAGTGTTATAATAATGACAGTGATTATAACATAGCTTGTATTGTTCGTCCAACATGAAATCGTGCGTATATTGTAAAACACGATACGAAAAAGGCAGTGGTGTCACTTTTCACAAGTAAGTGTATCTAAATCATAAATACTTATTAGAAAACCGCTTAAAGCAGTGTATTTTTACAATAATAAACGTTTACGTTTATTATTGTAAAAATACACTGCTTCTGTTCGAGTTTACGGGATTTTACGAACATTTTTACTTAACCAATAACTTTTGTTAGGGATGTCAAAATTCATATCGATACTTTCGTAATATTATATTAAGATGTAAAAAAAAAACATGCTTAACAATAATGTTTATCATCTTTGTTAAAATAATAATACGCACATTATTATGATCTGTAATAATAGCAAAACACTTTAAGGTTTATTATTATTAGAGTCAATAACAAATAATTTAACACCTATGATTCATAATTCTCATTAAGTGTTCTATATAATTATAGATATACTATATTATTTTAATTTTTTACCCATACCTACTATAATGTTTCTTTTAGTTACAGGTTCCCCTCCGATTACACTCTCAAACTTTGGTTAAAAAATATGAAGGTTGTCAATTGGACTCCAACCATGTATCATTATCTTTGTTCTAAACACTTCACGGATGGATGTTTCATAAAACATCAGTCACGGACTACATTGAAAAAATGCAGTATCCCCACAATATTTCTTGGTGAGTGTACATTCATAGTACCTAAGTAAATACTTTGTCGGTATCCAAGAAATATTATTGATTATCTTAATAAAATAAAACTTTTGTTTTTCTCAGAAACTAATTTGTCCTTGGTACAAACTGAGATGCTTAAAGACGCTGACCAACCAACGAGATACCAATGCCAGAGTGATATTGAAATGAACTTGGATAAATTTAATTTACCTTTAGTACCTGTGCAAGTCGGATTAACAAATTATGATTGCAAATATATTGAAGTTAATCCAAAAGAAATATTGCCATGTGAAGCCCATGCAGGTAGTTATGTAAAAAAAAATTATCTAAAATACTGAACATGGTTTACTGATGTACTAAGTTGGCAACTAACAGTGGTTAAATACTAATACTAAACAATGTTTAATTTTGTGCCCTTGTGTAATTTTTTTTTTAAATATACGCGTTCATGCAATGGAAAACAATGCATTGGAAAACTTTTTATTTCGCAGAGACGCTTAGCTCAAATACAACAAACAACGGCCATTTGCAATCTTATTAGTGTCAAAAAAATATTCTTTATTAATAACTGGAGAGAAGGTTAGACATTTTTTGACTCGGCAAATAATATGGGCTCGACAGTAAGTTTTAATTTAATAAAATATGTGATTTCAGAATGCTTTTTTATTTCCCTGTCCCCCTCCCCTGCGGTAATTAAGTTGTTACAAGTTAATTACCGTAATTACAGACCTAATAAAAATTTATTGTGTCTCGTACCACATGGCGACATACGGTATCTGACTAGTAAAAGATAATCCCTTCCTTTAAAGAGTGCACGATAAGACAATTAGAGGTACTTAATTTACTATTTTACAGAATTTTATTATTTATTGATCCGATAGTTAACTTTTATCCGTTAAAGGGCGAATTTCACCAAACTTTTATACCTAGAATAAGTCATATCCAGAGAATACATTTTGAATTTTTGACAGTTCATTCGTACTGAAACTGTCAAACGTCGATTTAATTCCCAGGATAAAAAATATCTGACGTTGCTAAAATCTGCCCTAAGGAGAACAAGGAAGGGGTCAACTTATTATGAATTACAGTCCATAAACAGTACTATATACTGCTATTTCAAGTTATGTTTTATATGTAAAATATCTGTTTATTACGACTATCTATAGTTCATTGGTTTAGTTAGGTACTCAACTAGTGCAGACATGTCTTTTTATTTGTGTTTTAGTAACAAAATATATGCCTATATTACTTGTTTTAAATTAATTATCTATGATTTTAGTAAATCCTAACGTATTTTATGTTATAAAACGTATTCCACGTTTTAAAAACATTACGTTTAGAAGACAACACGAATGTTACATGTTAATAATTATCTAAACCAATTTAATTTATAGAAAATAGTAACAAAAATAGCGTTGGTAATATTTCTATCATTGTAGTCGATATCAGAGAAGTTTTTATCGATAACAAACCATTTGTTGTACATCACTAGTATTAGTTCCATTCCCCCTCACTGCTGCCGTCAGCGCCAAAATGGCGATTTTCAAATAGGCACAATAAATTGATAGCGGTAGCCAGTCCAGCGTATTAGATAGAGGTCAGTGCCCTACTCGATGCAATGGAAAAATATGGTGCAATAAAAATTAAACATGCTCAAACTTTCATTCAATCATTGCGCAATCTTACATGTTATCCCTATACGGTCAATAATATTGCACAATTCGTAATATTGCACAATTTTATTGATCGTTTAGGGGCCGCCTTAGAGGTAATTATTTCAATTTAAGAATTATTTTAAAAATATAGTAATTTTATTTTAAAAATGACATAATGATCTATTTTTGTGCCTGGTATAAATTCTATAGCACTAACTAAGAAAAAATCTTTAATGTTAATACATTGCAATTGCAGTCTTTATTTTAGAAAAAAGTTTTTGTTATTTCAGTTCTACAGTTTAGAATTTACCTTTTTCTTTTCTATAAATATTTTTAGTCAGGGGCCTAGTCCGGTGTTGTTTAGATTTTAATTAACTTTGATGTTTTGAAGTTTTTTGGAGTAACAAGGCTAATGTGAGTTGCTAATTTGTTGCAGCAAATAAACAATAAAAATACTAGAAAATAGATTCAATA
The DNA here is from genome assembly GCA_932294355.1 of Aporophyla lueneburgensis. NCBI lineage: Eukaryota > Metazoa > Arthropoda > Insecta > Lepidoptera > Noctuidae > Aporophyla > Aporophyla lueneburgensis. The sequence continues at coordinate 10,144,343 of OW028739.1, forward strand.
TTTTTTTTAGGGTCGATTTTAGTTGGCCGCTCCGGGCGGCAATATGCCTAAATTACAATGGAGTTTATTTCGTTATTAAAAGTAGGTTCAAGCTTAGTTCTAGTACTAATCGACATGTAACGTAACCTTGTTTGATAAATGTGGCGTAAATAAAATTACTATATTTTTAAAATTATTCAAATCTAATAAGGATTATCACTTAGTAGAAAAATATTCACATTGATGTTATTTTTTATTTATTCTGATTGTTTTTTATTAATATTTAGGTACACATTTTTAACTTCGATTTATTTGTCCACAGTCGCATATGATTGCTCAACATAATGTACTTGTAGAACTTTCTTTCTTCTTTTTTTTTCTTCTCTCTCTCTCTCTCTTTTCTTTCTCTCTTATTTGCCACTTTCTACTTAACCTAGATCAATGCCGTGAAACTCTGTTATTGGTTTAAGAGGTAATTGCAATCATCTCACTATCAATGTGCAGTGGATGCTAGTAACTTTGACGCAACTGCATTGGGCTGTTCATTGATAGTGTAGTGAGGTGAACTTTCATCATAATTGCATGTAATTTTAAAAATAAGCTGTTGACTTTCCTAATAAATAAATTATAAAATTGAAATAAGTACCTGTAACAAAATGTGTCTACATTCTGTGTCTTACATTAGTTTCAGTTAATTTAGAAATGTTATGGTAATTCATTTAAAAAAAAAAATATTTTGTTGACTTATATTAATTGGTTTTTGCCTGTATGCTGATTTTGAATACATAAATTTTTATCGATTTGTGAATTTCACTTTTATAAAGTATGCTATAGGATGTCTAAAAGAGTTTCACCCTAAAAATTAAGATAAGACTACCGAACATTGCAATAATGGCGATTCAGTCTCACTTTATTATGAAAATTTATGGTCACTCTACTCTAATACAGTTTCATACTACTATATTTTAGTGAATATCTCCTAAAATATAAAGCCTGTAGTTATATTCGCCACATTTATCCAAACTTGGCTACGATACCTGTCGATTAGTACTAGAACTAAGCTTGAACCTATAGGTTGGCAAAAAAGAGTCTGTCTTGGTAACCATAGGAACTAAAATATTTTTTTGGTGGCAGCACTGCTTTGTTTATCATCAACAAGTAGCTAATCTGTCATTGTGTTATGTTCGCAGTTGTATTTTACTTATTTCTAATTAACTATCAATTATTAATGCTTTTGAACATATAGAAAATGAATAAAACAATAAGGAGTAGTGGTGTGAGCTGTGATATACTAAGTTTTCGTAAGAAATTTGGCGGAATCTGAAGCGGAACAAATTTTGTCTCCGATTGACAATGTTTACGAAAGAACTGCCGACACGACAGGTATTTATCCAAGAAATTTATCTTTTATTCAATGCCAGTCATTGTTTTTCCTTTCTAATACTAAGTTTTATCGGTATTATAAGTTTCAAGCCATTTTATTGTTTTATTTACTAATAGATTTTTGAGGTTATGTTTTCTAGTTTGACAAATCGCGTGTACGTTAATTCTTGATGTTTGATACTTGAAATTGAAAAATGTACCTACATGGAATTAATATGATTGTCTTTATATTTTTTCAAGGTAAATCTCACAGTACAATTAGAGAAATTGTTAATGAAGGAGAAAACAATTAAGGATTTTTTCTACACCTGGAGGAACAGTAAAACAGTTGGCGGAAGAAAGAATTAGACGATTTTGATCTGTGTGCAAAAAATTCAAAACTATAACGAAACAGCCAAGTATTATTATTTTTTTGTTAATGTTATTATCGCATACTATAGTAAAAAAGTATAATTTATATTTATTATTTTTCAGGTGCCTATTCTACGTAATATATTACCTATAGTTTGAGGAGACGGGTTGTAATGGGAGCCGTAAACGTGTAAGAAAGATTTTTACACTATTTTCATAAATAAGAAATGTAAAACTGACACATCAGTGTTAATGGATAAAATCTATCATAGCACCGAAAAGGAATACAAGAATGATGTTACGTCACGTTTTTCTTTTTAAATAAAATCTAAATTTTAGCGTGTTATTTCATTTTCATTGTCATGTGAATAGTGATAATGTTATGCACCCCGCATAGACACAAATAATGCGCAATCTACTAAATACAATGAAAGTAAAAGACTGTGTGCCTATCAAGTCTTGAAATCTTGACTGATGAGAATTTCCGGGATCTCGTGTTTGTGGATTAAAACAACAAGTATCTTATCACTTTTAGTCCTAGTATTCAGGGTGGCCATACCTGCTAAGCAGGCGCCCTCATTTTTTCCAGACTCTTTTTTGCCAAGCTGTACTATTAATAACGAAATAAACGCCATTGTATTTAAGGCACATTGCCGTCCGCGCGGCCAACTAAAATCGACTGTAAAAAAATATTGAACCTATTTCCTAGTATTTTTCTTGTTTATTTGCTGCAACAAATTAGTAAATAATTGTCCATACACATTAGCCTCTATTAATTTGATTTTATGGTGAGATATAGCTTGGCAAAAAAGAGTCTGTCGTGGTAACCATTGGAACTAAAATATTTTTTTGGTGGCAGCACTGTTTTGTTTATCATCAACAAGTAGCTAATCTGTCATTGTGTTATGTCCCTAGTTGTATTTTACTTATTTCTAATTAACTATCAATTATTAATGCTTTTGAACACATAAAAAATGAATAAAACAATAAGGAGTAGTGGTGTGAGCTGTGACATACAGCTTGGCAAAAAAGAGTCTGGAAAAAATGAGGGCGCCTGCTTAGCAGGTATGGCCACCCTGTATACTAGGACTAAAAGTGATAAGATACTTGTTGTTTTAATCCACAAACACGAGATCCCGGAAATTCTCATCAGTCAAGATTTCAAGACTTGATAGGCACACTGTCTTTTACTTTCATTGTATTTAGTAGATTGCGCATTATTTCACTGGAATAACTTTTTATCTAAGAGTGCCATCATAATAACATAATGCAAACTTATTCAGTTTAAAAATTAATTAAATTAAACTCAGGGATTACCGATTGAACCCGATATACAAGACATAATGTTCAACAATCGCATTGCCGGCCACCATCGGAATGATACTGAACGAATCTTGTTAATGCTGACAGTTTATAGTCGACAAGAAGGCGACTTACAGCTGCTTACTGTCGGAAACTAATCGGAAGTCAGAGAGTACCTATAGCATGTCGCATTCGAAAGGTACGGGCAATATCGAATAAACTTGAACAGTTGACTAATGAAGGCGTCAGGTATGTCTATGCGGGGTACATAACATTATCACTATTCACATGACAATGAAAATGAAATAACACGCTAAAGTTTAGATTTTATTTAAAAAGAAAAACGTGACATAACATCATACTTCTATTCCTTTTCGGTGCTATGATAGTTTTTTTTCCATTAACACTAATGTGTCAGTTTTACACTTCTTATTTATGAAATCTAAATAGTGTAAAAATCTTTCCACGTTTACGGCTCCCATTACAACCCGTCTCCTCAAACTATAGGTAATATATTACGTAGAATAGGCACCTGAAAAATAATAAATATAAATTATACTTTTTTTACTGTGGTATGCGATAGTGGCATTAACAAAAAAAACGAAAAATACTTGCCTGTTTCTTTATAGAGTTGAACTTTTTGTCTAATTGCACACAGATCAAAATCGTCTAATTCTTTCTTCCGCCAACTGTTTTGGTGTTCCTCCAGGTGTAGAAAAATCCTTAATTTTTTTCACCTTCCTTAACAATTTCTCTAATTGTACTGTGAGATTTACCTTGAAAAAACATAAAGACAATCATATTAATTTCATGTAGATAAATTTTTCAATTTCACGTATCAAACATCAAGAGTTAACGTACACGCGATTCGTCAAACTAGAAAACATAACCTCAATAATCTATTAGTAAATAAAACAATAAAATGGCTTGAAACTTATAATACCGATAAAACTTAAGAAAGGAAAAACAATGACTAGCATTGAATAAATGATAAATTTCTTGGATAAATACCTGTCGCGTCGGCAGTTCTTTCGTAAACATTGTCAATCGGAGACAAAATTTGTTCCGCTTCAGATTCCGCCAAATTTCTTACGAAAACTTAGTATATCACAGCTCACACCACTACTCCTTATTGTTTTATTCATTTTTTATATGTTCAAAAGCATTAGTAATTGATAGTTAATTAGAGATAAGTAAAATACAACTGGGAACTTAACACAATGACAGATTAGCTACTTGTTGATAATAAACAAAGCAGTGCTGCCACCAAAAAAAGATTTTAGTTCCAATGGTTACCACGACAGACTCTTTTTTAACCCCCGACGCAAAAAGAGGGGTGTTATAAGTTTGACGTGTCTGTCTGTCTGTCTGTCTGTCTGTCTGTCTGTCTGTCTGTGGCATCATAGCTCCCGAACTGATGATGCGATTTCGATAAAAAAAAAATGTATTAAAGGTGATTTATCTGCGAGTGTTCTTAGACATGTTTGATGAAAATCGGTTGAGCCGTTTAAAAGTTGTGGGGGGGAAAGTGGGGAAGAGTAACCGAATGTCAGCAAATATACTCGAGTGGGGTCTCAAATGAAAGCGCACTGAAAGAGAATATTGATGAATTAATCGAGAGTGTTCTTAGCTTCGTTTGATTCTACATTATATTAAGTATATAGGTACCTTTAAAAAGTACAAAATAAAAAATTAAATTTAAAATTTAAAAAACCCCCGACACGAAAACCTAATTTCCCTTTAAAAAGTAAAAAATAACTCAATCTTAAAATACCTAAGAATGTATTAATAATTCAAAAAAAAAAACGTCGCGTTGGGGGACCGCTCCGCTAGTGCAGACGTCGTCGTTGACTGCTTAGTTAGGTAATAAGACGATTAGTAATTAAATTGTTAGGTTTGAAGCGGTCCCCCAACGCGGCGTATTTTTTTTTGAATTATTAATACATTCTTAGGTATTTTAAGATTGAGTTATTTTTTACTTTTTAAAGGGAAATTAGGTTTTCGTGTCGGGGGTTTTTTAAATTTTAAATTTAATTTTTATTTAATAGGAGGCTAGCCTATTGCCATCAACCAAGCACTAATTCAGACTCTCCGGTGCTACTGAGAAATTCTTGATGCAACAGAAACCTGGGAATCAAACCTAGGACCACATGCTGAATAGTGGCGCATTAGCAAAAGATTACCTTGAGACTCAACTATGCACATCAACTTTTATTTTATTTCATACATGCAGGTGGAATCAATGTCTCGGTTTGTATTATGTAACTAGCTTTTGCCAGCAACTTCGTCCACATAAAATTTTTGTTCCGCTGACCCTTCAATCAAAAAAACAAACTCTTTAACTTTAGCTTTATAATCTATACTAATACTAATATTATAAAGCTGAAGAGTTGTTTGTTTGTTTAGTTGAACATGGTAATCTCATGAACTACTGGACCCAACTGAAAAATTATTTTGTTTCGTAGCCTATTTATTGAGGACGCTATAGGCTATATAACATCACGCTACGATCAAAAATGCAGCGGAGCAGCAACGAAAAATGTTCGAAAACTGGCAGGCAATTTGAAGCGACGGGAAAGGTCAGGGAAGCAAAAATTTAACGCAGACGAAGTCGCGGGAAGAAGCTAGTATTAGTATAGATAAGATTTGTTTTAAATTATGATCTTATTTGTTAAGTCTATCAATTTATACATTAAACTTACCTATAACACACAAAGGCAATCCAGTTGATTTATGTAATTCTGCGCCAAATTCTATGTAGAAATCGGGTATGCCCGGGTTTCCAGTAATGCAAACAATAACATCTTTTCCATCACAATCAAATGGATCCCCGTAAGTTATTAAATGAGTTTGCACATGGTTTAGTGTAACGAATTCATGCTTCATTTTTAGCGCAAGTATAACTTCTCCACTTAAGCACAGTAGTCTCTCACTCAAGATATCTTTGTTGACTATCGAGAATATTAGACCTTAGACCTATTTCTGATATCTTTTGAAGGCCTAAACCTTAACTAAAATAAAACTTATACGAAGAAGAGTAATAACGATTATTTAATCTAATAAGTACAGCGTTTGTAGTTTAACGTAACAGTTTGATTAATCATTGTAACGAACTTGACTTCTACGACTTGAAATTTTTATCTTCCTTCCTTCTCCGTGTACGCGTAGTCGCCACAGAGTACATTTTTATATGTAGTCGCGTACCGATATATTTAACTTTTTTAATTAGGTACTTGAAAAATTGAAATAGAATTTGTCATTAATGTCACTGTCAGTGTCAGACAACGACAATGTTGCCATCAAAAGCTAGGAAGACATGGAATTTATAATTCCGAAATTACATCATACTAACTTTTGCCCGCGTAGGTAATTATTCCACCCGATGATACAGTCAGTGACCAGCATAACCTGACCCTTTTTCTGTTTATGAGGTCGAGGTCAGTTAATGCAGGTCAATGTAAAGTTTGCCAAATAACCAAACCCATTCAGCCATATAAACGTGAATACAGCTTGGCCAAAAAGTCGTGAAAATAATGGTGGCGCCACTATCGTGCATGTTGTAACCCTATATAGTATGACGAAAACTGTTTTGATACTTTGTTTTTTTTTGACAATTAAAGTGAATATTGGCGGGTTTTATGAAAAAAAGAAAAATTCTGAAACCCTTGTTCAGCCACTGGCTAGAACGATAACATTTGCAGTTATATATTTTAATGAATTAAAAATAAAATTATAAGGTACTAGCTTCTGCCCGCGACTTCATCTGCGTTAATGTCGGTTATCGCGGACGCAGACAAAGTCACGTAATAAAAAGTAGCCTATGTCCTTTCTCAAGCTCTAAACTATCTGTGTACCAAATGTCATTTAAATCGGTTCAGTAGTTTTAGCAGGAAAGCGAGACAGACAGACAGACAGAGTTACTTTTGCATTTATAATATTAATGTGGATTAGTGTGGATTTAAAAATACCTTGATGTCAACTAATTCCATATTATGTGAGACAATTTTATGTTTTACAAGACCCCAAATCAATTCAATACGGTTTAGATCACAGTGACAAATTGGAAGCCTGACTATTGTGACTGTGTCCCACAAAGTTCTCCTCTAACCACAGGCAAAATGTTCCATAGTTGGTGTTCTAAACAAAAACTATAAAAATAATCAGAATCAAAAATTTTAATCAGAATCAAAAATGTTTTCCTCTAAGTATTCCACGCCCGAAAAGTCTTCATCCATGTCTTGGTGTGAGCTTTCACCAAAACTCTGCTGGCTATCTTCAGATGTGTCACTACTGCTGTTTTCATCTTGTAGATTTATGACAATTTTTTCAATGTCACTATACAGAGTTTGCCCCCTTCGAAAATAACCTTTTTCTATTTTCATGACATGTTGACAACAATTTTTCCAGTCGTCAACTGAAATGCTCTGAAACGCTTGTTCAGCTACTGCCTAGAACAATAAAATAAAAAAAAACTAAACATTTGCAATTACTTACTATGTATAATGAATTAAAAATGAAATAATTATATCAAAATACCTTGATGTCAATTGATCCTACATTATGTGAGGCAATTTTATGTTTTACTAGACCCCAGATCAATTCAATGGGGTTTAGATCGCAGTGATAAGGTGGGAGCCTTACCACCGTGTGACCATGCTCACTTAGGAGTTCATCTATTTCATAGATGGGCATGGGTTTGTAGCGTTTAACAAGCATGAGCAGGTTCGGCTTCCTTGCTGATTCTTCAAACGGCACATTGTTCTCAGACAACCACAGCTTTATTTCGTCAACTTTTGATGCAGAGGTAGGTGCCTTATTGCGAATCACTGAATGATAGGGTGCGTTATCCATGACTATAATTGAAGGTTTAGACAAATTCGGTATTAGTTTTTCCTTAACCCATTTAGTAAAATTTGACTTATTCATCTCCGAGTGGTAGTCTTCATTTTTATTTTTCCCACAAAATATTAACAATGCATTTGGTACAAAACCATTTTCATTGCCTGCATGTATAATAATGTACCTGAGAAAAAAAAAACAAGCCGACCATGTAACACATGCAACACTCACAACACATTAAATAAAGCATGCTTCAGCAACAACTTACCTTTTGCCTTTGGACACACTTTCTTTTATTCCACTGACGTTAAGAGACTGCCAGCATTTTTTTAATTTACAGGAAGTATGAATATAGCTTTCGTCTAGATAAATAATGTCCTTTCTCAGATCATCCGGCAAATTCCTATTTTTAATAATCTTGTCCAAGTAGACTTCACGTTTTGCAGCAATACTCGGCTTTTCTATCAAAGATTGCCTGTCTGATTGGCACTTTTTGTATCTAAAGCCCAGGGCTATTAGAACCTGTCGTAAATGTTCACGACTTCCGTCAAACCCAAGTTCTTCTCTAAAAGAGAATTTTAAAGTTCTACTCACAATCTTTTTTACAGTGTAAAAAAATTGAACTTTCTGTCTGATTGCACACAAGTCAAAATTGTCCAATTATTTTTTAGGTCGCCCTGCTCTATGTTTCCCCGGTGTGGAGAAAACACCTTTGTTTCTTTGTCCTTCTATTGCAATTCGCCTTATAGTACTGACAGATTTACCTAAAAAATACCACAATTATTTTATTTTTGTTCAGTGATTAATGCAATATTAAGAAAAAGTATCAATATTATACGAACGCGCTGCATTCCGAATGTGTTTTGTAAACATAACCTCAAATTCGTGAATACACATTTCAATAATTGTATGAAGGGTTTATACTATATATTACACCTTGAAATGCACACTTTACATGCGGTCACATGCATAAATTAAAGTTTTACCTGTCATTTCAGCGGTTCTTTTATACACATCGTTGAGATCGGATAAAATTTGTCCGGCCTCGAGTTCCGCCAAACATCTCATGTACACTTTATAAATTATCGCTCTTGCGGAGCTGCGAATAACAGATCTGTTCATTATGAACAGAATGGGTCACCAGTATCATCACAATAACGTAAATAAATAAAAATAAACACGAGAAACAGACACCGATTACAAGAAATGACAGATTATGTACCTAACTCGACGAGGCAGAGTGAGTGTTGCCAATAATTAAATATTTTAGTTCCGTTTCAAGACTTTCTTGCCAAACTGTAGGTATAGGTTGGCAAAAAAGAGTCTGTCGTGGTAACCATTAGAACTAAAATATTTTTTTGGTGGCAGCACTGCTTTGTTTATCATCAACAAGTAGCTAATCTGTCATTGTGTTATGTTCCCAGTTGTATTTTACTTATTTCTAATTAACTATCAATTATTAATGCTTTTGAACATATATAAAAATGAATAAAACAATAAGGAGTAGTGGTGTGAGCTGTGATATACTAAGTTTTCGTAACAAATTTGGCGGAATCTGAAGCGGAACAAATTTTGTCTCCGATTGACAATGTTTACGAAAGAACTGCCGACACGACAGGTATTTATCCAAGAAATTTATCTTTTATTCAATGCCAGTCATTGTTTTTCCTTTCTAATACTAAGTTTTATCGGTATTATAAGTTTCAAGCCATTTTATTGTTTTGTTTACTAATAGATTATTGAGGTTATGTTTTCTAGTTTAACAAACCGCGTGTACGTTAATTCTTGATGTTTGATACTTGAAATTGAAAAATGTACCTACATGGAATTAATATGATTGTCTTTATATTTTTTTCAAGGTAATCTCACAGTACAATTAGAGAAATTGTTAATGAAGGAGAAAACAATTAAGGATTTTTTCTACACCAGGAGGAACACCAAAACAGTTGGCGGAAACAAGAATTAGACGATTTTGATCTGTGTGCAATTAGACAAAAAGTTCAACACTATAACGAAACAGTCAAGTATTTTTTTTTTATGTTAATGCTAATATCGCATGCCACAGTAAAAAAAATATAATTAATATTTATTATTTTTCAGGTGCCTATTCTACGTAATATATTACCTATAGTTTGAGGAGACGGGTTGTAATGGGAGCCGTAAACGTGTAAGAAAGATTTTTACACTATTTTCATAAATAAGAAATGTAAAACTGACACATCAGTGTTAATGGAATAAATCTATCATAGCACCGAAAAGGAATACAAGAATGATGTTACGTTACGTTTTTATTTTTAAATAAAATCTAAACTTTAGCGTGTTATTTCATTTTCATTATCATGTGAATAGTGATAAGGTTATGTACCCCGCATAGACATACCTGACGCCTTCATTAATCAACTGTTCAAGTTTATTCGATATTGCCCGTACCTTTTGAATGCGACATGCTATACGTACTCTCTGACTTCCGATTAGTTTCCGACAGTAAGCAGCTGTAAGTCGCCTTCTTGTCGACTATAAACTGTCAGCATTAACAGGATTCGTTCAGTATCATTCATGTCAAATTGGATACATGCATACCAACCATCGAATGGTTGTGAATACCCTAGATGGTGGCCGCAAATGCGATTGCTGAACATTATGTCTTGTGTATGGGGTTCAATCGGCAATCCCTGAGTGTAATTTAATTAGTTTTTAAACTGAATAAGTTTGCATTATGTTATTATGATGGCACTCTTAGATAAAAAGTTATTCCAGCGAAATAATGCGCAATCTACTATATACATTGAAAGTAAAAGACTGTGTGCCTATCAAGTCTTGAAATCTTGACTGATGAGAATTTCCTGGATCTCGTGTTTGTGGATTAAAACAACAAGTATCTTATCACTTCTAGTCCTAGTATACTGGGTGGCCATACCTGCTAAGCAGGCGCCCTCATTTTTTCCAGACTCTTTTTTGCCAAGCTGTACGTCACAGAGCTACTTTCGAATTCATTATTAGTATTTGCCGAGCTCCTGAAAGTGGGCCGTACTGAAAATGTTTTGGGAGCACTTCAACCCTGTCCTGTTTTCTGGGAGAACTCTGGCGGATGAGCGTAAATCATTCTTTTTTTTTAAAGGTTAATAAGTCCCTTTTTGAAGAATAAATTACATGCCCTAAGCCACGGATATAAGTTGTTTTAAAAAACGTCTCGAACCGTCTAGCGCGAAGATTCATGAGTTTCAGCCACGCACCGAAGCAGGCAGGAGGTTTCGTGGACGATATAAAAATAAAATACATTTACTTCAGAAATCATTAAAGATTGACCATATAATGTTAGTAACAAAGGTCTTAAAAACACTTTGTGGCAGAAGCAGCACTGACGAAACCCTCAAAAAAGAATTTCGCTAGCGTCACTACGAGTGCCCCAGGTGCCCCAACTAAACCTAAGCCAGATGATGAGGGTTTCGTGACGGAGCAAAGGAGAAGGCACCGTTCGCAAACCAACAAGAACCACTACAGGAAATTTACTGCGAAGCCCGAAGTCAGCTTGCGTGCTGCTACGTCGAACACTCCGGTGTACATTTCCCGCCTACACCACCCCATTAAGGCAGAAGACACGCCAAAAGACTTAGTATATACCGAGGTTGCAGTTACTGAATTCATATTGCAACGTCAACTACAAGGCGTTTGTTGTACGTGTATCAAATTCTTATCTGCCCGTCGTGATGGACGAAGACTTTTGGCCACAGGACGTGGTGTTCCGTCGCTTCCGCGAACAAGTGCCTCAGGACAGCACACGTACAAGCTAATAAAATGAAGTGCTTCTAACTAAGTGTTATTAACACAAGTTTTGTATAATATGTATAGCTTGGCAAAAAAGAGTCTGTCGTGGTGAAAAATGGAACTAAAATATTTTTTTGTGGCAACAATGCTTTGTTTATCAACAACAAGTAGCTAATCTGTCATTGTGTTATGTTCCCAGTCGTATTTTTCTTCATGGGAAGTAGGCGAATGTGCTAGGTAGTTGAAGTTTTCGTTATTTTTTTATAACGATAAATAATATAAATTTGCTTAATATTCTTACTATCTACTAAGTTTATTTTCATATAATTAAGTACTTATCCACCGCACCTTCCGGGTGGACTGCGATCCTCGATCGGTTCTGCCTGCTGGGGGGCCCAAATAGCGTAATTTCATCATAACTTTAATATTTTGTACTGGACCCATCCTCGAATACGTCGCCGTTGAACTGCCCGCGCGCAGACGCGTCTCTGGACACCTCACACGTCGGTCTAGCTCAGAAAAAAGGAAAAAATACCAACCTATACTAAGTTTTCGTAAGAAATTTGGCGAAATCTGAAGCGGAACAAATTTTGTCTCCGATTGACAATGTTTACGAAAGAACTGCCGACTCGACAGGTATTTATCCAAGAAATTTATCATTAATTCAATGCTAGTCATTGTTTTTCCTTTCTTAAGTTTTATCGGTATTATAAGTTTCAAGCCATTTTATTGTTTTATTTACTAATAGATTATTGAGGTTATGTTTTCTAGTTTGACGAATCGCGTGTACGTTAACTCTTGATGTTTGATACGTGAAATTGAAAAATTTATCTACATGAAATTAATATGATTGTCTTTATGTTTTTTCAAGGTAAATCTCACAGTACAATTAGAGAAATTGTTAAGGAAGGTGAAAAAAATTAAGGATTTTTCTACACCTGGAGGAACACCAAAACAGTTGGCGGAAGAAAGAATTAGACGATTTTGATCTGTGTGCAATTAGACAAAAAGTTCAACTCTATAAAGAAACAGGCAAGTATTTTTCGTTTTTTTTGTTAATGCCACTATCGCATACCACAGTAAAAAAAGTATAATTTATATTTATTATTTTTCAGGTGCCTATTCTACGTAATATATTACCTATAGTTTGAGGAGACGGGTTGTAATGGGAGCCGTAAACGTGGAAAGATTTTTACACTATTTAGATTTCATAAATAAGAAGTGTAAAACTGACACATTAGTGTTAATGGAAAAAAAACTATCATAGCACCGAAAAGGAATAGAAGTATGATGTTATGTCACGTTTTTCTTTTTAAATAAAATCTAAACTTTAGCGTGTTATTTCATTTTCATTGTCATGTGAATAGTGATAATGTTATGTACCCCGCATAGACATACCTGACGCCTTCATTAGTCAATTACTGTTCAAGTTTATTCGATATTGCCCGTACCTTTCGAATGCGACATGCTATAGGTACTCTCTGACTTCCGATTAGTTTCCGACAGTAAGCAGCTGTAAGTCGCCTTCTTGTCGACTATAAACTGTCAGCATTAACAATATTCGTTCAGTATCATTCCGATGGTGGCTGCAAACGCGATTGCTGAACATTATGTCTTGTGTATCGAGTTCAATCGACAATCCCTGAGTGTAATTTAATTAATTTTTAAACTGAACAAGTTTGCATTATGTTATTATGATGGCACTTTTAGATAAAAGGTTATTCCAGCGAAATAATGCGCAATCTACTAAATACAATGAAAGTAAAAGACTGTGTGCCTATCAAGTCTTGAAATCTTGACTGATGAGAATTTCCGGGATCTCGTGTTTGTGGATTAAAACAACAAGTATCTTATCACTTTTAGTCCTAGTATACAGGGTGGCCATACCTGCTAAGCAGGCGCCCTCATTTTTTCCAGACTCTTTTTTGCCAAGCTGTACGTACATACCTACACTTAACCTGAAAACTGAATAGGTACAGCATAAATTTTTGTATTTTTAAGTTTTGATGATTTTTATTTTTGTGACAAATACAACAAATTAAGACCTTTCTTTTGATGTATCATTCGCCTATCTGCATTATTTAGTTTCTGTGTAATCACGGGCGATCACTACGGCAAGTGTTTTTGGTCGTAGCGTCTTAGTTTTTTTTTTGTAACAAATTCAGGAAAAAGGTGTGTTTTGTAACAAATTACAACTAATTCCTGGCAAAATTTCATCAAATTTTAAGAGATGGCCGCGCGCTGGAAACGGACATTGAACAGTTCCTGGGATCACGGGGGTGAGAAGTTTTGCGGATCGAGTAGACCACTTCATAACGGCCATGAAGTCGAAGCTCACTATACTTAGAGTCCGGCCGTGTGTCGAGACTCTCGACACACGGCCGGACTCTGATGGATGTCAAGAACGCATTCTCTCGACTCGAGAGAATGCGTTCTTGACATCCATCAGAATCACACAAATGTTTTGCATATTTGACATTAGATCTGTTGCACTGACAGGTGTCAGAAACGCATTCCCCCAACGGCCGGTCTGTACATACTCACGGCAACAAATCAAGCTATACATTTCCAGTCTAAGCTGACATCGCATTGTACGGAAAGCCAATTCAATGCGAGATTTGTTAAAACTGGAAATGTATAGCTTGATATGTAGCCGTGTGTACAAAGCTGACTAAGTTTTCCATTAGTTTGGTTCCTACTTAAACAAACTAAACTAAAACATCATGCTCATTTAATAGGTAGGACTTCTGACTTCTTTAATAATTTATTTTAACATTGGCGATGTATTATAAGTTGGTATGTCATGTATACCTCTTTTTTTAGCTTCAACGCCCTATAGTTAGGTTAGTGTAAGTGTAACTGGATTGGGTCGCACTTTTTCCTCATAGAGGAGGAGGGACGGCGTATTTCTTCTTAAGATGCACTGAAATACGGCATAAAGTGCATTGGTCGCTCAATGTGGAAGAACAGGCAGGAGCTGAAGAATGAACTAAATAGGTTCACACTGAAAAACAAAGAAGCAGTATTAAACTGCCATGTGATCCTAAAATATACAGTAAGTTTATCATACCGACCAACTCCGTGTGGACGTGAGGTAAAGGCAAGAGGAGATTTAACTCGCGTGACTTTATGCTAGGTACACACGCAACAGCTACGTTACTGATGGCAATTTGCTAGCGATTCACGTCTATACACAAATTCTGACATTGCTAGCGGCTAGGCGGCTGTTGAAATCTGCATTTGGTCGTGGGATTAAGAAATCGACAGCGATAGAGTCGCTGCGTGTGTATTCAGCATTTTGTACTAAACTTTGTTGTGTAAAACTGTAAATCAAAACTAATGACGTTGGCAACATTGCCGTCATGGCTGAACGAAACTGTTGACTATCTGTCAATTTTGTGAAATCTTTTATTTTCGCCATGATCAGGAATAGAAATTTGTGAGTTGTGGTTTTGTAATGGATAGTGTTTAATAATTTTCTCATGAGTATTAGCAAAAATTCATCATGAACGGGTTAAGTTTCAGTGAACTCTGTTGCCTGTTTTGTTGTCCACCATGCCCGGGGAAAATTGCGGCTAAGCTCGCATTTCTGCCTCCAGAACCTACGTATGCATTCACACCTGACGAAACAGGATCAAAATTCTCACTGACGCTGACCGAACGAGCAGAATGGCAATATTCAGAACGAGAAAAAGAGAACATCGAAGGCTTCTACTCGAGAACCACAAGAGGCAACCGAATAGCTTGCCTCTTTGTTAGGTGTAGTCCTAATGCCCGTTTCACGATATTATTTTCACATGGAAACGCCGTAGATCTCGGTCAGATGAGCAGTTTTTATTTAGGATTAGGCACTAGAATAAACTGTAATATATTCAGCTATGATTATTCTGGATATGGTGTGAGTGGTGGAAAACCATCAGAGAAGAATTTATATGCGGACATTGATGCTGCGTGGCAGGCGTTGCGAACTCGCTATGGCATCAGCCCAGAAAATATAATATTGTATGGACAAAGCATTGGAACAGTACCAACAGTCGACTTGGCTGCTCGCTATGAGGTGGGAGCCGTTGTGTTGCACTCACCTCTCATGTCTGGAATGCGAGTAGCTTTCCCCAACACTAAAAGAACATGGTTCTTTGATGCTTTTCCAAGGTAAGTGTTATTGTCAAATCATTGTTCAAAATAATTATAATGTTTTGCCCAAGTATAGATGTTTTGGTGACTCATCTGCGTATGATGCATAGGTTGCCATATTGATACATATGTAATTGAATTGGACTTATGGTTAACAATTAAAATTTTAGAATAAGTGCCTTATTGTTTGCTGACATAATCATTATTAGTTGATTGCACAAATATGTGGGTAGTAGGTATACACTTTTGCATTTAATGTTTTTTTTTAATACAAATAAGAAGTTCTCCCTATTGTGAACTTAGGTTTGCAATATAGGAAGTCTTTTATCTATGATAACAGTGAAGGTATGCAAAATTATAAATTAATCATTAATAACAATACCCTGATAGGTATTGATTTTCACTAAAGATTCAGCACTACATTTTACAGGAAAAAATCCAATAGATAATTATAGTATTCATGTATTTAAATTTATATTTTACCTGTTTGCCTTTAATAAAGTCAATAGGTTACATAACATAATACATACTATCCTATCTTGTTAATGTTTCAAACTGATCAGTTATTTTAACCTTGTAATGACTCATTAATCAATATTATTGTTTAAAAGAACAAAATCTTTCAAAATTATCGTTGCATTATGCTCTTTATCATTCAGATTAAAGAGTCCAAATTAATGATACATAAATGTACCAAGCTTATTATCTATAGGCCACAAGGTGACACGGACATCGACACACATACTGTTACCGTAGATTCAGTACATGATTCTGAAACCCCCTGCGCTTTACATGGGCTATTAAAAAAACAGCTGATCCATACATTTTGACTGTAAAGATATTGCATATTTTCTATGAAAGAGCAGATTTTTTATGACAGCAGATGATAAATATCTCTCTTTTACTCTATAGGCGATTGAGGCTCACATGAGCCTAATTATAATTATCTCCTGAGCACCCTGTATAAAAATACTTAGTGTGAGGAAGGATAATTTAGAAGGGTGATTTTAATCAAAAGCATAATATATGTACATTGCTTTTTATAAAAATTGTCATGTAAATAATGTGTTTGATAAACAAATCAATTGGGCTCAAGTGACACTACCAGGAAATGATTTTTTCATGAAAACATAATATATCGACGCTTGAAAGGCGAAATTGACTAAGCGACATAATGCTACAATGTTCCTTAGTCAATCTCTCTCTTCTCACTGTGAATGTGAAATTAACACATTATATTTGTATTCAAAAACAAAAATAATGAATGAAAGAATGAATGAAGTAATGATTTAAAAAACATTAAAATTGTGACACCTAGAATAATTACAGTTATCTTATCAGCGATGTTGGAACTTGGTCATGATTTTAGTATGATAACATTATTTATAATACCCAGTTGTTTTCTACACATCAGAGATAACATCATTAGCGCAGTAATTATTATTAGGATATTTGTTTTGTTTTGCTTTTCATGGATCCTTTACTAAATGGAACACATTTGATATTAAAAATCTTTTGTTATGATGAGTTAATGATGTTGAGACAGAAATCATCACTTTGAGAGTCTGAGTTGAATGTTTTTGAAATGACTGTAAAAAGCAGGTTTATCAAGAATGTATGCTCATCACTACCATCACACATCACATGGTATTTGCTCCCAAAATTAGTCTGTATCTAGGTATAATTTAAAATTAAAATGACAAGGAAATTATCTAGTATAGTTGCTGCAATATAAGGTAACTAACTAAGGTAATAACGCATTTACATTTATTTATAAACTAGCTTCTGCCCGCGACTTCGTCTGTGTCAAATTTTTGCTCTCCTAACCGGGAAGGGTTCGTCGCATCGAATTGCCTGCCAGTTCACGTCCATTTTTCTTTGCTGCTCCCCTCCTTTTGATCGTAGAGTGATGTTATATAGCCTATAGCCTTCCTCAATAAATAGGTTTCCCAACACAAAAAGATTTTTTCCATTCAGACTAGTAGTTCCTGAGATTACCGCATTCAACCAAACAAATAAGCAAACTCACAAGCTTTATAATATTAGTATAGATTATCCTATTAATTTTTAGTTAAAGTCTGGTCCTGATTACGAAAAGGGCAATGACCTCTATTGCTACCATAAATTGCACTGTCTGGTGCAATTTAAAATAAAATAGAACTTTAAAATAAAATTTTACTACGACACATTCGAGAGGCGCAGAAGAAGCACATGACAATTGATCAGAGTAAACTCCACTTGCCGCGGTTGGTCCTTGGATGGATCTTTGACAGTTGATACGGGTCCTCAGAAGCTCGAAAGTCGTACAACCAGTCTTACCAACACCAACAGGTTGTGGAGGTTAGATAGGCAGTCACTCCATGTAAAGTATTGGTATTCGGTTGCATCCGGTAAGACTGGAAGTTGACCCAAACATACCGACTTCTAGGGAAAGTGAAGTGTCAAAATTACATAAAATCATATCTCAAACTGCAGTATTGGCTACCTCCAGCTATGTGTACTACACTGCTTATTCTGACCAACTGTAGAGTCAATAATAACTGTTAAAGTATCTGCTTTTAACATAGCGTGGTTTAGTAGCTACCCCCCTTTCTTTTGTGGGTGGGATATCATCATATGACGTGTCCCGCTCTTCGTGTCAGACTTTTACTGACTAAAACCCACCCGTGTTCCTTCAGTTGCCTATTTGGTTGGACCGTGGCAGGCACCGGTCCTAGCGGTCCCCTTCAATACTGCTGATATCTCTTTGAGGCGCGCGTGGGACACTACGCGCCGTAGAGACGGGCCTGGTCCTTACCGGGCGGCGAGCTATCCATTACTCGCTGCCTGCAAGCCCGCGCCTACGTTGGTCGGGAGTCCGCAATCAACTCCCGGCGCCCGGGGCGTCTCCTCCTGTGGCCGCTAGGAGTGTGAGGGCGCATAGATTGCCTCTCCCTCACGCGCTCCGCGTCCTTCGTGAGCACTACTGTTTCGCAGAAGGAGGTGACGGCTTCCCATGCCCTCTTGTTCCGTACCATGGCTGCACAAGGGCCGGACGCGAGAGGTCGTCGCCGCCGATCGCCTCCACGAGGACATGGCGGTACTCCGCCCAGGCAGAGCAGACCTCCAGAAGATCAACGCAATGGAAACACCCGGGCGTTTCCTCCCGCCTTATCCTGAACAGGAACCTCCCGACGCAGCCATGCCCGGTGAGGACCTGCGTAAGGCGGAAGGTGAGAATGCCGTGGCGCCTCTCTAGCCACTCCTCAAAGAGGGGACTTACTGCCGCAATTGTGGGTTGCGACAATCGTATAGTAGCTACCCCTGAAATCATAGTTGCATTATTTTTATAATAAACTAGCTGTTGTTCATGAACTCATCTACGGGTATTTTGTACTAGCTTCTTCCCGCGCCTTCGTCCGCGTTAAATTTCTTGTTCCCCCGATACTTCCCGTCGCATCGAATCGCATACCCGTCCGATTTTCCCCGTTTTTGCAACATTTTTCATTACTGCTCCGCTCCTCTTGGTTGTAGCGTGATGTTATGTAGCCTATAGCCTTCCTCAATAAATAGGCTACCCAACACAAAAAGAATTTTTCAATTCGGACCAGTAGTTCCTGGGATTAGCGCGTTCAATCAAACAAACAAACTCCTCAGCTTTATAATGCAATTTATTTCACATAAACCTACATGGGCACATATGCAACGTAGGGAGCTAGTTCGTTTCCACGATGAAAAAGAGTCTGCGGCCTTCTCTAGGTCCTAGGCTACATATCTGTAAAATTTCATAACAATTGTTTCACTGGTTCAGATGTGAAAAGGTAACACAGACATACAGAATTCGTTTCGAATTTATAATATGAGTATGTATGTTGAGGTATTTGAAGCCCTTTTCCAGGTGTACATCAAAATATTTACCAAGGATTTGTGATCAAAGCAAGGTATGAATACAGAAGAGCGTTATTTGCTGCACTATTTATTTATAAAAAGTATATACAGCCAGTGTCAAAAGTGGACGTTCATTTCTGTAATTCGAAAATGTTATGTCTTAGAATCATGTCATTGTTTATTTTATTTACCTATCCATATTATAATAATGAGCAAGTTTCCATTCATCTGAAACTGTACATATCAATTATGTTTACATTGGTTGAGGCCTCTTTCCAATTTATGTGGATTTTAATATAATTAACCTTTTGACCGCCACAGTCATGTATAGATGACAAACCAAAACGTGCCCAGCACGCCACGGTCACGATACCGTGACAGACTTTTAAACGTAAATAAAACTCATAAAACAACATTGTTTTCTTTATTTCCTTTGCTAGTTATGTTCCTTGACTCATCCTCATTTATATTAGTTGAGCTTCTTTCTTTATATTTCATCCATATTAACATAAGATGGCAAAAACTAACACCAATTATAAAGTTCGAAAAACATAGTGCCCTCAGCGCCATAGTCATGTCATCATATCATGACACGTAGAGATGTAGCTAGCAATCAATTTAACAAGAATATCGACTTCGACGGTAACCTACGTTATATTTAATTTCTTTAAATATTTCAACAATAAATAGATAAAACTTCTGATATTGAAGTTGAATGATTTAGGAATCATGAAAATTATGTAAATATTATTAAAATACTGAACTATCTGCTCATTAAATATCGGTGTCAGTTGATTAATGATAAATTATAATGAGTCTAATGCCCGTCTCCACCATACTATCATATTGTCTGTGCCTGGAGCGCCAGAGTCATCTAATCGTGACAATCCTATGAAGTCACATGTGTTCGATTTGTAAATAGAGCTGTTCCTTTAAGGTGGGAAATCATCAAATGACGTCACACGCTCTGGGTGGAGCGGAAGGGCGTGTCAGACTTTTATCAAAACCCACCTGAGTTCCTTCAGTGCTTATGCCAAAGCCACGGTAACTTTTTCAAACAATTTCGCTACCCCGGCAGGATTCTGAACGACTTAAAATGTCATATTAAAATATTCGTTTATCATGTCCATAGATCAGTCATCGGAAGATACATCCTTGTTTAACGATACTATTGTGTTTTAAGTAATTTGTTTTAAATAAAACTACATTAAGTTCAGATTTTGTAATTAAAAAGAGGAAAAAAATTCATGTAAGCCATTTCAAACCACCATAAGCTCGGCTGGCGTGTCATAAAATAAACACGGATCCGATTGAGGTTTATTTGAACTAAATTTCATTTGTTTCCAAGGATAATAATTATTGTCCCTTTCTTAGTATTTATTATAATATTTGTAGGTACTTACAAATCTTGAGTATAAAAACTTCGTTTAATGATTAAAACACAAATTCATTTGATGATTTAAATTTGCTTTCGCCTATTTTCGTCGTATTCTGATAATTATATGGTAATTATTTCAGCTGAGATATCATCAGTACCAATGTGGCTGTACATTAAGGCATCTATATAAATAAAAATGAATGTTGCGAAGAGAAGGGCTGGACCAATTCGGCAATTTTTTTTTTGTATCTGCCTCAAGGCCTTCGGAAGGTTTTAATGATTATAAAAAAATGCGTGGACAATAGTAAAAACAATACTTTTCTTTTTCACATAAAAAATATACATACGATGCGACCGGATGGGTTGGGGGAACAATAAATATAACGCAGACGAAGGCGCGGGCAGAAGCAACATGTATAAAATAAAAATGCTGCTACTGTATATAAAAAGCGAAACCATTAAAATAAAATAACTCATTATTTCGATATTATTCAAAAATATCGGATGCGCACCTCTAGAGCAGAAGCGGGCAAATTAAGAAAAGCCGTGCCAGCCTCGCCAGCGTCATCATACGGTGACAAGAAAGTACGTCATGACGGAACATAGTGTTGTGATGGTATTGCTTGGCTTTTATCGACTGTTGTTTTGAATTGTGAATTTAACGCCGAAACTGTAACACATATCGTATCATTTCTGTCATAAAAGACAAAGCGGGATGAAATAAAACTCCTTTATTATATATTGCCTGTATAGTAACCTTTTATTAAAACATACTATATGTTAAAAAAATAAATGGGTAGTGCTTTATCGATATAATTTCGAACTCACTACTATTTTGTAGGTATTAAAGGACGAATTTATAGCTTGGCGCTGAGGGCACGATTTTGCTTTTTTGTCGTGGCGCTCAAAAGGTTAAGTAGAGTCCGCCCTACAGTGGATGTGTAAATGTTGAGTACCTACCAATAACACTCCTGTTGGCTGGTATAGCCAACAGCCCATATAGTCCACGATGGGAAATGTGATCTTATTTCATGACTCATCTGTCTTAGAAAAAAAGGAAAGATACAGTATACATAATATAACCAGTCACAGTAAAATGCAGACTTCACTTTACTGTCCTATAAAAGCCAAATTACCAAAACGGTGAAAGTGAATGTATAAAGTTTTGTTAATGGCTGTTAAGAAAGATGTAACCATGTCACCATACATTTTGGTCATTGGCTTTTTTAATTGTAGTTAATTACAGATAGTTGATCAAATTCAGTATGTATCGCTAATTGCAAAAGAAATGAAGTATTCATTGTTGTTAAAATTACCCACTTATTTGCTTTCACTGTAATGCTTACATATTCAGCCGTCAGCCCTCGATAACCATTAGGCGTTGAATTGCTAGATGATTTATTCCACGTAATATGCTTGTAGTTGTTACATCAGTAACTTGATTTTATCACGAACGACGAAAAAGCAGTTGCTTTGAACATGTAGAGGAAGTTTTTTATTTTACACACTCCACACTACAGGTCAGCTAAGCATTTTCAGTTTTAGCTGACCTCGCATTGTACAGGCTTTTCGTACAATGATAGGTCAGCTTATACTGGAAATGTATAGCTTGATATGTGGCCGTGCGTACCTACGTGATTTGTAATTATATGTTGTCTATCAGTCCAGAATTGGAAAAAGGATATGGCAATATATGCAGGCACCGCATACATTTTAAAAGAATCCAAAAGAGAACTGGCTAACAAAGCCAGTCAAAAGTTAAAAAGCTGGCTTTCGTTCTCCTAACTTGTTAATGGTACTTATTTGATCCGAATTAATGTCAATTTGCAAACCTACTTCTTTCGAACAATGACAGTCAATAAATCATTTCGAAGATGTCGGGAGCAAGCCTGAGAGAATTCGGGATAAAACACGGATGAATGACCCCTTTAAAATTAAACGGTTTGTTATCTTTCAGGTATAGATCTATCGAACCTTAGAAATTAAGAAATGCTGAATGTTACATTAGAACCTGTTATTTTTCGTTGCAGTATCGACAAAATTCCCAAAGTGACCTCTCCGGTCCTTGTTATTCATGGAACTGAAGATGAGGTAATAGATTTCTCACACGGATTAGCAATATATGAACGCTGTCCCCGTGCTGTCGAACCATTATGGGTGGAGGTAACAAAATAAAAACAATACTTCTAGTATTTTTGTTTTATTTAAAATTATATATCAATTAGATTTAATCTCATTCTTGTAAATTTCAGGGCGCTGGGCATAATGATGTTGAACTTTTCAACCAATATTTAGAGAGACTGAAGCGTTTTGTTTCAGTGGAATTGCTCAACTGACAAAGACTGCCGGCCCCAGGCCAGACAACTCAAGGTAAATATGATATACTTACGTGTGTTTTAATCTGTATCTATCTATGTAACGGAATCTCGGAAATCGAATCATCTACTTCAAGACATGAGATTAATTTGAAATTTTGCATACTTATCAAGGACCAATGACATTACAACGATTTCGTAAAGTGCCATTATCCTGGCCAGGATCACCAATATAGCAAAAACTAGAATACACGCTTTTATACCAACAAAAAACCTCAAAAAACACCCCACGCTCTTTTACATTTAAATTATGTAATTTATTAATCACTCTATCTTTTTTTTGAATATTTTTGAAATGATTTGATATTTTTTACTTTTTAAACTAAAAAGATTTTTTTTAAAATTATTGCTTTTAAAACATTGCAAGAAGTAACTACGAATAAAGGAAGTGATTCATCAATTAATTAAATTTCTGCATTTTAGGTGACGACCAAAATCCCGCATCGACATTGAGCTCCGGCTCCTCTAGTTCACCGACAGAGAGACTCCTCTAGCTAGTGGGGGCCGGGCTTAGCCGGGCCGGCCCCAACAAAAACTCAGCGAACGCTAACGGCTCTGTGAGTCCACACAATCACAAGGAAAACAATAAAACAGACAATAACGAAATAAGCTCTGCCGAACAGAAACCCTCCACGCGTATTAAGATCAGCATAAACGTGACCGACACAAGCTCGCCGGCATGCGTGCGAAGACGGATACATTTCCGATCTTATAGTGATGTAACTCCGGCTTCTCGCGTGCTCACTCCGCGAGCTCGTTCTCACTCGGAGCGGCCGCGAGTGCTGTCTCCGTCGCACGCGGCCGTGCCGTCGCCCAAGAGCGTGCCGCCGCCTGCGACCCCGCCCTCGCCGGCGCACACGCCGTACGTGTTGCGGCCGCGCATCGTGCGCAGCGAGCGCTCCTCGCCCGATGCGTCGTCGCTTGCACTCAACGATGGCGCCGAGTCTCGTTTACGGAGCCGCGATCGCTCTGGCAGCGACGCCGTTCCCGTCCTGGGAAACCCGTGGCGCAAAATGAGCGAAGTCGATTTGAACGCAGCCGGTAGTCGCGGCCGAGCTCCCGGTCGTGGAGCGCTCGACCCGTGGGTGAGAAACCCTACTCAGCGTTCCGATAAGAAAAGCGAGCTACCTGCATCCCGAGAGGACACGGGGCGTGCGTCGTCTGACTCGGAGCAGAAACGAGAGGTGCCTTCTTTCAAGCGAGGTAAGCTGGAGCGCCGGTCGCCAGTAGTGTGCGAGACGTGCGGGAACGAGAGCTGCGAGTGCTGGCGCACGGGCTGGGCGCGGCAGGCGCGCGCGGCGCGCTCGCTGGGCGCGCAGTGCACGTGCGACGCGCCGCGCTCGCCGCGCCCCTCGCCCGCGCGCCTGCGCCCGCGCACGCCCGCGCGAGCGCTCTCCGACGACGAAGATCGTCCGCGACGCCTGTACAAGTCTGCCTCGCAAAAGATTATATGCGCGTCGGTCGATGGTGACCGAGGGAAAAAGCTCGCAGATCCTCTATTGGAGACAACCTGCTAAGTTAACGGACGACGGTATTGGAACACGAAGATGCGGGCCGCGCCGCCGCCGCGTTTTCTGGTAGGGAAAAATCGTTTTGTGTACGGTGTGTGTTGTCCCTTTTGATGTATGAGTATTATTAGTGCGAATTTTGTATCCCTTTAGTGATTAAGATTTCAAAATTTATTATTATAACTGTATCATATTTGATAAATATAAAAAGTATGCTCGTGTTATGATATGATAAATATGAATGTTTTCATGAATATTGTATAATTATCTTTTACTTCGGGAGGTTGTGCGTAATTAGAAATTCTGCATCATTTGAAGGTATTTAAAAAAAGAACATTTACATTTTTAAACCGTCGTAGCATGCGAAAAATTTTGTTCATTCAGTTCCTAAACCATGATTTTGTATTGTACACCAAGAACTTAACGCACAATACCAATGTAGTTTTCTCTTACATGTTTTCATCTATCCATGCATCTTCCATAAAATGTAAATATTATTAGATATGAAGTAATCATGTTTATAGTTGTTAAATCAAAATCTGATTGTAATTGTAATACGAATACCTACTATATAATATTGGAAAATTAAATCATTATCAATTTAATAGGCATGACCAGTTTCTATCTATACATTCCACAAACAAGTAGGTAATTATAATAATCAAACTAGCTGATTTTTCAGTAATACGTCAGTAATCAATTATGTATTAGCATAAAATACACATGAAAGGTTTTAAAACAATATTATCTATATAGCTACCGTGCACAGTTTTTGGGTGTTATTGTGGGTTAAATATTCTAATAGAATTATAGCATACCAAAAAGGTTAAACCTGAATACCAACTGGTTGTATCATAGATTTCTACTTGAAAAATGTGAGTTTTTCATTCAATCAAACGAGATCGTAGTTAATGGATTCATAAATCGGAATTTGAATATTCTCTAAAAATACAAATATTAGAAATACGCAATGTTGTCTCGTCTCAAACACTGCCGTGTCTCAAGACGAGAGTTAGACCAATGATGACTTACATCACTGAAACGAGGTCGCGCACATTAGGCCACAAAATCACTTAGAGGGCAATGGAAAGGGCTATGCTTAGAACTTCCTCGCGGGATGGAATCACGAATGCGGCATACGGGCCCATAGATTTATCAGCAACGATGCACTGGTCAAGTCAAAGCTTGAGCCTTGTGCATTGAGATCTCATTTGTATCGCTTGGGTCCTGAACCCAAAAAGATAATAGGTACGTAGGTTAGTGAAGTTCATCAGTTCAAAAGCTCAATAACTCTGCATCAATGTACGAGAACCACTTATTAAGAACCCACTGACTGTAAGACTTGCGTCCATTATTTTGAGTTATTCGAAAATTTACTTAATAGTGGCTAAGCGGGATCCAACTAAAGACTATCGAAGTTTGCAGCTAGTTCAGCACCAACGGTGAAACTAGAACAACATAAAACACTGCCAGATTGAAGCCCATATGTTAGTCCTAAGATAAGTCTCTAAAGGCCAGTTTATTTATTGTAAACGAATTAATCATGTGACTTCGCCGTTAGTCCCATGGTCTGAGACCTGCAAGTACGACCGTATGAATGGAAATACTTAGGATAGTACCTAATCTGAAATTATTAACGAACTGCTTTCTGCATTACCTTGGCTGACAGTAAACATAACCGATTAACAATTTAAATTATGATAACATTTCATGAATTATGATCACTACTTATCTGTACCAGACAGACACAAAAAGAGACATTATATTGACCCGCCCTTGCTTCACACGGGTGCAGTTTACTAATGTGGCTTTATGTCAAAACATCTTTATCAGCAGCAATCCAAAACCAACCTTATAGTAACAAAAATAAATTTCACTTGATTTTTGCAGACTTGTCAGTACCAGCAGCCTTATTACGATAACCATAAGGATCCTTTTGACATTGATGCAATAGCAAAGGTAAAATAACTGTGAATGGAATGTATTGTGATGTGAATTTGGTGACAGCTGGTAGTTGACAATAATGGAACCTGCCCATATTTTGCAGTCTTTCTTTTTACGGCATGTCATCATTAAAAAATTAAGTATGTTTAATTGTTTACTTAAATTAATTTGTATCCATTATATCTGTAATTATTTTTAAAATTATTTAAAACCAGTACTTAATGTTTTAAATATAGTTTGAGCTGGGATGTAAATGTCTGCATAATTCTTTAACATGGATGGAGACTAAAACAATTTGATAAGATTCAATGTTGAAACTCTATTCAAACCGGCGCCTTCCAATCTCAACTTCAACTGTGTGTGTGGTTCCTTGTAAAGGACGATTTTTGACCAAGCAAATTATTGTGATCTGATAAGTACCTAGTTTTTTTTTTTTATTTTGTTTTTAATATTACAATGCCAAATGTTTTAGAAATCTGAATACCTATCATAAAATCAGTACTGACATATAATATGTTGGTCAACTATAAACAATAGATTGTTATTTTTAACGGAACGCATTAGAAAATGTATCCCTATTATAAAAATAGATATTGTACGATCGGCGACAAAAGTTCGGCGACACTGCTACATGTAAATTGACACAAATTTATTCGACACATTTTATACACATAACTAGTAGGTAGATGTAAGTGCTTATAGCACTTATATCTACTAGTTATGCGTACATATTCTTTTAATTTGACTCCTGTTCCGATTTTATTAAATATTTAGCTCAATGAAGTGTTAATCGACTTCTGTCGCTGACTGTACTTGAGAGTGTAATTACAAAGATACGAATTTGACACAGCTCGAAAACTTGAACTTAATGGAAAAGGGCACACTAAACTGATTCGAACAGGAAAGTTAGGTATAGAATCATACGACGCTGATGTAGGTGTACATTCGTATGATTTATAGATATAGGTCCTGGTAATTATATGATAAGTAAATGTATGTAGGTACTTAATAACTTGTACCATTCTAAAGTAATATAGGTACATTAGAATGATATAAGTAATAATAATGAAGTTCAATATCTTCACACTTACCTAGGGCCCAAAACTAAAGTAACATTTTAGTGCCATTACTTCATGAATTAAATTGCTATAATGTCTGAAGAAATTCCTGATTAAGGTAGTCTGCCATCTTGTAATGATTACGCCCTCACTTCTGATGGATATGTAATTAATGTACCCCAAAAAAAATTACAAGTACATAAACCTATATAAGGTGTATCTATTCATACACGAAATATTTTAAGAGGCACACCTGTTGGTGGTAAAGAAGCTACAGCAACGAAAAAAAATTTTTCTATATGTATTTTTTTAAAATTTAATATTTATTAATTATTTGACGCACATAAGAAATACTGGCTCCTTATTTTTACGGCCCTAGACACCGCGGCCATGCTCGTGCCGTCCGGTCGCCGCCCTCACAGCGTCAGGCGGGCCACTCACAGAATTTGGAGTAAAGGTTTTATGCAAAACGTCTCAAGCAGTTTTAAAAATTATAATAATTACGAAAATTCAAAAACGCTTAGATAAAAAATTTCTTTTTGCTTCTATTGCTTCTTTACCACCTACAGGTGTACCTGTTAAAATATTTCGTGTATGAATAAATACACCTTATATACACATAGGTACAGTATCTAGCAGCTGTCTTTTGTTGCATTCAATAAAGTATATATGAATAATGATGTACCTACTCATTAGATAATGGCAGTCCTATTCCGAGCTAGCGTATGTAACAATAATTTATTCGCTATCTACGCGCATCCAATTAATAACAAATATGTACGTACCTACTTGATTTACTAATGTACAGGAAATGGAGTTGTTTAGTTGGTCTTGACTCGACAGCTACTTTATGATTATATATAAATGTTATCTCTAAATTATAAAATAAGAGGTAAATTACTTTTTAATAAACTAATTAAATTGCACATATCTAAAATAAATATTGTCTATTATTTAGGATAGTTTAAATGATTAAATACATTATAGTACGTACGTTGAGCACCCACATACTTTTGTACCTAAAAACCTGCATACGTGCCTAAGAAAGGTATATAGACCTTTTCATCTACCAACTAGATACTGTAGGTCTCTAAAATCAGCTTGTTCTGGTCATCATACTCAAATATTCCCAGTCGCCCCCGCGGGGATTGCCTCCGGAGGCAAATGAGAATAAAAATTCCCAGTCGCCACCGGTGGTGACTGGGACCTCATTGCCCCCACTTCAGTTTTGCTGTACATTGCTTTCTCCGTCGTAGAGAATAAAAGGATGAGGCAACTTATCCTAAACCTGCCACTAATTTAAAAAAAAAAGACAGTGCATTGAAATATTTTTGAAGTGAAAACTTCTTTAGCGGCGTTGTGCACTTTTTTTGTAATGGGTAAAAAATGTTAAATTCGCGTCAGGACACGTGACCTGATCGAAAATTCGTAACACAGACGGAGAGTGATTTATCTGAGAGATAAACTTTTTAATGTAATATAAATTGTCATGTTTGTGTACGATAGCGCAATAAATAAATATTGTATTCTACCACATAAATGATAGTACTTTTATACTGATAATTATAACCAATTATTATTATATTATAAGCAATTATATTATATATAATATATTATATATAAGCAATTATATTATATTATATTATATTATCAATTATTATATTATAAGCAATTCGTGCAAAATTATTCCCTAACCATTCCAAAATATCAAAAATGTACAACGTTAATATTAAAGTTTTCCCTTCTGCCGGCACTCCCGGAGTGCAACCCGCCGTTTTTTTATTTTGATTTCGATATGAATAATCTTGTTAAAATTAAACATCATTTGAACTGGTATTTTGAATCACAGATAATCAGACTCTTAAAGACAGTAATAAAATTAGGAAAGTAATACTTACATAGTAATCATTTCTTAATAAATACGTATTATAAACAAGGCTGTAAATATTAATATTCTCTAAGAATGTTATCTAATAACATACTTTTTTATTATGGTCAATTATTAATTTACCATTTGTATAACCTTATAACACCCATATATTTATATTTCTGGAATACTCAATATTTTAAATTAGTCATAAATTACAATCACAGATAATTCGAGTATTAACAATAATACAATAATTTTCTTATACGGAGAAAACGGAGAAAGCAATGTATCTACCGCGAAACTGAAGTGGGGGCAATGCGTTACCAGTCACCACGGAGGCGACTGGGAATTTTTATTCCCATTTGCCTCCGGTGGCAATCCCCGCGGGGGCGACTGGGAATATTCGGTCCCATCATACTGGGACGCACTGGTAGGACAACCCCGTTCCTTACTGCACCACCTGCACCCGGGGTACTCGGGGTTGCAACACAGCCCAAAAATGTCGCCGCTATATAAACAAAAACTAGCAGGACTAAGGAAAATACTTGGAAGTAGTTTGATCTCTCCGTTGGGAGTGGCAGCAAGCAGTTTCGATTGATTAGAGGGAAGCGCCAGGGTAGTGCGCAAAATTCAAATTTTCGTACGATGTTTGGAATTTGCAGGTCATGGATTGGGACGACGTGGCGGGCCTCGGCGGCGAGGACGGAAAGGCGGCGCATGGTGGGCTGAATATCGGCTTTCATCAAAGAGATATAATTTAATGTCTTTGGCTTTCATAAACTTAGGGATTTCAATTTGCAAGTGCCGGATATAGCTTCTATTAGTTGTTACTATTTACAAAAATTATACCCGAGTTAATTCTACACAAAAACGAAGGATAGGTTTTTTACGAAAAATTCCCTGCCTGCCCTCACAGATCGCTCCCAGATAGTCAAGATTGATTGTCACAGCAGCAATGAGCTCCCCATCTACTATGGCGTTCCACAAGGAAGCATATTGGGTCCCACTTTATTTCTAGTTTTTATAAACGACCTTTGCAATATCCCAAATGCCAAGATAACATCCTTTGCAGATGACACTGCTATAACCTTTAGCGCCAATACATGGTCGGAACTCGAGGAAAAAGCACAACATGCCTTTGATGTAGCGCTAAACTGGCTTAATTTCCATACGCTTACACTAAACACCTCCAAAACCAAGTTCATTACCTATTCAATCAGTTCTGTTACACAACCTAACCCACCATTATCACTTAAAGCCCACACATGCAATTTGCAAACTCAAGCTTCATGTCACTGTACACCTATATCGTCTACGGATGAAATCAAATATCTAGGTATTGTCATAGATAAGAATGTTAAATTTAAACCTCATATTAATATCCTCACTGGCAGAGTTCGTAAACTTATATATATCTTCAAAACTTTAAGAAATATTGCAAATCCTATAATTATACGTAATGTCTATTTTGCCTTATGCCTATCTATTATTACCTATTGTATTGCCTGTTGGGGTGGTGCTGCAAAAACCATCCTCAAACCGTTGGAAGTTGCACATCGCGCCATACGGAAAGTGGCTACCTTTTGTCCGATAATTTATCCAACTAATCAGCTATACAAAAACTGCAACGTTCTCAACGTACGGCAACACTTTATTCTACACACAATTCTGCTGCAACACCGTAAAACCCCCTATATTGAAATGACCAAACGTCGAAAAGATAAAATATGTAATACTCCAAGAACCCGTGTGTCGTTTACTAAAAGATTCTTTTATTATTTAGGTCCGTCTCTTTACAATACAATTAACAAAAAATGTCCGATAAATAGATTGTCTTATAATAATTGTAAAAAGACTGTCCGTACATTCCTACAAAATAAAACCTACGATGAAACCGAAAAATATTTAATTTAACCAATAAGTTTATATCTTGTACCACTCACCAAACATAGACTCACACTAATGCGGATTGCATTAGTGTGAGTCTATGTTTGGTGACTTTACTTACCTACGTACGCTCACACAGCCGCACGCTCACGCACTTACACACAGACCCATACACGCACGCACAGCACACGCGCACACACACACACACGTACACAAATGCGCTTGCGCACCAAATAGTATGTAAAACATTAAAAATTGTACTTGTAAGAATAAAATTGTAGTACCCACATGAGAGAGGATTGGCACTGCTACTCCTTAATACAGGCTATTTTATAGCCTAGCTAGGAGAACAGTACGTCACCCACTTGATTGTATAGATATTTTATTTTGTACTACCTTCGATCAAAAGCTATTATTGATCGAAGTATACTACCTACTTTTAAAACTGATATGTACTACAATCTGTTTTATATAAAATAAAGAATTATGTTATGTTAATTTATATGAAGCTAGTAGTGATATTCCTGATATCCGAGGGAGAAGAAAGATCCATATCCGTATTCGTTCTTTTAGCTTATTAATTTTCAATACATAAGTAGATGAAATTCTATAAATAGGTGATTAGGTAGCAATGTAAAACTATTAAATTTCATTCAGATTATATTTATTTCTAAAAATTAGTGACTAATCTAAAAACCGGCCAAGTGCGAGTCGGACTCGCTCACGAAGGGTATACCGTACCATTATCAGCAAAAAATTACGTTTGTTAATATGGGAGCCCCCCTAAATATTTGATTTATTTTTAAAGTTAATATATAACTAAATATTCTGTGAATACTTCAAGCGTCTACCTGTTGTCGTTATCAATATGTAGCAAAAAAAAAACACGTTTGTTGCATGTTTATATTTTTTTGGATGGCAAATCATCAAATGGCTTCGCCCGCTCTGGGCGGAGCAGAAGGGCGTGTCAGAGTTTTATTGACTAAAACTTACCCGTGTTCCTTCAGTTGCCCATGTGCCAGGGTCACGGTATCTCTTTCGAACAATCTCGCGACCCTGGTAGGCATCGGTCCTAGCAGACCCCTTCAGTATTGCTGACATCTCTTTGAGGCGCGCGTGGAACACTACGCGCCGTCGACCCGAGCCTGGTCCTTACCGGGTGGCGAGTTACCCATTGCTCGTCACCCGCAAGCTCGCGCCTACGGTGGCCGGGAGTCCGCTATCGACTCCCGACGCCGGGGCGTCTTCTCCTGCGGCGGCTAGGGACGTGAGGGCGCAGAGACTGCCACTCCCTCACGCGCCCCGCCTCCTCCTTCGTGAGCATTACTGCTTCGCAGAAGGAGGTGACGGCTTCCCATTCCCTCTCGCTCCGTACCATGGCTCGCACCAGGGCCGGACGCGAGAGGTTGCCGCCGCCAATCGCCTCCACGAGGACACGACGGTGCTCCGCCCAGGCAGGGCACACTCCCACCGTATGTTCCACCGTGTCCTCCAGACGATCCTCGCAATGGAAACACCCGGGCGTTTCCTTCTCCCGCTTTATCCTGAACAGGAACCCACCAAAGCACCCATTCCCGGTGAGAACCTGCGTCAGGCGGAAGGTGAGAACGCCCGTGGCGCCTGTCTATCCACTCCTCAAAGAGGGGACTTACCGCCGCAATTGTGGCGTGCCCAGCACTGGGTTGCGACAGTCGTACCCTCCATGTCGCCATGAGATCACACCGGAGCTCTGTCCGCCGTGCCGCGATTTGTCGCGGCAGCGGAGTTTCGCCCCGGCGGGCGGCGTTTCGCATGGGAGCCCCCTTAAATATTTATTCTATTCTGTATTTTAGTAATTGTTATAATAGGGTTCAGTTTTACCTGTGGGTACGGAACCCTAAAAAATACCCACGCCATGCTAGTCGAAACATGTCCTGTCAAGTGTCCTCAACTAAACTCCCGGCCACCGCAGGCGAGCGCTTGCAGGCGGCGAGTAATGGTTAGCTCGCCGCTCGGTAAGGACTAGGCTAAGATCTACGCACGGTAGGCTGAAAATCGCCTTTCATAGACATAGAGACTCGAATTTAGAAGGGTCCTTTTTAGCTAGAAATCGATTCTGCCGATTATTACTATTCTATAAAATTTCGTATGGGGCAATTGCGTGTACAAACAAAGGAGTTAATTTTTTAAAGAAAAATTTGTATGGCGCTGATATGAAAAATGAGGCTATGGCTGGTATCATAAGGTTGATAAGGTTCCCCATTATCCTTGTTCATCCTTACACACAGATATAATATCATTTATTTGTAATTTTTTGACATTCTTCATGTTGCGCCACCATTTGGGGTAGCTTGGCAAAAAAGAGTCTGTCGTGGTAACCATTAGAACTAAAATATTTTTTTGGTGGCAACACTGCTTTGTTTATCATCAACAAGTAGCTAATCTGTCATTGTGTCATGTTCCTAGTTGTATTTTACTTATTTCTAATTAATTATCAATTATTAATGGTTTTGAACATATAAAAAATGAATAAAGAAATAAGGAGTAGTGGTGTGAGCTGTGATATACTAAGTTTTCGTAAGAAATTTGGCGGAATCTGAAGCGGAACAAATTTTGTCTCCGATTGACAATGTTTACGAAAGAACTGCCGACACGACAGGTATTCATCCAAGAAATTTATCTTTTATTCAATGCCAGTCATTGTTTTTCCTTTCTAATACAAAGTTTTATCGGTATTATAAGTTTCAAGCCATTTTATTGTTTTATTTACTAATAGATTATTGAGGTTATGTTTTCTAGTTTGACAAATCGCGTGTACGTTAACTCTTGATGTTTGATACTTGAAATTGAAAAATGTACCTACATGGAATTAATATGATTGTCTTTATGTTTTTTTCAAGGTAAATCTCACAGTACAATTAGAGAAATTGTAAATGAAGGTGAAAAAAATTAAGGATTTTTTCTACACCTGGAGGAACACCAAAAACAGTTGGTGGAAGAAAGAATTAGACGATTTTGATCTGTGTGCAATTAGACAAAAAGTTCAACACTATGACGAAACCGGCAAGTATTTTTTTTTTTTTGTTAATGCCATTATCGCATACCACAGTAAATAGGTATAATTTATATTTATTATTTTTCAGATGCCTATTCTACGTAATATATTACCTATAGTTTGATGAGACGGGTTGTAATGGGAGCCGTAAACGTCTAAGAAAGATGTTTACACTATTTAGATTTCATAAAATAATAAGAAATGTAAAACTGACATGTGCGTGTGGATTGAGAGATCTTTTTGAAAAACTCTTCCAATCCCAACCAAATTATAAAAGGATTTAGGAAATCATTGTGAAAACTTCATTGTAAGGTATAAAATTTGTGAAACCTAAACAAAGAAAGTTAGAACTCATTAACTGGATCTCTCAATCTGGACATCTGAAGAAAAAGCCATAACGCGTATCCAAGAATATACTGCCTATGTGTTTATAATTTGCATTTTAATTTATTGTGAAGGATTTGTGAAAACTGCTAAACAAAATTTCGATTCGTTTCAAAGCCACGTTTAAGGGCCCGGCGACGGTCAATCTGTCCATACAAACGTAATACCAAAATCATTTGCAATTTGAGCATATTTCCACCATTTTAAGATGATATTCGGCTTTAGACAGTATTTATCTAGGTTATGGTGACGTTTTTTTAAAAAAAAACTGAGCTAAAATGAAGTTTGAGCGAATTGCATTTCGCACATTTTTACAACGTGAATGACATGTTTTCTTTTTGTTTTTTCTCCATTAAAAACAACAATACCTGTAATAATGTTTTATCCATAACACAGCTTATATTATCAAGATACAAAATAATGAAAACCAATTTAAAAATCATTAAGTTTTCATTCATCATTTTTGGTATTACGGAACACAGCCAAATTATCATAAATTTTCACTAGCGAGTAGTGCTATCGCGTCTCACAAAAATATCAATGTGTGCACGGTCGTACGGCTGGCAGTAGTGTGTTGTGTAGGTACCGCTCGGACATGCATTCACACTAGCGCAACATGCATTTTGGCCGTACTTTAATTTGTTTATTCAATTGTATTGTGATATTTCTGACATTATTATTGCCCTATGATATGGAACTTGGATTTTGATTTTTCTTCTGATTTGGTATCGAGTACAGAGACTGAATGACTGATCAGAATGTAGAGCATTCTGACGATTCTTTTTTTTTGTTGGATGGGAAATCATCAAATGACTTCTCCCGTTCTGGGCGGAGCGGGAGGGCGTGTCAGACTTTTACTGACTAAAACCCACCCATATTCCATCAGTTGCCCATATGCCAGGGCCACGGTAACTCTTTCGAACGAATCTCGCGACCCTGGCAGGAACTTTGCTTTGTATACGGACCTGGATTTATTATTTACGATTCGGTTTGCTCCGAACGTTGGGATGTGTCTCACAGTAAGTACCTATTAGCCAATGATATATTATAATAAGTTACCTGTCTAATATTTTCTTGGCTACTAATTGTTTACTTACATATTTTTAAACTCAGCCCAATGAAATAAAGATCATTTTTTTTCGTGGTTCGAGTTTAATAGTAGTAAGTACCCAACTAAGTATATTTTGGATAAGTTAGTATTTACCTACCTATCTAGGTATAGGTTAATTATGTTATGACTACGTTAATGTAATACTGTAATTGCCGCCTGTTGGTCTAGTGGTTAGTGACCCTGACTGCTATGCCGGAGGTCGTGGGTTCGATTCCCACCCAGGACAAATGTTTTTGTGATGAGCACGATCATTTGTTCTGTGTCTGGGTGTAATTTATCTATAATATGTATGTATTTAGAAATATATAAGTATGTTTATCAGTTGTCTAGTACCCATAACACAAGCTCTGCTTAGCTTGGGACTAGATGGCGTTGTGTGATAGTTGTGGAATATTATTATATTATATTATATTATATTATTATTATATGTTATGACTTAACACACGTCCCCATGGACGTAATAAAATCGCGGTTGGTTATTTTCGTGCACTGGGTCTTCAAGATACTGCTCAGCGCCAAGAGCTGAAAATCCAACTGTGCTTCGACGTGCTGAGACTCACCCGCGCTGCACTGTGTTGTATTCTCAATGCTCGGTTCAACACCGACAGTTGAAAATGCGATCTTATTACGTCCGTGGGAACGTAAGTTTCACCATAATTAACGTAGTTTTAATTTCTGGGATAAATAATTGCCAGTATAGAAAATAACAGAAATCGATTCTGTAAACGATTCTGAACAATTTATTATAGTAATGTTCATTTATTGTGTTACACACACTATTTAAACCTACTTCTACTAATCCTTCACCAGTTTTTATTTATTTGTTGGTATATGGCATAGCTAGCTGACATATGGCAAACACATAATCAGTCTATAAAGTTCCCACTGCTGGGATCCAAGCCTCCTTTCTGAGAGGGAATGGGCCGTAATCTACCACGCGGGCCCAGTGCGGATTGGTTCAGATGTCTGATGTTTTCGATTTTTTAATTCTAAGACATGCCGGTTTCCTCACGATGTTTTTCTGTACCGGTGCGAGAGCAATGTTGATGAAATTATTTATACAAAATAAAGCGCGTCCCTGGGTTCGAACCCGCTACCTATAACTCGTAAGTCGGGGCCATTACCACTGGGCCACCACTGCTTATGCAGATATGGTAAATAATGTATTGTAATATTCTGTGCCTCGTAATTACTTTGCCTACCTACTATTGTATAGAATCAAGTTTATGTTACTAAACAGAAAGCAGGTGCTGCTGGGGAGTTTGTTGCGCCGCTTCTTCTCAGATAAAGCACTAGAAATTGGTGACGGGCGGGCAGTTTGTAGGACTATTTTATGTAATTTTCACGTTCGAAAAGTGCTGATTCTAAACCTAGCTTAGCTTAGGAGAGTGACGTGTACATTAAAAATACAATAAATGTTAATTAAGAGTCTTTGTTTTTTTATTTATCCTCTTTTATATCTGCACATCACGTAAATATGTATAAATTATTGGAATATTTGTCTGTTAAGGTCAATGTGGGCAAATCCGTCTACGGGGCTATTCCATACACATGCGTTTACTATTCATTCCAGAATAGCTAAGCTGTTACTGGTTCGGTCGATAAAACAGGATCAGTTTTTAGTTCTAACTATGATTCATAAATGGAGCAAGGTTGTCTACAATTGTCAAAAAATGCATTTGAAGTTTAGTTGTGCTACGAACTCGAAACTCAAGTGTTGCGTGCCGCCGTTTCTTATAAGGTAAATATTCAATTTCACAAGTTACGACTTTCTGAGTATGCATAACATGTAGTTTAATAAGTGTTTCAACGGATTTTTTTCTATTTGTTTTGAATATAAACCAGTAGATACAGAAAGAATTGTTAAAAAAAATACACAACCTCAAAATGTTCAAGAGGGAAAATCCGTCTAATTTCGAAGGGGCTAAATCGTCATATACCGGAATTACCCCATTGCAGATGTCGTCAACCTTTTTCATCCTTCCTATTTTTAGTTTTATACTTTAAAAGTCCACTGGTAACTAACAATTGGGTCTTTGAACTATTATTTTTTTTCATAACAAACTGTTCTTAGTTTTTTTCGGTCTAATTAAGAATTTATGTTAAATTCAAAATCATTATTTGTACCTCGAACCAAAAAAACGCCGACAGTTCCCAAGCAAAATCCGATCGGGTGTGACGTCACTTTGGCAATTTTTACTCATCGTAGCAAACTTCTGTAGTATAGACTAGCTCAGACACAAGTTAGTCTATACTGACGTACTGTGTTAGTCGGACTGGCAGACTCGTACTGACTACAATTCAAAGCGTTCTGACAGTTGACCTTTATGTTCCCGGGTCGCGCTTACCTGATTAGACAGTCCCGCGACTTCGGCAGGCGTTTTTTTTTCTTATTTCAATTACCCAATTGATGCTAGTTGCCCATTTTACCCGTGAATATGGCGCTTACAAGTATAACATAATGCCGAAATGTCTTAAACTCAGAATATGAACTCAGAATATTTCCTGTCGCGGTCTCCGGTCGTGGTCTCCTGTCTCTGTCGCGGCACGAACCGCCAACTTTAAGGTGCAATCACCTTAATTCAATTTTTAGTACAACATGTGAAGTGCAACGTTGTTACAATTATAATGCTCTTATACCTAACCGAATTCATTAAAAATAACCCTGTTTATTTAAGTTAACACCATAAATACCATTGTCATAATAAGATAGGATTGTTTCAATGTACCTGAAAAATTAAACTGATACTGTAAAAATATTTAGTTTTCAAACTTATTAGAAAGGTTTAAAGTCCCTGGTTATAAAAATAGGCCGGATTAGCCCCCAAAAAAGATTTTAAGGAATAAAACGTTAAATAAACTTTATTTTTATGATGTTACAAAACATTTTTCTTCATCATCTGCATTTACTTGTTTACAAATTACATACCTTGATAAAACGGCGTAACTCGAGGCAAATTTGCTACTAGACGGATTTGCCCCCAATCCTCGGAAAAATCCGTCTAACGACCGACTTTTAAAAAAACCTTGTTAGTTACTTGTGGAGGGCTGTTTTGTTGTTTAAAATGGATGTGTATACAAGACAACAAAATTTTCTATCGCTTACAATCGTCAAATTTATATTAAAGTAATAAGTGTACGAGTTTTAGCTAACCAAATTCGACTTCCAAAAAAGTATGACGGATTTGCCCACATTGACCTAATATTTTGCGTAACACTTTTAGTGACTTGTATTCATTATTTGTAAGTAGGTAGCTTTTGCCGGCGACTTCGCCCGCATGGAGGTTAGAAAATGCATCATAAACCTTCCACATAAATCACTCTATCTATTGGTGAAAACCGCATGAAAATCCGTTGAACATTTTTTGAGTTCTTCGGAAGTAGGCAGACGCGGCGGGGACTTTGTTTTATAATATGTAGTGATAACAATTTTTAAAATTAGTAAAAAGAATACTTACTTACATAAATATGAGTTGGACTCACAACGTTCATGTATCAATTTATAGAAGACCACAAACAACATAATTATACAAGGTCATTGGTTTACAAGTACCAAGTTAGGAAAGGTCTCGAAATATTGTAATAATTTGAGATGCCGACATTTTAAAGAAATTTCCACAAAACGCATTACTAGTCTGTACATTTACTAACGATTCCCCAGAGTAGTCAACAAAAATAAAGCAAATAACGAACATACCTAATTACTAGTAAATAATAAAAATGCGTCGAGTCGTTATGAATAAAGGATAGGTACAACTACTCACTCACACACGGCTGCATACCGCGTCATCGTTGGCCTTCTATTGTCAAACAGAGATAGCAATATTCCGACCGAATTTTGCCTTAGCGTCGGCTCGTGGCTAGCGAGTTTAGGCGCCGCGTTCTTAAGATTTATAACGGTTTATATGGATCACTCAGAGTGGACAATTTT
Source organism: Aporophyla lueneburgensis (assembly GCA_932294355.1). Lineage (NCBI taxonomy): Eukaryota > Metazoa > Arthropoda > Insecta > Lepidoptera > Noctuidae > Aporophyla > Aporophyla lueneburgensis. Next base: position 10,184,443 of record OW028739.1, read on the forward strand.
CAATTGAGTGATGTTGTAAAACACGACCTAATACTGAAAAAGTATGAATTATTATCATGTTTATTGCAAATTATACTTCTGGGAAAATTTGTGAAACAAAAATCGTGATTGAAATCTTACTGGTTCAAGAGAAAATGAAAATTTTGTTTTTTGTCGATCGTCCCAACTGAGAGATCATTATTTTGAACTATATTTAATAAACCAAAACTTATAGGTAGAAGGTAGATACATCAGAAATTGTGAAAAATGTTGTACTAAAATTTGACGAATCAGTCGTCCCTGTAAGTGTTATACTTAAAAAGATAAATAATTTTTTACAATCCTTGAGGAAAACGTTGAGTAGGGTGACCATATCGCCGGTCGGAATCATTACCGGTACAATTCAAATTATGATGCACTTTAAACGTTTTTATACAAGTAATTTGTGTCTGGTTTCACTACATAATTTAAATAATATAAAATTACGTTTTTAAATGACAAGTTTCTGCAAAGTTAGGTACTGTGTGTGTAGTGCTCTTACTAAGGAATTCTAAGTTTGTAATTCTAATTCTAAGTAATTCTTACACACAAAAAGTTCAGAAATTTTAAGGTAACCAAAAAACAAATAACTTTTTTTAATTTAAACCTTTTTAATTTCTATCGTAATTACATAATAGGATGTAACCTAATCAATAAGTTCGCAAATCACAATGAAAATACACAATGTTAGCGTGAATAGGGTAGTCGAAAAAAAAATCGGACAAAATAAAAAAGTATGTCTACCCTACTCAACGTTTTCCTTAAGGTTTGTAAAAAATGATTAATCTTTTTAAGTATAACACTTACAGGGACGACTGATTCGTCAAATTTTAGTACAACATTTTTCACAATTTCTGATGTATCTACCTTCTACCTATAAATTTTGGTTTATTAAATATAGTTCAAAATAATGATCTCTCAGTTGGGACGATCGACAAAAAACAAGATTTTCATTTTCTCTTGAACCAGTAAGATTTCAATCACGATTTTTGTTTCACAAATTTACCCAGAAGTATAATTTGCAATAAACATGATAATAATTCATACTTTTTCAGTATTAGGTCGTGTTTTACAAGATCACTCAATTGAAAATTGTCCACTCTGAGTGATCCATATAAACCGTTATAAATCTTAAACGTGGTTTTGAAACGAATCAAAATTTTGTTTAGCAGTTTTCACAAATCCTTCACAATTAATTAAAATGCAAATTATAAACACATAGGCAGTATATTCTTGGATACGCGTTATGGCTTTTCTTTCAGTTGTCCAGATTGAGAGATCCAGTTAATGAGTTCTAACTTTCTTTGTTTAGGTTTCACAAATTTTATACCTTACCATGAAGTTTTCACAATTATTTCCTAAATCCTTTTATAATTTGGTTGGGATTGGAAGAGTTTTTCAAAAAGATCTCTCAATCCACACGCACATAAAACTGGCACAACAGTGTTAATGGAAAAAAATCTATCATAGCACCGAAAAGGAATACACGAATGATGTTATGTCACGTTTTTCTTTTTAAATAAAATCTAAATTTTAGCGTGTTATTTCATTTTCATTGTCATGTGAATAGTGATAATGTTATGTACCCCTCATAGACATACCCTAAGTAGTATCAACCCAGGGCCCCCTAAACTCACGGTCCGGCTCTGGACAAACCAGACACCTTTATTAGTCAACTGTTCAAGTTTATTCGATATTGCCCGTACCTTTCGAATGCGACATGTTATAGGTACTCTCCGACTTCCGATTAGTTTCCGACAGTAAGCAGCTGTAAGTCGCCTTCTTGTCGACTATAAACTGTCAGCATTAACAGGATTCGTTCAGTATCATTCATGTCCAATTTGATACAGGCATACCAACCATCGAATGGTTGTGAATACCCTAGATGGTGGCCGCAAATGTGATTGCTGAACATTATGTCTTGTGTATCGGGTTCAATCGGCAATCCCTGAGTGTAATTTAATTAATTTTTAAACTGAACAAGTTTGCATTATGTTATTATGATTGTACTCTTAGATAAAAGGTTATTCCAGCGAAATAATGCACAATCTACTAAATACAATGAAAGTAAAAGACTGTGTGCCTATCAAGTCTTGAAATCTTGATTGATGAGAATTTCCGGGATCTCGTGTTTGTGGATTAAAACAACAAGTATCTTATCAGTTTTAGTCCTAGTATACAGGGTGGCCATACCTGCTAAGCAGGCGCCCTCATTTTTTCCAGAATCTTTTTTGCCAAGCTGTAAATACTCATAATTAAAAAAAAAAAAATGTCGATTATTAATTTTTATGGTTAAATCCTTTAAATATGAATATGCATAGTCTAGTTCACTATATTTTTATACTATAGGCCAAGACAGACTTAGAAATCACAAAAGTTCATTTCACTAAATTGAAATGACATGGTAATTATGAATTACCTTTTGAATGTAATCTCTAATGTTCAAGTCCGCATTAGCTAAATAATGGAAAGCATAATTACAAACTTGGATTTGTTTGTTATTCTAGGGAACCAGGATACTTCTTCTTCGATCATGCAATATTGTTTAGTTCAGTTGTTACTCGACTGGGTTGTAGAACTGAATTACCCTCATAAGACGATCCTGCACTAAGTAATTGCATAATTAACGAAAACCCTAATTTTTAGGTGTACCCCTTTACTAGAAAGTCATTCATACTTATTACTACAAATTTTGTGAAAAAAAAAATTGTGAACTAGATTTAGCATACTCATATTTAAAGCATTTAACCATAAAAATGAGTCATCAACATTAAAACATTTTTTTTTTAATTTTGAGGATTAAAAAACAGCACAAATAGTGCGAATATTCCCAGTCGCCCCCGCGGGGATTGCCACCGGAGGCAAATGGGAATAAAAATTCCCAATCGCCACCGGTGGTGACTGGGAACTCATTGCCACCACTTCAGTTTCGCTGTACCTTGCTTTCTCCACCGTAGAGAATAAAAGGATGAGGCAACTTATCCTAAACCTGCCTCTAATCTCTAAAAAAAAAGACAAAGTGCATTGAAATGCTAAAACACACACTAACCTACTACAAACTGCTCAAAACAAACTTTTAAAAACATTATTTAATTATGATTACTTAACTCCAACAGAAACTCTATACAAAGAAATTAAATACATGCATACTAATTCGAAAAATTAGTATGGATGTATTATATATTCAACCTTCAGCATCGCTAAACATCCTGGAGAGATGTCCGCTGTGTACCCAAGCACGGTTTTTTAAAGGTAAGCGGGGTCTGAATGTGCATATTGGAAAAGTACACAGACCACTAAATGCTCTCACTTCAGACCCTGTCTTTACATCAACACCTACAACACCAGCTACATCCGATGACCCGTTTTGGAAAACCCTCTCTAAATTCAAAAACTCTGTACCAGTTTTGAAGCGAGTTCCCCGCGGGGCTAGACCTCTTGTGGCGCAACACTTTGCAGGTTGCGTGCGTCTTGCCGCCCGGGAGAACTCACAAAGTGCTTGGGAACAGCTGCTCACCTTCCCTTAGAGAGTTCTACATGCACAAAAGAATTTGGCAACCAAAAAGACTTTAGCAGCGCAAATAAAAGAAAACTGTAAAGTTTCGGCCCTTAATTTTGATTCAAAATTACAGACAGAGATACACCTCTTCAAGAGGTATTTCCTAGAGGTGAGGCGTATATACTGGTACAGGTGTATATACCAGGTATGTGGTTCCCAGTACGCAGCCCGGGTACAGACCGGAATACTGGGTAAATACCTTGAATGTATGACGTCATACGTATAGGCTGGTACGAAACGAACCGCTACCACAAGGTATCAGCCAGTTCGTGGAGCATCGGTCCGCCGAAATCACCCGAAGCTACCCGACCGCTTACGGCAGGACTCGAAACGTCATTCGTGATTTAGGAACATTCGGACGATCTAATTCACTTAGAAAAAAAATACGAATGTCTACGTTCTTATGGAATATAATTGCGTAATAATATTATTGCTTAAAAAAATATTACGAATTGCATTTTTTATCATATCAAAGAATTCCTTAAAAATATATTGTGTGTAATAAAGTGATTTTTAACTACGCAGCTATTTTAGTTAGTTTAAATAAAATTAATGTCATTTTGCATAATTATAATATTTAGCACTCACTAATAACCATTTTCATATCTCTTACTTGAAACGTCGTACCTACATAATATTTGAGGTATGCCATACTTATCGCATACGTTTACTTATCGAAATCATAACACACCCAAATACTTACAGGTATTTTGAAACCCGGTTTTTGTACCAGGTATTTGGCGATACCCATACCTTGAAGGCCGGGTATGGAGATTGGCAGGTATATCTCATCTCTAGTATTTCCCATCTTGTAGAATCAATGTTAGGGGAAGGTGACATTAGTGGAGCAGCCAGGATTCTTTTCAGTAGTGATGTGGTGGCACCGTGTTCTCCAGAAACGCTCGCAGCTTTGGAGAGCAAACACCCTGCCCCAGTGGATGACCTTTCCTTTCCCGCCCCGCCTGACCCGGATAATCACTCCCTCACCATTTCAGGTCGAGAGTTGGTCACAGCCGTCTGTTCCTTCCGGAGCGGCTCCGCTGGCGGCCTCGACGGTCTGAGTCCTCAGCACCTAAGGGAGCTTTGAACGAGACCGTCATCGACGTTCTGTACGGGGCCAATCTATGCGCCCTGCGTAAGAAGGATGGCGGCATTCGTCCCATTGCCGTGGGAACTACGTACCGGCAGCCAAAATTTGTTGTAAATTATATGGTGAGGTACTTTCGGAAAAATTTCAGCCCCTGCAGCTAGGTTACGGCTCCAAAGGGGGCTGTGAGGCTGCCGTACATGCCGTATCGACCTATCTAAATTCTGGCCAAGGAGAGGTTATCCTGAAGGTTGATGTAAAGAATGCCTTCAATTCAGTTAACAGGGACACCTTGCTGGCAGAAACTACAAAAAAGAAATACCCCAAATCTTTAGTTTCCTTTGGCAATGTTACAGACACCCATCTAAAATACTGTATCGGGACAACGTTATGGAATCTGCAGTTGGCTGCCAACAAGGTGATCCCCTCGGGCCAGTGATTTTTAGTTTAGCAATTCATCCAATTATTCGAAAGCTAAATTCCAAATTTAATGTTTGGTATCTTGATGACGGAACCTGGGGAGGCGACGTAGAGACTGTTTCAAATGACCTTAAATTCTTAAAAAATGAACTTCACTCCATTGGCCTTGATCTCAACCTTTCGAAATGTGAACTTTACTTAGCGGACAGTACTGACAGACATCTGACACTTCCCAAATTTAATGCAATAGCTCCTGATATTAAAATTATTGAAAAAAGCTCGCTTCGTCTCCTTGGGTCTCCAATCTTCGAAAATTCCTTTTCCGTTTTTATTGACGAAAAAATCCAAAATTTCAATGACGTTTCGGAAAGATTGTTCCAAATTAACATGCATTCGGCCATCACCTTAATTCGCTATTGTTGTTTCGGCTCCAAACTAACATACTTCCTTCGCGCTTCCCATTTATGGAAGCACACTCACCTATTAGACAGAATGGACCAAATTATCCGGCACACATTAACCTCGATTTTAAATGTGGCCATGGACGACCGAGCTTGGGCACAAGCTACTCTTCCCATTCGTTTGGGAGGCCTCGGCGTCCGCAAAATTTCTAGTATTAGTTTACCGGCTTTTATATCCTCGGTCCACGGTACTGAGAAATTAATCAGGAAAATCCTAGCTACCACACTGATTAATTTTGATGTGCCGTGCTTCACCGAGGCTATAGATGCCTGGAGACTCGCTTGCCCGAACACTGAGCTACCCGATAATCCATTTTCCCAGACACGGTGGGATGAGCCGCTCTGCAGAATAGTACAAGACAATTTGCTCAACACGTCTGCTACTACTGCGGAGCGTGCGCGCCTGCTGGCTGTCGGTAAATGGGAATCGGGTTTATGGCTTCATGCACTACCGTCGTCGAATATAGGCACCTTGTTCGACGACACTACTTTCCGCCTCGCTGTTTCCCTACGTTTGGGAGCTCCGTGTTGTTCTCCTCATCGCTGTCACTGTGGCGAAGTTGTCACCAGTCTAGGACACCACGGCTTGTCTTGCAGCCAAAGTGCGGGTCGATTAGCGCGGCACGCAAACATTAATGACATCATCCGACGAGCTCTTGTCACCGTCGGCGTCCCAGCTGCATTAGAACCCAATGGCTTGGCACGCGAGTACGCGACGATGGCAAGAGACCGGACGGTATGTCTATTTCCATGGAAGGTGGGTAGGCCTTTAGTGTGGCATGCGACGTGCGTCGATACTCTTGCGCCATCCCATCTTCCTGGCACGGCATGCTGTGCTGGTGCCGCTGCTGCGGCTGCGGAAAACCTCAAGCGGCGTAAGTATAATAACCTTATTGGTCATTATATTTTTGAGCCGTTTGGGGTTGAAACGCTCGGGTCGTGGGGTCCGAGTGCTCTTAGCCTATTTAAGGAAATATCTAAACGGCTGGTGGACACTTCCCGTGACCCAAGAGCTGGTTTTTACCTTGGCCAGAGGCTAAGCATTGCCATACAACGTGGTAATGCCGCCAGTCTCTTGGGTACATTACTAGTTGACAGCGATGCGGATGATTTTTCGACGCAATTTTTTTAATTTAATAAATAGTTTTAGTTAATTTAGGTTATATTTTTTTTTCTTTATTAATTTAAATCTGTAATACATATAACTAAACATGACGTCAATAAATCATTAGGATTAAATTAACTTAATTCGAAAAATACTTCATAAAAAATACACACAAACATAACATTCACAAAATACATAAAAAAAAACAAAATGAAGCTGAGACGTGAACACGACTTTTTAAAACTACACCCAACCCGCACAAACTACGGAAGAAAAACTATTGTGTACTAGCTTTTGCCAGCGGCTTCGCCCGCGTGGAGGTCGGAAATTATCCCGCTGGAACCTACTACCGGGATAAAAAGTAGCCTATGTCCTTTCTCAGGCTCTAAACTATCTGTGTACCAAATTTCATTTAAATCGGTTCAGTAGTTTTCGCAGGAAAGCGAGACAGACAGACAGACAGACAGACCGACAGACAGACAGAGTTACTTTTGCATTTATAATATTAGTGTGGAAGTGTGGATAGTGTGGATGAAGGATCCAAAATATTTAATAATTTACCAAGAGACCTCAAAGAATCCAAATCCATAACTACTTTTAAAAAACTACTAAAACACTTTATAGTGAAAAAATCATCTTCCCTACACTAGTGACGAGCCATATCCAGCTACCGCTGATCTGTGTTTCACGGAAACTCAAACTCAAAAGTCTTTTATTAGTGGTCATAGGTTAACAAAGATGGTGCTTAGTATTAATAAATGTATCACTATGTCCTGCTAGTAAAGCGTACAAATATGGAAACTTGTTTTGTTTAGATATTTTGAGCCGACAGTTGTGCCCGTGTATCGAACTGACACTTGCTCATTTTTTTTTTTAAACTACCCTCAAAACATTTTATTCGACGTCCAATTATCTGTAATACGTCCAACATCTAGTTTATTTTAATTTATATGTCTAGTTTTAGTTATTCTCATGTAAGTGAATATAATTCTTATGAGAATAAAAATGATCTCAAACCTCAAATATTTTGATTTCGATATGAATAAACTTGTTAAAATTAAACAGTGATATTTTGTATCACAGATAATCAGACTCTTTTTAGGGTTCCGTTGCCAAATGGCAAAAAACGGAACCCTTATAGATTCGTCATGTCTGTCTGTCTGTCTGTCTGTCTGTCTGTCTGTCCGTCCGTCCGTATGTCACAGCCACTTTTCTCCGAAACTATAAGAGCTATGCTGTTGAAACTTGGTAAGTAGATGTATTCTGTAAACCACATTAAGATTTTTATACAAAAATAGAAAAAAAAACAATAAATTTTGGGGTTCCCCATATATAGAACTGAAACTCAAAATTTTTTTTTTCATCAAACCCATACCTGTGGGGTATCTATGAATAGGTCTTCAAAAATAGTATTGAGGTTTCTAAAATCATTTTTTTCTAAACTGAATAGTTTGCGCGAGAGACACTTCCAAAGTGGTAAAATGTGTGTCCCCCCCCCCCCGTAACTTCTAAAATAAGATAATGATAAAACTAAAAAAAATATACGATGTACATTACCATGTAAACTACCACCGAAAATTGGTTTGAACGAAATCGAGTAAGTGGTTTTTTTTAAAACGTCATAAATCGTAAACCGCAATTTACCTTTCATTAAATCAACTGAAATATAAAAATTTAAAAAAAAACATTTATTTTCATAAACATGAACCTTATGCATAAACCGAGAATACCTACAGGTTTGTACGGAACCCTTTGTGCGAGTCCGACTCGCACTTGGCCGTTTTTTAGAGACTAGCTGACCCAGCGAACTTCGTGCCGCCTCAGAATCAATAAATGTTGTGTTAACTTATCAGATCTCACCAACAAACACAAAGCAAAGAGCACCAAGTACCATAATACCCATGTTAGACCAAGTTATAACTGACCCAGCGAACTTCGTACCGCCTCAGAATCAATAAATGTTGTGTTAACTTATCAGATCCCACCAACACAAAGCAAAGAGCACCAAGTACCATTGTTCGCTGCCAGGCCAGACCTCACCATAGGATTTAATTATTATGTGGAAGCGTGACAACGTCCGAGCGTGCATCAACCAAACTTTCAAACAGGTTTTGGAAACCTAACCAGTGGTCCAAGGGACCGTCAAAGTGTGGCAGTTCCAAAGTAGGCAGTCTACTCAATAGTCCGGGACCTGAAACAACCGAGGTCTCCGGCTTGACCTGGACTGGTGTCTGGCTCTGCAATATTTCCCGAGCACGTTGACCAATAACATCCCCCAGGTCCAAGATCTGGTCGTAGTCAGCAAGGACCTTGTCACGTGCTGCCTGGTCCAGCACTTCCAGAGCCACATCACAAATGTACTCGTTGTAGCGGGTGAGCAGAGCATCAACGTTGCCGAGTCTCACATTCAACTGCTCGAACCGAGCAAGAGTGATCCCTTCGAGATCCTGGCGCTCAGCAGTCGCTGCAGCTGAAGTGAACCACCGTAGCTGTGCGGTCAATCCACTGATTGCCTCTCTCACCGCTTTGTATGCCATTGCACAAACAAACAATTCAAGTAAACCAAATAATTAAATAATCAAATAACAAAGTACAATCAATCAATTACAAAATAACTACAAGCAAACAATCAAACTACCAAACTGTTAGTCAGCAACTCAAGAAATAACAAAATATTGGTTTCAATTCAATTCAACAACAAACTTTTAGTTTAATTCAAAACCAATGTCAACGTTCAAAAATTCTACTTCAAATTCAATTCAAATATTCAAATGTTAATTTCACATATTAATTTTCACAAACAACCATGTCAATGGTACAAACTCAATATGTTAATGTCTTCCTGACATTCAATACAACACAGAGGTTAAATACAACAACAAGAGGTTATAACATAGCCCAATCTAACCAACTCTGTTAGCATATGCAAACCCGGTTGACCCCGGCAACAACTCGTCTCAACAATTTAAACGAATTATTTCAAATAAACAAGCAATCATAGTTATCAAATCAGAGGCGTCTCTAGCCCTTGTGGCGCCCGTGTGCAACCAGTACCCTGGCGCCCTCTAGTCTAGTAGGAGCGGGGTCAAAATGGAATACTAATACATAGTTATATTTTCAAACGGAAATTCGGATGCAAATGGTGCAATTTTAAATTATGTCGGGAAGCAATAAGTTTTTTTTAGGAAGGAAGGGGTTATAAGAATAAAAAAATCACAACTTTGTAGTTCTTTCAAAAATATTTAATTTAAAAACTATTATAGTTAAGTACATAACAGGACGCTCGTACACACAAATGTATTTACAAAAAAGTTACTTTTCGAGCTTTTGCATTAGCGAAATCTTTAACAATGTCACTAACTTCAATTTTGATTTCATGTTCAATACTTATTAACGATAAATTTGTCAATCTACTTTGCGACAATGTTGATCTAAGGTAGTTTTTAATTATTTTTAGTTTAGAAAATGACCTTTCGCTATGTGCGACCGTGACTGGAAGTGTCAGGTATATCCTCAGTGCTGTGGACAGATTTGGGAACACTGAAATTAATTTATTCGTAAACAAGTAATTTAAAATATCCAACGGCGTAGTGGAATCATCAATAAACATCGGTAATAATTCGATTTCATTATAGAGCTCGAACTGTTCTACATCTGAAGAGCCAGCATGGCAAAGTTTATTTTCTAAATTAGAGCAATGTGTTTTTTTTTGTATCAGTCCAAATCTTTCCAGTGTTTCAATTTTTGAAGAAATGAAAAAGTTTCATTATTTTCATTCAAAAGTTCGAACCGTTCGTCGAACTTAGTAATTGCGGTGTCTAACAAATAGTAGTAAAAATTTACTTTAAAATGTGTTTTCGCGTCTGTTATTGGTTCATCCTCCGCCTCATAATTAAAAAACCTTTTACGAGCGCGAGGGCGTGCAGGTGTGGGAAATTCTACTATTGCCTCGACTTCTTCCGCTACAGTTTTCACCCTATTAAGGAGCTCCTCAAAAGCGGGCTCATTACGAAATTCAGACAAACTTATTTTTGCATTATTAATCATTTTCACCGCTTCTGACAATACAACGTCTGACTTTTGAAGGGCCTTGCTAACTATATTTATCTTGCTTAAAATTTCAAACCAAATAAGCAGAGAGCAGATGAATTTAAACGACTTAATTTTTGCCATTAATGAATTTGCCATATTTCTTGACTCTGCATCTTTGCTTCTATCAGAATATATAGTAAACAAGGCATCATACACTTTTCCCAGTTCAAAACGTAGAGCTTTTACTGCTTCAACCCTGCTCTCCCATCGAGTATTTGAGAGTGGTTTTAGACTTAAAGTTGGCACTTCTTTAGCAAGTATTTGCCAACGTGCTGTTGACGCAGAAAAAAAACATAAATTTCCTGCACAATTGAAAAGAAATTGACAATGTCTAATGAACTTTTAGCAGCGTCATTCACTACCAAATTTAGGCTGTGTGCCGCACAAGGTACATAAAATGCGCGCGGGTTTAAATCTAAAATTCGTTTTTGTAGACCTATATGTTTCCCTTTCATGTTTGCACCATTATCATAACCTTGACCACGCATATCTTGTATGTCAATTTCGTTTGAGATTAAACAATCTAACAAAAATTGAGTTAAGCCCAGGCCAGTAGTGTCTGTTATAGGAAAAAAACCCAGAAAGTGTTCTTTTACTTCAGCCTTGTTGTTGCTTGTATTTAAAAGAACGTACCGTACGACAACCGATATTTGTTCTTCGTGTGCAATATCTGGAGTGCAATCTAAAATAATGGAAAAATATTTAGATTGTGTCAATTCCAAAACAATAGCTTTTTTTATTCTTTCTCCCAATAATTGTATTATTTCATTCTGAATATTATGGCCAAGATAATGAGAGGCGTGACTCAGATTTTTGAATAAGGGCAATGTGTTCCGCAAGCACATTATCAAAGTTAGAGGTATATTCAACCAGCTTTAAAAAATTACCATTATCAGAATCGTAAATTTTTTGAGATCTTCCCCGAAAAGCCAGACATTGCCTCGCTAAAAAATGAATTATGTTGATTATTCGTTCGAGTACTGCAACCCAACGTTTTTTTTCCCGATCAATTTCATTTTGGTGCAAGAAATCTACCGACTTTTCTTTTAAAATAACAGTTTTCAATGTAATTTGTTTCTTAAGACATGATAGGTGCCCTAAGCTCTTTTCATGACGTTCTATAGCAGTAGACAAATGCTGCCAATCTTTGTAACCCATTTCACCATTAAAAGGAGTCGGAGTCGCATCAGCATGAAAAAGTTTACAATAAAAACAATAAACAGAATCAGTTGACTTAGAGTAAACCAGCCAGTTTCTTAAAACGGTTTCATTATTTAACATCTTTTTAGTATAATAAGCATTTGAAAAAGATCTTTTCGAACTATTCGAAGGATATGAACCCACTTTTACCTGTACTGGCCCACGCTCCATCAAAAATATTCTCTGTTTATCGGATAACACCTGTGGCCATAACGCGAGATCATTAATTATATCTTCTCGAAGTATATTCTCCGGAGACGCTTCGGCACTAGGAGGTTCTTCGTCTTCTTCAACTACCGACGATAAAGACAGCAGCGGCGGCGGCGGTGAAGTAGAAGTGACGAGTTCTGCTGTAGAATTATCTAGGTTTTCATATGTCTCTGTCTCCAGGTGTTCGTCCGAGGATGGACCGGGTCGAACAAAAAACTTTTTAATAGAACTTGTATTCTTTTTCAGAGACTGTTCCTTCTCCAGCTTTCTTTTTCGACTCTGTGCACCAGAAAGTTTCTTTTTTCCATTGCTATCAGACATCTAAAATAAATAAAAAACTAAGTATAGGCACCTAAAAGAACTAACAATGTAAATTACTATAGGCCCAGAGAACTAGTTGTTGCAACTTGGACTACGTATTATTTAATTTTATTTCTAGCTTCTGCCCGCGACTTCGTCCGCGAGGAATTTGTATATCGTGATTCCCCTGGGATCTTTGCACTTTTTCGGAATAAAAGTAACCTATGTCCTTCCCCAGGACTCAGCTATCCTATCTCGATACCAAAATTCATCCAAATCGGTTCAGCAGTTGAGCCGTGAAAGCGTAAAACACAGACAGACAGACAGACAGACAGACAGACAGACAGAAAGACAGACAAAGTTACTTTCGCATTTATTTATAGGTAATATAAGTATAGATATGATATGACACATCAATCAACGTCGCGGTACCTAGGTAACTAACTACATTAGGCAATCAAACGGAATAAATAAATAAAATAAAAAAGTAGTTCGTTGTTCAAATAAATACCTAAGTATACTAGTAGAGGTACATATTAATGCACTTTAACTTACCTTGTTTGTTCCGCACTGCAGTAGGATAAACAAATGAAAAATCCTAGGTCGTATAGGTACGAGCATAGATTTAACTTCAATATCAGTATTTATCACTCGATGTTTGGTTTTTTTTTCATGAATTTCGTTAGCTATTTTGATGACCTCCGACCTCGAGGCATGTCGCAATAATTGTGCAAGCAAATAACCAAATCTTACTTTTTATATATTTTTTATCAAAAGAAAAGCCGATTTACTTCATATTTACATGTTTATTCAAAGATGATACTTAATCAAATTTAATCAAGGCTTATTTTGCAAAACTACGGTGTGGCGGTAAAACAAAAATTGCGGCGCGCGTACACAAGCCTTTGAAAATGACCGCCGCACGTCCCTGGGAATTTTAATTTGAATTTTATAGCATTCTAATACAGCCGAGTTAGCAATGATTGTCGGCGTGTTGTCAAACAAATCAAAACAAACAGGTGCCGATGCCGGCACGCGCCTTTGTTTGGTAGCGATGCAAGATGCGACATTACGCCAATTTAATCTTTAATTCTCTGTTTTAAGGCTGATTTCACGTTGAAACAAAAGTTATTGTGTAAATTTAAATAGAGTAGGAAAAGGAGTAGTCTTGCTTTGCCACGGTACCTACTATTATCTATACAGCATTGTAACTCGCTCGGCCGTAAAAGAAATGCCTACAACCGCGCGGTACCTAAACATGCGATAGGGCTGCCCGCCTCCAGCATTTTAGTTACATTTGCCTACTTTGTGTTTCCATTTAGTTTTGTGATTGTAAATATTTTTTTTTGTATAAACAAATAAAATACTTTGTGAATTTAAAGAAGTGTTCAATAAAAATGCGTATGCGTGTTGTTTTTTTATTGGTAGATTTCATTAAAAAACCTCGTTAATGTTTGAGTAGGTAACAAATCGGTCTTATAAAAAAAATATTTGCGCCTCGTCTGAGACGTACGAAATGCTTTATTATTAAATTTTAAAGTATAAATAAACCGCATTATAATATACTTAAAGCTTAAAGGAAGTTCGGAATATTTCCTCCATTTTTTCTATATATCCTACTCGTTATATTAAATACGTACCTACTTGAACTTATTTTTTGTGAAAAAGTCGCGCGGTTATTGTTATAAAAACAACACACCGTCCGGCACAGTCGCGACTGTCTTCATGCCGAGATAGAGGCGCGTAGATATAGCTCGCGTTGCGTCCGTTTGTATGAAGTTGGAATACTGTATAGATAATATTACCGTGGCTTTGCTACCGCGCGCCCGGCGTCGGCCATAACACGAGCGCAGGGTCTTTAAAGAGCGCCGCCGCCAGGTGGCCGCGGCGCCGCGAGTGACGCATCTTTGGAGGTGTCGCATTAGAGGGCGTTCGGCGCCCCCTTAGACCCGGCGCCCGTGTGCGCCGCACACCCTGCACCATAGGTAAAGACGCCTCTGTATCAAATATTTACAGCGTATTACTACTTCCCTTATAGAGACTGCCAAGTAATTAGCCTACTGTAAATTACCAATTTGGTGGTTTTGTAGGTTAGAACCACGCTCTGCTGCCAAAATGTTCGCTGCCAGGCCAGGCCCCCATAAGGTTTTTAATTATTATGTGGAAGCGTGATGCTGGGGCCCTGGAGACAAGAGTGGCGAGCGAAACTAGTCCGCCGTATGCGGAGCAGACAATATAATAATATAATTCAAATGAAGAAGCAATACAATTAACAAATGACTCACCTCATGGTTGAAGGAAACTGCTTCTGGGTGGTACCTGGATTTATGTATGTGAGTGCGGTCTTCAAACACGCGATTTCCAATAGCGTCACTTTCACTTAACCTTCAAAGTTTCAACAAAGATATATCCTAAACTCAACCCGTATTACTTCATCAAATTGGGGTTATTAACACAAAACAATTGGGTCATGACTTATTGTCCACCAAAACGACCGGTTCTAAGGGATTAATTTAACAAAAGGGTCGGGACGCCAAGAGGACCCGCCATTCTTTTTCAAGCACAAAATCAAAGAGAGAAAAGTCAAAGTCAAAACTGACAACTGACAGTTCTCACTCTGTTACACGTTTAGAAACGTAGGCGCATAAAGTAATAAACGGTACGGAACAACCATAATATATACCTACCCATGTTAGACCAAGTTATGACAAACTGGTACTTTGAAGGCATAAAGCGTTTTCTAGCTAACTACCACACACCCATGATAGGTGAGCTCCTACCAAATTATGCCAACCTAGTACTTCCAAGACATAAAGCGTTTTCTAGCTACCACACACCCATGTTAGGTGAACTCCTACCAAGTTATGACAACCTGGTACTTCGAAGACATAAAGCGTTTTCTAGCTACCACACACCCATGTTAGGTGAGCTCCACCAAGTTATGACAACTCAACCTTTTATTCTCTAGGATGGAGAAAGCAATGTACAGCGAAACTGAAGTGGGGGCAATGAATTCCCAGTCGCCACCGGTGGCAACTGGGAATTTTTATTCCCATTTGCCTCCGGTGGCAATCCCCGCGGGGGCGACTGGGAATATTCGCTTTATGATTCCAGAGATAGCCTAATGTTTCATGTCAGCGCCATACAAATTTTTCTTAAAAAATTATAACTCTTTCATTTGTACACGCAATTGCCCCACACGAAATTTTATAGAATAGTAATGATCAGCAGAATCCATTTCTAGCCAAAAAGGACCCTTCAAAAGTCTTGCCTCTATGTCTATGAAAGGCGATTTTCAGCCTACCGTGCGACGGCGCGTTGAGTTCCACGCGCGCCTTAAAGAGATGTCAGCAGTACTGAAGGGGTCTTTTTATGAAATTAAATGTTTTTTTAATTTTTATATTTGAGTTGATGGAATGAAACATAAATTGCGGTTTACGATTTAAAACGTAATAAAAAAAACTACTTACTAGATCTCGTTCAAACCAATTTTCGGTGGAAGTTTACATGGTTATGTAACTGCATCATACTTATATTTTTTTTAGTTTTATCATTCTCTTATTTTAGAAGTTACGGGGGGGGGGGGGACACATTTTACCACTTTGGAAGTGTCTCTCGCGCAAACTATTCAGTTTAGAAAAAAATGATTCTAGAAACCTCAATACCATTTTTGAAGACCTATTCATAGATACCCCACACGTATGGGTTTGATGAAAAAAAAAATTTAAGTTTCAGTTCTATGTATGGGGAACCCCAAAATTTATTCTTTTATTTCTATTTTAGTGTAAAAATCGTAATGCGGTTCACAGAATACATCTACTTACCAAGTTTCAACAGCATAGCTCTTATAGTTTCGGAAAACAGTGGCTGTGACATACGGACGGACTGACAGACAGACAGATATGACGAATCTATAAGGGTTCCGTTTTTTGCCATTTGGCAACGGAACCCTAAAAATGAACAAAAACTGGCAGGCAATTCGATGCGATGGGAAGGGTCAGGGGAGTAAAAATTTGACGCGAACGAAGTCGCGGGCAGAAGCTAGTCCTGATAATCTCAAAAGTAAACAGAAATTGTGTATGCAATTATTGTTAAGAGTACATACAATCAGTCTCTCAAGAACCATCGACGTCATCGTCCGTTGGAACAATGATAAAAAGGTCCCGAAGATCTACGAGCCAACAGAAAAAGAAAAGATCTGATGATCATACAGGCGAAGATTCCAGTGAACGGGCATATGCAGCTGCAGTACGTATAAAAGACGAAGGATATAGCATCTGTGATCGAGTTTATGATGAAAAATCTTGAAGCAGCAGTTAAAATTTATGAAACCAATGAAAACAGTCATATTTAGGTACACCAGAGATGGACGCTTGGATTGCTTCTTTCACTAAAACTGTCGATGTGGCAATATATTACGTTGTGAGAGGCTGCCATTCTGGACACGCC
Source organism: Aporophyla lueneburgensis (assembly GCA_932294355.1). Lineage (NCBI taxonomy): Eukaryota > Metazoa > Arthropoda > Insecta > Lepidoptera > Noctuidae > Aporophyla > Aporophyla lueneburgensis. Next base: position 10,201,344 of record OW028739.1, read on the forward strand.
ACAATTGCTGCACATTTTTATGAAGCTAGTATGTAAATTATAGGAAACTCTTAATGTCCATAATATGGATATTAACAAAATATGAAAATTATAAAAAGCTAGTATGAACATTATACTAGCTTCATGTTTGGTAAAAAAAATATAATTCCTTCGTTTTTGTGAGGAATTACCTCGCGAGTAATTTTTGTAAATAGTAATCTATATGTATAAAAGGAGAAACTGACTGACTGACTGACTGTTGATATATCAACACACAGCCCAAACCGCTGGTCCTAGAGACATGAAACTTGGAGGGTGTGTTCTTTGTTAAGAGTAAGTATCCACTAAGAAAGGATTTTTGGGAATTCCACCCCTAATGGGGAAAAATAGAGGATTGAAGTTTGTATGAAAGTCCGTCAGTTTTGAAGTTAGGATCTTCAAATTTTGATTTTAGACTGAAGATTAATCAATACGTATCTCAACGTTTTTGATAATTCTACCCCCGAAGGGTTAAAAGGGGGGATAAAGTTGAAAATCCTTAATTTTCGAAGAAAAATCACTACTATCTAACGCAACGGTGTTGTTAGAATTTCAACCCTTAAGGGGGAAATTTTGTTTTTAATAAAAGTTCTTTATTTTTTAATTTAAAATCACTAATATTTCGGCTTATGGTTGGAAACTAACACAACCTAAATATTTGTTTTTTTTTTTTTAATTTCAACCCACAAGAGTCTGAAAGGGGTATGAAGTTTTGTATTGAAGTTGTTCATTCGCAAATGTATTCAAGTAAAAATAATATTTATAAGTACACGTGTACTGTTTCTAACTTTACAGTATTTTACATGGAGCGACTGCCTATCTGACCTCCACAACGCAGCAGTTATTACGTAATACGATACCCCTTGGTAAAAATGGTTGTCAGACTTTCGGGCTTCTGACTTCCCGTAACGACTGTCAAAGATCCACGAATGACAGCCGGGACTAACAGCTTAACATACTTTCCGAGGCACGGACGGGTCTCTGTATCTAAAGATGGTCACCCATCCATAGACCAACCGCGACAAGCGTAGCTTAACCTGATCGATCGACCAGTGCGGCTGTTTTTATTTAGCCACGGGCCCCTCTCCCGGATAACCCCCTCCACCCCCTTCTCCGGGCGAATCAATATAGATATAAATAGAATAGGATAGTTAGGATACGAACAGAATGCAATTCTGCTCATCACTCATAGCAAATAGCGTGATAATAAGTACCCTACAGACTGACCACACTTGTAGGGAACATCTATGCAAAATTTGAACTAAATCGATCCGGTAGTTTTTGCGTCATACTTTCAGACCAACAGACAGAAAGAAAGTTGCTCGGAAGCTCGATAGATGGCGGTAGTGGAAAAAATAGAAGTCGCTATGGTTTCGTTACCGCGCATTGTATAAGTATGCTTCGACGGTACGGTATTCATCCTGGATTGGCTCCGTGGCCAGCAGGTGCTATCCCACACACACCTGCCCATCCTGCGCGGACCGCACTAGTGCTCCTTAAGTGCACAGTTGTTTTAATCACTTCCGTACGTGTCGACTCAGGGACCAGCCGGCACCTGGGGCGACACGAACGGAGGCTCGCTGCCCGGCGGATCGCCGCCGCAGCGGTCGCGGGAGGCCTACGCCCCCGTGATGCCTAAGCCCGGCAAGCGCGGCTCATTGGGCCGCGATGCCGGGACAACGGAAGAAGAAGAGGGGCGTCCGGCGTTGGACCGGGCGACGTCGCTGCCGAACATCGGCGTCGCGTCGTCCGGTGCGCCGCTGGCCGCACCGAGAAGAGGAGGGGGGGAAGACCCCCGAAGAGGAGGAGGGGCAACGAGCGCCGCTGCGACTGCGGGCCCGTCGACGACGCTGGCGCCTGCGCGCGCTGCGCCTACACCGTCGTCGGGTCGGCACCACGCTGTGGCCGTGCGCCCCGCGGCGTTTCGCCCGGTGCCCATCCAGGCCCCGGGTCCTGCCGCCGGTACGAGCCGCGACCCAGCGCGCACCGCAGCGCCGCCCGCGCGCGTGCCCGCTCCCGTGCGCTCCGCTGCGCCGAGTGGGCGCTCCGCCGCGCCGCCCGTGCGCCCCGCTGCGCCGGCCGCGCGGACCGCGCCTACTGGGCGCTCCGCCGCGTCGCCCACGCACCCTGCGCCCACGGCGCACCACGCGCCTACGGCGCACCCAGCCGCGCCTGCTGCGCGCTCCAGCGCGACCCACGCGCAGTCCGCGCATGGTGTGCGCGCCACCGCGCCACCTGCGCACCCAACCATGACCTCCGCGCGCCCCCGCGCGCCACCCGCGCGTCCCGCTGCGCCGCCGCCGCGATTTACTTCGCCGCCGGCGCGCAGCGGCGCCCCACCTGCACCAGCACCGACGCCGTCTCGTGCTGGCCCAGCTCCACGCACCTCCGCGTTGGACCCCCGCTTCTTGCCAGCGGGACCAAGCGCGTCGAGGGAGCAGGAGCGCCCGGCCAGCACGGGGCCACATGGCCGCCCGGTGCGAGCGGTGCCATACGCACCGGACTCGCCCGCGCCACCGCGAGCCTCCGCTTTTGATTCGCCCGCGATGATGTCGGCGTGCTCGTCCCATGCGGGATCGAGCATGTCACTGGCGTCCGCGGGCTCGGCCGCCTCCGGTCGCAGCAACGTGTCATACGATACGACGCCGCGATCCGGACAGCGGCCCTACGTGGGAGAAGCGGAGGCCGATGCGGCCACCCCGGCCTTTTCGCCGACGCCATCGCTGGGGTTCGGCTATGAATTCCGGCTCGACCCGAAGCCCCAGCGACACCGAAGAAGGAGAAGCTCGGGAGAGGACCAGGAGGAGGCGAAGCGATACTGCCTCGACCCGCCGCGGCCACAGCGCGACAGCGCGCCGCGGGGTCGGGGTACACCGGCGTCGCCTACGTTTGCCGAGGCGGCGCGCCGCACGCCGCCTTCTCCGACGGAAGCTCACCGAGGCAGAACGACTGGGTCCAGCGCCGCCGCGCAGCCCCCCGCCACCCCTGCCACCACACCGACTGCTGCCACCAATGCCCCGGAGCCCGCGACAACGGGGGTAAATAAGGGTAAGCCTATTAAAACTAAGAAGCTTCGCTACCCTCCGCTGGTAGTGGAGAAACTACCCAACTGGGCGACGCACTTTAGGGCCATCGCCGCGAAGTTGGGCCGGCCTCCAAACGCTCGACCTTTTGGCGGGGGTGTTCGATTCACCCCCGACAGCGAAGAGGAATACAGGCTGGTCCAACACTACCTAACCGGCCTGGAAAAGGACAGCGGCGTCGCCTGGTTCGCCTACTCTCTGCCAGCGGAACGGAATCTAAAGGTGGCCATAAGGGGGCTGCCTGCGGACACCGATCCCGGGGAGATTGAGGAGGAACTGCGCGCGCTGGGATACCAGCCGGAGTATGTGCGCCACATAAAGGGCGCGCAAGGACGACCCGGCTGCGTGTTCCACGCGATCCTAAAGAAGACCCCGGACGTCCGGGCCATCTACGACACGACCGTATTTATGTACATGCGGGGCGTGAAGATAGAGGCCTGGCGCGGGAAACGTGGGCCCGCTCAGTGCCACAGGTGTCAGAAGTTTAGACACAGCTCGCACCTGTGTCACCGCCCGCTCGCCTGTGTGCGATGCGGAGGCGAGCACACGGCACGTGACTGCCCGCGCCCGCGGGAGGAGCCGGCCACCTGCATCAACTGCGGTGGCCCGCACCCCGCGTGCAACATCAAGTGCCCCGCCTTCCAAGCGGAGATAAGGAACAGGCGGGCGGGGACCGCCGCCACTTCCGCCCAAACACGCCGGCCCACCGCGGCCACCGAGAGGCACACAGATGTGGAGCCAGAAGGGCCCCAGGGCGCGTCGCTGATGGCGGCGGCCAACGGGCCCACACAACGAAATGCGCAGACCTCCTCAGGTCGGAGGAAGAAGAGGCGCGGGGGAAAGAAAGGGAAAGGCAAGAAGCCCAAACCCCCCGCGGCGACCGAGACCACTACCACCACCGCAGCTGTCCCGAGGGCAGGCCCTGCCACCAGCGGGGCGCAGGCCGTGGAGGTGGGTCCACCCACCACCAGCGCCGGCACAGCGCCACGGCCGGCACAACGGCGTAAAACGCAGAGAGAAAAATACCCCGAGCCCAGTACGAGTGGCGGCGCTGCCGGCGCCCCCACCAAGATGCCCACCACCACCAAACATAAAGACTTTACGGCCTGCGCCATACAGCTTTTAATGGACCTTATTAAGGCCATTAGGCAGGGCCAGGAAGTTGAGACGGTGATCCTGGACGGCCTGGCCAAATTGCTCACCCTTTACCATGGCTAGGCCGTTGCGGGTCATCCATTGGAATGCCCGCGGCCTTCGGGACAAGGTCGCCCCTCTCCGACATCTCCTGAGGGAACAGGACGTCGACGTGGCGTTGATAAGCGAGACGCTGCTGGGTCCCGGGGATAGGATTAGATTCCCGGGATATCTCGTTTACAGACAGGACGAGCGGTCGGCACATCAGAATTACCGTGGTCTGGCGGTACTGGTAAGGCGACGAGTCGTCCATCAAGAACTCCCCTCGCCGTCACTCGGCACGTTTTACGCGCTGGGTGTACAGCTGCACGTAGCCGGCGAGGATATAGATATGTACGCTTGCTATAAGCCGCCCGCGACCCACTTAAATACATCTGAGTTGCGGGCCCTTATATCCGGCTCTACGCGTCCCACTCTCCTCGCCGGTGACTTGAATTGCAAGCACCCGGCGTGGAACTCGTGCCGCACGAATACCGGGGGAAGACGGCTCTTAGCTGATGCCGAAGCCTTCGGTTACACAGTGTCCGGCCCAGAGACGCCAACACATTACCCAGACGCAGTCTCCTACATGCCGGACGTGCTGGACATTGTGGTCCATCGAGGGCTACACTGTCAGATCACGCAGCATGTGATCGACGACGAGCTGAACTCGGACCATCACCCGGTGCTCGTCGTCCTTTCGGGTGTGCCGACCCGGTTGAAACCCCTGGCGCCACGTCGACGTACCGACTGGACCCAGTTCCAAGAGGAAGTAGAGACCACGGTGCCGACTCGGCCTATGACTACTTCCGCGGACGTGGACAGGACGGCTCGCGACGTCACTGCTTGCATCCAACGCGCTTTTCAAACGGCGACCACCGAGCAGCCGCGGGAGCGGGGGCTATTACCGCCTCTACCTCCGCGGTTGATTAGGTTGATCGCCGAGAAAAGGCGCCTTCGCAAGCAGTGGCAGCAATCGAGGTGTCCTACACAGAAGAGGCAGCTCAACCGTCTCGCGGAGAAGGTCAAGGCCGAGCTGCAGGCCCAGACCGCCGCGGGCTGGGAGGAACGAATCGACGAGACGACGGACAGTTGGCCGTCGATTCACAAACTTTGCGGCCAACTAACGAACACCCCAGCCCCGGTGCGTCCATTGCTGAACAGCGACGGGGCGCTTAAATATGTAGCGGAGGACCGGGCGGAGGTCTTCGCCGAGCACCTGGAGCGTCAGTTCCGCCCAAACCCGACTACCGACACAGACCATGTCGCAGCAGTCGAGAAACACCTCGGGGACTACTTCGCGATGCCGATAGCTCCCGATGAAGAGCCGATATTTTTCTCGCCCAACGCAGTACGACGCGCCATCCTGAGGACGAAGCCCAGGAAGGCCCCCGGTGCGGACGGTATCACAAACACAGTGCTGCGCCACCTGCCGTACCGTATGGTAGCGGCGCTGGCGCGCCTGTTTACCGCGATACTGCGCACCGGCGCCTTCCCCGAGTCGTGGAAGGAAGGGCGCGTCATAATGCTGCCGAAGGCGGGAAAGAACGTCCTGAAGCCGGAGAGCTATCGGCCGATCACTCTGCTGCCGACAGTCTCCAAGGTGTTCGAAGCACTCCTGCTGCGACATCTCCTACCGCACGTGACGCCGCGCCCAGAACAGTTCGGGTTCCGGGCGGAGCACAGCACGACGCTCCAGCTGTCGAGGGTACTGCACCACCTCGCAGCAGCGATGAACAAGAAGGAGTACGCGGTAGCAGTATTCCTCGACATGGAGAAGGCCTTCGACCGTGTGTGGCACGAGGGCCTGGTTTATAAGATGGCCACCACCGACGCGCCCCGTCGCGTCGTCAAAGTGGTCTCTACTTTTCTCTCAAACAGGACTTTCAGGGTGGTGGTCGATGGGGCGCTTTCCAGCGCCAGGCCGGTGCTCGCGGGCGTACCGCAGGGCAGCTGCGTCTCGCCGGCGTGTTACTCGCGTTACACCGACGACATCCCCACCACTCCGGACGTGATGCTCGCGCTGTATGCGGACGACGCCGCGTACATCTCTACTTCGATGAACTCGAAGTACGCGGCCGTCAAGATGCAGCGAGCGCTTGAGCTCCTTCCCGAGTGGCTCGCCAAATGGCGGCTTTCGGTGAACGTGGGTAAGACGCAGGCCATGATCACCGGCCATGTGTCCCTCCCACCACCCTTGAAACTACAAGGAGCCGACATCGAGTGGTCGCCCCGGGTCAAGTACCTGGGGGTCACCATCGATCGTCGGCTCAAAATGGGTCAGCACGTCCGCCAGGTCGCGGCTAAGGGGAGAGTCGCCCGCTATCTCCTCCGGCCCGTGCTCTCGTCGCGAATTCCGGCGCGCGTCAAGTTGGGCGTGTACAAGTTGTACATACGCCCGATACTGACGTACGCCGCCCCCGCTTGGTTCGCCCTCACGAGCGAGTCGAGCCGGAAAACGCTCCGCGCCCAACAACACTTGGCGCTGCGGACCATAGTTGACGCTCCTCGCTACGTGAGGAACGATGTCATCCAGCGGGATCTCGGGATCGAGAGCCTGGATGACCATGTGCGGCGCCTCGCGAAGGGGATGTTCGCGCGTGCCGGCGCGTCTGAATGGCCTCACGTCAAACAGATCGCGCCCTGGCATACGCGGCCCCCTGACGCGAGACCTCTGCCCCGCGATCTGGTTAGGGGCGACTGACACCATTACCGGACTGACTCCCGGGTAAGCCGCAACCAGGCTACACGCAGCTTACCTGTATCAAATAGCACTCTACACACACAACATACATCCGCTGCGTGGCGTGTCCTAAGTTAATATAGGCATGTCACGTAACGTAAATCAGACATTCACCTCTAAGCAGGCACCCAGACTCACGCGCGCATGCGGACGGGCCCGCGTGTCGCGCTAACATGGGCGGTGTTACACAGTACAGTACCGCCCACACGCACATACTGCCCCTTAGCTTAGACCGCTACCGGCTCGCTCTGGAAAACGGGATAAGCGGGGGCGCGCACTTTACTCTGTAGGAGCGTCGAGTCGGCATCTTGTCGCTGGTCGTCTCTCGCCGGGCCTCCCCCGGGTAACCGGGGGTCTCACCTGGCGGGGACAGACCGCCAAGATGTCGTGAAGAAAGCGGCGTTGATATTAACTCAACGTCGCGGCGCGCCTACAGAGACACCAATAGCAATCACTCACATGGACGCGTTAATATTAACGCGTTCAATAATTCCTATAGCCCAAGGGGCAACACATTGAGGGGCCCGTTTTAGCGGGCCACCGTGCACCCTCCGCGGCCAGGGAGCAAACGCTCTGGCGCCGCCCGCCGCGCCCCCTGACGGGGGCGCCGCGAAATCCACCACTGTATTCATCCTGTTAAGTAATTTTATCAGAGAAAGTGGTAGCAATTTATTTGCTAATTATCAAGATCTGCTTTTTGTATCAGGGTGAATTTCCCAAACGACTTTTTTTTTGTCTTCATTGAAATTAGTATTTGAAAAAAGGAATATTGTTCTGTACTATTTTTTTTGTATTCATTAGGTATTTATTGGGTTGTGGCATAAAATATTATTTGTCTAAGTCTATTTACAAAGGTAGAAATAAATACATAAACCTCTATTTTTGTCACATCGGTGCTGTCCCTCTACTTTTTTTACAAGCAAAAACGCTTATATCGTTATAAAAATAAGTAACTTAAGAATATAACTTATTCTATTTCATAGAATATTAGTTTTATTATTAATATGTAGCATATTTTATTACGTAATTCATGATATTTATTACTGAGAGGCATAAATGTACTTGTCTCGCAAAATTTTGTCATATCGCTGCACAAAAGTAATTTAAACCTAACTTTGCATCGATGAGTCCGACAGTGTCCCCACCCCAATTTTATTTCCCTCGTTAGTGTGTGCTAGTGCGCAGTCAGGACGGACGTGTGTCAAATCGCTGCATATTCCCGCCAATTACGTAAGTACGACATTTCAGTTACTTCCAAGCAATTATTTTATATTATCGGTGGTTGCATTTTTCTAGTGTAATGTGAAGTTTTATTACGATTGTTTGGTTCTAACAGACATAGTAAGTAAATTAGCATCATTATAGGTACTTGAATTTAGCCTAAATATTATACATTTTTCATAATTTTCAAAAAAGTCGATAATTTCTCACGTCGCTGTTCTCATATCGCTGTAATCGGTGGTCTTTTTTACCACCGATGTGATAATTTACACCGATGTGATAAGAAAAATCAATCGGTGTCTTAAATATCATATCGGTGTTTTGATTCATGATCGACGCATAGTTTTGTCACATCGGTGGATTGTTTTATCACATCGGTAGATCATATTATCACCTCGGTGTAATTTTATCATATTGGTAGACATAGTGTCATTTCATTAAAGTAAACAAAAAAACAATGGAGCATACCTACAACCATACATTATATACATACATATACACATATTATATTTTTTAACTTTCATAAATATTAACTTGTGTGCAGCTCGTGCCGCACACAATTCGTTCGAGTAATTTTGTTTAAGATTAATTTTGTTTAAGAATGCTGAAATCAAAACTAAACGAGGAGGAGAAAAAGAGAGAAAGAGGTTGATGGAAAGAATAAGAAAAGCTAAAATCAAAAGTGATCCTGTGTTAAGAGAGCAGCATTTAAGAAAAGACAGAGAACGCTTAGCTAAAAGAAAGGCAGCTGGACTTATCCTAACCCGAAGCCAAATGACTGCACATGCACGTCGCAATGCACAAAAGAAAAACCGAATCAGTGCCCGTGCATATTATCAGCGGAAAAAAAATAAGGCAAATGGTGCCCGCAACAACCCAACAAGTGTTTCAGAGACCAATGACGCAGAATCGCTACCGAAAAATCAAGATAATGAGCCCGGTATTTCTCAAGAACTAATAGGACCTCATAGCCCACGGCTATTGCGACAGAATGTTCGATGTAATAGTCCTAATTTGCGTATTGATGCCATAGTAGCGAGTAGTTCCCACTATTTACGTACAAGCAGTCCCCTAGATTTATCAATAGCATCTCCTTTACGAACGCCAAGTATTAGTTCTATAAATTCAGAAGAATCAACATTACGCCCAAATAGTCCTAACTTAGACACATCCTTTAATACTGTTAAATTCAAACAAGACATTAAAATGAAATTTCGTAAATATCAAAACGTTAAAACTCAGCAAATACACGATTTAAGAAAACAATTGGCAAAGGCTAATAAAGAGAAACTAATGTACAAAAAGAGATACATGAGACTACATCAAGAATTTAAGAAATTAAAACAGAGTAATTTAGAAGTGAGACGAATCCCAACGAAGCCAAAAAATATAGACCTGCAAAAACGTATCCGTAAGATTGTTGTTCAGTTTTTTGAGGATGATGAAAATTCAAATCTTTGCCCAGGTAAAAAGGATACTGTCACACAAAATGGAGTAAAAAAACAGAAAAGGCTGATGAAAGACACAATTAAAAATTTACACAAAAAGTATTTGACTTCGGGCTACCCTCCAATCAGTTACGTCACTTTTACAAGAATGAGGCCGTTTTGGGTCACGCAGCCAAAATTAAACTTGAGAAATACATGCCTATGTGAGAAACATGAGAACATGGATCTTGTTATATCATCTTTAAAAAGAAATCGTATCATAAAAGAAAACACCACGACTGAAATTCTAAGTAGTATTTGCTGTGATATTTTTAAGGTAGAATGCCTGCAAAGAACATGTCCTGTCTGTAAGAATCGTCATTTAAATTATCAAGAATTTGATAACTCCAAAGATGTTATTTATTGGAATTGGAAGAAGATAAAAAAGAATTACAAAAAAAATGGAGTCGATAAAATAGCCGTTAATGTAGAAAAAGTAAAAATAACCGTTAAACCATTACAACTAATCAAAATATTTGAAAACAATCTGAAACCGTTCTTAACACATTGTAGTAATATACGAAATCAAAGTCAAGCTTTTAAGCACTACAAACAAAACATGACTGAAAAGGATTGTGTCGTTCACATTGACTTTAGTGAGAACTATAGCTCCAAGTACGGGTCCGAAATACAATCTATGCACTTTGGTGGCAGTCGTCAACAATTCACATTACACACTGCTGTAATTTACTATAAAAATAAGGAAGAGAATATAACAACTCAATGTTTCTGCACTATTAGTTCTTCACTGCGCCATGATGCTGCCGCCGTTTGGGCTCACCTTGTTCCAATATTAGAAGAAATTAAACAGGAAGCTCCAATTGTTCAGAATCTTATTATTATTTCTGATTCTCCATCAGGCCAGTATCGGAATAAGAAAATTTTTTATATTATGTCCCAACTCAGTATTTACTGCTCTTCTCTGACTAACATAATATGGAACTATAGTGAATGTGGTCATGGAAAAGGTGCGCCAGATGGAGTAGGTGGGCTACTGAAGCGAACGGCGGATCGATTTGTTGCACACGATGGTGATATGAATAATATAGACTCTTTTGTAAACTATTTAAAATCTGCTGTCCAAGGCGTGAAAATTAGTACTGTAGAAGAATATGAAGTTGAAGAAAAGGACTGGCTTCTCCCTACAAATTTGAACACATTTCGTGGAACATTGCAAGTCAAACAAGTCATTTGGACTAAAGAAGCTAAAAATCGTATAGTTTTACGTCGACTTTCTTGTATAGAAGATGAATGTATGAAATATGTTGTTAAATGTCCACATGGCAAACATCTAGACTTCCACAATTTGTCAACCGAACACGAAATTAAGTCTAAACCTCAACTTTCTACTTCGAGTAATAAAAAATCCAGAACTAAATCCAAAATAGATATCACTAAAATGCGACCAGTAAAGTTAACTGACAAATTAATTTTGTTCCCACAACCATCACATTCAAAGTATTTTACACCATCAAATACATTAAAAATCTCGGAAAATGCGGCACCCAGATCATCCTCTTCGACAAAAATGTCTGAAAATTTGCTATTGAACTATGTAGATCTTGATCAAAGTACTCCTGCCTGTTCATTTTTAGAGAAAATTGACACGAACATTTTAGTTGGTTTAGAGGAATCAACTCAATTCGTAAATAAAGAGGATACGGTAAAAGCATCTAATAGATTTTCAAGTCCTACCGTGGAAGACAGTGACACCGATGAGGAAATATTTAGAATAAAATCTAAAATTAACTTTAAAAAAGAAAAAAATGAGCCACGTAAACCAACTCCTGACATCAAACAGAGATTTAATTATATATTTGGTTGCAGTGACACTGATGATGACTTATTTTGATCTGGGCTGATTTGTTTTTAAAATTTTTATTTTTATTGTTTTTAGTTTTAATTGAAAAAAAAAAGGTTTAATTGTTGTAACAGATAATAATTATAAAAGTACGTAATTAAGTGCTGTGATTAACTATAGGTATACTACATAGTCTTCTATGACTTAAAAGTCTAATTATGGTGCAATTTAATAAAAGTGGAGTACGAAGACGGTTCAAGTTCTGTAGTGATTTATGTTGAACTTAAAGGCTGATTAACATAATAACCAAATTATACTGACAGATTTAATTTAAGTTTTTTTTTTAAGGGTAAAGATTATTTGCTAGATGTAAGATATAAGCGATCTCTATGTAATCTATGATACTTACGCACTGAGAACAAAGATTTTAAAAATATTAAATTAAGTGATAATTAAAGCTGTGATTATTGTAGTGTTGTTATGATTAAGGTTAAACTTAAAAGGCTGATTAATTAGGTATATAAAGTTTTCTTATATAAAGTTTCTATTCTTAGTATTGTTGAACCTAGAACGCCACAATGTTTTAAGTGTACACATGGCAAAACAATTAGCTTGATCGCCACATTAATAAATGTGTATTGTACAATAACGTACAAGAAATTTTTGTTTTTTATACTTCTTTTAAATAAACACAATGATAATAAAAAAAAACATTATTTTTTATTCTAAGAAAATAATACCCTTAGTTCAGGTATTCAGTTCTTAGTCACTCCTTCAAAAATGTATAAGCCTACTATTTCTTTTTTGATGTTCAAAGGTGGATAGATTATCATATCGCTGTATATGTATATCACATCGGTGAATAAAATCATATCGGTGCACAGAAAAGATAATCGGTGCCGGATTGTCACATCGGTGGAAACCAGAATTCAAACTGAATTTTCTCCATAGTCTTAAAAGATACGTTGATGGTTACCAATAAGGGAGTATTTAGTATCCTAAATATTACATTAAACATGAAAAAAATAAAAAATATATATAAATGAAAAAGTTCACCGATATGATAAGAAAAATGGCATTTGTTGAAATTCACCCATCAATTATAATATTTTATTAATAGAATAGTTTTTTTTTAGGTAGGTGTAATATTGATTAGTCTTTGTTTATAGATTTTAAATTTGAAGGATATTATTTTTAGATTTTTTCATTACTTTATTTTTTTAGTCTTTGTTTCTAAATTTTAAATTTGAAGAATACTATTTTTAGATTTTAATTTATTTTTTTACTTTATTTAAGACTAAGGAAATTGGTTGGAAATATGGTTGTTGAAATTATAAACATTGATGGGCAGATGGTACCAAAGTTTGTCGTACCGATCATAGGGGACGGAGCTTGCCTTTTTAGGTCTCTTTCTTTTTTGATGCACGGAAATGAAGAAATGGCATTCGAAATACGTGAACAAATTGTTGATCACTTAAAGCAAAACTGGGATGAGTTTTCTGGTCTTTCTGAAAATGGATGTGATGATAACTACACTACATCAGACGAATACTATGCTGATATGATTCTGTCTTCAACTTACGGCACATTATGCGAGTTGACAGCAGCAGGCAGAATATATAATTTTATTTTTGAGGTTTACCGCAATTGCAAGTTATATGTAAAGGTTGGTGCTGAAGGTTGTCCAGTTAAGCGCCTTCGCTTTTCAGGCGATCTATCTGGTGGCCATTTTGAAGCTTATGTTTCAGATGAGGAACAATTTTCTGAAGTTAAAATAAATTCTAAACTCAATCCAATCTCTGTAAAGGCTAAGAAAATTACTTCCAGACGTGTTGAAGTAGTAGATAAAATACCTGTGTCATCAACTGATTCAGATCTTTCTACCGACTTTGCTTCCAAACAGCCAGTTGATGTATATATTTATCAGTCGACTTGCTCGATACCTCAAAAGAAAAATAAGAAGCGTAGAGCTAGATATACAGCAGCAACGAGAAAAAATCAACTAAAACAGGCCCAAAAAAAGTATTCAAAAAGTAACCGTACACCTTATCGGAAAGCGGCATCCAAATATATAAAAAAAAACTCAGAAGTGCACAGGCAAGATGCTGCTAATTATCAGCAGGCACATCCTGAAGTGCACAGGCGAGCTGCTGCTAATTACCAGCAGGCACATCCTGAAGTGCACAGGCAAGCTGCTGCAACTTACCAGCAGGCACAACCTGAAGCGCACAGACGAGCTACTGTTAATTACCAGCAGGCACAACCTGAAGTGCACAGGCGAGCTGCTGCTAATTACCAGCAGGCAAATCCTGAAGTACATAGAGCGGCTCAGTCACAATACAACACGAAGGCAACTGCAAGTCCCTGGATTACAAAGTACCTTTCAGGTATGTCTTACAATCCAGGAATGGCTTACGACAACGATTCAATGGTGAGTATAGGCAATATGAATAATAAGTGTCAGTGTTGCAATGCACTCAAATGGAAGGACGAGACTCTTGGAATGTGTTGTGGCAGTGGAAAGGTGCAACTCGAAGCATTACATAGTCTTCCTGATCCTCTATACAGTTTAGTAATGGATCTGCACCCTAACCATAAGCATTTTATGAGTAATATTCGTAAATACAACAATTGTTTCCAGATGACATCTTTTGGTGCAAAACAGGTGGTGGAGGATGGCTTTATGCCAACATTTAAAGTACAGGGTCAGGTCTATCATTTGGTTGGAAGCATTTTACCGGAACCAGGTGAGAAAGCTAAATTCTTGCAGATTTATTTCGTTGGAGAAGACGATAGAGAAGTAAGTCTAAGGTGCTCAAATTATCAAGGATTGAAACCAAGTTTAGTTAAACAGTTACAAAAAATGCTTCATGATGTTAACCCTTACATTAAAGACCTCAAAAGCACCATTGATAAAATTCCCCCCACCTGTGAATCGTTTAAAGTAGTCATTCATGCCGACAAGAAACCACTTGAAGGTCATAGAGGACGTTTTAACGCCCCAACAACCAACGAAGTTGCTTTGGTGATGGTTGATCAGCAATTTGAGAAACGGGACATTATATTGGAAAGCCGTAGTACTTCTTTACGTCGGATAAGTGAACTGCATCGGTCATACGATGCCTTGCAATATCCCATAATATTTTGTTATGGCGATGATGGTTATTCTGTCAACTTGCCTCAACATGATCCCAAAACTAAATTGCCTCTAAAAAAATGGTTTCGGCAGCCAGTTTCTATTCCTTCCGTATAATGATAAGAGACGGTGAAGATAACATTCTCCCGCGTTTTATCGCTCTTTTTAGTCAGTATTTAGTAGATCAATACGCTAAAATAGAAACTGAGAGACTCAATTATATACGACATCAGGCAAAGTTACGTGCAGATAATTACGTACATCTTAAGGATGCAGTTAGACGACAAGATGCTGATGCCAATCAATTGGGGCAAATGGTAGCACTACCGTCCTCTTTCACTGGTGGTCCGAGGTACATGCACGAGCGTACCCAGGATGCGATGACATATGTACGCAACTACGGTCGGCCTGATCTCTTTGTGACGTTTACATGCAACCCTCGCTGGGACGACATTACCAAAGTTTTACTTCCTGGACAAAAGTCTTGTGATCGTCACGATATAATTGCTCGAGTGTTTCATATAAAAGTTAAAAAACTGATTAATATATTGATTAAAGGACAAATATTTGGAGAAATTCGTTGCTACATGTATTCGGTTGAGTGGCAAAAACGTGGTCTTCCACATGTCCACATTCTTCTATGGCTGAAAAGTAGCATAAAGCCAGACTCTATCGACAAAGTAATCTGCGCTGAAATACCTGACCCTGCACTTGACCAAAAACTTTACGAAATAGTAAAGTCGAACATGATTCATGGCCCTTGTGGAAGCTTTAATCATAAATCTCCTTGTATGAAGAACAAGAGCTGCACTAAAAGATATCCCCGACCTCTATTGAGGGAAACACAAACAGGTGATGATGGCTATCCACAGTATCGGAGACGATCCCCTAGCGAAGGCGGTTTTACCGTTAATATTCATGGTGTGGATCTAGATAACCGTTGGGTAGTTCCTTTTAACCCTGTACTATTAAAAACTTTTAACGCACATATAAACGTTGAGTATTGCAACTCTGTGAAATCAATAAAATATGTATGCAAGTATGTTAATAAAGGATCGGACCAGGCTACATTTGCACTAGAAAATGAAAAAGATGAGGTGAAGATTTATGAGAGCGGAAGGTACATAAGTAGCTCAGAAGCAGTGTGGCGAATTCTTGGGTTTTCCATACATGAGCGTTTCCCCACAGTTGTTCATTTAGCAATTCATTTGGAAAACGGTCAGAGAGTTTACTTCAACTCAAATAATCTCGCTGACAAAATAGCTAATCCACCAAAAACGACGCTTTTAGCTTTTTCGAACTATGTCAATCAGATAACTTTGCTAAAATTCTACTTTACTCTGAGGTACCCGCATATTACATATGGAATAAGAGTAATTTTGTAAGACGAAAAAGAGGAGTAACAGTTGATGGTTGGCCTGGTGTGATGAAGGAACACGCCTTAGGTAGAGTCTATACTGTTCACCCCAACAATACGGAGTGCTATCATCTGCGTTTACTGCTACATGAAATGCGGGGCCCAACTTCATTTGAAGCACTAAAAACTGTGAATGGTGTGTTGCAGCCTACTTTCCAAGCTGCTTGCAAAATGTTAGGTTTGCTTGAAGATGACCTACACTGGCATGCGACGTTGGAGGAGGCCGCGCTTTGTCAGTCAGCAGCAAAAATGCGAGAACTGTTCACAATTATGTTAGTCTTTTGTCAAATATCAGACCCAATAGCTCTGTGGGAAGTCTTCAAAGACTATTTGTCTGGCACAGGCTGCAAAAAGAGATCGGAGACAATGTAGAGAATTTCAAAGACCAAATTTTAAATGAATGTCTATCTGATATTGAAGAAGCAGTGTTAACATTAGGTGGAAAATCGATAGATATGTACGGTTTGCCAAAACCAACCAAGCCACAAGTTGCCGGTAATAGGGAGTATATGAGAGAAACTAATTTTGATACAGTAGCTTTGGAAAGATTTGTAAATAATAATACGCCATCGTTGACTGCCGAGCAAACGTCTGTATATAACCAAGTCATGACAAGTGTAGCAGTAAGTGAAGGAAAAATTTTCTTTCTGGACGCCCCTGGTGGCACAGGTAAGACTTATCTTTTAAACTTGCTCTTGGCAAAAGTAAGAAGCACTCGAGACATAGCTTTAGCTGTAGCGTCGTCTGGGATTGCTGCTACATTATTAGAAGGAGGTAGAACTGCACACGCTGCCTTAAAACTACCTCTAAATCTTACAAATGTAGAGACACCTTTATGCAATATACCAAAGCAAAGCAATCTTGCCGAAGTGCTTAAAAATACTAAACTAATAGTATGGGATGAAATAACGATGGCGCACAAAAGAGGAGTTGAAGCCTTGAATAGGAGTTTGCAGGACATACGAAATAATAAAAACATAATGGGTGGTATGACGGTGTTGCTGGCAGGAGATTTTCGACAGACTTTACCGGTAGTGCCTAAAGGTACGTGCGCAGATGAGATCAAACATGCATCAAAAGATCTTTCTTATGGCCTTCAAGTAAAGTTCTAAAACTTACTCGAAACATGAGAGTACATCTCAGAGGTGAAGTTTCTGCCGGCAGATTTGCAGATCTTCTTCTTCAAATCGGAAACGGAAACTTTCCACAAATAGATGGGTTGATACAAATACCATACGAATTATGTACTGTGGTATCAACAGTTGAGGGACTTGTAGATAAAATTTATCCTGATATTAAAAATATTAAAGGCAAACCGATGGAGTGGTTATGCGAGAGAGCCATTTTGACTCCCAAAAACGACCAAGCCGCTGCGATCAACGAAATGTTGATAAATACATTCGAAGGCGAAGAAATGATTTACAATTCTGTTGACACCATGGTCGATATGGACGAGTCGGTTAATTATCCTGTAGAATTTTTAAGCTCTCTTAATCCGCCGGGTCTTCCGTGTCACAGACTTATGTTGCGTGTAGGTGCTCCTGTCATGTTACTTCGAAATTTACATCCTCCAAAATTGTGCAATGGAACTAGACTCCAAGTAACAGCTCTCCGCCGCAATGTTATTGAGGCGAAAATACTAACTGCATCTGCCAGAGGAGAAACAGTATTCGTGCCGCGTATACCATTGATACCAAATGACCTTCCGTTTGAATTTAAAAGATTGCAGTTCCCAATCAAGGTTTGTTTCGCGATGACTATTAATAAGTCACAGGGATAAACTCTAAAATTTGCTGGAGTTGATTTGCGGCAAGACTGTTTCTCCCACGGCCAATTTTATGTGGCTTGCTCACGTGTTAGCTCTCCAACTAGCCTGGTTGTTTTAGTGCCCGCTTCCGAATTAGTGAAAAACATCGTATATAGAGAAATACTGTGAAGGATTTTGGTAGATACCGGTCCTTTACAGCAGGTATTTCTTTACAGTATTCCTCAAATATCACACGTAGTAGAGGACAATTAGCCATGAAGAAAGGTCTATTGTTATTGTTATAATACCTAATTCATAATTATCTAGAAAAAAAGAATTTATACTCTATGCAGACGACGTAAAATAAAATAGTAACGAAGTCAAATATTACATTGAATATTCGAGTCTGATGTTGAATATATAGTTTTTAGAATTTTTGGTCTGTTTGTTTGTATGTATGTTCCGGCTTGCACAAACACGGATGAGCGGATTTAGATGATATTTGGCACACAGATAGTTTATAACCTGGATTAACCTATAGGTTATTTTTTAATCCCGATTGTACGTTCCCGTCGGATATTTTTCGACATCCACGCGGGCGAAGCCGCGGGCAAAAGCTAGTAACTAATAGAAGTGATATCTGACAATAAATCCGGCACTTGCAATTTGAAAACCTTTAGTCTATGAAAGTCGATTTTCAGCCCATCTTGCGGCGGTGTGCGACGGTGTATTTTGAGGGTGCTACTCTCGTAAAGGAGGGCTGTAGGTAGTGTCATCGGAAATGTGTTGATTATGTCACAGTCGGCGAACGAGCCGTCTTTATGAAGGTAAGGATCACACCTATAAGTATTATAAGTAGTGTACCTATTTGGCTTACTTCTCCCAAGGGATTACCTTACCATACATAATGATCGGACTGGTGTAATAAAATCGCAGCACGATTTTCTCACGTATTGAATTTTCAAGTCTCGATGAACCGAGAATCCAACAGTGTAGCGCAAGTAGGTCCTTGCGTGTCGAAAAAACACAGCGATCGATTTTCAACTCTCTGCGGTACGCAGTGCTTTGGAAATCAAGTGTACGAAAAAATCCCGCCGCGATTTTATTACGTCCGTGAGTATGTTGGCTAGCCGTCATGCGCGAAACCGTTCATAATGGTATGCCCACGGAATAACTTGTTCTGTGGGTATGCCCCCTGGTCGCGAGATATGTTCGAATGGGTTACCGTGGCGTGGCCCTGGCAAAGGCAACTGAAGGAACACGGGTGGGTCTTAGTCAGTAAGTCTGTCACGCCCTCCTGCTCCACCCAGAGCAGGACGTCATTTGATGATTTCCCACCGAAAAAAAAAACCTCCTAATCGTGGATGCAAAAACGAACTCGAAAATGTTAGAACCTCTGATAGGATGTTTCTTTTGACTTTTTATAAATTGCATCAAAGTTTGTCAAGATATGCAGAAGAAAAGATAAACTATGGTTATACGAGCATTTTTGCCATCCCAGCGGCAGGCATAGGCACTGGTTGGGGTAGCTGCGAGCATGGTCTCCTAGGCCGTGGCCTAGCAGGTCTAGGTGGAAATCTGCGTCAGCCCAACTATACCTACCAAATTCTTTTTGCAGTTCTGTTCGCACCTGCGTCTTCTTACACCCGTTCCCGGCTATATCTTGTAATTGTTTATGAAAAGGCATTTAAATACTAGGACAGTCTATACGAGGCTGTACTACGCCCAGTCCGAGTTGGTAGATGTTACATTTATTCGAATACATATATTTTTTTGTTTCTAGGACATGCCAGTTTCGTCACGATAAAACATCCTTCATCGTCATGAGAGCAGTGGTGATGAAATAATTACACAAACTAAAGCGCCTGGCTGGGTGCGAAGCGTATTTCCATTCTGTACAAGGCTAGAACGCAAGGGTGTGAAACTACTCGCGTATAGATTGGAAGTCAATTTTTAATCAAGGTCTTCCAATCTATGTATACAAGAGTAGTACGCAAATACTCGTGTATACTTTGTAGTGGCCAAAGTAACTAAATTGTTCCATAATATACAGTGCTACTCCGCATGCAAACTAATCCGGTAGGTATAGACGAGCGGCCGGCGAGTGTCAGAAACGACATAGTTTGGGGAGTTTAGGTTAGGTTAGGTTGAAACTGCGACCTCCTACGCACGAGCCGAGCGAGCGAAGCGAGCGGTGCCGCGGGAGCGGCCGGCGAATGCCAGAAACGACATGATTTGGGGAGGTTAGGTTAGGTTAAAACTGTGACCTCCTATGGAAACGCCTTGATTCTGTTGACGTGCCCTGTCAGCGAAGTGTCCTGTCGAGCGTTGCCACTTCCCCTTTATTTTATTCGTCAACCCCACACCTCTTCCGGCCTTTAAATCGATTTCAATACACGAAAATTCGAAAGTTAGGTTACAATATTTAAAAAAAAAACTCAAAGGGGGGGGGGTTTCCAAACTTTTCCTTCACAGGAGAGGCTCTACACCCCCCCTTCTCCCCTCTAACACCCCTTAAATCGAAGCCCGGCAATCAGAAGTCCTACCAAATTCCTATGGTGGCATTCTGGCCTTGTATAAATTGGAAAGATGCACGTGCGCGTCTACGTTACAAACTTTATGTATACAACTAGTACGCAAAATTCGTGTATGCATTGTAATCACAAGTTTAAAAATTGCATTACAAAGTATACGCGAGCAAGATTCCTATGGTTGCGTTTAGGCCTTGTACAGAATGGAAATACGCGGATGCGAACCTACTACCTGTACCACTGGGCCACCCAATTCCGTGGGGCCACCACTCCAGTTACGTAAGCAGGTACTTATTCAAACACAGAATGATTAGATAAAAGTATTTTATTTAATCTCTTCCCTGAAATCACATACCAGAGTTCATAATATTTATCTACTTAATTATAAACACAGATTAAACTTATCTACATGACGCTAGTGTTTTCCTTGACCTTTCCTAATCAGAATACTGCATATTTATGGCTACCCAGTAGCTACTCTGTAAACTGAACTACCCACCTACTACCAGCTACCACCTATGTAGGTACCTAAATTACGTCGAATTGCCACCCCATCGGACTTTAAGAGTGAGTGCCCCTGTGTCTGCGCACATCCTCGTGCGCTATAATATCTCCCGCGCCGATGGCTAGTCTCCGTTGAGATTGGCCGCCGTGGCCTAAATACGGTCTGTAGGACTATATACCTAAATTACGTTATCGTATGGCATTTTACTAATACTTATAACGTTTGATTAGCTAATCACAGGACAAAAACTGCATTATTAGAATATAAATATGTTTTTCTTCAAAATCAATCGTGCTAGACAACTTTGGAATGTTTTGATTGAACCATTATAAAAAAGTGTGAAACACTCTATGCAAAGTTAACACTATAAGCGATCTCATGCAGTTCTTTTTAAATTTTATAATAAAGCCATTATTGCCTCAACCTCATAAAATAAATAAAAAAAACCGGTCAAGAGCGAGTCGGACTCGCGCACCGAGGCACAGTGGGCTGGGATTACAAGGTTGGGTCTTAAGAGATCAAATGTATTTTTTTGGTATCTAGGCATAAATTTAAAACGTTTTTATTCTTTGACTTTTTTTAGTTTAACGAGTACTTTCGGAGATATAGCCATATCAAATTTGTATGAAGAGTCATGTTATTTTAGTTAAGCAATTTATTCCAATTAAATTGAAATTGAAAATAATGTATACTAAACGGCCTGAAAACCTCAATACCTACTTAGTTCTTTAAAAAAAAAAACAATGTTCGACATTTTCCACCACCATAGGTAGGTATGACGTAATTTGTTTTGAGACTTATTTTCGGGAATCAAGGGATAAGAGTGCGCGAGCGCAACAACAAGTTATGACGTGTCGTAACGTGATTGGTGCAACGATAGGGTATCTACGGAATGTTCGGTTGCATTCAAACGTACTTCAGTGTTCTATTACCCAACATAATAGACGCACTACCCCCACACATTCATTACTTACTTATTTGTTATTTTGTATTTGTGAAAATGTTTGAAAATTTAGTGACAAACCTTGATCTTTTCGTTATTTTAAAAAACAGTGGCAGTATTAAAAATAATGACAGTTTGTGTAGTGAGATAAGGTCTAAATTTTTAGTCGAATTAAGTGATGATCACGAAAAGACCTTAAAGTTGTTTTATGCAAAATTTTGTTATAATTTAAATAGAAGATGGGAAAACGCTTATCGTAAAGAAAATATATTCAGAACTAAAAATAGTGAATGGTTACAAGAAAACATAATATGGCCAGACTTTATTAAGTGTTTAATAGGCAGTAATGAAGATCAACCAGCACTGAGTACATCAACTCAGTATGTATCACCATCAAAAGTTTCTGTCGGTGTCTCCACCGAACGAAGCCCAAGAAAACCTTTTTGTGAATTAGCGCCTAAACAGAAAAAAAGACGTGCAGAAAACTTTCATTTAACTTCGGACGAAATAAAATATGCATATTTTGAGCAGTTGAAAGCGGATGGGAATGAGGAGGTTGCTAAAATACTAGAACATTTACTAAAGAATCCCCAAGATGTAAAAAAAGTTAAAAAGTGCATATCTGTTAAAGAAACAAAACCTGTGTTTTCTCCGGATGAGGCTTTAGGGTTATTTTTATCACTTAAGCTGACCAAGTGGCAATACAATACTTTAAGAAAAAGTGTTAACGGAAAAGACAGTAATATATTTCCATCTTATTATCAAGTGCAACATGCGAAACAGAAATGCTATCCACCAAAAGATGCTATTACAGTGACAGAAACCTCAGCTAAAATAAAGTTACAAGCTCTATTGGATAAACGACAACAAGAATAATGACGTCACTCGTCATAGATAGTGGTTGTAAAGAATTTACACTAATCAGTAAGTGGGGATTTGACGGTGCTTCTAATCAAGCCAATTACAAACAAAAAATGCAAACAGACGATGAACAAGAAAGTCAACTTGACGATTCAAGCATATTTATGGGTAGTTTAGTGCCAATAAAATTAGTGTGCGGCGAACAAGTTATCTGGCAAAACGATTCACCAAATTCATCTTACTGGTGTCATCCAATCTTTTTCGAATTTGTGAAAGAAAATAAAATAACGATATTGCGGGAAAAAAGTGCTATTGAGGAAGAGATTGCAAATTTAGTGAAAACAGAAGTTGGAGAAATAAAAATTTCACTCTTTATTAATGACTATGATAGACGGAAAAACAACATCAATTTTATGTGATACTTCATCTCAGAGATGCGACATTTGTAAAGTCACTGCAACAGAGATGAATAATTTGCCCTTAATTGCATCAAAACCGACTGATCCAGATCTCTGTAAATACGGATTGTCATCATTGCATACCTGAATACGAATGATGGAATGCATTCTGCATATAGCCTACAGATTAACGATACAGACATGGACAGTAAAGGGAGACAACAAGTGCATCATGGAAAGAAGAAAGAAAGACATAAAAGACGCTTTTAAAAATAGAATGGGACTTCTGATTGATGTTGTTAAACAAGGGCACGGCTCCACGAATGACGGAAATACTGCTAGAAGATTTTTTGCAAATCCAAACATGACTGCTGAGATAACTGGTGTTAATGAAGAATTAATAAGGCGATTTGCAATCATTTTAGAGGCAATTTCATCAGGTTACCACATTGACACAGCGAAATTTCACGAATATGCTCCAGTGATCATGCAACTGTATTTGGAATTATACAGCTGGTATTATATGCCTTCAAATGTTCATAAAGTTCTTATGCATGGTGCAGCTATTATTGAGTTTTGGTCTAATACCAATTGGACAGCTATCTGAAGAAGCTGCTGAAGCTAGAAATAAAGACTTTCGTAGGTACCGCCAACACCATTCCAGGAAATGCAGTAGAAAAACTACAAATGAAGACATTTTAAATAATTTACTGACCAGCTCTGATCCACTCATCTCAGCGAAACGTCACAAACTTCGCAGAAAACATAAAACTTTGTCAGTAGAAGCACAAAGTTTATTAGTAATTGAACAAGCGGAAACATTTGAAGATGACGAATACGAAAATTTTGCATTCGTTAATGTGGATACCCTTTTTTTTTTTTTTTTTCAGGATGGGAAATCATCAAGTGACTTCTCCCGCTCTGGGCGGAGCGGGAGGGCGTGTCAGACTTTTACTGACTAAAACCCACCCGTGTTCCATCAGTTGCCCATGTGCCAGGGTCACGGTATCTCTTTCGAACAATCACGCGACCCCGGCAGGCATCGGTCCTAGTAGACCCCTGCACTGCTGCTGACATCTCTTTGAGGCGCGCGTGGAACACTGCGCGCCGTCGACCCGAGCTTGGTCCTTACCGGGCGGCGAGCTACCCATTGCTCGCCACCCGCAAGCTCGCGCCTACGGTGGCCGGGAGTCCGCAATCGACTCCCGACGCCCGGGGCGTCTCCTCCTGCGGCGGCTAGGGACGTGAGGGCGCAGAGACTGCCACTCCCTCACGCGCCCCGCCTCCTTCTTCGCGAGCATTACTGCTTCGCAGGAGGTGGCGGCTTCCCATTCCCTCTCGCTCCGTACCATGGCTCGCACCAGGGCCGGACGCGAGAGGTCGCCGCCGCCGATCGCCTCCACGAGGACACGGCGGTGCTCCGCCCAGGCAGGGCACACCTCCACCGTATGCTCCACCGTGTCCTCCAGACGATCCTCGCAATGGAAACACCCGGACGTATCCTCCCGCTTTATCCTGAACAGGAACCCACCGAAGCACCCATGCCCGGTGAGAACCTGCGTCAGGCGGAAGGTGAGGACGCCGTGACGCCTCTCTATCCACTCCTCAAAGAGGGGACTTACCGCCGCAATTGTGGCGTGCCCAATGTGGATACCCTTGACAGTGATTAAATTAAAACAGTGCAGTGGCCAGTAGTGATTGTGATTTTTACTTATTTATTTATTTTATTAGTCCTTAGTGGATTAGGCCTAAAGGGGAGACCACTACATAAAAAAAAACGCGCCTAGTTCTTAACCTCTATGGTGGTGTGGAATAGAGAACAAAATTTGAAATTGCGACCAAATCGCAGAAAATCGCAACCCGAGAATAGGCGCTAAAATAGGACAAATATACGTACTATGCATACGTAGAGTCAACTCTTTGAGAAAATTTGAGAATTTCGAGATTTTCACATTTTTAGGGTTCCGTTGCCAAATGGCAAAAAACGGAACCCTTATAGATTCGTCATGTCTGTCTGTCTGTCCGTCCGTCCGTATGTCACAGCCACTTTTTTCCGAAACTATAAGAGCTATGCTGTTGAAACTTGGTAAGTAGATGTATTCTGTGAACCGCATTAAGATTTGCACACTAAAATAGAAAAAAAAAAACATAAGTCTTCAAAAATGGTAATTAGGTTTCTATTATCATTTTTTTCTAAACTGAATAGTTTGCGCGAGAGACACTTCCAAAGTGATAAAATGTGTCCCCCCCCCCGTAACTTCTAAAATAAGAGAATGATAAAACTAAAAAAAATATATGATGTATATTACCATGTAAACTACCACCGAAAATTGGTTTGAACGAGATCGAGCGAGTAGTTTGTTTTTAAAACGTCATAAATCGTAATCCGCAATATACCTTACATTCAATCAACTGAAATATAAAATTAAAAAAAAACATTTATTTTTAAACCGAGAATACCTACAGGTTTGTACGGAACCCTCGGTGTGCGAGTCTGACTCGCACTTGGCCGGTTTTTTTTTTCTTTTGCTTCATACAAAAATTACTTTGGATATTTATAACTCCGAAAATACTAAGTTATCTGAACGACCCTCATAGAAATAATTACTTATAATCGATAGATAAATGCAACACAATTTTTAAATTTTCAGAAAAATAAACTTTTTTTTAAAAATGTTAAGTCCTTTACCGGCCCGTTTCAGCCCACTGTGCGAGGGTTCCATACCATCTTTATACAACATGTCCCAAAATTCAACGATAAGCCGGCACCAGAGGATGGACCTACTAATGACTACTCGAGAAAAAAAAAATACCTCTACTTTTTTTTAAATTACTTAAAAAAATGGAAATTCTTCGAAAATGTATACCCCTTAAGACACTTTTAACTACCATGACCACAATTTTTCAAATATTTCAGTTTTTTTGTTTGTATCGGCAACCTAAGTAGTACTTCTATTCACCATAATCTTTGAAAATTACAGAATTTTCGTAGTTTTATACAAAAAAAAACAACCAAAAAAAATTATTTCCCTAAAATTTTGAAAGATCACGTTACGTTCACGTTACGTTACGAGATACGTTCAGTACACTTTAACTAATCGTAGTGTAAAAAAAAAATATGGAAACTACTATGGCAAGTTTTTTAAAAAAATTATCGCAACTAACCTAGATTTTAAAATGGTATAATACTTTAGGAAAACTAGCCACAAAAAAAAATAATGACACTTTTTCTAATCAAGAACCAAATTTCATAAGTTGTTGTTAATAGTAATCACTTCTACTATGTGCCCAAAATAGATTTTTGTTGTTGGAAAATGTTGAATGAATGAAACAAATGGTGTCAATAAATGTAAATTTATTGCATTATTAATAATATTATAATAAATGTTCGAACTGTTTACCACCGGCATTAATACAGGCACGACATCGCCTTAAAAAAGATCGTTTTATTCTTCGTGCATATCTTCTACTATTGATATGATCCGCAGCCTGAGTGATTTTTTGGCGAAGGTCGTTCAGTGTTGCAATGGGTTTCGAGTAGACTCTGTCTTTGAGACAACCCCAATAGAAGAAGTCCAGGGGGTTTAGATCGGGTGAACGGGGTGGCCATAAAATAGGACCAAGTCGCCCTATCCAACGCCCTGGATACTCTTGGTTTAATTATTCTCGCACAGGACGGGCATAGTGAGCTGGGCAACCATCATTTTGAAACCATATGTTTTGTGGATCACTAATGGGCATGTCTTCTAATAATACTGGCAAGTCATTTTGTAAAAAGTTCAAATAACTATTGCCATCCAAGTTTCCTTGTAATTCAAAAGGCCCAATCACTTTTCCATTTAATATGCCCGACCATAGGTTAACCTTGAATTGATATTGGGATTTGTCTTGTCTCATCAGGTGCGGATTTTCATTGCTCCAGCTATGTAGGTTGTGAAGATTTAAATAGCCATCTCTCTTGCAGGTTGATTCATCCGACCATAGAATATTATCCAAGAATTGGGGATCTTCTCTGTGCTTTTGCAGCATCACACGGCAAAATGCGACTCGTAGTGGATAGTCCCGCGGTAATAACGTCTGCACACGCCTGTAGTGATCTGGGTGAAGTCTGTGACGTTTTAGGATTCGATGTGCAGTACTTTTTGGGATTCCCGTAGCTATTTCTATGGCACGTACCGAGGTAGTTGAATCATTTTCAATTTCATTGAGATTTTCTTCGTCGCGTTCCGATCTAGGTCTTCCAGCATTTCTCCTGTCAGATGGTAAACGGCCCTCCGAGAACGCTTGATGCACATTAATAAATACGCGATAATTCGGGTATCTTTGAGCATTTGGGTACCTTTCTCGATATTATCTGCTAGCAGCGCTACCATTGCATCGGCACTCTCCATAAATGAGGTGCATATTAGCGTATTCCAACGGTGTGTATGGTAGCGGCATGATAAACGCTAAACAGTCCAAAATACGCCAAAAGTCCAATTCACAAAACACAGTCCAGTTCAAAATAATGCCAGGTTAGTACAGTTTGCAGATCACTTAATCCAGTCCAAAAAGCCAAGCCAAAAGTCGTTAGTACGAGAGTCACATCAATTGAATACGAAACGGTGCACAGTAAACAAAGAAGCAGAGCGTACTGACTTTGTACTTTGTAGAGAACAGCAACATTCCTACCTGCCCTATTGTTATTTAACAACAAACATCTATCTATCTCTCTCTAACGTATAATCGCTCTCTATCTATCTCTCTCTAACGTATACTATTTATCTCTTTCTGACTTCTGAACTTCACTGACTACGCACATGTCCCTTCCAAATTCTAAGAATTTGCGAAAGAAATCTATTTTGGGCACATAGTAGAAGTGATTACTATTAACAACAACTTATGAAATTGGTTCTTGATTAGAAAAAGTGTCATTTTTATTTTTTTGTGGCTAGTTTTCCTAAAGTATTATACCATTTTAAAATCTAGGTTAGTTGCGCTAATTTTTTAAAAAACTTGCCATAGTAGTGTCAATATTTTTTTTTTTACACTACGATGAGTTAAGAGCCCTGTTACAAAATTTGAACGCTCGAGTTTAGGTAAAAGACGGCAATCTTATGTATGTGTGCGTAGCTATCCACACATGCACAATACAAACAGTGTAACGCGAGTGTCGAGCCGGTCTAAACAATCTTGATCCGTTAGAATTATAATGCGGTATTTAGATATTTATGAAAATACTTATTTTATTTATCCAGTCTAATAAAGATTTCTAGACTAATAAAAAAAAAATACAACTATATGTTATGTAAAGTATACAATAAAAATAAAAAATTAAAACAATTACATATTGGTGCCGATTCTGTTGTACACCGAACTAAAGTAACAAAACTATCTCTAAAATTGCTTACTTTTAGCTATGAGAATTGTTACGCTATTCTGCAAGAAATAATCTCTTTTAAAAATTATTTTGACACGACTAAAATCAAATTTGACAATCGCGACTCAACGTGGTATTTTTAGGGTTCCGTTGCCAAATGGCAAAAACGGAACCCTTATAGATTCGTCATGTCTGTCTGTCTGTCTGTCCGTATGTCACAGCCACTTTTCTCCGAAACTATAAGAGCATGCTGTTGAAACTTGGTATGAAGATGTATTCTGTGAACTGCATTAAGATTTTTACACTAAAATAGAAAAAAAAAACAATAAATTTTTGAGTTCCCCATACTTAGAACTGAAACTCAAAAAAAAAAAAATTCATCAAACCTATACGTGTGGGGTAAAATGGTATTGAGGTTTCTAATATATTTTTTTTCTAAACTGAATAGTTTACGCGAGAAACACTTCCAAAGTGGTGAAATGTGTGTCCTCCCCCCGTAACTTCTAAAATAAGAGAATGATAAACTAAAAAAATATATGATGTACATTGGTGCCGATTCTGTTGTCACAAAATTCTCTAAACTAAACTAAAAATCACTAAAATTTGGTTTATTCCTGTCAAACGACGATTTCCTATTCTGAAATAGACTAAAATGACACAACTTAACTATATTTTAGTTTGACAGCACTAAGATTGCACGAGTTATTAGTTTAGTGAAAATGACAATTTTGTTTTTCTGAGTTTGCCGGTTTTCACCAAAAATGTTGACTAAAATAATTTATTTTAACTAAATCTGACTATTTTTAATCGCGATTAAAAAGGTGTGGAATAAAACTAGTGGTCACGAACTAAAATTCTCAACAACGCCTCGCCTTCACGTGCAAAAACAGTTCTGTACTTTTTATTTTCCTTTTGCTTATATCTTGAAAATGGCGTGTCCTATCGCAAAAATAATGAAATTTTCGACCCCCTTAGTATTCCCCGGAACATTTAAATCTCAACACGTGGGTAACATTTTTTTTATATTTTTCAAACAAAAGTGAAAAATTCCATATAAAACACGTCCAGGCTGCACCGTAGCACGCGCCTTCGTCTCTCAAAAAAATCATTCTACGCAATGCACACACAAGTAAACGTTGCGAAAACAAAAGAAAAAAAAAATACCACGCTGAGTCGCGATTGTCAAATTCGATTTTAGTCGTGTCAAAATAGTTTTTAAATTTAGAGATTTTTCCATGCAGAATAGCGTTACAATTCTCATAGCCAAAAGTAAGGAATTTTAGAGATAGTTTAGTTAGTTTAGTTCGTGGTCAACAGAATCGGCACCAATACCATGTAAACTTCCACCAAAAATTGGTTTGAACGAGATCTAGTAAGTATTTTTTTTAATACGTCATAAATCGTAAACCGCAATTTACCTTTCATTCAATCAACTCAATTATAAAAATTAAAAAAAAAAAACATTTAATTTCATAAACATAAACCTTTTGCATAAACCGAGAATACATACAGGTTTGTACGGAAACCTCGGTGCGCGAGTCCGACTCGCACTTGGCCGGTTTTTTTTCTTTTGGCTTCGCAACTTAGTACTTGTGCGCTACGCAATGAACAAGTGTACGCAAGTGGACGTGTTTTATATGGAATTTTTCATTTTTGTTTGAAAAATAAAAAATATATTACCCACGTGTTGAGATTTATATGTGTGGGGTTTTATAAAGGGGGTCGAAAATTTCATTATTTTTGCGATAGGACACGCCATTTTCGAGATATAAGCAAAAGAAAAAAAAATACAGTACTGTTTTTGCACGTGAGGCGAGGCGTTGCCGTTGGTGTGAATTTTTGTTCATGACCACTAGTTTTACTCCACACCTTTTTAATCGCGATTAAAAATTGTCAGATTTAGTTAAAATAAATTATTTTAGTCAAATTTTTTCTACAATCTATTAAAATAATGCTTTACTTGATAATTAACGAAACTCTTATTCAAAAAAAAAAAAAAATGCGAAGAGTAGCAAAATGTTGTAGTCGTAGTATATTTTTGCCTTCACGATACGAGTACCCGTAAACTGAGACGCGGGAAAAATTGACATAGATCCTTCCCCGTTGGGCGCTTGCGCCGTACTAAACGCTGCTCTTTTTTTTTTGGACAATGACTTCTCGTAGTTAACCCGAGGGTTTTTACTACTTAAGCGGGCTTTCCCTGCGAATGACTTTAGACACGAATCTAAGGCCTCCAGCCAGGGGCTTACAAACTAAAGGAAAACTACAAACTAAGCGACTAAGACCTAAGGGCACCCCCTGTGGGGTTCGGACCTCGGCTTAGGGAGTCACTGGTGGGGGGGATCAGCAAGGGATAGGCTGGATCTGGGGGGGTCGTTAACTAAAGGCTCAGCGACGCGGGCTGGCTCATGCAAGGGTCGGGGGAACTATTTGCTAGTCGGGAGTGTCGCGATGACGGACCTCGGCGGCGAGGTCGGTATGACGGACGTTTCGGTTTAAGTAAGGTGCTGGTGGCCCTATTGCTCTCCTGGAGGAGGGTAATGGGGTCATCAGGGTCGGTTAGAATATGCCGCGGACGGCGGGTCTTGCTAATGCGGGAGGGGATGTAGTTGGCTGCCGCGACAACCAGAGGGTTGCGGTGGGTTGCGGCCCTATCGAAGAAACGCTTGGAGATGCGTTTCATGAATTGATGGATAGTCGGGAGTTTAAGGTCGAGGTGGAGATTAGCATTCCGAACGTACCAAGGCGAACATGTGGCGTTGCGGAGAAAACGGTTTTGGAAACGCTGCTCGCTTGTGCATCGTAATTTATTCTAATTTAGAGTGATTTCAAAAACGATATTATGTCTAATTAAATGAACAGATTTAAATAAAACTTGAGAATTCGATTTGTTATAGAGCATACTTTATATTGACATGAATTTTTCAATGTAATTATGCTTTATTCAAACCAAAAAAACGCGATAAACTTGCGAATAAATCGTAAAAATTGCCATAAGACTTTATTTTTTTTTTCTAATTAATGTTATTAAAAATCAATATTCTTGTACTAAATATAACAACTAGATTATATATCTGTTGTTTTGTGTATTTTTTTTACTCAAATTTCTACAAATTAATGATAGAAATAGGAGTCTGAAATTGACCCTGCGCTGATTTTTACGAAAACTAGTTGTGGGATATTAATTACTACAAAGTAAACAAACAAGTTTTTGTAAATGTTCTACTAAAAGTGACAAAACAAAAGATTGATCTATTTTTAGGGTTCCGTTGCCAAATGGCAAAAAACGGAACCCTTATAGATTCGTCATGTCTGTCTGTCTGTCTGTCTGTCTGTCCGTCCGTCCGTATGTCACAGCCATTTTATTCCGAAACTATAAGAGCTATGCTGTTGAAACTTGGTAAGTAGATGTATTCTGTGAACCGCATTAAGATTTTCACACTAAAATAGAAAAAAAACAATAAATTTTGGGGTTCCCCATACATAGAACTGAAACTCAAAAATGTTTTTTTTCATCAAACCCATACGTGTGGGGTATCTATGAATAGGTCTTCAAAAATGGTAATGAGGTTTCTATTTTCATTTTTTTCTAAACTGAATAGTTTGCGCGAGAGACACTTCCAAAGTGGTAAAATGTGTGTCCCCCCCCCCCCCCCCGTAACTTCTAAAATAAGAGAATGACAAAACTAAAAAAAATATATGATGTACATTACCATGTAAACTACCACCGAAAATTGGTTTGAACGAGATCGAGTGAGTAGTTTTTTTTTAAAACGTCATACATCGTAAACCGCAATTTACCTTACATTCAATCAATTTAAATATAAAAATTAAAAAATATATATATTTTTAAACCGAAAATACGTACAGGTTTGTACGGAACCCTCGGTGCGGAGTCCGACTCGCACTTGGCCGGTTTTTTACATGTATTCGTCAATGCCAGAGTATTTATAATGATGAGATGAGAGGTAAATAAGGCGACTAAAATCTTAGATATTCGCGCAAAAATGTAAAATGGCTCTTAAAGTGTACTGAACGTTAAAATCTTTCAAAATTTTAGGGAAATAATTTTTTTTGGTTGTTTTTTTGTATAAAACTACGAAAATTCTGTAATTTTCAAAGATTATGGTGAATAGAAGTACTACTTAGGTTGCCGATACAAACAAAAAAACTGAAATATTTGAAAAATTGTGGTCATGGTAGTTAAAAGTGTCTTAAGGGGTATACATTTTCGAAGAATTTCCATTTTTTTAAGTAATTTAAAAAAAAGTAGAGGTATTTTTTTTTTCTCGAGTAGTCATTAGTAGGTCCATCCTCTGGTGCCGGCTTATCGTTGAATTTTGGGACATGTTGTATAAGGTGTATCTATTCATACACGAAATATTTTAAGAGGTACACCTGTAGGTGGTAAAGAACCGATAGCAACGAAAAAAAAAAAATTTCTAAGGGTTTTTTTAATTTAATATTTATAAATTATTTGACGCACATAAGAAATATTGGCTCCTTCTTATTTTTTACGGCCCGAGACACCACGGCCATGCTCGTGCCGTCCGGTCGCCGCCCTCGCAGCGTCAGGCGGGCCATTCATAGAATTTGGAGTAAAGGTTTTATGCAAAATGTCTCAAGTAGTTTTAAAATTATAATAATTACGAAAATTCAAAAACGTATAGAAAAATACGTATGAAAATTTTTTGCTTCTATAGCTTCTTTACCACCTACAGGTGTACCCCTTAAAATATTTCGTGTATGAATAGATACACCTTATATATATAATTCTACTGTACGTGTGTACGTCACTGAACTCCTCCTAAACGGCTGGACCGATTTGAATGGCTGGACCGATTAGTATGCGTTTGGGTGGTACCCTGGATGGTTTACATTCACTATTGGACCCGGTAGGTGGCGCTGTTATCGAGTTCTAGAAAACAGGACATCTGTACGGTCAGCTAGTATTATATAAATATTTTATAGTATTATATTATTGCATATAGTACCGATAGTCGAACTAATGTAATTTTTGTTGATGATTTTACCATTTTGGTACGGAACCCTAAAAAATCTTGTTTCCATCATTTTTAAAGTTAACTTTGTATGCAGGCCAGTTTTATGATTTTGAAATTAATTTTTTATTACTAACACTTTTAGAATTAGTTTTTACGCTAATAACGCTGTTATACGATAACTTACGGACTTTTTCGCTTTAATATAAGTTTCGAAAATTTAAGGAAGAATGATTGCTAAAAAATCTTAAAATCTTTTGTTTAACCGCCCCTAAGACGACCCACTGACCAAGTACTTTAACTTATCAAAATTGGGAGATTATTATTTATGGTTATCAATAGTTCACCAGATTTTGAGAAGTCAAATCATGTATTATTTGATCAATTAAGTGCTGTAGTAAAACTCTTACTTATCAGTAACATAGGTACTAACATCACATTCTGCAAATAAATTAGTAACATGAAAGTACATATAAACGTCATACCAACTCGTAACGGTCTGAAATATATCATCTATCAAAAATACATCAAGTTTAAGGAAACTTGTCAAATGTGACATTTTGGTAATATTCTCATCTCGCACATATTCTTTAAATTACTTTGATCGCCCAGTGTCAATCAATTCAAAACAACAAATGATTATAATTTCCTATTTATAAACTGTGTCACCATTTCTGCTACTCTTTCTGACGATTTTAATACAAATGCATGGTCAATATTTACTTCTCTCATTGGGATTTCTGGTTGGTATTTATGCAGGTCTTCCATGTATGAGACTGGAGCCCAGTCATCTTTACTGCCATAAATAATATTAGTTATATGCTTAATTTTGTGTAATACCTCAGTATTCAAACTTTTAACAGTATCCATTTCATCATAAGCTAAAAATAATATCTTTTCCCCAACTTTCGGATTCAAAAATTTCAGAATGCATTTTAAATATTGTGAAGGCAATAAACATATTTTTAAATATACTCCCACTATCAAATTGACTACTGCAGCTGGCAATAGACTTACCACAAGGTACAAAAATAGTATAAAACTATGAAATTTTCTGAGATAGTTATTTAAAAATTTTCCATTTCTGGTTTCTGCCATTTTTTGTAATGTTGGGAATAATAGATTAACTGACTTAAGTCGCATGACTAAATTCTCATTATCTCGCAGTAGTTCTAATATTAACCAACTTCCAATAGAATGGCCAATTAAATGTAATTTGCTTTGCTTATCTACATAATTATTGATAAGTTCAAGCTTATGTTTAAGTTGACCGTCAAGATGAAACAGATGCTCTTGACCTTTCAAAACACTGGACTGTTCATCTGGAACTACATCGTGACCAGCATGTCCTGAAAACAAATGAATGAATAGTAAAATAAACAAAATAGATATATTTAATGTGTTGCTTACTGAAGTACTAAACTTTAACCTAGTTTAATTTTGGTGAAATTAAAATATTACTTTTAATGTCACCTAAATTGGAAGGCGCTGGTGTTTGTGATACAATGACTTTTTGATTTTTCAATACACTTTTTTTTGGAATGTTTTATTCTTGCTACGAAAATTGTTTTTGTGAACTGATGTCTTTTTCTGAAATAAATTATTTATTTTTATTTAATAGGAGGCTAGCCTATTGCCATCAACCAAGCACTAATTCAGACTCTCCGGTGCTACTGAGAAATTCTTGATGCAACAGAAACCTGGGAATCAAACCTAGGACCACATGCTGAATAGTGGCGCATTAGCAAAAGATTACCTTGAGACTCAACTATGCATATCAACTTTTATTTTATTTCATACATGCAGGTGGAATCAATGTCTCGGTTTGTATTATGTAACTAGCTTTTGCCAGCAACTTCGTCCACATAAAATTTTTATTCCGCTGACCCTTCAACCAAAATAACAAACTCTTTAGCTTTATAATCTATACTAATACTAATATTATAAAGCTGAAGAGTTGTTTGTTTGTTTAGTTGAACATGGTAATCTCATGAACTACTGGTCCCAACTGAAAAATTATTTTGTTTCGTAGCCTATTTATTGAGGACGCTATAGGCTATATAACATCACGCTACGATCAAAAATGCAGCGGAGCAGCAACGAAAAATGTTCGAAAACTGGCAGGCAATTTGAAGCGACGGGAAAGGTCAGGGAAGCAAAAATTTAACGCAGACGAAGTCGCGGGAAGAAGCTAGTATTAGTATAGATAAGATTTGTTTTAAATTATGATCTTATTTGTTAAGTCTATCAATTTATACATTAAACTTACCTATAACACACAAAGGCAATCCAGTTGATTTATGTAATTCTGCGCCAAATTCTATGTAGAAATCGGGTATGCCCGGGTTTCCAGTAATGCAAACAATAACATCTTTTCCATCACAATCAAATGGATCCCCGTAAGTTATTAAATGAGTTTGCACATGGTTTAGTGTAACGAATTCATGCTTCATTTTTAGCGCAAGTATAACTTCTCCACTTAAGCACAGTAGTCTCTCACTCACGATATCTTTGTTGACTATCGAGAATATTAGACCTTAGACCTATTTCTGTTATCTTTTGAAGGCCTAAACCTTAACTAAAATAAAACTTATACGAAGAGGAGTAATAACGATTATTTAATCTAATAAGTACAGCGTTTGTAGTTTAACGTAACAGTTTGATTAATCATTGTAACGAACTTGACTTCTACGACTTGAAATTTTTATCTTCCTTCCTTCTCCGCGTACGCGTAGTCGCCACAGAGTACATTTTTATATGTAGTCGCGTACCGATATATTTAACTTTTTTAATTAGGTAGTTGAAAATTGAAATAGAATTTGTCATTAATGTCACTGTCAGTGTCAGACAACGACAATGTTGCCATCAAAAGCTAGGAAGACATGGAATTTATAATTCCGAAATTACATCATACTAACTTTTGCCCGCGTAGGTAATTATTCCACCCGATGATACAGTCAGTGATCAGCATAACCTGACCCTTTTTCTGTTTATGAGGTCGAGGTCAGTTAATGCAGGTCAATGTAAAGTTTGCCAAATAACCAAACCCATTCAGCCATATAAACGTGAATACAGCTTGGCCAAAAAGTCGTGAAAATAATGGTGGCGCCACTATCGTGCATGTTGTAACCCTATATAGTATGACAAAAACTGTTTTGATACTTTGTTTTTTTTGACAATTAAAGTGAATATTGGCGGGTTTTATGAAAAAAAGAAAAAATCTGAAACCCTTGTTCAGCCACTGGCTAGAACGATAACATTTGCAGTTATATATTTTAATAAATTAAAAATAAAATTATAAGGTACTAGCTTCTGCCCGCGACTTCATCTGCGTTAATGTCGGTTATCGCGGACGCAGACAAAGTCACGTAATAAAAAGTAGCCTATGTCCTTTCTCAAGCTCTAAACTATCTGTGTACCAAATGTCATTTAAATCGGTTCAGTAGTTTTAGCAGGAAAGCGAGACAGACAGACAGACAGAGTTACTTTTGCATTTATAATATTAATGTGGATTAGTGTGGATTTAAAAATACCTTGATGTCAACTAATTCCATATTATGTGAGACAATTTTATGTTTTACAAGACCCCAAATCAATTCAATACGGTTTAGATCACAGTGACAAATTGGAAGCCTGAATATTGTGACTGTGTCCCACAAAGTTCTCCTCTAACCACAGGCAAAATGTTCCATAGTTGGTGTTCTAAACAAAAACTTTAAAAATAATCAGAATCAAAAATTTTAATCAGAATCAAAAATGTTTTCCTCTAAGTATTCCACGCCCGAAAAGTCTTCATCCATGTCTTGGTGTGAGCTTTCACCAAAACTCTGCTGGCTATCTTCAGATGTGTCACTACTGCTGTTTTCATCTTGTAGATTTATGACAATTTTTTCAATGTCACTATACAGAGTTTGCCCCCTTCGAAAATAACCTTTTTCTATTTTCATGACATGTTGACAACAATTTTTCCAGTCGTCAACTGAAATGCTCTGAAACGCTTGTTCAGCCACTGCCTAGAACAATAAAATAAAAAAAACTAAACATTTGCAATTACTTACTATGTATAATGAATGAAAAATGAAATAATTATATCAAAATACGTTGATGTCAATTGATCCTACATTATGTGAGGCAATTTTATGTTTTACTAGACCCCAGATCAATTCAATGGGGTTTAGATCGCAGTGATAAGGTGGGAGCCTTACCACCGTGTGACCATGCTCACTTAGGAGTTCATCTATTTCATAGATGGGCATGGGTTTGTAGCGTTTAACAAGCATGAGCAGGTTCGGCTTCCTTGCTGATTCTTCAAACGGCACATTGTTCTCAGACAACCACAGCTTTATTTCGTCAACTTTTGATGCAGAGGTAGGTGCCTTATTGCGAATCACTGAATGATAGGGGGCGTTATCCATGACTATAATTGAAGGTTTAGACAAATTCGGTATTAGTTTTTCCTTAACCCATTTAGTAAAATTTGACTTATTCATCTCCGAGTGGTAGTCTTCATTTTTATTTTTCCCACAAAATATTAACAATGCATTTGGTACAAAACCATTTTCATTGCCTGCATGTATAATAATGTACCTGAGAAAAAAAAAACAAGCCGACCATGTAACACATGCAACACTCACAACACATTAAATAAAGCATGCTTCAGCAACAACTTACCTTTTGCCTTTGGACACACTTTCTTTTATTCCACTGACGTTAAGAGACTGCCAGCATTTTTTTAATTTATAGGAAGTATGAATATAGCTTTCGTCTAGATAAATAATGTCCTTTCTCAGATCATCCGGCAAATTCCTATTTTTAATAATCTTGTCCAAGTAGACTTCACGTTTTGCAGCAATACTCGGCTTTTCTATCAAAGATTGCCTGTCTGATTGGCACTTTTTGTATCTAAAGCCCAGGGCTATTAGAACCTGTCGTAAAAGTTCACGACTTCCGTCAAACCCAAGTTCTTCTCTAACCACAGGCAAAAGGTTTCGTAAAGTTGGTGCCTAAAAATAAAAATGACAGTAAATGTCTCTCAGTGTACTTGATAAAATTTAAAAAAAAAATGGATATAAAAGAGAATTTTAAAGTTCTACTTACAATCTTTTTTACAGTGTAAAAAAATTGAACTTTCTGTCTGATTGCACACAAGTCAAAATTGTCCAATTCTTTTTTAGGTCGCCCTGCTCTATGTTTCCCCGGTGTGGAGAAAACACCTTTGTTTCTTTGTCCTTCTATTGCAATTCGCCTTATAGTACTGACAGATTTACCTAAAAAATACCACAATTATTTTATTTTTGTTCAGTGATTAATGCAATATTAAGAAAAAGTATCAATATTATACGAACGCGCTGCATTCCGAATGTGTTTTGTAAACATAACCTCAAATTCGTGAATACACATTTCAATAATTGTATGAAGGGTTTATACTATATATTACACCTTGAAATGCACACTTTACATGCGGTCACATGCATAAATTAAAGTTTTACCTGTCATTTCAGCGGTTCTTTTATACACATCGTTGAGATCGGATAAAATTTGTCCGGCCTCGAGTTCCGCCAAACATCTCATGTACACTTTATAAATTATCGCTCTTGCGGAGCTGCGAATAACAGATCTGTTCATTATGAACAGAATGGGTCACCAGTATCATCACAATAACGTAAATAAATAAAAATAAACACGAGAAACAGACACCGATTACAAGAAATGACAGATTATGTACCTAACTCGACGAGGCAGAGTGAGTGTTGCCAATAATTAAATATTTTAGTTCCGTTTCAAGACTTTCTTGCCAAACTGTAGGTATAGGTTGGCAAAAAAGAGTCTGTCGTGGTAACCATTTGAACTAAAATATTTTTTTGGTGGCAGCACTGCTTTGTTTATCATCAACAAGTAGCTAATCTGTCATTGTGTTATGTTCCCAGTTGTATTTTACTTATTTCTAATTAACTATCAATTATTAATGCTTTTGAACATATATAAAAATGAATAAAACAATAAGGAGTAGTGGTGTGAGCTGTGATATACTAAGTTTTCGTAAGAAATTTGGCGGAATCTGAAGCGGAACAAATTTTGTCTCCGATTGACAATGTTTACGAAAGAACTGCCGACACGACAGGTATTTATCCAAGAAATTTATCTTTTATTCAATGCCAGTCATTGTTTTTCCTTTCTAATACTAAGTTTTATCGGTATTATAAGTTTCAAGCCATTTTATTGTTTTGTTTACTAATAGATTATTGAGGTTATGTTTTCTAGTTTAACAAACCGCGTGTACGTTAATTCTTGATGTTTGATACTTGAAATTGAAAAATGTACCTACATGGAATTAATATGATTGTCTTTATATTTTTTTCAAGGTAATCTCACAGTACAATTAGAGAAATTGTTAATGAAGGAGAAAACAATTAAGGATTTTTTCTACACCAGGAGGAACACCAAAACAGTTGGCGGAAACAAGAATTAGACGATTTTGATCTGTGTGCAATTAGACAAAAAGTTCAACACTATAACGAAACAGTCAAGTATTTTTTTTTTATGTTAATGCTAATATCGCATGCCACAGTAAAAAAAATATAATTAATATTTATTATTTTTCAGGTGCCTATTCTACGTAATATATTACCTATAGTTTGAGGAGACGGGTTGTAATGGGAGCCGTAAACGTGTAAGAAAGATTTTTACACTATTTTCATAAATAAGAAATGTAAAACTGACACATCAGTGTTAATGGAATAAATCTATCATAGCACCGAAAAGGAATACAAGAATGATGTTACGTTACGTTTTTATTTTTAAATAAAATCTAAACTTTAGCGTGTTATTTCATTTTCATTATCATGTGAATAGTGATAATGTTATGTACCCCGCATAGACATACCTGACGCCTTCATTAATCAACTGTTCAAGTTTATTCGATATTGCCCGTACCTTTTGAATGCGACATGCTATACGTACTCTCTGACTTCCGATTAGTTTCCGACAGTAAGCAGCTGTAAGTCGCCTTCTTGTCGACTATAAACTGTCAGCATTAACAGGATTCGTTCAGTATCATTCATGTCAAATTGGATACATGCATACCAACCATCGAATGGTTGTGAATACCCTAGATGGTGGCCGCAAATGCGATTGCTGAACATTATGTCTTGTGTATGGGGTTCAATCGGCAATCCCTGAGTGTAATTTAATTAATTTTTAAACTGAATAAGTTTGCATTATGTTATTATGATGGCACTCTTAGATAAAAAGTTATTCCAGCGAAATAATGCGCAATCTACTATATACATTGAAAGTAAAAGACTGTGTGCCTATCAAGTCTTGAAATCTTGACTGATGAGAATTTCCGGGATCTCGTGTTTGTGGATTAAAACAACAAGTATCTTATCACTTTTAGTCCTAGTATACTGGGTGGCCATACCTGCTAAGCAGGCGCCCTCATTTTTTCCAGACTCTTTTTTGCCAAGCTGTACGTCACAGAGCTACTTTCGAATTCATTATTAGTATTTGCCGAGCTCCTGAAAGTGGGCCGTACTGAAAATGTTTTGGGAGCACTTCAACCCTGTCCTGTTTTCTGGGAGAACTCTGGCGGATGAGCGTAATCATTCTTTTTTTTTAAAGGTTGATAAGTCCCTTTTTGAAGAATAAATTACATGCCCTAAGCCACGGATATAAGTTGTTTTAAAAAACGTCTCGAACCGTCTAGCGCGAAGATTCATGAGTTTCAGCCACGCACCGAAGCAGGCAGGAGGTTTCGTGGACGATATAAAAATAAAATACATTTACTTCAGAAATCATTAAAGATTGACCATATAATCTTAGTAACAAAGGTCTTAAAAACACTTTGTGGCAGAAGCAGCACTGACGAAACCCTCAAAAAAGAATTTCGCTAGCGTCACTACGAGTGCCCCAGGTGCCCCAACTAAACCTAAGCCAGATGATGAGGGTTTCGTGACGGAGCAAAGGAGAAGGCACCGTTCGCAAACCAACAAGAACCACTACAGGAAATTTACTGCGAAGCCCGAAGTCAGCTTGCGTGCTGCTACGTCGAACACTCCGGTGTACATTTCCCGCCTACACCACCCCATTAAGGCAGAAGACACGCCAAAAGACTTAGTATATACCGAGGTTGCAGTTACTGAATTCATATTGCAACGTCAACTACAAGGCGTTTGTTGTACGTGTATCAAATTCTTATCTGCCCGTCGTGGTGGACGAAGACTTTTGGCCACAGGACGTGGTGTTCCGTCGCTTCCGCGAACAAGTGCCTCAGGACAGCACACGTACAAGCTAATAAAATGAAGTGCTTCTAACTAAGTGTTATTAACACAAGTTTTGTATAATATGTATAGCTTGGCAAAAAAGAGTCTGTCGTGGTGAAAAATGGAACTAAAATATTTTTTTGTGGCAACAATGCTTTGTTTATCAACAACAAGTAGCTAATCTGTCATTGTGTTATGTTCCCAGTCGTATTTCACTATTTTCGAATTAACTATCAATTATTAATGATTTGTACATATTAAAAATGAATAAAACAATAAGGAGTAGTGGTGTGAGCTGTGATATATCAAGTTTTCGTAAGATTTTTGGCGGAATCTGAAGTGGAACAAAGTCTCCGATTGACAATGTTTTCGAAAGAACTGCCGACATGACAGGTATTTACACAAGAAATGTATCTTTTAGTCAGTGCCAGTCACTGTTTTTCCTTTCTAATACTACGTTTTATCAGTATTATAAGTTTCAAGCCATTTTATTGTTTTATTTACTAATAGATTATTGTGTTTATGTTTTCTAGTTTGACAAATCGCGTGTACGTTGACTCTTAATGGTTGATACTTGAAATTGAAAAATGAGCATGGAATTACTATGATTGTCTTTATATTTTTTTGGCTTATGTTTAACTTACGACCAGATATAGTAACATATAACAGACAAAACTAGTAAATGATCACCAAAATTAAACCCGCATTTTAATGTAAAATTATAACCAAAATTTTAACATCTTGCTATCCTATTTAAGCAAACTGACTCCAAATAAATCATTGTTAATCCAAAAGTAGTAAATGATCACCAAAATTAAAACAGCATTTCAATGTAAAATTATAACCAAAGTTTTTACATCTCGCTATCCTATTTAAGCAAACTGACTCCAAAAAAAAATCATTGTTAACCCAAAAATAGTTAGTGAACACGAAATTATTAAGAGTGTACTACGTGAGTTCGACAAATGGGTGTGCGAATAACACTTGTGCGACAAAACTGTACTGCGACTCACCATAGTTCGAATGCACGTGTTATATTAAG
The DNA here is from genome assembly GCA_932294355.1 of Aporophyla lueneburgensis. Taxonomy (NCBI): domain Eukaryota; kingdom Metazoa; phylum Arthropoda; class Insecta; order Lepidoptera; family Noctuidae; genus Aporophyla; species Aporophyla lueneburgensis. The sequence continues at coordinate 10,244,070 of OW028739.1, forward strand.
CAGTATATAACTATAAGTGTATATATATGTACTAATTATGTATAGGGAAGGGTTTCAATAAGTAAAGCACAGAAAGACAAGACTAGACCTTTATTTCAATTAGGCTTGTCAGCAATTAATCAGAAAGCTAGTCGTCCGTTCCAAAACTAGGTCTTCATGGAGAAGAAGGGCAAGAAACTCCATGGAAACAGTATTGAAGTATTATATCAACACATTTCTTACATTGCCATACATTATCATTATCTTAAAAACATTAATTCTATCTTTTGGACCACTGTCCAAGAGAACTCAGAATAATATCAATATAATCAAAATATAACAATAATATCTAGGAAAAGAATATGAATATTCCATTTATAGGATTTAAAACATTTGCAATATTGGCAACACTATAAACAGTACAACAACAATGTCTTAATAGGCAATAATTACGATATAATATCAATTACTTAACTTACGTGACCTCTGGTCGATCCTTCCACACAACAACAGCACTAGAACTAGCCAACTGAACATCTGCCAAGCAACTGACAGTTAATTTTTTTTTTTTTGTGGTGCCACTCGTAGTTAATCCTGAAAAGATTGTTACTACTTAAACGGATTGTGGCCCGGCGAGTTCTAAAAAGTTACCTTTTTAGGCCTCCAGCCGGGGCTTATTATACTTAAAAACTAAAGCGAAAGCTCTAAGGGTTACCCCGAGGGGGGTACGAACCTCGGCTTAGGCAATCGCTGGTAGAGGGGCAGCAAGGGACTGGCTGGATTTGGGTTAAATTATTTTGGGACTAATTTAAAGCTAACGGCGCAGCATCGCGGGCTGGCTCTTGCAAGGGTCGGGAGGGACTGTTAAGTCGGGGTCGCGACGACGGACCTCAGCGGCGAGGTCGGTACGGTTTGTGTTTGTGTGCTGGTCTAGCTGTACTGGTCTCTTTTCGACTCTCCTGGCGGAGAGTAGTGGGATCATCAGGATCGGTAAGAACGTGCCGCGAGCGGCGGACTTTACTGATACGGGAGGGGGTGTAAGTAGCTGCCGCCACAACTAGAGGGTTGCGGTGGGCTACGGCTCTATCGAAGAAACGCTTCGAAGCGCGTTTCATGAATTGATGGATAGTCGGGAGTTTCATATCTAAATGAAGATTGATATTCCGAACAAACCAAGGCGAGCCTGTGGCTTGACGGAGAAAACGGTTCTGGAGAGTCTGCATCCTATGGATGAATCGGGGCTTAGCGTGTGCCCAGACTGGGCTTGCGTATGTCATAATCGGCCTGATACAAGCGGTGTAAAGTCGCTTCTTACACAGAAGAGACATTTTACTCCGCTTGTTCAGGACGCAATGGAGCCTACCGAGAGCGAAAGCGGCCCGCGAGCGGGCCTGCTTTATGTGCTCAGAAAAGGTGAGGTGTTCGTCGAGGATGACACCTAGATATTTGGCTTGCTTCGCCCAAGGGATCTGCTTGCCGAACATTGAGATGGGTTGGGGAGGGGGGTGATTACGTCGCGGTCGGGTGTAAAAGACCGCCTGACTTTTATCGGGATTGACCTCGATTCGCCACTTCCTGAACCATTCGCCGAGCTCGTCGACTGCGGTTTGGAGGTAGCGAACCAGCGCTGTGTCACTAAATCCCGAGAAGAAGATGGCAGTGTCGTCTGCGAACAGAGCTAACCTTGCCTTCTTGCTTCTGGGGATATCGCTAGTGAACAGCGTGAAAATGAGGGGGGCTAGTACAGAGCCTTGAGGGACTCCTGCACGGATCGGGTGAGGGGAGGAAAGTGCCCCTTCGATACGATAGCGAAAGGTACGGTTCGCAAGAAAGTCTCGTAAGATGAGCACGAGACGGTCTGGCACTCCGAGTTGGTACAGCTTATATAATAAGCCGTTGTGCCAGACTTTGTCGAACGCTTTCGCTATATCGAAGAATACAGCGCCCGTGAACATACCACGCTGAAAACCAGCATTGATATGCTCAACGATGCAGTGTACCTGATGGACACACGAGTGTTGGGTTCGAAAACCAAACTGCTCGTTGGGGATGAGGCCCTTGGTTTCGGCATAATCTCTGAGTCGCTTATAAATAAGTCTCTCATAGATTTTGCCGAGAACTTTGAGCAAACTAATGGGGCGGTAACTCGTGGGCTCGGTTTTGGGCTTACCGGGCTTAGGGATGCCAATGACGGTGGCTTCCTTCCACGCTTGGGGGAAAATATTATTACTCAAGGCACCATTGAAGATGGTACACATGAGCAAAATCAGGTGAGCGGGGAACAGCTTGATCACTCTGTTGGTGATGCCGTCTGATCCGGGGGCTTTACGAGATTTCAGACCCTTGATGATCTCGTGCACCTCGTCAGGTGTGACAGGGGGCAGGGGATCATCAGGGTCTTCAACGGGCGGGAGTGAGGCTTTGCGTTCGACTTCCGCGTTTACCTTATCGACAAACGCTTGGTCTACTGGCTGCGAACTGGGTGTGAGGCTATCGGCTAGGCATTCAGCCCTGTCGATATCCTCGAATGCAATGGTCGCATCGGGGCGGGTCAGGGGGGGCATAGTGGAAAACTCAGAGGATTTCAGTTTCCTCTGGAGTTCCCAGAAAGCGAGATGAGTCGGCTCTAGTTCACTCACCATCTTGTCCCAGTTAGCGTCACGCAGCTCAGTCACACGTGTCCTTACAGCACGCTGCAAGTAACGCATGTGAGCTTTGTTAGCATCACAGGGAAAGTTGCTGTAGGCACGAACGGCCGCGTTCTTCTCTGTCAGCAGATCACGTACATCGTCGGGGAGTTTCCATTTACGGTCACCCGTATCTGGAACCTCCCGTGAACTTTCGTTCACGATCGATTGTACGTGCTCCGTGAGAGAGTCAATCGCGGCCGTTGTGTCGGCGACAGAGTCGAACTGATCTGGGATAGAGTCTAAGTGATGTGACGTGTTAGATTGTAAGCGTTCGCTTACTTTCTTCCAGTCAGTAATCACTTTAGTGGCGGGGGGTTGAGAGGGGTCGCGAATACCTAATCGGGGGGCCAGGTTCATGGCTACTGGTCGATGATCAGAGTCGAGTTCGTGAATAGCCTCTATAGAATCCAACCTTAAGTTGATATTCTTAAGGAGTGCTATATCAAGAACGTCGGGTAACTGATCGGGGTCGAAAGGGAAATGAGTGGGAGTCATCGGGGCGATGACGTCAAAGTTCATGGTAGAACAGAGATTAAAGAGTTGTCTACCTCTAGTCGAGGTCCTGGTGCTATTCCAGGCAGGATGTTTGGCGTTGAGATCACCCGCTATGATAACGGAGTCACTTATACCGAAAAGTTCGGAGAGGTCATTTGTGAGGAGTTGAGGGTCCTCGGAACCGTCTGGGGGAGGGAAGTAAGCCGACACGATAGTGATTGACTGGTGGCCTGTCAGTGCTAACCGACAAGCCGAAACTTCTAATCGGGAGAGTTGGGGGGGATCCATAGGTATGCAGTACAGGGACTTCCTATAGTATATGAGGGTGCCGCCTTTGTGACAACGTGACCTGTCGTTGCGAACTAAACGATAGTTTGCAATTTTCGGGTCACGTTGGTGAGGCTTTAGGAACGACTCTTGTATGAGTAAAATGTCTACGTGATGGTCGCGGAGGAACGTGGCGATCTCATCACGTTGGCCGTGAATGCCATTGGCATTGAAGAAGCCTAGCTTTAGGGAACGGGGTTTAAGTTTAGATATTATTCCACGACTATGCATAATGGGGGCGTTGGGAGTTCATGACATGGATTGCTTGCGTGATCTCGGGATACGCAGCATAAATTGATTGGATGCGGAACAAGTTACCGCCGGCGGCAACTAGTTCCTGGGCCATCTGTTGGGCACGCGGGGAGAGGAACGTGCTGTAGGTGTTAAAGGTCCCGGTGATGACGTTAAACGCATCAAGGGGAGCCTGACCTTTCCTCTGTACAGGTACTGGTCCTGCCATAGGGGCAGTGGGGGGAGGGCCGCGGCGCGGGCGGGGGGTGCGGGCGCGGGAAAACCGGGGGGCGTAAGGGGCGCGGGGGCACGGGTACGCGGGTCCATTAATGGAGGGATGGGAGCGGGCTTAGGCCTGGAGGAGGCCAGTGGGGGGAATTCCTTCTGGGAATTCAAAGGAGGCCATTGGGAGGGACGCTGTGGGGCCAGTCTCACGGGGAGTTTGGCCGAGGGGGATTCCCTAGTCTGACGAGCGTCGAAACGCTGCGCCAATTTAGGGGAAGATGACTTGGCGGCTTTCGGGCAGCCCCGGTAGTTTGCCGGATGACCGGACTCTTTGCAGAGCACACAACTAGGTGGCTCGGTGCAAGGAGTGCGGTCTTTAGGCCGGGTACAATCTGCTGTACCGTCATCTCCCAGGCACTTGACGCACCTGGGAGTTGCGTAGCAATTGTACGCTGAATGCCCGTACAGTTGGCATCTATGGCACTGGCCAATGATGCCTGACTTACGGGGCTTTTCAATAATGAGTCCAGACAGATTACAGACTGCCTTGACTTTGAAAATGGGGTGGTGACCCTCCGTGGGAGGGCACACCACCAGGACCATATCAAAGGCAATGCCTTGTCTTGATCTGTGCATCCTATGGACCTCTAAGACAGGCACGTTCTGCCTTTCGAGGTCTGCCTTAATATCGCTGGTGGCGATTTCGCAGGGAATCCTGCGAATCACCACCCTGGTCAGTCGCTCCTCGGGCAAGGAATACATGTGGAAGGACACGTTCCTAGCAGAGAGGAGCCTGGTCAGTTCGCGATAGTCACCTGACGTGGGGACCGATACTTTTATGCCGTGCTGGGTGGCACGGGCACTAGTATAGTTGACCCTTTGGTCAACGCACCATTTGGACACCTCCGTCCACTTGGCCTTGTCCTGTATAAATACAGGGGGCGGTGGAGGGAGTTTCCTGGCGGTGGTTGAGCCAGAGGGTACGGACGGGGCGCTGTTTTTAGCGCGGGGCGCGGCAACCTTCGCGGAGGTTGAAGGCGAGGGACTGGAGGGGGACGCATTGGTGGCGGTCGCCGGCGGCGTGAAGGGGATGGACGCGGTCGCGGTGGCGGGGGTCGCCTGCGTAGCGGGGTGGGGGGGTTCGCGGTGGCGGAGGTCGCCTGTGGGGTGGGGGCGCGAGACGGAGGAGCGGAGTCCTCAGCCGCTATGATTTTAGCGGCCGGGACTGAGCTGCTCGCCTTGTTCTTCTTGCGCTTGCTCCCTTTGCCCTTTGTGTGGGAGACGAGCTCGTACGCCTCTGTGTCCGAGGACGAAGAGGAGTGCGAGTCCGTCTGGGGAGTGAGCGCGGCAGAATCGGAAGGAGTGGGGATGGGTACATCCTCTGTGTCCATTTGACACGGCGGTTCGTCGGTAACGGTAGGGGCCTCGAGGGCATCGCTGAAGTCAGCGATGCCCGGGCTGGCTGGAATTGCGAGTTGCTCAGCCCTGTACAGTTCGGAGAAGTTGGCCGCAAAATCCTTGTTTTTCTTAATTAAAATAAGAAAAACAGAGATCGCAGCCCCGACCTCCGAATGTTCAACGCCGAGCTGACTCGCAAGTGCAGCCAGGAGCGCCTCGATTTTCGCTAATCTCTCCATGGGTTCCATGGGTTTCTCCATGGCGGAGGGGAGGGGGGACCTAATCACTCATGAGAGTGATCCTATCGCCAAAGCCCTATTCCTAAAAACCTAATCCCCGGTGGGATGCCGGGGGTGAGTGTTACACTCCCTGTCGGGTATAGACAGGGAGGTGATCCTGGTGAGCCCTAAGAGTGTCTCCCGTCGCCAATCTTATTGTGCGAACGGGTTCCTAACCGGTCATGCGATGGGTACTGAAGGTACCCGACCAGTCTAGTGCGGGGGGTATAGATATACCCGCGGCACTAGTACGCGGCTGTGGAGGGAAGACTGTCACCGGGGCTGACGAGGGAAGCCCCCAAGGCCAGCGATCCGGGACCCGTCCAACTTTCGTCTAGCCCTGAAGGGGATAGACGGGTGCGTTGGGTCTGCACCCACTCGGCTTCGTTGGCACCGTTAAGGTATCCACCGAGTGACCACGAAACTGTGGATTTTGCCCTGAAGGGGCCACAAGCACACGTTTTTGGACACTCTGTATAAAGAAATAATACTGTCTTGTAAACAAGACAGAACGTTTTGACTGTATCCGTAAAGAAACAGGAATTTCCGAATTTTGCGATTTAAATAAATTTAAATCGCAAAATAGCGGAGAGTAGTCGGGGCGACTACGCAGCGTGGCGCACGGAGCACAAGTGATGGGCGATCGAGCGGCGGGCGGTGGAGGGGATACGCGCAGCGGAGCAGCAGCGTAACGACCTTCCAGGGCGAGCGTCGAGCGGAGAATGATGCTGACAGTTTCACTGTGGCTCCGGCCTTTTATACCCGTTAACAAACAAATATGATTCAAAACTGACAGCTTGAGTCAAATCAGTGTTTGACTTATACAAAAATAAGTTTATAATAAAAATCATTTACTAATTCCATAATTCAATAGGTATTAGACACATAATAATTACATATATCACACGCTTATGCGACACACTGAATCTAGTCGTTTCTAGGACTTGCCGGCCGCTGCCGCGGCACCGCTCGCTTCGCTCGCTCGGCTCGTGCATAGGAGGTCACAGTTTTAACCTAACCTAGTGTACTATGTGAGCTCGAGTGTATCGCACAAGCGTGCATTCGAACTATTGTGAGTCGCAGTACAGTTTTGTCGTACAAGTTATGATTTGGTGATCATTTACTACATTTGGTGTTCGAATACAATTTAAAGAGCAGTCGTGACTAAAATAGCTAGTACTTTGTAATTTTAGACTTTATTTTTCTGGTGTCAAGTAGGTATATATTTATCGTTAAAGAACTAAGGGTATCAAACCATTTTATGGTGATCATTATATTTAATCCCTATTTTTTTCAAGGTAAATCTCACAGTACAATTAGAGAAGTAGTTAATGAAGGTGAAAAAAAATTAAGGATTTTTTCTACACCTCGAGAAACACCAAAACATTTGGCGGAAGAAAGAATTAGACGATTTTGATCTGTGTGCAATTAGGCAAAATGTTCAACACTGTAAAGAAACAGGCAAGTATTTTTTTAACGCTATTATCGCATACCACATACCACAATAAAAAAGCATAATTTACATTTATAATTTTTCAGGTGCCTATTCTACGTAATATTACCTATAGTTTGAGGTGACTTGGGTTATAATGGGAGCTGTAAACGTCTAAGAAAGATTTTTAGACTATTTAAATTTCATAAATAAGAAATGTAATACTGACACATCAGTGTTAATGGAAAAATCTATTAAAGCAGCGAAAAGGAATACACGAATGATGTTGTATCACGTTTTTCTTTTTAAATAAAACCTCAATTTTAGCGTGTTCTTTCCTTTTCATTGTGATGTGGATAGTTATAGTGTTATGTACAGACGCCAGCACATAAAGCTACTAAAATTTGTCAAAATTCTATAATAGATTTCAACTTTATCGCTAAAGCGTTAGGTTCAAGATTGATTGGGAAAATTTAATTTGACCGTTTCGGGTAGCTTGATATGCTAGCGATAGCGTCTGTACCTGACGGCTTCGTTGGTCAACTGTTCAAGTTTATTCGATATTGCCCGTACCTTTTGAATGCGACATGTTATGGGTACTCTCCGACTTATCCGATTAGTTTGCGACAGTAAGCAGCTGTTAGTCGCCTTCTTGTCGACTATAAACTGTCAGCATTAACAGGATTCGTTCATTATCATTCATGTCAAATTTGATACAGGCATATCAACCATCGAATGGTTGTTAATACCCTAGATGGTTGCCGTAAATGCGATTGCTGAACATTATTTATTGTGTATCGGGTTCAATCGGCAATCCCTGAGTGTAATTTAATTTATTTTAATAGTGAATAAGTTTTCATTATGTTATTATGATGGCACTCGCATCTCTTAGATAAAAGGTTATTCCACATTAATTGGATATTTTTTTTTTTATGTGAATTTATTTCGAGAATGCTACAATAATAAAAAACATTTTATTTTCAGGTACAATAACAATGACCCATAGACATATCTTATACCTTTAAATGAGCAATTCTTGTATATATATATAATCTGAATCTCGGAAACGGCTCCAACGATTTTCATGAAATTTAGTATACAAGGGTTTTCGGGGGCGATAAATCAATCTAGCTAGGATTCATTATTATACAATGACGTTTTATTCATGTTTTCAATTACCAACTTTATCGATAATCAACTTGAACACAAACTTATTATTTTAAACACAATTTACCAAAAAATACCGAGCAAAGCTCGGTCAACCCTGGGCCTGCAGTCTCGACATAGATAGCGACCATTTTAACAAACGAAAACGTTACAAAGTTCCGAAGATCGGAATGGAACGATATTTGGTAGTCTCGACACTCAAAGTTATCAACTGTCGTTGGTCTGTCGCAACTGAGCTCTGTTGATGTTTACGAGTCGTTTTTGCAGCCATTTTTGTTTTCATAAACTATTTTTTAGGTGTTTGAAAGTAATTATAAACAAAAATTATGAGGAATGGGTGTTCTCAAAAGTGTGTCTGAGTGTCTGTACTGATGAGGCTTTTAAGTCTACCTATTTATGGGTTCCGGACAATCTACGTGCAAACGAGCTTTGCCAACAAACACCGCATTAGAAGGAGCCTTATATCTTTTGAAGGGATCGAATCGTACGATCGCTGTTTATAAATAAATAAAAAACAACCACGAATCATGTTTCAAATCAAATTTATTAAATCTCCATGTATCATCATCATCTCACACAATGATCTCCTAATTACACACATTCTTATAATCTAGATGCTACTTACATATGTTACATTCCTATTCATTTGACATTACTAATGCATTCTGTAGTTCATTACAACAGTCAAACTGTACGAAAACTGAATAAATAAAAAGTATCCATCACTTCGTATATAAATAACATACAACGGCAAATCATGTTTTCAACTTTATTAAATCTTCATTAATTATCAACAGTTCATCACACAATCATCTGATTACACACATTATTTTAATCTAAACACTTTACATGGCACATGTTGCATTCATAACCACATAACATTTCCACACTTTAATAAAGTAGCTTGACAATAATAATTTAACTAAGAATATCCAAAAAACTGAAATTATTTTATTAATACACTATTATTTTATAATTTAAGCATTGCAATCTCAAGTCTAAGCTCCTTACTACTTACAAAAGAGCAACATATGCACTACATTATGCGCAGACTATAAAGTAGTTAATACATAACAATAAAAATCTGGCGACAATATGGGTGGCTTTTCATGTTTTGGTACTTCTTTGTCTCCCTAGAAGTAGCCATACTTGTAGCTAACCAACAATATTATCTACCTCAAATGTAACCCATGTAGTTAACGTTGGATCTCAAACTAATTGTGAATAAACATCGGTGCCCAAGAAACATTTTCTTTGTTTGTTTTGCACCTGTTGTTCTAAACTTCTAAATAAAATACCTAAGAAAATTGAAAGACATACTATCAAAAACAACAGCTAAAATAATTAGACAGAACTTGTTAGTATTTTGTACAAGATTTCTTAACCGACAAGTATTATTAAAATTTTGTTTTTGTAATTTAAATGTACTAAATTTGCTTACTTAAATAGGTAGAAAGTACATAGATTCCTCACAACTGAAACTGATTGCAATTTGTACATTCTTTGCAATAAAATATATCTATTCTATTGAAAGATACATAAATAACACATAACCGCAAATCATGTTTTTTTTTTTTTTTTTTTTTGTTTATGGCGTTGCACTATTCGTGCTTATTGCCACTGACAATATTTTATATAATAACAAAACGTAGGAATCAAGTACTCGCGAAATTTATATAAGTACAACGGGAAATTTGGAAATAGAAAGGAAATAGGTTGCTAATATAATATATATTATATACAAAAAAAAAAATATAACAAGTTTTATCAGTAGGTTATAAATAAAAACAAAAAATAAAACATGAACGCCACAAGGTGGCCCAACAAATAGGCCGACTCGTGCATAAACTAAGAATTACCTAAGAACTACATGGTAAATTAAGTACTTATATACAGTTTATAAACTAATATTTAGATAGCTATATCATTATTTACAAAGAAAAGAGCTATGGTTTTATAAATATCTACATTGAAATTAAATAAAATACACGAAATAGAAGTGGGAAAAGGGACTCGGAGGGAAACAAGACTTTGGAAAAGTGAGGAGTGGTCATAAAGGGGGCAGGAAAAAATAAGATGGTTCAGATCTCCCACCTCAGCGCCACATTCACACGCAGGGTTCTGCACAATGCCAAGCCTGGCAAGATGAGCAGGAGTGCACACGTGACCCAATCGCATACGTATGAATATTGTTGTAATCTTTTTGCTTAGCTTGTACTTGCTAAACCAAGGTTTTACAAAAATGGATGGCTGAATAGTGCGATAAAATTTCCCTTTCACTGATTGCTCGGACCAAAGCTTACCCCAGGATTCCTGTAGGTAAACCTTGGGCAGAGCTGCCAGATCTTGGGAGTTATTTTTGTACGGAAAAACATCTCCACACAATACGGCATCATTAGCCAACTGGTCAGCTCTCTCATTACCTAAAATGCCACAATGCGAGGGTATCCACGCAAAATACACTGAATACCCCTTAATAGAACACCTATAAAGGAGTTCACGTGTTTCAAATATAATATGAGGATTATGAGAATAGAAAGGGAATCTGGCCAAAGATTGTAAGGCACTCCTTGCATCAGTTAAAATGAGTGAATTTCGTAAGCCCATCATAAGTATATATTCGACAGCTTTGAATAGACCGTAACATTCTCCCGTAAATACAGATGACTCGGGCGGGAGCTTTATTTTTTGAACTATATTATATTGGGAGTGGAATACACCTACTCCCACGCATGAGTCTCTTCCATGCTTCGAAGCATCTGTAAACAAGAGCTGACAGCCCTTCCAGTCTCTATCCATAGTGAAGTTGAAGTTAATATTATGACATATGTCATCTCGGTAAATGTTAAGGTTATAGTATATATTTGGTGACATAATTAATGAACTGTAATTACAGTGAAATATAGGAAGAAATTGAGATTGGTGACAGGGAGCTTCCATTAAATTGTATTTTCTAAAGCTTTTAACTAAACACGGAGTATCTTTGTGCCTCCAGTAAGTGGACGAAATTACTTCTTCAGAGAGAATGGAAAGTTTATTTCGCAAAGGATGACATGTAAATTGCAAACACCGAGCCATAAATCTATCAGCTAAAAATTGACGTCGTAAATGAAGTGGAGGGTCTCCACATTCCACCTGTAGACAATTAATAGGACTGCTTTTCATTGCACCTGAAACCACTCTAAGTGCCTTGGACTGAACACTGTCAAGTTTCTTAAGACCAGCAACATTAGCAGGCTCCAGCAAAAAGGTGCCATAGTCCAATAGGCTTCTAATCAAGGTGTTATAAAGTAATTTTAATGAAAAGGGATGTGCACCCCACCAAACACCAGAAAGACATCTAATTATGTTGATATTTCGTTCACATTTAGCAGTTATATAATCACAGTGTGGTAAACCAGTAAGATGTGTATCCAAAATAAGGCCTAAAAATTTAACCTGGTTTTTAACAGGCATAGGGATATTATTATACTGTACTGTAACTATAGGAGGCTTACGCATCCTTGTAAACAAGACAATGTTGCTTTTATCAATTGACAGGTGTAAACCATTGGTTTCTAGCCAAGTCTTCAGTAAACATAAAGAAGAGGTTAAGGAAGTACAAATATTTTCAACAGAATGACCAGATAAATAAAGAAGTAAATCATCCGCATATTGAAGGACTTGTACTGACTCATTTAAAGAGGATTCCAAATCATAAGTGTAAATATTGTAGAGAATTGGACTAAGTACGGAACCTTGGGGGAGACCTTTCCATACTAAACGGGTAAATGTATACCCTTCAATATGAAGATTTAAAGATCTCTCTGAAAGCATGTTAATTATGAAGTTAGACAGCATTTTTGGAACTTGTAATGAATTCAGCTTTTGTTCCAGGACTGATACCAGGACATTATCGTAAGCTGAGCTAATATCCAGGAAGGCAGCAATTACAGAGTTATTGGAAGAGAAAGCTAAACGAATATCAGTTGTGAACACACTAAGGCTGTCCATCGTACTTCTACCCTTCCTAAAACCAAACTGTGATGTGCCTAGCAAGTTTTTGCTCTCCAAATACCATTCCAAACGATTCTTAATGAGGTGTTCAACAATTTTTGCAAGAACTGTAGAAAGTGCAATTGGTCGATAAGAAGTAACATTAGAAGAAGGTTTGTTTGGTTTTAGAATGGGAATAATCGTTTGAGACTTCCAACTTGATGGAATGCTGCCAGATATCAAAGCTGTATTGATGAGATTTAAATAAATTAAAAGAACAGAGTCAGACAGATTAGCTATAAATGAATATGGTATACCATCTTCACCAGGGGCTGAATCCTTAACATGTGAAAGGACTCCTTTCAACTCACTTAGTGTGAACAGGGAATTCAACTCAGAATTAGGAATAGGAACATAAGGAACATATGGAAGGTGGATTAAAGATCTTTGTTCTGGGACTGAAGGGGGAGCTAAATTATCCATAAATTCATTGGCTAATTCTAATGGTAGTTTTGAGGCTGTTGTGTCGCTGAATGCTGACCTGAATCGCCTAATATTTTGCCATACTAGAGATGCATTAACTTCTGGCGAGATAGATGCACAGAATCTTTGCCAACCTTCAAATTTCTTTTTCCTAAGGAGCTTACGAGTTATTCGAGCAGCTTCTAGGTATATCTGAAAATTGTGGCGAGTCATAGTATGACCATAATTTTTTTCTGCTTCTTTTCTTCTTTTAATGGCTTGAGTACATTCAGCATCCCACCAAGGTGGTGAAGGAATTTTGCCTGTAGCACCATTCTTAATAGGGAAAGTATTATCTGCCACCTCTATTAAAACTCTTGTAATTTGATTAGATAATAACTGAGGGTCATGTAGTTGTAAAGAATCAGATAAGGCAAGCATTCTTTCTTCTACACAATTTTTATATGTATCCCAATCTGCATTTTGAAGTCTGTACTTTAATCGTGGTGTTGGAATGCAAGCAGCTGGTTTTTGATGTGGAAAAGAAATGATTAAAGGGTAATGATCACTACCATAAGAAGACGTTAAAGGAGACCAGGATAGTGTTGATGCTAAATCAGGTGTGCAGATTGAGAGGTCAGGGGCGCTTATTCCCTCATCTGGATTCGTTTGGCGTGTTGGGAGACATGTATTTAAAATACACAAATTATTAGAGTCTAGAATTTCCAATAACTTTTCCCCATAGTAATTGGAACTAGAACTACCCCAAGACTGATGTTGTGAGTTAAAGTCGCCCATTACCAAAAACGGTTTAGGTAAAATTGAAAGAAGATTACTTATTTCAGAAAGGATATTTACAGTGGGACGAGAATAATATATACATACTAAACAGATTTTATTTACAATAGCAGCGACAGCAGATATATCATCACTGAGACTTGGAAGAGGAAAAGATTGAAAAGGCAAGTTGTTTTTAATAAGTATGGCGACACCGCCATACCCATCGCTTCTGTCTGTTCTTAGACACGCATAGCCAGGAATTCTAAAAGAGAACCCTGGTTTAAGCCATGTCTCACAGAGAGCGACTGCAAAGGGATCGTATTTGTTCATTATGTAGGACAGATCAGATTTTTTATTCAGAATGCTGCGACTGTTCCACTGAACAATCTTGGATAGATTTGGATCCATTATGATTAAGATTAAACAAGTTAAACAGCGTATCAATTACAGTGGCAACGTTGGACGGTTCAATATTATTATTTTTAGATAATGTGGTAATTAACATGATTATTAAATTTAAAATTTGACTTTCACTATTATTTGTTGTTTTATTTTGGAATGCAACACCATTCCCTGACACAGAAACTTCGTTATTGATTAATGCTTGATGAGCTGTACGGTCATACCCCTTAGCTGTTTTTGGGGGATCCCGAGGTTTAAGGAATACCGTTTTTCTTTGTGAGGAGACAATTGGTGGGTTACGTGATTGGGGCGAAGGTTGTGAATAGAATGAATTTTTAGTGGTATGTGATAGGTCAGATGTTACCACATCTGCATACAATTTTGATATAGGTGGATGTAGCTGAGACGCTTCAGCATACGACACGCAGCTATGGGCCATATAATGCTTAATTGATTTTTGCCTCTCAAATTCTGGGCATTTTTTATTGATGGCGTAATGAATGCCACCGCAATGACAGCACTTACTACTACTCTCATCTTCAATCCTGCAAGTGTCAGCAGAATGCTTCTCCCCACACTTGAAGCACTGAGGGTTCGACCTGCATTGTACCTTTGTATGGCCAAAACGACAACAATTATAACACTGAATTGTTGGGAATGTATACAATTCCACTGGCATGGAATTGTAACAACAAAACACACGTTTTGGTAAAGTTTGTCCGTCAAAGGTGAGCACGACTGTTTGCGATGGTTTCCACACAGGGGTCGGTTCGTGCACTTTATAATTGAGACGTCTTGCCTTGATAACCTTCCCGCATCCAGCAGGGACAGATATATTTTCGATTATTTCCTCCGGAGACCAGTCGGTAGGTACGCCTTTAACAATACCAATGCGACACACATTAATTGATGGAACAAATGCCTTCAATTTCTCTTTGGCCAAACTTGGGTCATCTATAAAAGAATTGGCATCTACGTAACGAGAGAAGCTCAATGATATTCTATTACGACCAATGCGTTTTAATGAACCGTTAATTATATTATTGAAACTGCGTTTTTTAAGAAAATGTCCTAAAGTTATTGGGTGTAATGTTAGGGCCGAGTTTTGAGTATCAGAAATTTTTTGGATGTGTACAACGTATGGCGACAGGTCTGTGGCTTCGTACAAAGCCCTAGTAACCTGTGGCGCCTTCTGGGGAAGATCAGACTTAATGAGGTTTTCAGTCTGGGGTCCATCCACAGAGCATGGAGTGGATTCTTGCTGAACTACAATTGAACTTTGACTGAATGTGACTGATTCATTATCGCAATGGCAATGAGTTCCTTTATTTATTTCAGATAAAGTGTGTGAATGATTATTTCGCCTTCTTTTATTGCAATTTTTGCATACTTTACGTGGAGCTCTAGTCCTTTTCCGCTCCGATCTGGTTATGGACGAGTCGGTATCCATACTGGATTCTATAATAGTAATATTAAGCCCGACCGAGGGGACTGTGCCCCCCGGATCAGGTGGTTCGTTGTCCATTGTGGCCACTGGCCAGAAAAAATAAAATATAAAAAACTTACCCTATTTAAGAAGAATTATATCTACAAACAATTAAATTAACTAATCTAATGAATATTTACATAAATCTACACAACTTATCTCCAATCGCAAACGTTTTTTATTATTTAAAAGAAAACGAAAGAAAAATCACGCCCGCCAAATTCGATGATTCCCGCGCTTTTTTCCAAATCATGTTTTCAACTTTATTAAATGTCCATTAGCAGAATCATCTAAGTTTACACACTCTATTTAGATACTGCATGAGGCATGGTGCACACCTATTGAAAAATCTTTATCAATTGTTTACACTTTCACTATTCACTTAGTTCAAACTGTTTTCTTCCATGTTGTGCCCTCCTTACAGCAGACAATGACTCAGGTACCACAAATGATGCATCTCCAAACATAATTCAAGCTGTGGACCCGTAGTTTCACGCTGCCTTAGCCCTTCGACAGCCTTGATATGGCTATGAGATGGCAAATCTCACGCAAATGAAAATCCTTTGGACTTGTTCATATCTGTACATTTACAAATTAACAGTAGAGGTGTTAACCGAGCTCTTAAGTAAACATTAACCATTTCTTCGAATACAACAACCACACACGAATCTCTGCAGTGTCCCAAGTGTCTGTACACAGCTATAATATGATTAAATAAGAAACTATATGAAGTGAAGTCGCCGCTTGACTCAAAATGGGTTAGCCGAGTAATAATAATTATGTGATAATATGCTGTAACCTTGGCTGTCTATGAAAATATGTGTAAACTACACTTGAGAAAAAAATCAATGAAAACAAATAAACATGACTTCACAAGTTTGGCATTTGTTTTATAGTGATGCAAGGATGCAGATTGTAATGACCTTAGATTTATAACAAGTTATTTTAATCCTGTAAAACAGTTATTGCTACTTAGTAGATTCCATAAAAAAACGAGTATTTGCAAGATATAATTTCCAATTTCACTGCACAATTTTCTAGAAAAATATTATTCTTTATTAATAAATGTTCTTCAATTTTCCCTGAATTCAAGGAGAAATTCTTACGGCCGCCACTATGTCATCGAAAATTCGGATCACTAGATAATACCGAAAACACTCGCTTGCCGTACCGATGCATACGACAAAAGCAAGTATGCGCGGTATCTCCGATGTAGAGAACATCGGAGATACCGCGCAACATCGTACAAAACGATGCCGAGACACTACCGAAGACTACTATTTATAGTTCGACTTCAATTATTAGCCGTTAAGCACAAATCCTTGAATTCTGGAAAAAAATGGAGACCACTGATTGGTAAAAAAATATTTTTTTTTACTACAAATTGTATAGTGACTTTTTAAACCCTATCTTGGAAACTGTTTATTAAAGAAATTTAGAAGGACTGATAAACATTTAAAAAATCTCGGGCCATCATGTTTGTTACGGGTAAAATCCGAAACTACTGAACAGATTCATAACAAACTTCTAATTATTTATAATTTGGTCCAACTTAAAAGATAGGATAGTTTTTATCTCAATTATTACTGTTCTTTATATTTGGAAAAAACATCTTTATTATACGAAAATAGTTTGTATTTATTGTTTAGTTCTAGGAATTCCTAAAAGATGGTGGTGTAAGTAATTTTCACGACATAACCGTACTATTTCAATAATTCGTGTTTTTTTTTTATTAATTTCATAAATTTGTGCCAGGATCAACAGGATAGATAAAAAGAACTTTTGTAGCTAGATGAACTAAACCGGCCGGACGTAAAGAATAACATCATCCTATTTCTTTCCGTGGGTGTCGTAAAAGGCGACTATGGGACTTGCTAGAAAGTGACCACAGCGTTCTCTATGAATCTTACCACCATACTGCGATAGCCAACCCGCCTGCCAAGCATGGTGATAATGACAACACCTCCTGTACATGCACAGAACCTAGCACTGGACGACTTTCGGCAGAAATGATGATGGTGAATAGTTTAAAAACATGATTAGACTTAATCAAGGTAATGATATCCTTCGATATTAACACTGTGTTGGCGCCACCGTTTCGGGCGACCAAACTTAGCGCCAATATCAGGAGTCAAGCGACGCACTGTGGGGCGCAGTGCTGCCCTAGAACTGTAATTTGAAACCATTGTAAACACCAATTATTTTTAAAAGAGTAACCGTGGAGTTTCTTGCCGGTTCTTCTTCGTAGAAATCAACAATTTGGAAACATGCACGACGAGCTTCTGACGTTTCATAAGTGCCCATGTAGGTTTATGTAAATTAAAAATATTTTGATTTGATTATAAACTAAGATGAGATAAATAAAATGTTAATTCAAAAAGAGTATGTCTGTGTGTGCTTAATTTCAACATTCCGATACTTTACCTACTTATCACTTTGAATTTTTGCGGTTTTTGTTTTCCATGAAATGATTTTAAGTCAATGAATTTGATTGTATCAAAAGAATGAGTGAAAATTTTGTAGAATCTATTATTACTACCGGGTCAGCTAGCAATTTATTAAAAATATAATCTGCCTCCTTACAACATTGTAAAAAAAGAAAGAAAGAAAAAATGTTTATTCTGCACAAACAAAACGCACATTACAAGATAAAAATGTAACAAAAGCAACGTAGCCAAAAGCCCCGTATTTATGTCAATAAAAAATGACAGTTAAACAACATAAATAATGCCAAAGTTGTCAAGTGTCAGATCATTATGGAAAATGTCTTTTTTGTTGATATAGCAAATTATGTGGTATTTAACATGATAATTTTTCATTAATAGCCAAGGTTACAGCATATTATTACTCAGCTAACTCATTTTGAGTCATGCGCCGACTCCACTTCATGTAGTTGTTGTATTCGAAGAAATGGTAATGTTTACTTAAGAGCTCGGTTAACACCTCTACTGTAATTCTGTAAATGTACAGATATGAACAAATCCAAAGGATTTTCATTTGCGTGAGATTTGCCGTCTCATAGCCATATCAAGGCTGTCGGAGGGCTAAGGCAGCGTGAAACTACGGGTCCACAGCTTGAATTATGCTTGGAGATGCATCATTTGTAGTACCTAAGTCATTGTCTGCTGTAAAGTCTGTAAACAATTGATAAAGATTTTTCAATAGGTGTGCACCATGCCTCATGTAAACAGTATCTAAATAGAGTGTGTAAACTTAGATGATTTTGCTAATGGACATTTAATAAAGTTGAAAACATGATTTGCGGTTATGTGTTATTTATGTATCTTTCAATAGAATAGATATATTTTATTGCAAAGAATGTACAAATTGCAATCAGTTGTTACAGTTGTGAGGAATCTATGTACTTTCTACCTATTTAAGTAAGCAAATTTAGTACATTTAAATTACAAAAACAAAATTTTAATCATTCTTGTCGGTTAAGAAATCTTGTACAAAATACTAACAAGTGTATTTGTTACCTCTATTATTAAGTTCTAACCTATGTCTACTTTTAGTACACTGCTGTTTGTTGTCCCTAAGTAAATAAATAAATAAATAAATAAATAAGTGTCTAATTATTTTAGCTGTTGTTTTTAATAGTATGTCTTTCAATGTTCTTAGGTATTTTATTTAGAAGTTTAGAACAACAGGTGCAAAACAAACAAAGAAAATGTTTCTTGGGCACCGATGTTTATTCACAATTAGTTTGAGATCCAACGTTAACTACATGGGTTACATTTGAGGTAGATAATATTGTTGGTTAGCTACAAGTATGGCTACTTCTAGGGAGACAAAGAAGTACCAAAACATGAAAAGCCACCCATATTGTCGCCAGATTTTTATTGTTATGTATTAACTACTTTATAGTCTGCGCATAATGTAGTGCATATGTTGCTCTTTTGTAAGTAGTAAGGAGCTTAGACTTAAGATTGCAATGCTTAAATTATAAAATAACAGTGTATTAATAAAATAATTTCAGTTTTTTGGATGTTTTTAGTTAAATTATTATTGTCAAGCTACTTTATTAAAGTGTGGAAGTGTTATGCAGTTATGAAATCAACATGTGCCATGTAAAATGTATAAAAGAATGTGTGTTATTATATTATTGTGTTTGATGAAGTCGAACAACTCTATTAAGTTTCAACAGGAAACTTAATGTGTGTGACGAATTGTTGAAACTTAATTGAATAGAGAGAGCATAACTGTTGATAATTAGTGGAGATTTAATAAAATTGGAAACATGATTTGCTGTTGTATGTTTTTTGTATACAAAGTGATAAATACTGTTTATTAATTCAGTTTTCCTGCGGTTTGACTACTGTAATTTATGTCATGTCTCTCACGGCTATCCTTTAGTAATAGTGCATAATATCAGTTTTTTGGATATGTATGTATATTTAAATTATTTTTGTCAAGCTACTTTATTAAAGTGTGGTAATGTTATGCTGATAGGAATGCAATATGTGCCATGTAAAGTGTTTAGATTAAAATAATGTGTGTAGTTAGATGATTGTGTGTAGTTAGATGATTGTGTGTGATGAACTGTTGAAACTTAATAGAGATTTAATAAAGTTGAAAACATTATTTTCCGTTGTGTATTATTTATATCATCATCATTATCATCATCAATCATTAAATATTATATGTGTAGATTAATAACGTCGAGCTATTTTATTGAACTGCAGAATGCGGTGGAAATGTCCTGTGGATAAGAATGCAACGTCTCGTAGAAATTCTAGCTTAAACGAACGTGTCTAATTAGGAGATGATTGTCTGTGATGATACTTAATGGAGATTTAATAAAGTTGGAAACATGATTTGCGGTTGTGTGTTATTTATTAAATATAAAAACGACGATCGGCTCCCTTCAAAAAGATACTAAATGTATTTGGCTCCCTCTAATACGATGGTTGTTGGCGACGCTCGTTCGTAACTAGTTTTGCCGGAACCCATAAATAGATGGCCTTAAAGCCTCATTAGTACAGTCACACCTTCGAGTACGCCATTTTTGTTAATAAACACTTGCAAACACCAAAACATATAGTTTGCGTTGCTAACGAATCACATTGCGGGCTTTCAAAAATGGACGCAACACATACTCGTAAACATTAACAAAATACGGTAAAGTCGCAAACTACCGAACGTTAAATAAAACCGAAAAAATTCGCTTGCCGTAACGATGCCAGCGACAAAATGGAAGTCTCGACATCTGAGATACGGACCAAAGTCATACATTATACTTGAAAAAAACGATGACAGTTAGCGCAAAACGCATTCATAGTTCGGTTTAGTAGCAATGGTACGATATTTGGTAGTCTCGACACTCAAAGTTATTTATTGACATCGACATTTCGATGAACTTTACCGTATTTTGTTAATGTTTACGAGTATGTGTTGCGTCCATTTTTGAAAGCCCGCAATGTGATTCGTTAGCAACGCAAACTATATGTTTTGGTGTTTGCAAGTGTTTATTAACAAAAATGGCGTACTCGAAGGTGTGACTGTACTAATGAGGCTTTAAGGCCATCTATTTATGGGTTCCGGCAAAACTAGTTACGAACGAGCGTCGCCAACAACCATCGTATTAGAGGGAGCCAAATACATTTAGTATCTTTTTGAAGGGAGCCGATCGTTGTTTTTATATTTAATAAATAACACAACCGCAAATCATGTTTCCAACTTTATTAAATCTCCATTAAGTATCATCACAGACAATCATCTCCTAATTAGACACGTTCGTTTAAGCTAGAATTTCTACGAGACGTTGCATTCTTATCCACAGGACATTTCCACCGCATTCTGCAGTTTAATAAAACAGCTCGACGTTATTAATCTACACATATAATATTTAATGATTGATGATGATAATGATGATGATATAAATAATACACAACGGAAAATAATGTTTTCAACTTTATTAAATCTCTATTAAGTTTCAACAGTTCATCACACACAATCATCTAACTACACACATTATTTTAATCTAAACACTTTACATGGCACATATTGCATTCCTATCAGCATAACATTACCACACTTTAATAAAGTAGCTTGACATAAATAATTTAAATATACATACATATCCAAAAAACTGATATCATGCACTATTACTAAAGGATAGCCGTGAGAGACATGACATAAATTACAGTAGTCAAACCGCAGGAAAACTGAATTAATAAAAAGTATTTATCACTTTGTATACAAAAAACATACAACAGCAAATCATGTTTCCAATTTTATTAAATCTCCACTAATTATCAACTGTTATGCTCTCTCTATTCAATTAAGTTTCAACAATTCGTCACACACATTAAGTTTCCTGTTGAAACTTAATAGAGTTGTTCGACTTCATCAAACACAATAATATATTAACACACATTCTTTTATACACTTTACATGGCACATGTTGCATTCATAACTGCATAACATTTCCACACTTTAATAAAGTAGCTTGACAATAATAATTTAACTAAAAACATCCAAAAAACTGAAATTATTTTATTAATACACTGTTATTTTGTAATTTAAGCATTGCAATCTTAAGTCTAAGCTCCTTACTACTTACAAAAGAGCAACATATGCACTACATTATGCGCAGACTATAGTAGTTAATACATAAAAATAAAAATCTGGCAACAATATGGGTGGCTTTTCATGTTTTGGTACTTCTTTGTCTCCCTAGAAGTAGCCATACTTGTAGCTAACCAACAATATTTTCTACCTCAAATGTAACCCATGTAGTTAACGTTGGATCTCAAACTAATTGTGAATAAACATCGGTGCCCAAGAAACATTTTCTTTGTTTGTTTTGCACCTGATGTTCTAAACTTCTAAATAAAATACCTAAGAAAATTGACCATTAAAAACAACAGCTAAAATAATTAAACAGAACTTGTTAGTATTTTGCACAAGATTTCTTAACCAACAAGAATTATTAAAATTTTGTTTTTGTAATTTAAATGTACTAAATTTGCTTACTTAAATAGGTAGAAAGTACATAGATTCCTCACAACTGTTACAACTGATTGCAAGTTGTACATTCTTTGCAATAAAATATATCTATTCTATTGAAAGATACATAAATAACAAATAACCGCATATCATGTTTTCAACTTTATTAAATGCCCATTAGCAGAATCATCTAAGTTTACACTTTCTTATAATTTAGTTACTGTTTACTCATGTAAACAGTATCTAAATTATAAGAAAGTGTCTCATGGCATGGTGCACACCTATTGAAAAATCTTTATCAATTGTTTACAGACTTTACAGCAGACAATGACTTAGGTACTACAAATGATGCATCTCCAAGCATAATTCAAGCTGTGGACCCGTAGTTTCACGCTGCCTTAGCCCTCCGACAGCCTTGATATGGCTATGAGACGGCAAATCTCACGCAAATGAAAATCCTTTGGATTTGTTCATATCTGTACATTTACAGAATTACAGTAGAGGTGTTAACCGAGCTCTTAAGTAAACATTAACCATTCCTTCGAATACAACAACGTCACGAATCTCTGCAGTGTCCCAAGTGTCTGTACGCAGCTATAATATGATTTAATAAGAAACTACATGAAGTGGAGTCGGCGCATGACTCAAAATGAGTTAGCTGAGTAATAATATGCTGTAACCTTGGCTATTAATGAAAAATTATCATGTTAAATACCACATAATTTGCTATATCAACAAAAAAATGATCTGACACTTGACAACTTTGGCATTATTTATGTTGTTTAACTGTCATTTTTTTTTATTGACATAAATACGGGGCTTTTGGCTACGTTGCATTTTGTTATGTGGCGGCATCGCTGCCACACGAAGCGAACCGAGTAATCCGCTCGGACATCATCGGCTATCTCCGCCGCGCCGAACACCTCGTTCGGTAAAGTTCGGTCTGGTCGCATGCTTCCGCGCCAGTGCATTGCCCGCCGCTGCGCAAGCACCCGCACGCTTGATTGCCTAAACCCAGCTAAACGCCTCGCGCTCGTAAAAATAAAACCTATCTATAATTTCCTAAAATCAACCTGTTTAGCTTTCTACTATCTTGTTTAATGTTCTTTTATCTGCCTGTCTTCTGTCTCTAGTGTTAACGTGCTTCCTACTCTTGTGTATTTCGTTATTAACTTCTTGTTTAAAAATATAACCGTTCATTGTGAACTTTGGACTTTTATTTGGTGGACGAGTGACTACATATTGGTGACCCCGACGTGGCGCGTCATGGAAACGCCTAAGGAAGATCGTTTGGCCACGGAAACTTCGCGTGTAGGCGTTCGCCCACCACCATTTTGGCCAGATGACCCGGAAATGTGGTTCGCACAGATGGAGTGCCAGTTCGCGTTGGCAAACGTTACGGTGGATCTGACAAAATATTACCAGGTCGTGTCTGCGCTGGAACATCGCTATGCTACCGAGGTCAAAGATATTATCACCAACCCGCCAGCGGTGAATAAATATGAAAAATTAAAGACGGAGCTTATCAAGCGGTTGTCAGCCTCACGGGAACGGAAGGTTAAACAATTATTAATGCATGAGGAGCTGGGTGACCGTAAGCCATCGCAGTTCTTACGTCATTTACGGCATCTAGCAGGGCCGTCTGTACCGGAAGATTTCCTGAGAACATTGTGGTCGAGTCGTTTACCAACCAACCTACAGACGGTTATAGCGTCACAACCGGACCTTTCGTTGGACAAATTAGCCGATTTAGCCGACACGGTTAATGAAATCGCGCCGGCGGGGCCCATGCAAGTAGCAAGCGTTGGTGATTCAGGTACATCTACACTTATGAAGGAGATGGCATGTCAGATAGCGGAATTAACCAAACAAGTGAGTTCGCTGTCTACTAAAGTGGATAATCGAAGGCAGGTACGTGGTCGTTCTCATTCTCGGTCTAAACGTGATAACCGGCGAACTAGATCCAGATCAAGGCCATGTCAGCCACCAGAAAACCACCCGCATTGTTGGTACCATTTCACATTTGGCGGCCGTGCAAAGAAATGCATACAGCCTTGTACATGGAGGTCGGAAAACTCCAGAGGCAGCCCGAATTAGCGGCCTACGACTGCCCATTAGCATCAGGCCGTCTTTTTATTACTGACCGTTACTCAAAAATGTTATTTCTTGTCGATACAGGCTCAGATTTGTGCGTCTACCCACGGTCGGCGATAAAGACGCCCTGCAATATCACGAAGTTTAGTTTAACGGCAGCCAACGGAAGTATTATTAATACCTACGGACCGGTGCAACTCAACCTCGACCTAGGTCTTCGCCGTTCATTTACTTGGAAATTTACCATAGCCGACGTGTCAAAGCCAATTATAGGTGTGGATTTTCTAAGTTATTATAATCTGCTTATAGATTGCCGCAACCACAGGCTCATAGATGGCACCACCTCACTCTTCGTGGCAGCATCCTCACAGCGGGTTCCTGATGATGTGGCATCTGTCAAAACTGTCACCGGAGAGACCGAGTTTCACCAGGTGTTGCGTGAGTTTCCAGACGTGACTCGCCCTGCAGGTACTGTGAATCAAAACAAACCTAAACATAACACGGTGCACTTTATTAAGACCACTTCTGGACCGCCCGTTGCAAACAGACCCAGGCGCTTGGATCCAGAAAGATTAAAGATCGCACAGAAAGAGTTCGACGACATGATCGCCAATGGAACTGCAAGGCGTTCCGAAAGCCCCTGGTCTTCAGCTCTGCACCTGGTGAGGAAAAAAGATGACGGATGGCGCCCGTGTGGTGATTACCGAGCATTGAATACCCGTACTATACCTGACCGGTACCCCATACGCCACATCCAGGACTTCTCACAGCGGCTTTCTGGCTCCAATATATTCACAAAAATTGATTTAATTAAAGCGTATAACCAGATTCCAGTAAATGAAGCTGACATACCAAAGACGGCCATAACAACACCATTCGGATTGTTTGAGTTTCCATTTATGACCTTCGGTCTTAGGAATGCTGCTCAAACCTTTCAACGCTTTATAGATGAAGTACTTACCGGCTTTGATGACTTCTGTTTCGGATTTCTTGACGACATCTTAATTTATTCTTCTTCTCCAGACCAGCATAAAGTACACCTACGCCAGCTGCTGTCACGCCTACAGGAATATGGCGTTCTCATTAACGCAGCAAAATGTGTGTGGGGCCAGCCTGAAGTGACTTTCCTGGGATACCAGGTATCAGCTGCAGGTACCCAACCTCTCAGCACGAAAGTCCAGGCCATTCAGGACTTTCCAGTTCCGCGCTCAGTGAAGGAGTTACGGAGATTCCTAGGCATGCTAAACTTTTACAGAAGGTTCGTACCCAATGCTGCAAAAAGTCAAGCACCACTCAACTCGATGTTGGCAGGAGAAAAGGTCAAGGGCACAGATCCAGTACAGATGTCGCAGCTTCAACTGGAAGCTTTTGAAGAATGCAAAAGAACACTATCAAATGCTACGCTTCTTGCACATCCACAGGACCAGGCACAGCTTTCTTTGCTAACTGACGCGTCTGACGTTTCCGTAGGAGCAGTTCTGCAGCAACGCATCGGTACACAGTGGGAGCCGCTTGCGTTCTTCTCCAAGAAACTGAACCAAGCTCAGCGCAAGTACAGTCCCTACGATCGCGAGCTGCTTGCCGTCTACGAGGCAATCAAATATTTCCGGCATATGGTGGAGGCCCGGGAATTCGTCGTCTTCACCGACCACCGCCCACTTACATACGCCTACAAAAATTCAAGAGAAAATTGCTCGCCACGACAATACAGGTACTTTGATTATATTGCACAATTTACTACAGATATACGCTACATACCCGGTGCTGAAAATGTCGTAGCTGACACCTTGTCACGTGTTGAAGAGGTCACAACGGCGATTGATTACAAGGTTTTAGCCCAATCTCAAGAGTCAGACCCCGAGCTTCAGTCGTTAATAGAAAAAGGATCGTCACTAAAACTGAAAAAGATTACTCTGGCTGGCTCAGACATCAATCTCTATTGTGACACTTCTACTCAACCATCAAGACCCTACGTCACACCTGAGCTGCGTAAGCGAGTGTTTGATGCGTTACACTGTCTGAGCCACCCTGGACGTACAGCTACCGTGCGACTGGTCACGCAAAGATTTGTGTGGCCAGGGATTCGTAAGGACTGTAGAGAGTGGTGCAGATGCTGTCTTCACTGCCAGCGCTGTAAAGTTACTCGGCACACCTCCGCTCCTCTTTCCCATTTCCCTTCAACCTCGTCGAGATTCTACCACATCCATCTCGACATCGTAGGGCCGCTAATACCCTCTTCTGATTTCAGATATTGCCTCACCATCGTTGACCGGTTCACACGATGGCCTGAGGCGATCCCCCTCAGAGACATTACTGCCGAAACCTGCGCGGCCGCCTTGGTATCCGGGTGGATATCGAGGTTCGGTTGCCCCTCACAGATCACCACTGATCGCGGTCGGCAGTTCGAGTCGGGCCTGTTTAAGGCCCTGGCATCCCTGCTCGGTGCACGTCACTTCCGTACTACAGCCTATCATCCTGCATCAAATGGGATGGTTGAGAGGCTGCACCGTCAACTCAAAGCAGGTATCATGTGTCACAATAACCAAAAATGGACGGAAGTCTTGCCTATCGTTCTGCTCGGCATACGCAGTTCCTGGAAAGATGACGTCCAAGCATCCTCAGCAGAGCTAGTATACGGCGAGCCTCTACGCTTGCCAGGCCAGTTTCTGTCGCCATCAGACAACCACACCGTCAAGGACATTACCAGCTTCGCTACACGACTGGCAAAACATATGGCTAACTTGTCCCCGAAGCCAACAAAGTGGCACAGAGACAACACATTTTACATACCCAAGGACATGCAGCACTGTACCCACGTCTTCTTGAGGCTAGATTACGTGCGAAAGTCATTGGAACCACCGTATGCTGGTCCCTACAAGGTACTAAAGAAGAAGGATAAATACTTCGAAGTTGAGATACGAGGAAAGAGCACCAACATATCTCTAGATCGCCTGAAACCAGCTTACGTCACTCAAGACTGTCACAGAGGCGACTCAACCAGCAACCCAATCAGCGCAACCCCTAGTGAGTCGCCATCACCATCTTCAGATGAGCCAGGGACCCGCACACGCAGCGGCAGAAGAGTACGCTTCCCTGACTTCTATCGACCGTAGCCACGGTCTCGCCGGGGGGCTACTGTGGCGGCATCGCTGCCACACGAAGCGAACCGAGTAATCCGCTCGGACATCATCGGCTATCTCCGCCGCGCCGAACACCTCGTTCGGTAAAGTTCGGTCTGGTCGCATGCTTCCGCGCCAGTGCATTGCCCGCCGCTGCGCAAGCACCCGCACGCTTGATTGCCTAAACCCAGCTAAACGCCTCGCGCTCGTAAAAATAAAACCTATCTATAATTTCCTAAAATCAACCTGTTTAGCTTTCTACTATCTTGTTTAATGTTCTTTTATCTGCCTGTCTTCTGTCTCTAGTGTTAACGTGCTTCCTACTCTTGTGTATTTCGTTATTAACTTCTTGTTTAAAAATATAACCGTTCATTGTGAACTTTGGACTTTTATTTGGTGGACGAGTGACTACAGTTACATTTTTATCTTGTAACGTGCGTTTTGTTTGTGCAGAATAAACAATTTTTCTTTCTTTCTTTTTTTACAATGTTGTAAGGAGGCAGATTATATTTTTAATAAATTGCTAGCTGACCCGGTAGTAATAATAGATTCTACAAATTTTTCACTCATTCTTTTGATACAATCAAATTCATTGACATAAAATCATTTCATGGAAAACAAAAACCGCAAAAATTCAAAGTGATAAGTAGGTAAAGTATCGGAATGTTGAAATTAAGCACACACAGACATACTCTTTTTGAATTAACATTTTATTTATCTCATCTTAGTTTATAATCAAACCAAAATATTTTTAATTTACATAAACCTACATGGGCACTTATGAAACGTCAGAAGCTAGGTGCATGTTTCCAAATTGTAGATTTCTATGAAGAAGAACCGGCAAGAAACTCCACGGTTACTCTTTTAAAAATAATTGGTGTTTACAATGGTTTCAAATTACAGTTCTAGGGCAGCACTGCGCCCCACAGTGCGTCGCTTGACTCCTGATATTGGCGCTAAGTTTGGTCGCCCGAAACGGTGGCGCCAACACAGTGTTAATATCGAAGGATATCATTACCTTGATTAAGTCTAATCATGTTTTTAAACTATTCACCACCATCATTTCTGCCGAAAGTCGTCCAGTGCTAGGTTCTGTGCATGTACAGGAGGTGTTGTCATTATCACCATGCTTGGCAGGCAGGCGGGTTGGCTATCGCAGTATGGTGGTAAGATTCATAGAGAACGCTGTGGTCACTTTCTAGCAAGTCCCATAGTCGCCTTTTACGACACCCACGGAAAGAAATAGGATGATGTTATTCTTTACGTCCGGCCCGTTTAGTTCATCTAGCTACAAAAGTTCTTTTTATCTTTCCTGTTGATCCTGGCACAAATTTATGAAATTAATAAAAAAAAAACACGAATTATTGAAATAGTACGGTTATGTCGTGAAAATTACTTACACCACCATCTTTTAGGAATTCCTAGAACTAAACAATAAATACAAACTATTTTCGTATAATAAAGATGTTTTTTCCAAATATAAAGAACAGTAATAATTGAGATAAAAACTATCCTATCTTTTAAGTTGGACCAAATTATAAATAATTAGAAGTTTGTTATGAATCTGTTCAGTAGTTTCGGATTTTACCCGTAACAAAC
Organism: Aporophyla lueneburgensis; assembly: GCA_932294355.1. Lineage (NCBI taxonomy): Eukaryota > Metazoa > Arthropoda > Insecta > Lepidoptera > Noctuidae > Aporophyla > Aporophyla lueneburgensis. The sequence continues at coordinate 10,273,160 of OW028739.1, forward strand.
ATGATGGCCCGAGATTTTTTAAATGTTTATCAGTCCTTCTAAATTTCTTTAATAAACAGTTTCCAAGATAGGGTTTAAAAAGTCACTATACAATTTGTAGTAAAAAAAAATATTTTTTTACCAATCAGTGGTCTCCATTTTTTTTCCAGAATTCAAGGATTTGTACTTAACGGCTAATAATTGAAGTCGAACTATAAATAGTAGTCTTCGGTAGTGTCTCGGCATCGTTTTGTACGATGTTGCGCGGTATCTCCGATGTAGAGACTTGCTTTTGTCGTATGCATCGGTACGGCAAGCGAGTGTTTTCGGTATTATCTAGTGATCCGAATTTTCGATGACATAGTGGCGGCCGTAAGAATTTCTCCTTGAATTCAGGGAAAATTGAAGAACATTTATTAATAAAGAATAATATTTTTCTAGAAAATTGTGCAGTGAAATTGGAAATTATATCTTGCAAATACTCGTTTTTTTATGGAATCTAATAAGTAGCAATAACTGTTTTACAGGATTAAAATAACTTGTTATAAATCTAAGGTCATTACAATCTGCATCCTTGCAACACTATAAAACTAATGCCAAACTTGTGAAGTCATGTCTATTTGTTTTCATTGATTTTTTTCTCAAGTGTAGTTTACACATATTTTCATAGATAGCCAAGGTTACAGCATATTATCACATATTATTACTCGGCTAACCCATTTTGAGTCAAGCGGCGACTTCACTTCATATAGTTTCTTATTTAATCATATTATAGCTGTGTACAGACACTTGGGACACTGCAGAGATTCGTGTAGTAGTGGGTCGTTGTCGATTTTTTGACGGACGAAACGCAACCGTTTTTCCGAGGACGAAAACGGTTGCAGAAAACGGTCGTCGTCGCAACTGGTTTGAAGAGCCGTCTTCAAACCAGTTGTTGCGACGACGACCGTTTTGTAAAAAACGAAACTTATCAAATATGGAATAGAATTGCGTTTTCGTCGCGTGAAATAGTTGCAGTTTCTTCGAGAAGTAGTAATAAAATATAGACTCTATACCATTGACAAAAAGTTCACTTTTACTGTAAGAACTGTTTTGTAAACGAACGCGGTTCACTAAGGACGACGTCGCGACGAGTGTGATAGTTGAATCAATGCGTTCTCGACCGTATTTTCTTAGCTGTAAAATACATAATGGCATCTAGTCATTCGAAGACTGGTTTGTGCAACGAAGACTGTTTGGATCCAAGACGTAAAAACAGTTTCATCGTCGTAGTCGTCGCAGAACATAAAACGGTCTTTGGAACGGATTAAGGACGACGACGCGACGAGTGTGATAGTTGAATCAATGGGTTCTCGACCGTATTTTCTTAGCTGTAAAATACATAATCGCATCTAGTTATTCGAAGACTGGTTTGTGCAACGAAGACTGTTTGGACCCAGGACGTAAAACGGTCTCATCGTTGCAAATCATAAAACGGTCTTCGGAAACGGTTCGTCGTCGCAACGCCCACCACTAGATTCGTGTGGTTGTTTTATTCGAAGAAATGGTTAATGTTTACTTAAGAGCTCGGTTAACACCTCTACTGTTAATTTGTAAATGTACAGATAAGAACAAGTCCAAAGGATTTTCATTTGCGTGAGATTTGCCGTCTCATAGCCATATCAAGGCTGTCGGAGGGCTAAGGCAGCGTGAAACTACGGGTCCACAGCTTGAATTATGTTTGGAGATGCATCATTTGTGGTACCTGAGTCATTGTCTGCTGTAAGCAGGGCACAACATGGAAGAAAACAGTTTGAACTAAGTGAATAGTGAAAGTGTAAACAATTGATAAAGATTTTTCAATAGATGTGCACCATGCCTCATGTAAACAGTATCTAAATAGAGTGTGTAAACTTAGATGATTCTGCTAATGGACATTTAATAAAGTTGAAAACATGATTTGCGGTTATGTGTTATTTATGTATCTTTCAATAGAATAGTTATATTTTATTGCAAAGAATGTACAAATTGCAATCAGTTGTTACAGTTGTGAGGAATCTATGTACTTTCTACCCATTTAAGTAAGCAAATTTAGTACATTCAAATTACAAAAACAAAATTTTAATAATTCTTGTCGGTTAAGAAATCTTGTACAAAATACTAACAAGTTCTGTCTAATTATTTTAGCTGTTGTTTTTAATAGTATGTCTTTCAATTTTCTTAGGTATTTTATTTAGAAGTTTAGAACAACAGGTGCAAAACAAACAAAGAAAATGTTTCTTGGGCACCGATGTTTATTCACAATTAGTTTGAGATCCAACGTTAACTACATGGGTTACATTTGAGGTAGATAATATTGTTGGTTAGCTACAAGTATGGCTACTTCTAGGGAGACAAAGAAGTACCAAAACATGAAAAGCCACCCATATTGTCGCCAGATTTTTATTGTTATGTATTAACTACTTTATAGTCTGCGCATAATGTAGTGCATATGTTGCTCTTTTGTAAGTAAGTAAGGAGCTTAGACTTAAGATTGCAATGCTTAAATTATAAAATAACAGTGTATTAATAAAATAATTTCAGTTTTTTGGATATTTTTAGTTAAATTATTATTGTCAAGCTACTTTATTAAAGTGTGGAAATGTTATGTGGTTATGAATGCAACATGTGCCATGTAAAGTGTTTAGATTAAAATAATGTGTGTAATCAGATGATTGTGTGATGAACTGTTGATAATTAATGAAGATTTAATAAAGTTGAAAACATGATTTGCCGTTGTATGTTATTTATATACGAAGTGATGGATACTTTTTATTTATTCAGTTTTCGTACAGTTTGACTGTTGTAATGAACTACAGAATGCATTAGTAATGTCAAATGAATAGGAATGTAACATATTATGTAAGCAGCATCTAGATTATAAGAATGTGTGTAATTAGGAGATCATTGTGTGAGATGATTATGATACATGGAGATTTAATAAATTTGATTTGAAACATGATTCGTGGTTGTTTTTTATTTATTTATAAACAGCGATCGTACGATTCGATCCCTTCAAAAGATATAAGGCTCCTTCTAATGCGGTGTTTGTTGGCAAAGCTCGTTTGCACGTAGATTGTCCGGAACCCATAAATAGGTAGACTTAAAAGCCTCATCAGTACAGACACTCAGACACACTTTTGAGAACCCCCATTCCTCATAATTTTTGTTTATAATTACTTTCAAACACCTAAAAAACTAGTTTTTGAAAACAAAAATGGCTGCAAAAACGACTCGTAAACATCAACAGAGCTCAGTTGCGACAGACCAACGACAGTTGATAACTTTGAGTGTCGAGACTACCAAATATCGTTCCATTCCGATCTTCGGAACTTTGTAACGTTTTCGTTTGTTAAAATGGTCGCTATCTATGTCGAGACTGCAGGCCCAGTTGCGTAACTTTTTATCGGTAGGAATTGGTTTAATATTCATAGTTAAACAACATTCATTGCGTTATTTACGTTGCTGAGCCACAATTTATTCGAACAAATGACGCAATGGTTTAGAAATAATCTTCAATCCCATTCAGATTCTGCGCGTGCGTAAATAGTGCGTTTCGCAATTAGGGTGCAGATATTACTTTATAAAGTAACATACAGCTTGGCAAAAAAAAGTCTGGAAAAAAGGAGGGCGCCTGTTTAGCAAGTATGGCGGGTGGCGTAGTATAGTATATGTCTATGGGTCATTGTTACCTGAAAATAAAATGTTGTGCAAAATGTTGTGCTGTTGTGTAAAAATAAAATACATAAAACAAAAATCAAACATTGCATCATCTCGTCACGTGAAGCCGCATAAGTCTCCCTAGCATTGCCGACTCTAGCCTTTCTGATATCAACTTTAGAATTCCGTTGGGGCTTCCCCGGATCCTACACATCAGAGATGCTGCTTTTTTACGCATTATCGCATAAAACTCGTCGACTCTTACGGCAGCAAACATGCCTAGAAGCGTACAGAAACGCGGGAGCTCTACAGAATTCTAAAAGCGTTTTATATTGTATGCGAAGAGCGTCGTAGGCCCGTTGCGTGTACCTGGTCCATAGAGCGCTGATGTACAGCTTTGGCAGTAGGCTCTGAACAGTGTGACTTTTACATCTAGTGTACACCTTGCATATCTATGGAATAATATATAACACGCACCAACAACGCTCTTCGCTCCCGCTCGATATCTGTATCATCATAAGGGTCTCGGTCACTATGTGTCCTAGGTATCTACATATAATACATATACTAAGAGACACGCTTCTAGAGGTACTTCGTTTAAATAAACTGGGGGTACATGCTCCGGTGGCTTATTCTTACCTCTCATCTTCAACAGCGTATAATGTTCCCACTGCTGGGACATAGGCCTCCTTTCGGTGAGAGTGAATGGGCCATAATCTACCACTACCAACACTCATTGGGCAGTGCGTGTTGGTAGATGTCACATGTCTTAGAATTTTTGGTTGGAAGATATGCCCGGTTTCCTCAAGATGTTTTCTTCACTGTTTTGAGAGCAGTAGTGATGAAATAATTTACACAAAGTAAAGCACCTGCAGGGGTTCGAACTCACGACCTATTATTCGTAAGTTGCGACCGTTACCACTGCTTCCCCTCTGGGCCACCACTGCCCTCTTACCTCTAATAACCACAAACTATTTTTTCTTCTCGGTGTACTTCAGGTACTTACCGAGCAGTTTTCTTAATCATAGACCACATCCACACAGTGCAGCAGACACATTATACAGTAGTCCTATATAAACTATAATCGGCCCCTTTTATTTAGATTTGAGGATTATGAGAAGGCTTTTGAGTCTATCGAGCCCCTGTTCCCATCGTCGCCGGCGGCTTGTCAAGTTATTGCGGTTACAAAGTAAAGTGCTAAAAAAATTTCCAGATACTAAATATCAGGTCAAATCTAAGTTACAGGAATATCTTCAAAAACTAACTTATCAAAATACTGAGGATCTTCTATCAGGTAATTATAGTAATCTTATCAAATATTAGATTTAGCAACAGTTAAATTAACATAATTTTTACACTATTGCATGCGTTCGCACACTCACTCATACTTACACGCACAGTCACACACACTCTTTCACATACATACACACGTACACACACATAACTCCACGACAAACACACTGGAGACATACACAACACTTTCATTGATCTTTATTGGTTTTTTCTCTTTTTTCGCTGTTTTTTTAATTTTATTTTATTTCTCTTAAACTAGCCCTAATGGATTATTGTACGTATTGTGTGTCCTACTTTATACTCATCACTTTGAAGGGACACTGGCTTCTAAGATACAGGTATAGGTTGGCAAAAAAGAGTCTGTCGTGGTAACCATTGGAACTAAAATATTTTTTTGGTGGCAGCACTGCTTTGTTTATCATCAACAAGTTGCTAATCTGTCATTGTGTTATGTTCCCAGTTGTATTTTACTTATTTCTAATTAACTATCAATTATTAATGCTTTTGAACATATAAAAAATGAATAAAACAATAAGGAGTAGTGGTGTGAGCTGTGATATACTAAGTTTTCGTAAGAAATTTGGCGGAATCTGAAGCGGAACAAATTTTGTCTCTGATTGACAATGTTTACGAAAGAACTGCCGACATGACAGGTATTTATCCAAGAAATTTATCTTTTATTCAATGCCAGTCATTGTTTTCCCTTTCTAATACTAAGTTTTATCGGTATTATAAGTTTCAAGCCATTTTATTGTTTTGTTTACTAATAGATTATTGAGGTTATGTTTTCTAGTTTAACAAACCGCGTGTACGTTAATTCTTGATGTTTGATACTTGAAATTGAAAAATGTACCTACATGGAATTAATATGATTGTCTTTATATTTTTTTCAAGGTAAATCTCACAGTACAATTAGAGAAATTGTTAATGAAGGAGAAAACAATTAAGGATTTTTTCTACACCTGGAGGAACACCAAAACAGTTGGCGGAAGAAAGAATTAGACGATTTTGATCTGTGTGCAATTAGACAAAAAGTTCAACACTACGGAACGTATTATATATATAAGTTTTTTTTTTTTTTGTTAATGCTATTATCGCATACCACAGTAAAAAAAGTATAATTAATATTTATTATTTTTCAGGTGCCTATTCTACGTAATATATTACCTATAGTTTGAGGAGACGGGTTGTAATGGGAGCCGTAAACGTGCAAGAAAGATTTTTACACTATTTTCATAAATAATAAATGTAAAACTGACACATCAGTGTTAATGGAAAAAATCTATCATAGCACCGAAAAGGAATACAAGAATGATGTTACGTCACGTTTTTATTTTTAAATAAAATCTAAACTTTAGCGTGTTATTTCATTTTCATTGTCATGTGAATAGTGATAATGTTATGTACCCCGCATAGACATACCTGACGCCTTCATTAGTCAACTGTTCAAGTTTATTCGATATTGCCCGTACCTTTCGAATGCGACATGCGATAGGTACTCTCTGACTTCCGATTAGTTTCCGACAGTAAGCAGCTGTAAGTCGCCTTCTTGTCGACTATAAACTGTCGGCATTAACAGGATTCGTTCAGTATCATTCATGTCAAAGTTGATACAGGCATACCAACCATCGAATGGTTGTGAATACCCTAGATGGTGGCCGCAAATGCGATTGCTGAACATTATGTCTCGTGTATCGGGTTCAATCGGCAATCCCCGAGTGTAATTTAATTAATTTTTAAACTAAATAAGTTTTCATTATGTTGTTATGATGGCACTCTTAGATAAAAGGTTATTCCAGTGAAATAATCTGCAATCTACTAAATACAATGAAAGTAAAAGTCTGTGTGCCTATCAAGTCTTGAAATCTTGACTGATGAGAATTTCCGGGATCTCGTGTTTGTGGATTAAAACAACAAGTATCTTATCACTTTTAGTCCTAGTATACAGGGTGGCCATACCTGCTAAGCAGGCGCCCTCATTTTTTCCAGACTCTTTTTTGCCAAGCTATACCTACATAAACCTAGTTTAGAAGTCAGGGTTTTTTATTCTAGAACGCTAAGTTTAAGTATTTTTTTTTTAAATGTAAACAATCGAAATTAATTTATGGAGAAATAAAGATTTTTATTATTAAAAAAAAAGTAATAAAAAAATAGCTAAATATTTTATTATTAAAATTACATAATAACTACTACTAATATTATAACTATTCTTGCGTGCGCTTCCTTTTGCGCGTTGTCCGCTAGAGTCTGGCACACGAAAGTTGATCCTGAAAAACAGCGGCAAATTTAAAAAATCCAAGTGTGGTAACCCGGAGTGCAATAGGAATAACTAGTTTTGATATTTGTAAAAAAAAATATTATGTTCAAACAAGGTTGAAACCGATTTTTCGTGGTAGTATAGTATTCTGACGAATGAATACGGTGGATTGCCATATTTTTTATACAAAGCTACCAAATCATATACTATATATTAGTAAAAGTTATTTGACAATTGAAAATTCGACCAGTGAATTACGTAAATGAGTTCTGATTAATTTAAATAGATTTCACCAGTTTTATATCGAACTAGCTGTCCGCCGCAGTTTCATCCGCATTTTGGTTACTGAAAGATTTTTTTAAGGGTGCGTCTCATAACGTATAAACTCATTTGGTCTAATTTCATTTTATTATCGTTCATAAGATATAATCAACGTGAGATATACCAACTGTTGATATAATTTCTTAACATATAACATTTATTTATTCTAAAACTTAATTAGTATAACGTTGTTTGATATAACGTTTATGTAATCGAAAATCATTTGGTCTAACGTTTAATATGTATATTGTTTATTTAATTGAAAATCATTAGGTCTAACGTTTAATATATATAAAAAACGTCATTATGGTTAACACCCAGACTCATAGTACCCCGACTCGGATAGGTTAGGTTAGAAGGCTAAGGCGGGAGCGAAGCGTAGCGGAGCTCCCGCCTTTTATTATAATTTCTTTTTTTAGTTCATAAGATATAATCAACGTGAGATATACCAACTGTTGATATAATTTCTTAACATATAACATTTATTTATTCTAAAACTTAATTAGTATAATGTTGTTTGATATAACGTTTATTTAATCGAAAATCATTTGGTCTAACCTTTAATATGTATTTTGTTTATTTAATCGAAAATCATTAGGTCTAACGTTTAATATATATAAAAAACGTCATTATGGTTAACACCCCGACTCAGAGTACCCCGACTCGGATAGGTTAGGTTAGAAGGCTAATAATTGGCGGGAGCGAAGCGTAGCGGAGCTCCCGCCTAAGCCTTCGTGGTTATTTTTTTTTAAACCACCCAGAAATAGGAGCCCCGCATAGCGGGGCTCCGTCGACCTATCTTAGCGCATTTCATTGTATTAGACCAATTAAGTTTTATATATTTTGAGTGGTATGTCAAACGATTTTATATTTAATGTATGTTATGTCAAACGATGTTATATTTAATGTATGTTATGCTTATAAAAATTTGTTATTTTAAAATTATAACAATCGTTCATTATATTAACTAATCGGTATATTAAATAAAATTATAGGTTCCGTTGTTATATGTTGTAAATATTAGAGATTTTGTTGTTATATCATCTATTACTTACCCATTTTTTAAATCGGACCAGTAGTTCCTGAGATTAGCGCGTTCAAACAAACAAACAAACTCTTCAGCTTTATAATATTAGTATCTGTAAACTTTAGTTATTTTATTAATTATCGTATGCAATGATCGTAATTAATGAGGTTCATAGACATCAAGCTATTTAGACTATGTATGTTGATAGAAAAAAAAATAAACGGTTAATTATTTAAATACTTTATTTTATGAATCATAATCAAAATCGGAATCTAAAAATTCCATTTCTAGTGATGCATCCGAATCACTACTACTATCGTCACCAACATTTATGATGAGCCGATCCATTTCTTCATCGGTTATTCTGTCTCTTTCTTTGTATGTATTTTCTATATGGATAACATGATCAGTATTTTTTTCCATTCTTCTGGGGTTACACACTCAAAGGATTCCCTTATAATTCTTTCCACTTCAATAGATGGTAAATTTATATTTTTACTTGCGATTTTACGTTTTACCAGGCTCCAAGTTAGCTCTATGGCATTTAAGTCGCAGTGGTAAGGAGGTAAACGCAGTACTTCATGACCATGCTGTTCTAATAATTGATCAGCTTCATAAATTGGATCTGGTTTATGTTTCTGAACCAGACAGAGCAATTCAGCTTTCGTATAATGACTTTCAAAATCTATGTTATTTTCTCTGAGCCACTGTTGAATTTTGTTTTTCACAGTCTGTGTTGTAGATGGTTTATTCACTTGCACTGTGTGATAACTTGCATTATCCATGACAATGACACTTGGGCTCGTACAAATTGGGTATAAGTTTTTCCACTAACCATTTGTTAAAATTTTGTGAATTCATGTCATGGTGATAGTCTGCCATTTTTGATTTAGTGCTAAACAATAAAAGTGCATTTGGCACGAAGCCTCTTTCTGAACCAGCGTGAACAATTATGTACCTTTTGCCTGCTGATATCTTGTCTATAACACCACTTGTTGAAGGCCCCTGCCATGACTTCTTGGGTCTATAATTTTGGTGAACATATGTCTCATCTAAATAAATTATTGGTTTCCCTTCTGCACGTTTGGAAGAAATAGTTCGTAAAAATTTGTGTCTCCAAGCTACAAGATCAAATCTTTCAATAAATAAGGACCGTTCATTTTTGTTTTTTTTTAAACTCATAACCATTATTATGTAATATGCGACGCAAAGTTTCACGGGAGCCAGTAAACTCGATAGATTCCCTCAGTTCAGTCAATAAGCTTCGCAAAGTAGGTACTCGTTTTTGTACTAAGTAAAATGAGGATCAATTCGACAAAAGGATATAGCAATTTTGAATACTACATCGAATACAATATAAATATCTGAGTTCATTTCTTTTTGAATCACTCAAATCCATCGAGAAATTACGAAGTTATTAAACTTTTAAAAAAAGGGAGTTTTAAAACGCACGCCGCGCGCGCGAAACTGCTGATGACGTCACGAGGCTCGATCGCCCGCCACGCGCCGCACTGCTTTGTTATGATTTGCGGAGTTTAATCGTTGTTTCTTGTTTATTTATGTTTTATAGATATTGGTAGATAGGAAACATGGAAGTCGGATTTACCCAAGGCCCAATCGGACAATCTCGCGAAGATTGATTCGTTTATGGTTGAAAAGTAAAAAAAAAAAACAATTTATTCCAGTGCACAGGTAGGTTCTACGTTTTAGAATGTTTTGATTTGGCAGGCAGGTACCTTTTTAGTGTTTCTACAATGTGTAGGCACCTCTCTACCTATTTTAAATAATATTTCGTACTAACTTCTGCCCGCGACTTCGCGTAAAATTTCCTGCTCCCCCAACCCATCCCGTCGCATCGAATAGCCTGCCCGTGCGAGGTCTTTGTATGCGTGACGTTTTTCTTTGTGCTCGGCTCCTAAGGGTCTTTGCGTGACCTTATATAATATATAGTCTATAGCCTTCCTCGATAAATGGGCTATGCAACACTAAACGTACAACTCTTCAGCTTTTACTTGGGTGTGCTACGCAATGAATTTTTTGAAAGACCAAGGCGCGCGCAATCGACGTGTTTTATATGGAATTTTTCACATTTTCTTCGAATAATAAAAAAAAAATATTACCCACGTGTTGAAATTTATATGTGAGGGGGTTACAAAGGGGGTCGAAAATTTCATTATTTTTGCGATAGGAAACGCCATTTTCGAGATATAAGCAAAAGAAAAGGAAAACAAAAATACAGGACTGTTTTTGCACATGAAGGCGAGGCACGTGAAGGCAAGGCGCGAGGCGCGCGCAATGGACGTGTTTTATATGGAATTTTCACATTTTCTTCGAAAAATAAAAAAATAAATATTACCCACGTGTTGAAATTCATATGTGAGGGGGTTACAAAGGGGGTCGAAAATTTCATTATTTTTGCGATAGGAAACGCCATTTTCGAGATATGAGCAAAAGAAAAGGAAAACAAAAATACAGTACCGTTTAAAGCACGTGATGGCGAGGCGTTCGTTGGTGTGAATTTTAGTTCATAACTACTAGTTTTAATCCACACCTTTTTTATCGCGATTAAAAATAGATTTAGTTAAAATAAATTATTATAGTCAAAATTTTTGAAATGCAGTATAAAGTACTTTTAGTTAAGGGGACATGGGGCGTCGCTCCTCATGAAAGTACACCACTTCTTTCTATTTTTTGGGTATTTTGGGACACAAAATAACAATTTGTCCGGTGTAGCAACACTTGTATTTTCGCATCGTGGCACGATACAATATTTTATGAAGACATTATTCGTTTAAATGTTCTGCGAGTCACGTAACTAAAGGCAGAAAGAACGTGCGTCGCGGTGCCGCGGACGCGAACGTGGAAAATGACGTCATCAACAAATTGTGCGTATTGGCGGGCGTTTTTGAAAATGCAAAATTAAAACCGCTCTAACTTCGTCATTTTTGGTCCAATTTTAATAATTCTTTCACTGAAATAATTGGTTTAGGTATGACTGTAATTCTACATATTTAACTAAAATCGTCGCTGATCCTCATTCATTAATTTTATTTCTAATAGCATTTATATCGAAGCTGTCCAAATTAGATACTGTGGGCTTATGGGGTCGTTTTTTCCCTGGTGTACTAAAAATTCCATCATTCAATCGTCCTTCCTTTTTAATTCTTTTTAAAGTTGCGACGCTAACTCCTGAAAAAGAAAACAATAAAACATAAATTACATCCCATACATTTTTAATACCATAATGATATGAATTCTAGCAGTACATTACACAGTAAAAACACTGCATACACAGTTACATACCAGTGATTGACGAAATTTCTTCCAAAAACTGGTTCTGGGTTTTAATTAGCTCATTCTCTCCCAAAGCACTTAGTTTTGCAATAGTTCCTTTAACCGATGCCTTCGGTACCTTCAATATTCAAATTGTCTGTAAACAAAACATCCATTACATAACTATGCGAATAAGGTAAACATGATTTTGAAGCAAATATTATAATACTATTTAGAAGTATCAAAATTATATGTATAAACTAACCTATAAAGTCTGTTCTATTCTATTTTTTATAATGGCAAGCAAAGCCGATGTCGACTATTCTGCCAATGTCTAAAGTGAATTGAAATAGCAAGTGTGCGTGCTTAAAAAAAAAAAAAAAAAAAAACAACAATAACGATTATAATCTTCGATGATATAGTTGGGCTTAATGTTGATCTTGTGGGGTTAGTATTGGACTGAAACAAACAAAGAAATATAGGTAAATTACATAAATATTATAATTGTTAGAACATTAAATATAAATATACCATATCCACACAGATTGGGAAGGAAATCACAATTTTATATTATTGTGGCGGATGAAAATCATCAGCGCCAAAAGCAGTTCAGGAGAGGAATAAGTTAGAAGAGAGGGGAAATTAATCGGAAGAGGGATCTTAAATTTAGTGAGACGGTTATACAAATCTAGAGGTGGGACGTTGTTAGAGCATTCAAAGAATATGTGCTCAAGGGTGCCCTCCGCCAATCCACACTCGCAGAGAGAGGAGTCGCGAACACGGATTTTGTGTAAAAAGACGGGAGTGCAACAAAAACCTAAGCGGATTCTACATATGACAGATATGACAGTTTTGGATACTTTTTTGTAACTGGAGAACCATGGTTTTGGTTTAATGGTCGGTTGTACTGCATAGAAAAAGCTGCCTCTCTTCTTGCTTGAAATATTCCACTGCTCCTGCCAGGAACACTGTAGATTTAATTTTGGAAGGGATAATAGATCGTACCCCTGATGAGTGTTGTATGTGAGGTCTGCCGTTAAAGATGAACAAGCATCTTTAGCCAAGGCGTCAACACATTCGTTACCCTTAATGCCACAATGGCTAGGTATCCAAACCAGCTGAACATCTTTTTGATTACAAGCACAGGACATTAAAGATTTTTTAATTTTTAAAATAAGGGAGCTGTGCAGTTTACTTTTAAAAGGATTTTGGGTTAAAGCTTGCAAACTGCTAAGGGAATCTGTAAATATTACGGCTTTCTGAATATTATGGTGGGACTCAATAAAGAGACTAGCTTCCAATATAGCCACACACTCACCAGTGAATACAGAAGATTCCTTAGGGCACTTGAATTGTAAGATAATTTTGGAGCTTTGGAAATAAACCGCAGCGCCAGTGTAATTAAGATCGGAGAGTTTCGAAGCATCCGTAAAAAATAATTGAAAACCATTCCATCGCTCGCCCACCACCGCATTGAAAACCGAATTCGCTGACGGGGATTTTTTGGATATACCAATATCAAAGAAAATTTTTGGGATATAATTTAGGACTTCATAAGAGAAATTGAAAAGGGGTAATCTAGGGAGTTGGACGATCGGGCATACTAAATTTAGGAGTAGCCGATAGGATTTTAGGATTAAGGGGATTTCTTTGTTTTTCCAATAATTTGAGCTTCTGCATAAGGCATCTAACTCGTTCAGTCTTACTATAAGAGGATGGGAGGATCTAGCTATTAGTCTAGATACAAAACGAGAGGCCAGATATTGACGTCTAAGGGCAAGAGGGGGTTCACCGCATTCGACTTGCAACGCGTTAACGGGAGAGGATTTCATACAACCTGAGATGATCCGAAGGCACTTGGACTGGACTCTGTCCAGCCCAGCCAAAGCACCCTTATTACAAGGACCCAGGAGATATGTTCCATAGTCCAAAATACTGCGAACTAAAGCATTGTAGACTAATTTCATGGTGTAGGGGTGAGCGCCCAACCAAACACCCGCAAGCACTTTTAAAATTGAAAAAACTCTTTCACATTTCTGGATAAGATAATTTATGTGATGTTTACCAGTTAATTTAGTATCAAGAATAACGCCCAAAAATTTTACTTTATTAACTATAGGAATGTCGTGGCCTGAAATATTTATAGCAATATGAGGGATGAGTCTTTTTCGAGAGAAAATTACTGCCGAACTTTTCGGTGCCGACAGTGATAGCCCATGGCTTAAAAGCCATTGATTCAGAGAATCCAGAGAGAGGCACAAAGATGACGCACCGTCATCTATGGAAGAATCTGTCACATACAGAACAATGTCATCGGCGTATTGTAACATCTGGCAATTGTTATTTAGGCAGGACCCAATATCAGCCGTATAGAGATTGTAGAGTATGGGACTGAGGACATAACCCTGAGGAAGACCCTTCCATACGACCCTTTCATCAAACTCCTCACCCTGGACTCTCAAAACCAATGAGCGGGACAACAGAAGCTCGCATATGCACTGTATCATCTTGGCCGGAAGACTCAGCTGTTGCAGTTTTTGCCTGAGTACGGGAAGAAGTACATTGTCATACGCAGAGGAGATGTCAAGAAATGTGGCAACAACGGATTCGTTTCTAGAAAAGGCTAAGCGAATATCCGTAACTAATATGCTAATGCTATCCATTGTACTAAGCCCTTTCCTGAAACCAAATTGATGGTTCGGCAGCAAGTCCCTCGATTCAACTAACCACTCAAGACGATTTTTAATAAGGTGCTCCAGTAATTTGGCTAGGACTGAAGACAAAGCGATTGGCCTAAGGCCATTCGGGTCATCTGCATGTTTGCCTGGTTTCAATATAGGAATAATTATCTGTAGCTTCCATTGATCTGGAACCCAACCATGAATATAACAATAATTTAAAATATTTAAAAAGAAGATCTTAGCCTTTTCGCCAGAATGGGTTATGAATGAATATGGTATACCATCAATACCAGGAGCTGAGTCCCGGACATGCTTGAGTACCACATTCAGTTCCTCCAAGGTGAATGGCGCATCGAAAGGATCATCTGTTACTATATGTAGGGGAGTATTTTGACATTCAGTTGAGAATGGAACATATGACGATGCTATTTTGTCAAAAAAAAGTTCAGCAGTTTGTCTAGTGATGGGTGAAGAGATCGATGGAGAACATCCACGTCTAAATCTATTGATATTTTTCCAGACAATAGAAACTGGAGTAGAGGGAGATAAGGAAGTGCAAAACTTAATCCAACCCGTACGTTTCTTCTTACGAAGAAAACGTTTAGATCTGGCATTGATCTGCAAATATGCCAATAGATTTTCGGTACTCATATTCCCATTATAACACATTTCTGCCTCATTTCTATCTCTGATTGCCGAAGTGCATTCTGGATCCCACCATGGAGGTGAAGGTATTTTGTCACGGGCACAGTTTTTCAACGGAAAACAGGAGTCTGCACTGGCGGTGATGGCCGTAACAAAACCCTCATAACATGTCTTGGCATGGTAGTGACCAGGAGCATTTAATAAATTTGAATTTAAATTTGAAAGTACGTCTATTTTGTCCTCCAGTAATGAAGCAAATTTTGCCCAGTCAGGTTTGGACAGGTTATACTTCAAAAGTGGAGGGGAAGTTTTCTCTAAATAAGTTTTATTGAGCAAAGATATAACAATAGGGTAATGGTCGCTACCATGCGACAAGGTTGTACATTCCCAGATGGTTGACGCTGCTAGTTCAACTGAACAAAAGGTTAAGTCAACACAACTCTTTTGTTGACCGGGAACAGGTCTGCGTGTTGGGCATCCATTATTTAAAATGCAGAGATCCAAATCGTCCAGAATCTCAACCAGAGCTAAGCCAAAGGTATCGCAGCGTTCAGATCCCCATCTGTAGTGGTGGCAGTTAAAATCGCCCATGACCAGTATCGGACCATGAATATTGGAAAAAATATCTCTTAGAATTATTAAATGATCATGATGAGGATGTGCAATATAAATGGAGAACACTGTGATACCTTCAACCATCCCTGCGGCAATGCTCATATCTCCAGTAAGTGAAGGCAAAGTAAGAGGCGAAAATGGGACCCGGTTGTTGACCAAGAGAGCTGACCCTCCATAGCCATCTGATCTGTCACATCTGAATATGTTGTAATGGGGAATACGGAAGCTAAGACTTGGGGTAAGCCAAGTCTCAGCTATGGAACAAGCCAATGGCTTGTATTTATTTAATAGGAATATGAGGTCGTGCTTTTTATGCCACACGCTCCTCACATTCCACTGTAGGAAAACTTGGCGAGACGCCATTTCTAATATCGGAAAGAAGAGTTATAAGTTGGTCGGCAACGTTGGACGGTGATTGAGTGTTAGTAGTAGAAGAAGAAATAATAATAGGTAAGAGTTTCATGAGTAGTTCAACAATAGAAGAGGAACTATTATTAGAAGTGTCATTTTTGTTGAGAGCGCAGCCGTTAGGCTGTGAAAGTTGGGGGGAACTAATAATATGTTGATGGGCAGCTTTGTCATAAGACGGGGAGAGAGGGGCATGAGACTTAGGCTTTAGGTGTACTGTCTTTCGATAAGACTGTGATATTGGAGTTTTAGCAACATTGGCATAGTTGCGAGATGCTGTTGGAATTAATTTGTTGGCTTCAGCGTAAGGCATGGATTTTTCAGCCATAATGGTCTTAATGGCTCTCTGTCTACCATGCTCGGGGCAAGACTTGCTGTAAGCGAAGTGGTCACCCGAACATAGAATACAGAAGGCCTCGCCCTCAGAAATGTTGCAACCATCACCTGGGTGATCGTGGCCACATTTACTGCAGCGTGGTTTAGACCTACATACATTAGCCACATGACCAAATCTACAGCATTTGCGACATTGTATGGTGGGGTATATATATTGCTCTACAGGAAGTGAAGTGTAACAGCAGAAGATTCTCTTAGGAAGGACTTGTCCATCAAACGTAATTACACATGTTTCAGTTGCTTTCCATTCATTTTCTCCGTCTCTCTGAACTTTCCTATTAATTCGACGAACTTTTAGGATTTGCCCACAACCTGAGGGCACAGACAAATAGGTGATAGCCTCTTCTTCTGAAATATCAGATGGAATTCCAGTTACTACTCCCATCCTTGTGATATTGAATGTAGGTATGGAGGCGACATAACTGTACTTGGTTAACAGACCGTTAACCAGGAAAGAATTTGCATCTTGAGGAGAAGCAAACTCTACGGATACGCGGTTTCTACCAACTCTATTAACACCACCGCGAACTATGTTCGCAATGTTGTTGTTAATTAGGAACTTTCCGAAATTAACTGGATGTAAGGTGGTGCCTGAGTTAGGTTGGGTTTCTATGCGGGAGACGTGGACGACGTAAGGACCTTTATCCATTGCTGAATATTTGGTACGACCAATTTGAGTTTTCTTATGTTTGTTTGGTGGGGATGGAGTCAAGGTATCTTCGTTACCAGGACGTTTACGGGAAGATCCGTTTAATTGGGATGGAGATACATCCATCTCTGTGATGCTACATACAACATCCGCAAATTGTGATAGAGGATTCGGGGATAGCGGTAATAAAGGATCTGGAATGTTGGGGGGGTCAGGATCAGGGGGTTTGTTTTTATCCATCTTTGATAAGAACGAGTGTAAAATACGACAATCACAATACAAACCTGTTTACGAACACAAAGACAACACACTTATATGCTAACAAGTCACAAAAATATCAACAATCACTAAATAAAACAACTACAAATTCAAAACACACGTGCTAACCAAGAACACTGTGGCGAGAAAATCTATAAAGTCTGTTATCGCAAGTAAACATTGCTGTTTTTCGTTGTAATCATCTCGTTTCTTTTGTTGTTTTTCTTCAAATGAATTCATCATAGTAAACAATAACTTCCGCACGTCACTTTTTATTGTTTTGTTCATTTTAAACGTTAAAATTCGAGTATAAATACAATGAAATCCTATGAATAGTCTGACAATATATAAGTCGAATGACAAATTGACAATCATCTGACGTTTTTAGAAAGTTGCCATATAAAAACTTACGATTAAACCCCAGGATCAACTTTCGTGTGCCAGACTATAAGCACTTTTGGCCGGTTTCATTATCACCATTTATGTCAACCGTCGAGAGAATTATCTGTGTCTGTTTATTCCAAGGAACTTATATTTAAGTTCCTTGATTTATTCCTATTCGTTTAAGGAAACAAGTACAGTGAGAAAAATACACAGACACAAATCGTCATAGCGACCTCACTGCCAAGGTCCGTCGTCGTGACCCCGACTAAATAGGCCCTCCCAACCCTTGCAATAGCCAGCTCGCGATGCTGCGCCGTAGTTTTAAATTAGCCCCTAAATAATTTTAACCCAGATCCAGCCTGTCCCTTGCTGCCCTCCCTATCAGCGATCGCCTAAACCGAGGTTCGAACCCCCCTCGGGGTAGCCCTTTGGACTTTCGCTTTAGTTTTTTATGTATTATAAGCCCCGGCTGGAGCCCTAAAAAAATAACTTTTTAGGAATCGCCGGGCTACTATCCGTTTAAGTAGTAAAAACGTTGTTTAGGTAAACTATGAGATATCCCACCAGAAAAAAAAAATCCTATTCGTTTACCACTCCGCCTCCGTAATGTCTGAATTTGACGTTGACAGTTGACAGACAGTGAGTGACTCGCGCTCTCACCGAACTTCACAGTAGATAAGTAGAAGTACGAAGTAAGAAGTAATACAGAGACTTCCACAGACTTCGTTCATGATCAAGCAACGTATTTAATATAATATCGCTAACCGACCCGCCCACCGAGCTCACCTTGTATTGATACTTTATGTAGTGTGATAAATAGATAGGTAATCACTTCGGTATCGGCAAAGAACTCTTGGTATCGGTTTGTCACTTACAAGTTTAGAAATTGAGACCAACCCTTTTTCGTGACATTTGAATAGTGGATCTAGCGTATAAATCGAAGTGGATTAATTTTTGGCATTATTTTCTGTTGTGTTGTGGACCATACAATGTCAGGAGGAATGAAAAAAGCACTGTTTATATGCCTTGGTATGATATCTTAAAAATAAAATTTGGAGGTCTAAGTCAAACTTACTCTATGCAGTTACATGTGCGGGCTTGGCCCCTTTGATATAATATTTTTTTTGCAAAGTCCGTCTTTGCGAAGCACAACTTTGGGTCAGTGGGTCGTTTTAGGGGCGGAGTGTAGGAGTTGGAGTATACGCTTAGGGGCACTATGAGAAGCAAAGAAAACAAAAAAAAAATCGTTAAAAAATTTTTTTTGGGACTTGGTTAATGTTTCGAAGATTTTTTATTTATATTGAATTCGACCATTTTTATTGCAGCCACTGATTAAGCTTATCCATAGAAACCATTTAGGACCTAAGAAGCATGGCACTACGACGCACCATTTCCGAGTTATGGGCCTTTTACTTTTTTTATTTTATATAGGTAAAACGCTTGCTCCATAGCGCCCCTAAGGCTATACTCCAACCCAACTTTGCTAGTGATTATCGCCACCTGATGACCGCTTCACTTTGAAATAAATTTTAAAACTGCACACAAGCCTGGTAAAAAAACTGTCTGTGAGGTTAGGTACCTCATCCTAATATTACTGTTTTATAATAAATTCTAAATAAATTACTAGAAAATCCAAATTTAAATAAAAGAATTATTAACAGTCAAAAGTAATAATATGATTATCTTCCAGGTAATATTTGTCGATCACCAATAGCAGAAGGAGTGTTTCAAAAAACTGTGAATGACTTGAATTTGGGTGATCAATGGGAAATTGACAGTGCAGCTATAGGGGGCTGGCATGTGGGTAACCCACCAGACTGGAGAGCTTTGGACACTATGAAAAAGCATGATGTCCCATATAGTAACCATGCAAGACAGGTATAAACTGTTTTTGTTGTTGGCTTTGTTTTAGTGCAAACAATTTTATTTATTTTCTCATTACAGTAAACATTGCAGACATAGTTACACTTACAGTACATGATATGGTTTTTTGTATTTACTGTGGGGCCTGTGTTTCAGGTCCCAAATTGCAGAAATGTCCGTTTCCACCGCGCGGCCAACTCTTAAAATTTGATGAAATTTTGCCAGGAATTAGTTGTAATTTGTTACAAAACACACCTCTTTTCCTGAATTTGTTACTTCGATCAATAATAGCACTAGATAAAGGATCAGGAACAAAAATAAGGCGCTCAAGTGGCCACGTTTGCACACACTTACACATTTATATATTTCTTACTACGAAATATAGAAAAACGTTTCATAATAATAACAAGTTCAGTTTATTATAATCCTTAAAACTCAAACATAAAGCATAATTACGATTGCAAAATATTCATATTTAAGTCCTTTTGTCATCAGAGAAAGGTAAAGAGCAATAAATTTAAAATGTCCCTTAAAAATCAAGAGTCATTTTGATATAAGTACAAAATTATTTATTCTAAACTGAAACTTAAAGTCTAAGCAATATGGTTAAAAGCAATGTGTTGACAATTTCGTGCGTAATCTATTTTGGAACTAGACGTAGTTCTTGGTATTAAATTTCAATGCTCAGAACACAGTACGTATGGAAAGACGTAGAGTTGCAGAATATAATTTTTTAGGTGAAAAGGTACGTTTTGATGGTAGCAAACATTTTTAATCTACCTGCCCGATGAGCGCTTCAAAAACGGCCCGAAAAATAAGAGCACAAATATTTTTGTGCTCTTATTTGAAATTAGTTTGGTCCAATGATAGCCAACGATAAGACGTCCTAAATGCCGCAGCACGCGTTCAAAAATTGTGTAAATAACCACTAGCACCAAGTTTTTGGAAGGAATATCTTTTTTTTCCATAAGTTTAAATCTTTAAGTGTTTTTCATAAAATAAAAACAATCAAATAGTAAATATAAATCATTTAGCAAATACATAATATGATTGTTTCACCAATGTTTGCGACAACGCACCAACTATTGTAACAAACATTGTCTGTTCTGGAACAGAGAATGCATGAAGTGGTATTGTAATTTTATATTTTATTTTTGTTTGTAGATTTCCTAGCGAGCCATTTCGCTGTACAGAATGGGTATCTATTGTAGCGAAAGAAAGAGGAGAAGAAATATACAAGCCTTATAAAAAATCATATTTGAACTTTAATTTAAATGAAAAAATAATTTGCTTTAATACAAATTTAACTTCTAAATACTGGTACATAAAAGTAGACGCACCCAGTTTTTATACGGGTGGATCACATTGATTTAACCCGCACTTAATTAAATAAAATAACTATTATACTATTTTAGTCCTACTACTTTTTTAAATCGATTAAAAATGTTTGCCATCATCAAAACGTACCTTCACCTAAAAAATTATATTCTGCAACTCTACGTCTTTCTATACGTACTGTGTTCTGAACATTGAAATGTAATTTTAGTCCTACTACTTTTTTAAATCGATTAAAAATGTTTGCCATCATCAAAACGTACCTTCACCTAAAAAATTATATTCTGCAACTCTACGTCTTTCCATACGTACTGTGTTCTGAACATTGAAATGTAATACCAAGAACTACGTCTTGTTCCAAAATAGAGTAAGCACGAAATTGTCAACACATTGTTTTTAACCTTATTGCTTAGACTTTAAGTTTCAGTTAAGAATAAATAATTTTGTACTTATATCAAAAAATGACTTTTGATTTTTAAGGGACATTTTAAATTTATTGCTCTTTACCTTTCTCCGATGACAAAAGGACTTAAATATGAATATTTTGCAATCGTAATTATGCTTTATGTTTGAGTGTTAAGGATTATAATAAACTGAAGTTGTTATTATTATGAAACGTTTTTCTATATTTCGTAGTAAGAAATATAAATGTGTAAGTGTGTGCAAACGTGGCCACTTGAGCGCCTTATTTTTGTTCCTGATCCTTTATCTAGTGCTATTATTGATCGAAGGGCGCCTCCATCACTCATGACACAGAACTGATTAGATTTCCAACAGATTAACAGCACAGAATATACAATAGTAGGTACTTTACGGAACAGTTTACTTTTGATCCGCGGGTGCGTGCGCTGCGTGTGCGACAAGTCGAGCGAGTGCAAGCCTATTGAGACTAGTACGGTGGCCGGACGCTTGCGTTTATCATACCTAAACTCGGGAGTGAAACTTCTGTACCGTAAGGTATGTACTAATATATATTCTGTGATTTTAGTTGGCGGCGCGGAGGGCAATATGCCTAAAAATAAAACAATGCCATTTATTTCATTACTAGCTTTTGCCAGCGGCTTCGCCCGCGTGGAGGTCGGAAAATATCCCGCGTTTGTACTACCGGTATAAAAGTAGCCTATGTGTTAATCCAGGTATTTTTTTTTAGCTTGAAAGCGCATTTTCATCCGAATTGCTTCAAATTTATCATAACTGCTCGGCTCTTATGTGTCTTAGCGTTATGTTATATAGCCTATAACCTGCCCAGGAGTATGGACTACAATCGTACCAAGTATGGTTAAAATCCCTTCAGTAGTTTTTGACCCATGCGTGCACATACAGACAGACGGACGGACAGACAGACAGACAAAAAATTTACTGATTGCAGTTTTGGCATCAGTATCGATCACCATTCATCCTCCAATATTAATTTTGAATATATTTTCATTGTACAGAATTGACCTCTCTACAGTTTTATTATAAGTATAGATATAGATTAATAGTAGGTTCAAGCTTAGTTCTAGTACTAATCAACAGGTATCGTAGCCAAGTTTGGATAAATGTGGCGAATATAACTACAGGCTTTATATTTTAGGAGATATTCACTAAAATATAGTAGTATGAAATTGTGTTAGAGTAGAGTGACCATAAATTTTCATAATAAAGTGAGACTGAGTCGCCATTATTGGAATGTTCGGTAGTCTTATCTTATTTTTTTAGGGAGAAACTCTTTAAGACATCCTATAGCATACTTTATAGAAGTGAAATTCACAAATCGATAAAAATTTCTTTATTTCAAAATCAGCATACAGGCAAAAATCAAGTAATATAAGTCAACAAAATATTATTATATATATATTTTTTTTAAATAAACTACCATAACATTTATAAATTAGGCTGGGCAGGTTATAGGCTATATAACATAACGCTAAGACACATAAGAGCCGAGCAGTGATGATAAATTTGAAGCAAGTCGGATGAAAATGCGCTTTCGAGCTAAAAAAAAATACCTGGATTAACACATAGGCTACTTTTTATACCGGTAGTACAAACGCGGGATATTTTCCGACCTCCACGCGGGCGAAGCCGCTGGCAAAAGCTAGTAATGAAATAAATGGCATTGTTTTATTTTTAGGCATATTGCCCTCCGCGCCGCCAACTAAAATCACAGAATATATATTAGTACCTTACGGTACAGAAGTTTCACTCCCGAGTTTAGGTATGATAAACGCAAGCGTCCGGCCACCGTACTAGTCTCAATAGGCTTGCACTCGCTCGACTTGTCGCACACGCAGCGCACGCACCCGCGGATCAAAAGTAAACTGTTAATAGCGTAAAGTACCTACTATTGTATATTCTGTGCTGTTAATCTGTTGGAAATCTAATCAGTTCTGTGTCATGAATGATGGAGGCGCCAGAAAAAACAAAAAAGACAAAAAGATATAAAATAGTACCTCTCTGACTGCCCTAGCAGATTGAAGCGAGACGGCAGACAGTTATTGTACTTTGAACGCTATACGCAATGCAAAAGGTTGAAATTAGGTTGTTTTCCAGAATAGTAGGTAAATATCTCGGGGATTTTGCGCCGCTTGTATGGAAGTGAGACAGGCCTGCTAAAATCGACTGTAAAAAAAATATTGAACCTATTTTCTAGTATTGTCCTTGTTTATTTGCTGCAACAAATTAGCAACTAATTGTCCATACAGACCATACACATTAGCCTCTATTAATTTGATTTTATGGTGAGATATGTACCTACACTTAACCTGAAAACTAAATCTCGCATAACTTTTTGTATATTTAAGTTTTGATGATTTTTATTTTTGTAACAAATACAACAAATTAAGACCTTTCTTTTGATGTATCATTCGCCTATCTGCATTATTTAGTTTCTGTGTAATCACGGGCGATCACTACGGCAAGTGGCGGTTCTAGCGGCCAACTGTTTTTGGTCGTAGCGTCTTAGTTTTTTTTGTAACAAATTCAGGAAAAGAGGTGTGTTTTGTAACAAATTACAACTAATTCCTGGCAAAATTTCATCAAATTTTAAGAGTTGGCTGCGCGGTGGAAACGGACATTAGCAGAACACTGCTTCTATTAATTAAAAAAATAATATTGTTTGAATTTACAGATTGTTTCTGAGGACTTCAATCATTATGATTATATATTTGGAATGGATGAAGCAAATATGAAGGATCTTAATAAAAGAGCTCCAAAAAGAAGTAAAGCAAAACTCCTTCTCTTCGGAGACTTTGATCCTCAGGGTGAAAGAATTATACGAGACCCATATTATGTATGTTTTACTTACTCTACTTTCATTAATGTTTTTTTACAATGTTTGGGATACATTTTTTTATTGTTAATTTTCAGGACAGTGACTCAAAAGGATTTGAGAAGTGTTACCAACAGTCACTAAGGTGCTCTAAAGGATTTTTGGACAGCTTGCAGAAGTGATGTGATGTTATTTCTCAAACATAATATCAGCTTCTTAGAACAGAATTATGTTTTTCACTCTTAGAATCATGGTGATTTATTAAACTGGTGGTCATAAGTTGTTTATAATTTAGTCCACAATATTTATAGTGTAATGCTTATGTTTATTTGTGATTGTTTAGTAATAGATAATGTATAAATATAAAATATATGGCCAAAATAAAATAACAAAAATACTTAAAAAATATCAGGTTTTTTATTAAATCTTATTTAGGTACTAGCAACCATTTTGAATGTCAATATTTTCTCATTTCAGCCCTTGGAAGATGTAGCATTTCCACTAGAGTTTAGATAACTCGGCACTAAACAGGATGTGAGGAATTTGTAACTTGCATGTAGATCCTTTTTCACAAGAAAATTTAAAAACCATTGTTGTGTGTTTTTACCAGTATTAGGTTTGAGACATTGTAAACAGAATGTGTCTTTTTTGTTTAAATATCCACAAGCTACCACAGTGGCACCATTATTTAACCTGCTCCTAAGATGACACTCAGACTGTTCTTTCCTCTGTTTGTTTAGTTCTTTGTCAATTTTCTTTTCTTCAATATATTCAAATCGATTATCCACTTGATAGGCAGGAACAAAGGGCAAGTCGATGTATTCCACTGAAAGCATAGTACTTATAATAATTTATAACTAACATTAGAACGGCATGTACACACTTATAAAAAAACCCGTAAGTTCATTAAAGTTTTTAATAAAATGGTGAGTTTAAGGTTTAGTTTATTTAATATAGTTAGTATAGGAACTTACTTGGTAATTCATCATCACTATCGAGTATGTCTTTTACATTTATAGAGCTTATTTTTGCCGATGTGTTCCTCATAATAATTAATATTAGCTACATCCAACACTTGCAAAGGATGACCAGAATGTAAATCCAGTTATAAAATTTTACAAAAACAATTGTGACAACTAGCCACTGATCACAGATGAATGTCCTGATTCCTTTCACCACTTAATTTGTATTAACTAGCTGCAATAAGGGTGCCATTGGATTGTTGTCATCGGTAAAGTACATGTGAATGTACTAAAACTAACAAACAGGCAGTTTGCCAAGACTCGGGACAAAAGACAGAGTAATTAATTAATCGCAATGACATGATAAGCTTTAAGTTGCCAGTAGTAAAATATACATTTGTTCTCAAATCCAATGATCCATGTCACAAATATAACAATAATTTAACTAAGTTCATGTATATTTCAATATTGTATTATTTATATCTTGTAAAGTATATTAAACCATCTCCTTTGCAATATACTTACACTTTGCAATTATTAATAGACTAAGGTTGGACTTTTATTCCTATTCAGTAACATGACAGTTGTAGGGATACCAGGTTTTGACAAAAAAAAATATAGTGAGGTGGTGCAAGAATGAATGAAATTGAATGAACTTGAAATACGTAATGTGCTTACATGCAACTTTGTATTTTAAAAATCATTTGTCTTAAAACACGATGTATACTATATCGATACATATGTATATAGTCTATGGCTGCCAGAGGAAAAAAATAACTATAGTAAAAAAAAGTAAAATGACATGATTTTTATATATAGTTTTGTTTCAATCAGAAGAAAATAAAAAGGAAATAACTGTTATTAACAATTATCAACTATTCTTATATTCCACACCCTAAAAAGGATTTATTTTATTTAAACAATTTTATCATTCATTCTTTATGCGAAATCGTTTACTACCTCAACAGTCAACACTATTTGTTTTAATATGGTATCATTATTTTTCGATGAACTCTCAAGTTACTGAATAGGATTAAAAATTCAACCTTACATACAAAATTAACAAGTGAAGGGTAAACTGGATGTGAAAAAGTTGGCAACTCTACTATTATTTGAGGGTTTTTTTACTTTGTTTTACATAAGCACGCTATAGTATGTCCTTACATAGGTACAGCTTGGCAAAAAAGAGTCTGGAAAAAATTAGGGCGCCTGCTTAGCAGGTATGGCCACCCTGTATACTAGGAGTAAAAGTGATAGGATACTTGTTGTTTTAATCCACAAACACGAGATCCCGGAAATTATCAACAGTCAAGATTTCAAGACTTGATAGGCACACAGTCTTTAACTTTCATTGTATTTAGTAGATTGCGCATTATTTCGCTGAAATAACCTTTTATCTAAGAATGCCATCATAACATAGTGAAAACTAATTTAGTTTAAAAATTAATCAAATTACACTCAGGGATTGCCGATTGAACCCGATACACAAGAGATAATGTTCGGCAATCGCATTTGCGGCCAACATCTATGGTATTCACAACCATTCGATGGTTGGTATGCCTGTATCAAATTTGACATGAATGATACCTACTGAACGAATCCTGTTAATGCTGACAGATTATAATCGACAAGAAGGCTACTTACAGCGGCTTACTGTAGGAAACTAATCAGAAGTCAGAGAGTACCTATAACATGTTGCATTCGAAAGGTACGGGCAATATCGAATAAACATGAACAGTTGAATAATGAAGGCGTCAGGTATGTCTATGTGGGGTACATAACATTATCACTATTCACATGACATTGAAAATGAAATAACACGCTAAAATTAAGGTTTTATTTAAAAAGAAAAACGTGACATAACATCATTCGTGTATTCCTTTTCGGTGCTATGATAGATTTTTTCCATTAACACTGCTGTGTCAGTTTTACATTTCTTATTGATGAAATCTAAATAGTCTAAAACCTTTCTTAGACGTTTACGGCTCCCATTACAATCCGTCTCCTCAAACTATAGGTAATATATTACGTAGAATAGGCACCTGAAAAATAATAAATATAAATTATGCTTTTTTTTACTGTGGTATGCTATAATAGCATTAAAAAAAATACTTGCCTGTTTCTATAGTGTTGAACTTTTTTTCTAATTGCACACAGATCGAAATCGTCTAATTCTTTCTTCCGCCAAGTGTTTTGGTGTTTCTCCAAGTGTAGAAAAAATCCTTAATTTTTTTCACCTTCATTAACAATATCTCTAATTGTACTGTGAGATTTACCTAGAAAAAATATAAAGACAATCATATTAATTCCATGTAGGTACATTTTTCAATTTCAAGTATCAAACATCAAGAGTCAACGTACACGCGATTTGTCAAACTAGAAAACATAACCTCAATAATCTATTAGTAAATAAAACAATAAAATGGCTTGAAACTTATAATACCGATAAAACTTAGTATTAGAAAGGAAAAACAATGGTACCGATTCCCTTGTTCACAAAAACTAAATTTAAGTTCAGTGCATCTTTTTCTTTGTAATTCATTAAGAAGAGGACAAAAGAAAAATTTTAGTTTAGTCCTGTCAAATTAATCAGCGCCTGTCACTACTCCATACAAGTTTAGTCGTGATTAAAAACTTGCCTACTAAAATTACGTCAATTTTCGTCAAGCGCTGATTAATTTGACAGGACTAAACTAAAATTGATCTTCAGTCCTTTCTTTAATGAAATAGAAAGAAAAAGATGCACTGAACTTAAATTTAGTTTAGTTTGTGAATAAGGGAATCGGCACCATTGACTGGCATTGATTAAAAGATACATTTCTTGGATGAATACCTGTCGTGTCGGCAGTTCTTTCGAAAACATTGTCAATCGGAGACAAAATTTGTTCCGCTTCAGATTCCGCCAAATTTCTTACGAAAACTTGGTATATCACAGCTCACACCACTACTCCTTATTGTTTTATTAATTTTTTATATTTACAAAAGCTTTAATAATTGATAGTTAATTAGAAATAAGTAAAATATAACTGGGAACATAACACACTGACAGATTAGCTACTTGTTGATGATAAACAAAGCAGTGTTGCCACCAAAATAATATTTTAGTTCCAATGGTTACCACGACAGACTCTTTTTTGCCAACCTATACCATAGTTTGCGGTTGAGTTTCTCGATTGATTTTAACCGACTTCATAAAGGTGGAAGATATTTAGATTAATTACCTACAATCGTTACACTGTTCTTACCGTGTGGTGCCGGACGTAAAGAATAACACCACCCCATTTCTTCCTGTGGGTGTCGTAAAAGGCGACTAAGGGACTTACTAGAGAATGGGCAGCAGCGTTCTCTATGCATTTTACCACCATACTGCGATCGCCAACCTGCCTGCCAAGCGTGGCGATTATGACAAAGCCCCCAAATTGGGGGAGGCCTAAGTCCAGCAGTGGACGTCTTACGGCTGAAATGATGATGATGATGGTTACACTGTTCAACCAAATTAACACAAGCCAAGTGCACAATATTCATCGATAGAAACAACATGCAAAAACAATAATATAAATATGAAAAAATACAGTATATGTACAGAAATTACGTATAATCCAAACACAATATTAACACGAATAGAAATCGTGCATTATCTATGTAGGTACTTTCCTATAATGGTTATGGTGGTAGGTTATCTCTAATGTGCGTTGCATGTGCACTTGAATAAATACTTAAATTCCTCAAGTGCTGTCAAGCAAATCGTCAAATGGCGTCAATATCGTTTCAAGGTCACGCGCATCGACACCAATTGAGTAATAAAGTTAAGATCCGTATCCGCGGATCTTGACACAAAATAGCCGGATCCGTACCCGCAGATGTACATTTTTGACGATCCGGCACATTACTAGTTGGAACACTGTAATACCCATAGATATCCACGTGGTAATACCTATAGCTATTCTAGCAGAGCAGATACGTCGACATAATGAGGTCAATCTAATTTTTAGTTGCACCATTGGGGCGCGGCCACGTCCCCTGTCTGTGCTCACGCTTTCTGAAGAAGGAGTTCAGAAAAAAAAAGATTCTGATCCTACATTATAGCTCATGAAGAGAGGCTCGAAATGATCCAGCAGTCTGCAGACAATGTCCAGAACCGGAGGCTCATCAGACGGATCTCTAAGTCCATAAAAAGCGACCTTCGTCGCTTTAATTCGGACCGTATTATAAACGTTTAGTATACACAATAAGTATCGCTAAGTAACGTTATTTTCATAAAGTTAACATTTTAACGGTAACACGGGTAACGATACTTTGGTATCGAATTAATAATACAACGTTACCAATTAACGTACCAAGTATCGATACTTTTATCGTTACTTATGCGTTGTTGTCTGGGCACGCCACAATTGCGGCGGTAAGTCCCCTCTTTGAGGAGTGGATAGAGAGGCGCCACGGCGTCCTCACCTTCCGCCTGACGCAGGTTCTCACCGGGCATGGGTGCTTCGGTGGGTTCCTGTTCAGGATAAAGCGGGAGGATACGTCCGGGTGTTTCCATTGCGAGGATCGTCTGGAGGACACGGTGGAGGTGTGCCCTGCCTGGGCGGGGCACCGCCGTGTCCTCGTGGAGGCGATCGGCGGCGGCGACCTCTCGCGCCCGGCCCTGGTGCGAGCCATGGTACGGAGCGAGAGGGAATGGGAAGTCGTCACCTCCTTCTGCAAAGCAGTAATGCTCGCGAAGGAGGAGGCGGGGCGCGTGAGGGAGTGGCAGTCTCTGCGCCCTCATGTCCCTAGCCGCCGCAGGAGGCGCCCCGGGCGTCGGGAGTCGATTGCGGACTCCCGGCCACCGTAGGCGCGAGCTTGCGGGTGGCGAGCAATGGGTAGCTCACCGCCCGGTAAGGACCCAAGCTCGGGTCGACGGCGCGCAGTGTTCCACGCGCGCCTCAGAGATGAGATGTCAGCAGCAGTGAAGGGGTCTACTAGGACCGATGCCTGCCGGGGTCGCGTGATTGTTCGAAAGAGATACCGTGACCCTGGCACATGGGCAACTGATGGAACACGGGTGGGTTTTAGTCAGTAAAAGTCTGACACGCCCTCCTGCTCCGCCCAGAGCGGGAGAAGTCATTTGATGATTTCCCAGCCTGAAAAAAAAAAAAAATGTGTTGTTGTCAGCCCGCGCAACCTAAGCGGCGGGCGGCGGCGCGACATGGGCGGAGGCGACGCTCTACGGAACGGCAACATCGTAAATCAAACAATGCAAGCTAGTTGCAACTAAAATGTAAATGCGCAGTACGGTTTCACAAACGAGGCATGCGGTAGGTAACGGATTTAGTCTCAGTAATTTTGATTCATTAATAAAAATAAAACGAATATTATTATCTTTTAAATGATTAAAAAAAACACTACAAAGTGAAAAATAACTTTAATTTCGGAAGTCGGTGTCTTAGGATCTGTATTTAAGGTTTTTAACCGACTTCAAAAAAAGGAGGAAGTAATCAATTTTTTATTTTTATATTTGTTATCTCATAACTTTTGACTGGGTGAACCGATTTTGATGATTCTTTTTTTATTTGAAAGCTGGTGCTTTCCGTATGGTATTTGGTTCTATTCGGACAATGGGAACCATGTGAAAACCATATAAGTCTTAAATTTGCATAAAGATTGGCGCGATAAATGAATGAATATTGCGATTAGATTAGTGCAGGGTATCTACCATAACTAAAAAGTTAAAAATAAAAACTTTTTACGTGTCTCAGGACCTGTTCGACGCCAGGCCAAGGCCCTGACCATAGGATTTGGTAAGAACATGGAAGCATGATGGTGGGCCCTGGGCGAGAGTGACGCGAACTGTCCGCCGTGCGCGGAGCTGATTAATATATATTCAATCACTCACCTGGTTGAGGAAAACTGGTTCTGGAGCCTACCTGGATTTATGTATGTTGTTCGCTGCCAGACTAGACCTCACAATACTATTTCAAATGCGCAGTGGAAGTGTGATAATCGTGGGGCTCTAGAGACAAGAAGTGGCTAGCGAAACTAGTCCGCCGTACGCGGAGCAGACAATACAAGTACAATTCAAGTGAAGACGCAATACAATTAACAAATGACTCACCTACAATACAACAAAAGAACTTACCTGGTGGTTGAAGGACACTGCTTCTGGGGTTACCTGGAGTTATGTATGTAAGTGAGTGTATATGTATCGTGTTGTGACGTTACGAGTATTCTTCAGGTTAGAATCCGCTGCAATAAGGCTGGAGGCAATCACAGCATACGGTCTTCAAATCACTCGTTCCCAATAGCGTCACTTTGCTTAACCTTCAAACTATTTAAACAAGATATATCCAAAATTCAACCCGTGTTATTACGTCAAATTGGGATTATTAACAAACAACTGGGTCATGACCTATTGTCCGCCAAAACGACCGGGGTAAGGGATTACTTTACAAAAGATCGCGAGATACAACCCGGCGACGTGTTCCCTTTTTCCCACCAAAAACCAAGAGGAAGTGTCAAGTGTCAAAATCAAACTGTCAAGTCAGATGTCATTCCATTCGGGCGGCGCGTTCCGAAGGCGCATAGAGTAACAAAGTGTTCGGTCCGAAACACATCTAAATGAGTGTATATTGTACTGTGTAGTGAAGCTGTAAGTATTCCAGGATTTCAGGCCGCTACTATACGCTAGAGATTTTAACAGCATGCGGTTCCCAATGAATCACTATCACCTCGAACTATTTCAATCAAATTCCAAAATAAACCCGTTCTATATCGCCAAAAGGGGTTGTTTACACACAAAACAATTGGATCACAATAAATTGTCCACAAAGCTATAGATTCAACAATATTAATAACAACAATGTTCACAAGGCAAATTACAACGATTATCCATTTTTCAAAGACCCAAGACAAGTGTCAAAATCAAATGACAAGTGACAGTTGTCACTCCGTTACACGACATGATGCATAGGCGCACAGAGTAAAAAAGTTAAACGGTCGTACGGTCGGTTGGTCGGTCCGTCTGTTGTCACGGGACGAAACAGGATCTGTATTTAAGTTTTTTTTTTGCCACCGACTTCAGAAGTTAAAATTATTTTTCACTTTGTAGTGTTTTTTTTTTAGGAAATCTGTTGTTATTTTTTGTAAAAAGTTTTTGGAACGAAGTTCGTATTCTTAACTTTTTGGTTATAGTAGATACCCCGCTCTAATCTAATCGCAATATTCGTAATTCGTTCATTTGTCGCTAAATACTTAATGCAAATTTAAGACTTATATGGTTTTCATATGGATCCCATTCCCGTTGTCCGAATAAAACCAAATTAAAATGCGACCACACAGAAAGCACCAACTTTCAACTAAAAAAGAGTAATCAAAATCGGTTCACCCAGTCAAAAGTTATGAGGTAACAAACATAAAAATAAAGACAAAAAAAACAGTCGAATTCATAATCTCCTCCTCTTTTGATGTCGGTTAAAAATGGGGCACAAGAAGCAGAATACATATCGTTACTTCGAAATAGACGGAAATATGAAGACTTCTAGGTGTTTAGTATACGAATGTGGAGAAATATTGAGGCTAGGTACCTATTACAGTTTTAGTAGGAATTATGAGTTTATTATACGTATTGAAATGAAATATTTAGTTGGATCTCAGATGATTTTTATGGTTTTTGGAACGAAGTTCCTTATCGCGCGTTGCGAAAGGGGGCTAAACGGAAAAAATTAAGACCAAAAGTAGTAACGACACTTTTTGCTATAGTTGTAAGCCGTGCGGCGTGGGCGTGTTTCTCTGTCTGTCTGTCTCTCTCTCTCTCTCTCTCATAGAAATATTCTTTGTTCTGTGCATAGAAAGCAAGCCATTTATTTTGGTTTCGTCTTTCTATTTCGCATTGAACAGTGTGGTGTCACGACGATTATTTTTGTTGAGTGTATACAGGTTTTTTGTACATAATAAATAATAAAAAACATTTCTACCATCGATGCAGTTTTTTCAAGAGATTTAAATAAAACGGAATCCCAAACATATGTTTCCTACTTCAGTTACCACAAGCCAATTATTACTAAAATTGAGCCTACTGATTAAGTTTATATTACATTATATTTGTTAATAATAAAAAAAATATAATCATAAATTTAAAAAAAATTACAATTCCTTCACTAATTAATCGAAAGGAACTTCGTTCCATCCGGGTGTCCCTTGACACTTCTCAAGTTTTTTTAATTTTTTTTTAGAAACAAAAACAATTAAATTTCTGGCGTTATGTAAGTACCTACCTCAATCAACTCAGCCTATCGCAGTTCACTGCTGAATATAGGCCTCTCCCATATTGCGCCAGAACACCCTGCCCTCCGCCATCCGCACCCAGGTTGCGGTCTACCTAGCTGGGGGGCATTCCACGCTACGCCTGCCGATACGCGGGCTTCACTCCAAGACTCGTTTGCTCCATCGCCCATCGGTCCTTCGACAGACATGGCCAGCCCACTGCCACTTCAGTTTGCTTACTCTACGAGCTACGTCGGTAACTCCAGTTCTTTTCCGGATAATTTCATTTCAGATTTTATCCTTCAAAGAAACTCCGAGCATAGCCCGCTCGATAGCGCGCTGAGCGGTCTTGAAATTGTGGACTTGCCCAACTGTCAGTGCCCATGTTTCGGCACCGTATGTCATTCGGGCAGGACGCACTGGTTGAAGACCTTAGTCTTCAGACATTGTGGGATAGGCGACGAGAAGACTTGACGAAGTTTCTCAAACACTGCCCAACCCAACTGGATCCTCCTGTCGGCTTCCTCCTCAAAGTTATGTCTATGTCTACCGAGCTGGATGACTTGCCCTAAGTAGACATACTCCTTCAAAACTTCGAGAAGCGAACGCTCGATATGGATTGGAGTCGGCAAAACGTGCGAGTTGAACATGACTTTCGTCTTGTCCAAATTCATGCCGAGGCCTACCCGCCGGGAGGCCCCATACAGGCTGTGCAGCATCTGGTCCAACTGTTCCAGCGTCTCTGCCATTACGACGATGTCATCGGCAAAGCGAAGGTGTGAGATGTACTCGTCATTCACATTGATACCCTGTCCAGTCCAGTCCAGCGTCTTGAATACGTCCTCCAACGCGTTGGTAAACAGTTTCGGGAATATCACATCCCCCTGTCTCACTCTCTCAGATAAAAAAACCAGCCCCGTCCAACTGCTTAGAGGGGCAGTTGGACGGGGCTGGTTTTTTTATCTTGGATCTAAACAGTCATCGTGGCAACGCCATACAAGCATCTCAACACTTTGATGTAGCGCCAGTCAATTCGACATCGTTGCAGAGAGGCCAGAATTGCCCATATTTCAATAGAGTCCAAATCTTTCTCGTAGGCCATAAATGCCATACACAGCGGCTGGTTCTACTCCTCGGTCTTCTGTACAATTTGCCAAACAGTATGGATATGGTCAACGGTACTGAAGCCTTTTCGAAAACCGGCTTGTTCTGGTGGCTGGAACTCGTCAAGTCTCCTGGCGAGACGGTTCGTGACGACTCTCGAGAACAGCTTGTATACGTGACTCAGAAGTGAGATGGGTCTATAGTTCTTCAGCAAGGTTTTGTCACCTTTTTTGAAGAACAGAAGCACCGTACCTCTGCTCCACGCTTCGGGCGTTGTACCCTTTCGGATGACGGAGTTGAAGAGACTCGCGAGCTCTCTCAAAACTGGAGCCCTGCCCGATTTAAGGAGCTCTGTAGTGATTTCGTCATCCCCAGGTGCCTTATTGTTCTTAATCTGCTCGAGAGTCGCCCTAATCTCGCACTAGTCGACATCTGGGATATCCTCCGTGTAGTGGCGCGTTAATTTGGCTCGATAGTCATCTGCACTATGTTCCGCTGCTTTCACCGTCCACGCTGAGTGTAGGTGCCCATAAAAATTCTTGACTTCTTCAAGTATCTCGGACTTCGAATTCACGATTTTGCCATCTTCAATTTTAAGTTTCGTCAGATAGGACCTCTCTAGTTGCTGAGCGGGCACTTTCGTTTTGACCCTCGATTTTGTTCAAACGTGACTTCAATGTCACGGGTGTAGGAGCACTAAAGGTTGCGTCGCGTCAGCTTCCTGATCTTTAAGTTAAAGGCCTTCTTATCTGACGAAAATGACTGCGTGGATAGCAACTCTCGTCTTTCCCTCATAAGTCCGAGAGTCTCCGAGGAAAGTTTGGACACCTTACTTTTCTGCTGCGACGAAAAAAGTCTGCGGGACACGTCGCGCAGTGTTTCGACTACCTCGTCGGCCTTCTCGTCAATAGAGCCAGTGGTTTCCAGTAGGGCGAATCGATTTTGAAGTTCCAGTTGGAACTTTTCAGTTCCTAGCAAGGCTTGGAGCTGCGTAGGTCGGAGCGTAGGCCTCATCAGCGGATTCTCTGAGCTCGGAAATTGATATTTAGAGTGCCTCGGACAAGTCTGTGATCGCTTCCGGTATTAAACCTACTGATCACAGATACATCTCTAAATATGTATTTTTTATCCGTCATGATGAAGTTTATCTCGTTCCTTCCGATCTATTCTGTTAAAATCTCACCATGAGAACTTAGGTGAAGTGACTTAAAAGTGAGCTGTCATTCCAACTCATGCTAGGGATTGACAGTAATCACATTTCACTTTAAGCTCACTTCACTCAAGTTAGCACGGTGTTATTTGTACAGAATAGGACTACTTGTCACGTTATCGGGGCTATGCCAGGTCCTCTTTCTTTGGGGTTTCTTTTCGAAGAACGAATTCATCAAAAAGAGCCCCTGTGACTCTAAAAAGTTGACCAGCATTTGCCCTCTGTGATTCCGGCGGCTCACACCGAACGGTCCGACTTTCAATTCGCCGCGTTCCTGCAATCCCACTTTGGCATTGAAGTCCCCCATAACAACGTTTTAGTGGGCCTTAGTCATACTATGCATTGCCTTGGCAACATCCTCGTACATGGCCTCGGCTATGTCGTCAGCGCATGTCGAAGTCGACGCATATACCTGTATCACTTTCAGGTAGTACCTGTCCGTGGGTTTTTGTACAAGGTACGCTACCCGTGTCGATACACCACTGATTTCTACAATGCTGCTAGTGAGTTCCTTGTTGACCAGGAAGCCGACACCGCCTTGGGAGAACTGATCACCTTCGTGGAAGTAGAGTAGGTGGGCTGACTCCAGAGTTATCGTATCCTCCCCCTGTCTTCGGACTTCGGATAACCCTAGTATATGCCAGTTAATGCGCCCTAACTCTACCTCAGTTTGGCAAGGTCCAGCCTCATTTAACGTCCGTTATGCGTAGCCAGATGAGGTCATCGTTGGTAGCCTGCCGTAACCCGGAGATTCTTTGCACTCGCCGTCCCGCCGTTACCGTAACCGCTACCTTGACTAGGAATAGCGGGACCACCGGGAACTGGGGGCCGTTGTTTTCGCAACTTTTTCATTTGGGAGGATTTATGCCCGTAGTCACCACACTGGGCATGCGGGTTGGTGACCAACCGCAGAGCCAATCCTTTTGCAGCGATGACGCTGCTGCCTGCTATCTCTCTGGAGGATTAAATTTTTCAATTTTGATCAAATTTTTATTTCACAACCAACGATTGGCAAAAACATGGTTCGCTAATCATCATACAACAAAAAATTGGTTTAACCTTTTGAATACCATACTTAGAGACACAGACACAATAGAAAGACAATGAGAGGAGAGAGTAGTGCAATAAAATTATCAGTACAATAATAGGTATAAGGAGGTTATTTAACAAAATTATGCAAAACACGGTCAATTAAAAAGAAAAAAATATAAAATGACTCAAAACCTCAAACGGCGTAAATATAACAACCTTATCGGAAGTTATATTTTGAGCCGTTTGTGGTTGAAAGATTAGGACCATGGGGTCCGAGTGCTCATCGAGTGTTTCGGGATATCAGCAAACAGCTGGTCGACTGTTCACGTGACCAAAGGGCTGGGCTTTTCTTTGGACAACGAATCAATCAGCATTTCTATTCAACGTGGCAATGCTGCTAACGTTTTGGACACTGCTCCCGTTAACAGCGATGTGGATGAGTTTTTTGATGCTCAATGAGTTATTTTTATACTTACCCGTTTGTACATATGAATATGTATAAGTTAGTTCATTAGACCTGAAGGTAATTAGGTTTTGTTAGTTGTGACACTATTGTAACACAGGCTTTCCTCTTTATAAATAAAATTTTGTAAAGCGAGAGTTAGTAAAATTAAACATTTGCAGAACGAATCGTTTGTGAAACAAATAGTATACAAAACGTTGGTTGTTAACTAAAAATTTGTCAATTGAGTTTTGGTGAAACAATGGTGAACCTTATTATTGATGTACTTTTAATATTTTTAATATATGAGTACATTATGGAGGGTCAAAGTTCACGTAAAATAACAGATTTTCAGAGAAAAAAAACGACGCTGAAAAAGTATGAAACAAAATTTTCAGGATGCTGAAATAAAAATACTTTTTCAGCGTCGTTTTTTTTGTCGTAGTCGGGTTTTAGTTTTGTTACTGTTTATTATTTAAACTATTTTGGTGTTATTGTCCGCTAGAGAGTGTTACTTTAAATTTGAGCAATATTTTGGAAATGTCCAAGTGAAGCCCTTTCAAATAATACCAAACACGGTGTATTTATCCTTTTTTTTTCGGGATGGGAAATCATCAAATGACTTCTCCCGCTCGCGCTCTGGGCGGACCGGGAAGGTGTGTCAGACATTTACTGACTAAAACCCACCCGTGTTCCTTCATTTACCCATATACCAGGGTCACGGTATCTCGTTTTAACAATCTCGAGACCCTGGCAGGCATCGGTCCTAGCAGACCCCTTCAATGCTGCTGACATCTCTTTGAGGCGCGCGTGGAACAATACGCGCCGTCGACACGGGCCTGGTCCTTACCGGGCGGCGAGCTACCCATTGCTCGCCACCCGCAAGCCCGCGCCTACGGTGGCCGGGAGTCTGCGATCGACTTCCGATGCCTCGGGCGTCTCCTCCTGCGGCGGCTAGGGACGTGAGGGCGCAGAGACTGCCACTCTCTCACGCACCCCGCCTCCTCCTTCGCGAGCATTACTGCTTCGCAGAAGGAGGTGACGGCTTGCCATGCCCTCTCCCCTTTGACTGGCCTGTTAGTCTAGTGGTTAGTGACCCTGACTGCTAAGACTGAGGTCGTGGGTTCGATTCCCACCCAGGACAAATCGTTGTGTGATGAGCACAATAATTTGTTCTGTGTCTGGGTGTAGTTTATCTATAATATGTATGTCTTTAGAAATATATAAGTACATTTATCAGTTGTCTGGTTGCCATAGTACAGGCTCTGCCTAGTTTGGGATCAGATAACAGTGTGTTGGTTGTCCAAAGAAATTTATCTCACTCCGTACCATGGCTCGCACCAGGGCAGGACGCGAGAGGTCACCGCCACGAGGACACGGCGGTGCTCCGCTCAGGCAGGGCACACTTCCACCGTATGCTCCACCGTGTCCTCTAGACGGTCCTCACAATGGAAACACCCGGGCGTTTCCTCCCGCTATATCCTGAACAGGAACCCACCGAAGCACCCATGCCCAGTGAGAACCTGCGTCAGGCGGAAGGTGAGGACGCCATGGCGCCTCTCTATCCACTCTTCAGGTGTATTTATCTTATGTTTTTTTTAACACAATACTTTTTGTTCCCTAGAGGGCGCCGCCATATTGAGTTTTGAGACACGTCACATAGCCTATGTTCAGCGGACCATTAAAACAGTTCTAAGTATATCTCATGTGTCGAGTTATGGTAAGTAGCTTAGGGGCTATGAGGGAACATATGAACTTACACACATACATAGCCTGTTAAAATCATAACCCTGCTTTGGCTTTGCTGTTGTCACGTAAGAGCGGTTGTATGAAAATGTACCTCGAAAAGGATGCTCCTAAGTAATATCCATATCCATCCATATCCATATCCATACTTCCATATCCATACTAATATTATAAATGCAAAAGTAACTCTGTCTGTCTGTCTCGCTTTCCTGCTAAAACTACTGAACCGATTTAAATGAAATTTGGTACACAGATTCTTTAGAGCCTGAGAAAGGACATAGGCTACTTTTTATCCCGGTAGTATGTTCCCGCGGGATAATTTCCGACCATCACGCGGGCGAAGCCGCTGGCAAAAGCTAGTAATTTATATGAAGTAATCAAGATCGGACATAAAGAATAGCATCACCCCATTTCTTCACGTGGGTGTCGTAAAAGCCAACTAAGGGATTTACTAGAGAATGGGCAGCAGCGTTCTCTATGCATTTTACCACCATACTGCGATCGCCAACCTGCTTGCCAAGAGTGGCGATTATGGCAAATAGGAGGAGGCCTATGTCCAGCAGTGGACGTCTTGCGGCTGAGATGATGATGATGATGAATCAAGATCTAGCATAGCATAAACCGTTACCACTGGGCTACCACAGTTCTAATCAAGATCTATTTGATTAAAATAAAATTCCCTTGTCATTTTTTAATTTATATTTTATTTTGTCAAAGTAATTTAACAACAGTGCTTCCACAATGACTTAATTTTGGATGTGATAAAAAATTCAACCTGTATGTATAGGTACTTGAATATGATGAATCGTATAAATCAGCATTAAAATTGTTTGAAATGTGACCAAATTAGAAAAAAATGTAAGCATTAAAACTGTCTATTAATCATAAACCATTTCAATAACAAATTATATTTTAAGTTATACTAAGACTTTTTTTTTAATAAATCGAAATACGAAGTCTCATAACTTTTCAATTTGATGCTACATTTCCCTATAATCTTCTTTATTTATTCATTAAACCCTGGCCCATTATTACCTGATTTGGTTCATTTATTTACCTACTAAGTATATTAATAATAATAATAATAGGAGGCTCTCGTTAGGCAGCTGGATCAAGGGCCTGATCCAGAAAGCAGTCATCCTGGACACGGCGCGTATTGTTAGGAGGTTCCTTTCTCAGCAGCCCTGACCACCGGTAGCTTGGACCCTGTTCCCGATACCGGTGGGCTACTATTTTTTATATTTTTAAATGTTTTCTTATATTTTTTATATATTTTAATATTTAAAAATGTAATTAATATGTATTTAAATATAATAAAGGAAATAATAATAGAACTCAGGGCACGTTTGCCTCGTTTGCCCATGCATAACAAAAATAGGGCGCTGGTGGAGGTTCTGGATTCGCAG
Organism: Aporophyla lueneburgensis; assembly: GCA_932294355.1. Taxonomy (NCBI): domain Eukaryota; kingdom Metazoa; phylum Arthropoda; class Insecta; order Lepidoptera; family Noctuidae; genus Aporophyla; species Aporophyla lueneburgensis. Next base: position 10,313,618 of record OW028739.1, read on the forward strand.
TTGTCAAACTATTTTGACGACTGCGAAGACCTCACTGATACTCATGCAATTCTGTACTGCGCGGCTGTAGCGGCATGTCGTGTAGCTCACGTCAAATTTGCTAGTGACTCTAGAGCTACACGACCAAAACCAGCCGTACCAGCCTGGCAGTGCAGAATTGAGCGACGTATTGGTGGGGCCAGAGCACTCACCGGCAAACTAATCTGCTTCAGGAAGGGCAACACTCGTCCTAGAGTGATGCGCTTTGTGAGACGGGCGTTCTCAGGGACTGATACCAGCCCTCAGGATTATATGTCCCGTGTCACAGAGCGCATAGACTTCCTGAAGCAGAAAGTGTATGCATGGGCAAGCATTCGTAGGTAGTAAAGGTATTCGTAGGTATAAGCGGCGAGTGGACCGATACACTCAGAATCGCACCTTCCAGAGTGATGAAAGGTGGGTTTATAGGGCTTGGGAGCGACCGATCCAAGGTGTGGCTGACACGTATCTGTCGGATAATGAAACCATGTGTTCTTTTTGGCGCAGTATCTGGTCGGTGCCTGTCAGTCACACCGAAGGGGATTGGGCTCGAGAAGTCGAGCGAGCCTGCGATCCAATACCAGAAATGGGGGCTATTACCATCTGCCCCCAAGACGTAGCTCGTGCAGTCCGTCCATTGCCCAATTGGAAGTCTCCAGGGCTGGATGGGCTGCACAACTTCTGGATCAAATGGTTCATTGGATCGCATGCTCGCTTGGCGGCTCAGTACCAGACTGCTTTGGAGTCTGGTTCGCTACCCCAGTTCCTAACAACAGGAATTACCCACCTGCTCCACAAATCAGGTAGTACCGCGGAACCCAAAAATTATAGACCAATCACGTGTTTGCCGACGGTTTATAAAGTTCTTACATCCATTTTGAGAGCTAAAATTTACAATCATATTGACACCAACTCCATCATGTCTGTCTCTCAAAATGGATGTAGGAATGGGTCTCGCGGTACTAAGGAGCTGATCCTCATTGATATGGCCATTAGCCAACAGGTTCGTCGTTCCCGAAAGGATCTGTCGACATGTTGGATAGATTCGGCTGCGACTCGGTGCCACATACATGGCTCAAGAGGGTGCTGGAGTTGTATAAAGTTGATGCAACTCTGCGCACCCTCCTGATTTCATGTATGGGGCAGTGGAGGACGGTCCTTCGCTATCCAGGATGTCGAAATATCCAAAGGAACAGCGAACCGATAAGGATCGAGCGAGGCATATTCCAGGGTGATAGTTTGAGGCCACTTTGGTTCTGCTTAGCCCTGAATCCTCTGAGCACACTGCTTGAGGATTCAGATATAGGCTATCGGTTGAGGAGAGGTGGTCAGGTTATATCTCACCTCCTTTACATGGATGACCTTAAACTCTTTGCCCACAACAATTTGCAACTGATGGAACTACTGAAGGTAACTGAAACCTTCAGTAGCGCCATCAGGATGGAATTTGGTGTGGACAAATGTGCGGTCATGCATGTAAAGCGAGGGGAGATTGTGGAATCCGCGGGAACCCAACTCTCGGATTCCATAAACCTCCGAGCCCTCTCCGCATCCGAAACCTATAAGTATTTGGGTATGTCGGAAGCGTTGGGCATCAATGTTACTGACATGAAGCAATCGCTAAAGGAGCGCTTCTTTGACCGCCTGAAGAAAGTATTTAATAGTCTTCTATCAGGCGGAAACAAGGTGCGCGCCTTCAACGGTTGGGTCATGCCGGTTTTGATGTACTCTTTCGGCATACTCAAATGGACTCAAACCGAACTCGACGCCCTGGATAGGAGGGTCCGTACGCTGCTGACTGCATATCGAATGCATCACCCACGGTCATCGGTAATGAGGCTGTATATCCCGCGAAAGTGTGGAGGTCGAGGCTTTTTAAATGCTAAGACTCTCCACAATCGCGAGATATGCAGTCTCAGGGAATATTTCCTAGAAACCGACGTGGGGATGCATCGAGATGTGGTCGCAGTTGACAAGGGCCTCACCCCGCTCTCCTTGGCTAACGAGAACTGGCGCAAACCTGTAATACTTGACACTAATGACCGCATGGAAGTATGGCAGAGTAAGGAGCTCCACGGACGCTTTTTCCGGGCCCTACATGGACCCGATGTAGATATACTAGCGTCCGTAGCCTGGCTGCGTTTCGGCGACCTCTTTGGGGAAACCGAAGGTTTTGTCTGTGCAATTATGGACGAAGTTATGATGACGAACAATTACCGGAGATTTATTGTGAAAGACGGCACGGTTGACATCTGTCGGGCATGTCACCGTCCAGGAGAATCAATTAGGCACATAATCTCCGGGTGTTCTCATCTAGCTAACGAAGAATACTTGCATAGACACAACCTAGTAGCCAGGATTATCCATCAGCAACTTGCTCTTAAATACAGCCTTGTGGAATCGGAAGTGCCGTACTACAGGTATGTGCCCGACCCAGTTCTCGAAAATGGAAATATCACATTGTACTGGGATCGATCCATCATCACTGACAGGACTATTGTCGCCTGATATAGTGGTGGTGGATCGAGTAGAGCGGCGCACAATGACTGTTGACATAACGGTTCCGCACGACGAGAACCTCGTGAAAGCCGAGAAAGATAAACAGATCAAGTATCTTGACTTGGCTCGCGAGGTTGTCGACATGTGGGATGTGGATTCAGCGATCATTGTGCCGATAGTCGTCACAGCCAATGGGTTGATAGCCAAGAGCCTCGACCAACATCTAAGGAGGCTCTCGTTAGGCAGCTGGGTCAAGGGCTTGATTCAGAAAGCGGTACTTCTGGACACGGCTCGCATCGTCAGGAGGTTCCTCTCTCTGGAGCCCTGACCGCCGGTAGCTTGGACCCTGTTCCCGATACCGGTGGGCTACTATTTTTTATATTTTTAAATGTTTTTTTATTTTATATTCTAATATTTAGAAATATAATTTATAAGTTTGTTAAAATGAATAAAGGATAATAATAATAAGCCCCCTAAACAACCACACGTCCCGATTGACCATCTAATCACGTGGGGGGCGGACACACGAATTAGAAATTACTGGCGTGGCTAACGTGGCACTGGAAACCCACTTAAAAAATGGAGACACGTTCAAAAAGAAAACGTTTAGGATCGCTGCCCGGGGGCGATCGCCGGGGCGCACTTGGAGCTGACGCTGAGTGTCTCAGCATGCGAACCGTCAGCGGTGAGGAGATGAACAGGTGGGCTCCCACCGACAAAGATGTTACAGCCGAAATCATTGACGATGGTGATAGACTCACAAATAGGACAGACACCCCTGTAGACCCTTACAGTCCGATCACAATATCGTACACACCTTCAAGAACATCATCACCATCCATACCATCATCACCTCCCATAACTTATTTTAATACAGTTTCACCCAATCCTACCTTGAATGATGCGCGGGAGGTATCTACCTTTTTACCCGCGTCCACCAAGGCTGGAAAAACAAGAGTTCGCTTGAGATGGAGCAAAGAAGTTAACCTATTCATCATGCGAACTTATCTATACATCACTAAATTAGAGACTGACATGACCACCTACAGACAACAACTGCATGAACTTTTTTCGCGTCAATATCCTGAAATTTCTGTTTCGGAACAACGAGTTTCAGATCAGCGTAGAACTATAGTTAGAAATAAACTATTAACGCAAGTTGAAATTGATAAGTTAAAAGAGGAAGTACGCACACAATTACTACAAGAAACAGAAAACTACGCAGATACTAACACTATAACACTAACACAAAACACAAACGAGAATACTGTACAAGAACAATCACAATTACAACATAATTATCAATTTAAAACCAATCGCAAGGTTACATCCAAGCAACACACACATCCACACAAACCGAATACTTAACCCTAACGCTCGAAAATGATGTTGAGACTTTAGCTATCACAGATCATAATCTTATCACAGATACGTATATACTAGAAATACTTGACAAAAGAACTACAATAACGCAGTACTCTGGGATGGACCCTGCAGTCCGACCAAAACTACCTAAACTTAAATACACCCCTAACTTATTTCCGTTAGTTAACTTATTTAATGAAAGTATTCTCATACAATTTATATCTGATGACACACAACTAATAGACATACATTTACTAATATATTGCACAGCAGTAGTTATATCAGAAGAATTAAATTTTAAAATCACAGGCCACACAGTAACCACAAGAACAAGTCATAACATCAAACCAGCATGGCAACAGAGACTTGAAAAAGACATTGAAAAGTTAAGAGCTGACTGTGGTAGACTGACACAATATATCAATGGCATCAGATCGCGTAAAGTATTTAAGAGAGTTGAAACAATATTTAATAATTATTCTAATCGCACTAGACACGAAACTAACAATAGGAAACCTGAGGAATTTCTAGACACATTAAAACAGAAACTAGCACTAAAAGTTCATAGGCTTAGGAGATATGTGAAGGCCCAACAGCGCAAAAATGATAATGCGACATTCGCTACGAATGAAAAACAATTTTACAGGAACATACAAAAATTACACACAGACACAATAATAGAAAACAACACAGACGCACCATCAAAAGAACACTTAGAAACATTCTGGTCAGGCATATGGGAAGAACAAGTACAACACAATGATAAAGCAATCTGGATTGCGGACGAAGAAACAAAATGGAGAGAACTAGATGAAATGGAATTTAACGAGATAACAGAGTCTGATATCACAAATATAACAGCCAGGCTTCTTTACCCTGAAGTCTCCGGGTATAGACAAAATACAAAACTTTTGGTACAAAAAATTAACGACCCTACAAAAGTCTATAGCAAAGAACTTGACGGATATTATATTAGGAAAACAGAATGTACCCGATTTCATTGCAACGGGAATAACATACATGCTACCCAAAACTACATGTACAGCACAACCTTCCCAATACAGACCAATAACATGCCTACCTACTATTTACAAAATACTAACATCAGCAATCGCGACAAAAATCAACTCACACATTGAACATCACAATATTATAGCTGAGGAATAGAAGGGTTGCAAGCGGGGCCATATGGGATGCAAAGAACAGTTAATTATTGACTCCACTATTCATAAACATGCCACCACAAAAAATAGAAACCTTCATTGTACCTACATAGATTATCAAAAAGCTTTCGATAGTATACCACACTCTTGGTTGATCCGAATTTTAGAGATTTACTAAATTAATTCAAAGATAATAGATTTTTTGCGTATTATAATGCCACATTGGAAAACGACACTACAGCTTAATAACCGCAATTCCTATCTTCTAACACGACAGATATCTATTAAGAAAGGTATCTATCAAGGAGATTCCCTGAGCCCTCTGTGGTTTTGCCTCGCCCTTAATCCTTTGTCCCACTTGCTGCAACGCTGTCAGGCCGGAAACAATCTCAAATATATAAATGGAGAAACAGTTATCTCACACCTCATCTATATGGATGACATTAAATTATATGCAAAAACCGAAAAAGAAATGAAAAAGCTGATAGTAATTACGACAGAATTTAGCCAAGATGTAAACATGAAATTTGGGTTAGACAAGTGTAAGACATTGCATATCATAAAAGGTAAAATCAAACCTGGCAGCTATACAATTAATGACACCGACACAATTGACGCAATGGAACCAACACATTTATATAATTATTTAGGGTATAAACAACTTAAGGGACTAGACCACACAGCAATTAAACAGACACTAAATACAGAATATCGAAGGAGAATTAACTTAGTTTGCAAAACACAATTATCAGGCAAGCATCTTATAAAAGCCTTAAATACCTTTGCTATACCAATATTGACCTACTCATTCGGAGTAATAAAATGGTCAAAAACCGACATCGAAACAACTTGCACCCTAAATCTGCAATCGAAAGACTCACCATCAAAAGACAGATTGGAGGAAGAGGCCTGATTGACATCCATCACCTTTGGGAGAAACAGGTCACTAGGTTTAAAATTTTCTTCTATTCAAAATCTCACACTAGTAATATACACAAAGCTATTTCCCTAAATGATTTTAACTACACCGCACTAAACTTAAATGAACAAAATAATATACAAGACACAACTAATCCTGACCCACAGAACCAAAAAATTCACAACTGGAAGAAGAAAGTCCTTCATGATAGACACCCTCACGATTTAGAACAGTCCCATATTAATAAAGTAGCATCTAATAAGTAGCTTAAAATAGGAAACCTGTTCCCTGAAACTGAAGGTTTCATCATAGCTATACAGGATCAAATCATGAACACCAAAAACTACAGGAAATTTATCATTAAAGACCCCACCATCACAAACGATAAATGCCGCAGATGCCACATTCAATAAGAAACCATACAGCATATAACCGGTGCATGCACCACCCTCACACAGACAGACTACACCCACAGACACAACCAAGTTGCAAACATTATTCACCAGAAACTAGCTCTCAAACACAATCTCATACAAAACACTAACACTCCCACTATAAATACACGCCACAGACTATCCTAGAAAATGACACACATAAACTGTATTACGATCGCGCCATACTTACAAATAGGACCATCCACTATAATAGACCAGACATAACCCTTCAGGATAAAATTAAAAAACCACTTACCTCATTGACATTGCGGTTCCCAACACCCATAACTTACAAAAAACAATCACTGAAAAAATGAGTTCCGACCCATCCACCCACTGGACTTTCCCACTGGTGGGTGGACGGGTAATTCACGGTTACCCCTCCACCCACTATGCTAGTGTGAACAAAAATTATCGATTAATTTAAAAATTCGCTAAATTAAAAAAAAAAGTTTTGCTTTCACATTAATAAACACAAAATATTCCTCTTTAAAGAAAAATCAACCTTTGGTATTGAGTTAGGATTTAATTGAGTTTGAATTTGTTTCGAATATAAATCTCTTCATGAAAAACCACTGGCCAAAGAAAACAAATATCACTTGAATGACTTCTGATGTCACACTAATCACTAATCTTTAATGCACTTCTCTGCAAGGAATTTGCTTTTGTAATTTATATTGTGTAGTTTAGAGAGTAATGGAAATTAACACGGAATTAAAAATTGTGAATCGTAAACATTTTTGTGGAATGGACATCAGTTTTATAAGCACAAAACTTATAAATGTAAATCGTCAATTTGGACTTGTTCCCAAAAACAAAAACTGAAATGTAATGGATCTGTGACAATTGACGAAGTAAGTACGAGTAAACTCACTTCTTGTTAGGGTTCCGTATTTACGTCCGTACCCTTTCTAAAACGGACACTATTACTACGACTCCGCTGTCCGTCCGTCCGTTTGTCTGTCTGTCCGTCTGTCACCAGGCTGTATCTCATGACCCGTGATAGTTGAAATGATTGTTGAAATTTTCACGGATGATGTATTTTTGTTGCCGCTACTAACAACAAATACTAAAAAACAGGATATAATAAAAAGGCCAGGCCAAAAACAAAAGTGATTTTTTTTTCTCGTTTTTATAGATACTGGTAAGGAATCCTTCGTGCGCGAGTCCGCCTTGCACTTGGCCGGTTTTTTTAATAATACTTATGCCTACCAATTTCTTATTTTGTATTTGTTTAAGCATGAACATTTGAACAATCAAAAACCACATGTGGGAAATTGTGTTCCCAATGAACCGCAAAATGAAGTAGCATTGGCTATCGAAAATGCAAAAAAGGAAGTAGCCACATCCGACGAACCTGTTACCACAATATATAAAAAGCACATAGAACCGTTGCAAGACAAGGGATTTAACGTTTTGACAAAGATTCCTTCTTTTGACAGCACAAAGCATGCTTTATATACACATCGGAACAATTATTTTCAAGTTCGAAAGACAGTATATAAAAAAGTTAAAGAAGTTGAAATCCCGAAACAATACAAACGCTTCTTGATTGCAGACTATTACGATCCAAACGATGATATTAGGATTTTGATTTTTGGAAAACCAGAACAACTAATGGAAATTGTAAATATAGAAGAATTTTTTGTTGATAGGACTTTTCAATCATGCCCTAAACCGTTTTATCAATTAGTGCATATACATGGTGATGTTGGGAGTTCTATATCAGAAACAAAAGTGAGACCATTGATGTATGCGCTATTACCAAACAAGACCGAGGAAGTGTATAAAACATTATTTGACCTGATCACGACCATCGTTCCACAGTTCAACCCAAAAATAGTTCATGCCGATTTTGAGTTAGCGATCACGAATCAAGCATTATTTTCCAAAATTTAAAAATATTTCGGTGTTTTTATCACTATAGTCAAAGTCTTTGGCGAAAATCAAAACAGTTAAATTTAAAAAACAAAACTTTCCGGCGATTGGTGAGCTTATGTTGTGCTCTTGCTCTATTGCCAGAAAATTTGATAAACGAAGGATGGGATTACATATATGAAGAATACAAAGACATAGAAAATATAAATGTCAATCGCTTCATTAAATACTTCAAAACAAATTATTTAAAAGAAAAAATATTGAAGAGTGGTGCATTTATAATCAAAACCACCGAACTAATAATATTTGTGAGAGCTTCAATGCTAAAATCAATAAAATTATAAACAAAAACTATGTAACTGTTGCAAAATTACTGCATACACTTTTTCATAAAACAAATACTACGATAACAAATACAAGAAAGTCTAGTTGTACACTTCGCGATGAACAAATCCGGAATGCGCAAATGCAACTGATTAGTGGAAATATAACCATTGGTCATTTTTTAGAAAAGATTCGTTAAGTTTCAATTTTGGTACAGGTTTCAGGAATTAAAAATAATTAAATGAATTTAGTTACTTATTTTGTTTTTTTTTTTGTTGATTAATATAAAAGCAATATATATATATATATATATATATATATATATATATATATATATTTTAATTTAGCAAATTTTAAAATTTATCGATAATTTTTGTTCACACTAGCATAGTGGGTGGAGGGGTAATCGTGAATTACCCATCCACCCACCAGTGGTAAAGTCCAGTGGGTGGATGGGTCGGGACTCGAAAAAATAAGCAAATACGCTGAACTTAAGGAAGAAGTTACACGAATTTGGAGACAGGATAAAGTTTATGTTGTCCCTGTAGTTCTATCCACATCTGGTGTTATACCCAACAATCTCCTCCATAGCTTGAAAGTAATAGACCTAGAAGAATCCCTTTACATCAATCTGCAGAAAGCAGCCATCCTAAACACATGCAGAATCGTTAGGAAGTTCATGCAGTTAGACGAAAATTCACTAGCAGCATAAAATTCACCACACGCTACATTTACTTGGCTCTGGCCCGTAAATGTAGCTAAAACCAGCTTTGAGCTGAGAAAATTAAAACTCCTGAAAGAATAATAAAAATAATAATAATAATAAGTTAAGTTATATCTCATTTCCAGTCATCCTTAGAGTCTGGGTCGCTACCACAGTTTCTAACAACAGGCGTCACCCACCTGCTCTATAAGTCAGGTAGTACCGCGGAACCTAAGAATTATAGACCGATCACATGTTTGTCGACGGTTTATAAACTTCTTACATCCATTTTGAGAGCGAAAATTAGTTCACACATTGATAATAATTCCATTATGTCTGCGTCTCAAAATGGATGTAGGAACGGGTCCCGTGGTACTAAGGAGCTACTCCTCATCGACATGGCCATAAGCCAACAGGTTCGTCGATCCCGCAAGGATCTGTCGACATGCTGGATAGACTATAAGAAGGCCTACGACTCAGTGCCACATTCATGGCTCAGGAGGGTGCTGGAGTTGTACAAGGTTGATACAACTCTACGCACCTTCCTAGAGTCGTGCATGGGGCAATGGAGGACAGTCCTTCGCTATCCAGGATCTCCACAGATCCAGCGAAATGATGAGCCTGTATGGATTAAGCGGGGAATATTTCAGGGCGACAGTCTGAGTCCACTTTGGTTTTGCTTAGCCCTGAATCCTCTAAGCACACTGCTGGAGGATTCAGGTCTAGGCTATCGGCTGAGGAGAGGTGGTCAGGTTATATCTCACCTCCTCTACATGGATGACCTAAAACTCTTTGCCCCCAACAAACTGCAACTGATGGAGCTACTGAAGGTAACTGAAACTTTTAGTAGCGCCATCAGGATGGAGTTTGGTGTGGACAAATGTGCAATCATGCATGTAAAGCGAGGCGAGGTTATGGAATCCGAGGGAATCCAACTTTCGGATTCCGTATACCTCAGATCCCTTTCCTCATCCGAAAGCTACAAGTATTTGGGTATGTCGGAAGTGTTAGGCATCAACGATGCTGACATGAAGCAATCGTTGAAGGAGCGCTTCTTTGGTCGCCTGAAGAAGGTATTAATTAGTCTTCTTTCAGGCGGAAACAAGGTGCGCGCCTTCAACGGTTGGGTCATGCCGGTTTTGATGTACTCTTTCGGCATACTCAAATGGACTCAAACAGAACTCGACGCCCTGGATAGGAGGGTCCGTACAATGCTGACCGCAAACCGGATGCATCACCCACGATCATCGGTGATGAGACTGTACATCCCGCGGAAGTGCGGGGGTCGAGGCTTTTTAAATGCAAAGACCCTCCACAACCGCGAGGTGTGCAGTCTCAGGGAGTATATTCTAAAAGCCGAAGTGGGTATGCACCGTGATGTGGTCGCAGTGGACAAGGGGCTCACCCCGCTCTCCATGGCTAAAGAGAACTGGCGCAAACCTGTAGTACTTACTACCGATGACCGCAAGGAAGTATGGCGAAACAAGGAGCTTCACGGGCGCTTCTACCGGGCTCTTCATGAGCCCAGTGTAGATTTCTTAGCGTCCGTATCCTGGCTACGTTTTGGTAACCTATTCGGGGAAACTGAAGGTTTCGTCTGTGCAATTATGGACGAAGTTATCTTGACGAATAACTACCGGAGACATATTATGAAGGACGGGACGGTTGACGTGTGTCGGGCATGTCACCATCCGGGTGAGTCCATCAGACATATTATCTCTGGTTGTTCTCGTCTGGCTAACGGCGAATACTTGCACAGGCATAATCAAGTAGCCAGGATTATTCACCAGCAACTTGCTTTGCAATACAAACTAGTGGATTCTGAGGTACCGTATTACAAGTATGTGCCCGACCCAGTTCTCGAAAATGACCATGTCACGTTGTACTGGGATCGGTCTATCATTACTGACAGGACTATTGTCGCCAATAAGCCTGATATAGTGGTGATAGACCGGTTAGCGCGCCGCACAATGATAGTCGATGTTACCATTCCGCATGACGGCAACCTCGTGAAAGCTGAGAAAGAGAAACAGATTAAATATCTCGACTTAGCACACGAGGTTGTTGACATGTGGAATGTTGACTCGGCTGTCATTGTGCCGATTGTCGTATCAGCCAATGGGCTGATGGCCGATACCCTCGACCAACACCTGTCGAGGCTATCGTTAGGCGGTTGGATCAAGAGCCTGATTCAGAAGGCAGTACTCCTTGACACGGCTCGTATCGTGAGGAGGTTCCTGTCTCTGGAGCCCTAACCACCGGTAGCTTGGACCCTGCTCCCGATACCGGAGGTCCACTATTTTTTATATTTTTAAATGTTTTTTGCTGTAAATTTATTTTTCTAAAAATATTTAAAAATGTAACTAATATGCAGATAAAGAAATAAACGAAATAATAAGTTAAAAGAATCTGGAGACAAGACAAAGTATATGTTATCCCTATAGTTCTCTCCACGACAGGCGTTATCCCCAACCACCTTCTCCGTAGCCTAAAATTAATAGATTTAGAAGAATCAGTTTATATTTATCTACAGAAAGCTGCTATATTAAACACCTGCAGAACAGTTAAGAAGTTCATGCAGTTAGAAGAAGAAAACACACCCTCATCGTAAATACACACCACACGCTGCATTTACTTGGCATTGGCCCGTAAATGCAGTAGACACCAGCCTGAGAGCTGAGAAAAAGAACACTCCCAAAAATAATAATAATAATATCTTAGGACAACCAACACATACATACACACTAACATATATTATACATACTATATGTTCGACGCCAGGCCAGGGCCCGGCCATAGGATTTAAATAAGCGCAGTGGAAGCAGGTGGTGGGGCCGTGGGGCCCTGGTGCGCGAGTGGCTCAGCGAACTGTTCGCCGTGCGCGGAGCTGATTAATACAATATTCAAAAGACTCACCTGGTTGAAGAACACCTGCTCTGGAGCCTACCTGGATTTATGTTTGTAAATGAGTGTATATTGTATTGTGTAGTGACGTTGTAAGTAGGTATTCAGGATATCAGGCCGCTGCAATACGCCAGAGATTTTCTCCAACACGCGGTTCAATCACTTAACCTCAAACTATTTCAAGCAAACAAACTGAACCCGTATTATCGCGTCAAAAGGGGTTGGTTACACACAAAAACAATTGGATCACGACAAATTGTCCACAAAAAAAAACGATTCAAAAGGATTAATATACTAACAAAGGTCGCGCTAGCAAAATTCGACCGACATTTTCAAAGACCAAACCAAAGAGAAAAATCAAACTGACATGTGACAGATGTCACTCCGTTCGGTACGCTCCGTTAGACGCACAGATTAAACAAGTGAAACGGGACGGAACATCTACCCCCCCCCGGATGGGCCTTCCCGTCCGCTAATCAATTGGCAATCTTGACAAGGTGGCGACCGCTCTCTTCACGACCGATCCGTCCACCAAAACCTCTGCAAAACGAGGAACCCCGTTGGTGCCAGCCACCAAATTAAGAATGCGCCCCCGGCGCCAATACAACGGCTTAAGGTTGGTATCCTTGCGGCGACCTCTCGCGTCCGGCCCTGGTGCGAGCCATGGTACGGAGCGAGAGGGAATGGGAAGCCGTCACCTCCTTCTGCGAAGCAGTAATGCTCGCGAAGGAGGAGGCGGGGCGCGTGAGGGAGTGGCAGTCTCTGCGCCCTCACGTCCCTAGCCGCCGCAGGAGGAGACGCCCCGGGCGTCGGGAGTCAATAGCGGACTCCCGGCCACCGTAGGCGCGAGCTTGCGGGCGGCGAGCAATGGGTAGCTCGCCGCCCGGTAAGGACCAAGCTCGGGTCGACGGCGCGCAGTGTTCCACGCGCGCCTCAAAGAGATGTCAGCAGCAGTGTAGGGGTCTACTAGGACCGATGCCTGCCGGGGTCGCGTGATTGTTCGAAAGAGATACCGTGACCCTGGCACATGGGCAACTGATGGAACACGGGTGGGTTTTAGTCAGTAAAAGTCTGACACGCCCCCCCGCTCCGCCCAGAGCGGGAGAAGTCATTTGATGATTTCCCATCCTGAAAAAAAAAAAAAAAAAAAAAAAAAGGTTGGTATCCTTAATCAGGACGAGGTCTCCAATTTTGGGCGGATGCGTTTTATCAGTCCACTTGACGCGCTGCTGGAGAATGTGCAAATACTCCAAGCTCCAACGCTTCCAAAAAATCTGAGCGAGCTGCTGCACCAACTGAAACCGCGATAGCCGAGTTTGGCTCACATCAACAAAAGGGTACTCGGGCAGGGCGACAAGTGGCTGTCCAATCAAAAAATGGCCCGGGGTTAGGGCCTCCAAGTCGTTCGGGTCCGAAGACAGCGGGCACAATGGACGCGAGTTCAATACAGCTTCAATGCGGCGCAAAATACCGTAGCTAACTCCTCAAAGGTGAGAACGGTGTCTCCTAACAATCTGCGCCGGAGTGCCTTTGCCGCTTTCATAGCGGCCTCAAAAATACCCCCCCAATGGGGGCAGGCTGGCGGGTCAAACATCCAAGTGACCCCTCGGCGAGCTAATTTGTTACCAATGTCAACCTGGTTCTCAGCAAGGAAGGCGTATACCTCCTTCAAATAGTAACTTGTACCCTTGTAGTTAGTACCGCAATCAGACCTGATCAAAGTAGGTAACCCACGGCGAGACACAAATCTATCATAAGTCGCCACAAAGGCCTCCGTCGAGAGGGAGGTTACCACCTCCAAGTGCACTGCCTTAGTTGACAGGCAGACAAACACACACAAATAAGCCTTAACAATTTTACTATTGCGAAGAGGAGACGTCTTCACCAAAAAGGGACCAGCAAAGTCCGTTCCGACGCCTGCAAAGGGTCTCGCCTCATTGACACGATCAGCCGGCAAGTCTCCCATCATTGGCTGCATAGTAGAGGCCTTAGTCCGGTAGCACGGCAAACAACGGAAGACGATGCTACGAATAGTACGACGGGCCGACAATATCCAAAACTCTCGCTGCAGAATGGCCAACAGCGCATTGCAACCGGCATGCGAGTTCTTAATGTGATGATCAGTCACCAACAATTTAACCAAATGGCCCTCCTTAGGCAACAAAAGGGGTCACCCCCTTTAACGGGCCCCATAAGAAAGGCTAGAGTGCCTCAACCGTCACCCAACACGCAAGAGACCCGTATCGTTCAAAAAGGGGTTCAACTTACTAACGGCTCCCGACAATTTAGCCTTACCAGACTCAATCTCCTTCTCAAAGTGTGCAGCTTGCACGGAGCGGACCCAAAGGAGGAGTGATTCCTGTCGCTCCTGAGGAGAGAGAACCGGTGACAGGCGTTTGTTCCCGGGATTCCTATCATTATGACCAAAACGCCTGATCCACGAGGTAACGTTCAACAATTTGCCGAGGGAGCTGTATCGATTCAACAAAAAATCAGGGTCAAACGGAGGGTCCTTCGTTCCAACAGCGAGCTCCTTGAGCCCGGGCAAACGACCCGACATCAAGACTGGTGTTCGAGGCCAATCATCCTCGGGGTGAGTCAGCCAGTCTGGTCCCCACCATAGGGGGTGAGCAATCAGGCGGGGTGCCATGCACCCACGTGAGGCTATGTCGCCTGGGTTCAAATCTCCAGGCACATGCCTCCAAATCAAAGGCGTTTCAGAATTTTGAATCTGGGACACTCGGTTCGCAACAAAGACCTCCAAAGAGTGGACGGACGTCTTCAACCAACACAAAACAATTTGACTGTCCGTCCAGGCGTAAGAAGCCCTAATGTCCACAGTTCCACCCAAAGTGTGAGCAACGTGGTTCAATAGACGCACAAGAAGCGCCGCTCCTGACAATTCTAACTTAGGGATGGTCAGTGCCGTCCGGAGCGGCCTTGCTCTTGGCCATGACCAGTGACAACTTCACCTGGCCTGTCGCGCTGACGGTGCGCAGATAAACAACAGCTGCATAACCGTGCGAAGGCGCATCACAAAACCCATGAAGGGTAGCAGTGTAGCTCCCAGGGGGGAGAATAGCGCGGGGTAACATGACCTCGTTGACTGCAGGGAGCGCGGATACAAATTGGAGCCAATCTTCCAACAGGGTCTCCCGAAGTGGCTCGTCCCAACCAAGTCCCGCAGTCCAAAGGCGCCGAAGAAAACATTTCGCCCAAAACAATACCGGGCATATACAACCATTCGGTTCAAAGGTCCTCGCGACAGTAGACAACACCAGTCGTTTAGTCCAAGTGTGAGGTGACTCCAAGTCGACATCGTATGTAAAGATGTCTTGGACTGGTCGGTACTGAACACCGAGAACTGGTATCATAGCAGGGTTGTCAACATTTTCAAACAAAAGCGGGTCCTGCCTATGATCCTCCGGCAAACCTCCCAATAGCGCTGGCGAGTTGGACACCCATTTACGCAACTCATAGCCAGCGGAAGCTAAAATTCCAATAAATTCGTCACGCAACAGCACGGCTTCCCCAACTGTAGGAGCTCCAGTACAAACGTTGTCAACATACAAGTCTGTTTTCAAGATGGCGGACGCACGAGGGAACTTCAAACGCTCTCGGTCCGCGAGCTCCCAAAGAGAACGAATAGCAACAAAAGAGCTCGATCGGAGGCCGTACGTATTCGTATTGAGCTCGTACACAATCATGGGGTCCTGGGGATTCTCTCGCCACAGGATCAACTGATAACGTCTGTCATCCTTGTGAATAACCGTTTGGCGGAACATCATTTTGATGTCGGCCACAAAAACTACCTGATGACGACGGAAAGACGTAATGACGTCACAAAGATCCCTCAACAATTTGGGGCCTGGATGCAAGCAATCATTGAAGGAGACACCAGACGAAGTCCGCGCAGACCCATCAAACACCGTGCGCAGCTTACCGGTGGATGGCTTGAGGACCGCGTGATGCGGCAGGAAATAATGCTCACCTGAGCGCCAATCCAAATTTGACACCGACATGTGTCCCAAATCTGCGTATTCCCGCATGAAATCCAAATATTTCTGCCGCAGCACCGGGTCCCTGCTCATGCGGCGCTCCATTGCCAACAATCTCTTCTCGGCCGTAGGTCTGGATTCGCCGAGAGGTGGTCGCACCGCAACAAAAGGCAACCACTGTGACTACACAAGCCGGCCGGAACGGAGTCGACCTGTGTTGTTCTGGTAGAACAACTTGCACTCCTCGTGTTCCGGGTTCAAACGGGCTACCTGAGGGGGATCTTCAACCTCCCAAAACCTCTGAACGGCGTCAGAGAGGGCGGAGCCGGACGACAACACAAGATCAGGTTCAGGTGTAGGGGGAACACTCAACACTGGTCCCATCAACGCAAAGCCAAAGATGGTCGAGACAGCCACCAAACCACGTGGCTGCAGAACCTTTATATCACCCAAAAATAATTCTCCCTAGTACATCGGAACCCAACAACAAATGCGCTGTACTAGGGGAATCAAACCGGGGGTCAGCCAATTCCAGGCATGCGTCAACCGGACGAGTTCTGAAGACAGCTGACATTGAGGATGACTACCCAAAATATTCGTCAGAACAACGGCCGAAGCAATAATTTTAGGCACCAAACAATTCAGAGGAGTGAACTCAAACCAAGCCTGTCCCTTGGTGGTGACAACTGCTTCGCCCACTCCCTTAATTTTGCGTGAAAAGTCACGCACCTCAAGGCCCACCTGTCCCGCTAAAGAAGATGACAAAAGGCAACCCTGGGCTCCCGTGTCCAAAATGGCACGGACCACAACAGAATCCCCCGTGGGCCCCGAGACCCTGACCGATGCCGTTGGCAACAAAACCATGTCGATCTGAGGGGGTACCTTAGCGGGGCAGGCGCCAATGTCCTAACAATGCCTGGGCGGCGACCGATCGCCGCACCCAGGCCCAAGTCTTTCCCGACGAGGATGGAGGTCAAATTCCTCGTCCGCGCGGTGTCCCGAGCCACGCGCCATCGCTGGAAGGGCATATCCCACCGGATGCCTGAATGGCGGGGGGCGTGACTCCAACCGAGGACGTTCCGCCAATGGAGGGGAGGGAAGGCGGTGCTGGTCTGGCCAGCGCTGCCTAGCAACAGCTACGTAATCACTTTTACGTGCGGAGACCAAATGGCGGTCGCGCGGCTCCCGATCAACTTGCGCGGGGGGTGGAGTGCGGCGCTCAAAATTGCGGGCCTCTCCCCGGTTCTGAACCGGCGAGCCAGAAGCCCGGTGACCAACTCCATGGTAACCCCCGTGCGCGAACCTCCATCAGAGGCTGGTCTGCCAGCGTGGTTCGCGTTAGCGCACAAAATATCGAAATGGGACCCCCTACAAATTCTACAAGGGCGGGGGTTGGGGCAGTCCAGATGGAAGTGAGCCCCCAAACATGAGAAGCACAGACGGCGTGCACTGGCAATTCGGCAGCGGGCACTCACGTGCAATTTCAAAAAGGCCGCGCAAGTTGCCATGCCATGCCCCGTGTCCCTACAAAACTCACAACCAGGACGACTCTGGGTGCCAGCAAAACAGGCGGCGGGTCGACCATCAACAGGCCCGCGAGCCCTAGTCCATCCCTGGTCTCGTGGCCGGGAAGACGGTTGGCGTGACTCGGTGGCAACGCTAGAGTTATCCATAAACCGACACTCATCCTTCAAAAATTTCAAGAGGTCACCAAATGGGGGGAGATGTGTGACACTATCCCTACCATACTTTTGCTCGAAACGAGCCCTCAAATCGACAGGAAGCCGTTGCAGCACAACATGCACCAAAAGGTAAGACCAATGGTCCACCGGCAACTCCAATCGCTTTAAAGCGTTGGTCGCTGCCACCAACGGGTTCAACAGGTCAGTACGCAATGCTGACAATCTTGTAATGACCGGTAACCCCAAAATCTGTTTGATATGAACGTCAGCCAAACAACGTTTGTTTTGATACCGCCGGTTGAGTAGTTCCAAAGCGGTAGGGTAGGCTGAGTCAGTCACCGAAAAATGCTGTACCAAGGCTCGAGCCTCACCTTCCAGGACAGACAACAAATAGGCCAACTTTTAGGCGGGTCTGAGGTCCGAGCGTGCATCAACCAAACTTTCAAAAAGGTTTTGGAAACCCAACCAATGGTCAAAGCGACCGTCAAAGTGTGGCAGTTCCAAAGTAGGCACTCTACTCAATAGTCCGGGACCTGAAACAACCGAGGTCTCCGGCTTGACCTGGACAGGTCTCCGGCTCTCCAATATTTCCATTTGCATTTCATTGCACAAACAAAACAATTTGGTAAACCAAACAAAAAAATAATCAAATATCAAGGTTCAACAATAAATAACAAAGGAAATCCAAGCAAAAAATCAAACTACCAAACTGTTAATCAACAACTCAAGAAATAACAAAATATTGGTTCCAATTCAATGAACAACAATAAACTTTTATTGTAATTCAAAACCAATGTCAACGTTCAAAAATTCAACTTCAAATTCAATTCAAAAATTCAAATTCAAATTCAATTTCAAAAAATGCCAATTTCAAATGTTAATTTCAAATGTCAATTTTCACAAACAAAAAATGCCAATTTCAAATGTTAATTTCACATGTCAATGTTCACAAACAACCATGTCAATGGTACAAAAACTCATATTTTTTATCAATGGTACAAAACTCACATTTTTTTATGTCTTCTAGACATTCAATACAACAGACGTCAGATACAAAAACAAGGGGTTGTAACATAGCCCAATCCAATTAACTCTATTAGCATATGCAACCCGGCTGACCCCGGCAACATCAGTTACTCGTCTCAACAAATTTAAACAAATTATTTCAATAAACAAACAATCATAGTAAACAAATGTTTACAGTGAATTACTATTACGTTATAGAGACTGCCAAGTAATTAGCCTACTGTAAATTACCAATTTTGGTGGTTTTATACCTTACAACCACGCTCTGCTACCAAGAATGCTCGACGCCAGGCCAAGTCCACGACCATAGGATTTTATAAGTGCAGTGGAAGGTATGATGGTGGGGCCCTGGAGCAAGAGTGGCGGTAGCGAACTGTCCGCCGTGCGCGGAGCTGATTAATACAATATTCAAAAGACTCACCTGGTTGAAGAACACCTGCTCTGGAGCCTATCTGGATTTATGTATGTAAATGAGTGTATATTGTATTGTGTAGTGACGTTGTAAGTAGGTATTCAGGATATCAGGCCGCTGCAATACGCCAGAGATTTTCTCCAACACGCGGTTCAATCACTTAACCTCAAACTATTTCAAACAAACAAACTGAACCCGTATTATCTCGTCAAAAGGGGTTGGTTACACACAAAAACAATTGGATCACGACAAATTGTCCACAAAAAAAACGATTCAAAAGGATTAATATACTAACAAAGGTCGCGCTAGCAAGATTCGACCGACATTTTCAAAGACCAAACCAAAGACAAAAATCAAACTGACAAGTGACAGATGTAACTCCGTTCGGTACGCTCCGTTAGACGCACAGATTAAACAAGTCAAACGGGACGGAACACTATATCATTGAAAGTTTTAATCCCTTCGTCCACGTGCTCTTTACATCAGCACCCTGAACAATGTTTGCTCTTCTACTTCCTACTAAACTAACTAACTACTACTAAATAACAATTGCTCATGTGTATCATAAGCCATAAACCCACAAACGCTCGAAAAGTATTACCTCATTACTGCCGCCCTAATGGGCGGCAGTAATGAGGAGAACACAGCAGGCAGGGGCAGGCAGGGTGTAGTTGTCTGCACCCAGCTGACTGATTGTTTTTGCAAACGTAACTATTAAACTACAGTCTTGTCAAATTTCAACCGGTATAGTGAAAATTTAATAATAATCTCGAGAAGTTAAAGCATGTGTAAAATAATATCGTAGGGAAATATTTTGTTTTTTTTTTTGTTTTATTTTACACTAGCTTCTGCCCGCGACTTCGTCCGCGTGAAATTTCTTACTCCCCCGACTCTTCCCGTCGCGTCGGATCGCCTACCCGTGCGATTTTCCCCGTTTTTGTAACATTTTTCATTACTGCTCCACTCCTCTTGGTTGTAGCGTAATGTTATATAGCCTATAGCCTTTCTCGATAAATAGGCTACCCAAGACAAAAATAATTTTTCAATTCGGACTAGTAGTTCCTGAGATTAGCGCGTTCAATCAAACAAACAAACAAACAAACTCTTCAGTTTTATAATATTATATAGTAATATAGTATATATAGTATAGATAGATGAAAAAAATGCATAATATAAAATAATATGAAGAGTAAAACGGAAATTTCATAGCAGAGCAGTGGTGGCCCAGTGGTAACGGCCGCGACTTACGAGTAGTAGGTCGTGAGTTCAAACCCAAGCAGGTGCATTACTTTGTGTAAATTATTTCATCGCCACTGCTCTCAAAAACGGTGAAGGAAAACATCGTGAGGAAACCGGCATGTCTTAGAACCAAAAAAAAAAAAAATTCGAAGACATGTGACATCTACCAACCCGCACTGGGCCCGCGTGGTGGATTATGGCCCACTCCCTCCCACTGAGAGGAGGCCTGTGTCCCAGCAGTGGGAACATTATAGGCTGATGATGTGAAATAGATATGGAATTATTCGTAGTCTATAGTATCGCTATCGTCATCATCCCCAGATGAATCGTCATCAGAACTTTCGTCTGTCAGATTGTTCTCTTCATCTTTCTCGTGCTCCTGATCTCGATCCTCTTCTTCATTATCTGTAAATTAACATGTTAATCATTAAATTCCGGATACCAGAATATAGGTACACACTTAAGGAATGTGTCACCAACAAAAATTCCATACCAGCAATATTTTCGCTGCTATCCGTTATACTGCCGACTGATGGCGGTACTTGATATCCCTCGAACCATTTGAAAATATATTTGTCTTCTTTTTCTTCCATCCCCAGTCAATGGGACATAATTGAGAAGGCTCTTGAAGGTGAACATGGCTCCAAAGGTGCGCGATGTATGAAGTTCGCAGTAAATGCTGGCGTAGCTCCGATTTACATGGTGGAAAGATAGCGCCATCGGTACGATTTTTCCACTTCAGCATATCGTTCTTATCATTACTTTCGTAGTTTTTATTAAACGTGGCGACTCGTGTAGCGTTGACATCGTTTATCCCTTTGAATCCGTACAGATGAAAAACAAATTCTTCAATTGTTGTGAAGACGTCGTCTATTGCACAATTCGGGATATTTGCAATATTACCCAATGTTTGTATGTATACCTGAGATTTTCGCAACAATTGTAAAGGCTTATTTTTCTCTTTCCTGTAAAATGCAGGATTGAAATCGCAGCCTGTGAGAGCATGAAACCCTGGCAGCGCAGAGCACAAATAAGTTCCCAATTTTTGGTGTAATTTCGTAATATTTACGAATCTTTAGGAATTTCCGGAATCAATGTGCATGGTGATTTTCAAACTGATTGTATGACAGAGACACGCAGACGTTTCTTTGAAATTTTAGGGGGAGAGGCTTCGGTAACCCGAAGGTCGTGTTATGGGCTCAGACAGCTCCAGAATCTATCTCGAAACACGTGTTTAAAAGGAGAGTGTAGTAGCAATGCTCCAATATTTTTAACTTTTACTGCGTCAACTGACGGTCTTTCCACCGCTACCCACGCAGCTGATTGTTGTTTTCGTACTTCTCATAATTTTAACAATCACTTAACTACTTAAATTTTATCCGGCGTACTATAACTTTATTTTACGTGTTTCTTTAACAAGTTCAAGCGAGCGGCTGACGCATAATCCCCCCTCTACTATGCAGCTGACGATTTTTTTTCAGCTCAGTATGACGTAAACTATATATGAAAAAATTTGCAGCCTGCGTACCTACTATGACTAAATTTTTATAATTTTTTTACCACTTCCGGAACCACCCACACCCGCACCCACCGCTACTTGAGTAGCTGACGGTTGGTTCACTAATTGGTCATATAAGATCAACCATTGAGGACAATATCAGCCGGCTTACTATGACTTTTTCATTTGCAACGCTACCTCCCGGACCATTATCTAAGCCTCCGTATATTTATCGAGTGATACTTTTAAAAAGTGCTATCCACCCAAAGCGATAAAGATCTGTGTACAACTCTTCCGTACAACTGGTACGTAATACGTCTGTTCTTTTCCCTTTACTATTCAAATCTGTTCTACCGGCGATTCTCGCTAGCTATATCGAAGATTCTGCTTGTAACCTTGGTCTGATCGTTCTGTTTATTTGTCTTTAGACGACGACCATACAAGCCGATTTTCGGCTTCTCCCCGACGGGCTACCAGCCGTCGGATTAATCTGAGGTCCACGACGTGTTGCGGACATTTGTCACCGACGCAGAGCCTGACGCCTTCATAGACGGCTACTTACTGCCGTCGCTATACGCAGCACTGACGGTGTCCTTCTGAATAATTGCACCCGGCTGGTTATAAAGAACCTTTTTAACATTACCTATTTTCCTATTTTACTGTAGTAGATTATCTATTAATCGTTTTCTATTTTACGTATCCTGATGTAACGTGTATTTCACGGTTTAACTTAGTGTTCGTTACAAAAAAGGAACCTATAAATCGACGTGCATAGGCCTATATTTTAATCGATTGCAATCGTATTGGGAAGATAATTTCCGTTATATCTGTTTAACCACTAAGTTTGACTCGTCCCTCCTTTTTCTTTTTAAAAAAAAAAACAAATATTTTTATAATCTCAATCTGCAGTTAACCATATACTTGTTTTTTTATATTACTGTTGTATTTATATTTTTTTGTCAAAATTATAAAAGTGGTGTGAATTCGTGTTTTATTTAACCGTCTCGCCACAGTACGTATCTCACCATAAAATCAAATTCATAGAGGCTAATGTGTTTGGACACTAAGTTGCTCAAATAAACAATAAAAATACTAGAAAATAGGTTCAATAATTTTTTAGACTCGATTTTAGCTGGCCGCTCGGACGGCAATATGCCTAAATTACAATGGAGTTTATTTCGTTATTAAAAGTAGGTTGAAGCTTAGTTCTAGTACTAATCGACATGTAACGTAAACTTGTTTGGATAAATGTGGCGTAAATAAAATTACTATATTTTTAAAATAATTCTAAAATTGAAATAATAATAATAATTTTTCCAACGACTGTCGGATCAGGTGCGGGTCATCCAGCGTAATCATATGTTGGATGACACTGTACTTGATCGCCTTCGAAATGAAATGCTGAGTAGTCATGTCATCGCACCTCCGTTGCAGACTACTGTGGTCCCACCACAGTACGTCACAAGTCAAGCTGACGAGGGGAGTGATGACAGGGCTACAACGTAAGTACCCAGTGCAATGAGGAATTGAGGATTGCTTTGGAGAGTGCGATTCGAGAATATAGGTCCATGCCACCAGAACTTAGGCCACGTTTAACTCGTTTGCCAATGCATAACAAAAATAGGGCGCTGGTGGCGGCTCTGGATTAGCTGTTGTCAAACTATTTTGATGACTGCGAAGACCTCACTGATACTCATGCAATTCTGTACTGCGCGACTGTAGCGGCATGCGGCATGTCGTGTAGCTCACGTCAAATTTGCTAGTGACTCTAGAGCTACACGACCAAAACCAGCCGTACCAGCCTGGCAGTGCAGAATTGAGCGAAGTATTGGTGGGGCCAGAGCACTCATCGGCAAACTAATCTGCTTCAGGGAGGGCAACACTCGTCCTAGAGTGATGCGCTTTGTGAGACGGGCGTTCTCAGGGACTGATACCAGCCCTCAGGATTATATGTCCCGTGTCACAGAGCGCATAGACTTCCTAAAGCAGAAAGTGTATGCATGGGCAAGCCGTATTCGTAGGTATAAGCGGTGAGTGGATCGATACACTCAGAATCGCACCTTCCAGAGTGATGAAAGGTGGGTTTATAGGGCTTGGGAGCGACCGATCCAAGGTGTGGCTGACACGCATCTGCCGGATAATGAAGCCATGTGTTCTTTTTGGCGCAGTATCTGGTCGGTGCCTGTCAGTCACACCGAAGGGGATTGGGCTCGAGAAGTCCAGCGAGCCTGCGATCCAATACCAGAAATGGGGGTTATTACCATCTGCCCCCAAGACGTAGGTCATGCAGTCCGTCCATTGCCCAATTGGAAGTCTCCAGGGCCGGATGGGCTGCACAACTTCGGGATCAAATGGTTCATTGGATCGCATGCTCGCTTGGCGGCACAGTACCAGACTGCTTTGGAGTCTGGTTCGCTACCCCAGTTCCTAACAACAGGAATTACCCACCTGGTCCACAAATCAGGTAGTACCGCGGAACCCAAAAATTATAGACCAATCACGTGTTTGCCGACGGTTTATAAAGTTCTTACATCCATTTTGAGAGCTAAAATTTAAAATCATATTGACACCAACTCCATCATGACTGTCTCTCAAAATGGATGTAGGAACGGGTCTCGCGGTACTAAGGAGCTGCTCCTTATTGATATGGCCATTAGCCAACAGGTTCGTCGTTCCCGAAAGGATCTGTCGACATGTTGGATAGGATAGATTACAAGAAGGCCTATGACTCGGTGCCACATACATGGCTCAAGAGGGTGCTGGAGTTGTATAAAGTTGATGCAACTCTGCGCACCCTCCTGATTTCATGTATGGGGCAGTGGAGGACGGTCCTTCGCTATCCAGGATGTCGAAATATCCAAAGGAACAGCGAACCGATAAGGATCGAGCGAGGTATATTTCAGGGTGATAGTTTGAGTCCACTTTGGTTCTACTTAGCCCTGAATCCTCTGAGCACACTGCTTGAGAATTCAGGTATAGGCTATCGGTTGAGGAGAGGTGGTCAGGTTATATCTCACCTCCTTTACATGGATGACCTTAAACTCTTTGCCCCAACAATTTTCAACTGATGGAGTAACTGATAGTAACTGAAACCTTCAGTAGCGCCATCAGGATGGAATTTGGTGTGGACAAATGTGCGGTCATGCATGTAAAGCGAGGGGAGATTGTGGAATCCGTGGGAACCCAACTCTCGGATTCCATAAACCTCCGAGCCTTCTCCGCATCCGAAACCTATAAGTATTTGGGTATGTCGGAAGCCTTGGGCATCAATGTTACTGACATGAAGCAATCGCTGAAGGAACGCTTCTTTGGCCGCCTGAAGAAAGTATTTAATAGTCTTCTATCAGGCGGAAACAAGGTGCGCGCCTTCAACGGTTGGGTCATGCCGATTTTGATGTACTCTTTCGGCATACTCAAATGGACTCAGACCGAACTCGACGCCCTGGATAGGAAGGTCCGTACGCTGCTGACTGCATATCGAATGCATCACCCACGGTCATCGGTAATGAGGCTGTATATCTCGCGAAAGTGTGGAGGTCGAGGCTTTTTAAACGCTAAGACTCTCCACAATCGCGAGATATGCAGGATCAGGGAATATTTCCTAGAAACCGACGTGGGGATGCATCGAGATGTGGTCGCGGTTGATAAGGGCCTCACCCCGCTCTCCTTGGCTAACGAGAACTGGCGCAAACCTGTAATACTTGACACTAATGACCGCATGGAAGTATGGCAGAGTAAGGAGCTCCACGGACGCTTTTTCCGGGCCCTACATGGACCCGATGTAGATATACTAGCGTCCGTAGCCTGGCTGCGTTTCGGTGACCTCTTTGGGGAAACCAAGGTTTTGTCTGTGTAATTATGGACGAAGTTATGATGACGAACAATTACCGGAGATTTATTGTGAAAGACGGCACGGATGACATCTGTCGGGCATGTCACCGTCCAGGAGAATCAATTAGGCACATAATCTCCGGGTGTTCTCGTCTAGCTAACGAAGAATATTTGCATAGACACAACCTAGTAGCCAGGATTATCCATCAGCAACTTGCTCTTAAATACAGCCTTGTGGAATCGGAAGTGCCGTACTACAGGTATGTGCCCGACCCAGTTCTCGAAAATGGAAATATCACATTGTATTGGGATCGATCCATCATCACTGACAGGACTATTGTCACAAATAAGCCTGATATAGTGGTGGTGGATCGAGTAGAGCGGCGCACAATGACTGTTGACATAACGGTTCCGCACGACGAGAACCTCGTGAAAGCCGAGAAAGATAAACAGATCAAGTATCTTGACTTGGCTCGCGAGGTTGTCGACATGTGGGATGTGGATTCAGCGATCATTGTGCCGATAGTCGTCACAGCCAATGGGTTGATAGCCAAGAGCCTCAACCAACATCTAAGGAGGCTCTCGTTAGGCAGCTGCGTCAAGGGCTTGATTCAGAAAGCGGTACTTCTGGACACGGCTCGCATCGTCAGGAGGTTCCTCACTCTGGAGCCCTGACCGCCGGTAGCTTGGACCCTGTTCCCATTACCGGTGGGCTACTATTTTTTATATTTTTAAATGTTTTTTATTTTATATTCTAATATTTAAAAATATAATTTATAAGTTTGTTAAAATGAATAAAGGGAATAATAATTTAAGTACCTGTAAGAAAATGTGTCTACATTCTGTGTCTTACATTAGTTTCAGTTAATTTATAAATGTTATGGTAGTTTATTAAAAATATATATATATAATAATATTTTGTTGACTTATATTACTTGATTTTTGCCTGTATGCTGATTTTGAAGAAAGAATTTTTTATCGATTTGTGAATTTTACTTATATAAAGTATGCTATAGGATGTCTTAAAGAGTTTCACCCTAAAAAATTAAGATAAGACTACCGAACATTCCAATAATGGCGATTCAGTCTCACTTTATTATGAAAATTTATGGCCAGTCTACTCTAATACAGTTTCATACTACTATATTTTAGTGAATATCTCCTAAAATATAAAGCCTGTAGTTATATTCGCCACATCTATCCAAACTAGGCTACGATACCTGTCGATTAGTACTAGAACTAAGCTTGAACCTACTATTAATAACGAAATAAACGCCATTGTATTTTAGGCATATTGCCGTCCGCGCGGCCAACTATTGTAAAATCGACTGTAAAAAAAATTATTCAACCTATTTTCTAGTATTTTTCTTGTTTATTTGCTGCAACAAATTAGCAACTAATTGTCCGTACACATCAGCCTCTATTAATTTGATTTTATGGTGAGATACGTAACTACACTTAACCTGAAACTAAATATAGCATAACTTTTTGTATATTTAAGTTTTGGTGGTTTTTATTTTTGTAACAAATACAACAAAATAAGATCTTTCTTTTGATGTATCATTCGCCTATCTGCATTATTTAGTTTCTGTGTAATCACGGGCGATCACTACGGCAAGTGGCGGTTCTAGCGGCCAACTGTTTTTGGTCGTAGCGTCTTAGTTTTTTTTTGTAACAAATTCAGGAAAAGAGGTGTGTTTTGTAACAAATTACAACTAATTCCTGGCAAAATTTCATAAAATTTTAAGAGTTGGCCGCGCAGTGGAGACGGACATGTTTTTAAGGCCGTCTAAAAGGTGTTTGATTCTGTCACACTCGAAGGGAAAACGCCACTAGCATGGAACAGAGGTGTGGTGGTACTCTTTTTAAGGAGTGCGACAATACCCTGCTTAATATTTACAGACTCGTCTCACTTCGGACCCATGTCTAGAAGATGTTTTCAAGAGTCATCACGAGGTCGCCACTTTTCGATGGCGGAGGTGGCCCGCAGGAGGCGGAGTGTTGATATAGCGTTGGCTGCTCTCCCTATACTCTGCGGCCGAAAACTGGTAGGCGACGAGGCCACTGTCCTGACCCATCGCAGAGGAACCAAGGGTGCCATACACGGGGTCGTCTTGCGTCCATGTGCTCCTTGGTCCCCGGGGTGGTCACGGTGTTATTTGTTCCCCAAAGGACGGACAGCCGCGGAGGGTTGGCAGAAAAATGCCTACGCGTGTTCCCGCCACAAGGGGCACAGGAGGACATCGCGGAGTTTTAGTGGGTACTGGGTAGGAGTCCCACATAACTGCGCTATCTCCCCGTGGTAGCGCAGTACATTTGAGCATTTCTCCACGTTAAAAAAAAAAAAAGTTATACAACATACATACTCAGGAGTATAACTATAACCTACCTCTCCGTTTAGCGTTTGTGGACTCTGAGAGTGTACTCCTCGGACATAGTGTCGTAGAAGAAAAACGACTACGTCAACATTACGAAGGAATTTGTAAAACACTAACAGTGAAAGTCGTAAATTCGTAGACCTCGAAACCTATCCATCTGCAGCGAGGGGTGAGACAGGGAGACTTTATCTCTCTGAAACTGTTTACCATTGCACTGGAGGATGTCTTTAAGTTTCTGGATTGGAGAGGGGTTGGCAACAACATTCATATCACATCACTCAACTTCGGTTTTCCGACGATATAGGTAGTAGTTATGCCTAATATTATGGAGGACCTCAGTACAATGCTCGATGACCTCAGTAGCGCTTCCGAAAGAGCGGGTCTCAAAATGAACATAGACAAAAATAAGCTGATGTCTAATGCCCATGTTCCACACCCACCCTCATGAAGATCACAGACAACATTTGAAATAGTGGACTATTATGTTTACCTAGGACAAACTTTCCAGCTAGGTAGGTCTAACTTCGAGAAAGACGTCAATTATCGAACCCGACACTGTTGGGCAGCGTTCGGGAAGCAACGTAATAAATAGCTTTTCGTCCCATATATCGCAGTGTCTCAAGACGACTCTTTAACCATTGTGTGTCCCAGTGATGACCTACGATAGTGAAACGTGGTCTCTCACAATGGGCTTCATAAGAAGACAGAAAGTCACCCAAAGGGGAATGGAGAGGGCTATACTTGGGAGTTTCCTTCCCTACGCGGTCGAATCAGAATGAAGAGATCCGTAGGAGAACCAAGGTAACCGACATGGCCGAAGGATTGCCAAACTTAAGTGGCAGTGGCCAGGCCACATTGCTGGCAGAACAGATGACCGATGGGGCTGAAAGGTTCTGGAGTAGCGACCGCGTACTGGAAGACGTAGCGTTGGAAAGTCTCCAACAAGGTGGACCGATGACCTGCGTGAAGGCCGTAGGAATTCGCTGGACGCGAGAATCACAGTACCGGGCAAAGTAGCTGTGCTTGGGGAGGCCGATGTCCAGCAGTGGACATCTTTCGGCTGAAATGATGATGATGAGTGGTAAACAAATTTGTGTGGGGTAGGTTCCTCAAGGTACCTCAAGTTTTTTAGTTGTGGTAACTACTAAAAAACTTGAGGTCGTTTTTTTTGGAACGAAGTTTTTGAACAGTTTACGGTTGGAGTATACTTGTAGAAATCATGATGTGATGGTAAATCGTTGTGCACTTTTCTATTAGAGATGGAAAGGTAGTTTTCACGGTGTTCGAGGGTGCTGCCTCGACATTTTTTTTGTGTTGTCATGTTTTAAAACCAATATATTTGGGGTATTTTAATTTAGTTTTTGGAAGCTGAGTAATTATAAAACCCACTTATTATATATAGAGGAACGAACGACATGATGAAAAAAAAAAAACTGATATTTAACAATCCATTATTTATTTTAGTAATTCCATTAATCAATCATTCAGGCTCAGAAGTAGTTAAACGTGAATTTTCAGACTTGATGTGTCTATAAGAATCATATCTAACTGCTTCCAAGTCTCCATCCTCATTAAATTGTAAAGTTTTCAAACGACGTTTACGATATGGATGATTCTTGAGTTTATCCAATGCCTGATCTGCAACTTCCGAAAGAGGTTTTTTCAAGTATCCTGGGATATGGCAGACGACTCCTCGACATATTCGGTATAAAAATGTGTGTGTTAATCCATCAGAATACTGTTTCACTAAATCTTTCCATCGAATGTCAGTCCAGACTTGGTACGATGATGACTTAAGGCTGAAAATACTAAATTGGTTAATAAAAAAAACTTGATTATCTAAAGCAATATAAATTGATGTGTGAAAATATACATTTATGTGTGGTTTGTAGGTTTCCAGAGCCGAATAACAAATTGAACCCATATAATTCATCATGTCAGTCTTTCCAGAAGTCACAACTCTGAGATTATTTATTATTAGCACTATATCGAAGAAAATTGGAACAAAGTTGTATTGTGCACCGCTAAACAATGGTGTAGAGAATTTACAAAAAAATAAGAACCTAAGTTGACGTTAAAATCGCGACGGGATTTTTTCGCGCACAAAGGAGGGTAAAGATTAGAAAAAAATTCGCCTATCATAGTCATAAAAATTCAAAGTATTTATTGACGTCATATTATTGTGTTTATTTGAAGTTTAGGTATCGAACTTTATATCTATTCTAAATTAGCAAGTCAAATATAAAAAAATACATATTTTAAGCACTTTTTCTAACATTCATTAATAAATAAACTGTTAAGCACTTTATGCACCAAAACAAATGAATTCTAGTTAAAAAGCCTATTTACTTACTGTAGTATTTGAGAGACTAAAAAATATATTGGTGCATAAAGCGCTTAAACAAAACTTCAACGAATTTGCCAAGTTTGACGATTTTTTGAATTGTCTTGCTATTTTTTTTCTTACTATTTTGGAATAGATGTAAAGGTCAATACCTAAACTTCACATAAACACAATAACATGACGCCAATAAATACTTTGAATTTTCATGACTATGATAGGCGAAAAATGTTCTAATCTTTATATCCTGGACAACCAACACACCGTTATCTAATCCCAAACTAGGCAAAGCCTGTACTATGGCAACCAGACAACTGATAAATATACATATATATTTCTAAATACATACATATTATAGATAGATAACACCCAGACACAGAACAAATGATTGTGCTCATCACACAACGATTTGTCCTGGGTGGGAATCGAACCCACGACCTCAGTCTTGGCAGTCAGGGTCACTAACCACTAGACTAACAGGCCAGTCGCTTTACCCTCCTCCTTTTCGACACTAGGTTACGAGCATTGAGAATTCAACAGAGTGCAACGCGACTGAGTCTCAGTTCGTCGACCAAACGCAGTGTTCGATTTTTAACCGACGAAAAAAAAGGAGGTTATCAATTCGACGCGTATATATATATATTTTTTTTTTTTATGTATGACCACGCATAACTTTGTACCTAGTAGTCCGATTGTGACAATTCCTTTTTTATTGGAAAGGGGGTACTCCCAAGGTGGTCCCATATAAATTTGGAAAACAAAATCGAACCCTAAGGGTCGGAAAACTGGGCACGCCACAATTGCGGCGGTAAGTCCCCTCTTTGAGGAGTGGATAGAGAGGCGCCACGGCGTCCTCACCTTCCGCCTGACGCAGGTTCTCACCGGGCATGGGTGCTTCGGTGGGTTCCTGTTCAGGATAAAGCGGGAGGATACGTCCGGGTGTTTCCATTGCGAGGATCGTCTGGAGGACACGGTGGAGGTGTGCCCTGCCTGGGCGGGGCACCGCCGTGTCCTCGTGGAGGCGATCGGCGGCGGCGACCTCTCGCGCCCGGCCCAGGTGCGAGCCATGGTACGGAGCGAGAGGGAATGGGAAGTCGTCACCTCCTTCTGCAAAGCAGTAATGCTCGCGAAGGAGGAGGCGGGGCGCGTGAGGGAGTGGCAGTCTCTGCGCCCTAACGTCCCTAGCCGCCGCAGGAGGAGACGCCCCGGGCGTCGGGAGTCGATAGCGGACTCCCGGCCACCGTAGGCGCGAGCTTGCGGGTGGCGAGCAATGGGTAGCTCGCCGCCCGGTAAGGACCAAGCTCGGGTCGACGGCGCGTAGTGTTCCACGCGCGCCTCAAAGAGATGTCAGCAGCAGTGTAGGGGTCTACTAGGACCGATGCCTGCCGGGGTCGCGTGATTGTTCGAAAGAGATACCGGGATCATGGCACATGGGCAACTGATGGAACACGGGTGGGTTTTATTCAGTAAAAGACTGACACGCCCTCCCGCTCCGCCCAGAGCGGGAGAAGTCATTAGATGATTTCCCACCCTGAAAAAAAAAATGGCCGGAAAACAGGGGATGATTGATTGTTCACTCACTGATTGTAATGTACAACCACGCATAACTTTATACCGAGTAGTCCGATTTTGATAATTCGTTTTTTATTGGATGGGGTATACCTTGCCAAGTATTATTAGTACATTCAAACCACAAAAAAATATAAAATAAAAACTTTTTAACAAAAAATTAAACCGCCGAAAAAACTGAAAAGCAAAAAATAAATCGGCGGTTTAATTTTTTGTTAAAAAGTTTTTAAACTCTTGGGACTAAGAAGTGCTGCGATTTTATTACTTCCGTAGCATTCGTCATACCTGTAACAGAGGGAAGAAAAAAAAACACAACGCACTTAAGAGGGTGGGGTACTGTTGAATCCCATAATCAAGAAGATTATGATGTTTCTACGCGACGTTGTTTATAAGTCAATACTTTTTAAGATACTATCCCATAGTGATTTGAGGTCGAGGTTATGCACTACGCACTACATCGATTTCTGTGCGGCTACTGGGCAATTTACGTGATTCTTTTTGTTTTGGTAGTGGACGCGTGCGCTGGTCCCATACAAATTTTTAGTACTATTATCTCACGAGGCGACGTACGCTTTACTTGTGGTAACCAAATGCACAGTGAAAATACTATATTTAACATTGCTCGAGTAGTTTTGATTTAGCTTCAATAATACGTATTAAATCCGCATTGATTATGGAACTTCCTGTTACTGTTGTTTACGTAGCAATTAGTGGTATACGACAGGGCCGTCTCCACACGAAAAATAAACTTGTACTACAAAAAAAAATAATGCCTTCAAACCAATTTATTACTGTTTTGAAGTCAATACTGTGCCTGCGTAAATTTTCATACTAACTCAAAACAGGGACACTTCACTGTGCGTCGTTATTTGATAAATAACCTTGTATTTATAAATCATCATCCTCCTTCTGGGGCAGTCAGGAAAATACCAACCTTTTAAATACCTTTTTTCTCAGTTTGTTTATTTTTAAACTTTCTTTTACAAACACTTGAACATGGAGAGTCCCATACCAAAAGCATTGTAAATAAATATAATGATGATCAAATTTCTTTTCAAGCTTCAACCAAACAGATTTATCTATTTTCCTATACTTTAATTCTTCTAGAGGTACTTGTGAATACTTCAGTAGTAGCCTTAAAAATCTAGTTGCTAATGCTAAAGTCCATTTAATTTTCTTCTTTTCTGGTTTTCCTAAAAATTAAAAAGATGTAATTATTGTATTTTTTTTTTTAAATGTTTTTTTTTATATTGTAATGAAAATTATTTCAGTACACACACCATTAAACAGCTGCTGTAATCTTTTATATATTCCTCTAGGTTCTCTACCCAGAACCATTGATAATAATGTAACTGAATGGTTGGGATGGTGCATGAAACACACTTTCATGATTTTTTCTTCCTCAGCAGAGTAAGCACCTTTGGTAGAGCCTCCAAAATGGGTCATAACATGCCTGAATACTTGAAACAGTGTTCTTTCTAGTCCTCGAGCCAAAAAAGCAACAACAAAACGTTTTGCACATTCTTCAGGTGTAGTAGGTAATCTACTTTTATCTTTATTTTTCCACCGTGCTAAACAAATTAACTTATCAGGAACATCATATAACTGTCAAAAAAAGATTGTACATGTATTAGTTTTACTGTATGCTAGATTATATAAAATTGATTAAAAGTTTTAATTATTATTTGGCAAATAAATTTTTCACCTGACTGCATTCATTTAACGATATTGTTAAACTTATTGTTATTTTTTTATTAATTCGATCTTGGTTGAAACAAGAAATTACTATGTGAAACCAAAAAGAGTTAATACTACTTAAGAGCTCATGAGTTGTGTATATTAAAAACAGTGGACCTACTACACCTTTATAAATTCATTCCAATTCTCTTGTATTTTATCAGATTCAGCTTTGCAAATGCTGTCTGTACGATAAGGTTCAGGATGATTTTCATTATCAGTATTTTTAAATGGTCTTGAAAGAGAATTTGATTGTTGATACCACGGTTGATCCCATGTTATTTGCTCATTTTTCAATCTGTCTACTAATAACTGAAATAAAAATAAAAAAACATTTATTTAATTAATTATGTCCTCAAATTCACTATTTTCTTTTCTGTAATGCTTTTATAACTATGTACACTATTATATTAAATCCAGATTCTGTGAGGTTCTGTGTATATGCAGATTAGTAGTAATCAGGGTAGATCTACCCTAAGTCCACTGTTCAACACAAAGTAGCAAAGGGTTTTGTATTCACACATCAACAGTTCATTACATAGTAATTATATGGTACCCGGTAGGCTCATAAGGGCAGCTAAAAATGTAAAACCTACATCAACTTAAAGATGCTGTAAATAATTATACTATGTTCATTTTCTTCTGATTGTTATGGAGCAGTCTAAGTTTTAATTAGTAGTTTTATAAAGAACTAGCTTTTGCCAGCGGCTTCGCCCGCGTGGAGGTCGGGAAATATCCCACGGGAACGTACTACCGGGATAAAAAGTACCTATGAGTTAATCCAGGTTATAAACTGTATTTTAAATTTCATCCAAATCCGTTCAGTACTTTTTGCGTGAAAGAGGAACAAACATCCACACATCCATACATACAAACTTTCGCATTTATAATACTAGCTTTTGCCAGCAGCTTCGCCCGCGTGGAGGTTGGAAATTATCCTGTGGGAACATACTACCGGGATAAAAAGTAGCCTATGTCCTTTCTCAGGCTCTAAACTATCTGTGTACCAAATTTCATTTAAATCGGTTCAGTAGTTTTAGCAGGAAAGCGAGACAGACAGACAGACAGACAGACAGACAGACAGACCGACAGACAGACAGAGTTACTTTTGCATTTATAATATTATATAATATATATTATAGTATGGATATGGATTAAGTGTGGAAGTGTGGATATTAGTGTGGATTAGTGTGGATAGTGTGGATAGTGTGGATTAGTAGGACTGACTTGAGTTACCTCCATAAAGAAATAATCTTCATCTTTGATTTCTTCTAAGTACATGAGTATTCTATCCATACAAGCTGGTTCATTTAAATCATCCATACCCTGTAATATATCACCAAATTCTATTTGCTTTTCTATGTTCAGCACAGGTAACTCCTCATCACCAATACTTGATTTTGCAGTATTATCGTCCGATTCCTCTCGCACTTTTTTGACCGGTAAATTGTCATCTTCTCTTTCAATATTTTCTCTTCGTCTTTTCTTGACGGGTGATATTTCATCCTCAGATATCATTAGATTAAAATTTCTATAAATTGTTCTAATTCAAAATAAGTCTTCGTAACCCTATTTTAAGGTTAAGATTTTTAGTTTTTAGTAAACATTTGTTTTGGTCATGGCCAGGTTTGGTACTTGACAGTGACACTGACAACTCCTGGACTAGAGATGGGGGACTTTTAGCAAATGCAAAAAATGTTTACTGCAAAAATCGGAGACCCATGTCTCCGATTTTTGCAGTAAACATTTGCGCAACGGAGATATTAAATATTTATGCGTAAAAGAAAGAAGTCACGTGTTTACAAAAAAATATGGGTAGTGAAAAAATGGTACAATCGCAGCAGCATCCTTTGTTGTTCAATTCGTTTAAATAACTACCTGCTCTCCACGGTTTCACCCGTATAAGTCTCGATCACTTGGGAATATAGGGGTGAATGGTATCTTGTGTGTTAATCCAGGGTAATGGCCTACCTATGCGCCAAATTCCACCCAAATCCGTACAAATTCTGTGCTTAACCGTCCGATCTACTTCGCCCTGAAATTCGGAGCAGACCGGGAGAAGAATGCTGCCGCAGTCAAGTGTTATGGCTTCAGATCTGGAGATATCGCCGACATCGCAGAACATATATTCGGTTTTGGTTCTGCTGATTTTCATGATTCTTATGCCATACCCAACATTCACTTCCATGCTGCGTACCTACTGCCTTTGGTGTCACCATTGTGAACAGCCAGTTGAGCCTTTTCGGTTGCCAGATGAGCGGTGGTGGCCGAGTGGTAACGGCCGCGATTTACGAGTAGTAGGTCGTGAGTTCGAACCCAAGCAGGCGCTTACTTTGTGTAAATTATTTCATCACCACTCCTCTCAAAACGGTGAAGGAAAACATCGTGAGGAAACCGGCATGTCTTAGAACCAATAATTCGAAGACATGTGACATTTACCAATCCGCATTGGGTCCGCGTGGTGGAGTATGGTCCACTCACTCTCACCGAGAGGAGACCTGTGTCCCAGTAGTGGGCTGCTGATGAGCCGAGCCTTTTCAGACATTGGTGCCGATTCTGTTGTACACGAACTAAACTAACTAAACTATCTCTAAAATTCCTTACTTTTGGCTATGAGAATTGTAACGCTATTCTGCAAGGAAAAATCTCTAAATTTAAAAACTTTTTTGACACGACTAAAACCGAATTTGACAATCGCGACTCAGCGTTTTTTTTCTTTCTTTTGTTTTCGCAACGTTTACTTGTGTGTGCATTGCGTAGAATGATTTTTTTAAGAGACGAAGGCGCGTGCTAGCGTGCAGCCTGGACGTGTTTTATATGGAATTTTTCACTTTTGTTTGAAAAATATAAAAAAAATGTTACCCACGTGTTGAGATTTAAATGTTGCGGGGTATACTAAGGGGGTCGAAAATTTCATTATTTTTGCGATAGGACACGCCATTTTCAAGATATAAGCAAAAGGAAAATAAAAAGTACAGAACTGTTTTTGCACGTGAAGGCGAGGCGTTGTTGAGAATTTTAGTTCATGACCACTAGTTTTATTCCACACCTTTTTAATCGCGATTAAAAATAGTCAGATTTAGTTAAAATAAATTATTTTAGTCAACATTTTTGGTGAAAACCGGCAAACTCAGAATAGCAAAATTGTCATTTTCACTAAACTAATAACTCAGTGCAATCTTAGTGCTGTCAAACTAAAATATAGTTAAGTTGTGTCACTTTAGTCTATTTCAGAATAGGAAATCGTCGTTTGACAGGAATAAACCAAATTTTAGTGATTTTTAGTTTAGTTTAGAGAATTTTGTGACAACAGAATCGGCACCATTAATTGGTAGGTATTATAAGTGTTAACATACTGCATTATAACCTTCATGGCAACAGAATGATGAATTTGTGTGATGAACGAATTTCATTGTACTGTTGTCTATCGACAATTCGTGCTCGTAACAGAATTCTTTTTAAAAAGTAAGTTAGTATCTAACTAAGATATCCACGCAATAAGAGCGACTCGCTGGCGACTAAAGTCGCTGTGTGTGTATACGTCATAACACTCTGTTCTGTGTTTTTTTTTGTGTTTGACGTGCAAATTGACATGCAGGTTGATGCTTGACATTTTGGTAATTTGACATTTTGTTTGATGGCTTGCTTGCTTGATTTGACTTGAGCAAGCAAGTAACGCCGCCATGTAATGCGCTACAAAGACGAAGATTTATCCAGTTTAAAATAGATAAATCGAAATCTATTGACCCCAGAACACCACCACCCCGTAATTAAGATATATTCCTAGCCAAGAGAAGGTGTTTGGACATGTTGCAGCTGTTGTGATGAAATTACAGAATCAGATTGCAAATCGGAGAGCACGAGTTGGAACAACGAGATTTACCATAGGTTGGATTCAGACAAACTTACCAACGCCTTTTGGATAGTTAAACTAATGTCCCCTATGGTAATTAAAAGGTAGAACAGTGATCCTAGTCCCAGATTACTGCAATGGCAAACTGAATTTGGTGGCGAGCTGTGAGAGTGTTCTGGAGTAAATGGAAGAGTTATTTTTACGTTTATTGACGCGTCTTTTTAAGTATTCCGACACAATAGTAAGTATATCTTTGCATGGCGTAGGAATTTATTGTACTATCTACCTGAGTGTTGGTTTATAAAGATCTGTTTGAGAACATTGACTTGAAGGTTGATTGTGTTATTCTAAACATATTAATCTGATGCATAGATTTTTATGCAGTCATGTGGACCTAATATACCTTATTCAGCTAAATTAAACATCTCAGACTTATGAAATGTATTTTCGTCGAAATATTTTTTTTAGTTTTAAAAACATTTTCAGGTTTGCATTCCAATGAAGAGAAAACCCTAAAAATTATGTTTGCATCAAATAAAAAAAATGTTGCCAAAAAATCGTTTCAGAAACCTAATATTCTCAGAAGGAAAGGTAAAGCTTCTATTCCTAAAGCAAACATAACCAATGTTAATGAATCTCCTGAAGCAATATCTCTAGTCACCACCTCTCACATGGAAACAAACATAATATCTGATCAATTAGAGAACATCACAAAACTGGAAGCAAGTCATGTACTAACAAATGTAACAGGAACAGTATGGGGATTGTCATTAGCAGATCGTGAAGATTATCAAAATAATTTACGCAAATCTCGGGAGACTGATATACATGCCAATTTAAATAGTAATGCACCTATAATTACTGAAAACATGAGTAAGTAAGAGTATAAATTAAAAAAAAAAACTGTTTTTTTCTCTTCTGTTATCTGCAGTCAGCTTATCTATCCATAATCAGTGTGTGTGTGGTCTCCATAGGTTAAGTATATTTTTGAGTCTATTGATCCATCAAGACAAATAATGAAAAGAGCTTTTCTCAGTCTCTCAGATCCAGGTCCAGTATCTGCCATCTTTTTAGGCATGTTGTGGTTTGGTTATTTAGGAGGTTCTTAGCCAATTAATTGACATGCCCTAGTAGTCTTTTCTAATATTGTGTACAGTGTTTGTTTACTTCTTCCTATACCGTGGGCATCTTTAAGTATTCGTGGATTTTAGAGTGTCTCACGAACCACCCTGCCCCTGATGTTGATTGTAAGGCTATGTCTTGGAATCTCAGTACAATTACTATGTTGGCCTTACTGGCAGAACCCCATAGTACTGTAAGTCGACACCAGTTTTATGATGGCTTTACATACTATAGTACAGTGCCGATTTATGGTTGGCCCATAAGTCTAACTATTGTTATTTTTATGTGTGCTCCAGACAGCTAACTATGGGAGACATTGTTATTTAATTAGTTGTTATTGATTTCAGGCAAAGGTAAAAGCTTGGAACAGAATCCACTCAATATTGAATCCTTCATCAATTGTTCGAGTAGTATTGGGCAGGTACGGTTTTCTCCCATATCTCTGTTTCATTAACCCCCGATGCAAAAAGAGGGGTGTTATAAGTTTGATGTGTCTGTCTGTCTGTCTGTCTGTGTATCTGTCTGTCTGTGGCATCATAGCTCCCGAACGGATGAAGCAATTTCAATTTTTTTTTAAAATGTATTAAAGGTGACTTATGTGCGAGTGTTCTTAGACATGTTTGATGAAAATCGGTTGAGCCGTTTAAAAGTTGCGGGGGAGAAAGTGGGGAAGGGTAACCGAATGTCAGCAAATATACTCGACTGGGGTCTCAAATAAAAGCGCACTGAAAGAGAATATTGATGAATGAATCGAGAGTGGTCTAAGCTTCGTTTGATTCTACATTATAATAAGTATGTACCTATAAAAAGTATAGAAAATAAAAAAAGCACTAGGAAGTGTCGAAGGGCGGGCGTTTTGGGGGGACTGTCTTGTGTAACTTTGACGTTCAAAAAGTGCTGACTCTCAGCCTAGTTTGAATAAATGACTTTTGATTTGATTTGATTTGATATAAAATAAAAAATTTAAAAAAAACCCGACACAAAAACCTAATTTCCCTTTAAAAAGTAAAAAATAATAAAAAAAACTCAATCTTAAAGTACCTAAGTATGTATTAATAATTCAAAAAAAAATACGTCAATAGGGCAGACGTTGTCGGTCGTATCCTAAATGCAATATTGTGAAGTAATTTTATAAAAGTTTTCTTTTCTTAATTAGTTAGGTAATAGACTATTTGTAATTAAATTGTTATGTCTGGAGCGGTCCCCCAACGCGAAGTATTTTTTTAAAAATTATTAATACATACTTAGGTACTTTAAGATTGAGTTTTTTTTATTATTTTTTACTTTTTAAAGGGAAATTAGGTTTTTGTGTCGGGGGCTTTTTAAATTTTTATTATATTTTACGAGATAATCTATGCTAAATTTCTTCACCTTTTTGACATTATTTATTTTTTGTTTGACAGGACCTGCCTATGAGTTGCGATGCCACCGTATCAATAGAAAGGAAATCTCCAGAAGCTAAACCAAAATGGTGTTTTGATATAACTAACAATTCCATGGACATTATAATAGATAATTGTAAGTAACCAATTAAATCATCATTCTCCTGCCCCTATCCCAATTTATTTGTGGTCGGCGCAACATGTCTTTTTCTTCCAAACTTCTCTATTAGTCATCTGAGTAGTCAACCCCTTTTGATCCATATCATAATTCACATGGTCCATCCATTGTTTCTTTGGTCTACCTCTACTGTTAAAGCCATCGACATTCATACTTAATATTTTCCTCCTCACGACATTTTCCTCATTCCTCCGTATCACGTGCCCATACTATGACAACAGATTCCCACACAACTTTTCAGTTATTTGTGCCACTCTCAGACTTCCTCTTATGTACACATTTCTTATTCTATCCATTAATGTAACACCACACATTTTCATCTCAGCTGCCTTTCATTCACCCCTTTTGTGGCCCAACATTCTGAGCCATACGAGACAGCAGTTTTTTTTTTTTTTGTGGGGCATCTCGTAGTTAATCCTGAAAAGATTCTTACTACTTAAACGGATTGTGACCCGGCGAGTTCTAAAAAGTTACCTTTTTAGGCCTCCAGCCGGGGCTTATTATACTAAAACTAAAGCGAAAGCTCTAAGGGTTACCCCGAGGGGGGTACGAACCTCGGCTTAGGCAATCACTGGTAGGGGGACAGCAAGGGACTGGCTGGATCTGGGTTAAATTATTTAGGGACTAATTTAAAGCTAACGGCGCAGCATCGCGGGCTGGCTCTTGCAAGGGTCGGGAGGGACTGTTAAGTCGGGGTCGCGACGACGGACCTCGGCGGCGAGGTCGGTACGGTTTGTGTTTGTGTGCTGGTCTAGCTGTACTGGTCTCTTTTCGACTCTCCTGGAGGAGAGTAGTGGGATCATCAGGATCGGTAAGAACGTGCCACGAGCGGCGGACTTTGCTGATACGGGAGGGGGTGTAAGTAGCTGCCGCCACAACCAGAGGGTTGCGGTGGGCTACGCCCCTAACGAAGAAACGCTTCGAAGCGCGTTTCATGAATTGATGGATAGTCGGGAGTTTCATATCTAAATGAAGATTGACATTCCGAACAAACCAAGGCGCGCCGGGGCTTGACGGAGAAAACGGTTCTGGAGAGTCTGCATCCTATGGATGAATCGGGGTTTAGCATGTGCCCAGACTGGGCTTGCGTATGGCATAATCGGCCTGATACAAGCGGTGTAAAGCCGCTTCTTACACAGAAGAGACATTTTACTCCGCTTGTTCAGGACGCAATGGAGCCTACCGAGAGCGAAAGCGGCCCGCGAGCGAGCCTGCTTTATGTGCTCAGAAAAGGTGAGGTGTTCGTCGAGGATGACACCTAGATATTTGGCTTGCTTCGCCCAAGGGATCTGCTTGCCGAACATTGAGATGGGTCGGGGAGGGGGGTGATTACGTCGCGGTCGGGTGTAATAGACCGCCTGACTTTTATCGGGATTGACCTCGATTCGCCACTTCCTGAACCATTCGCCGAGCTCGTCGACTGCGGTTTGGAGGTAGCGAACCAGCGCTGTGTCACTAAATCCCGAGAAGAAGATGGCAGTGTCGTCTGCGAACAGAGCTAACCTTGCCTTCTTGCTTCTGGGGATGTCGCTAGTGAACAGCGTGAAAATGAGGGGGGCTAGTACAGAGCCTTGAGGGACTCCTGCACGGATCGGGTGAGGGGGGGAAATTGCCCCTTCGATGCGATAGCGAAAGGTACGGTTCGCAAGAAAGTCTCGTAAGATGAGCACGAGACGGTCTGGCACTCCGAGTTGGTACAGCTTTAATAAGCCGTTGTGCCAGACTTTGTCGAACGCTTTCGCTATATCGAAGTATACAGCGCCCGTGAACATACCACGCTGAAAACCAGCATTGATATGTTCGACGATACGGTGTACCTGATGGACACACGAGTGTTGGGTTCGAAAACCAAACTGCTCGTTAGGGATGAGGCCCTTGGTTTCGGCATAATCTCTGAGTCGCTTATAAATAAGTCTCTCATAGATTTTGCCGAGAACTTTGAGCAAACTAATGGGGCGGTAACTCGTGGGCTCGGTTTTGGGCTTACCGGGCTTAGGGATGCCAATGACGGTGGCTTCCTTCCACGCTTGGGGGAAAATGTTATTACTCAAGGCACCATTGAAGATGGTACACATGAGCATAATCAGGTGGGCAGGGAACAGCGTGATCACTCTGTTGGTGATG
Source organism: Aporophyla lueneburgensis (assembly GCA_932294355.1). Taxonomy (NCBI): domain Eukaryota; kingdom Metazoa; phylum Arthropoda; class Insecta; order Lepidoptera; family Noctuidae; genus Aporophyla; species Aporophyla lueneburgensis. Next base: position 10,356,195 of record OW028739.1, read on the forward strand.
CCGTCTGATCCGGGGGCTTTACGAGATTTCAGACCCTTGATGATCTCGTGCACCTCGTCAGGTGTGACAGGGGGCAGGGGATCATCAGGGTCTTCAACGGGTGGGAGTGAGGCTTTGCGTTCGACTTCCGCGTTTACCTTATCGACAAACGCTTGGTCTACTGGCTGCGAACTGGGTGTGCATTGGGTTTCGAGGCTATCGGCTAGGCATTCAGCCCTGTCGATATCCTCGAATGCAATGGTCGCATCGGGGCGGGTCAGGGGGGGCATAGTGGAAAACTCAGAGGATTTCAGTTTCCTCTGAAGTTCCCAGAATGCGAGATGAGTCGGCTCTAGTTCGCTCACCATCTTGTCCCAGTTAGCGTCACGCAGCTCAGTCACACGTGTCCTTACAGCACGCTGTAAGTAACGCATGTGAGCTTTGTTAGCATCACAGGGAAAGTTGCTGTAGGCACGAACGGCCGCGTTCTTCTCTGTCAGCAGATCACGTACATCGTCGGGGAGTTTCCATTTACGGTCGTCCGTATCTGGAACCTCCCGTGAACTTTCGTTCACGATCGATTGTACGTGCTCTGTGAGAGAGTCGATCGCGGCCGTTGTGTCGGCGACAGAGTCAAACTGATCTGGGAACGAGACAGCAGGTCTGACCATGGTTTTATATATATTCCCCTTAAGGGGGGGGGGGGGTTAGGTTAATTCGTACAAAAAAGGCATGTTTTTTGGCAGTTAAAATCTCTCTATTAAAACCAATGGTACATTAAAGTATGACAATCGAAGAATATTGTGTAAAATTTTCACGAAGAAATATTATAAAATACGGATAGGCAGCAATTATTCGGACGTGTCTCGGAAAAAAGTAGAATTGCGGTGCCCCTCATAACTTGGTGCTGGACCATCTGAAATCAAAAAATTAAAGTTCAGTCATTAGATAATAGTTTTCCTGTACCTCAGATCTTAAAAATGCCACTGATGCCGCGATAAACGTGCCCACCTACTGGGAGTACTGGGCTTAATCGATATAGTAAACAGTGTACGAGTACCATCGACACGAAAGAAGAAAGAAGAAGATAATTTTTCTCAGGTAATGCTGGGAGGGTCTTTTTTTATTTAATTTTTTTCAGTTTTTTAGAACACTGAAGGGAAAAACGCGATTTTTTGCGAAAAAAATCGGCTTATTTGTTATTGTAAAATAAAAATTAATAACAAATTTGAAAAAAGCTCTCCAGCGTTACCTCGTAAATTATGTACAGAAATAGTATTAAAAATTTCAAAAGGATCGGTGTAGTAGTTTTAAAGTTATGAAGGGCACCGACTCTAAAAACGTGAGTTATGGGGAAAACGTTTTAAAGTTTTGAACACTAAAAAATCTGGTATAAAACGTTCATAAGCGAATTTTATCGGCTTACCTCACACTGAATCATCAATGCCAGGTTCATAAAGGATGTTGCTATCATCTATGATGTCTAAAGCACCTTTATGCTCCTGTATACAACGAATCCTGACTGAACGCCTGACGCGCTACTTGTTGAAATGCTTTCAGTTTTACGTTTTTGCGGAGGTACATACAATTTTTCTGGGTCGATATAATCTCAGGCCAGCTGATTGCTTATCAGATCGTTTAATTTTTTAGGTATTTTAGTAAGAACTAGCTTCGGCCTGCGACTTCGTCCGCGTCAAATTTTTGCTCCCCTGACCCTTACCGTCGCATCGAATTGCCTGCCAATTTTTGTCAATTTTTCGTTGCTGCTCCACTCCTTTTGATCGTAGCGTGATGTTATATAACCTATTGCCTTCCTCAATAATTGTTGAACAAACGACAGATGTTAAACAAACAAACAAACAAACAAACAAACAAACAAACAAACAAACAAACAAACAAACAAACAAACAAACAAACAAACAAACAAACAAACAAACAAACAAACAAACAAACAAACAAACAAACAAACAAACAAACAAACAAACAAACAAACAAACAAACAAACAAACAAACAAACAAACAAACAAACAAACAAACAAACAAACAAACAAACAAACAAACAAACAAACAAACAAACAAACAAACAAACAAACAAACAAACAAACAAACAAACAAACAAACAAACAAACAAACAAACAAACAAACAAACAAACAAACAAACAAACAAACAAACAAACAAACAAACAAACAAACAAACAAACAAACAAACAAACAAACAAACAAACAAACAAACAAACAAACAAACAAACAAACAAACAAACAAACAAACAAACAAACAAACAAACAAACAAACAAACAAACAAACAAACAAACAAACAAACAAACAAACAAACAAACAAACAAACAAACAAACAAACAAACAAACAAACAAACAAACAAACAAACAAACAAACAAACAAACAAACAAACAAACAAACAAACAAACAAACAAACAAACAAACAAACAAACAAACAAACAAACAAACAAACAAACAAACAAACAAACAAACAAACAAACAAACAAACAAACAAACAAACAAACAAACAAACAAACAAACAAACAAACAAACAAACAAACAAACAAACAAACAAACAAACAAACAAACAAACAAACAAACAAACAAACAAACAAACAAACAAACAAACAAACAAACAAACAAACAAACAAACAAACAAACAAACAAACAAACAAACAAACAAACAAACAAACAAACAACAGGTAACAGAGTAATAACATTTATCTGTCAGCAACGACGTCAGAAGTTTCTTGAATTTTGTTAGACGCTGATCCTTTATACAATTTGACAATTTGGCATTTAAATATTATTAAGAAAAATATGGTATCTCAGTAGTAGAACTGTCACCAGGATTCCAGGATTGGTTACTTCTGGTATGTTGTGCGGTATTGAACTGCACCCTAAATACAAAAAAGGCGCATTTCCAGGGACAAGCTACACAGAAAAGCTACAGCCCAGTTGACATAAAAATGAGTACTTTTACAGATAAGGAGCACCAGTTGGGGGATTCGGAAGAAAGGTTAGATTCAGTCATTGTAGTGCCATCTGAGTCAGTACCAGGGCAACAACCAGAGCCAGTACATGACCAGGCAGCTGCAGTAACACCAACACAAAGCACACCTGTCAACTACTCCAATAGAGCTGTAAAGTTTAAGGTAGGAATCAGGATACATTCTATTATGATCATTAACTTCAACTCTTTGTTGCTGAACACACTACATACAGGGTGTCCAAGAACCTGGCGTCCAACTGGATTCCCACGATGCCCCAAGTTCTAACAGTACTCAGAAAAATATTTTAAAAAATCCACCCCATGTACTTACAGAATTATACTGATTTCAAAAAAAAAGGGGAAATGAGCACCCTGTGACATACTTTTGAATGCTGTGACTGCTAATGCTGATAATTTCGATATTTCTTGGAGGTTTTGTAATCTAGGGTATTGCTGTGTCTAAATAGAATGTAAAAATAAAGTACTTATTGTACCATTTTAAAATAAAATATTATTTTAACTAAAGGTGATATGGAAAACTATTGAATTTCGCAACTTTGACCGACTGTAGTGTAAAAAAAATGTACCAAAATAGTATGGCAAGTGACGTCAAATTTTGACGCGTTTATTCCTCTTTTTAAAAAGGTATAATACTTACACATTAATTTGAAAAAAAAAATTTTGATAATATTTTTACTCAACAACCCAATTTTTACGAAGTGCCTACCTACTAACGGTAACTGTCGGACCCTTTCTTATCTTAGAAACTGTTATGTTACTACTATTATTTACTTCGGTTCCAAGAGTGAGCAAGAAGGAAATACACACAGGTAGATGGGTTCCCAGTAGAATAAAAGCAAAGAATGTTAGTTTAAAGATATTTTATTACAATAAATGTTCAAAATGTTGACCACCCGCGGCAATACAAGCTCTCACTCTCCTTAAAAAGGACCGCTTTATGTTTCGCGAGTAACTTTTTTGACGTATCACCTGCACTGCTTGTGTTATCTTCTCACGAAGGTCAGCGATGTCATTAATGGGCTTCGCATAAACGAGCTCCTTCATAGTTCCCCAGAAAAAAAAATCCAGCGGATTTAAGTCAGGTGAGCGGGCTGGCCACGGGATTGTTCCTGATCGCCCAATCCACCTGTTCGGGTATTGCTCGTCCAAAAACTCTCTAACGGATACGCGAAAATGTGCTGGACAGCCGTCGTGTTGGAACCACATATCTGGTGGGGTCTCTTCTAGTAAGTTTGGCAAATCATTTTGAAGAAAATTTAAATATGATTCGCCAGTCAAATTCTCGGGCATCTCAAATGGACCAATAATATTCCCACAGAGAATACCGGTCCACATGTTCACTTTGAACCGGTACTGGGATCTATCTTCTCGTATCAAGTGCGGATTTTCCACATGCCACTCGTGCAAGTTGTGTAGGTTCATGTAGCCATCCTTCTTAAATGTTGATTCATCTGACCACAAAATTTTGTCGATAAAGTTTTCGTCTTCTCGATGTTTTTGCAGGATTGTTTCACAAAACGCGACTCGGCTCGGATAGTCTCGAGGTAAAAGACTTTGCACTCGCTGTACGTGGTACGGATGATATTCTTCTTTTTGGAGAATACTGTGTGCTGTGCTCTTCGGTATCCCCGTATCAGCTTCTATTCCTCGCACAGAGATGCTTGGATTTGCCGACACCGCCTCTAAAACTTCATCGCGTATGAAGTCATTTACGGGTCGTCCTTCACCAGCTACTTGATTGGGGAACCGCCCGTCACATAGTGATCTGTGCACATTAATGAAAACTCGATGGTCGGGATATCGCGTAGCCCTCGGATACCTTTCTCTGTAAAGTCTCGCTGCAGCTCGTCCATTACCTCTACATTCTCCATAAATGTAGTGCATATTTGCGTATTCTTGCGGAGTGTAGGTCGCCATGGTAGCACACACAAAACACAAACTGTCCAAACACAGGCAAAGGTCGTCGTAAAGAGTTCGTTTCAAAGTCCAGAGCACAAAGAGTAATCGAGTCCAATAAACAAAGCTTTAAATCGTAGTACGTGATCAATGGTAACAATAAGAGAGAGGTGCGTAGTAACGGCAGGAGGCAGTGACGCGTACTGACCGTACTGTTATCCTAAATAGCACGATCCCAGATAGCGTCACTATCTATCTCACTCGCACCTCTAACCTTTTTCTCCCTCACTCTTACCTGAATAATGGGGTACCATAAAGAAGAACCAGCAAATCGCAAAGATAGTTTCTGTCTTGCTCCCTCCTGTTGTAATAACGAATCACTATGGTGAGATGCATGCACATACCGTCCCTTACGGTCTAACCTGTTTTTTGAGAGGCCTGTTGTTATTTTTATGAGCATACAATAGTAATTCTTTAGAGGTTAGATTCAATTCGTCGTAAATTTTTCTTTCTAAGAATTCTGTAAGACATCGTAAAAATTGGGTTGTTGAGTAAAAATATTATCAAAAATTTTTTTTTTCAAATTAATGTGTAAGTATTATACCTTTTTAAAAAGAGGAATAAACGCGTCAAAATTTGACGTCACTTGCCATACTATTTTGGTACATTTTTTTTACACTACAGTCGGTCAAAGTTGCGAAATTCAATAGTTTTCCATATCACCTTTAGTTAAAATAATATTTTATTTTAAAATGGTACAATAAGTACTTTATTTTTACATTCTATTTAGACACAGCAATACCCTAGATTACAAAACCTCCAAGAAATATCGAAATTATCAGCATTAGCAGTCACAGCATTCAAAAGTCTGTCACAGGGTGCTCATTTCCCCTTTTTTTTTGAAATCAGTATAATTCTGTAAGTACATGGGGTGGATTTTTTAAAATATTTTTCTGAGTACTGTTAGAACTTGGGGCATCGTGGGAATCCAGTTGGACGCCAGGTTCTTGGACACCCTGTATAAATAAACTATGCCCGTGGCTTCGCCCGCGTGGATCCCACGGGAACGTGCTACACAGACAAAAAGTAGCGCCTCCTTGTAACATGAGTTATCTCTCAGTTAAAGTCCAGTAAACACCAGTCCAGCCGTTTTGGAGATTAGCCAGAACAAACAGACAAACAGAGAGACAAAATTTTTGAAAACTGTTTTTTGTTATATAGTACCGTCCAAAAGTTAGTTGAAAAAAATCAATAATGTCACATAATTTCCGAAATACGCAGTTTCAGTTAATGAACTGTTTACGATTTATATTCAAATACACTGTTCTAATATGTCTAGTAGGAAATTACCCGATATTAATTTTTTTTCTTAGATAATCTATGTTTATGTACTTTATGTGCTCACTTGAATTGAGTGCGTCAAAAGTCAGTTGAATGATGAAACTTTTAACGATTTCCGATACTCTTGCGGCTTTAAACTCATTTATTAATATTTTTAGGGCAGTGTGGGTAGTATAAATTTAATAAAAAGATATTGTGAGGTGAAGTGACTGTTTTTGAACAAATAATGGCTTCTAGGCAAAAATTTACTATAGAAGAAAGAACGCAGATTGTGTGTGAATCCAAAAAAATGAAAAACTTTAGTGCTGTTGGATTTTTTTAAAAAGTTAATCCAGAAGGTGATGCGAAAAATAATAAAAAAGAGTTTAGAATGTCCTAGTCTTGCAGTTAGGCCACGATGGGGGCGTCTTAGGGCTATTACTTCTGTTGATTGTCGACAAATAGTGCGGTAGTGTAAAATCTATCTCAAGATTGTGATACGAGAACTCAAAGATCAGTTACAGGAAGCAGGAACCTCGGTTTCTGAAATTACTATCAGACAACGCCTGCATGATGCTAATTTACGAGGTCACGTTGCCAGAAAGAAACCTCTTTTAATCGATCCATAAAAACGAAGGTTGGAGTTCGCTCGCAAGTATTCGGATAAGCCAATAGACTTATGGAAGAGAGTAGTCTTTAGCGATGAATCAAAGTTCGAACTATTTGGAAATCAACGTCGGCAAACCGTATGGAGCAGAAGCAACGATAACTCTTACAACGACAAATACTTGCAGCCCACTGTGAAACACGGCGGTGGGAGTGTGATGGTTTGGGGGTGGTTTTCTTGGTATGGGCAGACTGCAAATAATTGAAGCCAGGATGACATCAAATATCTATTGTAATATTCTACGTGACAATTTAAATCAATCTGCTGAAACAATGGGGTTAGGTCGAATTTTCAAGTTCTAACAACACAACGATCCGAAGCATACAGCAAGGATAACTAAAGAATATTATGAAGATAACGAAGTGGACTTACTGGAATGACCTTCAATGTCACCCGACCTTAACCCCATTGAACATCTGTGGGATGAATTACACCGCTGGATCCCTGTTTCCATAAGACGCAACAGGAATTTGTTTAGAAATAAAATTATTGAAACGTGGTCGACTATACCGGTCAAAACATTACAAAATCTTGTAGAATCAATGCCTAGACGACTTCAAGCAGTTACAGAATTATGGCGGTCATACAAAATATTAAAAGTTAAGACATTTGGCAAAGACAATCCTTAAAATAATTTTTCAACAATTTCAACTAATTTTTGGCACTGTTATTTCACTGTTCATCTACATAAACATGACATAAATCATAATTCTCAAAGTTGTTATGGTTCTCTTACTGATAGAAATATTCTAAATTGATTATATTTTAATAATATAGTTCTTGAAGCCATGATGTTATTTGGTTTTATTATAATTTCCTCACATTTATTACATTATTGATGATTTCAACTAACTTTTGGAGGGCACTGTAGGTACCTTATAAACTTTATTATGCATTTAGTAAAAAGCTGTTATTTTGATGTTACAAATAGACACTTCAATTTTATTTATTTGCATAAACTGCGAGTTGTTGAGTGAACTTGTTATCACAAGAAATATAGACAAAGAACTTATCTTTTGCAGTGTGATCAACCCAATTGCAGCAAAGGCTTTTGGAGTGAAGAGAAGTTGAAGAAGCACAAAAACTCGCACAAACGGCAGGCGTATCGAACTCCGACACAGATAACTTACGAGTGCCCTGTTAAAAAGAAAGCTCCAGATGGAGCGGAAGAGAAGTGTCCACGCACCTTTGTAGTGAGGGGTGATCTGCTCAAACATCTGGACGAGGACCATACGTTAGAAGAAGCCGCTCACAGGTACACATGCAGTAGGATTTCATCATTCATCATAATTTCAACCGTAAGATATCTACTGGGCATAGTAGGCCTCGCCCAATCTGGAGTGCTATGGCATAATCGCCACGCTTGGCAGGCGGGTTGGCGATCGCAGTACGGTGGTAAAATAAGTAGAGAATGCTGCTGCTAATTCTCTAGTAAGTCCCTTAGTCGTCTTTAGCGATACCCACGGGAAGAAATGGGATGGTTGCTGTACGTCCGGCACCACACGGAAAGTGATTGTGATTTGCCTCACAGATATACGAACACAGCGCTACTGATTTGTTCAATTGAAATAGTGTTAATTTGTTACATAATATATTATGAATGAAAGTTACTTTTCGCGAATGTCGAATTTTGATGTGGGTAACCCTCATTTAGAGAATTTATCCGGAAAGCTTATTTATAAAGAAATGTCGAAGTTTTGATCAAAACGTAAACACTACGAAGCAGGGCTAGTTAAGCTTTGAAAACACTATTTGTCTTTTAATTCCATAATGGTCATGTGAGGACAGTTTGACAGCAGCTTCTGCGGGTGTTTTGTATTCAGTTGGTGTATCTTTTTTTCTTTTTGGGTGGGAAATCATCAAATGACGTCTCCCGCTCTGGGCGATGCGGGAAGGCGTGTCAGACTTTTACTGACTAAAACCCACCCGTGTACCTTCAGCTGCCTATATGCCAGGGCCACGATAACTCTCGAACAAATCTTACGACCCTGGCAGATGTGAGGACAGCTTGACAGCAGCTTTTGCGGGTGGGTTGTATTCAGTTGGTGTAACTTGTTGTGCAGATGCGAGGTGTGCGGGCGGCGCTTCTTCTGGGCGATGGGGCTGCGCGCGCACGGCACGTCGCTGTGCGCGCGCGGCGGCCTGGCGTGCGCGTGGCCGGGCTGCGGCCGCGTGTTCCGTCTGCCGTGCCGTCTGCGCGAGCACGCGCGCGCGCACACCGGCGACCGGCCCTACCTGTGCCGGTACCCTGTAAGTACACACCACGCCTATACCAACCCTATCCTAACCCCGATTGACGTAATGGTTTCTATGAATTTTGACATACAGTATCTTTTTTAGGGTTCCGTACTCAAAGGGTAAAACGGCACCCTAATACTAAGACTCCGCTGTCCGTGCGTTCGTCTGTTACCAGACCGGTCTGTCTATCTTATGAACCGTGATACAGTTGACATTTTCACAGATGATGTATTTCTGTTGCCGCTATAACAACAAAACAACACACAGAACAAATACATACACAACAGAATAAAATAAATATTTGAGGGGTACTCCCATCCCGGCCACCGTAGGCGCGAGCTTGCGGGTGGCGATGCGTAGCTCGCCGCCCGGTAAGGACCAAGCTCGGGTCGACGGCGCGTAGTGTTCCACGCGCGCCTCAAAGAGATGTCAGCAGCAGTGTAGGGGTCTACTAGGACCGATGCCTGCCGGGGTCGCGTGATTGTTCGAAAGAGATACCGGGACCCTGGCACATGGGCAATTGATGGAACACGGGTGGGTTTTATTCAGTAAAAGTCTGACACGCGAAGTCATTTGATAATTTCCCATACTGAAAAAAAAAAGGGGTCTGTCAAACTTACTGACTAAAACCACCCCGGTGTTCCGTCCCACACCTACGTCTTCCGCGATCCCCTACTGGTACCGGCCCGCCTCTGTGGGGCTCCTCACGTAAGGGAAGGAATGAGGTATAAAACTCCCTGTTCATCAATTTGATAGACAATGTTTTGGTAAACTCGTGGAAAATTTACAATCTGGTGAATGAGCGATCATTCAGTCAATTGGAATTCAAATCTTACGTTGCTGTAAGTTTGATGAAAATCAAAGAACTTGCAGATAATTCGCATTTTTTGGGTAAATCATTCAATATCTAGGAACACCATCCAAAAACGCGTTACTTTCCAATATTCGCTTTGATAATATTGGTAATGTCATACAAGAGTACGAAAGTAAACGTTGAAGATGTCGACAGTGTAGAAGTACAACTATTTATATTGTAAAATTATGTCAAGTACATCTTCATGCTGATTGTTTTAAAATATATCACTCACGCGAATACTTTAGTGATGTTCGACTTGCTAGTAAAACTGAAGTCCTGTAATCCCAACTTTGCTAAGACGCAACGTTTTGCGTAATGTAAACTAATTAATCAATATTTTTTTACTATAATGTTCTCTTTTTGGTTGTATTTATAATCGTAATAAACAATAATAAGACAAAATATGCTTTTAGTTTTACCCTTGGGAATTAATGGGCCTTTGTGGTTACACTCCCGATGGATCGGATAGGAGACGTCAGGCCACCGTAGGCCTCAAGGGATGCGCGGTTCTCACGGCGTGCCGATGCCGCTTTCTATCCTGTGAGAAAGCGGCCTGTGGGAACGTAGCATAACGATTCCGCACACTCCGCCAGACGGGTAGTCGAGTTATTGAGTACCGCAGGTGCACAGAAATAAGCTTCGGCCAGGCTTCTTTGTTTTTTATTTATTCTTCGTCGCATTGACATTATAAACCCTGAAGATACAGTGACTGCATTCGAAAGGGCTGTGGTAGAAAATTTCAATTAGCGCTCACCCAACAGGCACGAAGATTCTTCATTTTCAATGGAAATGATGAGAGGATCTCGTCTTAGAGATGGTGTAGGTGCTACACCTGCACCATCTCTAAGACGACACATTATTGTTTTCCGACAACATACGAACGAAGTCGCGTGTAATACTAGTATCTAATAAAATCGCTTTTGTAAATAGCGTTGTTGTTGCTTGTGACCGTTTTCATACCTGCTTATAACCAGCCTTCGGAAGAGGACTTTTAAGTTTAAAATACGTGTAACGTGTACGTGAATATCTTGGCATGTCGTTGTCTGTCGCGAAAACATTCCCTTGACTGAATGTGTGGTGCAGGACTGCGGCTGGGCGTTTCGGTCGGCCAGCAAGCTGGTGCGGCACGCGCAGCGCCACACGGACGAGCGGCGCCACGCGTGCGCCACGTGCGGCCGCGCCTTCATGCGGCGCGAGCACCTGCGCGAGCACGCCGCGCGCCACCACGCGCCGCAGCGCGCCGCGCACCGCTGCACGCAGCCAGGTACCACGCAGCACTGCTACGCTACAGAGCCTAGCACGAATACCTTCACATATACAGTAGAGACTCGGTTATCTGACCCTCAGTTATACGGATTCGCGATTATCCGGACTACCAACCGTGATCAAATAACTATATAACTTCAAGCGGAATGCAAGAGCTTGAATTACTAGAAAATATGTCAACATTTAATAATTTATTACTAAATATTGATTTTTGTTGTTTTTAGTAATTATCTAGCATTATGTATTATGCAATAGTATGTACAAAAAATGGTTTTTCTTTATACATTCAATTATCTGTATTTTTTCGAGTAACCAAATACTTAACAACAACAATTAGTCCGGTTAATCGAGACTCTACTGTAATAAAATTAATACCAATATTAATGTCTTACAGGGTCAAATTATAATAATTAGGGAAACAATGAAATAGTACCAATGACTAAAAATTTATTACATGTTTTTTTATGTTTTTTGGTTTACACTTCGAAAAAACAAAATAACGGGTTTTCTCAACTCATACTTCAAGTAACTACATTCCCAGCGATCGTTGACCGATAAAAAGAAAACGATTACATGTAAAGACATGGTTTTGTCCGTAAATTTAACCTTGCATAGTAATTGAAAGTAATTTTGGAATCGAGAATTGTCCTGTCACATCAGCTTTAGTTTTCACAGAATCACATTTTAGCTTTAATTTTATGCAGGAAGTCCGAATGAATGACATATATTCATATCATTCATTTTCAAGTCTTCAATTTAAGGCTATCACATTGCCCAATGACTTTGATGATTTGACCTCTGTACTAGTACTTTTTCGGTTGGTGCCATCTACCATAACAAAATACAAACGAACTGACGAGCAAGAACACAGATATGTAGGTTTTTGCCTATTTTTATTCGCTCATTGAGAGTTCTTATGTATTGTTATCCACTACAATTAAAAAATAATATTTATTTTGAATTAAATGATGGACTTTGCCTGCTGACCTAGCTTTCAAAAATTATTTTGTGTGATGATGATCAGGTAAGTGCTTATCGATTCTCAGTAACGGAGTTACTTAGGATCACCAAACTTTTTCATGCGATGAATTTCGCCAGTTAATTTAATTGACCCAAACACATTTCCATCATTGAGTAAGAAAATTGGATGTCTGATGATGACCGGTATATCTATAAAATATTGCAAGCTTACTCTATGCCTGGTTCAAAAAGCTTTACTTTATTTCTATGTACATAATTAATTTCTGTTCTTATTTTACGTAATATTAACAATATTATTTAATTCAGAAATCATTCAAAACGTGAACTTTTAAATTTTATTTGGTGAAAATAACGCGCGCCTGGTCCACCCTTCTCGGCAGCCATCAAGGCACTAATGTATCGCGTCATTCGCGTCCCGAGTATGTGTCACAAGAAAGCAACGAGTTTCTCTTACAGTTTCGGGTTTTTAATTATTATTTAAAAATGTAAAAAGAAATAAGAAAAAATAAACAATAAAAAATATTAAATAAATCAGTACGCATATTTTGATATAAAATTCATGTCAAACGATTTAGCCGTTACAGAGACAATTTTCAATTTAGGTATAGGAAGGACCAGAGGGGTAATTGCGGAACTTTTTATCGGTAGGAATTGGTTTAATATTCATAGTTAAACAACATTCATTGCGTTATTTACGTTGCTGAGCCACAATTTATTCGAACAAATGACGCAATGGTTTAGAAATAATCTTCAATCCCATTCAGATTCTGATAAATTGTGCGTTTGGCAATTAGGGTGCTGTTTACTACCAGATTTTTCTAAAATTTGGGAAAGTTTATTAAAATTCTAAACAATGCAAAGTATTTATCATGACCTTAAGTATGACATATATATATTTTTCATATGAAAATCGTACGGTAGGATTCGTCAACAAAATTTATTTATTTATTTATTTAAATTTGGATCTCCAACAAAAGATGTACACAATACATTGACACGTAAACAAAGGGTAACATGAGGTATTAAGTAGGTGTACTCCTTCACTTATAGGAGACCACAGCATGCACAAAAGAGTTTACAACTAAGCTAACAAAGTTAAAATATTAATTATAGGTAAAATTTGGTAACAGTTTACACATAATTAAAGGATATACACTAAAATGAAGAATATGAAATACATTGAAATACTTAAATGAACACCTAGAGATATTTAAATTAAATTAAATCTACTAAACTATTTTTATATTTAGATAGAGACTCACAGATGTCTAATTTCGTAGTTTTGGCTAATATGTTATATTGCCTACAAAGTCTCGGAACAGCGGCGTAATGACCGAGGTTAGTTTTTGAGCCAGGGATGTAAAATAAATTGTATGTGTTAGGCCTGGGAATACGAGTTGGAATTTTAATCTTTAATGAACTCAAAAGTTCACTGCAATGTATCATTCCATTTAATAGTTTGTGGAGGATAACGCAGTCCAATTTCTTCCTACGACTGGTTAGTGTATTCATGTGGTAGTGTTTCAACCTATCAGTGTAGCTAGTAAGTTGGACACTCTCTAATCGCTTCGAGTAAACTTCGTAATGTGGATTCCATACCACTGAACCATATTCTAGGATTGGACGGACTAAAGTATTGAAAAGTTTGATTTTTGTGGCGGGTCTTTTAAAGTCCTTACTATTTCGCAAAACAAATCCCAGTACCTTGAAAGATCTTGACACATTACTCAAGATGTGTATATCGAATTTTAGGGCTTGATCGAGTTGAATTCCCAGGTCGCGAATTTCACTCAGTTTCTTTACTTCAATTCCCTCTATGTAATATTTGTTTTCGACTACTTTTTTATTACGTGTGAACTGGATGTAGTGACATTTACTAATATTTAAAAGCATTCTGTTTACTTTGCACCAGTCTACCAGTCTATCGATGTCATCCTGCAGCATTTTGGAATCTAATTTACTCATAATTGGCTTCATTATCTTTAAATCGTCTGCAAACAAATAAAAACGGGAGTGTTTAAAGCACTCAGTTATGTCATTTATGAAAACATTAAAAAGAATCGACCCCAAATGCGATCCTTGCGGTATTCCAGAGGTTGCTAGATAGCTTTCGGAGAAATGACCGTTCACTACTACTTTAGATTCTCTTTTGTCTAGGTAAGATTTAAACCACCTCAATAACGTTCCACCAACACCCAGTTGAGCCAATTTTTTAATAAGAAGGCAGTGATCCACTTTATCGAATGCCTTGCTAAAATCTGTATAGGTGGCGTCCACTGGAATACGATTGTCAAGGCACTGTGACAAAGCCAAAAAAAAGCAAATTCGTTAAACATACGGTATTTTTCGGATTTCAGCAAGGTAATCCCCTTAAAACTTCTTGCTACTAGTAACATTCATGCTAGGCTACCATTTGGGTAACAAAGTGTGTTAAAATATTTCATTTTACTGTTTAGGTTGTGAGCAGTCCTTTACCAACATGAGCACCTTGTACATGCACATGAAGAAGGTTCACAGGAAAGGTAAAAAAGTAACCGTCGCAGCCGCCGCCGAGGACCCGCCGGCGACTGTCAACGACGACGGAGATTACGTGTATTTGGTGAGTGTTCAACAAATTGCTATTTTGAAGAGAGCTTTTATGCTGTTGTCATGTCTGTGACATAATATTTTAGCTTTATGTCATCTGTGAATTAACATTTTATTTGTTGAGTAGGTGATAATATAAATATATGTCAAATTACAGGTCAGTTTGCCGGATAACGTTGTGGTAGAAGAGGAAGATTTGAGGGCAGTGTCATTAGCCAGTGCTGAGTTGGAAGGCGAGCTCTCACAGGGCGCGGAAGGCGCAGTGGCTGCAGGGGACGCCGAGCTCGCCGACGTCGCTGAGGCCGTTGGGGTCGCGGAGGCCGCGGGGGGCGTGGACTGCGTGCAGGGCGCAGAGTTTGAAGGGGGCGTGGAGTGCGTTGGGATCGCGGAGTGCGTGGGAGGTGCGGAGTGCGTTGGGAGCGCGGAGTGCGTGGGAGGTGCGGAGTGCGTGGGAGGTGCGGAGTGCGTGGGAGGCGCGGAGTGCGTGGGGGGTGCAGAGTGGCACGCGGCGCGCACGCACTGCACGTGGCCACTACCGCGCACTGCGCTGCCGCAGTACGTGCTGGATGACGATGTGCAGGTATGTAATTACACCTACCAAGCCTTTATCACTTCACTTCAAACGCGTTTTAAGGTCATGGGAATTTGAAAATCTTCATGACACTAAAAAGGCCAGCATGAGCTACTAAAGCACTTTTTAAGAACAGTCAAAAGCAAATGTGACCACAAACTCGATAGTCTCCTACGTCCGACCGTATAATTGTGCGGAATAAACCAAATACTACAATTGCAGGTGGAACGAGCAGAGAGTTCCGTCAGCGACGTGTACACGGTGCGCAGCGATCTGTTCCTCCACGGTAACGTGCCCATCGACGACGACAGCCAGTGAGTACTATCTGACGCTAGGGATTAAACACGCGACGTTTTTTACCACGTCTCTAAATTTAATTTCAAATATTTCATAATTTAAGATTTTTACAACTACAAAGTCAGTGTAATACGCGACAAAGTTCAAATTCCATTGCAACCAATATTTATTTAGAACCTTAAAGTTGAAATGGTCATTCAAAACTCAACTTAAACTGTATAACAATAAAGTAGATAGTATTTGAGTGAATTGTGAGCGTTGCGTGCAGACAGATCGTGGGCGCGGCGCTGGGAGGCGAGGCGGGTGCGCTGGACGCCGACTGGTGCCTCATCGGCGCGCGCCCCACTATTGATCTCATGCAGGTATGACACACTATAAATCCAACTAATAAACAACACGGTACTTATCTGCCATCCTAAAAAACAAGTCCTGTATCCGCCACAGTTAGGCAGATAGTGATATGTTTAAATTTGCCTGGTATGTGTTTATTTTTATGACTTGACATATTTTTAACACACTTTAATTACATTCATTCGTATGTTAGTATGTGCCTATGTAACGGAAACTTTGAACATGTTTTTGACCCCCTTCAAAACCTCGGATTTACTAAAAATTTGGCATATTTATAAAAGGACCGATGACAATACAATAATTTCACTTCTTCGAAAACTACGCTACGCTAAAATTCGAAACACCCTAAAAATATATACAGGATTTTTTTTTAACCAGTGTTAAATATTTTTTGGTGGTTCAGTATCAATATGGCAGTATCAAATTGTTTAAGGTATTTATTGTAAATGTGTCCCTTTTATTAATAAACAATTTATTTATAGTAATAGAACACATTTAAATTATTTTTTCAATACTTTTTTTTACATTTTAAATCAGTAAACTGTGGACACCCTATATATTTCGTAGTATGATATCGTCAATAATAATAGGTCAGTAACCGCGCGCCGGCGTAGGTACTTCGAATATCTTAGAATTATGACCGATCGAACAGGTGGTAGGTACTAGTAGCTACGCTCGGTCGTTCACCTTCGCCGCCGCGCCGGCGCCGCGCGCAAGTTACCTTAAAAACCAGTTTCAAAATAAACATCTTTCGTTAACGATAACTTAATTTTTTCGTACTAAGATAAAAATTACATAGTTATTAAGTAAGTAAGTTTAATTTGTTATAATTTGCGTACTGGTTAAAAATTTATCCTGTATATTAATTAATTTATGTTATTTCTGAGGCTTCATCAAGGTTTAAGATACGGGAATTCGTTTTTTTGTTTCTTAACAAATGTCAATATTGTTTAGGAGGAGTTGATGTACGAGGACGCTGCGGACGACGAGTATTCGTTCAGGGTGTTCCTCATCAACGGCGAGGAGCTCAGCTAAGTGGCCCAAACGTGGGCCCACTTTTACTGCTACTACAAGCGAGTCATTGTTATACTATGTTAGTCTATTATATCACTAAGAGTGATACTGTTGTCAGGTACATTTCAGTAAGTGTTTCATCGGAGTTATTATACTGAATCAGTTCTTTGTTATCGCCAAAATCGAACAACTGTTACAACATAACATGTGCATCACACGATTAGTAGTAGGATATGCGAATGTTTCTTCCAACATTGTGGTACAAAGTCTGAATGTATTTGTCAACTACTCGATGATCTCAAATATGTTAAAATATGCTATGTGTTGGCATATACTATCTTAATGAAATACGAAAGACATGATTTTATTCTTAGGGTGCAATACTATGTAATATTTTATATTTACTAATAATACTTTTTAATGTGTCTTTGTTGAACTTAAGCCACAATTTTTTGGGTTTAATGTTTTTGACATTAGAATTGGCTTCCGGATAAAATGAACATTTTATAAAATAGGTAAGTAAAGGATCAACATGTACAATACTATTTTTTCGTATTTATAAGTAGATATTTGCTAAATGTATGGATAAGAAAGATGCTACTCGCAGGATAGCGCATAAAACCAAATCTAGTAAGGTCTAGCTGTGTCTCTCCATACATAGAGTAATTATTGTGACAATGTTTAGTCATCATATCTATAAATCTAGTAGTTACGATCCCCTTTCACAATTCTTTAATATTTCTGTCTTCACTTAAAGTTTAGGATGTTTCGATACTACATTTTAATCTACTAACTGGGTAACTTTGCTCATTCGAAATTTTCTAAAGTAAGTTATGATCTCTGGAAATGCCTTTTAGATTTAAGAGTTGAGTAGAATATTAGTGTAATAATGAATGTTTGTGATATTGAGTGTTTATGAAAGAGCCATTGATACTTTATACTAAGAGAAAGTTGAATGTTGCTAGATATAAAGTACTCACGGTCTTATTAACCGGAGCATGTTACTTACACAGTTAAAACTTCTTACTATTGTGATGTAGAGAAATAATATTGACCTTTTCAAGTACTTTTTGAATGAATATAACACGTCATAGCGAATGAGATGGACGTGTAGGCAGATTGTTTGCGAGCGCTTGGCGCCGTGAGCCGGCAGTGTCTTGTGGCGTGCGCAGGCGACGGCTGGCAGGCGACTCACAATAATAAGGTTAAGTGTAGTCTGTTCCCGGCCGTCTGGCACTACCGTCGCCTGCATGCATGAGCTCATACTTAGTCTTACAACGTACCTATTGATTGTATATAAGAACTTATATTTTTGGATATACAAGGTAAATGTGAGATTGCTTATTTTTTGAGACTGTTGTCCAAATTATGATCATGATATCTTTTGTTGAAATTGTATTCTTGGATTTAGATGTATTTCAAAATTATTTTTATAAACGAGTTTTATTTTGGTTGTTAATATTTGTTTTGTTTAATTAATTAATATGCCACGAATAAGTGTACTATTTGCTATCACAGTCCGCACAGTATAGATTTACTAAGTCAAATTTAAATTAATCACATATCAATTATTTAGTTTGTTATATTAATCATAGTTTTAATTGGTTGCTTTGTGTTTAACTGTAGATTTTGCTATATATTAGTACCTAATAAATGTTTTTTGTAATACATTTTATCTTTGTTTGAAACCCTGTCCAGTGTTTTAATTGTTTATTGGTAGTTTTTATTTTACGGATTATTTGGGGAAAGTCCAATGACTTGTCCCAAATTGATACGGATACATATTGAGCGGTAGTTATAGCTACAGGCACTATATTGGACAATACAGGGTCAGCGCGGCCCGACGGAGAGTCGGCAAAGAGCAGTTAATTGTTTGCAAGGAGGTGATGCTGCTACAGCCGCCTCCTTAGGACGTTTACGGTCTCTTCTTACTAAGTATAACGTTATACAGCCATTAGCCGTATGCTATAAATATGTAAATCGACGGTTAAAAGGTAATAAATAATAAGGTAATAATAAAAGTTAATAAAGTAAAGATAAAGAGCATAAGTCATTTTCTACCAAAATGGCGCTTATGTTTTGGTAGAAAATGACTTATGAATTCCATCCTACTTAAAAAATTTTGCTTTTTTAAATGCGCTTACTCCCATGGTTCTACGATGTTTTTAAAATTTTCTCCATATGACATATCGCATAGTTTTCGGTCTGCACACAAGTATGGAAAACTGCGCCAGCTATGCGAGCTAAGCTAAACTAACTAACTTAGCTTAGCTCTTGGTCTGCAACCCGCCTAAAAAAGTTATGTCAATTGTTCTACAATTTCAAACTTTAAACCGCTCTCCTGAACAATTTGGTTTTTGTCGCTTATACCCTATTACCTTTTAACCGTCGAAATGAAGTCGAATTTCAATTGTTATAGAATAACTCGCTTCGCCGCCACTCTGTCGGTTTATGCTGATCTTATACATACACTCACTGGAATAAGGTACACATTTCACACACAAACAAGTTTATTATGTGTAACTAAACCATATTTACATTAAATTATAGAAACTTTAATGTATACTCCAATATACAGAATGTTTCATACAGAATTAAAACAAAAGCCTATCGGTTCATTTTTTTTCTACAAAATGGAATGAAGGACTTATCGGAAGTATCATTAAATTAAGTCAAACACGACCAAATACGATCAAAGGCCGCTTTGTATAAAATAGCCAAAACGAATATATTTTGTAGCTTCATTATAATAACCTACTTAAGAACTATTAGTTGAGCTTCTGCCGAATCCTAAACACAATAACATTACTGTCATAAATCTAATAAATTATAAACGATTGTATAATCTGAAAAAGCCCACTGAGCGAAAAACAAGTTATACATGTGAAAAATACATACAATCAGTCATTAGTAGAGAAATGTCAAAACGCATTCGTAGTTACTATAATATGAATTGAATATAGTTTCATCGCAATGTTGTTGCTGCACTCAGTGAGGTTTCGATCTTGATTCCTTAAATCTTAATAAATAAGTTAATTCATACGATCCTCGTATGTCTGTCGGGTGGCGCGGCAGGCAGGTCGTGGCTGGTCGTACGTATCAGGAGCGTGGACAGTTTGTCTCTGCACAGTGCAATTCCCCAAACGAACGCATACACGATGATGAGGCCTGCCATGGACGCTGCGACCACGATGCCTGCGCGTTTACCATGCGACCAGTCCAGCACGTCGTAAATAAACCGATTCCCGTTTCTGAAACGATATCATACGGAGGTATTTATTCGGTGTCAATAAAAGAGCGTAGTTGCTTCTACAATTACAGATACGTTAACTTAGATGTTACACTGTGCGATACCGTCAGTAGAGCTACCGAAAGAGTGGGTCTTAAAATGAATATAGACACGGTGAACCCATGTAAGCACTTTACTCATAGGGAGCGCCGGCTTTACTCGTGAAGTTGTTGACGGTAAAGTTTGTGCAGTTTATGAATAAACTGTCCAGTAAGGGAGATTCAACTGTGAGAAAGAGATCAAATTGACTCGGTCGGTACGTTACGGTGAACGTTATGTAGAACGCTACGTTGAACGCTTCGCCGATCGCTACGCCGAATGCTACGCCGCATGTTACACTGAATGCTACGCCGATAGCTACGCCAAATGCTACACCGATTGCTACGTCTAATGCTACGCCGAACGCGTTTCGTTTCGTGATCACTATCTACTCACATATCCGTGCCTCCGACCACGTAGAAGATGGCGGAGAAGGCGGCGTACCACAGCCCCATGCCGAGCGGCTGGTACACGTGTAGGAAGCGCACGGGTGTGCGCGACAGCAACAGCTCGGCCACGCACACACAGGACGTGATGCCGTGCGTCGACACGTCCAGCATGAACGCACGCGCACCCATCTCTTCTCTCAATTCTGTAATCGATAAAAATTGTCGGATTAACCAGTCAATTACCGTAATTACAGGCACAATTAAAAACCATTGTGTCTGATGCCAAATGTGGTATCTCAGGGACTTAGAGGTTAAGGATGTGCTGGACTGCCTGGGTCGCGTGATTGTTCGAAAGAGATACCGTGACCCTGGCACATGGGCAACTGAAGGAACACGAGTGGGTTTTAGTCAGTAAAAGTCTGACACGCCCTCCCGTCCAGAAAAAAAAGGATGTGCTGGACAAATATGGAGTCGCGGGTCCGAAGTTTTTCAACTGGGCAACAATCAATTTGTCTTTTTAATTTAAAGGTATACATTATATTATTATTATCGTAACCTTGTTTTTATTAAATGTGAGCTGATTTTGATTAATGCTGTCATTTGAACCCTAAACTTAAAATGGACAAAAATACGGTCCGAAATCACGTCAACGCTGCAACGCAAAGAACAGTGATTAATCCTCGATTGCTAGTTCTCTGTACGTATAAGTGGAGGTCCTCCTGCACGCGTAGCTTGACCACTATAGAAATATCTTTGTCTGTTCTTGGTAGCATAGAGATAGAACGTCATGCTACGCCAGCATAGAATCGGGTCTGTGATAGTTCACACAATGTGAAAATTAACAACAATAAACTAAATGTATCCATAGTTTCCTTATTTATTTACTTACGGTTGTTGTTTTGTTTTACATCTAAATCAACTCGATTAGTTATGGCGATTACAAAATCTACGGTGGTCATGCTACGCATGCAGGTAGGCTTCTCTGTTTTTTATAAATGGTTTAAGATGAACCCCGAAAGGCAGGGGATCCACATCGTTAGCTATTCATCAAGCCTTCTTCTTAAGAGTGTAGATGCCTACTAAATGCATATGCAAATAAAGAAACAAATCCTTTCAATTTGCATTACAGGTAGACTCCGGGCAAATGTCTAAATTTTTCTGATGCCAGTGGATCTAATTGCACGATTGATGGCAGGAAAGACGGACGGTAATTATGATTGATAGCTAGTCGGTTACAGACGCACGTGACTAAGCTTCAGTTCTTTCTGTTTAGTAAACACGGTACGGAGGTAGGAGGTGAAACAAGCTAAAGTAATAAACTTACCAGGGTTATACAATAGCAGCCAGTATAATGAAGTGATCATGATGGAAAGAGTAATGGCAATGTTGAACACCGCCCAGTACAAGCTCGCGTACCATGGCAATTCCTTTATTTCTGAAAATAGAAGAATTACGTAATGATTAGGCATCAAACTGTACGTAATGGTACATCATCACAATCAACCTATATTGTTTCCACTGCTGGGACACAGGCCTCCTCTCGGTGAGAGGGACTGAGTGCCCAGTGCGTGTCTTAATTTTTTTTTATTCTAGTACATGCCGGTTTCCTCATGATGTTTTTCTTCACCGTTTTGAGAGCAGTGGTGATGAAATTATTTTACACAAAGTAAAGCGCCTGCTTGGGTTCGAACCCACGACCTACTACTCGTTAGTCGGGGCGGATACCACTGGGCTACCACAGCTCTCTCTGAACTGTACATCACCGAGAAGAAATTCTATGGGATGATGATAAATATTCATGTATTTTGGTTATACACAATTCTTCCGAAATAAATGTTAAATGATAGTGTAAACAGCATGAGTATTCGTCGCAGGGTTTAGAAGATCTAAACGGACACATACACGTAAGGCCACTTTTTTAATACTACATAATACACTAGTGCAGTATAGATGTCTCAATATACCTACAGGGTCCACTTAAACTAGCTAGCAATACTTTGCCCACGTATTGGGTAACTAATGGAACTAGGTAATTTCATTTCTATAGATGATGTGTGTTATAAGTTCAAGCATCGCTACCAGGGAATTCAAGAAAATATCGTTCGCATTATAATTCTAGTTTATGAACGACAGGACACTCATGTTTATAAAGAAAAATTGTTATCGTAAGCGCCGACACCTTGTGTCGGTTTTCTAATAATTAGCAGATTTAATTTAGTGTGCCGCTAGCGACGATAAAACACTGCGATTGTGCACGTACAGTGGCAGGTGTTTAGGCCATTACGTAGTAGGTAAAACAACCAGAATTTGTATTTCTAGAGATAACGTGGGATTGACGTTACGGCAATTTATTGTTACCCCGTTTAATTTTCTTACTACACTGCCGGCACGCATGGGAATAAAAACTGACACATGGGGAATGGATTCCAACTTTCTCTTGCTCTTCCCTAAAAGTATAATTTATTGGATATCGTTACTATTGTTATATTAGCGAGAGAAAATAAAGTTAATACCTACGAGTTAACCCTTTATAAGGCACAGAAAACTGCTAAGGGTATGGAAATAAAAAATTGATAAATATGATAACTAGAACCTCTTTAATAAGAATATGAGTTTTTTTTTTAATGTTTTTTTTTAAACATGGTGTCGATTATTTGGCCAGAGCCTTACTAGGGCTTATGGAATTCGGCAAAGCATGGAACCACACACAAGGCAACTTCACAGCGGATGCACTGTATTTTGGATTTTTTGCTGTTTTCCTTGCTGCTGCAAGCTCTGCATCTTCGGTAACTTTCCAGTGGACCAGGTAGATGAGATCCTACATCTGTAAGCCGCAGATCGTCTGGGAGACCATACTTGGCTTTCTGTCGGCTATCAAGTTTTGGTTTCTTGCAAACAAATGATGGTAAGTTAGACACCCTCTTTTTCCTGCTGCTGAAAGAACCAATCAAATTCCTTCCCAGCATTGTGCGGAACTGCAAACTGTTCATGGGGTATCGCATTTTTTGAGCATATAAAATATATGCGTTGGTGATGGCAGCATCTATTAGAAAATAAAATATCCTCATCCACCATCTTCGACTTCGCCTTGCTACTTGATATGTGCCACGCTTTTGGTCGAAGCGGTCCACACCTCCCATCCTCTTCGTATATTCAAGTACGCCCAGTGGACATGGCACTTCCTGCTTACTGCCATCTTTTTGTGTCCTCTTGCATGACACTTTTTGGTTTGGATGGTAGGCAGTACTAAGAATATTTACGATCTTAGTATCCATCCAACAAAAAAAAACTAACATTTTTATTGACCCTCCACTTATATTGCCCCTTAGTTAGTTTTGGTCCACTTTTTTTGGCAGTCTGCTTTTTCAATCGCCGGGGTAAATTTGTTCTGTTAGACCGACTGTCGCTGTCGAATATATGTTCTGTTCAAATAGACTCTGCATAAGCTCAGTGGAAGAAAAGAAATTGTCAAATGCAACGTGAACAGTATCCATCTTTTCTTCCACTAGTGCTTTGCAGAGACTTCTATGTTATGGGGGTTTGGTTTCCGCACTTAGTCCTTTGAGTGGACCATTGTGCGTTGCAGAGACTTTTTACTACACTAGCTCCCAATCCAAACTCTGTTTCATTGTCCTTTTTGCCAGTATATATTTCGTATTCATAAAGATAGCCTGTGTTGCTATCACACCGCGCACATATTTTGAAGCCCGTCTTTACGGGCTTATTGGGCATATATTGCTTCAAAGTACTGCGCCCTTTGAACTTCACCATACACTCATCTATGCTTTGTGATGAAGAGTTCCTTGCCCCATTTTGAAAAGCCGTATTCTAAAAATCGACTAAAGGCCTAATCTTATACAGTTTATCGAATGCTGGTTCACCCCTTTTAGGCATTTTCGTATTATCATTTAGATGCAAGTTCCTTAGGATCATTTTGAATCTTTTGGATGTCATAACATCCGCAATTTCCCGGACGCAAAACAGTGGATCTGTTGCCCAGTATAGATCTAAAGGGTATAGCGAGGTAAGGAGCACGAAATGGCCCCCACGGCCCATGACGGAATTATCATTTGTACTGGTATTGGCACTCTAAAACAATACGAAATGTAAGGTCGTTGACCCCTGACCTTGACCTGTCTTTGAGATATTCGAGAAAGTTCGTATGCGCGCCGATTTTTTCATAATTTTTTTTCCGAAAAATTATAAAAGCTAGAAGGATGGGACCAATTGCGTATAATGAGGGATACTTTGAAAAATATTCTGTATTTTTTTCAGAGTTCTCGTGAAATGACAACTGTGTAAAATAATTAAACAAAATATAAATATTTTTTTTTAGTACTGTTCTATTATGTCTACCGCGCCAAAAAAAATATATAATACTCTTTGATTTATATACTTATACCATACAAAAGCTGATCAAAATCAAAGAGGCGCTTCTTGAGTAATATCTAAAGAAAACTTGTTCGAACTTGAGCGGCTGGGCGGGCGCCCACTGTGCACGTACAGTGGGCGCCCGCCCAGCCGCTTCGCGCGGACTAGAAAACAAACGTGTTTATTCATGTTCAATAGATTATTATAAGTGTATTCGTGTCATTACAAATACGATTTCACGCATGGTTGCTTTAGTCTTCCGTGTTAAGGAAACCACACACAAATATAAATTACCTAATAGGTCATTCGGTGAGAATAATTGCGTATGCCTGTCGCAAGTTGTATGGTGATAACCACGGGTGATAACAATGTTTGTGAACTGTATTATTTGTGACACTTTCGTGCATAAAGTTCGCGGAAGAAAAAAAGTTATCACTAGTAAAGAGGACGCTAGACTATATAGTGACTCGAGTAAAAAAACAGTTTCTGTTGGTGACGTATTGTGTGGAAAGTGTCGGTTAATTATTTACAATAGCAAATCAAACGTTGCATCAACTTCTGCGGCATCTACCCTGGTAGAGTGTGAAGGCGAACAGGAGCTGTGCACGGAGCTATTGCTCAGAAATAAGTATAATTTGCTTCATAACAATCTTGATAATAAAATGCTTCCAAAAGTAAGTCTATTATGCAAAGTTGTTGGATTTTTACACAACAAATTCAGTAAGCGATTGGATTCTGATACAGGCTTAAATGAGACAATTGTTCAATACTTTAAAGAGCGACTGGCGTTACCAAATTCTTTAAGTGAAGAGGTAGAAAAGCAGCACTGGAATCGAAGAAAAACGGCTTTTCAACAACTGGTGTCATCAGAAATTTAAGATTTTCCAAGACTAAACGAAGAACAATTAAGAATATTATTTACAGGTTCCTATCAGCTCTCATTAGCTGTTTCATACCTCACTGAAATAATGGACGACAAGAGCAATCTCTATATATATTACGTCAAACAAACCCCAACTATCATCAAGTTAAATGTTCGTTCCAGACATGTAAATAGTAAATATTACCGATTGTTCATTGATTATGTTCCTAATAAGAACAGTGTCGAAGGAATCCGAGGATATTGTTGTGATTGTCCGAATGGAAACAGGACAGTTGGATGCTGCGCTCATGTCGCAAGTGTAATATATTATTTAGCTCATGCGAGATATCTATCTCGCATTTTACGTCCTGCTGAAATTCTGTCGAAAATATTTTCAAATGATGCAGTCAATGTTGTGATAAATGAAAATAGTGATGATGATGATTAAAATTATGTTCAACATGTAATTATAATAATTAATCCAAAAATGACCTCTTTAATTAGTTCCTACCAGCCGTACGCACACTAAGTAATTCTCATAATTACTCAAGAAGCGCCTCTTTGATTTTGATCAGCTTTTGTATGGTATAAGTATATAAATCAAAGAGTATTATATATTTTTTTTGGCGCGGTAGACATAATAGAACAGTACTAAAAAAAAATATTTATATTTTGTTTAATTATTTTACACAGTTGTCATTTCACGAGAACTCTGAAAAAAATACAGAATATTTTTCAAAGTATCCCTCATTATACGCAATTGGTCCCATCCTTCTAGCTTTTATAATTTTTCGGAAAAAAAATTATGAAAAAATCGGCGCGCATACGAACTTTCTCGAATATCTCAAAGACAGGTCAAGGTCAGGGGTCAACGACCTTACATTTCATATTGTTTTAGAGTGCCAATACCAGTACAAATGATAATTCCGTCATGGGCCGTGGGGGCCATTTCGTGCTCCTTACCTCGCTATACCCTTTGGAAGAGGATGTACACCCATTAGTACCAATGTTCCAAGAAACGCCTGGATTTCTACAACAGAAACATCAACCCAATTCTTCTGCTTGTTTTGAGCTGCATAAAGATTCGTTTGCTCAACTATTACAGACAAGATTTCCTCAGAGAAAAATAATCTAAAATATGTATGAGGACTACTTCTGTTTGGAAAATTCTGTTTTGGTTTTACTGGAATATCATCAAACTTTTCAATAGGTGCCATATGAGGGAAAAACACTTTCTTCCACTCATGAAATAGTTTCAGGCTCCGGACTATTGGCATCATCTGGTGCCGATACGTTGATATCTTGAATAGCAGAAACTCCACTTACAGAAGGTATAGGTGAATTGATAGCAACTTGGCTTCTAGAAGACGACGGAGAATCCAAAATATTTTCGAGTTCTTCTTGACTTATTTCCATTTTCCCGTTCGTCGCTTTCATAACCATCTTCCGATTGCTCACCATCCGATAAGCCAAAAAGTTCCTCTAGAGTTGCCTCAAGATTGTCTAATTGTATTACCTGAAACAGGAAAAAAACATAAAAGCAGTTTATTCAAAAGCGCACTTGCCGGACAGGCCAACGGGCTCTTTCCAATATATGGACGTCATAAGTTTTCGAGGTTTACTTTGTAAAATGAAAGTTATTACTAAAATAAAGACATTTATCCCATATTTACAATATTTTGAACATCTTGTAAAATAAAACTTACCTTTCTATTCATTTTTCACGAAAATGAAGTTGGATAAACACACAGCACTCAAAAATCACCAAATTTTGAAAGTTATCCGAACACCGTGAAATACCGTCCATAGATATTGTTTCTTTTTTTTTTCGTTTTGTTATTGCTAACAAACTGTCAAATCACAGAGTACAAAAACTGAATTTGACTGACGTTTCATTCAGCCGCCAAAATTTAAAAAGTATGGTGTCCAAAATATGGACAGAGCCTTATAAAGGGTTAAGTAAGTTTAAAACGGGTAACTAAAAAGGTGTTAATTACGGCCAATTAATAAACTATTTACGTAATTTTATATAAACAGAGTTAGAGCGGTACGAAGTAATGTACAATTGCCGCACATTATTCTGTATTCTACCAAAGAATAAAAACGTACAGAGGGTAAGCTCCTAAAGAGCGTCCAAAATTTATACTTATTTTGGCAGGGTTGGCACAGGAGGATAAAATTAAATGTTAAACAAAATGTTCATCACATTTTTATTTGCAAATACGATATTAGATACCTATAGTATTATTATTACAAATTACGACATTAAATACATCTTTATTTTATAATTTTGTTTTGCATTAATCTGCCTTTTAATTTAAGTAATTGTTCAATCTATTGAAATCTAATGGCAAGCACTCCAATTTCATATCATAACAATCTTGCACACCTGTTAGTTTATCACTACCAACATTACCAATGTTTATATCAGAAAATACGTTGTTTTCCATAAATCTATATTTCTGATTTAGTCTTTTCTTTTTAGATTTACTATACCCGGTTCCATTGATCTGTGACATATATATACTACTCTGTTACTTTTTAAATTACCCCATGACCCCGTGTAGTTCGGAAAATAGGAAGACAGGCACTCTGTGGCCAGGATCTTTATATTATCCACTTTGACGTACGAACCTAAGTAACTACTGTTTATATCATTACCTATGCAAAACAGTCAGTCAGAATGTTTTACATAACATATGACTCCAAGTTTGGTGAAATTGGGTCTTAATATTGGATTCGTAACAAACAACTGTGTCAAGTTTCTAGAAAAGTTTTGGAGGAACAAGGTCAAGTACGAATGGTAATTTTAAGGGGCATCATGTTGGTAGTGAATGTTAATGGCTGGTGATCGTTGCGTCAGACATAATGCTATGTTGCGTGTATGGTCGTCCCACCCGACGTCGACATCGTGGTAATTACGACATAAAACTGAGTCTCTACCGGCAGTAGAGTTTTATTTTAGTAAGATTATTGCATCTATAGCAAATAAAGTAGCGTTTATAGTAGCCATGCCATGTAATACTTATTCATACACATAGAAATTGGCCGGTGGATAATGTTTATGAATTAGCTGTTATACAGAGTTAGTTTCGATTTAGGTTAGTAGGTATAAGAGTATTTTACAAAATACAAAAACAAAACAAGGAACTTAATCGTTATACCAGAGTACTTTAATGTAACAAAATACAATAGAATCTAAGGTTTTTACGATTATTGTATTTCAGATGCGATATTATTTTTCCTTAACTCGCATGACCCAAATGCAATAAACAGTGCCATTTGGAAATTTCAAATCAAATCAAATCAAATAATTTATTTGCATAATACATAGTAAAAAAAAGGTGTTAGTGGTATAAAAACTACATTGTATTACAACCAAATGAGAAAAACAAAAAAAAAAACAAAATACAAAAATAAACACAATCATTCATTGTAATGAATCAGTTTGTCCGATTATATTATTTTTTCTTTTATATTGTAGAATCGGTAAAATTGATTTCGGAATCTAACTTGATCATTTTCATTAAAAACTCTGTGTTTCGGTAATGGATAGTTAGAAATATATCTCAACTATCTTCTCAAATTTTTGCTCCCGTAACCCTTCCCGTCGCATCGAATTGCCTGTCAGTTTTCGTCCAGTTTTCATTGCTGTTCCGCTCCTTTTGATTGTAGCGTGATGTTATATAACTTTTAGCTTTCCTCAATAAATAGGCTACCCAACCCAAAAAGAATTTTTCAATTCGGACCAGTAGTTTCGGAGCCTATTCAATACAAACAAACAATCAAATCATTCCTCTTTATAGTTGAACGGGATAGAAAAAGGATCCTATTTCCGTCCCCTGGTTTTAAGCTTCCTCCCCACCAATTTTCAGCTTAATCGGTTCAGCCGTTCTTGAGTTATAAATAGTGTAACTAACACAACTTTCTTTTATATATATAGATATATATACTCCGTTAGTATTTGCAATATGAAAAACAAGATTACACTATTTTAAATAATTCTGGATATTTTACAATGCCGTTCATACTAGGTACCATGGTCACAACTCTACATAAACGATTGAGTGTTAAAAAAATACTTTCGATGTCAACATTTTCGCCTAGGAACTTAATAATTTCTCTACTTATAACAGTTTTACAGTTTTCCAAATTCTGAATAATTTATCTTTGGTCTTGTTAAATCGTTACACTGTTCTACCAGTTAACAAAAGCCAACATACAAGCCAAGTGCACAATACTGAGCGAATAGAAAGAGCATGCAAAACAATACTACATATCTTACAGAATATTCAAATGATAATACATAATTGTATAGAATTCAATCTTGCATGTGATAGAAATGTTAATGAAGTTGCTATTTCTGGCAGCAGTTTCAATTTGCATAATTATTTTTTATATTATAGGCACAAATGTAGGCCAAGTAAGTATCTAACCCAGAACACATCTGGCTCCTAATCTCCAGTGCATAGCTCGCATCTTACAACAGTCTAGTCTATGTGTTTTTTATTTAACTACGCAAGCGTAGACGCGACGCTGAGAAAAGGTTAGTGTGACATAAATAGTCGTTCTAACGAAGACGCCAACAAAGTAGATTGTCTAATTTCATTTGCGATTACTTTGCCAGGCAGGTCCTACTGGTTACCGTGACGTCCCGGCTAGTTCTAGCCGAAAACAATAAGACCAGCAGCAATAACCGAATAAAAACAGCTCTCCTTAAGGATGCGTCAGGGCAGCCCGCGAAATTAGATTTTTCTTAAGTAATTTTGCAAGTTAAAAGTCAGTGTCAGGTTGTATGTTGATTAAAATATGATTTGATTATGATTAAAGCCATACTAATATTATAAAGTTGAAGAGTTTGTTTGTTTGGTTGAATGCGGTAATCTCAGGCACTACCTGGTCCGAATTGAAAAATTCTTATGTTGGTTAGTCTATTTATTGAGGAAGGCTATGTGCTATAGGCCGCACATCACGCTACGATCAAAAGGAACGGAGCAGAAACGAAAAATGAACGAAAACTGGCAGGCAATTCGATGCGCCGGAAGGATCAGTGGAAGAAAAATTAGACGCGGACGAAGTCGCGGACAGAAGCTATTCTATAATATAATACCTGCAAATTGCAAAAAAAAGTAAGAAAACTATTATTTCGCGAGATACTCTGGCCCTTCGTGAATATGTGTCAATATTTATAGTCCTATATTCCCATGAAAGCCCTAGTGTGACAATAGGTTTGCGTTAATATAAATTAACTTTATTGAATGTTGATTTAGAAGTTCGATAACAATGAGCGGATTTGCGTGTAACACGAACAATCGTGGCTTTGTTTTACAAAGGACTAATCAAGTTACTGGCGAGTGGGGATTAAGTAGTATGCGGATGTTATCTATCGTATATTGGCGATTGCGGCTGGTGCCCGTCAAAATATTATACATCACCTTCTTGAACAAGCGGCAAAAAAGGGCTAACTGGTTAATTATTTTTAAACGTGTATCGCTATTGCATAGGTGAGGGTCGGCGGGAAGTGAACTTGGGCCAAAGAGATTCTTTGACTTGGGCATTCATGATTGTTCTCACTTTATTAACTTCAGTTGTTGAATTGAGTGTGGTAAAGTTAAAAAACCATCAATGTTTATTGTATTCGGAGACGTTTTTGTTTTACTTAAACTCACTCAACATAAGAAAATATTTCTATTATATGCTGCGAATTGAAATCGCGAGGAATGTCCCTGCTGATAAATGTTAATAATTTATTGGATTATGTGTGATCATTTACTGTATTGCCTTTTAAAGGGTGAGCAAAAGGTTGATTCTTATAACAGTAGTCTAAGGCCTATTAGTCCAGTCAAATTAGTCCTTAAAATAGAAGTAAGGTTACAATAATTCCCATAGAGCTAAAAATTGGTATGAACGTTCAGAATACTATTATAAACGAATTGTGAAAAGTCCCCATCAATCCCCCTTGTGCAATTTTTTTTATTGATGGTGAAAGTTTGCAAAAATGGGTTTTTCGCGTTTTCCAGCTATACGGTGAGTTTTACAGCAAAAATAGTTCAGACAAAAATTGTAGATCATCCGATTCTCTACAAAAAATGTATCTACACTTTTTTCATAACTATTACCATTTCCGTGATATAGCGGTTGAAAGAATTGAAAAAAATATTTTATTCGTAATATGCACGTTAATGGACTTTTATATACATTTTTGAACCGTTATATGAGTAAACATATGAGTCCCTATATCTTATACACACAAATTATAAAATTCTTAGAATATAAATGAACGTCAAAAATTCCGCCCCCATTTTCATTTAGTCGCATGGCCTTGAGTAACATCTGTCTTCCATTCAATTGTCAGCGTGGCGATGCTAGTATACCTGCTCCGTTTCAAAGGTCTCATACTCAACAAAATACTGTTAGTCGTAAGCATTCCTTCGTAGTGACAACTCGTGGCTATCGCTTATATTTTGGAACGAAGTTTGTGCATTTTACAGTTTAAAAAAAAATGTCGCAATTCTGCTTTATTTGTAGTCAACTTTTGACTGAAAGTGGAGTTGTTACTGTTGATCACGGCATGAAAGCATTCATTGATGCAAGTATTAAAAGAGGTGATGATTTTTCGGAGTACCTGAAAGACCAGGCATCTGTAAAAAATCATGTGCAGTGTCGAAAAAATTATACTCGAAAAAGTAGCATTGATGCCGTGAAAAGACGGTGCCAAGAAGAAGAAGCTTGAAGAAATATCCTCCTGTAAAACGTTGGTAAACATCAGGATCCATACAGTTTTTTAATTGTAGCATATCTTGTAGATATAAGTGTGCAGATTTAGCATAAGAGAAATGTCCCGACGCGTGAAAGTAAGGAAGCATTTCTTTAACGCTGTCCAAATGAGCTTGCCAATCTCCCGTACGTTCAGCTCTTATAAACTCCTTTGCAATCGACACCATATCAAAATATTGAATCCATAATTTTGCGGTAGGTCCTCGTTTTTCATATTATTTTAGTTTTTCATTAAACTGATTCAGTAATGCTCCAGATGTTTGATTATCATGTTTAACATCATTATATGAAATAATATTATCTATTACATTTTTCGCAGTTATCATCAGATTTTCATCAAGTGCGTATCAATATCAAGTTCTTTAAATATTATTATTGTTAAAGCTAACTGAAGTAATGTATAAGCTCGAATAGCTCTCGCGTATGCATGACCGTTGAGCATTTTATCTAATGACCCAGGTGCATAAATCAAAGAAAGTATTTCTTGTATGCCGCTTCCTTGCATGATGTAACCAATCGCTCCAAGAAATGACATAATTAAATGAAATCGTCCGAGCCTGATTATGATTTTCGATAATTCAGACCCTTCAGGTGCAGCTAAGACGATTTCTCGAGCTTTTGCATACAGAGGCTGATCAAAAGTAACAATGCATACATCATGACCATAACGTTTTGCATTTTCTGAAGCACAAAGTAAAGTGGTGTATATAGTATTGTAAATACTAGCTGGTTGAGGAATAAATGGCAAAAATGAAATTTTTGATGTTAAAAAATTCATAATATTACTTGTAAGCGCCAAGCACACTACCTCATAGGTGGTGTGGAAACGTGTGCATATTACGAATAAAATATTTTTTTCAATTCTTTCAACCGCTATATCACGGAAATGGCAATACTTATGAAAAAAGAGTAGAAACATTTTTTGTAGAGAATCGGATGATCTACAATTTTTGTCTGAACTATTTTTGCTGTAAAACTCACCGTTTAGCTGGAAAACGCGAAAAACCCATTTTTGCAAACTTTCACCATCAATAAAAAAATTTGCACAAGGGGGATTGATGGGGACTTTTCACAATTCGTTTATAATAGTATTCTGAACATTCATACCAATTTTTAGCTCTATGGGAATTATTGTAACCTTCAAAGTCTGATTTGACTGGACTATATATTATAGAAAAGTTACCTACCACTGGTCAAGAGAGAGATAACGCGTATTTTAATAAAGCTTACTTTACCCTTTAATATTGTTTGGAATCTCAATATTTCCGTAAATAATTATTACTTTGTTATAGGTAGTGTTTACTTGTGAGTAACCTTGGTAGCTAAATCTAAGGTCGAAGCTTATATATATTTTCGGCTACACTGAATCAATTTTTTATTAAAAAAAAAAGATGGATAGGTCAACAATCAAATTATATCGCGTGACGATGTTTATTGACATACACTGAGATTGGTTCTAAGCAGGTAAGCAACCGAACAGCTGTGTCAGCTTCTTGCAGATCAGTCATCTTAGCAAGCAGTTTCAGGATTAAAACTTGACTTCGACAGCTAAATTCACTTATGAAACTGGCAGGAATTTTACCTTTGTAAAATAAAATGACCAAGGTACCTACTTCATCGAAGAGGACATTTACACTCTTGTTAAAACGATAATAATGTCAAATATGTAATAACTCACCGTATGGCTTATTGTAAATAGCCTCGAACGAGACAATCATTCCACACATGAGCATGCCGACGAGCAGCAACAGTCCCCAGTTCGTGAGATATATCAGCCAGTAAGGGTTGGGCGCTTCCACCAGAGACCACATGAGGATGGCCAGCGCCACTCCCGCCAGCAACATCCTGAACACCAGCATCGGTATCGGTGACTCTCCTCGTTGCCATGACGACGCATAAAAATCGCTCAGCCTTTCGTTCGACGATACCCATAGGGCCGAGAGGGATACACTTTTCCTATAAAATTTCACCATTTTGATCACTTAAATCATAAACACAGTCACTTTTATTGTAGAAGTTTACACATATCCTTGCATTCGACAGTGTTATGCGGAAAGTAGGTAAGTAGGAGACAAGTTCAATCACTTCAGATAATAATCTATTTTGTAACGCACAACTGAAAACCGTATGTCGCCGTCTCAAGAGAGTGAGCAGAGTCGTTGCATATGGGCCGTTATCTTAAGACTAATCTAATCCTTTATGTATCTTACAATTAGCTCTTACAGTGCAAATAAATAAAGTTTGATCTTAGGCAAATTTAAGTAGAATAGGTTTTTAGGGCAGAAACGTAAAAAAGCAGGCTATTTTTAGAGACCTCTTTCATAGTTGAAATGAAAAATAAGGGATTTTATATGAGTGTTATAAATTTAAATGGTCGCGCGTGATGTGAGTGCGGTTGCGCGAGCGCAGCGCAGGCGCGCAGAGACGCAGATGCAGACTGGTGCGGCGGCCGGCGAGCGGCGAAGACGGAGCGCGGCGCACCAACAACACCGCGCTAGACTTGCGTAAACTATAACCTCACTTATGTAATGCAATTACTTGTTTTCTAAAACCGAACTGGGTTGTATTGTGTCAACGCTTTACTGTTAAATAATTAGGTATTTTGTTTGCGAATAAATTAGTACCTACAGTTTATGAATTGATTAATTATAACATTTTTTTTTTAATAATCGCATTTTATTTGTATCTATTGTTTGGATAGCGTTCTGCTGCCTGAACATAAAAGATTTTATTATCTATACTTAATATTATAAAGCTGAACAGTTTGTTCGTTTGTTTGGTTGAACGCGCTAATCTCAGGAACGACTGGTCCGAATTGAAAAATTATTTTTGTGTTGGGTAGCCTATTTATTGAGGCCTACAATATAACATCACGTTACAATCAAAAGGAGGGGAGCAGTGACGAAAAATTGTCGAACACTGGCAGGCAATTCGATGCGACGGGAAGGGTCAGGGGAGCAAAAATTTGACGCGGACGAAGTCGCGGGCAGAAGCTAGTTCCTAATAATCGAATAAATACCTATTCATAATAATCTAAGCCAAGGTAAAACTCCATAAATTATTAGTTTACTTTTGAAATACTAAGAACAACAGAATGATTCATGCAACTACATAAGAACTAGCTCTTCAATATCCGGATACGGAATAAGTTTGTTATAAGATTTGAAATTTCGACAATTTTTAAAGATTTTACCTGTTTCCTGTTATATGTAGCTAGGACATGTAAATGAAAATGTATATGTCACAGACTTAGATTACAATCTATCTAGCGAGATGATACATAAGACGTTTATATACCTGTGTTCACAAATAAAGACTGATTGATTGGTTGAACCTATTGAGCTGTAAACACTTTGTTACTTACCACGTTATGGAACGAACACCTGTGTAGTTTATTTACTAGATGATTAAAACTATGCCACGAATGACGATAGAATTTCTAATTGCATAGGCAGCAAAGCTCAGAATCTATATAACTCGTGTAGGTACTTTATTATGGAACCGTGGTTATTTTCAGTGCTCTTTTATAAAGCTCTTGCTTCTGTATTCCTCGATATTTGCTTATATAGAATATTCAATTGAATGCCGTGAAATCCGTCTTGTTAGTAACTATTAGGAATAACTTACAGTATTGCATACGATCGCGGTATTCTAGTCCCACCAAAAACGAATTAATAGCCGAAAACTAAAAATAATAATTTTAGGATTCTACATTTCGAGTATTTATTGTTGTATTGATTGATATTATATAATTAATACATTTTTCGATTTTCAGGTTGGCCGAAGTATTGGCTGGTTTATGGCTGAAAACGATAATATGGCAGAATCATGAGTTTTTCGCCGAAAATGAAAACGAACTTTGGTCAGTCACTAATTCTAGTTCATAGAAGTAGGTATAGTTAACTATATTATATTTCCTTATCTATCTATACAAATAAATAAAACTGAAGTGTGTGTTTGTAATTTCAAATTAACAGCTTTTCACTAAATGCATATGAAAGTTAATACGGTACTTTTTACACCTTACACCAAATCATTTTTTAAAACTTTTGTCTGTCTGTCTGTCTGTTTGTTCCGGCTAATCTCTGAAATGGCTGGACCGATTTTGACGGTACTTTTATTGGCAGGTAGCTTATCTAATAAATAAGGAATAACTTTGGCTACTTTTATTTTAGAAAAAATATTTTATATTAGAAAAATATCTGCGTTAATTTCCGATATCCACGCGGGCGAACCCGCGGAAAAGCTAGTACTTAATATTATTAAGCTGAAGAGTTTGTTTGGTTGAATGCGGTAATCTCAGGAACTACTGGTCCGAATTGAAAAAATCTTTTTGTGTTGGGTAGCCTATTTATTGAGGAAGGCTATAGGTTATATCACATCACGCTACAATCAAAAAGAGCGGAGCAGCAACGAAAAATTGACGAAAACTGGCAGAAACTAGTTTATTATATTTTCATTTCAAGTGATCTTTCAGAAATCCTATCAGCGATATTTGTTAGTAACTGTGGTTAGATAAACGAGTCAGATAACCTTGATTTTGATGCAGGTACCTATACACGATAAAGAATTCTGTATTATCAAACCAAACTTTTAAATATTCCTGTCCTCGAAAATATGTAAATAAGAGGTACTTACGTTATAACATCATCAATTAGTTTATAAGTCATTGTATACACAGTGTAAATACGAATTAATAACGATTTTAACTTCAGCTATACGTGGTGGTGTTTTTGCGAAACTTCAGAACCATCAAGTCATGTTGACGCATGGATTGACATTCAGTTTGCCATAAAAATTGATACAATGCGATAAAAACTCTTTGACATGTTAAGGGGGACAAACGAGCAGGTGTCCACCATGGGTAAGCCAGTCAAGGTCGCTTGTATGGGCAAGCATTACCCGTAAAATACATTACGTCATGTTTGACGACGTGACGTGATATAATTTGGGGGAAGGAAAACGAATGGATAGAATAAGAAATTAGTGTATAAGAGGAAATCCGAAAGTGGCACCGGTAGCTGAAAAGTTATATGAAAATCGGTTGGCATGGTGTGGGCATGTGATACACAGAAATGAAGATAATTTCGCGAGGAAAGTTTTGAGTATAAATGTAGATTGCGATAAGTAAGGGGAGACCAAAGCAACGATGGATGGACTATGTGAACGATAATTTGGTTAGAAGGGAGTGACTGCCGAGATAACGACTTATTAGTCATCATTGTTACACACTATGCATATGTACATATCTTTTTCCTACTACTATTGAGTAGTAAGAAGAAAAAAACATGTTACACCGACCCCATATATTTGGGACTAGCTTCTGCCCGCGACTCCGTCCGCGTTAAATTTATTTTTCCCCCGACCCTTCCCGTCGCGTCGAATCGCCTACCCGTGCGATTTTCCCCGTTTTTGCAACATTTTTCATTACTGCTCCGCTCCTTTTGGTTGTAGCGTAATGTTATATAGGCTATAGCCTTTCTCTATAAATAGGCTACCCAACACAAAAATAATTTTTCAATTCGGATCAGTAGTTTCTGAGATTAGCGCGTTCAATCAAACAAACAAACTCTTCAGCTTTATAATATTAGTATAGATTAGGTAAGGAGAATGATATATCACGTCATATTTGGTCAGTGGTCTGGTTTAAGGCTGCCCAAACAAACCCTCCTAGACAGAATGGCCCAGTGAGTGTCAGGTCTGTCTCGGTCGTTGTCAGGTCATCACGGGCCAAGCAGCATCACTTCCAGTTCTAAATTACCAAAGGATTTTTAGTACCAATGAAGGCTCGAAAGACTTTTGCTCGGTTTGACCCAAATCAATACAAAACAGGTCATGAAGTGAACTAACTAAGTAATGAGTAGAAGTAGACGTGATTACTTATTTTTTAGAGTATCTAATTGTCACTTTAATCAGCAGGGTCTTCTGCGCAGGCCGGTAAATGTTGGATGCCTAAAAGAGACTGCTCCGTTCTATTCCTCAAAATAAATAATTTTATTTAAACATTTTATTGTCAACAGTTTATTATCCTCTATTACTACTTACAATCTAAATTATTACTTATTTTATACAATAGTACGTGTTTGACTTATATTAATAATATCTACATGGTGTAATGTTTGCTGATAATATTTGTTGTTTCAGAAAATAACGAGCATGGGAATACCTGCGTTTAATCGGCTAAACGCGGTTATTCCCATGCTCGTTAAGAAAAAAAAAATACGTTAGGATTCTATTCCTATACAGTGTACGGATATACCCACAACTTCACAGAAGTATTAGATGGTATGGTCCTATACAAATAAATAAATCAAACTACTAAACTACTGCATCAATAAATCTTGACCTAATCACCAACATCGCTTCTGCGATGACATTTAAGAGAAGCTTTGTTTTCTTGTTCTTCATATTTCAAAGGCAAATAGCGAGTATACATTTTTGGAATAGCGGAGGCACTAGGTATATCACCTCACTCACTTAGTTTTTGGGCGTGGTTGTGAGGGGAAATACAAAATACATTTACCTACAACAGTAAAAAAAACATAAACCCCTATTTAAATTGTTGTAATTTCCGTAGGTGGTCTAAAACCGTGTACTCAAAACACCTCTCTACACGCCGCTATGATTCAACGCAGCCTAAATTACATTCACGCGTTCATCCTCCCGGGTTGTCGCAGGGGCAAGCCTTCGTCAGCGCGCACAGGGACGGAGCCACGCACACAGCGCGACGCCACTCCGTCACGCGCAGCCGACAGGCCCAGGGTCAGCAAGTGCAGAACCACCAGCAGCAAGCCGGTCACCAACACCACTAGAATTGTCGTACTCGGCTCTGACCAGTTCACTACTGGATAAATGTAGGTGTTACCTTTTCTGAAAACAAAAGGGATCGTTTTGTAACAAAAGTGTGTTTCAGGTGATCAGCATAAAGAAACAAAGAAGAGGTAAGAACTTCCGAGGATATTGAAGTAGTAGAATGAAGTGGGTGTAAAATAGAGCCCAGAGGCACACCAAAAGTTATCAGTTTGTACCACTTTTACTGATATGGATTGTTAGAAATGAATTAGTTAATTATTTTTTGGTTTGTTTTAATACGCAAAATACAAACCAGTGACGATCTCCGCGAATACTAACAACTTAAGCAACTCAAGATTTACTTAATCAAAAGCCTTTCTTAAGTCCAAAACAGCAGCGTTTTTTTCCCTATTTCGTAATGAAATTATGGTCTACTACGGAACGTAGGCCTAATATCACGTGGAACTGTAGATATAACGATTTGGACGATCTGTAGTTCTTCGTAGTAGGATCTACCTATGTTTCATGCTCCTATAATAGTCGTTATCTATTACGACCAAGTTTCGTATTATTAAGGCATCTGCAATGTTTATAGAAGTCCTTGGCATCACTACCTACATACTACTACGTAAGTAATATAAACTAAACAAAGTAAAAGCAATAATTTACACGTCTTTACATCCTCTCTATAATCTATTAAATTGTTGGAAAGATACTGATGTTTATCACAACCATGGAAAATATAACCAAAAAAAAAAATTGTCACGGCAAATAGCCGTTAAGTAAGTTAGCTCTAGGCAATTTTTTTTTGAAGTATATTTGTGTGTTTTTATAAAGAGTTTATTATGCCTATACCAAATTTTGAATGATGCACCTGACAGATACATGTAGATAGATACATTACACACATAAATGGAAGAAAATCCTAGTGTTAGGGAGTGTGTATATAATTCTTGATATATGAGAAACAGTAAGTCAAGAAAATATTTTGAAATAAAAAAGAAAATCTTTCAATCCTACGTGTATTAAAGTAAACATTACATATACAATACTGAATGTTTTGATTTAATATCAATTGGATGAGTTGTTCTGTGAGAAAATCTCAGAAGAAATATTTAAAATAATAATGTAAGATTACCATTCTTAACGAGTACCTAATCTCAAGAATAATTAGCAATTAATCAGCTAGTTTTATTTCTGGTTTTAACGTACCTACAAATTAAATTAATAATTGTATGATTTAAGGATTCCGGTGTATGAAAATTCAAGCCATTTTGTTCTCCAACTTTTATCTCTATCACAGCAATAGGGAGGCCTCATTTTAAAAGTAATATAGTAATTGATGGCGTATTGGTTCATGTGGTAAATATACAGGGTCAAATTGAAATGAAATAAAATAAAGACCCGTATATTTTCTGCCGATTTCAAAAAACCACAGCTAACAGTCGTTTGTATATGTCAGTGTCATTTATTTAAAGATTTGAACAAAGTTGGATCTGAAAGTAAAAAAAAAAACAGAATGATTTAGAAGCCTGTTGATGTTTTTATTGCTTTCGAAGTAGTCTCCGTTCGTTAATTTTTAAGAAACATCGCATGCGATGGAACCATTGACTGAAGTAATTCCATAACAGACCAACAGTAGGAATGGCTTTTTTTGATAGTTCAACATCTTTCATTGCGTTATTTACGTTGCTGAGCAGACATATTTTTTAAATCTATGTAGCAATGGATAAGCAATTAAATTCAAAATAATTCAGATTCTGATTAATAGTGTGTTACGCAATTAGCGTGCAGGTCGGGATTGTAAGTATGATGAATTCACAGCTTCGATGGACAAATATTCGATAGTCCGCCTGGCGGTGTCAGCTGGAGCGTCGTCGTGGTGGAGGAGGATCCTGCTTCTTGGGCGCTGCTGTCTAACATTGTTCAAGACAGTTGGTAAACAATGACTGACATACCAATCTACGGGAATAGTCCTTTTATCTTCTAGGACAATTATTGTGAAATGACCCGTCTGTACAAAGAATATGACTATCGTCTTTTCCCCTTGACTCCTGCCCTTCTTTACTTTTGTCAGTAAATCTTCGAATGGAAACATCCATTGCGCAGATTGTCTTTTGGTTTCGGGTTCGTAACAATATATCATGCTTTCATTACTCGTGACATATACAGCATTTGAGTCACCTCCGTCATAGTTTTTAAGCATTGAGCGGCATCAATCTAAACGACGGCGACATTGACAAATTATGAGGTATCCAATTAGTACAAAGCTTTCTGGCGCCTAAATGTTCATACAAGACTTTTTTTACTTGACTCACACTAACGCCCGAACCTATAGATATGTCACCCTTCTATTAGCTTATATCATTAGCCACACAGCACTCACATTATTTTCAGTAGTCGCCGTAGAAGGACGTCCTTCTAGAGAATCATCAGTGACTATGCTTCCACGTTTAAAGTCATTAAACAGTGGCACAAGATGGGGCTTCGTCATGAAATACTAATCGAACTTTATCGTAACATTGTTTTTGAGTAAGACCGTAAGGAAAGTCGTAATAAATCACTGAGCGAAAACGTTCTCTAGCCGACAGACACTTTTTAAATTGCCGTCAATTTAATAAAACAAATGAGATAACTTCGTTGCACATCTACAGATTTCCAAAGAGTTTGTAATTCAAAATTTTAATAAATTAATACGTGAAGCGAAAACTTTGGATCCCTTTTTACGAAAATTGGGCGGACGGAGGAGTATGAAATTTCGCACATTTATAGTTTATACAGAGAAGAAGTGACGAATGCTAATATTTTTTTAAAACTATGCGTAAAAAACATTATTTTCAATAAATAACAGGTTACACACACTACTATTCATTACCGTGTATTTAATACACACATGCATAGATATTCTTTTGTTTGTGGTCCAAATCTGTGGTCCAATCGAGAACATCTGTCTTTAATATTTTGTGTCTATAGTCTTACTGAATGTCAAGTAAAACCATAGGTAATAAATTAATTTTATAGATATATAACCTATTTCATTTTAAAAATCTATGATCATATCGAGAATATTTGTCTTTAATATTATTTGTCTATAGTGTTACTGAATGTCAAATATAACCATATTACTTTTTATATTTATTTATATATATAATTTTTCATTTAATAATGTATTTCTATTCAAATGAAGTACGGTCGAATTTCGACCAGTGGGCGATCACTAGTTTTAATAAATTTTCCATGGGCTGCATTTCTTACTGGCTTTCTAAAACCTTTCAGTGTGATCCCCGTATATAGGTACACAATTAAAGGAAATAATTTATAAATTAATTGTACTCACATTGCTTGTTCACTTATAATTTTTGTTTATTATTTTACGCTATTTGATCAAATGCTGATACTTTAGTTTCTCAATTAGGGTAGTGAAAAATTGAATGAGGCTATTTGCGAAAAGGTAATTTTATCAATCAACCATTGAAACAAAAGTGTCATAAGTTTATCTAAATATTTCTGCGGTATTATATTGCTCTTTTGTTTAGTGATCCTGCAGGTCCAGATTAGTTTGTGTTATGCAGTAAGTACGTGCTTTGTATGTGTTCACAAGTTTATCATTGACCCGAACTCCATATAATACAGTGTCATAACTAGTTTCTACTATAAATAGATATTATACAGGCTTGCACACAGGATCTATTTTAAGGACTTTTACGCGGACAAACACCTCCAATGCGTTATTTTGAACGCATTTCGTTCGACTTTATTTGGTCCTGAGGTATGCGAGTGTCTCAGAAAAAAGCTAATCCACAGGCAGGTTAGCCTAAGCGCATTCCTACTTCTTCCACGTAGTTTATTTTGATACTAACCAAATGTGAGATTTAAATAGAAACGTTTCGTTCTGAATCGTAAAAACACAATTATTTATCCAGACCTGAGTTGGTATACGTATCTTTTATCATATTCTGTATAGCAAATAAAGTACTGATTCTGATTAGAAAATAATAATATAAATACATTCTGTAATTGCGATAATTGTCGAGGGAAATACCCTGCATATGTTATTGAAGAAATACATCAATCTAAGAATGGTTGCACGTAATTGCAATACATCTGAATTTAATTACGGCTGTACTTTGCATCTTGCGTGTGACATATAAATGGACACATTATATATTATGATCCATCCCTTCCTTAGATCCGGCCAAAGTCAATGAGCAGTTACAAGTGTAAAGAGTTGTGTATGACGGCAATACTTCATTCCATGTGCCTTTGAAAGTACATTTCCATCGATTTTCAGGTCTACCAGACTTATAGTCAGGCTCTACGTCCGGAGAGTATACATCTTCGTGGAAAGTTTATATTACGCATATATAATATCACTACTTTTGCCTCTTTAAGGTTCATACAAGTCATACACACACGCCGGTTGCGAGTACTACGCACCTGACCTTTCTGAAGAACATCACCAATAAGTTCACCATATGTCCTCCTAGGGCGTCCCCTCTCGGTGTTTCCACTCACATCTGCCTTGTAAATACCTTTTGTGAGTCATCCTTCATTCATGCTCTCAACATGACCAAACCATCTAAGCATACTTTTTTCAATTTTTGTATGTAGAGATCGTAGCAGGTGGCGTTCCGTGGTTTCTGCCTACCCCTATGGGAAAAAGGCGTGATTGTATGTATGTATGTATGTATAATATCAAGAAGATTATTGGTAGCCGGAAGAAGGATACGAAGGGTGTTTAAAATAAAAAAAAAACCCCATAATCACAAACTCGTTATAGTTGGGGATCGTATTTGTGTTACCAGAACCATAAGCCTATTGAGACCCCACGACCTTGCGGGGCACCCTATAAAAGAGGTAGTCGGAAAAGATCTAAGTATGCAAAGCAATCTTACTGGTCTGTGCCACCGGCGAAGTGGTAGATGACGCTGAACAGCATGTAGACTATGCCGAAGACCAGGGGCTGGTAAATGTGCAGTAGCCGGACAGGGTGCGCGCTGCTGACCAGGATCAGCAACATCACCAGTGAGTTAAGGCCGTGCACCGCCACGTCCAGGCCATGGTTCAGCTCTTCTTCGATACCAGCTGACAAAACAATTACCAGAAACTTAATCATTTGCGAAACACTCACGTAAAATTGAAAAAAAATGGCACCATGAGCTCTATAATCAGCAGTGGGTTAAACAAGCTGGGAAATAATGATGACGACAATATCAGATACGAAGTTATTGGATAGTTGCACTGCGGTTTATTCTTATCTATTAGAAGTTATTAAG
Organism: Aporophyla lueneburgensis; assembly: GCA_932294355.1. Taxonomy (NCBI): domain Eukaryota; kingdom Metazoa; phylum Arthropoda; class Insecta; order Lepidoptera; family Noctuidae; genus Aporophyla; species Aporophyla lueneburgensis. Next base: position 10,401,021 of record OW028739.1, read on the forward strand.
GAACGCTAGTGTTGACGGTTTATACAATGTAAATTTAGGGCTATGTGTCCCTAATTCGTAAGCTAGTTCAGCATCACTCACTACATAGAAGAAAAGTATAGCAAAACACTGTCGTGAGCGTTTTGCTTAACGTTACCATTTAGGTACTGATCAATGAATAGAATCGATGAGTAGATTCTTGAAAATCAAGTATTTAATAAAAACCAAATTGTTGCACCAAAAACACTAACCTTCGTATAGTAGAGTCCAGTAGAATATTGTGATCAGGAAAGCAATAGGTGTGGCGATGTTGAACAGCGTCCAGTACGTCTTCACGTACCATGGCAGCCTGAACTCGGTGCCTGACGGATTGGATGCGTTGATATTACTTACTGAAGTTAATATATTTTATCAGGCGTTAATATACATATATTTATTTTTTGGCAATGACATCTCGCATGTCCACCTTAGAGGTTCTTAGCTCTGCTTTACCGGAATTATGGCCTCTAGCTAGGGTTTGAAAACTTAACACTAAGCGACTAAATGACACTACTAGTTACGAAACTTGGCTGAGGGCGTCGAAAGTCAGGGATGATAACTACAATTGATTATTACAACTTTGTTGATAACGTGAACTTATCACGATTTAATATCTTTAAGGAATACAATTGTGTAACATTTAAAGTAAAATCATTTGCTAACACAGATTTTCGGAGCAAAAATAATGGGCTGGCTACTTACTTATTGGTCCGTAAAGGTAACAACGCGCTGACACCAAAGTTGCGAATCCAGTGGCAAGGAGGATGCTCGTCAACCCCCAGTGCGTCAGGTAAATGAACCAGTATGCGAATTTACCATTCAATATGTATATTATCACAGAGGTTAGTACTATTCCTATTGACGTGAGGAACAGCAGCGCCCGCCAAATTAGAAGCGGCACGACCGACCGCGTCGTTTGCCAACTACTGAGATAGAAGTCAGTTGGATTGTGATGTTCCAAAGTGAGCATACTCCTCTTCACTTCTTGTACAAAATAAGTCTTTATAGCACTCATCTTGATGTTGTTGTAGTTACAGAAACACAGCGCACCCAACGCTATCGATAACACGGAACTGATAATCGATATCGTGCAGACGGTTATCGATGACTCACTTTCAACATAATCTAAACGTGGTGCCAAAAAATATGTTATCGTTATTTATGTGTGCACGCTTTGGGTGTGAACCATGCACGAACTGCAAACGTGTGAGTTACATAGCAGCAAGCAGAATGGAGATTGTGTCCAGAATTTCCCTAGGAGTTTCCGTCTGATAACAAACTATTGTAATGCTCTTTCCTTCCTGATCCAGACTAGAGTAAAAAATAACCCACGTGTCTTGTATTTATTTCTAGAATCTTGTTTTATTTATTTGCAAACAAAAAGCCTTAATAACAACATACACGCTAACACTAAAATAAATATATTGCGTACAATTAAGTAGTTACATAAAAAGAACCCCGACACAAAACCTAAGTTCCCTTTAAAAAGTAAAAAGTAATCAATCTTAAAGCACCTAAATATGCATTAATAACTCAAAAAAAAAATTCGTCACGTTGGGGGACCGCTCCAAACCTAACACTTTAATTACAAATAGTCTATTACCTAACTAAGCAACATAGATAAATTTGAAAACAAATTTAAGAAAAGAAAACTTTTATAAAATTACTTCAAAATATTAAATTTAGGATACGACCGTCAACGATGACGTCTGCCCTCGCGGAGCGGTCCCTCTTAAGTACTTTAAGATTGAGTTTTTTTTAAATAATTTTTTACTTTTTAAAGGGAACTTTGGTTTTTGTGTCGGGTTTGTTTTTTAATTTTTAATTTAATACTTTTTATAGGTACATACCTACTTACTATAATGTAGATTTTGTTAAGTTGTAAATCCATAGGATTTCGCTTCCAAAAACAATATCAATTCCATTTGATGATGCCACTATCGGCCGGAGTTGTGTTGACGAGAATGGGTGGATTCTGATAAGGCCACATATTGTAACTTTTCAAGGTCTTAGAGGATATGGAAATATTGAAAAAAGAATGTTTTATATCATTTTATGTTGGGCGGTTACAGCACATAAGTTGCAAGGGCGACAGTTGAAAAAGCTGTGGATTACTTAGGTAAAAGTACTTTCGCAAAAGCCCAAGCCTATGTAGCCTTAAGTAGAGTATTTTTACACTACTTAAGGCTACATAGGATTGGCCTTTTTCTTGGATGGTGTAGGAATTTGTGAAATCGACCAAAGGAAACTATTTAATAACCCACATGGCAAATCATCTTTAGCAGAATTTCAAAAACTAAGATGTAGTAATTGATACTCTCACTTGACAATCGGATTTCCATGTTCCAATTTTCCTGAAAAAAAAAAAAAAACTTTACAAAAAAAAAACAACCAAATTCCTTAATATATTAAGGAATTCGGTTGTTTTTTTTTTTGTAAAGTTTTTTTTTTATCAAAGTTATTTTTGCACTACAAAGTCAAAAATAACTTTAATTTCGAAAGTCGGTGTCTTAGGATCTGTATTTAAGATTTTTTTGCCACCGACTTCCGAAATTAAAGTTATTTTTGTAAAAAGTTTTTATTGTTAACTTTTTAGTTATGGTAGATACTTTAATTTAATCGCGTTATTCGTTCATTTGTCGCGCAAATACGTAACGCAAATTTAAGACTTATATAGTTTTTACATGGACCCCATTATCAACTGCACACATTCCAGCCGATTGGAGTTTCAACTCCAATCGGCTGGAATGTGGTGTCACTCAGTTAGCCTGTGATGTGTGTGATGGTAGCGTCTGAAGCAAGAGTCCCGACTCCTATTCACCCAAAGCCAGCAGGCGGGCGCGCTCAGTAATATTGATAGAAGTATAAATGAGTTTATTCCGTAGTAAGGTGCAGAGTGGCTCATCCCATTGTCAGTGCAAGACCGTGCCGTGTGATAATCCGTAGGCGCTGGATTTACTCTCCTGGGCTAAAACCACAGAAATCTAAATAATTATTTAGATTTCTGTGGCTAAAACGTATCTAGAGAGTAGGAATTCTGCTACGGCTCTACTAACCTCTTTCAAGCACCGGAAAGAGTCAGTCTTGAACTTGTTTTGAAAGAGAAAACTCAAAAGGAAAGAGTTGTTACTTTTTTGTACAGTTTTGAAGAGTACTAGTTATATGAATAATTTTACTGAACTTTATGCATTTATTTTTATGGTGACAAGCACGGTTAAAAGGTCATCCTCAGCCGAAAGACGCCCACTGCTGGACATAAGCCTCCCCCGATTTGGGGAGATTTACCATAATCGCCACGCTTGGAAGGCGGGTTGGCGATCGCAGTATGACGGTAAAATGCATAGAGTACGCTGCTGCCCATTCTCTAGTAAGTAAATAAGTCCCTCAGTCGCTAGTCGCTTCTTACGACACCCACGGGAAGAAATGGGGTTAAAAGGTAAAAATATTAAAATAAAATAATTACATTTTCTTTGACGTGTGAAACTGACTTCCAATTTGTGTCTAATAGAAATAATTTATTTCAATAACATACAAGTAGTAGTAAGTAGTATTAATATAACCACATAAATCTTAAAGATAAGCTAAACTAAACATACAGCATCGCTAAAACGAACTAGCGGCGAGTGTTTGAGTGATGATTCAGTCAATTTGTTTATCTGTAATAATTATTGGACATTCCATTATTTTGTCCAGATATGGATAGGACTGTGGGTTCTCTGCATGGCTTGGTGAGGGCATCCCTGCAGAGCGTCATACCGACGACGATGAAATGGATCACAACGATGAGCAACGCTGATCCCGCCGCCAATAGTATAGTGCTGCCAGGTTTTGACCAGTCCAGCATTGGGTAAATCCAGACCGTGCCAAAGCTAAACAAAGATAAAAAATAATTAGTTTTTTTCCTAAAAATTCTATAAAACAGCGTCAGTGGTAATAACAGGAAAATTGTAGTTTTTCTTAACTCTTTTTCGATGACATACGAGTATATGGTTACAACAAACCTACTATAAAAGTTATTTTAGGATTTTCCAATCGATGATAAATAATATAGGTTCGGCACTCACGGACTAAGTCCACCGGCGAAGTAGTAAATTACGCTGAAGAGCATATAGACAATTCCAAGGATGAGAGGAATGTAGAAATGCATCAGCCTGGTGGGGTGACGCGAGGAGATCAGCAGACAGAACATCATCACGGAGTTGATGCCGTGCACGAATACATCCAGCACGGGGTCCAAGGCGTAGTCAGCTTCGACTGAGACAAGGCAGACAAAGAGAGGATGGTAATTATACAGAATATTGAGATATTAGTCAAGTAACCCGGGCGTTTTATATTATGTGTCACAAAGTGTGTCATAATAATTAAATGTAATAACGTAATAATAATAATTATAACGAGTATACAACTGAGTCGTTATAGTTGGTTTTCAGAAAAAGTACTTCTCCCACCTTTTCAGAGAAAACCGATCTTTACTCCAATAAGTTGAAAGTTAAAGTTATACCCACCTTTATACCAAATACCTACACATGTACCTACATCGGTACGTGTAATACACGTAGAAACACGTGTGCGTAGGTAGTACATTTTAAATTTATTTCGTTAATTAATACAAAACAATCTACATCGGTACTTTTGCCATAAAAGTTGCCAAATTGTAACGTTTTATAAGAAATCAGTCAGCGTGAAAGGTTACCCGTAGCTATTTGTACATATCACTTAATGATGATTTAAAGAATATTCGGAGCACTCACTCGTCATGTCAGTGAGCATGGTCCAGTAGAAGGCTGTGATGAAGAACGCTACAGAGATGGTAGCGTTGAAGAATGACCAGTAAACCTTCACCAGCGTTGTCGGATTTGAATCTGAAATCATGGAGAAGATAGGATTTTCCCATAACATAACATCACACCTCGTCTTCCCGAAGAGTTGGGCTGTAGTAGGAACACCCACACTTCGCCAGCTTCTTATAGCCCCATGGAATGGGGGGCGAGCCTTTTGCCATCAAATGGACATAAATCCAAATTTTGGGCTGCTATTGAGAAATTCCAGATAGAAACCTTGATAGGATGTATTTACACAGTAAGCGACTAAGTGACTTACTACAGAATGAGCAGCAGTGTTCTCTATGCCACCATACTGCGATCGCCAACTCGCCTGCCAAGCGTAGCGATTATGGCAAAAACATATTTGTGTTTCATTTGTCTTAAATTGCAGGCCGACAATACTACCTATATAGTTATTGATATTACCTGCATGGTCTTACATCGCCTACAAAATATTTGAATTCGGTGTATTTTAGGTACAATAATGGTTGCTCAATTTTCTTTGTCTAATCGTACTTGTGTCATTCGGGAGAGCATAAAGGGGAAACTGGTTTTATTATTCTTGATTCCACAGGAATCAACTATTTGGAACAGTGCACCTAGCTTCTGACATTTCATAAGTACCCTTGTAGGTTTATCGATATCTATACTTAATAATATTATAAAGCTGAAGAGTTTGTTTGTTTGCTTGTTTGATTGAACGCGCTAATCTCAGGAACCGAAGGTCCGAATTTAAAGATTCTTTTTGTGTTGGGTAGCCAATTTTTCGAGAAAGGCTATAAGTTACATAACATTACGCTACAACTAAGAGGAGCGGAGCAGTAATGAAAAATGTTGCAAAAACGGGGAAAATCACACGGGTAGGCAATTCCACGCGACGGGAAGGGTCGGGGGAAGAAGAAATTTAACGCGGACGAAGTCGCGGGTAGAAGCTAGTGTGAAATAAAAATATTTTGATTTCATTATGGTTTCAAAACTCACAATCAAAAGTCATTATTCAAATTAGGCTGACGATCAGCACTTTTAGAACTTCAAAATTACACAAGACAGTCCCCCAAAAAGCCCGCCCTTCATCACTTCCTAGTGCTTTAGCTGGGAAGAAGAAGTAACAGGTATGAAATCATCAACACTCACATCTATCTATACTTATAATAAAACTGTAGAGAGGTCAATTCTGTACATTGAATATACATTCAAAATTAATATTGGAAGATGAATGGTGATCGATACTGATGCCAAAAATGCAATCAGTAAATTTTTTGTCTGTCTGTCTGTCTGTATGTGCACGCATGGGTTAAAAACTACTGAAGGGATTTTAACAAAACTTAGTACGATTATAGTCCATACTCCTGGGCAGGTTATAGGCTATATATCATAACGCTAAGACACATAGGAGCTAAGCAGTGACGATACCCGCGGGATATTTTCCGACCTCCACGCGGGCGAAGCCGCTGGCAAAAGCTAGTACTTATAATAAAACTGTAGAGAGGTCAATTCTGTACATTGAAAATATATTCAAAATTAATATTGGAGGATGAATGGTGATCGATACTGATGCCAAAAATGCAATCAGTAAATTTTTTGTCTGTCTGTCTGTCTGTATGTGCACGCATGGGTCAAAAACTACTGAAGGGATTTTAACCAAAATTGGTACGATTGTAGTCCATAGTCCTAGGCAGGTTATAGGCTATATAACATAACGCTAAGACACATAGGAGCCGAGCAGTGACGATAAATTTGAAGCAAGTCGGATGAAAATGCGCTTTCGAGCTACAAAAAATAACCTGGATTAACACATAGGCTACTTTTTATCCCGGTAGTATGTTCCCGCGGGATAATTTCCGACCTCCACACGGGCGAAGCCGCTGGCAAAAGCTAGTTATACCTAAGTATGACGATCAAAGCTTCCTTTTTTGTGTAACGGTAGCCCTATATCCCGTGCATTTTAAAACATTGGCTAATTATCGGCTGGTAACAAACAACATTATAATCAGCCAATATTGTTCCCACTGCTGGGACGCCGGCTTTGTCTCGGTGAGACAGTAGGCCGTAATATACCACGCGGGCCCAGTGCAGGTTGGGAGGTCACATTTGTTCGAATTTCTGGTTCTAGGATATGCCGGTTTCCTCACCATGTTTTCCTTCACCGTTTTGTCTAACACATAACGTCACGCCTGAATCCCGGCGGCAGTGTCCCTAGAATGTTTATTACATTTCTGTAGGCCTATTAAGCACAGGCGTAAATCTGTCATAAGTGTTTATTTGCCTCAAACGTGGTATAAAGTTGTAAGCCTGGTTTTGATATAATATCCTGTGTGTGTGTGTTTAGCTAGCCATACATAATATTGCATCAGTATGAGTAATAATAAATCAGGAGTCTAACATTTAGCCTAGTGTTGTAATTATCCTAAAAGGAACGCAGCGGTGTTTCGAACGTAAACGAGGAAAAAGGAATATGTAAGGATTTGAGCAGGTGGCGTTCTGTAGTTTCTACGTACCGCTATGGGCAGAAGGCGTGAGTTTATTTATATAAGGTGTATCTATTCATACACGAAATATTTTAAGAGGTACACCTGTAGGTGGTAAAGAAGCTACAGCAACGAAAAAAAAAATTTTCTAAATGTATTTTTTTTCAAAATTTAATATTTATAAATTATTTGACGCACATAAGAAATACTGGCGCAGTGGCGCCTTCTTATTTTTTACGGCCCGAGACACCGCGGCCATGCTCGTGCCGTCCGGTCACCGCCCTCGCAGCGTCAGGCGGACCATTCATAGAATTTGGAGTAAAGGTTTTATGCAAAACGTCTCAAGCAGTTTTACAATTATAATAATTACGAAAATTCAAAAACGCTTAGATAAAAAAATTCTATTTGCTTCTATAGCTTCTTTACCACCTACAGGTGTACCTCTTAAAATATTTCGTGTAAGAAGATACACCTTATACAACATTAATTTTTGTTTATGCGAAACCCGAAACACGGGTCTAGTATTTTTATGTAAAGAATCTATGAAAAAAATTTCAAAACTGTATCATTAATAATCACAAAGTTATAAGCTTGATAAATTACCTGGTTGTCCACGCAAAAACATATGCAAATCACCACAAACAGCTAGTGTACGTACCATCTCCGTGTAATGGACGTTTGAATACGAGAAAGACATGATAATTTTAAAATCGAAACAAAACACTAAGGCCCGCGACTTGGAAGCGTAATTAAATATTTTTGGTACAAAATATAACATGGTGTAAAAATTATTGGAATCGATTCAGTTACTGATTCTGAACAAACTATATTCAGGTTTCGCATATACTAAAAATAATCAGGCAAATTTAGGTAGGAATAAGTGACACAACAAAACCTACCAACAAAAAGTGCTCTCAGAACTTTACTTTCATCATCATAATTTCAGCCGAAAGACGTCCACTTTGCTTCGTCATTTCGACGAAAATATTTAGGGCCCGATCACACGTACCACAACCACACCACATTGCAGTGACAAAATGTGGGCAAGCGGTGACTACGTGTGAATATTGTCGCTGCAGATTTTTGTTGCGATGGAGTAGACACAAAAGTTCGATGTGGTTACGTTGTGGCTATAGTGTCTGCAGACAGGCAGATCGACTGCAGCTTTCGTAGACGAAGAGGTTGTTTTCGCGATGTGGCCGGCTGCTTTTCCGCGGCCTCGCTGGTGGTTGTATTATGGCTGTGACGTGGGTTTGATGTGGGCCGTATCGCCCACACGGTTGATTTTGAAGTAGGCCGTCAAAATCAAACGTATGGTCTAAATGTGTGAATAAACTATTGATTCATGCAAATTAGCGCCTGTCCACGTCTATTTGTTGCACGTGTGGTTGTGGTACATGTGATTGGGTCCTTCATCTCAAGTCTTAATCTTTTTAGGTACCTCGGACGGGATTTTTCAAGAACCACAATTAATCACCTTGCCTTCGGTTATTCTTAATTAGTCATTGTGATTATTTAAATTTTATCAGCTCAATGAATGTAATCCACATTATCTACAATGTCTAGAAATAGTGAATATTATCAATATGATTCATTTTTTAAGAGTAAATTCCAATTTGTAATTTTTTCCTTCCCTCACTTAGTAACCACATGACGACGATGAACAAAAGAACACTATCTTGGATAGTTTGGGTACAGTCAACCGCATGGTAGTTCTGACCATTTCACATTGATAACGCCCTCATAGCGTAGCAAAAAGGGAAATTTTTGTATAGTTAGCACTGATGTGCAGTTGACTGTGCCAACATCGGGTCATCAACTTCATGTTTCTATAATGGTCTGCAGTGAACTAAACAACTAACATCTCATTACAACTGAACCTCGAAATGATAGTAAAGAAAATATTATGGGTCTTCTTGCAAGATATTAAATCATCATCATCAGCATCAGCTTATAATGTTGCTGTTGTTGAGCAGTGGTGATGAATAATTTACACAAAGTAAAGCGCCTGCTTGGGTTCGAACTCACGACCTACTACTTGTAAGTCGCGGCCGTTACCACTGAGCCACATACTGCTCAGATTTTAGATATCAAATACTGCACCCTAATTGCGTAACACGCTATTAATCGAAATTTAATCATTTTGAAGCTTATTTGTCATACATTCTTCATATGTTCGAAATAGTTGTTTGCTTAGCAACGTAAACAATGTCATGAATGTTGTAGAACTGAAAAAATTAAAGCGATTGATTCCTACTAATAGTGTAGGTATTACACAACTACCCTCTAATCTGAGAGAACAATACTCAACGTCAACTTTTATTCATAATTCACGCACACACTGCTAAACTGTTCGAAATAAATGAATTAACAGGAACATAGGTTGAAAAATCACCTACTTACTTTTAACTAGCTTTCCTACTTTATGATACCCTATAATGATTTTTTTATTTCAAGCAACATTTTAGTATACTGGGATATAATTACTTATCCTTAAATTGGTTTTAATTTCGTAAGGAGAAAAACATACTTAGTGCGGTTAGTTAATATTTTTTTTTATGTTATCGTTATAAAAAAATGGACTTACCCGGTCCTTTGAGGAACTCCACAACGGAAACAGCCAACGCCAATGCTGAAGATATGGTGTTAAAAAGCAACCCCCAATGTGTCATGAAAATAAACCAGTGTCCGAATGACATTTGTGCTTGAGTCATGAGGACCATGGACGACACTAAAATACTTAAACATCCTATAAATATTAAAGTTCTTATAAACAGCAACGGCCAGCAAGAACGATTCCTTTGCCAACTACATAGACAAAAGTCTGACAAATCTTCATGTTCTAACGAAAACATGTGTAATCGAACCTCCTTTTTGAAATATCTTTTCACTTTATCGGCCATTTTTCACAAATATTATTTGATTTAATTTATCCAGACGATATCGAGCGAGCGTGACAACTGTGGACTGCGAACAGGCGCGGGCGCTGTTATCTCTGATTACTTTGTGATTGTGTGCTGTCGATGATCCACCCATACATTTTAATAGATAACAATAGAACAATGACGTCTTGATTACATTAAAATATTAGTCAATGAAAAAGTAAAGTAGGAAAGTATAGTAGAACGTCCCTTTGCTGATATAACGGAGGTGCGTCATCACTGATCAGTCATTACTGTCCACGGTCGTTTGTTCCAAACATGAGCTTCTTACACTGAATGAAATACTGAGTACTGAGTAAAGTCTCCTCCCTACGTGGTGTATGCCTTAGCATATACCACGTAGGGAGGAGACTTTTACTAAGAATTACAAAACTGATGCACTGACAAAATAAATCTCAAATCCAATTTTATCTCGTCTATCAGCAAAATTGTACAGATTTTTCATGCACTCAGAAGGTAACCACCAATAAGTAACCTGGGGGTAAATAATATCTCTTAAATAAATTCAAATATTTAATTAAACTGTTTTTATTACGTTGTTTAGAGTTTAAACCACAGAAATCTCTATCTGTGCTTTCTAAATTATTTACAAACCATTAATCATAAAAGGCAAGTAGCCTACTTACGTCCAAAACTTAAAGAACTAAAATCACAGTGCGCTTTGATTATTAAAGTAAAAATATGTTATTACCTTTACAGGTATAAAATGAGGATCATAAAATAAAAACATTATTTTTACGTTTAAGTTACATAAATCATTCAGACGATTTACAAAATGTTAGTCTGTTTAGCGCTACTTAAGTACATACAATAATATACCAACACATTTCCGTAAAAAAATTAAGCTTATTTAGTTAAATTATATCACATTTTAATACACCACACACCCAGAATAGTTTATTTACACTCACACAATCTCACTTGATGAAATCCTTACAAAGAGAAGATGTCATACAGCCTATCCTTGGGAGGTGTCATGGCCAGTGTTGCTAGAGTGATTATGTCTAACAGATATTATAAGGTCATTGCGCGCTGTGTTAAGGTGTGAATGCATCGTTGTAGACCCCTGCGGGTTCTCCGAGGCGTCTCTTGGCGATGGCGTCTCGTGCTGCGGCGATGCCCACTGTCAGCAGGTGCATGAGAGCGAGGAACAGCGCTGTCAGTGTGATCACCACCATCGTCTGCTCCGGCTTGGACCAGTCCACCACGGGATAGATGAACGGGTTACCCCATCTGGAAGAAGAAGATATCATCATTTGATTAATGGTTTCATGTAAACTAGTGGACGCCCGGTTGTCGAAATGAGATCATATTTTTAAAATATTAGCTTTCTGCACTCCTTCTCCATATAAAGTTTAACTGTGCCAAATTTTATACTCCTCCGTCTGCGTTATTTTCGCTAAAAGGGGTACAGACTTTTTGCTTTATATTGTGTAAATAAGCGACTTCAAATCAATACGAGTTATCTGTGGATATTAGGGGCCATTTTTATTCGGATGATTTGATAAGCTGATAACGAAGGGATTAACTTAATCTATAGATAAGCTTGTGTATGATTTCCGGGACAAAAGTTCTATGTGTCAATACGTGACAAAAAGTCACAGTTTCTGTGAACTAAGGTATTCCAAGGCAGAAACCCAAATTACTTGGGCTTCTGTCAAAGCAGAAACATTAAAAAGGTTTACCAAAATATATTTTTTTAGGTAGTAAAAACTAATCCAAAGCCGAGAGCTTTAATTGCGCAAAACATAAAAACGACAGTCAAGGTATCCATGTTTTAAAAGTTAATTATCACACAGCACGACCTCGTTTTCCAGATTTAATTTATTTTGACTTAGATATTAGTTATATTCTCATTAAACTTTTTGTAATTATTCGCGTTGATTTAATTATCATGTAAATATTTCAATTAACAAATAAATATCATTACTAACTAGGTAATAAAATAAAGAATATCTTAATATAACGTCTATGTATAAAGCTTTATTATTTATTTAATTAAATGTTGTACGTTCATTGGTGGTTTATAGTGAGTTAGTAAGAAGTATTTAGTGATAAGCATCTCGATCTTAGTACAGAAACTATCTCAGTCTGAGCAACGAGCAAGGTCGTTCTCACGGTGTGAGATTTATTTTATCTCTTTTGTTTGTGGCATTTGTTGTGAGAAAACAGAGTATGAGTTGTTTAGTAAATAGTACCGAGCAGTGGTGGCCTAGTGGCATCGGCCCCGACTTAGGAGTTGTAGGTCGTGAGTAAGTACATAGGCAAGCACTTTATGTATTCAATCTCATTGTTACTGCTCAAACGGTGAAGGAAAACATTGGGAGGAAACCGGCATGGCTTAGAAACAAAAATTTGAAGACACGTGACATCCAGCAACCTGCAGTGGACCCGCGTGGTGGAATACGGCCCACTTGCTCTCGAGGGCCTCCCCTCGACCTGTGTCTCAGCTGAGGGAACATTATAGGTTATTTATGGTGGCCTAATTCTTTATAAAGTCGTACTTATTTTGTATATTTATCTCAAAATTCAAAAGAAATGTAGAGTCAGGGGATATACAAGTATATTCGAAACATTTATTGACGAAATTTTCTGGACGGGTTTTTAATTAAGATATAGTGTATTTCTTGAAGTTATGGACACCTCCTATTTTACTGATAAATAAAATGACATGTAAAGTGGGATAGGAACTGAGTTTTTTTCAATGAAAGTTAAAATGTAGAGTTATGCCAAATCAATTTAAAATATCGAATAGAACATCAAGAACATTGCAAATAAGTTCAGTTCGATGCACATAAACCTGTCTTTCCGTGTATGTACACATACAATAAATGAACTGTTTATTCAGTTGTTATACCGATGTCTGCAAAGTTCAGAAAAATATTCAATTTTGATATTTGTGCCTACGTATTTGTTCCACGATGCCATTGAATGCACTGATCTCGGTATGTAAAGGGCTTTGTTTGTATTTAGCAAACACTTCTACTTCAAACTTGGGTACATGTTTGCGGTTTTGATAAATATAGCCAAGGCTTTACACGCGTATCGTTGGAGGACGGCGCACAAAACTGCGGTCGTTCACATTTTGTGTGAGTAACATGCACGATGTTTATAAATAAGTACTATAATTTGCGTATAGGTTTGGTAACAAATAATCTCTGTTATTTATTTGAGTTTACTATAGATTTGCAATCATATTGGTTTATGATAGATATTGGATGCAAAATAAGAGGTTCAATTTATTTTTATTTGTAATCATACTTTAGGCAGGCCGTATAGATCTACAAATAGATTTATCACATAACATAAATATCATCATGCCTGTATTCCCTGAAGGGTTAGGCAGAGGTGTATAGAATAGTACTCTTTATAGTACACCCACATTTCGCTAGATATGTTTAAGTCCCATGTAATATGGAGAGAGTCTATTGCCATTTACCGAACACAACTCCAGACTACGGGCTGCTACTGAGAAATTCCAGGTGGAAAAACCCAATTACACTTTGCCCGACGCGGGAATCGAACCCAGAACCTTATACTCAGCAGTAGCAGTTGCGAAAAGCTTCAGGGGCTTATCTTAAAGAGTGCGTTCTTTTACGTCTGTATGTAATTCAGCAATACCACACATTATCATCAAATTCACAGTTTCACACTCAGTTGTGTTTTATTGTGCGCGTGGGACATAAACATCAAAATATATTCATTGTTATTCTCCTGTTCACAGTTCAATTGGGAAATACGTGTTAAATGAGTACCGACCGGATACTAAACGTGAGATCGTTGTATTTACTTTTATCATATTCATATCTTATGCCCGAAAATCGTGTGTATTTCTCACGTGGCGCAAGTTCAGCTTGTAACCAACATTTTCCACTACTATGAGGCAATAATAGATCCCAATAAAGTTTTACGTTCCCATACGATTTATTGCGATTAAATTTTATTGTTAGTTGTCTTATTTACGGGTGAGGCCAGCCAATGGTGCGTTTATGAAGGAAATATAAAATTAAATGATTTCCTCTCCTCTTCTTGTGAGTCTTGAGAAATAGAGACAGAAACACAATGCTAACCCATCATCGGTTGCAGAGAATAAATCTTATAGAATTTATCTGATTTAGTAGGGAGGGACATAACTTATCTTAACACAACTGGCAACTATTTATAAGGTATTCGGTAACATCGCTCCGTGGATGTCCCCAAATCATAAACATTAATCCAATATGCGTAGAGGTATGCCATGTCATGCGCATGTACAAGTTCTGCATACTAATCTAAGGTTTTTTGGAATTGATTGTTTCCTCTTGTTTTATTGTCCCCGAAATCGGAAACAAGGTAAAGCATCTAAGGTGACATAAATTCGTATAAATGTGTCACCTCTGCCATCGGCCTTGCGTGTTATGGCGCGTATTTGAGCGTTACGACGAATCTTTGACTTAATAATGCTTTCTGCCATAACGAACGTACGCGCAGACCGAATAATATGGCGCGGGGTTCTTCGACGTACTGCCCAGCGCCAAGAGTTCAAAATCGATCAGTGTGTTTTTTCGACGTGTTGGGATGCACTCTGTTGGATTTTCATTGTTCGGTTCAACACCGAGGGTTGAAAATCTAGTGCACGATAAAATCCCGCTACGATATTTTAACGTCCGTGGTCTAAGTGATGTCATTCCACATAATACTTATGAACTTGAATATTATGCTCGACTGGGTGACCATCGACCTTTTGCCGCACTGACTCTATTGGTCGTGTGTCAGTTAGATGTCGAGGCTCTAACATTACGACATTAAAATAAACAATCTCCGAACCAGCGGAACAATCAATTAGAACATTATATTTTGATCTTGAACTTTAACGTTGTGATGCAAGCGTAGTAACATGGTTACGAAAATGTCTGATTTGAGGGCTATGTCTGTAATTAATTATATAATATTTATTAGGGCTTGATATTTGTTCTATTGGGCGCAAGCTCTACTGCTGGTTCTGGGTTCGGTTCCCGGGTTAGACAAACCGTTATTGGTTTTTCTCAGTAGCAGCCCCGAGTCCGGATTGATGGCAGTAATTGTTCCGTGTGGTGCCGGACGTAAACTATACCACCACCCGATTTCTTTCCGTGGGTGTCGTAAAAGGCGATTTAGGGTAAGTCAGTCGCCTTTTACGACACCCAGGCCACGGAGAATGGGCAGCAGCATTCTCTATGCATTTTACCAACATACAGCGATCGCCAACCCGCCTGCCAAGCGTGGCGATTATGGCAAATCCCTTCAAATTGGGCGAGGTCTATGTCCTGAAGTGGACGTCTTTCGGCTGAAATGATGAGTGCCGTCAGGCAATCTATTACATGGGCTTAAACAAAAAGTGGTGAATTGTGAGTGTACTATACGTAGGGCGCTAAATAAATTTTGTCGTACTTAAAATGAACGCAACCATTTGTTTATTTGAGGTTAGATTTGTAAACGAAAACTAACCTCAACAATAACAATATAAGTTTTGTGGCGAAAAGTAGCTCGGCAGCATTTTGAAGATTTTTTGAAAATTTAAATTGACTGATTTCACACGTCGCGGCATTCGTGTTATAATCTTATATAATTTTAAGCGTGGCTTAACCAAACAAGAGTGTTTCAAAGAAATGAGTGGTGCATTAGGACAAACGTGTCCATCTTTAAGAACTATAGAAAGATGGTTTATTCAGTTCAATCGCGGCAATTTTAGCTTGGAGGACGATTCAAGGCCGGGTAGGCCAATAGAAGTAACTACCGACAAAAACATTGAGGCAGTGCGAAAACTATTAGAGGAAGACCGACATATAACATATCGACAGATCGAAGAAATCCTGGACTTAACTGCACCAACTGTTCATCAAATTCTTCACGACTATCTAAAAGTACGGAAACTTTGTTCACTCTGGGTGCCACACTTGATTACTGACGAGTTAAGGGAACAACGTATGAATTGGTGTCATAAAATGTTAAAAAAAATTGATGGTGGCCAATCTAAGTACGTGAACTCAATCGTTACATATGACGAAATTTGGCTCTACTATTTCGATGTGCCTACTAAATCCCAGAGTAAAGTATGGTTATTTCAAGATGAAGATCCGCCGACGTCTGTCAAAGCGTCCCGATCGGTTAATTTTATAGTTTAAAAACAATAAAAAAACACGCTTTTATAAATGCACGTAAAAACCAAAAACTTAATCGTGGTCAAAGTTCATTACAAGACCTTTCTAACAAGTCCAAACACGGCTATGATACGATATTCCATCATGGAATGCCAGTGCCTATCTTCCGGCTTCATCATCAGACTTTGAAACCTAATCGTGGTCAAAGTTCATTACTAGACTTTTCTAACAAATCCAAACACAGCTATGATACGATGTTCCATCATGCAGTTCCAGTTCATATCGTCCGGCTCCATCATCAGATCAGTTCGACAGTACCATATTATTGTATTGTCATCAGAACTACATACAGCTGGCAATTTTCATGACGCTACGATCCTTGGAAGATGGTTAAATTAGTTACCTTAGATTCCATTACATAGTTAGTTACATACAGGTCGACCTAATAAAAGCGTGTTAAAAAAAAGAATGGTGGCTGTATTTTTCACTAAAAAGGGAATATTATCTACTATAGTACTTGATAAACAGAAGACTGTAACAGCTATTTGGTATACGGAAAAATGTTTGCCTCGACTTATAGAAGCGTTGAAAAACGAACGACCAATTTCAAGACTCGACACGTGGTTTCTGCATCAAGATAACGCCCCCGCACATCGAGCTGGCAAAACTGTGGACTTTTTGCATGAGACTGGATTGAAATTACTGGGACACCCTCCTTATAGTCCAGACTTAGCGCCTTGTGACTTTGCGCTCTTTCCTTATGTAAATAAACAATTAAAAGGACGCAAGTTTCGAGACGATGATCAGCTTATAGGCGCATTTGAGGAGATAATCTGTAGTGTTCCAAATGAATTCTGGAGCGAAGTGTTTAGTACATGGTTCGAACGTATGAGGTCATGCATTAACGCCAATGGGCATTACTTCGAAAAGAAGTAATTAGAAAAGGAGTAAGACAAAATTTATTTAGCACCCTACGTATAACCTCTGCCTAGTCCTTCGAGGGGAATACAGACGTTATGTGATATAAAGTAAATATAACCATAAAATGAGTTCTTACTCTAGCATTAGAATAAACATTTAATGTGCGACAAGAGTTCATAACCTTCTGAGGTTTTCATAAAGGTCGCCAAAACGACTAAAGAGATCTTAAAATAAACAAGTGTTTATTTTAAAACATCAAATTGAGTTTTTATGTAGATCACGTGTGATTTCGTCATGTCAAATAATGTTTATCTAATACTTGTTGAGGTCTTTTGAAGGTAGCATTGATCTTTTAATTGGTGTGAAGGTATCCTTCACACATATGAACGTGGTTTACAAGGCAGACTGACAAGAAAATGGATTGTAAATTGACAAAACGATTTCATTACTTATAGCTACCTATATGTATGTCTTATTTGTTCATGAAACAGGCACATAGGCCTGGCCATCACGCCCCTTACTCCTAGCTATATGCTCTGCCCCTATTACGATCCATTTATATTCCTTTGTTACATCATTGCCGGTATTTAAAGGGTTCTGAATTTCTATGATTAAAGTCTAATTTGATATAATACATAATTATATTATTATACAACCATCTCTCAATGTTTATGCACCCAAGCGTTCATCGTCGGATCCAGGTAATGACTGAGGAGAGTATGTATACACAGCGCAGCAGAACACGACGCCATCAACATTACGTGTTTAGTTAGAGTTTCAGATTTGTTTTATACAATATGTATTAGTTTATAGTTATTGTTTTTATGCTTATTTATGTATTGGGTTTTCATGGGCCTTAGTTGGCTGAAATAAAGGATTGTATTGTATTGTATAGCATGAGCGACTATCTGGTAAGATTAGTCGGATACTAGAGGTAGTAAAAATAGTTGACTTACGGGTCTTGTCCGCCAGCGAAATAGTAGATGACACTAAAGAGCATGTAGGCACCGGCGAAGTATAGCGGCTGCATGATGTGCATCAGGCGGGAGGGATGCGCCGAGCAGACCAGCTCCACCAGCATTACCGCGGAGTTGACACCGTGCAGCATCACGTCCAGGACTGGGTTCGGCGCGAAGTTTATTGTGTTAGCCGCTGGAAAACATATAACATGATACATTGAGAGAAGATATTTTTATTTTGAAAACGGCGTTTCGCTTTCGGTAAAATTGTTCATGTTTTGCTGTTGGAAACATTCATGATTGTAATAGGTATATCTATTATGCTGTGAAAGTCAATGTCCAATACCAATACCTCTTGTTCGGAGTGTATGTTCGTGTTGACTCTATAGCAACATTCACGGTCGGTAATATTGCCTACAGTCACGACCATAAATATATTACTATGAACAACTCGACAATGATATCTGATTTCATGATTTAGTCATTACTATATGACAGCAAATAATATATTTGATAATTAGTGGAAGACATATTTGTATGTGCCAGCGTAAATGTTATAAATTGAAAAATGTCTGGCGACATTAATTTATGCCGCCAAAGTGATGTCAGATATTTTCGATGACAACGAAGTATCATATTCTTCTGAATAATGTCAGATATCTTCGATCATAACTAAGTATCACATTCTTCTGGATTTAACTGGGTAGATGATATGTCTGTTCCAATGCTATATGCATTGGCACCAATTTTTCAAGCCGATGCAGTTCCTATCCTATATTTTGGCGCCGCATGTCTCGCCAGACAGTTTTGGTGTTCCTTCGATGGAACGTAATTGTTACATACATACAATCACGCCTTTTTCCCATGGGGGTAGGCAGAAACCACGGAACGCCACCTGCTACGATCTCTACACACTCCTTTTGCCTCTTTAAGGTTCATACAATTGGTCATACACACACGCCGGTTGCGAGTACTACGCACCTGACCTTTCTGAAGAACATCACCTATAAGGTCACTATATGTCCTCCTAGGGCGTCCCCTCCCGATGTTTCCACTCACATCTGCCTTGTAAATACCTTTTGTGAGTCGTCCTTCATTCATCTTCTCAACATGACCAAACCATCTAAGCATACTTTTTTCAATTTTTGTCACTACATCTTCTTTTAAACCACACCGTTCTCTTATCACATCATTCTTCAGCCTATCATTCATAGTCACACCACACATGCTTCGCAAGGAACGCATTTCCACAGCATTTATTCTACTTTCATGCTTCTTTTGCCACACCCAACATTCACTCCCATACATAAGCGTAGGCACCAGTACACCATTGTGAACAGCCAGTCGAGCCTTATTGGACATCAATTGGTTGGTTACAATTGCATGTAAAGCACCATTTACTTTATTTCCCGCATTCACTCTTCTTTCCACATCTTTATCAATCTTTCCATCCCTTGTAAACAAACTTCCCAAATATACGAACTCACTTACTTGCTCCACATTCTTATCATTTATTTTCACATCACACACCGATACGTTCTCTTCTCTTTCAAACACCATCACCTTCGTCTTATTCACATTTATATTCATCCCTTTCATCTTAAATGCTTCATCCATTACAGTCACCATGTCTTGTCTTGTTCTGCTGACGATGCAAGTAGAACTTGATCGTCTGCGTAGAGAAGGCATTTGACAGGCAACTCACTCATTGTCAATCCACACTCACCCTCTTTCAAATCTGTCAGACAACTATCCATGTACAGTCGGCCAAGAAAGTGGTGTACCACCCTAAGGTTGAATATCGCTTGCAGATTCATAGGTGATAAAGATTAGTTTCGCTTGCAGATCGATCTGACAACTTCTATTGCTGTCTTTATCTGATTATTGATAACGACTATTACTGTTTGTAACGTGACAGCTGTTCTTAGTTTGAACTTGATGGAACCAATGACGTCGTAAAATCAACGGCGGGGGGCTGTAGATTTTGATGATAAAATTGTATCTACAAATTCAGAATTGTAATCAACAAGTTACATAAAATTGTAAAGGCACAAGGCGAATCCACAAACCTACAATTTCTGTAAACTTGTAATTACAATATCAATAAAAAACAAGCTAAAAATAGATTTATCCTTTTATTAAATTTCTACAATCAATTTTAAAATACTTATAACAAACAAAAACATAGCATATATAGTAATATTTAGAAGATATTGAATTTTTTTTAAAATTAGAAACGGGTGTAACCGCCGTTGGCCTCTATAACCTCTAAAAGACGAGACCTCATTGAACCAACAAGCCGTGAGCAAATATCGGTTCCCCGCATTTCCTCCCAATTATAATTACAGTGACTAATAAGAGCTTGTTTGGTTCTTTCATTTTGATGCGACCATCGTTGGACCATAAGGCCCCAAAGATTTTCTATTGAGGTCCGGCGATCTTGAGGACCACTGAATTACCCTTACGTCAGTGTGTGAACGAAACCAGGCTCTTACGATCCTCGCATTATGAATTGAACAATTATCTTGAACAAAATCAAATTGTGGCACTTCGTTCTCCGGGTAAACATTACGGACTGTCGGTAGCATTGCATTCGGAAGCACGTCGATATAATTTACAGCCGTCGCTCGAGGAGGTAGAGAACACAATTCTCCTACACCATCCGCACTCATCCAGCCCCAAATATTTACGGAAATTCGACCTGATTCTCTATTTGGGATTACATGATCATCTTTATACCGTGTTGAATTATATCGCCAAAGGTGAAGACGTCCATGCTGACTGGATTTAAACGTTTTTTCATCACAAAACACTGTATTAGACCAATCAAACTCTAAGTGCTCTCTGGCGAAGTTCAGACGAGCAAGTCTGTGAGCATCCGTCAAATATATTTTCTTGGCGTAATGCCTGTGGTGCAACCCCATGTCATGTAGATGATTCCTTATTGTTTGGGCACTCACATCGAACATCTCCGCAAAATGTTTTGTGGGCTTAAAACCATTGATTTCATATTCCCGTCTCATGAATTCTCTATCGTTATTGGAGAGTGCAGGCCGGCGACCACTTCTTCTGTGATCCAACAAACTTCCCTCCTCTCCTTCACGACGAATCCAAAAGCGGACAGAACGCCTCGATATATTCAAATTCCGGGATATCGCACTGATACTGCTTCCCTCATTAAATTGGGCAATTATTTGTGCTCTTTCGGCAATGGTCAAGATGGCAGGCATTGCGATGATTTTATATGCAGTTGATTGAAAAAACACGGAAAATATGTCGATTTTTTGCATATATTTGACAAAATGTCAATTGTCAGTTTTCTTTTTCAAATGGAATTCGGTTGTCTATTTAAATAGTTTTTATTACTTTTGTTTGGAAACATTTCAATTGCTTTGTAGAAACTAATGTCCTTTTCATTTATACTAAAGGTTAAAATGTCATGTACTTATATGTGACATATGACGTATGAATACTAAATACATAGGTTTACGTCATGATAATGTTGTCTCTTTCAGTAATATCTTTTTATAACGAACCTTGTTGTAATTTTCGATGACCGGGAAACTAAATCAAAACTGGTACACCACTTTCTTGGCTGACCGTACAAGTTGAATAGCCACGGTGACGCTACACAGCCCTGCCTAACACCCCTCGAGATGCAAAACCAGTTCGTGTATGCCCCATTTATCCTAACACAAGCACTGGAATCCTTGTATAAAGATTTCAGTGCCCGTACCAAGCGCCAATCCACACCGTACATGGATAGTGTTGACCACAGTTTTTCTCTGCACACACTGTCATAGGCCTTCTACAAGTCAACGAAAGCGCAGTAGACTTTCTTGTGCTTTTCCAGATGTTTTTCGGCTATGCACCGTAGGGAGAAGATCTGATCCATACGCCTATCCCCTCTCTAAATCCTGTCTGCACATCCCATATTTTCTCACCGTAATTGTTGTCACTTGTAAATGACTTCCACAAACGATTAAAATGATAAAATTTATTATTTATGAAACATGAAGATATATATATTATTGCCGACCTGTTCATAGTAATATATGTATGTTCGTGACTGTATATATATGTATAATCACATTAGTCACGTCCAATCGAAGTTTACAGGGATGAATAAAAACCTAGCTACACGCTAGTTTAAACTAATATTGAGGACGAGCAAAGGATGCATGAGCGTAATTTTACTAACTTTAAAATAAACCCACACGCCGTTTTGTTCCCAACGCGCGCTTAACACAGCAAAATATTGGCAGGGTAAGAAAACGTTTCAAAATATGGATAAGTATAAAATCACTATCGGTAAGTAATTAAAACAATTATTGCAAACATTTAGTAAATTATAAATGACAGCTACATTTCGTAACTGTTAATCAAATATTATCAACGCTTGCTTCGATGCAAT
Source organism: Aporophyla lueneburgensis (assembly GCA_932294355.1). Lineage (NCBI taxonomy): Eukaryota > Metazoa > Arthropoda > Insecta > Lepidoptera > Noctuidae > Aporophyla > Aporophyla lueneburgensis. Next base: position 10,423,685 of record OW028739.1, read on the forward strand.
CGCTATACATTTTCAAAATTAGTCTGTTTGAAGAGACAGTTAGGTAGTTGAAAGGTCGATACTGATTTTTGAGTTCAGACTAGATAGTTAACCCGATGGCTACCGTCAGGTATTGCTAACGGATTAAATTGAACCCACTGTTTCGAAATTATTCGGTGCGCTAAAAAAATAATCGATGGGTCAGCGTGGGATAACCATCTAATTTTCAATTAAATAAAATCGAGAAAAAAGTAAAACGGCAACTTACAAGGTCTCAAGATCCCCCAGTAGAACACTGTGATGAGGAAGGCGACGGGAATGGTGATGTTGTAGAGAATCCAGTAAGTCTTCACGTACCATGGTAAGCCGAACGTTGCATCTGTAGATCATAAAACATAGTAATCGAAAAAGGAACCTTGAGCACTGATTATAAGATATATTCAAAGGCTAAGCTGCTTCAATGTCAAAGTGTCTAAGTTTGGAATTAAACGAAAATGTAGTTTGGAATTTTGGAACGAGGTGAACTAAAACCACAAAACTTTGACGTTTATGGCTATTGGATATGCCATAAAAAAACACTACCATTTACCACATTACTGATAAACGTATTGGCCAATACCAGACTTCTAATGCGGCTTGGAAACAACTTTAACTTTCCGGTCCTCAGTGAGGTCTAAGAACTACGAATGTATAATTTTGTGAATGTAATGTTCACATCTTCCGCTAACATTGGTCGCACGGTGGTTCGCGGCGGCAGAACATAACTAATTCGACCGCTCCACTATAGAATGTTAATTATGACCTCCATAAAATGGTTAACATTATTAGAAATGTATTAGTTTACATATACAGGCACATGAACTGGTTATTTAAATATTCGCAGATAGTGCATTATATAGAGTGGGTGAGTGATAGTGAGATAATGTGGAGGCAGCACGTTATGAGACCTCACGCGTCCGACGCGAGGTCGGGCGCACACATTACTACGTGATCCTCTCCGTAGCCACGTGCCAGATATTATTCTATGACGTGACACGAACTGGCCCCCATACATGCTTTAAAACAATAAACCATCTCCTTCATAACTGTCTCAATCAAGGTTTAAAATCAATCCGGCGAATGTAGAGTCATCACACTCATCACTGATTGTTTGTTTTCAACTAGTGATATGTTTGATAACAAACCTACGTGCGGTTTTATCAGAACCAGTATCTTACACGAGTCTAGATTAACATAGAAAAGAAATAGTAAAAGCGTACCAATAGGTCTTTTAAAGTAAGCATATGCTGATACAGCAGTAGCGAAGCCCGTAGTGAGAACGATTAGTAGGAAACCCCAATGCGTTAGGTATATGAACCAGTAGCCAAAATGTGTGTTCAGTGTCAAGGGCACAGCGATAGACGCGAGCAGCACGCACGTCGAGAACAGGAAGAGGAAACCCCTGAGCAGGAGGAGCGGCGCGGCCGAGCGGTTGCCTTGCCAGCTGCTCACGTAGAAGTTGCTCGGCGACGGGTGCTCTAACAGGCACATGCGCCACCCGCACTGCGCCAGCGCACACTTGCCGCACAGCATGGTTCACTATCACCAAACACTTCGCGCTTCACCAACACTAACAAAGAACACTGTACACAATCACTTCCTAGCCGCATTTCCAGACGGTCTTTGTTCTGCGCGTGTTCGTATTGATCCTTCACTATTGTAGATTGCGATAATAACCTTAATTTTATCGGCTCAGTACTTGCAGCGTTCAATAGGACCGATCGTGTACATAGTTAGTGATAAACTAAGCAATGAAAATGTGCTGCAAGCAGTGAAGCGTGAGGACGGCATGGTCTTGTAATAGCACTGTAATGAACTTGTTCCTTATTGGATCGTCAAGGTCTTGCGACATAGATTTTTAATAGCTTCTTGCAATATCGAGTTTTTTGCACCCAGTTAACTTCTTTTCAGCATAATCGAGTCTTATATTAACTGGTCGTTCTTTTTAACATTGATGTTGTAGTGAATTAATTTGCCACTAATGCGGTTAACGTCAGAATGCTAGCGATAAATTGCTAGCGAACGTTCCTGAATTGTTTACACATTCTCCCCGCCACACTTGAAATTTTTCCTGTATCGTGTGTTTTGTAAATGATAAATGATAAATGATAAATGATTTTATTCCTGTAAGTAGGTTTGTACAAACACTTTTACATGTCAATTATATTTTTTTTTTTTTAACTAGATGAGTTCGGCGTTTCCTAACTGACTACTCTGAGAAGAAAGGCCGAAACAAACTCAGAGGTCACAGTCTCTTTTAAAGTCCAGACATAATCTTGTTCACATCATGTGAAGATCATGTAGATTGGTGACTGAAATGGTCTTTTGAAGAAAGAACCACACAGATTGAGTGGACCTGTCCAGTCAGTGCAAGCATTTGTCACTAATCGTTTAGCTCAACTCGGAAGATAAGGAGCCCAACGCTTTGACGAACAGTACCAAAGAAAGGACATTTGGGTAGGCCACATAAATTACTCAAACTGCCAGATCGTGATTACTGAGAACGAAAGAAAAAAAAAATAATTAAAAAAGACCCACATAGTCTTCACATTCACAATAATTAAAACAATACGATACTTTACAAAGTAAATAATCATGTCATTGTATATATAAAAATTATCAATGTCAATGTGTATATAAAAAAAAAGAAACGGATATAATTTTGTTGGTCAGATCATTTGATGACCATGTAGATCGGTGTCTGAAATGGTCTTTTGAAGAAAGAACCACACAGATTGAGTGGACCTGTCCAGTCAGTGCAAGCATTTGTCACTAATCGTTTAGCTCAACTCGGAAAATAAGGAGCCCAACGCTTTGACGAACAGTACCAAAGAAAGGACATTTGGGTAGGCCACATAAATTACTCAAACTGCCAGATCGTGATTACTGAGAACGAAAGAAAAAAAAAATTTAAAAAAGACCCACATAGTCTTCACATTCACAATAATTAAAACAATACGATACTTTACAAAGTAAATAATCATGTCATTGTATATATAAAAATTATCAATGTCAATGTGTATATAAAAAAAAAAAAGAAACGGATATAATTTTGTTGGTCTGATCATTTGATGACCATGTAGATCGTTGTCTGAAATGGTCTTTTGATGAAAGAACCACACAGATATTGCCACTAACTACTCAAACTGCCAGACAATAGTCAAAAGTGAAACAGTGACCCACATAGTCCTCAAATTCTCAATAATCAAAGTAATATTCATACAATTAATATTCATGTCATGTGAAATAATAAAAAAAAGAGTAAAAAATAGCAAAATAATAATAATAAAACAACAGTCAGTGTAGATTTATTGGAGCAGTTCAATCCCAGGCCGTTTTATCCTCAATATAGTCTTTAACAGTATAATAGGCTTTCTGACATAATTTACGCTTTATAAAAGATTTGAATTTATTTAGGCTTAGTTCTTGAATGAGGCTAGGAAGTTTATTATAAAAACGAATACATTGGCATCTAAACGAGCCACCTATTTTCTTGAGCCTGGTCTTAGGAACAACAAATTTTTGTTTGTTTCTAGTATTGACATTATGGATATCACTGTATCTTTTAAAGAGATTAATATTTTTATGTGCAAACAGCAGATTTTCATAAATGTACTGAGAAGGCACAGTCATTATATTAATCTCTTTATATTTGTCTCTGAGTGAGTATCTGGGACTTAATTTATAAATCGAACGAATTGCCCTTTTTTGTAAAACAAAAATTGTCTGAATATCGGCGGCATTTCCCCACAGCAGAATACCGTACGACATCACGCTATGAAAATAACTAAAGTAAACTAAACGGGCTGTCTCTAAATCAGTTAAATCACGAATTTTTCTAACAGCGTATGCTGCAGAGCTAAGTTTTTTTGACAATTTATCTATATGGGGGCCCCATTGAAGCTTGGCATCCAGAGTTATGCCTAAGAATACTGTGGTATCTTCGGGTTTCAACACTTCACCCTTTATGAGGACACTAGTTTCTACTTGTCTAACATGAGGTATCGTAAACTTAATACATTTGGTTTTTTTCTCGTTAAGAAGTAGGTTATTAACATTAAACCAGTTAACTACATTAGCAAGGGCTCTATTTACATTGTCAGTAACCAACTGCTGACGTTTGAGTTTGAATAAAAGTGAAGTGTCGTCTGCAAACAACACTATATCATGTTTATCCTTTATGAGGTAAGGCAAGTCATTTATATAAATAAGAAATAAAAATGGGCCTAAAATTGAGCCCTGAGGGACCCCCATTCTAACTTTAGATCCAGGTGATCTTTTTCCGTTGACGTCAACTCTCTGAATCCTATCACTTAGGTATGAAGTAAGAAGATCCAGAGAGGCGTTCCGGATTCCGTAGTGGTGAAGTTTCCTGATCAAGGTTTCATGAAGAACACAATCGAATGCCTTGGACAAATCGCAAAAAATACCCAAAGCATCGCATTTGTCCTCCCACGCATTATATATATGACCTAAAAGTTCAACTCCGGCATCGGTAGTTGAACGACCCTTTGTGAAACCAAACTGTTTCTTGTGTAATAAGTTATGTTTATTAAAAAATCGTTGCAATTGATTTAGAATAAGTTTTTCAAAAATTTTACTGAAGGTAGGTAGCACTGAAATTGGTCTATAGTTAGTAGGGTCTGATGTGCTACCTGATTTAAACAACGGTATTATTTTGCTGTTTTTCATAAGATCAGGAAACTCGCCACGGTCAATACAATTATTAAAAATAACAGCTAAAGTTGGTGCTACAATGTTTATGATCGACTTAGCAGTATCCACAGAATTACCCCATAAATCGGCGGTCTTTTTTACATTCAAAGAGTGAAAAGTTTTAACGATATCGTTACAGGTTACATATTGGAAATGAAATTCACTATCACAAACAGGAACGTTTTCTTTAAGTAGAGACTCTGCAGCAGTGGGTGATGAGTTCAAAGATTTGGTAGTAGATACTGGAATCTCTGCAAAGAAATTTTCAAAGGCCGCGGCGACTTGAGAATCTGATTTAATTATATTATCCTCAATAGCTAGACTGTAGTCACTACTTCGGTTGCATGACCTTCCTGTTTCGCTATTAATGATAGTCCAAGTCGTTTTAATTACATTACTGCTATTTTTAATTTTTAAACTCAAATAACGTGACTTGGCTATGCTACAAACTTTTTTAAATAATTTAGAATAATTTTTGACATACAAATTAAATTCAGCAGTGTTTATACAAGTCCGTTCATCATATAATTCATAAAGTCGTTTTCTACTTTTATGTATACCAGTGGTGGCCCAATCACTAAAAGAAGCGTTAATACTAACCGAAAAAGTCTTTGGAATAAATATGTTATCAAATTGTGTGCAATACATTTTAAAAAAATCATTATATTGTCCATTAGGGTCATCATTTGGCAACACAAGTGGTAGATTATTCGAAAGTTTAGTTCTAAACATTTCCAAGCGATTAACAGTTTTTGGGTTAACAGTGATATCTTTCTTAGTTTTTTTTATGTTTACATTTGGAATAGTGATCAATTGACCACAATGATCTGAGTCTAATAAATTAATCATTTCTTTATGGATTGCTTTAACATCTGTATAAATGTTATCTAAGCATGTGGCACTAGTGGGAGTTATTCTAGTTGGCTCTAAGAATTGGTTGGCAAGATTGTATGACTGAAACAAACTTATAATTTTAGTACTTAACCCAGAAGTTTCTAACAAGTTAACATTAAAATCACCGCAAGTGATGATAAACTTATTTGAATTAGAAATTTTGTGCAACACTTCATCCATTACCTTTTCAAAACAATCATACAATCCTGAGGGAGGTCTGTACACACTTAATACAATGAACTGCTCCAATTCAATACAGGCTATTTCAATTGTCCGCTCAACAGAGAGGCTCACAATATCCTTACGGTCTTTAAATTTGAGCTGGTTATTTACTAAAATTAGTGAGCCACCATGTATAGCTTTTTCTCTGCTGAACGAACTACCAACCTGGTGGTTACTAAAATTGAATATGAACTGGTGGCTTTTAAGCCAATGTTCTGTTATACAAAGAATATCTATATTGTTACAGTTCAGGAAAAATTCTACTTCTAAATCTTTGTTCAAAAACCCTTGAATATTTTGATGCACCAGGTTGATACGATTTAATTCTTTTACACTTACATTTGATTTCTTATTTGCCATACTAACATTGTTGCTAGAGGTTGCCTCTATTGTCTTAATTTCTAATTTAAATGGAAATCAATATCTACAAGTGCTGTCAAATTATTGGCAGTACAGTTTAAAATGTCATTGCATTGCTCAAAAGAAGCAAGTTGTTTAGCCAAATTCTTGGCTGTAATAGAAAAAAAGTATGCTAGCGATGCTGCTATCTGTCTTCTATGATAGTTTGAGAGATAGTACATAGCATTATTATGCCTATCTTTTGTTAAATATAAATTATTACTAACATAATTGCTGGTATCTAATAAGTGAAATAAATTATTATGAAATGTCAAATTATGCAATGTCATATTAATTTCAAATCTTAACCTATTTTCTTCCTGTGGCAAACTGTTACTGTAAGGGAATGTAAACAATACAATTTTTCTCAACTTAAGATTACACAATGTTCCATAATATTGTAGCAATTCTCCTTTCTCCAAATTTCCCCTATTACCCATAAATATTATTAATGTGGTGTCCTGGTGAAAATTACATTTAATAATTTCTTTCATAATATGAAATAGTGAACAACCAGGCATGCAATTATTTATTATAGAGTGCCCCGGATATTCATCTGCCAACAAGTAACCTAACTCCTTTCCAATCTCATCACAAAATAATACTATATCATTTTTTACAATTTGTTCACATGGTTTAATGGGACAACTAATAGTAGGAGATGTTAAATCAACACAGAGCTGTGGTAAGGTGGTATTGCATGTTGTCAATGAATGTTCCGGTGTAGGTACATTGGATGGTGTTTGACACTGCTCACAGTTGTTTTGTTTTGAGTTTACCAGCACATTCATTGCCAACACATATTCCCTCATGAGCTCTTCTGAGGTATTATATTTAATGGTCATTGAACTAAGTTTCTCCTGTAAATAGTCTAGTTCAGATTGCAAGAATTCTGTGTCAATTTTGTACTTCCTAGTACTTTGTTCCAAATTATAAGAATACATATCCAATTGTTTTAGTAAATTTAGCCTTTCTCTATTAAGTTTAACATTTTTAATAAAGAACTTATGTTTTTTAACCAGCTTTTTTGTTTTAACAATGTATTTATTGATTTTTATGTATTTTTTAAGTTTATTAGTACTGGTGACTACCCTCAATGAGTTACATGACTTTGAATTATTATGATCTGTCAAATCTATAGTGTAGGAGGGATTAATGGCCGAAACCATTGAGGGGGCAACAGGCATCAACTCATCGAACAGACTCTGATTCAGCGAGGCGGTGATATTTGAGTTTATAGTCTGAAGTTCCGAAATTTGACTTTGTGCCTCATGTAGCTGTTGTTGTAATAAATGTTTATGACTAAGAGCTTGTTCATACTCTATGCTACACTGGCTGAATCCGTCCACAACAAGCTGAAGCCTGTCGCGTTCTTCGATGGCATCAGTGTATTGATTATATATCTGAGCCATTTCTATTTTTAACTTCCTATTATTATCATGGGCATCGAAGAGCACCTTCTCATTGTCATCCATTTCCTTATTCAGTTGGTCACAGAGCTCCTTTGACGCCTGTAATTCGCTCAAAACCTGTTTGAGTTTGGACTCTTCCAGGCGAGCACGGGCGCTGCGAGTCATAATCATGATTATAAAGAAAAGGAAGCGACAAGAAAATGAAAGAGAGAAGATAATGGTGCCAGTAGTCTACGCGAAGATTAGTTTATGTGAAAAATGAAATTTAGATGTAAAGAAGGAGTTCTGTCACCAAACCAAAGTAAGGTTATGTTTACGTGCAAAGGTCACTGGCATTAGTAGCCGTATTAAAAGTGAACAATGGAATAGTTGGTAAAAACGCAAACAAACTAATAACACGTAAAATACAAAGTATTGTGTACCAAAGTTATGTAGGTACATACATATATACCTAACAAATTTTCACTACCTACATAATTTTTTATGCTTTTATACTTAGTATGATTAATTAAGTATTTGTAAAACCACAGGGTTCAGTGCCAATTGGTGATAAATAGATTTGTTTGTTTTGATGACGAAACTGCGCATGTTTGTGTCTAGTTGAGTAAATTGTGGAAAATATATCTCGACTTGTTCTTATCTTGAGTTTGATCAAGATCTAACCTTCCCACGATCCAAGTTATACTACCTTAGAACAATCACAATTAATTTTATTATTTTTAATTGTGGCAATAACAATGAATGTATGATGTGTACAAAAAATAATTAAATAGGTGATTATAAAGCATAAATATGTATCAACTTATTCAGTCAGTTTAAAAAATATATGATGAATTTATAAATTCCAGACACTACTCACTTTGGAAGTTACAGATTTTAGAGATTATTTTTCAATTTAAAAATAGTAATGATATGCAAAGAAATTAAACAGCTCACAATGAAAATGTACGACGCGTATGAACCAATGTTTTGATTAAACTATTTACTCGATATTGGATCATAATAATAAAGATCGAATTTCTAGTTTGATCGTTTTCTTTTACGAAAGATTCATGCACGCGTGACTAAGTCGGTGGCGCGAATCTATTATACGATACAAGAATGTTGTAGTTGTCAGGCTATCGATGCAGGTACCTGCTGCATTTGCACCAGCAACGCCACCGCCGGCCAGGATGCTATGTGAAACACGAGGTGGAGCAACCACCGCCATTAGTGACGCACCACCGACCGGCTCGGAAGACAACCATTACAAGTTGATTAGCAGATGCAGTAATTAAAATGCAACAAATTACATACCTGTTAAGCCTCTACGTCCTATGGCCACGAATATCCCAAATGATGACTCCAGTACTATAAATGCCAGGCCCCAGTGTGTCATGTACAGGAAGAACTTTTCTGTCGGGCCCCAGAAGAACGAGATGGACCAGAACAGGATAATCAGCGCCCACACGAGGATGGGCACCCTCCAGTACAGAGGGGAGATCCTTCCGCAACATGATCGTGTGAACGGCTCACTCGTCTCAGTTTCCTCCTTATCAAGAATCCCTGTCATGCAATAAAATGCTCGTCTCCAGGACCACTGCATGATGTCTGTTATACTATCTGTCGTTGAATAATGAATACTTAATAATGTATTGGTTCTGTTTGCTTATAACATCTTGAGTGAGCCTCTAGTAAGTTTGTGTAGCTGTGAACAAGGACAAAAATTAGGAATATTAAGTACGTTATAAAGTGTTATTATGCTTAAATGACAAGACTTCACAAGGTGAATTCACGTGATTATCATAAAGGTGAATAAATTCATAATTTAACTGTTGTGGCTGAACGTGAGTTTGCGACGACTAAAGAGTGAGTTAGAATTGTAATCGCCATGGCTCAACACCTCGTGCTACCTCGCGTGTGGAGTGGCCATCACTTAGCACACGTGAGTCCAAGATTCACGTGTAGACCGTACGGTTTGTTGAATGAAAACAGACTCTCTATATCGTAGCTGTCGTAAAAAGTGGCTATGGGTTGGTGCCTGAATGGGTTATGTACAACCACATGGAACTGCTATCGGGGGGTGATAATTACAATTTTCCCTCGTTATAAGATTAAAAGATCTCGAATCTCGGTTCTCTTTATTGGACACCAATGATTGGAGGTCCAATGGGTGTTCATTTCATTAAAAGCAATCTTTAACGGACAAACTTCAGATCAGATCAGCTTTTGTATGAAAAGGTCTAAATTCAGAAGTGGTATTTTACCGTGTGATAAGAGATTGAGCCTGTCTGGTGATTGAGATTTAGTGCCTCTTTTAATAGGTACTTCCTATTAAAATGGACTCTTTTGGCAGTCAGTCCCTGACGGATAATCTTTTTACCACATGATGACCTTCAAATAGCTAATAGACCGATACGAGAGAACCACAAGGTGAAATGATAAAGATGTTTGTTATTATATTTTAAAATGCGTATGAAATTAATAATTGCTAGGCATTGAAAGGGCTATTTTACAATTTAAAGTAATTATATTCTCAACAATAAAACTATCTGTTCTGTATACAACTAACAAAGAAAAGTCAAGGCAAACTATAAGTTCAATATTAATTGTTTTTATCTATTTTGCAATAAAATTGACTATTTATAACAGTTGTCCTTTAAAACAGTTAAAAAGATTTGCACGTGTCTAGCTCCAAAAATAAATAAAGTGACAGCAAAATGTATATAAAACATGCAAACTGGTTCTGTTTGCTTATAACATCTTGAGTGAGCCTCTAGTAAGTTTGTGTAGCTGTGAACAAGGACAAAAATTAGGAATATTAAGTACGTTATAAAGTGTTATTATGCTTAAATGACAAGACTTCACAAGGTGAATTCACGTCATTATCATAAAGGTGAATAAATTCATAATTTAACTGTTGTGGCTGAACGTGAGTTTGCGACGACTAAAGAGTGAGTTAGAATTGTAATCGCCATGGCTCAACACCTCGTGCTACCTCGCGTGTGGAGTGGCCATCACTTAGCACACGTGAGTCCAAGATTCACGTGTAGACCGTACGGTTTGTTGAATGAAAACAGACTCTCTATATCGTAGCTGTCGTAAAAAGTGGCTATGGGTTGGTGCCTGAATGGGTTATGTACAACCACATGGAACTGCTATCGGGGGGTGATAATTACAATTTTCCCTCGTTATAAGATTAAAAGATTTCGAATCTCGGTTCTCTTTATTGGACACCAATGATTGGAGGTTTTTAATGAAATGAACACCCATTGGGGGTGTTAATTTCATTAAAAGCAATCTTTGACGGACAAACTTCATCAGATTTTGTATGAAGAGGTCTTAATTCAGAAGTGGTATTTTACCGTGTGGTAAGAGATTGAGCCTGACTTGTGATTGGGATTTAGTGCCTCTTTTAATAGGTACTTCCTATTAAAATGGACTCTTTTGGCAGTCAGTCCCTGACGGATAATCTTTTTACCACATGATGACCTTCAAATAGCTAATAGACCGATACGAGAGAACCACAAGGTGAAATGATAAAGATGTTTGTTATTATATTTTAAAATGCGTATGAAATTAATAATTGCTAGGCATTGAAAGGGCTATTTTACAATTTAAAGTAATTATATTCTCAACAATAAAACTATCTGTTCTGTATACAACTAACAAAGAAAAGTCAAGGCAAACTATAAGTTCAATATTAATTGTTTTTATCTATTTTGCAATAAAATTGACTATTTATAACAGTTGTCCTTTAAAACAGTTAAAAAGATTTGCACGTGTCTAGCTCCAAAAATATATAAAGTGACAGCAAAATGTATATAAAACATGCAAACTGGTTCTGTTTGCTTATAACATCTTGAGTGAGCCTCTAGTAAGTTTGTGTAGCTGTGAACAAGGACAAAAATTAGGAATATTAAGTACGTTATAAAGTGTTATTATGCTTAAATGACAAGACTTCACAAGGTGAATTCACGTGATTATCATAAAGGTGAATAAATTCATAATTTAACTGTTGTGGCTGAACGTGAGTTTGCGACGACTAAAGAGTGAGTTAGAATTGTAATCGCCATGGCTCAACACCTCGTGCTACCTCGCGTGTGGAGTGGCCATCACTTAGCACACGTGAGTCCAAGATTCACGTGTAGACCGTACGGTTTGTTGAATGAAAACAGACTCTCTATATCGTAGCTGTCGTAAAAAGTGGCTATGGGTTGGTGCCTGAATGGGTTATGTACAACCACATGGAACTGCTATCGGGGGGTGATAATTACAATTTTCCCTCGTTATAAGATTAAAAGATCTCGAATCTCGGTTCTCTTTATTGGACACCAATGATTGGAGGTCCAATGGGTGTTCATTTCATTAAAAGCAATCTTTAACGGACAAACTTCAGATCAGATCAGCTTTTGTATGAAAAGGTCTAAATTCAGAAGTGGTATTTTACCGTGTGATAAGAGATTGAGCCTGTCTGGTGATTGAGATTTAGTGCCTCTTTTAATAGGTACTTCCTATTAAAATGGACTCTTTTGGCAGTCAGTCCCTGACGGATAATCTTTTTACCACATGATGACCTTCAAATAGCTAATAGACCGATACGAGAGAACCACAAGGTGAAATGATAAAGATGTTTGTTATTATATTTTAAAATGCGTATGAAATTAATAATTGCTAGGCATTGAAAGGGCTATTTTACAATTTAAAGTAATTATATTCTCAACAATAAAACTATCTGTTCTGTATACAACTAACAAAGAAAAGTCAAGGCAAACTATAAGTTCAATATTAATTGTTTTTATCTATTTTGCAATAAAATTGACTATTTATAACAGTTGTGCCTTAAAACAGTTAAAAAGATTTGCACGTGTCTAGCTCCAAAAATAAATAAAGTGACAGCAAAATGTATACAAAACATGCAAACTTATACCAAAGGTTATCTCGCCAGATGCCAATTTGTGGAAGTACGCCTTTTTTGGAAAAAGCATGCGGAGAGAAGCCATTGCGATATTCTAATCTATACCCAAGCTTTATATTTAACAATACCCTAAAATTGCTTGTGTAAGATATATTTTCAGTGTCCAAAACGTTAACACTGAAACGACAGATCTGTCTAGAACGAGAAAAGTAAAAAAAAACATTTTTCGTATATTCTTAGCGTGAATAATGGTAATGGAAGCTAACACATAACATCATTTGTTTGCTGTCATTAAAAAGACTTACGCATTTTAATGACACACGTTACTTTACCGCGATTACCGAATTTACATAGCATCACAATGCCAAGACATTCATTCTAAATTTACGTTAGGACAGTCAATATTATTACAGAACTTTACACAAATTTTGTATAAACAACACACTTCAAGTTCAAGTTCAACGTATCGTTAATAGTAAGTTGCGCAGGCGCTGATACCTGGTGACCTACATAATATATTACGTAGAACGAATTGACTCGCCTTTGAAATTATTATGAACGAATGTTAACGCATGCTAGGCCATAAAGCATAACATTTTAGTTGATATAATATGCATATGATATATGCACGTAGGTAGGTATGTTTTTAGATATCATACACGTCACAACAAAGTTGTCGACATAGCTCACAGAATAAACAAGCTGAAGTGGCAATGGGCCGGCCATATAAGCAGTAACCGATAACCGTTGGAGTTAACGTGTTCTTGTGTGACCACGAATTGGTAAACGTAAGCTAAGACGCTCTCAGGCTAGGTGGAGCAACGATTTTCGCAGGGTGGCTGGTAGCAGCTGGATGAGAGTAGCCGAAAATCGAACAAAATGGCGTGAAACTGGAGAGGCCTATGTCCAGCAGTGGACTGCTGTAGGCTGATGATGATGATGAAGACACGTCACACTACATTACAAGTCACTGCTACGATTTTATTATTCAACAAATGATTAATTAGTGTGTAATTGTAATGAATGTGCGTAAATTTAGTTATTTTACAATAAAATTATAATATTTGATGAATGTCTAATGTGAGTTGTGGGCTCCGGACTATGAAGTAAATACCGTATTCGTGATTGGATGGTTTTAACTAAAGCGTTAGGTATGTTTACTTCTAAGTTAACATTACTGAGAAAAATACGCGGATGAAGGATCGACTTCCTGACTATAGCGTGCTGCCTAAAAGCATGGGTAAATATCATGAAGAGACTATTATGTGGATGTGTCAAACGTTTGCTTTAGAGTCTCCAATATTTGCGATTGACAATTCGATTACCTGCCAAAAGTTATTTTTCCGTTCATTTTTTAACAGTATCCGTTGAACAAACCGACTTGATAATAATATGGATTGTTTGAACATAATAAGAATATTAGAAGCAGATTTTACAATAAAACCTCACCCTTGCTTTGCGCGGTTTATATTACTTGACAAAACATCGAGATTTCTTTATTATACACAAGCTTTTGCCCGCGACTTCGTCCGCGTAAATGCGGTTATAGCGGGCGCAGACGAAGTCGCGGAGTAAAAAGTAGCTTATGTCCGTTTTTGGGGTTCAAAGTTACCTCGTCTCAAATTTCATCAAAATTGGTTCAGTGGTTTAGTCGTGAAAGCGTGACAAACAGACACAGTTACTTTTACATTTATTATGTTACTAGCTTCTGCCCGCAGCTTCGCTCGTGTTAAAAATTAAACATAGATTTTTTTTCATAAAAGTTATCCTATGTTACTTCTAATACCTTAAAGAATATGTGTACTATGTTTCATGATGATCGGTTAAGTAGTTTTCGCGTGAAAGCGTAACAAACAAACTTACATTCACATCTATATCTATACTTATAATAAAACTGTACAGAGGTCAATTCTGTACATTGAAAATCGATTCAAAATTAATATTGGAGGATGAATGGTGATCGATACTGATGCCAAAAATGCAATCAGTAAATTTTTTGTCTGTCTGTCTGTATGTCTGTCTGTCTGTATGTGCACGCATGGGTCAAAAACTACTGAAGGGATTTTAACCAAACTTGGTACGATTGTAGTCCATACTCCTGGGCAGGCTATAGGCTATATAACATCGTTACAATTAAAAGGAGCGGAGCAGCAACGAAAAATTGACGAAAACTGGCAGGCAATTCAATTTGACGGGAAGGGTCAGGGGAGCAAAAATTTGACGCGGACGAAGTCGTGGGCAGAAGCTAGTTTATAATATTGGTATGATGCAGTATAATTGTAAGTAGTATAGATTTTATTATAAACGTAGTATTTCACATAATGACATAAACCTTCCCGAAGAAATTCTTTAAATAATATTGATAATCGCATCAAACTCCAGTTTGCAGCATAGAAGAACAACGCGGTCACGCAGACAGACACGAAAAGGGAGTTCAAATCATAATAAGTCACCATTTGCCTTATCTGCCTAGCCATTTCCAAACCTCACTTCAACAGTTTTATCAGAACTGTTGTTAACCATTTTTTTGCATTCATATTTATTTATATAAACTTCTCGCACACAAAAAAAGTACAAAGGCGGACTAATGAATGGCGGATTATTTAACATATGGTTTGTGGCTCCGAAGTCTATAAACCACGCTCTGCTACTATGTTGTATATTTCGGCAGAAAGAAAACAGTTTTTAACGATTACAAACGTTATAATTGTGAAAACGAGTAAAACATAACTATGCAAACAATGAACGAAAAAAAACGGAAGACGTAGGGCATGTCAGAATCGAATGACACCCATCATGGCTCAATATAAGTAGTTTGTGTTTAAAACCAGCATATTATATACTAACAGTATGTTGGGGTCGTCTTCCAGTCTTACCGGATGCAGCTGAGTATCAGTATTTTATATGAAGCGACTGCCTATCTTACTGACTGGTGACTGACTGACTTTCGGACTTCTGACGGCCCGTATCAACTGTCAAAGATCTACAAACGACAGCCGGGACCAACTTAACGTGCTTTCCGAGGCACGGAGGGGTCTTGGTATGTAAAGATAATCACCCATCCACGTACTAACCGCGGCAAGCGTAGCTTAACCCGACCAATCGATCCGTCCAGCTGTTATTAATTAGCCACAAGGCTCTATATATATATATGTTTATGCATACTCAGATATAGATAAAAATTGACATTTGGTTGCACGTGTTTGAAAGGCTGTTAAATATCTAGTATCAAATAACTGACAAGGTTGAATAGCGCTAGCCACGGTCAAGAGTAAGTTTAGTAAGCGTTTAGTATTTACACACCGAGAATCAAGACCCCTTGCGAATGGAGAGCAAGCCATCGACCCTGACTGTCGAGTTTAAATCTGTAGTATTCGGCAAAAGCCATCGATTGGAAGGCTAACATCTATTATTATATTACTAATATTATAAAGCTGACTTTGTTTGCTTGAACGCGCTAATCTCAGAAACTTCTGCTCCGAATTGAAAAAATCTTTTTGTGTTGGGTAGCCTATTTATCGAGAAAGGCTATAGGTTATATTACATCACGCTATACCTAAGAGGAGCGGAGCAGTAATGAAAAATGTTGTAAAAACGGGGAAAATCGGACGCATAGGCGATTCGACGCGACGAGAAGGGTCGGGGGAGCAAGAAATTTAACGCGGACGAAGTCGCGGGCAGAAGCTAGTATTAAATATGGTTAGGAAAACAAACAAAAGATTCATGAATTATACCGATAAGTAGATTAGGACCTACCGCTAATCTTACTTTTTTACCCCTGATATAAGGAAAACTGGAGAACTGAAGATTTAAAAAAAAGTAGATTTAGATGAAAATTAATTAATTAATCTACCAGCAAAATCTCTAAAACGAAAACTTCGAAGAGTCTCTGAAATATTTTATAGATCAACAACCACCTGACAGACACCACAACAAACTTTTTTTAAGCACATCACAAACTAAAAACACAAATAACACGGTTTCTTCCTCAAAAGTCAGAAGTTTGATGCTTTTGATGTCATTCTTGTTTAATTATGAAGTACGTATTCAATTGTTTCACTCGGTAATAAATTCATTGAACAGTTCACCTTTTGTTTTGACGTCCCGCGTCCGTGGCAACAACAATCCGACACAGAATTGTTTAGCTTTGTTAAATTAATAGTACGACGTGAAACCTATCGGTGAACAATACCATGTAACTGAACTCTTTAGTATTTTGCAAATGTTTCCACAATCAGGCCGCACTATGGGTCAACACTGGCTTTGCTTAATTTGTTAAGTCGCCTTGTCCGAACGTCATAAAATATATTTGTGTAGAGCCGATTGTTTGTTATTTACGCCCGCGCCGACCTACAACATCCTATAAGGCACTCGACTGCCGAGGAGCTCACTACGTGGAAAATCATTTCAGGGGCATTAGAAACCGAGGAAAAC
The DNA here is from genome assembly GCA_932294355.1 of Aporophyla lueneburgensis. Taxonomy (NCBI): domain Eukaryota; kingdom Metazoa; phylum Arthropoda; class Insecta; order Lepidoptera; family Noctuidae; genus Aporophyla; species Aporophyla lueneburgensis. The sequence continues at coordinate 10,440,677 of OW028739.1, forward strand.
GTTCGCTCATTATCCTAACCTTAAGGATGCGCGTCAGTCACGATAAATGAACGATTTGTAATAACATTAAGGATATGGTACTAACATAGCCATCTACCGGTGTTCGCGTGTTTCTAAACATCCGATTCACTCGTGAACTGATTTTATTGTAATATTTGTAACTGATTATATCTACCTACAGCTTGTAACACCCATAGAAGCATAGCGTGTCGGCTAATCTTTGAGATTAAGAAAGAGGCTAAACAAAACTAATCGAGAATTCGTTTTCCACGATGTGTGAACGAGGTTAGAAACTGATGTTGCCAGGGTTGCCATTACTTCAACGATCTCGTGTGATCGTGCTTGCAAACACTTAACAAGTTCCTTTATTCTTTAATTAAGAGAGTTCCTGCGTTTACGAAGAATTATTGCTTAACCTTCCCAACCTCCCGCGAAATAAGGTTTTAGAAATGCGATGTTACCAGAACCTACTCATTTTTCATACTTTAAAAGAAATCTAGGTTCATGATTTTCATCGAAAGATGTTTAAAAGACTTACAATGATTACGTTCTATATTTCGAGTTACGAGTAGACAGACAGTCTTGAAGCGTATTTGCGGCCGCCAGCCAATATCTAGGCGCGTCGTTGGGAGATGCGCCAAGATCCTAGTGGAACTAACAGACGTGTAGAAGATAAGTTCCAGATATAGTATCAGTTATTAATTACACGCTGTTTGTAAGATATTTATCCCATCAAAAACATAAATGTGAAATGAGAGCCAAGTTCAATATTATGACATTTGCCTTGGTTGTTGACTTCAACGACAAAAGAAGTGAGATCTAAATGGGTGCCAAGTTCAATGGTCAGTCCTGACTTAGCTAGTTCTCATATACGAATTATTATGTTCGATGGCTAGTTTCTACCAGCAAGCCAAATTTTCGGAATAATAAAATAAGAACCGACAAGTAACAGGTTTAAAACTTGCGAAGGCTATAATATAATTCGTATATGAAAACTAGCCAAGTCAGGACTGACCATTGAACTTGGCACCCATTTAGATCTCACTTCTTTTGTCGTTGAAGTCAACAACCAAGGCAAATGTCATAATATTGAACTTGGCTCTCATTTCACATTTATGTTTTTGATGGGATATCATTACTTTTTGTACATAAATTATTCGTAGGTACGTATTTATAACAAAATTAACACCAAATGGTTTTTGTTATAAGTGTTCCTAACAGAATCAATTAAGTGAAAAATTATAATAAAATGATAAAAATTTACCAGTTTCTGATTTATTCCTTTGTTTCCACCTAATTACCTATCTGCATGCCAAATTTGAACTTTCTAGGTCATCTGGAACTGGGTTAGAGTTTTGATCTATAGGTCAGTCAGTGATAAAAATGACGATTTTTGGACGTTTATATCTAAATAACCGTTTGAGATATGTTTATGAAATTTGGAGCACATTTGTATCTTGCAAGTCTCACTATATCAGCCAAATTTGACACGTTTATATGAAAGAATTTTTGAGTTATGAGGAGGTCAAAAGTGGCTCCAAATGGTTCGTGTAATATTACACACGGTGCTGCTCGCCAGTTCTGTTACTTGAACTTGGCTTGACACACTGCCGCGTGTCTAGATATCGAACATGATGCGATGTCGTCAGGTGAACTTGGGCCAAGACAACGTTCTCTTGACCTATCTTCATCACATTCGAAACTCCTAACCTACACGATGTGTCTTCACAGTGCTATATTTATCAAAATAATAATAATATGCCAATGGATTCTACAAAATCGCGTGTACAAGGTTTATTGCCCTGTCGGGTCACTTGCCCTTATAAGGGTGGGTTCCTACTTGTGACCAGTCTATGAATAGATTAGGTCGAGGATTTCTTCTTTTGGTGCTAGTCAAGCTATCGATATAATTTATTTGCGACCGAGAATACCTAATCAAGTATTTTTATTGGTAGCCGTTCGGTAACATATTTGTGCATAAACGGAATACCTATGTTATGTTACTAAGCAAATACCTAACTAAGTCAGTTTTTGTGAAGAACAATTAGGTACTTATTAAGCCACTGTACTGTGTATGTAAATAGTTGAAGTATGAGTGATAAGTGCCTAGTGTGGCTAGTATGTAAAAAGTGGTATTTCCGTCTGCTTAGAAATAACGTCATCACTATTATCGCGAAAGAAACATTGACGCTGTTTTTAAACAATGGACGTTGGAATATTTGTTTAAGATCTGGAGATAATTATTATAACTTCTGTTCATAATTAATGGAAAATACATAAATGAATGCAGAAAAATTAAAGGATGTTTTTCTTTGGTGAAAGGGCGCTACGAATTGCTACGTTGGGTCGTAGCCATTCGTATGACCCCTAGTAGCAATTCGTAGCGCCCTTTTAAAAAAATGTTTTGAAATACTAAACTTTTTATTGTTTTGTGTGTTTCCTCAGATTGATCCATTCAGATTAGTTTCAGTAATTAAAGTTTATAAGATGTCAATTGATCAATTAATATTCACTGTAATGTGCAGGCATAAAATAAGATTGTAGGTAGTAAACTCTTTACCATAAACGTTCAAATTTGTTTTCGTTTCCCAAGACATTTTTTTCTATTTACATTAAGCTTTCCCACGGGAAGTAAATAATATCCATGCGTGCGTATTTTAAAACATAAATAGTTGAGATTTGTTATACATACCTCTTATATTTTTATTTGGACACACTCGAGACACAGTTGTTTTTAAAAATCTTGATAAAATATATTTTTAATGAACGTCGCGCTTTTACGATAGTCATAAGTTTGCGCGGTTCTGTAGTAAGTATAGAGAACTGTGGTGAGCACGCGGTGCGCGTATTGCAGCGCGCGAGTGCCGCGCGACTAATGTTCTGCCGGTGCGCCTGCGCGCGGGATGCTGCGCGTACACATGAGGTCGGCCGTCGTACCGTCACACGCGTGCGGAACGCCACAGATCGCGCTTAACTCGAAGGTTCAGGTCATCCTTCATGCATCATTAATGATTCTGATCACACTTTTTATGCATCATTTTGGGCTTAACCTTGACTGGGTGAGGCTGACATGCCATTGTGGATAAAAGCCTCTTATAAAGCTTAAGAATAAAATAACTTTTACTTATTTTTTTAATGACACCGTTAGTTGGTAGACCGGAGATTGAGTAAAAAAAAAAATTACATGGGAAAATTAATATTTTATTTATTTATTATCACGATTAATTACACTGATTATAATACGATATGACCAGATCCCTGAGGATAAAATTTTCTTCAAGGTTCGTGAAAATGATATTTATAAAATTGAAAACACCATTAGTAATAAATAAATTCACGGCCAATTTTTGAAATAGACCAGAATACTGGGATCTCATATTTTAATACTTATAAGAAACAATATTTATTACAAGTGAGATTACAGTCCATTATAATTTCATTATTAATAATTTATTGCTTAAAATGTGATTGAGATTACATTATTGCTTATTAGTTTAATTAACAAGTAATACATTAAATGAAACATCGCATCACAGCATTTTGTCCGATTTTAAATTAGGGCTAGGAACGATTCATATCACTATAATAAGTCCTACAATATTCTCTACGTAGATATTCGCTTATATAAATGCGGAGCCTACTTAAGTTTGGAGCAAGGCAGGAATGTATCCAATAAATATCGTACACTCGACTACTTACAACAAAGACACGGTTACATTTACAATTTCTATAGAAATGCAGAAATTACTTTTTGTTTCCCGCGGCTGCTCCTAGTTGAACATAACAGTCAGGTTATTTTCTCGTTTTCAAATGCTACAACACGACAACGACGAACAAGGACACATGATAAAATACTATTCAATGCATTAATACATACAGCCATAATATTATATTCAACAATATTGACGGGCCAAGGTGATAGAGGTACACACTCGTACTATTTTTACAATTTAATTTACACCTCTACACTTTATGCACAATGATTTGTACAGTATAATAATGCCTTCATAGACAACTACAAGCTTATCTGATAGTTAATGAATAAAAAATACAAAGACAATCAGTCTTTCCGGAGACAATCGTGGATCGAATTATTTACCATAGTACGTTAAATTGTCCGTAATCTGCAACGTTCCACAAAGATAGCCCCATTGGGGGTGAGCAAAAGGTGGAAACGGCGCTCCTCCATTTTATTCAAGGGATACATTCTTTTAAAAGTCCCTTAAAATATACATTCTAACTTTAGCATTTAAGGGGACCCGATTTTTTATTTCACATTCTGGATACGGGAAATACTTCTGGGAGATTGTACCCATCGGCCACTTACAATGATTGTAATTAAGCGATACATATTTTAATTAAATAACTATTTAAATGATAAATACATAAATATCACAATTCGAGTAAAGACTACATAATGTAAACTTGCACAATGAATGTTTACTAGCCAGCCGCCACCCTGAGGGTGCATAACGGACCAACATCTGACAGAACAGAATAAACAAGTTTTGATATTAGTTTTCTAATGTTAGTAATGTTTTGGTGTTTATGGCACATTTGTCATTTGTATACTTAGAACAAGTTTCACAGTTTCGGTATTTAGTATTGAAGAGTTCCGCTATTCTGAACTATCAAATTTTTATTTCCATTATGCATCCGAATTTGATTACAACGGTGCGGTTAGCACCTTTACCCCCTTCCAATTATACAAAACAAAGATTTACACCGTGCTGTGAAATCACTCGGGTTTTCAGGGGCGTAGGTCGGTCTTAAAATGCCCATTTTCAAACAGCTTCTTATTATTTTAAGAATGTGGATATTCCACATATCAATAAGAAGATTAGAGACAATATACTAATTCCCGTGAGCTGTTAGTTATATCAAGGTACGTCGAGAAAATATCGTTTTCACAAAAAACACGGTGTATAAACGAAATGTCGACAAAATTCTCATGAAATGCATTTTCGTAGGCACTATGTTACATCACGTGCTACGTCACTAAATATAATACACATATATACCAATGACTTATTGCTACGTTTCTTTGGAAAAATAGGAATGCTTTGTAAGTCGACCATTTAAATTAACTGTAGTTACATAAAACTACTCGCTCGCTCGACATTGCGTCTTAAAACGACTCACAAACAATATCATAATTATAATAATTGCAATATTATTGCTTGTATGCAGTCCCTATACTTACAACGATCACTGCCGACCCTTACCTACTCTATGTATCGAAGACGGCAAAGTACACGATCATAACTAATGCGAGGTGCACTTAAACTGCACAGGTAATGAGGCAAACTGCAAAACCTTACTCTAGCAGGTTTATATATTGAGTGAAATTGTGCGAATTGCACGGTCTACACATTGCTTTTTGTACTTTGCGGCCGTCGGCATTTTGGTACTCCGGAATATGGATGCATGCACACTTCGCACACAGCATGCTAACACATGCTACATGATGCTAATGTTTATAGAACACATTGCAAATTAAATAACCACACGTTCATCTTAAATACACGTATTCGGTTGAATGATATATCTTGTTCGAAGTGAGGAATGTTGAACTGAGCAATTAAGCCATGAAGTCCGTTGCACTGTTTGAGACAAAGTTTCGTTTTACAGCCGTTCAGTTTTCATAACTAAGCTTAATGCTATATCCTTTTGAGAATGATGATATTATTAATATTATGCTCGCAATTTTTATCTAAAAACCACGTCTATAAGATAATCTACTTTAAAAGTAGGAAAACATTTTCACAAAATGTGGAGTAAACACGATAGTTCAAGATGTTCTTGAATCTATAAATTTGTAAATTGAAAAACAATTATTTACTACCTGAACATCATCACACGATCATCAAACTTAGGTAGATGTTTTAAAAGTCTGATATTATACGTAATTGAGTTCTTGTTACCTTCTTTTTTAAAAACATTTGCCGCTCAACTTGATGATGATTTCAACGAAAACGTGTTTACGTTTTCGTTTTGCTTCATTTTGCTAGCTTTTATTCTATCGGTACCTACGCCTGCCAATATTTGTCCATAAATTCAAGGTAAGGCAGTAGACACCGATTAGAAAAATAATCAGTAAAATTACGACCAATATTAGATCGACGGTATCGACCAACAACGATGCTACGATAAAAAGTTTTTGGGAAAATTGTGGGTTCCTGAAAAGTCTTGATGGGCGGCACTCTCGATCAATAAATTTCATGAAAACTTTATTGGCCCAATAAAGCAAATCTGTAGGTACTACTTAATACGTCACTGGGAATGAGCGTACACTGCATCCGAAAACAGCGACCGGCGTAAGCGTTGCTTTTGTTTACGTCCGATTGAGCACTCGTCTTGTCCGAGCGCGGTGTGTGAGATGAGATCGGATGCTAGTGCAGCTTGCCGTGCGATCAGTGCGTGGGCAGCGCCAGGCGCTCGGCGGGCGGCCGCGCGCGCATGCGCAGTGCCACGCGCGCGCGCACGCACGCCGCGCACGTCGCCAGCGCGTGCGCGAACACCATCACCACCGCGCACAGCGACACGAACCCGAACGCGGAGCCTGGGGAAACAAATACTTTATTAGTATTACTGTCGAAAAATATACACTGATTCACTCTAGGATTACTTCCAGATGTTGAGTGTGTTTACATACGGAAATATTCCCGGACGGAAATAGACCCGGCAAATCAACCAAATAATTGTTACCTGTACGGCAAAAGCCAATATGCCAATTGTAGACACATACATAACATTACGCCTATACCCCCCGAAGGGCTGGGCAGAGGTGTATAGTAAAACCTACATTCCGTCAGTTAGTTTTGAGTCTCATGTAGTAGGGGGTGAGGTTAATAGGTACTATGTAAACTACATGACGTCATTTCGTTTCAGTTAAAAATCATAAACAATAGTCATTACTTTCGTAGAGCTCGTAAAACTTGACAATTGTCAATTTGAGATTTTGATAGCTGAAACTGATTAATCTGCTTTCTATGATGTGGTAGGCGTTTTAATAATTTGGAAAAGAGTAGGATAAGGATAATACTGAGAATTTTGGATGCAACTATCCTTCTGTACACTTTCTGATATGCGATTATTAGTTAACCTTATAAGTTCTTTATCTTTTATGGTAGGAAGTGAATGAGCGTAGAAGAATTTCGTTACTTTTAAATAATAGGTTAGATTTTTATAACCCGTTTCAAAACTACTGTGCAAACAATGATAACTCCTGCTGTTTTCTTTACTGCAATCAATAGGCCTCTAATCGCATGCAATAGAAATTGACCGTAAATGTTCGTATACAGCTGCTACCACTGCACTGGGGCAATTTCCGTGTTTTTAATAACGGTCGTATTCTATTATCAATTGTCAAAAACACCTCTAATTTAGACATTTTGACAAGTTATTGACATTGATTGTCGCCGAGATGAGATTGTCACTAGATTTTAACCGTTTTATTTACGGGAATTCGTTTCCTGGTAGCTGCTTTAATCCTAGATATGGGCAGAATCATTTACCAGGCTTATTCCAATCCAGCGCTGGATATATAGCTGGTAGTCCAATCCTGTCAGTTCCCCCCACCGCCCAGTAGAAAGCGCTGAAGACGCCGTACGCGAGGCCTGCGCCGGCGCTGTACAGCGCATGCGCGGCGCGCACTGGGTGTGACGTCACCGCCAGCTCCAGCAGCATCACCAGCGAGTTGCCGCCGTGCACCAGCACGTTCAGGGTGTTGACCTCGTGGATTTCTGTGGATCGTCACATATTTAAGTTATAGATAAATACTTCATTAAACATATTTAGTTTAACAAATAAAAACTGTAACGGATGCAAAAATGGGTCACAAGGTAGTAAGTTGTAAATAGCTATATATTTGGGGCATATTAGAGAGATGTGAACAAAACGTAACTAAAAAAGTAGGTTCTTTTTATGAAATTGGTTTGGTTTAGCATCTTGGAACTTTGTTGCTATGTTTATTTCGTTAGGCGCTCAAAAAAGTTGTGACGGTCGTGATGCATTGTTTACAGGTCCAGTGCCCGAGAAACGTAAAGTTAAACAATTAGCATCTATATGTAGCTCATGGGACTGAGAATCTGCTAAAACAAACACGATTGTTTCTAGTGTTATTAGAATAACCAAACACTAAATAAAATACTGGCTGGTTGCACTACAAGAACGTTTCTGGCAATGTTTTTGTTGAAGATGCTTAGTCTAAATTCATTGTCTTATAGTACAACAAATATGGTCCTATTTCGAGTAGAGTGTGAATCTCCAGGTCCACTGCTGGGCAAAGCTCTCCCGTAAGTCGTTTCGGGCACTCTTTACCGCGCTAGCCCGAACCAATGCTCGTGGTACGAATCTAAGAGCCTATTTGATAAACCCGACATGGACATCGTCATTCTTGTTAGTTTTCATGTCACGAATATGAGATATACCTATAAGTCAAGCTTTGAGAAATATGTCACCTTGTCAGGTCTTCAGAAGAACTATTATCTAAATATAAATGTTTACTCACTAGGATCATGGACCAGTGCCCAGTAGACGAGCGAGATGACGAAGGCGAGATCAGTAGCGATGATGTGCGTGAGCCAGTAGGCGCGGCACAGTAGCGGCGTGCGCGTGCGGCGACCCAGGGGAATAGGGATCTCGTCCTCTTCGCATGCTGCAAAACGTAGGTTGACTGCATGAAGAGACAAAGTTTAGAATGTGGAAGTAAAAGTCTCAAAGTAGGTTAGTTATCACAGTTTAGTTTAGGTTCTATCATCACTGCTGATGTCTTTTATCGATTTTTAGCAAGCCAGATAAGATTGTATATTTCACTATTGCACGTTCGTCTTTTTTTTCTGTTGGATGGGACATCATCAAATGACGTCTCCCGCTCTGCGCGAGCAGGAGGGCATGGCAGAGTTCTACTGACTAAAACCCACCCGTGTTCCTTCAGTTACCCATATGCCAGGACCACGGTATCTCTTTCGAACAATCATGCGACCCTGGCAGGCATCGGTCCTAGCAGACCCCTTCATGCACGTTCGTCTCGGTAATCTGAACTAGACATCAGTAGCAAATCTTACTAATGTTTTCATAATAATAATCAAACTATATTGTTCTCTCCTTCCACTGCTGGAACACAGGCCCCCTTCGATGAGAGGGAGTGGACCGTGATCTACCACGTGGGCCCAGTGCGGGTTGGTTGCGGCTACTGTTTTCGGACAACATTAATAAATATGTCGGAGACGGTTGCTAAACTAAGCGCGGCATATGACCCGAGTTAGCACTAACACTCGGCTACTTTGTGCTACGACGGAGCCTAGCTAGTGGAGGGACGCTAGGCACTTCCCTTCCGACCATTTTAGAGAACACAACCTCCTGCCTAGGAACTGTCCAACGTTTCGTGTGAGTATTGTGTTTGATTATATTAAAAGTGATAATTGTGCATTGAGTGTTCTTATTCGCCCAATCACCCTAATATGCGCCCACATAATGTCTGACTGATAAATATAAGTTACAGTCATATACAACAAAAAACAAACAACCACAGTATCAAACAAACACTTCTAAAAGTTTGGTAGATTTGTTACAGGGATGGCCGCAAGACGTGTGTGCGGCTTCCTGTCAATCATCAACCAACGACACAATACCAATCTAGTTAAGGCCATGTAATACGCTTCGCAACGTGAGAACATGCATTCATTCAAGTCAACTATCCCAAGCTAAGTGTCCGGACGAGTTAACGAAAGTGAATGATATATAAATCCTTTTATACGGCGCACAATTGTCCGCCACTTGCTATTGAAGTGAACGACGTCTCCAATTTTCAACAATAGCTACGGAATAATACCCACTCTATCTGAGCTCGGCTCGGTTGGAATGAGGAACCAATAAGGATAATTTGAAGCGCAATGGACAGCGGGCCCGCTCCACTGTGATCTTAATTGACGCGAAATTGTTACCAATCAAGCGTTCGTGACCTCTGTCGATAGCGTGCACCTAATATTGTCCAAATGTCTTTATTTGAATATAAATGCCCTTGACAAGCATCGATGCGGACAAATACGCCTGGACATAACGTGAGCAAACTAATAATGATGTTATTAGGAGTTTTCATCTAAATTGATGAGCAGTCTAGACATCTTAACGCACAGTGGTTCCAATGGACGAAAAAATACAAAACACGTTTTCAATCGATCCCCAGCGAGCATTTTGATGTGCACGACAACATGCGTCTCAATGATTCAGATTAATTGATTCTCATGAGGAGTTACGTCGTTCAAGGAAACCGTTTTGTGTAATAAACGCACTCACGCAAGGCACTTGACATTGGCGAGCTCGACCTGCGCGGAATGTGCTCAACACTTTCTATGATAACTTTGACAATGAGCTCTAAACTGGATTTGGGTTATTGGACTTTTAATTGGGCTAACGAGTAATGGCTTCATTACTTGCTATCTAGGTCATAATAAGAGACCTAAAATCGGTCGTTCTGTTGAGAGTATAATTGTGATCGGACGTTCAGATTTTCACGGAAACAAGAAACCCAACGTCATTCATACTCTTTACTTAGGCAGTTACATCTCGCCACGGTAGTTGATATGTTCAGCAACAATGTTTACTAAACACTGCAATTGTACCTACACGTTTATACGTTGCATGGTTACAGGTTTTTCATTTAGTTAACACAAGCAAGCGAGATTTCACGGCTCAATATTTCGCACCTCCGGTGCAACAACGTCACTTTAGCAAAATATGTGATATTTCAGGAGAAGCGTTTGAAAATTCCATATCCTGTTATAATGTATTGACTAAAGAAATTAACTGGTAATATTTAAACTACAACTTTGAACTTCATATTAAAGTTAAAGCGAACATTTAATAATTAGTACATTAGCTACTTTTTCTCATACTCATTGTCAAATCAATTTTGACAAAATTTGCATAAGTGACGTCACGTTGTTGCACCGGAGGTGCGATTTGATTTCTCAATCAAGTCTCAAACATTTTTACTTATTTTCAGCATGCGTCCGTGTAGCTCTTAGCAAAGAAAAGGCAAGTAGCTGTTTTTCTAATGGAATGTTGGTGAAGACTGCTAAGGGATTAAATCAAATAGCAGTACGCTCTAGTTCTCTGATAACAACCGAGCATTATTGAAAAGTCAATTGTCAGCAGTGAATGTTGTCGGATTTCCAGCTACCACTATGTAAGAGTTTTCCTTAACAAGGTTGATGAAGCAAGTGTGATGGATAATAAACATGAACAGTTTATCGTCTTTGCTCTTTATATAATGTAAGCAGGCTCCTCACAAATGTTCCAGTCATTCGGTTAATTTTTTGCTAGTTGTATATATAAACTTTATATAAAAAGATCCAGCAAAGATTCCTAGTATTGAAGTAGTTAACTGAAATGATGTCCCAATCAACACAGTACGACTTTGTTTTTATCAACATTTAGTACTTAGGTATATTTTTAATAGCTTCGGTTGATAGTATGTAGTTTATTTGTTTTCGAGAGCAAAATGTAGACTAGGTACATCAACTCTAAAATTAGACTACATTATAATTGTTAATTCGATAATTTAGCCAGTCAGTGTTAAGCCATCGCGCTTTTCTAAATAAATAGAACTATGCTATTTTCGTTAAAAAGTATACCTTGAATAGATTTACGTCCCTTGCATAGCTATTTACAACCATTCGATACGATTCCGTACCGAATCGAACATGGTTCGATATTTGAATCAATGTTATCGTAGAAGTTCACAAATACAAACCCCAAACAAAACTTTGTTAGTTTAAATCAAATAGCTTACAGCTATTTTTCAACCGACGAAAAAAACGGAGGACGGGTATTTTTTTTAATTTAAATTCTAGCGTAAGTCATTGAACTTGGTAAGTTGGTACTATCTTACATTGTAGCAAACTGCATAAACTTGTACCTATGTAAGAATGCATTTCTAAAGTATGATCTTGGCGCATAATAATTTCTTTAAACTCGTCTCAATAACTATTTCGCTTTTTTCTTGCGTTGAATTTCGTAATCCAAAATAATAATGCCTCTTTGTTAACTATGAAAGTGACCAATGTCATATATGTAAGTATCCGCTTGTTTAAATTATAGAGGAAAGCAGAAACTTACGGGAGTCAAACTTTTGTGCTTTGTACCGATGCACAACGGCGAGGGCGAGTCCTGCCTGCAGCGCAATCAGCAAGTAGCCCCAGTTGGTGAAGTAGATGAACCACTTCATGTAGTTGAGCTCGACCTTCGGACCGTCGTACAGCCGCGGCAGGCGCTGGCACGCGAAACTCGCCACGCCAATTGACAGCACCGAGAGGAATAACAGCCATCTGTTCCGAAGCAAATAAATACTGGTTTATGGACCAACAAAAATATTGTAAAAAAAATACACAATCGTTTAAACAGAATAATTGATGGGTCCGCTCGTATTCAAAGATTAAACTTCTATTAACATAACCATATAAGTAACTGACAACTATAATATAATACTATTAGAAAAGTCTGTCTTTACGCGCGGTTCAATATATTTTTTCTATAATAAAAGAACCAGAAATGGACTCTATGGTTCTCAAAATTGGGTAGATCTATTAGTTACAAATTTCCGATAACAGTATTGGTAGTCTAATAAGTTATAGACTGTGAAAACAAAGTAAGACCATTTGGCAACCCCCCGAGGTCTTTCGGTTGTGATGATGATGATGGCCCTTGGATTGCTAAAACTAACCTGTATATAAGGTACGCTGTGCAGGGGTGTGGACTGGACTGCCACTGGCTGCATGCGAACTGATGCGCAGGCGTATGCTCGAGGTTGAGCGCGCGCCGGCTCGCCTGCCACATGCGACCCAGCATCGCTGGCTTGCATGACTTCTGAATGGCTAAAGTAGAGAGAAGATACAGCAATGAGTGCAACTGTGAGGTATAATAATAGTCCATCCGTCTCCAATACTGAAATACAGCCCCGTCTAAATACCTACAGAAAGACAAAATCAAAAGCGTAACATAGGAATTTGGACATATGAACAGTGTCTAAAGGGGAACCTTAGAAACAAAGAGGCGGGACGCAACGGTGCAACACAATTCTGTTAGAACAATTTCCATGAAGTTTTCATAGAAATTGTTCTACAAAAGCCGCGTCATGTTGTCGCGTCTCGACTGTCTGCGGGAACCATGGAACTAATCAAGGGGCTTACGACTTGAAGGTATATCTAACACACCTAAATATTTCAACGTGCGAAATGAAACCGCTTACCAAGTCTACTGAATGCGTATTATACCTGAATTCTCAGCTGGAGACATTACTAAGTAGTGTAGACACTCGGTTGAGTAGTAGTTTTATATCGAAAAAGCAATTTTATAAATTAGCACCACTTTAAACTCTGCCAGTTTTTATACGTTGACAACAGACGACTACTACGCGAATGGTAACATAAATTCTAATTGTACCACCATTCAATGAAACTGCGTGAGTGGTGGACGATCGATTTTATGAAATAGGCACCTCATCTATATTATTAGCGTTCGTTTCTTTTAAATATTTTATAGGCGACGATGTGTTTCGTTCACATGAGCAAGGGGGCGACACCTTGACACGGTTACGTTAACAGTCGTTATCAGGCATGCTTTGAGTTTTTAAAATTGAAGCCATTTGAAAAGCTTTTACGTTACCAATAAACAAAATAAAAAATAATAATGAATTTTGAGAACTTCTGTTGGTTATACGTGTATTTTTGTCATGAAGTATGCAGCATATGGTCTCGTGACCACGCGGCGCTAGCTATATTTTGCACGCAATCAATAAAGGCATTAATTAAGAATACGTTATGTGGTCCGATGTTGCGATAACAACGGAGGGGAACACTTCGGCATAATCAACAACGATCCTTTCAATGCAGAAACGTTTAAATCAGATCAAATGTCTTCCTCATGACTGGACAATATAATCAGTTGAATAGATAAAGAAATGAAAGTAACATGAACGTTATTCGAGATTTATATGAGCGATGCATCGGTAAACCAGATAAGTGCAATAAATAAGTGCATTAATGCTGACGTAGGTAAGTGCAACTGCAATGAGTCAATGAATACAGTGTTGTCTACTCTAGTAACAGCTTCATGAATTACAGGAGAGGAGATTAACAGTCCAAGATTAATTGATGTAGATATCTATGATGGGTTTAGTGAGCGAGGTCAATGCACAACAAATTGTGAGCCACCTGCGTCGATTGGCCGGAGCAGCGAGTGGGCGCACCAACTGTTCGCAGAATAATCACTAATTAGTACACAAGGCCGCGAGGGACCGAACAGGAGTTCGCCGAGGCCCTCATACTTGGGCCATACAATTATATCGACAGCTCCTGTTATATCTTTCTCTTGCTTTCCTCGCCCTCCTCGCCTCACAATGTTCGGCTCCTCGGCCTTTCTATTTCGAAATTTACAGAAGAGAGTTGCATTATGATTGACTTTATTATTAGATAGATCACTCAAGGCATCGTATAAAAATACGCCATTTTTATGTGCCATTGAGATAATCATATCTGTGCTTTTTGCATCGGCTACGAGAACCGTAGCATACGTAACATTGAAATAATCAAATGTTATGACTGTGGCAGCGTGGAACAAATATATAAAGCTATTATATTGCAATGAATAGTGGCCATTTAATTCGTATGAATTAATTTTATTATGAATGCGAATTCATGGTGTTTATCAATGGAACCTTTTCAGACTCGTTATAATAAAACAGTCGGTGAGATTCCATCACGGTTGGCTGGCTCCACTGTCATTTGTGATAGTGATCTGGCCTCACACAGGACATCAGTACAGCTCTCATACTGTTGTTCTGATTCTAGTTTAGGTACATTCAGCTCGCGCAGATCGATGCTCACCTGAAAAGCTCTCTGTAGTTCACACGCTTATTACTAATCGGTCTGTACTTCTGCATGTTGCCTTCATACATACATATATGTATATTTTTGGGACTCCTTATATTCGAACAATATCGTTCACTTGTATCCCTTGAGAATAACAAAATCGGATATTAACTACTACTATTTGAACCTTTGAACAACTATTTCAACCTTAACAATTGTATGATTTCAAGCCTTACTTTATAAATAAAAAGAATGTACTCTGTGACAATGTTTCAAGTCATCAAGCAACAATGATGAATGCTTTACAATGTCACTTTGAAGTGCCATACCGATAGTTTTAGAAATTAGGTTTATTGCAAAGAGTTTTTTTAAATCTTGAGGTACCTAAAACCTATTCATATTGAACTTCAACTATGCAGTAAGTATAGCATAATGCTTATCATTGATTGTTCCCAGTTTCAAAATCAAAATTCAATATGGACCTAATTTTGAAACATTAGTATTTGGGAGGATGGTATACAGCCAACTGAGGTAAACAATATATTAACGTGGTGAATTATAGGCATTTTGGAAAACGCCGCTGAGTTTACAACCCGTCTCTGTAATATCCATGTAAGCACACAAAAACGTGGCACATGGGCATTCAATTGCCCATGTGCCACGTTTTTGGAACACGGGTGGGTTTTAGTCAGTAAAAGTCTGACACGCCCTCCCGCTCCGCCCAGAGCGGGAGAAGTCATTTGATGATTTCCCATCCAAAAAAAAAAAGCACACAAAAACGTCCCTGCCAGGGTTGCGAGATTTGTTCGAAAGAGATAATCATAATCATAATCATAATCATTTATTTGCAATAAGTATTGGTACAGTGTTGGTGTTATAGTCAGTAATAAGTTCCTAATACAAAGTCAGACATTTGACATGCAAAACATTACAGTGCATTTAATGCTTACATTTAATATTTCAGATAATCAAATGGCATGCTTTAAATGTTTCTATTATTAATTAATACATTACAATACATTCATTATTAATATTATTGTTATACACATTTAAAATAGATTATTAACATTATTTATAAATTCATTTACAGAATAAAATCGTTTTTCCATTAGCCATGATTTTAGCTTTATAAAAAATAAATGATTAGGTAACTCTTTAAAGTTCTTTGGTATTTTGTTATAAATAAGTCCACACATATGATAACAGTTCTTTTTATACAGAGAAGTCTTTGGGGCCCTGGGCAGAACTATTCTATCTGGATCTCTTACGTTCCGAGGGCAACGGTCTTGAGCCTTTTCAAACAGGTCAAAGTGCCGTCTGACAAATTTTGCACATTCTAAAATATACATACTGGGTAATGTCAGGAGGTTTAATTTTAGAAACAATGGCTTACATGATTCCCATGGTGGAATGCCACAAATGGCTCGAACGCATTTTTTTTTGTACTCTGAATGCTTTATCTACGTCTGTTGAGTTACCCCATAGTATAAGGCCGTATTGTAGAGTCGATGCAACGCAGCCGTGATACGCAGTCAACATCGTACTCTGCGACGAGGTCTTTCGCAGTGTGTAGAGAACATAAACGAATTTGTTTAATTTGTTGCATACTTTTTCTACGTGTGGTTTCCAAGAGAAGTAGCCGTCTAATGCAACTCCCAGAAAAGTAGTTTCCTCTGCCTCTAATAGAGGTTTTCCACTATAATTAATTTTAAGCTTCTCTCGCTTACGACCATATGTCCTAAATTGAATAATTTTTGTTTTACTTATATCAACATGCAAATTATTAAGTCTTAACCAAGAAATTGTTGATTTAATTGTATTATTAATGTCAATTCTGTAATTATTAATTTCAGTATTAATTGGTGATGTCAAAATAATTGAAATGTCATCTGCAAATAATGTGCATTGATTAGATGTGTGTTCAGGAAGATCGTTTATATACAATAAGAACAAAGGGGGTCCCAAAACGCTCCCTTGTGGTACACCCGAGTTGTTGAATCTTGAAAGAGACCTAATTCCCTCCAGTTCTTTATTCTCAGTCATACTTGGAATTTCATACCGTGGCACATGGGCAACTGAAGGAACACGGGTGGGTTTTAGTCAGTAAAAGTCTGACACGCCCTTTTGCTCCATCCACCTAGAGCGAGAGACGTCATTTGATGATTTTCCACCCACAAAAAAAGCACACAAAAACGTGATTTTTAGAACCACCTAACAAGTTTAACGGTGTTTCAATTAAGTGTAAATTACTAATCGAAACTCCGTGAAACCTGTCAGGGATAATAAGCGTGGTTTTATGAATGTAGCCAATAATTATGCAAAGTACAAGCATCCGTCACGGATTACGTGTATACATAGATGGCATAAGCCATTCACGACTAAATGTACTAGACAAGAATGAATATTTATAGATGCAACAATGTATTTACAAATGTTTATCTAGACGGGTGGGCAGACGCCAGCCTTCCGGGATAGCCTTGTAGTCACAGGCGTGCCATTGTAATGCATTCCATGTTATTTCCTACATCCTATGATGTCCTAGTACTGCTAAGTAGCAACTTATTCGGGTTTCCTACAACGCTTAAATCGAGGTTAGTCTATGAATTATAGATATGAGCACCTGTATTGAATCTATATATTTTAATACACCATCGATTTGGAACAATCAGCATTATTGATCTCACAACTGTGAGGTCCGATGAAGAAGGTAATGAATTGTTATTCATTTAGGTTTGTTATGCAAACGTGTTTTACAATATTGTCTATGCATGCTACGCTTACGCTGTATATATTACACCTTGCTTTGCATATTCTACCTGAAGACCCAATGTCGTTTAAATGTTTGTATACAAATGTAATTACATGAAGTTATTAATTACGGCCTTCATGATTGGACAAAATTAGAATGTACTCGAATCGCACATTTTGTAATCATGGGTATTTTCCCTGTATATTGCGCATATTCCGGGTCTGGATTCATGAAGACTGAAGGCAGCCACGTTATCACCATTCGTCTATAAATGAGTTAATGTTATCGGCGACCATGGTTGTTAACCGCGAATTATGACTTGGCCTACTTGCACCATTAGCTCATAATGTACTTTTTTGTATAGATACAAAAAATATGTCAACTTTGAGTAATGAGTTTGTACCTTTAAACTGAAGGGCCAGATTGTCGTTAATTATTGCTGAACGAAGGCATCGTTACAAAGAATGATAGATGTACATATTTATCATACTTTACCAAAAATAATATTCTCCTTTCATTTGTGAAAACATGACGTCCCTCATACAAAGAAATTGCGGTGTTCCTGGTTTACGACTGGTGTACTTCGTGCCGGTAGCTGGCGACCGTCTTAATTAGATAAGTTAGCGATGACTCGTCACCGGTACCTACCGCCGAGGCCACAGCAGAACTGACCTGCTTAATCTGCTGTTAGTAAACACGCGCCAAAGGGTTTGCTTAGCAACAATGATTATTGCATTATATTGCAAGCATTCTCTGCAAATTGTGCGTGTAGCCTATTTTAAATAATGGAAATAGTTAAGGGAATATTCATTTTGTGGTTTGATTGTCAAACACCAAAGCGAAATAGAGAGACTCAAAGAGTTATTGCCTAATCACAATAAAGAGAGAGGGAGAAGCGTTCCCCAGAAACTTTGAAATTATTGAAGAAGATCCGAAGTGAATGGATTCAATAATAGGT
Source organism: Aporophyla lueneburgensis (assembly GCA_932294355.1). Classification (NCBI taxonomy): domain Eukaryota; kingdom Metazoa; phylum Arthropoda; class Insecta; order Lepidoptera; family Noctuidae; genus Aporophyla; species Aporophyla lueneburgensis. The sequence continues at coordinate 10,459,257 of OW028739.1, forward strand.
ATCATTATAGAAATATTAGTTTTTAATAAGATGGAAGAAGATTCAAATGAGGGCAAGGCTCAATGGTTTGCAGAATGACGCAGTGAAACAAATAAGTATAATAAAGTTCCTGTAGACCAGAGGGGTAATTGCGGAACTTTTTATCAGTAGGAATTGGTTTAGTATTCATAGTTAAACAACATTCATTGCGTTATTTACGTTGCTGAGCCACAATTTATTCGAACAAATGACGCAATGGTTTAGAAATAATCTTCAATCCCATTCAAATTCTGATAAATTGTGCGTTTGGCAATTAGGGTGCATGCTGGAGTCACAAAATGGTTGACCACATTCGGACCGCCGCGCCGACCTTTTAAGTGCGGTCCTACGGGTGGACCTAATATTTAAGACTAAGTGTATAGACACACTTAATCTATAATATTAAAAGAAAAATTTTGAACTTGCACTAACTTCGCTGCAGACTGAACATTGATAGATAGGAGTAAAAAATAAATATTCGCATTAATAATAATGAGTAATTCATTATTATCATTGTTATTTTTCTTTAGTTTTTTGTCCATCATATAATTATTTAATAAAAATAAAAAATAAACTGTTTTCGCTTTATTTCTTAGTTGATATTTTATAAATGTTGTAATCGTCTACAACACTCATATTATTTTTAAACGGGCACCTAATAAAACTAATTGGTGAGCCCTGTTGTAGACGATGAGCTGCCTAGCTAGGCATTATTAAGCTCGTGTGATCAACGCAGTAATTAATGAAAGTGAAATTAGTTGGCGTTCAAGGTGATTGACGAAGAGAATTATTGGCATAGCAAAATCCAGCTGAGGCCAGAATTTATATATACATAACATTAAATGCGGAGGTCAGTATTATTGGAAATTCTCACCGGACGATGGCGAAAGAGTGACCTTGCAGAGGCTGTTGTAAGTGTCCTGGTTATAAACGTATAGAATGAAATCCTTAGAACCAATCATCATTTTCTGATTATAATAAGAGATATGATGATGATTGTTCATCAAATCATCATCAAAATAATGTGGTTGGTTCATATAGACGTCCTGAACAATTGCTAGCACGCACAGAGTAGCGCACACGTGGATGTAGGTATACCGTCTAATGCTTGTGATGTTCACCCATATTCCACGTCATATTCTTAGCGTTGTGTGATAACTTGATAACGGGAGATGTATGGCATGACTTAATTCATTATGAAAATTTATATCGGTTAAAAAGTCATAGTGATCGTAGGGATAAAATTTGTGATGATTTCCAAAAAGCTACTGAGTGAGCGTGGGATAACTAATTAACAATTCTACCTTTTTTCTTATATCTAAGACTAGCTTTTGCCCGCGGCTTCGCCCGCGTAGATTTCGGAAATTATCGCAAGAGGACGTATTACCGCGGTAAGAATGTATTAATCCATGCTATACATACATAAAATTACGCCTTTTTCGCATGGGGATAGGCAGAAACTACGGAACACCACCTGCTACGATCCTTACATATCATGTGTGTTTGATGTACTTAAAATAAAACTAATAGTATTCAGAGTAAGAAGACTGCGACATAGGGCTGGATTGAATTGAATATAAGTCTTCCTGGTTTTTCTTAACGCCCCTATTCTACCTATATAAACACTCAGTTATTTACCAGACATCAAATTAAACATATTTATAAGAATAGTACTTTAGCCAGTGGCTTTGCCCGTATAGCTGTCGGAAAATATCACCCGGGAACCTAGTACCGGGATAAAGTATCCTATATGGTAAGTATCCAGGATAACTAGAAATCCAAATCCATCCAAAAATCTAAACATCTAAGCCATATTTGGCGGTCTCTTACTTGGAATAATACAATTAGGTTTATTTTGAGTACTTCGAACACACATGATATGCATTTACTATGAAGCCCAAGTAATATGAATTACAATCCCGCGATCCCGCTAGCAAGCGAGATGGCCGGACGCGGAACGGCCCGCTAACCGCTCTGCGGCTATTTTATTATAATCTCTGATATCTTCTAAAATATTCATTTTAATGATATGCTGTAAAAGGCAATTTTGATCTACATGAAATGCACAACATATGTAATGTATTTAATTGGATAAGAATTAATGCTGTATTGCTTAAAATCGCTTCGTAAATAAGCCATTATTTCTCATAAAAATTAAAGGATAAAAAATGGTTATTGTGGGTTATCCCTAAGAGATAGACATATACCATCGCGAACTTTTTTGTAGAACTTTGTAAGGTGTACAATACTGTAGTACATTATTTTGGTCTATTTCGTAGGGTTCAGCCAGCGTTCGCAATGTAAGCGCAAAAAAATGAGTTTATTTATGACATCACATTAGAAACCTCTAAAATTATCAGTGTTTCTTTACTATATTGTGCATGTTATATACATATAAACCTTTCTGTTGAATCACTCTATCTATTAAAAAAACCCGCATCAAAATCCGTTGCGTAGTTTTAAAGATATAAGCATACATAGGGACAGACAGACAGCGAAGTGACTTTATTTTATAATATGTAACTAGCTTTTGCCCGCGGCTTCGCCCGCGTGGTTGTCGGAAATTAGCGCAAGAGGACGTACTACCGCGGTAAGAATGTATTAATCCATGTTATACATACATAAAATTACGCATGTTTCCCATGGGGGTAGGCAGAAACTACGGAACGCCACCTGTTACGATTCTTACATATCATGTGTGTTTGATGTACTTGACACCAAATTAAACATAGTTATAAGAATAGTACTTTGGCCAGTGGCTTCGCCCGTATAGCTGTCGGAAAATATCACCCGGGAACGTACTACCGGGATAAAGTATCCTATATCGTAAGTATCCAGGATAACCAAAAATCCAGATCCATCCAAAAATCTAAACATCTAAGCCATATTTCACGGTCTCTTACTTGGAATAATACAATTAGGTTTATTTTGAGTACTTCGAACACACATGATATTCGCATTTACTATGAAGCCAAAGTAATATGAATTACAATCCTACTAATCCTGTAATACCCGACCGCTACCAAGCGAGATGGCCGGACGTGGAACGGCCCGCTAGCCGCTCTGCGGCTATTTTATTATAATCTCTGATATCTTCTAAAATATTAATTTTAATGATATGCTGTAAAGGGCAATTTTGATCTACATGAAATGCACAATTTATTTAAGGTACTTAATTGGATAAGGATTAATGCTGTATTGCTTAAAATCGCATTCATAAATAAGCCATTATTTCTCGTAAAAAGTAAAGGATAAAAGTGGTTATTGTGCGTTATCCCTAAGAGTTTGACATATACCATCGTGGACTTTTTTGTAGAACTTTTTAAGGTGTACAATACTGTAGTACATTATTTTGATCTAATTCGTAGAGTTCAGCCAGCGTACGCAATGTAAGCGCAAAAAAATGAGTTTATTTATGACATCACATTAGAAACCTCTAAAATTATCAGCGTTTCTTTACTATATTATACATGTTATATACATATAAACCTTCCTGTTGAATCACTCTATCTATTAAAAAAACCCGCAACTAAATCCGTTGCGTAGTTTTAAAGATATAAGCATACATAGGGACAGACAGACAGCGAAGTGACTTTATTTTATAATATGTAACTAGCTTTTGCCAGCGGCTTCGCCCGCGTGGAGGTTGGAAAATATCCCGCGGGATATGTACGACGGCATAAAGTATCCTATATGGTAAGTATCCAGGATAACCAAAAATCCAAATCCATCCAAAAATCTAAACATCTAAGCCATATTTAACGGTCTCTTACTTGGAATAATACAATTAGCTTTATTTTGAGTACTTCGAACACACATGATATTCGCATTTACTATGAAGCCAAAGTAATATGAATTACAATATTCCAATCCTCCTAATCCTGCCGGCCGGACGCGGGAAGGCCCGCTAGCCGCTCTGCGGCTATTTATTATAACTTCTGATATCTTCTAAAATATTCATTTTAATGATATGCTGTAAAGGGCAATTTTGATCTACATGAAATGTACAATTTATTTAAGGTACTTAATTGCATAAGGATTAATGCTGTATTGCTTAAAATCGCATTCATAAATAAGCCATTATTTCTCGTAAAAAGTAAAGGATAAAAATGGTTATTATGGGTTATCCCTAAGAGTTAGACATATACCATCGCGGACTTTTTTGTAGAACTTTTTAAGGTGTACAATACTGTAGAACATTATTTTGCGCTATTTCGTAGGGTTCAGCCAGCGTTCGCAATGTAAGCGCAAAAAAATGTGTTTATTTATGACATCACATTAGAAACCTCTAAAATTATCAACGTTTCTTTACTATATTATGCATGTTATATACATATAAACCTTCCTCTTGAATCACTCTATCTATTAAAAAAACCTGCATCAAAATCCGTTGCGTAGTTTTAAAGATATAAGCATACATAGGGACAGACAGACAGCGAAGTGACTTTATTTTATAATATGTAAAGATGATAATAATAATGATGATGATAATGAAGCTGCTATTTCTGATAACGACTTAGGTGGGTATGCCATATATGTCATTATCAGAAATAGCAATAGACACCCTTATCATTAGAGAATAAAATAACGTTAGCCTAGGTAAGGTCAATGTACACTTTATATTTCAAAGAAAACTCAATATTACGGTCATACTCATTTGGGTCGAGAATTTCTAACTAGTACAATAACCCGAAAAACTGCCGTTGGCTACGAACGGTCCAAATTGGACGAAATGCCCACGAGGAAGGAAATTAAGTTGATTCGAGAAAAACCTTTTTGATTAGTACAAGGACTTTTCGGGGATCGTTTCCCCGAAAAGTCCTGGAAACGAAAGGTTTGGAAACGAATTCCATAAACGTAATAGAAAAAGCAGGAAAATATTTGAGGTACAACCTCTCATTTGGTTCCAGGAAATATTTGTATATTTTTTAAGGTAAAAGTGGTGTATTTTTATTGAAACGGTATCTATACTTATACTAACGTCAAAATTTCATGATTTCCAGTATTATGGACAGCAGGTCATTCAACTTGGTGCCTTGTTACGGTGAGAAACGTTAGTGATAGGTAGTTACCTACCGGATAAAATTTCGAGTGGCATAAAATTACGGAATGCTACGAGGTTTTTAAGGCTTCTCCTCATATTAAAAATCTGCCAAACATTTTTTTAAAGTTAAGCGTGTGTTTGGGTCATCTTTCAGATTTGCTGTGGTTGCACGATATTGTAGAAGTGATAATGGGCGACTATCAATACTGATCAATTAAACATTTTGTAACAATATTTTGATTTGGTTAGAACGGGCTGGTGTCCGGAACTCCACGTCTGAGCGCGTATATTTTGATTTAAAAGAGTATTCGTGGAGTTTCTTGCTCGTTCTTCTTCATTGGAACCTACTCCTGTTCGGAATGGGCAACTAACTGGGCAATTACAGGTACTTTCTGACTGACAATTCAAAAGTACCTGTAATTGGTTTATTTTAAATAATTGGTTTATGTTTGAGTTTGACCAACGTACGCGTGAGGATTGCTAGAAATAGGTATGCAATCATATAACATTTATATAAACATAACAACATTGCAATTTAGTACGGGGAGGTAGAGGTTTCTTTTGGATCAGAGGAAATAAATTAGTATTCTTCCATAAATAGGTACCGTTACTTAAGTTTTTAGGGTTTTATTCAGATTGGTGTTTAAACATTACAATCGCGGGTATCGTTATTATGAACATTTATGAACCAACTTTCCAACCACCAAAATAGAGGAGTATGTAAGGATTATAGTGGACGCGTTCTGTTGTTTCTGCCTACCCCCATGGGAGGAAGCCGTGAATTTATGTCTGTATAAACTAACCAAGTAAAAACAAAATGAACTGTATTCATATTTTTCAGCTCAACGTTTTTGATTGCGATAATATTAATTGTTAATTATTCTCATCTGATTGTTTAATTCAGATCCTAATTAAGTTAATGATATTAGGACTCTCTGAATGTATATTTAGAAAAACATGTCTTAAAATTGTTTGAATTTGTATATTAACTTATCTTATTGTGATTTAGAAATTGAATTATATTATTTAGTCCTTTTGTTTCAATTATGTAAATGATTTTAGATTTTATTATTTGATTTTATTATTGTATTTTTTTATAAATTACTATTTGATTTTGTCTAAACGATTTTGATGTATGTTTACTCATTTTTAATTTCAATGTGCAAGCCGTAGTTTCCTATTATTGAATGTGCATTTGGTGTATGTTTTATTGTTGAAATCTACTCTATGTAATTTTAATGTTTAATGTAATACTTGTTGACGATCCTTAAAATGGCAAAACGAATGAAGACTGAAGCCTGAAAAAATTGGCAATCTTTATTCAATTTATCGTAATTGTGGCTGCTTGTTGCTAGGGTCATGTTTTCGATTGAAAAAGAGTTAGCAGTCATTGCTGATTTATCTATTGGCCATTATAACAATTGCTCGATTTGTTCGATATCGTAAATGTCTGTCTAAACGCCCCGCAGACGAGGCACATAACGACAGATCAAATATTTTGTTCAGTTTCTACTGAAACTGTGACTCAATGTTGGTTTTACGAAAAGTCCTCTATAAAAGCCTTCATAAAAAATACCTACATTTGTATATAGTCCCCATGGGTACAAAACTATAAATATTCTTATGGTACCTAGTCTCTGGTGAAATGTGGTTTTCCTTATCCGATCCGGTCCATGCGTCAATAATGATCGATGAGTCAGTATCCAAAAATCATGGTTTTAATACCTACTATGGTTACTGGTTACATATAAGAAAAATATTTCCCATAATTAATGGTGGGTTCTATCTATCGACTCGGGAAAAAGCGTTAGAGTATGGGTTATGCCATGTTTTGTTTTATGAAATACATATTGTATCTGTACAAGTCGGGAGGCCTTTACGCTTTAGGTGCTATTCATTTGAATCAAGTTCTTCTAACTTAACAGACAGCTGTGCTGCTGAGGAGTTTGTTCCGCCACTTCTTCTTCCCAGCTAAAGTACTAGGAAGTGTCGAAGGGCGGGCGTTTTGGGGGGACTGTCTTATGTAACTTTGACGTTCAAAAAGGGCTGACTCTCAGCCTAGTTTGAATAAATGACTTTTGATTTTGATTTTGATTTTATGATGTTGTAAAAGTAGCTACTCATACTATATTCTTTGACTGTATATTATGTAGGTCTTGATTGATGAAGAATGATTAACGATATAATAACTAAAACTATATCCTCGGAAGGCCCAACCTAAATTTAGGTCGATATAACTTACGACCCAATGTACTAAAAAAAGGTGCGCGTAGTTGCGGCCCAGAACTTCGATCTAGTAAAAATATGTTTAAATTATAAGCTCTTGACTGAATTATTTTAGGGAGAATTTCCCCGGCAATATTTAATATTAAAATTTATTAGATGTATTCAAGGTTAATGAATTTTTGATGACAGATTTAAATTGGTGGGTTTATTTACACTAAAAATTAGGTTTTAATATTTTTTTATAATTTTAGGTCACTGCGCCGTAATATAATGATTTTAAAAACTGTCTTGGACCGCAGTGCCTACATAACTTTGTCATTAAATTGGGTCGTTGGGTCTTACGAGGATATTCACAAACAAAGTAAACACTGTAGTTTCAGTTATGTGCGGTTCCCCAGTTGGTAGTTGGTACCTATACCAAATTGCTAAGTAGATTTTAAAATAATTTATTTTATGAAATATTAGGCACTCAATTATTTATACATAAATAAACTCGTGTACTTCCCATGGGAGTAGACAGAAACTACAGAACGTCACCGGCTACGTTCCTTACATACTCCCGTTGCTTCGTTTATGTTCATAAATCTGTCCATATGGTTCATACTCAGACAAAGTGTACATTTTAATTTTGTAACTAAACTGAAAGGTAACGATACAGAAAGTCTCCGTCACGAAACTGATGTTATAAGGTATAGTACTCATGGATTGAAAGATATAAAACAAGTGATTATATTTGGCTTCTCAGACTTATTTAGAATGATTAAAACAAACTTTGTAACAAATCATTTTTTTTATAACTGCTTTTTCCTTATGTGTCGAATCTCTGTATACTGAGCTGATGAACTCGGAAAGAATTTCAAATTCAGAAGGTGTCGATGGCTGCTATCTTCTTTGTCTTTCGGCATTTGACACAGGAACCTTCCAGGAGCCTTCGTATTTTACTGAAACGCATTTAAGTTTTTTGACTTGTGTTACAAACTATTTATTATTGTATTTGTTATTTTGTTTTTAAAGTAAAGGTAAAGACAGAAAACTTAAGTATTTGTGATCACTACACTGATATACCTATAAATAAGTATGTAGGTATATTTCCATCCTCACTACAAAATCATTCGCCAACTTACATACCCGTGACTATAATTACGTACTTTTTGATGATGTGTACTAAGCTTAACAATTTCTCAGTTTCGTAGCGTAACGCAATATAACGAAAATGAGAATGAAATATGAGAAATTATAAACTCTAAAAATATTTTTAAGTAAACCACGTGTTTAAAACGCAAGCATTGAGCGTATTCGTTAAAATAATACAAAAAATAAGAAAAGAAAACAGTAAGTAAACAAACAATATATTAACTTACCACAATACTAGTCGTTTATCACCCTGAGGTTTTTTTTTGTAAAAATTCACTTGATACATGTCTTGACTTCACGACTACGGCGAAAACATAGTGGCTGTCGCGACAGTGACTTTAACGTAAGTAATATTGATGCCAGAATAGGAAAAAAATGTTTCTACCACTTTAAATAATTGCGTTCATAATTTTATTGCGTACCCTGAGTAACGAAACTTCATAATTTTGGGACAAATTTGTTTAAATAAATAAAAAAATCTGTGAATGATTTACGAATAAAATTGGTGCTACTTAATTAATTGATTCATCAAGAATAATATAACCACCAGTCAATGATTAATAAAGCGATGTATATTCGTAACAATTTATCTCTGAAAATGTGAAATGGTCATCGGGACACTAAAAAAATTGATGGGGAGATTTTTAACAATGTTTTGACATTAAAAAAAATATCCTCTTTTAATGAAAACTAAAGCTCAAATACTAGAAAACTCTTCGTATTAATAGACGAATATAGCAAAAACGCTGGAAAAAAGAGAAAATATCACAATATAAGATATTTACATAATTATGAAGTAGCGGGACATGAAAAGATACCAAATGTACACTTTTCTGAGCGGCGTGCATATGGTCATACCATATGCACGCCGGTTATTTCGATATTTTATTATTGATCGTGATTAAACGGGCAAGTCTTAGAACCACAAATTCGAAGACATGTGACATCTACCAACTCACACTGGGCCCGCGTGGTGGATTATGGCCCACTCCCTCCTCACTGAGAGGAGGCCTGTGTCCCAGCAGTGAGAACATTATACGCTGATTATGTATGTACCTACACTGTTAGATAACAAGTAGGTGTTAGCATTATTAGTCACTCATATCTACCAGCTGAACTAATGAAAACGATTGTAGTACCTATACTCAAAAACAGGACTGGAGATATTTCGGACAAGGGAAACTACCGACCTATCTCTCTTGCGACGATCATTGCTAAAATGTTGGACAGTATGCTTGATTCGTGCTTAAAACAAAATCTGTGCCTTCACGATGCACAATTTGGGTTTCGACCTGAACTTTCAACGGAAAGTGCAATTCTAAGCCTCAAGAATACTGTCCAATATTATACAGATCGTAAGACGCCGGTATATGCCTGTTTCCTGGATTTTTCCAGGGCGTTCGACCATGTGTCATACGATGTGCTCTGGAGGAAATTGGGGGACAGGAATGTACCGGCCGAAGTTCGCAGAATATTGCAGTTTTGGTACGCGAACCAAACGAACAATGTTAAATGGTCCAACACACTCTCTGGAACGTATGGGCTGGAGTGCGGTGTGAGACAGGGGGGGTTGACATCTCCGGGACTTTTCAACCTTTATGTTAATGACCTCATAGTCGAGCTCAGCAGCATGCGTGTCGGCTGTCGGGTTGGTGGTGTTAATATTAACAGTATCAGCTACGCGGACGACATGGTGCTGCTGGGCCCGACTGCAGGTTCCATTGCAGACATGTTAAAAGTATGCGAGGACTATGCTGCTGCACATGGACTCGTGTACAATGTTAAAAAATGTGAGTACATGGTCTTTAAGGCCGCCGGTAAATGCGCAGACCATGCCCCTAATCTTACCCTAAATGGCTTGAGCATAAAAAGAGTAAATAAATTTAAATATCTAGGGCACATACTTACCGACGACCTTAAAGATAATGTAGATATTGAGAGGGAGCGCAGGGCATTGGCGGCCCGAGGTAACATGTTGGCACGCAGATTCTCCCGCTGTACCGACCAGGTCAAGATAACACTATTCAAGGCTTATTGTCAGGGTCTGTACACGGGGGGTCTGTGGACCAGCTACACCAAAAGGTCGCTAGATGACCTGCGCGTCCTATATAATAATATTTTCAGAATGCTGTTGAGACTGCCCCGTTTCTGTAGCGCATCGGTAATGTTTATACAGAACCGAACTGACGGTTTCCATGCGACCATTCGCAAAAAAGTCGCATCTTTAGTAAAAAGAACGCGGGCCAGTAGCAATAGCATTCTGAAAACAGTATCAGAGAGTTTTTATTCTCCCATAATGAGGCATCTTGTGGAGAGGATGGCCAGGTGAGAAATTCGTATTTTACTTGGTCATCGTCTGTGCAAAATGCTGAACTTACAAATTTCAGTCCCACTAATAATGCACTACTAACTCTAGCTTTAAGTTATTACTAACACTATAGATCTTATGTTGTCTGAATAAAGAAATTATAATAAATAAAAAAAAATTATCATTACATGAATACTAATACTAAAATTGTAAATCTGAAGAGTATGTTTGTTTGTTTGGTTGAACGCGCTAATCTCAAGAACTACGGGTTAATATTGAAAAAATCTTTTAGTGTTTGGTAGCGCAATTATCGGGAAAAGCTATAAGCTATATAAAATCAGGCTATGACCAATAGGAGCGAAGCATCAAAGTTAAATGTTGCTGAAACGGGGAAAAGTTACTCCGTTGGAGAGCTTCCGTTGCGTTCGCTGCGTGATGCAACAATCATTAATGACGGAATTGTTTCCCTTCAAAAGTTCAAAAAAAAAATGTCGCCGATAGCATATATCTATCTTTTAAGTTTGGCTCGCTATAACGTTTTAAATTATAATCAAATCTAAATATTATAAAGCTGATGAGTTTGTTTGGATGAATGTGTGTACTAATCTCAACAACTACGTTTAGTGTTGGATAGACCATTTATAGAGGAAGGCTATAGACTATATAATAAAAAAAACATGAATACAAAGACTTCGAAAGGGCAGGCGATTCAATGCGCCGTGACGGAGAGAGTCGGGGGAGCAAAAAATTAAACGCGGACGAAGTCACGGACAGAAGCTGTATTTAATATAGGTAATAGTAATTTTATTTTCTGCATTAATCAGACATGGCACCTCAATCCATACCTACACGCGTGTTTCAATTACGTGTATGGTTGGTTTACGTGTATGGTTTTTCCTTTGGCATATTTATGAGTAGTTTAAACCATCAGTTTTCCTATAGTATAGCTTACACCATAAGTTGGCACCGCTTCAAAATCTTAATATATATATAAATTACGCGTCACGTTGTTTGTCCGGGGTGGACTCCTAAACTACTTAACCGATTTTAATAAAATTTGCACACCGTGTGCAGTTTGATTCAACTTAAAAGATAGGGTAGCTTACATCTCAATTTATAGACGCAATATTATTTTATTGCAAATTATTTGTTTATTATTTGACAGTCACAATTATCTGTTAGCTCCAAATGATTTGAGCAAAAATTTGACGCGGACGAAGTCGCGGACAGAAGCTAATTAGTTTATATGAATTTTGATAGTTTATGTAAATAAGCTCATTACTCAAGACTTTAACCTCCTGAGAGCCGGGATGTATTTACGAATATTTAATTAATGGAAGTTAATTTTTATGGCTTAATATAACATAGAGATAAATAAACATCAAATAAAAAACAATCTACCCCAGCCGGTGATACCCTCCCTTACCATTTAGCGTAAGGGAGGGTATCACCAATGATACCTTGGGTTCAAAACTGGTATTAAAACAAATTATTTTAGAAGGAAAATTTAATCAATGAAAAATTTGAAAAATGACAATACAAAATTTACGTTTAATATTATTTAATTAAAAAAAAAACAACACCAAATCAGTAACAAAATAAATATTTACCTTTACGTAAAGTCGACATGTCGGTAACGGCAAAATGCTCGATTTTAAACTGACTGCAATCGATGTAATTTGACAGCTAGAGAAATGGTGAGTGACTAGAAATATAAAGGATATCTATGCTAACCATTGTACAAAAAAGCTTAGGTATACGAGTTCCGATAGACGGAGTGGAAATAAATTTTTAACTAAATGTAATTTTTAACTATATGTACTAGTGATACCAGGGGTCTCAGGAGGTTAAAGGTTTATTTACTTTTTAGTTTTTTTCGTCTGTTTAATTTTTGTTAAAAAGTTTTTTTTGCATAAAGAACTTTACCGTAGTTGGAAAAAGTTCAAAATTCATAAATGGTTCCAGAGTTTTGAAGGAAAACCCGATTAAACATTTATGTACACATTTATTTAAACAGACAAGAAGAACAGAAAACTAGGTTCAAAGGTAATGCTTTGGTGGTCAATCTTGTTTTATATTAAGACGGTAAGTAATGGTTTGTAGTAAATTATGTCTGCTGAATTTAGTAGTTTAGTGCCTGGATAGAATAATGGCTACCACTTGGAAGACTGATCTACAACCTATGAAATCTATTTACCCATTGGTTTCTAGAAACCAGGTTAATAGTAATGTACCCACCTGTAGCTACTCAGGTCCAAAGTTTGGAAACTTCCTCGGATAAGCTGTTATCAGAACTCAGAACGACACCTATTTAACGTATAGGTAAACATATAACGAGAGGAAACAAAATATATTTTCATCCCACCATCTCGGAAAGAGTATTTTTAATCTTCAATATCTGAGTGGAAAAGCCGTTTTTATTCTCTAGAGGATAAAGTAAATTGAATTTAGAACATCGTGTGCACTAAGTTTGTGAATTAAAAACATCATTAAATCTATTTACTTCTATCTCCATGGTGCCGAATTTATCATTCAACCTTTTTCTAATTTGTAAAACTTAGACTCGGAACCTTCTTGATATACTTTTTTTTTAATTTGCTTTGCGCGCGCCATTTTACTTTTCACGTCACCGACATTACAGTACCTAACAAAAATATTAGATACACTCGACTTTTGGTAACTGTAGCAACGTTACTTTCAATTTTTCTTAATTATACCTAAGTATCATTTGAAATAATTTAAAGATTATTCTGTAATACTTACCTATCATAATGTAGTACATAATAAATGTTAATACCTAAACTGAAATAAAAGTATCTTGTGATTGAAATGCTTTTTTTTGCATATTTAGTCATTTCCTCGCTGAGGTGGGATGAAAAGTTACGTGTTGCACTCGAGTGCAAAGATTTTTCACCTCGTGCTCTTTTGATTCCCTCGCTAACGCTCAGGATTCTAATTTTGAATCACTCGCTGCGCTCGTGATTCAATTTTAGAATTCTTCGCTTGCTCGGTCATCAAAATTGAACACGCGGTTAAAAAGCAACTTTGCACTCTTGTATAACAAATAACTATTAATCTTAAGGTGGTTTTTATCTCATTTATTTTTTGATCTGTAAGCATTCTATATAATGCTATTAATCTGGTAATTTTATGCCCTTATTATTATTCGTTATTCATATCTAACTTAAATTGTATTACAATGTATTTTTTTAGCTAATAGTGAATTTTTGAGTGCTAATTTATTCAGTTTTGTAATTAATGTTATTTTTAACCCCCCGAAGGAAAAAGAGGGGTGTTTTATGTGGATATCTGTGTGTCTGTGTCTGTCTGTGGAATCATAGCTCCCAAACGGCTGCGTCGATTTAGTTTTTGTTTAATTCGAAAGGTAACTTCATCGAAATTGTTCTTAGCTATGATACAAGAAAATGTGGCAGATGCTCACATCCCTTCATGAATTAGTAAACTGCCAAACAGATGAGGCCCAGCAACAATCAATGTATGCTATTGTAGAAAGGATAACATTTTGATTGGCCGTCCGACGCGACGATGCTTTAATCAAAATATTATCTATAACTTATTAAACTTAAAGGGCCAATCAATACATTTTAATTTTGACTTCTTAGAGAATTTTGTATGTGTCGAGGTTTAAATTTAAGTTTTTAATTACAAGTACATGTAATTTTTTAAACTACCTTCTTCAGGTTCTGAACTAATTAATCGTCATTTGTTAGCCTTTTTTCGTATCCCCATATTGTATTTTATGATCACACTTTTTGATGATGTACGTTATTAATTTGATATCGTCGTTAGTTAATTTCATTTTATCTTGCTTACAATACCTTGAGAACAGTCTTGTCAATACTAAATAATCGTTTTTATGGTATTATTGGTAATGCATTGTATGTAATGTTCATGTTGTGTTTTATTAAATGGTAACTAGTTGATCAATACAATCAATCATAAAAGTACCTAATAGTCATGTGATTGGCGACGGAACAAATTAAAGGCATTCAGAAAGCACAGGTCAGTCAGTATCATCTCATACCCAGATCAAATCTGAGATTGAATTAAAATTACCGTCACCGACTGCACCTGATACCTACCTGACCTGCAAAGTGATATTGTTTTAAACTATAGTTTTTTTTTTTGCAGTAGGGGATTTTATTTTTAATGTAAGTAGTATCAGCTAACTAGAGGGGCTTTTTTGTGGGTAGGAAATCCTCAAGTGTGTCAGACTTTTACTGACTAAAATCTACCCGTATTCCTTCAGTTGCCTATATGCCAGGGCCACGGTATTTCTTTCGAACAAATCTCGCGACCCTGGCAGGCATCGGTCCTAACCGTCCTCTTCAGTACTTACTGCTAACATCTCTTTTAGGCGCGCGTAACTGGAGTGGCTGGCATGCAATTTCCAGTTTTATTCGATTTTAGATTCCAGGAGTGAACGGAATCTCATCAAGAAGCACTGCACGCTGCTAAAACGACTTGATACGGAAACGAAGTTTCTTGAAAGGTTCGTGCAACAGTTATTGGGTTAGCGCGAAGTGCTCGCACCTACTTTACACACTTCAAACAGTTCAACTTGTCTTTTACTGAGATTGAATGCTTCACGATTTATTTTGCGTTTTGAGACGCTGAAACTTTTGAAATAACTAAGAAAATAATCATAACTATACATACCCTTCAACTAGCTACGCAGGTGGCTATCGGATTTAACTCGCACACAAGCGGACATCGGCACCAGATTGCAGGCATTCCTAGGAAGCTAAGCTGTCTTTGGGTGGCAGCCTGACCAGACATTTACTACGCCTGGACAGGAACCGCATGCGTATGTTGACGGGGACCATACTGATCACTGTTCGCTCAACAAACAATTTTACACAATTGGCATAACGGACAGTGTTCTATGCAGGGTTTACATGGAGGCTGAGAAAACCATTGTGCATGTACTCTTTGAATGCACAGGCGACATCCAGATTAGGGGCAACCCTCGGAGAACACACCCTGATCAACTATCACACACGGATCTTAACAGACCAGGAGATATAATCAACTTCTGAAGGGAGGTGGGCTGGTTGGAATATCTACCGACGGCTGCCATGGCCCACGCGCAATAGTGCACCAAAGTGCGGAAACCAAATCTTTTTAACATAGTATATGTATAATAAGACATACGCGAGCGTATCAGAGTTTCAGTGTATGCTCCTTATAGGTACTAATATATTTCTCATTCGGTAAACAAACACGGCACGAAAACATAATTCAGAACAAAGCCCAATCTAAAGTTTCGCTACAGTTCATAACTCCGGGGTGACACTGTCACAAGGCTTTGATCTCTCATTAACCCTGCGGGTAGACAGGGGTTGCGAATATACAGTGTATTACGTGGAAGCTTTAAGGATCATAAACGAGTGGGGCTGGCATGGTGGCCTGATACCAAGAGCTGTGATGTAGCCACATCACCGAATTTTTTGTTTTATAAATTTCTAAGAAGATACAATTCCTTGAAATGTACGCGCGAGAAGCAACAAAGAACTTTTTAGAGACAGTGTCAAGTGTGATGTGAACTGAAGGCAGGCACATTGTACTCATGTCTGCGAACATTTGGACATGGATGGTAACGTCCGCGCAGGTAACCTTGCACCACCTGTTCTGATTATTTTCATAACGTTACGAAAGTATTTAGGTATACCAGAATGTGGCGTTTTATGACCTAACCATAACACGCCTGTTATAAACGTTTCAGGTTTTCCTAACGCTCACAGGAAATGAAAAGATAGCCGTAAAACAGCTAAAGGAAATAAAAACAAACAACTAGTACTATAGTGACATGGCGGTACTTGTATGTTCATGTAATGTTTTATTATTCTTGTTGATTTGAATAGTGCGTAAAAGTGCAATTACATTACACGTGCATGAATCATAAAATATATTGACATACCGCACACAAATATAGTATTCTAGTGTAATACAAGTCGTAATTTACACTCACAGAGATCCAATTTCGGCAACTTCATTTTTCTGGAAATGTTCGGGATCAAGTCTTAGTAATCAGTTATAACGTCGTCGGCGTATCAAAATACCACACTATTAAAAACGTTTACAAGAAGTTCGCATTACTTTGTTTTTTCAACGCTGAAGAATGTGTTCGACTCTTATATCGCGATGTTTTAAAAGGAAACAGTGCATTGATATGTGCGGCTGTGCGCATGTTCGGGCTGGCACTGCGGAGCCGCGCGGAGCCGGCGAGTGGCGGCCGGAGCGCGGCCGAGACATTAGCAATAACACCGTCCTCACACGATCTCCATTAGAATTAATTCAACCGATAACTGCTTGTTCCGCGCCGCTCTTCTCCAGCGTCGACAATCACGGCGGATCAATGCCAGCGCCTCTCGACTATCGACGTGACGATTAATAGTCGCACATGACACTTAATACGAACAAATGGGTTCCTAATTTAAGACAATTGGCCAGCCCGCGAAACTATCCGTTGATCTATAATGACGAAAGTTTGAATTTATCATTACCGCGTATGGCCATGAAGGACAGACATAATAAATGCGAGAGCAACTTAAAAAAAATAAATAAAAAAAACATCGCTTACATTTTAACCGAAATAAAATATAGACGCGTATGAAAACTGTAACATGGAATAATACATTCCTGATTTTTATCATTGTCACAAAATAATAAGCTTGCTTATCTCACTACCTTTACCACAACAAATGCGAAACGACTTAGAAGAAAACACCTAAGTAATGGTCTTTAAGTTTACTAAACAAACGAAACTGCCGCACACGATATTTACAAAGTAATAACTAAACATAAAACTGTTATATTCCGGATAATCACTAAAGGATAAAGCGATATTAAGTCCATACACTTAATTAATATTATGGCAACCGATAACAATATGTAAATCTAAGTGAAACCTCTTATCAAACTCACCTGAGTCCATGCTCTTCTTCATGGGCACCATGGCAACATTTTTGCACATTTTTACAGCTAATCTTATTATGCACTTAAGTAAATCAATTTTAAAAATAGTTAAGATGTATTTTGTTTGAAAACTTTTGGCGGGGTCGTATTTTTATTAGATGAATGTAATGTTAATTAGTGTTGTGTATTATGCATAGGTGCGTGTGGTCTGAGGCGCGCGTGGCCGCGACTGCAGCGTGCATGTGGCGGCCGGCGCGCATGCGCTGTCAGCGACGCGCGCCGCTCGCTCCGGCTCGCGCACAGGCGCTAGGCGCACCGGTCGCCGGTCGCCGGCCACGGGCCACCGTCTTCCGCGATCTTATAAACAAACTCAGTCTCATGTAAATAACGGAAACGAAACATAAACATGTTGTTATTAAACTATTTCGCAAATATCTCATACGTCAAATTCTCTAACACATTCAAGACACGAATCTAAATTATCCGTCAGCCTTACCTCAAAATTAATACGAAATTCTTCCAAGAATCGCAGTTCCAAGAACAAAAAATTTATTCGCAGAGCGACGTCATTCAATGTCTCTACGTCTGTCAAGGGATGTAGGCGTGAGAAATCCAGGGGCGAACACGTGCCTCTACCTGGGCCGTGCGTGGCGACCCTCCGCAACCGACCGTTACGAATCCTGCGATGATGGCCATCTGCCTAGTGACTGTTGCTGACGTTTATTCAATATCGCAGCCGAACGTTATCTTAGAACCTACGTTTTACGACTGTTACGTCTATGGTACTGGTACGTTGTATACATACGTTTGGGTATTGCGTGTGTAGTGACTAATATGGTTAGATTGGGAAATTCAAATGCGAAGCGTTGCCAAATCTATTATGCATATTATATTTTATCAATTTGAAAAAAAAAAAACACTTTTCCAACAAAATCCACAGGGAAAAGAACATGTTTACACTAATCAGTAAACAATTATAAGTTATAACCTTATAACCGAAGCTTCTGATAGTTGGGTACGGTTGCCAATATTAATAGGTATAAAGTTAAGAAAAAAATCTTTGAAATTGATACACAGCACTCGTATGATATACAGGATGATACACTCCATGCAGACTTATATACTTACATACATACATAAAATGATATATGTGGGTACTCAAAACCAAATTAAGGAATCAAATAATTAGTTAGTTATATGTCAGTGTAATTCTCAGAAGGTTTTGAACCTGATCCTGTCCAGCCTTTTTTTTTTCTAGGAGGGAAATCAACAAATGATGGCTCTCGCTCTGGGCGGAGCGGGAGGGCGTGTCAGACTTTAACTGACTAAAACCCACCCGTGTTCCTTAGTTGCCTGTGCCAGGGCCACGGTAACTCTTACGACCAAATCCGCGACCCTGGCAGGCATCGGTCCTAGCAGTCTCTTTAAATTTTTGTCCAAAAATTTAAGGGGCCGCTGAGGGTCTTCATTGGAAGACCTCTACGAGGACTGAGAGTTCGTTCCTGTAAAGACTGTATCTTCAAACAAGATATATTTGATACTAGCTTTTGCCAGCGGCTTCGCCCGCGTGGAGGTCTGAAAATATCCCGCGGGAACATACTACCGGGATAAAAAGTAGCCTATGTGTTAATCCAGGTGATAAACTAACTGCTTTCCAAATTTCATCTAAATCTGTTCAATAGTTTTTGCGTGAAAGAGTAACAAACATCCACACATCCACACATCCACACATCCATACATCCATACATACAAACTTTCGCATTTATAATATTAGTAGGATAGCAGGATAGGATAGGATAGTACAAGATCTATCTCAAGTGCTAGAGCTAGAGATTGGTAGTTGTCCATTTTCCAGTAGTCATGATTGTTGACATTCAGTTATGTTCTCAGATAGTATAGGAACAGGCTCACGTAAATTGTTTAGTAACAACCTAATATATTCTACTCAAAATGAATGAATGCCAGGGTTAAACGAATGGTATCAGTAACAGGCATATAATACTCAACCGACATTATTTTATTTGTTAAACCAACATTGGTATATATAATAGTTCTAAGGTCAAAATATAAGTTCCAAAACTAAAACACGAGTATGAAAAATCACGCTCTAAAAAGTATTGAAACAAGATAATTTTTCTGTACATAAAAAATACTTGAAATGAATAAATAAAAATATTTTTGGCTGCTTTGAGCAAAATAAAAGCTAAAAATTGCTGTTTAAAGTTTAAAAAATAATTGGCATCGAAATATGAGTTTCTGCCCTGAAGCTTACTAGCCATAAATTAAATTAAATTAAATTAAAAAAAATAATAAATGAAAAGAGATTTTGAAGTACAACCTTTGCTGCTAACGCGAGGTTTGTCAGTTGTTAGTTAGTTCGGAGTTAATGACCTAAATAGGATAGAACTTGGACACAAAAGTTAAGGAATTCTTGACGCCCAATAATCATAAGATACGAGACAGCAATTAATAGAGCTATTCCAAGAAAAACCATTGCTATTAACACGACTTTCATTAATTGTTAGGCAGTTCGAGTTAATGACCTAAATAGGTGACTTGGGCACCAAATTTAAGGAATACTTGTTGCCTAAGAGTCACAAGTGATATAACAATGGATAGTGCTTTTTTTTAGATTCGTTACTAAAGCAAATTAACGAAAATTCGCCAACACTTGGAAAAATAAAATATAATTTGAACCCCAAACGGCTCAAACATATAATTTCCAATATGGTTAGAATATTTGCGCCGTTTGACGTTTTCCGGTGCTGCAGCAGACGACCCAGTACAGCTCGCCGTGCTAGGAAGGTGCGATCGCAAGAGTTTCGACACATGTTGCCTCCTAAACCAAAGGCCGACCTAACTTCCAGGGCATGTTGGTCCTGCCAGGGTCGCGAGATTTGTTCGAAAGAGTTACCGTGGCCCTGGCATATAGGCGACTGAAGGAACACGGGTGAGTTTTAGTCAGTAAAAGTCTGACACGCCCTCCCGCTCCACCCATAGCGGGAGATGTCATTTAATGATTTCCCACCCACAAAAAAAAAAAAGACATTATGGTCTACGTTTGGTCTATATCCACCGACACGTGCTAAGCCACTCGCACTCAGGCAGAAGGCGGATACACTCCGTACTATTAGTGAACGTATTGGTTTTTGAAGCTACAGTGAACTTTTTTCTAGTATTTTGATTTGTTTATTTCGTTAAATTTCTCCAAGGTCAATATTGTCTGTCGGTGATGATGACAGAAAAGTAAATTTTACACTTTGAGTTTGTTTCACAGAAATAATAAGTTAAATGTACGAGTGGGTGATATATACGAGGCAATTTTTTTTTATGTATCTTGGTGCACAATTAATTCAATAAAACTTTTGAAAAGAAAAGAAAAATATTTGTCATTCTTTATATTTAGTGACAGGGCAACTAGAAGAATAATGATAACTAGGAAAAAACTGTTCGATCTGTATAGCCTTAAGCCTTGAATAAACACTGAAATTTTGAACGAGCACCTTTGTTGTCACATCATTTTATTTTAGTCATACCTGTAAGATAGCTAAAGCAAGTGAACTGACACCATTTATTTGAACTTTCAGCTGTCTATCATTTAAAGAAGATTTTACTAAACTAGGCGCAAGTTTATCTAGTCCATAATTTTCAAGTTTCGAGAGCAAGGTTTCGTGATTTACGAAGTCAAAGCCTCGAAGAGGTCACAAAAGATTCCTATGGCATCTTGGGGCTCCTCTCACTCCTTGATCTACGCATAAATGAATGATTAAATGTAATTACGGTGCTATAGTTTCAAATATACAAACTTATAACAACTGTGTACAAAGTTTAATAGACATAGAGCAGTAGAGTAGCATTGGTCGTAAAGTTTATGGCAATACGCGAAGTCTGCAACGTGTAATCAGTGTTTCGTATTTTTTATAATAGCTTCTTGATTAATAACTATCTAAACTATTTTATTGTATTTTCTGATGATTTTATCTCGTTGCTAATGTACAGTGCTTCAGATATCGTGCATGTATTAAAAAAAATGCAATATTATTTTTATTATTTATTCATATAAACAGACAACAAAAGGTCCACACTGACAAAAAACAAAAATACTTAAAAGGTGTTAGCAACAAACAATATATCTTATAATCTATGTTAGTCGGTACTTATACACTACTACGGACAATGTTGTTTTGATGAGATGTCCCATTATGGGGCTTTCATCAGGCCTGTCAGCTATCACCTTCAGGAGGCTATTGCCACTGCCACGAAATCTGGCGAGCAGAGACGCACTTTTTTTCCGTACGACAGCTGAGAAGCTGTCGACTCGGGCTTTTGCAAACAACTCTGATGCACTGTAGTAACGTGGCAGCCGCATCAGCGCCCTGATGGCGTTATTATATTGGACGCGCAGTGCACTGACGGCACGTTTGGTACAGCTGATTCATAAGGCGCTCGAGTACAGAGATGTGCAGTATGCTTTAAAAAGCGTGTGTTTGACCGCTTCTGTACATCGAGCGAACCTACGGGCCAACATGTTCGCCCGTACCGCCAGTGCCCTGCGTTCCCGTTCAACATCACCATCATCGTTAAGGTCGTCAGCAATGAGATGTCCCAAGTATTTAAACTGATGAATCCGACGAATCGGGACATCATAAATTCTAATTGGTGGCACATCTACTGGACTTTTCTTGCCAACAGCCTTAAAGACCATGAGTTCGGACTTTTTTACATTAAACAACAACCCATGGCCGGCAGCATAGTTCTCGCAGATGTTCACAAGTTTTCTTAGTACACTGACCGAGGGAACCAGCAGTACCATGTCATCCGCGTAGCTGATGTTGTTAAAACACAACCCGTCAACAAAACAGCCCACAATATAATATGTAGCAAGATACTTGCTTAAGGTTTCAGCGTTAATGTAAGGCTTAAGGCCATATTTATCGTTTAGAACTACAAACTGTTAGTTTCTAGTTCTAAATATAGGAAGTTTCCTGAAAACAAAGAAAACTTTCGATTTATCATTTACTGCCTCGAGTGCCTCGATGGTCTAGTGGTAGCAAGCGCTACTGTTGAGCATGAGGTCCTGGGTTTGATTCTCAGGTCAGGCAAAGTGTTATTGGGTTTTTCCATCTAGGATTTCTCAGTAGCAGTCCGGAGTCTGGATTTATGCCCGGTTAATGGCAATAGGCTCGCCCCCTATTACATGGGACTTAACCTAACTGGCGAGCGTGAACTATAGGTACATCTGTGCACAACCCTTCGGGGTAATAAGTCGTGATGTTATGTTATGTTATGTTTATGTCTAACGAAAATATAGGTGCCTGTATTCTTTTTTCGGCACAGTAAAAGATATAAAACCTAATATAATATTTGCCGATTTTTTCTTATATCCCTATGTATGGATGTATGTATGTATGGAACATAAACATCAAAACCTCTCTCGTATATTCCACG
Organism: Aporophyla lueneburgensis; assembly: GCA_932294355.1. Classification (NCBI taxonomy): domain Eukaryota; kingdom Metazoa; phylum Arthropoda; class Insecta; order Lepidoptera; family Noctuidae; genus Aporophyla; species Aporophyla lueneburgensis. The sequence goes on from OW028739.1 coordinate 10,482,374, forward strand.
AAGGATTAGGTAGAAGTGTGTGGAACATTCACATTTCGCAATTTATGTTATGTTTCGTTATTATATTACATACATAACATCACGCTAATATTCCCTCGTATGGAGGGGTAGGCAAAGGTACACCTCTCTTATAAGTTGCTACATAGGTACTGCATTGTATTTTTCGTCAAAATGAACGAGATTTAACAGAATTTAATTGATAGCTAACGAATGTAAAATTAAACTTAAAACAACATAATCATTACACCTGTAATTTTATTAAGGGTGGGCAGTGATATATAATATACCCAGACTTTTAACAACCTAGGTATTTAATTATTTCCCACATAGAGGTGGAATTCATAACATCACATCAGTGATTCGCTGATGGGTATTAAAAAAAAAACATAACGAATTATATAACGTTAAACAAAAACTGAGCAGAGGCGAGTGAGAGATATATATGAACAACTTCTTGTGCTTGTTAACTGGATCTGATAGATCGTGATTGGTAGAGCAGTAGATCGAAAACGCGAAGAAACCAGCGAGAACAACAAACTGCTTCGTGTGTCAGTCAAGATTTGGTAGATGGTTATTAGGTGGTGGTTATAGATTCTAGGAAGATTTTTATTAAACTTTTTTCCAACACACTAGGAACATTCGCAATGTCGATTTCAACATATTCGCAAGGAGGTGATGTAGACACCGTTTTAAAAGACCTACAACTTTTGAAACAGCATTTTAAATCTATTGGCAAGCCAAGGTCCAAGGACCTCAACCCTCTCAAAAAGTGAAGCTTACCTTTCTGACGTTAAATCAAAATTTTGGAAAAGTTTACTGCACCTCCTAGGTTCCCCAATTTTGGAAGACAGCTTTGTTCCTTTCATCGACGAAAAAATAAAAAACTTCAACGATATTTCGGACAGATTCTCCAAAATTAATTTACATTTGGCATTCACCCTGATACTGATACTGTTGTTTTGGCCCAAATTTTATTTATTTTCTACGTTCTTCCCCTTTATGAAAGCAATCACATTTGTTGGACGAAATTGGCCAAATTATTGGCAGCACATTAACAGCCATTTTAAATGCGACTTTGGACGACTGAGCGTGGCTTCACGCCACATTACCAATCCGTTTTAGTGGCCTCGGCATCCGCAAAATTACCAGTATTAGCTTACCAGCGGCCTGCGTTCCTGTCCTCTGTCCACAGCACTAGAAGCTGACCAGGAAAATTTTAGCACCCTCCCTGGTTGACTTCGAAGTGCCGTGCTTGACTGATGCTATGAAAACCTGGACAGTCACGTGCCCGGATACGGCCCGTGAACCCGTTTTCCCAGAGACAGAGCGATGAGCCGTTCTGCAGGTTGGTACGGAATAATTTAATCAATACGTCCACCTATACTGCTGACCGTGCCCGATTGTTGGCTGTGGGAGAATGGGAGTCGGGCCTTAGGCCTCGGGCCAGGTCGGGAGTTGGTTTTTCGAGACACAGCCAAGCGGTTGGTAGACTCTTCAAGTGACCAGAGAGCTGGCCTGTTTTTTGGCCGCACTAAGAATCAGCATTGCCATATAACGTGGCAATGCTGCCAGCCTTTTGGGCACTTGTCCCATTGACAGCGATACCGACGAGTTTTTTGATGCCCTATGATTATTTTTTCTCTGTTTTTATTTACATGTACTTATTACTAGTAATATATTATATCATCTCTGTCTGTTAGAAGTAAATAAGCTAAATGATTTTAGTGTCGAACACGATAAGTACTAAAAAGATTATAATATTTACCGTGCAATTAAATCGCAATTGGGCCCAAAAGTGGAAAACTGAAATCCAATATTTTCAGCGAAGTCGTCTGTAAAGAACTGTTCCAAAGAACCATTCCCAACAACTCCATTAGTTAATTTAGCATAATCAGTCTATAATGTTCCCACAGCTGGGACACAGGCCTCCTTTCTTCGAGAGGGAATGGTACGGCTCACTCCCTCTCGAAGAGCTCCGGGATCCACCATGCGGGCCTTCGCGTATTTGATTCTAGGACATGCCGGTTTCCTCACGATGTTTTCCTTCTCTGTTTTGAGAGCAGTAATGATGATATTATTTACACAAAGTAAAGCGCCTACCTGGGTTCGAACCTACAACTTATAAGTCGGGGCCGTTACCACTGGGCCACTAGTGCTCCTCATTTAGTCCCTCATTATTACGTATACTACCTCCTTTTTTACTTATTTTACATTGTTTGCTGGCGGCCATCTTAGATTTGAAATTTGTCATAGTGTACAGTATTCTTTTAGTCAAGTACTTTTATTTCATACCCATATGGAGGGAGTTGTGAAAAACAAAACGCAATTTTCTAGCGGCGGCTATCTTGGATGTACAATGATATTTAATTGTATTGTCATCAGAACTAAAGGTGTGTACCAAATATCAGATCAATCTGTCAACAGAAAGGGGGTAACATTTCAACTGCTAAATTTGACCCAAATAAATAAACAACAATCAGGGCAACCTAAATAAAACCGTTTAATAAAAGAATACGTTCAAGACAAAGAACTTTGGCAATCATTAAGTCCTTCTGTTCAAGTGGCTTTCCTAGTACAGACGCCACCAGGTCAAGCTACCCGAAACTGTCAATTTTTCCCAATGAACCTTGAACTTAATGCTCTAGAAATAAAGTCGAAAATCTATCAAAGAAATCTGACAGATTGTAGTAGCTTGATGTGTTGGCGTCTGTACATACGGCTATAATATATCAAGCTATTATACATTTCAAGTCCTAGCTGACCTCGCATTGTACAGGCTTTTCGTATAATGAGAAGTCAGCTTATACTGAAAATGTATAGCTCGATTTGTCGCCGGGCGTACCTCATTAACGGCATAACTATGTAAATGTCTATTAACTGCTCCCAAACGACGATGATTTGTAAAAATATTTTCATATACTTTTTTGACATAATATTAATTATCTCTAAATTATTTGAGTTTATATACCTGCAATTCTAATTTCAACACTTTGTTCTCATGGAAAGCATGTCATTTTGTTTAAATACGTTTTATTTTTTATCTAGTATTTCATATACCTAAATGTAGATTATTTTATATCTTATGAATGTGAGAACGTTGTAGGCCTTGTAGATTAGATTTGTAGGCCATTTTCTATTTTATTACGTAGAAGGTACTAGTTCACTGGCCTGCACTGTCCTGCCATACCTATTAACACTATAAATAGAAACTACAGTAAAAGCCAATGTTTTTTTAAAAGAATAATTGTGGAGTTTTTTGCCGGCTCTTCTCCATAGGAATCAACCAACTGGAATCGTGCACCTAGCTTCTCACGTGCCCATGTAGGTTTATGTGAAATAAAATATTTAATTTTGATTTTGAAATATACAAGCGTGAAAACGATTGTTTACTTACACCTTCGGGTTATAAAAGCGTGACCATGTTGCCATGGAAAATAAAATACAATAAGTACACTTAATTTGTAAGCATCATTATCATTTCAGCGGAATGACGTCCACTGTTTGTTTTAATAATTAAAAATTATACAAATAGTGGTACCATTGCATTTTCTTCTTTTCCCTGAACATCCCATGCTTCTGACGATCGTCACCATAGTGAAGAATGATCAGTAAGTCAAGACCATTTAAACGAGATGCGTCTCAAGTCTGTTGACTAAGTTTCAACTTTGGGTACGTGAGTGCTTAGGTTTTGGAGTGGAGTGGTGACCATGTACCGGAAGACGTAGAGTATGAAGGTCTCCCTCAAGGTGGACCGATGACCTTGTGAAGGCCGCAGGAATCCACCGGATGCTGGAAGCAAAAAAAAAAAACCGGTGTTGAAAAAAAAAAGTGCGAGTCGGACTTGCGCACCGAGGGTTCCGTACAAACCTGTAGGTATCCTCGGTTTATGCATAAGGTTTATGTTTATGACATTAAATGTTTTTTTTTTAATTTTTATATTTGAGTTGATTGAATTAAAGGTAAATTGCGGCTTACGATTTATGACGTATTAAAAAAAAAAATAAGTTACTGGATTTCGTTCAAACCAATTTTCGGTAGAAGTTTATATGGTTATGTACATCATATATTTTTTTTAGTTTTATCATTCTCATATTTTAGAAGTTACGGGGGGGGGGGGGTGGACACATTTTACCACTTTGGAAGTGTCTCTCGCGCAAACTATTCAGTTTAGAAAAAAATGATATTAGAAACCTCAATACCATTTTTGAAGACCTATTCATAGATACCACCCACACGTATGGGTTTGATAAAAAAAAATGAGTTTCAGTTCTAAGTATGGGGAACCCTAAAATTTATTGTTTTTTTTTTCTATTTTAGTGTGAAAATCTTAATGCAGTTCACAGATAAATCTACTTACCAAGTTTCAACAACATAGCTCTTATAGTTTCGGAGAAAAGTGGTTGTGACATACACGGACAGACAGACAGACAGACAGACATGACGAATCTATAAGGGTTCCGTTTTTTGCCATTTGGCAACGGAACCCTAACAAGTCGAAACTTGAGGGAGGCCTTTGTACAGCAATGGACGTTATTCGGCTGAAATGATGATGATGATGATGATAAGCACTAATCATCTTTTCAGAAATAGTTAACCCTTAAATTGTTTCTGTCCGTTTAAAAGGACATATTACCAAAACGCACATAACTGTTATTTGAACGAAATCTCACGCGATTTGTGAGATGCTTATCTTTAACTAGGCTATGTTTTTCTAACCTATGTAGTGAGAGCGAACGCGCACTAGACGTGTGTCGAGCACCGGTCCTTCGAAAAATTGCAACAACCGTAACGTGTTGTGCTCTTCATATAAATAATTGTTAAAGTAAGTATAACTTTGTTTTATGTTATGTTCATTTGTTTATAAGATGCAGTAATAGTTAAATGATAGCATAAAGTAGTAACTGTGCAGAAAAAACTTACTTTTTCGTCTTGATACGTTAAGAAATCGAAGTGTCACTTAGAACGGCCATTGCCTGTAATCCTCTCAAAGTAGTGATTTTATTATTCGTCACTTAAAAAGGACAATGCCTGTACTCCCTTAAAAGTTGTTCTCTTAATATTTGTTATTTATAAGGGACAATGCCCACAATTGGAATAATTAAATTTGTTACTTATTGATTTTATTTATTGCCTTTTTATTTTACTGTCCTTTGTTTCAGTGATATGGCGGGAAAAGAGAAAATCCTTAATCATCCAAGAGAATTCTTGCTCTTGTAGGTAACAAGAGATTTTTCTTTAAATGAGGTCCTTTGAACTCTGAAGATTTAGATTTGGAATCTGATAAGGCTGAGGAAAGAAGAATAGGCAGATGAGTTTTTTTTCTATGCATATAGTACCTCGTCACCAACTTCATCACCCATATGACATGTTTCTCCTGCCGTGTACGCCTTAGTAGATTACCTTAGTGACTCATCATCATCCTTGCGTTATCCCGGTTGCATCCTTTCGGAGCCCGGGTCCACTTTCCCGCTTTTAGCTCTCCACTTCGGACGGTCCCGTGCATCCCTTATGGTGAGTTTGTTGGTACGTATGTCATCCGCTACGACGTCAAACCTGCACTTTTTGGGTTTGCCCCTTCTACAGATTACCTTAGTGACTATGATATTCTAAATTAAGAACGAGGAAATTCTAGGCCGAATTAAGGTATCAATGACATCTATGTAAATCACACCACGTTGTCATAGTCACTAACTACAGAATCGTCCCCCTTGTAGCTGTTCCTTCAAATCTACCATTATGCTGCATACCGGAAACACTGTCGTCGAGGTCCGTAGGGACACAACAAATTGGTAGGTCTACGAGTATATTATATGTATAAAAAAAAGAAATTGAAAGTCTACACAGAAACCACATAAGTGGGGCTATTTTCTGGTTCAAGCTGGAGGTTCGGGAATAGTCAAGATTTTTGCATACGACGCGCAATGCATGGTTCAAATACATTTTGGAATATACAATTCACTTATTGAGAAGGAAATTATCTCGGAGCTGGGGATAACATAGTCGTAAGATTGTGTAATACTGTATCTAACTCCACTCTACAGTGTAATTCAACAACTTGTTTACTTCCTTGGACTATTTGCGGAATGAATGGGGAATATTATCCTATATTAAATACCTACTGACACAATCAGAAAAGACCGACTACAAAATTTTTGTCTGAGCAGTGTCAAACTTATGAAGAATAAAGGCCGAGCAGCATACGAAGTAGTGTATGATAATGAGAGAAGATTAGCAGTTACAAATGGGTAGATAACATACTGCACACCAAAAAAAAACCCTATATATTACCTTTCATTCCACAAGGAAAAGTAAAGAATGTTTTATTTTGAATACTTTGTAAGGAAAAAAAAATGTTTTGTTGTTTATTTATTTTAAGAATTTTGTATTTATATGAGTACATCTCATTAAAGTTCATGGTTTCTAAATAATAACAAGATCTTAGAACTAGTGATTAAGTAAAGTATTTGTTATTTTAATTATTTGTTTTGTAAGAACGTTTTTATAAGTTCAATGGGCAATGTCCGTCCTGTGTGACTGGTGTCGATAACCCATAGCTTATAGATTAATGGGCACTGTCATTTATAAGTGACATATGAAAAACCCATGAAAATATTTTTTTTTTTAATTTACAAAATATTTTTCTTTTCCGTCCCATTTATGGCCGTATAATCAGAACTTAAACAAAAAACAATGTAAGAAAAACAGTGTGCCCGTTTAAGGGTTAATGCTTAACACATAGGGTACTTTTAGTCCCGGCAGTAAGTTCCCGTAGAATATTTTCCAACGCGCGCGAAGCTGCGGGCAAAAGATAATTAATTAATACATAAAATATTTTATATCCGAACTAAACATTAATTATCCATATGTTATAGTTATTAAAACGTGCAATGAGTGCATTATTTCTTAATTAACGTGAAATTAGATTTTAAAATATCAAAAGCGTTACAAATAGTTTCATCACATGTTCCAAAACGTGTTTGCTATTTACATAAGAAACCATTTTCAAAACGTGATTGCTATTGAAGTAAAAAACTATTTCTTTGATAATTTTGTGCCCAACGCATAAAATCAAAATCAAAAGTCATTCATTCAAATTAGACTGAGATTTCAGCATACGCTCAGTGTTCAAACGACAACGCCAGTCTGCCAAAGTCGCCTTTCACCGTGCTTTAACTGGGAAGAAGTGGCGCAACAAACCCTCCAGTAGCACAGTTGTCTATTCAGTGAGATACACTTGATTCTATAGGTATATACGTAAGTAGCCAAAAAACAAATTTAAACAAAGCTTTAAACCAAAATAAAAGCCTCCAGGCAGAAAGGGCGGCAGCTTACACATGCAATACTGGGTTATGTTTTTTTTTTTGTTTTGTATATGATTGTTACAACCAGACTTACAACTCGAGGCCACAAATATTAAACTAGGGCCATCGAAGTAAAATGAATAAACACGTACGTAATTATTAATAACAAGCACAGCACAGTGTAAATTACATACATAACAAAAAATGTTAACTGGTAAAACATATTTTTTACGTGTTATATGTTACAAAAAAATAAAGATTTTCAGTTTTTCTACTTAACTTATGCAGTGAGATCTTGCTTCTTGCCAAATTCCATATCTCTAGTTCAATGGGACGACTCTATAAGTTTTGTTTTATTTTTGAGTGTCAAAATATCCGGCATAAATGAGTTTATGTAAAGAAATAAAAAAAATCTTCTGTAAATTGCCTTATTTGTCTATTGCGTTGTCTTTGAAGCTTGTTTTTTTTTCAGCTATTAGGTAGATTAAGTAGTAGTCATTGATATTAAATAGAGACCCACCTTTACGCGTTTCTGAGAAAAAGAGTTTGGATCAACAGACAGACAACGAAGTAAGATTATAAGAGCTGTTTACCTTTGATGACACTGCAGCAGTGGTAACAATATAGGGCTAAAGGCAAACGTGAAATTGATAGCAAGATGCTCTTAGCGGTCTAATAGCACGAATAAAAATCATACAAGTATAATAATGTTTTTACAAATAAGATCCACTTTTGGTGAGAGTATTGTTGCATTTGAAGTAATTGGAGTCGTCTCAATGCGATTGCTCGCTAAGTATGTCTGCATTTCTGTATCGTTCATACTTACCTTTGTAAATATAAATCTAAGTATGGACGGTTTATTAAATCTAATACTATAACAACGGTCCGTTCAATAGGCAGGTTATCACAAAATAAAACTACTAGGTACCTAATAGAAGTACCTTCTTAATAATTATCTTAAACTAGCTGACCCAGCGAACTTCGTACCGCCTCAGAATCAATAAATGTTGTGTTAACTTATCAGATCCCACCAACACAAAGCAAAGAGCGCCAAGTACCATATACCCATGTTAGACCAAGTTATGACAAACTGGTACTTTGAAGGCATAAAGCGTTTTCTAGCTACCACACACCCATGATAAGTGAGCTCCTACCAAATTATGCCAACCTAGCAGCGGCGAGGCGTAAATTTTTCTAAAAGAGAAGCCGAAGCGAAGTCGGTCTTAACTTACTGACTCATCAATAAAGAATACTTACTATCATTCTAAAATTAATATAGGAATGTAATGAATTATATACAATTAAATTGAACAGATGAAAACGAATAAAATATGCAATATTCCTCTATCTCGTTCTCGCTGACGCATTTTTCTATACCTGTCTCTGTCATAACCCGTTGTACAGCGGCTTGCTCTCGTACATATCAAGCGGTGCCACGTGACCTAAAGTGACATCATTACGGGACCGCTGTTGTATGAATTTTTAGTTCCCGATTATGACGTTTTGGCGTCGGGTTAATTAAGAACATTTCTCTTTTGTTGTAATACAAAGGTATAAATAACCTTTTTTGTTGTTTGAATGTTATGGTGAATTAAATACCCGTAGTGTAACTATATTTATTGACAATAGTAGCCACTATTTACATACTATTGTATTTTTAATAGTGATAGAGTTACCAATGCGAATCCCCGAAGGCAAGCCGGTAGGAATCGTGTTATATGGTGCCTTCGCCACTGCAACCTAGTACTTCGAAGACATAAAGCGTTTTCTAGCTATCAAACAACCCATGTTAGGTGACTTTGTATTATTAAATAAGTGTTCTTAAATTTTCTAATTTTCCGCGCAATTTTTTATTTTTTTTCTTTCATAAGAACCTTCTCCTGACAATAACAAACACATCAAAAATAAAAAAAAAGTGAAATCGGTCCAGCCGTTCACGCGTTATGGCGTGACCAAGGGAAATAGGGATTCATTTTTATGTATAGATGTTTACTACATCAAAGTTTGGCTACAACACAATCATTAATAAACATACTAGTGGTTCCATTGTTCGAAATTCGTCCATGTTTTTTTTATTAGTTTAATGTATTATTCATGATCATCATCATTTCAGCCGAAAGACGTCCACTGTTGGACATAGGCCTCCCCTAATTTGGGAGGATTTGCCATAATCGCCACGCTTGGCAGGCAGGTTTGCGATCACTGAATGATGGTAAAATGCATAGAGAACCCTGCTGTCCGTTCTCGAAAGGTAAAGTCCCTTAGTTGCCTCCTACGACACCCACGGGAAGAAATGAGATGGTGCTATTCTTTACGTCCAACACCTCTATTTCTCGCCGTATGACTACTTACTACATAACTTGAACTGTGCTAATTTGCGTAAAACGGAGTATATCGTCTGGCAAAAGATCAATTAAGGTAAGGGACAAAAATTCTAAAATGAGTTATAAATGCAATTCTATTCAGTTTTTTACGCTCTTTCTAATGCTATATTTAAAAATATTCTAGCTTAAAAAAAAATGACCGATACAGTAAGGATTTTTCAATGCAACAAAGCAATTTTTTTTTTCAAAAATTAGTGTAACGATCAATGTATTCGTTCCAAAAAGTCATATTAGAGTTAGTCCTGCTTACAATTGAATCCAATTAACGTAATTGTCGTAACTCTAACTAAACATCGTTACTTTAATTTGACTTTACGTTTTTATTAAGCCCATGTCCTTTACTTTGTTAAATTTTAAGTATTTTTTGGTCCTTGTTCCTAACATTACTATTTCGTTTAAAAGTTAATAAAACAACTGACATATACTACCAACGGAAAGTTTCCGGACAAGCTTTTTGTTTACTTTTTAACTGAAATATGATACATAAACACATTAACTTGATCTATAACGAAAATGCTATGTTAGTTTACAAAGTGTGTACGATCGTTGACTTTCCTCCCTGTCCCCGCACACTGTTTGTGAAAAACAAAATAAAATCGTCAGCCGTAACATTTAGTACGTATAATCTGTCATGCAACGAAGTGAACGTATTTTTTTTTTCTATCTATACAAGATTATTTTTAGTATATGCGAAACCTGAATATAGTTTGTTCAGAATCAGTAACTGAATCGATTCCAATAATTTTTACACCATGTTATATTTTGTACCAAAAATATTTAATTACGCTTCCAAGTCGCGGGCCTTAGTGTTTTGTTTCGATTTTAAAATTATCACGTCTTTCTCGTATTTAAACGTCCATTACACGGAGATGGTACGTACACTAGCTGTTTGTGGTGATCTGCATATGTTTTCGCGTGGACAACCAGGTAACTTATCAAGCTTATAACTTTGTGATTATTAATGATACAGTTTTGAAATTTTTTTCATAGATTCTTTACATAAAAATACTAGACCCGTGTTTCGGGTTTCGCATAAACAAAAATTAATGTTGTATAAAAGAAAGTTGTGTTAGTTACACTATTTATAAATCAAAAACGGCTGAACCGATTTGGCTGAAAATTGGTGGAGAGCTAGCTTAAAACCAGGAGACGGACATAGAATACTTTTTTTTAAATATATAAAGCTGCAGAGTTTGTTTGTTTGTTTGTTTGATTAAACGTGCTAATCTCAGGAACTACTGGTCCGAATGAAAAAATATTTTTGTGTTAGATAGCCTATTTATCGAGAAAGGCTATAATTTATATAGCATCACGCTATAACTAATAGGAGCGGAGCAGTAATGAAAAATGTTGCAAAAACGGGGAAAATCGCACGGGTAGGCGATTCGACGCGACGGGAAGGGTCGGGGCAACAAGAAATTTAACGCGGACGAAGTCGCGGGCAGAAGCTAGTTACTTATAAAAATTGGATTATTTTTTGCATTATTTTTATTTCTAGTAGTGATTTTATTATTTCCACACACTCGTAATTATATTACTTTGAAGGTAAGTAAATTTTCTTGTTTTGTGGCATTAGTTCCAGTAATCTAGTGGTCAAAATTTAATTTAATTTATTTATTTAAGAAAATGGGAAGGCACCCTAATTCAAGTATAGAACAACGTGCATCTATTGTTGTTCTTCACAATGAAGGTTTTACTTTACGTTATATTACGAAAAAAATAAATATACCACGTTCTACTGTCGGAGATGCCATCATGCGTTTCGAAAAAATTGTTTCAAATCAGGACAGAAAACGCAGTGGCCCCGTTTAACTTCTAAAACGGAGGATAAGTCCCTAATCATCATGTCCAAAATGAATAGGTAGCTTACAGCACCAGAAATTCAAATGCGGTTCAATTAATGACACGATAAACAAAATCAGTAAGTGTAGTAAAGGAACGCTTACAAAAAACTGGCCTAAATGTCAGAATTTCTACAAAGAAACCACTCTTGCGACGCGGAAATAGGACAGAAAGACTAGAATGGGCCCCGGCACACAAAGATTGGACAGTGGAAAACTGGAAACAAGTCCTGTGGACCGATGAGTCCAAATTCAAAATGTTTGGGCAAAAGCAAAAATGTTTTCTCCGTCGCGGACCTTCAGAAAATATGCACCCCGATACTATAACTCCAACTGTTACACATGGAGGTGGCTCTGTGATGGTGTGGGGGTGTTTTACATATGCCGAGTAATAAGCCGAGTAGGGGCTCTACAGAAAAAAAAAGAGCGGTCAGAGGTAGTTTCTTTGATGAAAAGAAAGTGTAGCAGTATAAAATTAAAGAGATAAAAAAGGTTGATGGTTTTAATCGTAGAATGTTAACTTTTAATATTTAAAAATAAAACTTATTTTAACTTGATTTATTTTACTTTTAATAATTGTTTTAATAAATTTTCATCTTGCCCGGAAACTTTCTGTTGGCAGTGTAGTTTAAACTGTAAATAATTAACATTTAGAATTGTCCGTTGATTAATTTTTAACCAACAAATTTTCTAGTTTACTGTTTTTTACTTTATAGTATCACTTGTAATCGTTTCCATGTCTCCATTAAACCAATTAGATTTCAAAATAAACAATTAAATTAGATAATTAGTAACTATTATAAATTTTACAAAATATTACACTAAGCTCTATTTAGTGCTTCTTGTTAGAAGTTATAATAATTATTAAATAAAGTATTAAAGCTAAAATTAATTTTAATTTAATATGAAAGTAACCCATTAATGATTTTAATTATTATTATGAAGTAATGAACTAATAGTACTATAGCATACTATAGAATACTTCTAAAGTCAATACACTCATGCGAGCCAATAAGCAGCTATCAGTGTTCTAGAGTCTCTCCTCTCGACTTTGTTCGTCTTAAATAAAATAATAATTATTATGCGGATGCATTATTATGTAAAGATATGTATAAATATTAGAAATAACAGCACAATAAATCAGAAAGGTATGTTATGTTTCTATCTTAAACTAAATTCATAATAATTTTTTTATTGCCCTGCCCTCCTAGAGATAAATACCACCCGTCTCTCCACTAGTCAAGCAAGCAAGCAAGCAAGCAAGCAAGCAAGCAAGCAAGCAAGCAAGCAAGCAAGGAAGCAAGCAAGCAAGCAAGCAAGCAAGCCAGCAAGCAAGCAAGCAAGCAGGAAGCAAGCAAAGCAAGCAAGCAAGCAAGCAAGCAAGCAAGCAAGCAAGCAAAGCAAGCAAGCAAGCAAGCAAGCAAGCAAGCAAGCAAGCAAGCAAGCAAGCAAGCAAGCAAGCCAGCAAGCAAGCAAGCAAGCAGCAAGCTAGCAAGCAAGCTTATGCATGCATGCTTGCTTGTTTGCTTTGCTTATGCATATTCGGTATGCTCGCAATCCTTTTCTATCCTAAGGGTACGTCTTCAGCGCCCCTCCCCCTCTACTTCTTGATATACAATGGCCTATGTAGCACCATGAAACATGAGGCTTCAAAGGCTAGTGCGCATCTCGGGGTTCATTCGATTAATCGAGTCTGGTCAAACCACGCTGGGATCGGTGCAATTTCATTTCCCATAAGAAGATACAAATATCAGATTTCGTCGTAACCGAGATTAAAAATTGTGTTGTAGATGAAATCTCATCTACAACCTTTTACCACAATTTTTAATCTTCCCTCCTCTCGTTGATTGTTCATTTTTAAATTACGTTTTGCGAATTAACCGCCGTTGCTAGGAAACCTGAACAGTTTGCTCCTCCGAGGTGAGAGGTTTCCCCTCTAAAGTGGCGATGGAATTGAGTTACAGACGCTTTTCGCCTCCCGAAGTGCCCTCTCGTTAAAGTATGCTGTTGAAAGACGAGACCCGAATCACTTATTTTTTAAACATAAAAAGTAAGTGTGCTATCTCGTCGATCTTTTCAGAACAAAATTGAATGTAAGTTTGTATGCAGGTTTACAATTAAAGGTTTTATTAAGAAATTGTATGTGAGTAATCGTTTAGAATTTCTCCGTATTTTGTTAAGAATAAGTCGGTTACCTTCTTTCTTATACCTATGGAACATACTATCTGTACGCTGCCAGGCCAAAGCTCACAATACGGTTTCAAGTGCGCAGTGGAAGAGTTATAATCGTGGAGATATATACTCTAGAGACAAGAGTGGCTAGCGTACTGTCCGCCGTACGCGGAGCAGACAATACAAGTACAAGATACAATATACAAACAAAGGAACTTACCTCATGGTTGAAGGAAACTGCTCTGGTTCCCACCTGGAGACATGAATGTAAGTGAGTGTATATGTATCGTGTTGTGACGTTACGAGTATTCTTCAGGTCGGAATCCGCGGCAAACACGGCTGGTTGCAATCACAGCATGCGGTCTTCAAATCACTCGTTCACCATAGCGTCACTTGAATGACCTTCAAACTATTTCAACAAGATATGTCCAAACCCGTGTTATTACGTCAAATTAGGGGTTAGCTACATTCACCTCAACTGGGTCATGACAGATTGTCCACAAAACGACCGGGGTAAGGGATAACTTTCCAAAAGATCGCGAAATACAACCGGCGCGGCGACGCGTTCCCCCTTTTCCCACCGAAAATCAAGAGAAAAAGTGTCAAACGTCAAAATCAAACTTGACAAGTCAGATGTCATTCCGTTACGCGTTGCGTGCGCATAGAGAAACTATTTCAGGACGCAACATCTACCCCCCCCCGGACGGGCCTTCCCGTCCGCTAATCACTTGGCAATCCCGACAAGGTTGCGTTTTATCAGTCCACCTGACGCGCTGCTGGAGGATGTGCAAATACTCCAAGCTCCAACGCTTCCAAAACTCTGAGCGAGCTGCTGCACCAACTGAAACCGCGATAGCTAATTTTGGCTCACATCGACAAAAGGGTGCTCTGGCAGGGCGACAAGTGGCTGTCAAATCAAAAAATGGCCCGGGGTCAGGGCCTCCAAGACGTTCGGGTCCGAAGACAGTGGGCACAATGGACGCGAGTTCAATACAGCTTCAATGCGGCAAAATACCGTAGCTAACTCCTTAAAGGTGAGAACGGTGTCTCCCAACAGTCTGCGCCAGAGTCCCTAACCGCCTTCACCGCGGCCTCAAAATACCCCCCCAATGGGGGCAGGCTGGCGGGTCAAAACAATAACAAACAACAAAACAACCAAACAACAATAACAACCAAACAACAATAACAACCAAACAACAATAACAACCAAACAACAACAACAACAATTTAACCAAATGGCCCTCCTTAGGCAACAAAAGGGGGTGACGGACCCCATAAGGAAGGCTAGAGTGACTCAACCGTCAACAACCAAACAACAAAAGACCCGTATCGTCCAAAAAGGGGTTCAATTTAATAACGGCTCCCGACAATATCCAAAACTCTCGCTGCAGAATGGCCAACAGCGCATTGCAACCGGCATGCGAGTTCTTAATGTGACGATCAGTCACCAACAATTCAACAACAAAACAACAATTCAACAATTTGTCGAGGGAGCTTTATCGACTCAACAAAACTCAGGGTCCTTCGTTCCAACAGCGAGCACCTTGAGCCCGGGCAAAGGACTCGACATAAAGACTGGCGATCGAGGCCAATCATCCTCGGGATGAGTCAGCCAGTCTGGTCCCCACCATAAGGGGTAAGCAAACAAGCGGGGTGCTATGCACCCACGTGAGGCCACGGCACCTGGGTTCAAATCTCCAGGCACGTGCCTCCAAATCAAAGGTATTGTAGAATTTTGAATCTGGGACACTCGGTTCGCAACAAAGACCTCCAAAGAGTGGGCGGACGTCTTCAACCAACACAAAACAATTTGACTGTCCGTCCAGGCGTAAGAAACTCGAATGTCCACAGTTCCACCCAAAGTGTGAGCAACGTGGTTCAATAGACGCACAAGACGCGTCGCCCCTGACAATTCAACTTAGGGGTGGTCAGTGCCGTCCGGAGGGGGGCCACCTTGCTCTTGGCCAAGACCAGTGACAAATTCACCTGGCCTGTTGCGCAGACGGTGCGCAGACAAACAATAACTGCATAACCGTGCGAAGACGCATCACAAACAAGGGTAGCAGTGTAGCTCCCAGGGGGGAGGACAGCGCGGGGTAACACGACCTCGTTGACTGCAGGGAGTGCGGATACAAATTGGAGCCAATCTTCCAACAGGGTTTCCCGAAGTGGCTCGTCCCAACCAAGTCCCGCAGTCCAAAGGCGCTCAAGAAAACAATTTTGCCCAAAACAATACAAACAAAACAATAAAACAATAGACAAAAGGCAACCCTGGGCTCCCATGTCCAAAATGGCACGGACCACAACAGAGTCCCCCGTGGGCCCCCAGACCTGACCGATGCCGTTGGCAACAAAACCGTGTCGATCTGAGGGGTACCTTAACGGGGCAGGCGCCAATGTCCTAACAATGCCTGGGCGGCGACCGATCGCCGCACTCAGGCCCAAATCTTTCCCGACGAGGATGGAGTTCAAATTCCTCGTACGCGCGGTGTCCCGAGCCACGCGCCATCGCTGGATGGGCATATCCCACCGGAGGCCTGAGTGGCGGGGGGCGTGACTCCAACCGGGGACGTTCCGCCAAAGGAGGGGAGGGAAGGCGGTGCTGGTCTGGCCAGCGCTGCCTAGCAACAATTGCGTAATCGCCTTTACGCGGGGAGACCAAATGGCGGTCGCGCGGCTCCCGATCAAATTGCGCGGGGGGTGGAGTGTGGCGCTCAAAATTGCGGGCCTCTCCCCGGTTCTGAACCGGCGAGGCAGAAGCCCGGTGACCAACTCCATGGTACCCCCCCGTACGCGAACCTTCATCAGAGACTGGTCTGCCAGCGTGGTTCGCGTTAGCGCACAAAATGTCCAAATGGGACCCCCCACAAATTCTACAAGGGCGGGGGTTGGGGCAGTCCCGATGGAAGTGAGCCCCCAAGCAAGAGAAGCACATGCGGCGTGCATTGGTAATTCGACGGCGGGCACTCGCGTGCAACTTCAAAAAGGCCGCGCAAGTTGCCATGCCATGCCCCGTGTCCCTACAAAACTCACAACCAGGACGACTCTGGGTGCCAGCAAAACGAGCGGCGGGGCGACCATCAACAGGCCCGCGAGCCCTAGTCCGTCCCTGGTCTCGTGGCCGGGAAGACGGCTGGCATGACTCAGTGGCAACGCCAGAGTTGTCCACAAACCGACACTCATCCTCCAAAAATTGGACGAGGTCATCAAATGGGGGGAGATGTGTGACACTATCCCCACCATACTTTTGCTCGAAACGAGCCCTCAAATCGGCAGGAAGCCGTTGCAGCACAACGTGCACCAAAAGGTAAGACCAATGGTCCACCGGCAAGTCCAATTGCTTTAAAGCGTTGGTCGCTGCCACCAACGGGTTCAACAGGTCAGTACGCAATGCTGACAATCCAGTAATGACCGGTAACCCCAAAATCAATCCAATATGAACGTCAGCCAAACAACGTTTATTTTGGTACCACCGGGTGAGTAGTTCCACAGCGGTAGGGTAGGCTGAGTCAGTCAAAGACAGATGCTGCACCAAGGCTCGGGCCTCACCTTCCAGGACAGACAACAAATAGGCCAACTTTTGGGCGGGTCTGAGGTCCGAGCGTGCATCAACCAAACTTTCAAACAGGTTTTGGAAACTTAACCAGTGGTCCAGACGACCGTCAAAATGTGGCAGTTCCAAAGTAGGCAGTCTACTCAATAGTCCGGGACCTGAAACAACCGAGGTCTCCGGTTTGACCTGGACAGGTGTCCGGCTCTCCAATATTTCCCGAGCACGTTGACCAATGACATCCCCCAGGTCCAAGATCTGGTCGTAGTCAGCAAGGACCTTGTCACGTGCTGCCTGATCCAGCACTTCCAGAGCCACATCACAAATGTACTCGTTGAAGCGGGTAAGGAGAGCATCAACGTTGCCGAGTCTCACGTTCAACTGCTCGAACCGAGCCAGAGTGACCGCTTCAAGATCCGGGCGCTCAGCGGTTGCTGCAGCTGAAGCGAACCACCGTAGCTGTGTGGTCAATCCACTGATTGCCTCTCTCACCGCTTTGTGTGCCATTGCACAAACAATACAATTAAATTATCAAATAACAAAGTTCAATCAATAAATAACAAGGAAATCCAACGCAAACAATCAAATAAAATAAACCAAGCAAAAGGTAATTAAGTAACAAAGTTCAAACAATCAATTACAAAATAACTACAAACAATTGGTTTCAATCCAAACTGACTAATCAGCAACTCAAGAAATAACAAAATATTGGTTTCTTTTCAATTCAACAATACACTTTTATTTTAATTTTAAACCAATATCAACGTTCAACATTCAACTTCAAATTCAATTCAAATATTCAAATTCTAATCCAATTCCAAATGTTAAGTTCACAAACCACTTTGTTAATGGTACAACAACAATAAACCTTTATTCCAATTCAAACAATGGTAATACTCAAAAATGCCAATTTCAAATATTAATTTTCACAAATAACCATATCAATGGTACAAACTCAACATTTTAATGTCTTCCTGACATTCAATACAACACAGAGGTCAAATAACAACAACAAGAGGTTATAGCATAGCTCAATCTAACCAACTCTGAAGCATATGCAAACCTGGTTGACCCCCGGCAATATGAGTTACTCAACTCAACAAATTTACAAATTATTTCAAACAAACAAGCAATCATTGATACCAATTATTTACAGCGTATTACTACTTCCCTTATAGAGACTGCCAAGTAATTAGCCGGGTTGGCTTTAGTTTGGTTTGGCAGGCGGAGGGAGCTAAAAGTGGTTAAATCTGGTAGAGGGTGGGGCCCCGATTATAACGCTACCACTCTTATTACAAGGTAATGGATATTTTTCCAGAAATTCACAAAAATTGTTTCTAACCTTAAATCAGATAAAAAGCGTAATGTAAACGTTATTAGGTGAAACGGAACGATAAAATGGGCGATCGACAACCGAATATGTTCTAATATATCGTCTGTGGTGTACAAATCAGTGAAAAGGAACGCAAAAAAAAAGTCTGGTTTTTGCGTCGTGACTCATGTGTCATTTGTGACGTTTGTTTTTATTCCGTTTCTCCTTGATATTTATTGTGGTTTCATTTTTATAACAACCTAGAAAGTTTTATAGAGTCTACTACAATGTCACTCCTCTTAGTATGCAAGAGCGAGCGAAGCGAGCTCGGGACTTAGGGCACCCCGACTCGGACAGGTTAGGTTAGAAGGGGATGGCGGGGTCTGGAAGACCCCGCCATCACCTTCGTGGTTATTTTTTTTTAAACCACCCAGAAGTAGGAGCCCCGCGAAGCGGGGCTCCGTCGACGACGCCTTTATTAGTATTGATTTGAAGCAAATTTAGAACCGCACGTGATTTTCCTTGACCGCAGTAGGTGATTTTAGTGTTTTGAGGTTAGATTACAAATATCAGTTTTTCTCAAAAACGGTGCGATACCTTTTCACGGGAGTGGTACCAGAGGAGAGTGGACACCTCCCCCCCTCCCCCCTCCCCATCACCGCCCCCTCCGCCTGCCAAACGATACTAAAGGGACCCCAATTAGCCTACTGTAAATTACCAATTTGGTGGTTTTGTAGGTTAAAACCACGCCTCTGCTACCAAATGTACGCTGCCAGGCCAAAGCTCACAATACGGTTTCAAGTGCGCAGTGGAAGAGTTATAATCGTGGGGCTCTAGAGACAAGAGTGGCTAGCGTACTGTCCGCCGTACGCGGAGCAGACAATACAAGTACAAGATACAATATACAAACAAAGGAACTTACCTCATGGTTGAAGGAAACTGCTCTGGTTCCCACCTGGAGACATGAATGTAAGTGAGTGTATATGTATCGTGTTGTGACGTTACGAGTATTCTTCAGGTCGGAATCCGCGGCAAACACGGCTGGTTGCAATCACAGCATGCGGTCTTCAAATCACTCGTTCACCATAGCGTCACTTGAATGACCTTCAAACTATTTCAACAAGATATGTCCAAACCCGTGTTATTACGTCAAATTAGGGGTTAGCTACATTCACCTCAACTGGGTCATGACAGATTGTCCACAAAACGACCGGGGTAAGGGATAACTTTCCAAAAGATCGCGAAATACAACCGGCGCGGCGACGTGTTCCCCCTTTTCCCACCGAAAATCAAGAGAAAAAGTGTCAAACGTCAAAATCAAACTTGACAAGTCAGATGTCATTCCGTTACGCGTTGCGTGCGCATAGAGAAACTATTTCAGGACGCAACACTATCTATACTAATATTATAAAGCTGAAGAGTTTGTTTGTTTGGTTGAACGCGCTAATCTCAGGAACTACTGGTCCGAATTGAAAAATTCTTTTAATGTTGCAAAAACGGGGAAAATCGCACGAGCAGGCAATTCGATGCGACAGGAAGGGTCGGGGGAACAAGAAATTTAACACGGATGAAGTCGCGGGCAGAAGCTAGTCTTTAATACAATTAGGTAAAACTTTTTCTCCCTCGTGGAAGCTACGATAGATAGTTTGGCAAACGTTTGATTAATTCGATCAAGTTTGATTACGCCTACTCACCTGCTCTGAACAAGGCATCTATCTAACATAACTAGGTTTATATTGATTGATCACGTATCGTTTATAAAACTAATAAAGCTCTCCTTTTCTCTGCAAAGTCGTGCCCACTAAGCCAATTAGCCGTGGACCCGAGGCGGAGCGTGGGCTCCAGCCATCCCCTCGCTAAGTAAATATTTGTTTAGGCTACAGATATATTTTCCGGGCAGGCTAATTGCGTAACACACTGACAGTAGGAATGGCTTTCATTTTGACAGTTCAAAAACGTTAGTTGCGTTGTTTTCGTTGCTGAGTCGTTGATTTTTTCGAACATAAATGAAGTAATGGAGTAGCAATAACCTTCCTACTTTGTAACGCAATTAGGGTGCGGGTGAGCCGGGAATCACCCATTTGTAAGATTTGTGTTGATAATCTATGAACGTCACGACTACGCACTTACACTGATATAGTAAATATTTACTATTAGCTGGCACAGGCGTATTCACAGATTATAATCTGTGGGCGCATTATATTTGTGCATTCTTGTGTACGTCAGCTATGTCACCCATTCAATTTTATTACTTGACGTCTGTTTACGTACTCGTTTTACTCTAGATTTGCGTATCGAGCAGAACTGGATAATGTTATTGGAAGTAAAGCGATTCAGATTCAATATTTATTGAATACAATATACGCAAAGTTGATAATCTCACATCGAGATTGAATATTTTTTCCAATATCTATATCAAAGAAAAGATACTACCGAATACTATGCGTCGAAAATAATCCCGACACGAGAAAATCAATTTGTACGAATTGGGTCAGTTAATCTCGCTTCAAGGTGGGATTGCTTTAAAGGTTTCAGTTAGCTTGCAAAGACCTACTAGTATTAAGTTTTTTTTACGGTGACCACTTACCTACATTTTGTTCAGGTTTCATTTTTCCAATATGATCGTAAACGTGTTATTACTTAAAATTCTGTTTGCCACAAATCTTTCGGCGAATTACGGTCACGCATACACGTATATTGTTCGCAGAAGACTTCATGAAACTTTATGTGATAAACATTGTTATTAGGGCACGCCTATTGGCGGTTCTCTATGTAAGTCTCCGATTTGATTACTGTGACTCAAAAGTTTCCCTCTACCGATATACTAACAGCAGACTACGTAGAAGTATCTGCATTCTACATAGTCGGTGACTGATTTACGGTGCATAACAAAAAAAAAAAACAAAAATATTTGCTTTTACCAATAAGACCGCTTGAAACGTTTTTGGGTAGGTTTGATCCTGAGTAAGTACTGGCGTTCAGTGTCACATACACTAGAGTTAGATAACGTTTATGTACATTTATATAATTAATGAAGGTATGAAAGTAAGATTTTGGTTTATCTTTATTTAACCTAACCTTTACGCCTTTTAAAATTATGAAAGTATTTTCTTAATTCAACGCAAATTTAAAATCCCTTCTAATATTGTAAATGTGAATGTAAGTTTATTTGTAACGTTTTCGCGAGAAAATTATCTACATCATTAAAATTACCCGATCATCATAAAGCTTTGTACACATATTCTTGGAGGTATTTGAAGTAACATACGTAACTTTTAATGAAAAAAAAAAAACTCTTTTTATTGGCATAAGCTAGTATTAAATAAATGCGTAAACATAAAATCCGTGAAGAACGGATTTTGATGAGGCACACAGATAGTTTATAACCTGGATTAACGCTTAGAATACTTTTATCCTGGTAATAACTTCCCGCGGGATTATTATTTTTGCCATCGCGCGGGTGAGGTCACTGGAAAAACCTAGTAGCATTATAAAATTACAACATAATGTTAAAGAATGTAAATAATAACGATATATCATCAATGACGGTTTCCCTACTCCACTAATGAAGTTACCACTATTTAGAACTAGCTTTTGCCCGCGGCTTCGCTCGCGTTAAATTCGGGGTAACACGGTTCCCCTTTCCTGATTTAGAACACAGAAGAGAACTCGGAACAGAATGTTATTTTAATACGCTACTGTAGACGATATTATATGTCTTTCCATTTGGGGATAGAATGTAAAGATTTTGGGCATTGGACACACGCGAACATGCTACGTGCAATTGTCCATGGGAAAAGCACGACTTTTCTAAGTTCACCCGAGCCACATAAAAAAGAAAAAAAAGTAGCCTATGTCACTCTCTATCCCTTCAACTATCTCCACTTAAAAATCACGTCAATTCGTCGCACCGTTTTGCCGTGAAAGATGGACAAACAGACACACACAATTTCCCATTTATAATATTAGTATGGATTGTATTACCTCAACATTAATTTAACAATTAAATAAACAGGAAACACCTACAGATTTACCTGCATATTACAGTATCAACTGCGCTTAGCCAACCTACATATCCTATATCAGACTGTTGAATTGTGGTGGCGCTGAATGCCCAGGGTTCACTCGTCGAAGCAAGTTCAACATTTTAGCTTTTGACACTCATTGTGAATTATTATATTATTATTACTTTTTAGCATCATCTGGAGTCTCGTTTGACACCTACGAGGTTTGAAGATAACGCGTCCTTAATCACTAAACAATTGCTTACACATTGTAATCAGTCGTGATGATCCATTGGTGGCTTCGCCTCTCATGCACAGCGTTGTAGGTTACCAGTTTCATTTTTTCGATTCATGTGTAGTTTCTGAGTTTATGTAGGATGTTAATGACATCGGTGAAGGAAAATATCGCTTATAGTTAGTCATCATCTGCTTAGCCCTTTCCCAACTATGTTGGGGTCGGCTTCCAGTGTGACCGGCTGCAGCTGACTACCATTATTTAGCTGAAGCGACTGCTTATCTGACCTCCACCACCCTGTTACTGGGTAACACGATACCCCTTAGTAAAACTGGTTAGACTTATAGTTAACTAGCTTCTGCCCGCGACTTCGTCCGCGTCAAATTTTTGCACCCGTGACCCTTCCCGTCGGATCGAATTGCCTGCCAGTGTTCGTCCATTTTTCGTTGCTGCTCCGCTTTTTTTTATCGTAGTGTGATGTTATATGGCCTATAGCTTTTCTCAATAAATAGGCTACCCAACACAAAAAGATTTTTTTCAATCCGAACCAGTGGCTCCTGAGATTAGCGCGTTCAACCAAACAAACAAACAAACTCTTCAGCTTTATAATATTAGTAAGTATAGATTTAAGTCTGAAATCGCCAATACGTTTGAGTAAGCTTGGCAATCAATGCTCGTGCCTTCTCTGTACAATAATAGGCTGGTATTATCATTATTATTTTACAGTAATTTTCAACCCAAAATCTTGTGCCCTTTTGAGACTGACCCGCATTGTATCCCTGAAGGGTCACCACATACGATCTCCGTTTGGGATGCCATTCTATTTAAGATTAAAATCTCTAAGGGAAAGGCCTTTTGTGTGGAAGATTTAGCCCCTAGTAAGGCTCCCAAAGGTCCGGATTCCTCATTACCTCCGTAACGTTTTTCCGGGTCACAAAACTTTTATAATAACTCTTTTAATGATCGAGTGTGTAGATAGAGCATTTTCGTCAGGCATAGAGAGGTGTACCTATTTTCTTTAATACACAATAAATCAATCCTTATCCTTATGTAGTGAAAGTAAATAAATGGTGGAAGTTGATATACAATATCCCACGTCAAGCAGTTCTAGTACTGTCAACTCTTATGTTGCTTTTTAACGGGTGACAAATGTAGGTACTTACTCGTACATTATGTACCATTATATCTTGTTGAGATGACTGGACATTCTATGAGTTACATTTTTTTCGAGTAAACGAACCTTACGATACCTGTGTTAATTAAGTACAATGTAAAGTATATGTACTATTATCATAATTATGCTTTGGTTTCTTAACTGTGAACATTTGCAGAGTTTGTCGTTTCTTTTTATAAGACTGAAAATACGACGAGTTGAATACATTTTCAACTGCTTGGAAAGAGTCAGAATTGTAAGAGGAATCTTCAATTTGCACATATTTCAATATTTATGAGAAAGATGTAGATGGATAAAGACATAGATTTAGATAGAATAGATGAGCAAGGAACAAGAAATTGTTTGTTCACAGTTAACTAATGTGATTTTTTTTTTGTATAAAAGAACTTTTTACCTATGCAATCTCTTTAGTTCTGAAATAAACGAACGTAATGGCCATTACCGTTGAAAATAATTAGGATGCCATATAATTTTTATTTTATTTAGTTTTCTTTGTGGAATCAAATGGCTTCATAAACATATTTTTACAAAAATCGGCCAGATTTGGTAGCACTTTTTGCTGCAACCTTTGTGATTAAAATAAGACCTACCATTTCTTTTTTAATTTTTTGTGACGCTAGAGGTGGCCATGTTTGAAAACCGTAAAATCGATTTGCATCTTGAGTACCTATGAAACTCGAGTGGTTTCATGGATTTTTGTGACTATCAAACTACAATAAACTAGACTAGACCACGAAACTTGTAGATATTAAAGAAATTGTTATAAGACCTTATAAAATGACCAACAACATTTTCCACATCAATTCAAAACAATTTTGATAAATTAAGTTATCGTTTGCTAAGAACTAAATATTAATTTGGCTGAACATGATACGTATATTCTCTTCAAAACTGATTACAAGTTTATGAAAGGCGTTTGTAGGTAAATCAATTTAGTTATCCCTTAATACATAGTTGTAGGCTTGGCGGGGTGTCTCGACGCGGAGGCGCCACGGGTCCCGACGCCGCGTCGGGCCGCCCACACGACGCCGGAGTCTTGCCCTTGCAGATTTGCCTGGCTATACTCATATACTTCAACTGAAATGGAACTAGTCGGAATATTGCTGAGAACATATCGGTAATTTTTTTGTTGTGCGTAAATTAAGTTTTGGGAAATTGAATTCGTTATATGTCCCGTGTGGTGTCGGATGTTAAGAATAGTATCATCCCATTTCTTCCCGTGGGTGTCATCATCATTTCAGCCGTAAGACGTCCACTGCTGGATCTAGGCCTTCCCCAATTTTGGGGGCTTTGCCATAATCGCCACGCTTGGCAGGCGGGTTGGCGATCGCAGTAAGATGGTAAAATGCATAGAAAACGCTGCTGCCCATTCTCTAGTAAGTCCCTTAGTCGCCTTTTACGACACCCACGGGAAGAAATGGGGTGGTGTTATTCTTTACGTCCGGTACCACACGGTACCGGTGGGTGTCATAAGAGGCGACTAAAGGCCTTATTAGAGAATGGGTAGCAGCGTTCTGTATGCATTTTACCACCATAGATACTGCGATCGCCAACCCGCCTGCCAAGCGTGGCGATTATGGCAAACCCCTCTAATAAGGGGAGGCCTATGTCCAACAGTGGACGTCTGTCGCCTGAAATGATGATGATGAGGTTAAATTACAGCAACTGTAGTGGATGGTAATTATTTTTTTTCGTCTCAGTTTATACCGAAAAAGCGCTAAAACAGAAGTGCAAAAAAGCTGGCACGTCCATGATCCCCTGCACAATTGGAATTATCGATTACAATTGACTATATTTTATATGGATCGTACAACTCCAATTAATGTAATAAATTATTTGGTTTTTTTTGTTATTAATAAGAACGTAAATAATGGCCAATTGGCCCAAAAATAATCAGGATGCCATTTATTTTTTATTTTATTACTTTTAGTTTTCACGGCATAAGGCTTGTAAAATAAGTTTTTCATCATAAATGGCCAGCTTCTTTACTGCAACCTCTTTTGTATGTTAATTAATTGAAATGAAGACATAACTTCTTGTTCCAATGATTTGAATATTAAGACCGTATTTTAGTATTTAATTATCTGTAATATTTGTTGTTGTTCTGTGATAGTAGGTACTTTGATACATTCGTTTTAATTTGTTAAGGAAAGAAAGAAAACAAAGGAAAATATATTTGGGAAATATTCCAATCACTTAATTTGAACAAAGATTCGTATTCGTTATACCCTCAGTTTTATGAATGGTAATAGGTAATCTAAGGAGAAATGAAAATGGAACAATGGATTGATGGATGGTAATTATGAAATTATGTATGTAAGTTCTAATATGGCAAAGCGATATTATGAGTGAAAAAGAAAACTATACGTTTTTTTTTTCGACTGAAATTGTAGACTCCGAACGTGATCAAATAAATCTAAAACATATTTTCAGATTTGAACTTGTGAAAAGACGAGAAAAGGACGTGAAAATGGTAAGTATTTCCATAACTCTTTAAAATGTGACGACAATAATACAATAAATATCGTGGGAAGCTTTGCGTGTCCCAATGGAATGAAAACGATCTGTTGGTCTGTTGGCCCGAATAATATTTTATTCTTAATAAGCCCGCATTTTTTCCCTTATTGTCCCTAAAGGAGCCTGTCACCGTATACATATACTCGTAGTTTGAGTGTAATGGAGCAGAATGTAATACACAACAGTTCTATCGAAGAGAAAGCTTTGGGAAAATGAAAGTCTTGTTTGTATTGTACTCTCAAAGGATTGAAAATGTGTTTGTGATTTAGGAGCGATGTATGTTGTTTACTTCGAATTCGTTTGTACTCTTCGCGGAAGACAGATTTTGTGTGTGGCTTATTCCGAGAATATGATTGGAAACTACGTAATTGCTTTCATTGGAAACTATTGTATTGAGTTCTGTACTTACAAATTGTTAAAACATCGATATATCTTTGTTATCATCATCATCATTTCAGCCAAAAGACGTCCACTGTTGGGCATAAGCCTCACCCAATTTACGTGGGTTTGTCATAATCGCCACGCTTGGCAGGCGGGTTGGCGATCGCAGTATGGTGGTAATCGTTTAAAAGTTATCTATTACATATTTTGAAACCATCATATTTATGCTATTTAATTTAAAATGCTTTACTGCAATCAAGTATTGCGGTTATGAATTACCATGAATGTGGTGTAAATAATTAATTATTTGTGTTAGGTACAGAATTTACCTCTATGAATGTAACCACAATAGAATTAATAGTATACAATACGTACCGTACTAAATTCATCGATTTGTTTTAGAGGAAATATTAGAATTACAAATAATATTATCGCTGGTATTTCTTTATATTTATTTTGATACGTTTATATAATAAAATCGAAGGCAGTAGATTACTTCTGTTTAGCTAACTATGTGGCAGGCATATTTTTTAATAGGATTCAAGTTTGGAATGTTTTTACCGAAAAATATGCACTTTTTTATGATACAATCAAATCAAAATATTCACATAAACCTACATGGGCACTGGGAACGTATGAAACGTCAGAAGGTAGGTAGGTGCACGGTTTCAATTGGTTGATTCCTATGGAGAAGAGCCGTTAAGAAACACCATGGTTACGCTTTTAAAAATAATTGGCTATAATGCACGCTTCTATGGATGAGGTAGCTATGCATATCTTACATGTACATTTTAATGACATAGGTATATGGCTCACTTTTATTAAAACACTAGCTTTTGCCCGCGGCTTCGCTCGCGTTAAATTCGGGGTCACACGGTTCCCCTTTCCTGATTTAGAACACAGAAGAGAACTCGGAACAGAATGTTATTTTAATACGCTACTGTAGACGATATTATATGTCTTTCCATTTGGGCAGCGACGGGGATAGATAGTAAAGATTCTGGGCAGACACACGCGAACATGCTACATACAATTGTCCATGGGAAAAGCACGGCTTTTCTGAGTTCACCCCAGCCACCTAAAAAAGAAAAAAATGTAGCCTGTGCCACTCTCCATCCCTTCAACTATCTCCACTTAAAAATCACGTCAATTCGTCGCCCCGTTTTGCCGTGAAAGACGGACAAACAGACATACACACTTTCCCATTTATAATAATACTAGCTTTTGCCAGCGGCTTCGCCCGCGTGCAGGTCGGAAATTATCCCGCGGGAACATACTACCGGGATAAAAAGTAGCCTATGTCCTTTCTCAGGCTCTAAGCTATCTGTGTACCAAATTTCATTTAAATCGGTTCAGTAGTTTTAGCAGGAAAGCAAGACAGACAGACAGACAGACAGACAGAGTTACTTTTGCATTTATAATATTAGTATGGAAGTATGGATTAGTATGGATCTCATCTATAGAATTTTTTGACTTTCAGATTCAACTTTTTTAGTATTTGTGCTGAATATAGATACCGAGACAGTAGGTTTTCGGTTATGTACGATGTAAAAAGTTACAGAGTTACACAAAAAAAGATTCTGTTGGAGGGAGAACAAAGGACTTCTGACCTATTTACATTTGGGTTGAGCTCTAACACCGAACACGGTAGTTACAAACTCTTAATTAGCTAGATAGGACCGACCTTCATTAAGCAATAAATATGGGAGATTACCCCTCTTGGGCATAACCTCCCATTCATTTACCAGACGCCAAAACTTTCCACAACGATTAAGTTTAGGGCCGTAACATTTCTATAGCATTGCCTATTTACGAACTAATTATACAGTATCCGACAACGGCGAAGCAAAAAGGAGAGTTATGATTTTTACCGATATGTATGTAGGTATGTGTGTATGTTTATCTGTTGCCTCATAACTTCTTATCGTAATTTGACAAATGAGGTATCGTTGGAAGCACCTTGATCTACCTCTAAAAGACTGTGTGACATCACGTTAAATTGAATACGGCGCTCTCTAGATGAAAAAAAGTTATGAACTAAAAAAAAGGTATCAAATGATTGGATTTATTACCAAATTTCAAACATAATGCTAAACATATGTTAAGCTTCTTTACCACCTACAGGTGTACCACTTAAAATATTTCGTGTATGAATAGATACACCTTATATTCTAAGCTGACTCCAAAATAATTTAACTAAAAAGTAAGTTTATAAACTACCCGATAGCTGATAATTACGCTCTAAAAAGTATGAATCATGAAAATATTCTCATTAACCCCCGACGCAAAAAGAGAGGTGTTATAAGTTTGACGTGTCTGTCTGTCTGTCTGTCTGTCTGTCTGTGGCATCATAGCTCCCGAACGGATGATGCGATTTCAATAAAAAAAAAATTGTATTAAAGGTGACTTATCTGCGAGTGTTCTTAGACATGTTTGATGAAAATCGGTTGAGCCGTTTAAAAGTTGTGGGGGGGAAAGTGGGGAAGAGTAACCGAATGTCAGCAAATATACTCGAGTGGGGTCTCAAATGAAAGCGCACTGAAAGAGAATATTGATGAATTAATCGAGAGTGTTCTTAGCTTCGTTTGATTGTACATTATATTAAGTATATACCTATAAAAAGTACAAAATAAAAAATTAAATTTAAAATTTAAAAAACCCCCGACACAAAAACCTAATTTCCCTTTAAAAAGTAAAAAATAATAAAAATAACTCAATCTTAAAGTACCTAAGAATGTATTAATAATTCAAAAAAAAAACGTCGCGTTGGGGGACCGCTCCACGAGTGCAGACGTCGTTGACTGCTTAGTTAGGTAATAAGATTATTGGTAATTAAATTGTTAGGTTTGAGGCGGTCCCCCAACGCGGCGTATTTTTTTTGAATTATTAATACATTCTTAGGTACTTTAAGATTGAGTTATTTTTTTGAAAGCGTGTTCGTATACTGGTGGCATACGGAAGCGCTTTCAAATAAGAAAATTTACCCTACCAAAACAATAAATTCTAACAGTTGTTAGCGATCATAAGCTTTAGGGAGAAGTGGTATACCATCATAATGGTTTCAGATGAGATTATTTTTTAATTTTGCGTTGAACGCCTGATAAAAAAGTAATAGCATGTGCCACATAAGCAGATAGCTCGATCATTTTCTGATGCGTTAAGTTCACCTCTATCATCTTTCGACTCTAAGGTTCATACGGCTCTATGGTTCTTACACAATGGTGCTTGTTGACCTCCTGAAATCGAATAGAGGGAGGTACCTTGAACGAAGACGTTCAAGAGCAGGTCATTGTATACGATAACCACGCCCTTTAGGTACTCTTTGCCTGCGTACAGGTTACCATGAAATTAATAAATAATAGGTACCTACTTTTTAAGTTTTTTACTAATTCTATTTATAATAAATGAATGAATAAAACTGCGAATTTAAACCAAACGTCTCCAGTACAATACTTGAAATATATAAATTGTTAAGGGGAGGCCCCCTGTTACCTAGGTTACCTGACTTACCGGTTGAAAAAAAAAACTTAGTTTAGGCACCAGTTTTCCACAAAGTCAAAACATGAACATTAGTTACATCTAAGTAGGGACTATACCTAATCCCAGGCTAGTATCTCCGAAGCCACTGTACCAGAATAATCAGCATTTGCTCACCACCATCCACAGATCGATGGCGGTACCCAAGATTTAAAACCCATACATAAATACAATATCACATACATATAGACAATATTCTACTGTCAGTTTTATAGCATTAGGGTCACCAAGATACAAGCTGTGTGAAATAAAATATTTAATCTGTAAAGAGAAACTATAACATTTACATCTATACTAATATTATAAATGGGAAATTGTGTGTGTCTGTTTGTGAAAACGGAACGACGAAATGACGTGATTTTTTAAGTGGAGATAGTTGAAGGACTGGAGAGTGACATAGGCTACTTTTTGTCTCTTTCTAACCCCCCACTTCCCTAAAATGGGGGGTAGAACGCGCTAATATCAGGAACTACTGGTTCGAATTGAAAAAATATTTTTGAGTCTGGTAGCCTATTTATTGAGGAAGGCTCTTAGCTTAGGTAGCCTATGCTATATAACATCTCGCTACGAACAAAAGGAGCGGAGCAGCAACAAAAAAATGGACGAAACCTGGCAGGCTGCGATGCGACGGGAAGGGTCAGGGGAGCAAATATTTGACGCGGACGAAATCGCGGGCAAAAGCTAGTATTATATAAGCTAACACGTACATGCTTATAAAAATCGGAAAAATAAAAAAGCATAAAAACGCTGTCGGAATTGCTGTCAACGGAAAAAGTGCCCAAAAGGCTGGCAGCATTGCCACGCGTAGGGCAATGTTGATTCTTTGGCCAAAAAATATATCTGTGTGGGCAATCGGACCCCATGGCTCTAGTGTTTTTGATGGTTAGAATAATACGCCATGTTACTTAGGTACATGTTTATGAACTATGAGTAGGTTAAATAAATGAATATGAAAACTTGAATATTGTTTGAAGGTCCTCGTCAATTATGACGTCACCAAGAAACGAGCAGAATGCTGGGGCGGCTAAGTTAATGCATTCCGCGCCCCCGCGGCTCGACTCTGAGTCATCGCACCGCAATAATGAAATGTTTCATAAACTTGGAAATCCCCGGTATTTTGAGAAAGTGCAAAGTTACATTAAACAGCAAGAAAATAATGAAATGTGAATCACATTGATAAGTTATAAATTACTAGCTTTTGCCAGCGGCTTCGCCCGCGTGGAGGTCGGAAAATATACCGCGGGAACATACTACCGAGATAAAAAATTACCTATGTCCTTTTTCAGGCTCTCAACTATCTGCGTACCAAATTTCATTTAAATCGGTTCAGCAGTTTTAGCAGGAAAGCGAGACAGACAGACAGACAGAGTTACTTTTGCATTTATAATATTAATATAGTATGGATATGGATTGGTGTGGATTTTATTTCTTTAAGTAGGTTTGTACCAACACTTTTACACGTCAATCATAGAAAAAGAAAATATAGATGAAAAACTAGATGAGGTCGGTGTTTTCTATCTGACAACTCTGAGAAGAAAGGCCGAAACAAACTCAGAGGTCACAGTCTCTTCTAAAGTCCAGCCAAAATCTTGGTCACATCATGTGAAGACCACGTAGATTAGTGACTGAAATGGTCTTTTGAGGAAAGAACGACACAAATTAATTGGAACTGTCCAGTCAGTGCACGTATTTGTCATTAACCGTCTTTGTCCATAGACCCACGATTTAGATAATATTTTTTTTATTGTCATCTTTATTCCAACTGAGAGCGCTAGATGCAAGTTCAAAAACTAAAAAAGATAGGCAACTATTCCAGGAAAACAAATCTTCGTAACGAGATTGCTAGCATACTTTACGAGTCTCAATTAGGAACAAGAACAGAATAATAATGGCTTTATACTTGAGCAGACGAAACGCGCTCCTTATTGCTCCACATAGAAAGGAAGACATTTCTCTTCACAAAGAGCGAGCGTAATAAATTCTCGGAGAATCCATGATCAATTTTCCGAGAGACTGCTCTTTTCTATTGTTTTATCTTTAATTTAGCGTATATGGTTTCATAATATAAAGTTGGAGAAAAGGTTTTCGTATTTTTATTTATAAATTCATTACTTTTGTTTTTCATAGTTTATTTGCATTTGATTATACTTTTGAAAATCTAATTAACGAAGAGAACAAATGGAATGGTGTGCTCGGAGAGGTACAAATAAATATGGGTTTGGTGAGAGAAATTAGCATGGATGAAGTAAGAAAGGCAGTTCAAGGTATGAAAAATGGAAAGGCCCTAATATACCCGTAGATGTATGGAAGTGTTTAAGACGAGCTAACATTATTCTTCAATAAGCTGTTGATGTCGATGGCTATAAGAGTAAAGGGAGACCAAAGAAAGGATGGATGGACTGTGTGAATTATGATATGGATAGAAAGGGGGTGACGATGACTAATAGAGAAGTGTAGACGAAAGAAATATGTTGCGCCGACCCCAAATAAATTGGGATAAGAGCAGGAAAATGATGATGATTTGCATTTGATCATAAAACATATGTGCCATATTTTTCGGTAACTCGTTGCTATTTCATAGATAGTGACATAATCCTATTGCTGTAGTTTTGGGCCTTCTGTTAAAAAAAAACTGCTACTAGTCTTTTTGACAGTCCTCTCTTGATGTTAACCTTAACTACCTAAACAATTCTGAAGAAATCGGAACAGGTGGAAAATGAAGGGTTCAAGGTCAATTTATGCAGTTGAATAATTTGTTATACCAAACTTTTTACGTAAAAGTATTTTAAATTTAGAATTGGGTACCATGCTAACGAATACAAATGTGTTTTCCAAATATTTTGGGCTGCATTCGGTAATATCAGTTTCATTGTAGGCGAATTTCACACAGCTCCGTTCCCGAAACAGGCGATATCGATATTCTGGCGGGCCGTAACTGCCGTCCTAAAAGTTCTTATAAGAGTATTGGACCAATCGTAAAGGGTGGCTTTGGCCGTGGTCGCTCACAATCCGCCTTATAAACCTTGGGCCTTAGAGAGTCCCTACGTGAGGAGTTTCCTTACGTGATCGAACGAAGAGATCTGTAGGCGAATCAAGGTAACCGACATAACCCGAAGAATTGCCAAACTTAAGTGGCAGTGGGCAGGGCACGTTGCTCGCAGAACAGATGGCCGATGGGGCCGGAAGGTTTTGGAGTGGCGACCGCGTACCCTATGGCGTAGACTTGGAAGGCCTCCAGCCAGGTGAACCAAGGACCTTGTGAAGGCCGCAGGCATCTGCTAGATGCGGGAACCACAGATTAGTAGACGTCTTTCTGTGAGGTTTTGCGTTAATGTCATATCGATGTTTACAAAAGGCAAAGCCACAGTTGGATTCCACCTAATGTTCGGTACAGGTATTTTTTGACTATGCCAGTATCCACGCTCACCCATCTTAAAATGAACCATACTAAACGTGGTCGAACAACGCAGATCAATAAAAGCGCGTGGTTCACCCACGAGCCCCTAAAAGGTCGTAAAGATAACGATCCACTTAAAAGAGAAACTTTCAAGTGTAAATAATGAAGGCAGGCTGTTATGGCACGCGCGGCTTGTTTACCCACCTGAATGTTTATAAGTAATGCTTACACGCCTCGCTCGCCGCCCTTTGCATATTAAATCTGTTTATTTCACGAGGTGAAATGAAGCCCTAACGTTACGTCGCTGCTCATTTCGGCAAGCGTATTTGGACATTAATTGCACGTTATAAATGCTAAATCTGTTTGTTTCTCTTCTTGACGTAACCCCCTAATCACGTTTTGTATCACGTGAATTTAAAGAGAGGGGTTTTGTTTTATTAATTTACTCTTGGACTCGTACATACAGCCACCGTGTATTGTTTTCTTTAATGGGCCTATACTATCGAAATAATGATGAGAGTCAGAGAAAAAGCTTTTATTGAGTTTTGAAGCTGACATACTGATTATAATTTCAATACCACCATTAAAAAATAAATAATAAAAAATAAATATCTTTGGACAACCGACACACTGTTATCTGATCCCAAACTAGGCAGAGCCTGTACTATGGCAACCAGACAACTGATAAATATACTTATATATTTCTAAATACATACATATTATAGATAAATTACACCCAGACACAGAACAAATGATTATGCTCATCACACAACGATTTGTCCTGGGTGGGAATCGAACCCACAACCTCAGTCTTAGCAGTCAGGGTCACTAACCACTAGACTAACAGGCCAGTGTTGACCATTGTTCCTTTGAATATACGAATTTGCATAAAAGAATATCGGAATTTGGTCGTTTATAAAAAAAATAAGAGCATTATAGATGCTCTTAATGCTATTAAAAATGACCAAACGAGTCAATAGTTATTTCTCTATTAATTTAGTTTTTGCATAAGAATAGTAGAGAAAACGTTTTTCCTCATTTTTAATGCATTCTGCCGTTCAGTTTGTTTCTGACGTGAGTTCGAATTATGGATACTGCACCTGTAGTAGCTGCGAAAGCTGTGACACTTCTTCAGTCTGGGATTAATACGCGAAACGTCTGTGCATAACTTCGTGTAAGTCGTTCAAAGAATTTACCATCGATACCTACAGACCACAAAATCAGGTCACTACAGCACGACAAGATCGATTTATCTTAACAAAAAGTCTGTGTTATCGTCATCGGACCTCAGTACAGGTATAAGAACAGCTTTGAGACTTTCTCGGACTTACTCTAAGCGCTCAAACTGTTACAAGGCGACTCGATGAACTTGGCCTGCAACCTATATAAGCCAGCCCATGGTCCGAAACTGACACGAGCGTACAGAACGGCGCGCCACAGTTGGCACGCGAACATTTGCATTGGACTCAACATCAATGGAGCCATAGTCTTTTTACGGATGAAACCACGATTTTCTATATTTTTAAAAGAAATATCAACGCTCACCCGAAACTACTGGTGAAATTTAGCACACGGCTTAAATTCCTATTATGATATAGGGGAGCACTAAGACAAGGTTTATGCAAATTCAACCTATTGGGGGGAAACGGGGGATTTAGTTTGTATGAGAATCATTTTCCTTGAGTTAGTAAATTTGAAACTTGGCACGAATACTTATCTAAGTAAATCATAAAGTTAAGATTTATTGTGTTTTTAAATTACCCCGTAAAGATGGATTAGGGGGTGTGAAAGTTTGTAGGGGAAAATCAAAATCTACGTATAGAAACGTTAGTAAAATACGTAGTAACTAGTACGTAGGAAAGTCTACTGAAGACAGGGAGAACATTTTCAGCAATGCTGTATTGCAGAGACGGTGAATTATGGCGGTAGGTCATGGACAGTCTGACCCGGAAATTCAACTGAAGGAAAAACTGGTACTGAAGTAGTTACAGGACCACGGTTGCCACCACTAAATAGCGACTGATACATTCATTAATTTTTATAGGCATATGTGATACCATATGCTGAGTTTATGGCCAGGATTTATTTTTTACGTATGATAATGCATGTGCAGACACCGCTTGAATTGTTCGAGAATACTTGCATGACGTTATTATCGCAGTAATGAAATTGCCAGCATGAACCCAGATATGAATAATAGACCACGTATGGGATCAGCTGCAGATGCGTGTTCGAATTTACCAACTAGCTCCTTCAGAAGCTTTGCAGGAGGGCTACAAAACCACTTTTATGTGATACTCATCATCAACATCATTATTGCAGCCGAAAGACGTCCACTGCTGGACTGGACTATGTCCTCCGACCTCCTCCAAGTGCTCCGTGTCCCCCAAGCACCGCCACCTCCATCAGTTCTGTGCTTCTCGCTTTCAGCGGACTGCTGCGGACTTCACAAGGTCATCGATCCATATTGTGGGAGGCGTTCCAACGCTACGCGACCCCATCGTCCATTACCACCTGCTCACTGCCACTTAAGTTTGGCAATTATTTGAGCTATGTCGGTTACCTTGGTAAGATCCTCTTCATTTCGATCGCGTAGCCTTGTCCATTGCCCTTTGGGTGACTTTGACAGTGATTTACTTTTTACTAGTATTATAAAGAAATTTAAAGAAAAATAAGAAAATTTCATACAGATCAAAATATAATAGCAGTACTTAAATCTATTAACACCTATTAACGTGAAGCGAAAACTTTGGATCCCTTTTTACGAAAATTGGGTGGACGGAGGAAAATGAAATTTCGCACACTTATAGTTTATATAGAGAAGAAGTGACGAATCCTAATATTTTTTTTTAAATTATGCGTTAAAATAGATTATTTTCAATAAATAACACGTTACACACACAACTATTCATTACCGTGTATCTAATACACACATGCATAGATATTCTTTTGTTTATGGTCCAAATCTGTCTTTAATATTTTGTGCAGTGTTACCAACACCCAGAAATATTTACCCCTAAAGCTTAAGTTAAAATCCCCTAAAATTACCACAATTACTAAAAAAATCCCCTAAAAAATGATAATGAAAATAACCGACGAATGTTCAGTAATCATAAACCGGCACACAGTATAGTAATATTACTAGAAGTCGCTAATACTTTTATTGTAATCAAAAACACAATGAGAAATATAAGATGGCAAAAAATCCCTAAGAATACCACTAAAAATGGAACGCCCCTAAAAATCCCAATCCTCTTATTTACCCCCTAAATTTGGGAAAACCCCTAAGTTGGTAAGCCTGATTTTGTGTCTATAGTGTTACTGAATGTCAAGTATAACCATAGGTAATAAATGAATTATAAAGATATATATCCTATTTCATTTTTAAAATCTATGATCATATCGAGAATATTTGTCTTTAATATAATATTATTTGTATTAGCAATGGTAGGAATTTAGTTTAGATTTTTATGAAATATTTTTTGTGGTTTTATGGGGAGTGTCAAGTATGGCATTAGTACGTTTTCCCATACAAAACTTAGTGTCGTGTGCAAGCTGTAGAGGTTGTATGCCTTTTTTTTTTAGGATGGGAAATCATCAAATGACTTCTCCCGCTCTGGGCGGAGCGGGAGGGCGTGTCAGACTTTTACTGACTAAAACCCACCCGTGTTCCATCAGTTGCCCATGTGCCAGGGTCACGGTATCTCTTTCGAACAATCACGCGACCCCGGCAGGCATCGGTCCTAGTAGACCCCTACGCTGCTGCTGACATCTCTTTGAGGCGCGCGTGGAACACTGCGCGCCATCGATCCGAGCTTGGTCCTTACCGGGCGGCGAGCTACCCATTGCTCGCCACCCGCAAGCTCGCGCCTACGGTGGCCGGGAGTCCGCGGCGGCTAGGGACGTGAGGGCGCAGAGACTGCCACTCCCTCATGCGCCCCGCCTTCTCCTTCGCGAGCATTACTGCTTCGCAGAAGGAGGTGACGGCTTCCCATTCCCTCTCGCTCCGTACCATGGCTCGCACCAGGGCCGGACGCGAGAGGTCGCCGCCGCCAATCGCCTCCACGAGGACACGGCGGTGCTCCGCCCAGGCAGGGCACACCTCCACTGTATGCTCCACCGTGTCCTCCAGACGATCCTCGCAATGGAAACACCCGGACGTATCCTCCCGCTTTATCCTGAACAGGAACCCACCGAAGCACCCATGCCCGGTGAGAACCTGCGTCAGGCGGAAGGTGAGGACGCCGTGGCGCCTCTCTACCCACTCCTCAAAGAGGGGAGGTTGTATGCCTCACGATTGTACAGGCTGATCATAGATTGTACAGGCTGGTTATAATTATGACATTTTGAACTGTCATAATTAATTAAAAATAATAGGGAAAATTCTATAAAAACAGAGCTTTCTGTGATAATTCATTCCATATCCAGCAGTTAAGAAGTATTAAGAAAATAAAGAAGAGATTCCTGAAGAAGTATTCTTTACTCATTTACACCTACGTCCTGGTCCTGGCCGTCACCATCCCGCCAGCGAACCCTCTCCACAGTTGTATAGCGTCAACAATTTGTCTATAGTGTTATTGAATGTCAAATATAACCATATATTTTTTTTTATATTTATTATTATACATATATATTTTTTCATTTAATAATGTTTTTTATTCAAATGAAGTACGGTCGAATTTATATGAATACCAATGGGCGAACACTAGTAAATAATTAATTGACCCTTGACTTTTTCTTTAAAATTTCGTAGCACCGTAGCAGCATGTTTTGGTCAGTAAGATAAACAATATAGTAACCAAAAAGGCAGTCGTAATTGGTTAGTTGATCTCGTCACAAGCTGAAGCTGAAAATATTAATAAGTACTCAAGAACTTGGATATTTAATCATTTTAAGAGTCGCATTCGTAGTCGTAAGTGCTACGACTGCTACGCGCGGCGTAGACTCAGTGAAAATCATAGTAAAATAAATATACAATATTGGCGTCTCACCCAGATTAGGACAGAAACAGGCGGGCACCCAGAATTTACATAGATGGTCTCAACAGATCAGGAGATTTAATCAACTTCTGGAGGGAGGTAGGCTGGATGAAATAACCAGCGACGGCCGCCATGGCCGACGCACAATGGGAGTAAATGCGGAAACCAAACCCTTTAACATAGTACCCTTAAATATAGCAAAAACTTTAAGTTTTACCCCGTTTTACGAAAATCACGCGGGCGGAGAAGAATACAATTTTACACAATTGAAGTTACGTTATATAGTATAGTAATGTAGTACAAACAAAATAAATAAATAGAAAATAGTCGAATTTCGAATACTGGGCGATCACTTGTAAGATTTACACGTTAAAGTAGTCA
The DNA here is from genome assembly GCA_932294355.1 of Aporophyla lueneburgensis. NCBI lineage: Eukaryota > Metazoa > Arthropoda > Insecta > Lepidoptera > Noctuidae > Aporophyla > Aporophyla lueneburgensis. Next base: position 10,521,539 of record OW028739.1, read on the forward strand.
GTGATTTATTCAGCTCTCAATACTAGATACAACATAGTCTATAACCATTGATATATAAATGTCCATCAATGTCTATATCAGATAAATTTAGGCAATATTTTATTTAGGGCCACTTTCAGACATTTGCTACGACTATTGCTACGCAGATGTCATTTATAATTATTAATTGGTTTCATGCATATACGTTTAACTGTGAAACGTTGTGGCAATGCAACAAATATTGCTTTATGAGTCAGGTCGTAAAAAAAGCTCAGCTGACTTCACAGAAACATGACGGGCGCATGAATCTCGATGCATACAATTGTAACAAAAATAGACGCTGTTATATTGATTTCTAGATTGCATTATATCAGTTGTTCCGGTGTTTGGTTTGCTCCATTTGCGATATGGGTCAAAGTTTTTAATTCAAAATTTACCAACGTAATTTGCCATCTATACGACAAGAGACAAAATAACCTGTTAAAATGTACCTAGTGAATTTAAACTTCTTATGGTCTGACGAGCAATTTCAGAAGTTCTAAACCAGAATTCACCGAATACATAATCTAACCTTGACGCAAACCTCCAAACTCTCATTAGCTAAGAAGCAATAAGAATGTAAATCACGTCCTAACCAAAGCGTCGTAAGCTCGCAGACAAAAAGTTGTGATGTGTATAATTATAAGTAGTAGCGGGCGACCGGGTGCGATGCGCGCCGGTAGCAGTGTGTGGACAGACACGGGCCGACCTAGATCGGGTCCGCTCGATGCCGCCCGAAGCGCTCGCCGGCGCCCGCCCAGAATAGACGTAGCACGTGCGTCGGCCGCGACACACGCTCGCTCCCGCCCGGCTCGCCCCGGTCCGCGCTTACTCCGGCCCGCGTTCACTCCGGCCCGCGTTCGCTCCGGGCACCCCGGCCCGCACCGGCAGCGTCGCCCGCACCCTGCACACAAACTATCTCGAACCCGCGCTCTTAAAAAACCACCTCGTGTTGTGATTACCCGCGTAAATGGATGAGAAAACTCTAGTCGAAACTCTACGTAAACTATTTATAACCTCATTAACGTGAAAGTATTTAGTGACTGAATGTTTACTGTGCTGCAAAATCGTAGTGGCCTTGTTCGTTATCTTCCAGTGGAAAAGCTTTCTGTTAACCTATTAGTTTGGTTGTTCCTTATCTGTCATTGAGACGTGTTATGCTTAGAGTGATAAGTAAAGTTGTGATGTATTCTGAAAAGCTTATTTAAGTAACAACACACTGTAACGATGTGCCTTAACCTGTAATATTCGCGTAGTTTACGACGATTACTTGTGGAACGCAATAAATATTTGTTGTTAGCGCGTGACTCACCATCGCAGACATGCAAAGTTTCAAGTTCGTGTTACTTTGTGCATTACTCTTTGTGCCAGAACCTGCCCCCGCCTGGAAGGCTGACACGTAAGAATGCTTTATTATTTATGACAACTATTACTTTCATATATCTACAGAGCTCGCGGAGCACTCAGCTAGTTGAAACATCCTGAATATTTTATATAGTTTTAAACTAAACTGTAGTTGAAGGACAGACTGCGAAAGTTTCCTTTACCACGTTTCTTGCTTTTTATTGATGAAGACGTTACTTTTTGCTTATTTTTTACTGCGTTGGACGTAGTTCTAAACAACCTTACACTCAAAAGGAACAGAGAAAGAGACAAAACGTAACCAACAAAAGTTTTGATATACATATGTGTCGAGTACGATACAAAGATTTACTGAAAAGCATTAGGCACAACACTGGAAACGAGGCTGGACAGCAGACGGACGCAGGCGTGACGCACATACAATAAAAGCATACACGTTGAACACCTGAGATACGGGAGTTATGATCCAACATACAATTTGTAAAGGAGCTTAATTTATTTTGGCGACTATCGTAAACAGACCCTTATTTACGAGTCACGCGCTCTGCGGATTACCCACCGTCACGTCGGTCCCGCGCAAACATAATGGGCTCTGAAAATTTTCTTCATGACCGCTTATTATTCTGTTGAAAGGAATATTTGGTATGCCTTATTTTTCAACAAATTGGCCTTATTTTGTTTATATTGTGCTTTGTTTTATAATAATATAAAAAAATGTTTATTTTGTAATGAAAAGTCCTGAAAAATATTTAATTATAAAATAACGGATCTTCCGGATTGCCTTATATTATTTATTTTATTATTTGTGTGCACACTGTTAAATCCATAGTGATATGGCATAATTATAATTTGAATACAATGGTACAGACGCCAACACATCAACTTACCCTAATCTGTCAAATTTCTTTAATAGATTTTCAACCTTATATCACAATAGTGGAAGGTTAATTTTCGATTGGTAAAATTTGACAGATTGGGGTAGCTTGACCTGGTGGCGTCTGTACTATTAACTTCTTAAGATTTTTTTTCCAGCAGATCTGCGAAAGGAGAAATTAAAAAGAAAATTAAATATTTCTTTCAACAAAATATTTTGTTGATATACCTATCAACAAAATATTTAGGTATTAATTTGCCTTATTTTTTAACGAGTTGCCTTAATTTGTTTTTATAGTGCTTGTTTTTAGTAATGAAAAAGATCCTTATCGTCTAGTTAAACATTTTTTAGAACATTTAGCATAAAGATTTATTTTTCTTCGTAGAGTTAAAGTATGGGCGAGAGCGCTTGGGGACGAACTATGGAAGTTAAGTGAAGCTCTGACAAAATCAGATCAAATCAGAATTGTAAGTGCAAAAAATATGTTCATACGAAATGATATTATAGAGAGAATTGCTAAAAGTTGGAAATAAGATTAAAAATAATATCTAAAGAAGATTTTGCAAAAATTGTCTTGAAAAATAATTTACGTCGAATAAATTTTTCATTTGCGACACTTTAGTATGGAAACTAAGTGAAGCTAAAAAATTACACTGGTATGAAATTGAAATCAACAGCATTTGTTACGTTTCACTATAGTTAGATTCTAGGTATCGCTTCAGATCTTATTTACACATTCCCGATTTCGCAGAAATACAAACAAATGAACGCGAGCGTGAAGAGAAAAGATGGAAAGCAAATATTGGAGTCCTCACTGCGCTCGGTGAGCACCATGCTCACTCGCAAAATCAATGCCGTCAAGGTAAGCCAGAGTCGTAACCTCTGATTGTGCTGTAACACAACGACCCGTATACATCATACTTCATCGTCAAAGTATGTATTGATTAATCCATAAATGAAATGCCTTATCTTATTTACGAAGCTTTTTAGTGAACAGCTAAATTAAAGTAACACCTTTATTAGGTATGTAAAAATTACTCTTTTATGTCTGATCTTTGGTGGACATGTCATTAAATTAATTAAAATTAAAAGGGCGTTGAATGCATTAACTACGAAATATAGAACTGTTGTGGACGGACATTATCTAGACATTAAGAATATTTGCTTAGTATATCGAGTGTTCAATGTGTAGCCAAATGAACTAAAATACAATTTACCCGATCTGATTTATTTTTTAGGAATCAACGACCGCGGATAGTTTTGTTACTGAAGTATGAGTTTAAAAAATGGAGTTTCTTCTATTCTATCGTGTGTAGATATCGATACCCATCACGTCTTTGAAATGTATACAAAAGAAACGAGAATGTATTCAATTGATACATTTTCATAAATGATTTGTACGGAATAATTCTTTAAATAGGTACTTGGGTCGTTCTTCTTTTTTACCGACAGTGAAACGAAGTTTTTCGGTTGTTTTGTTTTGTGAACTATCCATGATTGTGGTTTCAGTGTGGGCTTAAAAAAAATATTGCATCTGTGTTTTCATTAGGACTAATTAAAATTTTCTTTCCGGCTAGTATTTTTTTTAAATGTTTTTTTTACAAAAAAATAATCTGATAGAGTGGCCTTTTTCTGTGGAGACCACATTTCGGCTTACCATTCTGTCACGGCATTCTACGGGACAAAGACGTATTAAATATGCTGGTTAGAGAAAATAAAAATGACGTAATATTAATAGATAAGAAAAATACGGGCGTTTATTTGAACCAAATTAAAAAGCCGTAAATATCAATACTCCAACGACATGCCATAACAAGACGAAGGACAGACTGTTGTCGGTAAAAAAGTAGAAACACCCACCTATGTTAATTGTTTATAATGTAATAGTGCTTTATAAATGATTATCTAAACAATAAATAATTCCACAAAAATTAAAAATTGTGGCAAGGATAGGCAGTCCGCCGTACGGGAAGTACATATATTCAGCAGTCCGTTTGTCAAGTGTGCTGAATATGGCTTCTTTCTTCTTTTGCCCCGTCATGAGCTATGCGAGTAGTGGTGACCTCGTGCTTTAATCAAAACATAGAGCGGTCAGCCAGGTCAATAGTGGGCCTGTCTGACCAAGTGAGCAGGGTGCGCCATACTCATTTAGGATTATTTATTATCGATTTTGCCAGTATAAGTCTGCAGATGTGAATACGATATCATAATCATCACCTCAGCCGAAAGACGTCCACTGCTGGACATAGGCCTCCCCCAAGCACCGCCACTTCGACCTGTTCTGTACCTCCCGCATCCAGCGCATTCCTGCGGCCTTCACCAGGTCATCGGTCCATCTTGTGGGAGCTCTTCCAACGCTCCGTTTTCCAGTATGCGGTCGCCACTCCAGAACCTTCCGACCCCATCGGCCATCTGTTCTACGAGCAATGTGCCCTGCCCACTGCTATTTAAGTTTGGCAATTCTTCGGGCTATGTCGGTAACCTTGGTATACCTTGGTATGGATACCATAATATTGTTGTGTAAACCCAACTCGCGACAACTTTAGGCGGGTTGTTGTACACTTTTTTTTTTGGGTGAGAAATCATCAAATGTCGTTTTCCGCTCCGGGTGGAGCGGAAGGGCGTGTCAGACATTTACTGACTAAAACCCACCCGTGTTCCTTCAGTTGCCTATATGCCAGGGCCACGGTAACTCTTTCGAACAAATCTCGCGACCCTGGCAGGCAGCAGGATGTTGTGCTGCGTTTAGTTTTTTTATAACTAACGCATGTTTAATATTTTTTTGTATTGTTTGTAGTGCATTCACGCGACGGCAGAAGATTTGGCAAGAAATTTCAACTACTCCTATAATAAATCCCAATCGTTCGAGTACTGTTCGGCGAAGTATTCCAAGTTTTTGTATGAAGATGAAGCCGATAACCCTGTCGACCCGAATGTGGAGAAAGTGCCCAGATATGTTATAAACAGTACTCGTTATAGCAACGTGTCTCTGGAGAGGGACTCGCACTTTTACAATATCAATGTCAACACAAACACCAGCTGTGTTCACGTGCCAACCAATATATTTGATTTAGGTATGTATTATTAAAAATTCTGCAATATTTGTTATCACACGCTACAGCCGCGCTAATCCGATACTGCGTACCTAATCCGGTGATCGCTTTATTCCGAACGAAATAACCGACTACTGACGCTTCGTGTTTTTGGCGAAGAGTTAGTTTGAAAGGTCATCTATAATTGTTTACTGAAATAAGCCAACTAACGGGAAACTACGTACAATTCCAATTTTAAAACGCATTGCCTGACTCACCTTTAATCACATCACTGCAGAGTAAACACCTGCAAATCTCTTTAAAGGTTAAATTACTGAATAATTTTGTTAGGCATATTGTCATTTCTATAAAATTGCATTTCAACCTTAAATTAAAATTAAAATAGTGTCTCAAAAAGTCAATATATGTTATGCTACAAAAGTAATTGACAAAAACGAATCGCTGCAGAACCGACTCCACGTAGTCTTATCTGTCCTACCCATTTTTTATTTTTTTTTCAGGATGGGAAATCATCAAATGACTTCTCCCGCTCTGGGCGGAGCGGGAGGGCGTGTAGACTTTTACTGACTAAAACCCACCCGTGTTCCATCAGTTGCCCATGTGCCAGGGTCACGGTATCTCTTTCGAACAATCACGCGACCTCGGCAGGCATCGGTCCTAGTAGACCCCTACACTGCTGCTGACATCTCTTTGAGACGCGCGTGGAACACTGCGCGCCGTCGACCCGAGCCTGGTCCTTACCGGGCGGTGAGCTACCCATTGCTCGCCACCCGCAAGCTCGCGCCTACGGTGGCCGGGAGTCCGCAATCGACTCCCGACGCCCGGGGCGTCTCCTCCTGCGGCGGCTAGGAGCGTGAGGGCGCAGAGACTGCCACTCCCTCACGCGCCCCGCCTCCTCCTTCGCGAGCATTACTGCTTCGCAGAAGGAGGTGACGGCTTCCCATTCCCTCTCGCTCCGTACCATGGCTCGCACCAGGGCCGGACGCGAGAGGTCGCCGCCGTCTGTCCTACCCCTAGAGTGTAATTTAAGCCCGCCTAGGGGTGGAGGGGCGAGGCGCAAGTCGAAGCTGCGGTGGTGACCGTAAAACCATCTGCAACGATGAGCTCGCGTGGGACCGCCGGAGCCCCGCAGCGCCGGAGCCGTGACAGAAACCATGCATGCTGCATGTTGCATACTCTCTTGTATACTGTCAGATTGCTTGCATGCTGCATGTTTGCTTAAATGCTGTATGCTTGCTTGCTTAAATGCTTCATGATTGCTTGCATGGTGCATGCTTGTTTGCATGCTGCATGCATGGTGTATGCTGGTTTACATGTCTGCATGCAGTGTGCTTATTATGATTTTTCTGTAATGTTAATAGATGAGTGTTTCAATTATTACGGATATGAAATGTATGCCACGATATTGACTGAGAACTTTCTGTGATATGATGGTTCTCTTTTTTTATTATTATGGATATAATAGTTATGCCTAAGGATGATTCTGACTTATAAAATTATGCGTTGTGAATGTATGATAAATGAGTGTATGCCAAACGATTTTTGCGAAATAAAGTTTGTGCTATCCGCTGTTATGCAAAATAATATTATGACCAAAAAATTCTGGCGTAAAGGGTGGACCCCTCTTCAATATCATCAAACCTTTACTATTGGGTCGAGTAAGTACATACGTATAGTGTTGAGAGCAGGGTACGTCGTGAATTATTTCTTGGTGATATGTATAATAAAAAAAATATCTTAGGACAACCAACACAACGTTATCTGATCCCAAACCAGGCAGAGCCTGTACTGTGGCAACCAGTCAACTGATAAACATACTTATATATTTCTAAATACATACATATTATAGATACATTTCACCCAGTCACATAACAAATGATTGTGCTCATCATACAAACATTTGTCCTGGGTGGGAACCCACGACCTCAGTCTTAGCAGTCAGGGTCACTAACTACTAGACTAACAGGTCAGTCAACACACACAGTCATGTATATTTTTATTATGGAAACCTAACCGAAATGCGTGATTGGATTCGAATGGAATTGAGATCCGGCCCTGGTGCGAGCCATGGTAGGGAGCGAGAGAGCATGGGAAGCCGTCACCTCCTTCTGCGAAGCAGTAATGCTCGCGAAGGAGGAGGCGGGGTGCGTGAGGGAGTGGCAGGCTCTGCAGCCTCACGTCCCTAGCCGCCGCAGGAGGAGACGCTCCGGGCGTCGGGAGTCGATAGCGGATCCCGGGCACCGTAGGCGCGAGCTTAAGGGCGGCAAGCAATGGGTAGCTCGCCGCCCGGTAAGGACCAGGCTCGGGTTGATGGCGCGTTGTGTTCCAAGCGCGCCTCAAAGAGATGTCAGCAAACTGAAGAGGTCTGCTAGGACCGATGCCTGCCAGGGCAGCGAGATTGTTCGAAAGAGATACCGTGACCCTGAAATATGGGAACACGGGTGGGTTTTAGTCAGTAAAAGTCTGACTCGCCCTCCCGCTCCACCCAGAGCGGGAGAAGTCACTTGATGATGTCCCATCCAAAAAAAAAAGTGGAATTGAGATTGAATTCAAAAATGGAAGTTTTATTTCCAATGTAGCATGATAAGAAAAGTTTGTAAGGACGCTAGAGATAACTATTTCATTTATTTTTAGTAACTTTGGTTTTACAATACTGTTCTTTTTTACAGAGACGACTGCCCTGAATGCCATCTTGTGGTCAAAAGATTTGAATAATATATTTTTAAAAAACTACAACTCAGACCCGTCATTATCGTGGCAGTACTTCGGCAGTGCGCAAGGTATCCTGCGCTTCTACCCCGCCATGCGGTGGAGCACCAAAGAGGTGGACACATACGACTGTCGTGTCAAATCTTGGTACATAGAAGCTGCCACCTGCTCCAAAGATATGATTATCCTATTCGATGTCTCCGGGTCAATGACTGGATTCAAGAACTACGTAGCGAGAAGAACTCTAGGCTCAATTTTGGACACTCTGTCGAACAACGATTACGTCAACGTATTTACATTCAAAAATGAGACTGACTTTGCTGTTGAGTGTTTCGTGGACCTGGTGCAGGCAACTCCTGAGAATCTGAAGACTATTACCGATACCCTCACGCCCCGAGACAACGGGAAGACCCATAACGTGCCTCTGGAGGGGTATGCAAACTTGACGAAGGCGTATATCAAAGCTTTTACTACATTAAAAAAGGTAAATGATATCTTTAGGATACGTCTGGGTCGACTTTAATCCCACGATCAACCGCGTCATAAAATTGAAGACATCGCACGTAATTTAATACGTTTCAGTTTGTTCTTAACCACTATGTAGTGACTGAGCAAAAGGTCTTGCGTTCGATTCGCAGGTCAGGTGAATTGGGTTCTTCCATCAGGAATTTATCAGTAGCAATCTAGATTTGTCCCTAGGTGATGGCAATAGGCTCGCCCCTATGTCATGGGACTTCTGACGGAATGTTAGAAGTCTTCGCTTTTTTCCATCTGCTCTGAATTTATAATAGAATTTATAAGAGAGTGCTTACAAAGTTTCTCCACAAAACCACAACAGGATTTGCCTGAATTTTGAACGTCTGTTTAGCGAAGAGGATCATGTAACGTGAGCAGCACCCAAGGCTGCAACCAGCTGGTGATGGTGATAACGGACTACGTGCCGGGCAACCTGACCGAAGTTTTCGAGGAGTACAACCGTGAGGTGGTCGGCGGAAAGACGTATATCCCTGTTAGAGTGTTCACCTACCTCATTGGCAAGGAGGTCACCAATGTACGCGAGATACAGTGGATGGCGTGTTTGAATAGAGGTAACTGTACATTATTAACACAAACGTAACATCACTCCCGTATTCCCCGACGGCTAAAGCAAAGGTGTACCTATAGATCACCCACATACATTAATATAAGAGTAATAATTTATATAAAATCACGACCCTTTTCCGTGAAGGAGTGGGATGGTGTTTCGAGAATTTGAGTTTCACGATCCGAGACATTATAGTACATGCAATTAAAATAAAAAACATGTAATATACCTAACAAATTATACATACAGACACGAGATATTCCAGTTAATCTTGTGTCCCAGGTTACTATGTGCACATTCATTCGGTGGAGGAGGTGCAGCAACAAGTGCTGAAGTACATCAACGTGATCGCTCGGCCCATGATCTTGGAGAATGAGGAGCCGCATCCCACCTGGACACACGCCAACATTGACGACACGGTCAGTTCATTCATTATCTATCTGTTCAACTAAAGGAAGGAAGCAAAATGGGCAACCTCTGACACTGATACTTGTTGAATAATTGAATGTTTGGATGTGGACATTCACCCGTGGAAATGTAGTACCAGTAGGTATAAAGGTTTCCTATGTGTTAAAGGTTTCCTGTGTGCTTAGATTATAAAGTGTTTGGGTGCCTTTCATTGAAATTCGTCCAGTCGTTTTTGCATTTGAGTAACAAACATACAAACTTTTACATTTATAATATTAAGTAAGACTAGCTTGGGACCGAAAATTATCCCACGAGTACTACTGGGATAAAAGGTATTCCTTGTGCTAATCCAGGTTGCCAAATTGCCAAATTCCATCCAAATTCGTTTATCTCTTTTTGCGTTATTCAGTAGCAAACATCCCACACACCTAAACATCCAAACTACACATTTATGCAAGATGTTAGGACTGTGGAAAAACGATTTTGTGCGAATACTGTACAGCACTCACTCCAGTTTTTATTGGAAAAGTCTATTCTGCGTATCGTCGGGTTTGATTCCAGAAGCTTCTCTCTGCCAGAAATTAAAATTGTACCTTTATCTTTTACAGCGAACGAAAAAATGGGGTGTGAGTGGAGATATCTTTAAGGTAAGGTGTTCTTTTATAAAAGTATATTCCAATTTAACAATTGAAATATTATTTATTGAAAATTGAGATGGTAGGTAGATACAACGACTATTCATCAACGATCAACTTGTGTCAGTTGTTCAACTGTGGCAATAAAAGAAAGAACTTCTTAACATTGCAGTATTTATGTATTTTCTAGAAAAAGGCAAAGGAGTCATATTTGGCCCAAAATCCAAAGTGACAGCGAAAACAAATGTGTTATAGCACCCTTATTAAGTGACACAGTATTCATCAGAATCTGAATAATTTTGAAGCTTATTTGTCATCCATTCTTTCATATTGTGTTTGAAAAAAATTTTGTTTAGTAAAATGTTGCGGAACTGTCAAAATGAAAGCGATTCCTACTATCAGTATAGTATATTACGCAGTTACCCCTCTGATCGGGAAAATCCACTTTACAATTTTTTATTATTGCGCTTATCTCTGCGACAATTCCTTCATCTTGAACGAGTAATACTACTATGCCTAAAAACCTCTGCGAGTGTTCCTATAGCTATATTTTTTGCAAATTAACTAAATATCAAGGTCACCTTTCATTAGTGTCGCCACTGGGTAGTTATATATTTAATTTAGATTTTTTACTTCAAAAACCACCTGAAAGGCTAGTGGTGGAGGTTCGGTGCAACTTTGGGCTTTGGCCCCATCTTTGTACGAAACGTGACTGGTCTCCTTTGGGGCCGTTTAAGTATTACGTAAGCACTATAGGGGGACGGGAGGTCTTTGCTTTGCTTATTTTTGATGACATGGGGGATGGGGGGGTCTAGATGGTGATTACTTCAGCAGTAGTTATGTACTTTTTTACACATTAGGCTTGTGTGGGATGTGTGGGTTACACATTGCCTATGTTTGAAACCAAAACGTATTTTCGGAGATTCCCACAAATAATGTATACGTTTCCGCCAATTCTTCCCGTGGGTGGCGTAAGATGCGACTAAGGGACTTACTAGATAATGGGCAGCAGCGTTCTCTATACATTTTACCACCATACTGCGATCGCCAACCCGCCTGCCAAGCGTGGCGATTATGGCAAACCCCCCCAATTTGGGGATGGCCTATGTCCAGCAGTGGACGTCTTTCAGCTGAAATTATGATGAATGTATACGTTTAGAATTACCGAGTGCTATTTACTTGTCTAAATTTCTTCCGTCCATCTATTGTTTCGTATCGATACATTTTTTTTTTGTGGGAAATTATCATTTCAAAAAGACTTTTACTGACTAAAGCCAACCCGTGTTCCTTCAGTTGACTATATGCCAGGGCCACGGTAGCTTTTTCGAACAAATCTCACGTCCCTGGCAAGCGTCGGTACTAGCGGACCCCTTCAGTACTGCTGCCATCTCTTTGAGGCGCGCGTGGAACACTACACGCCGTCGACACGGGCCTGGTCCTTACCGGGCGGCGAGCTACCCGTTGCTCGCCACCCGCAAGCCCGCGCCTGCGGTGGCCGGGAGTCCGCAATCGACTCCCGACGCCCGGGGCGTCTACTCCAACGGCGGCTTGGGGCGAAAGGGCGCTTAGATAGTCTCTCCCTCACACGCTCCGCCTCCATCTTCGCGAGCATTACTGCTTCGCAGGAGGTGACGGCTTCCCATGCCCTCCCGCTCCATACCATGGCCTGCTGCATCAAGGCCGGACGCGAGAGGTCGCCGCCGCCAATCGCCTCCACGATGGTTTCGGTACTATTGACGATTTGACGTATTTTAAATCTTATATCTTTAAACGAGCAATTCTTGTATATATATATATAATCTGAATCTCGGAAACGACTCCAACGATTTTTATGAAATTTAGTATACAGGGGGTTTCGGGGGCGATAAAACGATCTAGCTAGGATTCATTTTTATAAAATGTCGTTTTATTAGTGTTTTCAATGACCAACTTTATCGATGATCAATTTGAACATAAACTTATTATTTTAAACACAATTTACCAAAAAATACCGAGCAAAGCTCGGTCATCCAGATATTGAATATTATGTGTGTTAAAGGCCTCCATCCTAAATCAATATTCTTATTTCTAGAAATATTACTACTGCTCATGAATCAATAATTTTTTTTTTTACAAAAATAAAACAACCGACTTCCTTAAAAAAAACACTACAAAGTCAAAAATAACTTTAATTTCGAAAGTCGGTGTCTTAGGCTCTGTATTTAAGGTTTTTGCCACCGACTTCTGAAATTAAAGTTATTTTTGACTATGTAGTGTTTTTTTTAAGGAAGTCGGTTGTTTTTTTTTTGTAAAAAGTTTTTATATTTTAACTTTTTAGTTGTGGTAGATACTCCGCACTAATCTAATCGCGTTATTCATTCATTTGTCGCGCAAATACGTAATGCTAAGACTCATATGGTTTTCACATGGACCCCATTGTCCAATGGAACCAAATTAAAATAGGACCATTCGGGAAGCACCAGCTTTCAAATAAAAAAAGAATCATCAAAATCGGTTCACCCAGTCAAAAGTTATGAGGTAACAAACATACAGTATTCGTTCATTTGTCGCGCAAATACTTAATGCAAATTTAAGACTTATATGGTTTTCACATGGACCCCATTGTTCGAATGGAACCAAATTAAAATGGGACCATTCGGGAAGCACCAGTTTTCAAATAAAAAAAGAATCATCAAAATCGGTTCACCCGGTCAAAAGTAATGAGGTAACAAACATTTAAAAAAAAACAGTCGAATTGATAACCTCCTCCTTTTTTTGAAGTCGGTTAAAAAAACAGAATGCATTAAAAGAAAAATGCATCTAACAATGTTTACGTAAGCATCTGGGGTAAGAGCTTTGCTTACTTTTGCTGACAAAGGGGATGGGGGAGTAAATAACTGTAATAAATATGCTTACATAATACTTGAACGGCCCCTTACAAAGAAATAGCCGTAAAACTTGTTTTTTATTCAGGACATTGAAAGTTCCGAGACCTGCCTTTCAAAGTTTTGTCTTACTATAAAGCGCTAAAACCAAATTGACTTATCAGTTGTAACATAATTTGTGCCTATCTATAATGTGTTTTTAACCAAGAATGTTTGTTCTTCCAGCCGGACGAAGACAAGCTGGTGACGTCAGTGGCGATCCCGGCGTTCGATTACAAGTACAACGAGGAGAACAACGGCGCGCTGCTGTTAGGAGTGGCTGGAACTGACGTGCCCATCGACAGCATCGCCAAACTGGCGCAGCCGCATCAGGTAACAGGCATTTCCACAATTTTCTTCGTAATGCTGTTTAGCATTACGAAGAAAATTGTGGAAATGCCTCTTTTTAATCACGCTGCTGTATATCTATATACCTATGGCTCAACTGCAAAAAGGAACGGTCCTGCTATTCAAAAGCAGATGTGCTGTTTTTAGAGTTCGTCGAGACGTGTGTACTAACAACAAATATGCCATGGACTATTTATGTCACTTCGTTTATCCGAAACGCGTCACTGCAAAGTAGGTAAACTACTAATTCAAACAGAAGCCCAATTCTCGTAATTAAAAACGTTCAAAATCTGGTCGCACCCTCATCTTGGGACAATCAAACGTCAAACATTTGTCAAAAATGTATGGAAACTCGATGTAAATAGGTACTTCGAGTTTGAGTACCAGACTGTGAACGTTCTTAACACGTTGTCCATTCTTAACAAAAGTCCAAAAAATTCAACAGACGGTTTTTGAGCGCCAAGCTCAAAAACCGTCTGTTGAATTTTACTTTGCCATTTTTTTTTACCTAATTCGTATACTGATGCTATTTTAATTACATCGGTTTGAAATAAATGCGTGATTCTCCACGATTTTCCACAAATTTTCATGTGTGCCTAAAAGATACAAGGGGCACCTGAAAACGTTTTTGAAAAAATCTTTTTCTGGGGCCACGAGTTTTGGAAACACATCTTTTTTTTGTTTTCTTTAACTTTCTATATACAAAGTCTTTCTTCAAAATGTATTAAATAGTATTTCCTGGTGGATACAGAACGATTGAGGGCTGTTACTGCGATGATTGAACTGGCGAAACCAATATTTCACAGAGAAAAAGAACAAATCTCATTTAAATGGTCTAATTAACTTATGCAATTTTCAGCTCGGTGTCAACGGTTACTCATTTATCGTCAGTAACAATGGCTACTTGTTGCTGCATCCTCTTTTGACAACTACAGTGAGTATCTTTTTACACATATCAATGGATTAAAAGCAAGTAGTACTACAGTATATTCCAAAGTATCAGATGAAAGTATAAACAAACTTTATTCAGGTGAAATTCTTACGCAATTCGTCATTAAAGGAAATCGTTACACTTTCATATGTTTTGAGACAGCTTTAACTTTAAATATCTACATTTTTATTGCAATTTATTGTTTGATTCATACTATTAAAAATTGAGGTTATTAAAAATGAATCTTAACGTCAAATTAAATACGTCTTTGAAACAGACGATTTTAAATTAGAATTACGGGTTAAAGTAATCAAATCAAAGCACTGAAGTGGTAGGTACTACAAATTAGCATTATAATCCATTTGTTTACTTTTTAGATAAATTACGAACATGTATATTTTAATATTCTCAAAAGTATAATTTTCGTGATCTAATAGAAATGAGCGAATTCGATTTGATGAACGTGACCACCCAGAATATCAAAACAATTCTCCTTAATAAAAATCCTACCTACTTACGTTTTAGCTTCCCTAATTATGTAAAGTAATCTTATCGGACGAATAGATAGCCCCTATAACACAGGTTTTTCCAAGCATCAGGGTCATTATTCAACAACATTGACCACAAATGTAGGTAATATCATGATAATGTAACATGCATTGTATTTCTTCTTTTGCTAAATTAAAAAAATACAAATTATAAAAATCTGCACACAAATTGCACGATGTTCACTTTCCGTAAAAATCACGCTCTTTCGAGCCTACTGTACTGCCTTTTACACGTGCAGCCTGTGGGCTAGATATACGCAAACATCGTACAGCGCTCTCCGCGTTCAATATAACAATGCGTTTAGGATACTTGTGGGGCTGCCCCGTTTCTGTAGCGCGTCAGGGATGTTCGCAGATGCACAAGTAGATTGCTTCTACGCAACAATGCGTAAAAGGTGCGCCTCCCTGGTGCGCAGGGTGTGGGGCAGCTCCAACACTGTCTTAAGCACGATTGCGAGTCGCCTGGACTGTGAATACGTGGGTCACTGTTGTGCCGTGTCTCATGGGATGTCGCAACGGTGACCAACGGTGACGGTGGCAATTTATTTCTTGTAATGTTTTTCCTTGTTTTGTTTATAGTCTGTGCTTACTAACATAGTCGTAAGTTTTACTAACAATGTTATTGAGTCTTGCTTACTCGAATAAAGAAGTATTCTATTCTATTCTACAAATTTAGTCTTTATTCACAATTTCTTCAGATAAACGGTGACCTGCAGAGGAACTACAACAGCGTGGACTTTGTGGAGGTGGAACAGGTGGACGACGGGAAGGACACGCGCGAGCTGGGCGAGCAGATCAAGGATCTGCGCTACAACCTGGTGGAGGGTATCGACGGCAACATGACGCAGGTGCCCGTGCTCTACCACTACGACTACATGAGGTACGGTTTTGCCTTTATAATGCAGATAACAAAATATGTAGTAAAACTAAACCATGGTAATAATAGACGACTTAAAAATACCAAAAGTTGCAAACTGTTCCGCGAATAGTCCGTCGTGTTTCACTGCTTGCAGCGTAATGTCCGATGAAGTGCATGGATAACTGAATTGTATAGTACGAGTATGTTGTGGAAGATTCGCATTCTATAAGAAAATTATTTTTATCTTTCTTTTTTTTGCTCTGACTACTTTTTATACGTTTCTTTCTTTATGTACTTAATTAGCTAAGGTCTATCATGCGTTTGTCTCATTTATGTATTTACCTAACTATTTGTTTTGTTTTGCAATTGTATTAAATACCACACTCTAAGTACTTACACTATATACTTACTAAACTTAGTATATATGCATATCAACATTTGTATCGAGTGATTGCCTATATCTGAGCTCTACAACCCAGTTACTAGGTAATACGATATCCCTTGGTAAGACTCGTTGTCAAACTTTCGGGCTTCTGAGACCAAAGCTTAACGTGCTTTCCGAGGCCCGGAGGAGACAAAAACGCCAGTAGTGTATCCTCCGGCTAGACAGATGTTGTGTTTGATGGGAAACTGCCTACTGGCTGTTGTAGAGCTGTTGTTTATATTATGCAACTTTGGGTGCGCGATATGGGATAGGTCAGTAGCTCGTAAAATATTTGGTGATATAGATATCGCAGATGGATTATCAAATCCACTGTTTTACAAAGCCGCTAGTTGTTTTACACAACAGATCCGTAAGCGTAAGCGTTTCGTAAGTGTAATTTGATTGATTCTGTAGCTAACGTCTACTTTCACAATGTTTCCAGGAGGATAGCCCGAGTAAGCCACGACTACTTTTTCAACAAACTAGTGGGAACGCCATTTTCTATGGGAATTTCACTACCCAAAGGTTATGGAGACACTGAACTTCTGCTAAAGGAAAACCCTTTAGAGGCAAAGCAAGGAAAAGATCTTACTGGTATCAATGTCACTGATTACTTTAGGTATAGTTTCAGGATTCACCCAGATTGGTAAGTTTCTAATATCATGTTGTACCTAAATATACAAGATTATTTTTAGTATATGCGAAACCTGAATATAGTTTGTTCAGAATGAGTAACTGAATCGATTCCAATAATTTTTACACCATGTTATATTTTTTACCAAAAATATATATTTAATTACGCTTCCAAGTCGCGGGCCTTAGTGTTTTGTTTCGATTTTAAAATTATCATGTCTTTCTCGTATTCAAACGTCCATTACACGGAGATGGTACGTACACTAGCTGTTTGTGGTGATCTGCATATGTTTTTGCGTGGACAACCAGGTAACTTATCAAGCTTATAACTTTGTGATTATTAATGATACAGTTTTTTTAATACAGTTGCTCAAAAAGTGGTGTATTGCAGGGACGTATAGCGTTCGGGATGTGGGCTATTACATACTAGTGCTTTTTTTTTACCTTTCCCGAACTCGTGCGTTCTCTTTCCCAACTGTCAAAATAATGTCTATTAAAAAGAAAAACCAACCATGAAGTTTTTACTAAAGAGTTTTTGTGATTCATACAAATAGGTACGTATATTTCTAAAAAGAAGCTACTAATTTATTTCAATATCAGATTTAATGATTTAATTGAATGAGTTAGGTTAGGTTTCATTTCATTTCATCTCATTAAATTTCATTTTCATTTCATATCAATAAAAAAAATCTACTGAAGACTAAGCTGTATGGATAGTTCCCTTTGCCTACCAAAATGGGTGAAAAAAAAAAACTCTGCTTATATTATACGGTTGGCGCCATTTTCCAGAAATTTTCTTTGCGAGTTTAGTTGTTTGTTGCACAAAATGAGTAATTTCGACCCTATTTTTTTTGAATTAACACCACCGGAACTCAGTATAATTGCACAAAATGCTTCGGAGAACATTTTACCGGAAAAGTCAAAAAGTCGTTACATATCTACATACGACGAATTTATTGCGTGGAGAGAAGAGAAAAAAGCAAATAGTTTTTCAAAAATGTTATGTTGGCATACTTCTCCGAACTCTCAGCAAAATTAAAACCGTCTACGTTATGGTCGAGATTTTCGATGATAAAAAGTATGCTGAAAATAAGGAACAACGTGGATATAAGTGAATACCCAAAATTAAATGCTTTCTTAAAACGACAATCAGACGGTTTTACAAGTAAAAAGTCGAAAATATTAACATCCAATGAAGTGGAAAGGTTTTTGAACGAAGCTCCCGATGATCGTTATTTAGCCACAAAGGTAATTTATTAATAAGTACTTATATTTTTCTTTAGTATTCAGTTTACGAAATCGCAAAATACAGTCAAAACATTATTTAAAAAAATATTTATCAAATCCCTTTTTTTGTAGGTTGCTCTGATTTTTGGCGTTGTTGGAGCTTGCCGCAGAGAGGAGTTAGCCAATATTACTTTCAAAGATATTGAAGCCCATGGAAAAATGCTACTAATCAAGATTCCGAACACAAAAAATAAGATACCGAGAAGCTTTGTTGTTGAAGGAGATTTTCTTAGAATAGTGCAAAAATATATGAATCAGCGGTCCCAAAAAGGAAAAACCGACCGTTTTTTTCAAAATTACCAAAAAGGGAAGTGTACAGCTCAAGCAATCGGGATAAACAAATTTGGTAATATGCCAAAAGAAATAGCAACGTTTCTTGGTCTGCCGGATGCTGAGTATTATACTGGGCACAGCTTCAGGAGGACCTCTGCTACATTATTGGCAGATTCAGGAGCCAATTTGACGTCCTTAAAGCGACTAGGAGGTTGGAAATCAGACAAAGTTGCAGAAAGCTATATTGGTGATTCATTAAACAACAAACTAGAAACTGGGAAAAAAATCACACAATCCATTAATTTAAGGTCCAGTCCGTCTTCTTCACATGTTGAAGAGAACGTTCGTCCATCTACCTTCGTTGATAATGATAATTCATCAGATCCAATTCCATCAACTAGCAAACACCATTGTATGACAAATATACATGAACAATCATACGAAATTAATAATAGTTTGTCTCAAACAGTAAATATGCAACCTAAAACTTCCCCAGTTACTTTAAAAAACTGTACCAATTTCAATGTACATGTGTACTATAACTTTTATAAGAAATAAATGATTAGTTAGTTGAGTTTATTGTGTTTTTATTATTTTATTAAATTGCTTCATTTTTTCGCAACTGTATTAAAAATAGTCGTTCAGTACACCTGCGGAACCGTCATTGCAACTTGTTCGGACTGTCAACCCTCGCCTTCGGCTGCGCCTCGGCTCGGGTAGACATTTGTCGGAACTCTTTGCAATGACAGCCTTTCCGCACTTGTAATGAAATATACTATGAAATTTTTTTCATAGATTCTTTACATAAAAATACTAGACCCGTGTTTCGGGTTTCGCATAAACAAAAATTTATGTTGTATACATATTTATGCCTACACTTTTCATAGTGTATTGAGCAAGATCACGTCAAGTGGACCCCCCTTTTTCCACTTGATCATTACATTTAGGTATGAATATTTTTTTATGAAGTATTTACTATGAATAATTAATTCCTAAAACAGTTTTGAAAATTTTCATTTTAACAACATTTTTAAATGAAAACTTCTTTAGCGCCGTTGGTTGTGATTTGAAACTCAATGAAACGAAAAAGCGACAGTAAAAAGAGACAGACATAGATTCATAAGATTTAACGTGGGAGAAAATGAGATAGGAAATACATGACGTCACGACCATGGACGAAAGAAATATGGATACGGCAAATATTGTCACATCTGAACTTCAAAAAATTAAAACACATTCAAAATATTTTATGTACCTGTACATATTAGAATTTAATCAAAAATGTTTTATGTACTTGTACATATTATTATTCCAAGTCTATTATCGTACCTATATATTATGTAAATACGGAAAAAAAATGAAAACTAAAAATGAAAAGAAAATTATAATTGCGATGGCACGACGAACAGTGATGCTGGTGACGGAAGCACCGGTTATGCCGGCCCAGGCAATGGCCAGTCATTGTCCATAAACCTGCAACAAAAGCAGTGTTGCAGTACCTGAATATTTAGAGATAAATGGAAATTAGAAAACTCCGTAAGAAACTAACATTGCCGGTGGCTGCAAAATCATGTCAAGTGGTGGTGCCCTTCCACCACCCCACGTCCTGTGGCAAAATACAAAATTTCAGTTGCATTAACAGTAACATTACATACCTACATAAGTGTCCAATAACCTCCTTTTTTAAGTCGGTTAAAAACAAATCACCCAAAAATTTTACCACTAAAATGTAAAATTCCCGGAATTTTATGTTACGTGACACCAACATCGCCATTTTTATTGTGTTTTGCACGGATGATGAAATGTGTGGATATGACTTCCGTACATTTTAGTGGTAAAATTTTTGGGTGATTTGTTTTTAACCGACTTAAAAAAGGAGGTTATTGGACACTTATGTAGGTTCGTAATGTTACTGTTAATGCAACTGAAATTTTGTATTTTGCCAGAGGACGTGGGGTGGTGGAAGGGCACCACCACTTGACATGATTTTGCAGCCACCGGCAATGTTAGTGTTTAGGTTGCGTTTTTTTCATTACACTGTTTTTTTTTTTTTTTTTTTTTTTTTCAGTATGGGAAATCATCAAATGACTGCTCCCGCTCTGGGCGGAGCGGGAGGGCGTGTCAGACTTTTACTGACTAAAACCCACCCGTGTTCCATCAGTTGCCCATGTGCCAGGGTCACGGTATCTCTTTCGAACAATCACGCGACCCCGGCAGGTCACACGACCCCGGCAGGTTCATTACACTGTTACGCAAATATCTTAAATGCATAATAACAATAATACAATACATAGTAACCTAAATTACATCAATAGTTTGCTATCAATAGTAGAATTATTACACGTAATACTGCGAAATCTGACGCCGGCCGCGGAAAAATGGCGGCAAAATGGATGACGATGTCTGTGGAACTAACTATTTACGTGCAAATCTTTGCCAAGAACACAATCCTGGCAATAAAAAACATTTTAACAAAAAATTCAACCGCCGAAAAAACTGAAAAGCAAAAAATAATAAACCTTAAAATTATTAGTCGGCGCTTTGAGTGATCTTTGTCCATTGATTTTTCAGCGCCGACTAATAATTTTAAGGTTTATTATTTTTTGCTTTTCAGTTTTTTCGGCGGTTTAATTTTTTGTTAAAAAGTTTTTAATTTATATTTTTTGTGGCTTGAATGTACTAATAATACTTAGCAAGGTATACCCATCCAATGAAAAAATAATTATCAAAATCGGACTACTCTGTATAAAGTTATGCGTGGTTATACATTACAATCAGTGAGTGAACAGTCAATCACCCCCTGTTTTCCGACCCTTAGGGTTCGATTTTGTTTTCCAAATTTATATGGGACCACCTTGGGAGTATACCCTTTCCAATAAAAAAAGAATTATCACAATCGGACTACCATGTACAAAGTTATGCGAGGTCACACATAAAAAAAAAATATACGCGCCGAATTGATAACCTCCTCCTTTTTTTTCGTCGGTTAAAAACTGTATTTTACTTACCTGTCCATCTTACGTTTCTCTAAAAACACTTCACACACACAACTTTGCACATAAAACTTAATTTTAGTCGTACGATTCACTACACTCATCGAAATGTTTATGTCAAACTGTCTAGTGTCAACCTTCGTTGGCGCGTTTCAGGGCTGAGATAAGCGATTATATTGCATTGCCCGTCTATTGTGTACTCACTCGTCCTTGCATAACCATCATAAATGCAGATTATTAATGCTAAAAACTGTAAAAATGAAATTCCACCGCTAATCGGTGAACCATCGCGACCAATCGCGTCTGATAGATCGAGTTATTTTTGCGATCAAGATACTTCATCGTTTTTGGCAGATGAGAGGCGTTTGTGCGCGCACGCATTTGTAGTACAAAGCTTGAGTAAAGGCATCACAACAACCGTGGTGTTTTGTATACGTGTACGTATTGTAAGTTTGTATTAATATCATTATGTTTTGTGTCTCTTTCTAACACTTGGGGTAATGGAAATCCTTATGGTGCTCCTTTCGAAAGTGTACTTTTCTATTTGACGTTTTTCGAGCAGGGTTTTTGGACAAATAGACATTTGACTTTTTACATTCGTCTCATTATCTTGAGGCCAAAATTTTAGAAGGTTTCACTTCTACCACGTGTGAATTGCACACATGGTTTTTTTTTTGTTCGATCTAATCGCGAGCAGTCAAATTTTTTTGCGGATTCTATTACTTTGATGTTTAATGCATAATACCGAGAAAAAAAAAATGTTTTTTGAGGGAGAAGTCATTGAAATTTTCATTTTTTAACTTAAAAGATAATTAACAATATGAAAATCAATAAATAATTTGAACTTTTATATATCATATCAAAGTACAACTATTGAACTATGAATCCTGAAAGTTTCATTAAAATATCTTTAATAGCTTTTTATTCATTGATTTTTTAATTAAAAGTCATAAATTTTCATAAAAAAAATGTTGTTAAAATGAAAATTTTCAAAAACTGTTTTAAGAATTTATTGTTCATAGTAAATACTTCATAAAGAAATATTCATACCTAAATTTAATGATCAAGTGGAAAAAGGGGGGTCCACTTGACGTGATCTTGCTCATTAAAATACCGCCAACTTTGACTGTTCACAGGGTTTATTGCAAATACCATTATTTGGAAGGTCACGAGTCGCTTAATTCTGAAGAGGAAGTTTGGAAGTTTTTGGTTGGGTTATCTAAAAACGAAATTGATATAACAAAGCAGCAATACACAAAAGATAATAAAATCGAAAATTTCACATTGGCTAGTAAGTAGAAATGTTGTAGTAGAATATAGTAAAAGTTTTTTGGCACCATATGTAATTTGTAACAATATTTGTAATTTTTATTTTGTTTCAACCAGCACACTGCGGAATGACAGCTCTAGGCAAAGACGATTACTACTGTAACGAAGACCTTGTCAAACAATTAGTATTCGATGCTAAACTATCAACGCCATACTTCGAGACCTGGGTAGCTACTAAAGAAGAGAAGGAATTGGCTGGAATTTATAACGTTAGCGTCCGGTTCATAGCTACGTCGAGTGGGCTCACAAGATGGCATTATGTATTTCACACTGACAAGAACGAAGAAGTCAATGATCAAGGACACAGAACAAAGGAATATGAGGGAAAGTAAGATAGTTTGGCTATTTTTTCCCCATTTTGTCTCACTGCTGGGTAAAAGTCTCCACTTATTCCTTCAAACCAGTGTTTTGTGCGTTCTCTGGCCATGTTGGCTCTGCAAACCCTATCAGATATTTGGCTATACAAAAATATTAAAATCCATTAATTGCTATTCCATTATTGCATAGCTGTATTTGTCACCGTATAATTGTGAAAATCGTTAGTTTGACGGTTTGACATGGACAGATTATAAATACATACACAACTCGGCTGAGCGGCTGCAATTTCAAAAGCTAGCTCAATATATCGGAAAATATCTAGCAAGTCTAACACATTTTTTTTTTTTGAGAAATATGTGTCAGTTGCTAGTTTTTGAAATTGCAGACATAATGATCATACACAATTTGACGGTTTGACATGGATAGATTATAAACGGTTGAAAATTAATATGTTATATTGTAT
Organism: Aporophyla lueneburgensis; assembly: GCA_932294355.1. Taxonomy (NCBI): domain Eukaryota; kingdom Metazoa; phylum Arthropoda; class Insecta; order Lepidoptera; family Noctuidae; genus Aporophyla; species Aporophyla lueneburgensis. The sequence continues at coordinate 10,544,991 of OW028739.1, forward strand.
GCAGCACGGTACAGCAGTTCCTGACGGTGTTCATAATCATACGGTGATATATTTAAACGTCAACTATGGGCTGCTTGCACCACAAATCAAATGTGTTAAGCGTTAAACGTATACAAAACATCGCTTCTGTTTGTGTCAATCGTTTGAAAATGTCAGAGATAGAATGATGTTTTACATAATAATAGCTTCTCGAACAGACATAGTCCTGTTTCCAAGAACTCGATCGACACCTATCGGGTCCAATTGTGAATCTAAACCATCCAGGAACGCTAAGCGGGTTCCTGGATGGTTTTTGAGGAGTTCATTGACACAACATTTAAAGGTGTGTTTATCGCTAAACGGATGTGCATCTGGATTGAGGGCCCATTTTTTGAACCCTTGCGTACAGAAATAAGATTTATAGGGAAATTAGTTAAAAATAGTAAAAACTTAAAGCAAAGGGTCATAAATTTCTTAAACGTGAATTAAAACTGTTATGATGAAATAACTTGGGCCCTCAATCCAGACGCGTGCATAAAGTGGCATAGCCTAAATCTCAGTAAGTACTATCTCTGGGTTAATCATTTTTGTTTAAGAATTTAGTTAAGAATTTCTTAAATATTTTAAGAAATTCCCAAACCTGTAAAATATAACATTAACGATTTATGGCGGCATATCTAGGGCCCTCACTTCATTATTGTTTGTACTGCGGAATCTGCAAAATATGAATATATCTGAAGAAATACATAAATACGACTATAACATGTTTTACTTACATACCTATGTGAATTAGTTAAAAAGTAATAAGGAGAAAAAACTTAATTGTTAAGAAGTAAATGAAAGTCGAATATTACTAAAAAGTCAGAACTGAGAGCCCAATATTTTCGGCTTTATTGACTAGGCTCAACCTCATAGATTAACGCAAATTAGAATAAAAGTTTTAACTATATTTCTTAATTAAATTGTAACATATCGTTCGTTCTTCTAAATGTCATACTTTAAGAGAAAATTGATTTTAAATTTTTTGAAAGAGAATTATTAGTAGGGTGACCATAATGTTCAAAGTAAGTACCTGTCCATTTTGTAAAGTGCATTCGGAAAGTCATAATATTTGCAGCTAAAAGTACTATATACCTACTAATTACAATTTGGCTTTCCTTATTTTTAATGTAATTTCTATAAAAATAAATAAAACTAGAACATTTATTTAGCTTCAACAGTGTTTGCATAAAATGAAAGGCAAACTAACCGACTAGTAATATGTTATACATGTAAGTAGTCATCTTATCTATGGATCACTGTAGCACCAGATCAAACAAATTCATTGTGATACATAAAACACGATCGGTATAATTATAAAAAACTATTTACTTCACATAAATGTTACCTTAAAATAGTCTTATAAAAATACGAAATTGCGAGAGAGCGAAGTAATTTTTAGTGATGAGTGCAACTATATCGCTGATTTAAAAAAAAAAACATTTTCATTTTCGTTTTTAGTTTTTTTTACTATATGTTTTTTATTTGCTTTAGGCAACTTGGCTCGTAGTATTACCTTAAAGAGTAACATCACATACATAGAAATTACAATAAAAATAAGGAAAACCAAATTGTAATTAGTAGGTATATACATAGTACTTTTAGCTGCAAATTATGACTTGCCGAATGCACTTTACAAAATGTACAGGTACTTTGAACATTATGGTCACATTACTAATAATTCTCTTTCAAAAAGTTGAAAATCAATTTTCTCTTAATGTATGACATTTAGCAGAACGAACGATATGTTACTATTTAATTAAGAAATAGTTAAAACTTTTATTCTAATATGCGTTAATCTATGAGGTTGAGCCTAGTCAATAAAGCCGAAAATATTGGGCTCTCAGTTCTGACTTTTTAGTAAAATTCGACTTTCATTTACTTCTTAACAATTAAGTTTCGTCACCTTATTTCTTTTTAACTAATTCACATAGGTATGTAAGTAAAACATGTTAAAGTCGTATTTATGTATTTCTTCAGATATATTCGTGTTTTGCAGATTCCTCAGTACAAACAATAATGAAGTGAGGGCCCTAGATATGCCGGCATAAATCGGTAATGTTATATTTTACAGATTTGGGAATTTCTTAAAATATTTAAGAAATTCTTAACTAAATTCTTAAACAAAAATGATTAACCCAAAGATAGTACTTACTGAGATTTAGGCTATGCCACTTTATGCACGCGTCTGGATTGAGGGCCCAAGTTATTTCATCATAACAGTTTTAATTCACGTTTAAGAAATTTATGACCCTATGCTTTAAGTTTTTACTATTTTTAACTAATTTCCCTATAAATCTTATTTCGGTACGCCAGGGTTCAAAAAATGGGCCCTCAATCCAGATGCACATGCTAAACGGGAGCCACATTATACTCCCTCCCGCATTAGTAGAATGCGCCAACCGACGCATATTCCTGATGACAAAGGTTGTAGACGGAAGGTCTACAACCTTTGTCATCAGGAATATGCGTCGGTCCAAGAGAGTAGTAAATCCACCAGTACGCTAAAATACACTGACATAGACCGCTGTCTTTACGCCCACGCCACCAAGGCCCGCTGCGACGGTCCAATCCATATCCGGCTCGACCCTTGCACGAGCCCAGCCACGCTGCTGAGCCTGTAGCTTTAGTTGGTCCCATAATAATGAATATAGCGATCCAGCCCGACCCTTGTTACCTCTTCCAGCGACACCCTAAGCCGAGGTCCGTCCCCCACAGAGGGTGCCCTTACCGTGTAGTCGCTTAGCTTTAAGTTTTTAAGCCCTGGCTGGGGGCCGTAATTTATTGAGGCAGCCCACAGGTAAGTCCAGTTAAAAAGCTGACATCCTCTTTGGTGGACCTGCGAGATTTTATTTCCAAAATTAAATTAAAAAAGGGCTAAACGCATTAATGATTTGTGGTGAAAGTAGACCTTAGAAGTTTAGAAGTGTGGTAGATATGATGTTTTTTTTCGTTACTGATCTTGGTATGCCTGATCATTGCAGTGTTTTCGGAGACGACTACCACAACACAATTGAAGAGACTTGGTACAAAGCAGCGGTTCTACAACACATGATAAACAAAGAGTCTTTAGTGGTGGCCACGCCTCTTCCCATCCTGGATGATATCATCAAGGACGCTCCAAACGTCATCAATGAGGATGGGGATATCACGCTGACTGCCAGCTACGCCATTTTCTATAAAGACGGCAAGTCAGAGACGCCGGCGTCTGTTGTTGGCTTCCAATATTCGTATTTGCAATTCTATGAAAGATTTAAACAAATCACTAAAATTACTTTGGATGGTTCTAAGGTAAGTTGAGTTTATTTTTGAGATAGAACTGAAAATAAACTGTAGTTTAAAAAAAAACAGTTTAATCTGAAAATTTCGAACGTGTGATAGAACAAAACCAGAAAAGTGCGAGTCGGACTCGCCAACCGAGGGTTCCGTACATATTACAAATAGTTCAGGAGTTGAGTCTCGTAGTTTTTAGGTACCTTTCATATGAATCTTCGTCATAAATCGAAAACTTATACATTGTAAAAATAGTTCAAAATCTGTTTAAGCTTGTGCTAATGAAGCAGAAATGCTCGCGAAGGAGGAGGCGGAGCGCGTAAGGGAGAGGCAGTCTCTGCGCCCTCACGCTCCTAGCCGCCGCAGGAGGTGACGCCTCTTCAGATTTTTCTCTTGTATACCAAATTAGTAAAAGTTAAAAAACAAAATGATTTGGTCACCAATACAATTATAACCGCGCATATCGTTGCTTAAGTTCGATGATTGATTACGTACAGACGCCAACACATCAAGCTACTACAACCTGTCAGATTTCTTTGATAGATTTTCGACTTTATCTCTAGAACATTAGGTTCAAGGTTCATTGGGAAAAATTGACAGTTTCGGGTAGCTTGACCTGGTGGCGTCTGTACTTTAAATAAATACTATATGTTTTATGATTTAATCATAAATGTATAGTTTTCTGATTTTTCCCTGTACTTGTAGTGAAGATATTACTTATCATATATCATAGTTTTAGGTCAACGGAAAAGACCCAAAAAATTAAGATTCCCTTGAGGGTGTCGAAATATACGTTTCTTAGATGATCGGCCGTATGTTTTTCTTTACGTTCACTTAGAAGTTTAATTTTTTCACAGCTTCAGGGGACTGTAGACCTGAGTATGTGGTTTTAATTTCAACTCTAGAAAAAGAGTCTTTACAGGCAGATAGACAGACAACAAAGTGATCCTATAAGGGTTCTGTTTTTGTCCTTTTGCGGTACGAAACCCTTTCTAAACTCATTTACGTCAAATGACTTAATTAAGTTAGGTCACTAACCTTAAAAAAAAAACAAAACAATGAAAAATACCTTTTCTTTTTATCACATCTGCGGATTTTTCTGGCTGATATTCAATTTGGCTTCATATTGTGGACAAAACACAAAACTGTGAAGGAAATGAAATATATATAATCTTCTTTCAGGACCCAAGTTGCGACCCAAGTTCGGAAAAGTACGACTGTTACATCATAGACAGCTCTGGATACATAGTGCTGGCCAAGGATATTAAGCTGGTTGGAAAATTCTTCGGCACAGTACAGAAGTACGTGCTGCAGTCCTTCTTGGAAATGGGCATCTACGAACACGTCGAGGTGTTCAACTATCAGGCTCTGTGTCCACTCTCTGTGTTGCAAAAGAAAAGCAGTTCCTGGACTTTGCGCACGGTTAGTTTGTTCTTCTGGTGTTACTGTTATTTAGTTTGGACATAGAATACAATTTCAGTCATCTATAAAGTCAGTATCTTAGGTGGAGATTACGATCGTACGGGACTGAAATTAGAAATGCTCATAAAAATCGAAGTACATGATAAAAGGACACATATATTTTAGCCTTGTACAAGTTGAATAGCCATGGTGACGCTGCACAGCCCTGCCTAACATCCATGTACATGGATAGTTGTCTGACAGATTTGAAAGAGGGTGAGTGTGGATTGACTATGAGTGAGTTGCCTGTCAAATGCCTTCTATACGCAGACGATCAAGTTCTACTTGCATCGTCAGCAGAACAGTTGCAAGACATGGTGACTGTAATGGATGAAGCATTTAAGATGAAAGGGATGAATATAAATGTGAATAAGACGAAGGTCATGGTGTTTGAAAGAGAAGAGAACGTATCGGTGTGTGATGTGAAAATAAATGATAAGAATGTGGAGCAAGTAAGTGAGTTCGTATATTTGGGGAGTTTGTTTACAAGGGATGGAAAGATTGATAAAGATGTGGAAAGAAGAGTGAATGCGGGAAATAAAGTAAATGGTGCTCTACATGCAATTGTGACCAACCAACTGATGTCCAATAAGGCTCGACTGGCTGTTCATAATGGTGTACTGGTGCCTACGCTTATGTATGGGAGTGAATGTTGGGTGTGGCAAAAGAAGCATGAAAGTAGAATAAATGCTGTGGAAATGCGTTCCTTGCGAAGCATGTGTGGTGTGACTATGAATGATAGGCTGAGAAATGATGTGATAAGAGAACGGTGTGGTTTAAAAGAAGATATAGTGACAAAAATTGAAAAAAGTATGCTTAGATGGTTTGGTCATGTTGAGAGGATGAATGAAGGACGACTCACAAAAGGTATTTACAAGGCAGATGTGAGTGGAAACACCGGGAGGGGACGCCCTAGGAGGACATATAGTGACCTTATTGGTGATGTTCTTCAGAAAGGTCAGGTGCGTAGTACTCGCAACCGGCGTGTGTGTATGACCAATTGTATGAACCTTAAAGAGGCAAAAGGAGTGTGTAGAGATCGTAGCAGGTGGCGTTCCGTGGTTTCTGCCTACCCCCATGGGAAAAAGGCGTGATTGTATGTATGTATGTATATTTTAGCCTTCTTAAGAAATATTTAAGAGTCTATTCACGCGTGTCGGGGCGGCTCGGACATTCTGTGTTCTTGAGTATGCTTTGTCAGAATTGTGAGAATAGGCCTTAAAGCCTCATCCACACGATGCAAATTACTTGCCTGTGGTATACAATAATATTCTAACACACGCCGATCGCGACGTATAGCCGTTCGTCATCGTCGACCGAATACTATGTTCGTAAATACATGGCGGCGGTTTCGCTCGCACACCGCCTATAAATATCGTCTAAAAGCTGTTTAGACGATGCAACATTTAATGTTACTTCATCTTACGGTATGCCACAGGAAATTAAATCGTACCGTGTAAATCAGGCTTTAGGCTTGTAATAACATGAATGTTTTGTAGCCTTTTAGTTTAGTGCTGAACCTCTTCCACTGGCTGGTGACTGAAGTCCTGCTGCTGGTCACGCACATGTACAATCCAAGTGAAGCCGCGTACGCTGGCGTTATCGACGACGATCACGGTAAGATATTAATGAATCTGTGGTTCTGTTGTAAGAGATTTAAGACTAGGTTTAAGCAGTACCGTGATGGTTGAAAATTCGCACCAAACTTTAATGTCTGTTTTCACAAACACACAGTTCTAACGGATGCCTAAATATAATTAGAAATCTGAGTAATGCAGTAAAAATCAATAGGAATGATTTCAATTGAAAATTAAACTTTCATAAAAAAAAAAATCATGAGCCGCTATCGATGTTTTGCGACGGGATACCTATTTATGAATTTGCCATATCAATGTAGACATGAAAAGAGGCTTGTTCTGCAGTGGGCTAATGACAGATAAATTCCTATTGCGCAGCACTGTTTATCATTTGCAAAATTGAATATAACTAACAATATTGTTCGTAATTGTAAAAATGGCTATAATCTTTTGCTTTTGTTGTTTAAAAGAATGAGCTCAAATTGTAAGGTATATTTAAAAATAACGAGGCGCCTCAAACTAATTGCAACTAGTAGCACAATTATTTAACTTATATAGTTAGTGCAAAAATATACGAAGTCCTTTTCTAAACGACGATAGACTAATAGCGGCTTGTACTAAAATAATCTTTTAGAAAAATAGTGATGATCCAACTTGACTCTACGGCTTTCAGTGAAAATCTATATTAAAATGCATACTTATTTATATAAAGTACTTCTTTAGCTGCATGGTAATTGGCAGCATTTACTATTGTATAAGCACGTCTAATTCTTCTGCTTAATGTAACCGCATGGTCGTCTCGCTCGCAGACTATATCGATCCACTAATCAACAAAGGGTACACAGTGGCGCCTCCGACGACTTCAATACCCTTACCGGACAACGGAACACAGAGTAAAGGGAAAGAGAATAAAGAGGAGGAGAGCCCGTTCTCCTGCGACCATAGCATCACGCTTTATATACTGAACCAAAACTATTTTGAGGCATCGGGAGCTTCGCCCACCGTTCAGAAAGATGAACCGGGGGAGTGTTGGCCCGCCTACTGGGCGTCCTTCATCCCTAAGACAAACTTGGTCCTCGTGGTGGTGGAAAAGCAGGATGACTTCGACGCGAACTGCACGGTGCCGCCAGACACCAAGCCGAGGCCTACGCTCATGTCCTGCACCAGCCGGGAGCCCTGCCATAAGCTCGAGTTAGGCGCTCTGCATAGACGACGACTTGAGGGCTGTTATACTTACCACGATGGGGTATGGTATCATTTTATTATATACCGTTATTATATATAGAACCATAGGTCTAATCCTGAAATCTACATAAATAAAAGGCAAACTTGACTGACTCATCTATCAACGCACAGCCGAAACTACTGAACGGATTTCGCTGAAATTTGGCATAAAGATAGTTGTAATGACATAAGCATCCGCTAGGAAAGGATTTTTGGAAATTCTTCCCCTTAGGGGATGAAAAAGGGGTTAACATTTAGTATGGAAGTCCGTCATTTTTAGAGCTAGAAGCCTGAAACTTTGTTTTTAGGTTTATAATTAGAAATAAACGTTAAATGTCCTAGGGTTTTTGAAAATTCAACCCCTAAGGCGGTGAAAAAGGGCTTGCAAATTTGTATGGGGAAACAAGATTAGTTAAACTATTTTATTCGAAACTTCACAGGAGTACTCCTATCAATAAATGAGTAAACAAGTGTTTCAGGCTTTTTCAGAATTCAATCCCTGAAAGGTGAAAAAGGGGTGACAAATTCTGAAAATCAACATGGGTATCGTTTTTATGGTTTATCGGATCGCTGATTACGAAAACAACAACTATTTCACAAAAATGCACAAAAACGTAAAACAAAATAGACAAGAAGATTTAGACAAAAAAATTGCACAAAATTACACCTGAACAAAAAATGAATAATTTAAAAATTTAAAAAACAACGAAAATAAACAACCAAACCAAAAATTCTTTTTTTTTCAAATTAATAAAATTGCAAAACCAAAAGAAATACTTAGGAAATACTTAAATACTTACACAGTAATAGATTAGCAAAAAATGTGGTGTACAAAGAAGTTTTGTTGTTTATTAGCTTTTGGTCGCGACTTCGTCCGTGCAATTCTACTTCCTTTCTTAGCGCTCGCCAACGCTACGTTACCCTACGATATAACCGAACCCCACGCGTACGAAGTCGCGGTCAAAAGCTAGTCAACCTATCATGACCTACATTGCTCTTGTAGGGGGATGATGCTACTGATTACCTGTTAACTATATACAATAGGTACCTACTCTAGTCTCTATTTGACTTTGCTCGCGACAAAGGAAACGTATGCCCTGATTTTTCCAGAAAATACTTTCACACTGGAACTGCCCTTTGTGACCTATTGTGGCCTTTCAAAATACGCTAGGATGGTTTTAAGTACTATTTAACGTGTGCCATTTTCCCAACAGGAACAGAACATAACTGCGTGTGGTATCGGCAGCGTCGCCCGCGCAGACGTCGCCGTCCTGTTGTTAGCCGCGGTCGTGGCTGTGGTAGCCAAGATCAGCACGTGACGCGGCACGCCCGATATATTTGTACCTTTGTTACTTTGGCAATAAAACTTGTTGCTCTTATGAATTGTGTTTTACTTATTCATCATCATCTTCATTTTTCCTAGGTACATTCTCTGCTATAGCCTATCAACTGCCTCGTTACCAATAGATATGCTACTCCCTTACCAAAATACGTCGAGGCCAACCGATATCAGTTATCACGACCTCATGTATCTTTTGAATTCTAATACGGGCTTTAGTGAATATAGCTTCATAAGCCTGTTATCCCTTTTTTTTGGGTGGGAAATCATTAAATGACTTCTCCCGCTCTGGGCGGAGCGGGAGGGCATGTCAGACTTTTACTGACTAAAACCCACTCGTGTTCCTTCAGTTGCCCATGTGCCAGAGTCACGGTATCTCTTTCGAACAATCTCGCGACCCCGGCAGGAGTCTGTTATCCCTAAAATATTGATGTTGCTGAGGAATTTCGTTACAACTTAGTAGGTTCATAAATGCCAAATAATAATTGACCACCATAGTATGAAAAGTGATCATCACAAGTTAGCAACGAGCACTATACTATGAGGCATGCAAACAGTAAAAAAGATAGGTCGGCTTTGGTGGTTCTACGTAACGTACGGAAGCTCAAAACATGTACGGCGCGTCCTATAGACACGGTGACCTAGTGCTGAGGGCGATGCCGATCGATGTGTCAGGTGGCGCGCGAATCCACAAGTTACGTTAGCGCGACAATGCACAAACAACGCAGCTCGAGGTCGCCAGTCGACCCGCGCACGGGAATCAGCGCGCATGCCCGCCCCACGTTCTCTCGCGCCTGCGCACTAAGCCGCACACCTATCAACCTTATCAATGTTCGTCGCCCAGTTCCTCCCCGTACATCTAACACATCGGATTCCCTAAACATCATCAATGTCATAATTAGATTAAGTACGTAACATGTTCTCCCACAATTCTAGCCAGTGAACTAATTATCGCAGTGGTTCTGATGTGCAAGTGTGTGGGTTCCTTCGTGTTACTTCTGCTCGTATTGTTCCTGGACTCCAGGGACTGCTCTGCTAGTGCACAAAATGATGCCGCTGGCAAAATATCGCTTAACTCGTAAGATATTTTTGTTAATACTGATCTAATTATATTATTTTTCTTCTACCGACTGACACTAATGGCTTCTAAACAATTAGTGTGGAAACTCAACTCAACCTATCGCAGTCCACTGCTGGACATAGGCCTCTCCCATGCGGTCTAGAATGAATCTATTATTATCAAAAACAAACATCGTAAAAAATCCATAAAGAACGAGTAACTCGGAAATGCTGAGCAAATGTTGGAATGCCAGAGTATGATTTATAGATTTGTTTTATTGTAACATCCATAAATTACCATTTTAGGGTCCAAGCATGGGCGGTTAAACTTGGTACTGAATTGTATCATTTTGGAGAGTTTATCACCAGGAAGAAAGAGGTTCAAGATGTAAGTAAACTTTTTAGCCTTTTTAAGTACGTATTCTGTTGGCCTAGGCAGGTGATAACATTTGGTATTTATTCAATTTAGAGTTTTAAATCTGCTCAAGTGGAATCGAGAGATGGTGAAAAATTAGTACAGAGTATGTCAGACGATATTCGCGCCATGATGGAATTGAAGATCAGCGCCGTCAAACGGATAGTGGAGGCCGCAGAAAACATGGCGTTTGACAAACAAAACGAACCAGTACCTGAAGACTTTCAGTACTACAATAGCAAAGAGATGGAGGAGCCGTGGGACGAGGTGTCCATCACCACGACACCTGAGACAGATTTCGGTCAGGAGAGCTGGATAGTGCGACCGCCATCGAAGAACGCGCACACGCAGCCAAACCCACACTTTTCGAACATTCCAGTAAACATTAATTTCAGCAGTGTACACGTTCCAACAAATGTTTATGCCTGGGGTGAGTAAACCAAATGCGTCATCGTAAATATTGTGCGAACGGATTAAAAAACGATTAATGTATTGCAGCACCCGAAGTTATCAAAGGAATCCATTGGTCGGAAGGACTAGACACTCACTTCATAAATAACTATCAGAGCGACCCGACACTCTCATGGCAATACTTCGGCAGCTCAACTGGATTCATGAGACATTACCCTGGTAATCGAAATACACATTTAATCTATACTATCTATACTAATATTAAAAAGCTGAAGAGTTTGTTTGTTTGTTTGGTTGAACGCGCCAATCTCAGGAACTACTGGTCCGAATTGAAAAAATATTTTTGTGTTGAGTAGCCTATTTATTGAGGAAGGCTATATAACATCACGCTACAGTCAAAAGGAGCAAAAATTTGACGCGGACGAAGTCGCGGGCAGAAGCTAGTTTCGTATTTGTATGTATAGTAGTAGTTAATGTTGTATAGTCGTAATAACTGTTGATTTATGATAATGTGCTTATTCGAGTTCGACTTCTTATCGAAATAATGTTTTAGCATTGAAATGGAGGGCTGACCCTGTGGATATTTATGATTGTCGGACTCGGGCGTGGTACATGGAAGCGGCTGCGAGTCCAAAGGATGTGATCATTTTAGTAGATCGCAGTGGGTCGATGACCGGGCAGAGGCGAGACATCGCCAAACACGTCGTCACCAATATACTTGATACACTCGGTAACAACGACTTTGTCAATGTACTGACGTTCGCAGACACTGTGCAGGAAATTGTACCGTGTTTTGAGGATTCACTTGTGCAGGCAAGCTATTGTTAATAATTTCGTATAGTTACGGGTTTTTCAACATTTTTGAAGCAAAAGTAAAGTACATATTGTTTGAACATGCTTATGGTACACAAACAATATATCAAGATAAAGACGATATAATAACTTTCTTATCTATTCTCATAACTATTTAGGTAATAGTATACTTATCGCCATGTATCATCAATTTAATTTTCTCTCATTATTAGGCCACATTGGGAAATCTTCGGGAATTAAAATTGGCGATGGACAGTTTCGAAACACAGGAAATAGCAAACTTTTCAGCGGCGTTAACCAGAGCCTTCGAGTTGTTAGAAATGTACAGGAATAGTAGTGGAGGAGCAAACTGCAATCAGGTAACGGAATATAAAAAAGCTTCATCGCTTGTTTTGCACTGCATCGCAGTGTTTTTCCATCAACGGATAAAAACGTAACTGAATTACTACTCCTGAGCAGAGCAGTGGATGTTTTGTTTTCTAAAAATAAATTAGTAATCCCAGCATATTGTTATAGCAAAGCGAAGCACGCCTTTGTTTTGACTCCTACGTGGAGTAAATTTAGAGAAATGTCAGTAACAACGGATAAATACAATATTTTGTTCTTACAGGCCATAATGCTGGTTACCGACGGTGTACCTTACAATTACAAAGAAATATTCGAGAGATTCAACTGGAAATATGAGACCCCAGTGAGAGTGTTTACGTACCTGATAGGGCGCGAGGTAAAGGTCAGGTCACTTCAGGTCTTACTGTGTGTCGTAGTCATTGTGCGACCTGCATAATGCCTTCCTTCGTACCAATCTGCCAGTACGCCTAGAACGTGGTACCTGTTGTCTGTCTATTATACATACTGTACATTGAACTTGTACATTGCATGGTGGTGTTATCGTATTTTGTGAAGTTTTCCAATCTCAATGTGCTTATGCTTGTAGTGTTTTTGTTTGTGTTGTCTCTTACACTGTGGGTTCAGACATGTGCAACGAATAGATATGGAACGTTGGGTAAACAACATTTCATGAACTCTAGCAATCTAATCGTAAGTTATTTTTTACTGTTACTTTGATGTTAATACATAGTCACAAATTTGGACCCATATTTGTGTAGGATTTACCCCGGAATGATGCGCCTGGCTGTCCTTTGATCGGGAGTTCTTTTTAAAAGCAATTGACGTCCGAATACGCGTTCGCCTTGTTCATATGTCACTTATTGTTCGGAAAATTGGAGAGGGCCCGCTGTCGGCACGACCTCGCGTTCAACTTTACCGAATAAATCAAAAGTGCATATGACCGGAATAATCTTAAATTCGCGCAACGATCGCTTTTGAACAAAGTGAAAGTTCACTTTATTCAAAAGTAAACTTGACACTTCGGGAGATTTCCACCGACGTCAACGGTGGAAATCTCAAATGACGTAAAGGACAGAGATTTATTTATACAACATTCGACGTCGATAGATTAATAATATGCACTTCGATTTGTCTTGAGGCACGATTTTGCGGTTTGAAACACTGGTGTGAATAGTATATTGAACTTGTAACGAGAACCGACGTTCATTGAGCGAAATTAACAACAATGATGTATTGTGTATGATTGTGTTTATTCTTACTTCAGCTTTACGCTTAATGCGACGATAAAGAGACGAGTTTCAATATCAAGAGCATACGCCTAAGGGAAACTCCATTTTATCACATACGCATATGCATGATAGTAACAGCATCTATGACGAGAATGTGAATTTCTTAAATTGTTTAACTTGGAATTCTATCATATGCGTTCCTGAAAAACTACCACGGATTTTGCAGTGAGTGCTAACCTCGCACGATAGGGAACGCATTTCGCTGAATGAGTGTTTTGGCCTATGAGCCTTTTACTTGCATTAATACAGTGCCTAGGTATAATTGGTGATGCATGATGAGCTGATTGTTACGTAGTGATCTTTGAATTATGTATTTTATTCTTTCTTCTGTTAATCTTCTTACACTTCTGTAGGTATCCACTTAGAGTAACTTTAGAGTCATATAATTGAAACTATTTATTGTTATGCATTTTAATTCTGTTAGTATCCAATATAACATAGAATACATCAGCATTTTGATTGTATATAGTTCCAATATTGATGTTGTGAAGCCTTGCCACGATGCTGCAGATGACACTTAGCTAGGTGATGATGAATGCAGCACTCACACAAGCCGACTCTAGAGATACAAGATTTAAAGGATGTCTGTTAACACGTAAAGGGTTGTATAGGTGGCCGACGTGAGGGAGGTGAAGTGGATGGCGTGTGCCAACCGCGGGTTCTACGTGCATCTGAGTACTCTAGCAGAGGTGCGCGAGCGCGTGCTCGAACACGTGAACGTGCTCGCGCGCCCGCTCGTGCTACAGAGAGAGAGGCATCCTGTCGTCTGGACCCCCGTCTATGCTAACGTCACTGTAAGAAAGACAAGTTTGTTTATAGACAATGTGTAAATAGCTTGTAAATAATTAAGCTAATCTTTTATACCACTCTCCTAAATTCACTTAGGATCCGAAAGTCGCAGATTATCTTTGGGAGCAACGAGAAAGAGCCGAGCAGAAGGAACGTTTCATGAGCCAGCGACGCGACAAGAATCTCTTCAACTCGGACAAGGAACAGGACAGGCGATGGAGAATTACCCAGGTAATATAATTAGTCACAGCCCAATTTGGTCCCATATTTGTTGTTAGCCCTAAGTACCGCTCATTACTGCCCAACGTTAATGGAAGGTTGACTTGCGCTCGTTGCAGATGAAACAGGGCCAGTACAGTGAGCTTGGCAATTCCAAGTATCAGTTAATGACATCCGTGTCTATGCCTGTCTACGACCTGCGACACAACGAGGTGAGCTGTCCCGCGTGCTCGTTACTTAAGCCCTGAACTTGAAACTCCCCAAATGTGTCTGATAATATTACCAAAATATTCGGGAAAGAGAATGATTTGCGTATCTTTATTCATTTACGTTATTATTAACTGATCTATCTTTTCAGTGTGAGTGTTTTTCTTTCTTCTAGCCAAATTATTCTCTTGTCTCTATTATTTAGCTGTACATTACGTCTTTCTAAATTCTAAATTTTCCATGTAGCATGAACCAAAGTAACCTGTCATCTGTTTCAAAAGATTATGTTTACAGATTGGTTTTATATTTCCTACTAATTGGACGTAAGCTCTATCTCTTCTTACTACTTTATTCTTTACTCTATTGTCTTCTTCTGTTACATGTCAATGTCTATTAATAACTCCGTTTTGTTTGATGGTTTCCCCTCAGAACATCACAGAGAATGTACTGATAAATGAAGCTTACTGGGTTTCGGTTACGAAAGAGGTACTACACTTAGAAAGTTTTGATGATTTAATTGTAAAGTTTTTGCAAGATACAAGAGAGTTTTTATGATTTAGTTTTTTGGATTTCAGTAACGGTACAGTGTTATTTGGCCCCGTTAGCGATGCATCTGTCCTCGATAGATGTGTGCGCGGAGGCGGCGCGCGCGCAGCCGCCGCACCGCCTGACCAATGTGTTGTCCGACCCTTTGGCTTACTGTAGTGATGTAGTTTCTACTAGATCGTAGGCGTAGACCACTAGGGTGTTATGAACGACTTTTCTATCAATCATCAAGTTAATTTTCTATGCAAGAGTTATGATCTATATACACTACACACACTATCTAATGAAATCAAGTATTTTGCCTGAATATAGTGATGTCTTCGTAGAGACAATTTTTAAAGATTGACTTGTATGACGACAAGTAACTGTAAATATTTTTGAATAACAGTATCGTGCAGCCCGACATACACAAGACGAGTATGGGGCCTTTGCTACTTCGAGTATCTATTGAGTTTAAACTATTCTCTTCTTAAGAATGGCAATTTTTGATATTAACAATTCTAGCAATATTTAGTCTCTCCACGAGAGGAGCCATTTTAATCTCTAGCGGAAGTTGTTACAACGCATTTATCTATATGTTATTATATTTTATTGCATTCGTACGTCCACAACCAATCGCAGTCCGTAGAGGAGAACGGCCAGAAAGAGGTAGGCCAACGCTCATAGACCATACTGCCTCCGTGAGACGTGACAGACGATGCATGAAAGGCGACGGACGACCGGTGTGCGATGCACGTGTCACATGTGCCAGTGTGCAGCGTGCTCACCTGCCCAGTGCACACGAGCACACGCGTGCACGCTACACGCCTGTGAGATGATGCTGCTTTCAATGTTTGTGCACATATTTTAACTAAGGGATACAGTCTGAAGTGCAATATAAAGTTAGTATAAGCGACAATGTCTTTGTCTATATGATTAATTTAAAAATTTCGACAGATTTTTACAAGGATACATTCCAAGGGTATTTGTATATTTACAATCAAAATAATGGTAGTGGGTTTTTTAGAATCTAAAGAGTAGTATTTTAATTTTATAACATAAATTTATTTAATATTTGAGTAGTTTTTGCTAGAACCTGTAACCGTGGATATAAAATTAGAATCCCTTAACATAGTTCTATAATAAATAAACATATAGAACTTCGCCTAACGGGGCTTAGATGCTAAAGAATCAGTAATTTATTGCTAGTTTTACGAGATTGTCATAATGTTATAAATAATGCAGTAGACTGATGGCCAATACATCGCCAAATGCGGATTACCTAGTAGTTAGAATATTTTTTGACTGTTTACTTACAAAAATAACATACAGCATATTTTTAAAATATTTTTATATTTCGAATGTAGATTTATAAAGTGGTAACGTAGACATTAGCGATATTGATTTGCAGAAAAGCCTGAGACTAAAAGATGAATCAATAGATATGATACTGTGCAGTGTGATGTGAATTGTAATATATACTAGTGCCAGTGTTATGTAGTGCCTTCTAAATATTTTCAGATGCGTATAGCTAGACTATTGGGAGTCGCAGGCACAGACGTGCCTCTTTCTGAGATACAAGCAGTAATGTCCCCTTATAAGGTACGATACATCATTTACGTAAATATCTTGAAATTTAAGTTAAATCTTGAATAAATGTTAAATATAACACACTCTGTTATTTTTAATGTTGCAGATAGGTGTGAATGGTTATGCCTTTATAGTAACAAACAATGGATATATCTTAATACACCCTGATCTAAGGCCCGTGGTACGTACACTTATAATTTGAACAAAATTGTGTCTTTTTTTCAAAGAAAATAAAAAGTCAGTAGCTAATTTAATGCAATCCTGCACTCTATTCTAGTTTTGTGATCCCATATACACTAAAAAAGAACAAGGTTAGATTAAGAGCAATTCGAATATTGATATTTGCTTTCAGTTCCAACAAATATTGAAACCAAGTTATAACAGCGTCGATGTGATAGAAGTTGAACTCTTCGACGACGACAGAGGGCCCAGGAACTTTAGCAAAGAGTTAACTGCAGTAAGTAAAATAGTAATGGAATTTGTACTCTATAACTGAATGCCATGAAGGTTCTAAATTAATGAAATGTTTTAGCTACGGCAAGAAATCATTGATCAGAGGACAGGCAATAAGGTGATGAGCGTCAAGTACCACCTCGACGATATGGTAAGTTATTCTGTATATTTAACAGATTTCAAAAACGAGGAAGTTTTCAATTCGTCTGTATTTTTTTTTGTGTATTTGTTCCGCGATATCTCCGGCAGTTGTTATTTTTGGCGTTAGCCACGAATTCCACGATACGTTTTTAACCCACTTTGTATATCAAGATGACATTCTACTGTTTCCTGTCCCTGTTGCTTACATATTTAGTAGTGGAAAAATAACCAATTTCTGAAGAAACGCTTCAAAATGAAAAATAACTTTAATTTCGGAAGTCGGTGATCAAAAACTACTGACACCAACTTCCAGTTGTTTTGTTTTTAAAGTTTTTATTTAGTATAGAATTTACAAAATAAAAACCACAAATATTAATATATTAAGTATGTGAGACATAAAATACGTTCAATCCCTCATCTAAAAATAATTGTTTCCACAGAAAAGAGTTTCCCGAGCAAAGAGACATTACTTCTGGACGGGTATCAGCGATTCGCCATTTACATTGGTGGTTGCGATACCTGAGAACTACGGGCGCCACCGCATCACCCCTCCACCGACTGACGACATACACAGACTCTCGCTCACCTCCAAGAACATATCAGCGAGGCAGTACCTGTCTGATAAATGGAGCGTTCACCCTGACTGGTAAGTGGGTCTTCAGGAATTTAAGGTAAACCTCTAATTGATAAGAAAGATTATACTATAGAGTATTCTGTTCTGTTCAGGATGTACTGTCGGCATTATGAACGCACGTTTGCGACTGCCGAGGAAGAGTTGCTTTATTTCTTGGAGCGAGTGGCCAAGCCTGGTTGGCGCTGGCCAGCCAAGCCTCGACCTCCAGAACACCACAAAAACAAGCCTGGTCACGAGCGGCACAACAACGGTATTAGATTTTTCATTCATCAAATTTTCGTGTGATTTTCAATAAAATTTTGATGAACGAAGTAAGTTTAGCTCTTTGTGTCAGAAATTAGAATGTTATTTTCACTGTACATATGTTTTCATTTACCAGGCACACCAGAAGCGAGAGACAGGAATAAAGTATCAAACAGTACCCCGAAGAATGAATATTATTGTAAGTAATAGTATTGCATTTTATTTTAAATCTCAGAAAGGAGGGTTATGATCTTGAACTCTATGCATGATGGTATGTATGTACATATGTATTTTCACCTGTTCAGACTAGTTTCATAATTTAACAAATGATTTTATCATTGGAAGGGACTTGACTGTCCTCAGGTTGGAAACTGGTGGGCTATGTGACGTAACATTAAACTTAATATGGCTAGTGGACGGAAGTTATGATAAAAAAGTATGTTCATAATTTTATGTAAGTCATCAACAATCTTTTTTGTTTGGTGCCGTGTTAGGTGTCAAATGTAAGAGCTTAAAACATAAGGCACATTACAAAAATATATTGTTAGCTAAGTATAAAATAATTTCAATAAAAAGTAAGTTATAAAACCAAAACCCGTCTACCAACTGAAAAATCACGCTTTTAAAAGTATTAAGAGGCCGTACACGGAATTTGGTCGATTTCGCTGATTTACTTGATTTTACGGACGTGCTTTTACAGTTAAAATACAGCATTCCCATAAGTTTTAATGCGCAACTTGAAATATCGTTTCAGTTATTATTTAATGAAAGAGCTCCTTTTCTTGTTGAGAAATGAAATACGACATTCAGGTGATTTTGAAAGGTTAGTTACTGCCAATTACCTATGTGTTATTCTAAACTTCTTACTGCAAAATTTACAAAACAGGTGCCCGTTTGAGGTCGATTAATCAATATAAAAAAATAAAAATGAAAAGGTAGCGCAATCATTTGATAAAAATTGAAATGATCTTTCATATGATCTTTAAAACTTCTAGAAATACTAGTTACTGTATTTCTAGAAGTTAACTGAAGTCCACTTAAACTGCAAAATCACATATGTAATTCAGCAAAATATAGTCTCTTAAGCAAGAAAATATTCTCATTGAAAACCTCTGGTCGTATGCCACCTTCTCTAACAAAATAATACATTGTAACAGAAGTAAGTGAT
This sequence comes from Aporophyla lueneburgensis, assembly GCA_932294355.1. NCBI lineage: Eukaryota > Metazoa > Arthropoda > Insecta > Lepidoptera > Noctuidae > Aporophyla > Aporophyla lueneburgensis. The sequence goes on from OW028739.1 coordinate 10,564,187, forward strand.
TATAAGCGTTGGGGCCAAGTGGCAAACAACTCTGAATAGACAATTTTATAGCTATTTATCGGCATTAACAACCTCCTACCTTTTATGTTCACCTGTTTAAGCAGTGTTCTTGGTATTGACTCTATGTGAAATAACTAAAATATAAGTAATTTTATTTTCTATTTCTTTCTACCATCAGGCGATCATGGCTTAATGCAAGCCTTGGTGTATGACGCCAGAAACACCGCCTGGTTTAACAAAAGCATTTCAGACTCTGCCTCCGATGAAAAGGCGTAAGTAGTTTTATTTATATTAAATACAAACCTTATAAACCTTTATTATTTAAAGATGTTACGGAAATGGATTATTGTGCTGCATTTCAGGCCAGGTGGTATTTAGGTATATTAGGTTTTATCAAACTTCATAAGTTATTTTTAAATAAATACATTTTAATTTATTTCGAATGCACTTTTACTACTTTCACCCGGATAGCCCATTGACAAAAGTGATCGGATTATTGCCGAGGTAAAGTAAACTTTCGACATGGATCCAGTGTTTTGCATGCATTTTTTATGATTTAGGTATTTGTCAAGAAGAAAATAATGGACAACTTTATACAAAATGTTACACAGAACCCGCCAGAATCAACAAAGTATGCTACAGGGCCTGCATTCGGCTTAAAACATACCTAATTACCTGTCTTACCTTTTTGAACTTACTCTTTAATGCAGCTTTGGATGGGTTTGTATATTAATAAAGGCACAGTGTAACAGCAGTATGTGTAGGCAATTTAGAAAAATCACGTTTTAGGTCTAAACAAATAATAATAATAATATTCCACAACTATCACACAACGCCATCTAGTCCCAAGCTAAGCAGAGCTTGTGTTATGGGTACTAGACAACTGATAAACATACTTATTTATTTCTAAATACATACATATTATAGATAAATTACACCCAGACACAGAACAAATGATCGTGCTCATCACACAAACATTTGTCCTGGGTGGGAATCGAACCCACGACCTCTGGCATAGCAGTCAGGGTCACTAACCACTAGACCAACAGGCCAAATGGGTATATTATAAAGGAGGCTGTTATGGATGGCAATCAATAAGAAAATTGTTAAAACCACACCGATGGTTCCAATATTAAATACCAAATATTTCAAGGCTCCGTGGACCAATTTAGTAATGTATTAATTATAAAACAATTCTAAGTAATAATTTTAACGACTATTTTTAAACAATTCACGCGATATAAATTTGGATCGTGTTTGCAACAGGGTGGAGTTCATACAACGGTTTGGTTACATCGTGGCTTTCCTATCAACGCACAGCGGACTAACGCGATGGCAGACACACCCACCCAAGGAGCATGATAATGACAAGTAAGATAGACTATATAGTATTTATAACTAGAACGTAGATTCCTTCCAACAGGTACACCCTGGTAACCCCTTGACCTAGCTTTAAATGATTATCATAATTTTTTTTTTTTAAAAATAACAACCGACTTCGTTCCTGCAAAAACTTTTTAAAAGAATAACAACCGACTTCCTTAAAAATCCGTATTTAAGTATGCCACCAACTTCCGAAATTAAAGTTATTTTTCACTTTGTAGTTTTTTTAAGGAAGACGGTTGTTATTTTTTTGAAAATGTTTTTATTTTTAACTTTTTAGTTATGGTTTTTACTCCGCACTAATCTAATCGCGTTATTCGTCGTTTTGTCGATACACATACTTAATGCAAAGACTTATATGGTTTCCACATGGACGTCATTACGTCAGAACTAAACCAAATTGAAATTGGACCACACGGGAAGCACCAGCTGTCAAATAAAAAATAATCATAAAAATCGGTTCACCCAGTGAAAAGTTCTGAGGGAACAAAAAAATACAGTCGAATTGAGAACCTCCTCCTTTTTTTGAAGTCGGTTAAAACGTGGGACTGCACTAAAATTCGGCTTCGTAACGTTTTCGCGATCCTTATAATCGCATCTCGTAGATATCTAAACCAATACCTAGTACTTATGGAAAAATAAACACCAAATATTAGTGTACTCAATCCTTTATAATGTATTTGCCGAAAGATAACAAGACATAACATCGATTTCCAGGCCAGATTTCGGCAAACAATGGCCAAAAGCGATTGAGGAGCCGTTTTACCGCCGCGCTGTTGAACAGCACTACGTGGATCCTCTGAGTTACGTGTACAGCGTGGACCTGAGCACCACCAAGTTCCCTCTGAACGTCAGCCTCGCCATGGTCACCGCGTCACATGCTGTCTTCCACGGAGACGGACATAGAAAGGCTCCAGCGGCTGTTGTTGGGTTCCAGTTCAAACATGAACGACTCAGCGAATGGTTTGATAACATTACGTCTTCAGTGAGTACTAGTCTTTCTGTGTATTTTTATAAACATCCTAATAGGAATCTTGTCTGGGCTATTTTAGCTTATATTTCTTTCTACTTTGCATAAGCCAGTTATATATAACTATTGCAAAGATTCAGTAAAATTTCACTGACGCAGCATTACCCAGATGAATAACGTATTTGATGAGACGAAAATGAAGGAACAGCTAAAAGTATACATGTATTAATAACTAATATGATTCCAGTGTGAACATAACAAGGAGTGCACAACATGTCAATCTGATAACTGGGATTGTTACTTGGTGGACAATAACGGCTGGATAGTAGTCAGTGAAGATGCTACTCAGACTGGGCAGTTCTTTGGCAAGGTAAGTCTGGACAATATTAGCCGGTTGAAGGATTACCTTACTACATACAACTACTATACTAACTAAAATTAAGGTGTATGTAATGCGTGTCTGTGATTATATACCTAATGGTATAGAATAATAAATTGCACAAATAGGATGGAGCTAAACCTTGTCATTGGCTACATACAAAATTGTTTTTAAAGAATGAACTACAATAGTACCTATATAATTCACAGATCCGGCCGGACATCATGTCGAGACTAGTTGAAGACGAGGTGTTCAAGGCAGTTCACATTATAGACTATCAAGCAGTCTGCTTCAGAGAGAAGAAAACTTCAAACCCAGCTGCAATGATTTTTACAGTAACATTTATATTTTACTAGCTTTTGCCAGCGGCTTCGCCCGCGTGGTGGTCGGAAATTATCCCGCGGGAACATACTACCGGGATAAAAAGTAGCCTATGTCCTTTCTCAGGCTCTAAACTATCTGTGTACCAAATTTCATTTAAATCGGTTCAGTAGTTTTAGCAGGAAAGCGAGACAGACAGACAGACAGACAGACCGACAGACAGACAGAGTTACTTTTGCATTTATAATATTACTAGCTTTTGCCAGCGGCTTCGCCCGCGTGGAGGTCGGAAATTATCACGCGGGAACGTACTACCGGGATAAAAAGTAGCCTATGTCCTTTCTCAGGCTCTAAACTATCTGTGTGCCAAATTTCATTTAAATCGGTTCAGTAGTTTTAGCAGGAAAGCGAGACAGACAGACAGACCGACAGACAGACAGAGTTACTTTTGCATTTATAATATTAGTATGGAGTATGGAAGTATGGATTATTAGTGTGGAAGTGTGGATAGTGTGGATGTGGATGTAACATAAGAAATTAACGAGAATGCTACTGTCTTTGTCCAACAACTGAAAACAGTATAAGACTAAATGCATGTGAAGATGTGGCCCTATACAAATCTTTTTAAGGCTCGAGCAACAAGTGCGACACGCGACTTTAAAGCGAGACGCGACACTAATAGATCCATTTCCAAAAATTGTTCTATTAAAGTCGCGACGCGCTGTCGTGTAGTGCCTGTTTGTAGAAGCCTTTATAGGGCTGCACGAGTTAGATTAATCTATGTTACTTTCTTACAATTTCCAGCCGCTTGAGAACTTGCGCCTTGTGATGGCATGGTTCCTAGCCACCACGGTTTGGTTCTACAACTCCATAACGACAGGTTTAGCACAAGCGTCCAGCTACTCCTTGGACGATGGTACGTAAACCCTTGTATTGTGTGAGGATAGTTCGTGAACATTCTACTAACAGTAACCATAAAAATTCGGGCCAGTGGACTAAATGTTGTGGATATTACGCATTCGATGTTGCTCTTGAGCGTTGTCGGCATGTTCTGTCAATCTGCATGACAACGAGCACTTATAGACGAAGTAAACTATCTTTGTAGAAGTGATACAGTATCTCAATGGAAACAAACGTTTCTTTGTGCGAGATACAATGATGTGCTTCTCAATGTTTTTGTGCATGGAATATCTTGACTTAATAAAACGGAAATATATGTTAACTATTCGATAATTGTCTCTAGTCAAACTTAGATTAAACCAACACGTAATACTAGTCAAGTGTGATACAAAAACTTGGAACACTTGGTCACTTTGAATTTGTTTACACAAAAGTTATTTTGGGTGCATGCGAGTGTGCACCGCAGTTCAACTGCACCCAACATTACTGTTCATAGCTGGTTCTCACAATATTTGTAGTGAAAGCAAAATTCATTCATGGAGTCAACAATTGGACTTAGATATTTCTTCTAAAGTAGTAATGACTCCATCTTTTTTCAGAGAATGTTACACCCACTGGTGAGTTACATGTAGAGCGAGCACACGCACGAGTCGACAGATAGATCTAATTCTTATAGTTTTATTCATAGATATTCTAGTTATGTACTCCTATAAAACGTAAGCTTATTCTCGGTCTAACTTTTGTTGAAGGTCTAACAAAGTAAAACGCAGGCGCTGATAGTTTCATGCTTATGAATAAGAATGCAGAAAGCTACGAAATGCATTAAAAATGAATACAGGCCGGTGAATAAAGTAAAAATGCCCCGTTTTGCGTTTGGTCTTTATTCAGGACCAGAAAATGCCTAGTAGAAGTTTGGATCGGAAGTAGGATTGCGAATGTGCATGTTCGTAGATGTAAAGCGTTTCATACGAATATTTTACTAACTTTATCAGTATCTTACCTACTCAATTCACGAACGAGCCTCTTTGTCGACTGAGCCAAAGAAAATTGTATTGTAGTATTTTAAATATTTGCATGTCTTTTGTTGGTTTTCAGGCAAAATCTGTTAATATGTACGCCAATATATTCAGCGATTTTAAATCATCAAATAAGTCTCTCTACGTCATGTACATATTTGTTTTGTTGATAATCACCTTGGTACCCATTTCCTTTTTCGTTAACTGGTGGTATCACCTAATATTTTATTCTACTTCTATCTTGATAATGCTGTCACTATTTTCCTTAACTTAATTTCCGCTGTACAAAAATAAAACATCTTTCAACTATATTTTACTCTTCTGCATGTGTCTTTTTATCAACTTCTTTTTTAACTTCAACTTCTTTTATATCATTACACCTACATAATATGATCTGATTGATTATTTGCTCGTGCATGGGGATTCCAACATGTCTTACTGGGAACTAACATACATTTCCCGGCACAGTTGCGTACCAGAGCTACGAAAACGACGAAGAGACAGATGACACATATATGTCGAAGCCTCCGAACCTGCGAGTGTTGGAGCGAGACTACGAAAAGCTAGTACTGATCAACCGGACACGACCGACGCCTTGCGACAGAGAAATGTATCTATACCAAATAGACTACAATAACCTGGACGAGAAGCTCAGTAAACCGGTCACGGAATGCGGGCGTCCGTTCTACGTGCAGCACGTCAACTACACCAATATGCTGATGATTGTGGTAGACGCCAACTGTCCTAAAGAAGATGTGGTCGCCATGTCTGTGGAAGCGACAGAGGTGAACTACAACGAGTCGCTGCCCTGTTTGAAGCACATGCATCCGTTGTATAGAACGCAACCTAATTCGTGCATTAATAATCACACTGATGTAAGTAAACCACTTCGGCAATATAATGATAGATTTTAGACAGAACAGAGACAATGTAGAGGAATTGATTTAATGACAAAGAATGGATAAGAGTAGGACTTTTTTTTTTCTTTTTTTTTTTTGGATGTGAAATCATCAAATGACTTCTCCCGCTCTGGGCGGAGCGGGAGGGCGTGTCAGATTTACTGACTAAACCCCACCCGTGTTCCATCAGTTGCCCCTGTGCCAGGGTCACGGTTTCTCTTTCGAACAATCACGCGACCCCGGCAAGTAAGAGTAGGTCTGCCTTTCACATCTACCTTAGAAGCAGACATTTCAATACAAACAAGATGTGTACTTATTAATTTACTTCTATACTGATAAATGAATAGTATATATGAAGATATTATTGTTATATAAACAAAATAATTAAAACAAATTAATTTACAGGAAAGTAACATCGATATGTGTGGACGAGGCAGTTTGCCGGATAACAGCAAGACATGGGTTTCATTGAGTATTCTTCTAATAGTTAGATACTTGGCGTAAAGGCGTGCGGAAACGGCAGATAAAGCGCTATAGCTACGGTCCTAAAAGAACGGTTCCGTAGTATTATCATTATGCGTGATGATTTTTTCAACTGGGTAGGTACCTTCCCATTGCCAACATTCGAATAGCAAGGCATGCTTTAGGCAGCAAGGCGAGTTTACCTATCCAATATAGTTTCGACGGCGTCATGACAATCTGTTTTTTTCACCAGTATTTGCCATTAAAATGTTAAAAACGTCTGAAACCTCTGTAATTGGACAGCCGTTACTGTATAACCGAACACAGCTTTATAGGACGCTTCACGGCCTTATATTAGATCTTATGACAGCGCAACGCGACTCTCAAAAACAATGTCTATGCAAAACTTCATGGAAATTGTTCTACAAAAGTCCTGTTGCACCTACCTGCCTTTATAGAAAGCGTTTCGGATACATAAACGCGCCTTGCTGCTTAACACTTTATCTGCCTTGCTCTTCTATTGTCGGCAATGAGAAGTTACCCAGTTTAAAAATAAAATCATCACGCATAATAGTAATATTGATTTTATTGAAATATCTGCGAATAACATTGTAGTATCTATTCTAACGACTCGGCGTCAGTAAAGGCATTGATTGTATGTTGTGCGTTTTAAAAATTCTCAAATCCAATAGTACCTAGATATTAAATATACCTACGTTCTGTTAAAATATGTCATAGTTTATCGAAATATTTCTGTTCGTAGCAAATTTAAAGATTTATCAAGTAAAATAACGTATAAATAGATTTTATTGTGTTATTATTATAAATTATATTGATCTCTGCTTCTAGAATAATTAGGTAGTTAAAGAAAGTACATGTCATTCCCACATATCAGATTTATAAATGATAGAGTATGCTCCCTTTGTGCCATAATAGGAAGCAATAATAGAAACATTCATATCAACTGTGATCCTTGTGTCATCATGTGGGGTCTCTAAATTGTGAAATGAAGATACAATTTCATAATTTAAGATAATAGCTTTTGTAAAGAATTGGCTTTTTGCATTATTTAATATTTCCTGTTAATATTTGGTCAGTTTTCTCTATGTTGTGATTTAAATTAAATGTTACCATTGCTCCGTCCTGCTGGTGAATTATTAAAAGGGATGGAAACTTTACTACATCCATAACAATTACGGAAAACATTTCAAATTCAATTTTATCGTATTCTTCAATTATATTGATGCAGTATTACACCACCGAGTGGTAATATTTGTAATACAATTTATTAGAATTTAGTACTTTGAATCTCTGTCATTTACGTATTTTGTCTTAGACGTGAAGTTAATTACCAAAATGTGATTGTTTGTTTGTACAAATAAATAATTATTGGAATAATTTTAAAATGTTTTTTAATTGAAAAATCCAACTGCCATTTGCTAAAATGAATATAGGTACATACATGGAACTTACAAGTATTATTACGAGGGTATTTCAGGCATGTACTACGTTCGTATCAGCTGTTTTCGCAGTCATTTTTTCAGCAAACTGATTGATTTTTTCCATGAGTTCCTGGCGCCAGTGTAACCTCAGCAGATTGTTTTGCATCTGTTCTAGTCGAAAGTCCCCTTCCATGAACTCCTCTAGATTCTGAACAATTCCGCCACCCTTGCGGTGATCCATCACTGCGCCCTCAAGATAGTCATAAGTTCGAACCAGATCATTTAAATTACTGGATTGAATCTGCAAGCAATATAGAATATAGATTAGTTTACTGAGTAGTTATACATATCTATGCTTAATATCATAGAGGGAAATTTTGTAAGTTTGTATGCATGTAGGGGGTAATCTCTGGACCTTCCAGTCGGATTTTGAAATACGATATCACATCATTTGATAGCCCAATTCTTAAGGATGGTTATACGCGGTTTAATTATACGCTGCTAGTCTAAAAAGTCGAGTAAATAGATAACGCTGATTGAAAACGAAGTAGGTAATATCGCGGGAAGATCCGATACCATAGCATGTTTTAAAACAAGACCTTGTTAGTGACGTTTAAGCGCTGTATTCACAGGGTACCTATTGTTGATAGACAGTATCTAAACATTTAACTACAATATTATCTTAAAACAGACAAACCTGTGGTTCTCGTTCTTTATTTGTGGTTTGTTCTTCTTTTTGCTTCCCCCATAAAACTGATCTCAAATTTTGAATGGCAATCTGTTCGATATTGTCTTGTAAAGTTCCTTCTTGACCCTTGCCCTTTGTGCCTGTTGCGGTATGCATGCTATGGACAGGACTGTCTGTAGTGTTTACGTGCTGGCCACCCGCACCTTTTGCAACTTTGGTTTCAATGACAAGGTCTCGATTAGGCATATTTGCTTCTACATCAGTGGGTTTTGGAAGAACCGCTACTGATACAGTACATGTTCGAATGTCTCCATCCTTCTCAGTAGCGGGTTTTCTATGTACACGGTGCACACCAGTCTCCAATTTCATTAGTTCAGGTGCACCTACACCTTCGACCAACATTGATGCTTTCTTAATGCCTCCATTCTCAGACTTTTCGAGAGAGACAGTGGAAGCCTCCCAGTCTTTGTACATGGCATATGATTCGTACATTTGGAATAGTTCACGTGCAAATAGCATAGCTTCCTGACCGCCTCCGCCGGCCGTTACCTCCACCAGCACTGCACCTTCCGTCAGTTTGGGCTCCAAGAGAATTGCCTGTAAATCACGATCTACATCCTTCATACGTTGCAAATATGACAGACCTTCTTTTTTTATCATTTCCATCATTTCTTTATCAGCACTTTCCCTTTTACCAAGTTCTGCAATGTTATCATGCAAGTTGTTTCGCACTTCTAGCACATTTATGATTGGTTTTATTTCAAATAAGCGTTTCGATTCTTCGGGTGTTCTTTTATCTTTAGCGTACAGATTTTGATGTTCTAACATTAAGTTTTTTAGGTAAGCTTGAACGGGGGTATCGGATATATTGAAAACGAGTGAGCTACACGTCCGATGCAATTGTAAGTTTACTGCAGAGCCAGTTCTGCTGATGGCACGAGTAAATAAAACTTTTGTTATTAACATTGAATAATGAATTGTTGCTGTATGTGTAAGATAATAATATCGATATCGAATAAATAATAACACTCAAAAATAAAATCCGAAAAAAAAATGAAATACGTATTCACAAATTACCACACAAACTACTATTGAGATTTTACTTCAAAACAACTTTGAATGAATGATTTTTTAATCTATGGCGACTGAAAGAATTTCGAATTCTTTGTCTACCAGCATCATGTCGAGGCAGCAAGGAGGCACACCTACCTACTGTAAGGACAGTGGCACACACAGGAAACAAAAGGAGGCATAGTATACCTACAGTCAACTCTTTAATGTCTTCGCCAATTATCAAATTATTTACACATTTTGAAGCAACGACACTGAGCAGACAATATAGAAACCTATTTTTTTTTAATAACTTGAAAACAAACATCGAAATAAAACCGATGTTAACGTAACCTTTTAATGCCCAGGTAATTTACTAAATACATAATTTATACAGGGTGGCCCGTGAAACGAGGTCTAAAACAAAATTTTAGAAAGCAAGGGCAATCATGATCTGGCAGTTTGAGTAATTTATACGGCCTACGCAAATGTCCTTTCTCTGGTACCTATTGTTCATGGAATCGTTGAGCGCCTTACGTTATGTATTGAGCTGCACGATTAGTGACAAATGCGTGCAGTGACTGGTCAGGTCCACTCAATCTGTGTGGTTCTTTCCTCAAAAGACTATTTTAGACACTAATCTAAATGGTATTCACATTATCTGACCAAGATCGTGTCTGGACTTTAAAGGAGACTGGGTCCTCTGGTTTGTTCGGCCTTTCTTCTCATAGTGGTCAGATAAGAAACGCCGACCTCATCTTCTTTTTAAAATATTTTTGACGTGTAAAATTGTTTGAACAAACCTAGTTACAGAAATATAATCACTTATATATATTTTTTGTTTTTACGTACTGTTCTACTGGTCAAAGGCTTAGGCCCCAAGTTCTTCTAGAAACTCTACCGCGCTACCTTGAACCAGCCGTCGCGGTACGCATCCAGGTGCCACCGCTTTCTGGGTCGACCGCGGCGGCGTCATCCATCTCCAGGCACCCCTCAGTAAAATAAATAAATGGCTGAACTGATTGTAGAAAGCAAAACAGACCATTACCACCATTAGACCACCACCACCTAGTGTTGCAAAGGACTCGAGTCCTCGAGTCGTAATTTTAAAGACTCGACTCAATTATGCAAGACTCAGTGTGCTCAAAAGGCTCGGAGTCTAGAGTCAAGCCGAGCCCGAGTCATTTACAAGCCACTCGAGTCTTAAAAAGGACTCGAATCTTAAAAAAAGACTCGAGTCTTAAAATGAATTCGAGTCTATGAATAACTCGTCAGATTATTTGTACGCATAATTACATCATAACCACTCATTAGAACTTATCATTCTTCTATTCGAGTCTTTTCGAATGATGAGCTACAAGTTTCATCTTCATGCTCCAAGTTTTTCTTTAAGACTCGAGTTAATTTTAAGACTCGAGTCCTTTTTTGACTCGAGTCCTCTTTAAGACTCAGGTCCTTTTTAAGACTCGAGTGCTTGACTCTAGACTTCGAGCCTATTGAGCACACTGAGTCTTGCATAATTGACTCGAGTCTTTAAAATTACGACGCGAGGACTCGAGTCCCTTGCAACACTACCACCACCATCACCATTTATTAGTTCCACTGTTTTTGACATATATAAGTATTGACCATGTATTAGATTCACCGTATTTGACATGCATTAGTATTGACCATGTGATAGTTTCACTGTACTTTTACTTTTATAATAACTTACCATCTATAATAATTCCAAATTTTTTTTGCCAATATACTACATAATTATTGTATGCCTTTAAGGCAGGACATATTGATACTTTAATATATTGTTATGACCTGTAACTTACATATGCCCACAATAAAGATACTTTGACTTTGACATATTTAAGTGCCATTCCGATCCAGCCCGTCTCTTGCTGCCCTCTGCTAGCGATGCCCTAAGCCGAGGTCCGTACCCCACAGGGGGTGCCCTTAGCGAGTAGTCGCTCCAGTTTTAAGTTTTTTAAGCTCTGGCTGGATGCCTTAATTTATTAAGGTAGCCACAGGCAAGTCCGGTTAAACAGCCGACAACCAAATACCTGTTGACCTGCGAGATGTCACTCAAAAAACAAAAAAAAGAACTGCTCTCAGTTTATTATTGTTTTTGTGTAAAGTAGACCTATTATGCAACAAAGGGTTTTATTTCTATTTATTGTCGGTTGAGTTACGTTTTATGCCTAATTTGAATTTTTACACTTTTGTTTGGGTGATTCAGAGCTCAGAACAGATAAAAGCCTGTTCGGTGGTTCAGATAATAACTTGATTAAGCCTGCTTTGGGAGGTTCAGGATAAGGCGGGAGGAAACGTCCAGATGTTTCCATTGCGTGGATCGCCTGGAGGACACGGTGGCGACACGCTTTAAAAAAAAATGTGTTGAATTCTTTTTGTGCAGTGGCAATTTAGAGCAATATATAAACTTTACGATTTACAGGATTTTCATACAAAAGTATATAGCTACAATACTTTTAACAAAAACATAATTTTTTGTCTGTCCGTCTGTTTATTCCGGCTTATCTCCAAAACGACTGGACCGATTTGACGGAACTTTCACTGGCAGATAGCTGATTTTATAGGGCATAGGCTATATCTATACTTTTATCCCGGTAGCGGGTTTCCGAGGGATAATTTCCGACATCCACGCGCGTGAAGCCGCAGGCAGCAGCTAGTATTAACAAGTCTTTTAAAGATGTTATCAAATATAGTCTGTAATTGAGCATCCCACGGTTTTCAAACGAGAAACTTCGAAAATATTCGAATTTATGAATACTTTACCGTCATTTTCAACCACCTTTCATAAAAAAGAGGTTATGTAGGTATTGTATGTTTCTACCTATCTCCGCAATTTTCTAGAAAACTACTGATCCGATTTGGAAGGGGTTTGAAAACCCCATCCAAATCGGAATAAGTACCTATTTAGATATATGTATATTTTTCAATGAAGGGCTTTTTTTTTTTTTTTTTTCAGGATGGGAAATCATCAAATGACTTCTCCCGCTCTGGGCGGAGCGGGAGGGCGTGTCAGACTTTTACTGACTAAAACCCACCCGTGTTCCATCAGTCAGTTGCCCATGTGCCAGGGTCACGGTATCTCTTTCGAACAATCACGCGACCCCGGCAGGCATCGGTCCTAGTAGACCCCTACACTGCTGCTGACATCTCTTTGAGGCGAAACGCCGGGGCGAAACTCCGCTGCCGCGACAAATCGCGGCACGGCGGACAGAGCTCCGGTGTGATCTCATGGCGACATGGCGGGTACGATTGTCGCAACCCAGCGCTGGGCACGCCACAATTGCGGCGGTAAGGTCCCCTCTTTCAGGAGTGGATAGAGAGGCGCCACGGCATCCTCACCCTCCGCTTGACGCAGGTTCTAACCAGGCATGGGTGCTTCAAGGGGTTCCTGTTCAGGTTAAAGCGGCAGGAAACGCCCGGATGTTTCCATTGCGAGGATCGTCTGGAGGACACGGTGGAGCATACGGTGGAAGTGTGCCCTGCCTGGGCACCGCCGTGTCCTCGTGGAGGCGATCGGTGGCGGCGACCTCTCGCGTCCGGCCCTGGTGCGAGCCATGGTACGGAGCGAAAGGGCATGTGAAGCCGTCACCTCCTTCTGCGAAGCAGTAATGCTCGCGAAGGAGGAGGCGGGGCGCGTGACGTAGTGGCAGTCTCTGCGCCCTCACGTCCCTAGCCGAGCCCGCTCCAAGAGCGGGAGACGTCATTTGATCAACATCAGACAATGGTGCCAATTCTGTTGTACACCGAACTAAACTATCTCTAATCTATCTCTAAAATGCCTTACTTTTGGCTATGAGAATTGTAACGCTATTCTGCAAGAAAAAATCTCTAAATTTAAAAATAATTTTGATACGACTAAAATCGAATTTAACAATCGCGACTCAACGTGGTATTTTTTTTTTGCTTTTGGCTTCAACGTGGTACTTGTGTGCGCTACGCAATGAATTATTTGAGAGACACGAAGGCGCGCGCAAGGGCAGCCTGGACGTGTTTTACATGGAATTTTTCACTTTTTGTTTGAAAAAAAATAATATATATTACCCACGTTTTGAGATGTAAATGTGCAGGGGTTTATTAAAGGGGGTCGAAAATTTCATTATTTTTGCGATAGGACACGCTATTTTCGAGATATAAGCAAAAGAAAAGAAAAACAAAAAAAACAGTACTGTTTTTGCACGTGAAGGCAAGGCGTTGCGTTGGTGTGAATTTTAGGTCATGACCACTACTTTTATTTCACATCTTTTTAATCGCTATTAAAAATAGTCAGATTTAGTTAAAATAAATTATTATAGTCAACATTTTTAGTGAAAACCGGCAAACTCAGAATAGCAAAATTGTCATTTTCACTAAACTAATAACTCAGTGCGATCTTAGTGCTGTCAAACTAAAATATATTTAATTTGTGTCACTTTAGTCTATAAAGTCAGTACAGTATAAGTCAGTAAAAAAAATAGCAAAAGTAGTGTCAAAATAATTTTTAAATTTACATATTTTTTCTTGCAGAATAGCGTTACAATTCTCATAGCCAAAAGTAAGGAATTTTAGAGATAGTTTAGTTAGTTTAGTTCGTTGTAAAACAGAATTGGCACCATTGTCATGGAGAGTACGCGGCAGCAAAACAGTGGCGATCACGATAGTCAATATGAATGAATTTTTAGTTTTTATTAAATGTTAGTGTTTTTTTTTTTAAACATACTTAACACATTAAATTCTCCGGCAGACGGAATACACAATAGACCTAAAACTCACGTGCCCATCACAAGAGACCAATCTCGTTTCGTTTAACAAAGCGTAGATCCTATAACCACCTTCCAACTCCATCATCAGGTTGGCACACAGTCATCATAACATTGCGTTCTCACCAGATATACATAGATATGTATAGTTTTAGCGCTATCAGACTTCAGGAAATGATTAAAATCGATTTTATTTCAAACAGAGGAAGTTCTTGATGACAAGATGAAAATATTTACAAAATAACACTACACAGTTGTGTGATTTATATCTACTTTATTTGGTATCAATACCCTCTTTCTATTTGTAGATATAAAATGTTTAAGTGATATTCTTAAAAAAGTATGGGTTCAGCTATCATGAAGTTACCAGTGGCATAATTTAACTTTATCTTCACATATAAGCATGGATAATTAAAAAGTAATTATAATTATGAATTAATAATATAGGCTTACTAATAATACCTATAATTACACCATTACATAAAACCTCACGAGCGCACAAACTTTGAAAATGGCATTTGAAAAACCCTATGTAATCTGGCAACTTTGGCAACATTCCGGCAATATTGCCCAATATTGCCGGCAATATTGGAAACTTTCCTGGTAACTTTCGGAAACATTCGGCAATTTTCATCCCTAGCTGGGCGCAGCCTCAGTGAGGGCGCCCACACCGGTGCCCCGTAGAGGGCCATGGACCGCACGATCCCCGTGTAGAGCCTCCGGCAGGAGGCGTTTGGACCCCCCAGATTGGGCAGGAGCCGCTTTAATGCAGCCCCAGCCCGCTCCAGTCTGGGAGCCAAACGTCGGAAATGCTCAACGAAGTTCCACCGGCTGTCGAGGACAAGTCCCAGGTACTTCATCGTCGACTCGACGCCGATGTGAACCCCTCCTACCGTAAGTTGGGTACCCGCAGGTGGCGCGTTCCGAGGACCATGAAAACCCATGGCCTCGGACTTGTGCAATGCCACCTCGAGGCCCAATTGCCGGATCCTATCGACGATTGTCGCAACCCCGCGTGTCATCAGTTCGGCCGCCGCCTCGTACGACCTCCCCTGCGCAAGGACCAGCGTGTCGTCAGCGTAGCAAACTACGCTGACGCCGCTAGGGAGGTCGGCGCGCAGCACCCAGTCGTAAACGATGTCCCACAGATGCGGCCCCAGGACCGATCCCTGTGGGACACCGCACGACATCTCTCGTCGGTTCCAGTCTCCCTGGTGACCGGGGTAGATGACGGCTCTATCCGTCAAGTAAGCCTCGACCACGCGACAGAGGTAGGTCGGCATCCGGTGATACCGGAGTGCCTCCCTAATGCAACTCCAGGGCAGGGTGTTAAAGGCGTTGGCGATGTCTAGAGACACCGCCAAGACGACCCCACCCCGGGCCACTGCATCCCCCGTCGTGAGGGCTCGCACGCGCATGATGGCGTCCACCGTAGATCAATGAAGGGCTTAGGATATAATATGTTAGGATCTAATGAAAATCTTCAGAGATAGACAATGGAACTCTTCAAATGGAACACTACCCAACAGCAAAAGACTTGCGATTGCTGCGATTGTACGTATGATATATGTATTGTTTACATTTACATCATTTGACAACACAACATCACGCCTGTTCGGGTTTTAGCTGTGGTAACAACTAAAAAGAGAGAAATAAAACTATTATGCATAAAAACAGACTTCCATAAACCCAGTACAGAGTGAAAAACAATTATTTCGGAAGTAGGAGGCCAAAACCTTCTATACAAAACCAAAGACGCAGATTTCCGAAATTAAAATTATTTTACAGCACCATCGAAAGTCTCCTGATTATTTTACTAAATGATTTTATTTCTGTAAGTAGGTTTACACGACAATCTATGCCTACTACATGGCATAAGCGTAAACATTGCTTAATGAATGTAGCTTTAAATTCAAGTTTAGTACTATTCATGAGTAATTATCCTACTGGTATTGTCCACTTTTGATCTAGTGATCAGAATTATGTAAGTACTGAAACCATGGTAACCCGTTGCGAGTCGATGTCCCTGTTATCTCATAAGTCTTGAAAATTGCCAAACTTGGAATTAGTAGAAAATAATATTTGGTCTAGTCTTCTATTTAGTAGTACTTCATTTGACGAGGGAACAATTTAAAATATCTAGTGAATGCATTGGTAAATTATACAACTTCTCAAATAAAATAATTTAATTAAATAATAATGGTTTAACCAAATAAACATATTACTATGCTAAAATGTATTCATATGCGCATCTTACTTGTTTCTTAATTATTATCAGCGGTTACATTTATTTTCTTAGCAACAATACTGATCTCCTCCAAGAATTCCTGGCGCTTCTGTGCTGCCAGCAGATTATGTTGCATCTGTTCTAGTTGTTCTTCACCTCCCATGAAGCCATGCAAATTGTGAACAGTTCCACCACCCTCACGATGCTCCGTCACTCGGTCTTGTGGGTAATTGTATGTCCGAATCTTCTCATTTCTGTTACTGGAACCAACCTGCAAACAATGACAACCAAACAAGTTATATTGTGTTATACAAGACAACAATATTTTCAGTAATACATTATGTAACACAGCCTTTAATGATTATGCTCACAACCAGTTCTTATTAGTTTCCATGTTTTTTTATTTTTATTTACCTGTGTTTTTGTAAAACTTATAAGCAATTAATATACCTTTATACTGTTTAGTTTAATAAATAGAACTCTGAGAGAAACTCCCTTACTATTATAGACATCATATGTTCATCAATCCATGTTTTTGCATTGATGTAAGAATCTGTGATCAGTTAAATATCTAAAACCATTCATAATGGAGGTTTGGTGATATCAATAACATTAGACTGTGTTGTTTATAATTAAGTACTTATAACATCAATTATGTAGATTAAATACAAACCTGTGATTTTCTTTCAGTATTTATTTTGGATGTTTGTTCTTGTTGTTGCTTCTCTAACAAAAGTGTTCTCAGCTTTTGAATGGCAATCTCTCTATTCTTAATTTGTGATCTACCTTCTTGGCACTCAACCACTGTACCTGTGGGAGTATGTGTGATACGGACGGCACTGTCTGTTGTGTTCACATGCTGGCCACCTGCACCACTTGCACGTTTGGTTTCAATGACAAGGTCCCGGTCAGCAATATTTGCTTCTATTTCATTGGGCTTGGGGAGAACAGCTACTGATACAGTACTTGTGTGAATACGTCCACCCTTCTCTGTAGAGGGTATCCTTTGAACGCGGTGCACGCCAGCCTCAATTTTCATTAGTTCAGGCACACCAACACCATCGATAAACATGGAGGCTTTTCGAATGCCTCCAATATCAGATTTTTCAAGTGAGACAATGCAAACCTCCCAGTCTTTGTACTTTGCATATGATTCGTACATTTGAAACAGTTCACGCGCGAATAGCATAGCTTCCTGACCACCAGCGCCGGCCGTTACCTCCAGCAGCACCCCGCCGTCCGTCAGCTGAGGCTCCAAGAGGATCGATTGCAACTCATTGTCTACTTCGGTCATACGTTTCAAATATATCTCAGCTTCTTCTTTAATCATTTTCTTCATTTCATCATCTTCGTCGCTGCTATGCTTTTTATTGAGGTCTTTGAGCATTGTAATGTTGTCATACAAGGTGATTCGTTGCTCTAGCACATTGACGAGTGGTTTTATGGCATACAAGCGTCTTGATTCTTCAGATGTTCTCTGTTTTAAGCTTAGACTTTCATGTTCTAACATTACATTTCTAAGGTAAGCTTGAACCGCAGGGTCGGATAAATTAAATATATTTTGTGAACTACATCTATAAAGCAAATTGAGTTTCTCAGCTGTGAATATGCGCCGGGGGAATAAAATTCTTAGAAGTGACATTATTTTTGTGTAGTGAAGATAAATATAACTTGATTACACACAGAGCTGGAAACACGACTTTCAACTTCAACTTGTTGTTCTGCTGCAGAAAAATATTAAATAATACCCTAATAAAGAATTATATTATTATATCCGCTTCAAGACTACTTTTATTTATTTTGAGGGTTATGTCCACTGACAGCTGACTATTCCGTTTTTTAATTGATTTGACAAAAAAATATGTCGTCCAGAAATATTATTACATCGTCCTGCAATCGTTTTGTTATTTTATTTAATTATTCAATTTCTTATAAATAACCATTCATCCAATATATTTCACTGTTTGTCTTTAGTAAAATTGCTTTTTATGTTCGCGAATTAAGAAAATAGCAAATACCGCCATCTATTGTCGAGTAGAATAAATAAATAAATGTTTCCATTAAAGTTCTTTGTAACAACAATAGATGGCGTAAGCAGGCCATGTCACTTTAGTTAAATGACTACAGTGGGGGTAGTGTAACGGACGACCCACTGCGATGGGCCAGTAAGTATGGACTAATGAAATATACCTATACCTAGTGGTAACGAACGTCAAGAAAAACCTTAGTCAAATATGTATCAAAAGTACATGCCCGATTCATGAACCGGAATGGAAGAAAAACGAACTTCAATGCACGTACCTGGATACATTATGAAAGCAAGTTTTACAGTCAGTTTTCAGCACAATCAATTAACTCAGCCTATCGTTGTCCACTAAGGACATAGGCCTCTCCCAGGCTCCACCTAACACTTTGTCCTACGCCTTTCATATCCAATCTGTCCCAGCCACCTTCTTTAGGTCATCGGTCCATCTAGCCGTGGGCATCCCTCGCTACATTTGTCGACACGCGATCTCCACACCAGGACTTGTCTGCTTCACCGGTCATCGGTCTTTCGACAGACATAGTAAACCCTCTGCTGCTTTAGTTTGCTTAAGGGAGACCGAGGGGAGTTGAAACAATTTTCACTTTTTGTTTCATATACCAAATACTATAGACAGATATCGTATGATATTTGTACCAATCGATAGATCATTCTTTAAGCTTGCGAATGACTAACTTAAAGAAATTGTAAGCATTAAATATTACGGTGAAAAATCGACTTAACCGTAACAAGTCAACTTGTTTCAATTCCCCTCATACCGAGCTAAGATGAAACAGGGGTCGAGGAGAGTTGAAACATATGATTTTTAAGAATGATTAAGGGTTGTAAAATAAACATTATGGTATAATTTAAAGATATTTATTAAAATTAAACTTTTAAAGTACGAAACAAACTTTTTTTATTAATATTATGTACTGATATGTTTAAAAAAAAATAAAATCGCAAAATTACTTCTTCTGTAGCGAGATCATATATTTCGCGACTCGCTATACCTTTTACGTCTTTCTTTTATGATCAGTAGGCATTCTGAAACAAATTAAATCACTAAAACAATTTTTTTTATGCCCGTTATTTATTGACTGCTGTCTAATATAAAATTGAAAACGAGGACAGTTGAAACAGTCTGTTTCAAATCTCCTCAGTAAGAAAAAGCCTTACAATTTTTATTCAATCCACAATCAAGAAGAAAATACACAGAAATCAATTGTACCAAACATCTAAACTTCTAAATCTAAATCTAATCTAAACTTCTAAACTAATATTATAAATGCAAAAGTAACTCTGTCTGTCTGTCTGTCTGTCTCGCTTTCCTGCTAAAACTACTGAACCGATTTAAATGAAATTTGGTACACAGATACTTTAGAGCCTGAGAAAGGACATAGGCTACTTTTTATCCCGGTAGTATGTTCCCGCGGGATAATTTCCGACCTCCACGCGGGCGAAGCCGCTGGCAAAAGCTAGTATACTATAATAAACCTTTAGTTAATGAGCTTTCGAAACATATGTAACTTAAACCAACATACAAAACCCTTATCAAAATACAGGCATCGTAAAAATACGATAAAATACTTACGTTTCACGATTTTTGTCACATGGCACGCAGAACTCCACAACCATGCGACTTAAGTCACCGACGCAAACTGACACGTTAGCGGGCTAAGAAAAGTGATTGTTATGCAACATTGCTAATTTGCTAACGGTTTTAAGTTTCTGTTTCAAATCACCTTTGTTTCAAATCCCCTCGGTCTCCCCTACTGTGCAAGCTATCTCGGTAACACCGGTACTTTTCCAGATAATTTAATTTTTGCAAACTCCGAGCGTAGCCCGCTCCATAGCGCGCTGAGCGATCACGAATTTTTGGACCAGTCCACTATCCAACCATCAGTATCTGCATTACCGGCACCGTTTGTCATTGCGTGACTCATTGGTTGTAGACCATATATTCTTAGAGAAGACTTGACGAAGTATCCCAAACCCTGCCAAACCCAACTGGATCCTTCTGTCGGCTTCTTTCACAAAGGCATGTCTACCGAGCTGGATGACTTGTCTTTAGTAGTCATACTCCTTCACAAGTTCAAGAGCGATTTTTTTCTTTGTGGGTTGTGGAATCCTTAAATGACGTCTCCCGCTCCGGGCGGAGCGGGAGGGCGTGTCAGACTTTTACTGACTAAAACCTATCCGTGTTCCTTCAATTGCCCATATGCCGTGGCCCTGGCATTGAAGGAATAAATATAAATAATATCTCTTTGGAACAAATCTCGCGACCCTGGCAGGAAGAGCGACCCTTTGATGTGGATTGGACTTGGCAAGGCTTGCGAGTTGTACTTACATGACTTTCGTCTTGTCCACATTCATACCGAGGCCAACCCGACGAGACGCTCCATTCAAGCTATGCAGCATCTGGTCTAACTGCTCCAGCGTCTGCCATTATGACAATGTTATAATGAAAAGTTATTACGTCTGAGATATTTGTCACCTGACCTGTCTATGCTTAGGTATGTCACTTGGAACCCATATTTCAACAAAGACATCACTCTTACCTACTTGATAATGTACAAAGAAGGGCAACCAAGACGGTTCGCGCCTAATATACATTACGAACAGCGCCTCGAAGACCTTGGCCTTATTAGATTAGAACAGCTTAAACTAAAGGACTCACTGAGACCTGCAAAATACTTACGGAACACTACGAAATGAAGTTCAAGAACACACTGAATGCCAACAAACATTTGCGTGAATATTTCCTAACGCCCGACATGGGAAAAATCATCAATGAGAAACCCTTTGAAGTTATTCTTGTCTAACCGAGTAGTAACAGCATGAAATAAGCTCCCGGAAAAATTTGTGACCGCTCCCACAATAAACTGCTTTATGAACAGCGGGGCGACCACGGGACCAGTCACACATTTTTTATCACAGTTTGAGAGCAAAAACCGTGATAAAATGCGTGACACAAGCCTATCACAGTGTCCGTGCCCACCCTGCTGACTGAACAGATTGAATATATCCAAGCTATTTGAAATACACGCATCAGGCTAATTAGCTGCTAGTGTGTCTTCCCAAATAATAATAACTATTCATGTGTTCACCATTCTATTGGGCTCGAGTAAAAGGTAAATGAAGTTTTATAGCTGATATTTAATAATAACACCACCCCATTTCTTCCCGTGGGTGTCGTAAAAGGCGACTAAGGGACTTACATAGAGCATGGGCAGCAGCGTTCTCTATGTATTTTACCACCATACTGCGATCGCCAACCCGCCTGCCAAGCGTGGCGATTATGGCAAAGCCCCCCAAATTGGGGGAGGCCTAAGTCCAGCAGTGGACGTCTTGCGGCTGAAATGATGATGATGATGATTTAATAATAATTAAAGTTAAAATAAACGTTTAAAAAACCCCCAACACAAAAAAAACAACCTCTAAAAAGTAAAAAAAATATGTATAGATATGTAGGTAAAATAGCCCTTTAAGTTTAATATAAGTTAGGTAATATCTTGACCAAATCGCGTTGGGGGTTGGCTAATGACATTGTTATCCTTTCGACAATAGCATACATTCATTACTCCTGGCTCCTGGGTCTCGTCTGTTTGGCGTTTTCATTAAGTACCCTGATGGGTCGTTGCTTTGATCAAAATATTACCTACAACTTTTATTAAACTTAAAGGACAATACAGGTATTTAGTTTTTTGTGAGGTTTATATTTGTATCGTTTTTTTTTATTTAACTTTTTTTCCTGTTTTACAATAGTAATAACAGATACGCTACGATCGACACGTGCCTCGCTTAAATCTGTTCAGCTATACGTATCTATGTTTCCTACGGTGAAACTGGTTAATAGATAATTTATCGTCATTCCTCTTTGCTATTCATTGAGATCTTTCCAATGAGCCCTAAGATAGTTGGGTATCCTGCAAATTCCAGGTGATGCTGCAGCATCAATTCATTTTTACTTTGTTCTTCTAATACCATTGAAAGGCGTAAAATACGCGCTCCGACGTGTAGTTGCGGCGGACACCAGCCCGTTCTACGTATTACCTATAATTTACAATGACATGAATATTTACTTCGTAAAGTATCATATTGTTTTAATTATTGTGAATGTGAAGACTATGTGGGTCCTTTTTTAATTTTGTTTTCTTTCTTTCTCAGTAAACATGATCTGGCAGTCCCAAATGTCCTTTTTTTGGTATTATTCGTCAAAGCGTTGGGCTCTTTAAGTTCCGAGTTGAGCGAAACGATTAGTGACAAATGCTTGCACTGACTGGATAGGTCCACTCAATCTTTGTGGTTCATTCTTCAAAAGATCATTTCAGTCACCAATCTACATGGTCTTCACGTGATGTGACCAGGATTATGTCTGGACTTTAAAAGAGACTGTAACCTCTGAGTTTGTTTCGGCCTTTCTTCTCAGAGTAGTCAGTTAGGCAACCCCGACCACATATAGTTTAAAAAAATATATAATTGACATAAAAAAGTTTTTGTACAAACCTACTTACAGAAATAAAATCATTTATCATTGAAATAATAGAATACCTTTCGAATCGATCAAACCTGTGATCGATCAAAGATGCTCACAACACATCATCAACTGGAAGAGAGCTGATAATCTTCAAACAGCTGAACAGATTTTCTGAATAGCTAAGAACACTCTCGACAAGATACACACGTTAAACTTATTAAAGCCCTCTGTTTCTATCGGGGGTAATAAAGTCACACATCACTGATTGGAAAAATTACCTATTCAGGTTTTTAGGTACCTACCTATCTGCACACACGTTGCCAACCTAGTGCGGTAATATGATGTAAATAGCATCCGTGTTTATTAAATACATTGCATTATAAAGCTACAACGATGCAATAAGAGCAACTTCACGTAAATTTGTTGAAAAGTAATGATTAGCTTATCTGCATTGCACATCGGTACACCTACAATTACTAACTGGCAAGTTTTTTGAATGGGCAGGTACCGAAAACCCGGTTTCTCAGTTGGAAATTTGATTTTGAGAAATTGTCAAACTCTAACATTATTTAAGTATTCAAACTTTGTTTGCCAAAAAACGTAATAATTTTTAATTTTGCGGGTAGTAATGATAAAGTATAATGACAAGTTCTCAACATCAAATTCTATATTTTATATATATATTCTATAATTTAAATAATGCTAAAATGTAGAATTTCACTAGTTCCCAACTTCAAATCCTCAATTCAGAAACCCAGTCTCTGCTACCGAGTTGCACATAGCCCAAAACACAATGCTTACCTTAGTAAAAGGGGATTGGCAACTGTCAACGAGCTTCCATTTATTAACACTGCACCCTTACTTCCCGGCAGAGACGAACTTGCAACCATTGATGGGCTCCTAAAGGCAATGGCACAAGCCGACACTCATTTGCGAAACACAATGCAACATGTTCAAATTTCTGTATAAAAATGAAAAAATAAAATAGTCTTAGGGTATAAAAATGCAATTAAAATTCAAACCTAAACAACAACGAGGAAATTACACATGCTGCAACCAACCGCATTGAAATTGCTCGTCTGTCGGCCAAAGCTTCCTGTGTCAATTGTTACTGACGCTTGCAATGGGCGCATTCCAAACATATTCTAGACGAGCGATTACCACATCGACCGCAGCGATGCGCCTATTGATAGAATTATTAGGAGACTCAAAAGGAGCTTCCTCTTCAAACCGCAAGGACGTCACTTTTGCGTTATTGTAGGCTGTTACGCGCATGGAGTTATTAGCGCTAATGACGACGGACAGACGGACGGCGCAACCACACCGAGTTTCCTTTGTTTCATCGGCTGTGGTGGAAATTATGAGCATGTAGCGTTCAGCTAGAGGTATACTGAATAAGATGAATTGTTTATTACTTTGTAAGAAGGCGGTCACGCTTGCCAAATTATCGCTAAGTTGTCCAGCTAATTAAATTGCAAGAGGCGTATGGTGTACGACTGTACGGATCTTCCTACCTACATAATAAAAAGTGTTATATTCTGTTTCATTCTACTAAAGGTTTTCAAATTCATCAATTTGGGTAGGTACTCATTACCTACTTAGATCCAGTGGAGTACCTGGTCTCTTTAGCTGGTTCAATCGTTTAATTGTGGGTAATTGAATAGGAAGTCAGTAGAATTTAGTTTGTTCTTTTTTAATCATCAGTAGAATTAGTTATCAAGATTTGATAGGCCAATTCCTAGGAGATATTCTGGCAGGTTTATGGAGACTACCAAAAACGTATTTTAAGACTATCACTTTCTATTCAGTAGCTTTCAATTAGGTTCCTACGTACATATTTATGTATCTAAAGCGTCTGAATATGCAACAGCCCTCACGTCACAACGATGCAACGAACTGCGAAAATGATTGATATAAAATACAGCGTTACATCGTTACATAACATGTTTATCCGGTACATATCAACAGTAATGTGGGAAACACCGCGGTAGCTGCCACTGCAGTTAGCTCAAACGTCATTGAATTAAATTGATAGCGCTCAGTAAGCGATAATGTTAGCTAATGCAACATAATTACAGGCGAGCTCCCGTACTACCTACGGCCAACAGAACTCATTCATTAAATGAATGAATAAACACATCACCCATACTTATTAAAACTTAATTAAAATTGCCATGTGCATGTGTGGGTTAAAATAGTTTCACACCATCAGTACTATATGACATTTCAGGCTTCAAACGTTACATTCCTTGTTCCATTTTCTAAGTAATACGGCATTTTAAAACAGCGATGTATGTGTAACATTATATTTTTTCTAGACAACACAATAGCACCTTTACGTAAGAAGTTATTAGAGTTAGTGAGAGAGTAAAAAATATGCTGTGTTATTAATTATAGTAATACAATGTACAAAATATACATATAAATAAAACCGTGACGAAAGTATTACAGGCATTTTTTATGTTTATGTAGTTACTTTTGCCTTATACATTTTTACACTATTTATAGATAGCTGATATATTAAGTATTTAAACATTTTCTTGATTTTATGCACTGCTGTACACCATTAATCTTAACCGAGGTTTTGATTTTGTGGCGATTCCGTAGGTAGATTCCTAAATGAAGGTCGTGGTATTGACATTATCAAACAGATTGATCTTATCAATAAATTCTTTAATTGTAATTTTACCATGGTTAAATTCCTGAAACTTTTTATGAAACTTACGAGTACACCACCAGCACCACCTACCTAACAACAAAATCGATCATCGAAATCGTCCTTAGTAATAATGTCGGTTATGCATTTTTACCAATACCTATTCACTTTTTTATATAAATCGATGGTCCCTATTAACAATGTCATAATGAGCCTTAACTAGTCAGATAATTTGTGAATAGACAGATGAGTCATAACTACAATCTTGACGTAAGTCTGATCTCCATAACCCGGTTGGGTATTACGATACCCCTTGGTAAGACTGGGTGTCAGACTTTCGGGCTTCTGACGAGTCGTACATATCCTTCATAAAGGATATTCTTCATAAAAATTAAAGCGTATAAGCAACACTGACCGCCACTTAAAAAAAAATATCTAAGTAGGTATGTTCACCAAAACACTTCTCCCAAACAATTCGTATCAATTTCGCATAAAGTACCAAGTTCAAGTGTTACGAACGCGCAAATATTTCATCTAGAGTAAGTAGTCGAGCAAATTGGCGTACGCTTTATTTCCGAAGGGTTCCGCTACATTTGCAGGGAGAAGTGGCAACATTCCCTCACCCAGTAACTAAATATTGGTTCACTAAATTCACACTAAGGGCACAAGCTCGTAAAAACCTCGGTCGAAACGATCCACCGGCCGTATTTACGCGATTTTCCTTTACAATTTTGATAAGGCTCCATTTTATTTTATGAGCAGTTTAGCTATAGAGGATATTATTTCAGAGATATTCAATTTTTTTTATTACTAGTAAATTGGATGTTTCTGTGTAGACCTCTACAAGTATCAGATTTTGCGGAATCGGCACTAGAATGATAAAGATTACTTTTGGCTGTCTGTCCCTCGAAAGTAAAGTGATAGCTGATTTTCACATTTAGGTATAGGTAAGCATAGTTATTTTGACATCTCTTCCAAATTCAAATATACAAAAGAAGATAATTAGACAATTCTCAAGAAATTGGTATGATCTTTGGATATCTGCTGATCCGCATCCTCAACCCTCACACACTTCGGGGTACGGGCGCGGGGTGGCGGGTGTGCGCTCCACATTAGTCCACATGGCCCACATTAGTCGTGGCCCATTTCCGTCTGGAGTGCTCAGTTTGCGTAGTCCGCACTCCGCACTCGCTGCCTCTTAAATAAATATCCCACGTTTGTGCAATATAACCGCTAACAACACTTCACACTTTACTTTTACTCGGGAAGACATTTATTGCGCCCGCATAAATCCACTCGATTTATTGTTTCACCTACAAGTACATATTTAAACTTTAACAGTTCCCTTTATGGTTGCTTTGTGGAAATAAATATGCTTTTGTTATGAGTAACTAGGTAGGCATAACTTGTTTAAAGAAACAAAAAATACTTATGATGTGTTAAAAAAAAAACTCATAGGAGTATTATTTGCCAAAAAAAACATTATGTATGTATTATATCTACACCTAAGGGTAACTATTCGTTATTTCGGAGATTTTCATTGTCAGGAACGCTTTCTCAAAATTTTATTTTCGGTTAGTAGGTTTACAAGCACAACACCAAAAGTGAAACATCTGCAAAACACAAAACTCTCATAGTACACTCAATAGCAAAAGTGCACACAATAATTGGTTTAAATTCTGTATTGTTAAGTGTCAAGTAAAGCAAAGCTGCGCTCGCGTGTGCGCCCCGTAATGGGCTATTAGCCGAGGTGAGCAAACACTGCGATTGTTTTTTGTCGTGTCTTGCTGGGCGGCCAGTCTGACGTGACGTAGGCATAGGCTGTACGTAACCGCTTCAGGTGAATAATAGATTTTCTTAAGCATTTATTTACGAAAAAAATAGGTTTCAGGCATAAACACTGCACCGGTATGTCATTAATACGTTGTCAAGTCTGTTTGTCTGTGTCTTTTAATTTTCAGGGTAATTATCCAGGTCGCATATTTACACATACCTACTTCTCTATGCCTACATTTGTACAGGATTGTACTAAAGAAACTTCCACGACACATTTTAAGTACGAGCTACGTATGCTTCTGTAACCCAAAACATTAGCTGGTGTCAGCTGTGTGTTCTGATAGTAGGTACCTACGTAATTATGTCACTTTTCATACAACTTTAAGTTATATACCTATGTATTGTTAAGAAGTCAGTAAACCTAATATTTATTGTAAGAACTCATGCCGCCTGTGATACAGGTTTATCCTAGGTCAGGCATCATACTTTGACCTACCTATATTATTTTCTAAAATTTTTACTGTAATTTACCCATTTTATATTTGAATAAAATGTCATTATTAATAACACGTTTCCAAACCTTACTATCCTTTCAAACACCAGTCCAAGTGGCTGCGTAGCTAGTTAAGTAGTTAATGGTCAGACGAAATAGAAGTCATCGTCACGAGATGATGAAGAAAAAGGATAAGCTCAGTCTCATCTTTAAAGAGTTTCACTGTAGAGACCTACATGTAAAACCAGAGAGACAGTCTGACTTTGTAGCTACTGTAAGATAGGATCAGAAGGCAAAATTTTGTAAGTTTTTATTTACGAGAATTGCGTAAATAAAAACTTCCAAAATTTTGTCACAGTCTCATCTCGGCAACGATCAAATGTCGAAATTTGACAAAAATGTATGGAGACTCGAGGTATTTTTGACAGATTAAGACTGAGATCAGACTGTGAACATTCTCAAAATTATGAGAATTGTCCCTCTGGTATTCAGCTAGATGACACTTTCGTATTTCATATTAGCAGAACCTGCATAGGGCTGTACCTATTAATAGAAGACCCTATCAACAATAGGAACTGTTTAGGTAGATCTCTGGATAGTACCTATGCACCTAATTTTTTTTGATAGATAGATATCGTGATATAAGTTGATATTACTATTTTTTATTGATACCTACCTACCTACGTAGCATACCTGTAGCATGTCTACTTACAGAAAAAACTTTGTAACTACATGTACCTACTTTAATGGAAGAACCTATTACAAAGAAGTTATAATTAATTAATTATTTAACGTGTTTTATTCTACAAATAATTTCTCCAGGCATTTCATTTATTATCGTGGAACATTGTACGTTTATTTTCAATCAGAAATATCAATAAGTACTGCTATTAAATCCAGAGAATGGCCATCGACCGTTGGTTCATGGCTGGTTCACTACAATGCAGCATTACCTGGACACAATAATTTATTAATCGACCACTTCCTGGAGAATGTCACAATGTGCTTTATAAACGACATTAAATTGTGTGTCGCCGAATTTGTCGTCTCTCAGCGGGACGTAATTCAATTTATTTATGGCTTACCAAAACATTTACCCTATTATTGTTATGTTGTTATGGCTGTATTAAAATGACATAAAATTTATGATGCTTGCAGACTTTTTGGCAGGAGAATTTTATCTTTATTTGCAGGAGTTAGAGTAGCTTATTGATTGCGGGTGGTTTTGCGGGGTAGGATGACAAAGGTTGTTCGTCCCCCTCGATTACAGTGTCGCGAGGAGGCGAGAAGTCGGCGTGACGCAGACTCAGCGTTGCCATATTGTCTCACTTGTGTTGGGGGAAGCCACAATGCTAAAGGGGTGAATACACGCTACGTGGCAAATTGATTGTGATTTGCTGTTGTACAACATTGTAAATGAAATCGAATTTAATTTCGCCGAAACGTTTTGGTCGTTAAATTTTATTTATGTCGTGACTACAATAATTTCACTAGCTGTATGAGTTTCTCGTGTTTTGTATGCAGAAACAGCGAAGGATATCTACTACTTCACAACAGATGGCGCTGGTTTCCTTTAGAACACTTATGTATGACTATCTTATATTTTTCGGTTTTCCTGTTTGTTTCTACGATTGTTTTATTATTACTGGACTGCCTCGTTGGCCTAGTGGTCCAAAAATACCATTAAGTCCTTTTTTCTGGGTGGGAAATCATCAAATGACGTCTCCCGCTCTGGGTGGAGTGGAAGGGCGTGTCAGACTTTTACTTACTAGAACCCACCGTGTTCCTTCACTTGCCCATATGCCAGGGTCACGGTAACTCTTTCGAACAAGTTTCGCGACCCTGGCAGCACCATGAGGTCCTGAGTTCGATACCCAAGCCCGGCAAAATGTTATTGGGTTTTTATATCTGGAAATTCTCAGTAGAAGCCCGGAGTCTGGATTTGTGCCCGATTGATGGCAATAGTCTCACCCTCTATTACCTACATGGGACTAACAATGTAACATGCGAAATGTGTGTGTACTAGATGCACACCTCTGCCCAACCCTACGGGGAAATAAGGCGTGATGTTATGTTATGTTTTGTTTTTTCTACACACAGTTTATTTGTATGATAATAAAAATGTGATCAACCACAAATTTTATTTACCGATGTCAAATTAAATCAAGCAAAAACGCAAGGTGACTTCACAGCATTTCTAACCTAAAAAATAGTGAACCAAATAATGAGTGGCGTACAACAAGAAGCAAAAACTACGAATAAATAAACCACGTTAAAATTTGACAGTAAAAAACCCAATTATGTTAGGAGTGTTGTTCAAACACCACCGATCTAATAACGAGTTATAATAAAAACAAATATGAGATCATCATTACGGTAGGTGCAGGTAAGGCTAGCGTGCACAGGCAGTCAGACAATTCAACTTGTAAAAGATTTTTATCCTCTTTATCCAAACATACAGAAAGATAGACAAAAAAAGAAGAAAACTTTAGACAAAAAGAATAACTCTCATTTTTTCGTAGCTCGTAGCAAAAGTCGTAGCCGCTCGTAGCAGCTACCGCACGCTGTCATTGTTTAGATATCTTTGCGTCCTTCTATAGGCA
The DNA here is from genome assembly GCA_932294355.1 of Aporophyla lueneburgensis. Lineage (NCBI taxonomy): Eukaryota > Metazoa > Arthropoda > Insecta > Lepidoptera > Noctuidae > Aporophyla > Aporophyla lueneburgensis. Next base: position 10,594,715 of record OW028739.1, read on the forward strand.
TTGTACTGGCATATCAGTTCTCTCTTTGTGGGAAATGTTTGACAGACAGTCCGAATAGCCCAGAAATAAATATACTATTTGCTACGTAGTTTTATCTCAGTGTTTCTTCATAGCACTGTTCTACATTTACATTTATAGCATCACCCTATAATCACGGAAGGATTAAACTTACCCTACGATTCTCTACTTAGTCCCATAAACTAGTTACCGGTCTCCGTTTAATGTAGAACTTTTGGCGCATGTGCAAATACGGTTGAGTTATACAGTTCTAAGACAATATTCTGATAGAAAGAAGTAAGTTAAGAGGCAACTAAAAAGTGGGATCCTGCTACAACTTTACTGCTACGAGCCCTGCAGTGAAATACGAAGCAGAAAGACCAATTTACCTGACAAAATGGAAATGGTTTTTTAGCGTTATAGTTTTTACGTCTGCTCATCAGAAGAAAACACCCGTTGACGTGTTTCGCTATTGTTAAACATACATTGATAGCCTTGTTGCAAGATAAATGAAAAATATATGAAAATATGTGATAACGTGACCTTACAAATCCACCAGTGCACACTTCTCCTAATAAGCCAAACCCAAATGAGTGTGGCGGCTAAAGCAACGCTAATCAAACAGATTTGGGAGCTCATCCATCATGTCAAGCGTATGGCTCATTAGGCCGTTGTTGTAAACGCGGGGCGGGCAGCGGGCGAGCGGGTTAATGTGCGGTTACTGCAGTTGCACGCTAGTGTGTGCGCGCCTTATCTAACTGTATCAATCTGTTACATTTTGTATGCTCGTTTAACTTGGTGAAAGCTATACTCTTTTGGAAGCAAACGTCTGAAACTTCTGTTTCATTATTTCGATCACCTTATTTTGTGGAGGGAGCAAGATAGTCGCGTCGTCATTTTTACTTATACAGAAACGCCACGGAATGCTTTTTAAATCAACTGCTACAGAGACCTAAGGTACAAGATGAGAATCAGTAAATTGTTTAGGAATGAGTAGTCGTTTTGCTTTGCTTTTGTTCTAGATTTTTGTCTTATCTAGAAAGTGTGCTTTTAGCAGGAATACTTAAATAGACTTACCTATACCAAGCCGGTCGTAAACCACGTTTTGAAGTATATTATATGTACAAAACCCCTTTCAAAATAATTGTTATGTAAAATTATGTCATGAATACATCAGTCCACCGTACTTACATTTTTTTATGCATGAGCTTGGTGTTACTTTATGCATACGTATCCTAGCGTACAGATAACTTAGAGCATCGGTAAATACTGTCTTTCTAGGAACTTTGCATCAAATAGTAAATAACTAACCGTATTTTATAGGTTTCCGTTTAATTTAATTTCTTCAGTTAAACATTTACAACTGCATGGGCGTCAGCAGCTGATAAAGTTTATACGTTTTCTTTCATTTAGTCGTACGATACAAATAATTGTTTATTCCACTTTTGACATTATCTAGGTCTGAATGTTAGTTCGCAGGTGCAACTTAATCAATTAAATGTAATACTTTTGTATTTGTAATAGGTTTAGTTATTGAAATGTATTTCTTTAAATTGCAGCAATTTCCTGGCTGTAGCGCATCTACATGTAGACATGCATGTAGGTTCTTTCCATTTTAAATTAGGTAAGTAACAGAATAAGTAATCAATATGTACCAGTCTTATAATTTTTACGACCATCTACTCCACGATATGTACAAGAAACAAAAAGAATAAAGAGAATTATTCGTATTTTCGGAAGCCTTCCATCCTTTTCTAGAGTAAAGCTTTGTCTCTCTCCCGCTGCGCCAGATCGTCTGCGAGGACGATTGCGTCGGCGCATTTGGACAGCGAAAATGATCCTCGTTCGCTCCCTGCTAGTAATCAAGATGAATACCATTTCGTAAATTTTGACATATTATTGCAATACTGAAAACGAAAAATTCGTTTTGTCCAAAGAAAAATGAGCAGGTAACATGACTAGCCATAATTGTAATTAGGTAATTCCTGATATCCTGATATTTTGATAAATGGTTAACGCAAGAAAATTAACGTCCCTTTGTCGGCGAATAGCTGACTAAAGACATTTTTATCCACATTAACAGTCAGTAAGGTTCAATAACAAGCTAATAATATTGTACAATTTATACTTCTTAGTAAATTCATTTATGCCCGATAAATGAATTTTGCGGCGTCGTCTGTCTTCAGCGAGGCGGCGCGCTCAAGCGAGCGTTTACGACGCACTTTAAGTGAAATAAATAAATCGCTACACTACGAGAACTTTACCATGGTACGGCGCTATGTAATTTTTGAGTGAGGCTCGTTCCGACCGCTTGATGTACAGCGTACAACATGCCCGAAGCGCGCCCTAACCAGGGTTTCACGAGGCACCGCTAAATGACGGCGACTACGGACGAGCTCTAAGTGGTACTCTTGTACTTGCTGGGCCTGCGCACTGGTGCTGTAATTAATTATAGAACAAAGAATACGCCGAAGGACAATGTAAGGTATAACTATGAGGGACTTAATGTTAGGCTGTATTGTGTTTATGCATACTATGGAGAAGCCGCTAGTTAGGGATAACTTACTAGTTTTTCTATGAGCAGGTTACTTAGGTATTTGTTTTTAAATTGGTCAGTTTTATTGTAAATGCCCTGTAATTTCAGCTAAGCTCGAAATCATAAATGAACCGACGCTCAGTTTTGTATTTTTCTACAAAAGAGCATGTATCTTCTACATTAGAAATACTTTCATTCAACTCAATTGAACCGAATCAAAACCAAATCATCGTCAAAACCTAGTCCACTTCTTAATCTCGTTAAAACATAATACGTAAAGATAACCGGGTCGCGTATATCGATAGTAATTTCACGCGTCGAAGTGTGATTTTTCACGTTTTCTCCCGAGATGCTAACGTGACCCGGAGCGGGCTCCATTTATGATCGGTGCACCGAAATGGCCGACAAATGGCGGCCAAATGAGAGGCTTCGTCCGCCGATGCCGGCCGCTGTTCAATACGACTGGTCGCTTTTTAAAAACGAAACCACCGCACTATCGATTAGAACAGCATACATCAGAAAGATTGTTGAGAGTGATCGAAGTAGTTTGGTAACAAACAAGCAATGGAAGGGTGTTGTGAGAGCTTGGATCCTCTTTGTTCTCGGTAGAGGCGGCCCAAGGCACATTTGATTATACGTTGAGAGAGGGCTAATCGCGCTCGACGGGCGAACACCTCGAGATCAAACACGAGGCGCGCCGCCAGATATTTTTGTTTCTATTAAACAACACCCGACGTAATAATGTTTAACAATCGTGCAGCGATAATTTGAACAACAGAGACCGTAGAGTCGTATTATACTGTAAAAATATTATGTAAGATACTTCCATGAGAGTTTTTTGTTGGTTGTCGTCTTTATGTGGATCATTATCCTTTATTGAAAAATTCATCATCTTCATCATCATTGCAACCGATAGACGTTCACTGTTGGGCCTTCCCCAATTTGCCCCCAAATTGGAGGAGGCCTATGTCCAGCAATGGTTTGCCATAATCGCCACGCTTGGCAGGCGGGTTGGCGATCGCAATGTGGTGGTAAAATGCAAAAGGAACGCTGCTGCCCATTCTCTAGTAAGTTCCTTAGGCGCCTCTTACGCCTATAAAATGTGACCCCACATTATTTTGTGTATAAAATTGTTGATGTCCACGGTTAAGTTTAAATTTATAGACTAAATATTGCAGATTCCAAAAAGCATTTAAAAAGGACAAATATAACGCAATGGATATATGTATAAATTAGTCTCACTTAATTAGGTTAACTCATATTAATTTCCTAGCCTAAAATTATTTAGGTGATAAAACAAAAAAAAAACTTATCAAAGTAGGTCCTACATAATCTCCTTACGAGGCACACGGTCTCCGCTTCAAGATATAAGCTTATTAGATTAAACAGCAACTCCACCCTTTTTCGTGCTCCAATTGAACAGATAAGTGGTCATCTCAGAGGATCTGGGATTGTTATTAAATATTTGTGTTGTGGTGCAATTAGTGGCGGCTCAGCGGCTAATTTATCCACTGCTACGTAGCACTAACACTGCCTCTCTACTCTCTACTTATATCTTACGGGTAACAAGTACTACTAGGTGCTTGATGACATACTAGCACTCTTGTTTCAGCTAATTAGAGGATATAAATAGATTTTATTGTGATTGCAGATACTGGTAGTTTAAAAGGGGTATAGGCGTTGCTACGCCAGTCGCGCTTTCGCCTATGTCGTTTTTTATATTTCCTAAGCCCTACGAAATTACTTGACTGTTTATGTAAGCAAATGAAATTGTTATTGTTTTCCATTTTTGTTAGAACATGACGAAAAGTCTTTAAATTAAGAATTAAAATTAGGTAAGTAGGTATGTTCCATTGACTTTTTCATGAAATAGTCATTCAATGGAATTATTTGAACTTAGAGGGTTGTATTGATGATGTTAATGATAATAAATCTGTGAATTATACGTGTTATGGTCGCCAATCATATTTAGTTCAACAAACAGCCTGACACGGACTCGCAATTTACCAAAAACGTAAGAAAATTTTGAATTTCTCGGACTACCCTGGCGCATTCCGTTACGTTTGGCTTGGTAACAGTAGAGAGGTTGTCGCTAAACCACTATATGTATGTTATAATTTGAAGAAAGAAAGTCAAAGAAGACAGGTTGCATTCCTTGCTATTGTGATGCAATAGGCATCATTTTACTGTACAATGCACAAACAATGCATTCCTGCTGCACTTCGCAGTTAGCTTGCGGTTAATAACAGTACCGAACGCACATGTAACTGCAATGCACATGTAACTGTATATATTGTTCCCCGACATTTTATATCATTTATTGACGCCAATACCTCATTGTAATAAATTGTTCATGATTCTCCACAAAACGATGTTATGCACACAATATTAAATACCTACAACTGATGGTGGACGGAATAACCTTAGGTATAATCGAGTGTGGCAGTATGGCAGTTGATGTTTGACGACATGCAAATTGACAAATGACATTACTGTTGGCCGTTCATTTGTTTTGAGAACATTATAATTCTTTTGTTTATTGAATACTATTGAATACTACGTTTTTTTGACTTGGCTAAATATCGGAATTTCTTTTTATATATAATTTTTATATTAATTTTATTACATACAAACAAAAATCTAAAATAAATTATCTAAATGATGATGAAAGCCGCATTAAATTCCGGAACGCAGTTAGAAGGACTACACAATCGCAAAGACAAACACTAAAAGCTACTTCAATTTTTAATACCTATACTAAGGTTCGACTTTTAATCCTATTCACTAACTTGACAATTGGAGGGATACGAGGGCCCTATCCAATAAAGCTGACAATCCGACAAGTCCGACATATGTCAAAAAGTGACAACTCGACAATTTTTCTGTTTAATAAAACTTACAGGCGACAAAATTGTCATGGTGGAAAATTCACAAATATGTCGGACTCTTTTTTTTTCTTAACATTTTTCTGTTTTATAAAACTTTATATGCGACAGCTGACAGGTGACAATTTGTCGTGAAAAACTTGTCAAATCTGCTTTATTAAACAGAAAATTGTCGTGACATGTTGACATATTTGTAGAATTGTCCGACAATTCTGATAGGTGCGTTACCCTCTGTCGCGAAATCATATTTTGAATTTTGAAGGTGTAAAAAAGTGTATTGAAAAAGTTTATTACAAAAAAATGGTACTTACATCGAGCAGTGAGAGTAGTGATGATGAATACTTGGAACAAATACAAACGAGGAGGCAACGACGATCATTTAAAAGCAGAATCAATTTCTCCTTCTCAATTACAGATTTCTGCTTTAAAGAAAAATTTCGGGTATGTAAATCTACCGTAGAATATTTAATTGATAAAATTGCTCATCGACTTCAACACGGTACAAGCAGAAACCAAGCACTTACACCCGATAAAAAAATTTTATGCGCTTTGCATTGGATGGGTTGTGGTTCACAGTACCACGTTATTGGTGATGCACATGGGCTTAGTAAAACAACCGTACATAATTGCATAAGAAGGGTATGTGGAGCCGTGATTACTGAATTACTCGGAGAAGAGGTTCGCTGGCCTGATAATTGTAACCGAATACCAACACTTTTCATGAGGCATAATGGGATACCTAGAATATCTGGTATTGTGGATGGTTCGTTAATTCCTCTAGATGCGCCTTATCAAAATGAATCTGCGTTTGTAGACAGGAACGGAAACCATTCAATTAATATTATGGTGGTGTGCGGGCCAAACTTAGAAATTTTCTACGCATCTGCAAGATGGCCTGGCTCTGTTCACGATGCCAGAGTGATGAGATGCTCTTCTTTAGCACGGACATGGGAAAGTGGATGGAGACCATTCCCAAACGCAATAATCCTGGGAGACAGTGGATATGGTTTAAAAAAGTGGCTTATGACGCCTAATATACCAATACAAATACCAAGGACAGCATCACTGGAAAGATTCTTGCGTGCTTTTAAGTCAACGAGAAGATTGGTAGAAAATTCTTTGGGAATCATAAAAGAAAAATTCCCGTGTCTAAATCACCTTAGAGTTCAGCCAATAATTGCAAGCAATGTAATATTATCTTGCATTGTTATGCATAACATTGAAAACCGCTTAGGCTCAAATGCACCCTATTTAGAACAAGATATTAGCGGAAATGACAATGATACAGTTGTAGATAATAACAATGTGGACGAAGTATTTGATGAGGAAGCGATTGCAGTTTTACAGTCATTAATACAACTATTTGAATGAATAATTTATTTAATCCTTTTAATAAATGCATGATCGATTATACTTAAAGATTTTCATTCATAGCACTTATTATAATATCGTTGACTTGTTCATTATCAGCACCCGACTCTGTTGTTCGAACAATTTGTTCAATTTGTTCAGTACAAACATCAATAACCCGAGCGTTTTGTAAATACAAAGGTAGTGTAAATTCTGATGGCTGTATGTTTAATTCTTTTTCAAGTTTGAGTAGCTCCAAATCTAGCTTGTATTTTTCTCTTTTTGCAATTTGAAGATTTTCTTTAGCAATATCTACTTCTGTTTCCATTTTTTGTTTCTTAAAATCAAATAAGTCATTTGATAAATCAACTGGGGGATGTGATTTTCTTCGTATTGAATTTTGAGGTTGAGGTGGTGTTTCTGCTGTAAAAACAGGCACGGATACCTGTGTTTCATTTGATCCTGAAGATTCTGGTATTTGAAGTCCATCTATTGCTGGAGAATCCTTTCCTATGATTTTTAGTATCATTTCATCAGAATCGTCATATTTGCATTTTTTTCCTCCCCCAGAACCAGTCTGCAGACGATTATCTCTCTTTTCCTGAAAGATTTATCGTACCAGTATATATAAAAACGACAAAAAAATCATGTCTGTTGTATGGGAGCCCCCTTAAATATTTATTATATTCTGTTTTTTAGTATTTGTTGTTATAGCGGCAACAGAAATACATCATCTGTGAAAATTTCAACTGTTTAACTATCACGGTTCATGAGATAACGCCTGGTGACAGACGGACAGACAAACAGACAGACAGACGGACAGCGGAGTCTTAGTAATAGGGTCCCGTTTTACCCTTTGGGTACGGAACCCTAAAAATCGTTTCCACATACACAATGCCAATATTTCATACATACCTACACAATATAATACATCATATCTAATTGATAACTTCTTTATTGGTTAACGGTCTAAATAAATAAAAAAAAATTACGGATTGATGAAGGATAAACTAGTTAAAATAAACTAAACCTTACCATGGTCCTTTTGCGCCAATTTTGCCATGTAGTGTCACGAAGGTATTTCCAGTCTTTATTGAAAATACCTAATGTTCCTAAGTTTTCGGCTATTTCCTTCCATTTATTTATTTTTACATCGTGGGTCAATTGGTCACTAAACTTCCCAAAAAGTATATTTTTACTTTCGTAAATAAGGCCCAAAATGGTAAGTTTTCTGTGCATTTCCATCTTACACGCGATCATAACACAATCGAATTTACACTAGTGATTGTTTTATTCTTGTACTTTGATAATATCTTTTTCAATTTTACCCTCATCCAGCTTCATAAAACAAAATTCTTTGCAAATATATTATGTCAAAAGTCGACATAATTGTCACGACAATCCGACAATATTGTCACCGACAATTGTCAGAAATATTGTGACTGTGGTTTTTTGATATGTCGAGTTTTATTAAACGTGTTTTTACATTAAAAATATGTCAAGATTTCACCTGTCGATTTTTGACATATTTGTCACGTTTATTAAACAGCTTAAGCGCGACAATTCTACAATTTTGTCATTTTTTGACATATATGTCGGATTGTCAGCTTTATTGGATAGGGCCCAGGTTTTGCCAAAAAAAAGATAGTGAGGTGGTGCAAGAATGAATGAAATTGAATGAGCTTGAAATAATACTTACATGCAAACTTTGTAATTTAAATTTAATAACTTGTTTTAAAACAAGATGTGTACTATATCGATATATACGTAGTCTATGGCTGTCAGAGGAAATAAAATGACTATAGTAAAAAAATAAACAAAATGACATGATTTTTATATTTAGTTTTGTTTCTATCAGAAGAAAATAAAAAAAGGAAATAACTATTATTAAAATGATTAATTATTCTTATAATCCACACCTAAAAACGATTTTTTAAAGTTTTATTTAATTTAAAACATTTTTATCATTCATTCTTTATGCGAAATCGTTCACTAGGTACCCCAACACTATTAGTTTTAGAATGGTATCATTATTTTGCATTGAACTGTCAAGTTAGTGAATAGGATTAAAAGTTCAACCTTAGCTTCGGCCCGCGACTTCTTGCTTCCCTTACCCTTCCCGTCGCATCGAATTGCCTGCCAGTTTTGGTCCATTTTTCATTGCTGTTCCGCTCCTTTTGATTGTAGCGTGATGTTATATACCCTTCCTCAATAAATAAGCTACCCAATACAAAAATATTTTTTCAATTCGGATCAGTAGTTCCTGATATTACCGCGTTCAAACATACAAACTCTTCAGCTTTATAATATTATAGTAAATATAGTAATAGTAATATAGTAATACTAGCTTCTGCCCGCGACGTCGTCCGCGTTAAATTTCGTGTTCCCCAAACCCTTCCCGTCGCGTCGAATCGCCTACCCGTGCGATTTTTCCCGTTTTTGCAAAAATTTTCATTACTGCTCCGCTCCTCTTGATTGTAGCGTGATGTTATATAACCTTTATAAACCTTTATAAAGCCTTTCTGGATAAATAGGCTAAAACAAACCCTTCAGCTTTATAATATTATTATATAGTATAGATATATGTATGTGTAGATATATAGATTTTTGATCAAAGGGTAATTATAATTTGAGAAAAAAGGGTTTTTAAGCTATTGCATAGCTTCTATCGAGGGCCTTGAGCGCGGGGACCGAATCCAGAAATTCCGTAACGAAAAAAAACCTCACGCTCCCCACTCCGACGGGCACGGAGGTGTGGCTTGAAGGCCGTGCATTGTCTAACGTCGTTTCTTTTCGGCAGTCTTCGACACGGTGTTTGTGTTCGTGCAACTAGCCGTATTGTGCGACTCTACGAAGCTCGCACGAATCGAGACGAGCTGCTCCGAAATCGGACGAATACATAAATAAGCAGCTGTTTATGAGAAAGTATATAGGTGTATAGGTATTTATGTACAACAGTGAATAGCTGTACTTGTAAAATTTGTGTATAAAGTGTTTGTATTATTTGTCATCGGTTGCTAGGTAAAAACCCAAAATATTTATCGTCTTGTTATTTGTCATCGGTTACTAGGTAACAAACCAGGCCATAGAGTATTATAAGCATGAAGTACTAGTCCTTTTGTGCGGTGGCAAAACTAGGTACTAAAGTTTACTTATCAAATGCGGTGGCAATCATATGTACTAACCTTTATGCTTTAGTTCCAAATTTTACCACCAAAAATAAGTTTTCCTTAGTGTACGTTTTTTTTAATATCAAAGAAAAAGAAATACTGCATAAATAAAATAAATAAATAATTATAATTGCATAAGTTGATACAAAATGCTATGCAATAGCTTTACCGCGGCAGTCCCCGAGTGCCACACGTCTTTTTTTGTAAAATGTTTCTGATTGGTTCTCAGGTCCAGGTTACATGTGTGTTGCTTTCGAGTTATTGACTTAAACAGTAGCGAGTCAAAGCGAACACTGATATTTATTTAAGTTATATTAATCTGCAAACATTTCCATTAGTTTTGTAACTGATTAAAAAACGCTTAATATCAAATCTCCCATAATTGAGCAGCTTGTAACGTAACCCAATAGCATCACAAGCCATCGATAGTGCAGATATTAAAGATAAAATACCTATACAACACAACAATTCTCTTCAGGCGATGCCAACGCATTAACTTAATAAACAGTGTTCAACGATAGCCAATTATGATTGCTCATCGATAAAGGAAAACGTGCATGAACAAAGCTACCATAAACAAGTGACGGGTCATCGACAAAGAGCATATAATCACTCCGTCTAAGACCTCCTTCCTCGGCTATCAATTGATTCACCGTAGCGTTCTATGATCAAGCGCTGACAGCCCACAGCTATCATTTGACAGTTGACGTATAGAGCATAGACAAACGAGTAGTTTCTTCAGGCAATGATCAGTGCATCGTGCATCGGTAATGTGACATACACGCGAGGAATTGAAGCTTTGATGTATGATGACTGTAATGGCTACTGATCATTATTCTGTATGACTACTTACGAATTAAACAAAAATTAATTCAATTGAAATCGAAAGAGTTGTTAAAGTGGCCGTAAGCGGTTGAAACACGCAAGCCATACATATTTAAATATCATAATTTTCCAGAACTGCGATCTTTTAATGTCTAATGGGTGTCTACTGAATTAATACATTAGGGCCCGTATTTCTGAGTAAAGTAAAGTAAGTAAAGTCGCAAGTTGAGCACTTGACCAGCCTTTTATCTTGTACTGGAATTTTCCCGCAAATCGCTTTGATATCAAAAGAAACCGTGCGCTGTTATTTATGTGACGCTTACCCAATTTCAAGTCATACTTGATTAGCACATCGATATTTCATACTTTAATTTTTTCTTGTTAAGCACCGCAGCAAACCTTCTCATATTATTTCTGAACATGATTACTTTAAATGACTCAGCGAAGACGGGCAATTGCATGCAAACCTTTTCCTCAAACACCCGAATGTTTATTAAATACCCTTCACATTAAGCATCATTAATTCATTACAGTCTCGCAAAAAGAAGAAGATTAAACATTTCGCGCGTATATTAAGTGGTTCGGATCTGAGCGATCCATATATCTCTCGCAAACCGTAGCATTGTGTTACATAAATAAAAGCGCTAAACGCCGGCTTATTGTCTATTAAGAATTACTTTTCTGGCGGCGCGGGCGGCGCACACAATGGGCCGGCGCAGCACAAAGCGTCGGCGATGGTTATCGTTCCGCGGGTACATTAATACGCAACGAACACGCCCCGATCACGAAATACTAGATCCGTTTGTGTTGTGATACGTATTTGTGTCTGTTACTTGCTCTTTATTTTCACGCCCCGTGTTAATATATCTTCATACGACCTTTGAGGCGCCTGCGCTAACTCTCAGAAATAGTTTGTGGTATACGAGACATTGTTTTCAGCGTAAATTGTGGGCCTGTAATCGTAGAGTGCCAGTATTTTTTTTTATATATTAAGCTTGATTCAGGAAGAATAGTATACACATAAACCAAGCCACAATGCACAAGTAATATTAAAATATTCTTCCGTGCATAATCTGTACCGCGAGAGATACGATCGCACGTCCCCGTTTGTCAATTATTTGTATTACCGACAATCGGAAATTGAGCGTATAAGTAATACTGCGGAGACCGTATCATTGCTAAAGAATCATTATGTTAAGAGACATTGTTATATCCATAGCGAAACATGGAACAGGTATCTACATCTCCTGCTGTATATAAAGAGATTTATGAAATCAACCTTTCATAGATCGAAACATTAAAAATGTTTCAATGAGCTGGTTTATAAGTTATTCGTCGTAGATCCAGAACTGTATGAATTATTATTGCAGAAGACAATGCTAATCCATTTTTCCTTTACCAAGATTTACATTTTTACTTGTTCTTTTTGTGGTATTTCAATTGGAGATGAGATGACTGATTATTAATTAAATTTTAGTCGTTATTTTAACTTCAGGTTCTTAGCGAGTGTGTATTCGAGAGCAAGCCACGATTATGTCATAAGATCGACATCGGCGGCTTCTCTGTGTTGATGCTAATTTTATTGTTTTACATTACATCGCTATTACTTCATTAATTTATAGGGAAATAGTTAAATGTCGAACGATTAACGTGTGACAAATAATCAGGATTTCTCGAAATTGCCCATTAAACTTAATTTTAAAACCCAAAGGTTTAGTTCCACATTATATTTTAGTTCCATATTAAAAACAATGCATATATTCCATATGCATTGTTTTTAATGCGTACAACTTGCGTACAACGATGACGATCTTTATTCAAAAAAGGGCAACCATCAGTGAACTCCTATTCAAATTTAATTTACCAAAATTATCTTAAAAATAATAAATCCTAATTATAATTATATAAAACTCGGGAGATATGATTAGAGTATGCCATAAAACATAGGTCTGTAAGAAGCAGCAACAAAAACAAATTAGCCGTGGTCTAATTTCGGCCTCCTCTAAACGCGTTCATTCAACCTAAATCACAAAAGGTTTTATTATATAATTGGTGCGTTTTACAACAAAACTCAATGAGCGCGCACGACACAATGTTCCCAGAATTAAGTACAATAAATTTGTAAACGATACCACAAAACTTCTGTGTGAAGAAAAAAGGCAAGTTGGAAACTTCCCGTGTCTTGACCGTCAGTGACTTCCCATGCATTGCGTTTTTCCTAACCATGTGCGGGGCCAGCTCTCTAAACCAAGAAGCGATGGACGCTCTACCTCTCAAAAGAACTGCCGCTAGCGGGGAATCATAAATGGTTTCACACACCTGTGCATCGGCCGGCAGTTTATGAGTTTATTGCATTACACCTCTCGGCTTAGGATAGACCCCCGCTGGTAATTGCTCCATGAAAGCCTCATAAACGAACGGTTTATTAGTCAAAAACATTGGTCGCATATTATTAGATACAAACAGTTCAATTATATCGAGTGTCCCTATTATAACCTAACACGTAAGAATTACGTTGCATCAGATAAGTTTCGAATTAGTTGCGTCAACCCGACCCGAATTAAACATACACGTTTGACTTTTTGTTGCTCGGCTTATGTTTACCTACCTGCTTACTCAAAAGGTTTTTTGTTGCTTTATTACCTTTACAATCCGAAAATCCTATTATTTGAATGAAACCCAAAGCAAATAGAAGAAAAAGCGCTTTTCAATGTGGCCACACCGAGGCCGCGCTGACAATGGCTACAATGCGGCCGCGGCTTGAGCCGGCGTAATCTGTTCGTCATTAATAAGGGCTCTTCACACGTTCAGTGTTAACATGACAAATGCAAGCGGCGCTCACAAAGCCACGCGGGCGCCCCGCTACGCGCACCATTATCATTTACACCTTACCACACAGATCGGCGCAGCGCAGCCGCACCATTGCTCCCTAAGGACTTTGTTATACTGTGCATTCTGTACACTTAGCTAAGTGTACACAACTTTAGGCATTTAATAAAGTGGTTTATTTGGTTTAAAGAACTCTACAATTTACAACAACTAAACACATCGACGATATTACAACCTACCCCGATAGCTATGTTATTATACATTACCGTAGCTGAAGATTAAATTTTAAAAATTACACGTTTTTTTTAAATTCATTATAATACCGCCGTTGCCGTTATTTTCTTTATAAAGCTATCATTTTCAAGTTCTAAAATCTTTATTTTGCTAAAAACTATAACTGTCGCGATAAAGTTTTAATCGCATAAGTGGTAGACGTGCGCTTGACCGGCCGGCCCGGGCCACCGTACGACCGGACGACCGGGCGACCGAGCGACCAGGCCGGGACACACGCGAGTGTCCGCTCAATGTATGTAAAGACAACTCTAGTATGTCATGTCGAGCCCTCGCCTGTCTGTCCCGGGGCTAACTGCAATTATTGCAAGTAGAAAATTAAATTAACACACACGCACATCGTGTAACTGGGGGAAGGAAGCGTCCAAGTAAACATGGCCTCCGAATGTCATCGCTGTACCCCCTCCGTCGGGTCCCGTGTGCACTGCAGTGGGACGCGAGGGAGGTCTCGCAACAGTGGTTGACTGGTCAGCCATTTTGCTTAGTTCACTAATTGTAGGCCCTTAGTAGTCATTTCATCGCTCACTACGAGGGACGTCTTTGTGCTCATTATGGTACACTGCGGTTTGTATTTTTCGAATTAGCACTTCCATGACTTCCGTTGTTTTCTGTGCTTCATTGTTATACATAATTATTGGGTGTAATAGAACACATATGGGATGAATACAACGACTGCTCGGTCAGCAAGAGCTATTATGTTTGAGCAAGTCTAAAGTAACACTAATTACATTGTAACTGCATTGTATTCTGCATGTTTGGCGGTTGGGGGTAAATTACAAATTGTACTTACAAAGTTACTGAAATAAAACTAAACTTGTAACTAAAGCCTTCTTATTACTCCTACAAGAAAAATTACAGTAATAAATTGAAAGTACGACAAATTTGAAATAATCGAGTAATCTATGTACAGACGCCAACACATCTGTCAGATTTCTTTGATAGATTTTGGACTTTATTTCTAGAGCATTAGGTTCAAGGTTCATTGGGTAAAATTGACAGTTTCGGGTTGCTTGACGTGGTGGCGTCTGTACTTCTGAATGCAAAGTTCATCAAACTTTTCCCCGAATTTTAGGAGTCAAACCACAGTAATCCACAGGTTATTAATGCGAACATCAATTCATCATCATTCCCCTGTCCTTATCCCAATTTATTTGTGGTCGGCGCAACATGTATTTTTCTTCCAAACTTCTCTATTAGTCGTCATCTCAGTAGTCACCCCCTTTCTATCAATATCATAATTCACACAGTTCATCCATCAATGCTAGCGTCAGCAGCTAGGTGAAACTTATTGCAGCGGCGAGGTGTAAATTTTTCTAAAAGAGAAGCCGAAGCGAAGTCGGCTTTAACTTACTGACTCATCAATAAAGAATACATCGGGACATCGCAAAGATGATGATGATGAGTAAGCATCATCATCATCTTTGCGATGTCCCGGTTGCATCCTTTCGGAGGTCCGCTTTCTTGCTTTTAGCTCTCCACTTCGGACGGTCTTGTGCATCCCTTATGGTGAGTTTGTTGGTACGCATGTCATCCGCTACGACGTCAAGCCAGCACTTTTTGGGTCTGCCCCTTCTACAGGGACCCGGCGGAGGCGGCATGGCCAGACATTTGTTCCCCACATAGCTAGCCGGTTTCCGTGGTACGTGCCCGTACCAACGTAGGCGACACTCCTGCAATTTGTCTGCTATGTCACGGATATGAAGGCTGCCACGAATGCGTGAGTTCTTGACGCGGTCTCTCCGCGTAACTCCGGACATCCAGCACAACATTTTAATTTCCGTGACACGCAGTTCTTGCTTGTGCCGCTCAAGTACGGGCCACGCCTCACTGCCATATAAAAGGACAGGCCTAATGATGGATTTATAGACCTGTCCCTTCAGCTTAACCGGTATCTTGGGGTCACAAATGACACCAGACACCTCTCGCCATTTGGCCCACGCTGCAGCAATGCGTGCCTTGACGCCGTAGTCGATGTCACCAGACGCGTGGAGTACAGATCCCAAGTACTTAAACTGGTCCGTGCGCTCGACCGTGTCTTCGCCTATGCGGACGGATGTGAGATCTGCTGTATTGCAGGCCAAGTACTCTGTCTTCGCCACATTGAGCATCAGACCACCGTTCTCAAGCGTACCCTTCCACGCCTTCACGCGTTTCACCAGTCGTCCCCTGTCCGCGTCTACCAGCGCAATATCATCAGCATACATGAGCAGCCACGGAGGCTGCTCATGGGAGTTTCTGATGCTGTCTGACACAACGTCTAATACTACGCTGAATAGGAACGGGCTCAGGACGGATCCCTGGTGTACACCTACAGTAATGGGAAAGGGTTTAGTGTCGCCAACAGCGGTCCGAACCACTGAATCGGAATCATGGTACATGTCTCGGATGGTGTCAATATAAGCCTCTGGTACTCCTTTGGACCGCAGTGCCCACCAGAATACTTACTATCATTCTAAAATTAATATACTGCCCTGGTAATCGAAAGGGCAGTAAGTCTAAGGTTGGCCACCTTGGACTTACTGCCCTCTCGATAACCGGGGCAGTATAGGAATGTAATGAATTAAATACAATTAAATTGAATAGCTGACAACCGAATAAAATATGCAATATTCCTCTATCTCGTTCTCGCTGACGCATTTTTCTATATCTGTATCTGTCATAACCCGTTGTACAGCGGCTTGCTCTCGTACATATCAAGCGGTGCCGCGTGACCTAAAGTGACATCATTACGGGATCGCTGTTGTATGAATTTTTAGTTCCCGATTATGACGTTTTGGCGCCGGGTTAATTTAGAACATTTCTCTTTTGTTGTAATACAAAGCTATAAATAACCTTTTTTGTTGTTTGAATGTTATGCTGAATTAAATACCCGTAGTGTAACTATATTTATTGACAATAGTAGCCACTATTTACATACTATTGTATTTTTAATAGTGATAGAGTTACCAATGCGAATCCCCGAAGGCAAGCCGGTAGGAATCGTGTTATATGGTGCCTTCGCCACTGACTTATTGTATTTAGACAGTTAGTGTTGCCCTCACATACAAACCCTTGATGAGTCATAACCAACCAACACTCTCACACGCATTAAAATCATATCCTTTTCAGTCAGGAATTTACCAACATAAAGATCCGTGCATGCCCATTTGTTATAATTCGCTTTACTAATTCAATTAACGATGGCGGATTGAAATTATTTCAAAATATAAGATAACGCAGCATGTCAACACATTACACACTTCCATTTGTAATGAACAAAAAAATCATAAAGTGTCGACTCAAATTGAGCGTGGTAAGTTTTTAATTCGACCCAGAGTCTTGAATATATTTTTTAATCGAGACCATGCTTGATTGGAACCAATCAAATGATGTAATTTACAACTTGTGTTTATATCGGAGCCTGTCCAGTGTCCGAGGAGTGTTTAACGCTGACCTTGACCTCGTGTGGGATGCTGAGCAGGTCGATAAGTTTAATCCTTCGTGACGAATCGTCGGTTAGTCACGCTGTATACTGATTGGATACCTGATGAAAAGCACGTCGAATGGAATGCAGTGAATAGACCAGTGAGTATCGGGGCTGCAGCAGTTTACCTGGGAATCTAGGTTTC
The DNA here is from genome assembly GCA_932294355.1 of Aporophyla lueneburgensis. Taxonomy (NCBI): domain Eukaryota; kingdom Metazoa; phylum Arthropoda; class Insecta; order Lepidoptera; family Noctuidae; genus Aporophyla; species Aporophyla lueneburgensis. The sequence goes on from OW028739.1 coordinate 10,612,206, forward strand.
CAAGAATTAAGCAAATCAAATCCTTTTTAATTTTCCCTAGGTTTCCCTTTCTCACTTTCTCGTAGTTTCTTATGTTGCGTCATCCGAATTAAAACCTGTACCAGATACATACAGATTACAGGTCGAATGGTTTAAAAAATCGTTTTCTCGACACCTGTGCCGCAATGTTGGCAGACTAAGATCGAAGGACCGCTGGCCGTTAGAGCAGACGAGTCCTGGAGTGGAGATCGTGTACCAACAAGCGTAGCGTGGAACGTGCCCTAGCTAGAAGGACCGGAGACCATAAGAAAGAGGCGTGGGCAGACTGGATGCAGTCACCAGAGGACAGGTTGCTGTTGCGCAGCCTGGGCCTATGTCCAGCAGTGGACTACGATAGGCTGAGTTGAATGAACCACAATCTTGGCTGAGTTAGTTCGTCATTGCGAAAAACAAATCCTGAAACAATCTGTTTTATATTCTTTGAAACTGGTGGGTTTGCAATAGCACTTATTATACTTGCTACACGTAAAAAAGAATACGCAACGAATTATTTAGTAATAAATGGCACTAATTACGCATTTCGCAACAACTACCCACCTACCAGTAATCATATAGGAATGCATATATCAAGTGCTCATTACTTCGTTCTACTTACCTTATTACTCCAATTAGGCTCCAACATTCATCTATCATCAATTATAGGGCCATTAACCTTGATTAGTTGCAAGTTTTATAAACCAATGGCCAATAACTCAGTTGTAGGACAATAAGTTACATTCTGATACCTTGAGAATATTAATTAATGTGATATCAATCTATGGTGAATGTGCTCCCGGATGTAAACTTGCTATCAAAATAAAAATTAGACTGTTGAATAATTATAACACCTTATACATCCGTCTGTTGATGTGGTTTTATTGCTCAGTTTACGTCAGATTAATCCGAAACAATCCAATATAAAATAACGATCCTTAAATATTAAGTGTTCGATTCAAGGTTATTCTCTTCTGTCATATAACAGATAGATCATGGCACAATCGGAGGTCATTTGTCATGTTGCCAATCATTGGCCGCGCCTGCGCCGGCCGAGCAGAGCCGCGCTCATGAGGGCGCAGCGTTTATATTACAAACGAAACAAACACTGTGTATATAAATAATGATAAAAAAGCTGAAGGTTGTTGATTAACCCGATAATATCGCGAGATTGCGGGCGGCGAGATTGTTTTATACTTAATCAGCTGTTGCGGTGTCAGGAAAGCCATAAAGCGGCGAATTGGCCGAGATGCGGGCGAAATGTGATAGAATTAATTCTCAAATTGCAGGTTCGCCGCTCTCAAAGCCGAGCCTGTTTTTTATTATTATTTGAGCTCGACCGTACTCTGTTATTTGGGCATCAATTTGAGGCGTATTGCACCTGCTAACCTCTTTAAATATTTATTATTGTGCGGACACACCGTCCACGAATTTGTGTGGATAATTTGAAAACTATTTTCGGTGTTGGGAAACATTCGACAAAGTTTTTCAATTATGTATGTAGAATATAACAGTTGTTTGTAAGTTGGTTGTGTTTATTGTCCAAGTTTGTTATACGGAAATATACAACACATAATAGTAGTAGTTTTGTAACTTTACCTAACTATTCGAACTCGCCCTCCTATGTCATATAAAAACATCGAGCAGTTTGATATTCTACATGTATTTTATGTCTATAAATATCAATTGGCATAATAATATCATTAGTGTGGCTTACATTATGCCCGCCCATACGTTTTGTATCGTTTTGGCTGTTCCCTACATCCGGTCGCATTTTGTTCAATTTTGGGGGACCGCAACGCGAATAAGGGGCAGGCCACATGGAAATGTTACTGTAATTGATGTTTTATTTTAAATACATCTGTCAATCATATTCGTTAAATGATTATAAACTTTACAGTTGTTATGTAAATTGAATAATTTGAAATTTGATGTATGTATTTTATTTAGCAGAAACCTACGTAAAGATCTTTACGTTTTATAAATGCGAGAAGTAATACAAAATAATTGAATCAGAACGTCGATTAACTTTATTTAAACGAAATGATTTTATTCGTAAATTCTTTATCCATTTTTGAAAACGTGATATTTTAATATGCATGTAATGTTTATAACAATACATTGGGTCTATCGAATCGTTGATTGCAGAGGACGCGGGACGCGGGTGGCGCGCACGCGAACCAAACGATCGAAATTCGATTACCGACGATTGACCAGAATCAACCGGAACAGTGCCGTGGATATCCACCGATAGTTCCGATACAGCACGCGTTCTCGATTACCAACCAAATCGATTCGAGCGGCACACACCGAGAGCCGTACACACACCATTACCGACACCCGTGCCGTGCACATTCCACTATTAAATAGAACGTTTTTGTTTAAATCCGAGACGAATCGGAAATTTGAATACTGTTGTTATTCCTCGGCTCGTCTTACTTACGGTTTTTATTGTGTTATATCATGCGACGGGAGTGCCGAATGTGTTTATTGATTCACGGCACATCTTCCGAGTTCTCTGAATTTCACACTATACTTTACAATTATGTTGGAGGTTTTCTTAATTGCCTATCAACATACTATGAGATTATTCCGTGTCTAATAACGACAATATGTAACATTGTGTCTTTGGAGAGTTGCTAGGTGTATTGTTCCATTTCCGTGTACATAGAAATCGTTGTTATTATTATTTTACAGATATATTTTATAACCGTGACTCAAAAGTGTAACAGAAGACATTAATAACAAAACATTGCACACAATCTACCCTTGCAGTACTGCTGACAAACGTTATACGTATTTTGTTATTGTTATGCTCAAATCGCTTTTTTCCAAATTGCGAGTGTTGCTTCACGGCGCGTTACAAAATCATAAAGTAAAATGAAATAATGTTTGTTGTGACAGCGCTTCCCGCATGACAAAACGGGCCCATTTATTTCAAATAACAATGTAGTAAATATAAGTTTAATGACCGTACACACGGTAGAAATTACCCTTGAAGATACATGCGTGTCTGTGTCGACTAGTCCTATAGCTTATGTCGGTGCGTCTCCATGTGTTTAAACTTATGTACTGCCATTATTTTCATATGACATTTACTGAATAAAATAGCTATTGCTTGTCATGTACTGATGTGAAAGCTTTCGAAGGAATGTTTAATAACAAAAGCTGCTATTCATAAATTTATCCTTAAAATAAATCATCTACAGGAAATAAATAAAAACAAAACATACATTTTGGGACTGCTACGAGGCTACGACATTCGTAGCACTGCTACGATTTCCGTGTTGCTTCTTATTCGTTTAATAGTAATTATGGGATAGCTTTACATCCACAGTTTCGCTGTCGTAGCATACCTTTATAAATGCAACACAATAACTCAAGTTCAAATATCAAAACCAAATACAACAAAACCGCAAGACGTTACCCGCATGGCGGTGCTCGCGTCGAGAAATTTGTCACGCTGTGAAATACGGAGCACAAAACGGAACGGAATTGAATTTATTTTGCCCCGATGCGGTATAACGATCTAATAAATCGGGAGGATGCGGCTGTAAGTCAGGGTTCACCGCAGCGCCGTAACTCAGGCGCGCAATGTGCCGCGAAATCAATAGAGCTGACAATACGACCCGCGGAAAAACTGCCACCATGTATTATTTGTAGCCACATTCAAGTCTTTTATGGAGCTGTCAAGTCTATGTAATCGAACTGAATTTAAAGCGAACAGGAGCCACGATTGTTTCCGTTATACACTTTATATGGTCGCTCTATGGGCTGTCCTATAAATATATTTTATCTGACATGAAGCCAAGCTTACAGTACTTAATAAACAGTAGTCTTAATCTGTAGAGCAGTCATTAAACACCAGTACGTAAGTACAGGGTGTATTTTGACATGAGCCAGTGTAAATTTCAGTTAGATTACAAGCTGTCAATACTGAGAGGCATTCGTACCGCGAATCGAATAAACTTAATGGAAACACGGCGTGCAATCAAACGGCAAGAACAAGCATAAATTTATTAACGATGCTGAAATATCACCACATAAATCGCTATCTCGCCTGTCAGTTTATCGACAATTATTCTTAATTGGATTATGAAAGCGCTGTGCGCTGTCGTCGTGGGTCTAGGGAACTAGCGACAAGCGGGTAGACAGTAATATATTTGACTTACACCGCTTGCTTGTGTTGGTACACGAGCAAGCGGTGTAAGTCAAATATTACTGTCTAAAGTCGACCACTATACCTAAGACCTAGGGAGCAGTGGTGACCAAGTCCTAACGGCTCCAACTTACAAGTTGTAGATCATCTTTGAACACAGGCAGGCGCTTTACTTTTTGTAAATATGTATTTGCATCTCCACTGCTCTCGAAACGGTAAAAGAAAATATCGAGAGGAAACCGGCATGTCCTAGAACCAAAAATTCTAAGACATGTGACATCTACCAACCCGCACTGGGCCTGCGTGTTGATTTCTACCCACTCTCTCACCGAGAGAAGGCCTGTATCCAGCAGTAGGAACAGTATAGGCTGATTATGAACGTTAACCACGATTTATAACAAAATTTCATCATAATCTGAATCCTATACAGAAATCCACATAGAAACAACTTTTTGTGAAATGTTAAAGTTTTATATTTGGAAAGACTGATTGATCCCAAGCAAATCAGCTGCCAATTGCCCTTTATTAGCACACTAGCTTCTGCCCGCAACTTCATCCGCGTCAAATTTTTGCTTCCCCAACCCTTCCCGTCGCATCGTATTGCCTGCCAGTTTTCAACAATTTTTCGTTGCTACTCCGCTCCTTTTGATTGTAGCGTGATTTTATATAGCCTATAACCTTCCTCAATAAACCGACTACTCAACATAAAAATATATTTTTTCAACCAGTACTGAGATTAGCGCGTTCAACCAAACAAACAAACAAACTCTTCAGCTTTATAATTAGTATTTTATATTTATTAGTATAGATAAATAACTTAGCAGAACTCACACAAGAATGTTAAACTACCTCATTCTATCGACTTATTAATCGGCTGTAACTAACAAACTTCACACATAAACATGCGTCTTAACCCTCGATCTGCCTCCTGAACATATTCCGCTGTCGCTGTTCCCTCGTGTCATGCGCAGTTTTCTTGAGCAGGCAGGCGCCTCGCCGATCTCGCGGAGACACGACGGGCGCGTCCCATTGGCGGAGGTGAAAGGGGCGGCCCTCTGCGCAAGCGCGACCGCCTCGTAGACACTCTTAAGACTAACACTGCATAGCAATTGACAGAAGACTCAATTGTGTACTCCTGGAAATGTGCTACAGTAACAAATAATTAGGTAATGTAGCCACAATATTCTCAAAATTTGTAACTGGTCGCAATTTCATAAATTATCATGTTGGAAACTCAAACTCTGACTTTACCAGAAAGAATGACATTTTTGAACAACTGCAGTAAGATTAGTAGGCGTTTATACCAAAAGTTTTAGTCTAAGAAAAAAGTCATAGTATGAGATTCATATATAAACAGCCTGCATGCGGTAAGAGAAATATTAAGGCTCTAGAAGAATTTCAAAAGGCCAAGACAAAAGCAAAGCGCGCCAAAGACCGTAAGCATTCCATTATCAAATAAATTTTCTTTCTTTTTAGGGTTCCGTTGCGAAATGGCAAAAAACGGAACCCTTATAGATTCGTCACGTCTGTCTGTCTGTCTGTTCGTGTATGTCACAGCCACTTTTCTCCCAAACTATAAGAGCTATGTTGTTGAAACTTGGTAAGTAGATGTATTCTGTGAACCGCATTAAGATTTTCACAATAAAATAGAAAAAATACAATAAATTTTGGGGTTCCCCATACTTAGAACTGAAACTCAAAAATTTTTTTTTCATCCAACCCATACGTGTGGGGTATCTTATGAATAGGTCTTCAAAAATGGTATTGAGGTTTCAAATATCATTTTTTTCAAAACTGAACAGTGTGCGCGAGAGACACTTCCAAAGTGGTAAAATGTGTCCCCCCCGTAACTTCTAAAATAAGAGAACGATAAAACTAAAAAAAATATATGATATACATAAGCATATAAACTTCCACCGAAAATTGGTTTGAACGAGATCCAGTAAGTAGTTTTTTTTAATACGTCATAAATCGTAAACCGCAATTTACGTTTAATTCAATCAACACATATATAAAAATTAAAAAAAAAAACATTTAATATCATAAAACTTTTCCACCAATCCTTATGCATAAACCGAGGATACCTACAGGTTTGTACGGAACACTCGGTGCGCGAGTCCGACTCGCACTTGGCCGGTTTTTTTCTTTCTATTCTTTTTTCTTTTTCTTTTTACACTTTTCTTTCAATTTTCTTTAATGTTTCTTCTTTTTAGGGTTCCGTTGCTAAATGGCAAGAGAATGATAAAACTAAAAACAATACATGATGTACATTACCATGTAAACTTCCACCGAAAATTGGTTTGAACGAGATCTAGTAAGTAGTTGTTTTTAATACGTCATAAATCGTAAACCGTAATTTACCTTTCATTCAATCAACTCAAATATAAAATTAAATATATATATATATATATATATATATATATATATATATATATATATATATATATATATATATATATATATAATTTTATATTTATATTTATATATATATATATATATTTCATAAACATAAAACTCATGCATAAACCGTGAATATCTACAGGTTTGTACGGAACCCTCGGTGCGCGAGTCCGACTCGCACTTGGCCAGTTTTTTTTCTTTCTATTGTTACGGGCTGGTATCAAAGCAATTGTTTCAAGTACACCTTCTGTGATCATCCATCTTATTTGCGACCCCTCGCCTCACTTATCCTACTTAGTTGCTAATCGTTATTCAATTGCATTCCGACTCATTTTACGATCTGATTAACTGCTTAACTGTCGTCACAGTAAACATTGGACATCTAGTGAGTTTGGGACCGTGTGAGAAGAATCAGCCTGTAGTAAAACGAATCTTAACTGCAAATTGCTAATTAACTAAATGAAAGAAACCTGTAATTAAAACATTACATTCATTACTAGTTCACGATTAAGTTTATTTATTAGTTAAATAAAGTTTATTGTTCAGTTTGGAGCGGCTTATTAAAGACAATAATGACTCATGATTCTGTGTTTTTGCTCTGTTCCTATCACTATTGTTTCATAACCTGCGGCCTTCAGATGCTTTGATGGCTTAATCTTTTGTGTCTGTTTGTAAATGGTGAAAAAACTAATTGCTTCATTATGATCGTCTATAATAAATTTTGACCAGGAAGACAGTTTTATGTTGGTAATAGTTAGTAGTTACATTTAGTTTATACGTTTGCATAATAAAAGCATGCATTTGCTAAAGGATTTGCTGTTTAACAGAAGGAAAACATATAGTGCCACTGTTGTTTTTTTTTTGCTATTTTTTATTTATTTAATTTCCGTTTTAATTAAAATGGTGAAACAAAAAACAGTACCACTGCTTACTTAATCTTAACCTTCAAGGGTCTTCCAATGCCAAGAAAAAATTTCTGCATATTTCAGCTGCCGTATACCTTAGGCTAGCGTTAGAAGATCAAGCCCCCCACGCTTTTTGTACAACAATATGTATTTTTCAATTGAGTACTCCAGTTTTATTTTCAATTTACTTAGCTAATTCGATTTTACCGGATTTTTTAGGGTTTTATTTCCTCAGTTGTGATTAGAGAAATTAAATATGGCGGTACGAAGTTCGCCGGGTCAGCTATTAGTATTATACTAGTGATCGCCCATTGGTCGAAATTCGACCGTACTTCATTTGAATAGAAGAAATACATTATTAAATGAAAAAAATAATATGGTTATATTTGACATTCAGTAACACTATAGACAAAAAAAAAAAAAAAAATTGTTGACGCTGTACTACTGTGGAGAGGGTTCGCTGGTGGGATGATGATGGCCAGGACTAGGACGTAGGTATAATGAGTAAAGAATACTGCTTCAGGACTCTCTTCTTTATTTTCTTAATATTTCTTAACTGCTGGATATGGAATGAATTATCACACTGCTCTGTTTTTGTAGAACCCTATTATTTTAAATCAATTATGACCGTTCAAAATGTCATAATTATAACCAGCCTATACAATCGTGAGGCATACAACCTCTACAGTTTGCACACGACACTAAGTTTTGTATGGGAAACCTACTAATGCCATACTTGACACTCCCCATAAAACCACAAAAATATTTCTTCTACATCCCAAGTAAATTCCTATCGTCGCTAATACAAATAATATTAAAGACAAATTCTCGATATAATCATAGATTATAAAAATGAAATAGGTTATATATCTATAAAATTAATTTAGTACCTATGGTTATACTTGACATTCAGTAAGACTGGACTACAGACACAAAATATTAAAGACAGATGTTCTCGATTGGACCACAAATTTGGACCATAAACAAAAGAATTTCTATGCATGTGTGTATTAAATACACGGTAATGAATAGTAGTGTGTGTAACGTGTTATTTATTGAAAATAATGTATTTTACGCATAATTAAAAAAAAAATATTAGCATTCGTCACTTCTTCTCTGTATAAACTATAAGTGTGCGAAATTTAATACTCCTCCGTCCGGCCAATTTTCGTAAAAAGGGATCCAAAGTTTTCGCTTCACGTATTAATATATAGATTTAATCAAGTTCTTGAAACATCGTTAGTAAGGTCCTTAGGACATGTCCTAGAACCAAAAATTTGAAGACATGTGACATCCACAAACCCGCACTGGGCCCGCGTGGTATATTACGGCCCACTCCCTGTCGCCGGGAGGAGGCCTGTGTCCCAGTAGTGGGAACAATATAGGCTGATTATGATAATCAAGCTCTTCTAAGTGAAGAGACAGTTGAGCTGACGAACGTACATCTAATTTTTATGACCCCTTTATAGTACTCACTTTTGTTGTATAAGGAACTTTTAGACCCAGTGGTTTGGCGTCATCTGCCAATCTTCTTCTTCATAGCGTATCGATGGCAAAGAGTTCAAACATCTCGAGGCCCAAAATATTGTTGTATGAAATCCGCTCACTAACGCAGTCATAAGATCATCAAATGCACATGTGATAGGCCATGTGGAGCAGCATGGAAGGTGGACCATTGTCTGCCGGAAGGTGCCACATACGCGCTGGAGATCTGAGCTGTCCGTGAACTTAGCTTCGGACGACTTGGGTTCGAAGTCGATTTAGAGAGGTCTATTTAGCCTCTCACATAGTACGATGGTTCGCCTGTCAGTGAATTTAAGATTTTCTTTCAGTACGTGAGTGTTTAAGAAATAATTTCACTTTTATGTAGTTATACGATCTACTCGAACCCCGTGCCGTTTTGTCGGGACCTTCAAAGATTCTAATAACATCCCAACTGGGTACAAAAAAATTACAAACAAACATAAATCTTAACACAAAAATTCACATACAAATCAAGTTTAGTGTTTTCACAAAAATCACGATTCACATACTACCTCCTTACTTATATCAAGTACCTACGGGGAAACAAAGGCTTATTTATGAAATTCTTCAGAGGATCGTACACAATTAATAGCGACATAATAAAACACGAGTCAAAGCCCGCCGGCAGGGACATAACATTAACAGACTAATGGGTTAAGATTATGATATTTACAGCTACATGCGACCGCCTTAAGCCGCGGTCCCACTAAGCGTTTACGCGCGCTCGCGCGGTAATAGAAACTTTTTACTAGCCGTGTGAGCCGGCGATATTGAATGTTGTGAGCCTTTTGTCTTGCTGACTTTATGTTCGATGTATGCTTTGCTCATCCCACGTCGTATGACTGTAAAAGTTGTCTTTGTTCTGCAGTTTTGTAGCTCTCTATTTATTTGAAGTCCATCGGATCTGCCGTAACAGGAATGTTTTGCTTTAACTTCTCTTTAACTCTTATACGATAAATTAAACAATGGTGTTATTTTTTGATAGTTCTGTACATATACCGTCAGTAACACCATAACCAGCATTTTCACTTTGTGGTGGTTATTTATTTATTAATTTTTAATTAAAGCTATTTTTTTTTAAATACAGGTTCCGAAGATTCCAAATGTAATCAAAGTGGAATAACACAGTTTACATAATTAATAATTCGTCTAAACAACGTAAACAATAAGATACCGTGAGACTAGTAGTTCTACTGAAAAGCCGTAGTATTATGGAGCAAGACCGCGCCTTATGCAAATGAGGCGGCGGCGGCCAAAGCGTTGCCTAAATATTAGTTTAATATTTGGAAGATTGTATCACGGCCGTACTAGAACAGCGTTGTAACTCGTTTTGTTGGTTACTACTCAGAAGTTTACGGGATTATAAATCGCTCAAATAGCCTGTAGGATTTAAATAGTTTGCCAAGTATCATTCTTGTTTCATGGGTTTTCTTCAAATGAATTGCACATACTATACATTTTGTTAAATTTCAGTAACGGTAAATTTTAAACAGACATTGGTGAAGAAGACAAGTGTATACTTTTAACAATATTGCAAGTACTTAATATTTTCAAACACACTTAAAGAAATTTTCTTAGTAATGAAATAGCAGAGGAAAACATTTGAAAATTATTATACTACACGTCAAATAAATAAAATCCGAGACCAATGAAACGATAAGTAATACGCACTAAAATAGATTCTTTAGTTTTCAAGTTACAACGCTTGGACGTCGTAATGAATAAATTATGTAAATAGTATGAGGCGGGTTCTCGCTTTCTTGTAAATGATTTGGCGTTTTGCGTCTAATGGTCGGCTGACCGACGGCCAGATCCACGCACCCGAATCTACATATTAGTGCCACAAATTATTTAATTGCTATTTATAACGTCGCTCTGTTTACACGCGAACTTGAATACATGCACCCAAGCATGACTGGATGAATCAACAACGGTAATAGGAACTAGAAAATATTGGCAGGCAACACAAGTAAAACTTATGACACAATGAAATATTTTCCATTGTCGACTGTGTGAATGAGCCTTCGGAAATTATTTGTTAAATTAATTGCAAGTTCAACATCAGACAATTTATCTACCTAATTGCAGTATGTTATTACTACACCTAGAGTGTTACAGAATAGTTTTAATTAAAAGATAATGATCATCATGATTTTGTAAACATTTTGCACGGCGAGTTCTTTATACGGGCACCATTATCAAAAAATTACGGCAATGAGTTTTTTATATTAATCCACTTTTTCCACATCGGTCTCGTGATTTTCGTCAAACAGGCCACGCGTAATGTTTCCATAATTTTGATGACGGAGTGATTGGTTATGGTCTCAAAACCGATACCATTAAGTTCGCATTCCGGCGGACGTTCGCGGAGAAAAAGAAAACGCCGCGGCTCGAGGTGCAAACAGGGCGGGCCGGTACTTTACTGCGCCACCTCGTTCCGAAAGTAGTGACAAATGGTGGCGGCATCTTTCATCTCCTTGCATTTTCAACATCGCCACGCTTAAATATCGACCCTAATGATCAGATATAAGGCAGGAAACCCCCCAACCAACAACAGTGATTAACGAAATGATAACGCAATAATGAAATTCGGAAATAATCGCAAATAGCTTTCGAGTGGCTCGAGGGCGGGCCGCGTCTACCTGAATTGAAAAGGCCATTGAAGTATTGCAAATAAATTAAATGTGTTTTTCTTCACAGAAGCGTTTCATTAATTTGTGAATTATTTAAATGGCTCCACGCGGCGCGTCGTCGCTCAAGCGTCCGACGTGGAAACGACTGTCATATAATGATAAATTCATAGCATTTCCAGTTATTACACAAGGACTTCGCGTAAGGTATGGTTAACGTGCTCACGAGCTCATGCATCATGCATGCCGCGGATATTTGCGAAATTCACATTGTACTATAATGTGTGTGCAATCCGGTGGCTATTGTCTAAGGCCGATTATTTAAATGGCGACGCATTAAATTGATAGTCCATCGTATACGATAATAGTCCCTAATACGAGATAATTACATAGAGGAAGCTCGCTGGCTCACAGTAGTCGATGAAGATATAATTCTTCGTTGAATTAATGAGGGCATCGTGCGTGATGCATCAGTTTGTTGTGGCGCATGTAGCACGGCGACACGGCGCGGCGTCGCGGCGACGTACGCGCGGCAATCACTCGGCACTCACATAAGTGGCGCGATTTGATAGCTCCGAGCATTCACAATTGCTTGCATGCAATGTGACTCCACTAATTGAATACACATTGTATCATTAAATTACTCGGTAGCACGTACACGGTCTGCGTTTAGTTTCCTTTCATAAGAACTTAATAAAGGACTACCTAGCCTACTAGATTGTTTCTTAATTACTATCGACGATTACTGACAGGTTATTAAATTTACTATTTATAGCTCACACCTTCTGTATTAGATGAAATAAAACAATAACTTACAGGTTTTTTAAATGGAATTTAAAGTTCTCCGTAGTGAATGCATAAGGTAGCCTCAATTGATGGGCAGGAGCAAATTAAATTCAGCCGTTCCCCTTTGTTTGCGAAAGTTGTGTGCTTTAGCAGCAACAGCTAACAGCTAATATCTACATATTTACCTCGACGTATTCTTGTTCGTTCGGCACATAAATTACTGTAGCCCGTAATTAAACTTGTGACACGTAACACGATGTTTTCAAACATTGAAGATATATTGCCTTAGTAGCCATATTTATTTACAAGTTGAGTGCATCAATTTGTAAATAAATATGGCTACTTAAAACATGCATGGAGTACGGTCACTAAAACAGATAAGTTACCAGGGCCCTCGGATATACTCGTAGTTGAAGTTTAGTAAGACACCGATGAATGTTCTCGAATAAAATAAAATTAAATCAACAATTCCCCGTTTGGTCCCCGGGTAGTTCCCCGTTTGGTCCCCGGGTAGCTCCCCGTTTGGTCCTCGGGTAGTAGAATAGAACCAACCCATCACAGTCCGTGGGTGTCGTAAAAGGCGACTAAGGTAGCTGCTGGAGGATTTCATTAGTTCCCTCACACCCAAGCTAAGGTTGCCGTGCCGAGAGCTGCATGGCTAGGGGGGAGCCTAGTTGCGAGCGTGCCTGTTGTCTAGGGATCGGGCGCCCCTAGGCACTAACCAGCCTTACCCCTACATGCGGGGCTCTATAGGGTGTCGACAGATTATATTCCCCTGTTTTTCGTGGGAACTCAATGAGCATAAATAATAATATAAAACTCGGAGGCGGCGGTGATGCTCGCCACACACCACGTCATTTGTTTCCACGGGGCGAAAAGCGAGCAGCGGAATATCGCTTAGCAACGCTGAATGTGCAGGGAGGTATAAAAGATAAGATGGATGAGGTGTGTTGTGTGACATGGTGAAGGATAAAAGGATTGATGTGCTATGTGTGAATGAGACGAAAAGAAAGGGAGTGGACACGACTAAACACGGATCTCTGACCGCTATCTGGTCTGGTGTTCAAGAGACACAAAGAGCCTGTCAGGGTGTGGGAGTTGTCCTCTCCGAGTGAATGATGAAATGTGTGAAAGATTATGTTTGTGTGAGTCCTAGGATTTTATGGCTGAGAGCGAAGGTGGGCCAAAACCCAATCTTGTTGCTGTGCGTCTATGCACCCGATATGGGAATCTCACCGTCTGAGAGGGATGTATTTTGGAATAACATAAGGGATCTAGTGAATGAATGTAGAGCAAACGAAAAGATTGTTATGCTAGGTGACTTTAATGGCTGGGTTGGTGTGAAGAGGAATGGGTACGAAAAAGTATTAGGTGCATTTGGGGATGACAGAGTGAATGAGAATGGGATGAGTTTGCTAGAGATATGTATAGAGAAGAATTTGTCAGTTATGAACACTATGTTTAATCATAAAAAAGTTCATAGGTATACGTGGGAAAGGCAAGACAGTAGAAGTAGAAGTATGATTGACTTTGTTTGTGGATGAAAGATTAAAGAGTAAAGTGACAGATACTAGAGCATATCGGGGTGTTAACGTAGGGACAGATCATTATCTGGTGATGTGTCGGATGGATGGTCTGTTCAGACATTGGCGACACCGAGTTCGAGTTCCTGTGACTGCACTTGAAAGAATAAAAGTAGAAAGACTACAAAATTTGAAAGTAAAAGAGGAATATAAGCGGGAATTGAAGGTGAAGACGGATAAAATATTTGATGATACGAATGATTATAGTATGGAGGAAGTATGGGATATAATGAAAAATAGTATGGTGCAAGTAGCCACAAAAGTATGTGGTGTAGCACGAAGAAAAAATGGTAGTAGAATGAGTGATTCTTGGGTAGATGGTGATGTTAAAGAGGTTGTGCGGAAGAAGAAAGAGGCCTGGCTTAATGTGCCTATAAGGCCCAAAATAGGATGAATTAGACAGCAAATGTGACGGATGGTTTGGAAAGAGTGAAAAGGAAATACTCTGAAATGAAAGTGAGAGTGAAAGAGATGGTAAAAATGAAAAAGGATGAAAGGCAAGAAAAGTATAACAGGAAGTTCTCTGATAACTTCAGGGCCAATGTTAAGCTGTTTTGGAAACAAGTAAGATTGGCTCGCGGAGTGACAGGAACATCGAGTATGAATGTTATAAGAGCAGAAGATGGAAGTTTACTAAATGAAGAATGTAAGGTCTTGGAACGCTGGAAGGGATACTTTGAAAGTTTATTCAGTTGTCAGGACAGTGTCAAGCAGTTAAGATGAAGGGGATGATTATAAATGTGAATAAGACGAAGGTCATGGTGTTTGAAAGAGAAGAGAACGTATCGGTGTGTGATGTGAAAATAAATGATAAGAGTGTGGAGCAAGTAAGTGAGTTCGTATATTCGGGGAGTTTGTTTACAAGGGATGGAAAGATTGATAAAGATGTGGAAAGAAGAGAGAATGAGGGAAATAAAGTAAATGGTGCTTTACATGCAATTGTGACCAACCAATTGATGTCCGATAAGGGTCGACTGGCTGTTTACAATGGTGTACTGGTGCCTACGCTTATGTATGGGAGTGAATGTTGGGTGTGGCAAAAGAAGCATGAAAGTAGAATAAATGCTGTGGAAATGCGTTCCTTGCGAAACATGTGTGGTGTGACTATGAATGATAGGCTGAGGAATGATGTGATAAGAGAACGGTGTGGTTTAAAAGAAGATGTAGTGACAAAAATTGAAAAAAGTATGCTTAGATGGTTTGGTCATGTTGAGAGGATGAATGAAGGACGACTCATAAAAGGTATTTGCAAGGCAGATGTGAGTGGAAACACCAGGAGGGGACGCCCTAGGAGGACATAAAGTGACCTTATTGGTGATGTTCTTCAGAAAGGTCAGGTGCGTAGTACTCGCAACCGGCGTGCGTGTATGACCAATTGTATGAACCTTAAAGAGGCAAAAGGAGTGTGTAGAGATCGTAGCAGGTGGCGTTCCGTGGTTTCTGCCTACCCCTATGGGAAAAGGCGTGATTGTATGTATGTATGTAAATCAACAATTTATTAATCAAATAAAATTTCAGTCGAAAACGTCTATCGGTTTCATACTAAATTTCAACTGTTTCGACAACCCTGGTTACCTATCTCTTTTGGTGACTATACTATAGCTAACTTAATCGATGTCAGGCTGGTGCAAACATTAAGTAAATACAGTTATTAGTTAGAAAATACGTTTTCCAATATGTTCTACTTAGATATTCTCACATGACAGCTACTGATCGGAATACGTAATGAAGAGAAAGTATAATAACGTGCAATAGGGCCCAATAGGGCCCTCATCTGTATCACGGATTGATATATTGACTCGTGATGAGAAGTGAATATCAATGTCAATCACAATATTTTATTGTATGAGAGTAATAGTTAATTAAAATGTCGTATATATCAATGATGAATTACATACAATCGCCGCTTCTGTTACGTTTGCTATCAGGGTATTGATGAAATATAAAAGGTTCTATTTCGTTGTGAATTTATGATCGTCAATACATAATAGAAAGTTTATAAATGGCTGCTACTTCTTTATCTTTTGGAGTCGATGGGTCACTTCCTGATTAAAAAAAAAGTTTCATCCCAATAGCTAGCCACGTTAATTGTGTCATCAGTGGTATACGTTAGGTCATCCGATATGCAGATGAACGTGCACACAGAACGCTCCAGCAAATGGCGATTGGTCTGATAAGAAGCACCACACTCTCACTGGATGTTGGATGGGTCGGCTATCCCCCACATCGACAAATTCTATCTGCAGCGGTCTACTTGGGTACGCAATCAATTGAGAGCTGTCCATAAAGGACACTAGATCACGCGCGGGAGAGAAATGTTCCTGGGGTACCGCAGCTAAGTACTTACTCTCTGTAATATTTCCGACTTTTCGTCTTTTTCACGTATGAGTTGCATGGAAAACCCTTGGGGAAAAACACACAAGCGTCAAGTAGACTAGAAAACAATAAAGTGGCATCGATTCAAAGAAGATACAGGATATATTTTTCTACTATAAGCCTACTTATATTATGAAGTTAAAGTTTGGGTGTTTGATACTCAAGTACGCAAAAACGGCGATTCGAATTTGGATTAAAGGCACACTAATAGTTTATAGGGTGGATTAAAATCTGGGGTATTGCCGTGCACCTAGCTTCTAACTTTTCATAAATGCCCATGTAGATGTATTTGAAATAAGAATATTTTGATTTGATTTTACTTTCCATTGTTTCCCGTGGCAAAATTTCCAACCCCCACACGGGTGAAGCCACTGGCAAAAGCTAGTAATTTATAAGGTTTAATGTTGTTGCTACAGGGGAATAGAAAAGTTGGGAATTCCAACTTTTCTATTCCCCTGTAGCAAAGTACATGAGTAGGTGTTTACGATGCCTATCTATGCTCAGTCACAGCAACCATTTATAATGTTTAAAAATCGCATCTCATCGTGCATAAGTAATGACAGGTTGGTTATCGCCGGCCGCAAGCATTTTATAACAACTCGTTTCCTCGGTGACTCTTAATTGCCGCTTACTGGGGATAATAAGCAGATATATACTCCATCTTTTACCTTCAAATGAATAGCAAGAAAATTAGTAACGATAAACAGTCTATTTAGCCACTTGTCCCGGTGATTTGTGGAATGGGCTGTTTTTCTTTGCGTTCAATGAAAAGTGTCCTTCCTTATAAGTCGTATTCTGTAGGTACCACAGAAGAATAGGCAATTTCAACGCGAGAGTAGAATTCTAATATGCCACTATTATAGAAGTCAAAAAGTTAAGTACCTATGTACCTTTTACCTTGTATCTTTTCCCAACTATTTTTGGGGTCGACTTCTAGTCTGCCTATATGGCCTCGACAACCCGGTAACTAGTTAAAACTCCTTGGTAACTCTGGATGTAAGACTATCGGGCTTGTGACGACCCGTATCGACTGTCAAAAATCCATGAATGACAGCCGGGACCAACGGCTTATAGTGATTTCCGTGGCGCGGAGGAGTAAAAATGGTCACCTAACCATGAACCGACGGTGGACAGCGTAGCTTAACCTGATCGATTGACCCGTGCGGTTGTCATTGCGTAGCTACGAAACCCTCTGACTTTAGTACGAATAATCCAAAAAAGAATAATCGTGAAAGTGGCACCGATCACTGAAAAGTTATACGGAATACGCTGTCATGTGATACGGAGGAATGAGGAAAATGTCGTACGGATAGTTGAACATGAATGTCGATGGCTATACGAGTCGGGAATGGCCTAAGAACCGATGGATGGACTGTGTGATCGATGATATGACTAAAAAGGGGGTGGCTACCAAAATGACAACTAATAGAATGGTATGAAACAAAAAGACAAATTGCGCGGACCCTAATAAATTGAGATAAGGGCAAGCTACTGAAGATGTTTGTAGGTATCTATACATTAATACGTGAACCGAAAACTTTGCATCCCTTTTTACGAAAATTGGGCGGACGGAGGAGTATGAAACACACTTATAGTTTATACAAAGAAGAAGTGACGAATGCTAATATTTTTTTAAACTATGCGTAAAAATACATTATTTCGAATAAATAACACGTTACACACACTACTATTCATTACCGTGTACTTAATACACACATGCATAGATATTCTTTTGTTTATGGTCCAAATCTGTGGTCCAATCGAGAACATCTGTCTTTAATATTTTGTGTCTATAGTCTTACTGAATGGCAAGTATAACCATAGGTAATAAATTAATTTTATAGATATATAACCTATTTCATTTTTAAAATCTATGATCATATCGAGAATATTTGTCTTTAATATTATTTGTATTAGCGACGATAGGAATTTAGTTTAGATTTCTAGGAAATATTTTTTGTGGTTTTATGGGGAGTGTCAAGTATGGCATTAGTAAGTTTTCCATACAAAACTTAGTGTCGTGTGTAAACTGTAGTGGTTGTATGCCTCACGATTGTACAGGCTGGTTATAATTATGATATTTTGAACTGTCCTAATTAATTAAAAATAATAGGGAAAATTCTATAAAAAGAGAGCAAATTTCTGTGAAAATTCATTCCATATCCAGCAGTTAAGAAGTATTAAGAAAATAAAGAAGAGACTCCTGAAGAAGTAGTTTTTACTCATTACACCTACGTCCTGGTCCTGGCCATCACCATCCCGCCAGCTAACCCTCTCCATAGTAGTACAGCGTCAACAATTTGTCTATAGAGTTACTGATTGTCAAATATAACCACATTTTTTTTTTTAAATATATTACTATATTTTATTTTTTCATTTAATAATGTATTTCTATTCAAATGAAGTACGGTCGAATTTCGACCAATGGGCGATCACTAGTATGAAATAGATAGGCAGTTTTCATTTTCAACTGCACTTTTAAGTTTCGCTTTTGCTTCAACGTCGGTGCAATTTTCATAAAACTCCACAACACGAGTGTCTACCAGCCCTGGATGTTCTCAAGTTACCTGCATTAGTTATTAAGCGGGCCCTTTGCAGTGTATCGCGCAATCTCGCCGGTAATTGCCGCTTTACCGGCGACGTCGAAATTTTAATTAGTTGGCGAAAATAAGCGAGCAGGCATGGCGGCTCATCCATCAAGGGATCAGTTGTTCAGGAACTTGTTTACACTGGACGTGCTCTAGTGTGGTCGTAGACTTGTAATTATGATGCCACTGATATCGGGGATCGATTTTAATTGAGCTTGTGATGGTTTATGCTAAGTTTTTTAAGGCTTTTAAAAATAAGAAGTATTTAGTCAAGTAATACTACTCATACTTTAATATCAGGTCGTCCAGACCAGCGGGGTAATTGCGTAACACACTATCAGTAGGAATCGCTTTCATTTTGACAGTTCAACAAGATCGACTGCGTTTTACGTTTCCGAGCAGACAAATTTTTCGAACACATAAAGCAATGTATTAGCAATAAGCATCATAATCAGATTAATAGTTTATTACGCAATTATGGTTCAGGTGTAGCGTTTTGAAAAATCCCTTTCTCTGCCTAATGATTTGTATTTCTCAAAAAAGGTTCAAAGTAAATAACCGTTACTCAGTCAGCAAACAGTTTCATATCTTTCTTAGATGGCGATACGTTTAAGAATGTAATTAGGTAGGTAATCATACTAAGAAATTGTCAACGTATATTTGAGACTGCCTAGACCCTGCGTAGGCACCGCGTCCTCAACGCGGTGCCTACGCAGGGTCTAGGCAGTCTTTAGAGTTTCTTACCAGAAGCTGCGCAGACGCTAAATAAACTGAACAGTTTGAAAGCTAACGCAACCTTATCAGAAAGATGAGGTATACTTGGAGTAGTCCCTTAGATAGTAAAATAGTACTCACAATTTTAAATAATTCACGTTTAGTGCGCGCACGTGTAAAGTACTTACACCGAAGAATATATGAAGTTCAATAAGAACTGGTTCCTGAGCTAATAAGTTCGCAGTTTCTATGACACCCTGGTAAAGTATCGACATTTGAATAAATATGCCACAGAGACCAATACCGATATTTATTTCTCTGCATGCCCCTAGGAGCAATAAAATCTTATGGACTCAGCGGCAGTACAAAAAGCCCCCTTTTGTGGATCTCGACTAAGGGCATCATTGGGACTGGCAAAACGGACTAGCTGGTACAGTTAAGGACTACTTAAAAGCGTATTTAAAACTACTACAGGGGCTGGATTTCACAAGGATCCGCGCAGGCTCGCGGGTCATTCTGCAAAGCACGGTTATATATGCGCAAGGCACCAATAAAATTTTCTAACCGCCACGAACATATTATTGCAGCATCCTAATTTATTGTATGAAGGTCGGTCTCTGTCAACGCACACACTTCACTCATGTGGTTATATCGTGCTTATTCTACGCAATAAACACAGGTTCCAGTTGAAAGTTAATCAAATACAAGCCGTTCTGTGTGAAACAGTCCTTCACCATGTATGGACATATACTCGATCCTACATTACAATAGTAATTGCTAACTAGGTACACGTTATAATACGACAAATATAAACCGAATGAATAAATTTTATAAGAATTGAGGTTGTTGCAAACGATTAGTTATCATATTTATTATAATAAACATTTACGTTTTTATATCAATTCGTTTTAATAGCGCTACAAAAATTGCAATTTACGGCAATCATTTTGGTATTTTTATTGCGCGTTGTATTGGGGTTGAGGTGGACTAAGTTTTATTTCAGTTTTGTATTGATTTGATCTGTTTTACTGATGATCAGGGCTACCAATACAACCAAATATTTGTTAACATCCCATTAATAAAGAAAAGAAATATCTTTAAGACTGCGTTTTTCTATTAGCCGTTCCGGATATTCTGTATGCAAAATAATAGATGTAAGCTAATTTTCACAAAGAAATATTATAGAATTTTTCATAACAAAAATAATATTTCAGTACATAATTATTTCCTTTGTTACATTAAATACTGTAATGGAATTTTTTATTTTTTTTATATAATTTATATGCAATAGCATTTATTTTAAGAAATAAGCTTACAAACAAGTAGTCTAGATTATGATTGGCTATATAATTTTAAAGTTAATCTTTACCCACTCAATCCCAGCTAACGAGTTTAAACTTAACTGCTTATTCTAGTCGGTACCTTCTAATGAATATGCGATATTTTAATTTAAAGGACCAGGCCACTCAGAAAGTTTTTTTTTTGTGTGAGAGACTGGCCGGTTATAAACTATTATAAAAATAATGATTATTTATAAGTAAAAATAGGTAAGTTCCAATTTCAAAATTTCCCTCCAAATTTTTTGCGAGTTAATTAAATTATCGGGTCTCATTGGAAAATGGACTTGTGCCGGGAACATTTTCGCGCTATGATTTTTTACGACTTCAAGTGTCGCCTGAAACCGGATGAATCATACGATAGACTTCAAATTGCATTCATGGATGAAAGCCCTTCCAAGGCAACTGTGTATTGTTGGTATAACGAATTCCAACGTGGTTGACTAACTTTGGGGGATGAAGAAAGAAGTGGTCGCCCTTTGACGGCTATTACGGAGGAAAACATGCTAGCAGTGCAAAATTTAATCCAAGACAATAGGCGAATTACATATCAGGAGATTCAACACATACTGTAGATTAGATCGGGAAGCTTTCACGAGATTCTACACGTGCATCTTCGCGTGAGGAGGATAGTTTCACGCTGGGTGCTACACAACCTCACCGATGCTCAGAAGCAGACCCGGGTGGAATGGTGCCGTGATATGATAATTAAATTAAGACATTATTACAGGTGATAAGTCCTGGATTTATCAATACGATCCAGTAACGAAGCGCCAGTCGACGGTTTGGGCGTTTCAAAACTTTTTTTACTTTTTATAAACGACCAAAAACTCTTTAAATCTGGCTTGCTTAAAGATTTAAAGAGTTTTTGGTCGTTTATAAAAAGTAAAAAAAGTAATACAGGCATACCAAATACGATGTTATATAATAATGATGTAGGTAACGGACCTGTGAATGTATGTAAATTATTCTCAAAGTTTTTTAGTTCTGTGTATGAGCCGGCAGGTAACAACGTTAGCAACGACAATACATATTCTGCGTCTTCGTTAAACAACGAAGTAAGTATATCCAATTTGTCTTTTTCTAAGGACAAGATAGCTAAATCACTTAAATGTCTGGACATAACTAAGGGCTTTGGACTTGACTGTATTCCTCCTTTCTTTTTAAAACACACAGCTGAATCAATAAGTGTGCCTTTATTTTATCTATTTAACCGGAGTCTGAGGGAAGGTACTGTGCCACAATCGTGGAAAATTGCAAATATTACGCCTGTGTACAAAGGTGGCGCAAAAAATGATGTTACCAACTATCGTCCAATATCATTATTGTCTACCATGTCAAAAGTCTTGGAACGATTAGTTCATAATGCAATTTATCCCATCTTACAAAATAATATCATCCCCGAACAGCATGGCTTTGTTAAAAATCGCTCCACAGTTAGTAATTTAGTTTTGTATTCGAACTTTTTGTTTGAAAATATGGACAATCAACTGCAAGTTGACGCAATCTACACGGAGTTCTGCAAGGCTTTTGACAAGGTGAAACACAACCATGCTTTTACAAAAAATCGAATTCCATGGTATCTATGGGAGTTTGCTTCGTTGGTTCTCGTCTTATGTAAAAAATAGAACTCAAAAGGTTGTGGTTAATGAATTCTCTTCAGATGTGATCAGCGTGACATCTGGTGTTCCGCAGGGGTCGATATTGGGTCCACTACTTTTTATCCTATTCATAAATGATATAAATACATGTTTTAAAAATTGTAGTTTCCTCCTATATGCTGACGATCTTAAAGTATTTAGTAAAATAAGAACCGTTGAAGAATGTGTTAAATTACAACAGGACCTTGATCGATTTTCTACCTATTGTTTGACCAATAAACTACATCTAAGTCTATCCAAATGTAAGTATATTACTTTTACCAAAAAAATTAATAACGTTCAATTCACATACTCACTCTGTAACACTCTACTGGATAAAGTTTCCCTAAATAAAGACTTGGGTGTACTCTTTGACTCAAAGTTACACTTTGATGAACACGTTGATCACATCACAGCCAAGGGTTTTCAACTATTCGGCTTTGTAAGGCGGACCTGTAACTCATTTAGGAAACCATCTACATTCTTATTACTGTACAAAGCACTTGTTACATCTCAACTGGAATATGCCACTTGTGTTTGGAACCCCATCTACAATAAATAAAGTGACCAATTGGAATCAGTGCAACGTAAATATCTTAGGTATCTTAACTATAAACTATTTAAGAAGTGGTCATCATATGATACTCTTATAGATAAATTTTCCCTGTCAACTCTTAAAACAAGGAGATCGTATCATGATCAATCGTTCCTATACAAGATTTGTCACAATAAATTTGATAGTAACAGTCTAATAAATCAAATTTACCTTCGCATTCCTAGTCGTTCCCAGAGCATTCGTGATACCTATTCTCACAGTCTTTTCGCGCCTAAGCGGTGCAGAACCAACGTAGGAGAACGAGCTCCTTTACGTCGTATATGAAAAGTTACAACGATAATTTTGCTGATATTGACTTATTTACATTATCACTCGCACAGTTTAAAAAATGTATTCATAAAAATCCTTTTTAAATAACACATAGCTTCAGTTCTTATCTTCTCACATCTAGTTTGACACAAGTTTATTTCACAAGGCTCAATAGTTAATCCATAATACACAATTTGTTTGCTAAGTTTGCTTGGACCTTGTTCAAACTGTTTTTTTTTTTTAAGTTTAATTAATATGTGGATAACGATGCTGGTTGCGTTATAACTTAAGTGTTTTGTCAATATCTGTACCTTAATATGAAGCATTATTGCGCAATTGTTTGTTATCCTGAAAAAAAAAAAAGAAAAAAAACGAATCAACGCATACCAAAGTGAACCGATCTAGAAGCGGGGGGAAGATTCGGATCGCGAGCTTTTTCAATTTGACTGGCTACTTGGTGTCAATCCCTTTACGGAACCAAAGAAGCATCAACGCCGAATGGTATACTACCAAATTGTTTAGCAGAAGCTTTCTCTGTTGTGAGCAATACGCTCCACCACGACAACCCGCCCACGTACACCGCGCTCAAAACGAGGGACTTCTTGGACAGCACGCTGGTCAAACTTCTGGGTCACCCTCCTTACAGCCCTGACCTAACACCGTGTGACTTCTTTTTATTCCCAAAAAATAAAAATCAGCTCAAAGGGATACAATTTTCGTCGCCGGAAGAAGCGCTGTCAGCGTTCGAGCAGGCTATAAACGTTGTGTCGACTGGAAAAAGTGTTTCGAAAACTGGTTCAGACGCATGAAACTTTGCATAGAGGCTAGTGGAGAGTAAGTTGAAAAGATTTAATAAAAAATATTTACCTATAGAACACTTCTTTTTATTTTCGCAAAACTTTCTGAGTGCCCCACGTATCTATGCCTAGCGAACAATGGACCTAGTTGTTGTTGCTGTTTTGTCTCCAAATACAAATGTATTTTTTCATATCTCTCATTTTTATAGTGTATATAACAAGGAATCATCATCTGCCTATACGTCTCCCAACTATGTTGGTGTCAGTTTCCTGTCTAACCGAATGCAGCTGAATTCTGTATTTTATATGGAGCGACTGCCTATTTGACCTCCACAACCCAGTTACTGGGTAATACGATACCCCTTGGTCTGGTTGTCTGACTTTCGATCTTCTGACGACCCGTAAAGAACTAATAACAGCCGGGACCAATAGCTTAAAGTGCTTACCGAGACGAGTAGGGATCTTGGTATGTAAAGGTGGTCTGCCATCCACGGATTAACCGCGGCTAGCGTGGCTTAACGTGATTAATCAACCTGTGGGACTGTTATACCTTAGCCATAAGCCCTAGTACTCTATTATATTATACTATTCAACCCCCTGGTTTTGTGTATTGGCTCTGATACGCGACGACCCACGCCCGACGCTTTACGCTGTTCGACCCACTTGAACAACATGAATTAGGTGGAAAGTGATAACACCTGCTTCACAAAAAATATCAATAGGTAGGTAGGTTTCTCGGTGGCTAGGGTTTATTCCCCAGGAGGTAGGAATGGTACAGTGGGCTACAAAGTTAAATCGTTGAAAATAAGATCTAAAAGTACGACGGTATTTCATTCAAGCTAAGAATCCATTTAGCTTTATTCGACTTTTTACACTCTCCGTGTAGGATTTCTAACCACTTGGCTGTATTTCGTTTTAAGTGAGAAACTGTCATCAGTTCAGCCTATCACAGTACACTGCTGAAGGTAGAAACTGTATTACCTGGTATTGCTTCTAATATTAAAGAAAGTTTGAATGTTTGTTACGGCTG
Organism: Aporophyla lueneburgensis; assembly: GCA_932294355.1. NCBI lineage: Eukaryota > Metazoa > Arthropoda > Insecta > Lepidoptera > Noctuidae > Aporophyla > Aporophyla lueneburgensis. The sequence continues at coordinate 10,637,552 of OW028739.1, forward strand.
CTCAGAGTAGGATCAAAATTAGCACATACATAGTTCATAACCTGTATTACCACATAGGATACTTTTATCTTGGAACTGTTCCCGTAGAAGAATTTCCGACCTACACGAGGCCTAAGCCGCAGGAAAAGCTAATTGATAAATATACTTTTTAAATTGCTTGTTCGTGTTGATGCAAGTGCACAAAAAATTCTCAACAGTGTTTTCATGACATTTTGAAACAACATAATTTACCTCTTTACTCACAGCAATAACATAAAACTGCAACGTTTTCGGTGCTTAAAAAATCATAGCGTGCTGCCAACTATCAAACACAATACAAAAAAAAATAATTTAATATCTTAATTTCCGTATGAAAATTAAAATATGTGTTTTTTATATCTATATCCTTAAATACATAAAATTATGTGAAAGTTAGTGAAAATGTAAGTTACTTGATGACACTTAAGTTTGTCAGCTTATACATTTTATAAATATTATTGTGTTTTCTAAATTGAACCTTAATCACTTAAGAAATGGGCACGCCGCAATTGCGGCGGTAAGTCCCCTCTTTGAGGAGTGGATAGAGAGGCGTCACGGCGTCCTCACCTTCCGCCTGACGCAGGTTCTCACCGGGCATGGGTGCTTCGGTGGGTTCCTGTTCAGGATAAAGCGGGAGGATACGTCCGGGTGTTTCCATTGCGAGGATCGTCTGGAGGACACGGTGAAGCATACGGTTGAGGTGTGCCCTGCCTGGGCGGGGCACCGCCGTGTCCTCGTGGAGGCGATCGGCGGCGGCGACCTCTCGCGTCCAGCCCTGGTGCGAGCCATGGTACGGAGCGAGAGGGAATGGGAAGCCGTCACCTCCTTCTGCGAAGCAGTAATGCTCGCGAAGGAGGAGGCGGGGCGCGTGAGGGAGTGGCAGTCTCTGCGCCCTCACGTCCCTAGCCGCCGCAGGAGGAGACGCCCCGGGCGTCGGGAGTCAATAGCGGGACTCCCGGCCACCGTAGGCGCGAGCTTGCGGGTGGCGAGCAATGGGTAGCTCGCCGCCCGGTAAGGACCAAGCTCAGGTCGACGGCGCGCAGTGTTAACTGATGGAACACGGGTGGGTTTTAGTCAGTAAAAGACTGACACGCCCTCCCGCTCCGCCCAGAGCGGGAGAAGTCATTTGATGATTTCCCATGCTAAAAAAAAAAAAATCACTTAAGAAAAGGCTGAACGGATATGGATAAAATTAAGGACTATGAATTGCACTGCTGGTCACATATCTATGTGTTCTGTTGTTTTGTTCTAGAATAAGAGGTTGTTTCTCCAGAATACCAATGAAACCAGGACAATACTAATCAAATCTAACTAGCTTGTACTGTACCACTAAAGGGCAAAGGTCTGCCTCTCCCTTTCCAAAGAATGCTGTATTTTGCTAGTGCTGGCCAGTCCTTTCGGTAAGAGTCAAGCTCGTCCGGCTATCTTCGTCTCTGCCTGCTGCGATGTGGTCGTGCGTTTAGTGGGACCCAATTGGGGGTTGTATTATCCCATCTAACAACCGGCAAACATGTCCGGCCCAGTCCATTTAAAATGAGCAGTTTTCTGGGTAACGTATGTGACCTTGATTTTGGCGCGCAGTGTTGTGTTCCTGATACGGTCTGAAAGTCAAACACCCAGGATACTGCGCTCCGTGGTTCGCTACCAAAGTTCGAGCTTGGACTCTGCTGAAGTGCCAAAGACCAAGTTTGAGCACCACATGTGAGAATGTGGAGAATACACATGTACATAATTTTCCGTTTGAGACATGTCGCAGATCTCCTTTCAGAAGATCTTTCATTGACCAATAGCTCCTCCAGGCGCTGTTGGTGCGTCGAGCATCTTCTTTGTCTTGTCGCATTTGAAAAGAGACTATTTGGCCCAGATAGATATAGTATTGGACATATGTGATCTCCTCACCCCCAATGTGTATTTTTTTTTTTATTGCTGTTTCTCATGAATTTGGTTTTTGCCATGTTCATCTTAAACCCAATCTTAAGGGTTGCTCTGGGCAATACTAATTTTTAAATAATAGGTCTTTACCTATGAAAATGCCGTGTTGTATGAAAAAAATTAAACGAATTTTTTTCATGTATTTTTTATTTGTATTAATCGAAATAATCACCCATGCAATCAATGCATCTTTGCCAACGCAGTGGCAGTTTATTGATGCCCTTCTTAAAAACATCAGCTGGACGGGAGGCAACAAATTCTTCAAAGGCATTTTGTACTGCCTCTCGGGTATTGAATTTTTTTCCCGCCAAGAAGTTATTCAAATTCTGGAAAAAGTAGTAAGTAGTCTGTAGGCGCAAGGTCTGGTGAGTAGGGTGGATGACGGAGAGCTTCCAACCCCAGTTCTTGCAACTTGGAGACCGTCTGCTGTGCAGTATGAGGTCGCGCGTTGTCGTGCAGGAGCAGCGGAGACGAGCGATTGACCAATGCTGGTTGGAGATGTGCCAGCTTCTCCATCATTGATTTCAGTTCTTCACAGTACACATCTGCAGTAATGCTCACCCCGTTTGGTAAGAAGCAGTGATGAATCACACCGGCGCTAGACCATCAAACAGTGACCATCACTTTTCTAGGGGTAAGTTTTCGTTTAGGGCATTGTTTAGGTGCTGAACCAGGATCCAACCAACTTGCTGAGCACTTGCGGTTATCAAACAGAATCCATTTTTCATCGCAGGTAACAATGCGGTTCAAAATTCCTTCATTTGTGTGTCTGTTGAGCAGTGCAAGGCACGTCTCGACGCGTACTTCGCGCTGGCGATCATTGAGTTCGTGGGACCCATTTGTCAAGCTTTTTTACCTTACCAATTTGACGCAAATGGACCAATATTGTTTTGACGCTAACGTCGAAAGCTGCTGCTAATTCAGCCGTAGTTTGTGTATCATCAGCTTCCACAATTGCCTTTAATTCGTCATTGTCAACCAAAGTCTTCGGACGACCGCGAGGTTCATTTTTCAGGTCGAAATTTCCAGAACGGAAGCGAGCAAACCAATAACAGGTGGTGCGTTGGTTTGTAGTGTTAGCTCCGTAAACGTCGTTGATGTTGCGTGCCGCTTGTGCCGCGTTGCTGCCACGACGGTACTCATATTCCATAATTACTCGAATTTTTAACGTATCCATGATGACGAAAAAGATTGAAATGCGATGAAAATGTAACACTAATCAATAAACAAATGACTACTTTTGGAAAAAGAATTTCATGTTTTTAAAATAAAAATTAATTTGAAATTAGAATTCTTAGACAAACAAAAAATATTTTGATTTGAAATGGCCATGTACTGCAGAACGGCAATTTCATAAGACCTAATATGTATTCTAAACCAGTGACCTTTCCAGAGTTTTTAGGACTTGACAAAACATAAAAATTTCTTTACAGTTCACGATTTTTTTTCTAAAATAATGATGAAAACCGCATCTGAATTCGCTACGAAATTTATAACAACACGGATAGATACACAGATACGAAAAACGACTTTAATTATAATATGAACAGTCGCCAAAAGAGATAAGTAACCAGGGTCGTCGGATATAGTTGAAATTTTGTAAGAAACCGATGGCCGTTTTCAAATAAAATTAACAGAAAACAAACAGTTAATTGATCAAATTAAATTTCATTCGCATACATCCATCCGTACTTATCTCTTTTGGTCATTGAATCCTATAGCTATAACATGATCTAGTAGATATAAGTATAAAAGTACCTAGTTCTGTTGGTGGCAGACGGGTTCTGTTAGCGAAAACTACCACTTAAAGATATGCAAATGCATGACGCACTTACCTCTAAACAAGCAACTGACGCGAACGTGTAATTTCCTCCGTGTTATCTATGAATATCTAATAAGATTCGTACTGTCTTAGCTGTACATTTTATGGGCAGTGGTTACCGTAGAAGCTGAGAAATGATTTTCTCCTTATCAAAAGGGTAATTGTCTGGACTAGCAAACCGAAAGATAAGTAATAAACTTAAAGGAAATTCTTTTCCAAGGCATTTTAAGTTTCAGTACTTTTTTTAAAGAACTTATTTTTCATTTTTCACCACGTGACGTTCGTCTAATGGTCGCAAAACGTAATGCTTATAGTATTGAATGCATAGCATATAGCATCAGAATGCTATTAAATTACAAATATAATTTGCTCTACAACAAATTGGTAGCCCTATCGGGAAGTATACTTAGTACTTGGGTTCAACTTCCCGATAGCGAAATCTATTTTTTCACATTAGAATATTACTATAGATTTGTGCCCGGGTATTATAGACAATAGAATATGGATAACATACGAGATTCAAAAGAGGCAAAATGGTGAACGTACATACACCTTTACATATTTTAAAGTGTTAGATATTTTAATAGCAATAAAATATGTATGTCAAATTAGTAGCAAAACAGTAGTCACTACTATTGCTGCTATAAATGCTCATAACATCGACCACATAACGTAACAAATAAATGCGTTCTTAAAAAGACATAAACCTCTAACGCTTGATATTCTCGTGGTAACGACCTTATAAACCGCGGTATAAACAAAAATTGTCGACGCAGGTATCAAAAACTTTAATTGGATGGTACAAAATCTAATCAAATTTTATTGGCGGGCAACACACAGCTAATCAAAAATAAACATAATTTCGTAATCACACCGAAGTAACATGTTTTATTCATTACTATAATTGTTTTAATGACGTGCCTCATACTAATTGAACTTGCGAAGTTAAACTAGCAAAAGCCGTAAAAAACACATTGATTGATAATTTAATTTGATTATAAAATTATATCTTAATCCTTCAACGTGTCGATATAGAAATATTGACATTTAATTTGGATGCGTTAGTAAATTTTATGTAAATTAAAAGTTAAAAATCATCATTAATGTTTAGTCCGAGCTGAATTAAGATTTCTATTTCGACAACAACAATGGTAGCAAAACAGACCGAGTTAATAAAAGAGGAAAGTCAAAAATATATAAATATTTAGTAGGTAAGTATTGTACTGTCAACAAGACCAAGTACGGGCAATTTACGCAAGAACTACATAAAAACATGTATATTATTTACATATGAATAATTTAATTAATGGTTCTTAACTTCTAATACCTGTTTACCATGTTAAAAAAGAATAACAAAAACAGGATAAACTTACCAATACATACCTACACACACACGTGTAAATATTATAATCTGCGGTTTTAAAAATAATTTCAACGAGGTAAAAGAAACTATGGTACCGGACGTATAGAATACCATTATGCCATTTCTTCCCATCGTGAGTATCGTAAAAGTCGACTAGGGACTTACTAGAGAGCGGTCAGCAGCGTTCTCTATGCATTTTATCACCATACTGTGATCACCAACCCGCCTGCTAAGCGTAGCGATTATGGCTAACCACCGCAAAAATAAACCGGTCAAAGTGGCGGCTCTTATGGAAGGCTTAAGTCCAGCAGTGGACGTCTTTCGGTTGAAATGCTGAAAAGAAACTAACGGTGTTCATGATATAAATTGGAGAATCTGTAGAACTTACTATTGTGTAGTTAGTACGAAGACGAGTGTGTTATTAAAAAGGCCTAGTATTATTTGTTTTTCATAATCAATTGAAACTGCCTCGTTGGTCTAGTGGTTGCAAGCCCTATAGCTAAGCATGAGGTTCTGGGTTCATGCAAAGTGATATTAGAAATTTCTTAGTAGCACCTCGGAGTCTTGATTTGTTCCCGATTGATGTCAATAGGCTCGCCCCCCATGGGACTTCCTAACCCTTTAGGGATTACAAGCGTGAAGACATGTTATGTTCCCTACTGAAACACACCTACTTGTGAACACGGGTATTCTTACAACCACTACAATGATCGGATCTTCTGTTACATGGGATTGATGATTATAACCAAATTGATATCACAGAATAATGAGTATCTTAGATACTTCCTTTGTAATATTGACTCGGTATTGTACAAGAAGCTACGCAATATGACCTATGGTACTTAGCGTAGTCGCTCACTATGGGCCTTATAAAAAAGCTGAAAGTCATCCAAAATGCCAGGGAGAGAGCTATACCTGGAGTTTCACAACGCGATCGCAACAGAAATGAAGAGATCCGTAGGAGAACCAAGGTAACTGACATAGTCTGATGAATTACCAGTCTTTAGTGATAGCAGTCAGGCCACATTGCTCGAAGAACAGGTGGCCGATGGGATGGAAAGGTTCTGGTGGACCGTAACTACGTACGCCTACTTACCTCAATATGTGGAGTTGGAAGGGCTCTCACAAGGTGAACCGATGACCTGGTGTAGACCGCAGAAATCCGCTGGATGCGAGAAGCACAGAACCGGTCGAAGTGACGGTGCTTGGGGGATGTCCAGAACTGGACGTTTTTTGGCTGAAATGATGACGATGAATATCGAGTAAACCGGTAAGCATATCAGGTATTTGCTACTTTTCTACACTTGCGAACTATAATATCTTTTACGCCGAAAGCTATTCTCCGCTGAGATGGGTCGCCATGGCCAAAATTGTTTTAGAAGACTATTGTTAACTGTAATATCGAGCACCACCCAAAGTAAAGTTCCTACCGTAGTGTTAGCGACATTAATTATTTATTAATGGTTCCTTTGAAGATCAAGACTACTGTCTCTACTAAATTATCTTCTGTTGCTCTTTTATTCATGCAAATCTTTTAGTTAGAATCAAGCCTGGCCCCCAATTTACGATAGCATCTTTGCTTACCAATACAAAGAAAACTTTTATCAAAACCATTCGAGTATAAAATACTGCTATACCTACAGTGTAATATTGTTTTTTTTATTACTTACTAGCTTCTGCCCGCGACTTCGTCCGCGTCAAAGTTTTGCTACCGTAACCCTCCCTTCCCGTCGCATCGAATTGCCTGCCAGTTTTCGTCCATTTTTCATTGCTGCTCCGCTCCTTTTGATTGTAGCGTGATGTTATATAACCTTTAGCCTTCCTCAATAAATAGGCTACTCAACTCAAAAAGATTTTTTCAATTCGGACCAGTAGTTTCAGAGCTTATTCAATACAAACAAACAATCAAATCTTTCCTCTTTATAGTCGAATGGGATAAAAAAAAGTATCCTATGTCCGTTTCCTGGTTCTAAGCTACGTCCCCACCAATTTTCAGCCAAATCGGTTCAGCCGTTCTTGAGTTATAAATAGTGTAACTAACACAACTTTCTTTTATATACATATACTAGCTTCTGCCCGCGACTTCGTCCGCGTCAAATTTTTGCTCCCCTTACCCTTCCCGTCGCATCGATTTGCCTGCTAGTTTTCGTCCATTTTCGCTCCTTGAGTTATAGTGAGTCAACCTTAAAAGATAGACATATGCTCTTGGGACTTTTTTTTTGAACTTTTTAAAAATAACAATCCCGTCATACATGATTTTTGCGTTACTTTAACCGTTTACGCAGCGCACGCAACGGAAACTCTCAGAAGGAATAAATTTTCCCCGTTTTTGCAACATTTTTCATTACTGTTCCGCTCCTCTGAGGTGTAGCGTGATGTTATATAGCCTATAGCCTCCCTCGATAAATAGGCTACCTAACACAAAAATAATTTTTCAATTCGGACCGGATTCGATTCGGAGATTAGCGCGTTCAATCAAACAAACAAACTCTTCAGCTTTATAATATTAGTATAGATAATTAGTTGACCCAGCGAACTTCGTATCGCCTCAGATTCAATAAATGTTGTTATAAACGTACCAAGTTTGACAACCTGGTACGCGGTGGTGATCTGGTAAGCGTTTTCTAGCTGACACTCATATGTTAGGTTAGCTCCTACCCAGTTATGATGACCTGGTACTTCGAAGGCATAAAGCGTTTTCTAGCTGACACTCCTTTGTTTGGTAAGCTCCTGTCAAGTTATGATAACCTGGTACTTCGAAGGCAACGTTTTTGTCATAGTACCACGTTTTATAGTGACTTGTATTCTCTTTGACGTTTTATGTGACGTCTCACGGGAACGCGGTCGTAAAAAGGGGAAAAAAAAAAAAAAAAAAAAACGGGATAAAAAGTATCCTATGTCCTTCTCCTGGCTCTAAACTACCTCCCTGCCAATTTTCAGCTAAATCGGTTCAGCCGTTCTTGAGTTATAAGTGAAGTAACTAACACGACTTTCTTTTATATATATAGATATAGATTGTGCTAGACTATCACAAGTTAATGTGCCACTACCGTGTGGTACCGGACGTAAAGAATAAGACCAACCCATTTCTTCCCGTGGGTGTCGTGAAAGGCGACTAAGGGACTTACTAGAGAATGGGCAGCAGCGTTCTCTATGCATTTTACCACCATACTGCGATCGCCAACCCGCCTGCCAAGCGTGGCGATTATGGCAAAGTCCCACAAATTGATGGAGGCCTAAGTCCAGCAGTGGACGTCTTATGGCTGAAATGATGATGATGATGATGAATGTGCCACTGCTAGCTATGTGAATATTTTATCATTGTCAATTTATAAGACGTGGATTATCGAGTATCGTTTAACTCCTTCAGTTCTGAGTTGAACTGGTCCACTAATCTGTGTGGCTCTTTCCTCAAAAGTCAATTTTCAGACATCAGTCTACATCGTCTTCACATGATCTGACCAAGATTATTTCTTAACTTTAAAGAGACTGTGACCACTGAGTTTGGTTCGACCATTATTTTCAACGGGTTTGTGAAATTCTATTGAACAAAAAAAACATGTATCGTTAAAAGTTTGTATTGTAATATTAACGTTAGTAAATTAACTTATAAACTGAACGAGCAAATTAAAATGTACCTACAAGGGACCACCACACGGACTTACTAGAAAATCAAGTAATCACAGAGAAATCGGAGTACAAAAATGAAAAGAATCCTCCTTTTTTTAATCGGTTAAAAGTCCTAATAGCCTGAATATATTAAGTGTATTGAAAGAACATAGGCAATTTTCGGCTTTTAACAGCTACACGAGGGGCTATCATAGATATACGGTCTGCTGCTCGTCTACGGCCAAAGAAACTTAGCCTGACAAATTGTATGATATGTATTGAAGGTTCTGAAAATGTCAGAAGTTGCTCAAATTGCAAGTGCTAGAGGTTGTGATTAGCGTGGCTGGTTGTCATACGTTTTTACTTGATTCGTATCGACATATAATCATATCATTAATAATGAGATGCGCTACAAAGTCATGCCATGATGAGCGGTTGTCAGGTCGGTAATCAATTAAACTATCAATTCATCAGTTTTGTGTTCTTGAAGATCGAATTCAATTAAATGAATGTGTTGTGTGCGAGTGACTTTGATGACTAACGACTGCCGCTTTAAATATTGATTGGCAGGGAGACGGCTTTGTGTTCAAAGCGCGCTTTTGATTCATCAATCTCATCAAAACAATGGAATTAAATAATTACACTAGCGTAACAAATCGTGACCGCGTGCCGCCAATAAAAACTTGAGTACAGTGCGATTATCCGATTACACACATAACAGTCTAATAACAAGGTGGTGTCTGAAACAGGACCATTTAACAATATTGTCTCTGACCAATCGGCGCGTGGTGCGAGTGCGGGCGCGCGGCGGCGTCACGCACCGCGCGAGCGTGTCACTGCGCACATTTGCCGCGTGTTATTGCCGCCTCGCACGACTTCGCCGTCATTTGTACGAGCGTAAAGAAGGCGCTCGTTTATCGAGAGAGCCACGAACAAAAGCGCTTACGCCTCGTCTTAATTAATATGATTAATGAACCGAGGCCGCGGCGCGTTTTTGAACTCGCGTTACTGTTGTAATCGAGAAATAAATTAATTTTATTAGTAGTCCTTCCTAATAGAATACGAGCGTCGAGGGCCGCGTCGCTCCCAAACGACTCTGACGATACCATGTTTTCCCGGTTCGTTACGTTTCTCTAATTTAAAAATTGGGCGTTAAAACTCACCGATTATAATTTAAATTTATGACATTATGCATATAAAGGTATATGAAAAGGAAATTGTGACGCGTTATAGTGGGGCATCACTAACAAGGCACATATCCGAACACACCTTAATGACTTTAACTATAATTTCATTTCATTAAAATTATTTTATCAAACTACTACTTACCCACCATCTCTTAGTTTCATTAATATTAACATAATTTTATTGCTCGCGTCCGCGTCAAAGCACTAATTTATTACAGCTATGAATCTGCGTCACTTCTATGTATGCGTAACACCGATACCTCTAGCTACACACATTAGTGGTAAAATAATTTGAAACTATTAGAGGAATTCGCAGTAAAACAAATAGTATTCGCGCAGACGTGTTACCCTTTCAAAACATAGGTATCTATTTATTTTCCCATGTTTCTAAGCTAACGCGGTGTCGTTAAGTCTGCGACGGACTTCGTGCTTTGTGCGGTGGTGTTAGGGTGTAACATCGGGAGAGCGTGTGAGGCGGCGCGCTCGCGCCTCGGGCCGAGATCGTGGCGGAGATAATTAGAGGCCGCGGCTCTGTGGGAGCCATAAAAACGGCAAATTGACCGGCGGGATAACCAGAAAGGCACAATGTGTTAGATAATAATTTCCAAATTACAGGTTATGTTGGTTCGCGAGCGAGACTCGGCCGGCTCTTTTTTCTCGGACGCCGACTGAGGTGCTAAGGGCAGGCTAATTATTATTTGGGTATCAGAGCGAAGATTTTAGTGCAGCTGCTACCTGTATAAATATTTATTATTAAAAAAGATCAAACGCCAATTTCGATGGAATCCAATTTTTATCAGCCAATTAATGTAGCTACAAATAACTTATCAATATCATACCTTTATAGTCATACGTTGCCTTCGTTCGACAAGGAATATAAAGTCAAATGATAACCATTACCAGCAAAAAGTGAAAATACCTACATGAATCAAGAAACTTACACACACTTACATAAATATTACCACGTTAAAAAAAAAATGTATGTGCATTGTGCACCGTACTAGACTAACGTTTGTTAGCCTTCCCTTAGTAAAATGACACAATGTCACAACATGTAAATTCCACTAACTTCTAATGCAAAGCAACTGATTATAACAAGCTAACAAAAGATCTTAGGCAGCACGAAAATGGCCCATCATCCGTGTAGAACCCAAGCAATTGAATCAATAGACAAGCAGACGCTACATTCCGATATAATATGGAGATGGTCCCCAATTCCTAAGAGCTCGTAAGACAATCGATGGCAGGACAGGAGCGCGGGGCGCTGGGCGACGAGCGCCGCCATTGGCGCCCGGGCGCTCCGCCCCACGCCTCCGACGACTCCTAGATTAATGTTTTGTTAAAGGGAACATTATCTCCTAAGATGTGATGAAATATGCGAGCTGCAGCATCCGACACGCTAATGCGGGTAATGCCGCTCGTGAATCCATCCTTGTTTGTAGTGAACGAATGTACTCACTGTTACTTTAAAGTTTCTTTAGTTAAGTTTCAGATTAACTTGGGAAGTTGGGATGTTTTGTGGAAAAGGCTGTTCCTTGGTTTTACGTTGAGATTAAGTGCACCTTTTGGTGTTTATTTAATTTTTTCCTGTTTAGATCAGGCACCTAGATCATATCTAAATTGATGTTTTCTTATTCTGTTCTGATGACCTGATTGGATAGAATTTTTAACATGATTTCTAGATTAAAAGTAATAAATAACGAACAAACTGAGCTACCTACCTATAAGTAAGTAATTAGGTACTGAGGACACAAAGCTTTAAAAAACTTTTAAAAATGTGGAATCTTAGTAGCCACTATTTAGCTTCCATTTTGTAAAAGCTGTTTTAAATCTTGAGACTAATTAATTTAAATAATATTCAGTTTCAAGTCACGACTCTCAAATTGTAATATTCTATGAAAAGAGATGCAATTTCTTATCATCGAATAAAAAGTATTAAAATAAATTAAAAACTCCTCTTAATTAAATTTAAATTCCTAGTTAAAATTGAAAAAAAAAATATGAGGATGCCATGCCAACTTTCATTTTTGTTTTTATTTTCTATTTCCAATTGGCCTCAAATTCAGTTTTATTAATTCAACAAAAAATATTAATTCCATAATAAATTAAAGAATCTTTGCATAGAAAATTTAATTAGTCTGAATGTTACTTCCTATTTCTATCTACTCCTATTTTTATAAGTTACCGTAGACACTGAAAATCGTAACAGATTTTTAAGCACATAAAGGAAAACCTGTTATGGTTCGTTACGTTTTTGCTGCACATAACTTTTTTATTAAAACACTTACACAATAATACTGCAATGGCTGAAAGGAAACAGCGGATAGGTAACGATGCAGACAAGCTAACATGGATATCGTCCAGCACGTCAGTCTGTGGACCAGAACCTGTCGTACCCTTACCCTTCAACTAGCTGGCGGGGGCTACAGGATTTTACCGACACACAAGTGGAGAGTTGGTGGATCTCGAGACCAGTCTGCAGGCAGTCCAGGGAAGCTATGCCAGTCAGAAATAGCATGCTTACCAGGCGCTTATTACGCCTGGACAAGAACGGCTCTCAACCATCTCGGGGCACTGCTCACTAAATAACCACTTACACATAATAGGCATTACAGACAGTCCCCTACACCAGTCCTTTTTGAATGGCAGATATCATACAAACTAGAAAAAATACTCTCCGGTCACCCAGATTTTTGCAGAAGTTCTAAACAGAGCAGGAGAGTTAATCAACTTCTTAGTTTTCTGGACTGGAGGGCTGATAGGAATAACCACCGACGCCACCCGCGCCATGGTCCGCGAACAATGGTCCATATGAAGGACTAAGTGCAGAAACCAAACCCTCAAACATAGAACATTAATAGAACACTTACTTAAAACACGAACTACATTTTCTTGTGTTTAATGTTGCCTTTTAATATTTTTTACAATAAAAATAAACAAAGGAGACTATTTTTTTAAAGGCTGGTTTAATAATAGTCAAAACGTAAATGTAATCAAACTAATTTAGGAACCTAAATTATCCCTCCATTACAGAAAAACATTGCACGAAAAGCCTATCTAAGACTTTCCTTGTCCTTGCAATTTTAACCTGAGAGTCTAGACAAATTGACATTTTATTAGGAATAACAGTGATGGTAATGTCAAAAATTAATTGGGTTGACATACCGAAAAGCTAATATCAATCCTGTAGAAAGTTTTATAGAAATACGAAAGCGATTGCCACTTGTTTATAATTGCCCTGTGGAGAATTTTCCACCGACGTTTCTGCCTTGGATATCATCAAACAGTAAAAATATTTTCAGGTAGGCTTTTGAGTTATGAACGCGAAAAACGACATGAAGGGTGAACCAGCCAGGGTCACGAGATTCATTCGAAAGAGTTACCGTGGTCCTGGCATATGGGCAACTGAAGGAACACGGGTGGGTTTTAGTCAGTAAAAGTCTGACACTCCCTCCCGCTCCGCCCAGAGCGGGAGAAGTCATTTCATGATTTCCCATCCAAAAAAAAAATGTCTTAGAACCAAAAATTCGAAGACTAGTGACATCTACCAACCCGCGCCCACGTGGTAGATTTTTGCCCACTCCCTCTCACCGAGGGGAGGCCTGTGTCCCAGCAGTGGGAACATTATAGGCTGCTGATGAAGGAAAATTAATTATTTCAGTTGCTAAGCAATCATTCGTGTATCTACCGTTAGTGCTAGTTAACAGATAACTGTTTAAGAATATGTGCTTATTTTAGCTAATAAAAATAATATGAGTAGGTATAAGGGTTTGGGGGACTTTTTATAAATTTAGCCGTCTGGGTTTCCGAGACTTTCATGTCTGGATTCAAGACACTGGCCACCATAGTTTACAGTTCCAAAATATTTTTTTTTTTTTTACTTCGACTCTGAGCAAAACTGCACGTAGCTATTCCGGAAGAATAGTAAAAAAGAGTTTTAACGTTACAGACAGAAAATATCCATTGTAACTTAACGGCAGATTTATCTTCAATACACGACGGACGCGACAAGTCTTTACAAAGTTAAAAAATGGCGAAGAAAATTACCCGAAATTCTTGCAAAAAAATCAAGAGCTACACTGAGAAAAATGTCATTTTGGCATAATCTTAAAATATCGTGACGTTGGTTTAAAATAGATGCGTTGTCTTATAATATGTTGATAATAAGTAAATATTACGCTAGAACTGAAATGTGTTAAGATGGAATCGAATTTTTTGGGTAAATAATGCAATATTATGATACTTGTCATCGTAAAAATTTGTAATTATGAAATAACATTGTCTTCTTCAAATAATAACACAATGTAATAGAAAATGGTCCACTGTCCCATAAATTAGTATGATAATTATAAATAAGATTCTAATTAAAAAACACAATGACAGTCACCGTAATATAAATAGATTTCATAGTTTAATATGAAGAAGTATCTCTAAAAATACGATGACCTCCCCCTAATGTACTATATTAAATTATAATGCTTTAAACTTATATTTTTAAAGTAAGCATCATTTTTTAATATTACAGTCATATTATTTTATGTGAATCCTATGATAATACGATTAAATAATCTCATATTTTTAGAGTAAGCATCAAAGTTCAATAATATAGTCATATTATTTTATGTGTATCCTACTAAATTATTATTACAGAGACCCATTTATGAGTAGCATTTGAATGATGTCCTACAAATTTAAGGTGACGGCATTATATAATGAGGTCTCCCTCTCTCACTTCATTCCGCCGCCGCGCCATTTCGGTCGGCCATTTGTATTTCACCGCTACAGCCGGCAAGTCACGACTCACGACTCGTTTAATTAATAGCAATAACAATTCCATTAGTGCCAGTGAACGTGTTTGATCAGTGCAAAAATGGATATGGCTACGCGTGATCTTTTGAAGAAGTGGAATTTGGAACGCTACATCGATCGTTTTGAAAGTAAGTTGACAAACCTACCTAGTAAGTTGCTAGCATGAGCTCACACATTACATTCACACATTCTAATTTCTAGCAAGAATAGGGTCAGAGTGTCGTCTTAGAGGCACTATGAAAATATACTTAAAAAAATTTCGCGACCAATTTCAAGGTCACAGTTCTAACATAACCTTACCTATGGATCCCTTCGACATCGTTTTTACGACAAACGGTTGGTCGGAGACAAAAAACACCCAGACACTTTTAGCCTTTCTAGGTGTTACATACTATAGAATCGAGAAAATAAACGATTTGCGAAAATAACACTTTTTTGGCCGCTGTACACTCCAACCAAGAATAGTCTTGTCGTATGGTACCTACCCACCTACCTAGATATACGTTCATATTTATATTATACACTAGATTCGATGTGCAACTGCAACCCAAAAAAAAACAAATAGGTAGAGTGCGTCTAAACTAAAATGACGCGCCCCACTACCGCATTTACCGTAGTGTACGTATACAAATTTAAGTAGTGGGGCGCGTCATTTCAGCTTAGACGAGCTCTACCAACCTACATTTTATAAAGTCGATGCGACGTAGTGCATTTCACAGCTGCAATCAGGGCGCTGTTAAATTTACCTTTTTTTTCAGCTGAAAGAATTGATATCGCAACAATACAGATGCTTAGTAAACAAGACATACATAGTATGTTCCCTCAAATAGGGGACAGACTCCGGTTTGAAGCAGCTCTGGCCATGTTAAAAAGCGACCAACCAAAAGATATGGTTTGTTTTCATGTTAAATTGTATTTCAAAAAAGTAAATTTTGTTTTAAACTTTTTGCTTACACATGCCCTGCGTCGCTTAAATGCACATTCTCCTACTTGCATGTAGGTAGGTAGGTACCTACTTATTAACTTTTATTATTTTAAAGTCTTCTTAAGATACCTAACAATTTAACCGGTGCAGTATTTATTTAAAAAGTGGAATAAAATCATAACTTTTCATCAGTCTTGTTAGTTTACCAACTAAGTACATTATTATTACCTTTTTAAATTTCTTGTTAAATTTCAGGATAACTCCTACAATTCATCACTCTTTGAAGAGGTCCTGAGGAATGACTTGTTAACTAGTCTACCTTGTAACTTAGAGCCTCTGCCACCGTGTGAAGGACTGCAAAGCTCAATCCTCAACCAAGACTGCGAAGCAGGACTTAACCAGGAAAATTTGGTAAGTTCTGCAAAATTGTAGAAAAGTACTCGTACTTACTGTTTTTTGGTTCAAGAGCAATATGTATTAATTTGTAATTACATCCATACTAATATTATAAATGCGAAAGTAAGTTTGTCTGTCTATCTGTCGGCTGGGGCAGGACCTTTTCACATTTTCATACCTAAGACACTGAACCGATGCAAAATTTGGTATAGACATTCTTTGAGACCAGGATCAGTCCTGATCTTGATCGATTAGTTTTTATCAGGGCCGGATCAAGGGACGAGGGCAGGACCGTTCACACCTGCAATGCTGAACCGATTACTAGTAAAAAAATATAACACTTCCCTTGAGTTATCTCCGGCTAGGGCTAGCTATAGCCTGTTAGTTAACGGTCGCACTCGGACACATTTAGTGATTATTTCAACGATTATTGAGGTTAATTGACCGTACATACTCATATTATCACACCTTTTTGTTACATGTACTATTATAACATTGTCTCAAAGTAAATATTATTTTAGGATGGTGACATACTGGTGATACCACTGGACTCGTCGTCGTCAGTGGGTGAAGCAGTTAGACAAGAGTCCACCGGGAGCAATTTAGTAAGTTATTGCCTATTATCCTGTACTTTTGATAAGGAATTTAAATTGACATTCAATATTGTTAACCCCCGGCGTAAACAGATAAGTTTAACGTCTGTACCTGTCCTGTCCTGTATGTGTGTACGGACGGCCGTTTAGGAGCTATACTATATGTCACAAAGATCAGTAATATATTTGGAGTTGGTGACAGCTATAACTAACAACTAAATGCATGATGCCTAGACTGGCACCGACTCCAACTGATCATTATACTGAATGGAAGGTAGGTATTGAACCTGTATTTTCAACATTTTAGTGACATTTTTTTTTAACTTTTACCTTGCATATTTAGTTTGTAATGCCATACTTATACTATTTGTGTTTCAGGTGAATACCATACTGAATTCATCAGTCGAGGGAAAACAAATAATAGCAATTGGGCAGAAAACGGGCACCTTACCCTCAAACGTGCGTGGGCGTTTATGCAAGCTGCTTATGGAGAAGCTCATTACGGCCGAAAACCCGGTACTTCTGACAGATTCGCAGCTGCTTGCTCTATCCTACGACATTGGCAGATTATTTAAAGAGGAGTCACCACCCCTATACTACGCGCCGTACCTGCCGGCTGATGCTTACCAGGCTAAGCGCAATATCTCTGGCTGGTTAGTCACCGCCAGAAGGGCTCGACGGCAGCATTTAGTTTCGTTGGGCCTTATTGAAAAGCCCAAGTCACGTTCTCGCTCCAAGTCCAGTCCTAGGCTAGACACCCCTCCACTCGCTGGAATCGACCTGACCGGACTTAAAGAAGGTAACTCCTTTTCAAGAAATTTTATGTTTTCAGATTGAATTAAATTATCAAGAACAAAATTATTGAGAAAAATATCTGAATTAGTATAAATTTTCGTTACAAATTACAAAATATCTGAATCTAAGAACCGTTATTGTCATTGTACTAATTATTAATCGTTTTAATTTTTGTGTGCAGGTGAAGTGGAGGACGTAGCGTCAGCATTAGAGCAGCTGTCAAGTCCTTCAGCTGGTCCGTGGCAGGAGGTCAGTGCCCTGTGGCGGGAGACGGTGCGAGCTCGCCTCCGGTACTTGTACTACGAGGAAGGGACATTACAGGAGTACTTCAATAAGTATCCTATCCTGAAGTCAAGTGATGGATGGCGACTCCTGACTCATGACTACGAAGCACTGTTCCCTGATAAATCCGGGGGCCTCGACGCCTTGGATGCTTCATCGGAAAACATACTAAAAGCTGCTCAGCAGAAGCTTAACACCACAAAGGACTCGTTTCTTCGTCGAAAAATAGCTGATACATTGGCAATTTGTGACGGTAAGGAAATGATTCTGTTATATAGTTCTAGGTGCTCGACCTCCCTGGGTCGGTGAACCCGTTATAAAATATATAGACAAAAAAGAATTTAAAAATTATCTAACATGGTGCAGTCGTTCAGAAGTAACGGGCGGGCGGACACACATTTTGGCAATTCATTTTTACTTATATAGATAGATTTTATTTTGTTCTGATACTTTTCCCTATTTGCTCAGTTAATGATGATGTGTTGTGTCAAATATACTATTATTATTTTCTTTCCAGATGAACAACCGGAGACAAAATTAATAGCAGCGATATTGCTACTCGGCTGTCTCTTTAATATTCCTCCTGCCCGTCGATCTAGAAAAGACTGGCAAGCTTCACGAGCGGAGATATTGGATGGATTTGTGACCATCGTGGATGATGACGCAGACGTGCAAGTGGTAATTGAGGAGCGTCGCCAAAAGCTTCAAAACCTAGGTATTAGCCTCCAACCATTTATAATTTGGTGCCGCCAGTCAGGTGTCTCCTTCACAGTATGTGACAATACGTTTTACAAGTTCACAACACTAACTGAGGCTGTTGATGTGACTTTTAAAATATTTCATGCTACTGCGGCTAAATATCCTACTGAAAGCTATAACATTTGGCTTATTATCCAAATTGGTTTTTACAAAGTCAAAACATCGTACGATCGTATGTCACAATCTGTGAAGGAGATATTAGTTACTCTCGGAGTCACAATTTAAATTAAGATGAAGTGTCACAGTTGTAATTTTTTTTTTTTTTTTTTTATTAAGATGAAGTGTCACAGTTGTTGTAGGGGTCTACTAGGACCGATGCCTGCCGGGGTCGCGTGATTGTTCGAAAGAGATACCGTGACCCTGGCACATGGGCAACTGATGGAACACGGGTGGGTTTTAGTCAGTAAAAGTCTGACACACCCTCCCGCTCCGCCCAGAGCGGGAGAAGTCATTTGATGATTTCCCATCCTGAAAAAAAAAAAAAAAAAAAAAAAAAAAAAAAAAAAGTGTCACAGTTGTAAAAGGACTTTTCCCACGTTTTCTTCACTTATTACCCACATAAGGAAAGAATGTGAAAAAATTGATATTACTGGAGTTTATAAATGTGGTGAAGACGCATGCTACCGGTATTTCACGGACGTTAGACAATTTAGAAAACATGTTAACTTAAAACATTTGAATAAAGTAAACACTCGTTATTTGCCATCCACCTCAAACGAGGCTTGCGTAGTTCCTATGTGTGAAACAGAGACTACCAAAGTAGCAACTGAGCACATATACATTGAAGCTGATAGTGAACCGGAAGTCCTTGATAATGCTGATAGTATTATTCATAAAGAAGTTTTGAAATTTATTTCAACGCTCTATGTAAATCCCTCTGTATCTCGATCGTCTGTACAAGCTATGGTTAGTCATTTGCAAACCCTTCTTGACAATATCGCACCGTCTTTAATGTCCGTATTCGGCCCTGTGCTAGCTGATGAGGAAAGCATGTCTGGAAGCGAAATTAATAAACGACTTCATAAGTTCAACACAGCTTTGAAGGGCATCTTTTTTCCGTTTCGTTCAGAATATTTGAGATTCCGAGAATTGAATTTATTAGGTTCTTTTATACCACCACATGAAGTAATCGTTGGTTATTGTCCTGACATTTCACAAAGGAGTAACACTTTAACATTACACACCAAGCCACGTACAATGCAAGTAATTCAACTTCGCCAGGTTTTGAAGAATTTTTTTTCCATTGACACTATTTGGAAAGATGTAACGGATTATTTGAACCACCTAAGGGGTAATTTAATAATCCGTGAAGAAAATCCGATGAGGCCAATGTGTCTAGAAAATGTAATGCAGGGATCTGTATGGCTGGCAATGTGTACACCGCAGGCGTCGGACATTATTCTTCCTTTAGTAGTATACTATGATGATTTTGAAATTGGAAATCCTTTGGGGAGCCACGCTGGGGTGCATAAGCTTGGTGGTGTATACGTTTCCTTGCCAGCACTCCCACCACATTTATTTTCATTGTTGAATAACATTTTGCTGTTAGCTATTTGCCATTCTGCTGACAAAACTAAATATGGAAACAAAGCTATTTTTGACCCTGTTATTGAGGAATTGAATTACTTGCAAAACAAAGGAATTTTTATAGAAAATAAGTTTTTTAAAGGAACCGTAAAATTGAAGGTTGTTGCTATAACTGGCGATAATTTAGGCCTGAATTCAATTCTCGGGTTTACTGAAAGTTTTTCAGCTAACAAGTGTTGCAGAATCTGTAACATTGACAAGAAAGGTTTGCAAACTGCTCTATATGAAAACAGTAACTTGCTTAGAAATATGACTTCATACCACGCTCAATTGCAAGAAAACGATACACCTAACACGGGCATTAAAGAATCATGCTGTTGGCTTAAGGTGACAGGATTTGATTTATTTCAAAATGTAGCAGTAGACCCAATGCATGATATATTAGAAGGTGTAGCTCGTTATGTAATGACCTTTGTCATAAACCACTTCCTTGCCGAAGGTCTTTTAAAGATCTCAGTATTGCAACAAAGAATAATTTCATTTGATTATGGACCAGATAGGAATTCAAAACCAAGTAATTGTTTAGTTGTCCAAGGTTCGAAAGTAAAATTGAAAACTTCAGCATCAGAAATGCTTACCCTTATTAGATACTTCAGCCTAATAGCCGGGTTTTACATTCCTTTAGAAAATAAAGTATGGAAATTATACATTATGTTGCGGCAAATCACCGACAGGTTATTAAGTCATAGGGTCTTCAGTGACACCAATATTCAACTCCGGGTTATAATAGCAGAATTTAATCAATTGTACACGGAGCTAACAAAATCACCCCTGCAGCCAAAGTTTCATTTTCTGACTCATTATCCTACCATGCTAATGAAGTTCGGCCCCGTACGTAACATGTGGGCTATGCGTTTTGAAGCCAAGCACAGGGTATCTAAGTTAGTGGCTAGATCATCTTTTAATCGAGTCAATGTTTGCAAGACTCTAGCAATAAAATGTCAACTTATGCTCAATGACTTGTTTGTGAAAAATACAATACCTACAACAAAAATACTAGGAAAAAAATCTGCATTAAATTCAGGAGACACTGTCAAGTTTTCTCTCGGCACTGGCGTTGTCCTCAAATATTCGGTTACTTCCGCTACAATAGCTGGTGTTATATGGCAGCGGAACTCTATTGTTACTGTAGATATAGATGATGAACAATTCTTACCCACTTTTGGCCAAATTGATGCAATTTTGGTGACAGATACTGAAGAGGTTTTTTTCCGTTGCTGTATGTTTGAAACTATTGAATTTAATTCTCATTACAATTCTTATGAAGTTAAACGTGGTAATGATTATCTGTGCTTTCCTTGCCAAAATGCCGTTTCTCCGTGTCCTAACACGCTCACTCTAATGCGAGGTAACACGTCATATATTACAAGTAGATGGTACCTAGAGTAAAAATTTCAAAATTCTGTAGGTATTCTAACGGCTTACGGTCGCTGCTATAATACCTTGAAAATGCGCAAACGAGTTAACTCGTTTGCTCATTTTTAAGGTGTTTTTATTTTGAATCCAGTAATATCAATTTTTTTTGGAAACGTTTACATAATTATTAATTATGTACTTATACCGTACGCGGCGTTGCTAGTTTGAGGCACTGCAGAGTCCAAGGGCAGTTATTTTTTTATAGCAGAGTGCGCTCAACTAGTAATCTACCCTTAGTTACGGTATTTATCGGATATCCCTTTAGGATATCCTATAAAGACGGCCCGATAACGGTGTCCGCATAAAGTAATGGTATGAGCCAGCACCAATAGCTGGTTTAAGGTGAACGCACACTTATCAGAGCCGAAGGAGGCGAAGGAATCAAATTTTAGAATTACTTAAATGAAGTCCAATGTAACTTCGCACACTTATCCGCACCGAATCGTACGACCTTATTCGTCCGATTCGGTAAGTGTGCGAGGTTCCATAGGATTTCATACAAGTAATTCTAAAATTCGATTCTTTCGCCTCCTTCGGCTCTGAAAAGTGTGCGTTCACCTTTAGTAATAGATTTTAAAGTAAAGTATTTGTATGAGGGATAGATTAGTCTCATCGGAGTGTTTATAGTAGCACTTTACTTGAAAATAGATATTTACTATAATAATATAACCAATTTATTGTATGCAGCTTTAAGGTGAAAGCGTCAGGGTAGCCCGCGAAATTCAAATTTTCTTACGTTTTTTGCAATTTGCAGGCCAGTGCTAGGTTTTGATTGAAATGTTAGACGCGGGTGTAAGACGTATGTAGTACAACTTATGTACTTACACCCGCGTGCAACATTTAATTAACATACAACCTAGCACTGGCCTGCAAATTGCAAAAAACGGCTACCCTGAAGCAATCACCTTAAGGGCAAAAATGTTTTAGTTATAGGTACATTAATGTAAAGTTTGTTATTTTTTGTAAATTAAATTTCTACTCGTCTCAACCTTTATTTTAATTTGTAAAAACTAGAATTATTGAACATAATGTATATAATGATTCTTTATAATGACCGACAAATAGATACTGTAATCATTAAGGCGAGGATGTTTCTAAACAAAACAGTCTTCTTTTATACTGAATATAAATGTTTAGAGTATATAATAATTATTCATTCATACTATGGAAATAAAAATACCATTCAATTTTCTGTTTAATTTATACATACATCCCTTTTCACCTTCTTACCATTCTTGCCAAGGTACTTTTTTCTATTTTTTTTACTTACTCTCCATTTTTTTAAGGTTCAAGTTTAGGGTTCTTCAGTTTTTTTTAATGTTGAGCTCACACCTAATAATATTTAAAAGGAAAGAACCAATATTGGATACTTAAAAATAAGGGGATCATGTAAGTCCAGTGGCGCCCTCAATTATAGGAGGATTGTGATTTCTAATAATCCAAACAATTTCTGTGTAATCCACCAGTATTTAGTTGTAGTCCTACTGATGGAGAATGAGTAGAACTACAACTAATCACTGGTGTATTATAGAGATATTAATTGGTTTATTAAAAAACACAATCCTCCTATTGAGGGCGACCTCCGTAAGATAATAGGCTATAACCAGAGATATGAGGAAATAGTAGGAAAAGTAAGAGGACCTAACCTAAAATACGAGGAGGTTACCGAAAAATAGTAGGAAAAATAATAGGATATAACTGGATATATGAGGAAGGCACCGAAAAATAGTAGGAAAAATTGTATGACATAACTGAATATGTGAGGAAGTCACCGAAAAATAGTAGGAAAAATAATAGGATATAACTGGATATATGAGGAAGGCACCGAAAAATAGTAGGAAAAATTGTATGATATAACTGAATATGTGAGGAAGTCACCGAAAAATAGTAGGAAAAATAATAGGATATAACTGGATATATAAGGAAGGCACCGAAAAATAGTTGGAAAAATTGTATGACATAACTGAATATGTGAGGAAGTCACCGAAAAATTGTAGGAAAACTAATAGGATATAACTGGATATATGAAGAAGGCATCGAAAAATAGTAGGTAACTAAAACTAAATCCATGGTGACACATCATCTTAAATACTGTTATCATCAACATCAGTATTATCATCGTTCTTTTTGGTGAATCACTATGCTCCGTCCTTTGAGTGAATTCATCATACTTTAAGCTGAATTCACCTCTTTTATGATTGTCAGTTTTCTCAGTGTACTTCAAAAAAGGAGTTTCAATTGTTTGAACGAACCGGAAAACGTACTGAAACTTAACAAAGCATTAAACAAGCAACCCGGTTGCTTTCAGTTCAAAATCTTAAATTTCTGATGGTATAACTCATCTAACTCAATGTCTGGCAAAATAAAAGTATAGAAAAAATACTTACAATTAGGTAAAAATACTTAGTAGTGTACTTACAATTGAGTCATACATACGTTATTTGTTGTTAGTATTTTATTAATTCAAAGATGGTTGTGTGGTTGGGCTGTTTTCTTAAACCAGCTAGTACAAGAAAAATATACCTCAAGAAGTGAAAATGCCGTCTTAAAGCTTGGGTCAAATGATAGTATATAGGAAATCTTCGTCACAAACATATATGAATACAGTCTTACCTACACATAAAAATAACAATGCATATCTTCGCGTATTATAAGCCACATCATCTCAATTCCACGTCCCAACAGGGTCTGCTCGTCTCCCTATAATCAGCAGATTCCAACCAGTTACGTCACGTAAACCTCAGTTCCAAGATTGTTTATCCACCAATTTCTCGAGATGGGACCCAATACAATTGTATTTGTCAATGATAAATGGTCGCGCGCGGCGCTTTTCATCTCATTCGGTCAAAGGCGCCGCCAGCAACACATGACAGATAAATTTAAATTCTAATACAAGACGCATAAGGTTTATTCCTGGCTGCACATAAATAATTACAACACAGGACTAAATGATACGGTACTAATCAAGGCCGGGAATAAACGCGGATAATGCGGTTTAATATCGTTTGAAAGGAACCTTTCGGCGGGTAGTCGCATTCAGCTATAATGAGTTTATTCAGAGTTTTAATCGAATGAATCGTGGTAAGCAAATAGTGATTCAAAAGTATCAAGCCGGGGTCGGCTCAGCGGCACTCCGATAGTTGCCTTTTCAATTTGGTATACACCAATGAAAGACGGACGTCGTAGATACTAAATTAGAAAATAATCTTTGTATTTTTTTATTTTATTTTTTGTGATATTTGATACGTGTTGTATTATATTTTATGTTATTAAGATGATCTAAACTATAAGGGGACTCTTGAATCATGTTCATTTTTGTTATGTCAATCAGTTTGGATTTAATATGTTTTAAGACCGTATACGAAATTTTATTTATTTTGCTGTTTTGCTTGATTTTACCGACGTGCTTTTATAGTTAAAATACTGTATTTCCATAGGTTTTTCATAAGCACAACATGAATGATCGTTTCAATTATTTTCTAATGAATGAGCTCCTTTTTTTTTTTTTTTTTTCGAAAATTATAATTATAATGCAAGATTAGGATGTGTTGAATTTTTTATTGCGAGAAATAGATTGATCTTCAACTGAAACGCATTTTTGTTGTTTTAAGTTTATGAAGGAGAGTTCTAAATTCAAAACCAATTCCTTACCCATTTTCTCTAAAACTTGACGAAGTGAAATACTTTTTTCGTTGTTTTTTTTTTTTAAATAAAAGTCTGTATATGATTTATAAACTGTGACAGTGATTTGTACATTGTATTGTATAAATGACTTTCAACAATACATTGTAATTTTTACATACTGTGTAGACTTCAAAAAGATTCGTGAATATGTGATATTCTAAACATCTTACAGCAAAATGCACAAAACTGTCGGTCGGGTTGAGTCTGATTCATCATTTCAGCCGTAAGACGTCCACTGCTGGACTTAGGCCTCCCCCAATTTGGGGGGCTTTGCCATAATCGCCACGCTTGGCAGGCGGGTTGGCGATCGCAGTATTGTGGTAAAATGCATAGAGAACGCTGCTGCCCATTCTCTAGTAAGTCCCTTAGTTGCCTTTTACGACACCCACGGGAAGAAATGGGGTGGTGTTATTCTTTAAGTCCGGCACCACACGGTTTTATTAATAAAAAACAAATAATTAAAAAACCGGCCAAATGCGAGTCGGACTCACGCGCGAAGGTTCTCGTACCATTATCGGCAAAAAAATCACGTTTGTTGTTTGGATGCCCCTCTTAAATATTTGTTTAATTTTAATTTAACTATTGATTTTTATAGTGAATATATAACTAAATATTCTGTGAATATTTAAAGCATCTACCTGTTGCCGTTATCATCATCATCATCAGCAGCCTATAGCGTCCCCAGTCCTGGGACACAGGCCTCCTCTCGGTGAGAGGGAGCGGGCCATAATCCACCACACGGGCCTAGTGCGGGTTGGTAGATGTCACATGTCTTCGAATTTTTAGTTTGAAGACATGCCGGTTTCCTCACGATGTTTTCCTTCACCGTTTTGAGAGCAGTGGTGATGAAATAATATACACAAACTAAAGCGCCCGCTTGGGTTCGAACTCATGACCTACTTACTCGTAAGTCCCGGCCGTTACTACTGGGCCACCACTGCTCTTATCAATATCGAGCAAAAACGAGCAAAAAATATCACGTTTGTTGTATGGGAATAAAAATAATATATTTATTATATTCTGTAATTATCCTTAAATATTTATTTTATTCTGTTTTTAGTATTTGTTGTTATAGCAGAAATACATTATCTGTGAAAATTTCAACTCTCTATCACGGTTTATGAGATACAGACGGACGGTCGGACGGACGGACAACGGAGTCTTAGGAATATGGTCCCGTTGTACTCCTTGGTTATGGAGCCCTATAAAGGACCTCATTCATTGGATACATCATAATTGAAAAGACTTTTAATGTGGTGCTTTAAAAGTTATAGAGTTACAGTATTTTAACTGTCACGTATATAACAAAATGAAAATGCAGAGTCGATATCTTTTGTAAACGGCCTCTTAACATAAAAGTTGTTAGTGGCAATGGCAAAATCCAGTGCACTTTTTAACCGACTTCAAAAAAAGGAGGAGGTTATCAATTCGACTGTATTTTTTTTATTTTTTTTTTTATGTTTGTTACCTCATTACTTTTGACTGGGTGAACCGATTTTGAGGATTCTTTTTTTATTTGAAAGCTGGTGCTTCCTGAATAGTCCCATTTTAATTTGGTTCCATTCGGACGTTGGGGTCTATGTGAAAACCATATATGTAAGTCTTAAATTTGCATTATGTATTTGCGCGACAAATGAACGAATACCGAATGTTTGTTACCTCATAACTTTTGACTGGATGAAACGATTTTGATGATTCTTTTTTTATTTGAAAGCTGGTGCTTTCCGAATGGTTTTTTTTATTTGGTTCCATTTGGACAATGGGGTCCATGTGAAAACCATATAAGTCTTAAATTTGCATTACGTATTTGCGCGACAAATGAACGAATAACGCGATTAGATTAGTGCGGACCACAACTAAAAAGTTAAAAAATAAAAACTTTTTACACAAAAAAACAACCGACTTCCTTAAAAAAAAACACTACAAAGTCAAAAATAACTTTAATTCCGGAAGTCGGTGGCAAAAACCTTCAATACAGAGCCTAAGACACCGACTTTCGAAATTAAAGTTATTTTTGACTTTGTAGAGTTTTTTTTTAAGGAAGTCGGTTGTTTTTGTGGGAAACGACAAGATGATTTTCATCACGGAGAATAAAGTTTTATCATCACAGCTTTTCAATTTCTTTGCGTTTTTGCTTTTGATGAGACTTAACCAATATTCGAAAAAAATAATACAACCTGTTTTAAACTATTTCCTAGTCTTGCCTACAAACCTATCATTAATGTCTAGTCTCTCGTCAAGACGAAATGCTAAAAGTTTAAAATGCCTTCATCAAATATTAGAAAGCTGAACAAAAGAGTTTATAAATAATGATGAAATACTAACAACCTCTTTCTTGACAAAATAACTGGCTGTTTATCCCAAAAGTATTTGTAAAATGCCATAAAGTACTAAAAACAATGTTGTTGTTTTTTTTCAATCGTTGTGAGATCCTTTGAATGGCCTGTATTAATATACTCATAATATCAAGCTAATTGTACAGTACGTACTAATTCCATAGAGGTTGTTCATACAAAT
Source organism: Aporophyla lueneburgensis (assembly GCA_932294355.1). Taxonomy (NCBI): domain Eukaryota; kingdom Metazoa; phylum Arthropoda; class Insecta; order Lepidoptera; family Noctuidae; genus Aporophyla; species Aporophyla lueneburgensis. Next base: position 10,665,246 of record OW028739.1, read on the forward strand.
ATTGCAATAAAACCTATGCGAGTCATACTTTTTTATAACTATGGTTATGGAAGAATGACATATTCTTTATTCAAAAAAGTTATTTTATTTAAATGAATTTGCATTTTTCACAAATTCGGACAATGGGGTCTATGTGAAAACCATATAAGTCTTAAATTTGCATTATGTATTTGCCAAGGAACTTATACCCGACCCCTGGAATGTGCATTGTCAATTTGACACCATTATAAAAATAAACCTTATGTATATGTTACTAAGTTCTATTACAGACAATCACTTGGTCAAAGAGAAATTCGGTCCGAAAGAGAAAGTGTTGCGAGAGCCCTGTGTCCCTTTCTTGAAGTAGGGTGCCCATATTTAACTAAATTATAAGATTATTTACGGGTAAAGTCCATTGACGCATTTGCCCAATAAAAAGTGTTCCAACCATTTTTCTTAAAAACCACGTCTGTTAGATTTTTACGACAATTAATACTAAACAAAATGGTTATTTGCCCAGCGCGCAAGATATTTCAGGTTATACAATAATACTCGATAGCAGAGTTTATGCGTTGCGTTGCGTTTATGTTTACTGCGTTTTACTTTAATCCATCTTTAAAGCGTAACTATTTTTTTTTTTTAAATCAAATTATTGGTTTAAAGTCACTTCTTTAAAGTATTTAATAATCATTTATTTTTTTCTTTACAACAAATGTGGCTGTACAAATACACTGGACATTACAATTACAATTCTTACAATAAAAAAGGAGCCGCGACTGAGAGTCGCGGAGGATCGCTGTGTTACGTCCGTTATTCCTAGCGATCGGGGCTCTCTCCTCCTACAGTCTCCCGTATCATTTCGCCTGCGTTAGCGGCGGGTTGGCAGAGGAGGAGACGCGCGGTATGGCACTGCGTAGCAACAACATCGTACTTACGATGACCATAGAAAACCCGTGCTATATTGGTTAATATATTATATCCTGTTATATTAGTGTCTACCTACATCATATTGCTTGGTCACCCTAATGAAAGGGACAGAGGGCTCTCGCAAAGCTATCTCGCCCGGACCGCGTATTGGCAGCCTGTGCGCATTCCAGGTTGGGATTTAAGTTCCTTGGTATTTGCGCGACAAATGAACGAATACCGAATGTTTGTTACCTCATAACTTTTGACTGGGTGAAACGATTTTGATGATTCTTTTTTTATTTGAAAGCTAGTGCTTTCCGAATGGTCTTTTTTAATTTGGTTCCATTTGGACAATGGGGTCCATGTGAAAACCATATAAGTCTTAAATTTGCATTACGTATTTGCGCGACAAATGAACGAATAACGCGATTAGATTAGTGCGGATTATCTACCACAACTAAAAAGTTAAAAAATAAAAACTTTTTGCACAAAAAAACAACCGACTTCCTTAAAAAAAACACTACAAAGCCTAAAATAACTTTAATTTCGGAAGTCGGTGGCAAAAACCTTCAATATAGAGCCTAAGACACCGACTTTCGAAATTAAAGTTATTTTTGACTTTGTAGAGTTTTTTTTTTAAGGAAGTCGGTTGTTTTTGTGGGAAACGACAAGATGATTTTCATCACGGAGATTAAAGTTTTATCATCACAGCTTTTTAACTTCTTTGCGTTTTTGCTTTTGATGAGACTTAACCAATATTCGAAAAAATAATACAACCTGTTTTAAACTATTTCCTAGTCTTGCCTACAAATCTATCATTAATGTCTAGTCTCTCGTCAAGACGAAATGCTAAAAGTTTAAAATGCCTTCATCAAATATTAGAAAGCTCAACAAAAGAGTTTATAAATAATGATAAAATACTAACAACCTCTTTCTTGACAAAATAACTGGCTGTTTATCCCAAAAGTATTTGTAAAGATGCCATAAAGTACTAAAAACAATGTTGTTGTTTTTTTTTCAATCGTTGTGAGATCCTTTGAATGGCCTGTATTAATATACTCATAATATCAAGCTAATTGTACAGTACGTACTAATTCCATAGAGGTTGTTCATACAAATATTGCAATAAAACCTATGCGAGTCATACTTTTTTATAACTATGGTTATGGAAGAAGGACATATTCTTTATTCAAAAAAGTTATTTTATTTAAATGAATTTGCATTTTTCACAAAAGCTGTGATTATGACTAAAATTAAATTCAAATAAAAATGTTCATGTCGTTTGTCTGCATATTCATTGGTGGTCTAAGCTGTTGGGTAAGTGCTTTTAATATTTTCTACAATGCACAATAAAGCGTAAAATACAACAGGGACTTTGACTTTCACATCGTTTAAACGTTGTTATATACGATGTAACCATAATGTACCGATAGACATTAAAATGCGAGTTAAAAACTTAACTCGAGTACAAAACGTCAGACCGAATATTCGAATGCATTCAACTTAATGGCGATACGCATTAGGTAGTACGAAAGTTAATATGTTAAATCTCAGAGTATAGTATACCTACCTTATGTTTCGCATGGTCATAACACGACACAACGAAATTGTTCCATCAACATGATTCGGAAAAAGCGATTACTTTTGAACTAGTGTAACTTAAGTTAAAACGACAATAGTCTTAGATTAATTAGACTTAGATAATATGTGTGTTCAAACATCATCATTTCAGCCAAAAGACGTCTACTGCTGGATATAGGCCTCCCCAATTTGGGGAATTTGCCATAATCGCCACACTTGGCAGGCGAATGGGAGTTCGCAGTATGGTGGCAAAATGGATGAAGAACGCTGCTCCGCACTAGTAAGTCCCTCTTACGACACCAACGGGAAGAAATGGGATGGCGCTATTCTTTACTTTATTTTATTTTTTTATTGATTGTTTTATTGAAGTACCTTATATGCATTTAATAAAAAGCTGTTTATTTAAAATTACAAACAGACACACAATTTTATGTATTTGTATTGTATGTATTAGGTTAAATCTAAGAAAAGGTTATAATGTAACCTTTTATTTATAATACTCAGTATATATTATATAGTTATTGCACTTAGTCTAGTCTGTGATATTCCTGTGCGAGTCACAATAAATAGTTTTTAATTCTTTTTTCTTAATGGTACATTTAAACTGTGTCGTACTATACCTACTGGGGAGAATGGCTGGAGGTGTGTCAATGAGAACGCTTTTGATTCGGCACGGCCGACGTCCGTGACATTGCCGCAAAGAGCACACACCACGTTAGATAAAAGATTAACGATGGACCATCTCGTGTGAGCGACGCTCGTTTGTTTTCAATAAACTTTCACCGCGCACGCTTGGACTCGACTATTATATTTTATTGCTCAATGGTAGGCTCTGTGCGATGTGAGGTTAGACTGAATAAGCAACAACTTGTATTGTTTTCGGTTAATTAGAATATTGCAAGAGATGGGCGGATTCACGGATACACTCTTACATGTTACATGCTTGCTACAGAAGTTTTGTGGTTACTATACTACATAAATCCACTCATACTAAGAGGTTAACAGAGGAGATGGTAGCCTCCATGGCAAATTACGAGACTAATTAAAGGTTTGAAGTTCCTGCTAACAATAACATGACTTGAGGCCATACTTATAGGGAGGTAGAATCCAAACATATTTGAAAAACAAACCGTTGGTACCTTAAGATTAGAGCATACAATACCCAGCATGTTTTTCAATCCCAGGATTACGGGATTTTAGAAGCGTAAACTCGGGATCCCGGGATTAGACTATGTGGTTTCTAATTGGGCTTAAATGAAAAAAAAAACATAAATAATAAAAAAAATGTTTTAAATGTCTTTGCATAACACAAAGATCAAACAAAAAGTGATACCAAAAAATCAAAAAGACAACAAAAAAAAAATAGAATTTCGAAAATGAAATCGCAGAAATATCAAAGCATCCAGGCTTTGACTTCCAACCCTGCTTCGTAGTTTATTGCCAACATAAGCACAGCAGCTGAAAACGCTCGCTCAGGTTCTACGCTGGTTCGAGGAGTACTTATATGCTGTTTCTATCCACAAACTCCTCCATTTTCTAAAAGGCTCATTTCACCTATAATACTATTGGCCAACCCCAATTCATTTTATACTTGTACTTCAGGATCTGAGGAATTCATACTCTTGTTAATTTCCAGCTTTAACTTTTCCTTTAAGTCCCTTCTAAGTTCTACGACAATCATATATTAGGACTGTACCTGTGTAGTGTATATTGTGTATATATGGGTACGAAGCATGCCTTTTAAGTTTGTCGTTTGAAGAAAAAACCACAACTAGAACCTTATAATACTTTTTATTGTTTTTCAAAGTATTCACCACGTAGCTTAATATACTTTACCATTTATTCCACTCTAAAGTGGGGTATTCAAAATGGCTGACTTGAAAGCGTCGACTGCTTCTTCACCGGACTGGAACCTTTGACCACGGAGACTCTTCTTAATTTTAGGAAATGTAAAGAAATCGTTAGGTCTTAGGTCAGGACTGTATGGAGGATGGTCAAGAATTTCTACTTTTTCCTGCTTCAAATACTCAATCGTTTGGCGAGCGCTGTGTGAGCTTGCGTTGTCGTGGTGCAGGATGATGCGTCGCTTTGAGTTAGATTTTCGAAGTTTGGCGATGACTTGTGGTAAACAAACTGTGGTATACCACTCTGCGTTAACCGCTCTACGATCTTCAAGTGCAATAGTCACAACATGGCCGGTTTTTTCCAACGAACGTGGCCACCATCTTCTTTGAAGTGCTTCGAGAACGAACAACTTTATTCGGCTTTGGCTCGTCTTGAAAGACCCAGATTGTAGATTGTTGTTTGGAATCAGGATCATAGATCATAAATCCAAGATTCGTCACCACTGATGATGTCGTTGACGTGATTTGACTCTCCTCGGTTGAACCTTTGCAGAGTTTTCTTACACCATCTGACGCGAGCCACCTTGTGATCGTCGGAAAGCAGGTGCGGTATCCAACGGCAAATTAGCTTTCTCACACCAAGCGCTTCATGCAAGATCTTATTAATGGTTGTCCCTGAGATGTTAAATAGAGCTTCTATCTCTCGATATGTCACATGACGATCTTCGAGAATTAGTTGTCTCACAGCAATGATGTTATCTTCAGTGAAGGCGGATTTTGGGCGTCCTTCGCGAGATTTGTCACTAACACTAGTATGTCCACGCTGGAATTCTAAATATCAGCATTCAACAGTTCGCAGACATGGGACTTCATCACTGAACACAGATGTTAGCTCTTCAAAACACTGAAGCCGTGTCAGGCCTCTTCTAAAGTTGTAGAAAATTATTGCACGAACATTTTCCTTAGAAAGATTCATTTTCGTACGTAACCTGACAGATTCCAATCGACGCTGTGACTAAACAATAGTATTAATCCTAATACTTTCAACTGTTTTGAGATTCAAAATTTAAACACATTCTAATATAGAACAGTTCCAAATTCAAAATTGCCGGGAAATATGGAAACGACAGAACTTAAAAGGCATGCCTAGTACGTATCGTACGACGGCGTATCTAAGGATTTGTTTTTGTCTTTACGTAATAAATGCTATTAATATAATTTAGCCAAGGTTATTGTCATGGCGCAACGGACTACGGAATACAAATAAAAATTGTTTTTGGCAATCCCGAAAATCCAGAGATTAGCCAAGTACATTCCTGGGATTTTCGGGACTAGAAAACGGTCGGGATCCCGGGATCCCAAATTTCGGGATTGTATATTGTATCCTCTACTTAAGATACACGTCTGATCAACTGATTGAAATCGGGTACGATTGCTACAAGTAACTATACTGCATTGTTCTGCTTTTCTTCACTTCTTCCTAAGTCGTCGTTTAGTACTTTCGTTTCCCTTTGCTATAATAATGAAGCAGCCATTGATTATCTATGAAATTAACCAACATTTTTCGTGAAGATTCTAGAAAAAGCAACTTTTTCCTGTGAGTACCGTTATGAAAATGTAAGAAAATCTTAGCAAACGACCGTAACCCACGCGGTAGTTCACAGAAACAATAAAAATTAACAGCGCGACCATTTCCTGGAAACATTAACTTTCCTAGCTTTTGTTTATAGGATATTATTACAATGACGATGCTTACAGCTTTCATAAGTATCCATTTTAAAACTGATGTCTATTGTTGAAGCTCAAAGAGACAATGAACAATTAATGAAGTAACGGACACGACGTGACCACGAAAACTGATAAAATTATTGTTGATATGCAAATGTGGAGTTGAAGTAAAATTTATAGTGGCGGGCTTGTGCCTGACAATGGCGGGCGGGCCGGCGCGCGCGCACTCACAATGCGGGTGCCGCTTCTTGCGGCTTTACTGCCGCCAATTACTATTTATCGCTATTTTTACATCGCGAACCGCGTATTTAGTAAACATTGTCTGGCCTATTGTTTGTGTCACCAGACCCTTAGTATGAGTAATTGTCACTTAGCTATTAAACTCACTCAAGCCAGACAAATAAAAATAATGGTATGTCTGTTACTCTCCAGCAACCTCTCATTATTTCTATAAAGACTCGCATGGAACAAACGGTCCGACAAGAATCAACATGATAAGTTTGGGTAAATTACAGTTGTCAGTAAAGTACCGTACCTAAACTGTCTTTATAAATCGAAGATACTATAAAACCGAGTTAACCCCTGTAATTAGCGCTCATCCCGCGCCGCCGCGCCGCGCCGCCAAATGGTCTGCCAGCAATCAATTAAAACAATATTTGAAATAGTGTTCCCAAAAAAATTAAAAGGAAGTTCTCAGGCTATAAACATTCGGTATTATGTGAGCCGTGGTGGTGCTGTCTCATGCTGGCTCATAGGGGCGTCCCGCTCGGGTTGCGCCGGCGCGTCTACGCGTACCATATTACCGAAGAGGATGCGCGCTGCGATGAATTATGAGCCAGCCGCGTTACCGCCAAAGCCTTGTTTGAGAGAACCAAAGTAATTAACTTCGACTTAGTTAACATTATGACTTTGAAATTATCTTCAAGTTCTCCTAATTTAAATTCGTCGTAGCGCGTAGCAGTGTGCTACGCCGTAGCAATTGCAAACATAAATGAAAGATAACAGTTTTATTGATTTGGCATTGGTTTATTTTATCTGTCGATCGTACGTATGAACCGGTTGATGTTCAATACTCATTATGAAAAGTTGATACGAACAGATAAGTCATATGTGATATATATGGTCCAAATAATAAAATTGTTAAGATGACTACACAAAATATCGTAATTGTCTATATCAAGATTATGAACAAAAACAAAATAGGGAACTTTAAAAGTATGAGGATTAAGTATTTTTCAATAACATTTAAGCTGTCATACAACTTTAGTTGAATCGCACGATAATAATCACAGTAAAATATGCAGAATCATGAATGGAGTGTGACTAACTTGGCTAGAACTACTAGCACTTAGGGAATCACTTAAGTTAGTTTACCTATGTAGATTTGTTTCGAACTAACTTAGAAGTGTTTAATTACAAAACAAGAAAAATCTTCAAGACATAAAAACTTTATTACAAAAAAAAACAGATGACTTCCAAAAAACACTACAAAATAAAAAATAATAATTTTAATTTCCGAAGTCTGTATAGATTTTTCCAAAATCTATTTTGAACCACTCATAGACCAGACCGCAAATATAATAATAATTTTCAAAATCGGTAAAAATATTGATGAACAAAGGAGAAGGCTTTATTTTTATCATTGAATGTAAACAACGAAAAAATGTCTCCTCTTTTTCTGGAATCGGTTAAAAAGATCTTGTTAGTTGTGCTTTCAGTCAAATCGCTTATGACTTGCACCGCGCCCTGTGAGAGTCAGTGGAGCCGCTAATCGAGTTTGTCGGCCGATGTTATCTCTAAACCACACGTTAATAGTACCAACGCCTCTGGACGCTGCCAGGCACGCTTACTCATGGACCGTGGTACACACTCCGACGGTGTGTTTTTGTTTCTAGTTGCTATCACTATCGTGTTTAGTATTGTTCCTTCTCGAATATTTATACTATGTTATCCCTTCCATGAACCTTCTTCAAAACTAGATTCAATCAACTCTTATATCATATACTTATTTACAATAATTTCAAGACAAGACATACGGCATTTTTTTTGTAACGTCATATTATTTAAGTATTAATTTTACTGAAATACGTAACATCTGTTTAGTAAAAACAGTGTTGTTGTTGTTCTGTTCTGGTATTAACATTCAAATAGATAGCAACTACTTACAACAAGGCACTTTATAAACACACAGGCGATAAATTCAATTAAAAAACATGAACACAGAGTATTTAATTACAAAAACACCACCTATTATTATTTATTATCGTTTCTAAATTGGGTTAACGTGTCTGAATTATATCAAATCGCTTCTACTAGCCGGAAGCAATACTTTACTGTTATGGCACAAAAGAATCCATTTGTTTTGAATATAATAGCTATTGTTCTAAAACGCTCCAGAATATAATCACGACATGTTGATTTATTATGGAATCTATACTGCAATAGCAGCTGGAGTCTTATTTCAAAACCTTTGGAAAGCCAGCTGGTTTTCCCTCGCATGTAAGACACATAGTCTACGCCAATATTATGAACGCTTATACAATCAGCCTTTAATGCTCACACTGCTTGGATACCGGCCTCTTCTCTGTGAGAAGGAGTGGGCCATAATCCACCACGCGGGGCAGTGCGGGTTGCTCGATGTCATATGTTTGTTTGTTTGTTTCGGTCCTAGAACATGCCGATTTCCTCACGGTTTTGTTTTATTCACCATTTTGTGAGCAGTGGCGATGACTTTAAAAACAAATTACAAATTAAAGTGCCGGCCTGGGTTCGAACTCACGATTGAAGTTGGGGCTGATACCACTGGGCCACCACTGGTCTATTCCTTTATATGACTCTTCCTTAAATTGATGATATATCGTACTCGTACAGTGCGTATTTCCCTCAGGACATTGTGAAGAAGACATTATAGTGCATAGGAACCACTATCTTCTCAGTAGTAAGACTACTCTATAACGTTAACAATTAAGTCATAAAGTATTTTATACGCCTTAATAACAGGGCTCGTTCATAATACTTACTAAACGTATAATCTTACAAGTAAATATAAAAGTATATAAACAGGATGCATAATGAATAGGGCTCAGAGAGATCTTAAACGAGTGGATAGCATGCCAATACTCCGGCAGCATCGCGCCCCTCATACAAACGAGCACAACTCACTTCCACTAATATTATGTCTTAAAGAAACGTATTTTTCTTAAAATATTTCAATTTCGATTGTTTCCATTCTTTTAGCGTCCCTGTTATTGTTGGGGTGAAAAGGAAAATGGATAGATGATGTTGCTGCTTATTATTCATTGTTCAGAGAGCGAGGGGAGGCGCGCGAGGGCTGAGAGCTTTTCTTGGCTCCGTGATTTAGCTCATTTTTTAAGTAACAAAACAAGTAATCGACCCTGTTGGAAATAATGCGCTTTGTGAAAAAAAGAATGGCAACAGTGACATTGGTTTATGCAAGTCTATTAGCCACCGAGAATAATTCTGTAATATCACCAAACTCCATTAAAGTAAATCCTTCTCCTCCTCAATACTTCGAAAGGTTTCTGATATGTTTAACCCATTGTCTACAAGTTTCGATACAAAAGCGTCGGTATTCAATCATATCAAAAGCTTTAATGAAGCTCGCCATATTTTAATCCAAACATTCAATTCAAATCCGATTGAATCGATCGGCCACGCTCATAATCAAAAGTCCGTGATACAACAAAAAACTAATTGACAACAATCAACACTGTTGCAACAAAAAACAATATTTTCTATCATTGTCATTAATAATAGTTAGAAAAAAGTCATTCACACCTTGGTGCGCGCTAACATGACAAATGCGGGTGTCGGCGGCGCGGCACAAAGCGGCGAGGTGCGCGCGCGCCGCGGGGCGCCGCCTGGCTCTAAATATTAATTATCTACAACACTACGAACACCTTTTAGGAGATTATCACACTTTTGTGAAGCATAATGTAACAATCTTTAGATCTAGATATCGCGGTTCCAGCGCCCTTGTTGTGACCGCTCCGTATCCGGCTCCAACAAGCACTTACGTTTGTTTACTCATTTCATAGCAACATATGTGTCAATATTATGAATTGCTAAATCCAGGTAAATTGTTTCATGTAATTCCATGCTTCTTCTCTAAGTATGAAGTTATGTATGCTATATTTTAATTTCATAGTTGCATCACTTGAGTGATAGAATATTAAATTAATTTTGCGGTGAGTATAAAAGTTGCGTGGCCTCAAGCGACAGCACCATGTGGCGCTGGTCTGCCAGTAGGACTGAATTCTAAAAGGTACCTACAACAATATCAAATAATAATGGTAATCGCCCCGGGGCCGATTGGACGATTATCAGGCCATTGTGTCCGTCTGTTTAATATCAACGACAGGATTGCGTCCATTATGTGACTATTCATATATTGACCACAAACGTATTAAAGAGATCCAAACAAGATATGCTCAAATACTTTCCAATGGAACGACTATGAGGGCTACTGAAAACGCAAACCTTCTATAACCGATGATTTATTGGAAGCGCAATAAATAAAAAACCTTTATAAATCATGAGGATTTCAAAATATTTTAATGCTAAATGACCTTGCATTAAATCGTAAATATAAACTCAAAAGGATTCCATTATTCCCCGCGCCAATACAAGCGGGCGATAAAACGTTTCGCTTGTTGGTATAAAATGCGTAAAACCTTAAAATACACATGTGAACGAAGAATAAATTACCTTTAATATTGGATATCTGTATATAGTGCGCGGGTAATGAATATTGGATTACTGTCCGGGACAGCATGCGCGGAGACAGAAATATATTCAAAGCTTTGTGCGGAGTCGCGATCATTCGCGTCGTGAACAAAACGCACTCAAATCTTACAAGACAAACAGAAAACCCGAATCCTTATTTAGGAACACGTAATCCAACCGAGACACTAACTGAATCGTACGCGTGAGATTTATAATCTCAATAGCATGGCAGAGAGATCAATGCCACCGTCTCGACAACAGTCGGAGCCGACGACATAAGCCCTGACAACTAGTCAAATAAATAACCTTCAACAACAAATATTGTAATAACCGAACTCACGAGACAGCACGTGAAATGATGCTGCCCGACACAAACCAAATAAAATTGTGTCCAAGCAGTGGGGCGTTTAAGGACTAATGTCGTGTTACACTAAATACTAACCAGAATAAAGTTTCTTTAAATCCCGACGAAGCTCGAAGTGATATACAATTTGGAGTCACGAGCGATTCTCAGTTTTGATCAAACAAAATAAGAAACAATATTGTTTGTGAACTCTAAAAACGTAAAATTTTATGGGTACATTAAAGTTAAGTGGGAAATCCGAAAAGGAGTGTTAAACCTCCAGCGAGCAGATGGCGGCGCGGCGTTGATACAAACTCAATTATTTACACTCAATAAAAAGGACGTTATACGAGTATTAGAAAATAACCTGCTAAACAGTCAGATGAGCTTTCGAGGCAGGACGGCTATTTACGAGATAAGAAATTACCAAGAACTATAGATAAAGGCATTCGTATTCATGTTCCATATAAAACATTTGTATCTTTAAGAAGATTTCTTAAGTTAATTAACCATAATTGCTGAACAGATTATTCTAAGTGCAAAATTTAAACTTATTCTTTTCATTTGCAAACAGCTCTATAGAAACAGATGTATTCGGTTAAATAAGTTAGCTTAATTCTTAGATGAGGTAAGAGGACTTAGCAGATTACTTTGGTATTCCCAAATCTCATCAACACAAGAATTTTAAAAATCCGTGTAAGATCCGATACGTATTAAAGCACCATCCTTAATTCACCGTGCTTAATCATATAGAGCTTTTATGACGTCCTTGATTCGGTCACGGCAAATGTAACAAATGTTGGTAAAAAGCCCAGGTAGACGCAAATATTTGTGAACAATTTGTAGAATTCACACTTAATAACAAGGTGGAGGTGTTTAATTTTTTTCGCCGTGTGTCCAGGCGGCGGCGGCCACAAAGGCTCATCATTAGGAGATCCTAGTGAGCGAGGTGCTATGATTGACTCCATGGGATATTGCAACAGGTGACAGCGATCGCTGAGATAATAACCATATCGTAGCAACGTTTTTGTGAAAATGTTTGAAATGTTAAAACAGATCATCATCATAGTAATATCAGACACATATTATGCATTGCGGTAATATAGCATAATCAGCCTATAATGTTCCCACTGCTGGGACACAGGCCGCAGTGAGAGGGAGTGGGCCATCATCGACCACGCGGGGCCAGTGCCGCTTGATAGATGTCACACGTCATTGAATTTTTTGTTCTAGGATATGCCGGTTTCCTACACTGTTATGAGAGTAGTGCAAACTATAAATTCAAGTTATACCAAGAATTTTCGCAAAGTCTGAAAACGACGATATTGACAACTTTTAAACCCGTCTGGTCTAAGCCACAGTGACCAGCAATACTCACTTCGGTGCGTTATTTTTCATTTGTTTTCTTCGTAGCTCTGTCACGTAGCTGATTACAAACCAGTAAATCTACAAGTTGTTAGCAAAACCATTTCTAAGTGGTAAATAAATATCAGTACCCATGTATGTACCCAATTAACTAGTTAGATAAGGAAGTAAAACTGATACCGATTCATTATGTAATCGTCCATTCCTTTGTTTGTTCGCAAATCACTCAAAACTGCTGAACGAATTTAAATGGGTATTCGTAGTTGTTTTACTTAGAGCCTGGGAACGAAATCACCATGTTTCGTCTCGCTATAATATTAGTTACTACCGATAAGTGAATTTTGCGTGAGTCATGTAGAACATGTGCTAATATCACTTCACATTTTTTCTACTTGATGGCACTGAAATTATTTCTCTTAGACACAGTGGCACATTGATTTTAAATATAGTGTAATTCATCCTACGGTATTGTTTAAACACGCATTTTTAAACAAGACGATCTGTTTATCGGTAGTTAAGATGACTATCCTACACTTAGACTCTAAAGGAGTGACCAAGAAACCGTCAATTCTCACTTACAAATATTCTCGTTCTCTATTCTTTCCTGTTCGCAATTGATGTAGGGGAAATCAAATGCGAACAAGGAAGAATCTCGCGTCATACTCATAAATAGGGTTTGGCTGGCATAAAAATAATTGTAATTGAATTTAAACCACAATGATACAGTTATTAATTATTCCATTGTGTAGAATCATTTTAAAATAACTATTTAATCGTACAGTTTGTCGTGTCATGTCTGTAAAATCGCGTCACCGTGACTAAAAGACAGTACAATGCTATTATAATTGTGTGTAACCCCTGCGCACTGTTTGTGACGCCACTTTTTACTGAATGATTTATAACCGAATATGTCGTTTAATTGTGATTTCTGTGTGAAATATTATGCGCAATATTTTAGTTATTATTTTTCGCTTGTAATTTGACAGAGAATTTCATAAATTTTTAAGAGGCCGTAGACAACATTTTTCGGGTTTTACGTGATTTACGTGATTTTATAGACGACTAGCTTCTGCCCGCGACTTCGTCCGCGTCAAATTTTTGCTCCCCTGACCCTTCCCGTCGCATCGATTTGCCTTCTAGTTTTCGTCCACTTTTCGTTGCTCGCTCCTTTTGAGTTATAGTGAGTCAACCTTAAAAGATAGACATATGCTCTCGCGGACTTTTTTTTAGAACTTTTTAAAAGAAACAATTCCGTCATACATGATTTTTGCGTTACTTTAACCGTTTACGCAGCGCACGCAACGGAAACTCTCAAAAGGAATACATTTTCCCCGTTTTTGCAACATTTTTCATTACTGCTCCGCTCCTCTTAGTTGTAGCGTGATGTTATATAGCCTATAGCCTCCCTCGATAAATAAGCTACCCAACACAAAAAGAATTTTTCAATTCGGACCAGTAGTTCCTGAGATTAGAGCGTTCAATCAAACAAACAAACAAACAAACAAACAAACAAACTCTTCAGCTTTATAATATTAGTATAGATATTAATACGTTTTTATTAGCTTGGTATGTATCTATGTAACGGAATCTTTGAACATGATTTTCACCCCCTTCAAAAGATCAGATTGTTTTTTAAACTTAACACATTCATCAAGGACCGATGACGATACAATAATTTAATAAAGTGTCATTATCCTGGCCACAATCACCAAGAGAGTAAAAAAATTAAAAACGCGCTTTTGTTAGCTGACCTAAAAAATTGAAAATAAATAATCTTTTCCAAAACTAAAAAACCGACCAAGTGGGAGTCGGACTCGCGCACCGAGGGTTCCGTACAAACCTGTAGGTACCCTCGGTTTATGCATAAGGTTTATGTTTATGAAATTCAATGTTTTTTTTTAATTTTTATATTTGTGTTGATTGAGTGAAAGGTAAATTGCGGTTTACGATTTATGACGTATTAAAAAAAAAACTACTTACTGGATCTCGTTCAAACCAATTTTCAGTGGAAGTTTATACATATAGTTATGTACATCATATATATTTTTTAGTTTTATTATTCTCTTATTTTAGAAGTTACGGGGGGGGAGGACACACATTTTACCACTTTGGAAGTGTCTCTCGCGCAAACTATTCAGTTTAGAAAAAAATGATATTAGAAACCTCAGTACCATTTTCGAAGACCTATTCATAAATACCCCACACGTATGAGTTTGATGAAAAAAATTTTTTTGAGATTCAGTTCTAAGTATGGGGAACCCCAAAATTTATTGTTTTTTTTTTTCTATTTTAGTGTGAAAATCTTAATGCGATTCACAGAATACATCTACTTATCAAGTTTTAACAGCATAGCTCTTATAGTTTCGGAGAAAAGTGGCTGTGACATAGGAACGGACAGACAGACATACAGACAGACATGTCGAATCTATAAGGGTTCCATTTTTAGCCATTTGGCAACGGAACCCTAAAAACGCGCTTTCATCGAAAACCTGACTAAAAAGTAGAAAATAATGGAAAAAAAGCTTGGGGTGCTTGATATCAATCAACCCACGCTTTTTCCATTATTTAAATCGTCTATTAAATCACGTAAATCAGCGAAATCGACAAAATTTCGTATACGGCTTCTTAATTTCATTTTAAACTTGATTTTAAAATTGTTTCATTATTTGCTTCAACTCTATTAAACTAAATGTTAAGTAATATACTTTTGTTACCTTTGGTTCCTAAAACTTACTAAATTGTAACTTCGCTGGAAGAAATCACTACCTACATGAATTACAGCTAGGTTTTTCTGTAGCTCAGTGTGTACCAATAAAAATTTAAAGACCAATTAACGTTTCGTATCTATGTCATTCATTACTTACCTGCAGAACAGCTGTTCAATAATCAGAAAGTATGTATTCAATCGAAGGTATGAACCTTCGATTGGCAAGTTCAGACGCATTTCTAGTAAAAATAACCAGACAGACTGATCGGTGAGACTATAATAAAATAGCAGTGTTGTAAAATCGTAATGCCGCAAAATGCTACAGCGATTCCACCACCAAACCATTATAATGTTTATGTATGCCTAAAGACGTTCGTGCTATAATTATACACAAGCTTACATTAATAAAATGAATTCGTTTCGGGCTCGGCTTATTGTTACCAAAGACGCCATTTTAGATTTTATGACTGCTGAACGTTTCTGCTTGAGCACGACGCGAGCCTTCCCATAGAAGACGGACATATTTGGAATACAAAGCACCAGGATTCACCTTGCGGTCCTGTACCCTATGTGTTACGTTAATACCTCTAAATTATATAGGAGACGCGTAAGTGACGCTTCTGTCTTGTTGCTGCGCGACCGATTGAATTTAATGGAGCTATTTGCGAAGACGCCGACAATTTGGCGAGACGTGGTTAGCCTGCAGATCGATGGAACGATGAACGCCTCTATTACATCTATCGGCGGCGAGATGAAAGGCAGTGCCTTACTTACAAATGATGTGATTCCCCAGACCAGATTACAGCAAAATGAAAAAACTGCACGTGAGTGGATCTAGTTTACCACTTACATAAGTACCTATCTAAAGGAAAATATATTGCACTTTTTAATCAAGTTGCTTTATTTACAAACACGTTACTTTGTTTCAAGATTTTAATGTTTCAATAACTTTACAGCCATGGAAAAAATAAGCATATATGCAGGAAGCAATCGTCATTTCATTTTCATACACGTTTTAAAGACCGTTACGTTTGATGATTCATTAACCTCTCATTAAACATGGAATCGGAGTATCGCAAACAGTCGTAAAAGGTGCGCATTAACTTCTGCAATTAACATACAGACGACTTCATTTTAACTGCTCCAGTTATTACATATTCCGACTACATTGTTGCTGTTCCTTCCAAACGCGTTATAAGGGATTAACCACAAAAACCCAGAATATATCAGTTTAACATGATTTTTACCACCAAATAAGAATAGGATAAATATGCTTTTGAATAAAATTAGCATTTATAAATGATTTGATTTCTGTAAGTTACACAATAGTTTGTACAAAAGCTTTTCACGTCATTCATATTTTAAAAAGAAGATGAGGTTGTTGCTTCCTTTTTGGCTGATATGAAGCGACAACCTCATCTAGTTTCATCTCTCTGACAAGAAAAACCAAAACAAACTCTTTGGTCAGTCTCTTTTTTTCGATCATCTGATGACTATTGTAGCCGTAGGCAAGGTGTCTAAAATGTGTCTTTTGAGGAAAGAACCACATAGATTGAATGGATTTATCCAATCAGTACACGCATTGGTCAGTAATCATGAAGCTCAACTTAGAAATTAAGGAGCTAAAAGATTCGACGAACAATGCCACTGATACTTGGGCCAGCCGCAAAAACGGAGGGAAAAAATTTACACATATTCTTCACATTCATAATACTTAATTAAAATAATTTACTTTACAAAAGTAAATATTCATGTCAATTATTTAAAAAAAAATACCAATGGCAATCTTTTTCTGTTCATGGCCCCGATATTTGGGGTCAAGTGTCCTCACTTTGGCTTGGTTTGCCGGTCCTGATAATTGGGCTTTCTTGAGATCACTTCTTATTTTTGACCACCAGGTCAATGACAGGCAGCCGCTGCTTCTCTTTTGCTCTGGCAGATTAAGTGCAATTTGTACCATATGTTTTACGATGCCTATTTTCATGTGTCTATACCACCACGTGGTTTATGGTTAAAGAAATTTATTTTCTCAATAAGAAATTACAAATATTTCACATACTTGAGAACAATTTGAAAACAACTTAAAATATTAACAAACTTTGACAGTTACACTATGCACATATTGTTTTTCATTATATCAGACTGATATGTCCGTACTCAGGTAATGAAAGGCGTTGTTCTTTAGCAAGCGTATAATGCGAACTGAACCGATACATACTGTGACATCTTATTAATAGGGACTCCTGTATGATAATTTATCAATGTGGGTACTAATACATTACACAGACCATTTAAGTACATAAATAAAAATTACATTAATGTTTAATGTCGTGGACAAATTACATTAACAAACACAAAACTTAAAATATTTCGATCCACCCGCAAAATAAGCAATTATCAAATAGGTATTCATTGGGAATGCGAACCCGGTGCCACTGCAACGCAACACAGCAGTAGGACAAGTATGTTTCAGGTAGTAGTGTTTTATCATTTAAAATGTGATTTTTTAATTTAGTTTTCAAAATATTATTTGGTTTCGGTAATTTTAATCTTGATTGCTCGGATTTTAACGCTGCCTCGTATTCATTGCGAACTTTGTCAAGTCTGGTCGCACCTCCCGCCCACCTAAGCATCTTCAACACATCTTACCGTGCAACAACTGGATCCACAAACGCTGGTTGAACTGCTGTTTTATAACCTGTACCCTTTGAACTTATTTAATGGAGATACGTGGATCGTACAGTACTCGCGTAAGTGATCACTATTTTAATCATATGACGCTGATCCTATGAGTCAAGTCAGCATCAACATAGTCGTGTACTATGAGCATGGAGCCTACATACTTGAACTTCTATACTGTGGGAATCATCATGATCATCATCATCATAATCTCAGCCGAATGACGTTCACTACTGAACATAGACCTCCCCCAATTTGGGATGGTTTGCCAAAATCTGGCGAATGGCTTGGCAGGCGAGTTGGCGATCGCAGTATGATGGTGAAATGCATAGAAAACGCTGCTGTCCAATCTCTGGTACGTCCCTTAGTCGCCTCTTACGATACCCACGGGAAGAAATAGTCACCCCTTTTCTTCCCGTGAGTGTCGCGGACAGGTAGGACTCTCCACTGCTGCGCTACTGAATACGTTTGCATACTGCACGCACTGTGAGCAGCGAACAGTTCCTCCCGGTTATAATGTCCGTAACCCCTAACTGCTTTATTTTGTGTGTTGTTTTTATTTTGATGTCAATTAGTTTTTTTTTTTTAATGTGTTGAAATATGGATGTTTTCTGAAATAAATGGTTATTGATTGATTGACTTCCATCATTATTATCATCACAGCCTTAAGACGTCCACTGCTGGACATAGGCCTCCCCCAATTTGATTGGCTTTGCTATAATGGCCACGCTTGTCAGGCGGGTTGGCGATCGCAGTATGGTAGTAAAATGCATAGAGCACGCTACTACCTATTCTCGAGTAAATGCTTCAGTCGCCTCTTACGACGCCCGTTGGAAGAAAGGGGTTAGTGCTATTCTTTACGTCCAGCACCACACGACACTGATGTGAGGTTACCTAAATACATGTGTTGGATGCTTGAGCGTAGAATACATTAGTTATAGGATATCTGGGTAATTTGTAAGGAACTTTTAGTCCAATAAGCTCAATGAATTTGTTACAGTTTAATTTGACCAATTTGTAGAGGAACATAAGTTGCTATCGATGATCGCGTAGATAATTCACATTGTAGCATCGAAGATACTTCTGATTACATATATGTATGACCACTGGACAGCAATGGAGTATTTTTTCTAGTAAATCGAATGTGACTACATTTTTGTAGGTTGAACTTCGTGCGGTTCAAATGGCACCATTGCTCCATACGATCTAAATACTTTTGAATTATACTGACATCTACAGTTGGATTGATAGTCTTATACATTTTAATATTATCGGCAAACATTAAATCACATATAACAGTCAGGGATTTAATGATAACAGCGTTTGTCTGGAAGTGTCGAAAGGCAGGCGTTTTGGGGAGACTGTCTTGTGTAACTTTGACGTTCAAAAAGTGCTGACTCTCAGCCTAGTTTGAAGAAATGACTTTTGATTTTGATTTTCTGATGTTGTCCCTAGGAATAGACGTGATAATTTCAAACTCTGTGTTTACGGCGCTAAAACAACTCTTATGCATAAGAGTATCTTTTGCATGACTCCGAACATTTTTAATAAAATGCCCAAATCATGGAAAACATTAAATATTTCTGCTCTAAGGGTAAATTAAAGAAAATACTAACTGAAAGAGCGTATTATAGTATATCAGAATTTATGAAAGAGGACAATTTTCTCCGTTTTTGAGATGACAATGTTGTATTTTGGACATGTTATATTGTTAACCATTGTATTTTTTGGAATAATTGTAATTTTAGTGACATTTTATTTCATATTTTTACTGAACTACTAATTTAATCACTACTTTGACATTGAATTGTATCAAAAAAAAATAAAAAAACATAATAATTCTGGAACTTGAACAGAATTCTAAATTAGTAATACTGCAGTGGATTCCTTCACATATCGGGATACAAGGCAATGAGCTGGTAGATATGTATGCTAAGAGGGCCTGTGTGGAGGGTATTCCGTTAGATATAGTTCCAATTTTCTCAGATAACTTCTATGTAATAAAAAGATATTGCCATAAACTGTGGGAAGAATATCATGATGTGAGATCAAGAGAAAAAGGTATCTGGTATAGCACCATTCAGCCTGAGCCTCTAATAATTCCCTGGATTGATAACTGTTCACTTAATAGAAAAGATATTGTTACTGCCATGAGGCTTCGATCCGGTCACATACCATCGAGGAAGTTTACATTCCTTATGGGTATCACACCTTCACCTAATTGCGAGAAATGTGGAATAATCGAGGACGTATATCACATCGTGATGGAGTGTGAGCGGGGCGAACGCCTCAGGATGAATCTGTTCGGTTCCCAAAATGTATATGGAATTGGTTCATTAAATAGTGTTTTGGCTAAGCCTATGTCGGACGAGGCTAAAACTCTGTACAAAATATATTACAATCATTTAAAATAATGTAAAATTCAAAGTTTGGCTATGATGGAGCGACATAGTCAGTATTGTGACAAAGCTCCTTAATAAAGGATTTAAAAAAAAAACCATTGTATTTTTTGGAATAATTGTAATTTTAGTGACATTTTATTTCATATTTTTACTGAACAACTAATTTAATCACTACTTTGACATTGAATTGTATCAAAAAAATAAAAAAACATAATAATAATAATCTTATTGAATTGTAATAAAAAAACCTAATCTTTAATAATGAATAATGATATTTCATCATTATTCATTAAAGATTAGGTATTTTTTGAAATTTTGATGAATATTATCACGGTTTATGCACCATCTCTTCCTACCAATTTGTACGCCACGATATGCGGCTGAACATGTCTGATCTTTTCTGTATCTCCTTATTATCTTGCATGCTGTGTATGTACACCATGTTTAAACAAATAAAATTTACTTACTTACTTAATCTATGTATAATTTCGTTAATACAATACAATCCTTTACTTCAGGCAACTAAGGCCCATAAAAACACAATACAAAAAAAAAACAATAACGAAGGGAAAATGAAGAAAATCAAAACTGAAAGAATAATGAAGAATGAAACAGACTGGTGCGAATTGAGAACCCTGAGGAACTCCTGAGTCAGCGTAGTAAGGGTACATAACCATTTACGTAATTTGTGGTGTACAGGAAGGATAAGACGAATACAAGTTTATTAGTGAGCCGTTTATACCATAATATTCCAAGTTTGAGAGTAACGAAAATGGTTAACATTATCAAACACTCTCCTAAAGTCCGTCTATACTTCTAACCTTTTGCCAAGAGCTAAGGCTGCGTTCGTTATAAAGTCGACAAGATTCGTAGACACTTTTATAGGAGCTCCGGTTTATGTGGCGTGTAGTTACAAAAAGTTATCACCAAAATTTGAACATTTGCCTAGTGTACTCTTTTGCCATCCTACCTTCCATCAGGCCATCAGGTCTGTCGAACCAAATCAAAGTGTTAATTATTTTCTTGTAAGACATCATAATTATTTTAATATTTACGACAGGAACCTTTGACTACTGATTCCAAGTGTAAGAACCGGTCTAGTTATTTTTTCAACTTAAGAAGCTATTCTCAGTTCATCACAACGCGTAACGTAGAGATTTTTTTTTTTTTTACTGTCACACAACGTCATCTAGTCCCAAGCTAAGCAGAGCTTGTGTTATGGGTACTAGAGAACTGATAAACATACTTATATATTTCTAAATACATACATATTATACATAAATTACACCCAGACACAGAACAAATGATCGTGCTCATCACACAAAGATTTGTCCTGGGTGGGAATTGAACCCACGACCTCCGGCATAGCAGTCAGGGTCACTAACCACTAGACCAACAGGCCAGTCAAAATAAAAGGAATACCTAAGTAATCTAAGTAAATTCAAAGTCGAAAAGTTTTAATTAAATAAACGACGTTTGAGCACGTTGAAAATGAACGGAAACGCATAAGACTTTTATTGTTAGTGCCATGTATATCTACAAATTGTAATCACTGTACCTACCTATGTAGCACTTATATTCATTTCATTTATGAAAAATGTAGTTCAACTATTTTCGTCTTCACAGTCTGGTGAATCACGATGACTGTTCTTACCTAATAAAACTATTAAGTCTATTCACTATCTGACATACAACGCACCAATGTTAAAAACAGGAAGACCTAGAAGCATAAAATTTTGCACAAGTGTTCCTTGTTTAACAAAAGAGAGGACTCAAACATTGCTTCCCTAAAAGGGTTAGACTGGGGAAGAAATTTTACACAAAGCTTGTTCCTCGATAATTTCATACCAATTTACCTACAATTTCCTTGACAAAGTGAAAAAGTTATTAGTAGTTATATACTTGCTAGCAATGGTAATAGTAAGTAGGTTTTTAGTTTATATTCTTAATTATCTTATGATACCATGATAATATTGGCTCATTATTAAACTACGTTACGGATGAGTCCTCAGCTCACCATAGCATACCTTTTTGTAAATTCGTGGAAAATGTTGTTGTTATTACATTGATTTTGTTTTATATAACTGTTTTCATATCTAATATGTAATGTAATATCGTTTCTTTTCCCAAATAAAATAAAATAAAAAATTATTGTTTGTGGCCAATTTTAAGTGATCGATATCCATATTAGCGAGACAGTTGGATTTGAAGTATCTATTATTGTTATTTATTATTTAACCTACATCAGCCCATTATCGCCTTTCTTAATTTGGTGGTGTTTGAAGTATTTTTATTTATTTATTTCGATACAGTTATCGTTACTTGTCGGTACGTGTTGGTAGGTTTACCTATTCACGAATTGTACCAATTCATAACTTTTAATGCATTATAAAAATTCGCCATTTCAGTTATCAAAGATTTTCATTCAAGCAATTCTGGAATACATTCGGACTGCAATCGTTTTCAACATCTCAGAATAGTTACAGTCATGTCACTCTATCAATCTGACTCGAACTTCAATCACCTCTAAAAATCTGAATATAATTTTGAACTCGAACAAACTTTTACTTTAAACTTTGCTTTTCCATTTTCCTCAGAAAAAAGCAATATAAAGAAATTAACATTCCTACGATAAGAATCTACACACAGACAAGTAGGCAGATTTCGTTCTTTGACACGAGTTTAAATATAGGTCTTTGGTTAATTTATATAAGCAGCGCGTTATCATTCACACCTGAACGCTTCGTTTTGAACCCTGTAGCTATTCCGGAATTATGGAACCCCAGTACTTTAGCCGCTCCGAGCCATGACGGAGATCTTAGCGATGCGGGACTGCCTAGCCCCCCATCCACTTAGAGGGACTGGTCTCCTGCATTGTTATTTATTTTTCAAATAAGAAAATTTTACCAATCGCAATTAATTTGAGTGGCATTAATTATGGCCAAAGCATATAGTGAATCATTATGCTGCAATTATTTAACTTAAATATATTTCGGCGCATGTATGCATGTGTTGTATATGTATACAATGTATACATGTATACGTAATATCGAATACAGCTGAACTGCATCAGTTTCAAAACAAATCCTTTGCATGCGATGTTCCCATCTGTTTACCGCCCCTTATTGCGTTGACCAATAAAACAATACTACCTACATAGGAATATTTTGATTAAATAGATTTTTTAGGCTCTGTTACAATGATCACAGATGTTTGTTCTTCAACCAATAGGAATAGAACAAAAAAAAAAGACCCAAAGACGAGAAAGTTTGTATACTTAACATTTTGTTTCGACTAATTTCTCGGGTTCATAACAAGAAACAACGTGAATCATGTCTTCCTGTCGTCTTACCACTCAACAGAGGCATCACATCTTGTTTCTGCGAGAGGAAGGAGTAAACATTAGTCAAATTGCCGAGGAGCTGCATTTCACAATAAGTTTTTTTTTTTTTTGTTTTACTTATGTTTTCATAGGTTTAGGAATTTGTTTAGATATGTAATAACTATCACCATCATCATCATCAGCCCATAATGTTCCCACTGCTGGGACACAGGCCTCCTCTCGGTGAGAGGGAGTGGGCCATAATCTACCATCCGGGCCCAGTGCGAGTTGTTAGATGTCACATGTGTTCGAATTTTTGGTTCTAAGACATGCTGGTTTCCTCACGATGTTTTCCTTCACCGTGCTGAATAACTATACAAAATATAAACAATAATTGTTCAGCTCCAGTTCCACACACAGTCCTCTAATTGAAGCTTACTTAACTCTCGTGGAGGCGATCGGCGGCGGCGACCTCTCGCGTCCGGCCCTGGTGCGAGCCATGGTACGGAGCGAGAGGGAATGGGAAGCCGTCACCTCCTTCTGCGAAGCAGTAATGCTCGCGAAGGAGGAGGCGGGGCGCGTGAGGGAGTGGCAGTCTCTGCGCCCTCATGCCCCTAGCCACCGCAGGAGGAGACGCCCCGGGCGTCGGGAGTCGATTGCGGACTCCCGGCCACCGTAGGCGTGAGCTTGCGGGTGGCTCGCAATGGGTGGCTCGCCGCCCGGTAAGGACCAGGCTCGGGTCGACGGCGCGCAGTGTTCCACGCGCGCCTCAAAGAGATGTCAGCAGCAGTGTAGGGGTCTACTAGGACCGATGCCTGCCGGGGTCGCGTGATTGTTCGAAAGAGATACCGTGACCCTGGCACATGGGCAACTGATGGAACACGGGTGGGTTTTAGTCAGTAAAAGTCTGACACGCCCTCCCGCTCCGCCCAGAGCGGGAGAAGTCATTTGATGATTTCCCATCCTGAAAAAAAAAAAAAAAAAAAAAAAAAGCTTACTTAACTATTGCAGTCTTGGGTAGAAATTATTTCAAATCTTTGTGTAAAAAGCGAATGACTGTTTCCATTTAAAACGAATAGGTTTAAACATTTTTTTTAAATGCTCAGTAAATTTATTTTCTTTTTACAGAAAAATACTTTCCATCGTTGGCTCCAGCGATATGATACCGAAGGGCATGCGAGAAGCCACCCTCCAGCCATAATTCCGAGTGTAATCACCCCCGAGCGTGTAGAAAGAATGGTGCAGGCGTACTAAGAGAACCCATTCACGGCCACCAGACTGTTTACCCAAGAATTCCAGTGTAACACGATAACAGTACACTACATCGAGCGGGCAAACACAACCGAAAGCCCGCTCGTAAAATAGCTCTGAATCCAGCCCAGAAGGAAGCCAGAGTCAGTTTCGCGCGAGATTACCGAGATTTAGATTTTTCACACGCAATATTTTCCGACAAAAAACGTTTTAGATCTAGCCAGATTGGTCGTCGGCATTTATGCCGTGTGCGTAATACTCGGTACGAGCCGCAAAATATTTTACCAAATTTTGAGTCAGGAAGAGTAGTGGTCAATATGTGGGCCTGGATGAGTGGGGCAGGTCCTGGGCAACTAGTCTATATCCCTGAGAGGAGTTATTTGAGTCTGCTGCAAGATACGTTATTACCAACAGTGCGAGTGGTGTATCCAGAGGACGAAGTGCCTGATTTTTTTTTCATTCAGGACAACTGTCCTATACACACTGCGCACTGGTACAAGATTGGATCCGGCAGCAACCAAGTATACGAGTAATACCGTGGCCTTCTCGTTCCCGGATCTAAACCCCATTGAAAACCTATGGGGTATTATGGTACAGAGATGGGATAACAGGCGCGAAAGGACAAAACCGTCACTAGTCGCTCATGTTGACCGGGTTTGGGCGTCACTTCGCGACTCGGACCTTTGCGAGAAATTGGTAAACTCGATGCGAGCGCGGTGTGACGCTATTATAGATGCAGATGGGGCGCTCAGCAAATATTAGGCTTAGTTTTTTAGTTGAAATAGTGTTAAGCTGTGTTGTGTGTCTTAGTAATATTATTCCTAGAATAGTCGTATACTCCACTTGAAACAAAATTAGAAATTTAATAAAAAAAAATTAAATACAGTCCGTTCAGCCGATTTTGGCTTCTATTGCGTGAGTGGTATGACAAATAGCAGCTGAACTATAGAGTTGGTATTTAGTACCACGTTTTTGCTTTTAACGCCATCCTTATGTCTACAGGATAGAAGTCAAAATCGGTTAAACGGACTGTAAATAAAGTTTATTTCAATTTACAATTTATTTAAATTACCTTATTTTATATGTAACATCAGTCTAAGGTTTTTAGTTAAAATAATGTTTTTGTAATTTATTTGTTGTACTATTCGTAGTATGGTATATACTACGAACACGCTAGTTAAATATTTTAATTTAAGTGTTTTGTGTAGCTTAAGTATATAATACATAATATATTTTGCATACTATTGTATAGAATCGAGTTCTTCTAACTGAACAGACAGCTGTGCTGCTGGGGAGTTTGTAGCACCATTTCTTCTTCCCAACTAAAGCACTAGGAAGTGGTGAAGGGCGGACGTTTTTGAGGGACTGTCTTATGTAGTTTTAACGTTCTAAAAGTGCTGATTCTCAGCCTAATTTAAATTAATGAGTTTTGATTTTGAAACTATGGACTTTATTTCATCTGGCGTTTTCTTCTTTCCAAATTATTAACTAATACTGTGTATTTCAATTTACTTAATTGTTATTAGAACTACCCAACTCAATGCACCACAGTTAGACACATGATAACAGAGAGCGCGGAGCGGTTTGAATATTTTCTATGAATGAGTAATAAAATGATCGCCATTGTTTTGCCCGGAGAAATAAGCATTCGCATACGAATATGAACATCATTTAAAGTGTAAGAAAGCTCAACTTTGCTCAAAGTGTAGTTTAAGCACATGTGTCGAATTCTCGAACTTGGTATCGCAAGTGGTATTTGTCTATCTTAAAAGTTTTTGTTGTGTTGAGACGCACTTCAGGTCCGACAATCATCGACCAGCTGGATGGTCGATGGCAACAACGGTTTTCTTTTGCCATTATTTTATAAACAAAGGAGACTCAGTCGTTCCACAATTTTGTATACGTATTTTTTTTTATAACATTAAACGGAACCCATAAAGGAAATTATTATTTTAGTTGTCTACTATAATATACGTAACTAACATGTCCGACAAGCATCGACCAGCTGGATGGTCGATGGCAACAACGGTTCTCTTTTGTCATTATTTTATAAACCTATACGTAAGAATTTTTATAACATTAAACGGAACCCATAAAGGAAATTATTATTTTAGTTGTCTACACACACTAAACTACACTAACATGTGCATGTTAGGTAGGTATATTATAGTAGACAACTAAAATAATAATTTAAGTTTTTCAATTTCAGACAGCATGCAAAAAGTTCTTCATGTATGACATGCAGTCATACATGAAGCACTTTTTATTAACTACCTCAGTAAAAATTTGATGTGAATGGTGAGCTAAGATGGAAGCACCGCGTGCAAAGCTCTGCGCCCGCGCATACCTACAGCTAAATAATGACTGCGAACTGGATTTACCTACTCACAGATCACAGTAAGTACTGTAAGCGGACTTACAGATTCAAACTGACTAATCGACACAGATTATTTTAATTTATTTATTGAAAGGTGCCACGATATTTTTCTAACAACATCCGTTGGAATTTGGTCCATAGTATAGGGGGTAATCTAAACTAAATTACTGATTTAATTATGTAGCATCTTATTATAATCCATTGATTCGGATAGTCATACCATAAGTCTTTAATAATGTGTATAAGCGTCTGTCTATTTTATAGAACTAATGTATGAGTGGGTATCAGCACTAGACATCATTTCTTTCTCTTTCTCTCCCGCACCATCAATAAGTATCTACTACTTTAATCATTGCAATTTCGAAACAAGCTCAAGCTGTTGTCGGTGTCGAATAAATTTTGTATAATGTAAACGTGATAACAATTTAAATTCCTCTGTAACGGGTCCGGAGCCGACAAAAACAACAAACAAACTTAGAGGCACGCTATTGGTGGCGGCGAGGCGGGGCGGCGCCGGGCGCGCGGCCACTCCCGCGAGCGCGCGCAGTCTCGCTCACTCACCCAGTCCTTATCTTCCACTCCGCTGTGAGAGACGTGTCGCCCAAGTTTTTCTTCGGAGGTGACAAACTTGACATAACAGAACAGTATTGTGCGAAAAGATGCCTCGGCCGACACGTGAGTCGTACGGTGATCAAAAACCACCCTTTTCCTACATAGCCCTGACGGCGATGGCGATCTGGAGTTCCCCGGAGCGCATGCTGCCGCTGTCGGAGATCTACCGCTTCATCACGGACCGCTTCCCGTACTACCGGCGCAACACGCAGCGCTGGCAGAACTCGCTGCGGCACAACCTCTCCTTCAACGACTGCTTCGTGAAGGTGCCGCGCCGCCCGGACCGGCCCGGCAAGGGCGCCTACTGGACGCTGCACCCGCAGGCCTTCGACATGTTCGAGAACGGCTCGCTGCTCCGGAGGCGCAAGAGGTTCAAGCTGCACAAGGGAGAGAAGGACAGTTTGAATGCTGAATTAGCGGCATTGGCCAGTTTCAATAGAGCGTTTTTGGCGCGACAGGCAGGTGCTCCTCCGCCACCGGCGACGATGCCGAATACGAGTATGTACAGCCCAGCATCGACGTTCATTTCGAGGCCTAGTCCAGAGCCAACAGAGGCAGTGGACACAACAGCGCTGTTGCCGCTGGGTCCGCGGCCGCGCAGAGCCTTCACAATCGACGCGCTGCTGGAGCCGGAGCCGCGGCGCTCGTCCCCCTCGCCCCCGGCGCCACCGCCGCTGCCACCGCACTGCCCGCTGCCACTGCCGCCGCCCTACCTGCTTGCCGCACAGAGGTACCACGCCGAGCTGCTGGCCGGTCTGCAACAGTCCTGCTTGCCTCCTTTATGGACATGGCGAGATACAAGTCAATTCTCACATTATACGCTTAATTCATGAATGGTAAGTTCTACTTATTTATAGGAAATATTTTATTTATTCAAATTGGACTTCCCCTTTTGGGTATGGGTGGTAGATATGCATCTAGCGCTAAAATGAGTGTTTGAATATATTGGATATCGCAGAAATTAATCGATATTAAGAACACTATCATCACATCCCATTAGAAAAGAGTTTTAAGATTTTTATGAAAATCCGTGAAAAACAAATAAAATCAACAAGCTGTACTTATAAAAAAACGGTCATCCAAAGGATTATCTTTGATTACATTATGCAGTCTTATTAATTTTCCTCACAATCTTCCTCTTCTGATTGACTTGAAATATTATACAAAATCGATCCTAGGAAAGATCCCCGTAGAATAAATTTATAAATAACAAAGTCTCTCAACACTTGTGAATGTCATGAAACCATCATTATTATCTAGTAGCCAGATGATGATCTTCGCTCCTCTCCTAGATACGATAACAGTCCACTAACGTGTACGTAAGATAATGCTTTCCACCTCAGTTACACGATACAAGTTTCTTGCATATATACCTATTACAATATACAATACAGCTAGCTTTTGCCCGCGGCTTCGCCCGCGTGGATGTCGGAAATTAATGCAGGAGGATGTATTACTGCGGTAAGAAAGTGTCAATCCAGGTTATATATGTAATAGCTTCTACCCGCGACTTCGTCCGTGTCAAATTTTTGCTCCCCTGACCCTTCCCGTACATTTTTCGTTGCTGCTCCGCTCCTTTTGATTGTTGCATGATTTTATATAGCCCATAGCCATCCTCAATAAATAGGCTATTCAACACAAAAAAAAAATCAATTCGGACCAGTAGTTCCTGAGATAACGGCGTTCAACCAAACAAACAAACTCTTCAGCTTTATATATACTCCTATTGGTCGCAGCGTGATGTCATATAAGCTATAGCTTTCCTCGATAAATGGGCTATCCAACATTTAACATAGTTCCTGAGATTTTTACGTTCAACCAAATAACTTCTTCGGCTTTATAATATTAGTTTAGAGATAGTATAGTATTTAGATTTGATTACAATTAAAAGAATTATAATGAATCAACCTTAAAAGTTAGACATATGCTCTCCCGGACTTTTTTTTAGAACTTTTTAAGAGAAACAATTCCGTCATACATGATTGTTACGTTACTTTAACCGTTTACGCAGCGCACGCAACGGAAACTCTCAAAAGGAATAAATTTTCCCCGTTTTTGCAATATTTTTCATTGATGCTCCGCTCCTTTTGATTGTAGCGTGATATTATATAACTTAGCCTTTCTCAATAAATGGGCTAACCAACACAAAAAGGATTTTTCAATTCGAATTAGTCGTTCCTGAGATTAGAGCGTTCAATCAAACAAACAATCAAACAAACTCTTCAGCTTTATAATATTAGTATAGATAGTATAGATTGTTTTATGTTATGAATTATCTTTAATTTAGAAATTCTGTTGGACACAACATGAATTGGGCCGATTCTTGTCATTCCCCTTTTCGTACAAACTTTCATCCCCTATTCCTTATTGTTATTTTACCCCCTTAAGGGTAAAAATTTAAGAAACTAAATATAATTCATAAATACATATTATGTAATAAAAGCCAAATAAAAAAGTTTCATCAATCTAGCTTTAAAAATGACAATACTTCCCTACAACCATTCATCCTCCCTTTCAACCCCTAAAAACCCCTTTTCCGTAATAAAGTAGCCATGTCCTTTCTCAGGCTCTAAACTATCTGTGTACCAAATTTCATGTAAATCGGTTCAATAGTTTAGCAGGAAAGTGAGACAGACAGACAAGAGTTACTTTTGCATTTATAATATTAGTGTGGATAGTATGGAAGTGTGGATGAAGCAACAAATGACTTGCATGATCCTAACAGTTTATCACCGTACCACGTTTTTTTTTGTATGGGAAATCATGAAATGACGTCTCACGCTCTGGGTGGAGCGGAAGGGCGTGTCAGACTTTTACTGACTAAAATCCACCCGTGTTCCTTCAGTTGCCTATGTGCCAGAGTCACGGTCATCTCTTTCGAAGGAATTTCGCGACCCTGGCAGGACGGTACCACGTGTAATGTTTCATCTAGTTAATTAATCTGGCTCTAATCACCTTTTAACGCTAAAATTGTAGCTCATTAGCTATAGTAGGAACTGTAATAAATAATTTTGTAAGATGATATAAAACGGGAGGATACGTCCGGGTGTTTCCATTGCGAGGATCGTCTGGAGGACACGGTGGAGCATACGGTGGAGGTGTGCCCTGCTTGGGCGGAGCACCGCCGTGTCCTCGTGGAGGCGATCGGCGGCGGTGACCTCTCGCGTCCGGCCCTGGTGCGAGCCATGGTACGGAGCGAGAGGGAATGGGAAGCCGTCACCTCCTTCTGCGAAGCAGTAATGCTCGCGAAGGAAGAGGCCGGGCGCGTGAGGGAGTGGCAGTCTCTGCGCCCTCACGTCCCTAGCCGCCGCAGGAGGAGACGCCCCGGGCGTCGGGAGTCAATAGCGGACTCCCGGCCACCGTAGGCGCGAGCTTGCGGGTGGCGAGCAATGGGTAGCTCGCCGCCCGGTAAGGAACAAGCTCGGGTCGACGGCGCGCAGTGTTCCACGCGCGCCTCAAAGAGATGTCAGCAGCAGTGTGGGGGTCTACTAGGACCGATGCCTGCCGGGGTCGCGTGATTGTTCGAAGGAGATACCGTGACCCTGGCACTTGGGCGACTGATGGAACACGGGTGGGTTTTGGTCAGTAAAAGTCTGACACGCCCTCCCGCTCCGCCCAGAGCGGGAGAGGTCATTTGATGATTTCCCACCCTGAAAAAAAAAAAAAAAAAAAAAAGATGATATAAAAAAACCCGCTTCTCTCTTAAGATTTTGTATATCTAAACATGACAAATGTCAGGTACAGTCAGTGCCCTGAATTACCTGACCCCTCCTACACAAAAGAAATGAGGAAATGAGACCAGGTAATGCAGGGCACTGACTGTACGGTACCTATGTGATAACATAGATTAGATACGATAGCCATAACTGATGATAAATCGGTGAAGGTGGAAAATGTGAGAAAATCCGGACTTTTAGTCTTTATCATGGTCTGAAATGGCTCACAATGATCAAGCGTGGTGATCATTGCTTGTACCTTTTCAGTATGAGACAAGGCTTTTTCCCTGCAGTAAGCCATTTTTATTACGACCCCGTATACTACTACTAAGCCGCCAAGCATGGCGATTATGGTAAATTCCCTCAAATTGCGAGAGGCCTATGTCCAGCAGTGGGCATCTTACGGCTAAATGATGATGAGGATACTACTACTACATGTAAGTACTATCATCAGTCTATAAAGTTCCCAATGCTGGGACAAAGGCCACGTCTCTGTGAGAAGGAATAAGCCGTAATCCGTCACGCAGTCCCAGTGCGGGTCCTATTTCTTCGAATTTTTCGTTCTCGGTCATGCGGGTTTCTTCACCGTTTTGAGAGCTGTGGTGACGAAATAATCAACATTAGTAAAGCGTTTTCTACCTCCTCCTCGGTTCCTAACTTCATAGGTTGAAACCCTGTCAGGCACTTTACTTCATGACTTACTAGTCATAGGTCATCCTACTACAACTTTTAAGTCATGGCCTAAATCACTACTGCTCTGCCCATTTATATGGATTTTAGTAAACAATACAAATGTAACTCCAAAATTTAATAACCTTCACCCATTAAAAATAGCTTAGATATAAAAAACTGTGCAATGGGTATTACAGCTATAATTACTTATTCTAAAGCGCATTATTTTAATTTAATGAGCAAAAATGAAACGGTCATTTAAAATTTAATTTGTTAATTACTAATTACCTCAATACCTAAACCGATTGTTCTTTTATATCAAGTTGAGGAAGTAATATCTAAGTGAATGCGAAACATACCAACTTATCTCACTTACATAATATTCGTACTTAGCAGTATTTCAAGCCTCAAAGTGATGTCAGCAGCACTGAAGGGGTCTGCTTGGACCGATGCCTGCCGGGGTCGCGTGATTGTTCGAAAGAGATACCGGGATCCTGGCACATGGGCAACTGATGGAACACGGGTGGGTTTTAGTCAGTAAAAGTCTCACACGCCCTCCCGCTCCACCCAGCGCCAGAAGAGAAGTCATTTGATGATTTCCCATCCAGAAAAAAAAGCAGTATTTCAAAAATTTAATTTATCCTCCCCTCCAGTGAGAGCGTTAAGTCATAAAGCTTTCATCTGCCTGGCCTCTTCCCAAACATACTGGGGTCGGCTTCCAGTTTAACCGAATGTACCTGAATACCAGTATTTTACATTGAGCGACAGCCTATCTGATCTCCTTAACCCAGTTACTGGGTAACACAATACCCTCTGGTAAGACTGGTTTTCGCGCTTCTGACGTCTGTCATATCAACATACTATTAAAAATACATGACTGAGCTTTCCGAGACACGTCTCGATATGTAAAAATAGTCCCATCCACGGACCAACCGCGGCAAGTGTAGCTTAAGCTAATCGATTGACCCGTACGGCTACAATTGCTTAGCCACAACTCACTCGTTAAGACTTAAAGTTCTTGACATTGAACAAGAGAGAAAACTCTGGACATAGAGACAATATGAAGAGAGCTTTCATAAAACAAGCCTTGTCAAACCTGCATTAGTACTTTTAAATAGAATTCAAACCAAACGAAATAACATAACTAGGTTTTTGGGTGATGGACAAAGTATTCCCCTTTTGGATAATGAATTTTGGATATGGGGAGCAGAATGATAAATAAGATAAATATCTACCTACCTAGGAAGATCATTACAAACCTTCTTCTTAACGCTCGATTATTCAAATCTTGACTCGATCCATAACACAAAATCACTAAGTATATTCATCGAATGCTTAGGCAGAGCTCCCACATATCATCAGTTATTCAAAATTGCAAAACCGAAAAACACTGGCCGACCCGAGAGTTCAAACCAGAACTTGACGCTCAGCAGTCGCGAATGCGACAACTTGACGCAAGACCCACGAGGCAGTCGAAGTGTTTGCTATGCTAAAGCCTCGGTCACACATAGCAATTAATCGCTGCGAATGCGCATTCGCCGCATCATTTCATGTGAATTCATTCCATGGGATTAAATGAACATGAAGGTTGAATTGATTGATTAATTAGAATGCATGCGTGTTACGTTCGCGAATAATGTTTGGTTCAACGGAATGTCTGACGATGATCTGCAAATTGAAAAAAACTTAAAAAAATAAATGACGCGGGCTATTATGGCGCTTTCGCCGTAATCAGAATAAATTATGAAGTCTATAGTCATATTGTAAATTAGAGTCTAAAGTCTCTTCCATTTTATTATAGGTCCATATGACTATGAACTAAAAAAAATATCATAAAGTGTTAATATAAAGTAAATATTAACATTATGTAAAATAAAACCTCTTTGTAGAATGTTCTCTCGTGCGACTTCAAGTCATCAATATAATGTCGTTCTGTTTTAATAATCATAGATGAAGGTCAAATGCGACACAGGTTTTAGAGATAAATGATTTTATTTTACATCTTACCATTTTTACAATCATTTACTCTATACAAATGAGAATTAACAGAAAGAGGAAGAAGTTCAGGAAAATAAATGACAATTTGTATATACCTTTAATTTTAGCTAAACGTTATGATTGTTATGTAACCTGATTATCCTCAAAATATACCTTAGGTATGTGGTACATTTGGCCATTAAATTATTGTTTACATGCTAACTTGATACTGTCAGGCACCTATATAAAACATAAAAGCGTTCAATATGAATCTGTAAACCGTTTGACTCGAGGATCATAATAAAAATATCTATTTTGAAATAATAAATAGATATTAGGTATGTTATCCTTGCCGTGTCCACGTTTGCTGTTATTAATCCTTTTATTTGTTATTAATTAAATATTCATCTCTCATTTCTGAAATATTTTCCCTAATGCGGGTTTTGCCCATGAAGATCTGTATTAATTTGGCCTAAAACATTCTGGAATTAAAAGTTTGAATAATCTTTCGATACACTATGTACTTTAAGTACCTACATACGCACGGATCGATCGAACGATCAAGTTGAGCTACGCTAGCTTAACGTCATTAGTAGAATTTTGACAGCCCGTTTACGGATAGTCAGAAGCCATAAGTCTGATAAAAGTCTTATTAAGAGACATCGTGTTCCCCAGTAACTAGATTGTAGAGGTCAAATAGGCAGTCGCTACATGTAAAATACTGATATTGAGCTGTATTCGGTTAGATCAAGAGCAGAAACCAAAACAGTCGAGAAAACACTAGGCAAATGATGACCTCCTGCTGTGAGTAAAATACGCTTTGTAATTTACAGATAAGCAAACTAGCCTGCTATTTCCTTGTGGAGGACTCCACAGGGAAATGGTCACCACTACCTATTTACCTGTCACACCAAGGGACTCTAATGCTTTGTTAATCTAATAGACAAAATTGAAATGTCTCTCTCTTGTGTGCCTGAAATATCAGTAGTTGGTAGCCATACAAATTCACCTGGCAAACACAATAAACTGTATCCTTTCGATCATTCATCTCATCATCACGAAACGTGCGTATCTATCGTACGTACCGATCGTACGTATAATATATAATAATATTTATTCAAAAATAAAATGCTTAAAAATATGTACAGTTTTGCTTATATGTAAACTAGCTTCTGCCCGCGACTTCGTCCGCGTTAAATTTCTTGTTCCCCCGACCCTTCGAATCGCCTACCCGTGCGATATTCCCCGATTTGGAACATTTTTCTTTACTGCTCCGCTTCTCTTAGTTATAGCGTGATATTATATAGCCTTTCTGGATAAATAGGCTACCCAAAACAAAAAGATTTTTTCAATTTGGACCAGTAGTTCCTGAGATTAGCGCGTTCAATCAAACAAACAAACTGTTCAGCTTTATATATTAAAAAGTATCCTATGTCCGTCTCCTGGTTCTAAGCTAGCTCCCCACCAATTTTCAGCCAAATCGGTTCAGCCGTTCTTGAGTTATAAATAGTGTAACTAACACCACTTTCTTTTATATATATAGATTATATTCAAAGATTTACGTGCCTGAACTAGGTAATCCTGTGTTTCAGGCAAGAAGAGCCTAAATAGTCTTATAAAATAAATAAATAATCAAAAGTTGAGAATAGACAAATTATTAGGTATATAAATGTTGAGTGGCTTATATCTTAGTTTCTAAAATTTAATAGAATAAATACTTAACGTAGGTGAATACTTACTTTACCACAGTTAGTAAAGGTTTAGGTACTACCTAAAGAGCCTTAACCATAGCCAAAGCCATAGCCATAGCCATAGCCTTAGCTAATTAGGCAATCCTGGCTCATATGTCGCAAGCCTACACCCTCGCTGCCAGGTTGCCGTCTTGCTAGTAGAAGATACAAACAATTATACCCACGGCATAAGTAATTAGCACGGGCCGATACGAGATTTACACAGAATAAAATCAGAATTTGGTCTCAAAAAATGTAAATTAGAATCTACTTTCAATACTTCATAAACCTTGGCGTTCTATTACTATTATGTTTTATTATCAATATAACATTTTACATTTGCGAAATTCCATATTAACTTCATATTTTGATTGCGATCATCAAAAATGTCTATTAACAGAAGAATCGCCAGTTTTATGTTAACTGTTATTTTTTTATTTCTCTTAATAACCAAATTAGGATAGGTTTATTTTATTTTAGATAATTGAAATTGCGACATTTCACTGGACTGATTTTGCAGAACTTCTATTAATACCTTTTAATTTGTTTCTAACTATGTCACATGCAAAATATTTAATGGATGAGATTAAATATGTGTACCTACTACATAACTTATAGAAACTTAGAAAACGTTGGTATTGTTAAATAATGACTTGACAGACACTGACCACCAACGTTTGATGACTTTGTGTGTTTCTGAATAGTAAGAAAACTATAAAGTACAAATGAACCGGCCGCGGCGTCAAAGCTCGCGGCACAAAGCGTACGGGCCCTTTATCATGCTAAATGCCTTACAATGTTCTTTCAACACAACTGCAAATCTCGATATAGATAAAAACATTTCTTCTAAGCACTTTCCTCGTACTTTATTTCATTGCATTATCATAATAAAGTAAAATTCAGTAAATTAATCATTTCTTAGTAGACAACAGTGAATAAAACGATTCCTTCATAGATTTTATTGAAAAATTTATATTTATAAGGGAGGTGACAGGTTCAAATCTAATTGTTAAGGTAACATAAATAGAAAGAAACTGTATTCTTAACTAAGAAATCCTGTGAGTTTGCGGTATGCGTTAAGTCGTAAAGATCTTTACAATTTCAATTTAATTTAACATTTAAAAGATAATTGTATGTTTTCTTTGTCCACAGGTGTCGCAGATGTGTTTAGACAGATCTCAGAGGTAGCTCTAGTTATAAGGAAATGTCTAGAGACAGTTCATGTATGCAAGTAAATTAGTTAGATGATTAGTGACCTGGGACTATTTGTGCAAGTTCGATATCAATTGACGGCTAATACACATATGGAGATATTAAGGTGAGTCACTACATACCTATTTCAATTTATGAGGCTATTTACGACTTCAAACATTGCCCATTAACGTACCTATATGTCACTTTTAAAATCCGCGTCGACAACTTTATGGGCGCTTTCTTGAATATAAAACTTGAAACCTAACCGAAGATGAAAGCACAAGTGAGCTTTCGATAAGTACGCACGAATAAATAAATGTAGATAAATAGGGAAAACACCGATATTCAGCATTTTAGAAGACCATAAAATATTATGCTGTCGTATTTTCATATCAAAAGACATGATAACTAAATAAGCAAATGGTGTGGGCAGATCATAACTACATAAAATTAAGGTTTATGGGGAATCTAACAATTTACCAACACAAGCAGTTCCAAACCTTAATTTTATTTTGTTCTCGTGTTACGTATAAATACTTTACTTGGGAAAGGTGGATAGTGAATGAATAATAAGCCTAAAAGGAAGCCAACGTGAACTGAATATAACAAGGATTGTAAGTGAAATACTCGGTGAACCTAGGCTATCAACAGTGACTAATGCCTTTAGTCACTCATGTCACACTAATTTCATCCACATAGAAAGCAGGGGATTGTTCTATCCCTTTTGCTTTTCGATGCACTAACTGACTGTTAATGACAGTTTGAAAGTCTGAGACACCATTAGCCGATTGATTTTATTTTAAACAATGACTTCACTCTGTAAATGAAGATACCGTGTAAAATCAAGCGGCTAAAGACCTCAATTTTTTTAAAACATGATCACGTCTTCTGTCAACAAATCTACTGTAACTTCTAATGTTTGTTGTTGTGACTGGTTGGCGAGGAGCAAGCCAATCAAATCTCACTTGATACATGATATTAGCTACAAAGTTTCAATTAAATGGGCTCTATTGTAAATCATGAGGGTATCGCCTTGAATCTTGGGAAGACATTGATGTTATATGGGATGCTTGATATCATAATACAAGTACAAAAAAAAAACATCTACGAATTATCTAAAATGATGAAATATGCTTATTAAGTGTAGAGGTTGTAATAATGCTGTAAAATTTACCTATTTATGCACAGCGCCACGGTAAATAAATCACAAGGAAGGAAAAATAAAATTAATCTATTTTTCCGTCCTCATCATTTCCCATACAAGGATTCAGCATCCCTTTTCTCACCTTCTCTCACACACAGGCTAAATCCTCTACCATGCACGAAGAAAAAAAAGAGGTACTTACTATAGGGAATGTCCAAAAGCATCTACAATGTAAATAAGCAATTGAATCAAGGCGAAGTAACTGAACGCTTACAGTAACTAGAACATTATTACATTGTATTGCTCTAATGAATGCTAACAGTGTTATCCCAAAGTGTATAATTTTACAATTTATCTACAAATACAATTACTTAAAACTAGTATTAAGACAGTTTCTAAAATAAGCCGTGAGTTACTGTATAATTATAATATACCGTGCTGTTTGTGTAAATTATTGTGTTACCTAAACATGAATTAGACATGATTTTCTTTTCATTTCAGGTATTGGCACGTAAGAACACAAAAGTTCATTTCGCAGTCAATCAGAACGGTTCCCTACATTTGCTACGTAGATATTATATTTGTATAAGCTGTGATATAGGTTAGGTATGAACTGTTTGTAAATATGTACAGATTTAAACGGTATTATATGGAATTAACAACTATAATTTATTGCTATAGATATTAGTGAAAGAAAATATAGAAAAAAAACTGTGTTAACTGTTCTTTAGAGTTTTATTTTAATAACTGACTGCTAACATCACTTGGATTAATTGAAATAACCTAAAGTAGATTCTAACGGCCGTGCCGCTTTTTTGTTCGACTTGGCGTGGGCACTACCGTGCCCCCAGATTAACTTGAACGCTCTTCCAGAGCTTTTACTTCATAGCCCTAACAAAAGCTAAACTGGAAATATTACAGGAAAAGAGCTTTCCTTTCCTACGATATCGTCAAACGAACTTTTACGATCAAATCAAATCCTCCTGAAACCATCCACACTAATATTATAAATGCAAAAGTAACTCTGTCTGTCTGTCTGCCTCGCTTTCCTGCTAAAACTACAGAACCGATTTAAATGAAATTTGGTACACAGATAGTTTAGAGCCTGAGAAAGGACATAGGCTACTTTTTATCCCGGTAGTATGTTCCCGCGGGATAATTTTCGACCTCCACGCGGGCGAAGCCGCTGGCAAAAGCTAGTAAAATATAAAAGACAATAATAATCTCAACATGAAAGGTGACAACCCTGACAGTCTGATAGATTGCAAGCCTAAACAGCACAGAAGTCCTCAGCTCTTTTATATTGCTGTCACAGGCATCTAGCCAGCGAGGCACGACAAGCCACTGTTATAATGAAGTGGAATAGATTTTTAACCGTCCTCAAATCCGAGGAGGTTCTCAATTCGTCTGCTTAATTATTTTTATGTACCGCGATATCTCCGGCAAATATTTTAAAATGTATACGCTAGGGACGGACGGTCGCATAAAAATGATATTATCTTTGCTTGGGTAGTTTTTTTTGCTAGCATCGATAATATGATTTTATTCCACTTTGAAAACAGAAAGAAAATACGTTTATTTGCAGTAAACATTGCGCAAAGAATGACAACACAACAAAAAGAAAGAGAAGAAACATGCGCCTTATTCAAGATATTTCACGACAAATCTTTGTGTATTTTGATGATGTTTCGGTCCTTCCTGTCACTATTGTTTACACAGCAAGTACGAATTGGTGGGTTACGTATCATAATACCTAAGTTTATTCTAACTATTTTTAAGATAACTACGGTTGATTCACATAACTTCATAACACACATTGGTCGACTCAACTGCTGTTTGATTAAACTAAAATCAATTGCACTAACGAACGAGTAATCTAATGATTTACTAAGATATTTGGTAATTCAACTAAGTATGAAATACCTTATGGACGACTCGCCAACAGTTTATTAATACTGCGCGCTGGATTGATTTCCAAAGTGATGGGTAGTTACAATGTCAATCTCTTTACACGTTACGTGTACACATTTTGTGTTTCTTTTTAACGGAGAATTAGACAATGGTAAAAACATTTCTGCGAGCAACTTGGAAGTAGCGGCTGGTCACAGTTTTAACCTAACCTATGTCACTCAGCTCAAAATGACGAATCATACAATTTGCCTGCGAGTGGATAATTAGAACCATTAGTTTAATCAAACTTAGTTTAATTAATTTTAGTTGAATAAACCGTAGTTGAATTGTCCTTTATGGATTTCGTTCATTAGTTATTACAAAAATTGCTGAAACGATCGTTAGATATTTTAAACGATAGGTCTTTTGACCGTAGTTATACTGAAAATAGTTGGAATAAACTTAGGTATTATGATACGTAAGCAATTGGTGTGTGGTAGGTATCATAACTCATCCTCTCATCATCTGCCTAGCCTTTTCCCAACTAGGTTAGAGTCGGCTTCCAGTCTAACCGGATGCAGCTGAATACCAGTATTTTACATGGAGTGACTGCCTATCTGACCTCCACTACCCAGTTACTGGGTAATACGATAGTATATAGTAATACTGGTAGGTATAACTAAAAAGTGAAAATAAAAACAATTGACTTCCGAATTGACACTGCAAACTGAACAATAAACTAAAATACTGATCCAAAGACTTCAACTTCCGAAATTAAAGTAATATTTTTCGTGTTTTTCTTTTTTTCGGGAGACCTGTTTTTTTTTGGCAAAAAGTTTTTATCAGAATATTTTCTAGATCCAGGAAAATAACAACTTCTGTAAATGATGTTAATAAATTAAGTTAATGTGTTTAAACGTTTTAGGCGTTCTTAGTTGTTTAGGTAGTACGTGTGAACTATAACTAAACTGATAAGTGCTGGATTTTCACTGTTAGTAAATCATAAAAATGTAAAACAATGTGTTTCGGTGTCAATTAAAAGTGATCAAATCGGTATTTTCAATAAATTTACCTTAAGTACAAGAAGTGTGTGTGTGAATAACGTTTATCTCATTCTAGTGTAACGTACAAAATTAATACGATAGTTGCGCTGTGTTTTTACTATTAATTTAACCACATTCATGATTCATAATTATACATTGTGTGGTTTTTCCTTGCGGCATTCGGCATTTCAATTAAAATTAAATTAGAAATAAACACAGTTTTCTAAATTTTCATTGTCAATTTACAGACGATGTCTGATTGCGACAGATATTTTTTAATGTCTACATAATTAAGAAAGTACTATAATGAAAAACAAAATTACTTAAATATTCAATTTAACGACAAATCCATTAAGAAATAATTTACTAATCGTAGTCACATAAAAAGTTTATCAAAGAAAAGCTGATTAAGATTTTTTTCCGGTTTTAATTACTATTTAGGTATATGTTAGTTTATTCATTTAAACACATGCAGATATTTTAAAAATAACTTTGACTATAATACAGTATTTAAAAAAAACATTTCATGATAAAAAAAAATATATAGCTCGCCGATATCGGGAACTGAAGAGAAGTCATTTTATCAACATATTTTTTTATAGTTTTAGATTGGCATAATTTATAAAACTTTTGTATTTGCGAGGAAATCGAAACTTCACTTAAAATTCCATTCATACTAATTGCTTTGAATGGATAGGCCCGGGCATTATACGAGTAATATGATCTTTTGTGAAAAAACTATATATAAGTAGATTTCCCGCCGGCCCGTTCCTCTGCCGAGCAACAAAACTTCAATGGAGTCAATGGATAATGTGATTTTAATTGCTTTAACGATTATGTGAATTATGAGTCCGCAGACATTTACCAAATTAGTTACACCCAAGCGAGATTTATATAAGACTGGGCTTTGTCGTTATAGTAACATTAATTCGAGACGTGGTTTTGTTTCTGAAGATAACCGTAATTTGGTTTCGTACTAAATAGTTCTAA
Source organism: Aporophyla lueneburgensis (assembly GCA_932294355.1). Classification (NCBI taxonomy): domain Eukaryota; kingdom Metazoa; phylum Arthropoda; class Insecta; order Lepidoptera; family Noctuidae; genus Aporophyla; species Aporophyla lueneburgensis. The sequence continues at coordinate 10,707,444 of OW028739.1, forward strand.
TGGAGCGTCTCGTTGCCAATATATTATAAAATATATCATGCTATACCAATACCAATTTTCAGTTTTATTCTTAACATCGAGGGTTTTGGCTGCTGCCTCCCCTTGATTTGCAGACCAACTTACCTGAAAAGTAAAGAAATGATATCAAACTAGAACGATATAAGACAAGCTGAATATCGACAAAACATAAGTTTATAAATATGGGTAAAAGTTACTTACTAGCTCAGGTAAATTAGAGGAATGAGTTGTATTGATACATGGCTGAATTGGACTTTGTACAAGTTCATTCTGCAGCAAATAAACAGTCAAAGTGATCACAGCAGCATGAAATCCTGAAAACCGTGTCTGAATTTCCAGTTATTTCTCAACATTCGTGATTTTTTCTGAATGATGCCCTTTTATTTGTACAAAGACCACTAAGTAATAAGCTTTCATCTGAAACCTTGCACGATGTCAGAACCAATCAATTTTGAAACATGAAACCTCTGAAAAAAATCCCTGTAACAACTTCTGTAACTGAGCCATCACACTGTCTTTTAATTATTTCAGTAACAAATCAACGAAAATGGAGTGTCATTCAGCCGATGAGTAGGTAAAATAAAAAAATATTTGTCAACATGTTTACACTAAAATCGTTACCTCATTATAAACGTCACGGCGACAATACCTCGTGTGCCCAGTGATTTGCAATAACATGTCAACACTTGATAATTGGAATACAGTTGTAATTACCTAAATTATTCGCAAGCATAGGTATGCTCAACTACTTAAATAAATGCAAGTTTGTCAAATTGTAGTAAATGATAAATGATTAAATGACTTTATTTTTGCAAGTAGGTTTGTACAAACACTTTTTCACGTCAATCAATTTTTTTTTAAACTAGATGAGGTCGGCATTTCCTATCTGACTACTCTGAGAAGAAACGCCGAAACAAACTCAGAGGTCACAGTCTCTTTTAAAGTCCAGACATAATCTTGATCAGGTCATGTGAAGACCATGTGGATTGATGTCTGAAGTGGTCTTTTAAGCAAAGAACACACAGCTTGAGTGGACCTGTCCAATCAGTGCACGCATTTGTCAGTAATCATGCAGCTCCACTCAGAACTTAAGGAGGTCAGATCATGTGAAGACCATGTGGATTGGTGTCTGAAGTGGTCTTTTAAGGAAAGAACACACAGCTTGAGTGGACCTGTCCAATCAGTGCACGCATTTGTCAGTAATCATGCAGCTCCACTCAGAACTTAAGGAGGTCAGATCATGTGAAGACCATGTGGATTGGTGTCTGAAGTGGTCTTTTAAGGAAAGAACACACAGCTTGAGTGGACCTGTCCAATCAGTGCACGCATTTGTCAGTAATCATGCAGCTCCACTCAGAACTTAAGGAGGAACTTAAGGAGGGAGTACAATTGGAACGTCGTCTAAGGGACTTACAAGAGAATGGGCAGCAGCGTTCTCTATGCATTTTACCACCATACTGCGATCGCCAACCCGCCTGCCAAGTGTGGCGATTATGGCAAAGCCCCCCAAATTGGGGCCTAAGTCCAGCAGTGGACGTCTTACGGCTGAAATGATGATGATGATGATGATGATGATGATTGGAACGTGCCTTTAAGTGCTATGAATCTCAAGATAGACTTCACAAATACATGCAATATGTCTTAGGGAATAACATCGTAAAAACATCACTTAGCAATAAGACGATACTGGTTCAGCTCGGTCATGCACTTCACTTCATTCTAGTCAAAATACCACTACATCTCTTCCTTGGGATATGGTCACTAAGGAACTGCTTCAGGTAAACGGCATCTCCTATAACCTACTAGTCCCACTAATATTATAAATGTGTATGTTTGGATGTTTGCTACTGAATCACGGATAAAGGGCCGAACGGATTTCGATTGAAAGGCACACAGATATTCAAAATCCGTATATTGACTGAGGTGGAATGATGTTGTTAAAAGCTTGATTGTATCAGTGATATTTATCAAGCTGTTACATTCCGTTCACACCGGGAACCAGCCACCGGCGATCCAGTTACCAACCATACTGACTGCCCTATATTTCCATCGTGGCATGACATATCCATGTAAAAGGTAAACCGACGTGGAAAGTAGATTTGAGGAGTGAAGAGTGGAACATCACCTGAGCGACGACGCTCAAGAAAAAGACGATTTAAGTAAAATAAGCTTAGTATATGAGAACTTGCATCTTGCTGAAACAGTACTGTTCTATGTATATTATTTAAAGAATTTCAAACAGAATTCGTTGAAAAACTCTGTGAGGCAGATTTTTAGTACATTGCAATCTATATAACGAGGGCCTCTCTGAGGGGTTCCCAAAACGGTGAAGGAAAACATCGTGAGGAATACGGCATGTGTTAGAACCAAAAAATCCAAGATATGGGATATCTACCAACCCGCACTAAGCCCGCGTGGTGGATTATGGCCCACTCCCTCTCACTGAGAGGAGGCCTGTATCCCAGCAGTGAGAACATTATCGGCTGCTGATAACAATGAGGGTCTAGACAAATGGCAATTGCTTTTAAAGCGATATTAGCTTTTTAACCCATATTTACTATTTCTACATAAACTATCAACAGGATTGACACTAGATTTTCGATAACTTGTGTCATGGTTATCGCTAATTGTGACCTATTGCAGTACCTAGTATTTTTCTACAATCAATCAACTCAGTCACTCCACTGCTGGACATAGACCTCTGCCATGTTGTGTCATAACGCTGTGTCCTACCTACGCCTTCCGCATCTGTCTGTCCCAGCCATTTTCTTTAGGTCGTCGGTTCATCTAGCTGGGGAGCATCCACGCTACGCTTGCCAATACGCGGTCTTCACTCCAGGACTCGTCTGCTCCATCGGGCATCAGTTCTTCGACAGACATGACCAGCCCAGTGCCACTTCAGCCTGCTTATACCATACGAATGTCAAGTATAACCATAGGTAATAAATTAATTTTATAGATATATAACCTATTTCATTTTTAAAATCTATGATCGTATCGAGAGTATTTGTCTTTAATATTATTTGTCTATAGTGTTACTGAATGTCAAATATAACCATATAATTTTTTAAATTTAGTTTTAGTGGATATGCATATAGATTTATTATTATGGTCGAATATCCACCACTGGGTGACCACTAGTTTATTTAATTCGGAGGTACTGCTGATATGTTTCATTCCCAGGGACAAAAATAGAATATCACATTTACATGTCACCAGCCTGTTTCCAACTAGAAAAGAGCAGATACCAGGAACATGTATGTTGTAGTGTTAGTTCTTCTTCGGACAACCTACTTGACAAAGAGCCTTACTACCTACTACTACGTTTTTGATATAAGGGATAAATTAAAATAATGAAATGCATTTTATAAACATAAAGTGAAAATGATAACAAAATTTGGTCTGTCATTTTATCCTTTTGCAGTATAAAATGTAAACCCCCTAGCTAATTTCCGACGGTTACCAAAAAAACAAATCAACTGTTTGATAGAAAATTTATCCTATAGATAGCGGATGATTCATGAAACAAATATGCCGCACCAATGATCGTTTATTGAACTATGGATTTTGATTAAAATTTGACATTTATATATCCTTCTACACTTAGGTAGTTTGCATACCTTTATGGATGTAACCTTCGTTAATAACTAAATAAACATGATAATGTTTTCCTCTTCCCCAAAAAGGAGCAGATAATGGTTTTTCCATATATTTTCCTCTCCAATAACTGTACCTATGCTGAAATATCCCCTAAAAAGATAAGAACTAATTAATGTGCTATGTTGACCGATGACCTGGTGAAGGTCGCGTGAATAAGCTGGACAAGGAAAGCACTGGAACAGTCCTTATCTGAGAGAGGCATTTTTGCACCAAAAGAACGGATGCCCACTGTGCTGAGATGATGGTGTACAACGGTATAAAAAGGAGGTTGATAGTAAAACTGGCTCTAGCACCGAAAATGCTATTGACTAAAAGCGCTTGCCATTTACCTTATTTTCCCGCTCTTTACATTCTCTCCTTCATCCAGAATCAGAATTCAGAATGAGAATTATTTATTTGTGAAACATAGGTGAAAGAACCGTATAAGAAGCTCGGTCATTTTCTGAGAATGTTTTTAGGGTTCCGTTGCCAAATGGCAAAAAACGGAACCCTTATAGATTCGTCATGTCTGTCTGTCTGTCTATCTGTCCGTCCGTATGTCACAACCACTTTTTTCCGAAACTATAAGAGCTATGCTATTGAAACTTGGTAAGTAGATGTATTCTGTGAACCGCATTAAGATTTTCACACTAAAATAGAAAAAAAACAATAAATTTTGGGGTTCCCCATACATAGAACTGAAACTCAAAATTTTTTTTTTCATCAGACCCACCCGTGTGGTATCTATGAAAAGGTCTTCAAAAATGGTATTGAGGTTTTTAATATCATTTTTTTCTAAACTGAATAGTTTGCGCGAGAGACACTTCCAAAGTGGTAAAATGTGTATCCCCCCCCCGTAACTTCTAAAATAAGAGAATGATAAAACTAAAAAAAATATATGATGTACATTACCATATAAACTACCAGCGAAAATTGGTTTGAACGAGATTGAGTAAGTAGTTTTTTTTTAAAACGTCATAAATCGTAAACCGCAGTTTACCGTTCATTCAATCAGCTGAAATATAAAAATTAAAAAAAAACACATTTATTTTCATAAACATAAACCTTATGCATAAACCGAGAATACCTATAGGTTTGTACGGAACCCTCGGTGCGCGAGTCTTCGGTTTGATTCCCAGCTCGGGCAAAGTATTATTTGGGTTTTCTATCGAGAATTTGTCAGTAGCAGCCAATAGTCTGGATTTGTGCCCGGTTGATAACAATAGGCCGCCAACTGTTACATGGGACTTTAAAAAGCTATCAAAATGTGGTACTACGGTAGAAACAAGTTAGTCTAACCCTTATAAAAGATCGATAAATATAAGCGTGTTGTTATGTAGTGACTTATTTCTATTGAGGCATTGAACCCACAACCTCTCACTCTGCAACACCACAGCCAATGAGGTAGTAACGAGTCTTAATTAATCTAATTAAGAAACTCAAGTTAACTCACTTAAATATTATTCATTAATTAAATATCAAAGCTGAGCAATATTAGCTAATTTGTGTGGGAAAGTATTGTGGAACATATCCGGTGTTGTAGTCGTAAACGACTGTAAATTGATGATCACTTTGTATGAGTCACTTCCTGGATAAGGTTATAAATCGTTATTTATATTTTTATCCTTAACTTCTTTTGCCTAGCCTTTTCCCATGGGTTGGATTCCAGCCTGGGCGGAGCACCGCCGTGTCCTCGTGGAGGCGATCGGCGGCGGCGACCTCTCGCGTCCGGCCCTGGTGCGAGCCATGCTACGGAGCGAGAGGGAATGGGAAGCCGTCACCTCCTTCTGCGAAGCAGTAATGCTCGCGAAGGAGGAGGCGGGGCGCGTGAGGGAGTGGCAGTCTCTGCGCTCTCACGCCCCTAGCCGCCGCAGGAGGAGACGCCCCGGGCGTCGGGAGTCAATAGCGGACTCCCGGCCACCGTAGGCGCGAGCTTGCGGGTGGCGAGCAATGGGTAGCTCGCCACCCGGTAAGGACCAAGCTCGGGTCGACGGCGCGCAGTGTTCCACGCGCGCCTCAAAGAGATGTCAGCAGGAGTGTAGGGGTCTACTAGGACCGATGCCTGCCGGGGTCGCGTGATTGTTCGAAAGAGATACCGTGACCCTGGCACATGGGCAACTGATGGAACACGGGTGGGTTTTAGTCAGTAAAAGTCTGACACGCCCTCCCGCTCCGCGAAGAGCGGGAGAAGTCATTTGATGATTTCCCATCCTGAAAAAAAAAAAAAAAAAAAAAAAAAAACCCCATTGGGCCAACATTGGGCGACAGCTGAATACCAATATTTTACGTCTACTAGAGACTACCTATCTGACTTCTACAACCAAGAAAAAATAAAGAAAAAAATATATTTGCATAAAACATGGTATACAATGGTGTAAATCTTATATCTTTAAACGAGCAATTCTTGTATATATGTATATATACATACAATATATATAATCTGAATCTCGGAAACGGCTCCAACGATTTTCATGAAATTTAGTATACATGGGGGGGTTTCGGGGGCGATAAATCGATCTAGCTAGGATTCATTTTTAGAAAATGTCGATTTATTCGTGTTTTCAATAATCAACTTCATCGATAACACAGGCCAACATGGTTTTGTTGTTGGAAAGTGGAGGGTCATTTCCGAAGTATTTTTTTGCGTAGAATCCGAATCCGTAGTCAGAATTGGCTCATCACGTCAGGATTTTGAGATATTTGAGGTTATGAACCCAAAAAATAGCGTTTTGGGCTAATTTTGAGGCTATGTACAGAAGACACAGAATTTTTTGGGGTTTTTTTTTAGTCGTATTATATAGTACTACTCTTTTTCTTCAATTAGAGAGTTGCAGAGTTCAATTACATTTTTTTTTTTCACTAAGTTACGCCAATCTAGGCACGCGGTAGCGTGTCAAGCCAAGTTCAAGTAACAGAACTGGCGAGCAGCACCGTGGTAATATTACACGAACCATTTGGAGCTACTTTTGACCCCCGCATAACTCAAAACCTGTTTCACATAAACGTGTCAAATTTGGCTCATAAAGTGAAACTTGCAAGATACATATGTGCTCCAAATTTCATAAACACATCTCAAACGGTTATTAAGATATTAACGTCCAAAAATCGTCATTTTTATCACTGACTGACCTATAGATCAAAACTCTAACCCAGTTCCAGATGATCTAGAAAGTTCAAATTTGGCATGTAGATAGGTAATTAAGTGAATACCAAGGAATAAATCAGAAACTGGTAAATTTTTACCATTTTATTATAATTTTTCACTTAATTGATTCTATTAGGAACACTTATTACAAAAACCATTTGGTATACATTTTGTTATAAATAAGTACCTACTAATAATGTATGTACAAAAAGTAATGATATCCCATCAAAAACATAAATGTGAAATGAGAGCCAAGTTCAATATATGCCTTGGTTGTTGACTTCAACGACAAAAGAAGTGAAATCTAAATGGGTGCCAAGTGCAATGGTCAGTTCTGAAATTTATTCGTAACTACATAAAATATAATTTCTTCTTATAACTTAGGATAATATATTGTAGCCTAAAGTCTGACTTGGCTAGTTTTCATATACGAATTATATTATAGCGTTCGCAAGTTCTAAACCTGTTACTTGTCGGTTCTTATTTTATTATTCCGAAAATTTGGCTTGCTGGTAGAAACTAGCCATCGAACATAATAATTGGTATATGAGAACTAGCCAAGTCAGACCTTAGGCTACAATATATTATCCTAAGTTATAAGAAGAAATGATACTTTATGTAGTTACAAATAAATTTCAGGACTGACTATTGCACTTGGCACCCATTTAGATCTCACTTCTTTTGTCGTTGAAGTCAACAACCAAGACATATATTGAACTTGGCTCTCATTTCACATTTATGTTTTTGATGGGATTTCAAATTACGAGATATGTCCCATTAATACACATACATACAATCACGCCTTTCTCCCATGGGGGTAGGCAGAAACCACGGAACGCCACCTGCTACGATCTCTACACACCCCTTTAGCCTCGTTTAGGTTCATACAATTGGTCGTACATACACACCGGTTGCGAGTACTACGCACCTGACCTTTCTGAAGAACATCACCAATACTCACTATAAGGTCACTATAAGTCCTCCTAGGACGTCCCCTCCCGGTGTTTCCACTCACATCTGCCTTGTAAATACCTTTTGTGAGTCGTCTTTCATTCATCCTCTCAACATGACCTCCCATTAATGTCATGAGCATTTGGGGCATTAATGGGACATATCTCGTAATTTGAAATTGGCGTAACTTGGTGATGAAAAATCGTAATTGAACTCTGCGACTCTCTAATTGAAGGGGAGGAGAGTAGTACTATATGATACAACTAAAGAAAAAACCCCAAAAAAATCTGTCTTCTGTACATAACCTCAAAAGTAGCCAAAAACGCAATTTTTTGGGTATATGACCTCAAATATCTCAAAATCCTGACGTGATTAGCCAATTCTGACTCCGGATACGCATTCTACGCAAAAAATTACTTCGGAAATGACCCTCCAGTTTTCAAAAACTGGCATGAACACATTATTTGCAGGCCTGTGTAATCAACTTGAACATAAACTTATTATTTTAAACACAATTTACAAAAAAATACCGAGCAAAGCTCGGTCATCCAGGTACTAATTATAATGGTACAAACTCGGTAATACAAGATCCTTTGGTAAGACTAGCTGACAGACTTTCGGGCTTCTGACGACCCATAACGACTATCAAAGGTCTACGAATGACAGCCGGGATCAACGGCTTGACGTGCTTTCCAAGACACGGAGATGTCTTGAAAGGTAAAGGTGATAACCCATCATCTAGTTAGGTTGCTTAACTGTATACATATAAAAGAGACCGGAAAAACCTTCACCAATTTCTATCTGAAAAACTTCAGAACTCATTTGCATCACGCGGAACGCACGGAAAGTACCAACTTAGTCCATAAAAAGGTAACTGCACTACCTTTTACTTTTTACACATAATTATTTTAAGAAGCCAATTAAATATGCTTCAACACGAAGATGGTAATGAGAGACTAAGAAAGCCCTTCTCACTGTCACCTACTAACCAATTATGATTACCAGACTTACTTCTGGTAGAAAGAAATGAAGAACATTGGTATGAAAAATCACTGTAACAAAGTAAAAAGCTACGTAGCACACTACGCATGACGTAATTAGAGCTCGTAGCAGTAAAAACAAAAAGTCGTAGCAATTATGCGTCCGTAGCAATTGTCTACGAGCGGCGTAGCACTACACTACGCAGAGTATTGTTGTTAAACCTCGCAGGAGGATGCGTATTTGATTTTTGTTTTATTTTGTTTACTTGAAAGAGTTTAGAAAAATAAATATGATTCAACAGGAGATAGGATACGATATAATTTTTAAAGAATATTCCGTAAGCAGAAGCTTACGGAATATGCTTTAAAAATGTCACATCAATCAATAATCAAACCTATTTCCTAGATCTTTACAAAACCACCTAGTTACTATTTCACAAAATCGTACGTGCCCGTAATTGAAAATTGTGTTATCTGTCACTTTGTTGTACTGATATAGCTTAGTTCAGCAGGAACCATTAAAACCATTTTTAAAGCTTCAACCTAATGAGTTTAGTTTTCCGTAAGTATTGCAACATCACGCGTCTACTTAGAAGTGTCATTTCAGCCCATCCTTACATAAACCGCATGAACAATAGTCGTAGGTAATGCCTAGGTGTTGTGTAATTGTTAACGCGACCCTCCTTAACATCCAACTCATTCAATGGCAACAAAGCTCAGCTCCATAAAACATCGTAAGTCATGGCTCAGCATCGTCGGCGGCCGTCCGACAAACGATATGTCACGGCACGTAGTACAATGCAAACAGTCGGCGTCTGTGTCGGCGCCTGTGATGCTCTGTGCCGGTGTCACAACACTCGCGACACACAAATGTGGCGGCCGCGGCGCCGCGACTAATTGCGCGACAATACGCCGCGCTGGCCCGCTATGCCGCACCGAGCGATCAAAGACCAGCGGTGGCGACAAAGCCTTTGTGCGCGGGCGGTCCACCATCACCAACATACTTTACCTAACCTCTCCAGTGCTGACCCGATGAGCTGCTGAGGGTACGCAGATAGGCGGCCTACGTCACGTCACTTAGTTAGATTTGTATCAATACTCGTAACACAAGTAGTAGGTATATACGCGCCCGAGATACGATCTGTTGATGCAGCATCGGCGCGATTGCGAATCGAACTCAATCAACTGTCGGGTTTTATTAATCTATTCTTCATTAGACACTACCGTCTGATCTGCCCGCTTTCAATTGAAACAATATTTAATGCTTTACCGGCCCAGGAATAAAATAAAACGGTAGAACCATAAACATTCCACATTTATATTCGACCTCTGCCGGCCGGTCGGTGCTGCGTCTCCGTCGCACGCGGCGCTGCGTCTCGCTCGCGCTGCGCCGGAGCGTCTGCGGGCTCCGCGCACCTCTCTGTTTAAAGATCCGAGAGGGAGATAAAAATTGTATGGCTCATAATGTTTTAACAGTCTCATCGTTTGAGCGCATCAAGCCGAGGTCCAATTTAATTTTCATCCTCGGGTTAATAATAATTGAGTCGATTCGTTCTATGCGGCGAGGAGTTAGCGCAGAAGCCGACGCGTCTGCTTCAGGCCCACGTAATCGATTCCTTTTAATTGATTATTTCGACTCTCACATCTGGTAGAAACGAGTACATTTCTATTCAAGTGTCTATAAATGAGAACCAATCTCCATTACCATTAACTTTGTCCGAAGGTTAATACATTTCACGATTGATCAATAAGGTATTAGTTTTAAATTATACACACCTCTACTGACATCTAACAGAGCAAGGTGTCAGTAGACTGCGAGGTCGACGGAGGTTAAATTGTCTTATTTGTAATTCTAAAGTCGTAAAACTTGTTACATTCTTTAAATAAAAAGTAAAGGGAATTTTGCGATGTTATTATCTCACACACAAGAATTGGTCACAGTCGTCAACAATGGCAGCCATACAGGGCTCCGGCGAACCACCTACATCACAGAGAACGTCTGTCGGCGAGCCACAAAGCCTCTCCACATATACAAATAAATAACATCGGAACAACAAATATTTTAATAACCAGCTCTAAAGAATTGTTGAACGCTTCGTTACGAGTACATGCGTGACACACAGGGCCGTCGCTTGTCGCGTAGCGGCGCGTACACCACCTGCGTGCTCTCACCACGACGACACCCACTCCGCAAGCAATTGTGGCCCCAAAGCACACATGCCTAAATACCGATTTAGAATACAGTTTTGCACGTGCAGATACGTAAACATGGACAGACGGCATGACCAATGTCAGAGTATATGGATTCAGTGGTGAATAGCACTCTTTTCGAAAACATAAAGTTTTATAGCGGCATAAGAAAGAGCCGATGGAAAATTGGAAAGGTGAGCGTGAAATGTGGCAGATGTGTCGTCATAAAACGGACACGCGGTCGTCACACGGACGTCTACTACACTTGTACTATAGCGAGTCTATACTGGACTGCCTGCTGTGAAAATATGATAAATAAACATAATTATACCTGTAACTGCAACAGAAGCTTATTATAGTAGATAGACACTTATAATTTAATACACATAAATACAGTAGCTTTTAAATATTCAAATTCTAATACCCTTCATTTGCATTGGTTTTATCACCCGGATATTAATTAAAATTGCCAGTAAAGACGAGTTCACGTCAAAATTGCGCAACGCGATATTTAGGTCCGTTATATCACTCCAAGTTAATAATATATTAGATTTGATAACACCTAAGAAGTAATAAAAATACTTCGACATATAATATGATTTATGTTGTTGCCGAAGCGCAGTCGCAGTCATTACTAAAAATCTGTCTGAGACAAGTCCGGTATGGTTTAGTAGCCGCGGCTCTCAACACGACAATCTTTTATTATTTTCATTAGTCGTTATTATCGTTTATAGCTTCAACATCATTAAATAAGACAGGAAAATGACAAGCACACTACTTAAATACGTTATCAAAAGTGTTATTTATTTTTTGTTTATGTTGGCCTGTTTTAAGCAGTGGTAACCCATTGGTAATGGCCCCGACTTACGAATTGTAAGTTCGTGAGTTCGAACTCAGGCAGACGCTCTACTTTGTGTAAATTTCATCAGCACTGCTTTCGAAACGGTGAAGGAAACATCGTGAGGGAACCGGCACGTCCTAGACCCAAAAACTCAAAGACACACCAACCAGCACTGAGCCCGCGCGTGGTAGATTACGACCCACTCCCACTCACAGAGAAGAGGCCTGAATCACAGCCGTGGGAACATTATAGGGTGCTTATGTCCACACTATAATATAATAATAATTTTAATTTAATAATATAATAATTATTATTATTAATAATAATATTATTTAATATTAATATTAATATTATTTAATATTAATATTAATATTATTTAATATTAATATTATAAATGCAAAAGTAACTCTGTCTGTCTGTCTGTCTGTCGCGCTTTCCTGCTAAAACTACTGAACCGATTTTAATTTAATTTGGTACACAGATAGTTTAGAGCCTGAGAAAGGACATAGACTACTTTTTATCCCGGTAGTATGTTCCCGCGGGATAATTTCCGACCTCCACGCGGGCGAAGCCGCTGGCAAAAGCTAGTCGTCTATGTATATTTCAATCTCATCTTCATAGTTCACAACACAAACACATCGAAGTTTGCCAGATTGTAGGACCAGTCTACAACATAACCTACATTTGACATAAAGAACAGTATTTTATAAGGAGAGTCTCCATCATAATGAATATGTAAATATCGGACGTCTCTGTGGAATTGCTTAATTAAGTAGATATTAGACAACTGATGTACAAGGTCTGTTGAATAAAATAAATATCATACAAAGCTAATAAACCGGCTACCTACTGAGAGTGACAAGTATTTTGAATATTATGATATTGACAATAAACTGACATTCTATGAGATTCTACGATTATAATAAAGTAGGTACTATTATGTATATATTAGGTATATAACACATAAATCAGAAGACCAATTCTCGTAAGTAAAAACGTGAAAAATCTAGTCGCAGTCCCATCTCGGCGATACTACCGTCGAAACTTGTCAAAAAGTATGGAAAAGCGAGTTATTTTTGACAGATAGAAACTGATAACAGGCTGTGAACGTTCTTAAAATTACGAGAATTGCCCGGCTGAAGTATATATTGACTGCCAGACACATCATAGGGTTAACCACAGATGATATGCAGTCTGAATATGTGCATTGGAGGCTATAAACACTTTTGTTTTCTACACAGTAGGCAGATATGTCATTTTAGTTGTAGGTATGTATTTATTGTGTTTACTTTGTACGAACGTGACTAACTTCGTAAATAATGTGTTTATTCATAAAAATAAATTCCTACGTGAGTAAGTAGTAGAAATACCATGAATCATTATTAAAGTATTAATTTAGTCATACCTGATACCTTGTACGTCAAACATTTTGGTTAGACAAGATTATTTGGGACGTAAGATATACATTAAATTATTTTACGAAGACTGAAAATATTAGTCGGGAATCCCAGGAAAATAAATAGTCAGTATTGGATTGGAACTAAAGAAAGTTTGAACAATTTAGACAAGTCATGAATGATTTATTGATGAACATTTTATACGTCTGTTCTCATCGCTAATATCCAACAGTGGGCATAGACTTCGCGTGGAAGTAGCTTAGACGCTACAAAATACGTACGCTGTGCTAGCACTGCGTAGACCTGATAGTACCGCTAGCACGTCCCGTTTACGCGGTTATACCGTAGCGTTTTACTAACGCCTATCAACGCTGGTGAGTAGGCACCCTAAGACATTTACTCATAACACATTTGGGGCACAATGATATTGTGACATAGTGTGATAGTGTCACAGGTGAGTCCGCTAAATAAAGACAACGTGAACCTATTACCATTGATTCAGTACATTTTTCATACAAATTTCTACACTATAGGTCTGCAATCAAGTTAATATGGATTCATCCATATTATAAGGTTGCATTTTGATGTCTTTGCCACCCTGTTTGTAAGTTCATTTGAAGCTTATTTAATTTAAACAAAAAAATTACTAATAAACAGTTTCCATACATTAGCACGATCCCTAATCCGATAATCAACAACATCAGTCAGGTAACCGACATTATGTGTGATTCCCTGTTCTGCGTTTTTGATACCACCCCCAATCTTAGAAAGACTTGTTTATCATCATTTCGGCGGCGATCATTAATAGAATTGGCGAAAATATATATAACTAGCTTTTGCCAGCGGCTTCGCCCGCGTGGAGGTCGGAAATTATCCCGCGGGAACATACTACCGGGATAAAAAGTAGCCTATGTCCTTTCTCAGGCTCTAAACTATCTGTGTACCAAATTTCATTAAAATCGGTTCAGTAAATTTAGCAGGAAAGCGCGACAGACAGACAGACAGACAGAGTTACTTTTGCATTTATAATATTATACTAGCTTTTGCCAGCGGCTTCGCCCGCGTGGATGTCGGAAATTATCCCGCGGGAACATACTACCGGGATAAAAAGTAGCCTATGTCCTTTCTCAGGCTCTAAAGTATCTGTGTACCAAATTTCATTTAAATCGGTTCAGTAGTTTTAGCAGGAAAGCGAGACAGACAGACAGACAGACAGAGTTACTTTTGCATTTATAATATTAGTTTAGATTATAGTAAGTAAGTAAGTATAGTAAGTATGGATATTGATTTTGTAAGTAATTCATACAAAACGTTATGTAAACCTTATAGGCTTCATTAAGGCTTCATATATTCTATTCGGTATTATTAATTTGTTATGTGCTTACACTGTCTCACTTCTTAGCAAAGGCCTCTCCCAAATCCCTACAGGCATCCTTTTGGTGTTTCTAGTATAAGAAAAAATACTTTTTATAAACAGTAGTACCCGTCTGTAGTCCAAGTTAACATATTTTAAATCCCAAACATATTTTATTACTAATCTAAAGCTGCGGAACTTAAAAAAAGTTAAAGAAACCTATCACGAATGTATAAAAATACTTTCAATTCAATAGACAGATGGTACTTAGCATTGCATGAGCTTTCAATAAAACAATACAGCCGACTTCGTTCTGTAGTTTCATGGCGAATTATTTGATATCTGCGCTTGCGCGGCGAGGGGTAATAAAAAGTGCGCGGGGTCGGCAGACATGGCGGCGGAGGAGACCAGACGGGGAGGCACCAACTCAGGTGTATCACTGTATAAGTTCCATAAATTACATATCTAAGGAGATTTAAAAGAATCTCTGGTAATATAGATTGAATAAAAATGTCTCCAATACTTACATGTAAAGTGATAAAACCTAGCTTTGTCACTTAGTATAGCTCTGAATTTATCTCTATCTAGCTATGTAATGTTGTTGATATCAGACTTGAAATCGATCCTCCTCACACAGTTGTCTTTTACGACATCCATTGGAAGAGATTGTGTCGCTATCCTATTATAGTAGTAAACATTTAGCAACCGAACAGTCATACATCGCATTGAATCATTCATGCAGCTAAGTTCCTGCAATCATAAACAAAGCCGATGTGAGCAAATTAGAAAACTCACTTAACACCTTACTGTTCCGTTCTCATTAGCTTGACGAAGCAAAAATAAACAAGTCAAAGGAAAAGCAATAGCTGATCGTAATAGCTTCGCTTACAAATATCGATCACGAAATAGCCCGCTTTCATCTCATAAGGTTTTTCGCGTCTTTTTGGCCCCGAATCCATCAATTCTCGTGATGGATGGACCATTGGACCCGACTCGGGCAATCGAAATTCAAATTCGCTAAATCTTCCCACACGGCATCGAAAACAGGTCGGGTCGTTAACAGTGTACGCACGCCGAACCGAACCTTGTGTTTCTGTTTTTTTCTGTTTGCTCTGGAGATATTCGCCCCGGGGCGGTGCGGGGTGTGAGTAGGGCGAGCGGGGGTGCACGGGGCGTGCGGGGCGGGGGGCCCGGGTCGGCGCAGACGCACGGGCAGCAGAGGCGTGATTACAGGGCTGTGCGCAGCTAATCACTCCAGCAACACGGCCCAACGATACGAGACCTGGTATGGCTGACAGAAATTAACCACGTTTGTAGTGTTCAGAAATTCCGAAAAACTGAGAAAATACATTTTAAGGATTTGCCCCCAGAATCACTGTTGCAACACATAAATTACAATCACATCTTAAGCTACAACATTTATGTTTATGTTTCTATTCCTTGACCTTACAGAATTAAGAAGTGCCTCACTCTAGACACCCACTAAATATCCGTCATACATTCCTACTTCTACAAAAATATCATCCCGTACTTTCTGCCAGCCATGCACGTCCGTCCGGCTCATTGTTGTTAATAACAAACAAGACAAAAGTCCGCCGCTAACTGCACACGTTTCTCCACATCGCGCGTTTTTACCGCGGCTCGATAACGCAGGGAAATATGATGTGCCTTGTCCCTTACGACCAGACACGAAGATTGCTTAAACAGTTTCAAACTGCCTATCGAACTTGTTTATGCCTTTGTAGACTTGCCCTTTTGTTACTTTTGTATGGAAGTCGCATATTTGTTGTGGGTGTGGGAGATAATTTGGAATGTATAGCGATCATCGTGCTGGTAAATTATGAAAGTGAGAGAAAGAGGTTGTGTATAATGAGGTTGTTTTACGTGCCGACAAACGTTATTTTGAAGTGCTACGGGTGTCTACGCGGGGCCTACGGCTACAGCACTTTGTGAAGATCTGAAGAATAATAAAATTGTATGACGTAAGTATGTAGGCGCACCTCTAATCTTGCCTTATAAGTCGATTCGCATGAATTCACTGAACCGAAACGGGCGGATTAACACTTTTCTATAATACCCATATGATCTTCTGTAGGTGATTCACATGAGGTAAATTTATTTGTGGGCGAAACGAAAACTCTAGAAAAAGTATTACGCAAATAAAAAAACAAGAGAGCAGTAGTGGCCCAGTGGTAACGGCCGCGACTTACGAGTAGTAAGTAGGTCGTGAGTTCGAACCCAAGCAGGCGCTTTACTTTGTGTAAATTATTTCATCACCACTGCTCTCAAAACGGTGAAGGAAAACATCGTGAGGAAACCGGTATGTCTTAGAACCAAAAATTCGAAGACATGTGACATTTATCAACCCGCACTGGGCCCGCGTGGTGAATTATGGCCCACTCCCTCTCACCGAGAGGAGGCCTGTGACCCAGCAGTGGGAACATTTATAGGCTGCTGATGATGATGATGAAATAAAAAAAAAACACTTTTTCAACTCGCCCACAATTAAATTAACTTCGTGCAAATAACCTATAAACAAATATATTTAAAACTAAGAGTGTATTCGCCCGGTTTCGCATTTAAATTCGCGCGAATCAATCAATAGTCTCACATACTGTAGAAGCATTGTAGAGGTAACTGGTGCACACCAAACACAAAAAGATCTTCAGAATCAGTAAACTGGATGCCCTTCACAGACAACCTGTTAGGATTAAAGGTATATTTGTTTTATTACACAAGCCTTCGCCGAAGTCTGTATAATTATGTATATCAGCTACCTATTTACATAACCCCCAAATTAATATTTATTGCTGCCTCTAAATTATAAACCACATTAATTTTAAATCGAGCTACACACAAATAGATTGACATTTAATTCGATATTCTGATGAAATGATACTTGAACTTATCGGTTAACGTCGTTGCAGAGGTAACCTATATCATATGTCAAAATCGTGCATCGATTGTCGATCAACGTTGTTCGATAACCATGTTTATAATATTTATAATGGTCGTAAGTAACACACATATAGGCAACTAAACTTTCACAGAATTCCTTAGCGAATAACATTTTGTAAAGGTCCATTTTGAAACGAAATATATATATACCTATAATATACCTACTTATCATAAAGCCTTGAATTGAAACGTAATATAAATTTTCAGTTTTCACTAGCCTTCCGTACTTTAACGGATCATCGTTTCATACATATTTGTTACTAGTTTGGATGCTAGAGTGATCTAACATATTAATGAATTTTACTGTACTCACAATCAAAAACAAAAAAACTCTGCAAGTATCCGAGTACTATGGGATGTGGAGATACATCTGACATACATACATACACATATAAATAAGTTTTATTATTTAATGAAGAAAACTTTGTCTCTAAATTGTGATGATTGTGGAATGGTTGATGATGTGGTTCATATCCTGTTGGAGTGTGTCCGGAATGAAAATACTAGATTTAATGTTTTAGGTGGTTGTAAAAGGTATGATATTGGCTTATGTAATACCTACCATCCTCGCTTGTCCATTGTACGATAAGGCAAAACAATTGTACACGTTAGTTGTAAGATAGCTCGTAATAAACAGTTTTGTGTTTTTTTGCACTGGGCGATGTTGTCGCTTAGCGACAAAGCCCTTTAAATAAAAAAATAAAAAAACTATATGTCTGTTTATTCTGGCTAATCTCCGAAATCGCTGGACCTTTTTGAGGAGAGTTTTACAGGTGGTTGATATTGTTAAGAACTACCTACCTAGGTTAATTTTGAGTCCGGTACCACGTTCCCAGGGGATAATTTCCGTAATTAACGCGGGAAAACCTGCGGGCACAGCTAGTATACTATAAAATATAAGTACTTGTTAAAATTGCATGGACACGGTCACTTGCGTTATGAATACTTATTGAATGAACACGTTAACAAACAAACTGTTACATGTATTCTCTATGTACATATTATAATGTGAAACATACCTATAAGTGTCCAAGTACGTGACTATCATCGCAATGTAACACATAAAAACACATCTTTGTAGCCTGCAACTAACAAACAAACATCGCATTACTTAGTACGTTTACATAACGATTGTTTTCTTTACGACAAGACTAAGCTAATACTTAAATGTTAGATTGTGCTACCGGAGCTACCTCTAATTTACATAGAACAGACGAAAACTTGATTCCCGTCCGTAATAATAGCTGTCTTTTAATCTAACTAAACATAATCTCCGGTAATTTGAATACCAGTTTTTGTTGTGCAAAATTTACCGCGAATTTATGCAATTAGACGTTGTTCTCCTGTCCCAAGCGCGATCTCTTAATTTAATTTTGTTTAATGTCGGACACAATTTATGTTAAACAGAATAAATCAAAAGCTATGTTATTATATATAGACGTAATAAATAAGTACGCTGACATCGACATAACAGGCAATTTACACAAAACACTTAGTTAATGTAAGCAAGAAACGAGGATAAACAAATAAAGCTTGAGATGTTAGTGATTATGTTTATAATTCATAAACAAAAGTTCAAAGAATATTCCGAAAAGAAAAATATCTATGACAGTTTTGTTATTCAGATTTTAAAACATCTACTATTAGAATAGTGAAACATTAGTCTACTATACTAAATCTCATTCTAATCTCATATAAATAATCGTATAGGTACGTAATAAATGCACATTCTAATTTCGATCAACAATCATTATGCATTTAGGTGCGTCGTCAGAGCCTGAGGCCGCTGCGCCCGCGCCACCGCGCCGCTCGTCAACGCGACAGGCGTCAGCAACGCTTGTCAAATGTCAACATTTTAAAGCCACAATATTGAAGCAATTTTAATTCAATCGTGCGACATTCTGTTCGCATTGAGGTGGCTCCGCGGTCGTACTCCTACTCATTATGACTTCATTTTGTTATAACAACAATGAAAGCCCGCGTTTTGCGTTTTATTCATCCGCCGAGCTTGACAGCGCCTTTGTGTGGGAATCAATCTTACGTCGCTTGTAATGATGCAAAATCGGTTCCACTGAATGACAAAGAAAGAAGCTGCCGCTAATGTTGTTTATTCGTTTTTTTACCCACGGAGTTACTTATTGAATAAAATTTTTACGGTGTTCTATACAATTTACTTTAAGTTAAACATGCATAATCCCTTTGATTACTATTAAAAGCACAAAATTATATAGTAAAGCGCTGGTATTTTACGAACAAATTGATGCTCAGAGCTTTGACTTGTTCACACTAATTATTCTGCATAGCAATAATTTATAATGTTCCCATGGTCTCAGCAATGAGAGGATAATCTCAATAATAGCATGATCAATGATCGGAGGCTTCTCTCATTAAAATGTATTAACTCAACGATAAGTAATTGAAGTAATCACTATACAAAACGCAAATAATACCGAGTGCACAGATAATTGTTATGGAGTCATATTTACCATAATATATCAGATTTAGACACTTCTTTTATATATATCTTTGACAGCTTCGTAATTTCTTGATTTATGAACGGGTCATCTTGAAGGTTCATTTAAGGATTGGATTTCTACATTGAAGGAAAGATAGAATTGAAGAAGTTTAGGTAAATAAACGAAATAGATAAACGATACGAAGTGAGTCATATTGTACAAAACCAAATAACACCTTAATCTGTAATACTCAGTTTCTAATTGATTTAAATTGATCTGTCTGAATCAGGTTGACTAGCCACATCAAGTTTATTTTATAGAACACTAGCTGCGCCACGTGATTTCTCCCGTATTAGTCTCGACCCGCCGGAATATTGGGATTAAGAAGTGCTGCTACAAATGGTCAAAGTGGTCTTTCCGTGAGCTAAATGTCATCAAAATTCGTTCACCCGTTTTATCATGAAAGCGTAACAAACAAACATGAAAAAATTGATCCTTCTCTTCATAATATTAATTTAGATAATTGATCTGCCTAGAATGTCCTTAGTTAATACCTGGTCTCTCGCAACACCAGGTAGTCAAAGCCTGAATGGACTACAAGATTAACCAGGCAACCTAGGAGCGAGCCCATATCACATAATGATATCTCATATTTGCCCCTTAGCTCAAAATAAACACAGTAGATACATATCCGTAGAAAATAACCATAAAATTAAAAGTACACGGTAATAGAAACTCTAAATGTGTGGCGGGTTTCTGTGGTAATGCTCGCAATCATCAGTGATTACTTAGAAACTAATTTGTGGAGGCGGCACGAGGTGCGCGGGCGCCGCTGAAGGCGTAATGTGCAAATAAAGACAGGGTGGGAGCCGTCTGCGACGCGCGTTGTTTGTCACCCAACCTGTTTCTAGTCCGTTTGTCAATATCTGTGTATACAGGGGGATTAGGTGGTTTGTGTCAATATGTAGTCAGTTTGTTGGTGTACTGGTATACTTGGCTCTTGACTTTGTTTGCCTCTTACTTAAACCTGTATACATAAACACTTTACACTAAGTTATTACCCATTAAGTTAAATCAGAGGGGCAAATCCCGTACTTAATTTTAAGAACGATCGCGTTTTATTTTCATTCGAAAACCTTTTTAATTTTGACATTGATAGTCACTCAGATGAGTTTGCGAATAGATCTTGAAGCTGTTTAATTATGTGAATTAATCAAACTTAAAGGACATTTATTGAAACTAAGCTGACGTTTTGAACGTCAACATTACATAAGACAGTCCCCGAAAATGCCCGCCCTTCACCACTTCCTAGTGCTTTAGTTGGGAAGAACAAGTGGTGCAACTAACACCCCAGTAGCACAGCTGTCTGTTCAATCAGAAGAATTGATTCCTATACAGTAGTAAGTTACAAAACACAAAATATTAAATTGAATTATTTGCAATGTGTGCTAGATGCACACGCCTATAAAACATTTTGGCCAAAATATTAAAAATGACACTCAAACAGAAGAAACGAATAAATCCGTAAACACAACTTTTCACCTAAATAAATCAGTCTTCAGACATCACTTGAATATTTAAGCCCCTGAGTTATCGTACTTGGCCATCCTAGCCAAATTATTTCACAGCTTATTTAAGATTTTTTTTTTTAAGTTGGGTATAAGTTATTCATTTAAGGTGGTGCAGTACGTAGAAGGAACTCTGTACACATACCGTACCAGTTACTTCTAAATCTGTGCATGTAGTAGTTAAGTGAAGGAGATTAGTTTAACGATAGGTACTTGCAGTAAGTAGTACGTACAGGCTACCTTATTGTATTGATTGCCTCACTTAATTCGTACGGTTAAACTTGGCGCTCTATGCATCGAAAGGAAGTAAAAATATAATAGCTGAGTATTTTTATAATAGACTTGCTTCTGCCAGCGGCTTCGCCCGTGTGAATGTCGAAAAATTCACCATTTCAACCCCCATTGCACCCTCTTAGAAATCATATTTTAAAAACCCTTTCTTAGTGGATACCTACTTCTCACAAGAACACACCCTCTAAATTTCATGTCTCTAGGATCAGCGGCTGTGCGTTGATATATCCGTCAGTCAGTCACTCAGGGCTTTGAATTTCATATATATAGATATTTTCTTAGAAAAACGATAATAACACTTCTTATTTGGATCACTATACTACATAATCTAAATCAACTGAAATGTCCATAAAACCCATGATATGATAACTGAATGTAATAATTACTTAGTACAAAAGACATAAACGACAATTTGCTCATTTTTATTTTTAAGTTCTTTAATACATCCTGTATTCAAAGATACTTTTTGTCATTTAACTCTATCCTCAACATCAGGATATGTGAGATAACCGCTGAATTATATTCTACTTTAAACAAATCGTCATCTGCTGTCCTCAGACGTATAATCAAAGTGCCATAAGTAGACGAGCTCATATGTTTAGGACCGCATCCTTTCGCTTTTTTACCACCTTTTTTGTTGTTTCAAAGCTAAGCGTTACCGAAGAGGTTATTTTCACACTAAATTAACCAAACTCGTAATGCAAAACTAGTGTCAGTTCGGAAACACGTCATTATGGCATCAGTCGTGAGCACATCATACAAGCCGACACCATCACGAGATTGCAGCTTACGCGAGAAAATAACAGCTAATAACTCTGTTTTTATAACTAGAAAAAAACAGTTGAATGTGTGCAAGAAAAACACCTAAATGATACCAATAGTGATGTTGGACTAATCGATCCTTCTATTAATTCAGTAGTTATCAAAATAAAAAGCAATCAACATCTCCGATTTCGCTAATTATAAAAAGCAGAAACGGTAGTTAACATATTTAGTTATCGAGCGTTTATAGATCCGTTAATTAATTGCAATAAAAACTAATAAAATCTACACTTTATCACTGTTGTAGAAACGAAAAATAACTTACACAATTACACGCAATTTAGTAATGACAAGCACTTAAATTTATGCAAATGTTTCTTTCAACTAATTGATAGACAACATTTATTAGTTCGCGTGCAAACATTAAATAAATCGCTGCCCAGTGACTAACATAAAGTTACCAACCATTTGTCTAATGGATATCGATACCCACTTCCTAACATGCAGCTATTACCGTTCTGAGAACTTTAATCACGAAACAATTATAAACAACCGCTGAAGAAACAATGACGGAACAAAAAATATCACTACAAGTGAAACTACACAATATTGTGCATGTATCATGTCTACACCAAGTAATTAAAATATCAACACATAACTTAAAGAATTTAAATGTTTAAATACGTATATAAAACAAAAACCCAGATACAAAAAACGAAAGCTTATATTACTCATCCAAAGGAAACCAAACAAGATGAGGCAACACAGGGCAGCGCGGCGTCTTTCCGTCACAAAATGGCTTATTACAAGGTAGGAATGCAACAATAAC
This sequence comes from Aporophyla lueneburgensis, assembly GCA_932294355.1. NCBI lineage: Eukaryota > Metazoa > Arthropoda > Insecta > Lepidoptera > Noctuidae > Aporophyla > Aporophyla lueneburgensis. Next base: position 10,730,823 of record OW028739.1, read on the forward strand.
AAACAGGAATGAATTAACAATAGTTACCTACGTGTCAAGTCCCACACACTCGGCATTACAAACATGCTACAAAAAAGAGGTCGCATCCTAAACGCACGTCACAAAAACTACGACGTACAAAACGGTATCGGGCGGCGAGTTCAAACGCGCCGGCGACCACTCATTTCACACCATCAGCCGGCCGCCGGCAAGCCATCTTCTACCCTGCTATACGTGACCTAATGACAACTTGACCACGGTAAACCACGCAAACGTCACTCATCACGCACAACAATATGGACTCTAAACACAACGACACAAAGCCGCAAGTGCTACCCCAATAACTTACAGTTACGTCGTGCTTTACAGTTTTTCCGATAATGGAGCAGACACAAAGCCAGATTTGTGCAAAAAGTGTTTTTAGCAAACAATTAGCAGTTAATGGTTTAAGGACATTCTATGTATCTAGAACGACAATTACTCAGTAGTTTCGTCAGCCGTATTTTAAGATTCCGTACAACTAATTTAAGTAAACATGTCAATTCATGTTAACGCATAAAAATTGTATATTTTCCTTCAAATTCACCCATTAAACACTGTCAACTATGAGTATGAAAACACAGTTTTTACAGTCAGGTGGTGTGTTGTAAATAAAACGTAAACTTAGCTCAGCATATTTAATTTTGATCCCTTACATAGCACAATAGAAAAATGTTGCTATAAATAATTATTTATTAAGACTGATTCTCCGGGATGAAAATGTCGCACATACAGTTTCAAATAACTCAAAATTGACGATGATGACGACATCTCAAATATTATATAATTGACTAGCTTCTGCCCGCGACTTCGTCCGCGTTAAATTTCTTGTTTCCCCGACCCTTCCCGTTGCGTCGAATCGCCTACCCGTGCGATTTTCCCCGTTATTGCAACATTTTTCATTACTGCTCCGCTCCTCTTGGTTGCAACGTGATGTTATAGCGATAAATAGGCTACCCAACACAAAAATAATTTTTCAATTCGGACCAGTAGGTATTTCCTGAGATTACCGCGTTCAATCAAACAAACAAACATACAAAAAAACAAACTCTTCAGCTTTATAATATTAAATAATAATAATAAAGTATAGATATGTTTAAATAAAATCTTTACAGCCGATTTATTCAGTAACTAGGTTCCTGACATTTTCTGAATTGCAGTGAGTCATATTCGAACCAAAATGTTTACGGATTTGAAAATATGTGTATTTTCTTAATTGCATCCAACTATATAATATTATATTTAATAATATTACGTATTATCCCACTAATATCATAAATGTGGAAGTTTGTATGTGTGTTACTCTATCACGCAAAAACGGCGGAGCGGAGTTGGATGACAGGCTCACATATAGTTTACAAACTAGATTAAGGCATATCATACTTTTTATCCCGGTAGTAGGTACGTTCCCTTGGGATAGTTTCCACTATCCACGCGGGTGAAACCATTGGAAAAAGCTAGTAAATAATAAAGCAAGTAGGTACTAACTCTTATAATAGCCACGAACACCGGACGTGTTCGAAGGGCTTCCAAAAAGAATTAGTTTTTCGTAGGAAGTTATTACAAAGTACCAACTTCTTAATAGATAATTAGGTAATAAAATAATGTATTATGTACAGTAAAGTTGAATGCAGCGTGAGACGTCAGTAACAGTGATGATGTTGACGGAAACGAGCGATGAGGAATAACGCATGACTGGGCAGCGCCATTGTAGTTTCGTCACAACCAGCCATTTAATAAGACAAGCTTACCAAATTTCACCAAGTTAAATGTTTATTGTAAATAATTAATTAGAAATCTTAAATGCTGCTAAACAAGGTGTTTGCAATTACATTTATTTATGTGCCAATAGTAAGGCCATGTTTTTCTTTTAGTTTTCAATCGTTTTTCTTGTTAATTTTCTTGTTAAAATTGTGCATTGCTTATCGTTGGGGTAAGTATTTGCTGATGCGAATTGTTTGCTAATGTAACGTTTAGGGTTTTTACATGTGTGTCAGTGACAAACACTATTTGAGTCACTATAAACTAGACCTCATTGGGGCCCACAGGTCAATGAGACCATAGCCTCATTGACCTGTGGGCACCTAACAATGATTCAGTTATAACAAAAGCTAATCCATCATTTTGGGGTGCAATTTAGCACTAAAACTTACCGCGATTAGACATAGAAGGTCGAACTGGATCCAAGAGTTGTCAGTGTCATTATTGTTATGAACAAACACTGAGAGCTCTTGAACGCGATTGAGCCGTGCTGATCGCGTTCTTTTTAAGTGATAAAATTGACCCTAAGTATCATATTGTATGCTTGCCTTAGAAACCACACGCAATTACTAAGATTTCTTTATCCTGTCTGAAATATAACGCCCAAAAATTACAAAATAATATTATTGAGCTAGATAAATGTAAAAATGAATGATCATCCTTAGTTTTGATTAATATGTATATGTAAGTACAGATTTATTTAATCGTTATGGTACGATCAGCACTAACAGATTCAAGACTTAGTCTGAATTTATAGGTTGGAGCTAAAACTGTCACCCATTTTCAAGGGAGTATTGTTTTAGCTCAACCAGATAAAGTGCCGTATGGTCTGGGTCCTATTCTCGACCGGGACTCAACGGAAGAAGGGAGTCATAATCCAGATAATAACACGTAGGTACTACGTAACAAGCTCAACAGCTAAATCACGTGCCACAAAATCAACTAAGAGCTGAGCAAGATTAAGGATAAGCAAGAGTATCTAACAATAAGACAACACATAATCAAAACAAGGACAAATTATAAATAGGTGCGTATAAATCAGGTTTCGGCCAAGAGTTGTAGGGTTGGGGGCGTGCCTTCGATACAATCGCCGGAACCACACGGCGGGACGCCGCGCCATGACGCCGACATTCACCGACATTCGCCGACACTCGCCCATTCACCGACACACACCGACACCGGTGACAATACTCCGACACCTTGATCACCATGACGACATTGTTCTTCCTCTATTGGACGATTGATTCGGAGAGATGTGACATACATCTGTTGATATTATGTCGATAGGCAAATTAACATAAACAAAGGGATTTGTGTGTGATATGATATCCGTTTATACGACGACGTCTTAAGTTTGTTTCACTGCTTAAATTAAAATCATAAAATTAATAATAATTAAATGTTATTTTTATTTATTATTATTATTTAATTTATTAATTTCTTCTGTCTATTCACTTTCCTTCTCCATGTTTTCTAATCTTTACAGCACGTCTTGCCAATATGGAAGAAGCCTCTCGACACGTTTCAGACATACCTACCTTTAATGAACATCATAGAAAATGTTTGAACATAAACATTTTACATGAATCACATATTTTGTTCTCACAATACTCCCAAACATATATTACGAAGCATTTAACAGATGGCAGGTTATTCAAAAGTGTTGATTATTAAAGTAGTGATTAAAGAAAAAACATAAATTAAAATAAAGGAGTCAAGAACAGGGGATACGAAGATCGGGGTGTATATTAAAGTATTGAAATTAATAGCTTATACAATTAAATAAAGTAAATTAGTAATTATATAAAAGAAATAAATAACATAAATTGCGAAGATTTGATTAAAACAAAAGTTTGTAATTAACTAATAAATTCGGTGATCATGCAACATGACAAAGCTTTAGCTGTTTAGTTTATAAGTTGTCAGTGTAGCTGTCTACACTGACAACTTATAAACTAAACAAGTAAATGGAAAAAGAAGCTGCGTCTACTTAGAATTCAGCCAACGCCCTTAATGTACGAATTTGAAGCGGATATGATTAGGTATAGGACTAAAAATTCCGTAGCGAATTCACATTTAACCCAGATTGCTGATTAAAACCTTTTTGGGGGCTGAACTTGAACCCTACATCAAAGAATTAAAGTTCAGATTGATTCGCTGATAAATTTAGGAAAGGCTCGAGGCGATGCCGCGGCAGATATAATAAGCAGTTACGGTGTCGGGAAAGCTATAAAAACGGCAAATCGAGGGACGGACGGATAGGCACAATGTGTTAGATATTAATTTTGAAATTATAGGCTAGCGTTGCATGCAAAGGTGTTCGGAGCAAAAACATCAACAGAAGTGCTAAGAGAGGACGATTATTATTTTAGGTTCGTATAATAATCCGTCCCGAACAGCTGCCTCTACAAATATTTATTGTTTGATGTGTGATTTAGATTGTTTGTACAAAACTTAGTAAGTAAACACTTCACACTCAGATGAGGAAAAATCTGTATAACGCATTTGACAAACACAAATTGGCAAATACTGTATTGTTGTCGGGACAGTTTAACGTTTTGCGTTGGTTATAATTTCTTGTTTCTTCGTCTACACAGGAAAATACTTTATTAAAGCCCGTAGTTACCTTTTCATGAGTATATCTTATTTGGATTTAGCCAGTTATTTACTTTCAATTTTTCCGTCAACAAAACCCAACCAATGTTGCTTATGTCTAATAAATAAAATGTTACAGCAATTTGTTTAGCATATAAGTTAAGCTATTTTGTGTAAAAATATTTACATTATGAAATCCTTTTCCGCAAACATGCAGTTGGGTTTAAATATTATTGTAGGTAATATAAAACGAATGAACATCCTAATTTATAGATGAACTGAACCTGATAATATTATTCAAATTAAAGTTACAAGTTATGAATTTTAGACACTTAGGAAAACCAATTTTCAATACTGATGAAATAAAATGGGGGCAGAAACCACGGAACGCCACCTGCTACGATCTCTACACACTCCTTTTGCCTCTTTAAGGTTCATACAATTGGTCATACACACACGCCGGTTGCGAGTACTACGCACCTGACCTTTCTGAAGAACATCACCAATAAGGTCACTATTATGTCCTCCTAGGGCGTCCTCTCCCGGTGTTTCCACTCACATCTGCCTTGTAAATACCTTTTGTGAGTCGTCCTTCATTCATCCTCTCAATATGATCGAACCATCTAAGCATACTTTTTTCAATTTTTGTCACTACATCTTCTTTTAAACCACAGCGTTATCTTATCACATCATTCCTCAGCCTATCATTCATAGTCACACCACACATGCTTCGCAAGGAACGCATTTCCACAGCATTTTTTTTTTTTTGTTTGTATGAAATAAAATATCTAGACATGGGTTTAGTTAGGATTGGTTAAGCTTATAATATTCTTGCTCGACCGGCTGCCAAGATTTGCTGACGACATTCATTTAAACAGTAAACTAGAGTTTCTTTTAGTTTTTGATAAAACTAAGGGTTTACTATAATGTCTATTAAATTTTATACAATGTCTATGTATTTGTAATTACTAACAGTATGTTTTGCCTATTTTAGTAGATTGCTACGTCCACCTGTCATAAGATGCAATCCATTTAAGAGTTTTTGGAGAAAGAATTCCTTTATATATGATGACACATTTTTTTTAACATAAAAAATAAATAAAATAAAATAAGTTTATTACATATCATTTTCGCTTACATTGCATGTCGAGGAGTCTCCATTTAGGCATAGAAATACCTGTAGTTGAAGGCTCCGCTCTTCCCTTACATTATAAATAAACAAATAAAAAAAGAGAAAAAGTATGAAAGAAAATACGATCTATTGTATATGTGCGATCTATTTTGGATGTGTGTGTATGAAATATGTATATGTATATATGTTTCACTAAATATTTCTTAAATGTTTCCTACTTATCTAATTAATACAATACACATCATTTAATGTACATATGTTTAATGTCTACATTGCCTAACAACCAATATTTCATGAAAAACAAGCGAATTCGTTAAAACTTGACATACCTAATTATGAAGCGTGTGCCACAAAAGCCTACAGTTGCGTAACTACAAACATGTTTGTATGTGATATCACCACATACCTAATATATATGCCTATTTGTTCGTATATATCATATAAGTACCGGTGTACGTTCTCAAGCTAAAAGATGTTCCTTGTCTGTGATAGTATTTATTACAGGAATTTCTAGACATCTTTTAAAATGTTAACATTTTATCTATAAAACTTATTAATTTGTGTCATCTTTGAAAATGCCTTATTTTTATATGGTTAATAACTTAATATGTAACGTTCATTTCACGGCAACATAATCCTAATTTTATTGTTGTTTTTTATATTATATTTCAAACATTTTCATTCGGTCTTGTACTCACATTTTGTTTGTGAATTAAAAACGTGCAATAGTATTTATCCAGTTATGTTACTGTACAATGATCATAACTTATACGCTACTTATGTAATTATTGATAATAATTATTTATATTTAATCCGTCAAGCCTAATTCCATTGATAATTACTATAGACCTACCTACATAAATATTATATTTTTAAGTATAGTCCAATTGATAGATTGTAACCCTTTAGTTCTATAAGCTCTACATTTATTTCAGTAGCTTACCTCAAGCTACAGTATAAATTCACATTTATTTCTAATAATAAACATATGGCAGTCTAATGCTTTACCTTGTAAAACAGGATTTTCCCAATGAGATAAGTAGTTAAATAGAATGTAGTCGGAATTTGATGGCACACGCCTGTCTGTGTAAAATCACTGAAATTAATTGTTTATCAATTTGACTACCTACTTAAATTGTCCAAATGTTGATATCATAACTGTCATTCTCTTACTGTGGGGATATGTGTGAAATGGCTTTAGCACGGCAAATAAACGTAGTGTGTACATTTGATAAACAATAAATTTACTTGTCTGATTTTGGGAAGCTTTGAAAATTCTTGATTAGTTTTGATCCGGTTACCCTCATCATACAAAGCAATTCGTAGGCCGCTAATTCCTTGCAAAATAAACGGGATAAACATAGATTTCGAAAATAAACTGAAATAAAAGCGCACTATTAGTATAATTTTAGCTTGGCACTTAGCGTTGTAGTATTTTTCAAGCTCACCCTTTTCTACATTTGCTGTTTCTTAGAGATGGTCGAGATAAGCATTTTTTCAGTCCTCCCCTTTTTATGATGAACTCAATACCGAATTTTGATCCAGTTGCCTTCATCATACAAAACAATTCGAACCAGTCAGGCTTCTGAGTGAACCCATGACAGGTCGCTAATTCCTTGCAAAAGAAACGGGATAAACTTAGATTTTCGAAATAAACTGAAAAACCGTGCACTATTAGTATTATCTAAGCTTTGCACTTATCTTTGTATCATCATTTTCAGCTCACCTCTTTCTACATTTGCTGTTTCTTTAAGATGGTTTGAGACAAGTATTTTTTTAGTCGTTCCCTTTTTATGATGGGGTCAAATACACCGAATTTTGATCGGTTACGCTCATCCTACAAAACCATTAGTTGATATCAGGCTTCAAGAACCCATGACAGGCCGCAACTTCCTTGTAAAATAAACGGGATAAACTCAGATTTCCGTAATAATCTGAAATAACACATCATTTAAATGCACTTTCAATATAATTTTAACTTGGCACTTATCGTTGAAGCATTATTTTCAGCTGACCCATTTCTAAATTTACTGTTTCTTTGGGATAGCCAAGATAAGTATTTAATCTGTACTCCCGTTTTTCGGATGGACTCCAATATACCAACAATTTACCAAAAACCTTAAACTGAATTCCCAAGTAAAACGCATCATTGTTTGCCTAGGCTTCAGGATAGCCAGTCTTTAAGAAATTAATATTTCGAAAGACTTCTTTATTAGAAAATAACGAACGTTACCTACGTTACTATGAGGTAAGCATAGCCGAAATATTCCGATACACTTACGTGCTTCGTAGTTTTTTAGATAACACTTCCTTCCTCATTTGCAAATTCAAATGACCCAGGTTGCCTAATTTAAAATGGCATTTTTTCTAATACATCAGTAGCAAGCATTAATTGTTAAACAATTAATGACGGCTTACCGAAAAGAATGGACGAATAAAATTTTGCTCCGACACCTTAGTATCGTTGGATACTGACAGAAAAAAGATCAAAATCCAAGGGTCCAGAATTATTGTATTTTATAGTCAGTAGAAGTGTATTGAAATAGCAATTATTTGATCTAGACTACTTTAAAGTAGTGTAAAATACTCCCTTATTTCCCAAAGTTCCGTGTTTTCAGAAATATGAAACGTCAGGTAAGTTTATTACTTATGGTTCAATAAGTTGTAAAAATTACTAAACCGTTGTAAATATAACTTTATTTAGATTGTATGTTTCCTTGTTACAGGTAGCATTTAATACCTATAGGACTATTAAAAAAACCACAGATATCCCGTATCAATGGGTTTTTATTTCCACATTTTGAGTTTAAGGTTCACACTCTGCTCTGCTACAGTAACCAAACAAGTTCCTTTATTTTATATGAACCAAACGATTAGTGCCAGTAGGTATGTTACCATACCCAACCCAATAAGATATTCAAAAGAACTCTGATTTTTATTGCTCTATTTTTCTCCAAACCTAATTTCATAAATTGATCCCACAAAAAGGAACACAAGAATGGAACCGCTCTATTGTGTCCTCCATCATTAGATTAAAGGTTTTTCACTGTGAAGGAGGGTCAAAATGTTGAACAAGCCTATAATGCGCATTATGGTGTGTAACGAGCCGGTGGGTGAGTCAGCACTACAGGCCGATATCGGGAACTATTAGCCGCCGAGCGTGGCCCGACGCGCCGCGTTACACCGTGAAACAGACCACCAGGAATACCCCTTTTTACAATTTTCTACCACTTTTTTCCATTACCCCACATGAAGAATATCTCACCTACCAAATTATATGTAAACTCTCAGTTAATCTGTATATTTAAAACGGTAAATGTCATTTAGAAACAAACCACTTTGATTAATGTTGACCTGTAGTGGCAAATTATTACCTTAAAATTGAGAAATTTGAAAACAAAAAAGTATATTAAATAAAACCAGGATATATAATGAATTCCATTTAATTTTCCTACTCAATACTTATAACAATTTAACCAATATTTACACAAATAATTTGATCTACACTATGAACAGGAAAGATTCAGTTCTCATCACTAAATAAATAACAATCTTATTCTACGTCAGCTATCATAAAACAATATTATACTTTTTGCATTTACTGCTACTAATAATATAATTTATTCCTATTAGAAATGAAAGAGTGAATCTGTGTATAATTACAGAACGCGACATAGTTTGCATTTTACCAAATATTTGTAACATTGTCTGCCGTCGTAGTCATTTACTTGCTCTCTGTATGCATTATTTTATATTTACACGATTTTTCACAATGATACTGAAATATTATATTTAACAGTTTTTCACATCTTCCGTTTAACTTATCATCAATAGTCTACATAAACCTTAAAGTGAGATCACTTAAAACAGGATGATGCTCCGCTCTACGTGAGATGAATCATCTGCGGAATGTTCAACAGTAGGCCAATCGCATTCAGCCTAGATCTTACTGTCTTTAAGATAATAAATAGTTATAATACTAAATGCGTTGTCGGTATGTAATCACTATTGCCTACCTGGTGATTTGTTTAGAAACCAAAACACCAGCTCAAAGTAGAGACTCATGAGCTGGAATTAAACAGCCGTGTTTACAGATGTTGAATTTAAAACTTTAACAATTAAATACTACAAAACGAATATTCCACATAAAAATTTAAACACTGTACAAAATGATGAATACTAGTGGTGTACTTACAATCAAACATTGCACGAAACGGTGTCGCATCTAGTGTGCGCGCGCGGCGGATGTCACGCGACGGGCAGCAGCGGCGGCGGCAGGTAGCAGGGCCGTAGCGCGTGCGCCGCCGCCAGCAGCTCGGCGTGGTAGCGCGCCACGTACGACGGCACCGGCACCAGCACCGGCTGCGGTGGCGACGGCGACGCGCGCGGCTCGTCCGGCTGCAGCAGCGCCTCGATCGTGAACGCTCTTCGTGGCCTCTCGCGCGGCATCATGGTCATCGTTGCCGTTTCAGGCAACTCCATCGGCTCTGGGCTTAGTTGTGGAGCCAGCGATGGACTATATAGACTGGCACTTGGCATAGGTGGTGGAGGTGCACTTGCTTGTCTCGCCAAAAATGCTCTATTAAAACTAGCCAGCGCCGCTAACTCTGCGTGCAGGCTCTCTTTGTCATCTTTCAACAGCTTGAACCTCTTGCGCCTCCGGAGCAGCGAGCCATTCTCGAACATGTCGAAGGCCTGCGGGTGCAGCGTCCAGTAGGCGCCCTTACCGGGCCGGTCCGGCCGGCGCGGCACCTTCACGAAGCAGTCGTTGAAGGAGAGGTTGTGCCGCAGCGAGTTCTGCCAGCGCTGCGTGTTGCGCCGGTAGTACGGGAAGCGGTCCGTGATGAACCGGTAGATCTCCGACAGCGGCAGCATGCGCTCCGGGGAACTCCAGATCGCCATCGCCGTCAGCGAGATGTACGAGTACGGAGGCTTTTGGTCGCCGTAAGATTCACGCGAGGGTCGCGGCATTGTCACTTCCCCCGAAGTCCCGAGAGGACAAGTCAATATTATTAAAATCAGGAGCAACAACACACGGATGTACGAGCACGTCAGTCCGATGCGAGGTGTGGAGAGGAACTGAGGCGCGGCGCTCACCACGCTCGGCCCGCCCGCCCGCTACCGGCCGGACGCGGCGGCCCGGAGCTCGCACGCGATTGGTGCGCACGACATCCAATCGGGCCCCGCCACTTTCAGGTATGATGTCGGCTTTCGCTCCACTAACAAGGAATTTAAATTGATATTATGTTTATATTGCCTCCAAAATCTTTTGTGATGACACCGCTTTTTATTTAGCGTATGTAAATTACGATGATACAGAAAAAGAGATTTGAATTATACACAGATTTAATAATGAATGAGTATTATTAAAATCTTTCGCATTGTAATTTTATAAGCGAGATTAGACAGTGTAATAATAAGATAATATTAGTGAGCTTTTGTATTAAAGTTTCATTTATATTCTGTAAGTAAGCTGTATCTATACTTTAATTTGTCTCTGACTTCTCATCATGCCCCAAAAAAAAAACTAAGTACCAATTTGCGTGAACGCTAGTTTCTGCTATCTACTTATCTAGAAAAACGAAAAAGATAATGAATAATCACGAACACATAAGAACGTAACATTATTTATAACGTCAACAGTTGACACACGACAGAGAAATAGTAGAGCATGAGTTGTCAAATCGATATACCCTAATAACGTAAGAGGCCAAGGCCTGACTCGTGTAAGTCACGGGGACAATAAAATAACCATAATGTTATGACTCCCGTGTTACATTTACAGCCTAGTTTTAGTATTCATAATGCCAAATAGCTTAACAACACCAACTAACCTAAATTATAATGTATATTAACATCAAATTCTTACCTTGAGATTCGTAAAACTAGGTTTCTTATTATTTAGTCAGTAACTGTTGTTATATTTCTACATGAAAATATTAAACATAATACAGTGATTACTAAAAGCTTTGCAACATTTTTTATGATGCCTTGTTTAAATCAACGGACCATCTTTCATATCAAAGCTCATACATTCATGTTTGTTGCATTACTTCAGAGAGCATCTACATAAATTAATATTTTAGATTGAGATAATATATCTGTTTAGATTGCAGTCTTGTTTAGATGTTTTCTTTGGAATACCTTTATGTTTTATTAGTTGTGCTTTTATGTTTCTACTGTAAATGCTGCTGCACAAGTGGCCGTCTTCTTTCGCTCGCTATTAAGTAGGTGTACGCCTCTAACTACAAGTTAATTGGAATGGACCCATGCACCCATTTCGAATATATAAGAATTGATAATTATCTACCTATCATGTTGGCAACTATGTTTGGGTCAGCTTCCAGCCTACCCAGATGCAGCTGATTGCCAACATTTTACATAGATCGACTGTATCTGACCTCCACAACTTAGTTAGTGGGCAATACGATACCCCCTGGTGAGACTGATTGTCAGATTTTGCAACTTTTGGCTTTCTGACTACCCTTAACGACTGTCTTAGATCTACAAATGACAGCTAGGATCAACAGCTTTACGCGCTTTCCGAAGCACCGAGGGCGTCGGGGGGAGTTTGATATGAATTGGATGTTCACCCATCCTCGAACCGATCTCGGCAAATGTAGCTTAACTTTTGATCGACTCGTGTGGTTATTTTTGCCTCGAAAATATTGGAATGGTTAGGTATGTTTAACTCACAGTCACAGAAATCGTATTAGAAAAGTTAAGAATCAAAAGTAGAAGATGAGCTTGTTGTTGAATGTCGTAACTCTTAATCTCCAAATATTGGCATAATCCTGTCGTTTCTAGCGACGATACAGTTTCCCTTTCTCAGCGTCATAAAAAATTACCATAATCGTAATCGCACTTAAGCAGCTAAGCAACCACAGAGTGCTAATTGAATTTATAATTGAATAGATATTCTAATTGGTTGCGTGGTTGGTGTTACTTGGCATGCTAATCTAACCTAAATTGTCCAATCCAACGATTGGACTCAGTATTGACTTTTAGAAAGCAAAAACGTTAATAGACGCATCGATCACGAAGTATCGTTTTTATATTATTTTTTATTGTTATACCGTTTCCCAAATTCGTGAATGGTCGGGAGGTGAACGATCTGCTACAAAAACATGGCGGTGACATCCGTCTGCCTGCGCAAGCGCAACTCGGCCATGGTAACATATTTTTATGATAGCTAAGATCTAAATAGTAGCTAAGCAATCATTCTTGCAAATGTAAAAACAGATGAAACTATATATTATATACCTTATCGGTCAGATATAGCTGCACGCCTCTTCATATCAATTTAAAAATATATGTACTTAAATATAACCTATCCTCAAATGACACTGTAGTATCCGGGTCTCCAAAAGTACCTTAGCCAAGTGAATGCGGTAACTATTGCATCATAGCCACACAAACCTATAGTTTAATCATTATTGTTGTTCCCATACCCTGCAATAGTCCTACACTAACCGCTTAGGTGCACATGCACGCGCAAAGTGCATATGGGATAATCGTCGGTTGGTACCACATTCCATTTAAAATTGTCTAAGGGGCCTCTGCGAATTAGCTTCGTCCCCTCCAACGCCTTCAAAACTACTGGGAGCCTCATGGTCCCGAGAAATGAAAAAGAAATAATCTCACCATATCTGTACATTTACGATATATTGGGGCTTGCGTTCCTATGTATTCTAAGCCTGAGCTGGTAGTTTACTTTTCCGGAACAGGTCTAGGTTAGAAACCAGGTCACGATGAATGCAGAAACCCGCTCGGTAGCATGTGGCGAGCTGTGAGGCAGTGGCGACCCCATGAACCCTTACTTTCAGGAGAAGTCTTGGTCTTTGTCTCTTCTTTTATTGACCGGCCAGGGAGAAAACTGACGAAAAACAGAGCTCCTAGATACCTCGTTCTTGCCTTTTTGGCCGGATTGAGTCTAGATTCGCAAGAGCAAATGTGCCTGGAGGAAGAAAGTATTCCAGTAAGATGCTGGTAGGGATATTGACCATCTTCCGAGCTCTGGAATTGTCCTGATAGCCGTGAAATACGTCTCCACTTCTAAAGCACCATAGGATATGTTATCACCTTGTTACTACGTGACAGTTTCCGGGGATCGATTATTGAGTGTGCCTGTCACTCCCTGCTATTTCATCCGTTCTGTCATTTTCCGTATAAACTTCCGGGACGTCTCTCGGGACTCTGAGGTCCCAAGAGATGTGAGTAGCATGTTTACAAAAATAATAAATCATTAATTTGAAAACAAAGTGGTATATAATGGTGTTGGTGAATGGTTTCTGAAATCTTCGAAAATTTTTCTTTCTGAGTAATTGTAACTCTGAAATCGTGTATAATCGTATCAGATTCGTTGCGGTCTTCCTCTGCTCTAATTCTTTTCATATAATTTTAAATCGATTTTACTAAATCATAATTCTGCTTTGTGGTCATCGAAAGTGCATTCGAATTTCTTCAACTGTAAAATGTTAAAACCGTGACAATATATTATACATAAAGGATGGGATCGTCGTGAATAAAAACTTCCCCAAACTTCGAAGCCGATAAGCGGTTGAGGTAATATGTATTATAATTGGAATTAAAGTATCGATACGAGTATCTCGGACATTTTCCCTTAAATGGGAATTAACCGACTTCTGCATGACAACCTGACCTCGAAAATAAATCTTGACACTTGAATTTTAAGATATATTTCTGGTTGTTGGCAGTGTATTATTAGTCGTTTTAATAACGTGTTTACGCGGCCATGCGAGTATCGTAGGTCCGAGGGCTCGTCGCTCGAATGGTGCGAATTCGTCACGGATGCTTATCGAGAAGGCAGTCGATAAAGGCGGCCTGTCGATGTTTTATTATTACAGGGGTCCGTGGTAATCACGAGCCCACGCTCTGCTTTCGACGAGACCTCGTGGGACTCATTAAACTGTTCGCCGGCGCTTTTACAACGGAAACGTTCTCGAAATATAGGTTTAGTTACGTTAATGTTCTCCGAATTCGTCAGTAATCGATGAAAAAGAATTGAATGACGATTAATACATTATATTTATACTTTTGTTGGCTGAGGGGCTCGTGGCTAAATAATAGCAGTGAGTTACGTTGCTGGGTAACCATTTTCCCATTGTGACTCCTTCGTGCCGTGGAGAGCACGCTAAGCAGCAATTCTTGGTTATGATAAGGATGTCCGAAACCTCAAAGTCCATGATTTGATTTAATTAAAGAACATCGGTATTTCAATAAATAATTTATAATTATTGAGCCTGCATCATACCTAGCTGCAATAATTAAAGCCAACATGAATGCTAATTTTATGCATATTATGATACTTTTCCTTTAACAAAACCTAAGGTCCTATGATTAATTTTGACAATGTAACAGTTAAACCACAAACGTTTGTTGCCTCAAGGAAAACGAAATAATTGGAGCAATTATACAGTATCGGGTGCAATTAATTGATTTTCCTTAGTTTCAGCTCACTACAGTTAATACTGATTAACTGTTCGCATAATTAGTGACATAAGCGCGTGTTTAAGTTATTTTCGGATCACAAAATCCTATACAACGAACAAGTGTTGGCACTCAGCAAATATAATATAGTGACAGCGGCTATTGAGCGGACTCTACACAATTAATTCTAAGCAAGTCCGCAGCTACTCAAAAAAGCTCTCAGGGTGCTTTCGTCATTACTTGCATATTTTTTGTTCCAAGTAGATCGAATTTTTTCGCGCGCCCTCGCGATTTAGCCACAGGGTGATTTATGATAAAAGTTATAAGCGGCACTTTTAATATCAACGAGCCTTTTAAGCCTTGGCCCTTTGTAGATGCCGACGGGGAGATAACCTAATTAACAAACGTTATATATCATTGGCAGAGCGAGCGCAAATATGAGATTTTATTTATTAACTGGTCTCGGAAAAGTGGTAATGTATGTATGTGGGGGATGCGACGCGGGGTCGTATATTAATGGACTCTTAATTGCTTCTTATCTTGCATCTGCAAGTCGGCGAGATCACAATTTGTATGTATAACGTGGTGCACGTTTCGATGGGGTCCGCCTACACCACACTCGCTGCGGAACCTATTCCGAGGATACTCCCCCTGGATATCGCTTGCGGTTTTATATTGAGCAACATCTATACCTATTCAAAAAGTATTGTGTTTCATTTGTGAAACCTATTGTAATTTAAAATTAAACAGTAATTCAATTGGACACTTAAATACATTAGAAATGTTATATAGGTACCTAACATGTGGGTACGAACCTAGTCATTGAAATTCAATTTATCATTGTTAACAAGCTTTGTTCGATTTAGGTTTTAATCAAGGACTTTGGCAAACGAAATTTGTAACAAAAACATATCGACACTCTATTCTTATGCTGGTTGTCTACAATAAATTATAAACAGTGCAGTAAGACAATGGAACCGAGAGCACAAAGTACGGAGCAACTCACATAGCGACTCTGTATTCGTAAGCTCAACCAAATCATCCTATAACCGAATAGATCACTTATCAGTTTACCACAAACGCCAAGAAGCTATCAAAAGGAATTGACTCTTTCTACTTTCAAAATGAAGGTGGAAATCGTATGTTCCAAAACTGAGTTAATAATTTTCGCTGTAAGGCATACGCCGCATGTCGGCGTTAAAGAGAATCCGATTATTGTTATTGAATTACATATCAAGAGATTGCATGTACTGGGACACAGTATAAAAAGTTCAATTACTCAACTCTAAGAGTAATTAATAGGTTATCAAATTAGTTAGATGATTTATTGTCGCTGGCTGTCCAATTGTGTTTCTAAACGTATTATTAAAATGAACTCTATTAGTGTCCCTATTTGGCAAGTTCGTTAAATGCTTTACAGTTAATTTGGAGGCGGTATAACTGCCTTCAAATATATGATACAGTAGGTATTTGTAGACAGTTATCACCTCCGAATCTAAGGAGGGAAGGTACTTATGTAGGAATAAACGGACCTTCGTGAATCCGCTGGATGCGGGAAGTACAAAACCAGTCGAAGTGGCGGAGCTTGAGGGAGGCCTATGTCCAGCAGTGGATGTACATATTTCAGCTGAAATGATGGTGATGATGATGAAACGTACCTTACATGAAAGAAGATAATTTTCATTAGTTTTTCAGACGAATGACTTTTTTCACACGTCATCCAATTTCTGCTGCAATTTTACGTTCTAATGCCGGCACTGCATCGTGCTAAAAAGGCATAATTTAAATAATACTGAAGTTGTGTAAGTAGTAGCGGATTGCTAATTCATGGACTCGCTCTGCGCCCGCGCCGACCAGCCTGTTCATCCCAGTTGCACGAGCATCATGCAACGCCTCGCAAGCGTGGGATATGTAATTTTGTAATGGAACCTAATGATGCTCATTATCTGTTTAGACAATTTGTAAGTGCCTCAAGTAATTTAGGATTTACTTTATAAATTAGCGAAATTATTGTGCATTTATCTAAAGTAATTTAATTTACCAACAAACTATTTGAAAGGCTGTTTTAACTTTATTTTGTATGAATAGTGAAGGTTAATCTTGTATTATGTACTAACAAGGGAAATTAATAAAACGACTGAGCTGTATTTTATCAATATAAAAAAAAATGTCTACAATTTTCCTGACTTTGATATAAATTACAATCACATGAAACCAGTATGTACCCTTATAGTGTTCCTAGTTATCAGACGTTTGTCCTAAATAGTAAGTAGATATGACTCCTCAACTTGCATTTTAGAAATATCCAATTTAAGTTACACTTCGCGATACACTTGAAGAGATAGAAAAATGATTAAAATCACAATAGTAATTATTGAACCACTGCCTATTCGTCCACTGTGACAATAGAACGTGGGTGGACGAGGCTCGTGTTAGCGTTCCACCTGCGACGTTAGTGCCCCGACAGACGGGCGTTATTTATGTATGGCGACCTTTAGGAGCCCCTCGACTGATATCTGTTATGAAGCCTCGTCAATAAATACGTAACATATGAGGAACTATGTTCTAAAATTAGATGTTATGTGCGCACCTGTTTTCAGCTCAGGTGTTCAGAAAAAGTTGATAAAAAAAAGGTTTGTATTGGAAAATGTTCACAGCAATATACCTAATTGGTAAAACATTGCAGGGTTCACATTATAAGAATGGGACAGTTTTAGACAGTTAGTTTTGATATAAATATTTCTGGAAAGGATGTTTGTTAATCCAATTGTGTGGTTACGTAAGAATAGTTGTTCTTTCACGATTTCGTGGTTGATCCCCATAGATCCCACAATATGCTCTTAATGATGAGTTGGTAAGTAGTGTTTTGATTATTCATTGATAGGCTCACCATCATTGAAAATGGGCCATAGATTATGCCGCATAAGCATGCCGTATGCAGTATAAGTTCTGTTTTCATTGCCTAATAGGAGACAAAGTAGATGTTGATCATAAAAAATACATCAGCCCAAAGGGGCATTATTGTTGTAACGGCCACCAAATGGGGGACGGCTTGGGGGAGGCCTATGTCCAGCAGTGGACGTCTTTCGGCTGAAATGATGATGATGATGATGATGATGAGCCACCAAATGAGATTAGTAACCGAGGTCTTCGGTTGAAATTTAGTAAGAAAACGATAAATATTTTCAACTAAAATTTACGATTTATATTAACTGAATTAAATAATATTCCACAATAACAAAATATATAATATTATATAATATAATAACATAATATTCCACAATTTGTATCTTTTTTAACCGACTTCAAAAAAAGAGGAGGTTATCAATTCGACTGTATTTTTTTATTATATTTTTTTTATGTTTGTTACGTCATAACTTTTGTCTGGGTGAACTGATTTTGATGATTCTTAGCTAGTGCTTTCCGAATGGTCCTATTTTATTTTGGTTCCATTCGGACAATGGGGGTCCATGTGAAAACCATGTAAGTCTTAAATTTGCATTAAGTATTTGCACGACAAAAGAACGAATAACGCGACTAGATTAGTGTTGGGTATCTATCATAGCTAAAAAGTTAAAAATAATGTACAAAAAAATAGCAACCGACGTTCTAAAAAAAAAACTAATTTTTCAATTTGTAGTGTTTTTTAGGAAGTCGTTGCTATTTTTTTGTAAAAAGGTTTTTCTTACTAAACTTCAACTATGCGACGACCCTTGTTACTTATCTCTTTTGGTGACTGGACCAACGATAACGACCTCTTTGAGCTCGACTTTGTCAACGCCTACAGGTAGTACCTATGTATAATCTATGGCACATTATCTGATGGTGACGAAAATATTTTTGGCTGTCAATTAACAATTAAAGCACAAAATTAAAATTAAAATAAAGAAGATACGTACTCAAATTCAGTTACTTGTATCAAAAACTACCACCAATAAAATATTATGAAAGCTACTAATTGCATTAATGACGCAACTGGACTAGAAGAAGTAACGATAAGAAATCTCGTTACTGCAAAATAAATCATCTTCAACTTATGCATCCGAGAGCCTTATTAAACCACTAGCTTCTGCCCGCGACTTCGTCCGCGTCAAATTTTTGCTCCCCTGACCCTTCCCGTCGCATCGATTTGCCTGCTAGTTTTCGTCCATTTTTCGTTGCTGCTCGCACCTTTTGAGTTATAGTGAGTCAACCTTAAAAGATAGACATATGCTCTCGCGGACTTTTTTTTAGAACTTTTTAAAAGGAACAATTCCGTCATACATAATTTTTGCGTTACTTTAACCGTTTACGCAGCGCACGCAACGGAAACTCTCAAAAGGAATAAATTTTCCCCGTTTTTGCAACATTTTTCATTACTGCTCCGCTCCTCTTAGTTGTAGCGTGATATTATATAGCCTATAGCCTCCCTCGATAAATAGGCTACCCAACACAAAAAGAATTTTTCAATTCGGAGCAGTAGTTCCTGAGATTAGCGCGTTCAATCAAACAAACAAACAAACAAACAAACTCTTCAGCTTTATAATATTAGTATAGATTAACGAATGAAACACAACTGTAGCCTACTGTAGCTAGGCAAAACAGTAATAAACGTAAAAAAAAAACAAAATAGTAGAAGTTTATGTTAGCTTTGTTCAAAGCAGCGGCTGAGCAAACGAAGTCGCAGGAACGTCAAGTCGATGTCATCGCGATCCACACACACCACCACATACCGGCAAGAAAATACTATGTAACGACTCTTTAATCACATATTTACTGTACATTGCGTTACTAAAACATTAATAGATAACTATCTTTCAAAGTAAAGCAGCAATGGATACCACATGGAGAACTATCGTTGATTAACCCTGAGTTAGTAATACAAGGGAGCGGAAACGGAAGCACCAGGTTGTACTGGTAATGAATTTGCGCGGGCGGGCGCCGCCCTACGAAAATAAATTGCCGCATGGTTTCCTTGTTTTGTTTTAAAACCTCCAGCTGACTGAAATGTGGAACGAACTTGTGTGTGTTCCCAAAAACGTATTGTGAACATCAGAGGAGCAAACCTAGTCATTTTAAGAACGTTCAGAGTCTGATCTCAGTCTCAATCTGTCAAAAATACCTCGAATCTCCATACATTTTTGACATTTGGCTGTCGCCGAGATGAGACCGCGACTAGATTTCGAACGTTTTTAATTAAGAGAATTGGCTTTCAGATTTCAATCGTAACCTCATTTATATTTGTAATAGAATCTTTTTACCGACAAATCGCTGACAAATTTAGTTTTACACAAAAACATAGATTTCTTATCACATTGTACCGAAGCTTTGTGCAATCAAAACTGCAATAATCAAAAAATGTATTAACTTCTGAATGAATCTCATAACCGTTAACTGAAATAATTCTACAATGTAAGTAATTCATAATGTTTTATTACAAATATCTGATTTATGTTACAGTGGATTAAGACTTAGCCTTTTTATAACGTTATAAATTAAATTTACGCGTTAAAAAAACGTATTAAATTGCTCTTTATTACGCTAAACAAAAAGTGACTCACGTGATGGGTACATAAAGAGGTAACAAAGCGGACCGTTACACGGCAATTGTACGAAATTCAATTTGTGTAGCCGGACCGCACCGCCGCTCCGCATCGCACCGCGGCCGCACCGCAACGCCAAACACTAGCGCCGTGAATAACAATTATTGTGTTGATTACCGCACCGCGCCGCGTCTAATAATTCACTCTATGGCCTAAACTCTGTAATTACGCGGATGGAAACGTCGGCTCACCGTTTGAGATAAAAATCGTAGTGGGCCAGTGTGTGCCGCGCGGCTCCGTTCCTACCGCCGCCCTCGGTAATTGCGGCCTTTCGTACAAACAACATAAACATTTATTTTGTTATGATCAAGCAAACGTTTTGTTTTACACAGATACATACGATATTATTGTGTTCCCTCTACTAATGTTTGCATTCGCCACTCCGAAAGCGTTTACGAAAACGCTCTACTGTTGCGGTCTTATTTTCTTCATTGTGTGAACTACTTAAGATTCGATTTAATTATTTCTTTGAAATGTATTTTTAATTAGACCTTGATTTATTGCTAGTGACTTATAAGTATCTTATAAAAATCTTATGTTAGTACCCATTGGAAAATACGTAGATAGGAATAACACCATCTCTTTCCGTGCAACGGGAGATGATTTAAAGGCAGGGTTCCTGGGATGGACGGGCCAGGACAACACACTAAGTCGTCGCCATACAGTGATCTAAAACCAAACGATTGGAAGTCTTTTTTTTTCTGGATGGGAAATCATCAAATGACTTCTCCCGCTCTTAGCGGAGCGTGTCAGACTTTTACTGACTAAAACCCACCCGTGTTCCATCAGTTGCCCATGTGCCAGGGTCACGGTATTTCGCTTGAACAATCTCGCGACCCCGACAGGCATCGGTCCTAGTAGACCCCTTCTCTGCTGCTGAAATCTCTTTGAGGCGCGTGTGGAACACTACGTGCCGTCGACCCGAGCTTGGTCCTTACCGGGAGGCGAGCTACCCATTGCTCGCCGCCCGCAAGCTCGCGCCTAAGGTGGCCGGGAGTCCGCAATCGACTCCCGACGCCTGGGGCGTCTCCTCCTGCGGTGGCTAGGGACGTGAGGGCGCACTCCACTCCCTCACGCGCCCCGCCTCCTCCTTTGCGAGCATTACTGCTTGGCAGAAGGAGGTGACGGCTTCCCAGGCCCTCTCGCTCCGTACCATGGCTCGCACCAGCGCCGGACGCGAGAGGTCGCCGCAGCCGATCGCCTCCACGAGGACACGGTGGTGCTTCGCCCAGGCAGGGCACACTTCCACCGTATGCTCCACCGTGTCCTCTAGACGATCCTCACAATAGAAACACCCCGGCGTATCCTCCCGCTTTATCCTGAACAGGAACCCACAGAAGCACCCATGCCCGGTGAGAACCTACGTCAGGCGGAAGGCGAGGACGCCGTGGCGCCTCTCTATCCACTCCTCAAAGAGGGGACTTACCGCCGCAATTGTGGCGTGCCCAACGATTGGAAGTCTTAAGCTGTCATCACACCAACGTCGACGCTAACCGCTGCGATACCAGGCGCCAAAAGCGATATTTATTTATAGGTTTTATTCTTCTACTGCTATGCTGTTAGCTGTCGTGGCTGTGATATCCAGTATGAGTTAAAAGTACCGTTACGGAACCTGATACGTTTGCAATGTGTACCTACGGTGTTACCTCTACCTAAGTCAAGGGCGGATCCAGGGAGTGGGTCATGGGGGTCATGACCCCCCCCTGGGCTGGGTCCACCGTGGACCACTATTTAAAATGGTTAAACATAGGTAATGGTTTTAAGTAAGGATATATATTTTTTTGTCACAATATAGATTTTATGTAAATACCTTCAATATTTAATCAATTTATTATAAACTAGCTTTTGCCAGCGGCTTCGCCCGCGTGGAGGTCGGAAAATATCCCGCGGGAACATACTACCGGGATAAAAAGTAGCGTATGTCCTTTCTCAGGCTCTAAACTATCTGTGTACCAAATTTCATTTAAATCGGTTCAGTAGTTTTAGCAGGAAAGCGAGACAGACAAACAGACAGAGTTACTTTTGCATTTATAATATTAGTGTGGATTAATATTTTGTATGATGGCAAACGCATTTTTCAGGAACGAACGCATCGAAAATTTGAATTTTACCGCGCCTCCTTTCATCTGTGTGTGGGTATTGGAACTGACAGCTGCTCGGTTATGGCATCAAACACGAAAGGTGCAGTGCAAGAATTGAGGAAAATAGCCATTCACGCCAAACGTTGCTCGTGCAACAACCATGTACTTAATAACTCGTTGGCTAGATCGTCCAAAGTAGTTTCTTGTCGCAATACATCTGGCACCATCAGAAAAGTTGTAGCATTTGCCAATACATCCGCTAAGAGGCATGAAATTTTTTTAAAAGAACTCTGAGCTGCCATGCTAGGTCTCTGTGAGACACGTTGGGTAGAGAAGCATGATGGGCATCTTCAATTTCAAGGAGACAACTTAGTCAAAATTTGTAGCGCTCTGGAGAAGATTTCTACATGGCCAGACGGTAAAACTGCTAAAGATGCCCATTGCTTGCTGCAAACATTACGCAGTTCTGTCTTTACTATATCCTCCATCTGTTTAAATGATGTATTAGGAGGGTACTTGCGTTAGTTATTTTGTTTCGTATTGTTTGGTAAATGAACATTACATACTATACCTACTTAAATAAATAAATAATGAATATTTTACCGTTTATATTAAAGTCATAGATCCTTAGTTTATTAACTCATACTCACAGATAGTCACTTGCTAACTTTTTATTTTTCAGGTACTACTGTATCTTTAAGCAGAATACTGCAATCGAACTCAATTGATTTAAAAAAAGCTGCAGACGCTATTAGGGATACTATAAGTGTTCTACAAAACAAAAGAGAAAAAGTGGACGTAATTTACCGACAGCTTTTTGAATAGGCTAAAGAAGTAGCTGAGCAGCTAGATGTAGAAATTAAATGTCCCAGAATAGTGTCAAGACAAATACATAGAGCCAATAACAAACCTGCTCAACCTGCGGAAGAGTATTTCCGCAGAGCTATATACATCCCTCCTCTAGATTCAATAATAAATGACTTACAGTACCGTGTGTCTCCTGAAGTACTTAATTTGCTTCAGCTAAGCGTTTTCATTCGAAAAAGCGAATACAATAATCAAGACATTGAAACCGTGAAACAACTAGCAACCGATTATTTTTTTTATTTTTTTTTTATTTTATTATACATTGTTACTGGATAATACTTCCAGTGTCTGTCGTTTCAAATTAATATCGGCTGTAGATGGTGAAGTGGCAGAGGAGTCAGGACAGACCGCAGTCGATTTTTGACGTTATTGTAAATTGCGACAGTGAGATGTATCCGAATAAAAGATTTTTTTTTATGTATTATGGCTACACTACCTGTTAGTGTAGCGACAGCGGAAAGGTTTTTCTCTACGTTACGAAGAATCAAACCGTGGCTATGAGCTTCAATGGTTGAAGAACGTCTAACCGGACTGGCACTTCTCCACATCCATAAAAACGTACCCATTGAAGTAAATGAAGTGATAACGCGTTTCGGGAGAAGACGTAAAAGAAAACTTGATTTTGTGATTTAAATATAAGTATTTTTAAGTACAGTAGGTGAGTACTTATAGTCTGGCAAAAAATTATATAAATAAATGGGGGCGCCACTGTGCAAGCTAAATACGCGAAATCGCGAAATAGATAAATTCTCTTTTAGAAGGAAATTGTTACTTCTGACTAACGTCTTCGGTACCTGTACCATAGACAAGAAACCTGTACTCTACCATAAATTAGTAGAAAAAGGGTTTCCAAAGTAATGAATTTTTTTTTAGTTGCCGTTTCTCCCCGTTTTTGCCAGACTATACATTCATTAATAAAATACCTACTTTTTACTTTTATGTATGATTATAAAAATTAAATTATAACTTCTTGTGACTTGACCACGACTATGTGACCCCCCCCCCCCTGACACCAAAGCTGGATCCGCCCTTGACCTAAGTTACTATTGTTATTTGTGTAACTGGGCAAACTTGAACATGTAAGCCAAACGGAAGCACCTTATCAAACATGATTGACGTAACAATCGTATCGCGATTATGACGTCAAACGTGTGATAGGAATAATAATAGTTCCCAATTCATTGAATTCGCAGAATTCATTAATCAAATAATCAATTACCAACTATAGTAAGTCAAATGCTAAATATTATAATTTTAATTAATAAAGTATGACGCTTTTCCTTGAGCCAATATAGAAATAGTATTTTAGAGGAAAATACTAAACAATCACTAACCAAATGTTTATACGATAAGACCAGGGTACCTGAATGACGTCAACATGTCAAAGTTACTATGGAATTGAAGTTAATATGGCTTTTATAGCAAATTGGAAGTTGAAAATAATGACACTATAAAATTGGTGATTTGTGAAATTATGTTTTCAGTTTCAGCCATACCGAAATCGACGTTGAATATGCTGTTTAGCAATACTTTCTTTGCTGTTAAATAATAATAATAGTTTGCTTTCTAATAGCGTTCAGTGTGGCGAAGGCTTAAAGGATGAGTGTGTTGACACTCCTAATTACCGTAAAAATGGATGTGCTCAAGAGATAAAAACATAATTGTCGCACTGATGGGTAAAGGTTTTTCAATTTTCATTTTGTTTAGCTTCTTATGATAATCGGTCAAATCACCGTTCACCGTTCACGAATACCTACTAATTTGTAAAGTCTCCAATTTAACAATAGGTATCTATACCTAACTTTACATAAGTTTGTTGTCTAACAATCACATTAACGCATGTTTTGTTTACGTATCAAAGCTTATAAGTAGTTGGTAACATGAAGCGTATCATAGTTTGGAATAGTTAGTTTCCGAGAAGGCCTGTTTGCGGCGCGGCGCGGCGAGTTCAAATTACAGGGGCGCACACCGCGCCGGGCCCGAATCTACGCTGCCCAAACAATCGAATTAGCTGTAATGACTCCCATGCACCTAGTAGTTTAGAGTTAGACCCCTTTCTGTGCCGGTGACTTTCACTTGTCCGAGTAATATGATATCGTTACAACAAGAAAGATTTTTATTGGTGTCAAGAACTTTTGAGTTTTTTAAACTTAGTTCGTCTGTTAAGGAAATAGTGCCTAAGTATCGAATGAACAAATGTTTAAAAAATCAGAGACACACGTAGACCTCAACGTAATATGTTCTAAACTTAATTTACATTAATTTAGTTCGTACACCGATAGCCATGATTAATGTTCACGAAGCGGCCTAAACTAAAAGATAAATTAACGTCATTTTAATACCTACTCCCATACAGGCGCTGTATCCGTACAAAAAATCCTATTAGCCGACCGAGATCGTCCAAACATTAGACAAAAAGCCGACATCGGCTACATAAATACATATGGGCCGCTACCAATAATTACCGTTTATTATAAAGGGTGAAATAAAGCGCATTCCAAACAAACGGGTACATGGTACATTCGGTAGTACGTGTCACAGGTCGTGTCTAAACTCATCAATCTTGGCTCCATTTAATGTTAGAATACAACATGAAAGTGAGTGTGCGAGAGTGCGAGTGTGTGAGTGTGAGTGCGAGCCGCGGCGTGAAAAGCTCCGGCGACGAAACAAAACTGCTCGCGTGCACAATGAACGAGTGAACAAGAACGATGCCGCGCAAATGGAATACGCCCGGCGACGCCATTGTCGATACACAAAAGAAAGGCAATCATTCGACATGAATAAATATCTTTGAATAATGGGGGCCTCGCTGCCTATAATGAAATGTTTTATGTATTGGAATTATCGCGTATAAATCGCTTGTATATGACGCTACACTTCCTTGTTAATGTTCGATTCGCGGTTACGTTATCGTAGTCAGGTTAATCCGCGTAGTGGTTCATTAACAGTTCTCAGCATTGAATTTATATACGTACTTACCTACTCAATTAATACAGACCGATACGGTTAAAATTAACTTATTTAAGCGTTGAAAAAGCTTGTCACTAAGTACAGCGTTATACCTACACTTACGAGTATATGAGTAAATTGAACGCCTTTAGCAGAGGGTAAATTAATTGCGTAGCAAATAACACTAAGAATGGATTTTTAACAGCTCAACAACATTCATTGCGTTATTTGTATTGTTGGGCAGTTTTTTTTTTCGAACGTATCTGGGTCGTTCTTCTTTTTTACCGCCAGTTGAAACGAAGTTTTTCTGTTTTTTTGGTTTTTAAACTATCCATAATAGTGGTTTCTGTTTGGCATTAAAAAAAATGCATCTGTGTTTTCATTAGGACTAATACATTTTTTCTTTCTGGCTAGTATTTTTTTAAATATTTGTTTTAGAAAAAAATTATGTGACAGAGTGGTCTTTTTCTGAGGAGACCACATTTCGGCTTACCTCTCTGTCACGGCATGCGGCATTCTACTGGAAAAAGACGTATTAAATATGCTGGTTAGAGAAAATTAAAATGAGATAATATTAATAGATAAGAAAAACACGGACGTTTATTTGAACCAAATAAAAAACCGTAAATATCAATACTCCCACGAGATGCCATAACAAGACGAAGGACAGACCGTTCTCGGTAAAAAAGTAGAACGACCCATCTACCAATGGATTAGTAATATTCTAAAAAGATTCACATTCTGATGCAATTAGGATGCAGGTCCTTATTGACCCTGCCAGCGTCTCGAGGCCTGCCAAGGTCGCGAAATCTGTTCGAAAGAGGTACCGTGGCCCTGGCATATGGGCAACTGAAGGGACACGGGTGGGTTTTAGTCAGTAAAAGTCTGACACGCCCTCCGTCACGCCAGACGTCATTTGATGATTTCCCAACCTCCTGAGGATGCCATGAATATCTAGAACAGCTAGATCTCTTTTAAAAAAAAAACTCCAGAGTTCCTGTCCAGGTCAACGACCGATGTCAGTGAATTGTTGAGTTTGAGTTGAAAAAACTGTTTTCTTATGTATAATCGTGATTAGTTATCGATAACCATCATGTCTGTAAAGGTTACAAAAAAAAAAAAAACAAATTGTTTAAACTGACATTTCAAGTGACTACAGTAATTACGACCCACAAAAATCAACAACATTTCTTATCATATTTAGATATCGATACTAATAATGTAATGTTACCCCTGCTCCCAGCAGGCCTCCACTCGTTAAGAGAGAGTGGGCCGTAATCCTGCGCCCTAATTGCGAAACGCACAATTTATCTGAATCTGAATGGAATTTAAGATTATTCCTAAACCATTGCGTCTTTTATTCGAATAAATTGTGGCTCAGCAGCGTAAATAACGCAATGAATGTTGTTTAACTATGAATATTAAATCAATTCCTACTGATAAAAAGTTCCGCAATTACCCCTCTGATGACTTGAAGCGTGGTCGCGGGCCAGTGCGGGTTTGTAGATGTCACACGTCTCCAAATTTTTGGTTCTTAGACATATCAGGTTCATCACGATGGTTTTCCTTCGCAGATTTGAAGGCAGTGGTGATGAAATTATTTACGTAAAGTAAAGCGCTTATCTGGGTGTTACGACTGACGATTCTACGACTATCGGTCATAGAGTCATAAGTTGCGGTCAGCACCGGGTTACCACTGAGCCACCACTGCGGAGATTAGCAACCCAAATTAAAATAACCCCGTATAGCGAAAGTGAACACTAAGGAACGACCTGCCAGAGTCGCGAGATTATTTTGAAAGAGTTACCGTGGCCCTGGCATATAGGCAACTGAAGGAACACGGGTAGGTTTTAGTCAGTAAAAGTCTGACACGCCCTTCCGCTTCACCCAGAGTGGGAGACGTCATTAGAAGATTTCCCACCCAGAAAAAAAAAAGCACCAAGGAAGGAACTCCCATGGGACACACGGCTTGTGTTTAATTTGGTACCTTTCGACCCACTATGTCTCACTCTTCGGAAGATCCTCATAAATCTTGTGTAAGCTAAAGCTTACGTAAAAATTAATACCTAAATAGAAACCACAGTTCCCAAATTGCATCACAATACTATCGTATAATAACATGGCAATTAATTAGAACCATTAGAACACATAACTAATTAACTTTAGGAGCCTATTAATTCAAACAATACATAATTAACTGTTCTCAGTAAACAATAGTCATCAAAATTTTAATTTATCATTTTAATCCCAACATTGTTCTTAAATAGGTATCATTCGGCTTTCGTATAATGTATGAGGAAATTGGTAACATTCGTGTACCTACAGCTTTTTGGTCACACTATATAAATAGTCCCGTAGGGTAAGCCGAAAAATTACTCAAAACTCACAAATAGAATTTCGTCTAAGAACTGAACTATTTTTTGAATGGCTCTTTTCGTCTCCTGCTTGATATGAATAGAAGCTTTGGTTTGAAAAATGCTAAGCTCAACTGTCCCACTGGTAGGCAAAGGACTTCCCCAAGTTCGTCCAGGAATTCTTGTCCTGCGCAACGTCGAACCTGCCGTCGTGGTACGCATCTAGGTTGTCTCGCCACCGCTTTCTGGGCCGACCGCGGCGTCGTCGTCCATCTTCAGGCACCCATTGTGTAGAGACCTTTGCCCAGCGGTCATCTTGCATACGGCTAATGTTACCCGACCGATCCCATACTTTGTTAAATAATTCTTCAAAACCGCCAAAACCATGTATGGCTCCGAGAGCAAAGACAGTATTCTCGTAAAGAAAAAAACTCCACAATCTATCCCGAGAAACTAAAAACACGATTGCTTAATTGCTCTTTAATCAAATCACGAAGCATCTCATCTTTCGGTCGCAGCGTCAGTCAGTTAATTTTTCCGGTGTGTTTCCGAATCTAATGGCATTAATTAATGCTGCGCGGGAGTGCGCCGGAACGAAGCGGTGAGGAGGACTCGGCTCACGCTCCTCCACCAATAAATCAATTTAATCTAATTTAATTTGAGCCAGGCTTCCTCCGGACGGACGAGCCGACGGTGTTCGGACAGTCACGCAACCTCAAAACGTTTTTTCAAGCTATCGGTTTCAGGCAATAAACATTGTAGTATAAAGTCATATTACAATCTTTTGATGTCCTAAAATTAAATCTTGATTACTACAGACATCGAGCTGATTATTTCACTAAATAACGTGATGTTTTAATATTAAAGATATTTGATTAAATAACATAACTTCGTTTGACTCTTTAAATAGAAATCCGTAGCGATGCGTATGCACTTCGTAGCACGTCGTAGCACTGTAATTAATTTAATCGCAAACTAACTTTGCTAACGTGCATTGTCATACTCATACTTACTATATACGTATTAAGTTAGATTTTAAGATACAGTTACTTCAATATAACAATCGGATACGAAAATAGAATGTATTTATCTAAACAAAGACTTCGGTCGGATCACGTCTTAACAATCTATCAAGCTAAAACCTCTAGACCATACGAAAGTACTAACTACATCCAAGGTCACTTAATTATAACAAAAGCTAGCAGACAGAAGTTCGTTCGTTATTTAACTCCAATTGAAAATGATTGAACACATTTACCAATTACATAGTATTCTTTGATTTCTTGATGGCCGTAGACCCATAGGCCACGTAACACCGGTATCTAGACCAAATACCTAGACGCTAAAAAGACTAATGCAACAAATGAAACTGTATGAAAAACCACTATTAAATCTATATCTCTCATTCTGATCAGCAAATATCAGACGCTTACAGGCTACTGGTACAAGGATACGAAGCAAGTCACGTTTGATGAGATCATGACCCTCACACAAAAAAACTTTTGAAACAGTAGCACAATCAACGCACCTCACAATACATTCCCACATGAATCAATACATTCCGCCGCTATTTAGATACATGCTACCAAATAAATTACTCTCAAAACAAATTAGATCGCTCCACTACACCGCGTACACCATCATTTTGCGCTTCATTATAACTTAACAGTACCTCAACAATAATAAGACACACATCAATGGCTAATTCAATTTCATCTCAACAAATTGAATTTGTTCTACGGTGTGAGCGTACATTCTTGTTCGTACAATGAGTATACCAACAATGAAAGGTCGAATACCAACAGCGGCCAGGAGCGAGCAGTCTGTCCAGCGACCACACAGCTCGTCGTCACGTTTCCAATGAGATCGGTGCCGCGATGACACCCTTGAAATGTTTTTAATAGCGTGATTTATAGAGCAAATTAAACATTTGACTTGGCGTGAATTTGACGCTGAGTGGATCGGTCACGCACGGACATTGCGCCCGCGCTGCCTCCGCCTCACAAGTACAGGCGAGCACATCCTTCTTAAGCGAAAAATATTTTTTTTTATTGTGTAGCTTGATGCTTATCATTAGTAGAGACCGGACTTTGACGACTTCGTGCTACATTATGAGCATTTTCTGAATATTAATTGTGAAAAAATTTGAATGATCTGTGGAGCCTGTTACTGTTCTACCTCTAACAATAGTACCTACTTTGTAAAATATGTGATATTAAAAACGAATAACCTCATAACCATCCAAAGTACAGGTACAAACAGATACATACATAAACTTGTTTCCCCGAAGAATTGAGCAGAGGAGTAGGTACCTATAGTACGAGTACACCTACATTTCGCCTTTTATGTTTAAATCCCGTGTTTACCATGGTCACCCCTATTGAGTCTAATTGCCATCACCGCGCACAAATCCAGACTCTGAGCTGCTACTGTGAAAAACAGACAAATGTGACTGACATATACCTACCTACATAAGTACACATTAGGATAAGTAGCCAATAGATACGGAGCCTTCAAAACTGTTTTTCCTTTACATGCGTAAGCATTAAGTGAAACTATATTTAAATTATAGAAAGCTTTTCTCGGCGTTCTATCACTTTTATCTGTGACAGTACATAGGTATCCGCGCGCGACAGAGCCTCCAGTCCGGTGGTCGCAGCTGATTAATACGAGCCGCTACCGTCTTCCACGGAAGGTTTTTTACAACGGCGACACCGTGCGTGCGCGTGAGAACCGATTTCCACCGCTGTTTTCAGCACCAACTAACGGTACACGAGAGACCCGCCGCTGTAAGAACCCACTGTGAAAGTACCAATACCGAATAAAAACTAAGTCTAACTCACGTAGGTCAAACCAACCGTGAAAATACGTTTGCAGTTCTGGGTATCGGCGTGGTTTTGTTAACTTATACCATGTCGTTGTGACAGCCTGTTGGTATTGCGTCTGGCGGCTGTCAACGGCTAAGCCATTGTGGAAAACAATTTTAAGTATTTACAAAACAACGTTGTAAAAATGTTGTTTATGTGAATGCAAGTGCCTGTCAGAATATTTTTTTCTTAACTCTCTGTTTTGCCTTGACGTCTGATTGATGTTGTTGAACTGAACGGCAAAGTATACAGCTATGTTTATATTTTAAGACAATCACCAACTCATTTATTCAGAAACATACATACTATACTCGTGCCTTCATCCCATGGGGGTCGGCAGATACAACAAAAATCCTCCGACAATCCTAGCATTCTTATTTTTTTTAAAAGACTGGTAATTGGAAGATAAAGTAGAACATTTATTAGACATGACAACCTAACATCAAATAAAGCCCCATCTGATCATACATACATAAACTCACGCCTTTTATGGGTAGGCAGAAACTACGCTACGCCACATGCTACTATTCTTATAATACATACATAATCCTTTTGACAATCACCTTTTTTCAAGACCATACCTAGTTTACAAGTCTTTCTCATAGCTCA
This sequence comes from Aporophyla lueneburgensis, assembly GCA_932294355.1. Lineage (NCBI taxonomy): Eukaryota > Metazoa > Arthropoda > Insecta > Lepidoptera > Noctuidae > Aporophyla > Aporophyla lueneburgensis. Next base: position 10,763,088 of record OW028739.1, read on the forward strand.
CAAACGCTAAATACTAATTTAAAAGTGGTTTCAATACCCGTGGGCCAATAAAGCAGGCAGTAAAGTGTGCGTTGTAAAGGAGTTCAATCAGCAGCCTGTCGTCCAATATTTGTTATAGGCTGCGCAGCCGCAAGTGCCCATTGTGCGGCCATATGTACCGAGCACTGGGCACCCACTCGTTATACTTGCAGCCCCCGATTTTTAGCTACAGGCTGATTCTTACTGAATTTTTCATTCATCAACTTTCGCGAATTTAATTGAATAGCATTAAGCAATGGCTCAATTCAATCAATCAATTCAGCCTATCGCAGTCTACTGTTGGACATGCTAGGCCTCTTCTATGCAGCGCCACAACATTCTGTCTTCCACCTTCCGCATCCAGTTTGTCCCAGCCACCTTTTTGAGGTCGTCGGTCCATCTAGCTGGAGGGCGTCCCACACTACGCTTGCTGATACGCGGTCTCCACTCCAGGACTCGTCTGCTCCATCGGCTTCCGACAAACATGGCCAGCTCACTGCCATCCAATTCTTTTCCGAATAACTTGGTTTTTTTAATTTTATCCTTTATTGAAACTCTAAACATATCCCGCTGAGTAGTAATTCAATAATTTAAAGATATTCAGAAAATCTTTTATTTTATTGTTGTATGAGCCTGCTCTTGACCTCAATCACGTTGGATGAGGTCTATGATAGAACGAGCGTGCTCATGCCTGTTCACTCTTTCTTTGAAGGCAGAAGGCAGAGAGGGTTAAATGTGATCTTAACACAAATGCTGGAAGAGTAGAGTCCCCACTTTGGCTGTGCGTATTATTATTGTGGAGGAGAAGCGCTGAGTACGACTGGTCGGGATATCAACAGGATCTCGTCTACGCAGCTACGGTGCTAGAAAAGTAGATCTTACATGAACACAGCATTGCTTAAAGAAGTTCTATCGAGAGCAATCAGTAGGTTATAAAAACAAGGAGACAGGAGAGCTTTTTGATGACATCATTTTCTAGCCCTTATCCAAATTTATTTGGGGTCTGCGCAATGACTTTTTCTTCCATTCTTTTATAAAACCCGTTACCATGATTTTCACCCCCTTTCCAGTCATATCATTTTTCACACAGCCTATCGTAGGACAGTCTATCATCATAATGATTGTAGTGTTAAATATGTAGTAGATATTATGCATTCCGTCAATATTGATAATATTTTATATTAAACATTATATCAAACAAATATGTTCAACCTTCTATAAAATAGGTATAAGTTTGTTTTTTATTTTTTGGAGTTTAAACACTTCCTCATGGGTTTTCATAAACTAATATGGACTTTTAGTACATTTATTTACTTAATGATCCTCTATAAAGTCTTGACTTAGTATAATTTCCGATAAGGTGCTGACGTCATTACAATGCTTAATCTATGTATTTACATAGATTAAGTACTACGTCAGTAGGATCGTGGGTTGCTATGCGAATTTAAGTGGCTAAGCCAGACCACTTTTATCCATAGAATAGGGAACCACTGCGAATACACTTGATTATAAAGAAAATCACTAGATTTAAAATGTATACTGTTTACTAAACTCCTTACTTTTTTTTTTCATTTAAAACGGCCGACTCTGTTTAAACATATAATTTATTTCTTCGCACAAAAATAATTCAAACATTCTGACAGTATCATTTTAGCGTAAACACTTGTAGAGTGTAGAAGACAACTATCATTGAAACAAAGTCTTCAATCGAAAAAAAGTGTCTTAGTGAAAGAAAGAACGATAACCGAAAATTATTAGTTGTAGTGAAAATTACCAATGAGATTACGTATACCTACTTACCTACTAAGCGTGTGGTGACTTTTGTAAATAATACAATGATGAGGTATTTTAACTATTTATTTGGTTCTCTGTCTAAAGTTTGACCATAAAGACCTCTTAATTCATATAAGTGTGCCATGTTGCTCCAGTCTCTGAATGTCATTTCGGTATAGTTTTAGGTTTACAATTTAACTAGCTTGGCACGCAGTTGATCATAATTTGAATGCATTAAAATATAATGTGAATTATGTTAATAAATAACCTACCTATTCTGAAAATCTATACTAATATTAAAAAGCTGAAGAGTTTGTTTGTTTGTTTGTTTGATTGAACGCGCTAATCTCAGAAACTACTGGTCCGAATTGAAAAATTCTTTTTATGTTGGGTAGCCTATTTATCGAGAAAGGCTATAGGCTATATAACATCACGCTACAACTAAGAGGAGCGGAGCAGTAATGAAAAATGTTGCAAAAACGGGGAATATTTATTCCTTCTGAGAGTTTCCGTTGCGTGCGCTGCGTAAACGGTTAAAGTAACGCAAAAATCATGTATGACGGAATTGTTCCTCTTAAAAAGTTCTAAAAAAAAGTCCGCGAGAGCATATGTATATCTTTTAAGGTTGACTCACTATAACTCAAAAGGAGCGAGCAGCAACGAAAAATGGACGAAAACTAGCAGGCAAATCGATGCGACGGGAAGGGTCAGGGGAGCAAAAATTTGACGCGGACGAAGTCGCGGGCAGAAGCTAGTTAGGTATAAAGATGTTCACCCATCCACGGACCAACCAGGGCAAGCGTAGCGTACCTGATCGATCAACCCGGTTCGCCTCAAAGAGATGTCAGCAGAACTGAAGGGGTCTGCTAGCACCGATGCCTGCCAGGGTCGCGAGATTGTTTGAAAGAGATACTGTGACCCCGGCACATGGGCAACTGAAGGAACACGGGTGGGTTTTAGTCAGTAAAAGTCTGACACGGTAGACCGGGAGACGTCAGTTGATGATTTCCAACCCAAAAAAAAAAACCCGTGCGGTTGTTATTACTTAGGTACAATAAAAAAATATTATAAAGCTGAAGAGTTTGTTTCTTTGTTTGATTGAACGCGCTAATCTCAGGAACTACTGGTCGGAATAGAAAAAATCTTTTTTGTGTTGAGTAGCCCATTTATTTAGAAAGGTTTTAGGCTATATGACATCACGCTACGGTTAAAAGGGTCAAAAGGAGCGGAGCAGCAAATGAAAAATGGACGAAAACTGGCAGGCTATTCGATGCGACGGGAAGGGGAGCGAAAATTTGACTCGGACGAAGTCGCGGGCAGAAGCTAGTTAAGACAATATGTTGCTTTGAACTTTACAAAATAAATAACCTGCTGTATGTTGCATGGGTAGCTAATGTAACAACCGCTCTCATATCGGAGTTGGCCATGATCTGTCGAGCGAGCAAAGGACGTGGTGTGAGGATACTACCTATCAACTAATAGGCTCATTTGTTCCACAAGCTCAAAAGCCCACAACCCGCAAATCTGTAGCAAACCTTATTATTGACTTTTTTATAAAATAATGTAGTTCTCCTAAGAGGTCAAAGAAGGGGAATTAGACATGCGCTGCTGTTGTCTCAACGACGATACAATCAGCGTCAATAGTATCGGGACGAACAGATTGTTCAAAATGATCTACACAACTATGAAAATTAAATATTAACTCAATGACACAAGGAATGTTTCAGAATGAAGACAGTACACAACAATTGTCATTCTGACAAGAACTTTATTATCTACTAGCTTTTGCCAGCGAATTCGCCAACGTGGAGGTCGGAAAATATCCCGCGGGAACGTACTACCGGGATAAAAAGTACTCTATGTCCTTTCTCAAGCTCTAAACTATCTGTGTATCAAATTTCATTTATATCGGTTCAGTAGTTTTAGCAGGAAAGCGAGACAGACAGACAGACAGACAGACAGACAGACAGACCGACAGACAGAGTTACTTTCGCATTTATAATATTAGTGTGGAGTGTGGAAGTGTGGATAGTGTGGATGTGGATGTGGAAGTGTGGATAGTGTGGATTAGTGTGGATTTATTTTTGTTTTATTTTTCCGCATAAGTCGACAACGTTACTCCTTAGAATGGATAATAAAAACGATAACCTGTGTGAGGTTCCAAAGTGTGAAATCGAAAAATGATCGAGCTCGGTTTAATGGTAGATTTGAAGATGCACCCAGTAAACTTGCCGGCGCCCGTGGACTTTACGGTGTCAAAAATGCTTCCCAGGAAAACACCAACTGACTATCTCATATGCTTTACTGCCGTCTTTGTCTTACGACACTCTAGCTTTATTTCGTGTTCTCAATGAGCGAGACATTTTACCGACTAGAAGTAGGTAAGTCAAATGTGTCGCTAAACCATACTTCCCGGAAAAAATACAGAAAATTACAATTGCATTATTTTGAGAATAATATATATGTAATATATTTACCACAAAACGTGACGTCAAAACGGATTTTTGCAGTTCCAATTCATACGACCGTTCAAATAAATTAAATTTATTTAAAACGCAGTTTTAATTGGGTTTAATTTATAATATAATACTATAATAATAATAGCCTTTTATTCAGATCCATATTACAATTATGTGATAAAAATACATAGAAAACTTAAATTAAAAGTACGTTCTCGGCGGTACTAGAATCAATATTCAGAGGTTTAAATTGGGAAACTCTCGGAATTAATGTAGACGGTGTCTCCTTGACTCACTTGAGATTCGCAGATGATATTGTGTTATTTGCAAAATCCCCGGAAGACTTAACAAAAATGATAAGCGAACTGGCAACGGAAAGTGAGAAGGTAGGGTTAAAACTAAACCCGGATAAAACAAGAGTAATGACAAACGGAGAGAGAATTACTACAAACTTAGGAAACAACCAAATTGATTATGCAGATGAATATATTTACCTAGGACAACTAATAACAGATGATAATCCGATGCGCAAAGAAATTGAAAGACGAATAACTAACGGCTGGAGAAGCTACTGGGGTTTGAAAGAAATCATGAAAGATAAAAATCTTCATATGAATATCAAAAGCAAACTATTTAATAGTTTCATACTACCAGTTCTCATGTACGGTAGCCAAACATGGGACTTATCACAAAACACGACTAGCAAACTTGCATCATGTCAATACGCAATGGAAAGGAGCATGATGAATGTGAAAAAGTCAGACCGACTGAGAAACTGTGTAATAAGAAGCAAAACAAAGGTTATAGACATAACGTGCAAAATTAGAAGGCTTAAATGGCGATGGGCAGGGCATAAGGTAAGAGGAAAAGACAAATGGAGCAAAATTGTGACACGATGGTACTCTAGAGAAGGTAAAAGGAAAAGAGGCAGACCGCAAAAAAGATGAGATGATGACATAAGACAAGTGGCAGGCGTCACATGGAACATAGTGGCTCAAGAAAGACATGAGTGGAGAAGGTTGGAGGAGGTCTTTGTCGCCTGGCAAACAGATCTACAGAAAATAAGTAAAATTCAAATAAGAGACTAGATTACGGGTTTAATTTATGACAGTAAATTCTTTAAAAGGGGCTTGTGGTTAAATAAAAACAGCAGGATGGGTCGATCGGTCGGAGTAAGTGTCGCTTGCCGTGGTTGGTACGTGGATGGGTGATTATTTTTACATATTATAGGTACCAAGACCAGCCCATGCCTCGGAAAGCAAAAAACCCCGTTGGTCCCGGCTGTCATTTGTAGATCTTTGACAGTAGTTACAGGTCGTCAGAAGTCCAGCAGTCTTACCAAGAAGTATCTATATTACCCAGTTACTGGGTTGTGAAGGTCAGATAGGTAGTCGCTTCATGTAAAATACTGATGCTCTACTGCATCCGGTAAGACGGGAAGCAAAAAGCTAGCTTTTTCCCAAGTATGTTGGGGTCGGCTTCTATGATTGCAGATGATGAATAAATTCTTTAAACCGAATTTTCAATTATATTATTTCAAGGAAAATGTAACAGAGTTCCCATTAAAATAATTAATATTAACCTTAACGAACATAAAGTTCCTAATGTATAAGTAGGAAATATTTCAAACTACCTACAGCACTGGAAGACGTCGAATGCTATTTATTTAATGTATTGCTTTAAATATGTCTTCGAATTTTTGGTTCTAAGACATGGCCCCTGGCTAGGTTCCATGTAAATAAAAATTGAAAATGATAAAAATATCTTTTAATTACTAGCATCGAGGAAATCTAGCAGGCTACATGTAGGTAGGTACTTACCTTCCCACTTACTCCTACTAATATTATAAATCTGAAAATTGTGAGGATGTATGAATGTATGAATGTTACTCTTTCACGCAAAACTACTGAACGGATTTTAATTAAATCAGGCACACAGATAGTTTACACCATGGATTAACACATGGGGTATTTTTATCCCGGTAGTATGTTCCCGCGGGATAATTTCTGATATGATAACGTAACTAAGCAGATCTTGTTTTTATGCCAAATAAGTACCTATGTGGTCATGGTTATCAATGGTGACATCCCTCCTTCCACAGGCCACGTTGTTATACAAGATACCAGTTATACCTACTTAAAATAAATGATAGTAAATAACGCGGCAACCAATCAGTGTGTACCTATATAAACCAGCTCCAACATAAGTTAGGGTCGTGTAACGGTGACATCGATGTTAATTCCTCAGCGAAGCACAAAAGGTGTTCGACGGCGAGCTGCGGGAACGCCCGGGGGTAAACGGCACTCAATTTAACCATTTCTCTATATTAATTACCAAAACAGCCCCCGGCCGTTGTGCCGAGCATAAATAACAAAAAATGACGTGTACGTCACGGCGGCCGACTCCACCGATTACATTAACATCCCCCTTCTCAAGCCTAAACGAGTTTAAGGGAGGCGATTTATCACGTTTAAAACGTAACCTCGCGTATAAATTGTATAAAACCCATAAAAGTGGTTCATAGACAACACCTGTCCTTAGGATTTGGTGTCCGTTTTTCCTCGCTCTTACATGCAAATAGAGCATGGGAATAAATAAGGATGTAGACATACATGTAGGTCCTTTTATAAAGAGTTCATGAATTTTTATGAAGCGTTCCTTTTTATTAGCGATCGAATCTTTTTTTTTTTAATGGGTTTATTTTAGTTAAGGGATTTTGAAATGATCTTGACAATTCAATTTGAAATATATATTTATTATATTTAATTATTTGACACTGTTAACAAAACATTGTGATACAACACAATAAACCTGATGTGAAAAATCAACAATTAAATATCTTTCAGAATACAAAAACAAAAGTAACATTTTGAAAACATTCGTTTTTATTCATCTAACATACAATACCTACACCACACCTAAAGGCTGGCATCGATGCGTCAATTGTAACTATGAATTCAGCACATGTTCCGAATCCCATAGCGTAGCAATTTAATTTTAAAAAAAAACCGTTCCATAGAATAGTGCAATAGGTACGCACCTACGCTGTCAAAATTCCCGACCTAAAATTGTAATGCTGGGTGTTCCGAATCATATTCTCAAATGAATCATATCCATGGGCTTTCCATCGATGTCCCTGCCACCTTGTTTACTTTTCAATATTTACATGAATAATTATGATACCTACGGTTAATTTTAAATTATATGTATCGCTTGTACCTACTTGATTTACTTTGTTACAATGTAAATAAAAATACCTAAGCGAAATAAACCGGAATACACATCCGTCTTTCAACACAGTCTGATGGAACACCTTGACTTGACTTCACTCCACGCACCTGGTCAGTGGTCATCACTCATTGCACCTTTGTTTTCTCTTTATTTATATTGATCTAGTCTCATGTATATTATTATACCATTAATAAAAGGCAGCAAACAGGGATAAGTGGAGAGCTGTGAAAAAGATCTTTGCCCAGCAATGGGAAAATACAGGTTGAAAAAAAAACATATACCTACCTATTAGATAGGATAGGTATTCATAGAGGATGATACGATTGATTCGTTTAAATTACAAAATATCGTAAGAAGCTACGCTGCACTTTGTAAAATACAGTTAAGGTAAAGAAAAACATGGCTGAAAACTGAAAGCCAATTTTCGTAATTAAGAATGGTCAAAATCTCATCTATAAGACATCCTCAATTTATGAAATTAGAAATGTTTTTTATTGCACCAGACATTAGAATGCAAACGTTCTTAAAAATACAGCCCTCAGAAAACGATATCTAATTTTAATCAACATTGGGATTACAGGCTATTAATTAATGTCCCAACTACAAACGCAATTAGAAGGCTCGAGTTTCATTAACGGTACCTAACGTCATTTTATTAACTGAAGCTCACTCTGAAGCACTAATTGCCTTAACGACACGCTAACATTATGAACGGAATACCTAACTAATATTATGTCTAAATTACATTGAAATCGAAAATGTCTAGAGATTATTTTCAAATTATAAGCGACAACGTGTTCTTATTTTATTTATTTTCAATGTATTTTTCCTTTTACTTGGCACTTTCTGATGACCATGCATGACATAAAAAAGTAGCTAGCTGTAGATAAGTAGGTATTTTTTTTTTCGTGATAGCCATCGATTTCTTTTTCAGGCGTGATCTATGCCTAAATAAAGACTTAACCTACCTATGCAGCTGTTTTAAAATTTAGGTAGGTGGAACTAAGAGATAATTAAAAATCACGAAATTTTATGATGATTTTGTTGTTGTGGTCTGTCTCGGGCTTTTAAAATCCACATAACAATACATAAATAATATAGAGTAGGTACCTATAATATACCTTACCTAGGTATTATTTTTACAATAAAATAACATAGAAACTCTGAATTATAATGAATTCAAAGGTTGCTGGAAATAAAAGTGCAGATTATCAACAATGTTCTGAAAATTAAGTCTTAACTGAAAGTGTTCAAGTGGTGATGGCGGTATGAAGGAGGGCCACATGGCTGCACCCAGCGCCATCAAGTCTGGCCGGTACGGCACCAGCGGCGCACGCGCAACACTCGCGGGCACATCACTAGCTTTGTCCACTCCACTGCTTAACAAACTATCTATGGAAAACGACTTCCTCCAACTGTCCTTTGTATCAGTCACTGTATAAGAATTAGGATTCACTGGCGCTTCAAACACTTGTTGCGGAAGTGGAACCCGCATATTTAACTGACCAGCAAGGAACTGCTGATTGAAGTTTGCCAATGCTGTCAGCTCTGACTTTAAGCTGTCCTTCTGATCCGTGTGCAGCTTAAACCTCTTGCGCCTCCGGAGCAGCGAGCCGTTCTCGAACATGTCGAAGGCCTGCGGGTGCAGCGTCCAGTAGGCGCCCTTGCCGGGCCGGTCCGGCCGGCGCGGCACCTTCACGAAGCAGTCGTTGAAGGAGAGGTTGTGCCGCAGCGAGTTCTGCCAGCGCTGCGTGTTGCGCCGGTAATACGGGAAGCGATCCGTGATGAACCGGTAGATCTCCGACAGCGGCAGCATGCGCTCCGGGGAACTCCAGATCGCCATCGCCGTCAGCGAGATGTACGAGTACGGAGGCTTCTGATCGCCGTAAGATTCACGCGAGGGCCGCGGCATGTTCGACAGTGCTAAATGCTAATGATATGTGTCGGGGCGGCGAGGGCCGGGCGTGGCCCAAGGGGCGGGGCGCGCAAGGCTCCGCCCCCGCCCGCTCTCGCCGTCAGATATGATAACGAGAATGCCACTCGCCGAGCAAACCACATCTCCCCCTGGGACTATCATTACTGACATGATTGACTGTGCACTTACCTCCTGTTGGTTTAAACCTGCATAACGCTAAATAGACGTTTTCTACGCGGTGCCTTCAGCTTAAATACCCACCTCTCGATAAAACGTAAATATTAGTTAGATAGAATAAGTAGGTACTTATTCCATCTAACTACTTATTTAAATGCTGAAATTGATGATATTTTAAGTTTTCTATGTTTTACTTGTCTAATCTTTTTGATTTAGGTATAATAAGAACTTCATAGGAAGTGGCGGGTAGGAAACTAACTTTAAAATATTGATGTATTAAAATAATAGATACCTATTATACTTTTATCTGGACAATGCAAGTCAATAAGTTACTACTAATTTATTACAATAAAGATCCTGCTGCAAAGTTATACGATGCGACAGAGCCATCTGTTATCGAATAGCAAAACCAAACGCATTAAAATTTTTCTTACTAAATTTATGGAGCAAGTGGAGCAACATAATTTTTAATAACGATAAAAATAAAAGCATAATTATTTTCATTTAAATATGTATCATACACCAAAAATACGCAGTTCGTAGTTTTGAAAGAATTGCTAAATGAACGCCGCGCCGCGTTTGTTGCTAACGAAATCATAACTTTTCTTTTCAAAGGTCATTTTTATATTGCATTAACATAGTTTAATCGTTTATATAGAAATTCCTGATGTATTGCCTCAGCTACAATAAAACTAATTCGTTTTCGAATGTCGCAAAGAACAGCTTTGACTTAAGTATTCATAAGCTATTAAGGGTAGGTATAACCATTGGTAGCCCCCAATCCCACTCAAGAGTTACGTCAAAACTTTTCGATTATCAAAGCTGGGCTATTTATGCCCTCGAATCAAAGAGCAATATAGCCTGAATCCTGATGCGGTAAGTACCTGGCACCTTGCCCACGAGTGCCACAAAGCCACGTTCCCTTAGTTGTCTCTTAGCATGGGACTCGCAGACACTGGTGCCGATTCTGTTGTTACAAAAATTCTCTAAACTAAACTAAAAATCACTAAAATTTGATTTATTCCTACCAAACGTCGATTTCCTATTCTGAAATAGACTAAAGTGACACAACTTAACTAAATTTTAGTTTGACAGCACTAGGATTGCACTGAGTTATAAGTTTAGTGAAAATGACAATTTTGCTATTCTGAGTTTGCCGCAAGGAACTTAAATCCAACCTGGAATGCGCACAGGCTGCCAATACGCGGTCCGAGCGAGATAGCTTCGCGAGAGCCCTCTGTCCCTTTCATTAGGGTGACCAAGCAATATGATGTAGGTAGATACGAATATAATAGGATATAATATATTAACCAATAATTTGATTTAAAAAAAAAATAATAGTTACGCTTTAAAGATGGATTAAAGTAAAACGCAGTAAACATAAACGCAACGCAACACATAAACTCTGCTATCGAGTATTATTGTATAACCTGTAATATCTGGCGCGCTGGGCAAATAACCATTTTGTTTAGTATTAATTGTCGTAAAAATCTAACAGACGTCGTTTTTAAGAAAAATGGTTGGGACACTTTTTATTGGGCAAATGCGTCAATGGACTTTACCCGTAAATAATCTTATAATTTCGTTCATTATGGGCATCCTACTTCAAGAAAGGGACACAGGGCTCTCGCAACGCTTTCTCTCTCGGACCGAATTTCTCTCTGAACAAGTGATTGTCTGTAATAGAACTTAGTAACATATACATAAGGTTTATTTTTATAATGGTGTCAAATTGACAATGCACATTCCAGGGGTCGGGTATAAGTTCCTTGGTTTGCCGGTATTCACCCCTTGCGCGCGCCTCCGTCTCTCAAAAAATTCATTGCGTAGCGCACACAAGTATCTACTACGTTGCGATGCCAAAAGAAAAAAAAATACCACGTTAATTCGCGATTGTCAAATTCGATTTTTGTGGAGTCAAAATAATTTTTAAATTTAGAGATTTTTTCTTCCAGAATAGCGTTACATTTCTCATAGCCAAAAGTAAGGACTTTTAGAGATAATTTATTTAGTTTAGTTCGTGTACAACAGAATCAGCACCACTAACTAGCGAATGCTTCCTTGCTAACTCTCAGTAGCTTGGCTTAAGAATACCTAAATTTGGTAGAGACATGTAATTCATGCAATATATCTAGTGTTAATTGTATACCAGGGTACAATAAATATTGGTCATCCACTTTTGAAATTATACATTGATAGTTCCGTGTGATCCCAGACGTAAAGAATAGTACCACCATCGCATTTCTTCCCGCAGGTTGTCATAAGAGGCGACTAAGAGTTACTAGAGAATGGGCAGCAGCATTCTATATGCATTTTACAACCATACTGCGATCTCCAACCAAGCTTGGCGATTATGGCAAACCCCCCATATTGGGGGAAGCCTATGTCCAGCAGTGGACGTCTTTTGGCTGAAATGTGTTAATGACTTTTGAAATTTGTTTTTCTATAGTGAAGGTAATTTAGAATAGCTTCTAAAAAGAAACAAACAATATTGTAACAATCTTTATTTTACATACATAATTCGCTTACACATGATAAATTACACTGATCAACAATATAAGATCAAAAATCTCGGGGGAAGGGGTAAAAAGTCGTATATAAGAATAAAAAGTTTCATCTAAAAAGGTTAGACTATGTACTTCATTCTCTCTATGTTTCTCTCTTCAATTTGTTCACAGCTTAGATGTGAGCTCTGGAACAGCCTTGAACAAATCGGCGACGAGGCCATGGTCACTTACCTGGGAAAAGAAAAATAAAACAGTTGTTTACTGGTCTTGGTGTGTCTATTATATGTTCACTGTAGGCGAGTTCAAATTACTAACAACCCCATCCAACCATTCAATATTTTCAAGAAAGATTTCAATACATAGCTACCGATTTACTTCCAGTTTAGCATAATTAGCCTACTATGTTCTTCACTCTCAGCGTTCTTCACTGCTGAGAGTGGGACACAGGCCCCTTCCCTGTGAGAGGGAGTGGGCCGTAATAACACGTCACATCTCTGCGAATTTTCTAGGCTATGCCGGTTTCCTCACGATGTTTTCCTTCATCATTTTTAGAGCAATGTTGATAATATTTTACACAAAGCGGCAATCGTAGGTCATAGATTCGAACCCAGACTGGGTTCGAACTCTTAAGTCGCGGCCGTTACCAATGGGCCACCACGGCTCAATCAATTTATTAGTATTAATTTTGACTTTAATCAATATCAATCTAGTTGTTTGTCGAAGAAGATAAGGCACTGATAAAAATTATTCATCCTTGACTTGTTGACATACGGATAACAAACTTCACATATTATTGGCTGTGTTATGAATGTTTAATTTTATAAGAATATCATACGCACAGCAAGCAGGCTCAACATTGTCATTTGTTGTGAATGAATAAATTATTTGGCAACTACATATTCATATAATCTCTAATGTAGTCTAATTATGCTAAAAAATGTGACACCAACCATGGGACAGAGCATATTATCCCAGCTCTACGGTGACAACTTACTGTTTACATATTTTTTACAAATAACCGGATAGTTACCTGGAAAATAGGTGCCTCGGGGTCCTTATTAATGGCGACAATGGTCTTGGAGTCCTTCATACCAGCCAGATGCTGGATAGCACCACTGATGCCTACTGCGATGTATAGATCCTGCAAGGAAACATTAAATTGTGAACTTGGAATCTTAATTATGCAATGTAACACTGACAATGCTTTTATATTGTTGCACTAATGGTGGTTTTTGTACTTCCTAGTAGTACTATGTACTGCGTGCAGTTCACAGAATATTTAGGCCTTTTGATAATCGCAAGTCATTTCCCGTTTCGGAAAAAGGCAATATTTTAACACAATAATATAATTAAAGAGTAGATAAAATAATGAGCAACTTACAGGGGCAACAATTTTGCCAGTCTGACCAATCTGCAGGTCGTTGGCAACGAAACCCGCGTCGACGGCGGCTCTGGAAGCACCCACCGCGGCGTTAAGCTTGTCGGCCAGGTCATACAGTAGCTTGAAGTTCTCGCCTGACTTCAAACCACGACCTGTTGGCGAATGTTTTTGTTTATACGATATTACTGCTAGAAGCAAACTTTAGGATAGAAAAAGCGTTGATTATATTTATATAAAATACTTCTTTCTAACAAGATTTCCTGTTGGAAGTTTTGTTATATGTCTTATAGGATTCCATAGCGTTCTTATATGAATTTAAATAATTTTCTCTTAAGAATTTTAAATGAGTTTTCAATGTTTTCTTACCGCCAGCAACAATATTTTTAGCGCTAGTAAGTTCAGGCCGGTCAGACTTGGCAAGCTCCTGTGAGACAAACTGAACAAGGTCAGACTTGTAGTCGCCCTCAGGCGCCTTCTCTACCGCCGCGGAACCACCCTCCAGAGGCTCAGGGGGGAATGCCGTGCCTCGGACTGTGATCACTTTGATAGCATCTTTAGCTTCCAAAGTAAGGATTGCGTTACCTGGAAAAAAAAAATTGTTTTAAGCATATGTGTTCTGAGTAGTATAGATTATAATTTCAACTCTTTATTTGAAATGCCTAAGAATTATAATTTTACTCAATGGATCTTGACATATAATGTCCGTATTGTAAATAATGCGACAAACAATAGAAAAGAGTTCATCAGTTTTGTTTTCAATTGTGTTCATTTAAATTTGCTACATTCGTATTAACTTGAGTTTTACATAAAACTAACATCACTCTGAATTGATTTCGATCACTTCAAAGTAATGTTATTTTTGTGATGTCATTTAAAATCTTGATACGAAAAAAATATCAGGGAATTTAGATTACCTGCATATATGGTTCTAATAAAAGTATTAGCATCCTTAACACCAATGATATCAGTGATGGGTGAGACGTCAAGTTTGGCCGCAACTCTGGGCAGGATAGCCTTGCCAAAAGCAGTGGCTGGAGCCAAGATGTGGGTGAACTTGAACTGCTTCTGACTGGCGATGATGAGGGGTGTTAGAGACTCAGCTGTGAAACCCTTGAATGCATCACCCTCAGCCACCAGAACTTTGGAAATGCCATTGGCTTTAGCTACAGCCTGAGCAGCCTGAAATGGAACAGTTAAAGCAGCTTGATCAGTTCAATGATTTTCATGCACATCTCATGTTATTTAATAGTTATTTGACTTATTAATAGCAATATCTTTACATACAAATTGTCAACTCCAAAAAATAATTTCTGTCTTTAAAAGTTATTTAATCTGGACTTTTCTCAAAATGTATTAAAGCATGACAAACTTACAGGGCCACACTTGGTGCCAGCCACCAACACGGCCACATCTCCTCCTATCTTCTTAGCAGCACTCAAAGTGTTCTGTGTAGCCGGCGAGAGGACTTCATTATTGTGCTCAGCTATCACCAAAGTGCTCTGCAATCGCCTCAACTAAAAACAACAGTATTTGGAAAACTTCACACACAGTAAAAGGTAGGTTAAAAGATACCAAAAAGGTGTAACGTTCCTGCTTGTTTATTTTAGCTTTTTTATTAAGTGCAGTTTCAGAGCAATTATCAAGAAAAAGTTGGCTTCCAGATAATAAGGGACCATAACAACATAGAATTTGAAAACCTTGGAAATTAAAGAAGCAGCTTTTGTATAAAATCTTATATAAACTAGACATCCAAAAAATTAATTAATAGTTCTTACTACACGAGGAATAATAAGTTAATTAGATGGCTTGATAACAACCAAACTAAAGACTGTTTTATAACATTTTGTTCCTGGCATATACACAAGGTTAAAAATTTTGATTTAGTAACGTGCTGTACGTATTTTTTTTACCAAATTATGTATATTATTAGGTAACCTTTAAGCAAACATGGGAATCATGGGAAAATTACTTGGTGGATGGGTAGAGACGAAGGATCAAGTATAAAATGAACTAACCTGCGTAGAATAGAGCAAGTGTCTGCTGCACGGAGAGAACATATTGTATGTTAAAATATGCTGTAATATGTACACTAACTTAAAATAACACTATTTACAATATTATTTTTCAAAAAGGTTACAAAGTCCAACTCACTGTACTTTACTTCTATATGTATCACAGATAACTATAATCTTTTTTTTTTTTGGTTCTTTTCGTCCCACTTTGGGACAGGCAAAGGGAGCTGAGCCCATACAGCCAAGTCTGATTTAGTTTTCTTTTTCTTCCAATTCTTCTTTTTTTTTTTTTCTTTCTTGTCTTTCTATAATATAATCAAGGCCGAAACCATGTCTTCTTTATTCAATGTCTTCAATATCCAATAGTCAGGCCGAAACCAAGTCTTATTTTTATCAATGTCTTCAATAACCAATAGTTAGGCGTAAGCCAAGTCTTCTTTTAATATATTCAAGTTCAGTACCTTTTGTTAGACCGGAGCCGAGTCTTCTTTCATGTTTTATTTAATATTATCTCAATATCTCAATATCATTTAATTTTATGTCAAAAGTGTAGTAGTTGTCAAATTCAAATTTCATCAACAGTTGATATAATAAAATCGTAAATTGGTAAAAAACAATCTTTTTTCGTCAAAAGTTGCTGAAGCGAGCGCGGGATATCTTCAGCATTTTCATAAATACCTAGCAGGCGATCAACTAAAATGATCCTTTGAAGAGCAAAATTAGGACAATCAAATACAATGTGATCCAATGTTTGTATAGCAGAATTACAATAATCACAATTTGGGGAAGACAGAATGCCAATTCTAAACAGATGTGCATTAAATCGACAGTGACCTAGCCGTAGACGACAAATCGTTGTATAAAACTTTCTGTTCCGATAGATATTTCCTCCTGTAAACCAAGGAGGAGAAATCTTTGTTTTAATTTCAGCTAGCCACTTTCCTTTGGTTTCAACTACATGCTGCCAGAAATTGTGAAATTCACGTGCCAGTTTTGATTTGAAATAAGTCAACGCATCTGAATTTGGAATGGGCTTATGCAAAATTGGACATTCCTGATGATGATTAACAATGAATTTAGCCAGGTAATCAACTTGTTCATTTCCAACTACCCCGATATGTGAAGGAGTCCAGAAAAGGACGATATCTTTGAACTTATGTAAATTATTGTATTTTTCTCTGATATTATAAATTATGTAACTTGTTTTTGCATTACAACTGGGATTTTCTAGTGCTCTCAATACACTCATACTATCAGTGATAATAATCCATTTATTTTCTTGCCTAGTCTCAATATACTCTAAAGCACTGAGTATTGCCATAGCCTCTGCTGTATACACAGTTGCTACTGAAGACAACCTATTTCCAAACCCACTTCGAGCCTGAACGTCATAAATAGCCATAGATACAGCATTATCATTTTTTGAGCCATCTGTGTACAATTGATTGTAACCATTCCATTCCTCAAGCATTCTGTAAACATCCTCTTTAAACTTCAAAGATTCATTAATTACTATTTTAAATGGACAATACTTTGATTCATAGGAATATAAATAACAAGGCCAAATGGAGCTAGAAAAATAATTTTGATTAGAACAATCTTTTAAGATTTCAGATAAACCTTGTACTAGAAAAGGGGGATTGATCCCATTAATAGCCTTCTTTAACTGCAATAGAAGAGGATGATCACTGATAGAAGAAATCTTAATGAAGAATTTTGTTCTGAGGTAATTGAATCTAATTATCAATGGAGGCAAACTACATTCGACTTGCATTGACACTATAGGTGTTGAACACATAGCTCCCAAAATAATACGTAAGCATCTATTTTGCACTTTGTCTAGTTTTTCTACTAGTTTTTGTACACCACTATAGCAAAAAAATGCATATTCGAAGTGACTTCTTACTAAGGACTTATATAAAATCAGTAATGTCCCTGGATCAGCACCCCAATAAGTGCCAGCGAGAGATTTCAAAATATTGCAAGCTTTTAATGCTCTGTTTGCTAAGTAATCAACATACACATTCCATTTAAAATGACTGAGAAAAGTAACACCTAAAAATTTTATGGAACTATCCACTAACATAAGGCTATTATTGTAATAAATTTTAATACTAGGAGAACCAACAACATTTTTGGAAAAGACAACAACCTTACTTTTCTCATAGCTGACCTCCAAACTAAGACTTTCAAAATAATGTCCCAATTTTTCCAAGCTAGCATTGAGTTTTGTTTCAATGCTGTTAAGGTTTTCTCCTGAACAATACACAACCAAATCATCAGCAAATTGTAAATTACAGACATCACTACCCAGCACATTATTTAATCTAGCAATATATAAAATAAATAATAGAGGACTTAATATTCCTCCTTGAGAAACTCCTCTATAAGAATACCTAGGTCCTATTAATTGATTATTGACTTTTACATACAATTTACGTTCATTTAAAAACTCAAAAATCCAACTTACTATTTTTTCAGGAACATTTAGTGAAAGGAGAATGGATGACAATGTACTTAAATTTACATTATTAAAAGCACCAACAATATCGAAGAAAACAGATCCCAACATTTTATGCTCGACAAGAGCACTGTGTATATCCAGAGATAAATGACTAAGACTTTCCCGAGCAGAACGACCACATCGAAAGCCAAATTGATTGTAAGGTAGTAGACTATTACTTTCAATGTAAAATATCAAACGTTGTTTTAGAAGCTGTTCAAATATTTTACCAACACACGAACTTAGAGTAATAGGACGATATGAGTCAGCGCTGTTAGGGTCTTTACCCTGTTTCAGGATAGGTATTAAACAATCTGTTTTCCATTCCTCAGGAATAATAGAACAATGCCAAAGTGAATTCAAAATATTTAAAAATATAGACAAACTGTGTGAATTTAATAATTTTAACATTTTGTATGAGAGCCAATCTAAGCCACATGCCGAATCTCTTCTTGATCTTAAAGCAGATTTTAGCTCTTCAATAGAAAAAGTTTCCACCATGAAATTATTTGTGCAATTTTGTAAGTTATTGTGACTGACTGTGTAAAAATTCTGAACTGAATCAGGAGTATACTTATGCAGAAATTGAGAGATCCATTCATAACTAGAAAACAAACTGCTATTTGTAGAAACATTTTTTAACTTCCTCATTTTTGCCCAAACTTGACTCATTGGAGTGAGTCTATTAATAGAATGACAAAACTCTAACCAACATGCACGACGCTCCTGTCGTAGGATACGTTTTTTTCGGGCTTGCATATGTTTGAAACTTATAAAATTGTCTAGACAAGGATTTGATTTAAATAAGATGTATGCTTGCTTACAATCTTGTACAGCTCTAGTGCACTTCTCGTTCCACCAAGGGAGTCGAAGCTTCCTCCTAGATCTGCGAGAGTCGCAAGTGGTATTGTTTTTATTAAAACTGATTACTGACATCTGAACTGCTTGTAGAATTATTGAACAAAAATTATTATATGTATCAATATGACTCGAGTTATTATACTGAAAACTTTCCATCATGTCATTTACAATCTTTTTATAAATAGACCAATCAACTAATTTCAGATTACAATGAAGAGGAATATTTGAAACATTAGAAGGATCCACATCAGTAGCAGTATCTATAACATATTTTGTAATGGTAGGCAAATGATAGCTGCCTATAGAATCCTGATAAACCTGCCATTCACAAGACAAAGCCAAGGAAGAAGAAACCATAGTTAAATCAAGACCATTTGGTCTCCATAGATGAGACCCTACAGTAGTTGGCTGACCATCATTTAAGAGTATCAAGTCATTTTCATCCATGGAATTCATTATAGCTCTGCCACGAGAGTCGTCACTACAACAACCCCAAAAAGTGTGATGGGCATTAAAGTCCCCAGCAATTATCAATGGTTTAGGTATACTATTTATTAGTGAATCAAATTTGTTCTTTTCAAAAGTAGGACTGCAATTTCCAGGACTGTAAAAACTAACTACTGAAATGTATTTGTTATTAATTTTAATTTTAATTGCAATATTTTGAATAGAATCGTCAAAATATGTGTCTAATAATCTAAATTCAATGCCATTACGTATAAATATAGCAACACCATTGTGATCATTACCACAATCATTCCTAACTGTGGTATAGCCACGAATGTTGTATTGTATGTGTGGTTTTAACCATGTTTCTGAAACTAAAGCTAAATGTATGTCATTATTATAGAGAAACTGCTGAAACTGTAGTTTATTACTTAGCAAACTTTGTGCATTCCACTGAGCAATATTTAAAATTTTGTTAGTGAATTTTATATTATAATATTTTTACCTTTAATAGTCTCTCTAATAGCAGATGTTATAGTTTGTGTACAAATACTTTCATTTTGTGTTTTATTTAACTTAATCAAGTTAACAATAGATTCTGTCAACAAACTTAATGCTGTGCTATTAGACAACATCAAGTTTATAATATCTGTCGAATGTTCCGATTTGTTCAGTGATGGGAAATTAGCTTTATTAAATAAGTCCGAAAAAGGGGTTTTCGATGTATTTCTGCTTTCAGCAATCTTTCTTTTCTTATTGGGACATTGGCCAGATATGGATAAATGATTACCTTTGCAATGAACACATACAGCTTTTTCAGCAGGTACAGAGCACTCCTTGAAGGAATGACCCTCAGTACATACTGAGCATCTTTGCGAATTTTTACAAAATTTGGCTAAATGCCCAAAACGTAAGCAACGGAAACACTGCTTGACTGGTGGAATATAGGGCAGTACTGAAAGCCGCCACATCTTAATATGAACGTAATCTGGTAAAGATGTAGATGAAGCAAAAGTAATAACTACAGTTTGGGTAGGCTGTAGTTCAGATGAGCTACCTACTCTAACTTTTTTCATTATTCTTCTAACGCTTATAATTTTTTTTGAACTTGATATTGCCTTAAAAATTTTTTTGTTTGACATATCCGTAGGTACTGACGTGATAACTCCAGACAATTCTGTCGTTCCAGCCGGAATCGACGCTTTGATCGACTGTTCTTTCAGAAAAGTAACATTGTCCAAGAATGAATTGGCTAAATTCGGGCGATCGAAAACTACGCCGATTTTGTATCTGTTAATTTTTTTCAAGTACTTAATCCCTTTAACAAATCTAGTGAAGCATCCACTCAGGTACATCATATCTCTTTGGCCTATTGGTTGTTCTTCATTTGTGCTCTCGATAAATACAATAAAGTCATACCCAGCTACGGCATCCTCAGGGTACCTGCGACTGTAGTCTGTAACCCTATACGGGGCATACTTCTCTGTAGCCTTTTCTTCCGCAGTGCAGGAGTCGACGTAGTCAGACTCACTTGTCTCCGAAGATGAATCCGGAGGACCAGTAACAATTTCTTCACCAGGATTTTGTTTGGGTTTTTTTCTTTTCTTATGCATCTTAAATCTTGTTTTATAAACTAAGTTAGTAGAATAAAAACAGGAAAATATGTACAAACTAAATTAAAATTAAAGTAAAATTACAAGAAGTAAAAAAAAGACCGCCTATTATTTCAAGGTTCCCGCGCTTTTTTTTTCTAACTATAATCTAGTCGATCTTTATACTTGTAGTCTGTGGTATAGACCTTAAAATCCACTTGAATGACGCGATTGACATTAACAATATTATCATTAATTGCAACTGGCATAGCCGGTAAATAAATATCACTCTCATTCTTAAAATTTTTATGATACAGAAAGAGACCAAATGACAACACAACCCCTTAATTTTTTACTTTTCTATAGCGCTTCGAGACAAAAGGTGGTGAAAAATGTAGACACCTCTACATTTTAAAGCACCTATTTAATCTAGAGTTTTAACCACAGCCAGTACAAGCGCGTAAAATTATAAATTAAGAAAATAACATTCTACATTTAAACAAAAATGTTCAAGTGTATAGCTTGGCAAAAAAGAGTCTGGAAAAAATGAGGGCGCCTGCTTAGCAGGTATGGCCACCCTGTATACTAGGACTAAAAGTGATAAGATACTTGTTGTTTTAATCCACAAACACGAGATCCCGGAAATTCTCATCAGTCAAGATTTCAAGACTTGATAGGCACACAGACTTTTACTTTCAATGTATTTAGTAGATTGCACATTATTTCGCTGGAATAGCCTTTTATCTACGAGTGCCATCATAACAACACAATGAAAACTTATTCAGTTTAAAAATTAATTAAATTACACTCGGGGATTGCCGTTTGAACCCGATACACAAGACATAATGTTCAGCAATCGCATTTGCGGCCACCATCTAGGGTATTCACAACCATTTGATTATTGGTATGCCTGTATCAAATTTGACATGAATGATACTTGAACGAATCCTGTTAATGCTGACAGTTTATAGTCGACAAGAAGGCGACTTACAGCTGCTTACTGTCAGAAACTAATCGGAAGTCAGAGAGTACCTATAACATGTCGCATTTGAAAGGTACGGGCAATATCGAATAAACTTGAACAGTTGACTAATGAAGGCATCAGGTATGTCTATGTGGGGTACATAACATTATCACTATTCACATGACAATGAATTCACAGAAAAATGAAATAACACGCTTAAATTTAGATTTTATTTAAAAAGAAAAACGTGACATAACATCATTCGTGCATTCCTTTTCGGTGCTATGATAGATTTTTTCCATTAACACTGACGTGTCAGTTTTACATTTCTTATTTATGAAATGTAAGTGTAAAAATCTTTCTTAGACGTTTACGGCTCCCATTACAACCCGTCTCCTCAAACTATAGGTAATATATTACGTAGAATAGGCACCTGAAAAATAATAAATATAAATTATACTTTTTTTGTTATTGTGATATGCGATAATAGCATTAACAAAAAAAAAAAAAAAAAATACTTGCCTGTTTCTTTATAGTGTTGAACTCTTTGTCTAATTGCACACAGATCAAAATCGTCTAATTCTTTCTTCCGCCAACTGTTTTGGTGTTTCTCCAGGTGTAAAAAAATCCTTAATGTTTTTCACCTTCATTAACAATTTCTCTAATTGTACTGTGAAATTTACCTTGAAAAAAATATAAACACAATCATATTAATTCCATGTAGGTACATTTTTCAATTTCAAGTATCAAACATCATGAGTCAACGTACACGCGATTTGTCAAACTAGAAAATATAACCTCAATAATCTATTAGTAAATAAAACATTAAAATTGCTTGAAACTTAATAGTACCGATAAAACTTAGTATTAGAAAGGAAAAACAATGACTAGCATTGACTAAAAGATACATTTCTTGGATAAATACCTGTCGTGTCGGCAGTTCTTTCGAAAACATTGCCAATCGGAGACAAAATTTGTTCCGCATCAGATTCCGCCAAATTTCTTACGAAAACTTGGTATATCGCAGCTCACACCACTACTACTTATTGTTTTATTCATTTTTTATTTGTACAAAACCATTAATAGTTGATAGTTAATTAGAAATAAGTAAAATACAACTAGGAACATAACACAATGACAGATTAGCTACTTGTTGACGATAAACAAAGCAGTGTTGCCACCAAAGAATATATTTTAGTTCCAATGGTTACCACGACAGACTCTTTTTTGCCAAGCTATAAAAGCAAAAATTACAAAGAAAGAATACTGTTTCTTTGATAGAGCAACCCTAAAAGTGACAACTCAAACTTAAACTTTTTAAAACGAACGCTTGTTGTCACTTGTTGTTGTGCTCGTGATTTCTTTCGTAAATTTAATTTCGTCTAACTTGAGCGAAATAAACTGTACTATTGCTATTTGCCACTTTGCCTTGCCAGTATTCTATTAGCTGTTCTAACAAGTGGTTGTCGACTTCGCTTTAATTTAAATTGAATTATTTTTCTAAGAAATAATGACACCAACACCGCTACCAATAGTTTCTATAACCAGGCGTGAAACTTTTAGCTCCTGCCACCGATTGCACAGGTAAGCATAATTTTACCAAGTGCATATTTGCAGTAATACAGTATTTCATATAGGTATTTATTGAAAGTAATTTGAGATGGTTAACACATGCAACAATATTACAAATTGGGCGTAGATTCCGTATGGCAAATACCTATATTGTTGGCGACGCATGGTAACTTAATAGCGAGGGCCCCGGTCCCTGAACCCTAAGGTTATCAATTCCTTGATTTCGATAGAATTCAAGAACTTTTTCAGTTAGATAATATTTTCAGTAGCAATAAGGTTTAATACTTACCTATTTAATTAATTTGTTTCAGTCCATTTTTGTCAGATGAAGAAAACAAAAAATTATATGGAAAGTGCAACAACCCGAATGGACATGGACACAATTATGTTGGTAAGTCTACATGTGACTTGAATAATTTAAAGAAATATTGGCCCGCTGTTACAGCATCTTGCTTTTTTATCAAAGATTATAATTAAGTAATTCTCTTTTTAAATTACAGTTCTGGTGACAGTTAAAGGCCCTGTGGACCCTACCACTGGAATGGTTATGAATGTCCACGAGCTGAAACAGTACATGCAGGTCGCTATCATGAACCCACTTGACCATAAAAACTTGGACCACGATGTACCATACTTCAAGGCTCAGGTAATCATCTTTAGAAAATTGTTCCATAAATTGTGTAACTAAACATTATGATACCCAGCAACAATTATTAATCTATTTTTAATTACATTGTGAAAAGTTGTGTAATACTATGAGGGCAATGAGGTCAACACTTATCATGAGCCTCTAAACAGTTGTTTACGTTAAGTGATTATTGAGCAATTTTTTATTATAACCTTTGAACTGTTCACAATCGATTGAGATTGATTTCCTGTTCCCATAGGCATGTGAATGAACTTTTATTTTCAGGTCAGCACGACAGAGAACGTGGCAATATATATTTGGGAACAACTCTTGAATGTGATGGCAAAACCGCAGCTGCTCCATGAAGTGAAGATATTAGAGACAGAGAAGAACCATGTGGTGTACCGTGGGGGTAGCACTTATCCTAGGAAGAAGTTTGACCCATCTGGCATACATCCCAACCAACATCATAATGTATCCTCTGACTCTGACTAATACAATAAAGTTTGTATTTTAAAATTATATTTTATAAAAATATTGCAAATGTTAATGACTATGTATATGGATCTGATTATACTATAATGTTGAAATTAAATATTCCAGCTTAATATTTTCGTCAATTTTTTAATTATAGGCACAGGCAGAATAAGTGGAAACTACATAAAAAGTCACCAAAATATTTATTAAGTAGGTATTCCATCTTTATCGTAATTTAGATAGAAAAAAAGTACATTAAAATAATATAAATCACCAACTTAAACCAGAAAAGATTTAAATATAATTCAGCTTTTGCTATGCCATACACATTACACATACAGCTGAAGGTTTAATCAAATACTAATGAGTTAATGACTGTGTGGTCACATGGTTTAAAGTTCAGACTAACAAAATACCATACCATAACTAACCATAACACCATACCAGTAGCTCATAACCCATAACTTAAATAATGGGTTACTTCTAAGATGTTATTTCACACAGTAACTTAGTAATAGCAATAAATTGAGATTCATAGTAAAGTCATCAATTCATAAAAAATATATATATTTTCGCTGTCATAAAAAAAATATAAAGCAACACACCTTTACAATTTTGGCAGATAGTTAAAGAATACATCGGAAATACTTTAATTAATAACATCTGACCAATGTCAGAGATCAAATATAAATTTATGTTTTGAAAATATAATCTACCTCTAGCTAAAGTCAAGTACTTATCCTTTTCACATAAATTTTTAACTCCACATAAGGAGGGCGTTCATTAATTACGTGAGGCAATTGAAGGGTTAAGTGGACAAAGGTGTTATCTGACAAAATAAAAAAATCCGTCTTTTTTGTGTTAATACATTTGCAAATCTGAAATATATACTTGATTGACAGTTAACACCTTTGCTAGCATCTGTAACTATGTAACGAATTATAATTGGTGTGTTTTAAAACCATGAATCGATTTGTCATTAGTTAAAACCTATGTTCATACAAACAAGTCGGATTTTTTGATTTTGTCAGATAACACCTTTGTCCACTTAACCCTTCAATTGTGGTGATTTTTCGAAAACCTCACCCTCCTGGGTCCCCTGGTGAGATGTAAGATTTAGCCCGACTCCATGAATAATCTCATGTGAGATTTTTTTTCGTTTAAATAGACGGTTATTATTTGTTTATAAACTCATATCACTTACTATTTATTTTCATGTTATAATTTGAAAAAATAATTTTAATACATTTCATTATAACATCAATATCACTGTTATTTTGTACTACTCATTGTTTCAAATTTACAATCTAACAGTACACAAAATAAATAGCTACTCACACTATCCTACATTAATATCTCAGATATATTTGACATCACATATTTTTATGTAAATACTTTACTTATACTGCTTTGAAAGCTCTCTTTCTAAACATTTTCTTGTTCATTCAGATAACTGAACTGGCACTGATATTTTGAGTGAATTTGAAAGTGTTTATATTTTTTTGATTTAGTTATAAATAAAATAAAATGTATTGAATCTACAAAATAAAAATTAGAATATTCTAATATATTTAAAAATAAATGACAAAAAAAGTAAAATATAATTTAAAAAATTAAAATATCATATGAAAAAGAAACATTCTATAAAAAACAGTACCTACAATACAATCACAGTCAACAACTGTAGAAGGTTAATCTTCTTAGATACCAAATACAGACTTATAAAAAAATATTCATGTGGCGGTACACACAGATATCAGAGTCCGGCCACACACTTGTTTGGGTCGGCACGGTTCGACACAGCCGGACGGCAAAATATACATTCTAGTTTGCCGTTAGACCTATCGATTCGTGCCATTAATTTCAGGCCATAAGTTCAGTCGTACAAACATCATAACAATTTTGAATTGCTATAAAAAAATTACAACTTACTAATTGTCATAAAAGCGTTAGAAATATATATTTAAATCTTCCCTTATTAACATGAATATGTCATGCTATCTTTGTACATGTCTTTCTCGTTCCCATTATGCCAATCTCTTCAACTGATAGATATGTGCATTATAAACTATCATTTCAATTAGGTCAAATCGCAGTGAACAAGTGAATCAGCCTTCTAAGAACTGTGGTAAGTAGTAAGTTCAGACCCTGAAACTAAAATGACTAGATGGCTAGATTTTTGTCTGTTTTATAAGGATGTTTCATGGTTATGTATGGAATACCGAGTTCGAATTCGTTTACTGGCCAGTACTTGAGTTGCGGTTTCTGTTCGGGGCTCTCTTCATTGACGTTGAAGTAAGCGAAGAGTACCAGAGCAGTGTAGCCGGCGATAAAGATGAGTACGTGCCACACGCCGTGCATGTAGGGGAAGTCGATGGACAGCCAAGCGTCGCAGAACATGCGGTCAATGATCCAACAGAATATTGCCAGGAGAGTGACGGCGACGCATCGCAGGCCAAGGCGATAGACGCGTGAACATTTCACTCTGGAACAAAGAAAATTAGTCATCGATTAACGTCACTATTATTATTATTATCCATAGTGATGAAAAATTTAATTGCCTTTAATGTCTCGTTGGTGTAGTTGACGCAAGCGTGACTGCTGAACGTACGAACTTTGGTTCGATTCCCATTGGATTTTTCCAGGGTCTGGACTTAAACAGAACTGGCGAAATGTGGGTGTACTCGTAGCTCCCACAAACTGGGTGCCTCTACCTACCCTATTTATTAGAGTTTATAAGCGTGCTGTTATGTTTGATGAAGATGCAAATAACTATCTAAATAAATATAATCATTTTAATTCGGACAACTAAGATCCATAAATTGTTAGTAACAGTTTTCCTTAAAACACTATTGTTAGTAACTTAATCTACAGACAAAATAATGAGAAGACAACCCAGCACCTGGACATATTCAAAGATATTATGTTCCAAGTCGTTACCTGGTCAGCTCTCCATATAAGAATCCAAGAGCAGGTAGAGCAAGAGTCATCAGCGCAAAAGCGTTAGCTGCCGGATGCATCACTAGGAAGCCAGTGGACAACACTGACGCTACGACCGAGTAGATAGCCAGGCGTCGTCTGTAAACAAAGGATAATTTTATTTAAAATGCTATTCAATAACGATTACCCTAGTAACATATTTCGCGCAATCAGAACGCATGAATCAAGTACTATCTCGTCATGCCAACCAGTTTTGTTGCAAAGAGGATCTTATACTACACAACACACAATGGCAACTGGTAGGTAATATTATTATTTATTACTAGCTTCTGCCCGCGACTTCGTCTGCGTAAATGTCGGTTATCGCGGACGCGGACAAAGTCACGGAATAAAAAGTAGCCTATGTCCTTTCTGAGGCTCTAAACTATCTGTGTACCAAATTTCATTTAAATCGGTTTAGTAGTTTTAGCAGGAAAGCGAGACAGACAGAGTTACTTTTGCATTTATAATATTAGTGTGGATAGTGTGGATTACACACACAACATTATTTGAATAAGTTAACGCCCTACGAATAACATGACCTACTACCAAGCTTAGTGTTTTAGCGATTATTCGGGACTAAGTAAATATTAATATAATTTATTCAAAACTAGCTGTGCCCGCGGCTTTGCCCGCGTGGATTTTGTAAATTATCTCACGGGAACGTGCTACTCTGACAAAAAGTAGCCTATTGTTACGAGCTGGGTAGCCCAAAATTGGGGTATTGCACAAACGTTCCTTTAAGTCTCGAAATGCGATGTCACAGTTCTCATCCCAACAGAACGGTCTCTTCTCCTCAGTAAGCTTGTGAAGAGGTTTGGCAATGTCAGCAAAATTCTTGACAAACCGTCGATAGTACGAGCACAAACCCAAAAATGCTCTGACCTGCGTCTTGTCTTTTGGGCCTGGCCATTCCTTGACGGCGACGATTTTCTCAGGATCTGTTTCCACTCCTTCCTTTGAAACCATGTGCCCCAAAAAGCTAACTTGCTGTCTGAAGAATGAGCACTTCTTTGGACTTAGCTTAAGATTGGCTCCTCGGATTTTCGATAGAACACGTTCCAGATTTTGAAGGTGGTCTTCGAATGTGCGGCCCACGATGATGATGTCATCTAAATAGACAAGGCAGGCGTCTCCAATTAGTCCCGTGAGAACTAGCTCCATTAGCCTTTCAAATGTTGCGGGAGCATTGCACAATCCGAATGGCATGACGTTAAACTGCCATAGTCCCTTTCCCGTAGAAAATGCAGTTTTTTCCTTGTCTTTAGGGTCTATTTCCACTTGCCAGTAGCCACTTTTTAGGTCTAACGTGGTAAACCACTTCATTCCTGACAGCGTGTCCAGTGTGTCGTCGATCCGGGGTAGTGGATAGCTGTCTTTCTTAGTAACGTCATTCAATCGACGATAGTCTACACAGAACTGCATGCTGCCATCTTTCTTTTTCGCCAGAACCACAGGAGAACACCAAGGACTAGACGAAGGCTCTATAACTCCATCCTTTACCATTCATTTAATCATGGTATCTACCTCCTTTTCTCTTGCTACTGGTAGTCTTCTTGGTCGCTGTCGTATTGGTAACTCATTTCCGGTATTAATTCTGTGTTGAACCAAACCAGTCTTTCCTATGTCAGCATCATTTGTAGAGAATATGTCTGCATACTGAAGTAGCATCTTCCTAGCTTTCTCTCTTTCCTCTTCCGATAAATCTTTACGACAGTCTTCCAAAAGATTTAACACATTAAATCTTGCACGTTGGGCGTTATTTTGAGAAGGCCGATGTTGGCATTCACGCATCCAAGCTACTTCCTCACAGGAACCCATCAATGTACCCTTCTTGATTACTTGCTCCTTTTCACTTGGGTTCAGTATGCGTACGGCTGCAACGTCGATTGCCTTTACCAAGGTCCGCGCAATCTTCCATGGAAGGTTATCATCCAATCCTTCAATGAGAATACATCGGTTCTTCTGCCCAGAATTATGTGGGAGACTTACTGGAACTATTGTTTCCGATCGGGGAGGAAGAACAATCTTCTTCAAGCAGTACACTTTCCCTGATGGTGCACCTTCCATGAAGACTTCTTCTGATCCACATTTTAGGACTCCTTGATTAACGTCGATCTCGCAACAGTGCTGTCGCATGAAGTCCAAACCTAGGATGCAGTCATCTACTATGTCAGCCATGATGACCTTATGCCGGTAGATTGTGTTACCCAGCTTTAACTCCACCTCCTTCTCACCACGGACGGTTATGTGCTGACCCGTGGCTGTTACTAATTTTACGCCGTCATGCTTACCAAAGAAGTCCCCAAGAAAACGATTCGCTAGTTGGGAACTGACAACCGTGCGAGAAGCTCCAGTATCCAATGTCAGCTTACATGGTCTTCCGTTCACTTCACCTTTTATGACTAGGGTGTTCCCATCATGGGCTTGTGAGACCGAAATTCTTGGGGCTATTTTAACACCAGCCAGCACCCGCCCCGCAGTCCTGGCGTTGACTAGTTTTCCTGCTGCTGGGCAGTGACATCTGCCGCCCTTCTTTCCCGGGTCTGATCTTCGTTGGCAGTGCTACGCTTCGGACAACTTGAACGGAGGTGGCCCTTTTCCCCACAAGTGTAGCACCTAGGGCTGTTCCTCAGACGGTCACGAACAGGTGAAGCCGCAACCTCCCTGATGCGATGGGCTCGATGATCATGCCTCACTGCCTCCACCTCCAACGCATGGGCCAAGGCGTCCTTGAGCGTCTCGTGGTGTCCAAGTCTTACAGCAGCCCTTACTTCCAGGTCCCGTATGCCATCTATGAAAGCCTGAGTCAGAGTCCCTTCGATGACTGCAGGCGCAGACTGGTACGCTTTTCGAACCAGCTTCTCGATTTCTAGGGCCCACTGCTGCAGGTTTTCACCACTGCGCTGCACACGATCCTTCAACTGCGCACGAAAAACGTGTTCCAGGTGCGCCTCACCGTATCTGGCTTCTAACGCCTCAACAAGCTGCTCATAGGTAACATTTTTGCCGAGAGCCTCTAACACGGTTAAGGCCTGGTCGCAAAGGGCCAAAGTAAGCGCGGTCATGGCCTGCCCTTTTGTCCACCCATTTGCACTCATGACAGCTTCGAACTGGATTTTATATGCTGCCCAGGAAGATGTTCCATCGAAGGGTGGCACTTTAAACCCGCGCACGGAAGGTGTAGCAACTATCGAAGCCGTAGTCCGGTCCCCAGCTTTCAGAACTCCAACCGCTTTTCTTATATCAGCGATCTGGACTTCGGCCTCGGAGATACGATTTTCATGTACCTGAACAGTCTCCTTCATGGCTTTGATGTCCTTGCCAAATGTCGCGTGTAGATCTTTCAAAAGGAGAACCTGCTCCTCTTTATCACGATGAAGCTGTTCTTGCAGGCGGCGGCTCTGTTCTTCCTGTCGGCGGGCCTGTTCTTCCTGTCGGCGGGCCTGCTCCTGCAGCATCGCCATTAGCGCAGAAAGATCCATGGCTGGTGATGCTGAAGGAACACCAGACACTTGGGATACTGGCTCCGTCGTCGGCTGATTACCCCCAGGTGTCTGTCTAGAAGTTCCTTCAAATCGCCTCTGATCCACCTCCTGCTGGCGCTGACTCCTGGTACGGATACCTTCCGTATCCTCCTTCGGTAAAACTGGCATAATTTATCCCCTACTTCTGACACCAAATGTTACGAACTGGGGTTCGGGATAAATTAATTTAAACCAATTTACCAAAACACACAACACAGCTTAATTAACTAAACACAAATATCGCAATCACAAGAAACGTCACTTGGAATCACTTGTTTCGCTTCGCTACTGTATCACTCGAATCGTATTCGCTCGTTTCCGAAATCGAACTGCTTGTCGGCCCAACAATCCGCTATTTATATCCCGAGCAGAACATTCTCGAACATTCGACACTGCCACAGCGTAGAAGCTTCTAGTAACTTCTATCGAACTGTTTAATGCCACTATTCGACAATAGATGGCAGTAGCGTCTACGTACAATTTCGTGTAGTACTTGCTACTCAATAACAGATGGCGTTAGCGTGTCATTTCCAGAAGTTTCCAACACTGCCCCGTCCTTAGATGGAATTAGCGTGATGTTTCTAGACTTTTCGATTTACGTCACACTGCCCCTTTCCGAGACGGAGTTAGCGTGATGTTTCTAGACTTTACGATCTACGTAACACTGCCCCCTCCTTAGACATGCTCGTCCCGAGCATCATTATTCCCGTAGTATCGTGCCAATCGATCTACATGGACAATTTTAGGTGCAGTTCGCATACCCTTTTGTATTCGGTAAGTGACGTCGTTGATCTTGGTCACAATTCGGTACGGCCCGTCCCATTTTGCCTGCAGTTTAGGGGACTTTCCTTTGCTGCGCACTGGGTTATGCAACCACACTAGCGAACCTTCGTCGAAGCCAGTATTGTTCATCTTCCGATCATAACGAGTTTTCATTCTCTCGGACATCTGTTGGCCTGATTCTCTGACATGCTCATATACGTCATTCATCTTGTTGCGCAGATCATTTGCATAATCTGTTATACTCCGTGGTGAATCAGGGGGAATGCCGGTTATTAGATCAGCTGGTAACCTTAACTCCCTTCCAAAGTTTGCGAAGGCTGGCGTCACAGTTGTACTCTCGTGAACTGCACTTCGGTATGACAGAAGAAACGGTTGTATGTGCTTGTCCCAATCCTTTTGTCTGCTTGCTACAACTTTTGCCAGATATCTTTCCAAGGTCTGATTAAATCTCTCCACCATTCCGTCAGATTGTGGGTGGTGAAGTGGTTCTGGTTTTGTGAGTACCCATAACCCGACATGTTTCCTGAAACACTTGAGACTCGAACATCGAACAATATAACATCAGTTATCTGCCGGTTAAAGTACTGTCAAAATCAGTCCAGACGTTTTGGAGATTAGCCAGAACAAACGAACAGACAGACAAAAATTTTGAATACTGGGTTTTTGTTTTAGTTATGTACCTTATTCATAGATTTTATTATGCATTTAGTAAAAAGCTCTTATTTTCACGTTGCAAATAGACACTTCAATTTTATTTATTTGTACTGGTATGCTGCACCTTTTATTAACACTTTGTATGAAGTATGTAAACAATATAATAGTGTGGTATTCCTCGGAATTAAAATGATAACTGTGAAACTCGCAACAGTACGTAATGCTTGTTTAATGGGTCACGCGAACTAGTATCAACTATGTCTATGATCAACTTGAGTAAGAAATGGCATGAACTAAAAGCTGGTAAATTATTAACTTATGTACAGTCACCAAAATAAATAAGTAACTAGGGTCGTCGGATATAGTTTGGTAAGCTTTTTCTTGTTCTTCGTGTTCCTTCAGTTGACCATGTGTTGTGTTTGGTAAGCTACCGATGAATATTTTCGAATGAAATTTAATTAAATATGATAAATGAAACGTTTTTTTTCTATGCATTTAATTTAATTTGTAAGATCCATCGGCTTCTTACTAAAGTTCAACTATATCCAACGATCCTGGTTACTTATCTCTTTTAGTGACCGTACCTATATTTACGTAGGTATGTGCATACCTACTGTACCTATTAGTTCAAAGAAAAGGGTCAGCAAAATCTAGACAATACTAGTTACACTTCCACATTACACTACCACGTTCCCACGGATGTAATAAAATCGCGGCCTTTTTTCCGGCACCAGATTAAATTTTCTAACCCACTGCGGTCTGCTTGGCGGTCTTTTCGACGCGCTGAGACTCACTCGCGCTGCACTTTGTTGGATTCTCAATGCTCGGTTCACCACCGAAAGTTGAAAATCCAGTGCGCGATAAAATTCAGCCGCGATATTTTGACGTGTGTGTGGACGTCGACTTACAGAGAAAAAGGATCTCCTATAATACACCAGCACATCGGGGCGAGCTTGGCCTACTGTGATAGACTTGAGTCACACATTTTTATCACAGTTTGGGACCAAATACTGTGATAAAATGCGTGACTCAAGCCTATCACGGCGGCCGTGCTCGACATTTATTTGATCTATTGGTGAATCTCGTGGCAGTAGCTAGCACGACTCATTTATCGCAAATGAGGTGAGACTGTCACTGTTCGGATATGATTCTCTAGATGAAAGCCTACATATTTAGGCTTCGTCCTTATTACTACTGATCCCCAGTCCCAAATCGCCCGGTCCATATATATCTACCTACATGTATAGCTAGAAGGTGCAAAAGTACTGTAAGACAAGTGCTTGTATGGTTCGTATTTATTTTTATTCAGCCATCGCAAATCACAGTTTTTACAATGATTAAAGCTACCTGTTAAAAAATAAATCACTGTGTATATAAAAATAATTGAACATATCGCCATACAAATCACAGTTTGTCCAATAATTAAAACTTTCTGCATGACTTCTTATCAGTTGCACTGGGGCGTATTTCCATTCTGTACGAGGCTAGAACGCAAGGGTGTGAAACTAGTCGCGTATAGATTGGAAATCACTTTTTAATCAAGGTCTTCCAATCTATAGAAGAGTAGTACGCAAATGCTAGTGTATATATACCTTGTAGTGGCCAAAGTAACTAAATTGTTCCATAATATACAGTGCTAGACCGCATGCAAACTAATCCTGTATAGACGAGCGGCCGGCGAGTGCCAGAAACGACATGGTTTGGGGAGGTTAGGCTAGGTTAAAATTGTGACTTCCTACGCACGAGCCGAGCGAGCGAAACGAGCGGTGCCGCGGCAGCGGCCGGCGAGTGCCAGAAACGACATGGTTTGGGGAGGTTAGGTTAGGTTAAAACTGTGACCTCATATGGAAACGCCTTGATTCTGTTGACGAGCCCTGTCAGCGAAGTATCCTGTCGAGCGTTGCTACTTCCCCTTCATTTTATTCGTCAACCACACACCTCTTCCGGCCTTTAAATCGATGTCGATACCTACACGAAAATTCGAAATTTAGTTTAGAATATAAAAAAAAACAAAAATGGGGGGTTTCGAAACTTTTCCTTCACAGGAAGGGATCTCCACTTCCCCCCTCCCACCCCCATCCCATCCCTTAAATCGAAGCCCGGCAATCAGAAGTCCTACCAAATTCCTATGGTGGCATTATGGCCTTGAATAAATTGGAAAGATGCACGTACGCGTCTACGTTACAAACTATACACAATTAGTACGCAAAATTCGTTTATAATACATTGTAATCACATATTTAAAAATTACATTACAAAGTATATCTACGCGAGCAGATTCCTATGGTTTCGTTTTGGCCATGTACAGAATGGAAAAACGCTGCAGTGGGGCAGCATTGTAATGTCAAAAGGTAGGGATGCTTTTTATCTGAGATATCTTAAAACCAATTTATCTTCATAATAAATAAATAAGAGAGAGACAGAGAGCTTTATGCACGGAGCAAATACAAAGAGGAGTCGGCCTAAACAACTGTGCACTGTGATTTTCAACAGCTTATGTTTAACTTACCACCAGATATAGTAACATATAACAGAAAAAAATAGTAAATGATCACCAAAATTAAACCCGCATTTTAATGTAAAATTATAACCAAAGTTTTAACATCTCGTTAGCCTATTTAAACAAAATTACTCCAAATAAATCATTGTTAATCCAAAAGTAGTAAATGATCACCAAAATTAAACCAAAATCCAATGTAAAATTATAACCAAAGTTTTTACATCTTGCTATCCTATTTGAGCAAACTAACTCCAAAAAAAAATCATTGTTAACCCAAAAATAGTTAATGAACACCAAATTATTGCGACTCACCATAGTTCGAATGCACGCTTGTGCGACACACTGAATCTAGTCGTTTTTAGCACTCGCCGGCTGCTGCCGCAGCACCGCTCGCTTCGCTCGCTCGGCTCGTGCGTAGAAGGTCACAGTTTTAACCTAACCTAACCTAGTGTACTATGTGAGTTCGAGTGTGTCGCACAAGCGTGCATTCAAAACTATTGTGAGTCGCAGTACAGTTTTGTCGCACAA
This sequence comes from Aporophyla lueneburgensis, assembly GCA_932294355.1. Taxonomy (NCBI): domain Eukaryota; kingdom Metazoa; phylum Arthropoda; class Insecta; order Lepidoptera; family Noctuidae; genus Aporophyla; species Aporophyla lueneburgensis. The sequence goes on from OW028739.1 coordinate 10,798,576, forward strand.
GTGCTATTCGCACATTTATTTGTCGAGCACACGTAGTATACCCAATTATTAAGATTTGGTGATCATTTACTACATTTGGTGTTCGAATACAATTTGAAGTGCAGTCGTGACTAAAATAACTAGTACTATTGTAATTTTAGACTTTATTTTTCTGGTGTTAAGTATCTATTTTTCAACCGACGAAAAAAAACGGAGGAGGTTATCAATTCGACGCGTATATTTTTTTTTTTTTTTTTTTTATGTATGACCACGCATAACTTTTTACATAGTGGTCCGATTGTGACAATTCTTCTTCTATTGGAAAGGGTATACTCCCAAGGTGGTCCCATATCAATTTGGAAAACAAAATCGAACCCTAAGGGTTGGAAAACAGGGGATGATTGATTGTTCACTCACTGATTGTAACGTATAAACACGCATAACTTTGTACAGAGTAGTCCGATTTTGATAATTCTTTTATTGTTGGATAGGGTATACCTGGCCAAGTATTATTAGTGCATTAAAGCCACAAAAAATCATAAAATAAAAACTTTTTAACAAAAAATTAAACCGCCGAAAAACTGAAAAGCATAAAATAATACTTAAACCTTAAAATTTTGAGTCGGCGCTGAAAAATCAATGAACAAGGATCACTCAAAGCGCCGACTCATAATTTTAAGGTTTAAGTATTATTTTATGCTTTTCAGTTTTTCGGCGGTTTAAATTTTTGTTAAAAAGTTTTTGGTAAAAGAACTTAGGGTATCAAAGCATTTTATGGTGGTCATTATATTTAATCCCATTTTCAACTAGGTCCTGACGTCATCAAGTAGGTATGGCCTTAGTCAGTGTATTGTAGGCGTTCGTCCTGTGCACAACAAAGTAAAAGTTCAGTATATTCGCGCTAGACAAAAATAAGAATGAAGTGACATTATGCGGATTGGATATTCTAAGAAGTTGACATTCTGAGAAGTGAACATATTGCGACTGGTTGAAATTTTAAGAATTTGGCAGTATGCGATGATACGGTCGTGTTTAGTGAATAGTCCCGGGAAATCCCGGAACCGAAAGTACCGGGAAATCCCGGAAATTTGCGTTGTTTTAGGAACCGGAATTTCAAAACCAAATCCCGGTTCTTTCGGTACTTTCGGCAATTCCACCGATAAGTGTAGAGCCGGAAAGAGTTTTTTCTTCAGCTGGGTACCTTTGTAATAAAATAAGATCACGTTTAAGTGATAAGAGTTTGGACGCTCTTGTATTTTTAAGATCATTATATAGGCAGGAGAGAAATACTCTAAAAAATAAATAAACAGGTACCTAACCTAGGTTATTGAGTGCCCCCATTGTAACTATAAGAATCAGACTATTCTTATATCTGAGCAAGTATTCCAAATTTTTATAATTTTATAGGTTGGGTATTTTTATTTATAGTATTGTAAGGATGAATATCTATGTTTAAGTTTTGCAAAAATATTTAAGTTTAAAGTTATACTTTTATTTATTTTTTCTTAAATGTATAATTAGAGTTGATTCAAAGAATTTGTCGATTGAAGTTGTTCCAAACTATTGTTGAATTATTATATAAGGTTAAAATTAAAAAAAAATGTTTGTTAAGATTATCTAATCAATCAATATTGAGACTGATTAATGCTACGCTAAAACTCCATAGTTCCTTTTTTTGTAGATGTTACGTAAGTTTTAAATTATAATTTGGTTATGCAGAGTTGCAATAAGAGTCATGTTAATTTGTTTGGTAAAGTAAAGATGTTTAATAAATGTTTCTGTTATATATTATGTAGGATTAGGTATAAAAATCATATAATGTTAAAAAATGTTGCAGGCGTAATATGCGTAATTACCAGTAAAATTATACTAAATAAGACTGATTTAGTGTCTATAAAACAAGAAATAAAACGTTTTATTTGATTTGATTAAAATGTTTTTACTTTGCCCTGTCATTTCGTCTTTTTTTTACTTTCTCCGTTTCAACACTTTCAACTCTCTTACAAAGACTTATTAAAGTATCAAAAGTATCGATAGTACCGGGAATCCCGGTTCTTAAGCCAGAAAGTCCCAAAAATCCCGGTTCTTTAAAACAGCACCGGTTCTGCATTCGTTAGTCGTGTTAGGTCCAGTAGCAACATTATAATAAGGGTGTTCTCGAATAGGTGAGTCTCTCCACTGCTTTGCCACTGGATATGTTTACATATTGCACTGTGAGCAGCGGACAGTGCATCCCGGTTCTAACTTTTTTACCCGCTATATTTCGTGTGTTCTTTTTGCTTTCTTTGTTTTATTGTTGATGTCAATTAGTTGTATATAAAATGTGTTTTTTTTTTAAATATAAATGTTTTGAAAAATAAATGTTTATGTTTAATGCTTGTCATTTAAAAATAAGAGACACACTGATTATCTTCTTTCGTCATGCATCAAAATATTTTTATTCTAAAATTATTGTTTTTCGTAAAAAAATACGTATTAAGATGAGTAAAAAACAGGGTACTCCCTGGTACGCAAATTCTGAGTACGACCCTGTTGCCTCCTGCATGTAGTGACATCTAGTACGAGATAGATAAATAACTACAAAAGCAAAATTGACGGTACGAGCACCTAGTTTTGCTATTAACCGGTAGATGGAAAATAAAGAAGTGGGCGGGAACTAACACCCCCGCACCCCGCAAAATGTCACGCGTTGTTTCTTAGGAAAATGTAATTACAACATCTCTTTGTATTTGCTCCGTGGCTTTATGTAATTATCAAAACCCATCACCGGATGCAACCGCCCGCCCCGACCCGTGCTCGAGCTCTGCGAAATATTAGTCCAAAAAAAAAGCTTCCAGACTTTTGCCCACCGCGGTTTTTAAATTGTATGACTTTTTGTTCGGACACTTGGAGGCTTATTGTAAAAATTCTAGGAATTATTTATTAGATCATTTATAGCTACCTACTTATTTGCACGAAATCTAGAAAGGTTATTTTTTTTTAATATACATAGAAAAAGATCAAGAAGTAAATTTATACGTGATAAGTACTTATTTATTTCTACATCGTACAGTCCATTCACACTTATTTTACCTCTGATTTTGCGTCACAGTCAAAATCAAAGTGATCCTTATTTTCACTGCAATAAGGTTGCTTTTGAGTTGCTGCCATTGACAAGTCTGTCAATATCACAATGATCTTTAAATCTGTTAAATAAGGTTCATATTAGGTTGCTGCTGTCAGAGGTAAAATAACTGTGAACGGACTGTACCTAACACTTTTCCGTTAAATTGTACCCTAGCAGCTATAGGTAGGTAGGTGTAGGTATATAAAAATCAGGTGGGTTGGGATTGGGGATCAGTTGGGACGAAACCCATATTTAGATCATTCGTGTTTTCCTCTGTTTTCGATTAGGACTGATGATGCAACAAAATACTTTTAGAAACGAGTGATAAATATATTAGAATTGCAACGGTAGGGGTCGTGCAGTGACGCAGTTGAAAGTAGGTAACAAGGTTTATTTGAGGCTTGAAGAGTTGGATCGATCGCGCTCTTTTCACCTTAGGGCCGGAACGTTACGTCTAATGCCAGTAGCGTCTACTGGCATCATAATATGGTCATAGATACTCGTTACTTAGACGCGAGGATCTAGTGAGGCAATGGCAATTCGGCATTTGAAAAACATGCGCATTTTTTTTAGGGGACGGTCATTACGCTAGTCGAACATAACGATGAAGTAGCAAAATTGACAATGCTAAAAAAAGCATGACTGCGAAGCCCCTTAGTGCTGATCAGATACATATTTTTATACTTCTGAAGAACCGAGCCTTGCTATGAAAATAATCTACGATAGTAGCTAGTAGGTATGTACAACATTCATAGCATTTTTATTTTAAGTGTGGGTTTTTATGACGCAAGAATATAATGATTATAGGTAAGTACCTACCTATTGAATTTTTATAGCACCGCAGTTTATAGAAGGTTTTAAACATTTATCAAACAATATAAATTTTACACTTGTTATTACTTAGCTATGAAAGTAACCTATTGAAAATACAATGTTTTTAAATTTCCGTGACGCAGTGTAAATATGATGCAATAAACGCTAAAGTAGAGCATACATTATGTATGTTTTATGGCTCTAATTACCAAATTCACATTCTCTTTATAACAAAATGTGTGAATTTTCATTAATTCATGCTAAGAATAGATAGGTACACTACCAACTTGTTTTTTTTTTAGAACAATAAACAACAACAAGAATGGAGGGCCTCTTACTTACGGTACCTACTTATTTCTTTATGGAGGTTTTTATTCTTTTTTCACTACTATTGCAAAAGTATGTAAAGTAGGTAACTATACAAAACAACATTTAAATAAAGTTTGCAAATGCTGTAATGGGATATGGAAATATGTTAGAGGATAGAAATTTACATTGATGAATGGTTCACATCAAAACTTAACTTGCAAATTATTTCATAAAATTATGTAGGTACTTTATAGGTATATGTTATGTAGGTACTCAACTCACCGGTTACCATCTAAGAATGTTGGGAAATGTCTCTTTGGCAGGAACATTGCAAATGCTGCCATACACACCCATAGTATAGCTAACTCATCCAAAAGCTGCCCTGAAAAATTAAAAAGCACTTTTTTGAAAAACCTCTTTCTTAGATACCTCTTTGTTATAACCAGCAATCACCTCCTTTTGTCCCAGATAAACATGGTAGGTGTGAGTCAATGGTATGTGTCAGAATAAAAATAAGAAATAAATATAATTGTTACTATTAATGATATTTTGTTAAATTAACACTGTTATCTGGTATTGTATTTAGATTTACACAATGTTATTTAATTGAAATAGGGACAATCCAGATGTTTGACACACAAACACATTTGCAAATGTTTTGACATTGTTATCATAATTATAGTAGCAAAGCATTTATTGAAACCATTAGGTTGGTTTGGTTGGTAGTAAAGAAAACATATTTGCTAACTTTTATAAAGTAGGCAGTAAAAAATAATTATCACAATTATTAGATAAATTCAGTAATATTTCAACTGATTTGTCCAGCCACCACCACCACCAGTCGGTTGAAAATGCCTCGGGTGTTAAGTCTGACTTTTTATAGTTTTTTTTTTTTACTTGTGCAGTTTTAATACATATAATTATATATTACTAGCTTTTGCCAGCGGCTTCGCCCGCGTGGTGGTCGGAAATTATCCCGCGGGAACATACTACCGGGATAAAAAGTAGCCTATGTCCTTTCTCAGGCTCTAAACTATTTGTGTACCAAATTTAATTTAAATCGGTTCAGTAGTTTAAACAGGAAAGCGAGACAGACAGACAGAGTTACTTTTGCATTTATAATATTACTGTGGATTATGTGAAGCAAAAACTTTGCACCCCTTTTCAGGAAAATAATGAGTATGTAGGAGTCTGAAGCATGGCACAGTTAAAGTTTAGATGAAGAAGGACTGCAGTAAGCTAATATTTGATATTTATTAAAATTTAAAAGAATTATGGTCAGATTTCAATCATTGGGCAACCACAAGAAATAATAAATAGAAGAAGTTGCTTGTAATCTTACCTACTAAACTCAAGGTGGCATGGAAATAGGCAGAGCTTATACCAACCACCATCAACAGAATCCAGAGGACATTGATTGCGGGGTTGAACAACTTTGAATACTCTTGGAACAGGTGAATCAGCACAGGTGGCAACAGGAAGAACAGCACATTGCTAATCTAAAAAGATTAATAAAGAGTAAGTATGACATTGCACTCGCTACGGTAGGTTGAATAAATTAGAGGGCCAGGTTCATTGACCATTTTGGGCAAACATGCATGACTAAGCCATGCCAGCAATATTTACATATACTTATTATAAACACCAAAACCCTCATCAATACCTATTTATAATATACCAGGGCCAAAAAACGAGTATTAAATAAAATATACAAAATAATAAACACGCCAAGAAAGAAAATCCTTTGTCTGTGCCTGAGACTAAAAATAGAAAATGCGAAAAATACTTACAGTGTTGACAAATTCGGCTATTACCGGTGAAATAGAATAATTTGATTCACACCAGTCTACCGGTGAACTTCCACGTTGTAAATGTGACCACATTGTTTTTGATGAATAGATTCTTTGTTTACAATCTTACAAATCTAAATACGCACAAATAAAAGAGTTCGAATTAAATGATATAGGACGACAGTAAACTAAAACTACAATGTAGATACATTTAGTTAGTTTTGTAGCTTCAGTTAAACTTTCAAGTCGATTTATTATTAATTTTGTTAGATTACGATAATTTTGTTTAAGCACAACGAAACACGTCTACTATAGAATCAATGTTGACTTGGCACTGACGTCTGAGTCTGACACTCAGTCAGTAATGACAGTACTGTAGTCGCTGTCATGCAAGCTGTCATGTCAGTGGTGATTTTCTCAATGACAGATAGACTATCAGTAACCGTTCAGTACCATGGAATTAGTATATTCAGTACCTGCTAAAAAGTTTTAAATATAAGCTGTACAGACTGCTCAGTATATTATATTATCTCGACAGTTGATGGCAGTTGATGGTGAGCTCTATTCGACAGCGAACTATAGCGTTAGCTTTTTTTTTTTGCAAACCTTTTCAATCTCAATCTTTGTTCATAGCACCCTCCTGCCCGCATGTTTCAAATTCAGAATTCAGTTTAAAAAAACTTAAATAAGCGCGCGTAGGGTGGTTTTCTACTAATTAGCATAAAACTTCCGTGGCCGGTGTCAACATCCCTGGCGATTTATCAATAGATTTAACCGCATTGCTCTCTTTTTTGGACGGTAGCTATGCATAGGTACCTATGCTGCGTATAAGCTGAACGTAGTGTCTGCATTGCTACCGATGACAACACCAACTATACGAGTGCGGTAAAAGTCCAATTCCGGCACACATACATAACATATATAATAAGCCTATCCAGTTCCCACTGCTGGGAATCTGGCCTCCTTGGGAGTGGGCCGTAACCTACCACGCGGGTCCAGTGCAGGTTGGTAGATGTCACATGTTTTCGAATTTTTTGTTTCTAGGACCGGCGCGGCGGGTTGCTCAAGATGTTTTCCTTCACCGTTTGGAGAGCAGTGGTGATGATATTATTTACACAAAGTAAAGCGCCTACTTACTTGGGTAGTATCCACGACCTACAAATCGTAAGTCGGTGCCGACACCACTGGGCCACCACTGCTCTCAGTCCTCCTGCACACAGTCGACGGAAAATTCCTATAAGACCTTCAACAGCCTTGTAGGCAGACTCCCGGCCTTTTATTTCAAATTTCATTATTTGTTTGCAGGTAATTGACCATTTTCGTGGCTGTATAGATCTTAACAGAAACACTTTGGGACGGTGACATTTATAATTTCCATAGTTTCATACAAAATTGTCTGTCAGTGAATATTTATTTATTGCAATAGGAACATGCGGTTAGTTTTATGAAAGCTTTCTACTAAATTAAAGTTTCCAAACAGTACTTAGTAGCAAACAAATCACCCACATAATTGCAATGGCTTATAATGGTTCACATGAGAATTCAGGTAAACAGCAAAGAAATATAGTTTTATAGAATAGCATTGAAATTATTGTAGATAACTTCAAATCTATTACTTTAAACTGAACGAATCATCGACTATAAAAGGAAGGCAGCAGGCTTAACTGGATATGATCCGTAACTTCCAAGTTATATTTGAAACTTTATTCATCTTAGGTTTTATTTATGACTTTGACGAAGTGTTACAGGCGTACTTGATCAAAGTCATAAATAAAACCTGAGCTGATTGATTTTCAGCATCTCAGAATAAAACAAATATCATCAAGGAATCTAACCTACCTACATTTTCGCCAGCAGTGCCATATCTGCCGAGTCTGGAATTTCTATAAAATTGATATTATAAGCCGATTAATTAATGCCCCAGGATTTTGTGTATGAACTTTGTCAACTGTCAGCAAACTTGTCACGATCAGGTAGTTAGCCATAGGAACATACCTACACGAAAGATTCGAATCGTTAAGCGGTCTGTGAAACCGTTTGGCCAACTAGAGGAGACCATATGGTAGTTAAGCGACGACAGTATGCAGCTTTGATGGCAGATGTATCTACACAAATGCCTAGAAGTAACATATTCCCTCGAGACTAAAAAATAAGGTAGGTAGGTTCATATACATATTGCAAAACATAGATTCAGTAGGTGCCTATGTTGTACATATTCCAGATGTCGAAGTTTTAGTTGCAAAAACAGAACCTGAAGCTGATTCGAAGGGTCACAATTACGTCGATGAGTGGCGTAATGTGGAAGTAAACGTCCAAAATGAAATTTTGCGTGGTACAAAGCTCCGTGAGAAAAAACCAAAACCAGATAAAAGAAAAAATGAATACAGCATACCCAATATCAATTTTTTTGAATCATTTGTGAAACAACCTCGTCTAAGGTACTGTGACGTCCTCGCATACCTACCTAAATATAAACAAGAAGGATTCACTATTGTTAAGAAAAATCTACAGTAGATTTTATATGACCAAATGTTCAATAAGAATACTTAGTAGGCACATACCAATTTATAGTACAGTCTGTGCCCTACATTATCTGACCCTCTCGGTATGAACCACGCTCACATCGAAGTGCTAAGTCCCACCCCATTTAAATAAATCATCTTGTTAAGCCATTTTGGTCATTATCTTGTTAGCGTTAAGATTGAGTTGCGTATTAACAAGTAATATTCTCAACAAGTTACTGTGGCTTCGCGGTTCGATGCTAGATTGACGATGAACGGTGCGTAAGTTCAAATCACACTCCACCTGTTAACAATTTCTTTTTTTAATTGTTTTCATTAATGATTTCTGCCATATTTCTTGCATTATTATAGAACTTCTGATATGATTTCGCCTAACGAACATATCTTTTAAAAAAGTGGGTAAAACTTCCTTGAATAATAGCGAATTTGATCCTTATCGCGGATTGGAAACTCCTTTGGGTATTTTGATAAATCATGTTGTCAAGCGATTTTAATTATTATCCTACTGTCGTTAAGGTTGAGAGGATTTAAAGGTTGAGTATCAAAATGCAATAAGACTACTTAAAACAACCAAGGTGAGGGTGGATTAACAAAAAAATCGCGCGTCAACAACGTCACAATTTGCTGTATACGCTTAGTATTCTGTGACACATTTTAATAACTGCTTGTGATTTTGCGATATTGAACTTAATGATACCTACTATATGGTTCAAATTCTATAGAATATTGCGTCCAGCTCACAACTAACAGCTAATTTGAAGACAGAATAGTAAGAGTTCATTTGGTTTCGTGGTCATTAAACAAATTGTTGTCTGGGTTCAAAACCAGCATAACCTATAGACTACTTTTTGTTCGTAATGGTTTGTTTATTTTTATATTTTTTACTTTTCTCTTTTGTTTATTTTTATATTTTTTTACTTTTCTCTAAGGAACGAAGTCTTTAAATGTGTTTTTCAATGGGTAGTTTGTAAAGGAATGAAACAAAATCATTGCAAAAAAATGATAATCTTTATTAATTAAAATATACTATATACTATAAGTAAATAAAGTGAGTAAATGCTCATAGTTCAGAATTAATTAGCTTTTTTACTGTAACATTCAAAGTTAACTATTTGCTAACAAACATTTTTAACACGTTGAGAGCCAAACAAAAAATTGTTAGTAGCAAGCACGCGATAACGCGTGATCGGCCATAATACAGAGCCGACGAATCACGTGATACCGCGTGATCGGCACTCAACGTGTTAAGCATGACAATGCTTGGAAGTTTGTTGTTTATTTTTAACGTAAAGATTTTTTATTTACCCACCTGTTTACAAAATAAGTTTTTTATTCGAAATTCATATCGGTCTTTCTATAATACTTCTTAATAAGCCTTTCAACCTTAACTAAAACAAGATAATGATTAAAATGACTTAACATTATTATCTAGATGTCGTTAAGGTTGAAGGCTGAAGAATATGCAATACGACTACCAGAAATAACCCAATCGAGGGTGGATTAACATAAAATTATAATAAAAACACCACTGTTAGCTGTCAATGCTTAATATTTAATTCCGTGATACATTTCAATAGCTGCTTATTGTTTTTCAATAATGAGCTTAATGGTCTATATCATATGGATCAAATTCTATAAAATATTGCGTCTAGCATCACAACTAAAATTTAATTTGAAGTCACCTAATAAGAAGTGAATTGGTCTCATGGTCATTAACGCAGATAGATAAGCATCGTTGTCCAGGTTCGAAACCAGTATAACCTAAAGACTTCTTTTTGTTCAAAATGTTTTTTTTCTGTTTTTTTTTTACTTTACTTTAAATATTTTAGGCGTCAAATGTTTTTTTTAGATAGGCAGTTTGTTTAGGAACAAAACAACATCATTATTGAAGAAAATATTTATTATTTCATTAAAAAATACTTAAGTAAATAAAGTAAGTAAATGCTCATAGTTTCAAAATTAATATATATTTTATAGTAGCACATTCAAACTTAACTATTTACTTAATAAGTTATATAAAACAATATCAATGAAATAACCACAACACTTTCTTCTCTTACATATATTATTAACAACGATATATGTTATGATGAGGACTCATCGGTAAGCTAGTTATTGTTCAACAAACAGTTCATTAACTGTGATTAAGTAATTTGTGAAATGTTTTACAGTTTTATAGGTATAAGTATGTGGTGAATCAACATGTTATTTAAACAGAAAAATGGATTTCCATTTATAACAATAACATCACCACAGAAATTGTAACATTGTAATGGTTTAGCATTCATTGAATTGAGCATTCACTTACTTAATATGTTTAAACATACTTATGTAGATAAGTGAGTGGCGGCGTGACGCATCATCTCCAATAACTTGCTATAAGCGGCTACGTATGCACCATGTTCCAGCACAATGTTTTTCCTCTCATGTGCTGCAGTAGCCCAGGGTCATTCTACCGATGGTTAGACAAGGTAGTAAGAAATATTATGTTTAATTGCAGCTAAGCGAATAGGCATCAATGGACATTGCATATGGCTTGCAGCAATAAGTAGTTTGGTGGCGTTCGGATTCGTGACTATACGATATACATCATGGGATTTGCTCCTGGACGATTGCACTGAAGATTTTTCAGTATTTCCATAAAGTCTTAACCATAACCTGACTGTATTCGTCTGAAACAAAAGAAAAAAACTTATTAACAATTTTGGAAACGTGCAGCTAACTTGTAGGGAGTGGGTGTAATGGAATAATAGCAAAATACAAGATTACTAGGCTAGTACAAATTATAAAGGTCAATTTCAAAGAGTAAAATTAAAAATTAAAACACTTACCGATATATTAACACTACGAACAATCTCTTTGATTTCACCATTTTACTCATGTAAACATAATTATTATTTTATGTCTAGTATAATCAGTAGATTGCGACATGACGCTTTGTTTACACATAACAAAATCAATAAAGACATGTCTAATGTTACTTTTCACGATTTACGTCAAACGTTTTACCAATGTTTTGCTTTGTCACTGCTATTAGGCGTAGATTGACCTGTGTCACTTAAAACAACTTACTTCAATCTACCCCACGAAGTCAATAGATTTTACTTCCTTGGTAATTATAAGTTCTGTGGACATAAAGATTTCTTTATTTACCCACTTGTTTGAAAGATATGTTCGTTAGGTGAAAATCATATCACCAGTTCTGTAATGATGCAAGAAATATGGTAGAAATCATAAAATGAAAACAATTTAAAAAATAAATTGTTAACAGGTGGAGTGTGATTTCGAACTCACACACCATGCATCGTCAATCCAGCATCGAACCGCGAAGCCACAGTAACTTGTTGAGAATAAGCGAAATTAACGATTAGGTAGTAGCCGTGTAAACACAAACATATTACTTGTTAATACGCAATTCAATCTTAACGCTAACAAGATAATGACCAAAATGGCTTAACAAGATGATTTATTTAAATGGGGCGGGACTTAGCACTTCTATGTGAGCGTCGTTCATACCGGGAGGGTCAGATAATGTAGAGCACAGACTGTACGTAAGTATCTACTAATTTTATTATAGGTACCTGACTAGATTATTATTTTCCATCGCAGGAAAGGCCACCTAGAAAGTTTCAAAAACAATACAAACCAAAGTACTAGTAGATCAAGATGTCCTTGTACAAGAACAACCTCCACTGAAAATAGTTATTTGGTAATCAATAGAAGTTCAAGAACAAATGTTAAACAAACGAAGGCAAAAAAAGGTAAAAGATGTCCCATGAGGATAGCCGAACTGGCCGTACCGTCGAAAAGGCAATGTATTGAAACGTGGAGGAATAAATCTGATAAATTACCTGAATTTATGGTACGTGTGTGCACCTACCTACTCAAAGGCTGCGTTTACGATGCAGTGTAACGTCAGCCGTGTTGTGCGTTGCCTTAAGGGTACCCAGTGCACGCCACGAGGGAGTATATTTGGGAGGCCATTTACGCATACCTTGAATCTTATTCTGATGTTCCAGGTAGAAAGATTGAAACAGCATGTTATGGACCAGAGACCAATTGTTAAAATACCAGAAGCAATATATTGTTTCCAAAATGGAAGACGAGTGGCAGCAAAAAAGTAATACCAAGTTAGACTTTCTACAGAATAATAAGCCTGTCTATGCCTTAACGCTTCTTCAGACAGGCGCGACGCGAAAACGCGACGCGAAATTTGTGGAACTGCTTTCATAGATATTGTTCTATGACTCACGCCGCGCCTGTTTGCGGGAGCAAAACATAAAAATGTGTATCTGTACGACTTGTAACTTATCTCTGTCTGCAGTTGCTCTTTCAGATGGCTTTCAAGTAAACGCGACCTCAATGAAACCAGGAACTCCATTCACCAGATGGACGCAAGGACGTTATGCATATTATTTGCACATAAAGTTGCTAAAAGATTAGCGAGGCCGATAAATTTAACTTTAAACTCGAAGTGAGTCCTCGAACCTTAATCCCATAGCACTCTAGACGAAGGCAGGTATTTAGTATAGAAAACCGAACAGGAATTAACTATCTGTGTCCTCACTGGGCGATCCAGTACGCGCGGCAGGATCGCGGTTCTGCTAAAACGCATCGTCCGAAAGAATCGTTGATCCACGATAGACACTCTATAATCGTGATATTTGTAATATTGTTGATCAAAATTTGAATCGTCCAATGTGTACTCAGCTATTTATCATACACCAAACGCCGACGTCGCTCTATGGTCTCTTCGCGTTAAGAAAATAGTGACTCATCAGTGCATCTATAAATTAAGGGCGTATTCATACTGGGGTAAAATTAAACCATTAATATTATAGCAAACTATTACACAATATTAATAACATATTAAGTAGGTAATTATTTTAATTTTTTTATCAGCATCGTCAGAATTTCCTCAACATTTGTATATTATACAAGAATTCTGTTCCGTGAGTTCCTTTTTCCTTCACTGACCACGTTCACAACCATTTTTCCATTTGTTCGAGTCTATTCTTGCTATATATTTCGACATACAAGTGTAACTGCTTTTCTACAGTTTTAAGTTTAAATGTTGAGTTATTGGCAGCAATTTAATTTTTTATTTGGGTCCACACCAACTCAAAATGCCATTTGCTTAAGCGGTTTCGTCGACTAAATATGTAATTATATTGCGGGGCAATTTTGCCAATATTCAACATAAGTTCTTTTTTAAATAACTCGTATTCACTGTAAGGCTTTTACTTAAAAGCCAGTCTTTTATCTACTGCTATTCCATTGAGCTGTCGGTATCTTCTCGGATTTAACAGTTTAAACCTTTTTACGCCGTGCATTTCTTCGTGGTAGATAATCTTTTGTTGATTTAGATTCAAACAATAGCAATCCCCCTCCATCCTTTATCACTTTCAATATGCAAACATCTCTAGATCCAGCAGCAATGTGCATGACCATCAGCCTTTAACTGTAGGAGCTCCCGGACTTTTAGATAAACTGCCTTTTTTTTAAAATGACATCTTGTTGGTGATCTTTAGAGGTCGTTATTACTTAACCGGGTTAGCCTGCGAACACCTTAATAAATTAAGGCTTCCAGCCAGGGCTTATATTATACTTAAAACTAAAGCGACTACCTACTCGCTAAGGGCACCCTCTGCGGGGCACGGACCTCGGCTTAGGGCGTCGCTGGTAGAGGGCAGCAAGAGACGGGCTGGATCTGAATGATTATTATTTAGGAACGAATTTAAAGCTACAGGCTCCGACAAGGCGCGGGCTGGCAAGTCGAGCAAGGGTCGGGGGGAACTATTAAGTCGGAAGAGACGCGAGGAACCTCAGCGGTGAGTTCGGAAATACGGACGTTTTGAGTATAGTACTGGTAGCCCTATTGCTTTCTGGTGGAGGATAAGGGGGTCATCAGGGTCGCTCAGAATATGCCTTGGGTGGGGAACTCTACTGACTGAATATCGAACTGTACTTATTTGACAGTTGTTCTGACTTAGATTGTAACAGTGGATTCAATACTCATGTTACTTCTGGAAGTAAAAATCGTAAAATCTGGGTAGAGGACCACAAAAGACAGATTATCTCGTTCAAAAAACTCTTCCAGTTTTAGTAGGTATGGTATAATCATCTAAAATTAGTATTCAGTGTTCGTACTTACTTATGTCCGTTGACCTATGTCATTCGATGCACAAATGTACTTTACTTTTATTACTGATCTTAAGTGTCTGTTAGTAACGGCGATCAGTGTATACCTAATTGAAATAAAATAATTTGCTATAGATCATAAAAAAAGCTTCGTCTCTTTTAGTTTGGAAAAGTTGTCCACAATAATATCCAGTGACATTGCAAAAATAATGTCTAAATGCCAGTGTACCAATATTAAGGGACAGCAGTATCAAGCTATTCATGCAGACGTATCGAAAAAAGTAAGAATACTTACAAAGATTATCTCTTTACTTTCTTCTAAGGGAACATTTTCACGATTATGACTTGACTACCTAGATATTTAGATAAGTATCTAAGTAGTCACTGCATCAAAAATGTTTTTTTAGAAGTACCTTTGCAGTCGTGTCAAAGATTTTAAATTAATTGGCTCATTTCACAGATTACAGTTTGGATAACAGGTATTCTCGAAGATTTATCTTATAAGCTACTTGAAGAAGATTTGAGAGGTAATTACTAATTGATTTTTCACCTTAGACAACGTATTATACATAAAAAGCTATTAAATCGCTACTAATCTATTCTAGGCTATATATTATAAGCTATTCTAGGGCTTTAATCCCGGGAATCTCAGTCTCGAAAGTTTCGAGAGGCTCGACGATTTTTGGTATTTTCGAGAGTCGAGACTAAATTTTTTGGTGGGATTTTAATAATTATCCACATACCTAATATAAGTTTCTTTGTGAAAGTGCGAAGTTATTATCACAAATAACCCCTTGTCACACAATGTCATATTATGTCAATCCCCGTAATTATGGAAAGCCCTGTGGGCCCGCCATCTTTTAGCTGGCTACATCACCATATGCCTGTCATAATATAGACATGGACTCCGTACTATTATTACCAACCTACCTACTTCTAGAGTGCTTTATTACATTTTAATAAGATGTTTTTCTTAAAATGATACTTGGCACAAATTGTGCCAAGTGAAATAATTGTACCGAATATCCAACAATCCATCACGTGATACTTCTAATTTTTTTTAATTTTAAATTATTTACTTATTTTATTTGTTTTTAGTCAAAATGGAAATTGAAGCTCAAGTAAAAAGAGTGCTCAAATTTTCTGAGCGGGTTGTTACAATTATTAAAACAATCATAGAGCAACACAATAATATGAAACTGAAAGGTTTTTTTCATTGCCTTTTCTATTTTTTTTTTTTAAGGTAGAAGCAAGACTATGTCTGCTTTTAGAAATATACAAAATTATTTACTTGCCTAGTTATTTAAATTTCGAGTAAAATGAGGTAAGTAGTTAGGTACCTCAAATGAGGTAAGTACTTAGGTACCTCAAATGAGGTAAGTACTTACCTCATTTAGTACCTATAAATTTCCAAACTTTCACAGATTTGGAAGACGAAGAAGGCCCTGTATTGGACTTTATTGATGACGTAGTTGATAGTGTTATGGTGAGTGAAAATATAAGAACATAAGAGAATTCCTAACATCGCGGAGAAAACAAGTAGGTGAAGAATAGTTTCAAGAGAGAGTTTTAAGGAAGAGTGGAGGAGAATAAGTATAAATTTTAACTGCGGGGAAACTGCGTAACACACTAATAGTAGGAATCTTTCATTTTGACAAGTCAACCACATTAATTGCATTATTTACAATGTTGAGCAAGAAGATAACATGAAGCAATGGATTAGCTTAACTTTCAAAATTATGTAGATTCTTATTATAAGTGTGTTATGCAGCTAGGGTGCTCATCAGACGAATTTAATGACACATTAGACATGTAAGATCATAGATAAAATAATATTAATTACCTATTTTATAAATTACCAACAGAATATTTGTGAACCGCCACACCTGTACATTGACTCAGATTCCGATTTGTCTGGTGCTACGAAAGACGTATTATCAGGAGAAGAATCGGAAAAATCGGTCGAGCCAATTGAGTCTTCGGATCATAAAATGTCGGAACTAGAAGAAATACTCAATCCAGAAACATCCACGCAAGTTTTATCTGAAAAAACTGATGTTGGAGTTATAGACAGTAACGAAAATTTTAAGGATTCAGAATATTTCCGAAACGAAATTAGTAATATCATAGATGATATTACTATCACAGACTCTGGGGATGATAATATGAGTAATGGTTCCGGGGATGACATAGAAAATGGTTCAAGAAATGATATAGAAAATGAGGAATTTTCAACTGAGGCAGAACACAATACGAATGACGAGATTAATGAGGAAATAGCACCCGAGGCAGGAATAGAACATGGTATAAATGACGAAATTTTGCCCGAGACAGAAGAGAAACAAGATACAAAAGAGGAGAATAATGAGGAAATCCCACCTGAGGCAGGAATAGAGCACGACACAAATGACGAGAACTTTGATCAAATCGTTGAAAATGATCCAAATATAGACCAAAATGACGAAGCTACCGATAACGCTGAAGAAACTCATTCAAACGTGAGTGAACGTTTCGAAATATTTACCGATGATTCAGATGATGACAAGAACAAAAAAAAAGTAATGTTTCCTAAAAATGACTTGGGTAATTTTATTTTTTGTTTCAATAATTTTATTTTGTTATTAAATAAGCTTTGCATATGGAAATGAAGCTAGAGGAATGTGCTATTGTTATACATAAGTAGTTTAGATTTGTCACTTAAGAAAAAAAATTGATAAATTGCTAATTACATTTCAGTGAACCCAGATAATGCAGCCGAGAAGATCAAAAACAGGTACCTATCAATATTAATTGTCATCTTTTAGTTTAAAATATTGCCAGGGAAGCAGACAATATTGCAGGTTGTATTAAAAAAATGATTCGAGACCGTAACAAATATTAAATATTATGATCAACAATACAACTGTCCTTGTGTTGGCATCAAATGGCATGGAAATTTGAATTTCGCGGGCTTCTTTAAGGCAGGAATCATATCTGCTCGAAAGCAGGTTACACCTCCGCGCTCAGCCCGCTGTCATTGGCCTTAAGTGAGACTTATTTTTGACCCTCTCGACTTGACCCATTGATCCAAGGACAATCAGCACGCGTAGCATGACCGCCATAGAAACGAAATTTGTCGACGGAAGAGAAGACAAAATGATAGATTGTATCGTAGAAAAATTGTGTAATACTGAAAAGAAGCGATGTTTCTATTCTTCAGTCGACAAGAGTACGATGTCAAGTATGATGACTATTGGGCACGCCACAATTGCGGCGGTAAGTCCCCCTTTGAGGAGTGGATAGAGAGGCGTCACGGCGTCCTCACCTTCCGCCTGACGCAGGTTCTCACCGGGCATGGGTGCTTCGGTGGGTTCCTGTTCAGGATAAAGCGGGAGGATACGTCCGGGTGTTTCCATTGCGAGGATCGTCTGGAGGACACGGTGGAGCATACGGTGGAGGTGTGCCCTGCCTGGGCGGAGCACCGCCGTGTCCTCGTGGAGGCGATCGGCGGCGATGACCTCTCGCGTCCGGCCCTGGTGCGAGCCATGGTACGGAGCGAGAGGGAATGGGAAGCCGTCACCTCCTTCTGCGAAGCAGTAATGCTCGCGAAGGAGGAGGCGGGGCGCGTGAGGGAGTGGCAGTCTCTGCGCCCTCACGTCCCTAGCCGCCGCAGGAGGAGGAGACGCCCCGGGCGTCGGGAGTCCATAGCGGACTCCCGGCCACCGCAGGCGCGAGCTTGCGGGTGGCGAGCAATGGGTAGCTCGCCGCCCGGTAAGGACCAGGCTCGGGTCGACGGCGCGTAGTGTTCCACGTGCGCCTCAAGGAGATGTCAGCAGCAGTGTAGGGGTCTACTAGGACCGATGCCTGCCGGGGTCGCGTGATTGTACGAAAGAGATACCGTGACCCTGGCACATGGGCAACTGATGGAACACGGGTGGGTTTTAGTCAGTAAAAGTCTGACACGCCCTCCCGCTCCGGCCAGAGCGGGAGAAGTCATTTGATGGTTTCCCATCCTGAAAAAAAAAAAAAAAAGTATGACGACTATTTTTCTGATGAGATAGAAACATTTTTACAGACTTAAATACCTACATAAGGAAGTTTTTTGTTCTTGATAGAACAGAGATAGAATTGGTCATGCTACGCCGGCTGAGCGCTGAACGCCGTCAATACGTAAAGTGGTATTTTGTTTCACTACTCAAATCGTAACATAACGTAGTAATGGTTCTTAGCGGAATTCGTTGAGCGGTTTCCAATAATTATTTTCGCATCGGAGGTGTGCTAGCTAAGGCCCTATGGCGTGTTCAGACGCGTCTAATGTGTTATGTTATGTATCGTATTATGTAATGTGATTAGTTCGGACAGCACACAAACTCAACACGAATTCGGAATGTTTTCGACTGGAAGAGTTTGTGTGTTCGCACGAAAAACCAGCCGATGGATCAGCGCAAGCGTAACATGTACTTAATGCTCGTAATCCTATCCAGTGGCAATAGGCAGAATTAACGTTAAATTACATTACACGCGTCTGTACACGCCTTTAGCGCATCTCTAAGTAATGGAAACGATTAGAGATTTATTGTAATAACTTAGATGAGCACACCCACGTCACTAGACTGTTCACCAATGCAATTAAATTTTGACTTGTTTATTTAAGCACTGCGGAGGAACTGGAACCCGATAACCATAAACCAACCCAATGGAATCCTCAAAATAATAAGTCTATCATCATGTTTGCTGAACCCAATCAAAATCTCCTTTGTAAGTACTTTTTATGACTTACTAGCTTTCGCACGCGACTTCGTCCGCGTGGAGTTCAGTTGTATCGTAGCGTAACGTCGCGTAGGCGAGCGCTAAGAAAGGAAGTAAAATTGCACGGACGAAGTCGCAGCCAAAAGCTAGTAAACTACAAAAACGCCATCTATTGATGGCGATTGGAACTTGAAAATCAATACAAAATAGGTAGGTACCTATTACCTATTTCTTTTGATTTTGCCATTTTATTAATTTAAAATATATATATATAAAAGGTAATTTTTTATCCAGTGCGCAAATTTTAACAAATGAAACTTAAACGAGTTATAATAATCATGCAATTTTTATTTTGATATATCTTAGTACAAAATAATTAAGTTATCGTTAACGAAAGATGTCTATTTTGAAACTGGTTTTTATGATAACATGCGCGCGGCGCCGGCGCGGCAGCGAAGGCTAACGACCGACCACCTGTTCAATCGGTCAAAATTCTAAGAATTTCGAATTACCTACGCCGGCACGCGGTTACTGACTTATTAGTTCCTACCAAATGTTCGATCGGTCAAAATTCTAAGAATTTCGAAGTACTACGCCATCGCGCGATTACTGACCTATTAGTACCTACCAAATGTTTGATCGGTCAAAATTCTAAGAATTTCGAAGTACCTACGCCGTCGCGCGGTTTCTGACCTTTTGTCGATATCATATTAGGTACGAAATATGTAGGGTGTCCACAGTTTACTGACTTAAGGTCGGATAAAACTTAAAAAAAAGTTTTTTTTAAATGTTTGAAATGTGTTCTATTACTGATACTGAACCACCAAAAAAATTTTCGCACTGTTTATAAAATTATGCTGTATACTTACCTATATTTGGTTCGGTTGTTTATTTTCATTGTTTTTTAAATTACAATTTTTTTCTTGTTCAGGTGTAATTTTGTGCAATTTTTTTGTATAAATCTATTTTGTTTTATGTTTTTGTGAATTTTCAAAAACCCTAGGACACGTAATTGTTTATTTCTAATCGTTAACCTTAAAACAAAGTTGCAGGTTTCTAGCTCTAAAAATGACGGACTTCGAATGACGAATTTTATCCCCTTTTGCAACCCCGTAGGGGGCTAATTTTCAAAAATCCTTTCTTAGCGGATGCCTACGTCATTACAACTATCTGTATACCAAATTTCAGCGAAATCCGTTCAGTAGGCTGTGCGTTGCCGTTGATAGATGAGTCAGTCAGGTTTGCCTTTTATATATTTAGAAGATATTGTTATAGGTGAATTCCATGTAATTTAAATATAAAACCAGCTTCTGCCCGCGACTTCGTCCGCGTTAAATTTCTTGTTCCTCCGACCCATCCCGTCGCATCGAATCGCCTGCCCGTGCGAGGTTCATGTTCGTGTTCGTGACGTTTTTTTCTTTTTGCTCGGCTCCTAAGGGTCCTAGCGTGATGTTATATAGTCTATAGTCTTCCTCAAAAATGGGCTATCCAACACTAAAAGTAGTTCCTGAGATTAGTACGTTAACTAAACAAACTCTTGAGCTTTAAAATATTTAGTTTTGATTACAATTATAAACGCTACAGTGAGCCAACCTTAAAAGAAAGACATATGCTATCGCGGTTTTTTTTTTAAACTTTTAAAG
Source organism: Aporophyla lueneburgensis (assembly GCA_932294355.1). Classification (NCBI taxonomy): domain Eukaryota; kingdom Metazoa; phylum Arthropoda; class Insecta; order Lepidoptera; family Noctuidae; genus Aporophyla; species Aporophyla lueneburgensis. The sequence continues at coordinate 10,819,607 of OW028739.1, forward strand.
GGAAACAATTCCGTCATACATGATTGTTGCATTTCTTTAACCATTTACACAGCGCACCTGCGCACGCAATGGAATCTCTCAAACGGAATAACTGTTCCCCGTTTTTGCAACATTTTTCATTGATGCTCCGCTCCTATTAGTTGGAGCGTTCCTCGATAAATGTACTACCAAACACTAAAAGTATTGATTCATTCGAATCACTCCTGAGATTAGCGCATTCAACCAACCAAACAAACAAACTCTTCAGCTTTATAATATTAGTATAGATTCTGGTATTTAACTGTATCTGGTAAGACTGGACGCCGCCGACCCCAACTTAGTTAGAAAAAGTAGAAGAAGATTCTAGAATCTTCTTCTACTTTTACACTCTCTCTCTCTCTCTCTCTTTTTTTTTTCTTTTTTTTTACTTTTTATGACTAGTCATTAGGGGGCATCCATAAATTACGTCACACGAATTTCATGATTTTTGACCGCCTCCCCCGTGGTTCTCTATTGTGAGACCTAACTTTTTTATCCATAATCCAAAGTGCCATAATTTTTTTTTTCCTAATTATCATTTGTCCGAATGATAACTTGCCCGAACTAAATGTCACATAATATCACATGCCATAACATTTTAATCCCTAAATACAATATGCCCTAAATCCGTTTGTCATAAATATTACTATCAATAATATACAAAAGACTTAAAACTGTTTTCAATAAAAGTTATAAGTTCTGAATTCAAATTATTGTATGTTTATTTATCCTAATTTAATTTTTAAAATTAATTTGAATTACGAAGTTCATTAGGAATTTCATTATTTTATCAAATCCAACTGATACAATACATAAATAGTAAAGATACAAAATCATTATGGCATTTATCAAGGCCTGGCAGGGCGCTGCATGTATTATCATATCACTCAATAAAACATTGAACAAGATTGTGAACATGTGGTTTTATTTCCCTCTAAGAAACATGCAAAAAAGCATACACCATGCATGCAGCATGCATGCAAGCAAGCAACATGCAATCGAGCATGCAAGCAAGCATGCATCATGTAGCATGCAAGCAAGCAAGCATGCAGCATGCATGCAAGCAGGCAAGCAGCATGCAAGCAAGCATGCAGTATGCAAGCGAACATGCATCATGCAGCAGGCATGGTTTCTGTCACGGCTCCGGCACTGCGAGGCTTAGGCGGTCCCACGCGAGCTTATCGTCGCAGACGGTTTAACGATCACCACCGCAGCTTCGTCTTGCTGGCCGGCTTCGCCGGCTAGCCTCAGCAGCGGCGGCGAGCGTTACAACCACCTGCTCCTCAGCTCGCGGGCCGCCTCGCCCCTCCACGCCAACGCGATTTTAAATTACACTCTAGGGGTAGGGCAGACAAGACTACGTGGAGTCGGATTTACAGCGATTCGTTTCTGTCACTAAAACCTAACTTGTAGCAATTTTTTGACTACTAACGATTTTATTATAACTGAACATTCGGCATAATACACTTTATATAATATACTTAGGACATATGACTTTATAACATGCTAAATTAGGAGATTTAATGATTATAGTATTTGATATTATGACATAATAGTTTTAGAAGCAAAGATAATTATGTAAAACAAAATTTCGACTTTTTGAATATTATGGTTACTGCCGTTTATAGCTAACGTGTTATGGATAATGATTTTCGGACAAACAATTTTAGGAGAAGAAAGGGAGTACCCTCCCCCTTGTCACAGCTGGTCACGTTTGTGAGACCCCCCCCCCCCCTCCCTAGTGTGATATCACGAATTTTATAATTTTACATCTAGAAATAATTATTGAATTAAAACAGCAATTCCGAAATATAAATGTTTTTTTTTTTTAATAAAATGACCATCAAATCAAACACTGCAAGAAATTAACAAAACAAAAAACGGTTAATTATATTAATTAAAGATCAAACTTAATCATCTTGAGTCCATATAGGTAGGCATATGCATGGCATAGCAGCCACTTCATTCTCGTTTGGGTTGTTAATGTCAGGAATATTCGTTATGTCCACATCATTCTCATCGAACCATACAGCATCATCGTCATCATCCAAACAAAGAATTTCTCTGGCACGTCTAGCAGAAATTGTTTGAGGACGAATCTTCACGATGGGCAAAACTTGTTGTTTCTTATGTATTTGCTTGTGTTGATTAGTGGCCTTTATGATGCAAAATATAGACCACAAATGCCACATGATCGCTTAAATAAGTATGCCTCGATATTGGGGCAATAGCTATCATACGAATATGTGTTTTACTTAACACTTAGATTAAAATTGATTTTGAAATGTGACGTCACGAAATTTACGACCCCTCCCACCCCCTTGTCACACAATGTCACACTTCGTCGACCCCCTCCCTCCCCCTTAACGTGTGACGTAATTTATTAATGGTCCCTTAGTAGTGCACCACTACTAAATACTACTTTTATTATAAACTATAAGCTGTACCCTGCCACGCTTCGCTGTGGCACGCCATTACTATTGCGGTTGTCAGCGAGTGTTTTCCTCGCTTCAGGCAGATGGCGCGGTCACTGGTACACAGCTGATCGTTAAAAAAAACTGTTTTTTCGCGGATATGTGACTGATGCAAAAAATAGATAAAAACAATCCTTGATGCGGATTATATATCATGCTAAAATTTCAGCTCGAACGGTGCAGAACTTTTTGAGTTTCTGAAGCGTACAGAAACCAACATAACATTATTATATACATATATAGATTATAATTAACTAAAGACTTTCATGGAAATAAATTACAATAGCTCCAATATGTATTCAACTGATTTCTAATATGCAAAGTGTAAAGACACGTTAGAAGAATTGGAATGGAAACGTCAATGATTATCGTTAAAAATTCAATGAAAATCAATCGTTTAAAGTCTTGCACCCCGGCAGCCGGCTTTCACGTACAAGTAGTAGAAATAATATTTGACTTAAAACCTTAGCGTTTCAAAAAACGCGCTTAGTGCTCAAATGGGACTGGGCCGGACACGTTTGCCGCATGTCGGATGCAATGTGGGCAAAGACCACCACAGCATGGGTCCCCGAAAACGCCAAACGGCATCGCGGTAGACCCAAGCGTAGATGGCGGGACGAACTCGACGCCTACATGAGGGATTGGTCCTTATTGGCTCAGGATAGAGTTGAGTGGAAAAACGAAAGGGAGGCCTTTGCCCTGCAGTGGAACAATATAGGCTGATTATTTTTTTTTTTTTCTTAGCGTTTCAACCCTGTGCCGGATGTTTTGTCCCATTCGTTTAATTCCGATCTGATTCTAAACGCAGGTGATGTAGATGAGTCATGGCCTGCTGATTTAGGCGATAAACCAATGTTGAAAGTTAGTGAAAGTGCAAGCAAGTCAGTTTCATCTCTTGGAAGAATCACTGAAAATGATGAGAAACAAATGTCGTCACCCGAAGATGAAGATAGTATGACCGACAAGGGAATGGGTGATACAATATTACAAGTAGATGAAATTATGAAAATATTGGACAACATGCTTCCTACCGAAAAACATGATACAACAAGCCAATCAAGTGAGCCACTGATCAATGTACACATAGAAAATATTATAACGGAACCCGGTGAAACCCAAAACGATTCAAAGATCCTAGATGAAAAAGCAATTGGTAAAGCTAAATCCGATCCAAAAAAAAGGAACGATAAATCTTTTAAGCAAGACAGCGGGGAGAGTGAGCCCATACGAACAGAAAGTACAACTAGTAGAACAGAGGATGATATAATATCTATAAGTCACAAAACTGTATCACAAGTGGATTATGGTTGGAGTGAGTATTGAACTTTGCCCCTCTTTTGTACCAAAAACGACTTTATGATTGGAGGCACATGCCGTAGCTAACAGGTAGGTAACGAGTAGATAAATATGAGTTGCAATTACAACAGGTTGTGACATAAATAGAGGCCCTATATTTAGAAGGCATTTTTGAGGAGTTTCATGAGTTATGTTATAAACTGTCATTTTACATGGCACTTGGTGTAAAAACTGCGGGTGCTGACGAATGTCACCCTTTTGCACTTTCGAATAAAGTACTGCTGACACAGTTTTCATATTTCTAAGCCCGCACAGCTGCTTTTCACGTATAGTATACATTCTGTTCTAAAACTAAACTAATGTAATTTGTAATTCAACAGAAGTTCATCCCAAGACAGCACCTTCGTGGGTCATTTCTTGGGGCCAAGGTCGCGGTGAACCCAGTGAGGATTCGATACCAATTGAAAGTATGTACTTCGTAATAAATATACACAGGGTGAACCTTAGATAACTAAACTATTTTCGTTGTAACATGGTTACTAAACATTCGTCAAAATCGACTAAGTACGCCAAATAAAATGCATTTTTTTGGAAAAAGTATTTATTAATCACACGAACTTCTGACATTGGTACATTCTTTGGATCATTATTAAACAAAAAATTATCAAAACAGTAATTAAGAACTATTCCACACAGCCACAGCATTTAGAATCGCGGGTAGGTTTTCTATGGAAGCGTGTTTTTTAGTTTTTTTTAAACTATTATTTAGTGTTTCGAATTTTGTTACGTATGTCAGCAGTGGCGAAGGGTGATTTTATTAGAGAGGCACCTGCCTCTCTAATAAAATCGGTTTTGGTCGGGGTCGTCGAACGAACGAATGTTTAGTTATCAAGGGTTAAATTAAAGTAGTTACCAAAACTCCGCAGTCGAGGGTGTCGATATCTTAACAAGATAAGTTACATAAAAAATTTCTTTGAAAAATCTGCAATTCAATTCTCAGTATGTAATTCATTTTGTGTCCTACATGAATGCAGCGCATTAAGCGCAGCAATGGATTGAGTTTGTTTTCAGTAAGGCCTGCTAAGGTGTCAGAAATGGAACTGCGCAAGTGGTGCAAGGAATTGGAAAAAGCTTTTGCAAACTTAGAAATGTGGAGCAATTGGATATGTGCTACTTGCAAAGAGAGTCTCATTGTATTGCAACAAAAAGGTAATATTTTTAACACGCTTTTGTTAGCTATACCTGTATGTTTGTATGTAACTATGTTTGTAACCGACTCATTTGTACTTGATTTTGACTCACTTCAAACGGTTAGATTTCATTTAAACTTTGTAGTCATATCGAGAACCGATATCAATACAATAATTTCATAAATTTGTACCTTTATCCTTGCCTTGTTTTATTTTATTATGTATACTAGCTTTTGCCAGCGGCTTCGCCCGCGTGGAGGTCGGAAAATGTCCCGCGGGTATCGTCACTGCTCAGCTCCTATGTGTCTAAGCGTTATGTTATATAGCCTATAACCTGCCCAGGAGTATAGACTACAATCGTACCAAGTTTGGTTAAAATCCCTTCAGTAGTTTTTGACCCATGCGTGCACATACAGACAGACAGACAGACAGACAGACAAAAAATTTACTGATTGCATTTTTGGCATCAGTATCGATCACCAATCATCCTCCAATATTAATTTTGAATGTATATTCAATGTACAGAATTGACCTCTCTACAGTTTTATTATAAGTATAGATACTATCCTGGTAACCCTGCCAGGATAGCAAACAAAATAAATAATAGTTAGACGTATTAGCTGTACGCTCGTTCCGCTCTGAAGACGCTCGTAAACCGCTAGTGTGATAAGGCCCTTATGTTTACAATTTCAGAACTGAATTGTCCGACTTTGGCTCAAAAAGGTGCAATAAATTGGATTAGACTCAAGAAAAATGTGCATAAAGATGCGCTTCTTTGGACCAAATTATACCAACGAACGGATACAAAATTTAAAAGTTTGAAAAAGAAATTTAATAACATTGAGGTGAGCAGCACAATACGATGTAGGTAGGTAATTAAAGAAGAAGAATAATCTGTTTATTTTTATTTTTTTTTAGTTTTCGTCAAGTAAAGTGCCGTCGGTCTTAAATAGAACCATTTTGAAAAAGATGCGAGAGTTTGAGGAGATCAGTGTGAAGTTACATAAAATGGTACGCCAGATATTGTTCTGCATAACACTGCACCTAATATTCAAATACCTGAATATTATTTTCACTGGAACAAATCTCTTTTTTTTTCAGATTGTGGCAGCTGAATACTTCGCAACGTGCACTTGTGACAAAACTAAAACTAGATATCATTCGAATAAGGAATACCTAGGTTACAGGACCAAATAGAAAGATATAAATAATACATTTGTTAATTAAAAGTGATACTATGCGAAATAAAATATATAAGCATAACGGATATTAATAAAACTAACATAATAAGTGTCCAATAGACAGGTATATTAAATCTTATACATAAATATTCTTATTACATACGGCTGCATTAGGCGTTCACTTAAAGTGGACATTGATTTGATTAAAATCGTATTTCCGAATATGAGAATCTCGACAGCCAGCGAATACCCACTTGCCATTAAACGCGAGGTCTCTGATGCCATCGCAGTCTGAGCCAGTTAACTGCACGCGAAGCTTAGAGAATCCTTCATCCAGCGACAACACCGTACAAGTGCCATCTTGCCGACCGACCACGAACGTGCGATTTGTCAGTGCTGCCATGCTGAGTACAGGGTTGGCAGATTCGTGCCATTCTTTTAGTACCGAGCCATTGTGTAGGTCTAATTTTGTGATCTGTAATAATAATGTCGTTTTGGAATATTCTATCACAAAATAGGAAACAAAGGACTATTTATTTACATTATGGCAATTGAGCTAAAAATCTAAATTTGTCTGACTGCGTACGCTTTTTTTTTTGAAGTTTATATGCAGTACTTCTTTTGGGAGGGTAAAACGCTTCGTTACGTAACGCGTTACGGCGCCAGTCTGTCTGGCTTCCCTTTCTCTCACGCATACGGCAGCGGTAGGCAGGCTCCTCCTTTCTCACTCTAACCCAAAGCGCTATGCGTATTTCAGACAGACGCTTCCTCCTCTCTCTACTTAGTGTTGAGTGTGCGATAGACATATAGGTAATGTTGACAGTGAGCATATAATCTAAAACTCACCGTTTCAGTTTTAAATAGTTCAATGATTAGTTTAAGTTATCACTTTTGTCGGGCCTCCCGAGACGCACACGTTTTTTTTTATTAATATGCTTACATGCTTATTTTGCAACAACATTTCACAGGAAGAACTTAGAACATAAAATATGTGAACTAATTGTTAAAAATAAACCAAATATAAATTACCTTTCCATTGCTACAGCCCACAATGACTGCCTGGTCCAAAACAATAACGGCATTACAAGCAGAGTCCAGCTGCTTGGCGTATAGCTGTGCCCTCTTGGCCACATGGGCACAGACTACCAGTCCACTCTCACACCCAACGATTAACAACTTGTTATGAGTGCCAATCTGGAATTATATGTCACAATTTACTGTAATAAAGTCCATTTTAGATCAACAGTTGCATTTTTATCAATCTTTCAGCTTAAAACAAAATTAATAAATCTAAAACAAGAAGCCAATGATATCGCAGTTTTTTACTGCTTGGCTAAATTTTATTTCGAAAGTTTTTGTAAATTGCGCTAAAAGTCATTCAAGCGCCATCTTAAATTGAACTACAGGTACCCTTACTTTATGAGCCACTGCAAATTGAAGAATTGAATTAAAAGTTAAGGGTTACCTACTGTAAACGCCATCATGGTTACCCGTAAATCCGATTACAAACTAAGAGCTACGCTGACTTTGTTTAGGTTAGATCGCATAGCTGAAGTAATTTTTCAAACTTGTGTTCATAGTTGCAATCTAAACACAAGTATGAAAAATTACCCTAGCTATGGCAGCTTAACTGAAATAGCTCTTGACTTACAACGGCATAAGTGTAACGCCCCCAACTAAGGGTTACTTTAAGCTCCATCACAAATTGCACTTATTCTTCTATCTTCGCTAGCCACAAACCACAAAACAATAACTCATGCTGTGGCACAAATATTACCGAAAAACAATTTGGTAGGTAGAGGCCAGTTATTATAATACATAGTTTAAGAAGGGGCAAATAAAATTATATTCACCTCTCTCTCATTTTCTACTTCGACTTCCTCACTAGTTGTTGCGATGGCACAGCAGTTGATCTGCCCATGCCCTTCAACAACATTGTCCAGGCATTTGGATTCACCAACATCCCATAATTTTGCTGAACCATCCCTTTAAATCGAGAACAAGCCAAATGAATTCATTGAATATATGAATGTATATAGTTACGTAGGCAATAAAGATGATTTTGCTAAATGGTGGATCAGGACTGAGACACCATCTAAGCCGTCATATAACCATAGCTCATCTTATCAGCCATCATAATTAGAACCATACCACCTCAATACCGAATTTAAAATGGGCTAATCATGCCAGAAAGGCATATTTAGTGTTTTTGTTTGACTGCTATTTTCAATTCCTTTCTTTAATTGCCCGCATTATAGATGTGTTTAGGCAAGCATATTCCGCCTACCCCAATTAAATGAAGAGTGGCATAGGAGGAAGATTATCATAATGATAATTTAGGGGTAACATTTCATGAATAATGTAGAAAATTACAAAAACAATTGTCAAAAGATGCCTTACTTGCTAACAGAAGCAACATTTCTTCCTTTTTCAATTATACAGATATCTGTTATGGCCATAGTGTGTCCCTTTAGAATGACTGGATTTATTCCAGACTCAGCAGACCATATTCTACAGGAACCATCAGCTCCGGCAGACAGGATCACAATGCCAGATGGGAAAAATCTGCACCTGTATACTGGGCCACCGTGACCTTTCAGTTCCAGGCTTATTTCACCTGAAAACCATTTAAACATATATTTGTTTAAATAAAATAATTAACAGCATGCCAGATGTATGAACGTTAACAAAGTAAAAGGTGTGGACATTAGCGGTAGCTGTACTTTCTGCGTACTCCCATGAGAAGAAAGCGAAACTTTATGTACGGCTTTTTTTTTGGGTGGGAAATCATCAAATGACTTCTCCCGCTCTGGGTGGAGCGGGAGGGCATGTCAGACTTTTACTGACTAAAACCCACCCGTGTTCCTTCAGTTGCCTATGTGCCAGGGTCACGGTATCTCTTTCAAACAATCTCGTGACCGTCGCAGGAAATGTACTGCTTGCTCGGTCCTATTACATGGTAAACTGAACCAAAGCTGTTAAAAAGTTTCAGGGTAAACATAATGAGTATTTAGGGCCAGTTTCAATACAAGATTAAAACTGAAAACTGAGAAATCTGAGAATCCATTTAAATACAATAGTAAAGGAAGGATTGTTCTATTAATAAAAAACATTATAATTTCTACAGAAGTATAGAATTCATAAAATACATATTGTGTTTATGCTGCAAGTAGTATGTTAAAAATCTTTTCAGTTTATGGTTTAAGATTGATTTGAATGCTGTACAGCATTCAAATCCTGTGATTAAAATTTTCTTACGTTTTTTACAAGTCAGTATCAGGACGATGTTGAACAAAATATAATTCACAACTGCAACACATATGTATTTTTAGAATAATTATCACTAAAATCATCAATACAACTCTAAGTTCATCTAATGTCATTGACAACCTGACACTGACCTGCTATATGCAAGAAAACAAGAAAATTTGAATCCCGGGCTACCCTTGCGCATCCTACCGAGACATACATTTTAAAGCAAACTGGTGTCTCTGATCAACCTAATTTAGTCCACTAGTTCTAAGGAGAAGAATCTGCAACTTACTTGTTCTGCTATCCCAAACCAACAGTTTGTCTTCTTCACAAGACGACACAGCCATTGCATTGTCTGCAACTGCTACAGACAAAACTGCTTTACTGTGTATTTTGTGAACTTTTGTGGGTGCAACAAAAGCAACTTTCAGATCAGAGGGCACATGCTTCACTACCAAGCTCAGTGGCCCATGAGAAATGTACTGATAATTATCTGAGAAATTAATTTTCACTTTTCCATCACTTAAAGTTGTTGTCAGCTGGTCATGGACGCTGATTTGATTCAGTTTTTTCGAAGATATCCAAGCACTGCCCTTGGGCAATCTGTAATTATTTTCATTATATGAAGCTCTATGAACATAATATGAGTTAGTAAGTAAATATGAGTTGGTAAGTAAAGTCACCATCATTCACCTGCCCTTATCCCAAAGTATTAGAGGTCAGTGCAACATGTTTTTATCTTGGTAAGTAAGTAAGTGTACCGTGTGGTGCCGGACGTAAAGAATAACACCACCCCATTTCTTCCCGTAGGTGTCGTAAAAGGCGACTAAGGGACTTACTAGAGAATGAGCAGCAGCGTTCTCTATGCATTTAACCCCCATACTGCGATCGCCAACCCGCCTGCCAAGCGTGGCGATTATGGCAAAGCCCCCCAAATTGGGGGAGGCCTAGGTCCAGCAGTGGATGTCTTACGGCTGAAATGATAAATGATGAAGTAATTAAGTATGGAATTAAGTAGTTGTTTAGTTGTTGAATAAAGTAAATCCACATTCGGCTTGTTCTGTAATTCTGCTGGAAACTATTTATTAGATGGGTGAATATACGGTATTTGATTTTTTTGTGTCCCTGAAGGAAATGTAATCTGTTCCATTCAATATTGATAATTTTGGTTATTGACACTGTTTTTAAATTTGTAATGATAAGGGCCAGAAGATTTTTACATTTTTTTGGATTTTATAAGCACCAGAGGAAAATGTGTTACCAGGGGAGTGACACTATTGGCAGAGTAGTGATAAATTAAAGCAGGGAAGTGACAAGCCTTTGATTAGTAGCCAAGAAAGGGGACACGTATTAAATAAAACATATATAAATTATAGTATTTGGATATTTTTAATATACATTCAGTCTTCACAGTTTCTAAATCAACCTTATTTTGAATATCAATTGTTTGTCGATCAATTGTGTCTTAAATTTCAATTACACGTATCAAATAACAGAATTAATATTTTCTGCTTATCAGTCTCATCTCAGATGAAAATCACAGTACATACTGTTTGATAGATTTTAATTATAAAAGTTCAAAAACTTAAAAGCCATGTTTAAGGCGCTTTAATCTAAACAAAATTTCTAAATGAAACAAAAACATAAACTTCGTTCACAAAACAAAACAATAGTACTATCTAATGATACACCTATCAGTATTCGAGGCTTTTTAAACAAACAAACTTAAAAATTATCAGTGCACAGTACAAATGGAAACTTTCATTTTTTTGCATCGAACAGAAACAATAATTTCCACAAAACTTAATATTTTTTTACTTAAATACTAAACAATCAACAATTTCCTTTTCAAAAAATCTGCTTTTCTTTTTCTTTTAATTCAGCATTTTTTACCGGATCGTTTTTAATTCTTTGCTAGCTTAATCTTTCAGCTTGACGCTTTTTTTCTAACCTCTCTTCCCTTTTTTGTTTCTTTTTAACATTCGCCATGGTGTCTGATTATACTCGAGTATCTAGAACAAATGAAATATAGCCTAAAACAAATGATAAATGATAAATGTGCCAGAGAAGTGACGCCAGAGAAGTGACAAAATCGCACATAACCTACAAAAACAACATCACTCGCTTTTCTGACCACCGTTTAACGTAACAAATGACATCTACACACAATAAACATTGCATTGTGCAAATTTACAATTTCGTAACTATAAAATACAAAAACACAGACTTACCAAAGGAAATACTCCAACGACTGGCACAAACACGCTTTCCTACAGTGAATCGCAAACTGACGCAATTTTATTGGAGTTTTGCTAAACGTCGTCGTTAGCTTTCTTCTAACTTCACACTGTTGTACACGCGTAGTTCAAGGACAAAAACATACCTTTGCGGTTTTAAGTCAAATTTTACTTCAGTGAGTTTCGCCAGATGAAGTGACATTATTGTAACATGACATGAAAATAAGTTATTTTTCTTTTTATTAATAAATATTTTTCAGTGTATTTTGATAAAATATGTTTCGATGTTTATAAAAGCATATGATCATATTTAAAAAAAACATAATGGCATACGTATTTAAATTATCTGGCCATAAAATCATTATAATCTAGCAATGGGGAGGCCAGAGGAGTATACATTTATAACTATTTTTAACTATTAATGCCTTAAATTTAATAATTATCGTGAATAGACTATGTGGACCAAATAAAAGACCATATTCTTTAATGTGTAAGCATACAGAAACAGTAATATAATAAGTTAAACATAAAATTAGTCTATGGACCATTGGAATTCAAATAGCGTATATTCACCCAGATAGGTAAGTAAGTCTTGTGCCACGCAACATGACTAAAATATAAAATGTTTTATTTTAACAATAAACATTTTTACAGTAATGTATGCTCCCTCTACATCTACAACTCCTGCCCAGCGCTCTGGTATACTACGCACAATTGCGCTCCAAAATTCTTTGGGTTATGAATTAAAAAAGTTGAACAGTGCATTTTTGAGATCTGCGAATTTTTTATCATGTAAAAATTTTATTAAAGCTTGAAACAGATGGTAGTCGGTAGGTGCTAGGACTGGTGAATACGGTGGGTGCGGTAGAATTTCCCACCCCAGCTGCAAAATAGATTGTTATGTCATCTTAGCTAAGTGGGGTTGATGGAGAAGCCGAACTTGAAGATGTTTACGCCTTTTTTGTTTTATAACTTCCACTAGCTTTTGCTATTGTGCAAAGTAAGTCTTTACATTTATTATGAATTGATAATTGATTTGATGTTGAATTTGAATTTTTTGCTATGGTGTTGGATGGGAGCAGTTTGTTATATAGCCTGCAGGACCTAGGTTCGTCTTCAAAAGATGTTTCGCCAGAATGGAAACGCTGGTACCAACAAGATATCATTGAATGATGAACTACATTGGCCTTGAACACACTGCACATATTAGCGGCTGCGGTTCTTGCAGAACACCCTTGTAAGAACTCGTAATATGCAATCAATCAAAGTGCACTTTGATCCATCCTCTCGTGTAGTGTCTGTGCGGAACAACTGACTCAAATTTAAATCATTTATTGCAGAACATAGAAATAAATACATTTTGAGAACTGTCGAGTAAATGCGCAGTTAATTATGTCCTACCAATTAAAGCATGCAAAATATTATTTATAATTATTAATAGACACAAGACAATTTAATACATTTAAAAACAATTTATAAGATTGGTTACTTATCTCAAAACTCGACTCACTTATATACCCTGCAGCATGAAAGATTCTAGACTAGCCTTGCATATACTACTGTCGAATGTTCTATAAACTTCGTTAGAATAATACATATTTTAATCGAAAGAGTCGCAAGACATTCTTACCCACCCAATACATTGTCAACAATTATTCTTGATTAATTAAAACAATCCAACAATAGGTTACAGTCCTAACTAATTTCATATTAGAATAAGGCCTACCTCTAATTGCGGTTAATTTACCTTATAACATCATTCCAGTCACATTGAATCGTGATAACCGGCAAAAGATTCGACATTTTACCGTTTAATTTCTTGTGATATATTACCACGGCTACGACTTTTTGCTCTGGATTTCACCACAATATAACTTGTTCTGCACCACAAGCTACCTGACTATTACACTCATCAAAATTATGTATTTTGCATTCACAAAATAATGAGTTGCTAAAATTACAAATGAAAACAATACAGCTGATCGTGACCGATGTCAATATGTGACAACTTGACAAGTGGTTTTGTGTTGCCAGTAGGTGGTATCTCGAGTTACCCACAGATTATTAATATTGGTTATAGAGCTACAATTAATTGGTCTTACTGGCTGGACATAATATTATTCCACAGTTGCTTCTTCACTAGCCATTGAAATTCAGGTATCAAATCAGCAGGCAAATGCCTAATATTTCCAACGCGAGATAACTTTATCCAGCGAATAACTTTGGTTTGTCAAGTTTTCTTATTAATCAAACGATACATTTTGTATCTGATATACTAAAACTCAGCCCTAAAGCTGCTAAGTGCCGAAGTAAAAAGAAATGCTTTATGATTAGAAGGCATAACAATTGTGCTTTGTATATTATATATGCCAAACGGTCATGTTTCTTCAGATAAAACCTATCTGCCGAGTTATGATTGAAAAATGGGCCCTTACCTACTTGAAACACATTGCTTCATAAAATTAAAGAGGGGATGAAAACAAAATTGAATGCGACATTACTTCGTCTTAATAAAAAGTCAACAACCAATGGAAAATTATCATCTCAAATTAATGTACTTTCAAGCCAAATTGAAAAAGATTTCCTTTTATATTTACTGAGGAGAAGAGCTCTTCCAAACTGGGTCTTAAGACCACTTAACCATAACTGAGTTGATGATTATGCTATTGATTCATCATCTGCCATTGTATAGTCGGTCCATTAAATAATTGAATTGACGACCTTGAGAATCAAGAAACTGGTTGCAGCCAATAATTGAAGACACTTTTGTAATACCATTCCTGTGAAGTGTGGTTAAGGTCAGTCAGTGGTGTCCTTTAGCCAGTGTCTCAGTATCGAGAATCGATTAAAACAGCATCGATAGTTGTCAAAATTCAGACAGAAATTGCCAGTCTCTATTTGATGTGGAATGGGAAAGTGTGTGTTTTGGATAAAAGAAACAAATGAAAAAGTGGGCGATATCTTTAATTTTGTACAATATTTGGATGAAATATTGTATAATCTCGACTAAATAAGTATCAGTTAATTGTTTAGAAATATTATGCATTCTGTGCAATAGTAAAAATGCATTTTTCTATTCCTGATTCGCAACAATTTCATGATGACAATGGGATCTCTTACACGGTAATTTTATCTTAATTAATATTAATAAACTGTTTGTTTGTTTCTTTTACAAAATGAAATATAAAATTTATTGTGTCTGTTTTTTGTCTAAAAAATGTCGGGACTTCAAAGTTGTAATAATTTCTAGTTGTAACAAATTAGTACCTTTTGCAAAAAAAAAGTTTTGTTTATTCTCCCAACTTTTCAAGATTTTTTTTCTATGTGTCTGTTATTTTATAATACGACTCATATCATGGACTGCTTCAAGAATCAAATACACAGATTAAATATCTCTGAACTTTTTTCAAACATTTACAGCAGCTACTTAGCTGCTAGTTTGTCTAACCAATGAATTATAATTATTATTTTATTTGGAGCTTTATGCTGGATATTGTGTTGTATAGTATTTATTTCAATCTTTTGCTGTTTCTAGGGCTACAACATCTACATTGACGATGTCTTCCATTGCACGGCTCGATACAAACAACTGCTCAGTCTCCATGAGCAGCTACAGGCACAAAACCCACATATTAAATTACCACAGTTCCCACCGAAAAAATTGTTCCTCACTAGCTCTCAACTGGAAGAAAGGAGATGCTTATTGGAAAAATACATGCAACTAGGTAGGTGAATATTTTTATTGATGTAAAATAAGATTAACCTATAAAGCCTTCACTAATGAGAAACAATCACCTAATATTGTGCAACCTTTGATGGCAGAGTACTCATTACATTCTAGGCATAAAAACACCATTTCTTAAAAAAACCTTTGAAAAAAATGTTTTCAATAACATTACGACAGTAAAATGACATATAGATAAGTGCTAAAAATATTGCACATTAAATCATGTATCCTCTTTTTCAGTTGGCCAGAATCCCTTGTTTACGACGTCTGACCTTTTGATAACATTCCTGTTTTCGGCTCAACAAGAAACGCATTCTGTCAAAATGCATGAGGTAGAAATTGAAATATCACTCATGAACGGTTATAGAATACCGTTGTCAGTGTCTTCTACTGATTCATCAAACACAATATTAGATATTGCATGCACCTACATTAACCTGCCTAAGGAGTTGGTGAAGTATTTTTCCTTATATCTGTTTAATTGGAGCTGTGCAAAGGATGGACAACCAGCACTGAAGAAGTTGGAAGAATATGAATCTCCATATATATCTCAAAAGTATGTTAGACCAGAGGATAAAATTGTATTGAGGAAGAGGTAATTATAGTGTTATCAGAAACCTGTTATTAAAATACACATTAGCAGTTCTTCATAATACCTACATTGTTTGTTACAGCTATTGGGACCCATGTTATGATGTTAATTTAATGGAAGACAGGGTGTCTTTGGACCTATTGTATCTACAAACAATAGAAGACCTGGATTTGGGGTGGTTAACAGCTGAGCCAGAAATTAAAGAAATGCTTTCTGCACATGAATCTAAGAAACAAAAGAAAGAGGTAGGTGAGCTGACATAGTCTTTACTTTTATATTTTTATCTGTTATCAGTTTCCTGTAATTAGATGCATTATGGTAATCTCACAAAGGGACCACCCATAAGACCCAATCCATAGCACATTTAGTTATTTATGTTGTACTCACTTATCGTCTATGTCATTAGGAACCAGTCAATAAATTGTGTGTTTTGAAAGACATAAAAGCAAAGATATGGTGATAAATAAAACAGAAATTGTCTTTATTTTTGTCTTGTGAAGAACATCTTTTCACACCTAAGTTTATCAGTAGACAATAACTACTCAAAAGATTGTGGTTTGTGTTCATATTGTGATAACTGTCACAAGTATACTACAATGTGAGGATACTATAAACATCTTTATCTGTAAAGAATGTTGGGTCAATTGGGAGCATTCCGTTTTACAAACATGTATCAGCAGATAGGTTTATCGAATAACTTCCATTTCGCCCGTGACTTGGTCCGCGCGGATTTTGTGCTTACTCTACGAAGTTTAACACCCCGACCACGGCTTTAAAGAGTAGTTTTCGAAATTAATCAATACAATATTGATCGACATCTACCAACCAGCACTGGGCCCGCGTGGTAGATTACGGCCCGCTCCCTCTCGAAGAGAGTAGGCCTGTGTCACAGCAGTAGGAAAATAGAGCCTGATTATGTTATATAACTAATTCCCCTTTTTTGCATTAGATTAGATATTCGTACAGAGTCCTTTTCTTAGTAGGCCCCTTCTATTCGTTCTAAACTACAACTTCTGCCCAAAATTCAAGTGTTTTTCGCGCTTAGGTCTGTGCGAGATTCGAAAGTACGAACATATCCTTTCTTTTGAATTACACATATGAAATGTATAGATGAATATAATGTTAGTTTTTCGGATTAAAATATACTTAACATATCACATCGTAAATAATTTCCATGAAATTAATACATACTCACAGTAAAAGTAGCTCCGTCTATCTGTGTGTCACCTTTTCCCACCTTAACGGCTGAATTGATTTGTATGAAAGGCACACAGTGACCTGAGTTAGGACATAAGTTACTTTTTATCCTGCAAGCACGGTCTGCCAGGGTCTCGAGATTTGTTCGAAAGAGTTGCCATAGCCCTGGCATATAGGCAAGTGAAGAAACACGGGTGGGTTTTAGTCAGTATAAAAACTTTTTAACAAAAAATTTAACCGCCGAAAAAACTGAAAAGCAAAAAATAATAAACCTTAAAATTATGAGTCGGCGCTTTGAGTGATCTTTGTTCATTGATTTTTCAGCGCCGACTCAAAATTTTAAGGTTTATTATTTTTCATTGCCTTTCAGTTTTTCGGCGGTTTAATTTTTTGTTAAAAAGTTTTTATTTTATATTTTTTTGTGGCTTGAATGTACTAATAATACTTGGCAAGGTATACCCCATCCAATGAAAAAAGAATGATCAAAATCGGACTACTCTGTATAAAGTTATGCGTGGTTATACATAAAAAAAAAATATATCCGCGTCGAATTGATAACCTCCTCCTTTTTTTTTCGTCGGTTAAAAAGTCTGACACGCCCCCTCCCGCTCCGCCCAAAGTGGGACACGTCATTTGATGATTTCTCACCCACAAAAAAACACGGTCAATCAATAACAAATCACTGCTCGACATAGACCTCTCCCATGTTGCGCCACAACACCCAGTCCTACGCCTTCATCATCATAGGTCATCGGGCCATTTAGCTTGGAGGTGTCCCACGCTACGCTTGCCGATACGTCGGAAACGCCGGTTTTTTTTCGGATAATTTCATTTTTGATTTTATCCAAAAGAAAATCCGAACATAGCCCGCTCCATAGCGCGCTGAGCGACCTTGAATTTGTGGACCAGCCCAACTGTCAGTTTCCACATTTCGGCACCGTATGTCATTATGGGCAGGACGCGGACGCTTTGGTTGAAGACCTTAGTATACAGCTATTGCGGGGTAAGGCGACGAGAAAACTTGACGAACTCTAACGCATTGGTAACCAGTTTTGGGGATATCACACCCCCTGTCCATCCCTCTAAGCACTTGGACGGGGCTGATTTTTTGATCCTGGATCTAGACAGTCATCGTGTCAGCGTTATACAAGCATCTCAACGCTTCCATATAGCGCCAGTCAATTCGACATCGTTGCAGAGAGGCCAGAACTGCCCATATTTCGACGGATTCGAAGGATTTCTTGTAGTCCACAAATGCCATATACAGCGACTGGTTGTACTCTTCAGTCTTCTGTACAATTTGCCGAACAGTATAGATATGATCCTCAGTACTAAAGCCTTTTTAAAACCGGCTTGTTCTGGTGTCTGAAAGTCTCCTGGCGAGACGGTTCGTGAAGACTCTCGCGTCTATAGTCCCTCAGCAAGGATATGTCACCTTTTTTGAATAACAGAACCACCGCACCAGTTCCATCTCTCGGGCGATGTTGAAGAAACGAGGTCTCTTAAGACTGGAGCCCCACCCGTTATAAGGGGCTCTATCATTATTCCGTCATCCTCCGGTGCCTTGTTGTTCTTTAGTTGCTCGACATCCGTCCTAATCTCGCACTGGGGATGTGCTCTGTGTAGTTGCGTGTTAATTCAGCTCGATGGTCATCTGGACTATGTTCCGCTGGTTTCTTGTTGAGTATAGGTGCCCGTAAAAATCCTCGACGGCTTCGAGTATATAGCTAATACGGTCCCGTCGAATAATTTCCGACCTCCACGCGGGCGAAGCCGTAGACAAAAGCTATGTATAGAAATAAATGTAAATCGAATTTTATATCAATGAAAACGAAGAAAAGAAATAATACATAATAATTTTCCAGTTCATCATTTTCTATAACATATAAGTTGCACCAACACCGGCGGGTCCACTCCCTCTCACACAGAGGAGGCCTGCGTGCTAGCAGTGGGAATGTTATAGGCTTATTGTGCTAGAAGTTGGGTTGACATAAATTGGGACTTGTGCTCACAGTCATAGCATTTTGTGCTATTAAGAGGGAAGCACTGAAAATTTCGGGAATCAAGGAAGTGACACAACATTACTATTTGAAAATGTATTCATTGCTTTTCGAAGTATTCCTCCGCGAAATTTGACACATTTTTCCATACGATGGAACCAATCATTGAAGCAACCATTCCATTCGGAAGTTGGGGTCTCCAAAAAGGCCGTTTTGTAGGCGTCCACAGCTTCTTCAGGTGATGAAAATGTCTGATCACGCAATTTATTCTTTATTTTAGGTAAAGTATAGAAATCATTAGGGCTTAGATCTGGGCTGTACGGCGGATGGTCTAATAATTCTATGTTTTCTTGCTCTAAAAACTCTTTTGTTCTGTGCGCGGTGTGAGAACTCGCATTGTCGTGATGGAGAATGATGCGGCGGTTGCGGTTCTCTTTACGGAGTTCAGAAACGACCTGTGGCAAACAGATGCTAGCATACCATTCTGCATTAACCGTTCTTTGTCCCTCAAGAGGAATAGTCGCAACATGGCCGGTTTTGGAGACAAAACGTGGCCACCATTTTTTTTGCAACACTCCGTGAACGAACAATTTTTGTTGGCTTTAACTCATTTTCGAACACCCAAACTCGTGACTGGTTTTTTGTTTCGGGTTCGTACGCGTATATCCAGGATTCGTCACCTGATACGATGTTGTATACAGCATTTGAGGACCCTGCGTGGAATCTTTCGACAGTTCTGACGCACCAAGTAACGCGAGCCGCTTTTTGCTCTTCACAGAGCGAATGCGGTATCCATCGGGAAAACAACTTTTTTACACCTAATTGTTCATGCAAGTGTATTTGACTCATGCCAATGTCTAAAGTTGCCTGAATTTCGCGGTATGTCACATGTCGATCTTCCTCAATCAGCTTACGCACAGCATCAACGTTTTCTTGGGTGACTGCAGTTTTTGGACGACCTTGACGGGGATCATCGCTGAGCTTGACACGTCCACGTTGAAATTCAGCAAACCAGCGATAAATTGTGGTTTTGGATGGGGCTTCATCACCAAATGCAGAAATCATCCGGTCAACACACTGTTTTTGTGTTAAACCACTTCGAAAGTCATAATAAATCATCGCTCTTGAATTTTATCGAGTCAATTCCATTTTCTCAACGACTAAACAAGTTTGACAAAACCTTGTGACAAGACCGAGAATCTTTTTTAAAATAAATGAATGGTATTCGATTCTTTAAACCAAGGTGTTTTCAATTAAAAAGATTTTAATATGACAGGAACAGTGGAAATATTCCATTCCCGATACTTTTAGTGCAGCCTATGTATTATCTATCTATCTTCTGTACTTATAATAAAACTGTGTAGAGAGGTCAATTCTGTACATCCACACTAATATTATAAATGCAAAAGTAACTCTGTTTGTCTGTCTGTCACGCTTTCCTGCTAAAACTACTGAACCGATTTAAATGAAATTTGGTACCCAGATAGTTTAGACTGCCTCGTTGGTCTAGTGGAAGCAAGCGCTACTGCTGAGCTTGAGGTCCTGGGTTCGATTCCCAGGTCGGGCAAAGTTGTATTGGGTTTTTCCATCTGGAATTTCTCAGTAGCAGCCCGGAGTCTAGAATTTGTGCCCGGTTGATGGCAATAGGCTCGCCCCCTATTACATGGGACTTAAACATAACAGGCGAAATGTGGGTGTACTGTAGGTACACCTCTGCCCAACTCTTCGGGGAAACAAGGCGTGATGTTATGTTTATAGTTTAGAGTCTGAGAAAGGACATAAGCTACTTTTTATCGCGGTAGTACATACGTTCCCGCGGGATATTTTCCGACCTCCACGCGGGCGAAGCCGCTGGCAAAAGCTAGTTGAATATATATTCAAAATTAATATTGGAGGATGAATGGTGATCGATGCTGATGCCAAAAATGCAATCAGTAAATTTTTTGTCTGTCTGTCTGTATATGCACGCATGGCTCAAAACTACTGAAGGGATTTTAACCAAACTTGGTACGATTGTAGTCCATTCTCCTGCGCAGGTTATAGGCTATATAACATAACGCTAAGACACATAGGAGCTGAGCAGTGACGATAAATTTGAAGCAAGCTGGATGAAAATGCGCTTTCGAGCTCTTATCCTCGCATACGTTGATCATACACCAAAAGTATGTATTACAAAGGTGATGGTCTTGAAAAGATCTACAAAAAAGTCCTCAATTGTATATATCTATAGCCTACTATCCTACTTATAATATTATAAATGCGAAAGTTTGTGAGTATGGATGTATGGATGTTTGTTACTCTTTCACGCAGAAACTTCTGAACGGATTTGGATGAAAATTGCAACACAGTTAGTTTATAACCTGGATTAACACATAGGGGTTTTTATCCCGGTAGTACGTTCCCGCGGGATATTTTCCGACCTCCACGCGGGCGAAGCCGCTGGCGAAAGCTACTCTATACTTATAATATTATAAAGCTGAAGAGTTTGTTTTTTTGGTTGAACGCGGTAATCTCAGGACTACTAGTCCGAATTGAAAAAAAAATTTGTTGGATAGCCTATTTATTGAGGAAGGCTATAGGCTGTATAACATCACGCTAAAATAAAAAGGAGCGGAGCAGCAACGAAAAATGAACGAAAACTGGCAGACAATTCGATGCGACGGGAAGGGTCAGGGGAGTGGGCACGCCACAATTGCGGCGGTAAGTCCCCTCTTTGAGGAGTGGATAGAGAGGCGTCACGGCGTCCTCACCTTCCGCCTGACGCAGGTTCTCACCGGGCATGGGTGCTTCGGTGGGTTCCTGTTCAGGATAACGCGGGAGGATACGTCCAGGTGTTTCCATTGCGAGGATCGTCTGGAGGACACGGTGGAGCATACGGTGGAGGTGTGCCCTGCCTGGGCGGAGCACCGCCGTGTCCTCGTGGAGGCGATCGGCGGCGGCGACCTCTCGCGTCCGGCCCTGGTGCGAGCCATGGTACGGAGCGAGAGGGAATGGGAAGCCGTCACCTCCTTCTGCGAAGCAGTAATGCTCGCGAAGAAGGAGGCGGGGCGCGTGAGGGAGTGGCAGTCTCTGCGCCCTCACGTCCCTAGCCGCTGCAGGAGGAGACGCCCCGGGCGTCGGGAGTCGATTGCGGACTCCCGGCCACCGTAGGCGCGAACTTGCGGGTGGCGAGCAATGGGTAGCTCGCCGCCCGGTAAGGACCAGGCTCGGGTCGACGGCGCTTAGTGTTCCACGCGCGCCTCAAAGAGATGTCAGCAGCAGTGTAGGGGTCTACTAGGACCGATGCCTGCCGGGGTCGCGTGATTGTTCGAAAGAGATACCGTGACCCTGGCACATGGGCAACTGATGGAACACGGGTGGGTTTTAGTCAGTAAAAGTCTGACACGCCCTCCCGCTCCGCCCAGAGCGGGAGAAGTCATTTGATGATTTCCCATCCTAAAAAAAAAAAAAAAGGTCAGGGGAGCAAAAATTTGACGTGGACGAAGTCGCGGGCAGAAGCTAGTTTTACATACAATACTCTATCACATATTAACCTATACAAGCTGCAGATTAGTCGGAAATAATAATAGTGTGATTATGTCATCAATAGGTAACTGATATCATGCAAAGTTAATAAACATGAATCATAGCGCATCAATATTGTTGTATCACCAAGTTTTACGTATAATCAATTGAATGGACAGAATTAACCGTCATCTGTTCCAATAATTCAATCGTTGATTGTATTTCCTATTATATAAGGTGTATCTATTCATACACGAAATATTTTAAGAGGTACACCTGTAGGTGGTAAAGAAGCTATAGAAGCAAAAAGATTTTTTTTATCTAAGCGTTTTTGAATTTTCGTAATTATTATAATTTTAAAACTGCTTGAGACGTTTTGTATAAAACCTTTACTCCAAATTCTATGAATGGCCCGCCTGATGCTGCGAGGGCAGCGACCGGATGGCACGAGTATGGCCGCGGTGTCTCGGGCCGTAAAAAATAAGAAGGAGCCAGTACTTCTCATGTGCGTCAAATAATTTTATTAAATTTTGAAAAGAATACATTCAGAAATTTTTTTTTAAGTTGCTGTAGCTTCTTTACCACCTACAGGTGTACCTCTTAAAATATTTCGTGTATGAATAGATACACCTTATATAATATTCAGGCAAACGCATTTTGAAACCAGCTTTACCATAAAACTACAGTGTAAATTCTTTGTATTTGTTAACGTTCGTATAAACATCGTTATTATTTTCAAGGATAACTTCTCTGAATTACTTGAAAACGCTGCATATGTGATTGCTATTTCTCGCGTTTAAAAAAAATATCTACGGTCCCAAACAAAATATACTCGACCCAAATGTATGGGATGCCAATACGATGTCGATCCAATGGAGAGTATGATGGTCCCTTCGTTGGGTCCGGGTCCTAAGTAGGGAATGCAGTCTCGACTCAAGATTTGCAACTCGAGATGTGTTATGCTAAGTGGTGCGAGATTGGTCATTCGAGTGCTAAGTCTGGGATCAAGTTTGGCTAATTCAAGTTCTAGCTCGGAAATTTGACGAGAACTCGATAAAAAATGCTTAAGCTTCACGAAAATTTTACTTATATAGAATAGTGTTATAGTGTTCTATTTCGTTAGTAAAACAACAATAATATAATTTCTAAACAAAAAAAAATACTACGATTATTTAAGTAATAATCATCTGCACTCCATACATAACGCAACAAATCAGAACACACGCATCAGGTACACTATAAATGTATAAAGTACTATCAGCCGCCCGCGGTTTCGTGGCCGTGGTATGTCGTTTAAAAGTATATTTATCTTCTTCAGGGTTCAAAGTATACCCTAATACCAAATTTCATCAAAATCGGTACAGCCGTTCCGGAGATTAGTCGGAAAAAACAGACAGACAAACAATTTTTCTCTGTCATAAAGTACAGGATGTTCTTTATTATCTTGAAAAGTACTCGAGATCTCGCGAGATCCCGATTGCATTCCCCAGTCCCAAGTGCCTCGAACGTTTATTAAAACAGTCTATAAACATGCCTCCATGCTCCAAGCTCGCTATGTGCATCACAATTCTTCATACTGACATAACACAATAATCATTACAGTACATAGAACTAGCGAAAACGTTGCCGTATTACGGGAGGATACCGGCAGGGGAGGCGGTGACAGAGACAAGTAACGTGACGGACGGAGCGCCCGAAGGCACGTGTCGCGTGTATGTGTCCCTTGCGTGCAAGGAACTCACGCTGTTGACCGTGGCGCCCCCTGCACGAGAGCAGCGGTACAAGGTCACCAGGATGCGATGCTGGAGAATCACTACCATACATGCTGTAAGTATTGTTTGGATATTTCCCCTTTATTTATGTATTTATTTTACTTATTTATTCTCTTCAAACATACAATATCCTTTTCAAGTATATACCATAGCAAATTTGATAGGTAGCTATTTATAAACGTTGCTTAAAGGTATGAGACGTTTAAAAATGTATGGTTGATCATCTCAAATTACTTCACTTTAAGAAATGTTTATAAATAAACTCATAGTTTTTTGTTTTTCACGCATGTGTCCTCAGGGACGCATTACAGGATAAAATAATGCGTGTTTTATTTAGTGATGTGACGTCATATTGATACAGTTATGTCGTTAGCAATAGTACGTAATGTCCTAATTAATACTAAAGCTAATAAAGCATTTTCCTGGTAAAGTAGGGTTTTCTACCGCTTTTAATCTAACAGACGGATTTTATCTATATCCCTGTTTATTTATGTAGGCGGAGGTATAACACAAATTCTCGCAGTATGCATACTTTTTGATGTTGTAACAAGTTGCTAAGTCCGATGCATCATACATTATAATGACTCACGGTTTTTTAAAAGTATTGTGTCAGGGACGGTCAAGGAGTTAACGACACTTGAAAAATAAATAAATTTGCTCATTTCTCCGAAATAAGGTTAAGGTTTGCTTAAGCGGGGAATTTCCCTGGGCCGCACCAGTGCTTATGGTCTGGTTCATTAGGTTATTTTCGGTAGCAGCTTCGATTTTGAATTAGTGCATAGGATTTCGTACATAGCTAGCGAAATGTACCACTGCCGACTCCTTCAAGGAATGTAGGCGTGATGTTATGTTCAAAACTGCTCACTGTACTGTCATTGTAATAAAAAATGAGTGAAATATTATCCTTCGTTATATAGCTATCATATAATGCTGATAACTTAGGTAAACATCTGTTGATTAGTAGGTCCACATGTATTACTAGCAACAACTACATATAAAAGTACAAATAGCGTCATTTATTATTCAATTTGTTTACATCAACCAAGATAAGACTCAACTTAGTTACTGTTGTCTGTGGTTCAGGTATATCGAAACAAAATCTTAATTTTAATATTGACTTAGGTCAATGTGCCCTTCACTTGGCTGAAAGATCAAGATATTGTTTTTTGTTTTATTTTCTCAGTAACAATGCATACTTATTTTTTGTTGAAACTTGACTCATTAGCACGCTTTTAGTAGAATCAGGATCAGTACTTTATTTGCTATGAATGTAGGTACAGGTATAAGATGTTGTGCATGAATTAATTAGATCGGCTGTAGCTTGGTACATATGTAATATAATTATGGTATGTATGTAACGGAATCTGAACGTCATTTTCACCCCCTTCCAAACGTCGGATTCATGTGAATCTTTGCACACTTATCCAGGTCCTGGCCAGGATAACCAGGAAAACATACAAGAAAAAATCTCAAAAACACGCTTTTGTAGATAGCCAAACTAAAAAAAAAAAATTACTTGTTAGTTTGGGTTTCTATGCGTGTTTATTATTTTTTTAATCTATATTTTTTTCTGTCATTAAACCTTGTACTGTTACAGATCGAAAAGCCACAAGCTACAAATGGTCATGATTCCCTTCTAGAAGATCCTAACAAAAACTTTGAGCTGTCATTTGAATATCTCCTCAGTAAGGACAACTTGAAATGGATAACCTTGAGGACGGAGCATGCAACATTTATTAGTGTTTGCTTGCAGGTAATATAATTAATTAAGCTATTATTAAAAACTGCTAAAGTTCAAGATTGTATGAATCAATTTGGAACTTTTTAAACTTTAATCCTTTAGTCAATGGATTCCATGGTCGATTTAAATATTCAAGTAAACACCGATTTTATATTACCTTGAATTGAAGCGATTTTAAACTCTGAATGATATCAATGTTCGTTCTGTAGTGTTATTTTCCTTTACTAATCTTGTAATTCTGTATATCAGTCGATAGTGGATGAGTTGATGCGTAACAAGGCGGGCGCGGGGCCTGCATCACCGCGGTGCAGTAAGCGCGGTAGTCTGACGTACTTGCGACGCGACGGCTCCAGTCAGGTCATCACACCATCTTCCTCCAGCGATACCCTTAGCTCTACTGTAAGTATCCACAATCCATATGTATTATAAATTGAATTCACGTTTCCTGTGTCTCAGGTCTGTAAGGCTGGGTTCTTTCAATTTTTGATGATTTGATTTTGATGCGCTTTTCACCATTATTTGGAGAACTTATTCCGGAATATTAAACTAACATAATAAGGCACAAAAACCGTGGAAAGCAGGGGCGGGTCGCTAGTCATTTGGGTAAATGCTATGTTATATGGTGGTGAGTTGTTTAATATCAAGCTATGGTCAGGTTTTGATAGCTTATGCGTGCGCAGCTCTGACTTCACTGCCACTTCCCACTGCTGGGCATGATCCTCTCTTTTCTTGTGCGGTTCCCACGCCCCTGTGCCAGCCTCATCTAGGTTCTTCCCGTGTAATTAACAATATCGTCCACCCAGCTCGCCGCCGGTCGACCGGCATTTCGTATTCCAGTCCTTGGATGCCATTCGATCACTGCCTTACTCCACCTATCATCAAGCCAGCATGACGTCATTGCGCTTACAAAAACCGCTATGTGTGTTTTTGATGCAATGTTGATCCTTATTTCAATACCCGCAAGCTGTAAAAACCGTATTGTGATATCTTCACATGGCGATTTTTGTAAGCGCAACGATGATTATGACATTTTTGACATTTAATTCACCTTAATAACTCGATAAAAGAGTAATTACTAGAAACAACTTTCAATATTAATAGCGGGCAAAACCGTGGCACACTTTGGAATCCATTAAACTTTTTCTAGATAATACCTGCCCCCCTAGCCAAGTCACAAACGTTTACCGTTCTACAATCGGTAACGCCTCAGTGTCAGCAATTGTAGAAAACGATAAGTTGGTAGCCATGTTGAAGCGCCTGTGTCGGCCGCTCGTTCTACAATGTCTTTAGAAAAACGACACATTATAATAAAGGATTTAGCGTTGAACATTGTAGAAACGATAAAAAATCATTCTATAATTTTGAACGATGTGAATTTGGCTACGAATTTTCTGTTCGTTTGTTCTAATCACGTGACTTAACGTTGAGCGACTAGCGTTAACGATTGCAGATTATCAACTTGGCTAGGGGTGCTGACCTAGACTATGAGGCCCACATGCACCATAAATCATTAAATCCACTTGACACTAAACGAATTTATAACATCGTTCTATTTCTATCAATTTGCGGCGTTTTGTGGCGCAAGTGTGTCTTGGGCTTAAAGAATGACGCCATAGCACAGTGTTTTAGAAACCCTCAAAATCGGACATGACCAAATTAATACCATGAGTCTATGGCGATTCATATTTCAAATGCAAGAGTAAAACTCCCCTGTGCGCAATTTGCTTCGTTTTTGAGAAAAAAAATTGATAAAGTTGCTAATTTTTCAACTCCCTAAAAACGATTTTTTTTTTTAATTGTGAGGGTTTGTAAATTTGTTTTATAGCTGGTTAAATTCATCATTTTGAGACACATATTTTGTATTTTATTTCATCCCTTTAACTCTAATAGTTCCAGAGATTTTGATTATTTTTTTCTTCCATCCTAAATGATTGGCGCAGATGTTTTCTGCACTGAATAATACTTTGGTATAGCCCTTATACACAGTATTTTTTTCTATAGCAAATCCGGAATAGTATAGCAGAATTTTTATTTTTTTATTTTTTATTAGCGCCTATACAAATCTTCTGAGCGTTGTTTCATTTATGGTTTAAAAAGTATCAGGCGTATCCAATGAAGGGTTTTGTGTGGCACGGGTAGGGGTCCACCCTCGTTAGGCAATTGCTAAAACCCCGTGCTAAAACACATAACCCGGAGGAGCGGGGGTGAGTGAACATTTTTCTATTACTTTTCTAAAGCGCCTGATACTTTTTTAAATCATAAATGAAACAATGCTCAGAAGATTTGTATACTTAGGCGCTATTAAAAAATAAAAATAATAAAATCTGCTATACTATTCCGGATTTGCTATAAAAAAAATACTGTGTATAAGGGCTATACCAAAGTATTATTCAGTACAGAAAACATCTGCACCAATCATTTATGATGGAAGAAAAAAAAATTGAGTCTAAATAATGAAAAATAATCAAAATCTCTGGAACTATTAGAGTTAAAGGGATGAAATAGAATACAAAATATGTGTCTCAAGATGATGAATTTAACCAGCTATAAAACAAGATTACAAACCCTCACAATTACAAAAAAAAAAATTCGTTTTTAGGGAGTTGAAAAATTAGCAACTTTAACATTTTTTTTTCTCAAAACCGAAGCAAATTGCGCACATGGGAGTTTTACTCTTGCATTTAAAATATGAATCGCCATAGACTCATGGCATTAATTTAGTCATGTCCGATTTTGAGGGTTTCTAAAACACTGTGCATAGGAGGGAATGAAATTTAGTTTAATCAGTCTATTAAGTTGCCTTTGCTGGAACACAACTTTTCTGTGAGAGAGAGTGAGCCGTAATCCACCATTTGAGCACTGGTGCAGGTTGGTAGATGTCTTGTCTTCAAATTCTAGGACTTGTCGGTTTCCTTACAATGTTTCCCTTCAACGTTTTGAGAGCAGTGGTGATAAAATTATTTTATACAAATTAAAACGCCTGACTACGACCTACAATTCGTAAGTCACACAATTTTATCAAAGTTTGGGAGCAAAAACCGTGATGAAATGCGTGACTTAAACCTATCATAGAGACCGTGCTCGCACCGCTGCTTTGCAATGTCACATAGCGGATGGGAAACAAAGTGCTCATAATTCCGTCAAGTTTCAGTTCGCTTTTGCCGTATTGTTTTTAGAATATTTATATTTTAAAATAAAACTTACAATATTTTCAGAACGGAGACTCTTCCGTCAGCTCGAGAGAAATCTTTTCTGTTCGGAGGTTGACAGAAAAGTTCGCTACTGTCTCCTTCAAGCCCGGCAGAGAATGCGTTGAGAACAACGCCTTCGAAGCCATAGGGGACGAAGAACTATAAGAGCTTCCTCTTCACTCGAATTTAACTACAATAATGTTTTCCAAAGAAAAATTAACACTCGGAAACAAAGTTGCCAATAATGTAAAAAACATGTAAAATTTGTATACATATTTCGTATTTGTACAGAATATTTTTTTATCTAATTGTCTTTATAGTAGTTTATTATACATTTTACCTACTATTATAAGTAATCGGCTATGAATACTGTTTATATCAAATTGTACGTCATATCATTACTATTGAACAGTCTACTTGCCATATTATGTAAGTCTATGTTCTAGTTACTAAGTAACATATTTCTTATAATTGCTCATGAATTATTTTCATAATTATTGCCTTATTTTCATAAGTTAAGATTGTTTATTGATTCGCCATTGTTAAATTGATAATATCCGTTTTGGGATTGTATGACGGAGTAGAGTATGTTCGGGCAAAATACCAAAATACCGAAGTTATGATAAATAATGTAATTGAAACCGACCGGAAAAATGGCAGTCCGTCCCACCTAGATGACTCACAGAAAGTATGAAACCATTAAAGTTAAACATACAGAATTTAAAACAATTATATAACGTGTAACATAATAAACACGAGTCCTAAAAATAGTTTGTTCATAATTGACTACTGTATCAATTTCAGCAACTTTACATATGGGTATTTTTTAAAATTACATATAATGTATATTGCCATACTTAACGGTTGGGCCAACGAAAATTCAATCATATATCAAGGCAACACAACTCAATTTTAAATGCATAAAGTAATGCTTCTATTAAGGAAATCGTGTTCACTAGAGTGAACAAATAGCTTTAAAAAAAGTAGTTTTGGTCATTGTATTATGCGTTTAACTCGAGGACTTGCATTAATTATGTTACAGGCCGTAAAAAAAAGAAATATTTCTCATTCCTTCGTTATTAAATTCTCTCTGCCTTCGAGATTCACATAAAGTTTCGTAGTATCTTCTGCATATTATCTTGCCTAAGGTTCGAACAAGTTAGATATTAACTTTTATACTATAGTGTACATACTGTTTTTAGAATCATGTTTACAATGTATGTGTCTATTTACTTGTCAAAGAATAATAATAGATTAAATTTTCCTCTCTGGCGATATCCTGACATAAGATAATGGGTAAATTAGTTTTTCCAACATACTTCAGCAGTAACAGTTAACTTCGAAAATCATCCTTAGTTCTACGCAATAAAGGCGTTATCAAGGTTAAACTGTTACAACGGAGGTGTGGCTGTCTATACGAATGCATGTATAGTCTAACTCGTAATTGATTTCTCCACCCTATGGTTTAAGGTCACATCCATCCATCCATGCCAATGTTTCAGTGTTAAACTGTTACAACGGAGGTGTGGCTGTCTATACGAATGCATGTATAGTCTAACTCGTAATTGATTTCTCCACCCTATGGTTTAAGGTCACATCCATCCATCCATGCCAATGTTTCAGTTAAATGGTTTCATGTTACCAACCTTAATGAAGTTTTTTCGTCAAAAGTGGTAAAGCAATTACAAATTCGACTATTATTGGTAGATCTCATCTAAGCTTGTATAAAATTTTGATAAATATTATATTTCAGATCTGAACCAATTTTCTATAATTAAATCATATAGCATAGTTCCACAGAGCACAGACACTTGACAAAAGTTAGGCGCTCAACACACTGTCGGCGCAAGTTTATTAGTACTGTCGTCTCTAGACGCTGCCGGCGCGGAGAGTCCGTGCTCTGTGCATAGTTTTTAGACGTTTAAGTGATACATACATAAGTAACGAAGTTATTTAATGTAATAGCTACTTTTTTAAATAGTCATACCGACAAAAGAGCAAATACTATGTACGTTTGACAATAATTGCTACAAAAATTCTTTTACATTTTATATAGGTCGTGTTTATTTCGTACTTTTGAAAATGTACTCCTTGCCTAAAACTTTGTAAACTTTGGGTTATCAATGTTCGTCATAACGATAATCGTTGTCAAACACATTCGTTAGCTCAGTAGAACGGGCTGGTGTCCGCAACTCCACGTCTGAGCGCGTATTTTGCGTACGGGTTAGCTTACGAAACATTTGCGACAGTTTGTCGGTAGTTTTGCTACTTTTCCTCAAGTTTAAATAGTAAAAGTCATTTAAACCTAGTAAGTTAGTGGATCAATTTTTGTGTACAGAAGTAAGTCTGCCGTAAATTACGCATACTTGTATATGGATCTATTCATACAAATACAACATGACTCGCTTCGTACGGGCGTCTCAGGAACAGCAAAAAGATTGTTGGCACGCATTTTCTATTTTCCAACTCAAATTCAAAGCATTTATTTCAAAATAAACCAATTACAGGCATTTTTGGATTGTGAGTCAGAAAGATGAAGCTAGTTGCCCATTCCAAAGCGTAGTAGGCTCCTATTAAGAAGAACGGGCAAGATGAAAGTATCAAGATGTTCCCACACTACACACATGGCGGAGCATGTCCTAACAGGAAAACTGAGCCCCGTAGTACAGTCGTTCTTAACATAGAATGGAACACTGGAATAGAATTTTAGATTTACCTTATTTTGTGCAGCCGTAGTCCTGAATTATAAGACGAGGTAGCTGCTACGCATTTTATACCGGTTGACATTTTTTACCGTCTCGACCTTCATATGGTGTGTTGTGTAACTAGAATAGAACGCAGGAAGGCCGGGCAGGGACGCGGACGGACGGGGATGCATGTACGGCTCGTGCGCCTGCGAAAGATCAATGAGGCCGCCTATCGGCCGGCTTCAAAGGATAAGACCACGCTACGAAATCATTGATACATGCCACGCATTGAGTAGGGTACAAATGATTTGCGTTTCGATAGATTTTAATAGATTTAATTATTTATTTTTTTCCAAATTTCTGTTTCTGTTGTTCTAGTATGAAAATGTTGCTTTAAATGTGTAGTATTTATTGCTAGATCAATTTTATTACATGTTATTAAAAAATATAAAAAATAAAAATTTATATGCCAAAGGCATACTCCGTTCACCTATTACACCCATTTTAAGACGTTATAAAATGTCACCCAGTATAAAGACATTTTTCTTTCTGACTTTCACTTTTATCTACATGTTTATTTTAAGTTTATTAATCTTTCGAGATATACAAGTAAGTACTAATCGTTGCATCTTCTTTTTTTTTAGGTTGAGACAGTTTTCATTATTAATAAGTAAACCAGTTTTGGTATTATGTTTTGGATTCGCATCGCCAAAGGAATTATGATAACTTTTGTAATAATTCTAAATAAGTAATGGCTTAGTTCATCAAAAATCCGTTTCAATAATTAGTCCCCGACATGGAACAAACTGAAATAAAATCTCATTCTGGTCAACAGTACTGTTAATCATACCTGTCTGTGCACATTTTAGCAATGAATAAAATAATACATACTTTTTTATGAGCAATCGTTATCTTTACACACTTTGCTCAAGGATAGAAAGACGAAGATCACTAAAATATATATCATTGCCATCCTAAAGTTATTTACGATACCATAAATGCCAATTGTTGACTTGAAATCGTGGCATTTATTTGTTGTTATAAAATTCGTGTTATTTTTAAAGGGACCACATATTTATGGAATGTAAAAATCAATCTTTCTTAGTGGCCATAATATATTTTGTTGCCATACTTTGTTTTTATGTTTCTCCTTTTATTATATTCTTCGAATTCTGTATTTTATTATTATTTTTAATATGTAAATTCAATAAAATCGTTTAATAATTCAGGTGTTTTATTATGTTGGTCAGAAGCTAATCCAACCCTCAAAAATCCGGCCAAGTGGGGGTCGGACGGTCGGACCACGCACAACGAAGGGTTCCGTAGTTCCAGTTGGAATATTTTATCCCTAAAACTAAGCGAATTAGGGGAAGTGGTCCATAGACTAAAAGCGATATAGTTTCAATTTGTGTAAGTAGGTATACCTTCCTCATCTAAAGCCTCGTGCAAAGGGACGTCAAAATCTGACCCTTTTGAGAAAAATATACTGTGAACAAGTATCGAAACCATTTTGCTGTAAGTCCAAAAACCAGCTAAGTGCGAGTCGGACTTGCGCACGTAGGGTTCCGTACCATTATCTATAAAAATTATTGTATGGGAGCCGTGAAAATTTCAACTGTCAAACTATCACAGTTCATGAGATACAGCGCGGTGACAGACTGATGGACGAACGGACGGACAGCACCCTAAAAACCACTTTAGCCCAGTGTTCGTTAGTAATTTTGTATATGGTTGCTCACAATGTGTGTGCCCTGTGTACCTACCGACCTCAATTAGGGTTGTGCGCAAGCCGACCGTGCCCAAAACGGTGTATCCGCGCTTGATATAGGTGTCGTTTATCCAGTAGTATTTTATGTGAGATCATGGCTATGTAGTTATGCAGTCGCTCCATGTAAAATACTGGTACTCAGCTTCATCCGGTTAGACTGGAAGCCGACCCCAACATAGTTGGAAAAAGGCTAGGCAGATGATGATGATGTTTATGTGGTTACTCCACAGAAAACTAATTTCGAATGGTCAATTATACGTATTTAGGGCCGGGTACACCGGAATGGCAGCGACGAGGCGAGCACTTTCAGTGTGAAATAATTTTAAACTTTAACTACATACTTAAAAGACCAGTATCGCTTGAAAAACTTGAAAAGGTCGCGCGGCCGCCCGCGGTACCGCGAGCGGGCTCGCGTCGCCGCGGGCGGAAACACCCGTTGGTTTTTCAAGCGATACTGGTCTTTTAATAAATATGTAGTTAAAGTTTAAAATTATTTCACACTGAAAGTGCTCGCCGCGTCGCTGCCGGCCGCTGCCATTCCGGTGTGACCCGGCCCTTACTGTACACTTTATGTATGTGCTGTAAAATAACGAACTATGCGTGGGCTGGCGAGCCAGTAATCGTGACTTCACCCCAAACTCCTTTGTTGTATTAGGTACTTATTATTGAAATTTTTCGGGTACCTACTTCTAGCACAAACACAATAAGCTCAGTTGGATTGAAGGCGGAAAAATTGTTCATTACAAACCGGTTCGCAATTGACAATCTTTAGGGCTGGAGCACACCTGGCGAAGCGTAGCGCGGCGCGGTTGTCATTGCCAAACAAATATCAAGATTTTCCTTCATACCATATGGTAATAATTCATTGGTACTTAGGTTTTTGTTATTATTACTGGTAATGCATTCTCGCCTTGAATCGAAAACTAATGTCACACCTCTGTTGGTGGTTTCACGCCTGTATTTGCTTAGCAGTGTCAATCACCCTTTGCCAGGTCTGCCCTTGCCCTAATATATACAATCCAGTTCAAAAACTGCTTATTCAATTATCTTATTAGCATCAAAAACAAAATTTTAAAGCAAAAGTAAATCTTGAAAATACCAAAAATAATAATTTAATAAAATGAAATAAAAAATATCATTTAGGGAAACATTATTTACAATTTGAACGTTGCTAAGTTTATTTAAATAATAATACACCAGACATTACATAACCGTAACTATTTAATAATTCTTCTCCCAGTTCTCACGCTCTTCTCTTTCCTTCTTCACTTGGTCTACAATAGGTGTAAGGTAGAGCTGATCTTCCTCATACTTGGTCCACTCTTCTTTGGGAAGGACGGTCTTGGTTAGGGACAGTTGCATGGCACGCACAATGCGGAAGTTGCGCTCGTCAATTACAGTTTGGGGGATGCGGCGAAGTGCTTCTGTGACATCTTCGGTCTCATAGAGGCAGTCATCACGAAGGAGACCTGTAACAGGTTATTAAACTGAATTGAGATTAAAAACACAGCTTTTAGGAGTTTTTCCATAAGTTAGTTCAGTTATGACTCTAGATTATAATTATATCAATATCACAATTAGTACAGTTTCCTTTAAATAAATAAAAAAAAAAATAAGGTGCTGAGACAGAAACTGAAGAAAATAAAATGAGAATTTATAGATGATAGTTCCTGTTTTTTTTTGTCTTTTCCAAATTGTTAACCTCTGTGAGTCTTGGCTACAAATACTACAGTGAATCAAATACTGTTAGTATCACTATCCACTAGCAACACATGTCATAGTGTCCCAAGTTTTATCAACATAATTGTTGTCCTACATTATGTGTCTCCTATTGGTTTTACAACTGTCAATAGTGTCAATACTCAAGGAAATCATAAGACCACAAGTTGAATAGGCATACAGTACTATAGTAATACTGCCCTCACGTTGTTTACATTTATTAAGCAGAAAATATGAAGTACACAATTAGGTAGTAAATAAACTAGTAAAAGTAGGGCTAAACGTACCGTATCGGTTAAATCCAGACATGTTGTAGGCCCATTTCTTCATGTTGTCTGAAAATAAATAAGTTACATAACAATATTGTAACTACTGTAATGGTAGTAGTCTATAAGTAATGCTGGTGAACATATTCTAACAGTCATTTATGTATACTCACTGAAGACAACCGCAGTGGTCCGGAAAGCCATTTTTTTAAAGGTGTGTAATCTCAGTTGCTCTGAAACTATCACAAAATTCGATCGAAGGACGAACGATCGTGCTTTTCGCGTGCAAATTCCGTCAATCAAAATGACATAAGACACTAAAGGTGACATTGACATATGGATCTGGGTTGCTAGATATTTGCCATAGAAAAATACAATGACAAAAGAAGATTTTTGTAGGTACAGCTTGGCAAAAAAGAGTCTGGAAAAAATGAGGGCGCCTGCTTAGCAGGTATGGCCACCCCGTATACTAGGACTAAAAGTGATAAGATACTTGTTGTTTTAATCCACAAACACGAGATCCCGGAAATTCTCATCAGTCAAGATTTCAAGACTTGATAGGCACACAGTCTTTTACTTTCATTGTATTTAGTAGATTGCGCATTATTTCGCTGGGATAACCTTTTATCTAAGAGTGCCATCATACAAACATAATACAAACTTATTCAGTTTAAAAATTAATTAAATTACACTCAGGGATTGCCGATTGAACCCGATACACAAGACATAATGTTCAGCAATCGCATTTGCGGCCACCATCTAGGGTATTCACAACCATTCGATGGTTGGTATGCCTGTATCAAATTTGACATGAATGATACTGAACGAATCCTGTTAATGCTGAAAGTTTATAGTCGACAAGAAGGCGACTTACAGCTGCTTACTGTCGGAAACTAATCGGAAGTCAGAGAACTACCTATAACATGTCGCATTCGAAAGGTACGGGCAATATCGAATAAACTTGAACAGTTGACTAATGAAGGCGTCAGGTATGTCTATGTGGGGTACATAACATTATCACTATTCACATGACAATGAAAATGTAATAACACGTTAAAATTTAGATTTTATTTAAAAAGAAAAACATTAAATAACATCATTCTTGTATTCCTTTTCGGTGCTATGATAGATTTTTTCCATTAACACTAATGTGTCAGTTTTACATTTCTTATCTAAGAAATCTAAATAGTGTAAAAATCTTTCTTACACGTTTACGGCTCCCATTACAACCCGTCTCCTTATACTATAGGTAATATATTACGTAGAATAGGCACCTGAAAAATAATAAATATAAATTATACTTTTTTTACTGTGGTATGCGATAATAGCATTAACAAAAAAAAAAAAACAAAATACTTCCCTGTTTCGTTATAGTGTTGAACTTTTTGTCTAATTGCACACAGATCAAAATCGTCTAATTTTTTCTTCCGCCAACTGTTTTAGTGTTCCTCCAGGTGTAGAAAAAATCCTTAATTTTTTTCATATTAATTCCATGTACATTTTTCAATTTCAAGTATCAACCATTAAGAGTCAACGTACACGCGATTTATCAAACTAGAAAACATAACCTCAATAATCTATTAGTAAATAAAACAATAAAATGGCTTGAAACTTAAAATACCGATAAAACTTCGTATTAGAAAGGAAAAACAATGACTGGCATTGAATAAAAGATAAATTTCTTGGATAAATACCTGTCGTGTCGGCAGTTCTTTCGTAAACATTGTCAATCGGAGACAAAATTTGTTCCGCTTCAGATTCCGCCAAATTTCTTACGAAAACTTAGTATATCACAGCTCACACCACTACTCCTAATTGTTTTATTCATTTTTTATATCTTCAAAAGCATTAATAATTGATAGATAATTAGAAAAAGTAAAATACAACTGGGAACATAACACAATGACAGATTAGCTACTTGTTGATGATAAACAAAGCAGTGCTGCCACCAAAAAAATATTTTAGTTCCAATGGTTACCACGACAGACTCTTTTTTGCCAAGCTATACACACAGCTACACATCAAATAATAAATCACCAGCTGTAATAATTCACCCCAACACCGTCCTAGCGATGATCGCCGACTGAGTGGATTGTCCATATGTCCGGCCATATTGCAGCAAACATGTTTCTATGTTGTAAGCTGCGTTCTTTTTTCTTTTTGTCTGTGTTTGTTATCCTGTCTGTATCCTTATAAAATGTATTTGTCTAAATATGAGTCGTGACTTGAATTAAACTAATTTTATTCATTTATTTATTATTTATTTTTTAGCTGAGCTCGCATTGTATACATTTTTTGTTCAATGGGAAGTCCGCTTATATTGGAAATGCATAGCTTCATTTGTCGCTCTGCGTACCTTTAATGAAGTGAAATGACGTACAGCTTGGCAAAAAAGAGTCTGGAAAAAATGAGGGCGCCTGCTTAGCAGGTATGGCCACCCTGTATACTAGGACTAAAAGTGATAAGATAGTGGTTGTTTTAATCCACAAACACGAGATCCCGGAAATTCTCATCAGTCAAGATTTCAAGACTTGATAGGCACACAGTCTTTTACTTTCATTGTATTTAGTAGATTTCGTATTATTTCGTTAGAATAACCTTTTATCTAAGAGTGCCATCATAATAACATAATGCAAACTTATTCAGTTTAAAAATTTATTTATTTATTTATTTGTGCACAATTTATTAGCTTAAGATACTGTTCACATTACAATATACATATAAAGCCGTCAGTAACAGTCACAATACCCCCGTACTAGTTGATACTGTATTACAGTGGGGTCTTATTCCTCATTGCTGTGACCCGTATAGTGACAAACGAGTGAGAACTTAAGATAATAGGCTCCATAAGAAAGAAAAAAGAAACAAATGAAAAAACTTACAATAATTTAGCAATGAAATGAATACACTTATTACTATTTTGGCTTGTCTGTGATTGTGATGTTTGATAGTGTGTGTATGTATGAATGTATGTATGTATGGAGTTTGCTATTTCAGAATTATTAATGTGTCTTCAGTGCTATTATAATCTAAGCAGAGTAAGTGGTTTCGTAAAATCTTTTTAAATATGTGAGAATTATATTTCCGAAAACCTAGAGTTACATTAAATTTATTATAATATATGGGGCTAGAAAGAAAAGAAAACGCTGGGCAAATTTTGTCCTATGTATAGTATAGGTTGTTTGTAGACTTTGTAATTAATTAAATTACACTCAGGGATTGCCGATTGAACCCGATACACAAGACATAATGTTCAGCAATCGCATTTGCGGCCACCATCTAGGGTATTCACAACCATTCGATGGTTGGTATGCCTGTATCAAATTTGACATGAATGAAACTGAACGAGTCCTTTTAATGCTGACAGTTTATAGTCGACAAGAAGGCGACTTACAGCTGCTTACTGTCGGAAACTAATCGGAAGTCAGAGAGTATCTATAACATGTCGCATTCGAAAGGTACGGGCAATATCGAATAAACTTGAACAGTTGACTAATGAAGGTGTCAGGTATGTCTATGTGGGGTACATAACATTATCATTGTTCACATGACAATGAAAATGAAATAACACGCTAAAATTTAGATTTTATTTAAAAAGAAAAACGTGACATAACATCATTCTTGAATTCCTTTTCAGTGCTATGATAGATTTTTTCCATTAACACTGATGTGTCAGTTTTACATTTCTTATTTATGAAATCTAAATATTGTAAAAATCTTTCTTACACGTTTACAGCTCCCATTACAACCTGTCTCCTCAAACTATAGGTAATATATTACGTAGAATAGGCACCTGAAAAATAATAAATATAAATTATACTTTTATTACTGCGGTATGCGATTAACAAAAAAAAAAAAAAATCTTGCCGGTTTCGTTATAGTGTTGAACTTTTTGTCTGATTGCACACAGATCAAAATCGTCTAATTCTTTCTTACGCCAACTGTTTTGGTGTTCCTCCAGGTGTAGAAAAAATCCTTAATTTTTTTCACCTTCATTAACAATTTCTCTAATTGTACTGTGAGATTTACCTTGAAAAAAAACATAAAGATATTAATTCCATGTAGGTACATTTTTCAATTTCAAGTATCAAACATCAAGAGTTAACGTACACGCGATTTGTCAAACTAGAAAACATAACCTCAATAATCTATTAGTAAATAAAACAATAAAATGGCTTGAAACTTATAATACCGATAAAACTTAGTATTAGAAAGGAAAAACAATGACTGGCATTGAATAAAATATAAATTTCTTGGATAAATACCTGTCGTGTCGGCAGTTCTTTCGTAAACATTGTCAATCGGAGACAAAATTTGTTCCGCTTCAGATTCCGCCAAATTTCTTACGAAAACTTAGTATATCACAGCTCACACCACTACTCCTTATTGTTTTATTCATTTTTTATATGTTCAAAAGCATTAATAATTGATAGTTAATTAGAAATAAGTAAAATACAACTGGGAACATAACACAATGACAGATTAGCAACTTGTTGATGATAAACAAAGCAGTGTTGCCAACAAAAAAATATTTTAGTTCCAATGGTTACCACGACAGACTCTTTTTTGCCAACCTATATGTTGATAGATAAGCAAAATTAAAACGATTTGTTTGTAATACAGTTTTGTGTACAGGTATAGAAAATATTAATTGTATCAGTGAAACAGTTTGAAATCAAATATACGAGTACTTTATTATTAATAATCGCATCGGATTTTTTTTTTATTACCTAGCTGACCCGGTGAACTTGGTGTCGCCTCAGAATAAATAAATGTTGTGTTAACAAATCCAGTTTATTATTAAGATAAAATCATTACAAAAAAAAAAAAAAAATATGAATGACTGTAAAGAACCAGCAATACAACACCCGTTCTCTGAACTATTCGCAAATTGGCGTTTTTGATCGTAGGGTTACATACTAATAGTACATACTAATTCCATGCTCTAGCAATATTATAACTGTGCTGCCCACTCCTATCCACACATATATTATATATATTTTTTTATATTATAAATGCAAAAGTAACTCTGTCTGTCTGTCTGTCTCGCTTTCCTGCTAAAACTACTGAACAGATTTAAATGAAATTTGGTACACAGATAGTTTAGAGCCTGAGAAAGGACATAGGCCACGCGGGCGAAGCCGCTGGCAAAAGCTAGTTTACTATAATTCTACCATCATATATGCGCAACCGTAATTCGCTAGTGCGCACCAGTTATTATGAATGACGATTTGTGTACCAGAATGCGCACTTATTATGAACAAATAGATTTGTATACATTTAAAAAAATCGGAACAGAAGCGTAAGTTAGGCCTCAAGTCACTGGCAGTGGAAAATCAAGTTAATAAAACATGCGTCATTAAATTAACCATTGGCGGGTCGATTTCAAACTAGCCGTAAATAGTAAGT
Source organism: Aporophyla lueneburgensis (assembly GCA_932294355.1). Taxonomy (NCBI): domain Eukaryota; kingdom Metazoa; phylum Arthropoda; class Insecta; order Lepidoptera; family Noctuidae; genus Aporophyla; species Aporophyla lueneburgensis. The sequence goes on from OW028739.1 coordinate 10,860,828, forward strand.
TTATGAAATAACTTCTTTAATATTGTTGGAATACGCGTAATTTCTATTCAATACGATGCTTATGTTACATTTTAATAGTTTCCACATAGAATGAGGATTAATTCGACAAAAGGATATAGCAATTTTGAATACTACATCGAATACAATATAAATATCTGAGTTCATTTCTTTTTGAATCACTCAAATCCATCGAGAAATTACGAAGTTATTAAACTTTAAAAAAAGGGAGTTTTAAAACGCACGCCGTGCGTGCGAAACTGCTGATGACGTCACGAGGCTCGATCGCCAGCCACGCGCCGCACTGCTTTGTTATGATTTGCGGAGTTTAATCGTTGTTTCTTGTTTATTTATGTTTTATTAACCGACGAAAAAAAAGGAGCAGGTTATCAATTCGACGTGTATATATTTTTTTTTTTATGTATGACCACGCAGAACTTTGTACATGGTAGTCCGATTGTGATAATTCTTTTTTTATTGGAAAGGGTATACTCCCAAGGTGGTCCCATATAAATTTGGAAAACAAAATCGAACCCTAAGGGTCGGAAAACATTATTGATTGTTCACTCACTGATTGTAATGTATAACCACGCATAACTTTATACAGAGTAGTCCGATTTTGATCATTCTTTTTTCATTGGAGGGGGTATACCTTGCCAAGTATTATTAGTATATTCAAGTCACAAAAAAATATAAAATAAAAACTTTTTAACAAAAAATTAAACCGCCGAAATACTGAAAAGCAAAAAATAATAAACCTTAAAATGTTGAGTCGGCGCTGAAAAATCAATGAACAAAGATCACTCAAAGCGCCGACTCATAATTTTAAGGTTTATTATTTTTTGCTGTTCAGTATTTCGGCGGTTTAATTTTTTGTTAAAAAGTTTTTTAGATATTGGTAGATAGGAAATATGGAAGTCGGATTAACCCAAGGCCCAATCGGACAATCTCGCGAAGATTGATTCGTTTAAGGTTGAAAAGTAAAAAAAAAAACAATTTATTCCAGTGCACAGGTAGGTTCTACGTTTTAGAATGTTTTGATTTGGCAGGCAGGTACCTTTTTCGTGTTTCTACAATGTGTAGGCACCTCTCTACCTATTTTAAATAATATTTCTTACTAGCTTCTGCCCGCGACTTCGTCCGCGTAAAATTTCCTGCTCCCCCAACCCATCCCGTCGCATCGAATCGCCTGCCCGTGCGAGGTCTTTGTATGCGTGACGTTTTTCTTTGTGCTCGGCTCCTAAGGGTCTTTGCGTGACCTTATATAATATATAGTCTATAGCCTTCCTCGATAAATGGGCTATGCAACACTAAACGTACAACTCTTCAGCTTTTACTTGGGTGTGCTACGCAATGAATTTTTTGAAAGACCAAGGCGCGCGCAATGGACGTGTTTTATATGGAATTTTTCACATTTTCTTCGAAAAAAAAAAAAAAATATTACCCACGTGTTGAAATTTATATGTGAGGGAGTCGCAAAGGGGGTCGAAAATTTCATTATTTTTGCGATAGGAAACGCCATTTTCGAGATATAAGCAAAAGAAAAGGAAAACAAAAATACAGTACTGTTTTTGCACATGAAGGTAGGGTTGTAACGGAGGCCTTCTTAGCGGAGGCGGAGGCGGATGCGGAGACGACGAGCTTCACCTCCGCGGATGCGGAGGTTAACGGAGGCGGAGGCGGAGGTGAAAGTGGACGTAGAAAAAATAGTAATTTGTGGTTCATTAAAACTATTAAAAGTACAAAATCTATTTTTAAATACGTACATTCATAGTACGCTTAAGTAAACAAACATATAAAGAAAATAAACATTACCTTCTAGTAATCAAAATTAAGGAGAGGCAAATTATATTTGACAAACAATAGTTTTGCGGCTTTGTCACCTTCTAGACGATTTCTAAGTGGTTCATAAATTAAGCCAGCTGAACTAAATAAATGTCAGTGGCGAAAGCACCATATAACACGATTCCTACCGGCTTGCCTTCGGGGATTCGCATTGGTAACTCTATCACTATTAAAAATACAATAGTATGTAAATAGTGGCTACTATTGTCAATAAATATAGTTACACTACGGGTATTTAATTCACCATAACATTCAAACAACAAAAAAGGTTATTTATACCTTTGTATTACAACAAAAGAGAAATGTTCTAAATTAACCCGGCGCCAAAACGTCATAATCGGGAACTAAAAATTCATACAACAGCGATCCCGTAATGATGTCACTTTAGGTCACGTGGCACCGCTTGATATGTACGAGAGCAAGCCGCTGTACAACGGGTTATGACAGAGACAGGTATAGAAAAATGCTTCAGTGAGAACGAGATAGAGGAATATTGCATATTTTATTCGTTTTCAGCTGTTCAATTTAATTGTATTTAATTCATTACATTCCTATATTAATTTTAGAATGATAGTAAGTATTCTTTATTGATGAGTCAATAAGTTAAGGCCGACTTCGCTTCGGCTTCTCTTTTAGAAAAATTTACGCCTCGCCGCTGATAAATGTTCACTTGGCACTGAACTTGGCGGCGCCGATAAGTACGTGCGGACGATGGGAGAAAAAGCTTTATATTTATTGTTACTTCTTCACCACAATAAAGGGTCATCATCTAATTTGAGTCGGTTTTCTTTAGTGTATTAACTAATTAAAACTTTCCATACTTATCACGAGGTTACTATTGCTGTTGTCATTTTCAGTTTCCCCTTCACTGTTACATGTTAGCACACTTGAAATGAATGCACACTTTGTGTTGGTGGTACAATCTGGAAACTTGAGTTGGTTCATCATGCATTGGGTTAGATTCTATTCTAGCTTTTTGTGCAGCAGAAGCACCAGAAGCTACGTCATCATCTACTCCACTTGCCATATTTGGGTCATGTATAGTGAGCAAGCGTATTAGTTCGTACAGAACTTGTTAACCGACGAAAAAACGGAGGAGGTTCTCAATTCAACGCGTATATAATTTTTTTTTTTATGCATGACCACGCATACCTTTTTACATAGTAGTCCGCTTGTGAAAATTCTTTGTTTATTGGAAAGGGTATACCCCGAAGGTGGTCCCATATAAATTTGGAAAGCAAAATCGAACCCTAAGGGTTGGAAAACGGGATGATTGATTGTTCACTCACTGATTGTAATGTATGACCAGTGGTCATTGACCATGCATAACTTTATACAGAGTAGTCTGATTTTGATCATTCTTTTTTATTGGATAGGGTATACCTTGCCAAGTATTATTAGTACATTAAAGCCACAAAAAGTATAAAATAAAAACTTTTTAACAAAAAAATTAAACCGCCAAAAAAACTGAAAGCAAATAATAAGAAACCTTAAAATTTTGAGTCGGCGCTGAAAAATCAATGAACAAAGATCACTTTGAGTGATCTTTGTTCATTTATTTTTCAGCGCCGACTCAAAATGCCTTATTTATTTCAATGATTCGTAAATAAACCTCCGTTACAACTCCGCAAAAGTTTTACGGAGGCGGAGGCGGAAGCGAAGATACGATTCCTTGCGGAACTTCCGCAGTAACGGAGGCGGAGGCGAAGTTCCGTTACAACCCTACATGAAGGCGAGGCACGTGAAGGCAAGGCGCGAGGCGCGCGCAATGGACGTGTTTTATATGGAATTTTCACATTTTCTTCGAAAAATAAAAAAAAATATTACCCACGTGTTGAAATTTATATGTGAGGGGGTCGCAAAGGGGGTCGAAAATTTCATTATTTTTGCGATAGGAAACGCCATTTTCGAGATATGAGCAAAAGAAAAAGAAAATAAAAATACAGTACCGTTTAAAGCACGTGAAGGCGAGGCGTTCGTTGGTGTGAATTTTAGTTCATAACTACTAGTTTTAATCCACACTTTTTTATCGCGATTAAAAATAGATTTAGTTAAAATAAATTATTATAGTAAAAATTTTTGAAATGCAGTATAAAGTACTTTTAGTTAAGGGTCGGATACACTGCAAGCGCGAGAGAAAATTAGGTATTGAAGCGCTACTCACACAGCGGTAGGCGCGCGCGCCTCGCTCACGCACACATAGATGTTTACATAGTGGTTCGAGCGGCAGGAACCTTGAAGATAATATTAAAAATAGAAGTGGATAATATGTTGTTTTTTTATTGCATTTATACTTAGTAAGGAAGGATGCGAGATGTGGTGGTTTATTGTAGTTTTGTATGTAGACATCAATCAGCTGTTATATTATGATTTTCAAAAATAAAGTCAATTAATACGTCTACATCACGATTTTTTTACAGAGTGCAAGTGCCTCTTTTTCTTGCTTGAGACTGCGCATGCAATCTAACGAGCCCAAACTAGAGTTGCAAAGGAGTCATCGAGTCTTAATTTTAAAGACTCGACTCAATTATGCAAGACTCAATGTGCTGAAAAGGCTTGGAGTCTACAGATAAGCACTTGAGTCTTAAAAAGGGCTCGAGTCTTAAAAAGGACTCGAGTCTTAAAATGAACCAGAGTCTTAAAGAAAAACTCGGAGCATGAAGATGAAACTTGTACCTCATCATTCGAAAAGACTAGAAAGAAGGCAATAAACTCAAATGAGTGGGTATGATGAAACTTTGCGTACAAAAAAATCTGACAAGTTATTCGAGTATTTTCGAATGATGAGCTACAAGACTCGAGTTCATTTTAAGACTCGAGTCGTTTTTAAGACTCGAGTCCTTTTCAAAACTCCAGTCCTTTTTTAAGACTCGATTATGACCCTGGCTCGGCTTGACTCTAGACTCCGAGCCTTTTGAGCACACTGAGTCTTGCATAACTGAGTCGAGTCTTTATAATTACGACTCGAGGACTCGAGTCTTTTGCAACACTAGCCCAAACACCACGAGGTTATGTTGTATACTTAAAGTAATCGACGAAGGGGACGGCGGGGTCTGGAAGACCTTAACATGCCCTTCGTGGTTATTTATATTGATTCTAAGGTACTTTGACCTTAAGATCACTTTCCATGAATTTTGACTTGTTTTTGCTCTTGAGAATCGCGAAAATTGACTTTCGGAATTTTGACTTTGGCCTCAAGGTCAATGACCATGAGGTCGAGGTCAGTGATCTTATGAAAATAGTGAAACTTGACTTTCGGAATTTTGATCTAGACCTCAAGGTCAATGACCATGAAGTCAGGTCAGTGACCTTGGGAAATCGCGGATCTTGACTTTCGAAATTTTGACATTGACTTCAAGGTCAATGACCATGAGGTCAAGGTCAGTGACCTTGGGAGAAAAACGCATCTGGAATTTCGAAATTTTGAGTTTGACCTTAAGGTCAACGACCCCAAGGTCAAGGTCAATGTTCTTGAGGTGTCTCATGGTATTCCCCCACCATACTACTCCCACATCCCACCGGGTCCCAAAGTTTCATAGTGCCCGTTTCATATCCACTGACCAAGGAGTTTCAATGGCCACCTTCCGACTTCATCATCAGACCTGGACACCATCTAGATCTGCAGTACTTGTCAAGACAAATCTAAAGAGCCCAAACACGACTAGGTTATGTTGTATACTTAAAGAGTTCCTATGGTCACCGGTTGGCTTTATCATCAGACCCTGGACATTATTCTAGTTCTATAGTACTCGTCAAGACAAATCTCACGAGCCCAAACACGACGATGTTATGTTGTATACTTAAAGAGTTTCTATGGCCACCTTCCGACTTCATCATCAGACCTTGGACACCATCTAGATCTATAGTACTTGTCGAGACAAATCTTACGAGCCGAAACACGACAGGGCTATGTTGTGTAGTTAAAGAGAACAATTATGTAGTTAGAGCAAATTATATCACACCAAGTACTTGAAAATAAGATTATAATTATGAACCGGAAAGACGTAAAAATAATAACAAACAAATAAGGAATTGTCACAATATACAAAATACGTGCAGAAAGATTCGAGCTCAAAAATCTTAAATTTTGGTACTTGTATAAATTGTTCTGACTCCGACCACTGTGCGGGGGATCTCGTATACGCACAGGCCATTATTTGCCGCGTATTTTTTTACTAAGAGCGACGTGCACCCACCTTGAAGACGCGCGGTCGACTGAGCTCCGCGGTTCGAACACTGCTATATAAATGATAAACCGCGTCGCCATAGTAAATTGTATGGAGATTTCGAGCGTCAAAATTGAGAAATTTTGCGAATTTTTTACGCAAATCAGAAGTAACATTATGGAAAATTAAAAAATGCATCGGGTTTTCTGTTCTTTATTGTTTTTATTTATGTATAAATTCAATAGGTGCCTTCTTGTTTTAAGCCTTAAGTTATCAAAATACGGCAGTGCTTTTTACACGTTTTTAGTGAAATTCAATATTTTTTTAACAATCATCTGCAAGGTTTATGCCCAACCCGATTTTTTCATCGTCTAGTAAAACTCTTGGGCTAGCCAGATGTATTTTTTCGTGGCAATTACTTTAAGTTTACTATATAAACTTATCGAAATCCCATAACACGATTTCCTACTGCTGACCCTTAAGGGGACATGGGGCGTCGCTCCTCATGAAAGTACACCACTTCTTTCTATTTTTTGGGTATTTTGGGACACAAAATAACAATTTGTCCGGTGTAGCAACACTTGTATTTTCGCATCGTGGCACGATACAATATTTTATGAAGACATTATTCGTTTAAATGTTCTGCGAGTCACGTAACTAAAGGCAGAAAGAACGTGCGTGGCGGTGCCGCGGACGCGAACGTGGAAAATGACGTCATCAACAAATTGTGCGTATTGGCGGACGTTTTTGAAAATGCAAAATTAAAACCGCTCTAACTTCGACATTTTTGGTCCAATTTTAATAATTCTTTCACTGAAATAATTGGTTTAGGTATGAATGTAATTCTACATATTTAACTAAAATCGTCGCTGATCCTCATTATTGAACTTTCATATTTATTACTCGAGATAATAATAAAAAACTATAATTTTTTTCATTTGTGTCACTGGTCATTTTCCCGCTTTTTCAACAAAACTTTAATTATAAAAAAAATCCCCTCTGGGAAATTGTATTTCTTTAAATCTGGTTACACACTAATAACCATAAACTCAAGTTACGCTGATAGTTTTAAATTAATACAATATATAATTCGATTTGTCTGTATTTTAATTTGCGATCATTTTTTTCAATCATTAGTGTCAACTAAATAAACTTTCCGTTATTAAGAAAATCCCAGGTGCTTTTTCACCACCTCCACTTCTATGCTGCGTAAAGGACTTAGTGGCACGTGAACGATCAGTGAAAGCAGAAGTATTCCTCGTTTTTCTGGTAAGAAATCGCTATTTAATTGGATTTCTGTGCTTAGTACGAAAATTGCATCATTCGTGTTTATAATTTGAGGTAATAATTACATCACCTGCGCCGGCGTCCCTTCGTTTGTCATAGACCATAGATTATTGTCTGTGGCATTGACAAGCGATTTTGGAGCGTCGGGTCTGGGTAGATTGTATAATTAATTAATAGGTAATACGGTTTTATTTATTTATATCTTAAGTGTATTTTATCAATTGTTTAATTTTTATATTTAATATTGTTTTTTTATTTTTTTATTGTGGGATTATTTTGTCACGTCCGTAAGTGTGTCCGTGGCATCACAGTGGGCCCTATCAGAATACCAGCGCTGCGGTAATTGTTTTTTTTTTTAACAAATATCGCAGTATTATGCTGAGATAGGAGCCTTTTTGGCCTCGCACAGGTCTTATTCTTTTAATTTTATATCTTTTAACTTTTTGTTATCCTAAAAGTTTCTATGTTCTTTTTATTGTTTTTATGCCCTGTGCGTGTCTCAAATAAAATATTTTTCTTTCTTTCTTTCTTTCTTAATAATATGATAATAAGTGTTTAATCAATTAACTCTTTACCATACACGTGAATTAGCAACAAATAACCGCGATATTTTGTGGCCTTCTTCGCGTCTATAATCTATAGTCTATAATTTATAGAGTATTCTAAGACGAAATAAATTTGATTATTCGTAAAAAAAATCATTCGCGTCATTTCATTAGTGTCATTTTTTGGAGTATTATTAATGAAATTCCATTCTACACGAATGAACGGTTTATTACTAGACTACGAAAATAAGAGGATTATGATTCTTTGCTTGTTTTTAGCTTTTGTGTCGTCAAATTTGGTTTTAAACCTTATTTTTATTTGTTGTCATCAAGAGTTTTCTCTCATTGATGTGTCTCTCATGATAATTACCATAAATTTCTTTGTTAAAATTATTAAATAACTTTACTTATAGTATGTAAATTGTTTAAGGTTTAAATGGCGAAAGAAAACTAAGAAAAATGAAGATAAGTTAGAAAGAAGAAGGATTGTAAGAGGGGAAAATATAAAAACAATCAAAAGCTATCCAGAAAAATATGCCTTTGAAAGGGCTAAAAAAAGAAAACTTACTTAAAAAGGAAAACAGAGCATGAAGTATAGGTTGGCAAAAAAGAGTCTGTCGTGGTAACCATTGGAACTAAAATATTTTTTTGGTGGCAGCACTGCTTTGTTTATCATCGACAAGTAGCTAATCTGTCATTGTGTTATGTTCCCAGTTGTATTTTACTTATTTCTAATTAACTATCAATTATTAATGCTTTTGAACATATAAAAAATGAATAAAACAATAAGGAGTAGTGGTGTGAGCTGTGATATACTAAGTTTTCGTAAGAAATTTGGCGGAATCTGAAGCGGAACAAATTTTGTCTCCGACTGACAATGTTTACGAAAGAACTGCCGACACGACAGGTATTTATCCAAGAAATTTATCTTTTATTCAATGCCAGTCATTGTTTTTCCTTTCTAATACTAAGTTTTATCGGTATTATAAGTTTCAAGCCATTTTATTGTTTTATTTACTAATAGATTATTGAGGTTATGTTTTCTAGTTTGACAAATCGCGTGTACGTTAATTCTTGATGTTTGATACTTGAAATTGAAAAATGTACCTACATGGAATTAATATGATTGTCTTTATATTTTTTTCAAGGTAAACCTCACAGTACAATTAGAAAAATTGTTAATGAAGGAGAAAACAATTCAGGATTTTTTCTACACCTGGAGGAACACCAAAACAGTTGGCGGAAGAAATAATTTGACGATTTTGATCTGTGTGCAATTAGACAAAAAGTTCAACACTATAACGAAACAGCCAAGTATTTTTTTTTGTTAATGCTATTATCGCATACCACAGTAAAATAGTTATTTGTTATACAAGAGTGCAAAGTTGCTTTTTAACCGCGTGCTCAATTTTGATGACCGAGCAAGCGAAGGATTCTAAAATTGAATCACGAGTGCAGCGAGTGATTCAAAATTAGAATCCTAAGCGTTAGCGAGGGAATCAAAAGAGCACGAGGTGAAAAATCTTTGCACTCGAGTGCAACACGTAACTTTTCATCCCACCTCAGCGAGGAAATGACTAAATATGCAAAAAAAAGCATTTCAATCACAAGATACTTTTATTTCAGTTTAGGTATTAACATTTATTATGTACAGACGCCACCAGGTCAAGCTACCCGAAACTGTCAATTTTTCCCAATGAACCTTGAACCTAATGCTCTAGAAATAAAGTCGAAAATCTATCAAAGAAATCTGACAGATTGTAGTAGCTTGATGTGTTGGCGTCTGTACTACGTTATGATAGGTAAGTATTACAGAATAATCTTTAAATTATTTCAAATGATACTTAGGTATAATTAAGAAAAATTGAAAGTAACGTTGCTACAGTTACCAAAAGTCGAGTGTAATATTTTTGTTAGGTACTGTAATGTTGGTGACGTGAAAAGTAAAATGGCGCGCGCAAAGCAAATTAAAAAAAAAGTATATCAAGAAGGTTCCGAGTCTAAGTTTTACAAATTAGAAAAAGGTTGAATGATAAATTCGGCACCATGGAGATAGAAGTAAATAGATTTAATGATGTTTTGAATTCACAAACTTAGTGCACACGATGTTCTAAATTCAATTTACTTTATCCTCTAGTGGATAAAAACGGCTTTTGCACTCAGGTATCGAAGGGCAAAAATACTCTTTCCGAGATGGGGGGATGAAAAAGTATAATTTATATTTATTATTTTTCAGGTGCCTATTCTACGTAATATATTACCTATAGTTTGAGGAGACGGGTTGTAATGGGAGCCGTAAACGTGTAAGAAAGATTTTTACACTATTTTCATAAATAAGAAATGTAAAACTGACACATCAGTGTTAATGGAAAAAATCTATCATAGCACCGAAAAGGAATACAAGAATTGTTGATGTTACGTCACGTTTTTCTTTTTAAATAAAATCTAAACTTTAGCGTGTTATTTCATTTTCATTGTCATGTGAATAGTGATAATGTTATGTACCCCGCATAGACATACCTGACGCCTTCATTAGTCAACTGTTCAAGTTTATTCGATATTGCCCGTACCTTTCGAATGCGACATGCTATAGGTACTCTCTGACTTCCGATTAGTTTCCGACAGTAAGCAGCTGTAAGTCACCTTCTTGTCGACTTTAAACTGTCAGCATTAACAGGATTCGTTCAGTATCATTCTTGTCAAATTTGATACAGGCATACCAACCATCGACTGGTTGTGAATACCCTAGATGGTGGCCGCAAATGCGATTGCTGAACATTATGTCTTGTGTATCGGGTTCTATCGGCAATCCCTGAGTGTAATTTAATTAATTTTTAAACTGACTAAGTTTGCATTATGTTATTATGATGGCTCTCTTAGATAAAAAGTTATTCCAGTGAAATAATGCGCAATCTACTATATACAATGAAAGTAAAAGACTGTGTGCCTATCAAGTCTTGAAATCTTGACTGATCAGAATTTCCGCGATCTCGTGTTTGTGGATTAAAACAACAAGTATCTTATCACTTTTAGTCCTAGTATACAGGGTGGCCATATCTGCTAAGCAGGCGCCCTCATTTTTTCCAGACTCTTTTTTGCCAAGCTGTAAAAAAAAATATCAACGAAATGTCGCCACCGGAACAAACAGCATTAAGAAAACGATGGAAAGAAAATTCGAAGCGATACCTGGAGAAAAAAGTAAAAGAACGGAAGATACAAGAGATACGTAATTATCTTTTCTCAAGTCGCTAGTCGGTGAAGCTCACAAAAAGAAAAAAGGTAACGAGTTCTCTTTATCATTCAAGTGTGAGGATAATATAAAAAAAGATATAAATAAAAATAGTAAGAAAAGAACATTCCAAAGTATTGTTACGTAGATCGTAAAGTCTAGAAACATCACGCTAACTCCGTCTCGGAAAGGGGCAGTGTGACGTAAATCGAAAAGTCTAGAAACATCACGCTAATTCCATCTAAGGACGGGGCAGTGTTGGAAACTTCTGGAAATGACACGCTAACGCCATCTGTTATTGAGTAGCAAGTACTACACGAAATTGTACGTAGACGCTACTGCCATCTATTGTCGAATAGTGGCATTAAACAGTTCGATGGAAGTTACTAGAAGCTTCTACGCTGTGGCAGTGTCGAATGTTCGAGAATGTTCTGCTCGGGATATAAATAGCGGATTGTTGGGCCGACAAGCAGTTCGATTTCGGAAGCGAGCGAATACGATTCGAGTGATACACTACAAGCGAAACAAGTGATTCCAAGTGACGTTTCTTGTAGTTGCGATATTTGTGTTTATTTAATTAAACTGTGTTGTGTGTTTTGGTAAATTGGTTTAAATTAATTTATCCCGAACCCCAGCTCGTAACATTTGGTGTCAGAAGTAAGGGATAAATTATGCCAGTTTTACCGAAGGAGGATACGGAAGGTATCCGTACCAGGAGTCAGCGCCAGCAGGAGGTGGATCAGAGGCGGTTTGAAGGAACTTCTAGACAGACACCTGGGGGTAATCAGCCGACGACGGAGCCAGTCTCCCAAGCGTCTGGTGTTCCTACAGCATCACCAGCCATGGATTTTTCTGCGCTAATGGCGATGCTGCAGGAGCAGGCCCGCCGACAGGAAGAACAGGCCCGCCGACAGGAAGAACAGGCCCGCCGCCTACAGGAACAACTGCAGCAGGACAAAGAGGAGCAAGCTCGCCGGCAGGAAGTACAGGCCCGTCGACAGGAAGAACAGGCCCGTCGACAGGAAGAACAGGCCCGCCGCCTACAGGAACAGCTGCAGCTGGACAAAGAGGAGCAAGCTCGCCGACAGGAAGAACAGGCCCGCCAACAGGAAGAACAGGCCCGCCGACAGGAAGAACAGACCCGCCGCCTGCAAGAACAGCTTCAGCGTGATAAAGAGGAGCAGGTTCTCCTTTTGAAAGATCTACACACGACATTTGGCAAAGACATCAAAGCCATGAAGGAGACTGTTCAGGTACATGAAAACCGTATCTCCGAGGCCGAAGTCCAGATCGCTGATATAAGAAAAGCGGTTGGAGTTCTGAAAGCTGGAGACCGGACTACGGCTTCGATAGTTGCTGCACCTTCCGTGCGCGGGTTTAAAGTGCCACCCTTCGACGGAACATCTTCCTGGTCAGCATACAAAATTCAATTTGAAGCTGTCACGGAAGCAAATGGGTGGACAACGGGCCAAGCCATGACCACGCTTACTTTGGCCCTTCGTGACCAGGCTTTAACTGTGTTAGAGGCTCTCGGCAAAAATGTTACCTACGAGCAGCTCGTTGAGGCGTTAGAGGCCAGATATGGTGATGCGCACCTGGAACACGTTTTTCGTGCCCAGTTGAAGGATCGTGTGCAGCGCAGTGGTGAAAACCTACAGCAGTGGGCCCTGGAAATCGAAAAGCTGGTTCGAAAGGCGTACCAGACTGCACCCGCACTCATCGAGGGTATACTAATTCAAACCTTCATAGATGGCATACGGGACTTGGAAGTAAGGGCTGCTGTGAGACTTGGGCACCATGAAACCCTCAAGGACGCCTTGGCCCATGCGTTGGAGGTGGAGGCAGTGAGGCATGATCATCGAGCCCATCGCATCAGGGAGGTTGCGGCGTCACCTGTTCGTGACCGTGTTAGGTACAGCCCTAGATGCTACACTTGCGGAGAAAAAGGCCACCTTCGCTCAAGTTGCCCGAAGCGAAGCACAGCTAACGAAGACCAGACCCAGGAAAGAAGGGCGGCTGATGTGACCGCCCAGCAGCAGGGAAACTAATAAACGCCAGGACTGCGGGGCGGGTGCTGGCTGGTGTTAAAATAGCCCCAAGAATTTCGGTCTCACAAGCCCATGATGGGAACACCCTAGTCATAAAAGGTGAAGTGAACGGAAGACCATGTAAGCTGACATTGGATACTGGAGCTTCTCGCACGGTTGTCAGTTCCCAACTAGCGAATCGTTTTCTTGGGGACTTCTTTGGTAAGCATGACGGCGTAAAATTAGTAACAGCCACCGGTCAGCACATAACCGTCCGTGGTGAGAAGGAGGTGAAGTTAAAACTGGGTAACACAATCTACCGGCATAAGGTCATCGTGGCTGACATAGTAGATGACTGCATCCTAGGTTTGGACTTCATGCGACAGCACTGTTGCGAGATCGACGTTAATCAAGGAGTCCTAAAATGTGGATCAGAAGAAGTCTTCATGGAAGGTGCACCATCAGGGAAAGTGTACTGCTTGAAAAAGATTGTTCTTCCTCCCCGATCGGAAACAATAGTTCCAGTAAGTCTCCCACATAATTCTGGGCAGAAGAACCGATGTATTCTCATTGAAGGATTGGATGATAACTTTCCATGGAAGATTGCGCGGACCTTGGTAAAGGCAATCGACGTTGCAGCCGTACGCATACTGAACCCAAGTGAAAAGGAGCAAGTAATCAAGAAGGGTACATTAATGGGTTCCTGTGAGGAAGTAGCTTGGATGCGTGAATGCCAACATGGGCCTCCTCAAAATAACGCCCAAAGTGCAAGATTTAACGTGTTAAATCTTTTGGAGGACTGTCGTAAAGATCTATCGGAAGAAGAAAGAGAGAAGGCTAGGAAGATGCTACTTCAATATGCAGACATATTCTCTACAAATGATACTGACATAGGGAAGACTGGATTGGTTCAACACAGAATTAATACCGGAAATGAGTTACCGATACGACAGCGACCAAGAAGACTACCAGTGGCAAGAGAAAAGGAGGTAGATACCATGATTAAAGGAATGGTAAAGGATGGAGTTATAGAGCCTTCGTCTAGTCCATGGTGTTCTCCTGTGGTCCTGGTAAAAAAGAAAGATGGCAGCATGCGGTTTTGTGTAGACTATCGTCGATTGAATGAGGTTACTAAGAAAGACAGCTATCCACTACCCCGGATCGACGACACGCTGGACACGCTGTCAGGAATGAAGTGGTTTACCACGTTAGACCTAAAAAGTGGCTACTGGCAAGTGGAAATAGATCCTAAAGACAAGGAGAAAACTGCATTTTCTACGGGAAAGGGACTAGGGCAGTTTAACGTCATGCCATTCGGATTGTGTAATGCTCCTGCAACTTTCGAAAGGCTAATGGAGCTCGTCCTCACGGGACTAATTGGAGACGCCTGCCTTGTCTATTTAGATGACATCATCATCGTGGGCCGCACATTCGAAGACCACCTTCAGAATTTGGAATGTGTTCTATCAAAAATCCGAGGAGCCAATCTCAAGCTAAGTCCAAAGAAGTGCTCATTCTTCAGACAGCAAGTAAGCTTTTTGGGGCACGTGGTTTCGAAGGAAGGAGTACAAACAGATCCTGAGAAAATCGTCGCCGTCAAGGAATGGCCAGTCCCGAAAGACAAGACGCAGGTCAGGGCATTTTTGGGTTTGTGCTCGTACTATCGACGGTTTGTCAAGAATTTTGCTGACATTGCCAAACCTCTTCACAAGCTTACTGAGGAGAAAAGACCGTTCTGTTGGGATGAGAACTGTGACATCGCATTTCGAGATTTAAAGGAACGTTTGTGCAATACCCCAATTTTAGGCTACCCTGACACAGAAAATGAATTCATAGTTGACACGGACGCAAGTAATACTGGAATAGGCGGTGTGTTATCTCAACGGAAAGGAGATTATGAAGTTGTGATAGCTTACTTCAGCAAATCTTTATCAAAGCCAGAAAGAAATTATTGTGTCACGAGACGCGAACTTCTTGCCGTAGTAAAGACATTGCAGCATTTCAGCAAATACTTGCTTGGACGCAAATTCCACCTGCGAACTGACCATGCTGCATTAAAGTGGTTGTTGCAGTTTAAGAATCCAGAAGGACAAGTGGCGAGATGGATTGAACTGCTACAAGAGTACGACTTCGCAATTGAACATCGTAGTGGGAAGTCTCACGGTAACGCGGACGCTTTATCAAGAAGACCTTGTCCTGAAGACTGTAAGCATTGTGTCAGGCAAGAAGCTAAGGAAACAGTACCTGTCAGGATGTTAAGAACGGACCTTAGTGACGAGTGGAAGGAAACCCTACGGCATGCCCAGCAGAGTGACACAGATATTAGGCCAATTCTCGAGTGGATTAAAGCTAATGCCCCCAAACCCAAATGGTGTGATGTTGCAGCGATGAGTACCACCACAAAAAGTTATTGGGCACAGTGGGAGAGCTTGGTGATCCAGGATGGTGTCTTGTGCCGAAAATGGGAAAATGCTCGAGGGAATAGCTGTCTCCTGCAAATGGTAGTCCCAAAAACGAAGGTACCAGAAGTTCTACGGCTCTACCATAATGGTTCTTCAGGTGGTCATATGGGAGTAAGAAGGACTCTGTTAAAGATCCGAGAAAGATTTTACTGGATCCATTGTCGAGAGGATGTGGAGGACTGGTGTCGCAGATGCACCAGTTGTGCAGCGGTAAAAGGACCACACACACGCAGCAGGGGTGCATTGAAAGTGTACAACGTAGGCGCCCCCTGGGAACGAATAGCATTAGATGTCGCTGGGCCATTCCCCGAAAGTGAAAGTGGAAATAAATATTTCATGGTTGTCATGGATTATTTCACCAAGTGGCCGGAAGTCTTCGCCATCCCTAATCAAGAAGCTTCAACAGTCGCTGATAAATTAGTGCACGAAGTCTTCTGTCGGTTTGGGGTGCCCTTGGAAATCCACAGCGATCAAGGAAGAAATTTTGAGTCTCAAGTGTTTCAGGAAACATGTCGGGTTATGGGTACTCACAAAACCAGAACCACTTCATACCACCCACAATCTGACGGAATGGTGGAGAGATTTAATCAGACGTTGGAAAGATATCTGGCAAAAGTTGTAGCAAGTAGACAAAAGGATTGGGACAAGCACATACAACCGTTTCTTCTGTCATACCGAAGTGCAGTTCACGAGAGTACAACTGTGACGCCAGCCTTCGCGAACTTTGGAAGGGAGTTAAGGTTACCAGCTGATCTAATAACCGGCATTCCCCCTGATTCACCACGGGGTATAACAGATTATGCAAATGATCTGCGCAACAAGATGAATGACGTATATGAGCATGTCAGAGAATCAGGCCAACAGATGTCCGAGAGAATGAAAACTCGTTATGATCGGAAGATGAACAATACTGGCTTCGACGAAGGTTCGCTAGTGTGGTTGCATAACCCAGTGCGCAGCAAAGGAAAGTCCCCTAAACTGCAGGCAAAATGGGACGGGCCGTACCGAATTGTGACCAAGATCAACGACGTCACTTACCGAATACAAAAGGGTATGCGAACTGCACCTAAAATTGTCCATGTAGATCGATTGGCACGATACTACGGGAATAATGATGCTCGGGACGAGCATGTCTAAGGAGGGGGCAGTGTTACGTAGATCGTAAAGTCTAGAAACATCACGCTAACTCCGTCTCGGAAAGGGGCAGTGTGACGTAAATCGAAAAGTCTAGAAACATCACGCTAATTCCATCTAAGGACGGGGCAGTGTTGGAAACTTCTGGAAATGACACGCTAACGCCATCTGTTATTGAGTAGCAAGTACTACACGAAATTGTACGTAGACGCTACTGCCATCTATTGTCGAATAGTGGCATTAAACAGTTCGATGGAAGTTACTAGAAGCTTCTACGCTGTGGCAGTGTCGAATGTTCGAGAATGTTCTGCTCGGGATATAAATAGCGGATTGTTGGGCCGACAAGCAGTTCGATTTCGGAAGCGAGCGAATACGATTCGAGTGATACACTACAAGCGAAACAAGTGATTCCAAGTGACGTTTCTTGTAGTTGCGATATTTGTGTTTATTTAATTAAACTGTGTTGTGTGTTTTGGTAAATTGGTTTAAATTAATTTATCCCGAACCCCAGCTCGTAACAGTATAATTAAAGCCATAAAGTTAAAACATGCAATGGATAAAAAACGAAATGACCTTATTAATTAAGAAGTACCAAAACCGCTGCAGCAACAAAGCAATTAAATAAAATGAAACAAAACCGAGCATATGGTGGTTTTGAAGAAAACATTACTATACCTATTCAAGTGCCTATTGAGACATCCTCTCTCCATGCCCTGATGCTGCCAAAATAACGACAAATGAACAAGTTATTTGAAAGTCCACTGGCACATGAAACTTAGAGCTAATTTAAAGCTTCATAAAAAGTGTCTAAAACACAGATTTCAACAGAAGTTTAAACGGGTCCGTAACTTAACTTCGAGAGTCATTTGTTCGATGAATGGAAAGTCGACTGAACGATTGTTCGAATGGAACTTATTGCGAAACAATCTTTTATCGCCAAACGCTACTTCGACTGAACGATTCGTCGAATATTTATAAATCGATGGACTGTTGTTTCGAATGAATTTTAGTCATTATATAGTTTTATAATTGAAATAAAATTATTTAAGAAAAGATGTTTCGTCACATATACATATTATTTCATCCATAATCCAGAAAATCAAATCATTCTAAGATATCGTATGTTCTCCCCGTAGATTTGGGAAACATGAAATTTGGTGACAAGGCAGGTAATAAAGCACAAATGCAGGGAAAATTGTTTATTATTCATAAATAAAAAATAAAAAAACATTTACGTTACGATTTTCGCACAAACTTAAGGTACCTAGTCAAAAAACCTTTTCAGTAGATTAGGGTTTTATAACGGTCTGAGAACTCCTCTAATAATGCAAACATAAAATAATCACTAATACTTAATCAAATTTAAAAATGTCAACGTTGTTTTATTTTTTAAATTGGCAAATGTAAGCCATCGAGCTCATGAAGTCAAGCCTGTCCATGTCTTCCTTTTGATTTAAAAGTTTATTAAACTTTTTTTTCCAACCTTTTTTTCTTTTTGGTCGAGAAAACTGACGCATCTTGGGCTTTAATTTTTTCTATGAATCACTCATTTATTTTATTTTTTTATACATAGATTTTTGGGTAATAAGGAAGGCGCTTTTAAATTTATGCCGTTAGTATATGGGCTGTTAAGGAACAAAACAGATTTTTTTTATTATATTTTCTTTGAGATAATAACGCGACAAGCGTTTAATAAATAGTAAAAACAGGTTGGGAAAGAAAAAAAAACTGAATAAACTTTTAAATCAAAAGGAAGACATGGACAGGCTTTACTTCATGAGCTCGATGGCTTACATTTGGCACTTTAAAAAAGAAAACAACGTTGACATTTTAAATTGATGATTACTGATTATTTTTTTATGTTTGCATTATTAGAGGAGTTCTCAGACCGTTATAGAACCCTAATCTACCGAAAAGGTTTTTTATCTAGGTAGGTAGGGTCTTAATTTTGTGCGAAAATCGTAACGTAAATGTTTTTTTTTTATAACAAACAATTTTTCCTTCATTTGTGCTTTATTACTTGCCTTGTCACCAAATTTCATGTTTCCCAAATCTACGGGGAGAACATACGATATCTTAGAATGATTTGATTTTCTCGATTATGGATGAAATAATATATGTGACGAAACATCTTTTCTTAAATAATTTTATTTCAATTATAAAACTATATAATGACTAAAATTCATTCGAAACAACAGTCCGTCGATTTATAAATATACGATGAATCGTTCAGTCGAAGTAGCGTTTGGCGATAAAAGATTGTTTCGCAATAAGTTCCATTCGAACAATCGTTCAGTCGACTTTCCATTCATCGAACAAATGACTCTCGAAGTTAAGTTACGGACCCAGTTTAAGGGTCCGTAACTTAACTTCATGTTTCGTCACATATACATATTATTTCATCCATAATCCAGAAAATCAAATCATTCTAAGATATCGTATGTTCTCCCAAGGCATTGACAGCGTCGAAGAATTAATGAAAATTGTTTATGAAGATAACAATAACAGTCACATTGGTGCAGGGAAGAAACAATATGTAAAAAAATACGGAATACTAAAAGAAAAACGGTATCTGCTGGACTGTTAAAAATTGAAGACAATACTAACATACGGATAAGTTATGTAACTCTACGGCCATTTCGGGTCTATTTGCCATGAGATGACAGGGAAACGTGCATGTAGGGCACATACAATTAAAGATCAACTGAGTTTCGCTTTAAAGAAAATTTAAATTGCTGACGCTCTTTGTTGTGACAACTTGAAAAAAAGGCGTTGGTAGAGATTGTGGAACCTATAAAAACTAAGTTATACTATACAAAGAATTTAATCATCAGGAAGAAATTGAGCAAGAAAGAAAGAAAGAAAAATATTTTATTTGAGACACGCACAGGACATAAAAACAATAAAAAGAACAGAAAATTTTAGCATAACAAAAAGGTAAAAGATATAAAATTAAAAGAATAAGACCTGTACGAGGCCAAAAAGGCTCCTATCTCCGCATAATGCTGCGATATTTGTAAAAAAAAAAACAACTACCGCAGCGCTGGTATTCAGATAGGGCCCACTGTGATGCCACGGACACACTAACGGACGTGGCAAAATAATTAATCCCACAATCAAAAAATATGGTAATCCATGATGGTGCAGTGATAAAAAGAAAATGGGTTCCAAAGAAATAAATATAGTGAAAAAATTGACAAAGAAAATAAAGCCTATAGACCTGATATTTAAACTTGAGCATTCCCTGCCGAAATTCTTTATTGATACTGTGAACATCCTAAATTAATACAAAGCTGTTACTGTATTCAAACAATCCCAATCCCTTAATCACGACGAAACAATTCTCAGGACATGGACCTTTCAGATAATTATAGTTACTTTGCTGAAGAAGTGCAGACTCTAAACTTTGGGGGTAGCCGTGGACAAGTTTCTCTCCATACCGTGGTGGCTTATCTCAAGGATGGAAGGGAGGCTTTTCACTATTGTTGCACGGTCAGCGAATGCACAGGCTTGATTAGTATTGCAAAGGACTTGAGTCCTCGAGTCGTAATTTTAAAGACTCGACTCAATTATGCAAGACTCAGTGTGCTCAAAAGGCTCGGAGTCTAGACTCAAGCCGAGCCCGATTCATTTAACAGCCACTCGAGTCGTAAAAAGGACTCCAGTTTTAAAAAGGACTTGAGTCTTAAAAAGGACTCGAGTCTTAAAAAGGACTCGAGCCTTAAAATGAACTCGAGTCCTGTAGCTCATCATTCGAATAATTTCTAATAACTCGTCAGATTTTATTGTACACATAGTTACATCATAACCACTAATTTTACCTTTTTGCCTTCTATTCGTGTCTTTTCGAATGATGAGCCAAGTCTCATCTTCATGCTCCGAGTTTTTCTTTGAGACTCGGGTTAATTTTAAGACTCGAGTACTTGACTCTAGACTCCGAGCCTTTTGAGCACACTGAGCCTTGCATAATTGAGTCCGAGTCTTTAAAATTACGACTCGAGGACTCGAGTCCTTTGCAACACTAGGCATGATTTGTCTGCAGTCTGAGCGCACTTACAGAAGGCGTTAGAATCTGTGTTCGAAAAATGTCCCTATATTACCACCTACACCTAGCCATAAAAGCTTAATAAAACTATTTTTGTTTTTGTTCCCACTTCTCACCTTGACCATGGACCATGGTACTTTCAAGTGCAAATGCAATATTTAACAAAAACTTAATTATAAAATTATGGAAAACCAATTCACTAGTGTCACGTAGACTTCATTCGTGTTTTGAGAATTTCATTCGTGGTTCCAAGCAACTCATTCGTGTTACCCAGATCTTAATTTTTTGTCACTTTTAATTACTTGCGCACTGTGATTTTACATTTTCCGTACATAACTTCATTAAAGTAAACGTTATAGACCGTCAGTAAGCAAAAAAACGGGTATTTGCAGAAAGTAAAAAAAATGTGTCAAATTAATTCGACTCGTGAAATCGCCCCGGGCCACGTTCGCACCACTGGAGCTCGAACTTCTTTACACCCCGTCTCGAAATTCTTGGTTAAGTTTCTTTTCAACATTACGAAAACAGGAGTAGCATTGTCGAATTTTTCATAAAAGTTTGATAATGAGAATTAGAAAAATGTAGAGAAGCTAGACTGAGCGAAGCGAGCTCGAAATTGTTGTTCCCAGAGACGAGAGAGGTTTCCTTTTGAATATTTATACAGAAATTTGTAGTTACTTTGTCGCTATAATTACGCAGAACTAGCTTTTTCCCGTGGCTTCGCCCGCTTGAATGTCGGAAATTTTGTTGCATTAGTTTCCAACCATATGCCTAAATAAAATGATAAACGCTGAGATGCATATCAATTAATTTTTAATCGTCAGTCTAAATACAAAATTTAATGAGCCCAGCTTTAAAACTCGACGGTTTTTCATACTAACTGCTGCCCTATTTCATCCCTTTACGGAGGGAGTTTCCTAAAATCCTTTCTTAGCTCCATGAATGAGTGACCTATCGCTTTTATATATAGTTATAGAATAAAGTGATCGTGACTATTAAAAGAATGTTGACAATATGCAACAAATAAAAATAAAAATTTAAGCACCCGCCTCGTAGGTTTAGGAGAGGTTCTTTAGATTATTCGTGAGTAGTTACTTTGTTAATTTATTTATGCATAAAAAACGACCAATTACGAGTCAGACTACTGTACAATATTCAACGCTTCATAATGAAAAATCACGTAATTTGTATGGTGACCTCCTTTAATTTGAATCTTTTTTTCTAAGGTTTTAGAGCAGCAATAGAAATACAGAATCTATGAAAATTCCCACTGTGTACATTTATTATGGTTCATGAGATACAGCCCATAAAAAAAAAATAGAGAGTAGTGGTGGCTCAGTGGTAACGACAGCGACTTACGGTCGTGAGTTCGAACCCAAGCAGGCGCTTTACTTTATGTAAATTATTTCATCACTACTGCTCTCAAAACTGCGAAGGAAAACATTGTGAGGAAACTGGCATGTCTTAGAACCAAAAATTCAAAGACATGTGACATCAGGGCCTGCGTAGTGGATTATGGCCCACTCCCTTTCCCCGAGAGGAGCCCTGTGTCCCAGCAGTGGGAACATTATGGGCTGCTAATGATGAAAAAAATGCACAAACTGTCTACCTATTACTGTTGATAAAACAAGGTGGATTTCGGCACACTATCGTCAGCCTACGGCCAAAGTTGCGTTGACAGGCGCGGGCCCTACCGATGACGCGCCCTGTAGCATGTGATCCAGCTGCCACTAAGGAGACCTTACAGTGCTTATTTTTAATCACGCTGATGCCATGCTGCTGAGGTCTTCGTAGAATTGCAATGGCGCCACACCAGCAGCTCGTAACGTTAATCATGACACTCACGGTAATCCATGACTATTAGGTTGACTTCGCATTGTTGACCACATAATTTTACATGATCATTTTTCAACTGTCCTAATTTATTCAGTGAATTTTCATATTAGTAGCATAATTTTCATAAAACCATATAATGTTGTGATACTTACAAAGTAACTAAAATTACGTTAGTATCTATATCTTACTGCGTATGAGTGTACTTATCTGCTAGTTTTGGACAGTCTAAACGGGCAGCAATAGGATGCTGTTGCTGCTGCTTCGGAGACGATGCAGCAAGGATTTGCTTTCTTGCATATCATGACTGACATTGACATTTCTTCCCATGGGTGTCGTAAGAGGCGACTAAGGGACTTACTAGAGAATGGGCAGCAGCGTTCTCTGTGCATTTTACCACCATACTGCGATCGCCAACCCGCCTGCCAAGCGTGGCGATTAAACGACAGAGTTTACACGCAGTTGGTTTTAAATATTATCATTGTATTTTATTAAGACATCACACTGACACAGAAAAATTATAAACAAGTTGTTACCTAGTAACAAAACCAAAAACTAACTCTATGGGACGCATGATGATTCCAACCTATTTTCAACACCCCCACTGAATCCCCATGCGCTCCATGCAATACTTTAGCTTAATGCGAGCCAGGCTTTTAGTAAGACAGTCAGCTGGCATCTGGTTTGTATCACAATATTCTATACGAATCACACCGGCTTCAGCCAACTCTCTTATGAAATGATAGCGTATGTTGATGTGCTTCGACCTTCTACCAATCGCAGAAGAGTACACTAATTTACTTGCACTCTGACTGTCGCTGAACACTGTAACGCAGTCGTTGAATCCAGCTAGCTCTTCTAACAAGCCTTTAACGCAGACTAGTTCTTTTGCGGTTTCGCAGATGGCTATATATTCAGCCTCAGCTGTGCTTAAGGCTACGCATCGCTGTTTGCGAGCTTGCCAGGAAACAGCACCTCTACCGAAAATAAGGGCATAACCGGTAAATGAGTGCCCATCGGCGTTGGCTCCCCAATCGGCGTCTGAGTATGCAACCAGGGGTTTGCCTGTTCTTTCATAGACTAGTTTATAGTCCACGGTGCCCTTTAAGTACCTGAGCACCCGCTTGAGCGCAGTCATGTGCTGTTCATTCCAGCATGTATTAAACTGGCTCAAATAGCTGACCGCAAATGTCAAATCAGGCCTTGTGCCGCAGGATCTTGTGAGCGATCCTATTACTTCTTGGAAAGAAAAATCCTCACGCCTCTCCCCCTTTGCAAGTCGTAGATTCAATTCCATCGGAGAAGCTACAGGCTTGCAGTCTTGCATTCCATGTTTTTCTAGAATCTTTTTGGCGAAGCTTGCCTGTGATAGGGATATCTGCCCATTGGATCGCGTGATATGGATCCCTAGACAATCCTTGGCCTCACCTAAATCTTTAATTTTGAATGCTTTGGCGATTGTCTTTTTGACTCTTTCTATGTCCCCCACTGAACTTCCAAAAATATAGAAGTCGTCAACATAAAGTGCTATTGCAATCACGGTATTATCTTTCCCTCTTTTAATGTACACGCACGGATCATACTTCGATCTTGTAAAACCACTTTTAGTGATGTGATCATGTACTTTGACGTTCCAGCAACGTGCAGCTTGTTTGAGGCCATAGATGGCTCTCTTCAGCTTGCATACTTTCTTTTCATTTCCCTTCTTTATGAAAGATTCAGGTTGCTCCATATACAGATCCTCATCTAAATCACCATTTAAAAATGCTGTGGTGACGTCAATATGGTGTACATTTAAATCCAATTCTGCTGATAATCCCAGCAGAAGCCTAATGGAAGAAAGCTTGACTACAGGAGCAAAAGTCTCGGTATAATCTTCTCCAAACTTTTGAGAGTAGTATTTATGACATGGAAGTTGTATACCATGTCCTCATCTATTCTTCTGACTCTATTTCTTAGAGGATAACGCCGTTCCTCAGGCTCCTCTACAGCTTGAACCGGCTCTGTTGACGGTTCTTCAAAAGAGTCGTGAAACTCTTCTTCAGCACTAGTGGGCGATGAACTTGGTGACATAACCATGTTACTCTGGCTTGGGCCATCCTCAGGCGCCACAGCCCTAGAAGTGCCTTGAGCAGTATCTGGCTCAGTAAAAATTGGTACCTCTATATATTTTCGCCTGTGTTTCTCCCTCGAAACCTGTACACTGCGCTCAGGGGGTTTAATCTCCTTGATTACTTTTGACCGCTCGTCAAACACGGCGTCGCGAGCAACTATTATGCGGCGCGGAATGACCGGGTTGACAAATCTGTACCCCTTTTGTACTTCACTGTATCCAACGAAGACAAGCTCACGGGTCTTGGAGTCGAATTTCCTTCGGCTATTATCTTTCACCAAAACCTGAGCTGTGGACCCAAAAACTTTTAAATTGGTAAAATCCACCTCATGATTTGTCCAAACTTCTTCGGGAACTTTCCCGGCGATTGCTAATGTGGGTGAGCGATTTTTCAAATAGATCGCAGTCCCCACCGCTTCTCCCCAGTACCGTTTACTTAGGTTACTGTCATGGAGCATGCATCTCGCCTTTTCAGTAATGGTGCGGATCATCCTTTCTGCAACTCCATTCTGTTGAGGAGTATGAGTAACGCTCGTCTGATGCGTAATTCCATATTTGGCCAAATAAGCCTGGAACTCCTTATTGGTATACTCAGTACCATTATCGCTTCTAAACCGTTTAATTTTTCTTTCGGTTTGGTTCTCTACCAGACGCTTAAACTCCTTGAACTTCTCTAACACCTCAGTCTTTTGCTTCATGACGTAACCGAAAACCTTTCGGCTGAAGTCGTCAATGAACAGGAGGAGATATCTGTTTCCTCCCCAAGTCTCTACATCTATTGGACCAGCTACGTCGCTATGTATTAAGTCCAGCATGCCGGAGGCTCTAAAAGACTTCTTCCGTTTAGGAAACCTTTTTACGCACTGCTTTCCTTGACTACAAGGAACACAAGGGGCTCCATCACCCTTTTTGCCGTAATCTAGGCCCTGGACAATTCTTTTCAAAATGTACATTTGCGCGGGAGACAAATGGCCCAATCTCCGGTGCCATAATTCAAACTTGTCCTGATTGTCTTCCCCTAAAAGAGCTGTAGCCTGATTACAACCGGAACCTACAACATAAAGTCCGTTTTGGCGCGGTGCGGTAAACAATGCCTTACCATCTATTTTTACATTATTGTTAAAAACACTACATTTGGTTTTATCAAAAACAATAATATTTCCTGCATCTGCAAACTTTCCTACAGACATTAAATTGGTAATTAGTTCAGGAATGTGAAGAACATCATTCATCTTCACTACAGTGTCACGTTCCCCGTGACGCAGGTTTAACTCCACAGAACCTTGCGAAGTCGAAACAATTTTCTCGCTATTCGCGCAAGTTATCGTTTTGGAGCAAGATTTCGTAGGGTTCAAGAGGGATTTCACCGGTGTCATGTGGGACGTGGCTCCTGAATCCAACACCCAGTTATCACTGCTACCAACAGATGACAACAAGGTCAAAAAGTCTGAATTCACGTTCACACTGGTCATCATGGCCGAATTCGCATTTGATTTCTTCTTATCCGGCTGCTTGGCCTTGAACTGCTTGCATTGCCACTTGAAATGGCCCTTCCGTTTGCAGAAGTGACAAACAATCTCTCTGTTGTGTTCTCTTCCTCCACTACCACCAGCGCTAGATGCTAGCGCCGAATCATCCCTTGGGGCTTCATTCGACTCTTGACGTTGACCCTCCTTCAGAAGTGCTGATATAACCAGTTCTGAGGTAATTGTCGAGCGGGAATGCTCTATGGCCATTACTAACGGATTGTAGTTGTCCGTCAATCCCGCCAGCATTATTATTCCAACAAACTCATCGTCAAGTCCGGCACCAATGCTTCGCAGCTGCTGCTGAATCGCTCGAACTTCCGTGACGTAGGCTTCCATACTTGGGTACGATTCCAGCTTGATGCGAAACATTTTTCGCAGCAACGAAAGCCTGCGCATTAGTCCAGCATCCGCATAGGCATTTTTTAGTGCCAGCCAAGTCTCTCGTGCCGTCTTTGCTTCCGTCACAAGGGGGTAGATGCCTTCCGAAAGCATCAGGCAGATCTTGGCTCTTGCTCTAGCATCCCGCTTCACCAACTCATTTGAGGTCGCACTGAACGTATCTTGAACACAATCCCACAGATCATTGTCGATAAGGAGCATTTGCATAGAAAAAGACCATGTAGCGTAGTTTTCTTGCCCCGACAACTTGGAAATTTGCGTCGTATTTTGCGACGTCATTTTTTATTCTCAATACATATAACTGTCCCTAAAATTTAGTATCAACGAGACTACGTACCTGGGCCCATAACCTGTTGTAAATTGGTGTACTAAAGGGAGCTAAACGACAGAGTTAACACGCAGTTGGTTTTAAATATTATCATTGTATTTTATTAAGACATCACACTGACACAGAAAAATTATAAACAAGTTGTTACCTAGTAACAAAACCAAAAACTAACTCTATGGGACGCATGATGATTCCAACCTATTTTCAACAGAGGCCTATGTCCAGTAGTGGACGTCTTTCGGCTGAAATGATGATGATGATGATATCATGACTTGAATGAAAGCCATCCGTACGTGCTAGCTAGTTTACTTCTATAGAATCATTAGAATGTTCACGAAATGTAACACGAACCAAATATCCTATTTGGTTTATACCTAAGATTGTTTTAAAAGTGGTAAAAACCGAAAGAAAACATTGTTGTTTTCCTTTTAGGTTTCTACCTAGAAGGAAAACAACAATGTTTTCTTTTTTTATCTTCTATCTTTTTATCTTCAAATATATTTATTGGAGTAATTTTAGAGTTATACTACAATCATGGACGTATTATACTAACAGGACTGAGCACTGTCAAAATTGTGTTATAGTAAAACAAAACATACGCGTACGGCATAAGGTTTATTTGGAACCCAAATTATAACAGAGGCAAAACGAGCTGAGAGAGATAGCCAGTACCGATGCCGTCTGTCCCTTTTTCGCACTTGCCCCACGAAAAAATTATTTACGGTAGTAACAAAAATTTTGTCCATTGCGAGAAAAATATGAACAATAGTTTGACTTAATCTTGATTTAAACTGATTATAGGTATACAAAGTATTTTATTATTAATTTATTTTACCTTAAAAGAACAAAAAGAATTAAATCATTTCTGTTAGAAGTTTTAATAATTATTAAACTGGTATCTTTAGCAAGTGTCATGGCGTCTTGCATGGCGATGGCGTCTACGCTGTCGTTGTATCGTTGAACTTCGCTCCGATCATAACGTGTTTTGTGAAACTGTTATCTACCAATGCAATTTTTTACCATGAAAATGGTGAAAAAGTGTAGCATAAAATCTTGTAAAAGCGAATCATATGGTGGTTGCGGTATATTATCATTGTCATTTCACAGGTAATTTACATTGGTCAACAAGTAATTTGTTAATAATTTGTTTATTTACATTGGTCTAGTGACCATGATTCAAGTTTTGCAAGTATTTTCTTTTTCAACTATACCCGCCAAAGTGCTACAAGTGACTTTTGACCCTTTTTCGTATTGAGCGTTTTAACAAACCATCAATGTAATAACGGGATTCGAATGTCACGCTTTGTTCTTATCTGGCGCTGGTTGACCTACCCCACTGGGTTCGATTCATAAGCATTGTAGAAAAATGCAATATAAAATACGAAAAAATTTTACTTGGTACATTCAATCGGATACTTAATCACTTATTATTATAGACTTAGGTTATATTTTTATCGAAACCTATATGTTTCTTACTTTTACTCTACTATAATTACGATTATTTTTATAAATAAATATACAAACAACAAACTGTACCTAACCTTAAATATATTGTGATATTATTTATGTTACAGCTTTCCGACAAAGCCAGAAATGAAACAAAGATGGTTGGATGTTATACCTGTATCCCAAAATATAACCAAAAATTATGTTGTGTGTAGTCTTCATTTCAAGCCTGAAGACTTCTTCGAAGCAAATTCAAGGCGAATGCTAAGCCTAATGCAGTATCATTTTGAGTTGTCACCAGTCTTAGAATTTCGAACTTATAAAAGAGCTATTATTGAAACACAAACTTCTGATCCTAATGAAGAGCACCAATTAAATGCTCTTATAGATAATTTAGACACATGAAACTAGAACGTCTTTTCAGTCCATCCCACTCTATACATTGTATCAGAGACTAAGAACCGCATGAATTGCAATTAGTCAAGGCATTAGCCAAAAGCTCAATAAAACGATTTATTTTAGCCATATTTAACAGTAATAAATGATTTTCATTTTTTTTCGTTTTATATTTCTATGTCTTCCTGTCTATATAATATATATTAATCACACTAATATTATAAATGCGAAAGTTTGTATGTATGGATGTGTGGATGTTTGTTACTTTTTCACGCAAAAACTACTGAACGGATTTGGATGAAATTTAGAATACAGTTAGTTTACAACCTGGATTAACACATAGGCTACTTTTTATCCGGGTAGTACGTTCCCACGGGATATTTTCCGACCTTCACGCGGGCGAAGCCGCTGGCAAAAGCTAGTATGTATATAAAATTGGAGTATTTGTTTGTAATATCCCATTATACGTTGCCCAAGACAAAGCCGATGACTAGTCTCGTATTTTTTTTATTATTATAAAATACATGGTCACCCTATTAGAAGAGGACGCATGACCTCCGTTCATTGTATCTCACTCGGCTCGTTTTTTTGGGCCTAGCGCTCAGTCCTGTCAGTATAAGAGGCCTTCTACACGGTCGGGACCGACCGCCGACCATCGTATCCTTGGTCGGGTCAACCATTTTTTGTATTCGTTCTACACGGTCGGTGATTGACTCAACTTGTCTCATTTTCTCATTCGTTCACGGTCGGTGGTTCACTTAACTTGTCTCCGGTATTCAAAGCGATGGCTCCTTGCCTTTCAAAGCTACAGACTTGCTACAGAGATCGGTTTGGCAATAACTTTTTTATGCTTGAGTGAAGAAAAGAAACGAAAGAAAATGAAGGAAACAGTGGCTCAAAGAGCGAATTACTTTGAACCACCTTAATATTTTACGGATTCTTGCTTCAGATGGAAATCTGAATTTTTTAAGAATAGATCAAGACACTTTTAATGAATAACTTGAAATGGTTTTTGTTTCTTATCTTTGTATAAATCGGTTCCAATATCCCTAAGGCATGGTAAATCAATAGATATACATTCGGTCAGAACCTCTCGTTCGCGGTTTTCGTTTTGCGAATCCATTGCAACACGCAATAACATGCACCCACGACGACTAACAACCGCACACTGAAGCGGAAGCGCTCGCGTCGGGCGACAGCGTTCCAGACGGTTGGGGCCGACCACGGACGCAGCCTGTCGCGAGGGATGCGCTCGCGACCAAGGCCGTTGACATCAACCAAATATCGGCCGGGTCAACCAACGTCTACATTCTCCATTTTTATATCAACCCGACCAAGGATACGATGGTCGGCGGTTGGTCCCGACCGTGTAGAAGGGCCTTAATACGTCCATGACTACAATAAAACTCTAAAATTACTCCAAAAAAATCCTTTTTTTTGTTTTGAATAATTTGAAGGCATCGTTTTTGGTTTCTTAGCATTTTTGAACTTCTTGTATTGTTGGATTGGTTCAGTGTTCAGAGCCAAAAAGTATTCACAGCTGTTTTTGGCGGGTGTCACGATTATGTCAAATTGTGTGTCAGTAATGTCAGTGATTGTAATAATTGCAAAAAAATTATCAAACAATGAAAATTTGTAATTTTCCTAACGCAATTTCTGACTTGTAGGTTGGCTTCAAAATTACCGTAATGAGTTAGTTAATACTCGGTAGTCGTCTTTATAATTGGAAAAAAATATTTGTAAAATGAAATGGTACGTACGATAAAATACTTTACAATAATAATTTGTGGTTAGAAGTTACACACGACTTATCTGTTGTAATATTAAATGTCCAAGACAAGTGTGATAAGGTTGCGTGCGCGTGGCTACTTCGTGCTTCTTATCAAGTTGTTTGTTTTCTTGTCTTGGAGTGAACTTCGAATGACCTCGCTCGACCTCCTAGTCCCAGTCCGCTTATCATTATCAGCACGAATAAAATGAGACGGTGGGAGGTATTTAATTTAATTCATCACATTTCGTGGCGCGATCACATACTGTTCTCAGTTCTTACTCGACAATCGTTTTTGTGATACATTCTCGTTGTGTAGTACGCGTATAACTCTGCTATCATATTGAATCCTTTCGGGTTTCGTATTCGTGTGTAATAGTGTAGTGGTTTTTTTGTTAATCCTGCATTCAAGAAGAGGAATGCCAAGTGACTGTCGAGACTGTTTGGGAATTCGTTATCGAATTAATACCCTGCACCAAACGTGGAAGTGGCTGCATCAAACAATTGCCCTTCACGAATATCTGATCTCCCTCTCATCGGCTGATACTGACGCCTGCAGCTGTCCTATGCACTAGGTTATAACATTATAGAGACTATTTGAACTGTTATTAGTCAATTTGTTTAGGTAACAATAACAATTAAGTAATTAACGTTTAACAAACTGTGGTTATAAAGTTCATACAGAAAAGTATCCGTTTGACAATTAATTTTGATAATATAACATTTAAAGATGGCTCAGACAATGATGAAGAAGATAGTCGCAAGCAGTGCCTGCCTTGTAGTGGGTTTAACAAGAAGAACCAGCTCTCGTAGCTTGGTAACTGCAAGCAAGAATGTAAATGCGAAGAAAGAACGCGACTTGCCGACTGAGGGGGAGATCACCAAGTCTGTCTTCATGTCCCAATCAACTGACATCTTTACTAACTTGGCTCTTGAGGATTGGATGTATCGTAACATGGACTTCACAAATCACCATGTTATGATGGTTTGGCGCAATGAGCCATGTGTTGTGATTGGAAGACACCAGAATCCATGGTTGGAAGCTAATGTCCCACTTCTGAGTGAGAGGGAGATTGCTCTAGCAAGACGTAACAGTGGTGGTGGTACTGTGTACCATGACCGTGGAAATCTTAACATCACATTCTTCACTCCTCGTGAGAGATATGACAGGAAATACAACTTAGAGCTAATCAAGAGAGCACTCTTCAGAGGATTTGGGGTCAAGTCCGTCATCAATGAACGTCAAGATATGATTGTTCGAGATAAATACAAAGTATCCTTTTTTAAATTGAAATCAGTATAAACTAAATAGTACTCTAACATATTATAAAAAAAATTTGTAAGATTGTACGCTTTATGGTATTTCTATAAGCTTTTTATGATTGTAATTTTAGCACTGGTCTTATATCAACATAGTGGTTACGAGATTGCTTTACCATGCCCTTTTGTCAGTTTCTTGCTGTAGTTGCTAAACACACTGAATGACATTCAAGGATTAGATTATTTTTAAATCAATCAGTTTGGGTGTTATATACAATTTAATATTTGAAGATTCACAATTTATGCTAACAATATTATACAGAAACTAGTTTTCTTAGCAACAATTCTATCAGGTATCTGGAACAGCTGCAAAAATAGGCCGTCTGACAGCATACCATCACTGCACACTTCTAGTCAATGCCAACAAGGCAGATCTCAGCCGAGCCCTTGCTAAACGTGAGGTGAGTAAAACTATGACCACCAAATATGATTGGAACAGAACTTAATTCTACATGTGACAGATTCTGAGTGAAGAAAATTTATTGGTTGGACCGTTTTACAATTTTATTAATTAAACTTTATGTAACATAAATTACTTACATACTGTAATTTTGATATTGCTTTTATATGTATAGCATGATTCTTATTGGAATACGTGCAAATTCAACTATAAGGCTCTACTCCTCAGTTCTTGTCACAATTTTCTATCTCTATTGCTCTTTGAGTTCTTTGAACTATCTATCTTTAAAATAACCGTTATTGCTTATGTAGTTATATTAACATTGTTTCGTTGTTAACCTATTTTTGCTATCTGCAGTTT
Source organism: Aporophyla lueneburgensis (assembly GCA_932294355.1). Lineage (NCBI taxonomy): Eukaryota > Metazoa > Arthropoda > Insecta > Lepidoptera > Noctuidae > Aporophyla > Aporophyla lueneburgensis. Next base: position 10,893,457 of record OW028739.1, read on the forward strand.
ATAATCTCATTTATTTCATCATGCGACCAGTATAACAATTTATAGTGTTTTTAAATTCCACCCAACTTTAAATAAAGATTTTCCCACTTAAGACTCCATACCATAACTTAACTTTTTAATTGAATTTTTAGTAGGGTATACTTAATTTAAAATGCAAGCATAGTCAAATGATAGCTACGAGTATGTATTCAGTGTGCTGGTACCAAGCAGAGGCCCAGTATGCTTTTTTGCATATTCAGTAATGTCACAGGTCGTACTTGTTGCATTTCATTGTTTACGTGTGATTCATCACTTAATGTGAGGGGGAAGGGGGAACAAAAGCGTCAATACCGAATTGCACACGACCAGAAATATACTAGATTACACAATCTTTACTAAAACAATTGTATTCATAAAATTCATTGTTTTGTTACCCATTTACTTGCTTGTTTTTTTCACTAACTATTTGTAACTGACCTTGACTTGATAGCCCCCTCCAGTTTATAAGTTAAGGACCTTTTAATTCTATTTAGCATGGCATACAGACTCAGGCGACTGCGTCGACGCGCTCTGAGGTGGCCAATCTGTCGGAAGTGGACAACCGCGTCACCGTGGACAGTCTGCAGACCGCCGTGGGCTACGAGTTCCTGCGCACGGCAGCCCTGAGCCTGCAAGACGGGGGCACCAACCAGATCTCAAAGCAACGAGGCTTCCAATTCGTCAACCCTACCAATGACTGGTTCCCAGGTATGTTATTGAGAATTCAACAAACAGTTCCCATGATTGAAAAAAATAAGGTATTTTCTGTTGTAATATAAAATGATTTCGACATTTAATTAATTACTGTTTTTTCCTAGGACTTGCGGACTTAAGAAACGAGCTTCAGTCTTGGGACTGGTGCTACGGCAGAACACCCGTGTTCACAGTTAGTCGTTCCTTCCCTGTGCCAGCAGAGCTGCTGGCTCCTTCAAAGGTTTACTCTGCGACACAAGAGCTGGTCATCACCATGTCCGTTGAGAAAGGTCTTATCGATGACGTCACCCTAAACATCCCACCAGGTCTAGTTGAGTCTGGATTCCACGGAGAAGCGTCTGTCATCACTCACCTTAAAGGAAAGAGGTTCACCTCCGAAGCTCTCTCCGCGTTGCAAGACGCTATGCTGACGCGTCACTTGGGCAGTGACGTCAGGAAGTTGGACGAAAAGGAACAGTTCGTCGCCAAGTGCTTTGACCAAGTGGTCAACACAGTGTAAGTCTCGCTGTCTCAGATTATGTACATTTAACGTTGTAGGTGCTATGAGTACTGTATGTTAGAATAAGTATCATTAAAGAAATTATTGTGGAGTCTATAAAGTAGGCATTGTTTAATATTTTCGTGTTGATTAATAATCTATAGTCATCTTGAATTGTCAACATGAGAGAATTGTAATAATGTAAATAGTCTGTACATTGTAATAATATTTTTTATACAATTGAATGTGTTAATGTAACTAACGATATACTTGTTGTTAGCTTCCTGTCTTCTAATAACTCCTCAATGCTTTGTTATTGTAATATTTCTTCGTTATTAACTTCCAATCTGCTTTATTACATTACTTACGTGTTATTTTTTTAGTTTAGTATTATATTTATAAATATCTAGACGCTTGGCGTAATATTGTCGGTGTATTTTGAAGGATTGTGAATCTCCTACCACAGTAATATGAAGGCGCTTGTGTTGACCACAATATTACGCTATCGGGCTAGAGTTTGTTCACGCGAGTCGCACCCTAGTGCCGAACGCTACAAGAATGCATCATATCATTTGTTTTAATTAATTAAATTATAATTTTGTTACAGAATTAACGTACCCACGTAATGTTACTTATCAAACATTTTGTGTAGCATGTATTACTTACTGTATTGTAATCATTGTGTAGACTTCTTTACCCATTTCATTATCCACGCAACCTTGTTTTCGTAACACCACTCCGAAACGGGGACTTTTTTGTATGAAATGGACTTAGAATAATTTGATATAATTTTAGTTTTAATAGATGTAGCTACTATTTAAGTTTTGGTTAATGATGTTCAAAAGGTTGCTTCGTAATAATAACAACATACCTACCTTATTTAATGCGCCAAGTTTTGAGTTTCGTGACTCATCAGAATTATTAGTTATAAAATAATGACTTAAGATATTGGACACAGATTTATGTTATTATTATTATTGATGGGAGATTGGATTTGAAAGTTAACTCATTGAAATAAAAAAGTATGATAAAAACTACCGTTTTTTTTAAACACCCGTTCCTTGGTAGCTCTATATCTATCTACACTCGCTTTCGATCTCAATGCAAAATGGCTAAAATTTGCACAGAATACTAAGTTATGTGTTACACAATATTAATCGGACAGGTGGCTATCTCAGAATAGGTATAACATACCTACGCGACTCATCGACTGATGGTCCACTCAGGACAAAAAACAAAAGCCAATGCTTTCAGATACCTATTCAAAGAAATCTCAAATCTCGATGCAAGGGGATCAGCCAAAAACATATTAAAGCGATGGACTGGTCGCGGAAGTTGCATAACAAGTGTCTTCAACTTGAATCGGCATAATAGATTATTACCAACATTAATCAGTTATTTAAGTTATTCTAATTGGCGTGAAATAAATGAGAGACGTCGCTTTAACAAGCTATAGAAGATCTCCGGTGTAGGCGCACTACGCATACAAATCAATGCTATACCTACTATTGGAAACGTGCACTTGTCCTCGCACAACTAAAACTCGCTTGGAGCCTGGGCTCTTCCTCTCGCTTTCTGAAGAACCGCGGTGGTGGTCGGCGTCCGCGCAGGCGCAGCCAGTCTGCGTTCGTTCACAGAGGCGCGCGCGCATTCGCCGCCATATTGTATTTACATACGTTACCATGACGACCGCGTAAATACGAACTCGTACATAAGTTTTGATTGAACTTTACCGGTAAAGTTTGGTTTACTTATCGTTGTACTGTCAGACTGAAAGTGTTTGTGAGCCAGTTCCTGTATGATTACAGGGTTTACCTGTAGGTAGTTTTTAACGAATAAAAGTAAGTATTCAAGTTCATTATTGTTAATATTTTAAAGATACCTCTGTAGGTAAGTATTTACATAGGTAATGTACAATGATGACTTACCGGGGAATATTGAAGTAATTTAAAAAACCCTAGACAATTTTTCTTTGTCTTATGAACGTTTAACATTGCTAAAACTTGGTTGTCGAAAGAACTTAAAATAAGTCTTTTAGCAAGATACCTTTTTCCTCTTCAACAATATCACTAATTCTAAATGGCCCTTATAGGTTTATAAGGTACATACAGGTAGATTAACTGAAAATCTCGAGAACACGAAATTCACCTTAGAATATTTTTTTTCATTAATCAATAAATTAAGTTATAATAATAATAATAATAATATCGTTTATTTATAAAAAGGGGCACATTTACAAAGTTACCTTAATAATTAAAATAGAGCACAGTTGCTCATTTGCCTGAACTAGGTTCAACCTGTGTTTCAGGCTAGTAAGTGCATAAATACTTAGTTTAATAAATTAAAAAGGAGTATAAAGTAAAAACTAAATTAAAATTAGGAAAGTAAAAGTGAAATAGCAATATGTTAGTCGTTCTATTTGCAAACAACAAGTAGATCTTCTGTCTGTGCATAATCGATGGTTAGTAAATATTTAAGTATAATTTGTTTACAGCTAAAGTAACTTAATTTAAAGATAGTTAGTTTTCTATTTAACCTATTGTACAGAAATGGACCTAAGAATGTAAAAAATCTTTCTACAAAAACATGTTTTGAGGATGCATTAGATGTGCATACTATATCATTCCGCCTCTTGTTAGTATTGTCAGCAGTGTAGGTAAGCATAGTGTGCTGTTTTAATACTAAGTGCATTATGAAAAGTTGGCGCACAGTCAGCACGTTGCAGGATTTATATAGCAGATCTGTGGGAAAGAAAAAGGGATGGAAATTTGCTACCTTTAAAATTGCTCTCTGTGCTCTTTCAAGAGGAAGTAGATTCGTTTTTGGAGCGCCACCCCATGATGTGATGCAGTATTGAATTATTGATTGACAGAGGGCCAAATAAACTTGTGTGATTAATTTGGAATCGGCGAATGTACGTAATTTTTTAAAAACATATATTAATTTGCGCACTCTTTTAACGAGACTTTCAATATGTTTTCTGAAGGACAGAGTGTCGTCTATTATTACGCCGAGGTATTTAATGTTGTTTGTTTTGAGGATAAAAGGACAATTACATATGTTGACTGAGCGGTTACCACATTGATGGGCATATAGGTGAGGGTTAGTAAAGTTAAGTTGGGGCCTGCGCATGGAGAAGTGAATACATTTTGTTTTGTCAGCATTTAATGTTAGTAAATTTGTTTGAAGCCAATTTGTCACAGTACTAAAACCTAGTTGTGCGATTTCGAAGAGTTCGGTACTGGTTTTAGCGCTAAATATTAACGCCGTGTCGTCGGCATATGATATAATTTTGCCGGCTTTAATATTAAGGTTACACAGGTCGTTAATATAAATCAGGAAGAGCGTTGAGGCCAGAATACTTCCCTGAGGAACACCAAAACCCGTACATTTCTGCTCATCGCTCAAGGTTGTATCTATTCTAACGCATTGGTATCGGTCATGTAAATAGTCAGCGAATAGTTTTAGTGGCGTTCCCCTTATTCCTATAGTATGTAATTTATCCAGAAGAACAGAAACAGACACTGTGTCAAAGGCCTTGGCTAAATCAAGGAAGACACCCAGGGTCTGGTTCCCTTTGTCAAGTTCTTTTGAAATGTAATCGGTCAAACTATGTACCGCATCGGCTGTGGACAATTTAGCTCTAAAACCAAATTGTGCAGGGGATAAGAAGTTATTGTGTTCGAGATATTTCACAAGTCTATTGTTTATAATTTTCTCTAATATTTTTGATATTGAGGGGAGTAACGATATTGGCCTATAATTATTAACTAAGTCCTTATTTCCAGATTTAAACACAGGGATTACAACTGCCTTCTTTAGGCATCTAGGGAAAATTCCATTGGAAAGACAGATTCGAAATATGTGCGTTAAGGGAGGTGCCAAAATATGCTTATAGAGTTTAAGGATCTTATTGCTTATATTATCCCATCCAACAGCACAATCATTTTTTAGACCAGAAATAATTCGGGTTACTTCGTCTTCGTCGGTGTCGAGCATAGCAAAAGATTTCAAGTGACACATTTTGCTTGATTTTTGGAGAGGTTGATCGCAACAATGTTTCGGAATCTGTTCGGCAAGAGTTTTCCCAACATTGACAAAAAAGTTATTAACATTGTTAGCTGACATGAGTGGCAAAGGATTAGTAAGCAGTAAACTTGAATTTGATTCACGCGGTTTAGACATATTGGTGACGTTTTTAATATGTTTCCAAAGTTGCTTGCTATTGTTACCTGCTCTGCTTAATTCGTTTTTATCGTAATTATTTTTTAAATTCTTTAGCAGATTGTTGCAGAAGTTCCTGTATCTTTTATAGGTGGTATGAATGATTAAATTATCAGGGTATCTTTTTGTTCTCTGATGGAGTTTATCTCTGTGTCTTATACATCGAATTAGTCCAGGAGTAATCCAAGGTTTAATATTATAACGTTTCTTATCCACTATAGAAACAGTGGTGTTATGTAATATTGCTTTTTGGACATGTTTTATTAAGTACGATAAAGCCAAATTAGCGTCAGCAGTATTGTAAACAAAACATAAATCGAGGTTGCGTAAGTCATATTCAAGTTTATTTGTGTTTAATTTGCTTTTAGTCAAGGGACGATTTAGCTTCGGCAGCGTTAAATTTACGGAAAGTAGGACAGCGTGATGGTCAGTAATTGTTGCGTTAGTAACAAGCGTAATATATGATAAGCTGGTTTTGATCATCATATGATCGAGACAGGAACCGCTTTGATGAGTAGGCAATGTGTGAGCGGGGAGAAAGCCATGGTATGAGCAAATATTAAGGTAATTTTGGGTCCCTGCATCACAGTTTTCGGAAGCAATATTTATATTTAAATCCCCTGTTAGAATAACATTCTTAAACGAGCTTAACGATACAAATGTCTGGTATTTCCTGGTTTAAGGAATTGTGAAAGAAATCCAGATTTCTCGTGGAGGGTGACCTATACATAGCGATTATTGCTGTAGTCACACCAATTTTAATGACTAAACAGTTACTCATACAGTCTTGTAGAGTAGGTTCCTCGATTGTTGCCTTTAAACATTCTTTAGAAAAAACGACCACACCACCATTTTGATTGCTGTTTGTTGTGGTATACAATAAGTTATACCCAGGTATTACTGGGAGATTATCTAAGCGGCCAGCCAGTTAATATATATATATATATATATTTTGTAAAATTAAACTATTAATTAATTAAAGTACCTACATAATTTAAAAACGGACGGTCTTAAAATAGTAATATGTACAAGGATATAAAAAAGAAAAGAATCATAGAGCACCAAAAAAGGCCCGAAAGACTGGCAGCATTGTCACGTGGTATGGCATTGCTGATTCTTTGGCCATAAAATAGGCCAGCCGTCTGGTCACGTGTAGAGTCGACCATCCGCCTGGCAATGTCTCGGAAAACTAAGTAATTCGGACCCCATGGCAGAGTTCCAACCCTAAACGGCACCTACAGCAGCCACCCAAGCATAGCCCACCGTGCTAGGAAGAAGATATATTTTTATTTTGTTCTCGTTATATTTTGTCTAGGTTCTGGCAGAAGTTGAAAAACCTTGGCTATGTTCAATGTTCCTTTAATAATACAAATATAATTATCTCAGTCCTATTAGAGACAAAAATTCAGCTATTTACTTACCTACTAGGTAAGTATTTATTTATTTAACTTATTTTGTACTCAAATATTTTTGAATCTGTAATCTTATTAGGTAGGCAATGGTAGGTAAGCAAGTTTTGTGAGCAGTTGCTATAGTGACGATATCAAGAATCTCTTAACCGGGCATCGAACCCTAGACTTCCGTGCACAATAACACCGACGCGCATGCGATGATTATATCAAACCACTTAGAGGAATTCTGGTGAAAAAGATGATTCCTGCCTTGGGATGTCTTACCTTCTCAGGAGCCATGATAATTTGAGCCCTATGGAGTTTGATGAATTTATGTTAAACTAGAGACCCGTTCCTGTTTCGCACGGCTTTTATGGCTGTATGTAATTTTTATTTTAATGTGTGATATACATAAACTGTACGGAATAAATTATGGTTAAACCACCCTAAAGATCGTTGTGTAGTTTAGAAAAATAACGCAGTGACGCAAGCAGAAACGAAAATCATATTTCCTAACATCATATACCTATGGGTTAAATCAAGGACTAATAGCTCTTCTGACAAATTAGTTAACATCATATTTGCAAAAAACATAATGAGCCATTTATTCTAAAGGTAAATGACGTTCCCTTCACATAAAACCACAAGTAGAAAGAATTGATTATAAGTAATAATGATTAAGTAAGGTGGTCAGTGCCGTTGTCTTATGTCCTTGATTATGAAGAATTAGCTAGTTTTCCGCTTAGAAAACGGGCATCCTTTTTATTCCGGCGAATCGTTATCACGCAGACTGAAGAAACGATTTCATAGGGATTGCATAACAGCGCATCGCTATTAATTTTATATTAGTTTTGAACTGTTAAAACAATTGAAACTCGTTAATTACATTGCAATTACACATGTTAACTGTTTACTAGTTTCCTACTCAATAATCATGAATAGTTCCAACCTACCTACTGAATAATTAGTTTTTTCCGGTAATATTAAATTGGGGAACTTGTCTCAGATGACCGAGAACCTCTGTGCTTTCGTAACGAGGCTAGATGATTGTGTCGTCAATAGCCACAGACGTTAGCGTAGTTTAAGTAGGCACTAGTCTTCTAACTTTTCATAGAGATAAGTAAGAATAATGACAAATTGACCTAGTAGAGCGTTGGCCACTAAGTTGGCCTGTTAATGTGGTTTTAGATCAGCCTCTTCTCTCTAGTTTTAAAATATTGTTAAGTATAATTTTTTGATGTGTTAGAGAGTTTTAAGTAACCAATTTATAGAAATCCGTACTAATATTTTAAATGTGAATGTGAGTTTGTTTGTTTCGCTTTCACGCGAAAAATACTAAACCGATCATCTTGAAACTTTGTACACATATTCTTGGAGGTGCCATAAGAAGTAACATAGAAAACTTTTTATAAAAAAAAAAATACGAAAGACGAAAAAATTGTTTGTCAAAAAATATCAAAATTACTTTTCATCCCGGTAGTACCTACGTTCCTGTGGGATATTTTTCCACATTATCGGGAGCAGAAGCTAGTAACATATAGACAATTTATCATTATCATTATTAGTCGAAAAACAGGGGATGTTTGATTGTTCACTCACTGATTGTATTGTTTAACTACGCATAACTTTATACAGAGTAGTCCTATTTTCATAATTCTTTTTTATTGGATAGGGTATACCTTGCCAAGTATTATTAGTACATTAAAGCCCCAAAAAATATAAAATAAAAACTTTTTAACAAAAAATTAAACCGCCGAAAAAACTGAAAAGCGTAAAATCCTATTACAACGCGCCAACTCAAAATTTTAAGGTTTATTATCTTAAAATTTTGAGTCGGCGCTGAAAAATCAATGAACAAAGATCACTCAAAGCGCCGAATCATAATTTTAAGGTTTATTATTTTTTGCTTTTCAGTTTTTTCGGCGGTTTAATTTTAGATGAACGATTAAGTACCTACTTATTTGAAAACTTCTATTTGAAGAGAAAAATTATATGTTGTAAACCATAACTAGAGCGTAACAAAGTATATTCTACTAAACGTAGGCGAAACCTATTACTATTAGTTACCTCGTTAAGAACGTATTTGAGCATTACATATTTATATAGGTCGTAAGATTAGCTGACAGTTAGCAACAAACATGGGTACATCGGTATGTGTGGGTATGTGTTGCTCAATTATTGTCGGTAACATCACATTACGTAAGGCTGGACATGGCGGATTCTTCGAGCGAATGGCTGCAGATGTGTCTAAGTACTTAGGCAACGGCTACTGTGGTCATTTTGGAAGCAATAGATTCGATCTCAGTGATTTAGGTTTACTAGTGGTCGTCTTGTGGTCGAAATTCGAGTATATTTAAAAAGAAAACCATGAACATTCAAAATTACGCGCTTTCTGTACTCCTCCACATAATAAACGTTAACTGTGCTATATTTTATTCTCCTCCGTTCGCGTAATTTTGGTAAAAAGGAGTCTCGTACTAAATTTTGCTTCACATATTAATATATACATAGAGTAGATAGGTATAAGTATAAACAATGATCCTATTTAATGCTGGATTTAATAGATGATATTGATGATTGGTTGACTTTTATTGATTGTTGTTTATTGGATTTATAGCTTATTTTTTAGCAATGTAGGTGTAGGTAAACTGTTATGTTTGTAAATTATTTAATTCAAACACGCTTCCTACATAATGTTGTAATAGGATGCAGTTGGTCACCTCAAAGCATAAATTGAACTGTTTGTGCTGATCAGAATTTATTCCTGCTGGACGGACCTTAGGTTGGGCAAAGGTAACTAGTACGTGCTAAAGCTTTAGCTGGCGCAAATAACCATGTATGAATGTATGTCCATTTTGTTTCTTGGGGTTGTATAAATTACAATATTAGCAGTTTACCGTACCTCAAAACTTTCAAAACTCATAACTTTCCTCACGCCATATCACGTGCCATACCATGGCAACCAATTTCCACACAACTCACTCCAACCACCAAAGACAATAACACCACGATTACATTCTCTTGGCCTATTCCAAACCTATCATGATAGTTTTTTTTTTTTTTTTGGTTGAGAAATCTTCAAAAGACGTCTCCCGCTCTGGGTGGAGCGGAAGGGCATGTCAGACTTTTACTGACTAAAACCCACCCGTGTTCCTTCAGTTGCCCATATGCCAGGGCCATGGTATCTCTTTCGAACAAATCTCGCGACCCTGGCAGATAATTGCGATATAATTGCCTGGCAGATATGGCGAGGGGGGTAATGGCTGACCTTTGCGTTATGCTCGTGAACGGGTGCTGCTTGTGGTGACTGGTCGACTTGCTGACCATGGTTTTTGTTATTGTTATTTGTATTAACTGTTATTTTATTTTTACTCCGGAGGTCCTAGTTTAACTATTGTAACTTCAACTTAGCAATATGCATCAATGTATGTATATGTATCATTTTGCGTCGTTGAATATGTAAGCGGGCACGCCCTTTATGCCTGGAGGCTTTATTTAAGTTTTACGTTCTGTTTACGATTTTGTTTTATTATTTATTTCAGCTTGAGTTTACTTTTCAATGTTTTGTTCGTATATTGGCGTGTGCTAGCTGACATATGGCGAATAATGTATGTTTTGTTTTGTTTTGTAATATTAATTACTTACACGATATTGTATAGAATCAAGTTCTTCTAACTTAACAGACAGCTGTGCTGCTGGGGAGTTTGTTCCGCCACTTCTTCTTCCCAGCTAAAGCACTAGGAAGTGTCGAAGGGCGGGCGTTTTGGGGGGACTGTCTTTTGTAACTTTGACGTTCAAAAAGTGCTGACTCTCAGCCTAGTTTGAATAAATGACTTTTGATTTTGATTTTGAATTTTAGGTTACTCAGAGTGTTTAACCAGAATACTACCAATGCGCAGCCCACATTGTTTATGCCAGTTATCTATACAATAATACGTGGAGCAAAAACTTCGCCCCTTTTTGAGAAAATTAGGCGGACGGAGGAGTATGAAATTTGGCACAGTTATCGTTTTTATGTAGCAGTGCAGAAAGCTCCTACTTTCGATTTTGTTGGAAAAAAAAAAAAATTATGGTCGAAGCTCAACCAATGGGTGACCACCAGTTATTACAAAAGCACAAATTAGTCGTAATATGAAAGTAAGATGTAGCTGGAAGCCGACCGTAGTTGGGAAAAGGTTAGGCCGATGATGATGAAAGTAAGATTCAGATTAGGTCACTATAGTACCCCAGTTGCGTTACATACTTTCAATCACAATCCGAAGCATTTTGGATCCGCAGGAAATTCATTATCGGGTTTTGATCAACCCTCAGATTCTCTTTAAACGGCAGTTCCATTCGACAAATATGAACATTATTTGTTGACCACGCAATTTAAATACATTCTATTGAAGGTACGTGCACATCGGACACTAATTGAAGTCGTTAGAAACTTGCAGGAAGAACGTGCAGCGTGTACAATCGACTTTCACCGTGCAACATCTTCATACTGCATTTAAGCGTCTCGTTACAGTATCCATTTTCCTTTTAACTTATTATGTATTCATCTTTGTTGTGTTTCTGCAACAGTTTCGAAATTATCTTACTTAGTCCAAAAGTTGTCTAAAATAAAAAAATATAAAACCATATTTTTTGTGATTAAATGCCTGATTGAATTAGGTCACCACTTCCCCGATCTCACCAGCGATGTCTTAACTAAAGTACTGAATAAGTTTTTTGAGGCTCACAGAAAAATATAATAATAAGACATGACTTCGCTCTCCAATCATAACTGATTCAAGTGCGCAATGATTTCGGTCCAGTCACGCGCACAAGCTACGTCTGTGGGCGTTTTTCAAAACAGATGTACACGTGACGAACCGGAACAGGTTTTTGTGTTTTAGAAGTTTTACAGTTAATTTTTATCTCATTTGATAAAATATATTCATAAATAAGTTAAAAATAAAAAAAAAATATTAGTATTATGAAAAACAACGCGATAATCTTAATTTTTATGGAAGAGGTCACAAGAACGTACTCCGGTTCGTCACAAAGGAAAAATGTAAATAAAATGAAAAATATGAGTTGTTCTGTCAATTTGTTTTTATTATGTATTAAATTACCTTCATAACTTTAAATAAAAACATCTTAACATAAATAAATCACTATAATCATCGCTTAGCAATCATTTTTCTTTCGAGATCGTCACAGTTGGAACTTTTGACCACTAAAACATTACATTTCTACCATTTAACTAAAATGAAATTGAATGAGATTACAAATAATTTAAAAAGCAAACTCAGGGTTAACTACAATTACTTAAATATGATCAAATAACTAATTACTTCTTAAGTAGGATTCATTTTTGTCTCAGTAAAAATATGGGACAGTGACTATCTGGAATTCTAAGTGACTAAAAGGAAAAAAATAAGCTAAGTTTACACAGTAATATTTGGTTGAACATTTTAATTTTAATAGTTTTTTTTAATAATATAAAGTAAAAACAGGTTATTACCAAAACCAGTTTTAACTTTATCTTGAGGTACAGAGTTACATATTTTGAACACAACTTTTAAATTTTTTTACTTATTTTTTAATATTACTTATATCCATTCCAAATAACAATTGCTCTCACGACTAACCAATCAAAATTAAATTGATGAAAAGAAAATAATTCAGTTAAGTATATAAGATTCAGATTTCATATTTATAATGTTAGAAGGATTATTTATTTTAATACCATTCATCCAAGTGTATCCCCAGCCTAATAGTTCCAGCTCGTCACAAAATGATTCCGGTTATACAATACGTTACGAACCGGATGTGACGAATTCATAACAACAAAACTTTAAAAAATCATACAACCTGTTGTGTCCATTTTATAACTATTTTTGGGTTGTTTTACAAAAATTTATAAACTAAAATGTAATTGTGTTACGGCAAATAACCTGATAAACTGCTACATACCTCATAAAATCCTGTTACTATCTGGAACTCCAATTCAGCACCACCGTAACGCGCCCACTTTCGTCACAGATTTTGTTGACACTGATATTTGCATCAAAATGACGGTTATACTACAGACAAGATAAATGTTACCAGAAATGAAAAACAACCATCTTTAAGGGTAATATTAGGGGGGAGTATGAAAAAATTACCGTGACTATTGCCGGAATTCCGGTTCTGTCATATTCTTGGGACAACAATAAAATTGTATTATGAGCTATTTTAAGCCCATATTCGAAATAAAGGGCTCTAAATTGTATTTATGAGTTCAAGTTACGCATATAGACCCTAAAACAGTGACGCCATTTAATTTGTATATTCTTACCTGAGACTTGAAAGTTCCAAACATACATGTGGGACATGAATATTTTACACTTTTTTTGTTGTTAGTTTTATGATATTTTAATATCCCTGATATTTGGGTTGCATATTATAGTCAATTTTAAAACTTAAATATGATACTATATAATACATATGCAGTTTATTTCAGTGCGGTGCATACAAAAATTATAAAAAATAGCTAAAGTATAGGGACACCTCAAATTAGCAAATGTACATCTTTTTTGAAAAACGCCCCTGTACGCATAAGTCTGAGATATTAATTAGTAGTTAAGAAATCGCCCCGTAAATATCAGTTGCATCGTTACCATTTTATATAAGCTCTGCTCAGATTAATTACTTTCTACAGCGCTGGTTGTAAAGCCGTGGGAAGCAATTTCTTGGTCCTGAAACTGTCTAAACTGCTGGATATTTGCCTTCGCATTGGGCAATCGTACAGCAAATGGAAATGTCCATGAGGCTCAAACGAGCGGTACACGTGAAGTCAACGAGGCGCTTACGACACATCTACGAAAAGTCTTAAAGACGCTTCCAGACGTCTACGAGACGTCTACGAGTCGCCTACGAGACTGCTACGATATGCCTACGAGATGTCTACGAGATGCTAAGAGACGTTTACGAGATTCCTTCGGCTAACTAATATTACTCCGGACAAACATGGTCTCTTCGTGATCTTATTAGTTTGCCTCATGACTGAGCACTCAACTGAATATGTAGGGAGAGTGTAAGTCTTATTCTACTGCAGAGTAAAGTGACAAAGATTTTAAAAGCAATTTAAGGATGCCTTTGGCCAGGGTAATTCTTTTATATGTAGAACTTATAAGAAATAGCCTCTTTTGAAAAGATTTTATTTTCAATCAACTGGTATTATGCAGGTAGGAAGGTACCTCAGATATACACACAAAATTATTATGCAATTGTGTCAAAATCAAAAGTAATAAAATTGTCAATATTTGTTTTATCATAATATCTATTCGTTAATGCATATATTATTTAAATAGCATCCAACATCCAGTATGATAGAATGTTAGATTTTTAACGAAGCTTCGGTCAAAGTTCAATGTTACAATCGAATCAATCTGTATGAGCTGAACGAGTCTTGTTAATCCAGTCGTGACGTTACGGCCATGCCATCCGTAAGTAACTATGGCCTACGCAATCATATAAATTTTTATAGAGGTATATTGATGGCCATTAAAAGCCGTGAAACGTTATTAAGTGATTAGCTATTACGTGAGCTTATGGTTTTAATTTGAATGAGTGAAAAGCTTTTATTGGAGCGCTAGGATATTAAATAACTCTCGGTAGGTTGATTATGATTACCTGTAAGTAATATCTTCCAACACATGCCGCTGTGGTGCCGGACGTAAAGAATAGTACCATCCCATTTCTTTCTGTGGGTGTCGTAAAAGACGACTTATGGAATTACTAGAGAATGGGCAGCAGCGTTATCTATGCATTTTATGACCATGCTGCCCTCGCCAACCCGCCTGCCAAGCATGATGAATTGTGGGAGCCCTGTGTCCAGCGGGGTCGTTATACGCCTGAAATGATGATGATGATTTTCCAACTTATTTCTCCCTATTATTGTTATTCAGACAAACTGTAGTCGTTTTTCAGGTAGCCTTGCAATTCTACAAATTGTATCTATACTATATAATCTATACTAATATTATATAATATACTAATATATAATCTATACTAATATTATACTATAGATTATATACTAATATATAATCTATACTAATATTATAAAGCTGAAGAGTTTGTTTGTTTGATTGAACGCGCTAATCTCAGAAACTGCTGGTCCGAATTGAAAACATCTTTTTCTGTTGGGTAGCCTATTTATTGAGGAAGGCTATAGGCTATATAACAACACGCTAAAACTAAGAGGAGCGGAGCAGTAATGAAAAATGTTGCAAAAACAGGGAAAATCGCACGGGTAGGCGATTCGACGCGACGGGAAGGGTCGGGGAAACAAGAAATTTAACGCGGACGAAGTCGCTGGCAGAAGCTAGTATATAATTATATAATATGTTATAAAGCTGACGAGTTTGTTTGTTTGCTTGTTTGATTGAACGCGCTAATCTCAGGAACTACCGGTCCGAATTGAAAAATTCTTTTTGTGTTGGGTAGCCTATTTATCGAGGCAGGCTATAGGCTATATAACATCACGATACAATCAAGAAGAGCGGAGCAGTAATTAAAAATGTTGCAAAAACGGGGAAAATCGCACGGGTAGGCGATTCGACGCGACGGGAAGTGTCGGGGGAACACGAAATTTAACGCGGACGAAGTCGCGGGCAGAAGCTTTACAAATAAATCAGATCAAGAAAAGGGAGATCGGATCTGTGTAATCGCGTCATATCAATTCGATAAATTATAAACGAATATACTACATGCTTCCATTAAACTTTCATAATAGGCCTACCTGTATGTACTTAGAAGGATGTTGGTAGGCGCTTGCAGGCTATCATCTACTGAGTACATACAGGAGTAAATTTAAGTTGGTTTATGAGAATGATTAGGATGACAAATTGTACTCAGAGTTACTCGATTTATTCAGTAAACAATAAACCCCCTTTTATTTATGAGCATGAAAGGTTCTTAAAAGATGAAGGTGGTGGTTGTATGAAAAGTGTTTTACCCACACATTTTTGACGCTTCAACGTATTACGGCTATAAGAGTAGAGGGAGACCAAAGAAACGATGGATGAACTATGTGAATTATGATATGGATAGAAAACGGGTTAATACTGAGATAATGACTAATAGAGAAGTGTGGAAGAAAAAGACATGTTGCGCCGACTCCAAATAAATTGGGATAGCGGCAGAAGAATGATGATGGTGATGATGATGAAAAGTATCTCAACTTTCAGCAACGTTTATAAATAAACCCAAATGTTCAGTTTATCTCTGCCTTGTGAATATTTCGGTTACGGGATATCCGCGTTTCTTAATTTTACGATGTGGTATTGAATTTGCTACCATTAACAAAATTGAGATAATTAAATAGTCTGCTGTCTAGATATGATTGATTAATTAATAAGATTTTTTTATACATGTAACCCAATTAAATTATGCATTCGTTGATATTATCTATCGGTTTTTAATGAGCGATCATGCAGTTTTTTGTGGTTTGTCGTGACAAATATAATAATTAAAAACGCAAGGTGACATTAACATAATTTGTTTTTGTATAAGGTAATACATGAAGAATAATTAATCAAGTTTAAGCCAACATTGTCGCGATGGTACGAATAATCTCACTTACAAAAACTACAATTTCTGAATTAGTTAGGCTCTACCCAAAAAATACGTGGGTATAGATTTGAATATTAAGCAAATCGTTCAATATTGATATTATTTTGTTCTTATATTATTATTTTTTTGTTTTGTTACAGAACTGCAGTACTAGCCTAAAAAATAAGATGGAAATGGAGAAAGACAAAATTGTGTTTAAGGTAAGTTTATTTTAGCTATTTTAAATAACTCAGGTACACTTTTTGTTCTAATTTCATGAAGCTATTACAGTTTGTTTTTATCTTGTGCCATCGTTGTCAAGAAAACGCGTGAAACCGGTAAACATCCGTGTCGGGAGGTTTTTTTCATTTTTGTCCTAGTCACATTGAACCAGTCAGCCGGTGGCACGGATTATTTACTGGGACGAGCTGACCACATTACTGTTTTTATATGCGGTTTGGTACTGAAATATTTTAAGCAATGTTTTCTTAAATTAGGTCCGACTAGAAATATTTGGAAAGACGAACTTAATGCTAACGAGTTAACGGCTTATGTAAATATTATTACAGTCCCGAATATACGACATCCGTAAGAGAAGACACTTTTAAGCGATGTTGACAGAGCAACTGAAAATGTGAAGATAATCCATTAATATCGTTTTGCAATTCTAGTAATATACATTGTCATCAATACTTAAAGGTGCGTTCCATAAATAAGCGCTAATATACTGTTATTAAAAGCAACACTAACAGCAGCGTCATTTATCATATCAAAACCACTTAAAAGGCACTTGTATGAACTTCATAAACAATAGAGCAGTTTGTATGCAAATTAGATTGCGCACATTATTTCTAAAGTAATTCAACCGCGTAGGCATGCGTTTTCGTGATCGCAATTTTTATCTCGTACCTATCTGTTAAGTTTATTTATGGAAATTGTGCAAATTCACGTACACCTGTGGTCAGCAATCACAGGCTATGTTGTAATAATAGACCGTCTATGCTCTATGCCTGCGTGTGACCGACGCGACGGGCTCCGGAGGCCGATTCTATTAGCGACTAATGATAAAATCTTTCGACAGTTTCTATAGATAGATTCACACTTTCAACCGATAGGAAAATTCCGGTCTTCTATTTCCTTTAGGATAGTTATGGTGTTTATTCAGCCCACCAGCAACAGCCTCCGTAGAATGCCTCAACCCACCGTGGTGTGTCATAGTAGGGCATGTCGTGCGCCTGTGGCATTCCACTCATGCCATACCTACTCATTAGTCGTCATCAAGGCTTCCCGTTCACTATTGTCGTTCCTAGCAGGTCCTGTGCTCGCCTTCATGCGTCTTTACCCTAATGCTATTAACCTTCGCGAATTATAACAGGCTTCGTTCGGGCTTGTCGACGGCGCCGCCATAACTTAGCTTATGTAATCTCTATTGTGTTGAAGTGCAATCATCGTCAGCGTTTAACCTGTAATCAGCAATACAAGTGTCGTGTCGTCGAGCGGCAAGCGAATTAATTTATTTCTCATATTTTTGTCGTTTCATAAACTAGATACGTCGAGATGATTGTGGGAAAGGTATTTGTCCCCATTAGTTTTTGTTCGCGTCCAATCGAACGTCACGTTAGTGTGTTAGGTTGTAGCTGGTTGTACCGCAGCTGCAAGTGTCGTCGCTTTGATGATCGGCTCGACATGTGGAGAGATCGAAACAGGTTCGATGTCACGGCTGTCGTCGTGGGTCAAGGTGTCCGTAATCAGGCGCCGATCCCGAATACAAGTTTGGAGGAAAGAAGGTCACGTGCTCAATGGAGAAAATTGCTGTTATAACTTTATAACAAAGATTTGTTCAACACCTCCATTGTGATTTGTGATCTTTCGAATATATATGAATAAATCATCACGTCTTATGAAGATTAACTTTAATCTAACTGTTCTCGTCAGTAGCTGTCGACATTACCAGTAGTTTTTTCCGACCACCACGTTGTCTAAGCTTATAATATAATTTAGCAATGCATGTAATAATTTAATTACGTACCTACAATAAATCAGTGATCGCGCAAAAAGCGTTAAAATATACAAGAGCGTATGATTGACTGTATCGTTTAGTTCCGACAGGACGTTTTTATTATGTGTTTATTAGTTGTACCGTGGTATTATAAGCTGTGGTTGGGCAAGCGGGGCGTGATCGTCGGCAGCATGCTATCCGGCAGCGGGTGGATTGATCACGACCGCTTCGTGGTCCCACGAAGTACCTAATGTAACCGAGCCGGCGCGGCGCCGGCGCTCAACCACTGACATAACTTTGACACATTGAAGATGACATGACATGGTAATCGGACCTACCAAGGCTGATATTATGGTCTTCTGAAGAGCTGTCAAGTTAGCTGTACTTAAGTCGATAGTTACTTAATGTTGCTTCATTGATGCCATGAGCTGAATGCAATCGATCATAGGGCAAAATCTGAATGCAAGTGTTATTTAGAATTTCATTTAATTATGAAATTGACGTGGGTTTTTAAACGGAGCCAAGTGTTAGAACACTTCGTGACTAATATTAGTCAAATATAATTGCTGTACCAGTCTCTTCGACAGGTTTCGGCACAATCATGTATAGGTTCCAATACATTCGCATATTAATTACTTGTAAGGTGTATAGGTCTATTGTATTCTAATTTATCTAGCTTGTTCGTGATACGAAGGCTGATCTCGTCACGACTGTGTCCCGGTGACAAAGCCAGATAAACTTGGATCAGCCACTAATTCATACAAGCACCAAATGATGGATGTATCAGACATGTGCAACTCATGTTATTCAATCATCTATTAGGTGTTAATACTGCCAATAATTGCTTCCGCCAATGATTACCTATCACGTTACTTACCTAATTAGACGAATTACAAAACTGTTCATTTATTACGTACTTTAATGTCTTAATAAGGCTAGTGGAGCTACAAATCTGAATTATGAAGTTGGTTGGCTATGTGAGTTATGTAAATGATAGATAATATTATTGTAGCGGATGTTTTTCTTCCTGTCCGTTCGAGTGGTGATAGTGACATTTATGTCTTGAGTGGATGATACAAGATACTTGAAAATCCTTTCACTTTCAGTGGCCTAACCACGATCGGAATCTGTTTTAAATATAAGTTACCCTTGCTCGATGAACAAGAAATTATCTAAGATTGTTTAAAATTTTCGAGATGCTTCATAACGATTGTTGTCTAATAAAATGTTATTTCCATATAAGTACAAATAGAGACTTGATTCAGCCGATTGTCTGTCAAAAATGTTTACGATTCGGGACAAGTCACGTTTCTGTTTCAATGCCAGAACCTCAGAACATAATAGATCAGTAAATTCAGTTCATATTTAATAACGGATTCCTTGCGACTTCACAATGGAATCTCTATGTGACCCTGACATTTCAGAGACGTTTAGGTATTTTTTCGGTTCAGTGATTACAGAATTACTTGCCCTTTTTATAGAGATGCATGACGTAATTGTGATTGTAGGAAATCCCATCTTACAGTTTATAGATCGATGTTTACGAGACAGCTTTACGAAACACAGTTTTAAATTGAAATCGAGTAGTCACGAGTAGTCAAAAGCCCAAAAATCTTACTGACAAATCTTAGATGAAGTGATCTGTCAGTAGTGTCAATCCCTAGTATCAAGTGGAATGACAGTGCATTTCACCTATTTTCGCGATGAGACTTTCCAAATACGTCGGCTGAGGTCTTAAGACTAATCACTGTGACAACTTGTCTTCCAAGGGGTATCGTGTTACCCAGTAACCGGGTTG
This sequence comes from Aporophyla lueneburgensis, assembly GCA_932294355.1. NCBI lineage: Eukaryota > Metazoa > Arthropoda > Insecta > Lepidoptera > Noctuidae > Aporophyla > Aporophyla lueneburgensis. The sequence goes on from OW028739.1 coordinate 10,913,643, forward strand.
TGAAGGTCAGATAGATACTAGAATCCAGCTGGCTTCAGTTAGACAGGAAGCCGACTCCAACATAGTTGAGAAAAGGCTAGACAGTATGGGTGCTTTGAAATCAAAGTAGGTATTTACCCAAACGTCATGTTATTTAATTTCCTGTTACATTCCGCAATAACAGTTCTCTTTTGGCACAAAGTCCGTAGAACGAGTTGATAGCTTTCATTATTTACCCACATCTTCACAATAACCTACTGATAAGGGTATATCTCTTGGGAGATCGGTATTTTCCGTTCCTTTGATGCGAATACTTGCAAACTACGGACGTATTTAATTAGCTAGTGACGCTTGTGTAATTAATAGATAGTGCATTCACTGTTGACGATTTCCTACATCTATGAGGGCATATAGCCTTCATGCATTATACATCGAACACGCCCATACGTCTTTATTTGTTGGGTACTTGTATCAGGAACTGATTTCCGACCAATATGTTGATAGGTACATAATAGTAGTTATTAACGTAATTATTTGGTATTTGCAAATCATCTCGCTTTTTATCTTTGTTTGTTAGTGTTTTTTTATTAGTTATTTGATGTAGAGCAAAAAATTGTTATTGTATTTAAATTAAACACGTTTGATTCTAAAGTCTAAGTTGTTATCTCTTGAAGAGTGGAAAATATTTTCTGCAAAAACTCTGTTTGCGAGCCCACTTTTGATTAAACTAATAATCAAAGATTTTTTCTGGTAGTTATAATTTAAATCAAAACTAATAATGCCTGCCTATATAATACCTGTTAGATACTTACAGACATTTCTACAAAAACCAAATAAAAATTTCTTACGGAAGTCGGATATAAAAAAATAAATAAAAGAAAACAACCAATGCCACCGACTTTGGAAATTAATATGATCTCTGTAGGATCTCTCTTGGACGTCGTTTCTTTGGAGCATTTCATCAGCAGCCTATAACGTGCCCACTGCTGGGACACAGGCCTCCTCTCGGTGCGAGGGAGCATGGTTTGGTGCATTAAATAACGTTTAAACAAAATGTACAGATTGTCAGTTTCTATCTACCCACTTCGCCCGATGCAGTGTATATAAGCACTACAGCAGTCATGTCTCAAGAGACACAGTCATGTAACTATAACAGTTCCAATAGTCCTTATAGATAAGAGCTGTCATCATAAAACATGAATGGAAAGTCTTAGGGCTCAATGTCTCTAACTTGTTCATTTCTCTGCTCATTTGATCACATGTCCGGTATCAGTCCGGCCTACTTGCAGGAGACGGCCTTATCTGATACGAACGTGCCAACATATCAACGGCTTTTACAGACATTACGTTATATAAATCGATTATTTATACATATATACTCTTTTAATTAACCTAAATGCTTTATCGTAATTGATTTTAGATTCGATGTGGTAGAACGAGATAGAATTATTATAATTATCAGTCTGATATTATTCTTCCTTTTATTTCTCCAGATAATTTTTCGTTGAGACTTATTTAACCTACCTATTGTTGTAATGCTTTGTTTTTATCACGAAGAACTTGCCTATTGTAATCGTTTAGCATAAAATTCTTCTGCTAAAAAGACAACAAGTTTTAACTTTCACACTGTAAACTAATTGAATCTTGTTAGTAAAATTTATGACTGCCATAAAATGACGCCTCGTCATTTGCATTACATTAAAAAAGTAAAATATTACTTCTGGTTCTATTGTTACATGGTATTCTTCCAATTTTCCAACTTTAATGTTCTTTTTTGGATCGAATTTCGTCATTAAACCGTGGGTTATGTTCACATGTGTGAGTCAGCCACCTGGCCAAATCTCGCTACAATTTATAGTGGAACTCTCAGGGACAATGTTGGACAATATTGTACAATGGCCAGATTGTGAAATGTTCCTGTTTGTTAACTGCCCATTAGTACTGTGACATATCACTTATGTTCACCAGTTGACAACATATTCAACCCAATAACATTTGATTTAAAGACTGTCCTTCGTGTAATGGGAACTTAATCATATGCAGTTAATATTTTCGAACGGCGTTCTTTGCACTTTCAAATGCAGTCCTACCTATAGAAATAACGCAGTGGGAAAATGAATGCCTTATAAACAGAAACTGCCCCGTCATAATAACAGTTGTATGACTGAATCATAGAAAAAACACAAAAGCCACTGATATTTATTCCTGAGGGACCACGAAATCGGGAAATTGTAAAAAAAACTTCAACTACCCTAGTTTTTTTTTATATTTGCGGACGAATTCACGGAAGAGAGATAATGTTCTTTAAAGTATTAAAGAAACTGCAGCCTAGTATAAACACCACGTGATTCAGATCCACCTTTATGTGGGTTACCTCCTGCCAGGGTTGCGAAATTGCGTGGCCCTGGGATATGGGCAACTGAAGGAACACGGGTGGGTTTTAGTCAGTAAAAGTCTGACACGCCTTCCCGCTCCGCCCAGAGCGGGAGAAGTTATTTGAAGATATCCCATCCAAAAAAAAATGTGGGTTACCTAACTTAATCCAGGCGCCTCCTGACACATGATAAGCCACAGAACTCGTCTGTGTTTCTCGTAAACTTTCTTCAAGATCTTACCGCACGCTTGATTGACAAGTCTACTGACTAGTGGCTATTGGCTACTGTCTTACTCGGCTGTCCGGCCACTTTTCCTGCACCACAACATGTATGTAGGAATTGAATAATGTCTCTATTACATCTGTCATCGGTAACCACTAATCAGATCTAACAATTACTCGATATAGCTACCTACTTCTACTCATTTGGTGAATACAAGTTTCTTTGCGGATATCGTTGGCACTTTAAAAGGAAATCACTAACATATTTTTGTGATAATTCTAGAATTTCTTACATAAATATTGCATCGAAAGTATTTGTCAATCCCTAATTGGCTTTTAAAATGTTAATGGAAATTGATATTTCGTTTTAAACACGCTGTTCTGGCCCAATAAACTTAATGAAGTAAGTACGGTCGGTAAAGTTAAGTTATAATATAACAGGCTTTAATATCTTTTTATTGAACCTTATTATTATTGCTAATTAAAGAGCAAAGGTCTTCTCTGAAAGCGATGATTGAATAATGACCGGAGGGTTTTTTTTTACGAGTTTGGTTATGAGGATGGTTACTTTAAGTCAAATAATAATGGTTCCTTACTTAAAACATACAGTTTGATGACCAAAAGGCAGTTAAAGAATCAAAAACGAACTGAAAAGACTCTCACATGAACTATATAGAATGTTATAGGTAAAACTAGCTCTTTCCAGCGGCTTTGCCCGCGTATTATACATATAAACCTTTCTCTTGAATCACTCTGTCCGTATTGATGAAAACCGCATTAAAATCCGTCGTGTATTTTAAAGTATCTTAGTACCAAGAGACGCAGGAAGTGACTATCTTATACCTTTAAACGAGCAATTCTTGTATATATATATATATATAATCTGAATCTCGGAAACGGCTCTAACGATTTTCATGAAATTTAGTATACCGGGGGTTTCGAGGGCGATAAATCGATCTAGCTAGGATTTATTTTTATAAAATGTCGTTTTATTTGTGTTTTTAATGACCAACTTTATCGATAATCAACTTGAACATAAACTTATTATTTCAAACACAATTTACCAAAAAATACCGAGCAAAGCTCGGTCAACCAGATATTGTTTTATAATATGTAAAGATGTTACCCAACCAATTACACACGCACGATATAAGTGGTACCAAAAATTAGAATAACGCCTTGATCAACTTCATAAAATTGATTATTTAGTTATACTTATTACTTAGGTATGTCTCCTAGCACGAATGGAACAACAATATAATCAGCTAATTTAAAACCAAACAAGCTTCACACTTTTGTTTGTATCATTAAGTATATACTTACCTACGAGTATAATTAAATAATGTCGTGAGTGTGTTGATTTTATCATGTTGCTTTTGCGCATTATATTTTTATTTAATTTCTTATCTATGCTAATTATACACGCTACTGTAGGTGTAAAAGGCATTGGGTTTTAAAACCAGCGTATGATACATTTTGTTATGTCTATCAGCGATAACCATGATGGAAAAGTCAAAAACTTATGGGACTGACATAAGCTTCCGAAAAGCTTGTGTCAATCCTATTGAAAGTCGTTGTAAAATACGAAACGTTTTGAAAGCGATTGCCACTTGTCTAGGCTCTCTGGATTGGTTATTCTAAATCCGATGATGTAACTGAAAAAAATAATAGTATACTAATATTATAAAGCTGAAGAGTTTGTTTGTTTGATTGAACGCGCTGATCTCAGGACCTACTGGTCCGAATTGAAAAAATATTTTTGTGTTGGGTAGCTTATTTATTTTATTGAGGAAGGCTATAGGCTATATAACATCACGCTACAACTAAGAGGAGCGGAGCAGTAATGAAAAATGTTGCAAAAACGGGGAAAATCACACGGGTAAGCGATTTGACGCGACGGGAAGGGCCCGGAACAACAAATTTTCCGCGGACGAAGTCGCGGGCAGAAGGTAGTAATAGTATACTAGTATTATAAAGCTGACGAGTTTGTTTGTTTGATTGAACGCGCTAATCTCAGGAACTACTGGTCCGAATTGAAAAATTATTTTTGTGATGGGTAGACTATTTATCGAGAAAGGCTATAAGTTAAATAACATCACGCTACAACTAAGAGGAGCGGAGCAATGATGAAAAATGTTGAAAAAACAGGGAAAATCGCACGGGTAGGCGATTCGACGCGACGGGAAGGATCGGGGGAACAAGAAAATTAACGCGGATGAAGTCGCGGGCAGAAGCTAGTACTATATATAAACTTAACTAATCCAAGCACTCACTCACACCCCCTCACTCACAAACACCCTAACTCACACAGCACCCTGACCTTTACTCACACATACCGTCACTCAAACTACCTTTCCACATTGCACCAAACCGCAACATAGACAGCCTACTTTTTTTATTTTTGCACGTTTACGATTTTTATTATAGCTAGTCATAGCTAAGTCTAAAACAATTTGTTTCTTATGTTTAGACGGGCTTTGATAGCTGTGACTATGGCTGCGTCACAGTTTTCAACTGTTGTACTATCATCGTTTGTATTGTAATTTATGACAAGTGGATATGTTCCAAAATAGAATAAAAACTATTGCTTTCCTATTTTCAGTTAATACAATGTGATGATCGTGGCAGTATTATCTCAACCTTCAATTAAAAGTAATTAAGCTCTTTTGTAGTCACATACAGTACAACGAACTACTCCGTTTAAAAAAAAGTTGTTTCAAGAGAATAGGATATGGCGACAATATTCCAGATTCTTTATTTAAAAACGTCTTTCTTACCATGGCTTTTAAATTCGGTTAAAAAGCGACTTTATTATTGTCTTCCATTCCCAGTCTTTCTTTTCGCAGTTTTGTTAAAACGAAATCTTTGCGCAGCTTTTATGCAGCACATAATTTTCTTAGGCCTTAAGACATAGGGTAGAACAGTCAGATTACAAGCTGTTACAATGCAGCTGTGGAAAAATATACATCAATTAAGGTAGAGCTCCGTGTGGTGCGGATGTAAATTGTAGAACCATCGCATTTCTTCTCGTGGGTGTCGTAAAAGGCGACTAAGGGACTCACTAGAGAATGAGCAGCAGCGTTCTCTATGCATTTTACTATCATACTGCGATCGCCAACCCGCCTGACAAGGATGGTAATTATGGTAATCCCCCGCAAATTGGGGAGGCCTATGTCCAGAAGCGGACTTATTCGGGTAAAATGATGATGATGATGATTAAGATACTCAGAGTCAGAGCCCATTGTAGAGAATAGTTCCACAACTAAGCAGTATTCTATTATCAAAAGACTCAGAAACGGATAAACCGTGTACTACTACTTAGAACAGCTATATGTATCCGTCTCGTATTAACAGATATTAAAGTCAAGACCCGGCCTCCCGAGCAGGGTTATCAGACCTGATAACAGTGCCCCCGATGTGCGCCAATCAGTGGTCGCGACACCCGTCCTACATAATGATGTAGGTACCTTGTGAGATACTATTATGATGCCTATAGTTATTTTAAGAATAAATTACCGTCTCAATTAAGCTTCTCGGTCGTAGGTTCATGCGTACAAAGTGGGTAGTTCGAAAGATATTTTTAAAGATTTTTAAAGTACTCGCAATCGGCGTGCATGTATGACCAGTGGATGTACGTAAACCAGGGAAATGTTAGGATCAAAGCAGATGGTATTCTGTAGTCTGCGTACCTCCATAAGAACGCTAGATTTATGTACGTATGTATTTTTAACTTTCAAACTAAACCCTTCATAGAAGACAGCGTCAAAGCTATCGAGTACGTATTGTTACACTAATTACGAGCATTCATTGCACAAATGACATCTTTACCCCATTACTTGGGAAAAATTCAGGTAATCATAAATTTCATGGCATACCTTTGAAGTTCCCATGACTAACCCGAGAGATGAAAACTTTCCACTTCCAGCCTTTTACCTAACAGTTGCGTGACACTTGTCACTTGGTCATGCAGTACCAACATGTCTAATGTTATCGAATAATCGGTGGTACAGATAACACTAGCATTTATGTAACGTCTTGTAGCAACGTCTTACTCTTCGTGGGACGACACACTTTATTGTTTTTTTTTTATATATTGCGTCGGTATGCTCGTCTTGTTATAATTGATAATTGGGGTTTATAAATCACCAGTTTGAATGTTAGATTCATGTCAGGTTGAGTCAGAGCCCCGGGGCAGCGTTGTAAAGCCATATAATCTTCATTAGGCAACAAGAACGGGTCATCACTCACAAAATTTACATGTCAACAGCGACCAAAACATTGTGTGCTGTCGCAAGATACCACTATCTATAATAATAAGTAATTTTGTTCTCGAAAGAATTTCTACACGAGTATGTATAATGACAAGGGAATCATTAGTGATTATTGCAGGAAAATTGATTAATTAGGTACCAACATTTCATTAAGGGGTCTGATAAGGTGGAGTGTGGAGATAGGTAATTTCCAATAGGCGTTGCATATAGAAAATGACGCAAGGAAAAGATTAATTTGGGGATTTTTGGGTAACGTTCAACGACCACATACATTTCACGACTGTAACTAAGCAATGATAAAATTGATGCAATTAATCGCAACAATTTCGAAATAGACCTTTTATTAGTCTTAATAACAACGTACAATTACATTGATTATTAACAATGATTCTATCAGCGCAAATGATTTGGGAAGCAAAAAGCAATTGATGAGCAATGGGCCAGGTCACGTAACGTTCGCTTGCCAAACGAGCGACTTGCACAACGATAGTGGTTACCATAGCATGCATTGACCGGTGATCACTGAACTCATTGGCGAGTTGAGGGCTCTAACAACGCTGTTCTCTATTCTCAACAAACCCACTTCTCCATCTTATTTGACCTCTCAAATTCAATATTTATGCTCTGCCCATTCTAAAAGTCTTCGTTCCACCAATAATCGTCTTCTACGGTGTCCTTCTCACCGTTCTGGCTTCATTAATTCTTCTTTCTTTGTCCAAGCAGTTTTTCTTTGGAATGCGCTCCCTCTGAATATCAGGACGGCAACCAGTCGCTTATCTTTTAAAATGAAAGCTCGTGAACATATCCGTCAGAAGGTGGCAGAAACATACCAGCTCTGATTTGCTGGTTTCGTTTTCTCTTCTACCGATCGTCAGTTCTCTTGACACAGTTTTTTTTTGTTTATATGTATGTATGTATGTATATATATGTATTTATGTATTAGTATTTATAGTTGTTTCCGATATATCTATCCCATTTGTTGCACCTGCCTAGTTTTATCTCTGCACCACCCTAAGGTTGACTGGTAGAAAATGCCTCAGGCACTAAGTCCGCCTTTGTACAGTATTTTTTACTTGTGCATAAAGTTTAAATAAATAAATAAATAATAAATGTCATGACGTGCAAGTACTTCACAAAAGGAACTGCTTATCTCTTCATCTTACAGATATCCTAACGTCGGTCCTGCCATTCGCTTTGCTGAAAAGAATTTGTTGTTGAATTGTTTGACAAGCACAGTAACTACAATAGTTTTTTGTTGCATGCCTTGACGAAGATAATAGCAAAAAATTTTGGAACCCTTAAAATTCGAATAAACCTGTTTTTGCTTATTACATTCTGGTATCAGTTAAAAGTAAATATTTTTTCAACACACTTGCTCGTAAAGTGAGCCTTATTATATCGTTCTTAGGGCCATAAACCGAACTATAACATACACGTGCATAATAATATTACACACTAGTGCATAATAGAATGATCCCTACAAAGTTAAGTTAGTACCTAACTGCAAATTATATGCGAGTAAACAGAGCATTTTCAATTTAACCGGGTAATACAGTTTTTTTTTTTTTTTGTAACAACAAAGAGGTTTTATGCCACCGAAAATCTATTTACATTTTTGAAATAAATAAATGTGTCCCTAATTAAGACGAAAAAACATTTATTATTATCAAATTATTTATAATTCACAATAATTTCTTATAAAATATTTGCATTTTATCACAAAAATTATCATTTTGAAGTAGGCTGTATGGCTGTAATCAATCAACTTACATTTGGCGCGTGCAAAAAAAAAAAATTGCGCGCCATTTCCCAATTTTCCCCTAATTTTCATATTTTGTTTGTATCGCATTTGTTGCTGTGTGGTAAATAATTATAAAAATGTCAGGTTTTAGTACAGAAGATGAACAATTGATTGATTTAACCCCGCCAGAAATACTAAATGCAGCACAAAATGCAAACGAAAGCCTAATACCTGCAAAATCTAGAGAAAAGTATTTAGCTGCTTACGATAGTTTCCTGCAATGGAAGAGCAACAAAAAAACCCAGTCATTTTCTGAAAATGTGTTTTTGGCGTATTTCTCTGAACTCGCCAATACATACAAACCTAGCTCCCTGTGGTGCATCTATTCCATGTTAAGAAGCATGGTTAAGCTCAAACATGGTGTTGATATCAAAACGTACTGTAACCTGATGGCATTTTTGAAGAGACGCTCGGATGGATATATTGGTCGGAAATCTAAAGTTTTGTCACCAGCCGACGTTGAAAAGTTTTTGAATGAGGCTCCGGATAGTCAGTATCTAGCAACAAAGGTACGTTTCATATTTTTAATCGAAACGAATCTACAATATACAAGTGTGTAACTTTAGCATAATTTCTTAGAACTAATTAATTGATTTCTTTGCAGGTTGCCTTAATATTCGGTGTTACTGGTGCTTGTAGACGACAAGAGCTGTACAATATTACAACAAAAGATGTAGAAATCCACGGAGATATGCTTCTTGTCAAAATTACCCAGACTAAAACCAAGATTCCACGATCTTTTACAATCCAAGGAACGTTTCGTGAAATAGTGAAAAAATACCAAGATCTCCGTTCAACAAAAACAAAGAATGACCGCTTTTTCCAAAACTTTCAGAAAGGAAAATGTACTGCACAAACAATCGGTATTAACAAATTTGGTAATATGCCAAGAGAAATAGCGAAGTATTTAGGTTTGCCTGAGGCCGATTTTTACACTGGACACAGTTTTAGAAGAACGTCGGCTACAATGTTGGCTGATTCGGGGGCTGATATACTAACTTTGAAGCGACATGGTGGATGGCGTTCTGACGCAATCGCTGAATCGTACATAGAAGACTCAATTCATAACAAAGCAAAAATCAATGACAAAATAACGCAAGCCATTAATTTGGAGCCAAAGGCAAAAAAGTTTTGCCCCGAACCACAACCATGTACATCTACTAGCGTGAGTTATTTGGTGCCCTCTCCTTCCAGTAATTTGTATGATTTACCTTTGTCGCCGACATTTACACAAGAAGTAAATGAAGGTAGGTACTAAAGAAGTGGCAAGTACCAATGTAACACAAACTGTGAAATTGCCATCAAAAACAATCCAATATCGTTTTGAAAATTGTACATTCACCAATTTTTTTAATAATTAAACGATTTATGCAATACATATTTGTTTTTTCCTCGCAAGTGTGTTGAAAAACGTCGTATGATACACGTGTGTATTGATGATTACCGTCCTCGGCTCTCTTAAGACCCTCACCTGACGGCTCGGGTCTCAATGGCGCCTCAGCGGTAATCACCAACATTACACACTTGTACCATAATGTACTATTACCGTAGAGGCAGCTATAATATTATAGTCCGGTCCCATTTAGCAAAATCCACCACCCTGGGTGTCTCAGGTTGACCAGCATATAGCCACAGGTAGCTCTCTGGTTAATAGGTACATCTATTGAATCTCGTGATTATACTTAATAACTATAATAAAAAGTAGTTAATAAGATAACAATCAAAATCCGAATTACAAAAGGAAGTTTCAAACAATCACAATTTACAGACGAAATCACAACCAGATAAGTACAATCGACCTACCTCAGTTGATATCTCTCACTATCTCGTTGCGTGCAAATAGGATCATTATTTACAACGCGAAAACAATAGATATATTTATTTCATGTTGATTCTTTATCTCCAGACGGACTGTACTTAGCGAATATCGAACGTAGATGGCAGATAACAAATAATTAGTACACTATTTGTCGGGTTTGCTGCTTTAAAAACTAATAAATTATATTTATCACAAAAAAGGAATTTCCATTTTTTTCTGTGTTTAAGCATAAAGATCCACCTTTTTTTTGTAAATAATTATTTTCAGAGAGCACTAATTTCTGTAGATTAGCTACAGAAATTAGTGCTCTCTGAAAATAATTATTTAAAAAAAAAAGTTTATAGCTCGTATTCAAATTAATGTTAAAGAAAACTTTCCTAGTGTGAAGGAGATATTGACTTATTTGTCCTAATTAGTGACGCCTGAACTTACACCTAGTATATCACGTAGTTCTGCAGGGTGAGTAAACTCTTGCAATTCATATTATCAGGAATTGAACGTGCAAGACCTCATATAGCTTCAATTACAAGGCAAAGAACCTTCAGATATACCAAATGATTGCTTATACGATTAATCGTTTAGATGTCTATCTTTAAAAGTATAAACATTTGTGCAAAAGTGATAAAACCAGAATTACATCTGGAAATATGACCTTCGAGACGGTTCTTCAAATCATAAAAATCCTTTTGTATCAATGTTATCAACAGTTACTATGCGGTAATCAAAAAAGTCATGTTTATGTATCATTATCTACTTCTCCAGTCACGAGCTGGTTTATTTTTACTAGATATAAAAAATATCGTACACTGTGATATGCCTTTTAATAAGGGTCAAAGTTGATCGAAATGAAAAATAGTGCGAAGTATTTTAAGCGTATCAGCTGGTTGTTTGGCTGATATTCAGGTTATTGCGGTGAAAAAGAAATATCCAGAAAAAAAAATCAGCTTTATCATATTTAAACTGTAGAGCTTGGAGAGATAGGAGACGTCATCGTATGGTAGTCAGCCTTGGAATAGCAGACAGCACATTCAAAAGGAATTAATTGCCGCTTACTTTTTTGAAAATTGCTTCAACAAACAAGAATATGAGTCTATGTTTGTTTAATATTTACGAAATTCTTGATGCATGTTGTAAGATGCAGGAGATCTGTCTGCTGGGCGTGGCAGGCGCCTGCGCAGGCGCACTGAACTTTACCTGACCTCTAGTTACTAGTTTGCTCTTCGGCTAGATCTTTGTAACACTCAATTAGCTTATTTACTGCACGATATACAATTATTAGAACGAGGGCTTTGTAATTAGGGTACAATCTAACAGTAGTGGTAGTTAGAGCAGTCGTGGCAAGGGATATAAATGGTATAATACCACGATGTATTTCGTTGTAATATGGCCATGTCAGATTAGTTGGTCACCCTTTGATAAACCCTTTGGTAAAGTAGCTTTTGTTTGATTTACAATAGCTCAAGATACTCGATATGCAGATGTAGATTTTGGGTGTATCAAATTGACAATTTTTTTACCTACGCAAAAAACGCTTTAACGCGGAGTTACGGACAGCTACCTGATATATACCGAATACATTACAATGCAAATGCAGATCCAAAAGAAATTATTCACATAAATATAACAGAGGTAAACTCGTGTTAGTGTTGACAAGGTCTGAGGACCTTGACACGTTACGCATCTAGCGCGCTGTGAGACCTTCAGAGAGCTTCTTTCGATACCATTTCTGATTTGCATATACTGAATTTTATGATGGCTTACATGTATAATGGTAAGTTGTTTTTATAGTTATTAATGAGGTCGTGTTGCGACACAAGCGTGACCCGTGCAGCACCCTTTGTAACGGCTGATGCCGCGATTCGCCACGCGGATTAAATACCGGTGTCATATGTCACGAGGCCTGCCACCGTTTGCGAAACTCCCAAATGTTGTCTAGCTTTAATTACTGGCTTTTAATTACCTTTCAATTATAAATGATTGTCTTCCGAATGTAAATGTCAATAGAATGGTGTTATGATCACGCCTCTTGACCGGTAGTATCAACTGAAGGATGAAGTTCTCTTTTGTAATACTTGACACTTTGTGACTTCATTCGTGTGATTGAAACTTTTTGTAAGACAAGGAAAGTTCTCTACGTATTTAAAATAATGACAAATATTAAGTAGGTTCATATATACTGAATGATTTACAAGTAAAAATTAGATATTACCGTCATTATATCCTTCTCGTAACATGTGTTCACCATTAGGAAGTAGTTACTGAACATGTCAATTATGTTAACATAAATATCGTCTAGTATTATAATTGCGATTATTCAATGGTCGAAAGTTGCTCAACAAGTTATGAGGATAAATGTAAGCCCACATAAATCACATACTCTCGTTGAACACATAACTATAACGAACGGTAATCGTATGATATGCATCCTTGAAGATAGCATCTTAAATAAAACGTCAGATGATAAATGATAAGTAGCCAACCATAAACCAGTATCAAAACTGTACGCTGCATACATTTTTTAGGTCTTAACATATCCACTCAGCCCCAGTCTTCCAAATTGCGAAAACGTAAAATCTATATACAGATATAAATCGTGAGAACTTAATCATTTTGCTGGCATAGATAATTATCTAAGTTAAATTAGAATGATTTTGTGAATTATGTGCAGGTCTTAATTCGACAATTTATAGGTCATTAAAAAGATTGAAATTAGGTCTCTTAATCAATTTAGAAAGCTGGTATCCGTCTAGTCAGGCAGTCTTGGACAGTCTTCTAAGAACGTGCAACTTTGTCATAACGTTTGACATTTGGCGACCTGCCATGATGGTTTCATGACGTCACCCAATATAGATACGGACGCCCGTCATTTCTCTCCATGGTTCATTGTTAGGGCTATCGGAAAACTTATTGACCTTTTGAATTTTCCGCGCATTTGCCTCTGACTAGGAAACGAATACTTGCGTTGTTACTACGGCCTGTTGCACTAGAACTTATACTATAACGTTCATTACATACGTCAGCTGAAAGATTATTCTTCGTACGTCGTCGTCATTCTACTGATCCGCTCTCTATTAAATTAATGTTCATTATTAAGGTTATCACGTTTAGAATAAACGTTTATTTATAAGATGTAGGTATGTACTAACATGAAACGTATTTAAATTGACTACTTATAGTTTAACAAGGAAGGCATCCGTATGTAATCTCCCAATCGCAAATGCCCTTTTAAAGCATTGTGAAATTGCTAATGCCCAAATAGAAGTATGTACATGTACTTAAACATAAACATAACAATTTAATCTCATACAAAGTACACAGTAGGCTGACATTACAGTTCAAATAGTAATCGAAACCGGGGCACATTTATTTGGCATTATTACGTAACTAGATCGATCTTCTGCTTGGACATGAATTACTATAGGTAAGTATTCCATTGGAAATGTCATTGGTTTTCGAAGTTCCGGGGCGCTAGCTATCTTAGCAAATATTTGTAGCACACGTGAAAGTGAATGCAGAACAATGGCATCAAGCACAGGTCGAGAAATTAATCGTCGCCCATCTGTCTAAACGAATATGGATGATATAGATCACAATGATGGATTGTAGGCATCGGTTTACACCAGTACTGTTCGCAATTAATTATGAAACTTTCTGGTTTCTGTTGCATAAGAATGTATGGCTCAAATAAATAAGTACTTTATAATTGCAATGCATATTTTGTTTAGCTTTTCCATTAGTCATATAGTCAATTTCTAACAGCATTTCACAAGGATTTTGTATAGGTTAATTGCCCAGAAAATCCGAGGCCTATGTAGAATAAAATTGGTTACTTCGTTTCTAAATTATCTATTAGGACATTTGTGTTTCTAGCTGTAGCTGTGCCAGCCGCGCCTGCAGTGTGCAGGTGCAATAATCAGAGACCAGAACGCATTTACGATAGAACTATTACTCAAGTATGCAATTAATCATTTAGTTCGCGGGAGCGTCTCCAATTGATTGTGTTCGGCTGGTTCTGTTCTTGGCAGTTCGATTGTTCAACTCTATTAGTATGCTTCGATAGATCGCGATTATCCGTTAATGCTACGGTTTTATCATCGATTTTGTTTGAGACACCTGTGAAAAGAAATTCGTTTTGATTTTTATTAATCAATTCCCTACGTTTGTCCTGTCCCGGTATTTTAGTGTAAACAAACAGATATGAATTTATTTTCTAGATATGAATCTTTATAGTGTTTCGTAACAATTACAAAATGTAAGCATAAATCAAGCGGTCTCGCCCTTGTATCATGAATGCCATGACATTTGTATTCGTATCAGAACGTGGCCCAACCTGCGCTTGCGCGGATTCCAACCTCCTTCGTAGAGCATTGTAGGGAGACGTATGTAGGTATGAAGAACAACTTTGAATATATCTATTGATAATTGTTAACCAGTTCAATATTATACTGGTAGACGTGCAGAGTGCTTTTCTACCTGAATGTTGTAGTAATTTCAACATAAATTCGGAATTACGGATGAATGGTTGCGCTTGTACATTAGAACTATGATTATAGTGTTACGTGCAATTACGTGAAATATCAGGAATGTACTAGCGATTGGATTACGGATATCCATTGAATTAGAGGAACTAATGTATGTAAGAGATAAGCCTAGCATAGCACACGACGTAAATATTGAACCTTATCTAAACATTGGAACACGTTTGCAAAATGTGTTAATTGACGTTTGTTTATGTTATTAGTCAAAGGGGGTTAAGAATGGAAAGCTACAGAGATATAGATAGTGATAAATATTAATTATAGTTCTTATCTTAATTTGTATTAATCATGGGGAGCGCACGCGGCTGTTGCGTGTGCGCTGCTTTGCTATGGGTACTATTGACAACTATAGCATATTTGCGTCATCCCCTGACGTCTATCACGTTGGTATTCATTATGTATCTATACTCTATATTATATATTATTATAATCCTGAAGAGTTGTTTGGTTTTAGTGTTGGATGGCCCATTTAGGACAGCTATAGGCTATATAACATCACGCTAGTACCCTTAGGACCCTAGCAAAAAGAAAAAGTTTTCGAATACGAAGTTCTCGCACGGGTAGGGGATTAAATGCGACGGGTTGTGTTGGGGGAGCAAGAAATTTAACGCGGAAGAAGTCATAGATAGAAGCTAGTGTATCCTTATGGGGCCCAGGGGGTTAACTGACTGACTGGCACAGCACAGCCTACACTTCTGCTGATGGAGCATGAATGCAAGACGATGGTGCACTAAAGTGGTGATTAGGTACCTCTTGCTTGCCCTGAACGTGCCACGGGGTCGAATCCGAAGTTGCGAGCAGTAACTACAGTAAACATTATCATAAACTAGCTTCTGCCCGCGACTTCGTCCGCGTTAAATTTCTTGTTCCCCCGACCCTTCCCGTCGCGTCGAATCGCCTACCCGTGCGATTTTCCCCGATTTTGCAACATTTTTCATTACTGCTCTGCTCGTCTTAGTTATAGCGTGATGTTATATAACCTATAGCCTTCCTTGATAAATAGGCTACCCAACACAAAAAGAATTTTCAATTCAGACCAGTAGTTCCTGAGATTAGCGCGTTCAATCAAACAAACTCTTTAGCTTTATAATATTATATATAATATATTATATATATATATATATATATATATATATATATATATATATATATATATATATATATATAATATATATATATAGTATAGATTAATTTAAATTATAGAATTAATAATATCTACGGTAATAAATTGAAATGTGAGGAAAAACCAAACACTCACTTTCTTTTATTGTTATATTTTTGTACCAAGTGCTTACCATATCCATGACCTTTACGTATATCGGATATCGTCAACGCGGAGTCATTGACTGTTTGACCATAGTGTTTCTGAGCTCCAAGAACGATTTGCCCATACCGAGAATCGATTGCAGGACTACATCAGCATAGTCAATCATGAAGTTACGACAGCCACGAGTCAGACATAACAATATATTACAACCAAACTTTTATAACTTGAACAATAACTCTATTTGCAGACACAAGAAATACTTCAATTATTTTATGAAAGCATTTGATTTCATGCAGACGTTGCTACTGCAATAAAGTTTTTTGGAAGAAATATAAAGAAGAATTGTGCAATTCATATGCATCTGGAATAACTACACGTAAAAATGTTTCTTAATATCAACCAATCAAAACTCGCCATACGAACTAAGTTTTGACTCTGCATACAATGATGCAACTGTTTCAGCTTTACCTAAGCTTACTTTATTCAAAGAAAAAACTTGCAAAGTAATTCAAACTCAATGCTTTTTGACAGACGGTTGAATTCAGAGAAAATATATCATCATGTTTATTAATCCCATGTGTACATGCTCGGGGTTATGCATGAGGAATGGTGGTAAGAGATGAAGATGCTATGACATGCATTATGACGATATGGATCATTTGAATTACTATTATGTAAGTTATTGCACCATACGCTAGTGTGTATCGTTAGCCTGTGGCAACAGTATGCCACAGATCACATAACATTATTCTAATGTCAGTTCTTATTGAATTTTATTCACTAGCAACCTTGTTATTAGCACAGTTTATGGTGGCAATAAACTTTGTTTACTACGCTAATGCCGTCAGCGAGTGATCATTTTCGAGCAAGATATATGAAATGTATGTGAGTTATGCAATTTTATTTGTGTTGTTTAATGTATTGAAACTATTAAATAATGGTACCGGAACGAATCACCGTGGTTTAGTTTTTAAAGTATAGGTTTAAGGGCATGGTGCAAACAACTATGGTTCCACGGGTTATTAGGTGCATCATAAGGTCTAAAAACCAGAACTAAATATTTGTGGTGACTTCACAGCTGTAAGTGAAGCGTGGTTGATTTAATTAGGTCAATCTGGCGTAGCTAACGAGACAGTTAGGAGCGTGAGAACTAAATTAGCTGCAGAGAAAAATACACCAGCTATCATAAAGTCTAAAAAACGCAACCTAATCAAACCATCGAAGCGCAAGTTAACCACAGCTTCCACATCTGCTTAACAAATCCGGTGATTGTACTAACGATCATTAGTTTATGGCATGTTACGCCTAAAACAACGCATTAGGTGCCCATGACCGCGACTCTTGCATCACGACACTGGTTATCGGCTGCGGCTACCAGAAGGTAGGTAAAGGTCCTAAAATTCCCACGATACAACCGAAAACTCTTCATCATTAAGCTTTACACTTAGCTTAAGAGCCCCAAAGCTATCTTGAGCACCATTGCTCCGGTTTTAATACTTTCGAAGATGCTATCTGTTATTAAATATTAGTAACCGAAGAACTAAATTGCGCACACTATGATCGTATCGAATGAACTTTGCGATTTCGGTCGTAACCTTGTCATTACGATGTTAATTAATCGCAGACTAGAATACGGAAGACGAAACTTTATAATCGTTTTGAAGACTATCTTTGTTGATATAACTCTGTACGATTTTATGAAGCGATTTATTACTTTCAATAAAAATTCAATGTCGATTAATTGTATGACACAACAAACGAACAATAACTTTTGGAAGGTTTTAAAATCAATTGTTATTCTCACACAATGTATTACTTTGGATGTATATATTCATGGAATGTTAGGTAGGGAGGTTGACTAATGGTTTCCACTTACAACTCCAATAATTAAGCAGATAATCAATTAACTGTGTGCACGGAGCATGTAGGTGGTACGTCAAGGTTATTAATTTATTTAATAAACATAATATTATCTAAGACGCGCCTATGTCGAGGACGACCACGTCACTTGCCGGAGATGCGACCCGCTTTATTTCACACCTGCGTACGCGCACTGTGTGAAACTTTAGTAATTAACTGGTGTAGTTTCGTACTTAATGATCTTGTCAAGGCACTAGATATCCATTACTTGGTTTATGCGACAGTGATATTTTCGCGTTAAATTCGGAACGTCTTAATTATGCTCTTTATAGAGTTGTCATGCAAGCTTATAATTGGGTACGTTGACCTGTTTATGATTTAAAGTCGTTGGTGCACTATGACTTAATCGGAAAAGATCTGTGTTAAAGGCCCTTAGATTGTAAGACACTGATTTGCATGCCAGAAAACCCATTAAACAATAATCAAATCTAATTAATCTTATCTCATCTTCTAGGTTCGCTAACGTAACGAAGTAGTTGACGTAGGACGTGTCCGTTATCTGTCAATCATAGGGCTCAGGGACGGCGGTCGTCGTTATCACAAGACATGGCGATTGCATGTTCGTTGCTGCCAATGTCTGCTGCACCCGGGCCCAAAGACCGTTGAACTTCACGATAAAGATATAACATTACAAAGTACCGATTAATTTCGGATCCGTTCATTACGCGAGTGCGTGATTGTCAGCGTTTTGCAATCAGGGAGTAACGATTGTCCTCGCGACCTCGACAACACTTCTAGAAAACAATACACGTTATATCAGACAGTGGCCCCGAATTACTGGATATTTAGAAATGATATGTTTCTTCGGGTTTCCCAGTTATTAGAAAAGCGGTCACATGGCTCTGAATCAGTTAACATTTTGTAGTGTTAACTTAATGTAAGATTAAGTTGGTTTGCAGTCAGTTTGGTTTGCCCTTGCAGCATTGTATGAGGAAAAGAAAGAAAATCCTGTAATGATGGTTAAAAAGAAAGGAAAGCCTAAAACGCAATACCTTCCTATTGGTAACCAATAAGAAAACGAATTGCTAGAAAAACAACGTTGAACTGTTTTTTAACACACACACATCTCACAAACTATTCGTATGTTTGACAGCCTATCCTGCCTTCTGTGCTCCAAAAAATGCAGCTTTAGTGAACATTGCATTTCCACTGCGTCGACGGTGTATAAATGGCAAATTACCGGGCCAACAAATTCTAATTAACCATTCGCCAAAAAGGAGAACAATAATTGTTCTATCGCTTTCTAGAATATGCATATCCGGTTGCCCGTAGATAAATCTGGATTTACCAAAGATGGGGATTTTTGGTAAATCCAGATTTAATATTTCGAATAATTTTGGACAAGCGTTGGTATGGTGATTTTATTGGGTTTAATCGTAGCATTAAGTTTAATACATTGATAACGATATCCCACTTCAACAAAGACGATTTCGTAGACCTTTGTACCTTGCATGTACAGAAAATTACAAAGGTCAGTTCCCTTTTTCTTTTTTTCGATTCTGTTTCCAAATCCGGTGTCACATTACGCAAACCGATACACTTTTTCTCGATCCTATCTATCTGGAACACTTCGGATGACCTACCTTAATCTGATTACTTCGAACAACATTAACATAAAACAAAGCTTGACATTTGTTTCCATTCACAAGCGACAGGTATTATGTACATACTTGAGTACAATACGTGTTAAAACATTTGCCATTTGAATATCTATGAAGCATGATATGTTCTAACATGTAGATGTCGAGCGAACAGGGTGTATGTCGTTGCGAAATGATCTATTGTGCGCAAGCGCCACCTGGCATACGTCAGCACTGCCCCGCCCCTCAACCACTATCAGCCTATTTGAAATACGAACACGGGAGCCTTGATGTGTCCATCATTCAACGATGAATTATGTTATTGTCACTTACCAATGTATGTACTAGTCCAAAAAAGTATATGATCGCCAGTACATACATTCCTAACAACATGCATTCTCAGATTCTGAGTCATTTTGTAGTTTCGTAGATTCGTTTCGAATTTTCGATAAATTTTATGCCAAATGCGTGTGCAATGGTTGTAAACCGCAAAATGAAGTTGTTTTAGGTCACTCTTGTTCAAAGCGTATTTAAATGCTTGTGAGAATATGTATAATATTAGTGCTAAGTACTTTAGTACTTTAGACTGTTAAATTTAGGGCTAAGATAACTCTTAAATATATTATCAGCTTAATAAATTTGCTATGTTATCAAGTGCACCAGTTTAAAGATGGCTAAACATGAACATACGTAACGAAATGATTACACTTTATATTTATGGCTATTTCATTTCTTCTTGATGATGTTACGATAAAAGCCGAATAAAATGGTACTTAGATGATAATGTAGTCGTCACGGTGGATGTGGCCGCACGACAGTGTGACGAACGAGGATTTTATGGCTAGAGATGAAGATTTGATGAAAAAGCATGCAACAATAGCGTAAAAGTCAAAATACATATGTTACGTGAGCACTGGATGTAGACAAATGTGGTGTTACGGTACATTAAATTACAGATATGAATTGTATTGAGGCTTCTCTGTTTTCCGTATATGACATTTATCGGAATTATCTATTGTTTCACTTCCAAACGATTTGTTCAAAGGGCCTTGCCAACACAAAAGTTTCAATACTTGTCATCTCCACACCAACTCCCAGACACTTACAGACACAGGCACACAACAGAGGGCCTAAAAAGGCCACATTAAGCAATTCATATTCTGAATTCCCAGCAATTCATTAGCAATTCCTGTAATTTACGTCAAATGATGACACATATTAGCACAATCGTACTCAATTCAGTTCAGAATGAACTGTCATTATGGGTTGTCAATTTGTGACCATATGCCATTTTACGATTTATAATATGATTCTTATTATCCTATTATGATTCTGCCAAAGTGGCCTTTTTAGACTCGCTGATCTGCAGAGTAACGATGAAAAGCTGAACCTAGCATAAAAATACTTGCAGTATTTAATCAAAACTGTTCCATATAATTCTCGATCGATCGCGTTATCCAAGAATGTGCAATCACCCGAAAAAGTAAGCTCAATACAGAACATGAGTCAATGCGACTTGACAACGGATATTATTAAAAGTTCAGCCCTACAAAGCATGTTAATAACACTTTTAAATTGTGTAATATGACAAGCTATGAGTCTACGACACACGGACTGCGGCCCGTATCAGGAGGAATAATTATAAGAAGATACAGGCCCGTCCGTATATAGTTCGATACTTCGGAATGAAGCCTACTCCGGATTAATTTACTTTTTCGGATGGGCAAAAACACATCGGGAATACAACTGTCAAATTACTACTGTCAATTCTTTATTTAGTATTTGTAGTTATTTTACTCATTTTTTGCTGCACCGGTCGATGTCATCACGTCAGCGCCGGGTGTAACTGAAAACCAGCGCTGGGGCTCTATCTCGCACAGGGTCGCAGCATTATGCTGAGCGTTGGCCGTTTTGCGTGGATGTGACTCATGTTTTCCCAATCTTTTTCTTTTATTTTTGTTGTGTGTTTGGTCTTTCTTTGCGTCATGTTTAACGCAAAAAACGTATTTTTGTTTTTAAAATAGTGTTGTTATTAATTCTGAGTTCGGGCCTCAAAGTAATCTTGTCCGTAGGTGATAAAGAGTCGCCCGTAACTTCGCCCGAAAGTACGGACTTCTTGCTTGGGAGTGTAGACCCCCAGTATCGAACAAAAGTAGAAAACATTAATACAAGTTATCACAGTTCGTGGTTGAATGCATGTGTACTCGCACAAATATTTATATTTTTGAGTGGTTTAATAAAATAAATATGGATTCTGATATACCTAGTACTCATATCGTGGAAGAAATAAGTTATAGGTATACACGTTTTTGTTTTTTAAGATAAAGACTGTTGTTGATTCTTTATTATTTGACTTGGGGGTCTTTATTGGGTAACAGATAGTTTTTTTTTTTTTGTAAAATAAATAGGTATGTCACTCTACATCGAAACCAGCATGATACTTGAAGTTCTCTCCATATCTGAAGACTAAAGATGTGTTCCATATAGACACGTAGTTGTACGATTATAGACATACTAGCTTTTGCCAGCGACTTCACCTGCATAGACGCCGGAAATTATGCCGCAGAAACGTACTACCGGGATAAAAATCTTGGTTATAAATTATCTGTGTGCCAAATTTCATTCAAATCCTTTCGTGAAAGAGTAACAAACACCCATCTGTCCATCCTCACAAACTTTCACATTTATAATATTAGTAGGATAGGATATAAAGTATAATTATATGTTTTTATTTTGTTTTTTTACGAAATACTCATTTTTCAAAATCTTCTTTGAAAAAGGATGACTGCAAGAGGAATGCAGCCCAAGCTCTCTAAAAAGTTCAGTTAAATACCTATTTAATTTTAAAATTACTAGGTATTTTGGGCACTCAGTTTTATCATTGAATTGACCCACCTCTTATTGTTTACTTCAACATTTCTTATCAACACTTGGAATTTTCCAACACTCTTAAAGTTTGAAGTTAATTATAATTATTGTCAATAATTTAGTTTATAAGAGTAAACAATGAGAATAATTATGGTCGATTAAGAAAATATATTTGTTTGATAAAAACAAACCAATTATATTACGCACAGCTACATATCAAGCTGTAGATTTCCAGTATAAGCTGATTTCTCATTGTACGAAAAGCGTATACAATGCGAGGTTAGCTAAAACTGGAAATGTATAGCTTGATATATCGTCGTGTGTAATCGCGTCATGTTAATTTTATTGACTGATTGTGAAAATACCATTTTACCATTCATCTAATTGTAGGTACACATATACATATGTGAAACGTAACATGAACAAAATGTAACATACTTTGCATGTTGTATATTAGACGGTATGATCGTTTCAACGCACGTTGTTTTTCATGTAACGTTTCATATACACCTATGTGTGTGTACCTACCATTATTTTCCGTACGGAGTACGGACGTAATAAAATCATGGCGGGATTTTTCGCGCACTAGAAATTTAACGCACTGCTTAGCGCCCGAAGGTTGTAAATCGAATAGTGTGTATTTTCGACACGCTGGGATGCACTCTAGACGTTTTGTTTCGGGTTTACCTGACTAGGCACTGAGCCAACACTTTCCATTTTCATAAGCTCATCACGCGGTGAGGTTGCGAGTCGGACTTGTCTTACTTGTGTACATATTTTTCCCGGAATAAAACAAAAACTGATAAATAAGAAGTCAAAGGTTACGTTGTTTTTTTATTCATCGCCTTTAGCAACAATGTTTAGGTACTAAGAACATACTATCGGAACCGGAATTAGCACTAAGAATTCTTCATTAAGTACATAAAAAGGTTATAGCAAAGTGACAAAGTGATTAGAAAGCAATGTGTGAAGACTACTACAACATGTGAATTGGTGTGTAAATTGTTATAACTATTAATGGAGAATTTTGAATGTGAGAAACTTTGGATAAATTATTAGTTACGTTATGTATTCATAATCGGCTAATTGTAAATAATAATGGGCGCATGGGTCGATCGACCAGGTTAAGCTACGCTTGCCGCGGTTGGTCTGTGGATGGGTGACCATCTTTACATACCAAGAGCCTTCCGTGCTTCGGAAATCACGTTAAGCCGTTGGTCTCGGTTGACATTCGTGGATCTTAGACACTCGTTACGGGTTATCAGAAGGCCGAAAGTCTGACAACCAGTCTTACCAAAGGGTACTGTGTTACCCAGTAACTGCGTTATGGAAGTCAGATAGACAGTCTCTCCATGCAAAATACTGGTATTGAGCTGCATCCCGACTGGAAGCCGACCCTGACGTAGTTGGAAAAAGACTAGGCAAATGATGATGATGATTTTCTTTATTCGTTTATCATAATAAACAATCTGAAGTTGTTCAAACATGTCTTTGTCTAATGTCATATAAAATCCCTTTTATCAAATTGTTTTAGGAAAGATCCATTAGTGGTAATTCAAAACAAAATAACATCACTTTTTTTTTTCTGGATGGTAAATCGTCAAATGACTTCTCCCGCTTTGGGCGGAGCGGGAGGGCATGTCAGACTTTTACTGACTAAAACCCACCCATGTTCCTTCAGTTTCCCATGTGCCAGGGTCACGGTATCTCTTTCGAACAATCTCGCGACCCCGGCAAAAATAGGATTGTAACAAATATTGCCAATTTATTTCGTACGTGTAAATGTCAAAGGATAGCCAAAAAAAAGGCAATCGTTCATTGATGCTTACGCGCAGCGAAATGAACTCCGTGAGATATCGCAACCGTGCCATGTTGATACGTAGGTATGTACCTATGTTATTTACCATTCAGTTTTGTACTTGCAACTAGGGTTGCCAGGCCTTCAAACCGAAAAGCCTTCCTAATTCGGCCGGACACGCAACCGAAAAGCCTGACTGTGCCCGGATTTATCCGGACGCCTGGCAACGCTACTTGCAACTCGTAACAATCAACTCTTTTTTGAAGGTTGTGAAGTAGGTATATCGGTTGTCCGTGTGGACTGCCAGACGTAAAGAATAGCACCAACCCATTTCTTCCCGTTGGTGTCGCAAAAAACGACTCAGGGACTTACCAGAAAATAGGCAGCAGAGTTTTCTATGCACTTTACCACCGTACTGCGATCGCCAACCCGCCTGCCAAGCGTGGCGATTGAGGCAAACCCTTCCAAATTAGAAGAGGTGAGTCTCCAGCTGTGGACCTCTTTCGACTGAAGTGATGATATGTATCCGTCTGTTATTGCCCTACTACAGGACTAGTGAGTACCTATTCTCATACCGTTTAGCTCGTTGCGGGTTGGCGATTTCATACCATCGCAAGTCCTGTAACGGAAAACACATATTCCTCTATTTAAGAAAATTTAGTTATGATCTTAATATACACACATAGTACCAAAAACTGTGAACATGCTCATCAGATAATTTAATTTTGAAACCATATGTCAACATGCCACACTCACTTACAGATATTTGTGTTCAAAATTTTCCGCAGTGTGTTAATCTTCTTGCAAATACCTACTCGTGTGATTTCATTCAACATTTACTTATCTTATAATTGGTATGATTTCGAAGTTTCTAGATTAATGTTCTGGTACAATATGGTAGTAATCATTGTTAATAATCTATTATTACGACCGAAAATCACGCGTTCCGAATATCTAAATTGAATGAACCGGAACATAGCGTCTGCAAATGTGTCGATGATTGCTACTTGATTAAGTTTATAGCTACCTTGTACGTTGCTTAATAGAAACTTGAATGCTAAATGTTTACAAGGCACGGCTGGCATTCAAAGTTCTGGTATTCCATTAGATCAACCTCCTGCCCCGATTAGACTCCTTTTGCTTTCCTAAAAGTACTTTTCTGAAACAAAAATATGGTAAAGAATTTTAAGAATCTTTTTAAAGCATTGTTTTATTTAACGAGATACCTAAAATTGAATATAAATAAATCACAACCCTGAACTTTTGAACGCCTATATCGCTCGTCTTTAAAAACAGTGTTCCTACGTAGAGTTGAACGAAATCAATTAATGAGACGTTAAAATATTCATTCACACGCTTACAAGGAGAAACACACTAATGCCACTAATGATTGTTTATTTAGTTGTATCGGTAATTAGTTGGTCGCGACTAGGGGAGTGTGCCAAGGTGAGAACATTAATCTCGCTCGACCGAGATGCCACCGCGCTGCGCTTGCGCCGACGCACTGACTCATCCCACGACGTGGGCTCCACAACAACACCTATTGTCTGATAATTTTGACAGGTGCACTTCATTATCCTTATCCACCTACAAGATTATATTCTCCACATGGCGATGGCGAAACATATGCCGAAAATGTTCACAAACATAACATATGGTGTGTGGTACTATTTTAAGAATATTATCCCTAAAATGGATAGGATTAAGTACACATAAAGAGAAACATTGATGAAATACCGAACAATAAAAATTCAGACAATATTCTTTAGATTTTTTTTTGTGAGAGTCATAAAATACTTGTTACGACAATGCACGCCACGAATTTTACTCGGTGTGAAAATGTCAGACATTAACGATATTTTCATATCAGAGACAAATGTCGGCTGCAGTTACAGAGATTGTTTCACGGATTCGTTTGATTTTTATATATGATTCATCATTCGCTTATTAATAGTTCGGCGAACACAAAAAAATAGGTGTAGAATACTCTTCAGCTTGTTCCCTACGCACTCGAAGCGCAGCATCTATTTCCTATCGATGATTTGAGAGTTTGGGTGTTGATTTTCGTCTGCTGGATGACAATAGGCTCTCCCACACGGAACTCAACGTTTTCAATAGCAAAATGTAGGCGTAAAACAATACATTTGCACCTATCCTATAATAACATTAGGATGCAATCATTCATTCAATGAGCTTACCGTCTTCCGATCTAACGCAACTGTGCAAAATTCTAAGCCATCTGCGCACCCTCAAGGTTACATTCCAATGTTTATATTTTGTGTGAAGTTATCTAGGGTCGGGCGACCCCTGCGCCTGCGGCACGACGATCCCACTGGTGTGTATCACATATCACGATGTTTGAGGATCTAGCGACCTCGGAACATGCATCGCTTAGATGCCGCTGAGATGTCACACCACTCAGTTGTGCGAATGATGATAACAACTTTGTGTATATTACTCGAAATTCAACATGGCGATAGTTATCACTTATCATGCAAAACTACGTACGCAGTACCATCAGTCTACTGATTAAATACTTCGTAGTATCGTAATAAGTGATAGTTATCTGTAGATCTTAGACAGTCGTTACTGGTAGTCCGTAAGTCTGATAACCAGGCCTACCAAGGATTATTGTATCAGTAACTGGGTTGTGGAGATCAGATAAGCAGTCGCTCCATGTTAAATACGGGTATTCAGCTATATCCGTTTAGACTGGAAGTCCAGCCCAACATGGTTAGGTAGAGGGTAGGCAGATGGTGACGAGTTTCCACTTTTTCCACCTGGAATAAGATAACAAGCATTTAAGTCGGAACTTACTACCCGGAGCTGCTTATAAGTTATCAAGTAATGTTGAAGATGACGTGTTGTACTAATATGAATTATTACAACAGTTCTTAATCCAGTCTTTAACTTGAAATTCGGTTATGACTCATGGTTCTTAGATGTAAAAGTTTTGGAATAACATGCTTGTCTTTTAAGGCTTTTCGATCGCAAAAACGATCATTATTTATGAGAAGTGTTTTGAATCAATGCTTATAAATATGTAAATTATCCACATTTCATAAAATGTGAATAATAATTCGACCTTTCTTTATAATTTTAATAACAGTTTGCGTCCGCGCCGGCGCCATATGTCCGCGACTCTCCGTATACAGTGGCTGACCCTTTGTAAACTAATTTACATACCTCAATGTTGTCTTTTATAAAGCCTTCATATTATACCATTATATTCCAGTTTCCCTGTCGGCACCCGAAGACTGTGATTAGTAACTCATTCTCTATAATTACATGTAGATTCTATTAATCTTCCTTATTTACCCCGAAGTTGCTGGCCTACGCAGCTTTGCATAACTGGTCAACTACATAAATAATTAAGAGCAAGACCAGTTCTTCCATTTCAATTTATGCTAATGTCTGATGGACAAGGTTCATCTATCGCCTGATCTCCGGTGTATAAAATATTGAACTATTTTTAACTCCTGCTCACGTTAAAAACTAGCGATGTTCTATGTTCTAGGGTTACGTCTGTCAGTGAACTGTTGACCTCTGAACGCATGTTAGCGTCGCAAATTGGCAAAAAGTTCACTACGACACGTTCGTAAACGTGTTCAGTCGTAGAACTTACGCATTAGCAATTACACGACGAGCCACACCACTGTGCCATTAGGAATATTAACTATTAAGAGTACTAGCATACCTGCTCGGATACCGCGTTAATTCAACTTAATAACAGCTATAAATGGATGCTTCGTTAAAAGAACTATGCGATAAAAAAATGCAAAGATACGGATTTCCTAATTTTGAGATGTGTAAAATTGTAAAACATAAAATTAAATAAGTTTCTAATATTTCTTCAACTGTCATCCGTAACGGTGATGTAGAGGAGTACTGTTTTGTTTTCATATGCATAGTTAGTTTGTTACCTACGACTACGTAAATATGTATATTAATATCAGTTGAACTGTTTGCAAATATGTGGATAGATCTTTGACTTTGGCATTCGCTACAGCAAGCTTCGATTAATAAGCAAGACAAGCTTCAATTTAATACTTCGAGCAGACAATCCCGAAATGCGAAATTACTAGCTAGTTCATAGAGCTGCACAATAATTCATAACCTCAGGGCTCCAATGAACTACAGTTTGGTCTATGTACTTAGCAGTAAGTTTTATGCTGTGTTCAAAATTAAGCCATCAGTTTGCATAGTACTGAAATATTTGATGATAAAAACTGATAACTCGAGTTTATATGGAATAGTATTAAGTCTTGTAGGATACGAGTTATTCACTTTAAATTTTCCATTCCTAAATTGCTGTATAATTTAATTAAATCCAATCTAATAACCCAAATCTGAGTGGCAAAGATAAACATGCGTGTGATTACTTACATTTATCACTAACAGAATAATTTACTAAAGGCGGTTTGTAAAGTGTGTCAATATTATTTAACCTGCACTGTTCCTTTTGATCTGTTTGTGTCTTACCCACTGCAGCGAAAGTCTCTCGATGAACAAAGATGCGTTGTTTAAAGTAGGTCAAACTGTTTGTTGTGTTACATTATGTAATGACTATTACATTCTTGATTATGTTTAGTAACTAGGTATCGTTAATAGAGAGGTGAACTCAGAGTAGCCAAATTACGATATTGCATGACTGCATGCAATACCACAATTAGGATGCAGACACCTAGTTCCTAAGTACTCTTGTTAAGCTCACTGATATATTATTCAAATGCTGCGTTCAAATCTGGGCCAAGTGTTTTTACAGCGTTCATAAAGAGCTATCCAAACATCTAACTGCCTGCAGTACACTCAACATCAGACGGAACATGAAGCTACTCATAACAAGCCAGTGATATAGCAAATACCCAAGGATTTCGCCTTGTTTGGATTGTATGATAGCAGACAAAAGAATCAACACAAATAAAATTAAGCTTTAATATTCATCCGATTGAACTCAGTTTCAATGGACATTGAATAGGGATTCTAATAAGGTGCACCCTCTGACCTGAGGGTCACGTCGGCTCGTGTGCGGCGGACGATAATTGTTGACTGTTCGTAGAATATACTGTATTGTATGGAATATGCGCATACTATAAATTAATAACGACGGTATTCATGCGTGGCCACGCGCGTATATTTAATGTGATCGTGTACGAGATGTCTTGTGTCTCATAGTTAGTTATTAATGATGCAGAATGTCTAGTATGTTACCCACTGCAAGCATTCTGGTGGTGTCACAGTGCACGTAACTCACGACTGCGTTACTGGCAATTTGCATGTGAATGCGTATTGTTGTGGTTTCACAATATCTGAAGAAACAACACACTTCGATCAGTGCGAATAATTTGTTAGTTTGTTTTACAAGTTTACACAATTGCGTGTAAAGTTTCATTTGTAGAATGCAGTGAAATTTAAACTCTGTGGTACAGTTTTATGTAACTAGGGTTTGGTTCTAAGGACGTCTCTTGTCCCGAAATCCCTGGATTTTTTATAAATTTTGTTATGACTCTGGCTACAATTCCAAAATATAGTTTTCTAAACTTTTAATCTAAATAAAACTTTAAGCAAAAATTATTTATTGCAGACATATTGAATATATTCCGCGTACCCAAACGCCAGTTTTGGGAATAATGGAATGTGACGGAATGACGTTAGCTATGTACGGCTCACGTCATTCCATCTCATTGTTTCAGAGTCTAATGGAACAGGCAATCAAAGAAAATATATTAAAATTTTGTAAAAAAAAAATCATGAACAACATTTAAAAAGGAAGTTGTTTGCAGCGAGTCGGAAAACGTATTGAAAGTTTGGAACTACTTTGTAAAGTTTAAAACACAATTAGACCGACATCTGTTGGAAACGAGAGAGTGTTCTCCTTGTCCGGTGGTGTTATAACAAAAAGTACAACGAAGTGCTATAATCGTAATATAATATAATTTTATTCTGAAAAGTCTCGTGTCCCATTGAGACTTTGAAATTGTCGCGACTTCCGCAACCCTATATGCAACTGACGGAGAGATTGTGTGAACTACCTTCAGTTACATGGAATGTAGGAACTTGCTGGTTTATTAAGGTTACCAAAATTTCAATACGGGCGCGGCTGTCAACAATTAAAACCAATGCCATGAATATTAAGTAAAATAAGTTATGTCCAGAAGCTTTTATGTTGTTGTTTATGTGACTTATTAACAGCTGCTGTTGCAGAAGTCATGTTTAAACAACATCTTTTTTGGTTGTTCATATAGTCGCGTGGTGGATCACCTGTATCGTGTCATGGCCTGAACATTTGCGCAACGTCACAGAGACGCCGCAAACTGCGCAGGAACAAGAAAACGTCAACGATGTTATTTTAATTGATTGTGTAACACGGTGTAAGGGAATAAAATACACGTATAAACATTTTACTTAAGTTGTTCGGTTTGATCTTACGTTACTGATAAAGTATGTTTCTTACTAATGTTTGTGATTCGAGCATATTATTAAGGTTTTATTTGCTCAGCGCGTCTTTTGAGT
Source organism: Aporophyla lueneburgensis (assembly GCA_932294355.1). NCBI lineage: Eukaryota > Metazoa > Arthropoda > Insecta > Lepidoptera > Noctuidae > Aporophyla > Aporophyla lueneburgensis. The sequence goes on from OW028739.1 coordinate 10,944,593, forward strand.
GGGCGCATTTTATGGCGAGTATTTAATTTTTTTCATTTTTCATTTCAATGTACACCCAGCATGGCAAAAAAAAAAATTACAGTTCAGAAGGTTCTTTACCCTTTTGTTTAATTAGTCATCAATTTCATATTGATCAAGCCTTATACATATAATTCATAGCTTCTGCCCGCGATTTCGTCCGCGTCAAATTTTTGCTCCCCTGACCCTTCCCGTCGCATCGATTTGCCTGATAGTTTTCGTCCATTTTTCGTTGCTGCTCGCTCCTTTTGAGTTATAGTGAGTCAACCTTAAAAGATAGACATATGCTCTCGCGGACTTTTTTTTTGAACTTTTTAAAAGGAACAATTCCGTCATACATGATTTTTGCGTTACTTTAACGTTTACGCAGCGCACGCAACGGAAACTCTCAAAAGGAATAAATGTTCCCAGTTTTTGCTACATTTTTCATTACTGCTCCGCTCCTCTTAGTTGTAGCGTGATGTTATATAGCCTATAGCCTCCCACGATAAATAGGCTACTCAACACAAAAAGAATTTTTCAATTCGGACCAGTAGTTCCTGAGATTAGCGCGTTCAATCAAACAAACAAACAAACTCTTCAGCTTTATAATATTAGTATAGAAGTATAGATAGTATAGATTTCTAGACCATTTTAAAACCCGCCTGAGTAAACATTTACAAAAAATCGATCATTTGATCAAAATTATATTTTTTTGTTATATCTTTAATTTAATGTGACATACAGTAGAAGATTCTATAACTTGGAGGCCCGTGATGTGGTCGTGATCCTCCGTATTCAAGGAATGACGAAGAACAGATATAATCGATACTAATCCCCTCACATATATCGTGTATGTTCCGATTTTCCGGAAATGAATGGAAATTTTACACCCGGGACCTCCAAACCGCACGTATTTCTTATTGTTTAAAACACTTTTTAAAACACACCTTTTAAAATTACTTGTTTTGATTATGGAATATCCAAATATTCTTGGGCACTTAGTAGAGCTCAGAGATCTGCTTACAGAATCTTCAGCCTCGTAAACAAAATGATATGTAATAGGGATTTGCTGTTACCACCCTACCTAGAAGATGTTTTATGTGACTGTATGAAAAAGATTCTGGTGCAGGCCAGGCCATTGATAAACCATTCATTAGTATTTGCCATTCACAATAATTTTATAAGTGTCCTATTATTATTTAATAGCAAGACTACACACAGCGTAATAACTCATTCGTTTTGACGATGATTATTTTACAACATTTTGCAATTCTATGTAATTTCATACATTTAAACAATTAACTTGAAATTACTGAAGGTCCCTTTCGACAACAATTAGGCCTTATTTCATATCGAGACAAGACAATTCCTTGTTATGTGTCTAAGGATTGTTTCGTAATATTTATGTAAGAATTATTTATATTATGGAAATGGCAACAATGGCTGTCGCGTGGCATCATGCATGTGGCAGCCAGTGCCAGCTATTATACTGTCATCTAAAATATTGGCAGTTATGGGCACGTGAAGGTTAATCCTCTGATTGTCGGAGCCTCGAATGCCAGCGTCAAAAATACGAAGTACTGTGTAGTTGCAAAAATTGTATGAGATAATGTTATGATCCGTGTCGCCTCCTTTTGTGCATCCCACAATCAACGCACCTTGAAATAATTGTATAAGCTATTATGTGGGAATATGAAAGAGTTACATATTATACTTGAAGGATACTAGCATTGCATATTATTACGAATAAGTAATATTACTTTACGTCTATTGTCAGCAATTACAGTTTACTGTAAGTGGGTAAAGGATTTCTATGTTTTATGTTAACGATGCTTGTATTGAGAACAGTTACCTCATCGAGGAATTTATGTAAGGTCACACGAGTTCATACATTAATTGCTTTTATTTATTACAGATAATAAAATCAATGCTTTCAGAAAATAAGTTTAGCCTTCTTCGTAGGTCAAATAATTCTCCTTATTTTTTTGACGGTGACGTCAACCTTGTAGTTGTCAGAGTTAATACCGGCTGGTAATATAGGGTTCATAAACGCTTGTTGTTATTGTATTTTGTCGTGATAAAATTGTCTGTGTCGATGCTAGCCGGATGTTATAACAAGTTGACCTCCCGTGCTGTGATGCTTTGCTCTCGTTTATATTGTAAATCACGACTCTTTGTCCATTCCATTCATGCAAATGGGATTTGTATATCGTGACCGAAGATAAAAAACAGAGTGCTAGGTACGAGCACCCGTTTTTAACCAGTTTATATAATATGGTAAGCTCTTAAGTGCGCAGGGATTTTTCATAAAACAGAAACTCACGCATCGCTCTTCAAGAAATCGCAACAGATTTAACTGAAATGCAATCCTAAAAACCTGCAAAGTTAAACGAATGTTTCCGTAGTATTATATAACAAATACCTACACCTAAAAATATTTATCAGTCAATGTTATAAACTGAGGTCAATTCTCCTTCCTGCCTGATCAAGATAAATTGACCAAGAAATAAGTTTAGTTAGTGCATCAACCGTAGCGTGACTGTGTACAAATCAAGCGTTTGATTTCAATTGTCAACAAAAAGTAAATAAAAAGAACACGAATGCTTTGATGCTTTTTCGAAATGGATTGCAACGTCTTCGAGAATTTCGTATCATCTTTTTGTTCGCCTCACGTTTGAATGGATGCAATACTTAATTTAATGTCAATGTAGGGTTTTGTAATTGACATTAACCGCCATCGGGATGGTAAAACTGATAGCAATGTTGTTGGATGAATAATGATTGCGACAAAGTAGCAGTTTCGAGATAATTAGTAGGGAGATTTATCATTTATATTATGTACGGTAATCTTGTACCCTGAAGTTCTATCAATGCAAGTAGGTAAATAGGTAGGAATGGTATGGTATACCTACCTATTTACCTACCTGCGAAAGAGTTTGTGTGCCATCCCTGTATGTATTAAAAACAGCAAACCGCTATGACCGTCTAAAGTTCTACAGGTTTTGAATTCCTTATGACCTTATCTCGCGCTCCTGTCAATTTGATGTCACAAGATCAATGAAGCACATGTACAAATAATAAGCGCGAAAAACCTTGAATAGAGAACAAGAAAAATAATTGTTTTAAATGATTACATTCTTTTGTTTGGTAAATACATATCCCTCGATGTTTTGAGGTGTACACTTTGTAGTAATTACTTAACTTCATCACTGCGGTAAGTCGTGGTCGAATCAAATAGTTTCTGCCGATGAGACTTGGAATGACTTTAATTTCAATTTCACTTTTAGGTTCCAGGAAGTTATTATGGTAAAAGTTTTAATTAAGCAAACACTTTTGCAAAGATTTATACAGTTGAGGACTTATTTATTTCGTGCTTTAATGGTACAATATCTGGATGACCGAGCTTTGCTCGGTATTTTTTGGTAAATTATGTTGAAAATAATAAGTTTATATTCAAGTTGATTATCGATAAAGTTGGTCATTGAAAACACGAATAAAACGTCATTTTATAAAAATGAATCCTAGCTAGATCGATTTATCGCCCCCAAAACCCCCTGTATACTAAATTTCATGAAAATCGTTGGAGCCGTTTCCGAGATTCAGATTATATATATATATATATATATATATAATCTGAATCTCGGAAACGGCTCCAACGATTTTAAAATAAAAAAATATATACAAGAATTGCTCGTTTAAAGATATAAGATAGGTAATATAAGCCCGATAATTTTGATATTCATCGATATTGTATGTCAGGAATCGACTCCTCAACAATGCGGACAGTGTTCGTATTTTCGTCAGGTACACAAAGTTCAAGCTTAACTAAAGAATTCGTGTGTAGCACAAATGCCAGACAAAGGTCGCAGGATGATCGGGTGCTATTGTCGTAAGGTACCTACTTACCATGATACAGGTTATTAGAACTCGTGACTTGTCGACGAACAATCGAGATGGAGCGATTAAACCCCCATTTATTCAGTTATCGATAATCGTAATTGATGTCTGATGTCTCTAAAGCGGTTCGGCGCTGGCGCAGTTTAAATAAATTAGGTTTCAAAGTCAAAGTCATGATGTAAAAGTTGTAAGTAATTTATCAAAATTTTATGGTTATGTCGTCCTCACTGCGAAGTATGTGACCTTAGGTAATATTTTGTTATTTATTTGCGCAAGTGGCGTGTGAATCTCGGTTGCTCCGATAACAAATTGTTCAAAGTACAGAATATTTTGTTTATGTATTGAGTGCGTTGTTTTTCTTATTACGTGGATCTATACGTAGGTGCCCCCATAGGATGCCAGCTTTGGTTATGTATGCACAAAAACGAAAAGAAGACAAAAACAAGAGAAGTGAAAAAATGAAAATTTGTCCTAACTTATACACACCTCAAACTGAAATGATGAAAACTGTTTAATAATCACCATGTAATTTTCCAACTCACAGGCCTCCTCTCTCTGAGAGGGATGCGTCGTAATCCACCACCAAGACCCTGTGCGGGTTCGTAGATGTTACATGTCTTGGAGTTTTTGGTTCTAGGACTTGCCGGTTTTCTCACTATGTTTTCTTACGCTGTTTCAAGAGCAGTCGTGTTGAAAAAATTACGCATAGTAAAGTGCCTGTCTGGGTTCGAACTTACAACTCATGAGTCGCGATTGTTTTACACTGGGCAACCACAGGAAGTGGTGTTAGGGCTAATTTCTTCTTTCAGATTTTTATGATTTTTATAATACATCTTACATTTAACTTCTTGTTAAAGATCACAATTCTTCATGGTATGCCAGTTATTAAAAAATACATGTCTATTCTTAAGATTTATAGAGAACATTTATTATATATGCATCGTTCATGGTTATGACATCGTGACAATAATTAAGTAACACCTACAGAAATTCATGGTTTTCCGCATTAAATAATGTCTCTAATAATATATTATACAATGTTTACCTAGATATTTATATGTTGATATACAGGAACCATAGTTCACACCTTGTGACAAATGTCTAAGGCATTGAGCTTCGTAATAAGGTAGTTGCAGGGAACTGGAATTGCAGACAATGCCCACACCTGTTTCTACAATATTATTTTTAGTATATGCGAAACCTGAATATAGTTTGTTCAGAATCAGTAACTGAATCGATTCCAATAATTTTTACACCATGTTATATTTTGTACCAAAAATATTTAATTACGCTTCCAAGTCGCGGGGCCTTAGTGTTTTGTTTCGATTTTTAAATTATCATGTCTTTCTCGTACTCAAACGTCCATTACACGGAGATGGTACGTACACTAGCTGTTTGTGGTGATGTGCATATGTTTTTGCGTGGACAACCAGGTAACTTATCAAGCTTTTAACTTTGTGATTATTAATGATACAGTTTTGAAATTTTTTTCATAGATTCTTTACATAAAAATACTAGACCCGTGTTTCGGGTTTCGCATAAACAAAAATTAATGTTGTATATAAAGGCAAAATAAAAGGTTAAGTAAATAATTTGATATAATTTAATAAACAAAACAATAATGCTTCCGTTCGCTAAGCTTATAAATAAGTATAAAACCAAGCAATCACAATCACAGGTGATGACAAAAAAAAAATACAATATGATTAGCATGACATTTTGAGTCGTAGTAATTTAATAATCGCGTGTTTGTAGTGAAAACCTCCGGCGAACTCCCGCGCAGCTTCCGATTACATAAATTTCGTAACAACAACATTCTAGTCCGGTACGGTAATGAATATTTGACTTTTGACATTGTCGCCTATTTTATATTCTCTAGATTTTCTATTCCGTGTCATCGTTTGATTGCGATACATAAAACGTTGCCACATAGTGACATATGAACTAATATACTCACAGGTTAAAGTAGACAATAATTTGAACTTTAATGTTAAAATGCCATATTTGCATTCAATTTACCGAGATGATGATAGGTATTATCTCGATCATTAATTTTATTCCCTTGGTTAACATTTATCATAGAAGTCACATTTTAGTCAACAAGAGTTATCCGTACTAATGTTTTAAATGGGAAATTGTGTGTGTCTGTTTGTCCGTCTTTCACGGCAAAACGGAGCGACGAATTGACGTGATTTTTGAAGTGGAGATAGTTGAAGGGATGGAGAGTGACATACGCTACTTTTTGTCTCTTTCTAACCCCCCACTTCCCTAAAATGGGGGGTGGAACACGCTAATCTCAGGAACTACTGGTTCGAAATGAAAAAATATTTTTGAGTCGGGTAGCCTATTTATTGAGGAAGGCTAAGAGCACGCTACGATCAAAAAGAGCGGAGCAGCAACAAAAAAACTAACGAAAACTGGCAGGCTGCAATGCAACGGGAAGGGTCAGGTGAGCAAATATTTGACGCGGACGAACTCGCGGGCAGAAGCTAGTAACTTTATAAAAGCCAAAATTATTCTGCAGATAGAGCCATATTTGGCACGAAAACAAAGCTTAAAGTAAAAGCTGCTTTAAATATCGTGACAATTAAAATCACATCATTATATTAAGTGTTCTGGTTCGATATTTTTCGCGAAACCATTTAAGATCAATAATCATGAAATTACACATCGAAGTGTGAACACAGTGCTTACGGTGGAGAGTTTATTTTTAAACGTTTCGGTAAAAGATATGATGGCGTGTGATAGCGCTAAGTGCTAGTGGAAGTGGATCATAATGACCGACTGAAAGTTGGCGCCAATTTCGAAGATAAAGGCCAAGTCACAAAGCCATTGCAATCTTCCTCAAATAAACCTTACCTTTGTTTTTATATGTTGTAGACGCATGTAAATGTTTACCAATGTATCAGAATATAATTATTTTTCGAGTTTCACACAGATGATGAGTGTACTTTATAGTTTTCAGTTCCGTTCAGATGTTTATCGTTATCAGATCATTAAAAAGAAATTGATTGCCGTGCCATGTTTGATACATACGTAATCAGCCTATAATCTTCCCACTGTTGGGATACAGGCCTTATCTCTGTAAAAAGGAATGAGCTGGAATCCACCACGTGGGCCCAATGCGGGTTGGTAGATGTCACAATCATGTCATCGAATGTTTTGTTCTAAGAGATATCGGTTTCCTCACGATGTTTTCCTTCAACGTTTTTGAGAGGACTGGCGATGAAATGTTGATTATATTCCATACACAGGGTCAAATTCCTATTAGCCAGGCTTTTGATTACCCAGTAACTGGGTTGTGGAGGTCAGATAGGCAGTCGCTCCATGAAAAGTATTGGTACTCAGCTGCATTCGGTTATGAAAGCTGATCCCCACCAGCAAAAGGAAAAGAAAATGAAAAGAGGAAAAGGTTAGGCAGGTGATGATGAACCCTAAGACAAGCCTATAACAAGAACAATATAAGGCTAGTTAACTATAGCTCAGAAAATAAATGACAATAGCATAATTTCCATTTCTTTTCGCTCTCCTTCTTAAATTTTGTGCAACTTAATTAATCACTGGTTAGTCAAATCAAGCTACCAATCAGTGAATCAAGACATGTCACTATCATGTGAACCAGCTTTTATCTTAAGCAACGCGCGGGTGTAACCGGCCCCTTGTCTCTGGCGAGTGATATATGGACGAGAGACAAGATTAATAGCCCCCGAACGTAATACTCGGTTAATTCACACATTTATACCTGATCATTAGAATCATCCAATCAATTATTTTTATTTTAGTTTACGTAACGACCGCCGACTGTTCCGATTATTTATCTGTTTTCATTATAATTATATAGGAAAACAAATTATTTTGTGATTTGGTGGTTTGATGTCATAATATTGGTAAATGTATTTATTGGACGGTGTATCTATTTGTCTGTTTATATTATGACAGTGTGAATCATGACTGCGAACCAACACGTTTAGTTCTTAAAGAGGCTGAAGCCTCTATATCTGCAGGCAGCGTACATGCTGTGCTTTTAGAACCTCCATCCCTGGGTTGCATTGGCGTCCCGAGTGATTCTAATTTTTTGATTTTTAGCAGTTCTTGCATGTTTATTGTTTTTAGTTTCACCTGTCCCGGTGTCTGTCTGTAATTAAATCTTGTGAGTAAATGATGCTTTAAATGTTTTATATGTTATTGTTGCTTTGTTGTTATGTTCAGATGATAAAGCAAAATTTTTATGACATGTAGCTGATCTGAAGATGGATCCGCTTGGTGGCCATGGTAATTCTGTAATAATTTAAATTTCTAAACTACTTACTTAACATAATTAATACGAAATAGTAAAAAAAAAAGAAACCAAAAAAAAATAAACGAGGTGTGGACGTCGTTCCTGCCAGGGTCACGAGATTGTTCAAACGAGATACCGTGGCCCTGGCACATGGGTAACTGATGGAACACGGTTAGGTTTTAGTCAGTAAAAGTCTCACACACCCTCCCGCTCCGCCCAGAGCGGGAGAAGTCATTTGATGATTTCCCATCCAAAAAAAGCTAAGCTTTAAATAATATTAAAGTTCTTTATTTACGTTTTATTTCGTACTTTTAAAATCATTAAAAACTTTTTTAATTAGGTTGTTTATTTTGTAAGTTATCTCGATCTATTCCCTTAATTCTGAGACACTGGTGAAAATTAATTAGTTGTGGATCAGACAAGAATAGCTCGTTTCTATGAGTAGGAAGGCGCAGGTGGAAAATGGTTAATAGTAAATGTCATATGCATCGCGTTGCGTTGGCAATTGATGGTGGACGGCGGTGTGCAGTTTCCGTGTTGTGCATACTCTATGATGTATTGAGGCTGCTTTTTCTGTAGGAAGCGGTAGAATACGCGGCATACAGAAATCGGTACTGTTGAAGTGGATATTAAATTACAGAGCATGAATAAATTATGGCAAATTGATTAAATAATGACTTTATCAAATTATTTACAGTTATTTGTTATTATTATTAAATAAGTGATTTAAATTAAAAACGGATAATAAAATTGATGACATAGATGACAAGTATATTAGTCAACGTAAAGCGTGAATTTACCGAATCAATATTAAAAGTATTCATGAAACATACTACCAAATAAGTAGTTGTTTGTCATTCTATTATTCCTAAAAATTTATTACTGTGACTAATATCAACTCAAACTTAATGCTCACTTAATACTTTTAAATTACATAGGTATTCAGGTATAATATAACCATTAATGAATCTGCAGATAATTCATTCAAAGCATATTTCAGCCACAGTTATATACAAATACTTGTTCATTTATAAAATACCTAGACATGTCAAAACTGTAAAACATAACTAAAATGGCAATTAATTTCTTCAGATCAGATATCATTATTTACCGTTTTGTGTGAATCATATAGACAATAGTCCTTGCAGTATGAAGTATATTTTTTTTTAAACTGATTGCGTTAGGTTTTGTAAGGGTCATAAACTTAAGTATGAGATAAATGCAGGTCATATTGTATTTCACAAAGTACTGAGTTAAGCTTTACTGCCTACATTATGGAAGGGATAAGCCTACTATTGGGAAAAATTCAAAACATAATCATTTTTCTTTTCTTTGGAGACAATCCTGTATTCCAGTCAAAAATCCTCAGATCCACCTTTCAATAGGGTCATATTAGAGTCAGAGCCACAGAGTTGGTTTTCAACAACAGCCGCAGCAAATATAAAATTGGTATACATAAGTCTACATACCGACCACCAAATAACAATATTCTTAACTGAATAACAAAATAGGTTACAAACGATGAAGGCAAAATACTTGTCGTAGCATCCGTACTCCGTACCCAGAAGGTGACGAAACGCGTTGATGTCTTTTGTTCGGCGACACGATGAGTGCAGTAACTTAACCAGAACACTCATAGCGCATGCGTGAATCTTAAATGCTTGTTGAAAGCACGCGTCAAATAACATAGTATTGTAGTAGGTACTATAGTGATGGATGTATGTCGGTATGTATTGGAAATAATGTGCAATTTGCAAGCAATTATGCAAACCTTTGCTGCGCCTTACGTTTTCTGAATAGTTTCTAGCTGTTTAATGTTGTACCATTGAGTGTAATTAAGCATTGTGTTTTGTTTCTATTTATATTTTTGAAAAGGAGTTGCCATTAAATACATAGTATGTCTGCCTACACACTTATGAAGATTTTTCATATTAATTTATCGGTTATTACTTTAATTTTACCTGCTGTTGTTGTGATAAAGCAAGTAACATTTTAAACCGAAAACTACCATTAAGTATATGAAGAACGTATATTCGTGATTAAATTTTTTTGTAGTCCCGTGTGGTCCCGTGTGGTGCCGGAAAGAATAGCATCACCCCATTTCAACCCGTGGGTGTCGTAAAAGGCGACTAAGGGATTTACTAGAGAATAGGCAGCAGCGTTCTCTATGCATTTTACCACCATACTGCGATCGCCAACCCGCCTACCAAGTGTGCCGATTATGGCAAAGCCTCCCAAATTGGGGGCGGCCTATGTCCAGCAATGGGCGTCTTACGGCTGTAATGATGATGATGATGATATTTGTGAACAATTATCCAAAACTCAGTATAAAAAAGAATTAAATTAATACATACAGTAATGCGATTATTTAAACTAGAAATAAAATTGCCATTTCTCATTGAAGTTTATGTCTGTGTGTATCGTTGCACAAGTATTGTTTTATTCATCTGTTTTAGAGCGCGCGCGCCGCATCTGCGCGTGCGAGTTTAACTTACTTACACGCGTTTCCACTTCACAACATTATAATATGTAATATAAGGTATATGGATATTGATCACGCAGGGGACATAGTTCTTCCATTGTTATAGGTTGCCAATCTAATATAGCCACCCAAACTCATACCCCAATATGTTTTGTTTCCATGTTCTGCTATAGTCCTGCACCAACTGGGGGGTGTCCTTGGGTGACCTTGCATAGTGCATACAGGGATTATCGTCGGTTGGTGCGTCGTTCGATGAGGTCGTTTAAAATTGTCTAAGAGGCCTCTGCGAATTAGCTTTGGCTCTTCGTACGCCTTCCAAAGGAGCGGAACCCCAGGGTCCCGAGATATGCCAAAGGTATATGAAATAGGGAGAATGTTTTAAGTATGAGTATGGATGGCTATAGGAGTACAGGAAGACGAAAGAAACGTTGGATGGACTGACTTCTAAGTATGTTGTTCACTGCAACAACAAACTGAGTGCGTATTATAAGTAAAAAAAAAATATTTTGGTAACATGTGATGATATAATTCTGAATCATTTCTACAAACAGACCAAAAACAAAAGGTAATAAACAATGCAATAATAGCGATTTAGCTATTGTGTTCGCATTCCAATTATAGACAACATTAGCTTCAAAATGAAATCATAATTCGCCACTACGAATTCAGATTGTGGTAACGTTCACAATTTACCATTCACCACTCAATACAACTTGCACTGATGTGTCATTTGTTTTTGTTATAGTTTGCCAATTTGAGAACGTCCGCGGGAACTGTGTAACTAAACTTATTACTTGGTATTCAAGAATGTTACTAAACCAGAAAAACAATGTAACTTGACAGTAATATATAAAGCGATGTTGTATAAATTCTCGTTGTGAATAAGCGCCATGTTTTTGCGGAATGAAATGCTCTTTCATGGATTGTTCGGGCGGAAGCCGGTGTGCAATGGACACTCACTCGTTCCCTGCATGGGAACTGGCACAAATCTTCTGAGAATTGGCGTCTTTTGAATTGTTTAGAACAGTTTTTGCTTGTAATTATTGTTGTAACATAATGTAGCGTTATGTTCTGTATTTCTGAAAATATAAATTATCTTGCATACTTAAATGAATGTCATATGGGATTGTTTTTTTAACCATGAAAGCTAATGTGAGTGTATTGTTATTTTAGCAAACGATTCAAAACAGCTGGCTTGATATTTACTAGCAAGATATTGATCGATTGCTCATCTTATTGACGGCTTATTGGCGTTACTTCAAGGTTTAAAGTTGTACCCTCAGTCTCTACTGAAAATCGCGTATCACATTTGTCTTTTAGGGCTGCTCATTACATAACATATTGTACAACATAAGCAGCCTATAATGTTTCAACTGTTGGGAAGCCGCAGACCTCCTCACTGTGAGAGGGAGTGGGCCTTATTCATCCACGTGGGTCCAGTGCGCGTTGGTAGATGTCAGGGGTCTTCGCATTTTCGAGTTCTAGGATAGGATGGCTGGTTTCCTCTCGATGTATTCCTTCATCGTTTTGAAAGCCGTCATGAAATAATTTACACAAAGTAAAGCGCCTGTTAGGGTTCGATCCTGCGAGTTTATGCCACTGGGCCACCACTGCTATCAGGTTTTAAGTTTCCACGCCTAGATCTCGGAAAATTCAAACTGTCGGAGGTTGTAACTTGGAAGATCCTGATACTGGCTGCTCGTTATTTGGGAGCAAATGGCGAAATGAGTCCTTTAAGTTATCTGCAGTCACTCAAAGTATGCAACAAGTTCTCAGTTAGTGGAGCGCTCACCCGACACATCCACCACCAGTTCCCACCATATTTTCTTCATACTTAAGCATTCAGTTCAAAACTATTGTTGTGTTACCATTTAATTCGTGCACTGAGCAATAATAATCACGTTCTAAATTATCTAGTATCTTCTGTGTATAATGGATTGCGTAAAAGTGTAGTTAGCGGGTTTCCACGGTTGTGTTGACAATGCGAGGTGGTGCAACGGTGGTGAGGCTCATCTGGTGGAGCGGCTCAGTCGCACGCGCAGCCTTGCACTGTCAACTGCACATGCCAATACTTCACGCTTTACTTATGAACACGGCGAGCAAACGGCTCAACAGTACCTAGGTACCTAGTGTACGTACCGCGCGTTTCATAACAAACAGAAAAGTGTACGTTGTTTTGTTTTTCCAAGTGTTGTGGTGTTATCTGTGTGTTGGGTAACCAGATATTATAGAATGTTGGTTGTTTGTTTTAACATTCTTATGTGCTTGTATATTGAGCATCGAAACCAGTGGAAATTTTTGAGATTGGATTTATTTACTTAATGACCTTTACTGTAGAATAAGTACTTCAACGGAATAAATGTGATTGCTGTATGACATATACAGTCTATATTATCATCTGCCTAGCATTTTTCTATGTTGGGGTCGGCTTTCAGTCTAACCGGATGTAGTTGAATAACATTTTTTTGCGGGTGGGAAATCATCAAATGCCTTCTCCCGCTCTGGGTGGAGCTGAAGGGCGTGTCAGACTTTTACTGACTGAAACCCACCCGTGTTTCTTCAGTTGCCTATGCCAGGGCCACGGTAACTCTTTCGAACAATTCCGCGATCCTGGCAGGGCAGTTAAATACCTGTATTTTACATGGAGTGATCTGATCTCCACAAACCCAGATACTGCGTAACACGATACCCCTCGGTAAGACTGGTTGTCAGACATTTATCTAAATGTTTGCTTTATTAAGACAGCCTTCGCACGTCTACGATGGGCGGGCGCGTTTAGGCGGGCGTTTGAAATGTCATCGTTTTGCTACATGAGATGATCCACCGTGTATTATTTATTACATCTATGATATAGCTTCACCTATATTGCACTACATAACTCTCGATCAAACATGACAGCAATAGAATTTTGTTTATAAATAAACATCCACACTGGATATAAACAACAGCTCTATTAATCAAAGGCGCGATCGATTTCCCCCGTTTACGTCGAACTATTAATAAATAAGTGTTTGCTTAGAGTCGTTGACCGAGCATCGATTTCTCCTGATATGCTACAACTAGTACCTACCATTAGTGCGTATTATCGCTCACGGTCAAGCGTAATGCTAATTGCACATGTCACAGTTCAATGCTCTAATAACTCTGTGAATATCAATCTGTGCACACTAATGATACACCAACCCCTTGTGTGACAAACGTTGGCGCCAACATTGCGTGACGTAACCATGCTATAGTGCGCTATGCCCATAACGGTTATCCATTGACAATATTATTGGTTGTATTGATATTGGTTTTTACATCCATACTTATTATACGTATATTGGCCTTAGTTACTTACTTTACTTATGTTATCTAGTAATTTCAGAGAACATAATGTTTTGTAGTGATGTCCTTCTAGGACTGAAATCTACCGTAACATTTTCATGTGAACTAGGGCGAGGAAGATCGATTAAGTGTTGAAATGGAACTACAAAACTAACATTTCTAATATGTAGTTATTTAGACTGACGCAGCTTATTTACAAATCAATCCTGCGCAATCGGTATATACACATATAACCCTCGTGTAAGTAACATTAAAATCGGGTATTTATTAATTCATCCAAGTCAATTAACATGTCTATCGATTCCGGTAAAGACACACTGGTTCAATTTCTAATTAGGCGTAGTGTTCACAGTGATTATGCTTTGTTACGCGTAGCACACACGGCCGCGGTGCGCGCTCGCTCGTGACGACTTTACAGTACGAATACCGCTACGCATTATGGGCTATTTGACGCCTAGCGTACTCTTCGAATCAGCCCGTTAAAGACAATAAAACTATGATTACTGTCTCTAACAATGCAATTTTATATTTGTTTTGCAATAAGCTTTGTAGTATGTACTCGTAAGATCGTGATTGGCACATGTTCTTTTCAACCGACGAAAAAATAGAGGAGGTCCTCAAGTCGATGCGTATATTATTTTTTTGTATGTGACCACGCATATTTTTTTTCTGAATAAACCAATTTTCATCATTATTTTTTTTTTGGAAAGGGTATGCTTCGAAATTGGTCCGGTTTAAAATTGAAAGACAAAATTTAACCTCTAAGTGTAGAGAAAAATATCCGAAAACAAAGTTTTTTAACAAAAATTAACTAGTTAATTTTTAACCTTACTTAAATTAAAAGGTTAATTTTTGCTTTTCAGTTTCTTTTTTCGTGGGTTATATTTTTTTAATTTGTGTTGTTGTTTGCTAGACACGGCACTCTTTCATGAAACATGAGATAAACTCACATAAACTAAAAATAATTCGTAGATTCAAAATATCGTAAATGGGTATTTATAAATAGCTAGATTTTACCAGTGGCGAAGGCCCGTGTGGAGTTCAGCACACAAGAACGTAATACCAAGATAAAGGCATCGTATGTGTCAACATTAATCAACATTATTATTATTAACTAGATTCTGCCCGCGACTTCGTCCGTTTTAAATTTCTTGTTCCCCCGCCCCCTCCCGTCGCGTCGAATCGCCTACCCGTGCGATTTTCCCCGATTTTGCAACATTTTTCATTACTGCTCCGCTCCTCTTGGTTATAGCGTAATGTCATATAGCCTATAGCCTTCCTCGATAAACAGGCTACCCAACAAAAAATAAATTTTCAATAAGAAACTAGTTCCTGAGATTAGCGCGTTCAATCAAACAAACAAACTCTTCAGCTTTATAATATTATAATATTGGGTCTACCGGAAAGTTCTGTCGGTTTTTGTAAATAAAAGTCGTGATTAATTTTTAAAGCAGTCTCTATATTTTAGTAAATTACATACTGTCCTTGAATTACTACTACCTTCTTCCATCTATCTACTAGCATATAAATGCCATTCCTGTAAAAAATTATATCTTTTGATGCCAAAAAACTTTCAACTGCTGCTGGAACCTCACCTTCATTTTTAAATGTTTTCCTTTTAAATTTGCGCTTAGCGACCGAAATAAATAAAAATCTGATGGTGCAATATATGGGGAGTACGGAGGATGAGTGAGGACTTCCCACCCTAGTTCAGATATGTTAAGTTGTGTTGTCTTTGAAACATGCGGCCTCGCATTGTCGTGGTGTAAGATCACACCCTTTCTATTGGCCATATAAGGTCGCTGATTTTTTATTGATTCATTTAATTTACTTAACTGATTTCAATATTTTTTAGTGGTAATAGTTTCCTGTGGCCGTAGCAATTCAAAATACAAAGGTCCCTTGTGATCCCACCAGATACATAACAGTTGTTTTATTTAGTGTGAATCTGAATTCGGCGTAGGAGATGCAGGTTCTCCTGGTTTTAAATAAACTTTCCTACTTGATACGTTATCGTAGATAATGTACTTTTCATCGCCTGTAACTAATCTATCCAAAATGGTTTAGTTTTGTAACGATTAAGATGTGAAGAATATACCGTTATTCTCTCTGCCAATTTTTTTTCCGATAGTTTCGACGGTACCCACTGGGAATATTTAAGTATATATCCTAACCTATGAATATGGTCAGAAACTGTTTGCCGTGATACGCCTAATCTCAATGCAATATCTGATGATGTAAGACATGGATCTTCTTTTAATATCGCTTCTAAAACGTCGCCATCAATTAAGGATGGTCTTCCAGAACGAGGTTCATCATTAAGACTTAAATCCCCTTTTTTGAAACTCTCAAACCATCTTTGACATGTACGTTCGGAGACACTGTCGAGCCCAAAAACACTACACAAATTCCTACAGGTGGCAGCAGCGTTATTGCCTTTCTGGAACTCGTAAAGTATACAATGCCTTAGATGAACTTTATTGTTGACACTCGTCTTGACACCGCGGCTACTCTAGAGTAAATAATAAATTATTGCGCAACACGTCTATTTATACTACATATTGTAGAAATTGTGACGCAATATAATTCAATGTTTTTAACCCATTGCATCTAGAAATAAATAGACAAACTTTTATGTACTGCCAGAACCGACAGAACTTTCCGGTAGACCCAATATATATATATATATATATATATATATATATATATATATATATTAGTATAGATAAACATTAAACAATATTAGTAGGATTAATTGTTAAAAAAGCATGTTAACGAATGAATGGCCAATGAAACATACTAACAAGTGATGCTAGTAGTAAAAGATCCCACTCCAAAATAATTTCTAAAATATTCCACCAGCAAATAATTTACATTAAAGTTCAATGAAGATTAACTTCTAAGGCACTGTTTTATGACCCACAGATTACTTAGATCGAAAAGGTTTATTGTGTGTCAAAGTGTAAAACATGATAAGTTTGAAAGCTTGCGCTACCACAGTACCACACTTTACAACCTTAGCTTTTTATTGCATAATTTAAACTTTAGTAAGTAGTAAAGAAACTAGTGTTCTTTGGCACATACAATCCATATAAAAAATAGCTTCTGCCCACGACTTCGCCGCGTCAAATCTCTTGCTCCCCTAACCCAACCCGCGTCGCATCGAATCGCCTGCTCGTGCGAGGTCTTCATATGAGTGCCTTTTTGATTTTTTGCTCGGCTCCTAAGGTTCCCAGCGTGATATCTAGAGTCTAGACTATATAAGATGTACCCAATAGACACTTTCTCAGTAGGGGCTACCCATCACTAAAAGAATTTGTCAATTCGAACCAGTAGATCCTTACATTAGCGCGTTCAACCGAACAAACTATTCAGCTTTATAATATTAGTATAGAAGTATAGATAAACAAGCAAAAGTAAAACACTAAAAACCAGAGAGATCAAAAACACAAAGAAAGTTAGTACAAATCGTTTGTAAGTAATAAACTAATGGTATTACGTAAATTGTGCTACAGAAACTCGGAAAATACATGACCATGTCTTTGGAAAATGAGTACATCAGAGAGGGGCTAGCTCAATGGGTTCCATATTATATCTAGACTTGTGGTAAACTACCGTAATCACAATAATGCGATACGTAAACGAAATGTCTTGCACCAGATTCTGAACTGTAAGTTCATGAACAAATCCCAAAATTGGATCAACTTGCAACTTAAAGTATACGCACAATGATCCATTTGAAGGACTTAGTGCAGAAACCAAATCACATAGAATTTAACGTATTTATTAGTTTCCTGGCTGATTTGAGGGGTTCGTGGCTAAAATAATAACAAGTGGTAGCTTCGTGGACGGGTTAGCTTCCATTACGTATCGAGACCCCTTCCGTACCTCGGAAAGCACGCTAAGCCATTGTTCCCGGCTGTCGTTTCTTAATCTTTGATATTCGTTAGGTGTAGTCAAATGCCTAAAAGTTTGACATCCAGTCTTATCAAGAGATATCGGGTTGCCCAGCAACTGGGTTCGGATAGTCAGTCGCTCTCTCACTCCAACTTATTTTCAGCTGCATCCCATTAGACTAGAAGCCGATCCCACCAACACAGTTTGGAAATGGCATTTGCGTTTTTTTACATGATACCTCACACATTATTTTTTTGCGTGAGGTTAGGTTGTGATTGTTTTTGTGTTTGATTGTTTTTGGTCAGTGCAGTAAAACATCGCTTAATCAAAGATTTGCAAGTATACAAAGTTAGTATTTTGCTGTATTATAGCAACGAATACATACTTAAAAAGCCTTGAAACTACAAAGCAGACCCTAAATTGTTCAACGTTCTGCTACGCATGCAGTGTTTTATATTCAATCACAAAGTTAGTTGAGATAAAAATAATTGAAGAATCGAATTGAACGCGGCGCGCAGCGTCTCTTGAATCCTCTTCACCTTTGATTCAACGCAGCCATGTCGATTAGTTAATTCTAAACAGTACGTTAAGAAAATAAAACGCAGCGGCATTGAGACTCAATGGAATTCTATTGTTTTTTATCTTTATATTCATGGGCATGAAATATTATTATTATGCTGTTATGATTGCGAATACAAAAGATTGAAACTGTTCTTTTCCATGCATCATTCCTCACAGGTCATCAGATAAAACAGATCTTCACCTCGACATTTAGGAAAACTCATACCCGAACTAAATTCCAATCATAGTTTTTTCACAAACTTATGTTACCAAATTACAGTTCCGAGTAACATTCAAATGCGAACAAAGGAATGAACTTTATGATATTGGAATTCTCAATGGTGTGTAGGGTTAGGTCACAGATACCATGATAAAATATCATGAGACGATCCGACGAACTTCAAGTTGGGTTTGTATTATTATAATAATAGCTTACGAAACGCCTGCCTTTGCCTGCCTACACATAGATCAAGGACTAGGTTCATCATTACTGATGTTACAATGCAAACGATTATATGAATTGTAGGGTCTTGTCTTCCATAATTATATAAGTGGTAATGGAATTTGCATTTCGATAAATGTTTTATTTGCTTAAACATTGCGCAGACGCATTTGTATCCTCTCACTGCTGATGGATATTTTAACTGGGATATCAATCTAGACATCATATTTAATCAATTTGCAGCTGGTACTTATCGGGTGTGTCGTAACTTATAGCATAAAACGTGAATTACAATGCGCACTGACATAAATGCCTTGTTCGGTGTGCTTCGAAGGATCGTTTGTGTAGTTTAGTAATCTTTTAGTCTGTCGTTCGTTTCCTTTGCAAGTTGTACCTATAAACGAGCAACAAGTACATACACGCTAGAAATATTTTCGCGTATAATTAATCTTTTTGCGCCATTGCAATTGGGTAACTCGAGTGTGGGAGCTGTATCATGGTGTGCTGGATTTTTTTCGTATACTTTACTCGCTTTGGAAACAGTAGGTACAGTCAACTGAAGGTATGTGTGACTGGAGGATTAGATATATATCTTGCGATTTCGTAAAAACTTTTAAAAAAATCTTATTATTGTGGCTTTTGAATTCCGTCTTATGTCTTTCATATTATAAAGCAAAGCACTAAAGATTCTACACTTTTAGGTTGGACCTATATTTTAATATAGGTCAGACTAACCTGGAGAAGATAGATTGCGCAGTAGATTGTAGCAACATGTCTCACAAGTTCACGAATGTAGTTAGCCTCCATTTCACTTTACATAACGTTTTCTAATGAAGAGAAGAAACTATTTCGCTGGTATGCATCAGGAAATACTAGTCTAGTAATAGATGAACCGAGTTATCAGTGCATCTGTACCATTAACGGCACATCAGTTGCATAAAGTACTGGCGTACATACGTTGCACAATCGCAGCAATTCACTCTCGTTGCGTGTCCCGCGGCCGCCATTGTCGCGCACGCGCTTTACTGAGAACGTTCCCGCGTAAAGGGGGCAAAAAGCGCGGGAACTTCGCCCAAACAATAATGGCCGACATAACGCTACGAATGTTATCTGTTCCTAAGTACTTACTTGCCGTTTACAACATAGCGAATGTTCTCATTGCTTGTTTCAATGCAGTAGCTCATTACGTACGTAACTTAAGTGTCCGCTAAATGAAACGGTTTATAAAATACAGCTCTCGCAACAAATTCTGTGATAGCGTCAGCAATCAGTAGGCGCAGGTTCATGTAAAAACTGAAACACAAAGATCATGACCAAAATGTTTGTCGGTGCACAGACGATATTGATTCATTTGATTGAGTTGATAAACAATCAGTGACAGAATACACTTCGTCCGGCCATTATCTGAAATTCTGTTTAATTGATGCATATTTTACAGCTAAAGAATTCCACTGTTTCGCCAAACATAACAAACAAACAATCAGCATTAGTAATAGCCTTCATTCATGCTCAGTGATTTGAGTGTCGTCGGCAGTTTAACATCATTTTATTGTGAACACTCTAGATACAGTCGAAGTGATAAGTGAAGTAGATGAGTTATTTAACAGATTTTATAATAAAATATTTTTAAGTGTAGTGGACAATGATTATACGAAGTGAAACACTCAAAATAAGTTGAATCGACAGTGGATTTAAATATTGTTGAAAATGGTAAACGGGAACTACGTGATCTATGGAGACCGACCATCCTCAGAGTCAGAGATAGTCGATGATCACGTTCATTCACGATCCCACGATCGTAAGAGCAAACGTAAAATAAATAGGACAGCAAATGAACTACAGCATTCTTTGAACTTGGCTCAGTTGGACAATGAGACAGATTCGATCAAATATGAAAAGAAAATAAAAGAGCCAAGGTTACTACGTTACGTGCCCACTTCAGAGGTGAAAGAAAATTTTGTAACAGAAAAATTTGAAACCTACGACCTGAAACCGACAGAAGAACGTCCGAGACGATACGCTTTTATGAAGAAGCCGAAGAATCCCGCGGACGGGTCCGTGAATTACGCTTACTCACGCTCGAGCAGCAGCTGCAGCTCGCCGACCGGCAACCTGCCGACCATTTCGGAACATGGCGAGCGGTACGGCACGTACCGGGTGCGCGCCATGCCGTCCATGCCCGCCGTGCCCCCCATGCCCTCCATGCCCAACCCGAACGTCAACGATCTCATCCCTGGCTACGACACCAAGCTGGACAAATACTTCTCAAAGCCCAGAGATGTGAAGCCATTCTCTGCCAAGGTAGGGTACGACGTAAGTCTAGTGTTTATTGAAATAAACTTTTAAATATTTACACAAGCACATTTCTCAATGTTGATTTATTTTTAAAGTGATTAACACAATAATAAAACTCTTACTCATTTCACAAAATAATATATCAATCGGAAGAAACCAATAAGTACTAATTATGTAAAAGTTAATTTATGTACTGTGAAATTCTTTCATTCCATTTAAATTAATGCAAATAATAAATATATTTTTGTCAACGGATAATGATATGGAATGCATGGTTATCTAATAGAATCATTATGTAAATGTGTTGTACCTCGTTTGTTGTAGGTAACTTTATATTTTCAGTTCGTGTCTTGTGCTGATCACGAACTAATCATAAAAGATTCGATATCAATCTCTAGCGACATTAATATTTATATCCGTGTGTTCCATTCTTCTAAGCATGACTTTAGCTTAGCTGTTAAACAGAATAAATGTTACCGTACGAGTTAAAAATAATTAATGAGAAATGTCTCAAACACCAGCTGATCAGCTAAAAATGAATAATCTCTTGAGTTTATCTGGAAACCGAATATTTTAGTTTAAATTCATAATCCAGATTTATGTCTTTATCTTGATTTTCGATTGGACGTTCGAGGTTATGTAAAAAATGTTTGATTAGGCCGCAGATTAAATTTACGCTTACCTTAAGAGACGCTCATCAAAAAATTTATTTACACATTTTCATTAAAAACACTTTTTAGGGCTCCGTTGCCAAACCGTTGCGGAACCCTTATAGATTCGTCATGTCTGTCTGTCTGTCCGTCCGTATGTCACAGCCACTTTTCTCCGAAACTATAAGAGCTATGCTGTTGAAACTTGGTATAAAGTAGATGTATTCTGTAAACCGCATTAAGATTTTCACACAAAAATAGAAAACAAAACAATAAATTATAAAATTTGGGGTTCCCCATACTTAGAGCTGAAACTAAAAAAAAAAAATTTCTTCAAACCCATACGTGTGAGGTATTTATGAATAGGTCTTCAAAAATGGTATTGCGGTTTCTAATATAATTTTTTTCTAAACTGAATAGTTTGCGCGAGAGACACTTTCAAAGTGGTAAAATGTGTCCCCCCCCCCGTAACTTCTAAAAAAGAGAATGATAAAACTAAAAAAAATATATGATGTACATAACTATGTAAACTTCCACCGAAAATTGGTTTGAACGAGATCTAGTTAGTAGTTTGTTTTTAATACGTCATAAATAGTAAACCACAATTTACCTTTCATTCAATCAACTCAAATATATAAATTAAAAAAAAAAACATTTAGTAACATAAACCTTATGCATAAACCGAGAATACATACAGGTTTGTACGGAACCCTCGGTGCGCGAGTCCGACTCGCACTTGGCCGGTTTTTTTCTTTCGTTTTTCTCTTTTATACAGCCAAAAATATTTGAAAATACTTAGTGTTGGATTGGAAACCATAAGCCCAAATAGGCTAGACAAGTGGCAATCGTTTTCAAAGCGTTCTGTATTTCTAAGAAATTCCTACAACGAGAACAACAGGATTCACATGCTTTTTGATAGTTTATATCAGTCTCTTAAATTTTTGACGTTTCCATACTTAATCATTATCACTGGTAGAATGTTACTTTGTCTAGGTTTTCAGCAAACACATCATGCGTTATTTCTGTTTAAAAACAAAATATTCAAAGACAAGCTTTTCACATCCGCAATAATTATACATGCTAAAACGTGTACTTACGATGTAGTAACAACTTAACCGGTAAATTAAACTATCTCATATAGCGGCTTTTAATGTTATTTAAGTACCAAATACGACATTTTATACGAGGATTGGCAATAAACTAATTATGATAGCACTATCTAGTCTGACTGAAATTGGAACATGTTTAGTAGGTATGTTGATAAGTGACAACGTAATGCTAGGGCTAGGCGTAATTGCCTTCCGCGTTGGGCGGTCCCTACTCTACTCCTCTGGCTAAATAAAATACTTCTGCCTATTGCAACATGTGAATGTTCTGATTTATTATAATAATTTGTGTTCTTCCCGTCTTAGGCGATTATCACACTGCATCGCGCACCGCCGCGGAGGGCGGTTGCGTAAAGCGTATTGACCGCGCGGTCGGTCGGTGTACGTATATTAGGCATCAACGGATTTAATAGAGGGCAATGCGACATGAGATCCGCTTCGCCGCCTACCGCGGCGGTGCGCGGTGCCGTGTGTTAATCGCCTTAACCTATGGTGCACCTTCATGGTCTCTTACTAACATTTAGAAGTCCAAACTTAAGATCTGCCAGTAAGGCATCGTGTTCAAAACTTTATTACGCTCCAAAACAAAGATTGCTGACGTGGCTCAAAAGGATACCTAATTTAAATTAGACATGGCTAGACAAGTAGACATGTCTGCCGCCTGGGCCCAAATAATACAGATTTGGTGCCCTGTTATGGTTGTAACGCGGGGTCCTGGCACACCACGTAAGAGATGGCAGGACGAGCTGGATAGGTTCCATCAAAACTGTATGGAGGTCGCGCAGGATCACGAAAGATGGAAGTAGTGGAGGGAGACCTTTGCTCAGGAGAGGGACAGCGTAGGCTAGTAAAAAAAAATTTTGCGAAATCGAAGCTATTTTAACAAATGCATGATCTGCGATAGCTCCACAAATATTAACATGATTCATGGTTAATGATCCCTTGATTTATTGGTAGTAAATGTTTTTATGATGTGTTTCAGTTTAACTACCTATAGCATAAAGTACTGTAAAAGGTGGAGAAATTAAGTACTTTTTCTGCGTAATGTGTAGCAACATCCGTCCCAAGCTTACGAGTGAGTGCAACCACATTACCAATTAAATCGCGATAAAAATCATAACAGCGAATCAAATGATTCATCGCTGTAATATCTTTGTTATTTAACACCTTACAGAGTTGCCGATTTGTTAACAACTTCACCGAATAAAGTGTCGTAACAATAAGCGATTAAAGATATTTAACGATACAGCAAAAAAGTTGCCATGCCGTTTGTACAGGCACCAGGCAATCAAGATCATTTTCCTTGGCAATAAATGAGGCATTAATTTATTTTCAAGGAAAATGATATAATGGATTATGTCATTGAAGATAAAAACCAATGATTGTATTGTGTTTTTGTTTATATATTTGCTTATTGTTCTCGCAGGATATTGATTTTGTTAGTCTCTTCGTAGTACACAGTTAGTGGGTATGCGATTGTTGACTATTGTGTATTACGATTCGTTGACAACGGATCTGTAAAAATATAAGTCACAAGAAGATTTGTAAACATTCCTTTGAGCTATATGCTCAAATGCTAATATGTTTGAGATCGCAAGGCAAACCATTAGGTATACATAAATAACATATTATGTAAATACTATAATCCATAAACCGTTAAATTAAAAGCTTTAATTACTCTATTGCTTCAAAATAAATTTTATTAAATGTTTTAGTATTAATTTGGTTAAATTCATATGAAAACGAAGCCCAGTAGTAGTGTTGCATACATTTCGAGTGAAGATTGCGATGGAGCATCAATAATGAAACCGCTCGGGCTTCAGACAGATAATATGTAATTTGTATGGATTAAGACGATGCGGCACCGCGGGAGCCCTGATATTACACGGAGATTCTACTCACGATTATAATGGTTACCAATATTAACATTATTTATAGTCCATTCGAATAAATTCTATATTTGGTATAGGTAATATTTCTTAACGTATATTGCATCTTTTTTATTGAAACTTAGTAAAGATTTAGTACATAACTCAATCAAAATGTAACTTTCTTCTATTAGCAAAAAATCCAGTTTTAAAAATGCCTTCTGTTGCAATTTACGGTCATAAATAAAATATTTAAATAGCATCGATAAATCACAATCGAATTACAATCGATTAGAGAAATTTAAATAACGCCCACATTCCTCTGAATTCTTTATGATGAGATTATAAGACAATTTGGTCCGTGGCCCATAACTGGCCCTGTTAATGATGTACAGACGCCAGCACATCAAGCTACTACAATCTGTTAGATTTCTTTGATAGATTTTCGACTTTATTCCTAGAGCATTAGGTTTAAGTTTCATTGGGAAAAATTGACAGTTTCGGGTAGCTTGACCTGCTAGCGTCTGTACCTAAGGGTAATATTTATTGACACTTCCGATAGTTCTCCATTTTACACATATTTATAAATGTACATATGTGGATTATGTAACATTTTAATAGAATAATATGTAATTTATTAAAGATAAAATTCTGTTAGTAAGTCAATATGTCATCGGTCATAGAGCATCTTTTTTTTTTTTTGTTGTATTTTTGTTGGGGAATGACATCTCACAGTTCAACCTAGGAGGTTTTCGGCTGCTTAACCGGATTACCTGTGGTTCCTTTAATAAACTAAAGCCCCCAGGGCTTGTGACTACACGCTAAGGGCACCCCCTGTGGAGTACGGATCTCGGCTTAGGGCCTCGCTGGAAGAGGGCAGCAAGAGACAGGCTGGATCAGAATGATACATGGCGTCTGAGTTATGTTAGTCTTATCGTGAGATATCTTCTGTTATAGATTCACAGAGGTATCGCTCATAATCAGACTATATTGTTCCCACTGCTGGGACACAGGCCCCCTCTCAGTGAGAGGGGCGGGCAGTAAAACATCGAGCTGTACTATGGAAGAGCGGAGTCTCCTAACACAGGCATTGTTTGCTTAAAAGGAGGCTCCAAGCACTAAACACTTTTTATAAACAGAAGCATAAAAAAGTTAAGCTAAAAAACTACGCGGGCCCAGTATGGGTTGGTACATACATGTAACATGTCTTCGATTTTTTTAAATCATAAGGCATGCCGGGTTCCTCGCAATGGTGTCCTTCACCTTTCTGAGACCAGTGGTGATGAAATAATTTACACAAAGTTAAGCACCTGTCTAGGTTTGAACCTACGACCTACAACTCGTAAGTCGCGACCGTTACCACTGAGCCACTACTACTCCCTCCTATGCCTCGCTTGGATAAACTATACCAAGCTTTACATGGTACTTAACAAAAGTTATATGCGCCACAGGGGCGGCAGCTTTCTTTAAAATAAATGACATAATAAAAATGTTATTCGACCAATACGTAACCTTACTGAGATGACCACAGTTTGTGTTTTTTCTGAATAAATAAAGTAAATCTGCCTGAAACGTGGGCGTATCGACTTATATGTTTACACATAAAACTGTTCAATTTTATTACTAATCGTTGTCTTGGAATTCGGTATAGCTATTAAGCCATTAATAATTAATATTAATAATAGTGCGAATGTATAATATAACGATTGAGCGAATTCTTTATGCAGTTCCATACCGTCAGAGAAATAATATTTCTGTATTTGGAATTTCTAGAAAACATTTTCACTTTAGTTTTGGAGGGTTTTTGAATAATGCATTTAGATCAACTTTTTGATTTCAATGTTTATAGCAAACAAAAGTAAATGTTGATTTCTTATCTTCAAACTCTGAAATGTTTATAGAGAAACCTATTTCAGAGCCATTCTTTCACAATTATGTATTATCTTATATCTTTAAACGAGCAATTCTTGTATATATATATATAATCTGAATCTCGGAAACGGCTCCAACGAATTTCATGAAATTTAGTATACAGGAGGTTTTGGGGGCGATAAATCGATCTAGCTAGGATTCATTTTTATAAAATGTCGTTTTATTCGTGTTTTCAATGATCAATTTTATCGATAATCAACTTGAACATAAACTTTTTATTTTAAACACAATTTACCAAAAAACACCGAGCAAAGCTCGGTCATCCAGATATTGTGTAGTTAAAACAACAGCAGCTTTTGATCAAAATAGAATTAAAGAGCCCGGAAATACATAATATAGTAATAATAAGCCTTTATATCTGTAAATTTAGAAGAAAATAAAAAAAGGTTATAAAATAAGACGAGATTTCTCCCTTTTCTAGGTACATATTATAAACGAGTATATCCTCTGCTTTCCTTTTCTTTAATAATTTCCAGCGACTTTTCGTATATCATCGACCCATCGGCCATCGCCCTCTACTTCTATGGCTGCTCATTGCTGGCCATGTAGTGACTCGTTTCATCCATATGTCATCTGGTGCGCGTGCGCGGTTTACCCACATCCACTTGGCAAGAGTTTGGCACTCACGTAGAGACTCTATAATCTTGTTTTGTTTCTAATATCTGCACACTTTTGTCCGTCACTATTATTTATATTTTTGAAGCTCCTTTTCATTGAACCTGACATGTTTGTACTTTACTTTTTGGCTTTATTTTACTTTGAGTCAGTGAGCCCAGTATAGGTACAAAAGTCCAGCTCAGAAATACCTATACGGAAATGGCTTGTACACGAGTTTAACAACTGCTTTAGGTCCATACAAGGAAAGCATATCGATATGCTTTCTTTACTAACAAGATCTGAAAGCCTTAACTATACTTAATACATACGCCAAAATCTGGATTTGTGCCCAGTTGATGATAAATGATAACGTATTTTAGTAAAATGGTTAAAAAAACACCGTCACACACCTTTTACACGTTAAAAATAAATTATGTTTTAAAATCATTGTTGAACATGAGGTCCTGGGTTCAATTCCCAGGTCGGATAAAGTGTAATTGGGTTTTTCTATGTGGAATTTGTTAGTAGCAGCCAGGAGTCAGAAATTCTGCCCAGTAGATGGCAATAGACTCGCCCCCTGTAACATGGGACTTAAACAAAACTGGCGAAATGTGGGTGTCTTACAGGCCCATCCCTTCGTGGAAACAAGGCGTGATTTAACATTATGTAGTTACAGTTATTAATTTTTATAAATAATTTACTGATGTAATTTGTAATTTTTGTCCTCAGGGCTCGCACCCAGACAGTTTGTACCGCGTGTCGGCGGACAACGGCACGGGTGCTGGCAAGATGACGCGGCTGCTGCGCGTGGTGCGGTGGCCGGTCGCGCTCATCCTCGTGTGCGTCGCCCTCGCTGTCTTCGTTTACTTCCTTTTACCTGGTAAGGATTATCACTCAAAATAATATCTACATAGCCTTTTCCCAACTATATTGGGGTCGGCTTCCAGTCCAACCGGATGCAGCTGAATACAAGTACTTATTTTATGTGGATTGACTCCTTATCCAACCTCCACTACCCAGTGACTGGGTAATACGATACCCATGGCTGCTTGTCAGACCTTTAAGCTTCTGACTACCTGTGATGACTGTCAAAGATTCCCGTATGACAGCCGGGATCCACGGCTTAACGTTTTTTCCCGAGGCAGGACGTTTGGATATGTAAATCTTTACCGGATGACCGCGGCAATCGACACGTGCTGCTGATATTACTTAGCCTTACTAATATCACTCAACAAACTCATATTCTACATAGAAAAAAAAAATGCTGAGGAAAAGATTGACCTCAATCTCTTATTTTGGGCTATAGGCCTGGATCCTTTCGTATCCATAGATATTGAAAAGAACTATTTTGTTATGCATGAGAAGTTCAACCGTCGATTGCAATAACTTTGTGATATCACAACTTTGTAGTAACTAGGAGACTGACTTTAATAGTCCTCATGTTGGTGTTAAAAATAACTAAGGATACCACCATCAGGACCATCAAAGTGGGAAATACTTCGGAGTAACTCCACTAAGGAATAATAAACTTTAGGACCTCCGAAATATAACACATAATACCTATGTAGGCTCAAACGTTATAGTGTTGTCTACTGTAGTATTAAGTTTACCATAGATAAACTCTATCGGGAAGGACAGTGTTTCTAATGCAATTTAGTTTGTAGGTCCAACTTTAGAGTACTTTACATTTGAAGGGAAAGTTAAACTTCCAAATAAAGAAAGCATAACTTATCTTAACTACATTACATTGTAGCGTTGACATTTTTTATTAACGACTCCTAAAGCTGTTATCTCAAAGTTCTATCTTTTTGTTACAAATAAATACACCTTTTTGTGAATTACCGCCTTTCTATACCTTTCACCCGTTTACCTATTTACAGTCTCGAGCAATTCTCCTTTTACCTTTCTTGTTAGATACTATCTATGTGATTTATTCGCTCAAAGTTTTTGCTTCGTCGACACATACAGGGCAGCAGGCATCGACGTACAAACTGTAACCATGAATTCATCACATGAAGGTAGAGCAGACATTCTTAAAAAAAGTAGCAGTTCCACTTTTTAATCGCACAGATAGGTATAGTACTTTTCTATGGAAGAGCGGCTGTTTTTAAATAACCGACGAATCATTTCTACGCCAGGGGTTTCAGAATCATATACTGAATCCACGGTCTCAAGTTGCGTCTTTGCCACTCTGTTTAAAGCTCAAGTTTACACGCTACGCAAAAGGTTAAAACCAATCAATAGTGCAAATGGCACAACATTTTTTATTCAACAGTTTTAAGACAATCATAATCCGTAGTTATCAAAATTGTTCTCGGCTATAAAAGGAGCTGAATGCCGATTAGCCATAGTTATTCCATGAGTATGCTCGTATATGGTTTGCACAAGGCTTTGTTGTATTGGTCACGTCGGAACTTTCAATTTCCCAAACATAATGCCCCAATATCTGCAGCTTTGCATCATACCGGGCATATTTGTATCGTGGGTATCGCTCGAAAGCTGTTATTGACACCATTGTTGGTTATGGCAGTAACAACTGGATGTGACAGGCTCTCACACCTAAATCAGTAATGTTTATGGACGAGGGACACTTCCGAACGGTCTGCGGACCATTCTAAAACAATTTATATTTTACAACAGTTTTATTATGTCAATGATTGTTATGATTTCCGTTGAGGAACAGAAAGTTGTATGTTGTTATCTGTGCTTATCTCCTTACGGAACATTAAAATAATATGGATATTAGGTGGATTGGTAAGCGCGTGTGAATCCACATAAGAATGTTAAAACGAGCATAATTATCAGCTCTTAATTAAACGCTTTTAGTATTCATTAAGTTAATCTTCTCAAGTAACTTAAAACGTATTCGATTGACTAAAAATTATTATCGAGCCGAGGAAATAAGATAAGGTTATTTCGAAGAGTAAACGTCAAGTAAACATAACTAACATCTTTTAAGTTGATTTTTGACATAATGTCGATTATATCAGAGGCTATTCAACATTCTTGATCGAAAGTCGTTATTATAATGTTATAGAGTGTGTCCACGTTTGGGCGGAGATGCGCCGGCGACGGTCGGCACGAGCGGTGTCAGGGGTTAAATCTGCACGTAACAGACACTCGCGTAAAAAAGCCACAACAACACCGAACACTGTAATAAATAGCTTTGTTATATCAACACGTCGCGTCAGAACGACGTGTTTCACATAAACTATACAGACACTCATTTTTTATCGTCAATCCGACTCAGATTTACCGACATGTAATAGATTTTTATTAGTGTTATCACCTAATAAAAGTAATTGGATTCTAGTTGACTAGACTTTTATTGACAAATCAGTCATAACTTAATTCAATCGCTATTTCTGATTCCTTTATCGATATGACCTGGTCTAAAATAAAAGAGAATTTGCATATAGAAAGTCTGTAATGTTAATTTTTGCATTAAAATCAGTAATTGCCCTCGAAGCGGAAGCTGAAATACATCGTAAAATAACTTTCAAAGCAATTATAGTCCTTTTCATGTGCAAATTGTACTTTGATAAGAGTACGAGCCTCTCGAAACTTTTGATCTCTTCATAAATATTCAGCCACTTTCACATCTCACACGCGAAGGGATTTTTTAATAACAGATTTTAAATGGTTAAGTAAAATCGTGGTGAGCAATAATTTCATTGCGTGGGGTGTCCACCGCCTCGCCGCGCCGCGCCGCTCCTACAGCTGTGCGCCGCACCGCATGTACCGGATGCGCACCAGTCTCCTTTGTTGCTCTCATATTGTGTTTTTATTTGCGAAGGATCCGTAAAAACGAAAGTTGACCTCGCGAATACTTCTGTGCATCCATAAAGGATGTAGGTGGCTTTATTTTTATACTTGCTCCGCTTTTTTCGCATTTCTTTTCCTTTTTAGATAGATAAGATTAATGCTTATCGTTATGCCGCAGCTTTTATGTAACATGCAAATTTTGCAACACAATGAAAGTATGTATATGAAGTCATCAGATAAATAAGATCACTTAAAGTGACACACGAATGATATTACCTTTTATTAAGAGACTGGCTTCCGGCGCATTTCATTTGCCGTTGTTGGTGATTGTATCTATTGTTATAATATGCACAATTATGTTTAATCAATGACAATAGGTGTTAATAAAATATAGAAGAGAAAACATGACATGTACTCGCCCCACGACGTCGCTTTCTTTTTATATTGAAACTACAATTACAGTCACCGAAGTGTTTATTGTGCTAAATAAAACCGATTTGGTTGGCGCATTCGGTTAATTGATTGCAGTATGCAAAACGTGAAGATGTATGTGTATAATCATACGAATACACGTGAAATTAATTATGAAATAAATTGAAGGTTGTTGTTGCTATCTGTTGATGCTAATGACTGGTTCGCTGCATTTCGAATTAATAACGCCTCTTTACATTGTACATTGTTAAAATATTGGTTAGATAACAATAACGACAAAATAAAATCATTTAAAAAAAAATTAAAGTTTGTAATTTATAATGTCTTAATTAAAAGTATATTAAGTAGGTATTTCTAAATTTTCCGTCACTTCAACATTATCTGATTTCCATTCCTTTTTCTACACTAATATTATAAAAAGAAAAAATGTTGTTTGTAAAATTCTTTGGAATGGATGAACTCAGGAATGACTTAACCGATTTTAAAAATTCTTTCACCTTTGGTAAACTAGGTAATTAATCCGGAGTAACATGTGCTATAAATTTCATGCGGACGAAGTCGAAGACGAAGTGCTAGCAAATAATATTTATACGAACCATTATTATAGTACCTAAATACAAAATAAAGTAACGTAAGTATTTAAGCATGTAACATTCGATTTGCACAACCATTTATCTCGGTAGGATTAATAATAAATGGTTGTAATTAAGGACGTTTATTACTTAGGACTAACAGCGACAGCTGATATGTTTCGGCAAGGTGTGGCCGCCTGGCCGCCTGTAGGGTATACTCTAGGTACTGTCGCTTGAACGCTTATCTCATATGCACAGTCACCTACTAAATTACTTAATGATTCCTCAGTACATACGTAGGGACCTGCGCTAATAGCCTCCCGCAGCGACTGCAGCACTAGTTCACAAATTGCATTTCATTTGGTGCACGCCTAACACCGTTATGTAACATATAATCATTTTAATTACTTACAAAGTAGGATACGTGTTACAGGGAGCCTAAACTACATCCCGTACATCGGTTAGGTCACATTTCTGCGAAACTGTTCGGTGTGCGCAGTGGGGTGGAGAAACTAAGCCGAACGCGATGCTACTGAATTCCTATTGCTTACTAAAACGTTAGAGCATCTGATAACATAGAATTGAACAGTTAGCTATACGTATACAGAATCTACCAATTCCAATTATGTTACCATTAAAAGATATAACAAAAGAATAAGATTTTCTTAATTAAAAAATACTGTAACTTCTAATTATGAAGTCCCCAATCGTTTTATTTTATCAACCGACGAAAAAAAACGGAGGAGGTTCTCAATTCAACACGTATATTTTTTTTTAATGTTTTTTTTTAATGTATGACCACGCATATCTTTTTACATAGTCGTCCGATTGTGATAATTCTTTTTTATTGGAAAGGGTATACACCGAAGGTGGTCCCATATAAATTTGGAAAACAAAATCGAACCCTAAGGGTCGAAAAACAGGGGATGTTTGATTGTTCACTCACTGATTGTAATGTTTAACTACGCATAACTTTATACAGAGTAGTCCTATTTTGATAATTCTTTTTGTATTGGATAACGTATACCTTGCCAAGTACTATTAGTATATTAAAGCCACAAAAAAATTATAAAATAAAAACTTTTTAACAAAAAATTAAACCGCCGAAAAAACTGAAAAGCAAAAAATAATAAACCTTAAAATTATGAGTCGGCGCTGAAAAATCAATGAACATAGATCACTCAAAGCGCCGACTCATAATTTTAAGGTTTATTATTTTTTGCTTTTCAGTTTTTTCGTCGTTAGTATCGATGCTTTTCAACCCAGTTTAAAAATAAAACGCATACTAACAATTCGATAGAAATACACTGGCATAACCTGCATAACCAAATCCGTAATCAAATGCAACAAACTGCATGCATAACAAAACATAAAGAGTCGACATAGGAAGTCCCAGCGTTCACCTATGACACTGACACGGCGGAACGGGAGCGAGTTTACCTACTATCGTCACATTACTTATGTATGTATGTTGTGCAACCGCGATAAGGATTAATGGCGATACTAGGCTGACACTGCCGGAGGAGTGCCGCGCCGTGACATCTTGAACCAAGCTTTCACCGGCCCGCGTCTTCGCTCTCAAGAGATACTCTGGCTTCCTACTACATTTGCCGGTATGAGCGGCACGACGACGGCGACGACGTAATGTTACAGACTAATCTTCTTTAGGTTAGCCTGGCTACCGGTTGCTAAAGACGTAATAAAGATAGTCATTAGCATTACCTTTCCAGCAATCGCAGTTTGTATGAGTTATTTGGTTCGAGAGGTATTTACTCAACTAGGAGAATAGTCGAACTGTTTAAAAAAACTGCATTTTATTGAAATGGTTGGATTTAGATAATCCCTTGCGAGCTTATGTATCCCTTGAGTGCACGGCTAAGCCAATTTTTTTTTTATATTCTTTGCATGCTGAGTCTAAGCCCGACAAAACATGTTTGTACTATTTTTAAGTGTAAGACCTGTTATACCATGTTTTGAGCAAATCCAAAATGTTTAATAGTTATTTGTTATACAAGAGTGCAAAGTTGCTTTTTAACCGCGTGCTCAATTTTGATGACCGAGCAAGCGAAGGATTCTAAAATTGAATCACGAGCGCAGCGAGTGATTCAAAATTAGAATCCTGAGCGTTAGCGAGGGAATCAAAAGAGCACGAGGTGAAAAATCTTTGCACTCGAGTGCAACACGTAACTTTTCATTCCACCTCTTTTAATTCTCTAGAGGATAAAGTAAATTGAATTTAGAACATCGTGTGCACTAAGTTTATGATAGTGCACACGATGTTCTAAATTCAATTTACTTTATCCTC
The DNA here is from genome assembly GCA_932294355.1 of Aporophyla lueneburgensis. Taxonomy (NCBI): domain Eukaryota; kingdom Metazoa; phylum Arthropoda; class Insecta; order Lepidoptera; family Noctuidae; genus Aporophyla; species Aporophyla lueneburgensis. The sequence continues at coordinate 10,979,000 of OW028739.1, forward strand.
TAGAGAATAAAAACGGCTTTTCCACTCAGATATTGAAGATTAAAAATACTCTTTCCGAGATGGTGGGATGAAAAATATATTACTATTCATGTTAATTGGATAAACAATGTTCTAGAGAATTATAATTAAAAGAAGTATTGCATTCAACAGCATCATTATTTACAAGAAATCAATTAGAATCAATGAAGTTGTATGAAACTTAAGAGTAGTTTTGGGCATTATATTTATAACATAAATTATAGATATCATATAAATTACATTTCAAACACTCACGTTCACATTTGTAGGTTTTTGGCACGCGGCTGAATTTATCGGTGCGTTTAATCAGTGGAAGATAAAGTTATTGATTTATTACTATGTATCCTGAATATCGTTCACTAACGAGTAAGCAAAGGCAGTAAGCACTCTCCTTAATTGCCCAATCACCACTGATCCGAAATGTTTAAAAAAGAATTTATTCAACGTTTTTATGAGATATGATTTTGTTTATGATCCGGAATTCAATTTATATTTCGAATAAGTGACACGTAATTTTGCAGCTCTATTTTTATTTATAGCTATAGTTACGTTGTTTATTAAGTCAGCGTCATTTGCATATGAATTGTGACTAGGTAATCATTTAAAATTGTGACACCAATATAATTAATTTTGATTGTCTCTTGATAAAATCAATTTTATTGATGCTCTACGTGAGCGCCTGTCCTAACACCCGAGCAATATAAACAACGCCGACGTCTCGCTAGTTCGTTACTCAAGTCTCTACATACGTACCTTCTAAAAATATTCAAATTGTATTAACTTAACAAACTGTTTTTACTTTCCTACATACGTATATTTAACTGATCTTTCAAATTAGTCTTGCCAGCAAAAACTAGCAGCAAATTAATAAAAATAGAACAGAAAAGGTATAGGAAATTGTTTTTCTAACTTCCCTTCGCAACTGAATATAGCAACGAACCGCACTTAATCGATCATTAACCTTGCAATTTCAGACAACTTGGAGTCTCGGACGGGAGAGAACGGCACGTACTGGGAACCGGTCGCCGCCGGACAACGGCCGCGGCCGCAGCACGACCGGCCCCGGGAACACCATCACGACAAGAAACTGGAGAAGAAAGGACATGGTATGGTGTCTGAAGCTTATTCACATTTTGAGCACTTACAATCAAAACTATTATTGGAATTTACATATTATAGCTTAGTTATTGCCGTTGATCACTGTTCCTTACACAATGTTTTTTCTTAGGTTTTAAACCTAAGATTGATATTTTTTACAAATTTCTGTTTGATTGCCGTGCATCAAGGGTACCTAAAACTATTTCTGTACTTTTATGTAACTCTTTTATCTCGTAAGGTTACCAGCTTGTCATATTCCCAAAATAAAAATATTTGGTCAATTTGTCATTACTAATTACTATTCCCATGTGATGCACGAATCAATGTGTTCATGTGTGTGTTTCAACTGATGTTAATGTGATGCGTGTTAAATGTTTGTCTTCAGTAACTCTAAAGAACTCATTTCACTGTTCACGAAGCAATATTAAGATTTGTTCAGTTATTTTAACTATGAGCTGTAGGTTCCACATAATACCACCAAACACACTATTCGTAGGTATGAGGAGCACGACTTGGGAATACAATAGGTATATCACAATTGAATGTTTTATGTTACACAATACACCGCACGACATCATTGCGTGCTTAACATTTGAGATAAATAACCATGGAATTACCAAAAAATCACTGTTCCTACGAATATTGTTGCCAACACATAATTGCAGGTACGAAAACATCGGAAATAGATTTCTACGATGCTGAAACTGATAAAATCACCGATTTACACTCCGCTGTCGATACGATGGCAAATATAATACCCAAAAGAAAATTGCCCATAGCTCCAGTCTTCCCAACCCATCTAACACCCGAAGTTCAATACGGCAACGAAAAAGCTGATACCGACAACTTACGAACAGCTAAGGTATTGGAAGACGCCGACACCGTCGACTCAACGTTGAAACCACATATTACTCAAAAGCCCGAGAAGCCGCTAGCAATTTACTTCAAAAATGGCAGTGCAGCGACCACGGAGGTCATAACGAGAGCAGAAACAATAAATGATTTCACTAACTACGATCATAAGCAAGTAACCAATAAAAACGTGGAATACGTAACGAAGAATAAGAGTCAGAGCCACACAGGACACCTCGAACATCCCGCGCCGCACGACCACGTAGCAGACAGAGATGTGCCTCTTGAAGTACAGGAATTTTACGGTCGCCGCCCCGATGACGATGTCAGCTTTACCTCAGGTCATTCAAAACTGTTTGGTATTTCTATAGAGGATGCAGAAAAAATGAAGTCAACCACTCAAAGCTCCCTGTATAACACAAGAGTGTCCCCCACGCTTCCAACCTGGCGTGATGGAGATGACACCACCACTAAAAAGTATCCATCTAATATCTATTCAGAGGGTAAGTCTTTAACTTTTGTATCGGGGCATGCGGTTCCATCACTAACGTTCAAGGTAAATGGTACGGATCATCATATTACTCTCTTTTCAACGTTCACTAACATATTGTAATTACATATAATATCCATCCATACGCGGGAAGCAATTTTAATACAATAGGTGGGTGTATGTAACTAATTATATGTTTCATTAGCCCAAATTAGATATTTTTTAAACAAAGTACGAATTTCTTCGTAATTTATTTCAGTTCAATGTCGTTCGACCCGCATGTCTCTGTGCCGAGGCATCCTCCCATACGACTTAGCCGGAGCACCAGCGAAGATCGGAAATGTCGAGGCGACATCTCTGCTATCCCAGATCGACTACTTGGTGGCTACTAATTGTAGTGAACGTGTCAGGCATTTCATGTGTGCTTTGCTAGAGCCTGAGTGCCACCCGCCACCGTACCCTTCGAAGATGCCATGCTATAGTTTATGTAAAGGTAATTAAATTTAAATCAATCTATAGTTAAAACTTGATTATAAGAATAAGAAAACTTTTATTTGTAAACACAGGTAGTTACACGGTGTGTGAGATGTTACAATATGTTTAGTTATATGCTTTGTGTTTTGCCAAGAAGCGTACAAACATGAACAAATAAATGTCCCAATTAAAAAAAATCTATATGTCACTGAGTGTATCATGCATTGATTATCTTAACTACAATCATTAAACTTAGAAGAAGTGAAATTTAAGATAAAATTATCCATAACCGTTTATAGTAACATAAAATGCAAAAAATAAAATAACATCTCATTAAAATAACATTAAAAATTAGAGACCTATAATAAATTTTCAATTAATTAGTCAATGGTAATACAATTTAAGATTAGTTGACATATAATAAAAAAAAAACAAACAGAGGTCAATATAAAATATCATTAAATAATAGATGTCACAACAGAATTAAATTAAATAAGTAAACAGACGTCAGTTGAAAAAAAAAAATATATATTAAATATTTATTAATTCATGCCGCATTATCTCAATATAAACCTATCAATTATTTTAATTCCAGCAATTGTGGACTCATGTGACGGTCAGATTCCTACCGAGCTGACTCCAGCGTTCAATTGCAAGCGGTACTCGCGAACCAATTGCGAGGGAGCCAAGACGCCATGCTTCCAGCGTGAGTTCCCATGCAGCGACGGAACGTGTGTGCCCAGAGACTGGATGTGCGACGGCACCAAGGACTGCCCCGCCGGAGAGGATGAGGCGGCTTCGTGCATCAAGTGCGACCAGACTGAATACCGGTAATACTGAATATTCTATTTGTCTCAATTTCTTCATCTATTGGATTGTTTTGAATCTAATTTCTCTACTGTGCGTATTGAATATGAAACGGTAATCATTTGCCCCACAGCTGTAGTTCAGGTGGCTGCATCTTGAAGCGTTGGCTCTGCGATGGGTACTCGGACTGTCCGGACGGCGAGGACGAGCACGTGGACACGTGCGGCGCGCGCACGCAGCTGGCGCCCACCGCGCACGTGCACGCCGCCGCCGACACGCACGAGCCCGGCGAGGAGTCGGCCGGCTCCGCGCCTGCGCCGGCCATCAGGAAACCCAACAGAGTTCCTATCGGACACAAGGCCACCAATCAGCGTGCTGGTATGTTAAGCACTGCAACGTGCTAATGATATGCTACACACTAGTACCCTTGCTTTTTTTTTTGCAGGCCAACAGTCGACGACGATGGCAAGAAATATTTCGATGTATTTTATGAGATTAATTCTAAGCTTTTCTTAATATCTCTGATGTTTAACATTTGTTTTAGGAGAAAACGACAGTAGCAAGGAGCTACTCATTACGAGTGACAGTAGTAATTCTCTAAAAAGAAACTTCACACGCCGTCCCTTACCATCCCGATTGTCTCAATACTATCATCCCCAACCAACCAAACCAGGCAAGCATTACTCCCAGCCTCTCATCACCGGGGCCATGCTGGCAAAACCAATTTCGAAGATGCCCGAGGAAGAAAAAGTTGCCCAAAAACCGATTTCGATAAAGGAATCTGGCGAAGATGTCAACATGGGAGATCTCGGGTTTTTTGATGAGTTTGACAAAGAGGGAAAAGATCAAGAATCTACTGACCAAAAGCCGACGCAGCCAGACAAGAGGTTGAGATTCGGAGTGCCTGAGCCCAATATGACACCTATGCCGCCAGCAGTGACTCGATCAACTAAAACCACACGACTTGATAAAACTGCCAGCAAGTTTGACAGAGTCATCGATGGCGCCGCCCTGCTAAGGGTAACACACAAACCTTTTTTGCTAGCCTATTTTATATTCACCTCATCAATTGTACAGGTCCTCACACCACCTTCACCTCGTTTGACCTCGAAATCAAGGTTCTCCTTCTGGCGTCTCGTATTTTTGCCAATCTGTCAAGTGATGTATCTGGCACACAGCTGTTTCAACCAGGCTGTGGTACTGTTCATACCCAAAGCAGGCAGAACTAATGGGACCATATTAGAAAGCCCACGCCGTTTGTTTTATGGGAGTAAAAGGGTTATTATATGTTTGGAACCGTTTTAGCAAGCAACTTAAAGTTTTTACAGAATACGTATAACGACAAGAAAACATTTAAAACTAAATTTTCCTCATGGTCCAATTCACACTTGACCGGTGTTTAATTCTAAGAGGATACATGTATTACTTAAGTTCAACATAATTTATTTAAATATACAGGAAAAAAATTTAACCAGAGAGCAAATTATACGTATTTTTGGTGGTTAAGTATCAGTAAGATAGCACACATTTCAACTATTTTTTCAATATTTTTTTTTAATTTTTATCCGACCTTAAGTCAGTAAACTGTGGACACCCTACATATTTCGTAATATGATATCGACAATAGGAATAGGTCAGCAACCGCGCGCCGTAGGTACTTCGAACTACTTAGAATTTTGACCGATCGAACAGCGGTAGATACACAATAGCTACGCTCGGTCATTCACCTTCGCCGCCGCGCCGCGCCGGCGCCGCACGCATGTATCCATAAAAACCAATTTCAAAATAAACTTCTTTCATTAAAGATAACTTAATTTTTTTTGTACTAAGATATATCAAAATAAAAATTGCATGGTTATTATGACTCATTTAAGTTTAATTTGTTAAAAGTTACGTAGTTAGTGTATAAAACCTACATTTTTTATAGACGAACGATTTATAATTTTTCACAATCAATCATATAAAAAAATAACCGCTTTTCAGAAAGCAGCGGCGGAGCACGAAATTGAAGTTGAAGGTGAATACAACGATACCTCTGAAGAACCACTGGAACCTACTGCCGCGGCTAAAAAACATGAGAAAGATAGGCCCTTATTCACTATAACTAAATCCAGCAGCAACACACCTATGACACCTGCGCCATCTCAGAAATATGGGAGCCCGATGACGAATGGTAACGGGAGAGGCTTCACCGGCGCGCACGCGTCGCCCTGTCCGAGCGGCGAGCTGCGCTGCGTGGACGGGCGCTGCATCACGCTGGCGCAGCTGTGCGACGGCACCATCGACTGCAGCGACCACGCCGACGAAGACAACTGCTACACGTGATGCACTGCCACGCACTAGCGGGAACACGCAGTCAGTGCCCCTCACTCGAGGGAACTCGTTATTATTCCAGTGACTGTCCACTAACCAATGGTACCGAATCCCTTGTTAACAAACTAAACTAAATTTAAGTTCAGTGCATCTTTTTCTTTGTATTTCATTAAGAAAAGGACAAAAGAAATTTTTTAATTTAGTCCTGTCAAATTAATCAGCGCCTGTCACTACTCCATACAAGTTTAGACGTGATTAAAAACTTGCCTACTAAAATTACGTCAAATTACGTCAATCGCGTCAAGGGAATCGGCACCAATAACTAGTTAGCAGTTACGGCATTAATTCAATTCGAGTGGACTTTGATAAATTCAAAATATACATTTTAATTTATAAATTAAAATGCTGACCGAGAGTACATTTTTACGTAAATCTCGATTTTACTCCGAGTTTTACTTAATTGTCATAACACTGCGTTGCCTGAGTAGATACCTAAGAAATAATGAATCAGTAATGCTGGTATAAAAGTTTAATTATTTGTCATAAGAACTACGGGCCCACTATGCAGCGACCGAGCAATCAAAAGGTTGTTATCGATTTAGTGATACCAGTCTAAAGCAACCAGCACTGTGAAAATACAGAGTATACATGACCCTCGTGTAACGACGTCCCTAAGTTATGTTTTATAATAATATACGCTGTGATAAAGCAATGCATGATAATGGTGGATTAGTATTCACCCAGATAGGTAGTTTCACTCGAATTGCCGTCCATTAAACATAGATTTATTAAGTACCTGGGGAGCAAGACGTAATATATTTAGAATTACATTTTATGACGTTTAGAAACAATAATGTAATACTTTACAAGCACATGTAATTGAAAGTAAGGAAAGTTAAAAGAAAATTAACACAAATTATTTTCTATAATTAATTAGGTAGGTAATCATTAATTGAGTAATTTAACTTTTTACTTGCTAATGTTTAGGCCTCATGAACAATACTTTATTGTAAATATTTTTCATCTAGAGAATATACATGGTTAAAATATCATACATATTATACTTGAATCAATTAAAAGTATTTTTTCATTATGTTCATCTTCATTTGCTTATTTCATGTAACGAATAGTACGCATTTGTAAATAGGGCTACCGATGAATTATTTATATGGATAAGTATTTATGTGAAGGTAGAGTGTATTGATTAGAATTTAAATAAAATTGAATGAGTTGTAATTTTAATGTACAGACGCCAGCAGGTCAAGCCACCCCAATATGTCAAATTTTACCAATCGAAAATTAACCTTCCACTATTGTGAAATAAGGTTGAAAATCTATTAAAGAAATTTGACAGATTGGGGTAGCTTGACCTGCTGGCGTCTGTACTTTGGTGTAAAGATTAGACTAAATTGTCAAGTTTTAGTGTGTACTTTTGGCCGATGCCAATTACGTATAGAGATAATAAAAATACGAGTCGACCATGGTTATATCACTAACTCTGTGTTGTCTATGTTTACATAGAAGCCTCCATTACGAATTTATTAAATGTCTTTTGGCTTGTCCCTACAGATTTAGCAATAGGTATTTGTTTAGTAGTTCCACTGTGGAGAGTGAAAACTGGTTTCGAATTTCTTAAGTGACTGAAATTATTAACGAATTAATTTAATCAATCAATCAATTGCTTAATACACTATCAGTAGGAATCGCATTTTGACAGTTCCACGACATTCGTGGCGTTATATACGTTGCTAAACAGCCAATTTTTTCGAACTTAAGAAAGAATGGTTTAGCGATAACCCAGAAAATTAGGTAATCAGATTTCGATTAATAGTGTGTTATACAATTATGGTGCAGGTTGAATGTAGGCTTAATCGAAAGTAAATTATAAATGAAACGATCCCTACATAAAGTTTCGGCTACGGAGTTAACATAGGTACATAATGGTACTATAAATCTTTACTATGTTATAATCTGAATAAAATAAATAAAAGATTTTTAAATTATGATTTTATTAACAATAAGTACTCGGTTTTGTTAGAAGTATTTTTGTTGTATAGGTCCTACTGAAAATGTCCGCAAAGACCACGAAAATATCGATATAAAGTACCTAAGGAGCATAATGAGAGTAATAATAGAACTTTAATACATGTAATATTAGTGGTAAGTTATCCGTCCATAAATTAATAATGTAAGTTAATATAGTTTATTGCTTCACATTGTCCAAAGTAATGTCATAATAAAACTTTATTATTGAAATAACACCGACGCAGTTATTCGGTTTTTCTCCACTCTGTACTTAATTTCATTTATATTTTATTCTTAGGAATAAGGATTAATTGTAAACTAGTTTACGTATTTAAGTTTTCTATTGTTTTTACTGTATTAAAATTACTATGATGTTAGTTATCATTTTTATGATAATAAATACTATGCCATGTTATACTTCATTTGTTTTATTATATAACACTAGCGACCCGCCCCGGCTTCGCACGGGTGGACATTTATTTTTTAAGCTCTCTGAAAAAATAATTTTGTTTTGAAAAGAACTTTTGATAATGAGTATCTAAATAGTTCCGAAATCAATTTTAATAAGTGCATTAATTCAGTAAATTTACTCGATTTGGCCGCGTCCGCTGCGTAGAGAGCCGACCGCGCGACAACCTGCTTCATAGATGTGCACCCCCCCCCCCCCTGCGGTTTCGCCGTGCGAGTCGTGCGACACCATCATTCATTTTAATACCAATTACTATTTTAAATTCGTAATATCTTTTGAATGGATTGTCCGATTGGAATAAAATAAAAAGTTATTTACAGCTATTGAAACAATCGATTTTCGGATTAGTATTTGACGATAATATGATCAATAAACATAGGCTAATAATTTTAATTACTTTTATTCTATGGAAAAGTGGTTATAATGGCTAAAATATAAATGTTTGGTTTATACTATCGCGGACTTTTTTGTAGGCATTATTGAGTTCTACAACTTTTCTATAGAAGTCAACCATACATCTCTAACCATTTAGGCAGCGTTCGCGAGAATCGTTAACGTACGGCAGTTTTTTCGACGCCTTACTCCACAATTTTCACTACCACGAAAAATCCTATCTATTTTCCGGGATAAAATATATCCTATACGGATTCGGAAGAATTCCTCTAAGTAATGGTAAAATAAATTTTGAAATCGGTCTAGTAGTTTTTGAGCCTATTCAATACAAACATTCAAAAATACAAAAATACAAAGGTTTCCTCTTTATAATATTAGTATAGATGATGCCTGGATTTCGCTGAAGGGTTATGCTGACTGCCAGGGTCACGAGATTTGTTCGAAAGAGATACCGTGGCCCTGAAATATGGGCAACTGAAGGAACACGGGTGGGTTTTACTCAGTAAAAGTCTGACACGCCCTTCCGCTCTACCCTAGAGCGGAAGAAGTCATTTGATGATTTCTCACCCACAAAAAAATTAGGCTAAGGGGGAAATTATTTTTTTATTTTATTAATAGCTATTTATAGAATAAACAATTTCAAAGATATCGGCATCCCTTTTATACATCGAATTGTTTTAAATAAGCTAGATAGAGTCGTCATTTCCTACCTGACTATCCCTTAGTCATGTATATAGACTCTTGTAGGCCAGATATAATCTTGGTTTGATCATGTGAAGACAATGCAGATTAGTGCTTGAAAAAGGTCTTTTGAGGAAAGAACCACTCGGATATGAGCGGATCGGTCTAGTCAGTGCAAGCATTTGACAGTAATCGTGTAGCTCAACTCAACACTTGAAGAGCTCAACGGCTCGTGTAGTCTCTCACACACATTTCGCCTGTTTCGTTTATGTCCCATGTAATAAGGGGCAAGCTTATTGACAAGAACCCATGACCTGATGCTCAATAGTATCTCCTGTGACCACTAGACTAATGGGTCAGGTATTTGTTTTGTTCTCCCTAACAACACACGGAATACAACCATGTAACCGGTATGAAATGTTACTGGGTTAGGTAATGTAGATAAAAAGGTGTAACTTGCTGTAATGTAAGGCTTGGTATTGCTAGTTGTAAGGCCCATTTTATTCCTTGTTAACAGTCAGGCTGTCTGCGCCTTAGAACACAAGCACTCATTATAAACTAGTCAAGTAATCACAGTTGAATGTAAAAACTAAGATTGCGTAGACTCGTAGGTAATTGGTAAGTGTTAGACACTGTGATATTAATTTACGCAACAGTAGAATGGAGGCAAATACTTATTTCCCACAGACCGTGGTGTGAACTCTGAAACTTTATTTATGTTTATGGTCTGGAAGGGGAAAATCGGCACCGGGTTCTAGTCAATAATACCATAAAAGCATTGTGTCAAGAAAATGGAACACAGCTGTCTTACCTTGGCCTATTAATTCACAAACCCGATAGTAACGAGTTATTCAGAATATAATAATAACTTCAGTTGGACGACTGAAGAATCTATATTTATTTTATTCCATAGCTTTTTATTAATTCTTCTTTTGTAGCATACACACAGTTCCTGCGCAGTGTCTACGTAGTACCTACGCAGCAGTTTTATACGTCAGCGGAGCAGTAATACGCCGCAGTGATTTACCACGCTGTGAAGCAGTAATACACCACGTAGCGTTGCCGTGTAGAAGTACTATTTACTATGCTCCGTGGCAGTACTACGTAGCATAGCACGCATACTATGATGCGTAGCGTAGCGAACGATGCCTGGTCAAAGCTGTGCTTGCCGCGTCACCGCAGTGCTACACAAGGCCTACGCAGCGGCTACATATTGATGGAAAAACATCAAATATTTATACCTAGAATATCTATAATACTATACTCACTCCAGCCGTGTCGAGGAGCCTTGATTCATGCAGGTTCCCAGCTTTGTTTTGAGACTAGCGTTAATTAGGGTAGAGTTTCTCGTTTTTTTGTTGTTGTTAGTTTAATTTTTAGGTAGTGGCAGTGATTCGGGTTTATTAAATTATATATTTTTTTAATGTGTTTCGGTATTGAGTAGATGTAAAAAGTCACGTTCCTTAGCTTAAAAAACTCGGCTGCGGCTGCTCTGCCCACATATTTCTCACCTATTTTCATCATCATTCAAGTGACCACTGTGGTTGCTCTTTTTCCCTACTAGACAAGTAGGTACCTCATTAGCCTTCTCTTGACCCTAGTGAAGTTTCGCAAGACCCTAGCGTATAAACTCTAGTTCCTGATAGCCGTCTGGTTCGCGAACATTCTAAATATAGCCTGAAATCGTTTACCGAGAACTTAAACACAACTTGAATACCTAAAGTTCACGCTCACTGATCTCCTAGTCACAGATGAGTCATATTCTGTATCTGCTACATCTATTCAATGGCGCGGTGTCTCAAAATATCCACGCTCTGCTTCACAATCAAAAACTACTTTTACCTCTGTTGGTATAAGATTGATTTTGCGGTGGTTCGTCACCGACCTTACAGTTAGCTTATTTTAGATTTCTTATACATTTTTTCATTCATAGTGTGATTACCTCATCGGCGGCGCTACCGTTCGGTTTCGGCCCTCGTATTCGTTTTGCTTTAGTCATTTCGCACTTGTTTTTGAGGTCGGCCGGCTTCGTGGTGTTTCCTTATCCACTGTAGGGTTGTCCTTAACTAAACTGAATGAAATCCAACAGGATGGACATTTTGTACTTACCAATAACAACATGGTAACGACTCAATTTGGCAGGAAATAATCCGCTTTTATTTCATATAAAAAATCTTTTAATGATGATAAATTGTATAGTACTTGTTAGTACTAATTTTGCACACTTAAGTAGGTACTCATTCCCATAATGCCCTTAAATCTAGTATCAGAATATTTATCAATGGACAACGCCAACGTAGGTGGTATTCAACATGATTAACTTGCCTTCACTAGTCTTAAAAGCAGTACTATCCAAACCCTAAGTCCCACCCACCGTCTACCTATAAAATATTCCTTAGTCACTTGTTTACGCCATTACAATTTTAGCACAATAGGTCTAGTACGAATGGGGAATAAACAGGCCTGGTGTCATCGACCGCTACCCACCGGCTCAGTCGACAAGCTGGTAGAAAGCGCAGTGACTCACCCGTGGCCCAACGTGTAGCCACTCCAGGTTGCCTTGACGAAACGGATATGCTGTACATACTTATGTATCAAGGACCTTTATAATGCAAGGAGAAATTATTATAGGACTCGTTTCCATGATATTAAAAAAAACTTATCTAAATTATGGACATTTTAAATTCAGTCCACGGATGGATAAGTAAGTATTTTATGTGACCACTAGCTTCTGCCATCGGCTTCGCCCACGTGGTGGTCGGAAAATATCCCGCGTGAACTTACTACCGGGATAAAAAGTAGCCTATGTGTTAATCCAGGTTATTTTTTTTAGCTCGAAAGCGCATTTTCATCCGTCTTGCTTCAAATTTATCGTCACTGCTCGGCTCCTATGTGTCTTAGTGTTATATTATATAGCCTATATCCTGCCCAGGAGTATGAGCTACAATCTTACCAAGTTTGGTTAAAATACCTTCAGTAGTTTTTGACCCATGCGTGCACATACAGACAGACAGACAGACAGACAAAAAATTTACTGATTGCATTTTTGGCATCAGTATCGATCACCATTCATCCTTCAATATTGATTTTGAATATATTTTCAATGTACAGAATTGATCTCTCTACAGTTTTATTATAAGTATAGATTTAAAAACCAATGCTCAATATGAAGGTTTTTATTTTTTTGTTTTAAAGCGTATACCCATGGCTGGAACATACGCTTTAAAAAAATCCGAACATCAATACAGAGTATTTTCTTTAATTTTTAAAAAATTCTAATGGCATTAAGGAAAGTTTTCTGGAAGAAATGGCCAGTATTGATAGTTAGATATTAATTACCGAATGTGATTAAGTCGCACGACGAAGGTTGAAAGACTAACTTATTCAAAAAACTCTGATACCTAGTACTTATTTCAATTCTATAGCTATGATTAGGATCACCTATTCTTATTGTTGACAAATAAGTTCGAAGTATCGAAACGATCCTATTAAGAAACGAAAACCAATCGCGCTTTTGCCATTAAAAACGAAACGGCATTATAAAGTAAAATGTTGCAAGACGAGAATTATACCACACGAACATTATTACAACCTGAATGGGACAGAATTTTCTTATGGCTCAGTCAGGAAAGATACAAAGAAATACATTCCCGTGAATACAATGGCGGGCCGGGCATTCTATGCAGAATGTAGACAGGTTGCTGGGAGACGAATGAAAGTAAATAAACATTGCATTCGTGAGGTAAACAAACTTTGAGACTGGTTTGTCCACTCGGTGCACTAGGTATAGCGAATGCTTTCTAAATAGTTAGGTCGAACGTTTATCTAATCAGTGCCGGAGTGCACACATAAATTGTCATCAGACTGAATTATTGAACAGCCTTATTGTTTATCTAAGTGGGTTTATAAATGGCTCTGAATGAAATTATTTTAAGAGAGGTGCCTCATAGAAGCCTTTATATCCATATAAAAAAACGATTTACAATGGGAACATAATGGACTAGTCAACCATAAAGTCAATGAAATAATAGTTTGTTGGTAAATAATATATACCGCAATACTTGTAAATTATCACAGACATTTCTGTGTTTAGAAATTATAGAAAACGAATGCTAACTAATAGGTATGTCAGTTATTTTCCTGTAAGTGAAACAGTTACTCAAGTAATGCATACCTAATAATTACATTAACCATACCAAGTAGGTAGTTACCTAGTATTGGATACTTAACCAATAAACAAATATTTTCAGCAATTTACTGAAGCAGAGACTGATAACTAGAGATCGGATATTCAGATGTATTTTCACCTAAAGTTCAAATGTTGGCTAATATGGAATGCGTGTTTTTACCGTGTTTTGTGTGTTGTTTTATCTAACACATACCACCCTATACATACCTATGTATTTGCATCGGGGGTAAATCATTAATTTTAAATAAATAGGATCCAAGAAACCCGGCTTTAATTAAAAATACGAAGCCGCTTCCGTGCTTTCACAGATAAATAGTAACATTAGGTAAATATACATCCGAGAGTGTATCCCATCCACCCCGGTCGTCCCGCCCCGTTAACGGGGCAGTTGGGAAAAATTGTTGCATCGACCCCGGTTGAGCCGACCCGTCGTTTAACGGGGTGGATGGCACAGATCTAGTCGCATCTACCCCGGTCTGTTTCTAACGAAGCGGACAGGACAGATTGAGCAGCATACGCCCCGTTACTGTTTAAAGAGGTGAGAATAGGAGTATTGTGTTTAGCAAAAAATTACGTCTTATAAATAAAAAAAGTACAAAACGCGAAATGTGTTATCATCAGACCGAAATCCACGCGGTGACGCGGATAAAGCTAGAGTAATAAAAAACCGAACATTGTGGAAATTCTTAAGGCACTGCCATATGGAGTATATGCAGTGCCTTAAGGATTTCCACAATGTGAACGGTGACGCCTCTTAATACGAAATTATATGACAACAAGTTCAAAGCTTATCGGAATCAACCCAGTGTAATCGTTTACAGAAATCTTTACTTATGTACAACTCCATTCAACAAAAAAAATTACAATGTATGGATGGCAAATAACAATATTACATTTCCTGGAAATGATATGATATTAGTGGTTTTACTTAATTATCGAGCATTATTTTCAATAAAACTGATTTTTTAATGAAGACTGATCAATGGACAATGAATGAAAGTTATGAAACGAAACTGTGATTATAATAAATAAAATGAATTATTTATAGGTGTACTATTAGTAGAAAGTACTTATGTTCCAGTATTTGTTTCTTAGTGCTTACTAGTGCTGAACATGTTGGTTTCTAATTTTAGATGGTATCTCGGGCATCCAGGTACCTTATTTTTATACTAATAACTAGCTGATCCAGCGAACTTCGTACCGCCTCAGAATCAATAAATGTTGTAATGAACCTACCAAGTTTGACAACCGCGTTCTTTGAAGGCATACAGCGTTTTCTAGCTGACACTCCTATGTTTAGCAAGCTCCTACACAGTTATGACAACCTGGTACTTCGAAGGCATAAGGCGAGTTCTAGCTGACACAACGGGTTAGATGAGCTCCTACGGAGTTATGGCTACCTGGTACTTCAAAGACATAAAGCGTTTTCTAGCTGACATACAAAATATGTAAGAAAATGAAAAATCTCTTTAAACACTACCGGGGCGTATGCTACTCAATCTGTGCGGTCCGCTTCATTAAAAACACACCGGGGTAGATGAGACTAGATCTGTGCCATCCACCCCGTTAAACGACCGGGTCGTCACGTCACTACCGGGGTCGATGCAACAATTTTTCCCAACCACCCCGTCAACGGGACGGGAGGACCGGAGTGGATGGGATGCACTCGAATATCCGATCACTGCTAATAACATTAAGTACTTCTTCTTAAGTATATGATTATGATGACGATAGTGTTAAGATTAAAAACTGTAAAGGAACTTTGTCATCTAAGGTCCACTGAAAACTCTACGCATTCTATACCTTCATAACAATGAGCTTGAATGTTATAAGGTCCACACTTTTTTGTCGTAAAAGTGGTAAAGTCATAAAAGTGTAGCAATGTATCGGTATGCGAAAGACCCAGCGACTAGACAAGTGTTTCTTAATATTAGATTCGTACTCGGTCCTGTGTACAACTGACTCAGCATACTATTACCGACCTACGTACCTATATTTATATCTACGTAGTATATACGTAGCGTATACAATGCACCTACCTACTGAACAAAACATAATGATGACGTTTACTTACCTAACGTTTGTTGTTTGATTTTGTCTGCTCCTCCGATTTTCGTCAGTTCCGTTCCGTTCGTTTTAGAAAACTGTCAATCTTCTCGATGACCGTACCTACATTTTTTTTGTCGTTTGTAAATCTGGGATTGCAGACCAAAATGACTCAAAAGTTAAGGATAGTTTCCAAAGACCGTTCTCCTGCAGCTACAACTGTTAACCTGCCCTTTGTGCTCCGTCATAAATCCACCCTGTATATGTAGGTAAATAAATTCGTGGCTTTTTCCTAAGGGGCTAAGTACAAATTCAATTTTACTTATGTAACTAGCCACCGTATTCAGTAATACAGCAGTCAGTGGAAAAGGTGATACAAAAAATTAAACAGGATAAAGAATTCTAGGAAATTACGAGGTAAAGTAAGTAGCCTACAAAATATTTCCGAAGATGTAGCCCAAGATCGTTACCTAAGGGATAAAAGGAAACTTCTTAATTTCTCAATAGCTTGAGAGGTATCGGCATTTGAATGTTAATTTTTTTGTAACTTTTCTAGCCGGTAAAACAAAAATAAACCTTGGTTATGGAAAACTTGCTTCTGCCCACGGCTTCGCCCGCGTGGATGTCGAAAATTATCCTCCCTGGTCCATCTATTTTCTTGCCTTGTATTAAAATCTGACCTGTGATTTATGCGTGAAATGGTAACTTACAGAGCTACTTTTGCATTTATAATATTATACTGAATTTATAATATTGTATTGTATGTATGTATGTATTTTGATATGGATAACATAACTTTGCATTTGTATCAAATATGACAATGTCGTACTGTTCGATGTGTGTCCGATTTAAGGCAAAATTAGGCTCTCTCCCTTTCACCTGTCATGGTAATTCAAACATCACCGCTGAACAGGCGAAATATGTGTGTGTGTGTGTTTTGTAGGTAGTAAATCATACATCTCTGTCTACCTCTTCTGTCAATACAAGCGTAATGCTATGTGTAATAGTCCCTTCTGGAAAAATAATGTTGTTGTTTTGATTAGCTTCACAGATAGGTACTTAGGTATCTGGCAATATTTGCAGATATTGTGTGTGAGTCATCGGCGTCTTATTGCGAAGTTAGTGAGCACTGCGCAGGGTTGTCACCGCCACTTGTTAAAACATACGTAAGCATCGTAACCACGTTTAATTACACAGTGAATAAAAATTAAATACGTATCGTTTGTTTTTCATAGCTACGTTATCGGTAAAAGAGTACCTACCATAGCCTCTGTCGTGTTCAGCATTTCGCGTAGCTTGCACCAGCTACTAGGTTTCTAGTTTTTGACGATCAGTCCTGCCACAGTAAATTCAAAGTAAGCACTTATTTAGGGAATAAAAACTCTCATGTTGTACTATTTAGATTAAGGTACCTTTCCTAAGTATTTTGTATGACGCTCACTCGACTTAAAATATCATCTCGCCTTAGTGTTATTTTTAATTCCATATTTCTGGTTTCCATCAATTTCGATAACACAACGGCCACTAGCAGAGTTACATATCGACTCTACAATAAATGAATGAACTCTTTGTAAAATATTATTAGATTATGTAGGTTGTATCAAAATATTTAAAAAATATCATTAGGTACCTAGATAGGTGGGTATAACATCATTTAGGTTTTATCTAGATTCGTTACGAAGAATAACTGATTTAAATCACAAGATTTTTCAAACGACTTAATTTTTTTTACAATCAGAAGATGTTAGACGATTTACGTAGGTAGAGTCATTTATCTATTACCTATAGATTGTACTTCAACTACATACTTATCTAAAGGTAATTTATGTCTCTATTTACAAATTACAATAATGAAGCAGTGTTGTGGGGGAATGCGTACTACATAAAGCATTGTAGAACTGAGTACGTTGGTGATTCATTTCTCGGAATTGACCTTGCCATGAGTCATTCGTTGGAAGGCAGAGTCGGGGATACCGCGCCTGTCTGCCGGCAGCTTGCTAGACGCACTCCGCTCACTGTGCTGCGCTTTTTACGGAATACTTTGTGTTAACATAATAATCAGTTATATTCGTGATAAATATGTGTGCTTACAAGAAACGAAGAAGATTTAATTAAAAATTCTCCTTTAAAATATTTGTAAATATTTTTGTGTTTCCGAAGTTGGATATCATGATAACAACCATGACGTCATTCATACTGTTGAAGGTAAGTAATATTTAGAAGCTACCAATATTTATACTAGAATTCGTGATAAATTCTGTAAAATTAAAATAGATTTATAATGTGGATGAATCATCCTAAAAACTCTTATCAGTTTCTTATTTGACCATTGTAGTTGGTCTGACGTTTACATTATTATGCGAACAAATTAAAACCAAACAGTTCTACATATAGCGATCTCTGTTTCACATAGTGACATTACATGGTATTAGAAAGAGAATAAAGTTTCAGATAAGAGCATTTTAAATTATTCGCTTGTTTGAGTGCGATTTATAATGTGTGAGAAAGAAATAGGGAGAAACATGGCGAGCAGTTTATAAAAGTTTATGTTGAATGAAACGGATAGAAGTGTCGTGTAGTAATATAAATAAACAAAAATATAACAACAATACATTCTCAATATTATTATGATATTTTTGTGATATTAATTGAATAAAGATATTGTGTAAGCAAAATCCTGACTTGCACAAGAAATGTTCAAGAAAACTTTTGTGTCGTCTGTGAAAATACTTGTTGAACAAGTTTTAAATTAACTTTTCAGACAAACTCTTTTTTGTTGAGAATGAACAGAGAAGATAATGTCAACTGGTTTCATGGGAAAATATCTCGAGACACGGCTGAGAAGCTGTTGAAGGAAGGTCAGTAGTGATTATTATTGTATGTTGTTATTGTTGTACTCCAATGTTTTGGATTATTGAAAACTTGAATTTTGTTGAAACTTGCAGAAGGAGAGGATGGTGTGTTTTTAGTACGTGAGAGTAACACTTCCCCTGGAGATTATGTGCTGTCAGTTTTGCATCAGGTCAGTTTTAAAAGTTTTTCTAACCTCAAAGCAGAACTTTGTTATCCTATTTTTAATACTGTCAGTGCTATCAGTCATGTTTAACTCTACAGAAAATCGAAACAAATGAAACTGACATTATAAATTCTTGATCCCAAGAATTAAGAAGATTGCTTCTACATCTGCACTTTGTACCTATTGTCCGCACCTCTGAAATATGTTTTCTTCTAATAAGATTTTGATATCATTTTATAGGGAGAAGTAGTGCACTATCAAATTCGGAGACATGGTGAGGATGCATTCTTCTCAATTGAGGAGCACACTACAGTACATGGATTGGACACACTCATACAGCATTACCGAGGAGATTCCAATGGCCTTGTTACCAGGCTATCAGTTGTGTGCAAGGGACAGCCACCACCCCATGAATCTCGTACTCAGGGCACTACCAACCTGTTACACCGGTAAATATTTTATAATCTTACCTTGGTTTCATTTTCATTATTCTACTATGAACAATGCAATATAGCAATAATAAATCTAAAAGTTCTGAATTGAAAAACATACTGAACAATATACTCAATAAACTGAATGCTTTTCTTTAAACAAACAATTATGAGTATTTGTATGAGGAAATTCTTCCAATTATTTATACTTTATTTATTTCTGTAAGTAGGTTTATTCATCAGACCAGACAGTCTCTCATGTTCTTAAAAACATGTAATAAACAAATAAATATTACATGAAAGTTAATTACTACTCTAAAGGAACTTTTATTTTGTGGGTGGGAAATCATCAAATGACATCTTCCGCTCTGGGCAGAGCGGGAGAGCGTTTCAAACTTTTACTGACTAAACCCTACCCGTGTTCCTTCAGCTGCCTATGCCAGGGCCACAATAACTTTTCAAACAAATCTCGCGACCCTGGCAGACTCCAAAGTATCTGTATAATTAATCAGACACTTACATATTCTATTTCAATACTATCAGGTGTAACCATGTAAAGTATGGTGTCATAATATTGATAACAGTTTGGACTTAATAATATTATGTGTGACTGGTAAATTATTGTATTGATTACTGCTATGCTTCTAAGGTATAATTGGCTAATTGTTTTCAAAATGATACCATTCTTATTGAGGTTCTACATAAAAATAATAGCCACAATATTCCATGTGTGTATTGTGCTTGTGTCATTGTTTGTCAATAAATTGCCAGTATTTTTATTTATTTTAAAGTATACAGAGACCTTCATGTGAATTACTTGTATTCAGCTGCATCCGTTTAGACTGGAAGCTAACCCCAGCATAGTTAGAAGAGGCCTATGTTACTTACATAGGATAATTTTAATGAAAAAAAAAAAGTCTATATTTATTGTTATTTTTAACGCGAGAGAAGCTGCGGACTAAACCTAGTAAATTATATTTACAAAGGTAAAATAGCAAATTATAAAAAAAAAAACATAGACACACGTTAAAAAATATCTTCAATCTTTCGAAATACCATTCAATAAGTACACAGTCCCTTTCTCACACTAGTAAATAGTAAATTGGTCAAAAACAAAATAATTGATAGAAACATGCAATGTCAATTAGAGACAGAACATCTAGTTGAAGAAGGAAGTTCTATTAAGATGAGAGCCACCTAAATTGCCCTTAATTTATCACTCTTGTTATGTTAACAAGCTGAATGGAGTATAGTCACATTATTTTTATCATCAATGGATTATTTTCTATTCACTTTCTATTGTAGTGAAAGGCTGAATTTCAATGGAATTATTATGAAAATAATTTTCTGAGTGACTATAAGAGCTTTGAAAAGCATTCAATATGAATGCTATTGTATTCATCACAACTTGATTTTTTCCTTAAAGGTCACCTCTTTCAGTCATAACAACAGTCATAATTACTGTAGTAATTAATTCTCTTACAATTAATGTTCATTTTACACCCCTGGATGCTCTGTTGCTACTAAAACTCAACATACTCTAATATATGTATTCCATGTATATTAAACCCAGAACTTCACAAATAGAATGTTCTCTTGTCTTCATTCTAAAAATAAATTGAAATCCATATAAAGTACAATGACCATGAGTAAAATTAATTTCTTATCAACTTTTAATGACCCACCTTGTTCAAAACTTATATTTTTAAGTTTCATCGTAAGTCAGATCACCCATAAAAGGGGTTATTGCACTGATTTTAACATACACTGCAGTTTATAGGGTGTGTAATTTAATACAAGTGCTGACAAGCTTATTGACAATTTCCTGTTGAGTGTGTTGTTCAATATGTTTATTCAATAAATATCAAGAGAAGGCCAGTAGCTGTGACCATATACTGGCAGCATGATAATATCTACAACATGATGCTATGTGTAGGTAGAACATCAAAATTCTTTGCATGTTTTATGACAAGATGTGTTTGCAATGTACACTGATTGGAATACCAAATGTGGTCCGAAATAATTGAGTCAGAAGTCACATGCCATGCCTAGTTTTGTAATCACATTCTTGAATTTTGTGTAAACTATTTTTCTAGGAGTACTTTATAGATTTACTCATATTACTCATTTTAAATTTGAAATAGCTCTGTTTGCTTAATATTATTAATGCTGATTAACTTAATTAAGTTTATGACGCATTTCATTGCCCTAAATTGTAACGAAAATGTAAACAGACCATAGTGACTCAGCTCAATGTTTGTCAAAAAATCGATATAATAGCATTCATGAAAAAATAAAAAGTTTTATAGTAATGGTAATTAACTAATCAGATCAATATTAGTTCAAGTGAGCACTAAGTACCATAGAAGCTGACATGAGTCATACTCTGGGAATGTTTGATGGTGTCTGATATGATGACAACTATTAGCTTAGAGACATCTGTGTTTGGCAAGTCTGAATCATTGTTTATGCTAATGATTCATTGGCGCACACATTGTTCCTTATTGATATTTAAATATTCCTTGTCAGCTACTATCAATTTCATTATCTTAATTATGTTGCCATTAGCTATGGTAATGTGCTACATTGATTGATTTAACGGGAGTGTACATTCAAACAGTGACAAAATGTTCTAAGGAAAATGTTTTACAAAGGATTTTTAAGGGAACATTATTGCTAGTTGTTTTGCAAATAAATATGTATCTTAAAGATAAATCCACACCTGCGACCGAACCGTACTGTTCCGGCACGTGGCCGGAACAGTTCGGTTCGCATACATCTTTAGTATTTATTTATTTATTTATATATACTTTATTGTATACCATAAAAATACATCACAAAAACCATTACAAAGATTACAAAATATACAATAGGCGGGCTTATGCGCCAATAGGTAGTTATAGGCGGCAGTATGGACATATTTGAACACGTTCACTAGTAACCAGCAAGGGCTTTACGTTCAAGTTTTATTATTCAAAATGTGCACATATTCGTATTCGCGAAGTAGGTATTCTCGAATGCGTTCACATTAAATCAGTCAAAGAAACAAATCAATGATCGCGAAGCGCGTCAGCTGTTTACGAAATGTGCGTAGAGTTCACAGATCGTGCGTGTGCGCTGCATGTGTGCAAGTGTAGGTCCACCTTAATTATTATTACCAGCCTATCAAGAAAATTCTGTGCCAGTCCTGATGCATGATCGTCCGGCCATCTCTTTTTATTCTACTTAATGGAGAGTTGAAGATAATTAAGGTCTTAATCCATTTCCAGGGCGACAGAAGCCGGTGACTTCAACATAGTGTCTCAGATGCTAGCATGCGGCTACCGCAGTCGTGACGCTAAGAACCAGGATGGTCAGACAGCCGTGCACATTGCCGCAAGGGCTGGGAAAGACAATATACTTGCCAAGCTGATTGAGAGCGGAGCCACTGTCAATGTTAGAGACTCCTTTGGGTATACGCCATTACATGTGAGTTGTGTCTTTGTATTTTCGTAAGATGAGGATTTTTTTTTTTTGCTGGATGAGAAATCATCAAATGACTTCTCCCACTCTGGGCGGAGCGGGAGGGCGTGTCAGACTTTTACTGAGTAAAACCCACCCGTGTTCCATCAGTTGCCCATGTGCCAGGGTCCCGGTATCTCTTTCGAACAATCACGCGACCCCGGCAGGCATCGGTCCTAGTAGACCCCTACACTGCTGCTGACATCTCTTTGAGGCGCGCGTGGAACACTGCGCGCCGTCGACCCGAGCTTGGTCCTTACCGGGCGGCGAGCTACCCATTGCTCGCCACCCGCAAGCTCGCGCCTACGGTTAAGATGAGGATTGATTTAGTAATAATATGCGACATCAATAATAACGGAGCATTGTCAGGTCCGAGTGCCGTGTTAAAGGGTGCTCTTACATATTCTTTTCTTTATCTATATATATAAAAATGAATCCCTATTTCCCTTGGTCACGCCATCACGCGTGAACGGCTGGACCGATTTAACTTTTTTCTTTTTTGTTGTGTTTGTTATTGTCAGGAGAAGGTTCTTATGAAAGAAAAACACAACAAAAAAAAAATGAAATCGGTCCAGCCGTTCACGCGTGATGGCGTGACCAAGGGAAATAGGGATTCATTTTTATATATATAGATAGATACCAATTCGAATTAAATAGTTATCGTTAAGACAGGACAACGTCTGTCGGGTCAGCTAGTATAGTATAAAACATAGTTGCTTCCCGCGACTACACGCTTAGATCTTTTAAACTAAGCGACGGATTTGAATGCGGTTTTCATCAACAGATAGGATGATTCAATAGAAAGGTTTATATGTATAATACGCGGGCGAAGCCCCTGCCAAAAGTTAGTTAGGAAAATATTCAAACAAGCTCCATAAGTGACGAACCTTAAAGTTTAGCACATCGAACCTGTTACCACCTTATTGGATTACAAATATTTGACGATAATTTACGAACGCCGACCAAAAGCTAGTATTAAATAAATAAATTAATTTTGTTTGTAACACAGTATACATGCCAGAACAACTTGCCGAGTACGACAGAACTGCTAATAACGAAGGGCAACGCTAACTATCAGATGCGACATGCGCCTACAGGCAAGGTGCCGCTACACGATGCCGCGCAAAGAGGACACATCGAGTGTATCAAGGTATGTAGTCTGACCTATAGAAAGTCTATTTATATGGAACAGCTATGTTAACGTGGCTGACTAACAGATGACACCGTTCCGTTACGTGTGGCGCCGGACGTAAAAAATAGCACCATCCCTTTTCTTCCCGTGGGTGTCGTAAAAGGCGACTACGGGACCTAGAGAATGGGCAGTAGCGTGCAGCGTTCTCTATGCACTTTACCACCATACTGCTTTCGCCAACCCCTTGCCAAGCGTGGCGATTATGGCAAGCCTCCCCCCCCCCCCAATTCGGGGGAGGCTTATGTCCAGCTGTGGACGTCATTCGGCAGATATGATGAGTAACAGACAACACACAGCTTAAAGTTCACAGAAAAACGGTTTACAAACTCATCCTTTGAATCCATATTGGATCTAAAAATATCGCGGAATGCAATCGGTTGCATTCCCAGTTCCCGATGAAATGCATAACACTGATAAAATGCAGAGCGATTTTTTCTTCAAAGTTTGTATGCAAATTAAATAGCGCGCTTTTTCAAGTTAACTAGTATAACTTGTTGTAAACCTGCGCTTCTTGTAGACTCGCGCAGCTGTCATGGTCGCCCGAAGTACGTGAGTGTGCAGCACGCATACGGATCATCTTTCTATATTACGATGACCGCATATTACAGCCGTATTTGGCGCAGCGTAACACACTTGTGTCAAATAAAGGGCGGAGTGGCCCACCTGTGGTGTGAAAATTAAACCGCCGAAAAAACTGAAAAGCATAAAATAATAAACCTTAAAATTATGAGTCGGCGCTTTGAGTGATCTTTGTTCATTGATTTTTCAGCGCCGACTCAAAATTAAAAAGTTTTTATTTTATAATTTTTTGTGACTTTAATGTACTGATAATACTTGGCAAGGTATACCCTATCCAACAAAAAAAGAATTATCAAAATCGGACTACTCTGTATAAAGTTATGCGTGGTTATACATTACAATCAGTGAGTGAACAATCAATCATCCCCTGTTTTCCGACCCTTAGGGTTCGATTTTGTTTTCCAAATTTATATGGGACCACCTTGGGAGTATACCTTTTCCAATAAAAATCAAAGAATTATCACAATCGGACGACTATGTAAAAAGTTATGCGTGGTTATACATAAAAAAAACATTTAAAAAAATATACGCGTCGAATTGAGAACCTCCTCCGTTTTTTTTCGTCGGTTGAAAATGCACTAAAGTGACGAAGGAGCATTTTTGCAACGTGCTGTGGCTAATCTGCTGTAGCCTTGTTGTATAAACACATACTGCCATACGCACCTAATTAAAATCGTCCTTCAGACCGAATTTCGGTCATGGCGGCCAATCTCAGACGACACTCGCGCGAGATGGCTGGAGATATAATATTGTACAAGCGTGTGCGCAGACACAGATGCATTCACTCTTCCCTCACTTTCAAAGTCCGATGGGATGGCAATCCGACACGACCGAAACTCTTATAACCCGGACCAACGGCGTTTACGGGCTTTCCGAGGGGGCTTGTCATACCACCAACTTCCAAACTGCTGTTACTGAAAAATTGTAAAAAATTAATTCCTTAAGGAATAAGATCAACAGGGCATACACATATACATACATCGCCGTCGAAGATGCAAATGTTTACTACTTGAAACTGAGTAGTTCGCTATTAAACATACTTACCAGTTTAAGCATTGACATAGCCATTATTTTGTTTGTAGGTTTTACTAAAGCTGAAAGCTCCGGCCCATGCAAGGACGCTGGCACACGACACCCCTGCTGACCTGGCCAAACATTACGGACACACGGAATGCTACCAGTTACTGAGTAATTAAATTACATTGTTCATCATTTTGTTTTGGCTGCATGGGAGAATCAACATCCATTTGAGTCTGGTTTTATTACATAGATCGGTTTTTATTGCTAAACAAAATTTATCCTTGTGCACCTTGAAATAAAGTCGAAAATAAATAAGCTTTCTGCTTGATACTGTCGCGGAGTATTGGAGTTCAAAAGCTTTTCTATTTGGATTACTTAAAAGTTCTTCTTCATTAATAAAAATATTCTTTACAGAAAATCACCAGCCAGATATCCCAAAAACGTCCAAAAAGTATTGGTACCACGGCACGTTGAACCGCGAGGAAGCAGTGAAGACGTTGGAAGAGTACTGCAAGCACCACAAGGTGGAAGGCAAGGCTTCTGACGGTGTGTTCCTTGTGCGGTATAGTGAGAGGCATACCGGCGCGTATGTGTTGACGATGCTCAGCGAAAATACGCCTTATAACTTTATTATTAGGAAAGAGGTCAGTTTTTTCAACTTAACTTTATTAATTATCTAAGGATCTTTACATAGTATAAATCAAAGTTGCATTTCGTGTTTGTACGCTTAGATCTGTTAAACTACACAACGAATTTAAATGTGGTTTTCATCAATAGACAGAGTGATTCAGAGGGGGAGGTTTAAATGTATAATCAATCAATCAATCAATTTATTTATTTCGGGCTACAAAGACCCATAACATAAATACCTTACAGACTAACATACATACAAATAAAAACAATGTAAAACTATTGTACACGAAGTGACGGCGTCGTGTTGCGCTGCGTGGTGTCGTGTTGCGCTGCGTGGTGTCGCGTAGCCTTCCGCGGAATCGCCGATACACGACACCCTTCGGTCAAAACTCTGCCTTGAGGAAGGTCTCGATTTCAAGAGTTGGAACTCGCACCACGAATGACTTGAAGTTTGTGTTGTGGCGCGGTTCCAACTTCTCGACCCTCAAAGTCCAGTTCGTTTTTACTCGTACATACTCCACGATCTCCTCAACCTTCGTGGTGTAGTGTAGACGGGACACATAGAGCTGTGTCGTCGATGTAGCTGGACGCAGCAGCATGCTGGGTCCTGCAAGCGCGGTCCCGCACTGGTTCCGACTAGGAGGCTTCCTCCTCTTCTTCCTCTCCACCATCACGAAGCCATCCTTGTCACACGTTCCTGAAGCCGGGCCTAACTGCTTCGAACCCCTGTTGTCAGGTTCACAGCAGCTCTTCTCCCCCCCTTCCTGGTTTGCGACACAGGTTTGTGCGTGGCGACGGTAGCAGCGTAGGCACGTTTAGGGGTCGACGTACCTACACGAGTCACTACCTCGACCGGTGTCGAGTCAGCGACGGCGGCGGCGCATGTTGCTACGCGCGCAATATCAGCAGCGGGTGACGCAGTGGAGCTCGCCGACTCGAAACTGCCGATGCTAGTGTTACTCGCTCCGTGACGTTTGCCCACGTTGTAGGCAACCGGCGACCTATTTACCTTAACAGAGTTGCGTAACAACTCTACTTCGGCACGTAGTTCACCAATGGTGTTATTCGACACCTCCAATGTTGACTTTACCTCGGCCAGGCTTGCCTTGAGAGTTGTAATGTTCTTCAGCAACCTGGTGACATCGACGTGGTCAAACGTGACTGGGGGCAACTTATGTAGCTCCTTCGCCACAAAAGCAGGAACGTCGTCCGGGTCGGTGCTCTTCAACATCGTGATGATTTGTCTTGCACACACTTCTGGCCACCATCCCTGCGGCGGGACTGCATCTGCTCGACTTTGCCGAGCGATTGGAACAGCAGCAACTTGGCACTACTGATCTCCTCCTCCTTGAAGCTGGATTTGCAGATCTGCAAGATGCTGACTTCGCCCATATAATCGATGGCATGATTGATAAATGCCAAGACCTCGTTGGCTATGAGCGGTTGTGAACTCATAGCGACGTTAACCGGCTAAAGCCGCGCGACACGCGAATATTATACTCGTATCGAGCAGCGCAAACACGCCCGTACTCGACCGTGCATTGCGCCCGACTAGAAAGCCCGAGTATAAAACGCGGGCGAACCACTGGCAAAAGCTAGTGTTTGATAAAAAAAACTCGAAATTGAAATCATAATATGTACTTAAAAAAAATCAATATACGTATTATTACTGATAGTGCTTATAGTCATGGTTGGACTAGGTACTTCAATATTTTTTATTGCAACAAAGCTAACAAATCAAGTAACTGAAAGGTTCATAGCCTTTTTGCAGTGGTTTTACTTTTCGTATATTTCATAAATACGTTTCTTTTTCAGATAAACTGGTTGTTTATAGACGACGGACCGTATCTAGAATCTCTGGAGAGGCTGATCGAGCACTACAGTACAGTGCCGGATGGTCTGCCTACCCGCCTCACTACCGCTGTGCCGCCAAAACCAAAACCACCTCTACCTGAAGTAAGCACACTTATACTATAATCAGTCTTTTCCACACTTAGTTAATTATCATTATTTCAACCGAAAGATGTCCACTGCTGGATATAGGCCTCCCCAAGCTCCGCTGCTGCGGCCGGTTTTGTGTTTCCCGCCTCCAGCGCATTACTGCGGCACTCACAGGGTCGACGGTCCACCTTATGGAAGGCCTTCCAATTTTACGTCTTTCGATACATGTTCGCTGCCAGACTAGACCTCACAATACGATTTCAATAGCGCAGTGGAAGTGTGATAACCGTGGGGCTCTAGAGACAAGAGTGGCTAGCGAAACTAGTCCGCCGTACGCGGAGCAGACAATACAAGTACAATTCAAGTAACTCACCTACTGTAGGAGAACACCTGCTATACAACAAAAGAAATTAACTACAATAAAACGAACAAAGGAACTTACCTGTGGGTAGACGAACACCAGCTCCTTGGGGTTACCTGGAGTTATGTATGTAAGTGAGTGTATATGTATCGTGTTGTGACGTTACGAGTATTCTCCAGGTTACAATCCGCTGCAATAAGGCTGGAGGCAATCACAGCATGCGGTCTTCAAATCACTCGTTCCCAATAGCGTCACTTCAACTTAACCTTCAAAGTTCTTCAACAAGATATATCCAAAATTCAACCCGTGTTATTACGTCAAATTGGGGTTATTAACAATCAAAGCAATTGGATCACGACTAATTGTCACAAACGGATCGATTTAAAAGGATTAATTTCAACAAACGCGTCGCGGAATTCAACACGGCGACGGACCCATTTTCAGCGCCAAAACAAGCAGTCTCAAAGTGTCAAACTGTCAAGTCAGATGTCATTCCGTTCGGGCGCGTTCCGAAGGTGCATAGAGTAACTAATCGAACGGTCCGAAACAATACAAGTTACCAGTCCAGAACCTTCCGGCCCCATTTGTATCATTTTGGTTTGTGGCTTGCAAACCAATTCAGTGGCACTTTCAGTTGCTTCGCTAAAATCGAAATCCTGATACCATATTTTTATTAAAAACTAGCTTTTGCCAGCGGCTTCGCCCGCGTGGAGGTCGGAAAATATCCCGCGGGAACATACTACCGGGATAAAAAGTAGCCTATGTGTTAATCCAGGTTATAAACTGTGTTCCAAATTTAGTAGGATAATAGATAAATACTATTGAGGAGTTTTTTGTAAATCTTTTGAAGACCATCATCTTTGTAATACGTATACTTTTGGTGTATGATCAACATATGCGAGGAAAAGAGCTCGAAAGCGCATTTTCATCCGAATTGCTTCAAATTTATCGTCACTGCTCAGCTCCTTTGTATCTTAGCGTTATGTTATATAGCCTATAACCTGCCCAGGAGCACAGTAAAAATATGGACAGTACGGAAACTACGTACTAACGTTCGAAACGGCACACTCACACAAACACGCGAATCGACGAGACCTCTAAGCGGACATCGCGGTGCTGACTGTCGTGAGTGCCGCGTCAAGACGAGTGGTTGCGTTTCGTTTACCTCCACAAAATGCCACGAGTGTATTGCGTAGTATACGGCTGTTTGAACTCGGCTTCATCAAAACCGGAGCTTTCGTTTTTTAAACTCCCTGTGGATTTTGAAAGGTAAGAATGAGTTATCGATATCGTATAATAATTATAAGTTCGCGTGATCGATCAATAAATACGTAAATTAATTTGTAAAACCAACATGGTGGCTGCTACATATTTCTCATTGGGTGTCTTTTCATGGTTTTCGTCTTCAAGGGTGTTGAAGCCGATATTGCTGTCAAAATGTAAATCCAAGATGGCGGCTGCAAAGAATATCAAGGTTTTCGTCATGGGTGTCGTTTTCATGGTTTTCGAGGGTGTTGAAGCTGATAGTGCTGTCAAAATGTAAATCCAAGATGGCGGCTGCAAAAAATGGTACCGATTCCCTTGTTCACAAACTAAACTAAATTTAAGTTCAGTGCATCTCTTTCTTTGTATTTCATTAAGAAGAGGACAAAAGATACATTTTAGATTAGTCCTGTCAAATTAATCAGCGCTTGACGTAAATTGACGTAATTTTAGTAGGCAAGTTTTTAATCTCGTCTAAACTTGTATGGAGTAGTGACAGGCGCTGATTAATTTGACAGGACTAAACTATAATTTATCTTCTGTCCTTTCCATAATGAAATAGAAAGAAAAAGATGCACTGAACTTAAATTTAGTTTAGTTTGTGAACAAGGGAATCGGTACCAATGTCAAGGTTTTCGTCATGGGTGTCGTTTTCATGGTTTTCGAGGGTGTTGAAGCCGATATTGCTGTCAGAATATAAATCCAAGATGGCGGCTGCAAAGAATATCAAGGTTTTCGTCATGGGTGTCGTTTTCAAGGTTTTCGAGGGTGTTGAAGTCGATAGTGCTTGAAGGTTACGCTATATTGACAAAGCTCACAAGTTGTATATTAATATTAAACTGTTCCGTGTTATAAACGAATTTCTTTTATTGTTATTAACCGAAGCCATGAGATTACCTATTTAAATTTTATTTGTAAACTAGTAATTTTAACTCGATTGTTTGATCACTACAGAACACAGAATCAGATGTATTAATAAATACAGTTCAGTTTCAAAAACATTAAGAGTGACAACCCTAATGCTGCCGTGGAGCGTAGGTATTTATTTCTACAACTAGGCCTAGTTTCCATACTGTCCATATTTATACTGTGCCAGGAGTATGGACTACAACCGTACCAAGTTTGGTTAAAATCCCTTCAGGTGTTTTTGATCCATGCGTGCACATGCAGACAGACAGACAAAAAATTTACTGATTGCATTTTTGGCATCAGTATCAATCAACATTCATCCTCCCAATATTAATTTTGAATGTATATTCAATGTACAGAATTGACCTCTCTACAGTTTTATTATAAACTAGCTTTTGCCAGCGGCTTCGCCCGCGTGGAGGTCGGAAAATATCCCGCAGGTATCGTCACTGCTCAGCTCCTATGTGTCTTAGCGTTATGTTATGCCTATAACCTGCCCAGGAGTATGGACTACGATCGCACCAAGTTTGGTTAAAATCCCTTCAGTAGTGTTTGACCCATGCGTGCACATACAGACAGACAGACAGACAAAAAATTTACTGATTGCATTTTTGGCATCAGTATCAATCACCATTCATCCTCCCAATATTAATTTTGAATGTATATTCAATGTACAGAATTGACCTCTCTACAGTTTTATTATAAGTATAGACTATCCAGGTCCATAGCACTGCCCATTTAGAAACATAAAAAGAAACCTTCCTTTCATTGTTTCAGTTCTCAACAATGCCACGGACCAAAAAGCTGGCATCGAGTCGAGCCGCCATGAACCAGTCGCTCTCTCTAGTAAAACATGACATACTGAGCGACAAACAAATGTCTGCTCAGACGTCGCCACCCTCCTCCATACAATCCAACAACAATATGTTCGAGTTGCTCACAAGAAACCTATCATTCTCGTCAGATTTCAATAACGATAGTATTAATAACAACGAAGAACCCGCTGAAGATAATGAAACGTATAAGGTTCCAGGGAATAATAGCGCGGTGGTAACGTTAGCTGAGAATTATAATGAAATATCGATTGATTCTGATGGCCAGCTTACTACACTGCAAGGTAAGTTTCCTTTCAAATTGTTGTGTAAATAAAACATGGTGTTATTGTGTCATATTCGGTTAAGTTCCCAAATTGAATAGGTATGAAATAGAAAAGTTGGGATAGTTGGCAATAGGCTAAACTTTAAAACACGTACTCACGGACGTAAAAATATTGTGGCGGGATTGGATCGCGCACTGTATTATCAACTCTCGGTGTTGAACTGAGCATTGAGAATCCAAATGAGTGCATCACAGTGATTGGAAAAAACACACTGTTCTATTTTCAACTCCCGGAATGGTATGCTTAAAAACGTCCTGGCTTCGTCTCGTGATGCCGTCTTATTTAACCCTTGATAACTAAAAATTCGTCCGTTCGACAACCTACCCGCGATGCTTGTGTTCGTGTACTTTTAGGTGAACATCGATATATGCTGTGGTTGTGTGGAATAGTTCTTAATTAATGTCTCGATGATTTTTTGTTTAGTAATGATCCAAAGATTGTACCAATGTCAGAAGTTCCTGTGATTAACAAACACTTTTTCCAAAAAATGCATTTTATTTGGCGTAGTCGGTTCGACGAATGTTTAATAACAATGTAACAACAAAAATAGATTAGTTATCTAGGGTTAATAGATTACCTACAATGATTTTAGTCCGAGTTTGGTGCAATTTTGAAAGTAAATAATGCATATAAACCAACCCCTTGCTTCATTTTATTTACTTGCAACATTATCCCCCAGAATTCATCCCAATGACGGAGCTAACGCTAGGCGCCGTGTTAGGCGAGGGCGAGTTCGGTTCAGTCCTCCGCGCGACCTACAACCCTCCCGACCAGGCGGCGCAACAAGTCGCCGTCAAGACGTTACACATGCAACACACAGACACCAACAAGAAGGAGTTCCTGTCCGAAGCCAAGGTCATGATGTCCGTCCGACACCGATGCATCGTCCGACTTATCGGCGTGTCTTTGGTAAGTCTTGGCCATAGGTGCTGGTGTAATTATAGCACATACGATGGATGAATGATGAAAGTACGTAAAGACGTTTGATCTTTCCCTGGTCGTGTCGTATTGCTGTTCCATCGGACTATGAGAGTGACGGAAGAAGGAGTGCATCTGTGATTGCGTACATACTTGTGCACTATAATATCCCCTGCGTACTTGGCTAATGTGTTGGTAGCATGTTCCCTTGGGATAATTTCCGACATCCATGCAGGCGAAGATGCGGGCACAACTAGGTTGTAAGATAAATATTTCAGCATCGTCTCTGGTTTGACAATATGCTTGAGATGCCTCTGGTAGTGCAGATGTCCGTAGGTAGTGTTGACATCAGGTGGGCGTGCGCTGCCCCATATTATAAAAAACGATGTTCCTTTATCGTTATCGAGCTATCAGTGATTGACCTGTACTACTAACATGTATGTGTCAGATAAACTTGTTTCTATTTGTGTCAGCTACTGTGCTTCATAAATATTTTGTGCACGCCACGTCACGATAAACAAAAACTCGCAGACAAGTGACATCCAACACGCACTGGGCCTCATGACGACCCATTCCCTCTCACAGAGGCCTATGCGCCAGCAGTGAATAGGATCAATAAGCTGAGTAGACTTCAGTTACTCCCTGCCTTTGATAGTGAAAAATTTTCATTTGAGAACTTCCACTATCTTCTTTCTTCTTCACAGAGTCTGAATATGTTTATATATTGTATACAAACAATATTGTTGTGAATGTTTTGAGATAAATGGGACAATGAAAGACTAAAACACAATGAATCGATTGTGTCTAAGATAAAAGTAGTAAATGTGGTGACGGCTGATATATGTGTGAAAGAAAAAGATATTGGTGCCGATTCCCTTATTCACAAACTAAACTAAATTTAAGTTCAGTGCATCTTTTTCTTTCTATTTCATTAAGAAAAGGACAGAAGATAAATGTTAGTTTAGTCCTGTCAAATTAATCAGCGCTTGACGTAATTTGACGTAATTTTAGTAGGCAAGTTTTTAATCACGTCTAAACTTGTATGGAGTAGTGACAGGCGCTGATTAATTTGACAGGACTAAACTAAAAAAAATATTTTGTCCTCTTCTTAATGAAATACAAAGAAAAGGATGCACTGAACTTAAATTTAGTTTAGTTTGTGAACAAGGGAATCGGTACCATTCTGCGCCGACCTTTATCTAATTAGGACAAGGACAGAATGATGATGCTAAAACTATTTTCTTTTTATTCAGGGCCCGCCGTTAGCGATGATCCAAGAGTTAGTGCCTTTGGGGTCATTACTAGAGTTCTTAGTGCGTCATCCAGACAAGGCGTCACCTGGGTACGAGCTAAGGTTGTGGGCGTGTCAAGTGGCGGCCGGTATGCGGTATTTGGAGCGACGTCGTTTCGTACATCGCGATCTAGCTGCGAGGAATATTCTGCTGGCTAGCAGGTAATTAATTATCTGATAGTATTATTATAATCATTAGAGCTTACTCTTATCTATTAATTAAAGGCCATTGATCTAGCCTTTATCCTTTAACGAAATAAGCTCGACACACTCTTGAAAGGGAAAGTAGCAATATACGAACATAATAATTATAACCACTTTACAATGATTTTTCTTTTTAAATTCTAATAGCAAAATAGTTGGCATATTTCTAACACGTCTATTAGATTGACATTAGAATATAGTTCAATAGCTGCACAGTAGGTTTTACTATGTAACACCCAA
This sequence comes from Aporophyla lueneburgensis, assembly GCA_932294355.1. Lineage (NCBI taxonomy): Eukaryota > Metazoa > Arthropoda > Insecta > Lepidoptera > Noctuidae > Aporophyla > Aporophyla lueneburgensis. The sequence goes on from OW028739.1 coordinate 11,013,513, forward strand.
AATCACATTTTTTTTTTTGTTTCCAGACACCAAGCCAAAATAAGTGACTTTGGTCTCTCCCGAGCTCTATCAACGGACAGTTCTTACTACAAGGCTAGCCGTGGCGGCAAGTGGCCCATCAAGTGGTACGCGCCCGAGTCGTACAACTACGGCACCTTCAGCCACGCCAGCGACGTGTGGAGCTACGGCATCACGCTGTGGGAGATGTTCTCGTACGGGCAGCAGCCCTATGGAGAAATGAGGGGGATCGAGGTTGGTCAACTAATTTTAGACCCTATTTTATAGATAACTAGCACTAGTCTCTTGTAAAACTTGTGAACAAACTATATCTAGTCGCCCCTACAATTGTAATTGCTTTACAGCGTTTGCAACCCCAGTAGTTATAAAACTTCAAAACGAAACTATCTAACGTACTATTACGTGGACAAATAAACACTGCTGTTTTATAGTATGTTAAATTTTAGGGTGATAAAACGATTACGAAGACACAGACAGGCTACAGACAATGAGGATCAGCGACGATTTTAGTTAAATATGTAGAATTTGCCAGCGGCTTCGCCCGCGTGGAGGTCGGAAATTATCCCGCGGGAACATACTACCGGGATGAAAATTAGTCTATGTCCTTTCTCAGGCTCTAAACTATCTGTGTACCAAATTTCATTTAAATCGGTTCAGTGGTTTTAGCAGGAAAGCGAGACAGACAGACAGACCGACAGACAGACAGACAGAGTTACTTTTGCATTTATAATATTAGTATGGATTACAGTCATACCTAAACAAATTATATCAGTGAAAGAATGATTAAAATTGGACCAAAAATTACGAAGTTAGAGCGGTTTTAATTTTGCATTTTCAAAAACGCTCGCCAATACGCACAATTCGTTGATGACGTCATCTACCACGTTCGCGTCCGGGGCACCGCCAGGCACGTTTTTTCTGCCTTTAGTTACGTGACTCGCAGTACATTTAAACGAATAATGTCTTCTTAAAATATTGTATCGTGCCACGATGCGAAAATACTAGTGTTGCTACACCGGACAAATTGTTATTTTGTGTCCCAAAAGACCCCAATAAGAGAAAGAAGTGGTGTACTTTCATGAGGAGCGACGCCCCATGTGCCCTTAACTAAAAGTACTTTATACTGCATTTCCATATAAAATTTGTCCGGAAAGATATTAGTGCCGATTCTGTTGTCACAAAATTCTCTAAACTAAACTAAAAATCACTAAAATTTGGCTTACTCCTGTCAAACGACGATTTCCTATTCTGAAATAGACTAAAGTGACACAACTTAACTATATTTTAGTTTTGACAGCACTAAGATTGCACTGAGTTATTAGTTTAGTGAAAATGACAATTTTGCTATTCTGAGTTTGCCGGTTTTCACCAAAAATTTTTACTATAATATTTTAACTAAATCTGACTATTTTTAATCGCGATGAAAAAGGTGAGGAATAAAACAAGTGGTCAAGAACTAAAATTCACACCAACGAACGCCTCGCCCTCACGTGTAAAAACGGTACTGTATTTTTGTTTTCCTTTTCTTTTGATTATATCTCGAAAATGGCGTTTCCTATCGCAAAAATAATGAAATTTTCGACCCCCTTTACAACCCCCTCACATATAAATCTCAACACGTGGCTAATATTTTTTTTTTGTTTTCGAAGAAAACGTGAAAAATTCCATATAAAACACGTCCAAGCTGCCCCATTGCGCGCGCCTTCGTTTCTCAAAAAATTCATTCAATGAATTTTTTGAGATTCATTCAATGAATTTTATTCATTCAATGAATTTCTTGTGTGCGCTACACAATGCGTAGCGCACACAAGTAAAAGCTGAAGAGTTAAGTACGTTTAGTCTTGGATAGCCCATTTATCGAGGAAGGCCATATATAGACTATATATATAACGTCACGCTAGGACCCTTAGGAGCCGAGCACAAAGAAAAACGTCACGCATACAAAGACCTCGCACGGGCAGGCGATTTGATGCGGGGGGGAGCAGGAAATTTTACGCGGACGAAGTCGCGGGCAGAAGCTAGCAAGAAATAATATTTAAAATAGGTAGAGAGGTGCCCACACACTGTAGAAACACGAAAAAGGTACCTACCTGCCAAATCAAAATATTCTAAAACGTAGTACCTGCCTAGCACCTAACCTAAGTACCTGCCTACGTATAGGTACTTAGTGGATCAAGAACTGTAGACGAAAGCAAATCTACTTATCTTGTCATTTTATGTCATCGTATCTGTGCAATGGTTTTTTTTTTTTAAACTTTGCAACCATAAACGAATCAATCTTCGCGAGATTGTCCGACTGGGCCTTGGTAAATCCGACTTCCATGTTTCCTATCTATCTATATCTATATTGAAATCTCTATAAAACTTATAGTAATAATTTGTTGTTTATTTATCTCTTTAAAACTTAAAGAGTCTATTATAAATAACAAGAAACAACGCCTTTACTCCGCAAATAATAACAAAGCAGTACGGCGGCGGGTGGCGGGCGATCGTAGCTCGTGACGTCATCACATGATCCGCGCGGCCGGCGTGCGTTTTAAAACTCCGTTTCTGAAAACTTAAATATCTCCGTAATTTCTCGATGGATTTGAGTGATTCAAAAAGAAATTAACTCAGTTATTTATATTGTATTCGATGTAGTATTCAAAATTGCTATATCCTTTTGTTGAATTGATCCTCATTACAATTTTTTCCCGAAGTTACTCTGATACTGGTGACAAATCTCTCATTGAAGTCTTCAATATCAATACGATACATTGTCTTTTTGTATCCAGCTGCTCTCGTAAAAACAGCACAATCATGTCGCTAGGGTGTTCCTGCAATATTTTTATTTCAAAGGCACTTTACTAAATCTATATTTCTTCAGGCTATACAAATAGTGGAAAGCGGCAAACGCCTAGAAAGACCAGAGAACTGTCCAGATGAAATCTACCAAGTGATGCTGGACTGCTGGGCTTACACTCCTGATGCTAGACCGACCTTCAGCCAACTAGTAGACGTGTTCTCCCAACACCCGGACTACGTAAATATCAGTCAACTGGCGCTGGAGAACGAAGACGCTAACGTGTAAGCAATAAGGAACAAAATGTATTTATAATTTAGGTTCAATGTATTTGTAGTTTTCGAACAATGCATCGACGTGTTCTCTGAGAATCCTCGTACCTCTAATTTAAAACTGCACGCCCCTGATGGTTGCAAACACATTTAAAATAATTGTATAGACTTTTTAGCAGCGTGCAGATTTAAATTAGATATCTCTAACTGCATATTGATTATGGCAATAATAAACGCGTGATTTAGTCAAAGTTCCGAGCCACAAAAATTTCGCTGCGGATTTTTTTGCACACTGGTTCTTCAACACACTTCTTCGCGCCGAGAGTAGAAAATCGAACAGTGTGTTTTGTTGACGCCCTGGGATACACGTTGGATTCTCAGTGCTCTGGTCAACACCGAGTGTCGAAAATCCATTGTGCATCAAATACTGCCACGATATTTATACGTCGCTGCTTACGTGGTCTTATATTGGGGTGAATCAAAAACAAATTAAATTGTGTAAATGTAAACAAATCAATCGTTGAAGTGTTTGTTATTGCTTATTACCTTTACAGTAGAAATAATTGAATGATGTTTTGTATTTTTGAACGTCTTATTTATCTAATGCAGAAAGGATTGTTGTTAAGAACGTCGACGTGCCTCTGACAGTATGTTTGCTTATACCTCTCTACTAGTGTATGTGTCTGCACGTTCCATTATCATAGGCATGCACAATAATGTGTACAACGAAATAAAATTAGTTTCAATTCGGGTAGTGGAAATATTCTCGTGATAATCAGAAATGACATGCCATGATGTGCCTGATTACGTATTATATTATAATTAGCCGTTTAATATATAAATAGGGTAGTATATATGTTGGATAATAAAAACTTATTTTAATCATAAAGTTATGTCAGGTAGTATATTGGATTAGCATTTGTTTAGATTAAATTGTAATCACTGTGTTAGTATTGTTTTTGGTTTAACTTAACTAATTATGCATTTCCAGTTCATGTTCCTTTTATAGCCAAAATGGGTGTATATAAAACTTGTAATGATATTATTTTTATTGTCTTTTTAACGCTATTTAAATGAACTGTACATTCCATTTTCTTACAAATATACCTATTTATTTATAAATCAATAGATGTTGACTATGTGATGCTTGCTTATTTGATTTACTTGTATCTGAATTTGATATCCAAATAATTTTATGTTCACTAACAACAATTTGGGCGCAACAATAGTTCAATATAATTTTACCAGTGTTTGGGATCTGTATTATATGCCATGGGAATGCCATAGTTTACGAATATGAAATTGCCACAAGGTTGTGTTATATAATGTACAAAATTCTGTAGAGTTACCCAAATTATATCTATTTTATTTTAGAGAATTTATATTAAATTCTATGAGTCTGACTTAGCATATTATATTAACTTTTATATTATGACAGATCATATAATTATGTTAATGAATCAAATGTGATAATGGTATTTATACAATAAATAACGATTTTATAAAAAAAAGTCTTTTAATTTGTTTACAGACTAACTTAATCTTAACTCTAAATCATTAATTCTGTCGACCTCAGTCCAGTTACAATTCTTACATTCCACTTCATATTACAGAACAGCGGGATAACTCAAGTAAAATGATAATCGATCGTAATGCCTTTCATTTTAATAGTTCAGACACGTCCATTGCGTTACTAACTTTGTTGGGCAGACAAATTGTTCAAACCTATGAAGCAATGGATTTCAACATGAAAGGCATTGCGATCGATTTCCGTTTTATGTGTGTGATAGAACTACCCCGCAGATCCATTAAAGTGATTAGAAACGTACCGCGAAAGGCTTAGGTACTGTCTTATCTTTAACGTCATAAAATAACGAAGAATCACAAGTTTCTACTTCCGACGACTTAATTCGAAATATCACAAGAGAGATAATGAACACTAGCACATAGCTCACTTTGTCGCTCATATACTGATACGGCAGTCATTATAAGGCGGCGGCGGAGTTTCCGCACGGTTCGGCAGACGAATCGCGTCTATTTGTAAGGGAGCTTCAGCAAAGCCCGGCAGACCGTACGTCGGGAACGGTGCACTTCTGTCGGGCAGGGAGAGCTGCCTGCGGTATGAAGGGGGAGTCTCCAAGTCAGGGTTTACTATAGTACTCCACAGTAAATTAGTCCTCATGTCTCCGTCGAACCTCTGCATTCTTCGCCTTCTTTGTCTCCTCGTCTGTGGCCGTCCGCATCTTAGTGCACCACATGTACAGAACTTGTTCAACCAAATATAAGTGCCCACTATTCCTATTGCTAAGCCTATTTCAATACCAATAACGAAGGCTTTTACTGACGAGAATTCTTGGTCAAACTTCTCATACGGTGTGAGTGTTGTAGGAGGCTGTTCGGCTGGCATGGAATCGTTATTGTCTGTAGTTATATTCCAGATGTCACTCACATCGACTTCTTTTTTCTCCACAACCGGAACTATGGATATAATCTTCTCAGACATTTGCGGTTGTCTCTTTCTACATTGCTTCTCATAAGTGATACCTCTAGATGAAATCCAATTTTCAACCGCTATAAAGTCTGTATTGCATTGCCAATATTCATTGCGTAGTTCTATTCGTTCTAGTTTACGTAGAGGCAGTAGAAGTTCAGTTTTCAAAGTGACTACGTAATTTTCGCTTAAATCGAGTTTTCTTAAATTCGGCAGACGGTTGAACAGACGAGTCGGTAAGGCTTTAATTCGGCAATTGTTTAAGTTGAGCACCTGGAAAGATAAACATAGAACATTTAGAAATAAATTAATAGAATGCAGGATGCTTATTTTTTTTTTTTAAAGATGAAATATATGAGGAGAAGGGAAGAATCTTATTATGTATCGATTAAGTGCATTATATTCTTACCTTAAGTTTGGAGTGCATTAAAAAAGGTTCATTCTTGAGGCTTTCAAAGACGTTCGATGACAAGTCCAGTGTGTCGAGTTCTGGCGTATCCCAGAAAAGATCTGAAGAGATGAACCTCAGTCGATTGCTGCTCAAATCCAAGTGGACTAGTTTGTCTAATCCCGAGAAAGCGTGCAGGCCAATCCAAAATATCAAGTTATATGAGAGATCCAGTACTTCCAATGATGTGTAGCCAGTTTCCTAAAAATAACAATGATACGAATTAAATATTTGGGGGCAGTAGGTATTGAAAATATTTGTAATGAGTAATATTCAGACAGGTCAATCAATGACGTTGTAGGTATATCAGGCATTGGTTTCGAAACGATAACCAAATGATAAAATAGGTACAGACGCCACCAGGTCAAGCTACCCGAAACTGTCAATTTTTCCCAATGAACCTTGAACCTAATGCTCTAGAAATAAAGTCGAAAATCTATCAAAGAAATCTGACAGATTGTAGTAGCTTGATGTGTTGGCGTCTGTACATCTTCGATCGCTACGAGGGTTTCGTTGAACTCAAGTGGTATGGTAGCTACTATTTAAATACTTAACTATAATGTTCTACAAATAATTACATACCTACGTAGCTTACATTTATTTATTGTACAGGAAATATTTCAAAGGAACATATGACACAAAATTATTATCATTATTAGTCTCATAAAAAAAATGGAGCTGGGTAGGTACAGTACAAATTATTTCAGTTTCTATTTTGCAAACCGTACCTAACATCGGAAATTACAATCCACACTAATCCACACTAATATTATAAATGCAAAAGTAACTCTGTCTGTCTGTCTGTCTGTCTGTCTGTCTCGATTTCCTGCTAAAACTACTGAACCGATTGAAATGAAATTTGGTACACAGATAGTTTAGAGCCTGAGAAAGGACATAGGCTACTTTTTTTCCGGTAGTTGTTCCCGCGGGATAATTTCCGACCTCCACGCGGGCGAAGCCGCTGGCAAAAGCTAGTACCTACTAATGGTAACTCGAATTCGTTTTCGACAAAATTACACGATACCTACACACCGTGTTCACATATGAAAATATACATGTAAGCCAATTAAAGCTTCGTAAGCCAATATCTAGGCCAAGTTCAGGTCCGCAAAACCTTTCTTAAGCTGGTCAAACAGTCAGTATAGCTGAGTCACCAAGTAAACAAACAAACAGTCAGGGAGAGTATGACCAACTTTATTCTTTGAATCAATATGTTCGACGCGTTTAATTTTTTGTTATTTTCCTTTTGCATAATTTATTGCAACAGCTTACTTGAGTAGATAGGTAATTACCGACAAAAGAATTAAGTTCAATGTTTCAATGGTTAAATAATCCCTGACTAATTTAAATTACTCATACATAAAAATAAAATACAATAACAAAGAAGTACCTACCTTAAAACAAAAGTTTTCCAGTTCGCTAATAACATTATGACTCAGACTATACACTTGCACCTCTTTAGGCACTCCTACTTCTATGTTGATAATGTTTTGATCGACACACATGGCTCTGTTCAACCCATTATCCATATCACAGTCACATTGCTTCGGGCATTTCTCACACCACACGCCCGCACTAAATAACACTAACATTAAAAAACACTTCCACTCCATCTTTCAAAGTTTCTTTTAATTCGACTTGTGAAAGTTTTAGCATTATTATACGAGTATTTAATATCAAATAACACGATGAACTAGAGGCAGTACCGTTCGGTTTCACATGAAAAATGGAGCAATGATACAGGATTTGATAAAACAATCACTATCAGTAGAGATAAGATAACTACGCAGAACACAATCTTTCACTACATAAACACTGCTGTTCTTATAAATAGAATAATATGAATGCATTATATAGGAGGAAAATAAAATTCCGAATACACTAAAAATAATATCTTAATCATAAAATACAGCTGTTGTCATTAATATGCATAAAGGTTACACACAATACGGTATGTACAGGTCAGATTACATAAGTCAGTCTGTATGATAATAATACTTAATGCCTACAACTTAAGGTTCATAATGACATGTTAATTAATTTAAAATGCACTTATCACACTCAATAAATTATGAGATCAATGGAAATATTTTAGCTGAATATATTTGAGTTTTGCCGCTGCTGTGTTGCTGTTGCGGGATAACACCGTTTCATTGTGTAATCGATTCCTAAGATAGCGTTTCTGACGTCATGAACTGATGCGCTGATGGTCTCAAATGTCCCGGCTAGTCTGTCGACGGCTAGTGCCTGTGGAAAACATTCTCTATTAAGGTACTTATTGCCACCTGGGTAATATTTCGTACTCTATCTCTATATCTATACTAATCACTACATAGTATAAAACAAAGTCACTTCCTGCTGTCTGTCCCTATGTATGCTTAGATCTTTAAAACTATGCAACGGATTTTGATGCAGTTTTTTTAATAGATAGAGAGATTCAAGAGGAAGGTTTATAAGTATAACTAGCTTTTGCCCGCGGCTTCGCCCGCGTGGATGTCGGAAATTAACGCAGGTATTTTTCTAAAATAAAAGTAGCCTAAGTTACTCCTTATTACATCAGCTACCTGCCAATAAAAGTCCCGTCAAAATCGGTCCAGCCATTGCAGAGATTAGCCGTAACAAACAGACAGACAGACAGACAAAAGTTTAAAAAAAAATGATTTTTTGGTGTAAGTACCGTATTTACTTTCATATGCATTTAGTGAAAGCTGTTAATTTGAAATTACAAACAGACACTTCAGTTTTATTTTTTTTTGTATAGATAGTATATGTAGATATAGGGATGCCCGATATGACCATACGATCTACTGATTTTTTTTAATCGATTCAACAGGATACGACGATCTTAGACAGATCGAATCGTATGCGCCTATAAGATCGTGTGAAACAATCGTATCAACTAAAACTGAACAATGTATTTAGGGGCCGTTCAAGTATTACGTCAACACTATAGGGGGCGGGGGGGTCTTTGATTTGCTTATTTTTGATGACATGGGGGGTGGGGGAGTCTAGATGGTGATTACGTAAGCAGTAGTTATTCACTTTTTTACACTTATGGCAACCGACACATTGTCTTTGTGTGAAAATGAAACGCATTTTCGGGGATTCCCACAAATAATGTAGACGTTTAGGCTTAGAACCGAGTAGGGAAATTACCTACCGCGCTCTATTCACCATTCTACCGCCCTTATTCCAATTATTTGCGGTCGGCGCAACATGTCTTTTTCTTCCACACTTCTAGTCGTCATCTCAGTAGTCACTCCCTTTCTATCCATATCATAATTCACACAGTTCATCCAGCGTTTCTTTGGTCTCCCTCTATCTTAAAGCAATTGACATTCATACTCAATATTTTCCTCACGACATTTGTCTCATTCCTCCGTATCACGTGACCATACCATGACAATCGATTCCCACACAAATTTTCAATTATTGGTGTCACTTTCAGACTTCATCTTATGTCCTCATTTCTTATTGTATCCATTCGTGTAACACCACACATCCCTCTTAACATTCTCATCTCAGCTGCATGCAATTGCCTTTCATTCATCCCTTTTAAGGCCCAACATTCTGACCCTTACAAGACAGCAGGTCTGACCATGGTTTTATGTGGGAGTCGCAGATTGTTCCTGTGACCTGCCGCCATTTCATCCATCCAGTGTTTATTCTGTGCTTAACCATCCGATCTACTTCGCCATCGCTTTGCACGAGTGAACCAAGATACCAAAAGTCGGAGCAGACCGAGAGAAGCACACCATCAAGCGCTATGGTTCCAGAGCTGGAGAGACCGCCGTAATCGCAGAACATATATTTGGTTTTGGTTCTGTTGATTTTCAAGCCAACATTCTCCAGCTTCTGTTGCCACTTCTCCAATCTGCTCTGGATCTCGGACACATCTTCCCCGACAAGAACAATGTCATCGGCAAACAGCATGCACCAGGATGCCTCTTCCTGTATGTCCGACGTCAGAGCGTCCATGATCAACAGGAAGAGGTAAGGACTTAGAGCCGATCCCTGGTGCAAGCCTACAGCCACATTGTCGGTATTGCCAGCAGCCGACCAGACGTAGGTTGACTGTACATAGCACGAATTAACTCTACATACTTCCCAGGCAACCCTTTCTCTTTCAAAGCCCACCACATCACATCCTGAGGTACCCTATCATACGCTTTCTCCAGATCAATGAACATCATGTGCAACTCTTTGCGTGCACGTCTGTACTTCTCGCACAATTGCCGGAGTGCAAAAGTGCCATCCATTGTTCCTCGCCCTGGCATAAACTCAAACTGATTCGGAGTAATCTCACTCTCCTCTCGCAATCTTTTCTCTATTACTTTTTCCCATACCTTCATACTATGTGACATGAGTTTTATCCCTCGATAGTTGTTGCAATCCTATACATCACCTTTATTCTTAAAGATGGGCACTAGCGAACTATTGCACCATTCTTGTGGGATCCCTCCTTCATGCAACAACTTATTGAAGAATTATGTCAGCCACGTACATCGTACATCCATCTTCTTTTAAACACTCTTCTTTTACATACTTCTACGGGTACTACGGGTATATTTTTTTATTACCGCGCTCTATTCACTTGACTAAATTTCTTCCGTCAACCTATTGTTTCGTTTCTATTGACGATTTAACGTATTTTAAATGAATATTATATGCGTTAAAGTCCCCTATCCTAAATCTATTTTTTTTTCATTTCTAGAATTATAACTGCTGCTCATAAATCAATAAAAAAAAACCGGCCAAGTGCGAGTCGGACTCGCGCACCGAGGGTTCCGTACAAACCTGTAGGTATTCACGGTTTATGCATAAGGTGCTATGCTTTATGAAATTAAATGTTATTTAAAAAAAAAAAATATTTGAGTTGATTGAATTAAAGGTAAATTGCGGTTTACGATTTATGACGTATTAAAAAAAAACTACTTACTAGATCTTTTTCAAACCAATTTTCGTTGGAAGTTTATATGGCAATGTACATCATATATTATTTTTAGTTTTATCATTCTCTTATTTTAGAAGTTACAGGGGGGGACACACATTTTACCACTTTGGAAGTGTCTCTCGCGCAAACTATACAGTTTAGAAAAAAATGATATTAGAAACCTCAATATCATTTTTGAAGACCTATTCATAGATACCCCACATGTATGGGATAGATGAAAAAAAAATTTTTGAGTTTCAGTTCTATGTATGGGGAACCCCAAAATTTATTGTTTTTTTCTATTTTTGTGTGAAAATCTTAATGCGGTTTACAGAATACATCTACTTACCAAGTTTCAACAGCATAGCTCTTATAGTTTCGGAAAAAAATGGCTGTGACATACACGGACAGACAGACAGACAGACATGACGAATCTATAAGGGTTCCGTTTTTTGCCATTTGGCAACGGAACCCTAAAAACAGAGTACATTAAAAGAAAAATGCATATAACAATGTTTACGTAAGCATGGGAAAGGGGGGTAAGGCTTTGCTTACTTTTGATGACAAGGGGGATGGGGGAGTAAAAAATTGTAATAAATGTGCTTACGTAATACTTGAACGGCCCCTTACCGTACAAGCTACAACTTGTCTACAACTCATGGTCGTGTATGTTAGCACTCCCTTTCGAACGTTTGTTTTCTAAATTAAATTGTTAATTTAGAAAAGTATAAAACATATTTTACATTACAGATTCCAACTGTCTACATTTAAACTTTTCAAAATTAATCATTTGGGCAGACGCACTGGATCTATTCTATTGCGGCTATCTGTCAAAGTATTTCCAGCTAGAGAAAACAGACGTTTGGAAGGAAATGTTAAGATACCCGACAAGTTGTAGTTCGTACGGTACGTTGTTTAGGTTTTAGTTGATACGACTTACTGGCTGAATCGCCTATTAAGGCCTATCTGTCACGACGGCGTCCATGGAACACTTTGTAGTTGATCTATTAATAAGATTAAGTTAAAATAAATAATTTTGCATGCATACTGTGCTTTTTAGGGTTCCGTTGCCAAATGGCAAAAAACGGAACCCTTATAGATTCGTCATGTCTGTCTGTCGGTCTGTCTGTCTGTCTGTCTGTCTGTCTGTCCGTGTATGTCACAGCCACTTTTCTCCGAAACTATAAGAGATATGTTGTTGAAACTTGGTAAGTAGATGTATTCTGTATACCGCATTAAGATTTTTACACAACAATAGAAAAAAAAACAATAAATTTTGGGGTTCCCCATACATAGAACTGAAACTCAAAAAAAAATTTTTCATCAAACCCATACGTGTAGGGTATCTATGAATAGGTCTTCAAAAATGGTATTGAGGTTTCTAACATCATTTCTTTCTAAACTGAATAGTTTGCGCGAGAGACACTTCCAAAGTGGTAAAATGTGTGTCCCCCCCCCGTAACTTCTAAAGTAAGAGAATGATAAAACTAAAAAAAATATATGATGTACATAACCATGTAAACTTCCAACGAAAATTGGTTTGAACGAAATCCAGTAAGTAGTTTTTTTTTAATACGTCATAAATCGTAAATCGCAATTTACCTTCCATTCAATCAACTCAAATATAAAAAAAAAACATTTAATTTCAAAAAACATAAACCTTACGCATAAACCGAGGATACCTACAGGTTTGTACGGAACCCTCGGTGCGCGAGTCCGACTCGCACTTGGCCGGTTTTTTTTATGGAGTATCTTGCCAGCTCTTCTCCATAGGAATCAACAAATTGGAGCCGTGCACCTAGCTTCTTCATAAGTGCCATGTAGGTTTAGGTGAAATAAATATATTCTGATTTTGATTGTTTCATTATTGTGCTAAAATTACGATACGATCTTCCGAGATCGAGTAAGATCGATTGAATATAATACGATTAAGATCGTGAATCGATTCACGAAGTTACGATTCGTTACGATCCAGAAGATCGATTCAAAACAAAAAATCGGGCATCCCTAGTATAATACGAGAGCGAAGCCGCTGCCAAAAGCTAGTATAATTATAAAGCTGAAGAGATTGATTGGTTGAATGGGCTAACCTCACGAACTACTGGTTCGAATTGAAAAATTATTTCAATGTTTGGTAGCCAAAGAGAATATAACCACTAGAGAGCGTATAGGCCGATTTCTTCTTAGCACACGACTCACCACTGCGGGCCGGGGGACGAGGACGAACGCGCGGCTTTCATTGGTCCGTTCAAGGTCAAGTTGCCTAGGTATGTCCATCATAGGCCTGCTATTCTTCATTGGAAAAATAGTCGATATCGATAAAATGGATTTTAAAATTGTTATAAATACTCAATTAAAATCAAAGAAATCATATTTAATCAAAATCAATCATTCATAAAATGAAAGCTAGAGAATTCAAGAACAAAATTTACGCCACTATCATATTCGACGAAATGGCAATCAGAAGCGGTGTCGAATATCATCCCCAAGGCAGAAGGTACTATGGCAACGTGAGTTTTGGCGCCAGTTTACATCCAAGACGAAGCTAAAGCAGTCACATTATGTCTACTGAATACAATTTTCATTAATTTTAATTTTAATTTCGATATAGATTTCAGCTATTAAAGGTAACAGCACTAATTTTTACGATAAAAATACAAAGGGAAAGTAAGGGATAGATGCATTAGAATTGTCTAATGAAAGAACGAGACTTTTCCAAAAGACATCAACGAGCGCGACTCAAGCGTGTGCTCGTTTACCCAGCCACCATTTTAAATAGACCCCTACGGTGAATCATAATCTGATTAAATCAAAATAATTGTTCGTACTGTTTACTTACGAATGAAAAGTTATGCAATGCTTTTTGTAACTAGAAGTCTTGGAATGTTTCCCACACCACTTCACCGCACATGAAGGCATTTTGATGCGTTATAATTGCAGATAAAGTTATATTATTTGCATTAATTTAGCGTGCACAGGAGTCTAACAACTGGTAACAACTAAAATGGTTACTAGAACCGTAGCCTATGCATAGGCGACAAAATACTTATAGTTTTCGAGCGTCGGGGCACTGTATGCGCAGTCAAGTGGTTATATAGTCTTTGTTGGTAGCCCATTTATCGAGGAAGGCTATATGAGGCATTTATCACAAAAAATCCGCACAACACATCACACAACATAAATACCTACATTCATTATTATATTGTTAAATGGCTTTTCAAGGAGTAGAGGGTAGGTCGTATGCGCTCAGTCTTGATTTTCAAGAATGAGAAGATCTCGCGAGATCGACATTGTATTCCCTAACAGTATGATAAGTGATAAGGTATGGTATGTAAACAAAATGAAGTTACTTGTAAATGTGATGATTCTGCTACTCGTTCTAAGGCTTTTGCATTATTAAGAGATGCTTGAGCCATTTGCGTCAGGGCCGCTGCTTGCTGATCCATTACTTCCACCTAAGAATCGAGGAAAGCACAATCAGTAATAAAGAATTCCAAGAGTGGGTAAGTTTAAATAGCCATAGACTCGTCTCTTATTTAGGGCAAGATTCATAGAATTCAACTTGACTTTGCTAAGTAAAGAAAGCCTAGCTTAACTTTGTGAACACAGAATATTATTTATATACTAAAAGTTATTTTAATCACATAGGTAATAGATAAAACGGGCTGGTCTGATCTGAGCGCGTATTTTGCGTACGGTTACATTTTAATCACATTCCTTGATACAAATGAGTCTTGGGTTCGAATCCAGGCAGGCGCTTTATTTAGTTTTAATAATTTCATCACCACTGCTCTCAAAAACAGTGAAGGAAAACGTCGTGAGGACACCAGCATGTCCTAGAACCAAAAACTTGAAGACATGTGACATCTACCAAGTGGTAAGTCTATGTGTTTACACATTGTGTATACATTACAGCCAACTCCCTCTTGAAGAATGGGGGCCTGTGTCCCAGCAGTGGGAACATTTATAGGCTGATTTGGGTTACAAATGTGAACATTATTAGTATGGAACAATTACTTTACTCAGCAAAGCAAAGTGAGCTCAAAATTAAATTACCACAAATACACAAAAAATCAAAAATAAAATTTTAGCGGATTTCATTGATGAAAAGATTATTATTTTATTAATTGTGCTAAAGGCAGGTTCAAAATGTAAGTGTTCATTCCTATTGCTAAAAGTCAATAACAGTATGACTCTTGTGAGTGTATAGGGTAAAAGCACCTACCAACTTATCTATCATATTCAATTGTCGTTCATCTGATTCCGTTGGGTAAAGTTGGCCGTTGTCTGCAGGGCTGCAATCATCATCCTTTGAGAATGTTTCATCTAATGAGTCTTCGGAATCAACATAACACGGTTCTTGCTTCACAGCTCTCTTTTTTCCTACACAATTTATTTATTACTTTATTAAATTATGGTAACTTTATTTACTGAATGAATTGGAATGGGGTAATTTTTGTATCATCATTAATTTCATTTGAATTGGAGTACTGAAGAGAACTGTTTGTAAGGCTAGTTAAATATTACTGTGGAGTGAAAAATATTGTTAAAAAATACAGGTGGCAGGGACATTAACATAAATACATGGAACAAATACCTACATTCAAAATGTATGGAATGGTTTTTTTTTATTTTGTTCAGCATCTTGTACTAAGTCCATGGTAACAAGTTTCACATCAATGTTCCCGCCATCCTGTATATGCATTCAGAATTTTTCTTTTACCAATATTAGGAGTTGGTTAAAGTTACTAACTAGGTACGGTGACTTTATCATCACAGAGTTCTAAAATCTTTATTTCTAATGGTGACAGCCTGCCTTGAAGTTTTCCTTGATCAATCTGCTTTTGTTTCATTAGTATACTTCTCCTTTTGTCTGCCCAAAACTGAAAATATACAAAGTTAGTATACAAAATTGTTTCATCAAAGAGACACTATCACTGAGATCTAATCGAATCTAACTAGCCTGTATTGTTCCACTGCAGGTCAAAGGCCTCCCTCTCCCTTTTCCACAGAATTCTGACTTTTGCTAGCGAGATCAAAATTAAAATGTGATTAATCTTTTTCTCATATTGATTTGCTTAGCAAATGGCAGGTTGGGAACAGATTACTCTTTTCCAGCTAGAAATGTAGCATAGGTATAGGTAACATCTACTTCATTCAACATTTTAAACTATAAAAACATACATAAAATAAATTGTTACCTTGATCCATCCTTTTGTGGTTTTCATAGCTCCATCAATAGAGTTGGCAATTTTTGAAAGTTGTGCCCACAGTTTCTTAAACTTAGCGTGGCCCATACCAAATCGAAGTTTCTTGTGCGCCAGGTCTGGATGCTTTTCCATAAATGATATAACTGCCCTAACTTGGGTCAGTGATGGTCTCATATTCTAAAAAGTCAAGAATTATACATACTTAGTATAGGGGAGGGCAAAAATAACAGTATAATAATGGTAGTTAATGGAATAGGAAATGGAGCATTATGCTATAGCCGTACTGGGACACACCGGTCGGTGGATTAATATTAATGCCTAAAACAGTTGTCGATTTATGAAGGTAAGGAATCCCTGGTGCCCGTAGGTGCATAAGCACGAAGTTCCCACATTTATGAGTGCCATCATTGTAGATAATGTCCTAATGGGTTATTTTAAGATGCACTAATATAAACAAAAGTTAAGAAAACAAAACAAGTGATTTTGGTACCCACCCGAACAGCGCCTTCGACATTATCTGTGTCATCTAAATAGTCAGACATTTCTACTAATTTTTAATAATATTCTGCGAAGATGCTTTAATGAATTTTCTATTAAGTTTCACTCAACTATTTTAATTTTGGCCAAAATCGTGGCGTTTTCACAGCGTTCATGTTTCCCAGGCTTCACAGGCTTGTCAAATCAAAACGGAATTTTGACATTTGACATTAAAGAAGTGACATTATTTGTGACAGGGGTCGGGACAGATTTAAGTGCAAGACAAGACGCTTTGCGAAAAAAAAAAACATTTTAATTCAGGGTACTATTTACTCTGACTACCGATCGCGATCTGACGATTAATAGTAAGGAAGAAATGATATGTTGCGTCGAGCCCAAATAAATTGTAATGAGGGCAGGAAAACGATGATGATGTTTCGAATTTATAACATAACATAAAATCACATAAAAGAAAACCCATGATTATTCGATTTAAAAAAAGTTTAGCCTATCCTATCTCACAACTGGCCACAGAAATTATATCATGTTCATTTTATTTCTCGAGTTTCAGTCTTCTATTAAATTACATCCATCGTGATTGCTCGTTTACCGTCTGGGCTTTTAATATCTATGCCTAAAACGTGAAGACTCTAAAGACAAAGACGGATCGCTTTGTTTTACCTGTGGACAGGAAATTTAGGGTTGCAAAATATAACGATTTCTTCCCCAAAACCAAAAAATATCACCTGAAATGACTAATATTGTAACGAAAAAAAACTTCTAATGTTTTTTTAAGACTTATTTATCAATATATAGAACAATATAAAATAAAGTGATTATAAAATCTAGAAGAGCTTTTATGACAATGTCTGTAAAACAATGGCCAGTAATCGGCTTCATGTTTGGGCTAATTTAACTCTCATGCGCTAGTAACACTGAAATTGTTTGCTGTCAAAGCTGAAATAGCTGTCTATAGTCATTGCGTATGAAGAAAACCAATAAATAAAAAGTTGTATTTCATCAATTTGGTGTATTTCCATGTAGATTGTATTAAATTCATAGAATTCTATTATGACCTTGTTTATTCATGAAATATTAAAAGATTATTGAGTTCATCTAAGGTATATATGAATGTCAATTTGTAACAAGGAAAGGTTCAGCTGATTGTTGTTTACAAAATGTTTTTACTTTATATGTTAAAAGGTCGTGTATTCTGTTTTAGTTATGTATTCGTTCGAGGGGGACTTCAGGCGCAAGCCCCAGCAGAACTTGGCTGGTGCGAGCGCACAGCACAAGACAGACAGAGATGCTTTGATACTGCAGTCACAACAACAAAGACAGAAAAGAGAGGTTAACTTTTACTATATTTCTGTGACTTTCACTTTAATTACTCTTGAACCAAAAACGGTGTAATCAGTAGACAAAACAATGCATTAAAAATAAATTAAACTCTTATGAATCAATCTGCTCCACCACTTTCTAAACATCACTCAGAAAATAATATTATCATACATAAATACGACGATACAGTAGGATATAGTATGATATACACTACTTGTCAACTTTACCTTGATGTTGTTGATCACATGAAGCATTTTATCAATTTATTTTTAATAGTAAAACTATTAGAAAACATGAAGAATGTTACAAATCATCCAATGATCAATACAATGACTCTGCAGTTTTCATATTGCTGTGTTTCACAATGAATAGTAATATCACTTATTTAAAGTACTTTTTGGTTATTATATAAACATATCTTCAAATTATTATCATATTATTTAACTTTTGGAGTAGTACGATTCTTTGCAAATTTTTATGAATGTTAATGTTACCATCTATTATTATTTTTAGGAACACAGGAAACGTTTGAATAGTACAATAAAAATTCAAGCTTTTGTAAGGAGTTACTTAACTAGAAAACATTGTAAACAACATGAGAGGGAACAGTTTGACAGCCTATTCCCAAGAGTCAACCCTGATGACCAGCAGATGATGTGTGCACTTGTCGCCAAAATACTATTCTTCTATGATGACCAACAGGATTATTCAAGACTGGTATGATGATTATTTATAAACATAAATGTGACTTGAAAATTTTGAAATATTCATCCAGAACACAAAACTATCATTTGTTTCCTATTAGGGGAGACCGAAGACATATAATTCTTTTTATAGGCAACAATACCTCATTGCTAAAAAACCCAGGAATATTTTTTTCCTTTTTTGTTATTCAAATGTTATCAGATTGACTGAAATAAATGTAACATAGGGGATTTTTTTATCAGTTAAACCAAACACACCACAATTATAAACAATGAGTCTGACTTTTTCAGGCTCATTACTACTTATTTATTCTAGATTTTTGATGTAAAACTTCTCAGGTGGTGATTGGATAATTCAATGAGAATTGAGAGACAAATTTCAAGGATGCGTCTTGTTTTCACCGATTATGTTATGAGAAAAAAGATTTAACTCTGTCTATATTTTCACACTTAATCTCTCACAAACATTCTTTATTAAAGGTTGATTCAGAACAAACAAGTGAATGCACATTCTATCCCCACTCTACGAAATCCCTTTTGTGTAAGCAGGGGTCTCTTCCAACTAAAATGTCAAAAATATCAAAAAAATAAAAATAAGCTCTAGCTCTTGTTCTGGGTCTATGTTTGTTTGGTCCTAAACCATATGAAGAAGTTTTAGTTCTATCATGTGTACAGTGCTGTACATGGATTTTTTGTGAAATGTGTTGCTAAGAATACTGAAACCTTAGATCAAATTAATAATTTGGCACATAGTTAAATAATGTCTTGGGTTTTCGAAGGAGAGAATTGAATACAGCTTGCTATTACAATTTCTATTTACCTATGCCGATAACAAATCAGTGTTGAGTATTGTCATCTCTGTTTCACACTGTTATTTTCATGTATTATTGGCATATCATATCATCATCATCATCATCATCATCATCATCATCATCATCAACATTATTTCAGCCGAAAGGCGTTCACTGCTGAACATAGCCCCAAAAGCTGGGGTTTGCTATAATCGCCATGCTTGGCAGGCAGGTTTGCAATCACAATATGTTGATAAAATGTGTAGAGGATGCTGCTCTGCTGCTCATTCTCTAGTAACACACTTTTTTTTTATTTTTCTGGGTTGGAAATCATCAAATAACGTCTCCCGCTCTGGGTGGAGCAGAAAGGCATGTCAGACTTTTACCGACTAAAACCAACCCATGTTCATTCAGTTGCCTATATGCCAGGGCTACGGTATCTCTTTCGAACTAAAAACACTTTTAGTCGCGTTTTACGACACCCATGGGAAGAAATGCTATTGCTGTTTTTCTTAAGTCCTGCACCACATGGAACATCGTCATTGGCACATACTACAATCCTCTTTTATGTTATAAACATTCCATCAATTTTTAATTTAATGTTTGTTTTTAGGTTGCCATTTCACAATTGCTCCTGAAACAATGGAAGAAGGTATATCAAATATGTGGTGCCTGTATACAGATTAGAAGGTTGCTAGCACTACACCTACGTTTGTTGAGAGAAAATAAAGATGTAAGTGTCAACAATTTGCCAAAAATATTTTAGCCCCTCCTTCTGTGAGAGAAAATGGGCGCAAATGTGTGGGAGGTATGGGTTTACGGCGTCTGTGCCACCACTGGCAATTAAGAAGTAAATAGAGATACCAACAAAAAACGAGTTGCAAGCAGCTAGTGTGTGACGGCGACGAGAGATGTTCTATGTTTTAGAGGTTTGGTTTCCGCACTTAGTCCTTTTGGTGGACCATTGTGCGTGGGCCATGGCGGCCGTCGGTGTTTATTCCAACCAGCCCTTTTAATAAAAAAAGTCATACAAGATTTTAATGATTATAATTAATATATATTTATTTGAACTTAAATCTAGACAACTTAAGAAAAATAGAATTTCGCGGGACGTCGTGCAGGTAACGGTCCATCTACGTAAAAATCATCATCGTTTCATTTTCTCAGTTCTTATTTTTCATTTTATTCCTCCATAGGTACCTCTGGCTGTGCCACTTAGAATGTTTGAGGTGTTCACATCTACAAATACTGCTGAGGCTTCCATCAACTGTGATGAAGCCCTTAGTATTGTGGGGAACACATTTTTATATCTTGTCAAAAGAGGTGAGAATATATTAATATTACATATCAATTAGCTATGGCATAAGGGCTTGTATTTTGTTTATATATGTATAAATATAAGTTGAAATAAAGTTACTTAAAAAATATGCTGAACTCAACTAAAGATTTTTGCTTTTTACTACCTTGCAGGTTATTTCCAAGATCTGTGTAAGCTAATGTGCCAGAAGACGCCGCCTTTGTACGGGCCTTCACCCAACCCTCCGACGCCGCTCAGTGGAGCCCTGCTAGATCTCATACAACGACCTCTCACTCTCACCTCGCGGGTCAATATTCCACATTACGAGTAAGTTTTTAGAATTAGTGAAATTCCAATTATGCGTAAAATTTTATCACGTGAGCGAGAAAATTTTTATGAACAACATGAAGACGACAAATTGTAAAAAGCGTTTTAAACAGTTTAGCTACTGAATCATTTCAATACTTAAGCAGTTTCTTACTTTTATATATATAATATATTTTATTTGATGACTTCCAGCAACCATATAATGACCGAGTTCGCGTCTGCATTCCTGTGCAACCCGTACCCCGAGCCGGTGGAGATGTACATCATCCCGGCGCTGTCCCACGACCCCCACCGGAGGTTCCCGTTCCTGGCGCTCCTACAGGCGCTCCGGGACGACTCCAAGTTCACCACACACGTACTGACCAACGACTCGTGGCTGTTACACTCCGTGCTCACATTGGAACCACCGGATTTTGGTGAGATTTGGATCACTTCGACTTATTTCATGACCGCAGCTTGGCGTTTTGTTTAGGTATCGCGGTCACGATCAAGATGGAAACAGCTATCAGACGTGACTACCAGTCGCGACTACAGGTAGTGCCTGATGCTGTATCTGTTGGAAACGATACGTAATTAGTCGCGGACTTGAACTTGAGTGCTCAGATGTACGACGAAAATCTAGCACATGACATAGTCTGACGCGAAAGTACAGATTGTTTTAGTCGCGACTGTCTGTCACGTATCCCATCCAACATCGTTTTTAGCTAATCGCTGCATGAATAGTAATTACAAAAAACATTGTTAATATAATTAGTTTCATTCCTAAATAGAATTTCAATGCGGTGCGAAGATGCTCAGAAATCATGGGACAAGACATAACGGTAAATTCGTATGAAAAAGTTGCTGATCACACGACGAAGAAGCAAATACTAATCATATAACATTTGTTACAGTGAACATCGTACGAAACATGGACAACACAAGACTGCCGAACAATCCTATCGTTTTAGACTACTTTAAAATTATCGCTAAGTTAACTGTTAATGTTTGTAATAAGCAAATTACTTACGAGTATGAAGATTCGTTGTATAGTCAGGAGACTGCGGCTAATAAGGATGATGATGACAGTGATAGTGAGCAGGAGCCGAATCCTACGACAGTGCGGGAACAAACGTTGCTAACGCGGTGTATAGAACTGTTGAACGAACCTGACCGGTGTGTGATGACGACTTGCTCGCAAATAACTGAGGCCGACCTGAGTGAACAGTTCCTTGACTCTGTGTCTGAGATATGTCACAATTTGTTGCTAAGCCACAGGATGGCGTTGCATAAGTATAGGTTGGTTGTTTCTTTATATAAATGTTTGCACTTAATGACTTCGTCTTTTGGTACTTATTCTTAAATTTTCTTACATTCCATATTATTTTATCGTACTTCTTATTTCTAAAATGACTTGGTTAACTAGCAAAAATGCTTATGGCATACAATTCACTTCTGTACATTTGTTTGCTTAAAGTATTAAAAAATGAAATCTGAATGAACCAGTCACGAAAAAGAGTATTTAAATGCGCCTACGCATCCAATTTTGTCAGCCCTGTGGTCAACTTAGTGGACTGGCTAATATGTTTTACGATAACGTGTATTTCGTTACAAACTTTTATTTTGCAAAATATGGGTAACAGCTAATGATGAAAAATATATGAGTTCAGCCATGCTGTACAACGTAGGCACGCAAAAGATTTAAAACATTCAACTTATACACAACTTACTTTAGCTTACACACAACTTACTTTAACTTATACACAACTTACTTCAATTCATACACAACTGACTTTAACTTATACAAAACTTACTTTAACCTATACACAACCTATTTTAACTTATACACATCTTACTTTAACTTATACATGACGTACTTCAACTCATACACAACTAACTTTAACTTATACACAACTTACTTTTATTTATACACCGTTAATTTAACTTACACACAACATACTTTAACTTAGACACAACTTACTTTAACTTATACACAAGTTACTATAACTTTGTACGTGTTTGTACGTTCGCTCAGACTGCTATACACGTTGGCGTTCAAGCCGATGTTCGTACGCGGCGTGTGGGCGTGGGTGTCGGGCATGTCGCACCTGTCGTCGTTCGGCGGGCCGGCCACGTCACTCCTGGCTGCACTCGCACGCGGGCTGGGAGCCGACGCGCACGCGCTCAACGTGCAGCGCTTGCTGGCTCCGCTGGCAGTGTTCTGTGCACTGTTCTCGCTTCTCATCGGCACTCTGCACGATACCGAGTTCTGCAGGGATCCTGATGATGAGAACACGATTAATTGTGAGTGTCATTCAATTAATTAATTATTAGGTATTTACTGTTTTCCGCGGTTTCATTTGCCGTTTTGTTCCACCGGTTCTAAGGATCGTAATAGAGTCTTGGGGAAAGTAGCCTAATTACCTGAGTACTAGGTAGGTTTTATTACAATGTGTTGATTTGCAAGTACTTAAAAACCACTTTTAATGCGTCATAAAAGAGAAACTGTTACTGGTAACTGTTTCACCTATAATGTTAAAAATTCTAAACTTCTCTCTGCTGTTTAGAAGTTTCAAGAAATTGGTCAAAGAACTTCAAACTTTTCTGATTTTAATAAATTCCAATGCTTTTGATTCCAAACAACTGTGATAAGACATACAGAGTGGGCGATTTAGTTTCTTGCATCCGTTATGAGGATGTTAAACTATCTGAAAAAGATAAGGACAGTCTCCTAAGACCGTTTTCCTGTAGTTACAATGATTAAGATACCGGCCCTTACCACCCCATATCATACACCAACCTGTATTTATTTATTATGTGTCATTAACAGTGGGCGTACAAAACACGAACGTACTGGTGAATTCAGCGCAAGGCACAGGCGGGCGCGTACACGCCTTCGAGTTCAGCGAGCTAGGCGCCCTCTGTCGCACGCTACGGACCGTGTGCCTGGGCCTGGTCGAGCTGGCCTACCCTGAGTCAAGACCGGCCGTGACTGGACACTACCGAGATGCGGTCCACACCGACCATATACAGATCTCCGGGAAGAACCAAACGCCTGCGTGGTCGCATCTCTTCAAGGTACAGATTTGAACCGATATGCCCCTCAAGCCGGCAATAAAAGTTGCGTCATTTAGTTGCTGGCAACCTTGTGACTAGTTATTTGTATAGTTTTGTCTCCAGTAACACAAACTGTAAGGCAGGTTTATGAAATGTTTACAAATATTTGGTTCAAAATAACAGATTTCTTTCTTTCCTCTTCTTTAAAATTATGTTGTAGCAACAATGTTACATCAGTTTTGTTTACCATGATTCTGTTTTCTTTTAACCTAATTTTTTTCACTGCTATGTGTTGATTTATTCGAATTAAAACATTGTTACACAGAAGTTTAATCTTTTAAGTTTTTTAAGGGATTAGAAAAAGTTTGATGACAGATCAACTTTTTTTTTCCTCTGGCTAGTAACGAGGGGACAAACAGGAATAAAAAGTTTTATTATTGATAGGTTAACTACTCTCCCTCCACTCTTATCCCCCATAAGGGTGGAGGGAGAGTAGTTGACAAGGTTCGTATTGTCTCCTCGTTGTTAACAGGGGAATAGATAAAAAAAAAATACATTGACAGTAACACAATTCTTCTGCCAAACTGAAGTACAGTTTGGCAGAGTTCTCGTGGATACAGCTTTTAATATCCAAGTATAAATATTATATACAAAAGAAAACAAAAAGGGGGCGTCCATTAATTACGTGAGGTGTTCTAGGGGAGGGGAGGGATCGAGCTAAATCTTTCCAAATCTCACTTAGGGGGTAGGGGGGGTCTTGGCAAATATCACGTAATTATTTTTCTCGCAGAAAACGGTGTAAAATTGCGTGATAAACTACTACAATAAAATATGGCCAAATCTGAGGCAGTACACTGATAAAAAAGTAACTTGACTCAAGAGTGAAAATCTTGAACTAAGAATACCATTTTGAAGAAAATTATTTTCTTGAATCAAGAGAATAAATTCTTGAGTTAAGAAATTATTCTTGGTCTAAGAATTTATTTTTTATTTTTTTTAATAGTCTAACACGTTTACAGCCCAAATAGAGTTTTGAAGAATCTCGCGTGAGATTAGGTGAGGGGGGAGGGAGTTGAGGAAAATCTTACGATATCTCACCAAGCCTCACGTAATTAATAGACGCCCCCAAAGGGGTTCACACAAAAAAAAAATTGCACATGATGGGCTCAGGTCGTCTTGCCCACCAGGCTGGCATGAGCAACGCATGCATCTGTCTTCCTACGGGGTCAAAGCAGGGTGACAGTTTGGAATTATTCTGTGTGTCTCCCTCGCGTCTCAAATGACATTGTATTATTATTATATTGTTTTTCGCGCACGCTCAAGTCATTAATTTTGTAACGGTAATTTTTTAACGGGAATGAACTCCTTAAGAATCGATTTTCATATGAAAGCCCAGAGTATGAATTTATGGGGAGTAAATTCAAACTTAGTCCGTTACTTTACGTTACACGTTATGCGTTAGGAGTAAACTCGAGTCTTGCGTCGGAGCTGACACAGATTTTTTTTTATTAGCCTACGCTGTCCCACTGCTGAGCAAAGGCTTCCCCAAATCCTTCCAGTCATCCTTATCCAGGGCCACATTTTTTTTTTAATGGTGTAAGTCGTAATGTAATTCCCCCCTCGCACAGGTGTGCACGTCACTACTACGCGCGCTATACGCCCGTGACGGTCGGCTGCAGTTTGTGGGTGCGGCGGCGTGGCCGGCGCCGGGCTGCGTGCCCGAGGGCGGCGCCGCCGTGGTACTGGTGGCGGGAGAACGAGCCCGGCATAACACGCGTCTGCTGCGCCGACCGCCCAACCTCTCCGCCGCGCTCGCGCTCTCACATGGTACGTGCTCATGGTTCCTACTCAAAACATTAATTTGTTTCTAACAACTCGTTTCTTAACGCTCATTGTGAATGTTATAACCGATCGTTCAGGTTAAGCTATGCTTGCCGCGGTTGGTCGTTGGTCCCGACTGTCTTTCATAGATCTTAGACAGTCATTACGGGTCGTCAGAAGCCCGAAAGTCTGACAACCAGTCTTACCAAGGGGTATCGTATTACCCAGTAACTGGGTTATGGAGGTCAAATAGGCAGTCGCGCCATGTAAAATATTGATATTCAGCTGCATCCGGTTAGACTGAGAAAAGGCTAGGCAGATGATAATGTGAATGTTATAACCTTAGCTTAGTTTGAACCTAACTAAAGTCCTACAAACTTGTTTATTCCAGTGATAGCCACGCTGTCTTCGACCAATGAATGACAGACCTAACCTCGTGTAACACGAAAACGCTTTCGTTGAAACTTGCGGACCACATAAGTTAGTTTCACGTACTTAGGCAAAAACAACATGCAAAGTAGAGAATGTATATGAGGCGTTTCACGTCAGCTCTCCTAGCTCGGCGCGCGAGCGCCAAAACATCTACTTTTCAGCTCACGAATACAACAGTAAAATGAACTCATAAAAAAATTTGAAAATACGTTTCCGCTGTATTTTTTCCTCAGCTTTACGATTCAACGATCCGTTTAAAAAAAAATGAGTTCCTAACCTCAAAAAAATACAAAACATGTTATATCTGTTATATCTCATAAACGGCATTTTTAATCATTTTTTTGATAGTCTAGATCGAAAGAGCAGCTTTTTTTTACATCGAAATAGCTATTTTCCAGAGAGGAGTTTTTTTTTAGAGTAATACGGTTACGAACAGTAGGTACCGCGCCGTGCGTCGCATGTTTTGTATTTTTTTGAGGTTAGGAACTCATTTCTTTTTAAAAAACCGGCCAAGTGCGAGTCGGACTCGCACAAAGGGTTCCGTACAAACCTGTAGGTATTCTCGGTTTATGCATAAGGTTCATGTTTATGAAAATAAATGTTTTTTTTTAATTTTTATATTTCAGTTGATTGAATGAAAGGTAAATTGCGGTTTACGATTTATGACGTTTTAAAAAAAAACCACTTACTCGATTTCGTTCAAACCAATTTTCGGTGGTAGTTTACATGGTAATGTACATCGTGTATTTTTGTTAGTTTTATCATTCTTTTATTTTAGAAGTTACGGGGGGGGGGGGGACACACATTTTACTACTTTGGAAGTGTCTCTCGCGCAAACTATTCAGTTTAGAAAAAAAAGATATTAGAAACCTCAATGCTATTTTTGAAGACCTATTCATAGATATCCCACACGTATGGGTTTGATGAAAAAAAAAATTTTTGAGTTTCAGTTCTATGTATGGGGAACCCCAAAATTTATTGTTTTTTTTTTCTATTTTTGTATAAAAATCTTAATGTGGTTTACAGAATACATCTACTTACCAAGTTTCAACAGCATAGCTCTTATAGTTTCGGAGAAAAGTGGCTGTGACATACGGACGGACGGACAGACAGACAGACAGACAGACAGACGGACAGACAGACATGACGAATCTATAAGGGTTCCGTTTTTTGCCATTTGGCAACGGAACCCTAAAAATGTATGGTTGAATCGGAAAACTGAGGAAAAAATACAGCGGAAACGTATTTTCAAATTTTTTTATGAGTTCTGTTTACTGTTGTAATCGTGAGCTGAAAAGTAGATGTTTTGGCGCTCGCGCGCCGAGCTAGAAGAGTTGACGTGAAACGCCTCATGTTTGTTTTTGTATACTTTATTTTTACTTTGATATAGTGTACTAGTTTTTGCCAGCGGCTTCGCCCGCATGGGGATTATCCGACAAACGTACTTAGTAACTGCAATAAAAAGTGTCATAAGTGTTAATCCAGGCTATAAACTGTGTGGCAAATTTCATTCAAATCCTTTTGGCACGATCGGATAGTGAACTGTTTAGTGTTAGGAAGTTTTTTTATTGTAGGTCATCAGTTTTTATTTAGCCATGGAGACATAAATACCGTTTTCTAAAGCAGGGTCTAATTTTATGGATTCGGTCGTAAAAAGAGGTATAAATCTAAATGATGTCCAAAGTGTGTATCATGGATGTCATATTCGTAGTTTTCTAGAGCAGCTGGTGCCGAATATCAGGAAATCAAAACAAAAATAATATGTCTGAAAACGAGAATATAACATTTAAATGTGTCTCCTTTCTTTCCTAGATGAGGGACCACCGTTAACAATTAAGGAACTGAGGACGGTCACGATTCTCAGAGAAATTCCTTTCGTCGTGCCTTTTTCTACAAGAGTTCTTATATTCCAAGGACTGCTAACAAGGTACTTACCATTTTATATACATATATTTTCAAATTATTTCATGCGGGTTACTGAATTAATTATTTTATTTCAGAGAGAAACAGGATCATTGGTATGAAATGACAAACTTCAACGAGGGGCCTTCCATAAACATCAGTGTTCGACGGACGCATTTATATGAAGACGCGTTTGACAAACTTAGTCCAGATAACGGTAATAATAATTATTAAATGAAGCTACAAATAGAAGACTCGAGACGAAACCTTATTCTGTAGTCAGTAGGATTAATATTCGATTGCCGTTGCTTGTTTTTCATGTTGAGTCGAAATTTTCATTATAATTATATTAGGAGTCTTTTCCTTGTTACCAATAGTAAACTGTTTTTTTTTTTCTTTTAGAACCTGATTTAAAACTAAAGCTTCGAGTGCAGCTGATCAACCAGGCAGGCGCCGAAGAGGCTGGCGTCGATGGCGGTGGTCTTTTTAGAGAGTTTATCTCTGAACTTCTCAAGTAAGATATTATTCCTTGCATATTATTACTTCGTGAGGTTTACACAATATCAGTTCTGAGCCATTTTCTGAGGTAGCTTGAAAGCCAGAAAAGACTAACGGGTTTATTTCTCATCGAAAAAATTAAAACATTCGCTCTCGAGGAACTGCCAACTGAAACAATGATTGAAATCGTATCTGAAATTATAGGTAATTCCCGTATTTTTATCATTTTCACATTCTAGCCTTAATCTGTCAAAAATACCATAACCTACGTTTTTACCTTGGTTGTCGCTGAGATGAAATTGCAGCTAGATTTTGAAAGTTTTGAATTAGGTACGGGAATTAGCCTTCGGATTTTTTTCATGAAATTATTGTTTCAGAAACCATGTTAGAAAATAATCCCATCAAAAACATAAATGTGAAATGAGAGCCAAGTTCAATATTATGATATATGCCTTGGTTGTTGACTTCAACGACAAAAGAAGTGAGATCTTAATGGGTGCCAAGTTCATTGGCTAGTCCTGAAATTTATTTATAACTAAATAAAATATCATTTCTTCTTATAACTTAGGACAATGTATTGTAGCCTAAGGTCTGACTAGGCTAGTTCTCAAATGCGAATGTTCGATGACTAGTTTCTACCAGCAAGCCAAATTTAATAATAAATAATAAAATAAGAACCTACAAGTAACAGGTTTAGAACTGGCGAAAGCCATAATATAATTCGTATATGAAAACTAGCCAAGTCAGACCTTAGGCTACAATATATTGTCCTAAGTTATAAGAAGAAATGATATTTTATTTAGTTATAAATAAATTTCAGGACTGACCATTGAACTTGGCACCCATTAAGATCTCACTTCTTTTGTCGTTGAAGTCAACAACCAAGGCATATATTAGGTCTTTACCTATGAAATTGCCGTTCTGCAGTACTGGCCATTTCAAATCAAAATAATTTTTGTTTGTCTAAGAATTCTAATTTCAAATTAATT
Source organism: Aporophyla lueneburgensis (assembly GCA_932294355.1). NCBI lineage: Eukaryota > Metazoa > Arthropoda > Insecta > Lepidoptera > Noctuidae > Aporophyla > Aporophyla lueneburgensis. The sequence goes on from OW028739.1 coordinate 11,043,282, forward strand.
TTATTTTAAAAACATGGAATTCTTTTTCCAAAAGTAGTCATTTGTTTATTGATTAGTGTTACATTTTCATCGCATTTCAATCTTTTTCGTCATCATGGATACGTTAAAAATTCGAGTAATTATGGAATATGAGTACCGTCGTGGCAGCAACGCGGCACAAGCGGCACGCAACATCAACGACGTTTACGGAGCTAACACTACAAACCAACGCACCACCTGTTATTGGTTTGCTCGCTTCCGTTCTGGAAATTTCGACCTGAAAAATGAACCTCGCGGTCGTCCGAAGACTTTGGTCGACAATGACGAATTAAAGGCGATTGTGGAAGCTGATGATACACAATCTACGGCTGAATTAGCAGCAGCTTTCGACGTTAGCGTCAAAACAATATTGGTCCATTTGCGTCAAATTGGCAAGGTAAAAAAGCTTGACAAATGGGTGCCCCACGAACTCAATGATCGCCAGCGCGAAGTACGCGTCGAGACGTGCCTTGCACTGCTCAACAGACACACAAATGAAGGAATTTTGAACCGCATTGTTACCTGCGATGAAAATTGGTTTCTGTTTGATAACCGCAAGCGCTCAGCTAGTTGGTTGGATCCTGGTTCTGCACCTAAACAATGCCCTAAACGAAAACTTACTCCTAGAAAAGTGATGGTCACTGTTTGGTGGTCTAGCGCCGGTGTGATTCATCACAGCTTCTTACCAAACGGGGTGAGCATTACTGCAGATGTGTACTGTGAAGAACTGAACTCAATGATGGAGAAGCTGGCACATCTCCAACCAGCATTGGTCAATCGCTCGTCTCCGCTGCTCCTGCACGACAACGCGCGACCTCATACTGCACAGCAGACGGTCTCCAAGTTGCAAGAACTGGGGTTGGAACCTCTCCATCATCTGCCCTACGCACCAGACCTTGCGCCTACAGACTACTACTTTTTCCAGAATTTAGATAACTTCTTGGCGGGAAAAAAATTCAATACCCGAGAGGCAGTACAAAATGCCTTTGAAGAATTTGTTGCCTCCCGTCCAGCTGATTTTTTTAAGAAGGGCATCAATATACTGCCACTGCGTTGGCAAAGATGCATTGATTGCATGGGTGATTATTTCGATTAATACAAATAAAAAATACATGAAAAAAATTCGTTTAATTTTTTGCATACAAAACGGCATTTTCATACGTAAAGGCCTATTATCATATTATTGAACTTGGCTCTCATTTCACATTTATGTTTTTGATGGAATATCATTACTTTTTGTACATAATGATCTTACACTATTGATGTGCCCTAAATATTGAAACAATTATTAACCTTTTGAGCGCCACGACAAAAAAGCAAAATCGTGCCCTCAGCGCCGAGCTATAAATTCATGCTTTAATACCTACAAAATAGTAGTGAGTTCGAAATTATATCGATAAAGCACTAACCATTTATTTTTTAACATATAATATGTTTTTAATAAAAGGTTACTATACCGGAAATATATAATAAACGAGTTTTATTTCAACCCACTTTGTCTTTTATGACAGAAATGATACGCTATGTGTCACAGTTTCGACGTTAAATCCACAATTCAAAACAACAGTCGATAAAAGTAAGTCAATACCACCACAGCACTATGTTCAGTCACGACGTATTTTCTTGTCATCTCATGATGACACTGGCGTAGCTGGCACGTCTTTTCTTAATTTGCCCGCCTCTGCACTAGAGGTGCGCATCCGATATTTATGAATAATATCGAAATAATAAGAGTTATTTTATTTTAATGGGTTCGCTTTTTATATACAGTAGCATCATTTTTATTTAATACAACTTGCTTCTGCCCCCAACTTCGTCCGCGTCATATTTATTGCTCCCCGACCCATCCCGTAACATCGTATGTATATACTTTTTTATGTGAAAAAGAAAAGTAATGTTTTTACTATTGTAAACGCATTTTTTTTTCAGCAACATTCATTTTTATTTATGTAGATTTAAGTTTCTCTGAAAAAACAACCAGTAATAATGCCTTAATGTACAGCCACGTAGGTACTGATGATATCTCAACTGAAATAAATACCATTTACTGTAGATTTGTAATCATAAGAATACGACAAAAATAGGCGAAAGCAAATTTAAACCATCAAATGAACTTGTGTTTTAGTAAACGAAGTTTTTATACTCAAGATTTAGAAATAAGCAGTACCTTTGTACTCAATTCTTTTACTATGTCTTATCCCTTTGTATTTTACTGTGTGTACATAAATAATAAAATAAATAAATAAATAAAGGGACAATATTATCCTTGGAAACAAATGAAACTTAGTTCAAATAAACCTCAGTCGGATCCGTTTTTATTTTATGACACGCCAGCTGAGCTTATGGCTGTTTGAAATGGTTTACATGAATTTTATTCTCTTTTCAATTACAAAATCTGAACTTCACTTTGTAGTTTTATTTGAAACAAATTACTTATAACACAATAGTATCGTTCGACACGCCCTTCCGCTCCACCCAGAGCGCGAGAAGTCATTTGATGATTTCCCACCCACAAAAAAAGTCGTTCAGAATAATAAATTAATTAGAACAAACTACTGATACAAGTTAAGGAACAGCTCTATTTACAAATCGACCACATGTGACGTCATAGGATTGTCACGATTAGATGACTCTGGCGCTCCAGGCACAGACAGTATGACAGTGTGGTGGAGATGTGCATCACACTCATTATGATTTATCGATAATCAACTGACACAGACATTTAATGAGCAGATAGTTCGTTATTTTAATAATATTTAAATAATTTTCATGATTCCTGAATCACTCAACTTCAATATCAAATGTTTTATTTATTTATTGTAGGAAAATTGAAAGAAATGAAATATAACGTAGGTTACCGTCGAAGTCGATATTCTTGTTTTATTGATTGCTAGCTACATCACTACGTGTCATGATATGATGACTGTGGCGCTGAGGGCACTAAGTTTTTAGAATTTTATAATTGGTGTTAGTTTTTGCAGTCTTATGTTAATATGGATGAAATATAAAGAAAGAAGCTCAGCAAATATAAATTAGGATGAGTCAAGGAACATAATTAGCAAAGGAAATAAAAAAAACAATGTTGTTTTATGAGTTTTATTTACGTTTATAAGTCTGTCACGGTAACGTGACCGTGGCGTACTGGGCACGTTTTGGTTTGTCATCTATACATGACTCTGGCGGTCAAAAGGTTAATACTAAATCCCAGTTAATAACGTTATAAATACGAAAGTCGACTATATTCTTAGTTATAAGTACTAAAAAGGAAATATTTGGATTAAAAAAAAATAAGGGTGGTATTCAATTCGTTATATATTCACGTGAAGACCTTAAAATCCACATAAAGACCGACTGTCATATGTTATGATTGCTGATTCTTACATTGTTTTTTTTTACATACATTACATACAGTTATTACAGGCACTAAGTATATAGTGTTCCTAATAGAATCAGCTAAGTGAAAAATTATAATAAAATGATAAAAAATTACCAGTTTCTGATTTATTCCTTTGTATTCACCTAATTACCTATCTGCATGCCAAATTTGAACTTTCTAGGTCATCTGGAACTGGGTTAGAATTTTGATCAATAGGTCAGTCAGTGAAAAAAATGATGATTTTTGGACGTTAATATCTAAATAACCGTATGAGATGTGTTTATGAAATTTGGAGCACATATGTATCTCGCAAGTCTCAATAAACGAGCCAAATTTGACATGTTTATTTGAAATAGTTTCCGAGTTATGAGGGGGTCAAAAGTGGCTCCAAATGGTTTGTGTAATATTACACACGGTGCTGCTCGCCAGTTCTGTTATACTTGAACTTGGCTTGACACGCTGCCGCGTGTCTAGATGTAATAATGATTTAGCTTTAATTTGTAGTATAAATAAAATTTTCTTTCTTTTCCCTTCTAGATCCGCATTCGACCCGAACAGAGGCTTGTTCCGCCTGACAATAGACAACATGTTGTACCCCAACCCCGCGGTACATCTGTTGTATGACGACTTCCCCATGCATTACTACTTCGTCGGCAGGATGCTGGGCAAGGTAACGTATTCCGAAAGTTCTGTTCAAATTAGAACCGTAGTTGTCTTGAACTTTATAGTAAGATCAGAGCATCACAAATACCTTTTAATGAAGCGAAAAGCAGCTTTAGATATAGTCTTGATTGAATGAAATTGAATTGAATCTTGGTTTTGAGATTTTAAGAATTGTTTTTTTACTCTGTATACATAATTTAATAATAAAGATATCAAGCCGTGTTTTGTAGATGCCAATATAAACCCTAAGCCAATATGAGTCTAGCAACATTAAGATTTTATTCAAAAGAAAAGTGTGACTCGATTTTAGCTCTTAGTTGTTTTATAAAAAGCCTGCTGACTATTTCTGTTAAATACCACTAAAATTGGCCTTCCTTATCTTACAGGCGTTATACGAGAACTTGCTAGTAGAGCTGCCTCTAGCCGAGTTCTTCCTCGGCAAGCTGTGCGGCTGTGGCGAGGCTGACGTACATGCGCTGGCGTCGTTAGACCCGGCGCTACACCGCGGGCTACTGTTACTGCGGGCACACGCGAGGCGGGACGTGCCGGACTTAGGGCTGGACTTCACCGTGCTTACTGACGAGTTGGGCGAGCAGAGGGTATGTCATGTACTCTTTTTGCCCCTTCCGTTCCCTACGATTAAACTTATTAATTTTACGACCGAAGTAAAAAAAAAAAAATTCTTATCACTTGTCATATTCATATACCCCATCTTACAGGGCGTAGTATGCACGAAATAATTAATAATGTTTGTGTAATAGAAATGACTTGCTCAGGATTTTTTTAATATTACAGATAGAAGAATTAAAACCGGGTGGTGCAAACATTCCTGTGACTGCAGAAAATAGGATAGAATACATACATCTAGTCGCCGATTATAAGTTAAATAAGTAAGTAAAGTATTTCTACCTTCAACTTAGTTGTATTAAAAGTTTTAAGATATTTGGATGACTGCGATCCTGCGAATGTTATTGTAACAAGCTATTTAAAGCGGCTTGCGGTAGGAGTTGACTGATATAAATTGACCCCAAACGAATCTTTATGTGCCCTGCATGCGAAGATCTCTCTACTTCGCTTCCTATTATATACAATAGAAAGAGAGCGAGAACCATAGTGTTCATGGTTTTCGAGGGTGCTCAATCGTATTAAATTCACACACTCACGCACCCTCTCTGTCTTCTATTATATACGACTGTCGCATAAGGAACTTCCCCCCACTACCGCACATGTTTTTTTTATTCTTGCGACACAAAGATCTTTTACAAACGAAGTAGTACTAATCTGATTATTTTCCCCCAGACAAATAAGGTCTCAGTGCAACGCGTTCAAGCGCGGCCTGGTGTCGGTGGTGAGCGCGGAGTGGCTGCGGATGTTCTCGTGCCGCGAGCTGCAGCTCTTGATATCCGGCGCCGAGGTGCCCATCGACATCGACGACCTCAGGAGATACACGCAGTATGCCGGTCAGTCTCACTATACTTCCATTGCGAGGATCGTCTGGAGGACACGGTGGAGCATACGGTGGAGGTGTGCCCTGCCTGGGCGGAGCACCGCCGTGTCCTCGTGGAGGCGATCGGCGGCGGCGACCTCTCGCGTCCGGCCCTGGTGCGAGCCATGGTACGGAGCGAGAGGGAATGGGAAGCCGTCACCTCCTTCTGCGAAGCAGTAATGCTCGCGAAGGAGGAGGCGGGGCGCGTGAGGGAGTGGCAGTCTCTGCGCCCTCACGTCCCTAGCCGCCGCAGGAGGAGACGCCCCGGGCGTCGGGAGTCGATTGCGGACTCCCGGCCACCGTAGGCGCGAGCTTGCGGGTGGCGAGCAATGGGTAGCTCGCCGCCCGGTAAGGACCAAGCTCGGGTCGACGGCGCGCAGTGTTCCACGCGCGCCTCAAAGAGATGTCAGCAGCAGTGTAGGGGTCTACTAGGACCGATGCCTGCCGGGGTCGCGTGATTGTTCGAAAGAGATACCGTGACCCTGGCACATGGGCAACTGATGGAACACGGGTGGGTTTTAGTCAGTAAAAGTCTGACACGCCCTCCCGCTCCGCCCAGAGCGGGAGAAGTCATTTGATGATTTCCCATCCTGAAAAAAAAAAGTCTCACTATACTATTATCTATACTAATATTATAAAGAGGAACAGTTTGTATTTTTGTTTGTATGTTTGTAATGGATAAGCTCAAAAACCACTGGACCGATTTTTAAAATTCTTTCACTGTTAGAAAGCTACATTATCTGCGAGTAACAAAGGCTATATTTTTTTTTAAATAGAGGCCCGTAAGATATTTGGGTTTTTCGGACCCAATGTGTAAAAAATCATCCAAAAAAGTTTCTTATTAATATGTCTTCGAAGTACCAGGTTGTCATAACTTGGTAGGAGCTCACCTAACATGGGTGTGTGATAGCTAGAAAACGCTTTATGTCTTCGAAGTACCAGGTTGTCATAACTTGGTAGGAGCTCACCTAACATGGGTGTGTGATAGCTAGAAAACGCTTTATGTCTTCGAAGTACCAGGTTGGCATAACTTGGTAGGAGCTCACCTAACATGGGTTTTATTGATTCTGAGGCGGTACGAAGTTCGCTGGGTCAGCTGGTATTAGAATAAGAAATAAGAGCATTGATGTATCAGTGCCGCATGTTGTGTACCTCGTGAAAGATAAAAAAATCAAGTATTGATTGGACGGGTGAAGTGGGTTTGTGGTCCCAGCGACCGTTGTGCCTATAGTCGTAGGAGCCAATGATTTAACCCTTTATAAGGTAGAGGCAGTATATAGCCACCAATAAAATTATTTGTTTTATTCAACTGTATTGTTGAAAACGATTAAATTTTTTATTTTTTTGATAACATATAGGTACATTTCCGCAAATATCCCATCGAATTCCCACTTTGAAAAAATACTTAAAAATGTAATTATTAACATTCTAAGAATTGATTACTATACCATGTCTAATTTTCTCTGCCTTATAAAAGGTTAGAGCCTCCACCAATACCTGAGAAGGCCCTTTTTGGGCAGCTGGCTAAGAGATTTTGATAGCTGTGTTTTTGGACACGGTTGGTGTGGTTAGGAGGTTCATCTCTCTGTAGCCCATGACTGTAGGTATCTTCGACTATACTCAATACCGGTGCGCTACTATTTTTATACAGGGCCAAATTAAATTCCAAATGGAAAAACCTAATAACACTTCGCCCATTTCTCAGTAGCAGCCCGTAGTCTGGATTTGTGCCCGGTTGATGGCATTAGGCTCGCCCCCTATTACATGGGACTGAAAACATAACAGACGAAATGTGGGTGTACTATAGGTACACCTTTGCCCTACCCTTCGGGGAAACAAGGCGTTTTGTGTTATGTCAAATTAAATTAGCTAGCGAAACTGCGCTACCGAAATGACGTCTTGGATATCCTCATCTTAAGGCGGAACGCCAGGGTAGCCCGCCAAACTTAAATTTTCTTATGTTTTTGCAATTTGCAGGTCAGTATTATAACTTTATCGTGTAACTTAAAACGTTTATAATAGGTCTTTACCTATGAAAATGCCTTTTTGTATGAAAAAAATTAAACGAATTTTTTTCATGTATTTTTTATTTGTATTAATCGAAATAATCACCAATGCAATCAATGCATCTTAGCCAACGCAGTGGCAGTTTATTGATGCCCTTCTTAAAAAAATCAGCTGGACGGGAGGCAACAAATTCTTCAAAGGCATTTTGTACTGCCTCTCGGGTATTGATTTTTTTTCCCGCCAAGAAGTTATCCAAATTCTGGAAAAAGTAGTAGTCTGTAGGCGCAAGGTCTGGTGAGTAGGGCGGATGACGGAGAGCTTCCAACCCCAGTTCTTGCAACTTGGAGACCGTCTGCTGTGCAGTATGAGGTCGCGCGTTGTCGTGCAGGAGCAGCGGAGACGAGCGATTGACCAATGCTGGTTGGAGATGTGCCAGCTTCTCCATCATTGAGTTCAGTTCTTCACAGTACACATCTGCAGTAATGCTCACCCCGTTTGGTAAGAAGCTGTGATGAATCACACCGGCGGCGCTAGACCACCAAACAGTGACCATCACTTTTCTAGGGGTAAGTTTTCGTTTAGGGCATTGTTTAGGTGCTGAACCAGGATCCAACCAACTTGCTGAGCGCTTGCGGTTATCAAACAGTATCCATTTTTCATCGCAGGTAACAATGCGGTTCAAAATTCCTTCATTTGTGTGTCTGTTGAGCAGTGCAAGGCACGTCTCGACGCGTACTTCGCGCTGGCGATCATTGAGTTCGTGGGGCACCCATTTGTCAAGCTTTTTTACCTTGCGAATTTGACGCAAATGGACCAATATTGTTTTGACGCTAACGTCGAAAGCTGCTGCTAATTCAGCCGTAGATTGTGTATCATCAGCTTCCACAATCGCCTTTAATTCGTCATTGTCGACCAAAGTCTTCGGACGACCGCGAGGTTCATTTTTCAGGTCGAAATTTCCAGAACGGAAGCGAGCAAACCAATAACAGGTGGTGCGTTGGTTTGTAGTGTTAGCTCCGTAAACGTCGTTGATGTTGCGTGCCGCTTGTGCCGCGTTGCTGCCACGACGGTACTCATATTCCACAATTACTCGAATTTTTAACGTATCCATGATGACGAAAAAGATTGAAATGCGATGAAAATGTAACACTAATCAATAAACAAATGACTACTTTTGGAAAAAGAATTCCATGTTTTTAAAATAAAATTAATTTGAAATTAGAATTCTTAGACAAACAAAAATGATTTTGATTTGAAATGGCCAGTACTGCAGAACGGCAATTTCATAGGTAAAGACCTAATATTACAATAATAAGCACAATGGTTTGAATTTGGACTAACGTAAGTAATGTGAAGACTAAATGTTTTCATCAATATCTTCGTCAGATACCTAATTATAGAATGAACAACTCATGTATTCATGTGTCAAACAGGTGGTTTCTCAGCGCAGCACCCCACCGTGCAATGCTTCTGGCGCGTACTGCTGACGTTCACGGACGACCAGCGCCGGCAGCTACTCAAGTTCGTCACCTCCTGCTCCAGGCCGCCCCTACTTGGGTTTAAGGTAGGAATCACAGTTCCTGCGTTTCAGATATGTTAACAGATAGAATCATTCCTTATTTTTAAATTGATAGTAGAATGGATTTATGCCTAGTGGGGGGAACATCCGCGCGTAAACTGCAACCATGAAGTCAGCACATGATTCTAGACTCCACCCCCCGTAGCGTAGTAATATTTCGTCAATATCAAAATCAAACCTGCTGCTTTTTTTGTTGATGGGAATTTATCAAATGACTTCTCCCGCTCTGGGCGGAGCGGGAGGGCATGTCAGACTTTTACTGACTAAAACTCACCCGTGTTCCTTCAGTTGCCCATGTGCCAGGGTCACGGTATCTCTTTCGAACAATCTCGCGACCCCGGAAATCTGCTACTTCTTGTGCGATCAAAATGTATAGAAAAGCGATTTAAAAAAAAGCCGGCATGATTTTGCGTCCCCCAAAGTTCTCAATTATGAACTGAACAGTTGATGCGTCGATGTCCTTGCCTCCGTATTTAAAATAAAACTCTGCAGAAATTTAGTAGGTAGACAGGTACCAATGTTCAGTGAGAACCTTCACCAGTCCTTAGAAACATGTAGACAAGGTAAATGAATCGTGCCACGGGGTTATGCGCCTAAATGATGTCACTTGCTAATTGGAAAAAATAAAGTAAACTTTATTTATGTAATTCTTCGCATTGTCCAAACCTTTCAACGTTATCTTTGCACTAGGACCTACAACCACCATTCTGCATCCAATCCGCGGGCGCGTCCGACCGACTGCCGTCCTCGTCCACGTGTATGAACCTGCTGAAGCTGCCCGAGTTCCACACGGAGGAACAGCTCACTGAGAAGCTACTGTACGCCATACAGGCGGGCGCCGGCTTTGAACTTAGCTAGAGTGAGTATACTTCGTTTATTTCTAGAGAACCTACACAATTTATATTTGTGGATATTTCATCATAATACAAGGTGCAGTTTTGGATCTGCAAAACATTTAAGGAGGTAATTTTGTTAGTGATTCTCGACCCGAATCAACAATAAAATGGGCAGGTATATATATTTTTTTCATTTTATTCTTATTTTCGGAAATCGGTAGGTGTGAACTCCCTTTTTTAAAACGCGGCAAGTCTGTACGTGTCCTTAAACTGCGCTTTTACACACAAACAAACGCAACCGATATTTCTTTCATAGATTTTTTGAAGAGGTTATTAAGAGAGTTATTCTGAATAACAATAAAATTGAAATATCTAAAATAAAAAGTATTATTGATTATTGACATGGCATCGTATTGTCATATGATTATTTACGAGTCTCATAACATGAAATGTTTTGCAGGTTCAAAACTGCATCTTGTATATGCCTAACGTTTTCCCATCTATGTTGGGGTAGGCTTCTTGTCTAATGGGGGTCGCGGAAGACATATTGGTTCCCGTGGTCCCCGACGTAGGTGTGGGACGGAACACCGGGGTGGTTTTAGTGAGTAAGAGTGTGACAGACTCCTCGGCCCACCCTAGGGCGGAGGACAACCAGGATTTCCACCTCAAGATCAAAAAAAAAAGAAGGCTTCTAGTCTAACCAGTTGCAGCTGAATATAGATAGTTCATTCCACGACGACGCGCCCCTCTACGTCCCTTTCCTTTGTTTTTAACCGGTCTCGGTATAATTGTCAAAGAGTGGGGCGCGTCTTCGTGGATTGAACTATCTATACCAGTGACTGACATAGAGGTACTGCCTATCTGACCTCCATAGCCAAGCTACTGGGTAATAAGATACCCCTTGACTGGTTGGCAGACTTTCGGGCTTCTAACGACCCGTAACAACTGTCAAAGATCCATGACGTGACAGCTGGGAACCCGTTGGGGGTTAAGGTGTTTGCCGAGACTTGTATTTAAAAATGGTCTCCCATCCAAACACATTTTACTTTAGATATAAAGGGAACATGACGGCCCAAGGATATCAGCTCCAAAATGGGCAGTAAGAGCTTTTTTTAAATTAAGTTAGAAGTAAAAGAATATTCTGTGTCGAGTGTTAAAAATACAAGAGCGCGCTTTTGACCAGTCAATTACCGTAATTACAGACACAATTAAAAAACGATTGTGTCTATACCAAATGTGGTATCTCAGGGACTTAGAGGTTAAGTTGGCATTGAGAGATTTTTAGTGCAAAGGGCCCTAATTTATCAGGTACTTTCTTATATTAGGGAACTCATAGGAACACTGATACAGGAAATCGCAGGGCCGGATTCTGTGGCGAGGTTTGGGGTCGCCTCTGTTCAGTAATAGAGGTTTTCAGCTGAAATATCTGAGCGGCAATTCGTATAATTTTATGAACATTCGCAGTCTGATCTCTGTTTCAATCTGTGCAAAAAAAGTCCACTTTCCATACATTTTTGACATTTGACTGTCGCCGCGATGATTGCGACTAGATTTTGAACGTATTTATTGAATTACGAAAATTGGACTTCTGGTCTTATACCCAAAAAATTGGCGGAACTTATAATTTATGTTTTACTTTCAGGTACAATCACAAGCACCACATATTTACGTAGTTACCTACTAAATATTTGGAGGTATGTCGTTAGTTTATTTTCCCACTGTAGTAGTTTATTTACCACTTATAAATCGCATTTCTTGTGATAATAGAATATCTGAAAATACTTTGTATTGGGAACTGTGCGATGTGGTTGTGTTTCTGTAAATAAATGTTACCCTTATTTTCTCGAGTTCTCATGTGTTAGAGGAACATATCTTATGTATTCTAATGTACTCAACTTTTATTCACATTAAATTATTTATTTATATCAATGACTCATTTCTTCTAAATTGGTATTATATTTTAACTTATGGAGCGTAGGGCGTGTTGAGGTTCAATAGGAAAAATGTTAGTGCAATGTTGTTACATGTAAATAAAATAAAAATGAAAAAGAATTTATACACTATAGCTGTTCTAGATTAGGTACGTGGGATTGTGTAAAAGAGTAATAATACTTTATTTTATTGAATTTTATAAATGTCCGAATAGATGTGATGGACAGCAATGTTTCTGTCGGTTATTGTGCGGTGTGCCCGGTCTTGTACAAAACTATTCAGTCGTGTCAAATTTGGGACTTTATATTTTAGTACCTATTGAATAAAGTTATCTGAATCTTGAAACTCCGTTTTTTTTAATCGAGCCTTTTTTCCTATTTTTTTACTACCGGCCTGCGGAGGGTAATTTGTTTAGCAGCCTATGTATGTTTGTTCTTTCGTGGCACTCTAGAAATCAAACGATTTGTTTTTTAATTTTATGAGTGTCACTAAAGACATGACAGTAATCAAAATTTAATATGGCGATAATCAGACGCCATATTGTGAAAAAGAGTAAAGAAAGTCGACGAACTATAGGTAGGGTAATGGGGTATCATTGAATATGTTCACACGAGGCATAAGGAGTATGTAAGAATCCTAGCGGGTGGCGTTCTTCAGTTTATGTCTACCTCCATGGCAAAAAGGCATGAGTTTATGTATGTATAGAATATGTCTTTAAGTCATCTTAAGGTTTCTCTAATAATTTTTCAAAACTTTGTTCCGAACTACCACTAACAGTTAGACGACTGTAACAATCTATCTCTCACAATCTATCTGTAATGGCATGACTGATAAGAAAAACGAAAAGTAGACGAGTATCAGGCCAAAGAGCACGTACACAACACTAACATCAGTGTCATAGCGCAGCGCTAGAGAAAGATAATCTTGATAACTAGCGCGTTGTGCTGGCGGTCGACGTGACGCGCCCGCCGACCACCGACCACGAACACGTCACCACACAACACGGACCCCTAATATCAATTTTACAACTCTTGGCTACCTATGGCGCGCACAATGCCTTGATTGACGCACGCCACTTTATTGATCGTCGTAATTTATATCACCGGAACATTGAATGCCACCTTTTTAAACCTGCAAGATTGATGCCCGCTATATACAAAATATTTATTGAAGTTATTCCAATTCGTCATGTTGTACCAATGAATGTACGAGGAACATAGGATTTCTCGGAGATCGAACAGGCGATACGAATTCAATTAAAGATTGATTGCTGCAATCAGTTTTACGTGACTGCTAACATCGCAGCTCTTTAAGTGCAGCTGACGCCAAATGTGGTACGGAATCCTGTTTATACTACCTACTCACATAGGCATGCCGTCTATGAATTAGTATTTAGGTTGCAAAAATTAGAAATCAATTTAAATTGAATTACAAAAAAGCACGACAAATCGAATGCACGTTGCATGTTGCCTTTAAATGGAATTTGGCGGACCATATTTGTTGAGTGCATCCGGAAAGTTGGGTACAGTCATCACGTAGCGAATGCCTTAAAGTGTTACCTCAGGATCGAAGACAGACGAAAATTATTATGCTACGAAATCATCGTAGAAGAACTGTATGACGATTGGGTTTTATGGTGCGAAGAAATGTAAGGTACGGAATCTAATAGGTATTTGGAAACCAGAGTCCAAGTACCTAGTCACCTACGTAGAAAGAAGGTAGGACACAGTAAGTAACCTACGTTGAAATATCCCAGATTATAAACAGTGAGAAATTTCTCAGGGTTCGTCTCTATCTACCTTCTCGTTAGCAAGATTTTACAGTCAGCTCATTACGCTCTTTCTAAACACGTATAAACAATGTTTAATAAATTACACATCTAATAAGTAACCGTGAACTTGGCGGCGGCCCATCAATAACGAGCATTAATATTGGCTTAGGTGCATTCATCGGGACCAATATGGCCGTACTCGCCGCCATTACGGTTTTGACAGTTGCAATCAATCAGAGCTGATGAATGAGGTTCGCGAGCGAGAGCCGTGTGCGCGTGTGCGGTAGCTACATACAAAAACTATAAACTACGTTCATGTTTTGATTTCGAAACTGTATTTAGACATGCTATTTGGCCGTATAAGTCCTGAGTATCTCCCTTATAAGCGTTAAGAATCTTGATCGAAAGCGTAGGCTGTGGAGAGAAATAATAGGTAGGATTGTTACTTATTTTACCGGTGGGAGTTTCATTTTAAGAATGAAAACAGGTGGTCCACAATTAAGTGTAACGACGTCATTTTTATTTGTTTCTTCTATATCATAATATATTCACTAATCTACAACTTGCTGTAAATAAGCGCAATAAACCTCAAGCCACCTCAAGCCTCCTCAAGCACTTAATTAATAGTCCCTACCAAAAAATATTAGTTGGCATGAAACTGGTTATATCTCGTAGCAGCCCTAATGTGTCTATGTCTGCATCAGTCTTTGTCGTACAGTTGCTGAAGATGAAGGATTGAGCTGACAGTCGGTGGCGTGAGTCACCTCGGGCCACCGCGCGCGGTTCATTCTCTGCCAATGAAAAGATTAAACGACTGTCCGTCAACCGACTCGTACCTAATGTGAATTAAATTACCGCTCCATATATTACTCAATAGTCGGAATACTTCTTGCAACTACTTATGCAATCTTGTATGGATCATATCTCTTAATTATAGGTAGGTACATACTTTACTAATGAGTCAATTTATTAAGGTGAGGAAGTTTAATGCTGGACGCATTCCTATAGAAATGTAGTAACTTTTACTAATACCATACTAAATTCAATGAAAATGTCTAATTTGTATGAGTAACTCTGCGTCAAACACTTCAACAATACAATGTGTTCTCAAAACTGGTGTTGTGGTTTAACAAGGCATTACATTGTTAGTGTTCGATGCACTCGGGATTAACCTCAACGACTTTCAAAGATGGATAGCCGTCATAAAGGCTGAGCAACACCGGCACTCGGCAGGCAAGTCACGCGTGTCAAGTGTGTGTCCGTGCCGATTGTCGCGCGAATTCGACGGACGCCCATTTAATTTGCAACATTGTTCACCAAACTGCAACCATGGAAAGTTACGAAGTTATTCGGGAGCTGAATAAGAAATCATTACATTTTTGACTTGCAAAATAACACGTTTTTGGTGTAAGCTGCCTGCTACCTGTTCTTTGGGCCTATAATTTAGTGTAACAACACTTTACAAAGTCATAGGTTTTAAGTAGATTTTACTTGTAGCGTAGGTTATATCTGAGATAAAATTCTCTTTACGATGTGTTGTAACTGATAGAATGTAGAGCACTATATTGCACTTTACTGTATAATGTTAAAATACTGTATTTCTATAAGTTTAAATGTACGACATGAAAAATCTTTCAATTATGATCCTATGAATGAGCTACTTTTTTATTTAATATTTGGTTTTGATTAATCGACTTTAAACCGGGCGGCGACTGTTTTGTGAATTTGGCTGCAAGAGGATTTAGAATATCACTTAATTAAGCTTTCTTTTTTACTGCTACACAGTATGAAGAAAAAAGTGTATTGTTGTTAACGTCATCTATAGTTTATAGATGACGTATTAATAACTTCTTACTACTTTTATATAAAAAAAATAGCAGTAAATATTTAACTTAATCAAATTTTAGAGAAAATGGACAAAGAATTGGTTTTTGATTCA
Organism: Aporophyla lueneburgensis; assembly: GCA_932294355.1. Classification (NCBI taxonomy): domain Eukaryota; kingdom Metazoa; phylum Arthropoda; class Insecta; order Lepidoptera; family Noctuidae; genus Aporophyla; species Aporophyla lueneburgensis. Next base: position 11,058,889 of record OW028739.1, read on the forward strand.
GCTATTCAGAAGTTTCGTGCATACAATTAAAACAACAGAAATAAACTTTAGTTCAAGAGCCGTCCACTTCCCATATAAAAAAGGATTTGGGAAGAAAAGAACGTTAAAAAGTATTGCAGTAAATAATCTTCTAAATCAACCTAAATCTTGCATAATACTCGACTAAAATAAAAAAGGAGGTCATTCATTAGATAAATATTGAAAGGATCTTTCATGTTGTGGATTAAAACTCATGGAATTGCAGTATTTTTACTGTAGAGTCAACGAAATCAGGAATCGCCAAAGTTCGTATACGGCCTCTTAGTCACAGTTGTAACCGCTGAAGGGTTCGGTAGTTAGACAAGTGTGTAATGAAAATAGTTGTTTATGTAAGAGTGAATTTGGACGTAATAAAGGCAATTAACTATTACGATGTAAGTAACTTAAGAGAATTAAATATGAAACCAGGAAATCCATCTCGCATAAACCGTCACCAGCAAATCTCTTAAAAGATGAGACGGCTTAATGGTATTGTGAACGTTGTTCAGTGAAATAATAGCGTCAAGTGTCGTACAATAGGTGACAGCACGACAATACGTCGCGGGTGGTCGCGACACTGTGCCAACTGATACAGTTCTCGGAAGGTCAGGCGCAGCCCGAGCGCCCCCGAGCTCCTCCGAGGCTCGAGCCACTGGGACTAGAAGCTCGTAAACCTCTGGAGCCTATAATTACGAATGCGGAACTCTTTGGCCTGCATATGAGGAAGACTTCGAAGGACAACCCTAATGATCGTTTTGAATGTTCTGGGAAATATTTATGGATGATGATGAGTATCGTTACCAGAAATTCGTAGTGTTTGCTTTGGTTACAGCTATAGATAGGTACATTGTGACGAGTTGCTTTGCTATCTAAACTCCTAATAATTATGATCTAGATGTTTTCGTCATACGATAGCTCCTGAAAATGCATTGAATTTATTGCCATGGCTATTTGGATAGACATTCATCAACACAATCTAGGGTTATTTTAATTATGAATCTATTAAAAAGAAATATTAACGGTCACAATATAGGAAATTAAATAAAAATCTAAAATAATAATTATAAAAATTGCAATGTACAGAAACATACCTAGGGACTTCACTTCTGTTTTTGGTGATTAAATAAAGTAGTTAAATTAAATGAAACATTAAAGTGATTACAACACAAACATTAATAATCTGTAAAAGCACCTGGGATGTTGATAACGAATCTGCAGCGATTATTCATACTTAAAATGAAGTTATCGATATAGCAGATATCGATGTGGATAACGTCCCAGGTTCGTCGAAGATGCATGTAAAAGTTCACTGTCTGTCAACAATTTTTCGGGAAATTTTGTAAAGCCCTTAGTGGGAGCATAACGTCCACTGATCGACATAAGCTTCCCCCAATGGGGTAGTTTGCCATAATCGCCATCAGTCATCGCATCAGTCGCCACCCACGGGAAGAAAAAGGATGCTGCTACTCTTTACGTCCGGCATCACACGGAACCACGCGTTTTAAATTGGATTTAAATTCGGCGACTGCGTGGGTCACTTCAGGATTGCCACATTATATTACTGCAGCCACTGAGTTACTACTAGGCAATTGCCACCGAGCTGGTGAGCTATCGAACTGTAAGGACGAGACTGCACAAAATCAACCTTTTTTTTTTGGATGGGAAATCTTCAAATGACTTCTCCCGCTCTGGGCGGAGCGGGAGGGCGTGTCAGACATTTACTGACTAAAACCCACCCGTGTTCCATCAGTTGCCCATGTGCCAGGGTCACGGTATCTCGCTCAAACAATCACGCGACCCCGGTAGGAAGTCAACCTTCATGCTCGTAGACTACCTCGGAGCTTTTACTCTTCGGATTTATACCCAATAAGCCCAATATATTCCATGGGTATGAAATCCTCTTATAGATTCAAAGAGGATGCGTAAGTGCGCTTAGTAAAGAGATAAATAAACCTTATCTACAATTGTATTGCTTATTGACACGCAGCTATCTCAGTGTATTAAATAAATGCGTCTAATTAAATTTAATATACAGGTACTGAACCATCAGCTATGTGTAACATGTCGTAAAGCACGTTAATTTTATTATCACCTGGGCGTTTCTGTTTATGGTAAATAATTAAAAGCCTGAATGGCAGCGGCGTTTGTTTAGTACCAACTAATTTTGGTATAAATAAGCAATTCTGTGTGGGAGTTATGATCATAAAATGAAACCGAGTGACAATCGATTCCATATCTTTTACCTTTTGCAATACAGTTTCAAGTAGGTCTAAATACCGTTTATTGGGAAATTGCCCAACGCTTGACTATCATTAAATTTATTTTAATGGCAATTCTGCCGGCAATAAAGTAGCTGTTGGACATAAAATTAAATCTAAATTGTAATCTTATACGATTTCGTCACGGCTTGTTGGTTGTTCGCACCGGTCCGTAATGGCGGCGGAGATATGGCCGGTAAATGTTCCGAGGTGACATATTATCTAGGCGCACCGGTGCACTAGATTCGATGTGACGCGAGATAAATCCCAACTCGCTATCTATTTCAATTTCATTGGAGCGCGCGATATCGTACAAATCTCGGCCTTATTCTGTCCGCCTGCCAGCGCTCGCGGCCGTGCGCCCGCGCTGCGCGGACCACCCAGCGCGATTCACAACCACTCCTAAACATAGCGTCTGTCTATCTATCTGTTTATACTAAACGATACCAACAGATACAAGAATAACGAAATCCGAGATGAATGTCAGCTCATTCGTTTTATTATCGCCGTATACGTACATTCGTATTTTCAGCTCTTGAGGCGTCCGAAATGTTATTGATGTCTTTTATTCTCTTTGCATGTTCACTGTGACGTATCAAATGATTATAAAACCTGTTAATCACTTCATAATATCCACTTCTGGGATCAATAAAAATAACGTGTCATCGTAAATAAGACCTGTATAAATCTAAAGGCGATTCATTATTATGAGGTCGTAAGAACTTAATTTACCCGAATAATAAAATGAGGTATATGTGCCTTATTTCGTGCTTTTGCGGTAGGTAATTTAAGTATAGCCTATATTATATACAGCGAGGTTTTGTAAATTTGAATGTGGTTGTTATAAACTGTTTTATTTTTGGCGAGGTGGTGTGGCGACCGTCATATTTCACGATGTCTGGTCAAAGGGGATCGCGGTCGCGGTCTCGTGTTATACGGTCAAACCTCTGGAATTTTTGATTGAGAGCATAGCCGGGTCATACCTTAAATAAAATATTTATCGATAAAATATTTTATCAATTTGTTACTGTCGTTGATAAATTAGAGAGGATTTTGAATTATTGTTCAGAACACCACGTAGCCGTTGTTTGCTACGTATTTTCGTAGGCCATTCTGATTATAATTACTTATAGATGATTGGTTTGGATGTGAGAATATGTTACGTACCTATGTTGTAAAGGTGTGTGCAAGGTGTAGTCGGCGGAACAACGGCAGACCGAGTGGGTGTGGTGAGATGCTGTCACACACAACTCGCCTCACTTCTCTTATCGCGACCGCAAAGTCGCGTGTCACTTGGTAGGTACACTCGACGTGAAAACTGTTGCTATAAACATACTTTCTCAGTCGTGGCGGCACTAACTGGCCCATCGGAAGAAGGTTGTCTAGGGACTATAAAATTAGTTAGACAGTGAAAAAAATCGTTTATTTGCTTACAGGTTTTGGTAGTAACAATATGTGATTGAAGCCTTCTTTTACGCAAGATACGCCAGTATAACAAGCACAAAAAATGAACTCTCACAGGGTAACAATATGTCTGATGCTGCATTGCCGGATGTAAGGGCAATCATCCAGTCTGTTGGCGATCATCGCCAGGACAGTGTTGGCGCTGCCCTGCACTCTGCGCACCAGAGACGCGCACCGCTTGCACATCGTCGCAAAGTTTTACCTGACCCTTCAGAGACCCTGACCTTTCAAAGTGTGTTGAAAGTTTTACATTATATTTTTTTTTAGGTTTTTATACTTCTCTATAGGGAATCAGGTCTAAACTGCTACATAGCTGCGACATAACTGCTATCTCCTTCCATTAGCCTCTGAATCAATACAATACAATACAATCCTTTATTTCAGGCTATCAAGGCCCATAAAAACAATACATAAATAATATAAAAAACACACAATAATCGACACTTATAATATGGTTTTGAACAGTCTATAATGTTCCCACTGCTGGGCACAGGGTTACTCTCTGTGAGAGAGAATGGGTCGTAATCCACCACGTGGGCCCAGTACTGGTAAGTAGATCACATGTCTTCGATTTATTCTAGGACATGCTGATTCCCTTACGATGTGTTCCTTCACCGTGTTGAAAGCAGTGATGATGAAATAATGTATACAAAGTGAAGCGCCTGCCTGGATTCGGACCTACGACCTCGACAATTCGTAAGTCGCGGCTTTTACTACTGGGCCAGCACTGTTCTACACATTCGATATCTATACTTCTATACTTTTAATATTATAAATGCGAAAGTAACTCTGTCTGTTTATTACGCTTTCACGGCTAAACCACTGATGCGATTTTGATGAAATTTGGTACGGGGTGAGTTTGAACCCCAAGAAAGGACGTAGGCTACTTTTTATTCCGCGACTTCATCTGCGTCCGAGATAACCGACATTTACGCGGACGAAGTCTCGGGCCAAAGCTAGTTTACATATAAAATGAACACAATTCATTAAAATTCAGTGAAACCATGTTGATAACAAGTTTACTCCAATTCCGTGTTCACTTACACACCTGTCTGTACAGCAAGATTTTACTCGTCGCAGCTCGTAATATCCGTCTTGCTCAGTGTCGTGAGAGAGACAACAGTGTTAACAGTAATGCTTTTATTTGACTATATCACTCACATTCATACGAAGCCTTCGTAAATCGTCGTGGGTGGTATCTCGCTCTTGTTTCCTCACAAAAACAAAAGGAAAAAAAATTAAATCCCCAAAGGAAATTAGTCCCTCTAAAACATGGTTTGGACATGTGTTACTTTTTCGCTTTAAACACGTCTCTTGGTAAGATTTATGTTTTGGTTCCTCTCCAACATAAAGTTGTGGTCAAGTAAACGTAAAACTTTAGAAGGGTTCATTTAAAATAGGATGGAACTATGTCTACCCACTCGTTCGTTCCGTGATCTTCAAAATGGTGTTTTTATTGCATTCGGTTTGTTTGATTTCTAAATCCTTCTTAGAGTATTTGCTGTTGGATTTTGTTGTATTTTATAGAATGATAAGGATTGTGTGCGTTGTGTAGTGTGGCGCAGGTAGAGCGTAGCACAGGTAGCACAAACAGCTACTGTGCCCCGTCCTGAGTACACAACTACACAGCTTACTCACACAATACATACAGGGTAGGTTAACAACGAGCCGGGGGAAAAAACTAGACGTGCTCACTGCTCACCCACCCTTGACATAATAAGAAGTTGCGTTGCGTGTCGCACTCGTACTGATTACTATGCAGATGTAGGTAAGTTACGGTTTGTTTAACACGTTGTGTTTACTTAATGATATTGTTCGTAATTAAACAGATTGTTTATTTAATTAGCGATGTTAGTGCGGCAATAACATGCGATCTACATGATTATGAGATAACTGTTTATGTTCGTGGCAATGTTTAGGCATTAACTAAGCAAATAAAAGACTTCAACGACATACAGTTTATCTTTCATTTGTATGAAACTAAGTCGCTCTTTTAAACTACGCAAAGTATTTTTATACGGTTTCCATATTAATAGACGCAGTGATTTAAAATCTTCCTATTTATAAAATTACGTGTAATTTAGTAATCCAAACCTAATATACGATAATCTTTGTCGAGAAATCTCAACAATGGCGCTTACTATAAGTAGAGTTTTTTCCTCTAATACTCGAGTCCACTCAAGAATCTAAGTATGTCTCATTGTGGTCGTTATCTATGGGCACAAAATCACGTAACAATGCGAAAGTGTCGAGCAATTGGTCCGACACCGTCGCCAGTTATTGTTTATCCGGTGGCTCTCGAGGTAACAAGCAGCCGCTAACAGGGCCTGCAAACACCGCCGGTCACTCCGCCCGACGCCCGGCGGCTCTGTGCTAATAGTTCTTCAGACAGACTGTTGATACAGGAGCACATTTCTCACAACTAACGATTACGACTCACCGGGCTACGCGACACAAAAAATGATGCGAAATTTTTGTGTCGCCCCGAAGGTAAATAAGATTGTCTTGTAGCAATGCTATATATATAGCTCGAAATATAGCTCGAATGGCTAGTATGGTGTATTGTGTGAATTTCTGTTATGTATCTCTAGGCATAGTAAGTACAGAATTTATACAGAATTATATAATACAGAATTTATTATTAGAACATTGATTGTTACATGGTAAATGTGAAAAATCTGTTAAGTCGCCTTAAAATAGTCCTTCTTAAGAATCTTATCCTTAGGACAGAAAAAAAGGATAAGGGCTAACGTCCACCCTGAATTTAGAAACCACTACATTTCGAAATTCAGTGTGAGATGCATATCTATCAAGAACACCGGTTTTATCGTTTTCAGTACACTCTTTCATATTCGCCTGGTCAGAATTAACATAAATATTTAAAAAAAACTTGAGAAATCAAGATTCAGTAGCGAGGCTCGCTCATCATCAGCTGTCCCGCGCGACGACAGCGCGACGGATTAATGTAAATAATCGCGCTGTGATCGCTCGCCGCGGCGCTGACTGGACGTACGCAGGAAGTACGCTTATCCTCGAGACTTACTATCACCAAATGTGAGTTTCCATTCGACCACTCCATTTTTCCCTGTCGATGGGTATAACTGTTGGCTAAACTAGGACAAGTTTATTTCCATCCACATCCAGTAACTCTCATGTAGGTATGTCATCGATCACAATCAGTAATGCTCATGAATAGGAACGTCAGAAAAAACTTATTGCATTATAAATAACCCGATAAAGTTTTCTACAGAACTCGATATGTCCTCATAAGAGAAAGAAAAAATCTTACAGAATAGATCTGAAAATTGGTCTGAAATTTGACGGAAACTATGTAGATATCTTGGATACCCAGGACACAGACTTTACTGCACTAAGTTCGTAATTTGAGACAGTGGAAACAGTCGATGAGATGTAGCGTAGATTGAAGAGTGAATTATCGATGTTGCGCTCCAAGTCAAGTTTGTTCAGCCACCGAATACCACCTTGACTAAAGAACAGAAAAAATATAAAAAATCTTCTGGGAACGGACGACATCCTGCCCTTTCATTAACTTTCAGTTTTTCTCAGAGCTGACCTGCGCCGCCACAATTATCCGTTAATGATTGATTATACTGTTTACTTTCCATTTTTGTAATGTCACTGTTTGGTTTATCGTGAGATAGTTTGTACAAAGTTTCAACTTTTTATCACTATTTAAACATCTTTTTCCTTTTAGGATCATAATCGAGTGGTTCCACCAGCTCAACCCACGGCAATTTACAGCCCATTGTGTAGCCGGCCTTATCTCGTGCGTTCTGCTAATTGAGTCATTCTACACTAGGAATGGCATTGTTTGCAAAACTTGACCATAAGTTAGCCGCAAACTATTCCACGTGGGTGGTCTGCTGTAAATATGATCCGGATGTTGCTCCTATTTTATGATTATATTCTGCATTTACTTACAGTGAATGGACCATTCGATTTTAATATAAATTAGGAGCTCCGAGCAGTTTCTTAATAAGGATGACAGACCATAACTAATCTGAAATGATATTTCAGGAATTATAGCGGACAACGCAGGTCGAAATCGTTGTTATTGTCTGAATTTGAAGCTAGACTTTAAAAAAATGTATGTAATTATAGACTCAAAGCTCTTCAGCATCTATTATGTAAAATCGGGCTCTATAGGGGCTTTTGAAGCTCAATTACGTGGCAACTTTTGTAGTGCCATTTTCTCACGGCTTGCCTTAGAAACGTATTAATAGACAAATGCGTACAGGATGCGTGACGAAAAGCGCATGTATGATGCGCATCGCGAGTGTCGGGGAGTACCGCGCGGTGTGCGCCCGCGCCGAACGCCGAACAAATTGATTACAGCGCGCTGAGTGACAGCCGACCACCCACGACGCTGATGCAACTGCATTGTGAGCTGCGATCGACTACAGCCATTGTGAGCACACAGCTAGCAGCAATTTGCGACCATTGAAATGTCATGCATTGAACATTTGAAAGATAATTCTGTTTATAATCTTATTAAGCATGAGTACGTAGGTTGGGATGCTCTTCCTGAGATTTAAGTCGAAAAGCCTGAATACTGGTAAGATTAGAGTCACCAATGCCAAGGCACACTGTACTACACGTATTCTCGTAGTCTTTTGTTAAACAAACGTCAAAAAGATGCACATGCTACGGAATTTCGTAGCACTTGTTATCCTGTTTCGAAAACGAGGAAAACTCAAAATGCTCCTATTTTTCGGGCAAATATCCCTAGCTCAGAAGCACACTAAGGTAGTACACCTAGGAAGAATTGACTATTATTTAAGGTTCCATTGAACCTCAATAAAATCTAGACCAGGTCGTAGCAAATCATTTTACCTGATAGCCGCAGTCTGTGCCTCTAAAGGAATCCTAAATGTCTCTATCAAATTGAAACCTATATTCAAAAATGGAAAGGTTATGTAAATATTTATGATCTCTAGGATCGTAGAATAAACATGAAGGTTAAGCATCGGTAGGCGCGGACGCTCACGTACTTACCTACTATCCTTTCCTGCTATTAGGCTCCTTAATTGCTCTCAGATTGGTCATGTTACTCTCTTTAATGGCAATGCGGTCAAACATAATTGTTTTTATGTGTGCCTGTTTTTTAACTCTGTATTATTAGTTTTGTAATCGGACGTAGGTGGTCTGTCATTAGCGCGGCACGGCTCGTCTACGGCATTTTAATAGTCTAATCGCTAATTAATTGTTTAGAAACGATTTCAATGTCTGTTTTTATGGAAAGCGTGTTGACACTGAATAAATATAGATATTTTATGACATGTTTATATTTTACTGCTAATTTATTCAAGTCTCGCTTACTATAATCAACTACAATATTCGCCAGAATAGTATATTTTTATCGGAATGTATCCGCTGTATTCACGCGAGTTCCTCGCATAAGCTAGATCTGTATCGGGAGCATGCCTATGTTCTGCAATAATGTTGATTATTTATTAGCGTGCAGATGATAAATAAAGATAATTAATTTTGCAGAAAGCTCCTCTATACTTATTTTTATTGTTAACCACAGACTAAGAATTTTCGCTGGTTTGTTTATATAAACCTACATGTAATGTCTTCAAAGTTTATAGTAGAAGGAAATAGTCTCCTGCGTGCAGTGAACTTTACAGAGAGTGAAAGTTAAACGACAATGATATTTGGACTTCATATATCGTGTATAACATTGAGTATACTGCAGAAGTGTACTCCAACACGTACCTATGTATGTAGTGCGTCGCTTATTACCTTTAATGAAGCTTGACGAAAGAACCAATATGAGTGGAGGCACGAAACTCAAACACCGGCCGTGCGACATTTAGCGTGCGATTTGGTACGAGTTTAAAACCCACACGTACCGGTATTTCCTTTGTTCCGCTATCGTCCTGGGAGGCTACTGGCCAATAAAACAGACCGTTGCGAACAATGGCCACATAAAAATTTGGAGTACTGAACAAAATGACGTACAAGTATGACGAAGTGATTCGTAGGCGACGAGTTTTACGCGTTCAGTGTTGGGCAGTTAAACTTGTCTTGTACCTGTTCGTACTCATCAGTGATTTAAGTGGGATTTCAGAAAATTGGCTTCTCCTACAGAAACCTTATGTCCCTCCCCCCTGCGTCACAAATACCTCTTCCTTTTTCTGTTTGCCTTCCTGACCTGTGACATACATAATCTGTGCTAGAAACTAGGCATATTAGGGAAATAGATAGTAGCAAAAGAATTGTTGGTAAGACTTAGAAAGAATTTTGCCACCGTAGCCGTATGTAGTAGGTAAATAAGGACACTACTTCGTGACACACGTCCTTTGGAGAGCAGTGATGACCCAATGGTAATAGCCGCGACTTAGGACTTGTAGGTCATAGCTTCCAGCCCAGTCAGGCGCAGTTGTGTAAATTATTTCATCATCACTGCCCTCAAAACGGTGAAGGAAAACGTCTTAAGGAAATCGGCAAGTCTGTTTTTTTTGTGAGCGGGATCCGAGCGAAGCGGGAGGGCGTGTCAGACTTTTACTGACTAAAACCCACCCGTGTTCCTTCAGTTGCCTATATGCCAGGGCCACGGTGTCTCTTTCGAATAAATCTCGCGACCCTGGCAGGAATCGGCATGTCTTAGAACCAGAAATTCAAAGAGGTGCAACATCAAAAGTACACACATACACACCACACATACACACAACACACACGATACACATATACACCACACACACACACACACCACTCAAACTTTACACATACACTCATACCATTACTAAAATCACCTCTCGAGTCCTCCACTCTGTAATTCGTATCCTGAGCCCCAAGACACAGACTAACTGTCTAGTTTGGGGTTCACTGGCAAATAATATACTGTAATTCGCTGTAGGTAATATTTAAGCTACTCATGTCGTCTAAACTTTATGTTAATCTATTTTTGCTTACTGTATTACCTGGACAATAAAATATTTTCTATCTACCAACCAGCACTGGGCCCACGTGGTGGACTAAGGCCCACTGGTTGCTGATACAACTGACGCAAAAGCAGTCTTCGATCAAATGCAAGAGGTACTATCAGAATTCATAGCCACTGTATTCATTACAGTTTGAAAGACACACTTAAAATAGGTTAAGTAATCGTTACCTCAATGTTAGGTACCGTTGCTAATTGTATATGCTAGAGCATGCTCGGAAAATTATATCTAGTCGTGATCAACTGATTAAATTAAACAGGAGTCATATATTGGTGGGTTTTCCCATGGATTCGTCAGGATTTGAATCTGAGTCAGTTTCGGATAAATACGGCTATTTTTAACTCTATATTATGTTATAAGTATTACCTATGGGGACAAAAAGTTCTGAGTGGTCTCTGATACATTGCACAGATTGACCGATATAACAGTTTACTTTAAATTGCTCCCTTTTACGGGGACTGGTATCATTAGAGCAAACGAGTTCTAGTTACAACTAGGCACTGGTAGTTACAATATACGCAGTCGCCGCCATCGGTTGGTTTTACTGCCTATTCTACAGCTCGATTATGTTTACGATTGAATATTAAGTTATAAATCAAGGCGCCCGCGCATGCGCCAACAAGCGTCAAGTTTTTGTGCCAATTAACTTTATATATATTGCGGAAAGATGAATAGAAATTTTACGATATTTTTGTATTCTCCATTGAAGTGCATTCCAGTGAAATATGCTTTTACCAATATTTATTTTATGATTGCTTTATTCACCGCAATTCCACTTCGAAAACAGAATTAAGTCAGTATAAATAGAGCCCTGCTGACTCCATCATACATTAGTATATCTTACAGATTACGGACATTTTGTTCTGTTTAGTTCCATTTATCCGGTCCTGGTAATCCAGTTGATGTCGGTGGTCTACTGGATTTTATTGTTAGTTTACACAACAAATGAGACAAATCGTCAATTTGAAATGTGATACGAAACTTGAATGTTTACTGTGTGATTTGGAGGAGGTTTACGATCCTTAAACGCGACTTCAGACACTTCTATGTCTTTGAATAGGAAATTTATTCGTAGAATGTAAGCGGATTAGAAAATTAGCGTGCTTGGATCAGCTCGGAGCGTCGTAAAGTGGGTAGTTTGCGTCCTCCTACGCTGGCGGGGCGCGCCGCCGCGGCCGGGCGGCGCAGGCGCGTGTCACTCGCCGCGATTCCTGCAATAATCTCCCCGAGCGATTGCTCTATCCGGTGACGGAGTAAAGTATCGCTAGTTGATTATTGTGTTTATTTGCGCGTCGGGAGCGTGTGTTGGTGCGGCGCGCGTGTGTGTGATGCGTGCGCGCGGTAGTGGCCCACCCAGCGCGCGGCCACACAGCGCGCCCACCCACGTGGCAGGGGCGCCGCACTCGCGGCCCGCGCCCCGCACCCAGCCACGGAGCCATCCACTAACACACTCCCCTTACGGCACGCTAGCTACCGAACGACGACCATCGATATGGGCTTTGATTGACATGTGACTGTCTCCGATACAACCGTCCTAATTGAAATTTGATTGGTGGGAGCTACTGTTACGCTACGCATGAGGAAACATGCAACTTCTCAGCATGAATGATTTATCACCCTTATTTCTTTGAATTCATCAATCATATAATTGTTTTCCAGTCATCATTTCTTTTAAGAGGTTCTGTTAATGTTTAATAATTTATAACCCAATATTCGAGCGTACCTATGTTTTAACGAAAGTTCAAAACAAATGTAAAAGTCAAGTGACGTACGTTCATGTTTTAACTCATGTGGATTTCGATAAAAACATTATTAAGAACATGGAATAGTTTGCTTGAAATGTAGCTACGAAAAGACTGTACAAGTGGAACTGTAACACAAAATAATGTAATGTTTTAGAAAAAACAAGATTTAATTGAAGAAAATGAAATGTGTAGTTGCAGTTATGAATCCGACCACGGATGTGTAACACCTGCCGCGCTACGAGTGAGCGCGTGCGCATGCCGCTGCCGAATTTCGCGAGCATCGCGTCGCCCGCGCACCTTACCTTCTAGCTCTCATTCAGTAACCTCTGCCACGCCACATCACAAAACACATTACGTTAGATATGGGCTATAAAACACTAATGTTTATATAATTTAGCGAGAAATATTGTTCGCGCCTAACGTTTCGGCCAAATTACTGTGAATAATCTGTAATATCGTTTTACGAGATATTTTTGAAGCGATGCGTGTTTCTTCTTACACTATCGAAATTTATTAGGTGCAAAACTGTAATTTATTTTTTGCTAATAAATAATAAAAGCTCTCAGAACGACGCCAATCTCAACACTCGAAAGAACGATGATTTAAACATAATAGGAATGATTTACATGTGCGTGTGTTGTCAAATTTACATTGCATTTTCCGGTAATTACCTACTATCTTAGCTCTAAGTTTATAAAACAGCTTTTTAAATCTCATTGCTCTTGATTAATTTGAAAGGCGAGTTACAATATTTTTTGTACCGATATATTTTTCACAAAGCAAATATTGATGCAATGTCTAATTAAGCACATTTAAGTATGAAGTAAGATGAAGAAGAATAAGTGAAAAGAAGCAGAGAGCTTTCTAAATATTTATCTTTTATAACTTAGACAAAGGATGATCATCAAACCTTTATATTAAGCCTAAACAAATAAATAACTTCACAACCGACAATCACCATGAGAAATCCTCAGAAAGACCCTAAAACATTATTTAACACGCAATAAAGACCAATTTACAAGTTGACAAATTACAAGAATTTTCGCTAAATGAACGGTTGTTCGTCGGCGCGTGGTCAAACAGTCAATATTTATTGTGATCATTACCTGCGCCGATCTCTGCTTCACACCTTCCTAGAACTTGCTCATTAACTCCTGAAGTCTTAATGTATCGAAAACTTACGGTGAGAGACCACCATCATGTCGTGAGTCACGCCAGACAATATTTATTTCTAACCTTAACCTTTAATTGCCTTGATTTGAGTGTACGTCTGTAGCGAAGCACTGATATTGATGTTGTAAACTGAACCTTGACACTGACATCATCATACATTATACTGATAGCAATGATGGTGTTTTTGCTCTTGAGTAAATGCATTATTTCATGAGTGTGTAGATCGTTAGTGTAAAAGAGCTTATACCTTTTGATAGAACACAATCATGACATTTCGGGTTAAAACATGACCATTTTCTAAGCAGGGATTGGTTTGGGAATCTAATTTATATCTTCCTGTCAATAAACTATCATCTTCATTTATTTGAACCTTTTTCTACGATATTTTGTAGTCGTCTTTAAAAGGAATAATTTTTCATACTGAAGATTTCTCCGAAACTCCCAATAAACAGCCTGCGTTTCCCTCTTATTCCCAGAATTGTTCGCAGACCTCGAGTACAGCCAGATTAATAAAGTGACCAAACATTGCTAAGATAAACATCCTTAACCATTCTAGGAAGTGATGACTGCTGATGATGATGTCTCTTCCTTAATCACAGGTTGCATATGGCCTGGCGACAATAACATTGTTATTAGGCGATATTTTAGGAAGCTCATCAGTTCGTGGTTCAGGTAGATCGAATATACGGCTCGTTATAGGGCCTGTCGCCACGTAATCGCCGTGTCCGTAGATAAGGAGTATTTTGTTGCCATTTATGTCATAGACCATGATATAGACGAAGAGGAGACATTTGATTGTACAATTATTGATTTTCATAAATTTTCGAAAAAACACAGAAAGAAACAAGAGGTAACACTAGGAGATCGTAAGAGGTCATGGGAGTGAGAGTTGATTCTCACGGAGAGTGAGTACCAAATTCAATAATTAATCTTAATTACCTACTTCAGAACAAATAAATCGACCTACCTGTAAGAGATATGTCTGATCACTGGGATCACTTAATTATAGTGACTTTACAAATGAGAGAGTCAGAGTTCAAGCTTTTCCAAGGTGTATGTTGAGACGTGAGCAAAATGCGGGAAGCTTGCAGACTGTTGCACAAAACGTTATTAAATTACCATATCAGATAACTTTATAGCAGGAAACAGGCGCTCTCGTCTGTGATGCGTTTATAGCTGAATCTATGGAATATATCGAAGGCTGTGTGTCGTTTAATGTAGCCGCCAGCTACCGAGAACCGATCGTCCGGCGGCGGGGCGTGCCCAATCGCCGAGCCATCAATCTGCGCCACCCCATAGAGACATTAGCTCGACAGACATTTTCGTTGTGCGATTAGTCAAGAATCCGTTTCCGCTCGTTTTTTACCTATCTTCCTTTACATTTTTCACCGCCACTTTGTTCTTTGTATAATTTTGGACAAATTTTTCAACCCATAAATAAACGGTGGCTGTAGGGATGTTGCGAAATCGTTATAGATGTCGTTACTGATATGTTTAATAAGTGGGTACCCACCTACCCACTTGCATTACACTATAAATGTTATCTCGTTTTCAGTTTCTTAGTCCAATCAGATCTAGCCTGTCCCTTGCTGATCCCCCCCACCAGTGACTCCCTAAGCCGAGGTCCGAACCCCACCGGGGGTGCCCTTAGGTCTTAGTCGCTTAGTTTGTAGTTTTTTCCTAGTTTGTAAGCCCCTGGCTGGAGGCCTTAGATTCGCGTCTAAAGTCATTCGCAGGGAAAGCCCGCTTATGTTGTGAAAACCTTCGGGTTAACTACAAGATGTCAGTGTCAAAAAAAAAAAAAGTTTCTTAGTTAATGCTTTGAGCTTTTTGAGTTGGAAGAAACTGAGTTTAATTTTACTCTGGAGTATTCTGGTTACGCAGGTGAACTGACTTTTTTGGAATGAAGGCTCATAACTTTTTAACAAATTTGACATTAAAAGCAATTCCAGATGTAATAAATTCACACTAGAAGGAAAGCTTAATTACAAAACGTACGACTCCAGGCCTATAATTATTGGCAATAGAAACTTTTACTAGTAATAAACTTTTATGCACTTATGCATTTATGCTCGGAAAGATGAAGGTTTGACATACAAGTTTCAGTGTTTTTATAGCTGTTAAATATTGCTTGTAAAATTATAAGACATAATAGTAAAAACGTTAAGAGCGGACACTCGTGCGCATTTAAATTTTCAAAGTACAAAGTGAGTTAATAAACTCAGTTGTTATTCCGTCGAAGTACAAAATTAAGTCATTATACGGAACGACAAGTATTATTTAATTAATGCGTGGTTGTACAAAACAATGGCTCGATTGTTCCACTGAGCGCTCTGTCAGCGCGACTTCGCCGCGCGCCCACTGCGTCGGCCGGCGGCGCGCGGTTGGACAAAATTGTACATTAGACACGGGTGAACTCGAACCGTTACATAATGACGATGGCTCCAAATGTATGTTTCTATAATATATAAAAAATAACTTCAAATTAATTAATATATAATTGTAGAACCAGATATTTTTTGATTTATTTGCCTTATGTTTACTTTAGATGATAGTATTAGGAATTTACGAGTAGTTTCAGATTAATTAGAAAAACTTAATTTCTTCTTAATTATAGTGTTTACATAGTTTGTTATTTAATAGTTTTGAGATTCACTTCATTGGAGACATTGCAGTCGGGCTACGAGTCAGTCAGTTGCTACTAAGTCAAACAGTTAATTAAATGATTGTAAGTTTGAACATTTATATGTTTTAGATCACGTTGTTGGAACACTGTGTGGCGTTACAGGCGGGGACGCGTCTCTATGGCAACGGCTTGTTCCGCCATCTTGCCCGGCTTTTTGTGCCGACGACCACCCAACACGAACTCGCTACATTATTTTATTGTACAATAAACAAATTTATTGCTCCATATGGCTATTTATGTTTTTATTTATAAGGGTTTTTGTTAACAACCGAAAGAGATGTTAGTATCTTTCGTGGGTGATTGCGTTTTAAAGTCGTAGTGTAGCGACGGTTGTAACCATGACCCTTCATAAGGCGAGTAATAAATCTTCAGCCCGTACAGCTGACACAACTGTGACGAATTGGCCATGATGTTTTAGCGAACTGCGAACTGGAAAGGGTGTTTGTACATTAATGTTCCTAGTGGAATATCAGTTGTGTTGCAATAGAGACGATCATCACCATCATAATTTCAGCCGAAAGATCTCCACTGCTGGACATAGACCTCCGCCATAGTTGGGGTTCGCCATAATCGCCATGACAGGCAGGTTGGTGATCGCAGTACAGTTGTAAAATGCATAGAGAACGCTGCTGCCCATTTTCTAGTAAGTCCCTTAGTCGCCTCTTACGACACCCACGGGAAGAAATAGGATGGTGCTATTTATTACGTCCGGCACTACTCGGAACATAGAGACAATCATGTTACACGTTTCCGGAGGGACAACTTTCTGAATCAGTAAAGGTAGCTCTTATTTAGAGATAAGGTCTTTTCAGCACCCTAATTGCGAAACGCACAATTTATCTGAATGGGATTGAAGATTATTTCTAAGCCATTGCGTCATTTGTTCGAATAAATTGTCGGCTCAGCAACGTAAATAACGCAATGAATGTTTTTTAACTATGAATATTAAACAAATTCCTACCGATAAAAAGTTCCGCAATTACCTCTTTTTTTTTTCGGGATGGGAAATCATCAAATGACTTCTCCCGCTCTGGGCGGAGCGGGAGGGCGTGTCAGACTTTTACTGACTAAAACCCACCCGTGTTCCATCAGTTGCCCATGTTCCGCAATTACCCCTCTGGTTTATCTTTCTGAAGAATGAGTCGCTTAGATACTCACTACAATTGGTCGGTATGGGTGTTCCAGTACCTCCTAATCGTTTCAGACATATTTATGTATGATTGGGACGAAAACCATGAGCGAGTTGCGTAACCCTGGTAATTGATGTAAAAATAATGTGAATAATATTGCATGTAACTATTGTATGCTATAAGGGCGGGACGTAGCTGATCTCAACTTAATTATTTTAAGGCCTGTGTTATGCACAATAAAGATTGAATTGATTTGGTTAATCAAGAACATTTTTAGCAAACCTTTACTATTTACTAGACAGTGTAGCATGACATCAAGCTTCCATTCATAAAAAAATACAGTAATCAGTTTATCATCAAACACTCGCTAGTATTTACATTGTTGCGTCTGTACGTTAAAAAAAAATACGAGCTCATTTGAACTCGTATAAATCAGTTTCTTTTTTTGCGTTAAGTAGGTTTTATAGTTACTCTATGTAACTCACACAGCAAAATGAAATAGGTAAGGGATGCTGGTCACGATTTCACTGATGAGTGCAAAAACACGATGGGAATTAATTAGTTAGGAGACACCATCACGATTGATAAGAAGATTGTACAACTGGATGTTCGTTCTACTTAAGAAAAAACTATGAACTGTTTAATTCCCCGGACTAAGCCAAAGAAAGTATCATCATCATCAGCCTATAATGTTCCCACTGCTGGGACACAGGCCTCCTCTCAGTGGGAAGTGGGCCATAATCCACCACGCGGACCCAGTGCGGGTTGGTAGATGTCACATGTCTTCGAATTTTTGGTAAGAGAGTATGACCAGTTTTCAAGTCTGCAAACTAAACCAATCTCAAGTGTCTGCATGGGGATTCCCATGCTTGAGTCAGGAATATAACCAAAGAACATATCAGTCGTAAGCTACACGATGGAATCTATCTTATTATAAAAGCTAAGCCCGTCTTTATGAATACGTAGATATCTGGGACAGCCCCCCACCCACAATATCTAAAACTTCATCTCATACGCAGAACGATAGGTACCTATTGACTTCGTAGACAAGCGTAGCAGTCAGTGAGTCACTACACATCTTACAAAAACCTGCGCACGAGTAACGATGGTCAGTTCACCAGTCACCGATGAATGATCGACAGCTATCTGGAATTCGTCCAACTTTATCGAGCGCTTAGTTTGATGCCCTTACATGAGCACGTGTTTATGAATATTAACTTGCTTCCTGCGTACTAAGTTATTGTTCTTGTCAATGACTATTACTTGTCGGCGATTGCGCATTGATGAGTCATGCGCAGGACTCTAAGATTGCATGGTCAAGAATTATGGCACGTTTCATCAACTCTGGATAGCCACTATGAAATTATATGCCCGGAACTTGGGAAGAATAATATAAAAAAACTAAAAACACACTATTATTTATTTTGTACTAGCTTTTGCCCGCGGCTTCGCCCGCGTGGATGTCGGAAATTATCGCAAGAGGACGTACTACCACGGTTAATGTATTAAGAATGCATTAATCCAGGTTATGTAGGTAATAAGATAGCAGTCTCACACAAATTTCTATCCCCTACTAATTTTTTTTGGTTCATACAAACTTCTACCTCTCATTTTAGGGAAGTGAGGGGTTAGAAAGAAACAATAAGTAACCTATGTCACTTCCCATCCCTTCAACTATCTCCACTTAAAAAATCACGGCAATTCGTCACTCCGTTTTGCTGTGAATGACGGACAAACAGACACACACACTTTCTCATTTATAGTATTAGTATTATAAATGGGAAAGTGTGTGTGTCTGTTTGTCCATCTTTCACGGCTATAGATTTTTTAGGGTGTTTCGAATTTTGTGACGTATGTCAACGTATTTTTCGAAACCAGGTTTTTTTGTTTTCCTGGTAACCTTGGCGAGGAAATAGCACACATTTATGAAATCATTGTGTTGTTATCGGTCCTTGATAAGTCTACAAAGTTTAAATGAAATCTGACCGTTTGAAGTGGGTCAAAATCAAGTCCAAAGGAGTCGATTACAAACAAACAAACATACAAATGAAGTTAATAAAAGCGTGTTAGAAGAGGATGATTTACGAATAATTAAAAAATGGACACATAGTAGGTAGTCAAATATTTACGTAAATATTAGACAGTATATTATATTACACTTGTAAGTACACGAGATAACACACCAACAGCATTGAAAAATATCAGCGTGAAATTGGTTTGAAGATGTATGGCACAAAAATAATCCGTGAAATTATATTTTAATCCATTTCATAGGCGCCCCTATCAAAGGAAAGGATATTAATCTAGTCTCTTCTAGATTCCTGCTATAACATCGTAAACTTACCGGTCTACGATGCTAGCGCAAAAATTATTAAAAAGACGATTAAATGCTACTAACAGTCTCTTAATTGTCATCTTAATTACCCAGTTTGTAAACAATCATACTAGAAGGGGAATACAAAGTACACATTATTTATTTTATACTTTGAGTGCGGATAATATCGCCGCCGGCAGTGTGCGGGCATTGATTAAAATAATTAAACTATCAGTGAGTACACGTTAAGGTATTATAAACATGCATTAAGTATTAATTAAGTTGGTAACAAAAAATAGATTCTGTATCATTAATGGAAAATATCAGTCGGGCTTGCATTATGGATGCGCCTGCGACTGTGGCCACGGGACTGGGGAATATTTTCAGGACATCGTGGCCGACTATAATTTTATTAGGGTTTTTCCAACTTGTAAATACATACATTTCTAATTATTATTGTGGCTTCGTACGATTATTAATAGGTAACGGAAAATACTGATACAAATCTAAACATTAATTTAATTTAGTATTGTAATTAACGTGTCGCGAAGAAAACCAAATACAATAAATCGGTCATGAATGAATATACGATAACTCAATTGTTGTCACAGTCTGACAGATGAATAGATAACTATCCAAATATAGTAAACAATAAAGTAGCATCGTAAGACAATACTCCGCTATAAATTTACAACAAACACTACAATGAGATCGCATTAAAAGATAAGCAACGAACGGTTGTCAGACCAATGCTCACGGTTACTATAGCAGCCCGTTTTCCTTTTACTTACGCGGAATATAAATCAGCTGATTCATTTTACGTTTCAGGTGACAATAGAAGAAGTCTGCATGTTCTGAATACATGTGGAATGTTGGTGCTCCTACACGGAGCAAAGTGGCAGATGTAGTGAATTATAAGGACATTTAGATGCATGTCCATAGGCCGGCACATAGAGACGTCAGGGGACCACCCACCGCGCACCTGGCTACTAACCAAGATACTCAGAAACAGACTTATCGTAGAAGAGATATTATTAAAATAACACTTAACACAGGTTGTTATGATTTGTTTGAATTGGATTTCTGATATGGTTATTTTCTCTATCGGAGCAATTCATCTTTATACCCGACTCCGGAGACGGAACGAAGAGGGTTATGATTTTGACCGATATGAATTGTATGTATGTATATATGAGGGAATATTATATGTATGTAAGATCATCTGTTTAATCATAAGTTCTAAACTAGTTTTCATAATTTGACAAATGAGATATCATTGAAAGCGTCTTGATTTTGCGCTGGTTTATAGGGTGCCGCCCTAAGAACATAAAGTGACAAACTAAATGAAACGGCTTAATTGGCACATTTAAAAAAATATATGTATAGTGAACTAATCGTAAAATAATTTAAATAATAAGTAACTTCAAAACCTAAAAACTGACTGCTGAAAAACGACGCTCTAAAAGAATGAAACAAAAAATATCCAGATGAATGCCGTGGTCATATGTCATCTAAACAATACATTCAAACAGTAGTAAGCGATAAATGCTTTAGGGCAAACTGGCATACGACCACGACTTTCAGATGAGAATATTTTCCTATTTCATGCTTTATTTTAGAGTGCGGTCTATCAGTAATCGGTATCAGTAGTTTTTGAACTTACTTTTTTTAAGTTTCTGATGGTGATACTTTTTTTTTTTAAAGTAGATTTATAAAGTGCATTACGACTGACAGTGTCTCAGTCAATACATTTTATATCAAAGTTGACCTTTATAAAAAGTTAAAGTGGCAAAGAGCACAGAGTATAAATGTATAGGTGATGAATCAAACAGTAAGAGATATCACAATGACTTATTTCACTGTGTCAATTGAAAACAAATTACGATCGCGCAGTTGTAGCCATTTATTATAACGTATTCAACTAGCCGGTCAATTTGAGAATGATTAGCGAGTCAAGTCAGCTTTATTTAAGACTGGTTGTTATATCGCTTGACTAATTACAGCAAGGTACAAGTTTCACCTCCGACTTTATGATTAAGATTACCTATAGGAAATAAAGTGTCCGTGTGGTGACGGACGTAAACAATAGCACTATCCCATTTTCGGGGATAAAAATAATAAACCGTGGGTGTCATAAAAGGCGATTGGGTCTTACTAGAGAATTGGCAGCACCGTTCTCTATGCAATGTTGGCAACATATTGCGATCACTAACCGGCCTGTCATGCGTGGCGATTATGGGAAATCCCCTCCTAAACTTGGGACCGTTTTCCCTATGTTTGGCTACGTTACTGGTTAATGCCACAGCGATTGGTTGAGGCCTATGTCTAGCAGCGGACGTTTTTCGTTTGCAATGATGATGATGATAGAAAATAACAAACATTATTTTTTGCGACCAACCAATTCAAAAACAAAACGTACTTACTTACAGATGTTTACTTAAACCACGGTTAGTTCAGTGTCCGTTAAAGTAACAGTTAGTGTGATTCCCTGGAACCACGCGTGGTATAAATTTTATTTATTAGTCAACAGCTGCTGATAAGATCACTCCACCTCTGTGACAGTTGACAGCACCATCTTCTTGTACATTACTTCCCTTTCCTTGTGTCCACTTTTACGACTTGTATGGCATGATAAGCAGGTGGTTTGCTTTTAATGCTTAAAAAACTACTTAAAAGTAATTGTTATTGGTTTAACTCAAGTCATAAATTATATCAAAATGCATACTTCTTCATTGCAGTTCTTATAATAATAGACTTGATCGCGTCAAACGAGTGACAAATTTTATTTAATTCTCTAGGCAAGTTATCATTTAAACGCGATTACAACAAAATAAAAACACTATAAAAAAAACAGCTGTAATTTTCATTAAAGTCTCGTAAATGTACAATGTCGGAGTTAATTTTTTTTTTTTAATAATATTCCACAACTATCACACAACGCCATCTAGTCCCAAGCTAAGCAGAGCTTGTGTTATGGGTACTAGACAACTGATAAACATACTTATATATTTCTAAATACATACATATTATAGATAAATTACACCCAGACACAGAACAAATGATCGTGCTCATCACACAAACATTTGTCCTGGGTGGGAATCGAACCCACGACCTCCGGCATAGCAGTCAGGGTCACTAACCACTAGACCAACAGGCCTGCCAAGGCCTGTAATTTTCATTAAAGTCTCGTAAATGTACAATGTCGGAGTTAAATTATACCGCGCTGTCACCTGTCACCAAGTAAGCTGTCTTATTAGAGCACCATTACGAACATAAATTGCAGTTCTTTTTATAGGCCAGCGAGTCATTAGTCTACGAACGAGTTACGCCGCTACGCAGGATATTAGAAAAGTTGCATGTTTGTGTAATTGCAGGCTACGCCGTAGCGCCGCCGTAGCGCCGCCGTAGCGCCGCCGTAGCGCGTCCGTTATGCGATAGTTTCTCCACGGCGACGTGCAGGTAAAATAACAAATTGTTTAATTCAGTGTATCGTGCGCCTAACTCGGCAATTTATCCAATTAGGCGTCCGCCGGACCACCCACCGCGCTCCACTATTAAACATAAATTATAAATAATTTGGTAAAGTTTATTTTGGCTCTCGGTCCTCACTGATTGCTGCGGTTAGGAAGCTAGTGGATGAAATGTGTTCGAGAGGATATCGTTTTGTTTGGTTTATTCTAAGTTGGGTTTTATGGGTTTGGAGTGTTAAGATAGAGTATTATTATACATATAGCTGGTATATAAATGAAGGAACCATGTAGACTCATTTCCGTGTAACATGGAACTAAATTATAATGTCTTAATTGAGCCATAAAAAATTACAATATTGCAAAATATTCCCGGTAACTGCAAACATTTTACGATTTATTTTATGTATTTATAAACCATCATAATCTCAATAAAATCAGTGAAGTAATGTGTTTATTATATGAGGTAACATTATACCCGGGAACCATTTACTAATTTGTTGCATGGAATCAAATACTTTAATCCATAAACATTAATATTGTTAATGATAGAGTAAACGATACCGTGTGGCGCCATATAGCAGTGCTACTTAGAAGCTTTATAGTGGGCACGTAAATGAACTGACAGTTAGTTCTAAATCAAACAATTTATAGCGGTAACTACTACATTATTTAACGAGGGGCCGCGTGACATGTTTTTATCAAGATGTCGGTGCGAGGCGCGAGGTGCGAAACCGAAGAGCGTGCAATTAAAATACTCCAAGTGGTTGATTTACGCCCGACGCGCACGCGCATACTTGTGCCCCCCCCCCCTGCCCACTTAATGTATGTATCAACTGAAAACACACAAGTTTTATTGTTCACCCATTCATAATGGTGTAAACGCATTTTACGACTCACGCGGACGTGGGTTTTGTAAACGACGACTTTGTATCACTGACGCATTCATTATGGAACTCCTCCAGCGTATGTTGCTTGCCACGGGTATTTTCAGCCATTTCATAAAGTTCTAGCCGAAAGTGCCTGACAGTATCAAAAAGCCATAAATGAAACTTTGTGTGATATCAATGAACCTTATGTATGTCCCAAATTATTCAAACTTAGGCTAACTTTCTACGTAGGTGCAAGTACTTTAGTCTAGTTTTGCTGTTGCAATAAGTCATTAATTCATATCTAGAAAAGAATCAATTCGTTCCTTTAAGTTAATTCTTAATGCATATATTATAAGGTGTATCTATTCATACACGAAATATTTTAAGGGGTACACCTGTAGGTGGTAAAGAAGCTATAGAAGCAAAAAGAAATCTTTTATCGAAGCGTTTTTGAATTTTCGTTATTATTATAATTTTAAAACTACTTGAGACGTTTTGCATAAAACATTTACTCCAAATTCTATGAATGGCCCGCCTGACGCTGCGAGGACGACGACCGGACGGCACGAGCATGGCCGCGGTGTCTCAGGCCGTAAAAAATAAGAAAGAGCCAGTATTTCTTATGTGCGTCAAATAATTTATAAATATTAAATTTAAAAAAAACCCTCAGAAAAATTTTTTTTTCGTTGCTCTAGCTTCTTTACCACCCACAGGTGTACCTCTTAAAATATTTCGTGTATGAATAGATACACCTTATATAATTGGATTAAGTGATGATTAAAAACAAGCATTTGCTGCAGGAAATGTCAGCTTATACCTACTGAACCAGCACTTGCATGAATAAAACGTGTAATGTGAACACAGATTTTTAAACACCGACTATTTAAATGTCCATTCGCTGTCAAATAATTTACTCCAAGTGCCACTCTGTCCTTGATCTGTCTAATAGAGTGTGTGTGCAGAATTACCGTATGTATGTATCTAAATTCATCTCGTGACACGTTTCTCAGTTTACGAGGACTATAAAATGGTATGGCGACATGCGCGTCAGTCGCGCGCAGTCACAACATGTCAATGAGCTGCCAGTACTTCCACTTGGCGCATTCAAAACTATCTGGAAGAGCCCAACGCTCGATAATGATCTAACCACAGTATGTAATACACAGTCCTACAAGTTAATTATGGGAATGTGTATTTAATAAGCCCCAAGGCAGTCCGACGCCTTTTCCAGCGGTGTTTAACTCTGTGTATGCAACGATTGGCTAAAATTCAGGCAGGCACGGTGCAACACAGCGCCATAAATTTGTCAATGTCATGCTGGTCGAAGCACGACTACTACTAATTTTTATTAAGCATCGTGATCGCTGACTGGAATGCCAAAAAGTAATCACGAATGCGAGTTAGATGCATGTCGCATATGCCATTTTAAAGGAGTAAAGATTTTAATCTATAGTATAATCTGACAGCGAACTTTGCTTTAAATACTCAAGTTTTTGGGCGAATACTGTATTATCCTTCCTTATTTCCCAATGTCTGATCTCATAATTGAAACATTTCACAGGATGGTCTCAATTCCGAACCTCACGCGAGGTTCTAAGAAGATGTATAGAGCGACACCCCGCTGCGTCTTCGCCCGAAGTGTCAAAATGTCCAAGTTTAGCCACCCTTAAGAAACCAAACAATATGGGAACTTTTGAACAGACTGCTGTGGGATATTTGACTTTATGTTTAATGAAATACGTTATATTGTGCGGTTATAATCGGCATATCTATTTTGGTAGTTGTATATTTGCGGTCCCTAATATCGGGAGATCGATCAGTTGCATTCATATTATGGGTGGAATGAATTCAATAGGGACGTTTACACCTCCACGGTTCTAGGAAGGTTGTACACCCCGTGAAATCGAGTTGTCGTCGGGTGTGGCTCGAGATGTTAATCCGATCGACTTTATATTATCTCTATAATGCCGTAAAGTTTTATTGTTGTTATTGGATCTTATCAATCAGTAAGATATCTTTTATGCTGTCTCGTTAAAAATATCTATGTACATTCGAGATGTGGAAAATAATCTCTTACAACTGTGATCTTTTAATAGCTTTATTAAAATCAAATTGAAGCTTAACTTTTTGTCGGCTCTAGTTTTTTACGTTTTAACTAACGATTTAAAAAAAACAATACAATTAAACTATCTGCTACCCATAAACTACATATTTTAATTTGTGAATTAAAAAAAAATAGATAAGTTGACAATTTACGTATGTATGTTTTTAAATGTAGACCTAGCGGCTCAGCTATATGTGTTTATTCTTCTTCTTAGTGTGTCGATACGAATCAGCCCAGAATTTGGCTATGAGATTGCCACTTTCAAAGAATCAAAATCAAATCAATTTATTGCGGGCTACAAAGACCCGTATCATAAATACCTTACAGACTAACATACATACAAATAAAAACAATGTAAACATAAAACTATTGTGCATGAAGTGACGGCGCGCGGCGTCGTGTTGCGTTGCGTGGTTTCGCGTAGCTTTCCGCGGAAACAGCAGCGTCTATCTACTCCAGTAGCGTCAAACAACAGGGCACGCTGGACAAGATATTAAGTGCCCCATTGTTTGTGGGACAGCACCACATTTACACTTATATGCTGAGTACTAAAAGATTTTTTTTTTAATTTTGAGAAAAATCTACAAAAATATATAAAGTGCACGGGGGAGGCACGGTAACAACAAACAACTCAGATTTTATTAATGTCAGTTGTTTATTCAAATTTTTCGTTTGTCGTATCGTCTTTTTTTCCATAATACTTTTGTGCTAAGGCGAGAATAATTTAGAACTTTCAATTAAAGTGACCTGAACAATTTATAACGAATGCAGCCAAAATTCCAAAAACATGAGTCAATGTTAGAAAACTACGAGGTATTTATATTGAAGCAGTTTATAGTTTTCATAAAGCAATGATACTCACAATTGTGACAAATCGCGAGTGCAAATCTTACTAGCGCAATCATAGAACATCAATGGGTACTATCTAGTTACCAAATAACAAAAAAATAAAATAAGTTTGTCATAACGGTTGTCAAAATGTCCATTATTTTTGTGCTCAATCTACGATTACCTACGGTTTGATTTTCTACATTTTATACAAAATTACACTGAATTTTTTCCAAAACTGTTGTTGAAAATCTAACAAGTAACGTGTTTCATTTGACAAATGTCAGAGAAAATTGGAGACTGTCACGTCGGTAAAAGTATATTATTCACTAAGGGGGTATAGCAGTGTCGTAAGTCACGGGCGCTAATTTGAATTCCAAATGTAACGAAAGATTCTAGGGCTCCCGAGTTCAACAAGGGAGCTTTGAGTTTATTCCTAAACGGGGGATTGAAACTCACCCAAGACGAAGATACCCGAGGAACGGAACCCTTTGTTCTCGAGGTACGAATTTCTCAGTTGAGGTTCCAAATCACATTAATGACTAGCGGCCGCAGCCAGCCATAATGAAATTCAGTACAATATTAATTCCCGGCTAGAGCCTATATGGTTAAGTCTGCATCACTTTTTGTTGTATGTTATTTTTTCAATCATTTTCCGGTTGTATTACTTATAAAAACTTATATTTTTACTTCGGGAGATGCATCATTTCTATTCCCTTGTGTCATTTCTGTTACATAACATCAGAGCAACAGTTTTGGTGATATTAACGTGACAACTTTTATTTACTTGATTTATTTTCTTTGTTTTCATCGCATTAAAGACAGGACCCGTCCCATAGGAATACATCAACGTAGTCGAACCATTTTTTCTTCAACTACAAATTTTTTCGACAGTACGTCCAAAATTGTGCAACCGCAGACGTATTAATGGATAGGTGCTCACTAATGAAATGCTTGAGGCTTATGGCTCGTTTACGTATTACATCTGCTTTAGAATTTCAAGCACACGCTATCAGTGATGCTTAAGAATACTAATACGGCGGCTATATTTGGCAATCCCCCGATTCTGGATTATATTCAAGTAGTGTCTAACGAAAACATAGTACAGTACACCTCGCTAGTTGAGGATTCAGCCTGTGCTTCCTTTCAGCGCATCACCAGTCACTTGTCACATTTGTCATTTGAATAGAAGCTGAATTGGCAAACCAGTATTTATGGGTTATTGCGTCGCTCTGTATAACTGCGAATATGGATGGATTAACTTTATGCCTAAAATTTGTGCTTTCGTCCTTTGTACTGTGTAAGCCCTTGTCATGTTATGCAATGGAGGATTGCTGTGCTTAGCTGTTGTTCTCATCGAGTCCAAGTTGACCTGAATAGATGTGTCAGACACCCCAAATTAGAACTTATGAGGAATTGAGGACCACGTAGGTCTTCTTTCAATTCCTTTGTAAAATTTTCCGACTGTCCCCAATTCTTCATGTTTTTGTAAGAAATTGTGCAACTTCCTGGTAATCAATGATCAATTACAACAGTGTCTAGTGTCGAGTGCAGGGGGACAGGGCGGCAATCAGTCAGTGCGGCCGCTAAATAAATTCATTAGTTAAATTACCGCCGGCGGCGTTTTGTGTCGGCAGCATCAAAGGGCCAGCCTGCCGCCCTGCCGGGGGCGCACTCGTCCGACTTTTTACTCAGAAAACTCTGTAAACAAAATGATATGGTGCGTCCGAATGTTTGATCCGCCTTTATTATCTGTATACAGAGAGAATGTTTGGCTAGCAAACGTACTCGCTTTGTGGTAATTGTGGGGATGTAATAACCTTTGTGAGTGCGGGTAAACAACGCTTTGAAGTGTCTCGGAAGTTCTGGATCCCTCGTGAACTCTTGGACACCTCTTTCATTTTCATCAGTGAATAAAAAAAATCCCTACTGTTTGTGCTTTGCAAATCCCAAAAGCCGCTTATTGTTTTTATTTGGTTTTCCGTGTCCTCATTTCCACCATGGTATCAAATTATACCGTCGATATCAGTAATGATAGTGTATTCGTTGTGATCCGGTGGCATTCGTAGCTTCATTCAATGCTTTTATTTTGCCGCTCAGCTTCCCTCTTCCTCTCAATCGTGAGAGCGAGACAGCAACAACATGTGTGTGGTCCTCCGGCGAGGGGGCTCGGCCGTTTCCGTCGGGCTTCGTTCGTTCTCGGCCCCAAGACGGCAACATAATCGTTCAAATCATGATGGCGGCTCAACAAAAATCCAGTATACGGACTCGAAGCTCGAGTCAGTATTGCCCGAGTCGCGCCGCAGTCGACACGCAAACGCGTAACTTTTGTAATGAAACTTGGTATCGTTCCGTGTTTCGTACGGTAAAGTGATAGATAGAAGTGACGGATCCTGGTGTACAAGTGTGTGGTTATGTGGCGGCGAGTGATATGACAGCGTGCGCCGCCAGACGGACCCCGGCCGTCTTCATGAGGATACTGGTGACAAGCCTGGCCCCGAGATCATGGTGGCTCCCGATTCCGAGGCTCCTGCGAATCCTCGGATAGCGGCCGCCGCGCACGAGAGCCCCTCCGCCGCCGAGGCGCGCCACAGCGCCGACCTGTACATCCGCACCAGCTGGGTGGATGCGGCCCTCGCGCTCTCCGAACTTGAAAAGGTGCAGTGTTTACTACATACACAACAGTTCAGTGTTGAGTTTCAATTGTCATATTGCACGTGTGATTGTTTTTCTGCGAATGCCAATCGCGTTGAGGAACGCGGCAGCGCAAAGCGGTGGCGCCGACTAGTGGTAACTGTGCGTACTATCAAGGCCGCGCGTATTTTGTAATGAAAAACATCTAGGCAACCTACTTATTACGGAGATGACATTTATGAAGTGTGTCAGAGTGGTGGATAAAAATAACACAAAATATAGTAACGACTAAATATTAAAGTTAATGTTCCAATTTGGCCTATTCTCCCCTTAAATAACTGTTAATTAAAATAAGGGGTGGAATCCGTTTAAATGTTACTTCTTTATTATTCGATCATTCAAAAGAAATTGTAAAACCCAAAGAGATTTACAATGTAATATAACGAAAGCCATTATGAAAAACGGCTTAGTTCTTATTGAAATCTTCGCAATTGTCGAGTCGAGTAGGCACGTCGTGTATGTATACCAGTGGCAGATGGGTTCGGGGAAGGTAGCGCTTTCCTAGAAGGCCGCACGCACGCCCCGCGGTGGTCCGCACCCCTACCAGCGCCATTCGCGAAACTTCCACTCTAAAATGTCTAAAAAAAGCCTCCACAGACTGTGCAATCAAACCCACTGGGCTCAATTGATTTACAAAACAATTTTGACCTAACACATTGTATTATGGGTACACCTCTGCCTAACCCTCACTGGGGAACAGGCGTGATGTTATATTACATTCGAAATATCCACTTAAACAAAACTCACCAAAACATTACAAAATAGGTACCCGAGCACCTACTCGTAGTCATCTCCTTATGAAACATCTATGGAAATCGTAAAAAACAGCTGTAATCTGTGGTAAGGTTAATGTAACATACCTCCAGTGGATGTGTAGGTACTTATTATGTAGGAACTTGGTCGGTCGTATGCAAGATGAAGCAATTAAGGCGCAGTGGGAGCAAGGAGCGCGGGGGCCTGCGCACGCGCATCGCATCGGCGCCGATAGAGACATCAACGCGGCCCGCACGCCACGACCCGCGCACACTTACAAAACACACACAGCCTTATTATTCAATATTTTTTGTTTTTGTAGAATTAACCCAATTAATAGCCGGGAACTTTACTAATTACTATATTATTTAAAAACAAATTATTTTCATTCATGAAGAGGTAAATACATCACATAATTCAATCGTAGAGATTTTGACGAATTAATTACGGAATAGCAACATTATAAATATGATATTGCTAATGCCATTTCCAATATTTAAAACTAAATAGATATCAAGACTCCTCTCAAATTATGAACAAACATTTAAATTACATAACTGCTTCCTCAATATAAAAATAAAAGAATGCTATTCTACAGTTTTATGTCTGACAAGACCGCACAGAGCTCGCCTCGTGGAATTGAGACATCTTGTGGTTTCCGATCTTACATCTCGTTCCTTCGTAGCAAAAGGGCAGTTTCTTTCCTCTTCTTTAAGGTTTACATTGCATCTCTTTTCCACTAGTTTTTCCCACATATCGTCTGTCCTCCTCCAAACATTGCGTTCGCCGGCGGTCGGCAGCTGCGTTGGAGACCTATAAATGATTGTACATCCACAATTTTTAAGGTGCGTCTTTAGGGATGGACTGCTCATTATATATTTTAGAACAAAACATGGTTTTAATTTTGGCAATATTGCCTTTAACACATAAGATCTTCAAGATCTTAAAAACGAGTAGTATGGTTGATCTGACGACTATGGTGAGTTAATAAAATCAGAGAAATTGTTTGCTAGACTATGAAATGCATGTGGTGGCAGCAATTTTGATATCAGATTACGGTATGCAGTGTGCGGGGCGCCGCAACACGTGGCTTACACACATCACTGCACATTCAGCAATTTTCCCCATCACTGACCGTAGCCTCCGTCTCAGTAGCTTTAACAACACCAGCTGTTGTAGTAACCACTCAAGTGTAAATGAAACTTTCTAAGTTCCGCGTGTGCTAAATCTTATCTCCATTTGAAAAATCCCTGAACCAATTCCTATTATGTTTAATGGTCTATCCACAAAAACAATAAAAGAGAATTTAAAAGGAAATATTACCTATTACTAAAGCTGATCTGAACATTTTTCAATGATTTGACGGTTACTGCTTCATAAATATTGGTTTTCTAATGTGTATTTACAAAACCCATGAAACTCCCAACAAGTCCTTACAATTTACATTTCCGTAATGTTCCAATAGAAGGGAAGCTCGGACGATTGTGAGTACATATAGGGCACAAGTTCAATCACCATAAGGAATCTGAAGAATCTTCAAAGAGTTTACATTGGAAGAATCGGTTTCTTTGATATAACGCCATTACCAAATATCGTTTCGAGGTATTGAAGTTTGAACAGAAACCTTAGGTCCGTATAGATTTATAGAACGATGCTAGGGCATGCATCATTCATGCCGAGCATGTATCTCGATTCAATAATCACTGGACCTAGGTCTCAATGTAATTCAAACCACTGTTTTTGCTTGACTGGCATCGTGCTGAACACAAAACGAAGTCTTCTGAGGTTCTTCTGCTCACTAAACAGAGGCGACGGCAACTGTTAGCGGTTTCAAAAACCAAGATTGTGACTCATACATTCTTTCTGCCTTGTAGACCTTGTTTGTAAGAATTTGGTCTGTTGAAGTCTGTTCGTTATTTTTGGAATGAACCCAGAAATTCGACGGATGCAGCCAGATGTTGTCTATCTCTGGATCGTAACTATTAACCTAGTGCTTTATCGATATGATCGCTATCATATGGCCGTTGGAACCGGTTATGTTGTCCACCTAACTTGGCAACTTTCTCGATGTCACTGAATACTTTCCGCTCCGGATTGACATTGAAAAAATCTCTCTACTGATTCGCAAATAGTGTCTCATAAAGTTATGGCAACTTGTATGTTGTAACTTGTCATGGAATCTTTAATTATCGCTTTCTTAATTTAGAACAGACATCGATGATGATACTTACGTAAAATAATTCCGTGTTTTCGAAATCATTGCCTCGTCAAAGCTTATTCAAGCTTCACTTGTTAAACCCCCAGATCTTCAGAATTTAGACGAGATTAAATAATGGATCAAAAGCAGTTATTGCAACATTGGCAACTGTTTCCCTGTAGACGGCCCCACATACAGGTGATCGTTGTCGTGAAACAGGAAATGAGATTCGACGTTGTCTCGGGAGAATTGCCACATTCACAGCTGGAGCTGGTGTTCAGATTATTTATTCAATACTTTCCACTGTGGGTTGGAGCAACTTATGAGATTTTAACGAACAGATGATAAATTTTATTAATTTGACCCTTGAATGATTTTGAGTCTAGAATCAGTTGGGTGGTCATTGGTACCGATAGCACGGCAAGAACATGTGTAGATTGCAAAAAATACGAAACAGACTCCTTTATCCATTTTTTATATTCAGTGAGAATTCTCTACTACCTAATCATATTTTACTAATTTACGTGAACAAAAACGCAATATCTATTTCGTAGTATAGCAAAAGGCGTCTTTATGTGTCCTAGTATCAGATATGTGCGTAGAATTACGTAAAGAATTTAAAAATGTCATTGACATTCAGTGGCATTGGCAAGTGGCGCGCCGCCGACGCCGGTGGCCGACTGGCCAATTGGCCAAACGTGATGTCCTTGACGAGGGCCATTCGAATCTTTAATCATACATGCATACTACAAAGTAGGCTGGAAGCGATAAAACATGCCATTAAATTTCTTTTTGTCCTATAAACTGCTGTATTTTTCTTTCGTGGGTTATTTCTGTAAACATCGTGTGTGTAAGTCCTAAAGGGCTAAGCATAGAGCATTGCCTTTCGCTAATAATCGGCCACATTTTAAACCTTGGACTGTCTGTAACGAATAATTACAGATTGTTTTATTAACGGCCATAAAATAGGTAAGGTATACCTACAGACTGGTAGCACTAAGTTGCATAATGGTATAGTTGAACTTTCTAGAGAAAAATTTAATTACAACACTTGCTAGCTAAAGTATTTTACTTTTACGTCATTCCCTATATGGGATGGTGATTCTTTCAAAAGCGTACACATTTGAAAGTTGACGGAAAGTTTTGAAACACAAGGCTCATGTATTGTAATGGGATGATGTTAGGGCGACACCCACGTCCCATTATATGCAGATATAGGGAGTCTGATCGGAGCACGTCAATGGTACGCCACGCAGGATGTCAAAGATCGCGCCAATCATATCACTCACTCCTCTTGTAGCTGCGCTTAACTGATAAACTCGGGCATGACAGATTTGAATGATGCATCGACCTCACCAGCAGAGGGACATGGCGCACATTCCTTACATATTTTTAACAATAAGTTCAAATATAGTGCTGAGACGTGCATTTGATCAATCAAATCAAAAAATTAAATCCGTATGTTAGCTTCTTTCTTAATATAATTACTGTACGTGTTTTCCTCTAGCGTAGCACTGCGTAGACCGTAGCAAACATTGGTATTTTTAGTTTATTTTAGTGAATGGAGAACTCGAGCACGGACTCTACATCCTATTTTATTGACACAAAAAATCACATCATGGAGTCCTCATTTTATGTGTCGTTTACGTGTTCCTCCTCGTTTTACGTAGCCTACTCGTGTGTGGCCTACGCGATAATTTTGACAACAACAAAATTTTTACTATTTGGGGACACTTTATGGAGTCATTAAATTGAGACAATAAATACACCGCGCCTGACCTCAGATAAGTGACAAAGTCAGCCGGCGAGTACTTGCTAACGTATCGCTCGCTATTCATTACTAAAATTATCTCAGAACTGTTTCCTGTAAGATGATAAAGAGTTGTTTATGTAATGGTTTATTAATAGCTAGTAAATTATTTAGAAATCAGTGGAGAGACGCATGAAGATAGTGACAATGAATCCGAGTGAACTGTCTAGTATAAGTTGATCATGGCTGGCAGCCACGATCGTGAGGACGTGCTCCTAGTGGGCCAATCTCTTATCTGCAGGAAGCGCGGTCGCCGGCGCCGGCGCGGCGGCGGCGCATCGCGGATTATACATAGTAAATAATCCCGTAGCACTTGCGTCAGCGGTTTACGTGCGCGACAATCGCATGGTTGTCTGTTGTTGGTTTGTAGGCCACCGGTGCAGCCGTACTCGAGCTTATCATGTTGCACGTTATGCATGTGTGTGCCAAATTTGGTGCATGAATGAAGGAGTGTTAGTGGTGGTGGTGGTGGTGGTGCGGCGTGGTGGCGTGTTGCGTACGCTCCACGTGGGCCGGCGCGGGCGGGGGGTGCGGGGCGCGGGCGACGCGGGCGCATTCCGGCCGTGACGTCACGCCCACCCAGCGCGCCCGACATTCACCTCGCCCGTTCGCCCGCGCCGTACCCGGACCGTTCTACGACTCTCCACTGTATCTGCCATTATTGCTGCTACGATTTATTTATTTACGCTCGGAAGCTAAACAACACGATTTCGGCGGGAAATATCGAGCAGTTCAACGAACCCACCCCAACAACTGCAGTAAATCAGGATGATTGACCATAAGCGCCTGGAACTTGCTGAAATCACTAATGATATTTTGATTGCTACGTATTTTATATCGCCACGGTTCGAAGTCTCCTTATGCGAGCTGCTGTGTTTGACTTCTAAATAAATTATTAAGTCATGTTTTGATTTATTAGTACGGTTTTATTTTATTGATGCATACCTACTCTTGCTTTTAGTTTTTCTTTTCGCATACAAACACGATGGTTGGTAAAAATAAAAAAAATATGATGATTCTTGTTCATTATAAATGAATCAAGATTTTGGGGAACTACGGTCTACCTACAACTTTTTGCGGGTAAAAGAGGGAAATTAGTAACATATTTAAAAGTTGTTACCTAAATTAAAACCGAAACTGCTAATTATTTCCACATTACTGTTCGTCGTCTTATCGAAATGACCATTACTAAAGGGCAAACGTACCCTTGATCGCTTAATCGCTACGTTCAACACGAGACGTCGATTGAGTTATTATTATGCAATTAGTAAGCGCTTCACGAGATTCGGAGTGCGTCGTCGGCTGTTCTCGCGGGCCCCGACTGCGACCGAGCGGTCGACCGCGGCGCGGCGCCACCGCTGCGGGCCCCGGCCAGCCCACTCTCATTAATCACAATCAACTCAGAAATTATTTCGACGTTTAAAGAGTTCGATGTTATTATATCTACCGCCAAAGCGATCTCATAATCTGTGTGTTTATTGATATAAGATCGAAAGATTAATAAACCAACATGTCTGTGGTGACACAGCATGTATGGCGGCTACCGTTCAATCTATTCTTGCCACTGCTACCGATTTTTGTTTACCAAAAAAAAAAAACAGATGATGAATAGTAGATTCATTTAAATGTTACATCAATGTTTCTTTGTTATTTTGCAGGGCAACATCGAAGGCGGGCGTACGTCGCTGTGGATCCGCGCGTGGCTTCAGGAACAGCTGTTCATATTAGGCTGTTTCCTACAGGGCGACGCGGGAAAAGTCCTATTTGTCGCGATACTTGTGCTCTCCACGTTTTGCGTCGGCTTGAAATCCGCGCAGATACACTCAAGGGTCGACCAACTCTGGGTTCAAGGTACGTTAAATTGTAGTGTACAGAGTATCTTTGATCTTTATTAGCCGTGTACGTAGGAAGGGTGAAGCACATCACGATAGAGACATTGTGGCACATTGTGCATCTTGTGGAATACCAATGCACGGTGACAGGCGCGTCTGTGGAGCCGCTTCCGTCTCGCGTACGTGCGCGGCATGCGCGCCGGGACTACACAGCGCGCCGCGGTGTGTAAGCGCCCTTATAAGCTCTGTAAACTTGAATTTAAATTCGTCAATCAACAATCTGAATGGGCATTTGCGTCCGGTGCGCTACTCGATTTAGTCTAATTGTATTACAATGTCTATGTATTGTATTAAGATTTAAAGTTATTTACATATTTTTTTGAATGGTAAACGTTTCCAACAATCTCATTAAAATGTCGTATTGTTCAATTGACTTTGCCACAATAACTATTTTACATATGCGTAATAACAAGTACTTTTAAAGCATAACATTTATAAGTTTATAACACAGTTTCAAAGATTATTCAAATGAGAAGAGTTTTCGTTAATTTTCGTAGTTGCTACGCCGTAGCCAAAAAAACGTAGACATTTATAATTCACATTTTAAGAATGTATTTACAATAATTTTCGAAGAATAATAGGTACTATGTTCAGGAGTTTTTCAACATAGATTTATTTGCGTGTTAGATTCCAAGAAATGGGTTTGAAAAATTCGCCTACGGGTGCTACGATAGCATTAAAAATATGTCAAACTAGTATAATTACTTAATAGGTACTTTTTCTTATTTTTATTTATTTAAAACCATATACCTATTTATTTAAAACCATATACCTATAATAGTAGATTGTTGAACTTCCTTACGACCTTGACGAAAAGGGAAGATCTTAATTATTCGTAGCAATCTTGTAGCATACGTTTTTGTACAATTTAATCCAAAATATTTCACATATTTTCGCTAAATAATTGACTGTGTCTATTTATATCTTATTTTTAATACGGCATGTCGTCAATTATTTAAACTATGACTATTCCTAATACATATAATGACGCGTAGTCTCGTAGCACTTCGTAGACGTTTGTAATTACCATTTTTACACCATATAAATTTTGCAAAAAATTACTGATTACATTGAAACATAAATTACTTATACAATAACGATACTAAAATTGATGAGTAGGTTATAATATATACACACATACATTAGGAAAAACTGTGTACAAAGAAACATTTTGATTTGTACTAGTAACTTTTCAAATTCGTTTTGTGTAACGGGGTAGTTATGATTGGGTATTTGACATAGCAACCCTGTAATTGAATCTCCTGGCACTTCTGCAGGACACACGACATGAGAATCGTCATCAAGTCAGACACGTAGAAGGTCTTACATTACCTTCATAGCATAATATTTTTTGCAAAATATATTGTTTTTTCGTTCCGTGTGGTGCCGGATGTCTTTCAAATTATAAGCTTAAAAATTGAGGACAATTAAGTGTCGTTAAAGCCGACTAAGGGACTTACAAGAGAATGGGCAGCAGCGTAAACCACCATACTGAGATCGCGAACCCGCCTGCCAAGCGTTGCAAATATGGCAAACCCAAACTGGGGAAGTCCTTTGTCTAGCAGTGGACATATTTTGGCTGAAATGATGATGGTTGTTTTTTCGTATGACTGGTTAGTTCATATAGGAACCTGATTATTAAATCTCCTGCATAAACTTTCTAAAACATGTACATATTCAGGCGTAGTCACTCACCTAGCACCTCGTAGACATTTGTTAGAAGACCTGCGTTAGAAGGTATTTTTAGCACAAATATTGGTAATTAAAATAATTGGTAATTTTTATGGGGAACCGAAAATTTCATCCCTTATAACATACAACCGTAGCCACCTACGATGCCCCTTGTAGAGTGTAGATCTTTAAAATTACTATCGTTATATTTCTTTTTAATTCGTTGGTAACGATAAGATTTTTTGATAAAAGAACAGGATCACTCAATCTCCCAATAAGAAAGAAGTTAGTAATGAATATTGCGCACGCTATCCATTGGAACAACATTCGTACTCGGTCCACGTACGGTCGTTGCACGTACCTCGCTTGATTTATATTCATTGACGTGAATTATTAATTTACCTCACAATCTTTTATTGATGTGGGCAACAACGTGTGTAATAGTGTATTCACTTTTCCGGGTTAGATAACGATTTATTTAACCTGATTCAGCCTTAGGATTTCAAATTTTCTGCATATTATTTAGCGTATTAAAAGTTTGAGTATATTATGCAATTTCTTTAAAGATAAATGTTGTGGAAACGAAATTATCATTGACGTTATTAATTTCTATTATTCTGTTATTTTACCACTGTTCTCAAAACGGTGAAGGAAAACATTCTGAAGAAATCGGCATGTCCTAGAATCAAAAATTCGAAGACATGTGAAATCTACCAACCCACACTGGGCCCGCATGGTAGATTACGGCCCACTGCCTTTCGAAGGGAGGAGGCCTGTGTGTGTGGGCACAATATAGGCTGATTATGTACTCTGTTATTTATATCTCAGATATCGGACATGTAGCAGGCAAAAAGATTGGCATTTATCAAAAACCAAAAACTTTCTGTTAAGAGGGTTTCACCAAAATCACCATCTTCTTCGTGACGATCTATTTATTATACAGCATTCAATGTGATTCGATGGGTCTCTTCCATTGTTATTTGTCATTGTCATCTTTAGAGGTTCAATGTTCAATTTATTAAAAATATCTTGAATGTCCTTTGGTCTACTAGCTACAGAAAACAGAATGAAAGAGGAATTTTCCTTATCATCTTTATTAACAAACTAGCCCACGACTTTTTCCGCGGGAAATATCTTTTTCCCCGACACACCCCGCCCCCGTCACATTGCATCGCCTAACCGCGCTAATATTTCGGTCTCACTAGCGTTCGCTACGACTACGACGATTATGTTAAGTAGCCTATAACCTTTTTAAAAAATTGTCAAATGCAAAAGGTTTTTGCTAATCAAAGTGGCAATGTCAAACAAAAAAACTCTTCAGCTTTATTATTGGTACTTAGTATAGATAGATTGTTACCTAATTTGTACATGTTACTCTTACTTGGACTCTAAATATCTTTCTAGAACCCGTGTATTTTTTAATGAGGGTGGCGGTACGAAGGCTTAAGGCCAAGAATACCACCCCCAGGACCCGACGGCTTGCCTGGAAAAGCCTGGGTCCTGGCCTTGGAGGCTCTCGGGCCTCGACTAAGGGGACTCCTTAGCGCATGCTTGGAGAGGGACCAGTTCCCACTTCGTTGGAAGACGAGGAAACTGGTCCTCATTAGGAAGCCGGAGCGCCCAGCGGACTCTCCGTTCGCTTACTGGCCCATCGTGTTGCTCGACGAGGTGGGCAAGCTCTTTGAAAGAGTGATTGCAGACCGCCTGATCGGGTGGCTGGTGCGGGAGGGGCCGGACTTGTCGGACAGCCAGTACGGCTTCCGCAAGGGGCGCTCTACGGTGGACGCCATTATGCGCGTGCGAGCCCTCACTCCCTAGACATCCCCAATGCCTTCAATACCCTGCCCTGAAGTTGCATCAGGGAGGCACTCCGGTATCACCAAGTGCCGACCTACCTCTGTCGCGTGGTCGAGGCTTACCCGACGGATAAGGCCGTCATCTACCCCGGTCACCATGGAGATTGAAACCGGCGAGAGATGTCGTGTGGTGTCCCACAGGGATCAGTCCTGAGGCCGCATCTGTGAGCCATCGGATACGACTGGGTGCTGCGCGCCGACCTCCCTAACGGCGTTAGCGTGGTTTGCTACGCTGACGACACGCTGGTACTGGCGCAGGGGAGGTCGTACGAGGCGGCGGCGGCGGCCGAATTAATGACACGCAGGGTTGCGACAATCGCCGAAAGGAACAAAAGAGGCAATTGGGACTCGAGGTGGCCCTGCACCAGTCCGAGGCCATGGGTTTTCATGGTCCTCGGAACGCGCCATCTTCGAGTTCCCAACTCACGGTGGGAGGGGTTCACGTCGGCGTCGAGTCAACGATGAAGTGCCTGAGACTTGTCCTCGACAGCCGATGGAACTTCGTTGAGCATTTCCGGCGTTTGGCTCCCAGACTGGAGCGGCCTGGGGCTGCCTTAAAGTGGCTCCTCCTGCCTCATTTACGGGGCACCGGTGTGGGCGCCCTCATTGAGGCTGCGCCCAGCGCGCCGGTTGAGTGCGGCCCAAAGGGTCATGGCCATCCGGCTAGTCCGGGGATACCGCACGATCTCCTGCGATGCGGCGAGCCTCGTTGCCGGAGTGCCGCCATGGGATCTGGAGGCAAAGGTCCTTGTCCACATGTGGGAGTGGCGCGAGGAGGCGAAACGCCGGGATGAAAAATCGCGGTATGGCGGACAGAGCTTCGGCAGGATCTCATAGCGACATGGCGGGTACGATTGACGCAACCCAGCGCTGGGCACGCCATATAATTGTGGCGGTAAGTCCTCTCTTTGAGGAGTGGATAGAGAGGCGTCACGGCGTGCTCACCTTCCGCCTGACGCAGGTTCTCACCGGGCATGGGTGCTTCGATGGGTTCCTGTTCAGGATAAACCGGGAGGAAACGCCCGGGCGTTTCCATTG
The DNA here is from genome assembly GCA_932294355.1 of Aporophyla lueneburgensis. Taxonomy (NCBI): domain Eukaryota; kingdom Metazoa; phylum Arthropoda; class Insecta; order Lepidoptera; family Noctuidae; genus Aporophyla; species Aporophyla lueneburgensis. Next base: position 11,099,827 of record OW028739.1, read on the forward strand.
CGAGGATCATCTGGAGGACACGGTGGAGCTACGGTGAAGGTGTGCCCTGCCTGGGCGGAGCACCGCCGTGTCCTCGTGGAGGCGATCGGCGGCGGCGACCTCTCGCGTCCGGCCCTGGTGCGAGCTATGGTACGGAGCGAGAGGAATGGGAAGCCTTCTGCGAAGCAGTAATGCTCGCGAAGGAGGAGGCGGGGCGCGTGAGGGAGTGGCAGTCTCTGCGCCCTCACGTCCCTAGCTGCCGCAAAAGGAGACGCCTCGGGCGTCGGGAGTCGATCGCAGACTTCTGGCCACCGTAGGCGCGGGCTTGCGGGCGGCGAGCAATGGGTAGCTTGCCGCCCCGTAAGGACCAGGCCCGTGTCGACGGCGCGTAGTGTTCCACGCGCACCTCTAAGAGATGTCAGCAGCACTGAAGGGGTCTGCTTGGACCGATGCCTGCCAGGGTCGCGAGAACAATCAAACGAGATACCGTGGCCCTGGCATATGGGTAACTGAAGGAACACGGGTGGGTTTTAGTTAGTAAAAGTCTGACATGCCCTCCCGCTCCACCCAGAGCGGGAGAAGTCATTTCATGATTTCCTATCCAAAAACAAAAACCCGTGTATGTAATCAGTTGATGCATTTTCGTCCTTAAAAATGCAGTATTAAATGAGTTACAAAACCAACCAAGCTCATAATTCTTACAAAAAAGGTGGTCTAATCGTTCCTTATCAACAGTTAAAAGTTTTCAAAAGCGTTCAATTTAATTATACAATAAAATAAACAGAATTGAAGATCTATACCATTTAATTGTTTTTATGGTTTTATCACATTGCTGTAAAATATCGCGTCGCTCTGATGATGTTGTTTTTATATTTTTTATTTGTCAGCATTTTGATGCCAAACCTATTAAGAACATCGTTTTATTTTTATGGAGTTTTGTTTGGTTATCAGCCTTTTCGTTTTTAATTATAAAGAGCTTGCTTGTGATGATGAAAAAAAAAATGATATCTTCAATTTACCTATTTTATATCTATTTTAATATCATGATTTTTAACCCCCGACACAAAAAGAGGGGTCTGTCTGTCTGTCTGTGTGTCTGTCTGTCTGTAGCATCATAGCTCCCGAACGGATGAAGCGATTTCAATTTAAAAAAAATGTAGTAAGGTGACTTATGTGCGAGTGTTCTTAGACATGTGTGATGAAAATCGGTTGAGCCGTTTAAAAGTTGTGGGGGAGACAGTGGGGAAGAGTAACCGAATGTCAGCAAATATAGTCGACTGGGGTCTCAAATGAAAGCGCACTGAAAGAGAATATTGATGAATTAATCGAGAGCGTTCTTAGCTTCGTTTGCTTCTACATTATAATAAGTATGTACCTATATAAATTTTAAATTAAAAATGAAATTTAAAATTTAAAAAACCCCGACACAAAAACCTAATTTCCCTTTAAAAAGTAAAAAATAATAAAAAAAACTCAATCTTAACCCATCGAATGCCGTAATTACAGACACAATTAAAAAACCATTGTGTCTCACGTGGATCCGCGTTTACGGCATACGAAAGGTTAAAGTACCTAAGTAGGTATTAATAATTCAAAAAAAAATACGTCGCATTGGGGGACCGCTCCGCGAGGGCAGACGTTGACGGTCGTATCCTAAATGCAATATTATGAAGTAATTTTACAAAAGTTTTATTTTCTTAATTAGTTAGGTAATAGACTATTTGTAAATAAATTGTTAGGTTTGGAGCGGTCCCCCAATGCAACGTATTTTTTTTTGAATTATTAATACGTACTTTAAGATTGAGTTTTTTATATTATTTTTTACTTTTTAAAGGGAAATTAGGTTTTTGTGTCGGGGGTTTTTCCTCACATATTGTTGTATCAGCATTTATTTCCAATACATTTTAGAGCTTTTTCAAATCTATTGTTCAGAAATACAGAGCGAGATAAAAGCCGTCCCATAAAAATATTTAAAGATGCACGTACGTTTAGTTATGATCCCGGAACCGCGACAGACGTGAGCTCCGCGCATGCGCGCCGCCACACCAAGTATCTCTTACGGACACATCCCCCCATTAAACTTTACTATTTATTATCTACCAGCGTTTGCTTTTAACTTCTTTGATGTAACGTTAAGTTCGTAAATCCATTTAATTGATATTGCACAGGACACCACGCACTGTCACTAGGATGTTATTTTAATGTACGCATTATAGCCAATAATGAGAATTATTTGATTTATTTCGTCGAGAAATCAACGTATATTTACACTTTAATAAACAAAAATAATTGTGCGTACCTAATTAAAGAAACGACCTTACTTAAAATGACCGTTGATGGTATCATATCTAAAAGCAGTTAAATCAGAGCCGATTTTATTGACTCACGGAAAAATAATATTAATACAACGCGAATAAAATAAGAAATTAAGATAACAATCGTAAAATGTTTCCCTCTTTATTAAGAAGCATAAACAGCTGACTTTTATTAGTGCGAATGGGCGTAAGAGCCATTGTAAACAGTATCATAACTGTTATTCTGAAATTACAAAATGTTATCTGCAAAAGCTGTATGTAAAGCACATTTTAAAACAAACAAAACTCTAGGAAGCGTCCTTGAAACCAAAAGGATACAAAGCAGTGAATTGAACCTTTTTTCTTATTTCGACCCTTACAATGTTGGGTGGTCTCAGGTTTATGAATGTAAGAAATGGTACACATTAATCGACTAGTATTTTTATTTTTCGAATTTCGGTTTTAATTGGTTGATGACGTCATGAATTAGGATGGAAGGAAGCGCACGAGTGCAACTTCCGTGATTGCAACATCCCGCGGAAGGTGCTCTTGATCACGGAGATAATTCAGAATTTCAGAGTACTAAATATCAGTTCGAACAAAAGTTTTTATGATTTTATCATTTTATTCTGTGAAAACTAAGAATTCGATTCAGTTTTGAAAATTCGTATGTTTCTGAAATTGTAACTGCGTAAATGTATTCGCAGTTTGTTTATGTGTAGTTTGCCATTCTTGAATACGTTGTTGACTTTGGACTGTTTAGTTCATTATTGACGGTTACTTTTCTCTAAAAAACAAGCTCAAAAAGTTCTTTAAGTACATCCAAACTTTAGCAAGAGAGGCATCTAAAAAACGTCGCAAAAGGGCGGACGTAACAAAAAGGAAACGACCGATTTTATTGAAGCACCTGCTTCAACACTGGCACTACACTACACCACAGATAACGAGACTATTCGCGACGCTTGCGCTCATGTGTCTCGAATTCTTGATACATGTTATCGAATTTACAAATCGAAGGCCTTTCCTTTAAAGAAAACGATTGAAATGTCAATTTATATGAAGTCGTCGGCTACTGTCCAAACAATACAAACACATTGAAAGTTAACTGCCTCCCAGACGTTATCGCGGAACAAAGCCGGCACAGTTAAACAATGCCGAAGGTCCCAAGTCGCCTAACAACTTAATTAGGTGGCCCGCGGCCGCCCGTAAATATTCCTACGTAAAATTACGACCAATAAAACTAAAAAAATGTATAACATTTCTATTGACTCACAAAAAACGAGGGATCTGATTGTCCGGCCGCTTTTGTGTGAAGACGCCTTGCTGCGCGCCACGCTGCCCATTGTCCCGCGACCCCTCCCAACCTGAGCTTTTCCCTCTTTTTTTATTGACGATGGGATGTGGTCGAGTTCTATGTAAACTGGTGTTTACTTCTGCAGTGTGGAGAATCATTATAGTGCCTATTATTTGCGGAACTTGAAAGGACGTACGGTACCTATTCGATCTGCTTGATAATAGGGAATAAGTATACCTGTTTGGTAATTAAATTCTAAGCAGTAAAGTAGTTGATATATATATATTGTTGCTTTTTCATGAAAAATAATACAGAATAATATAAAATAGTTCAACGGAATAAGAATACCGTCACATATACATAGATGGAAACGAATAAATAGCTTTTTAGGGTTCCGTTGCCAAATGGCAAAAAACGGAACCCTTATAGATTCGTCATGTCTGTCTGTCCGTCTGTCTGTCTGTCTGTCTGTCTGTCTGTCTCTCCGTCCGTCCGTATGTCACAGCCACTTTTCTCCGAAACTATAAGAGCTACGCTGTTGAAACTTGGTAAGTAGATGTATTCTGTGAACCGCATCAAGATTTTTACACTAAAATAGAAAATTAAAAATTTAAAAAACCCCCGACACAAAAACCTAATTTCCCTTTAAAAAGTAAAAAATAATAATAAATAACTCAATCTTAAAGTACCTAAGAATGTATTAATAATTAAAAAAAAAAAACGCCGCGTTGGGGGACCGCTTCAAACCTAACAATTTAATTACCAATAGTCTTATTACCTAACTAAGCAGTCAACGACGTCTGCACTCGCGGAGCGGTCCCCCAACGCGACGTTTTTTTTTTGAATTATTAATACATACTTAGGTACTTTAAGATTGAGTTATTTATTATTATTTTTTACTTTTTAAAGGGAAATTAGGTTTTTGTGTCGGGGGTTTTTTAAATTTTTAATTTAATTTTTTATTTTGTACTTTTTATAGGTATATACTTAATATAATGTAGAATCAAACGAAGCTAAGAACACTCTCGATTAATTCATCAATATTCTCTTTCAGTGCGCTTTCATTTGAGACCCCACTCGAGTATATTTGCTGACATTCGGTTACTCTTCCCCACTTTCCCCCCCACAACTTTTAAACGGCTCAACCGATTTTCATCAAACATGTCTAAGAACACTCGCAGATAAGTCACCTTTAATACATATTTTTTTTAATTGAAATCGCATCATCCGTTCGGGAGCTATGATGCCACAGACAGACAGACAGACAGACAGACAGACAGACAGACACGTCAAACTTATAACACCCCTCTTTTTGCGTCGGGGGTTAAAAAAACAATAAATTTTGATACATAGAACTGAAACTCAAAATTTTTTTTTCATCAAACCCATACTTGTGGGGTATTTTTGAATAGGTCTTCAAAAATGGTATTGAGGTTTCTAATATCATTTTTTTCTAAACTGAATAGTTTGCGCGAGAGACGCTTCCAAAGTGGTAAAATGTGTGTCCCCCCCCCCCGTAACTTCTAAAATAAGAGAATGATAAAACTTAAAAAAATATATGATGTAAATTACCATATAAACTACCACCGAAAATTGGTTTGAACGAGATCGAGCAAGTAGTTTTTTTTTTTAAAACGTCATAAATCGTAAACCGCAATTTACCGTTCATTCAATCAGCTGAAATATAAAAATAAAAAATAAACATTTATTTTCATAACCATAAACCTTATGCATAAACCGAGAATACCTACAGGTTTGTACGGAACCCTCGGTGCGCGAGTCCGACTCGCACTTGGCCGGTTTTTTCAAGTTACATTGTGGTACCTACAATGTTCAAGCCCGGCTATAATGTTAGTCCACGTATCTTGTAACATGTGGTACACTACACTCGACCTACTAAAGCTTAAGTAAACCCTCAAGTGCATGCCAATAAACTGACAGATATAAGGTTGTATAGCCATAGCTAAAGTAGGCTTTAAATCCGTTCAGTGGAGGCTCGTAGATGCAGTTATGTAGTTAAGTAAGTCTGGTTCGAATGTCAAATGAGATGTGCCACACACACGTGTTATTTGTAACTGATACATAATAAGGCACGATATAATCTGTCGGTTGATTACACGGCGGCCTGGAGTGGGCTACGTCACTGCGCCCGCGCCGCCTATCTCAAACCTCGCTCGTTACTCGATATGGACTTCTAAATGCGACTAGTTTTTGTCCAAAAACCGGCCTCAGGCTCGATCGATTTAGCGACCATGACCGAAATGTTACAGATTTCTCTTATTCAAACTTTGCGTTTGATGTAATTTAGAAGTAACCTTTCGTCTACTTTCGCTTTGGTAGAAAGCTATTGAACCTGAACTATTGAAATACTTTATGTCGCACTTGATGTGTCAATTAAAGGTCCGGAGAGCGTGCGCTAACAAAGTCGCGTCATGGCTGTGCGAGCGCTCGCGCCGGCCGCAAAGGACGCGGTTTGTTTATTCCGCCATCCATCTGTTGTCTACGTTCTGGCTAATTTGCATAGAGGGCCGGCGAGGGGGTGCGCGGGGCGGAGGCCGGACCACACGGGCTCGGCACGGCGGCGCGCGGGTGGCCACAACCACATGCGCGAGCGCACGTACCGCCGCACTCCCCTCGTCGTCGGATCCTCCGCGACGTCATTCATTGCGATTGTCCACGCTGATCGTTCGCTACCACATCGAGTAGAAATATTGTCATTATCGACGCACACGCATCATCGAGAATGCAATAAAAGGTTTGAGATTCGCATTGATTATTTCCAGCATACATTGATAGGTTTCAGTATCATTCGAGCGGTCATTACGCATTGTGTTGTCAGAAGAACTGATTGTTATGTTGACTTATGCAACAACTATGTGCTATGGCCGATAAGCACAAGTGCAGCTAAACTGTATAAAAGACACCGCTTGCGCTGGTCACCGCGCGATAACGCACGATACGGCGCGGTGAGTGTGAAAGCTGTACTATGGTAGACAGTCGCGATAACCCCGCGTGACCTTGCGATGTTTCTGCGCTTACCGCCGCCCTATGGCGTTGAACCATTTGTAGCGGAAATCTACTGTCTCCAAAGCAAATCATTTAAACTTCAAACTTGTGTTGTATGGAAAAGATGAGGAGACGTTCACATTCGCACCTGGCACTAACGAGACAAACACTGCAGAACCAACGCGGATGAACGGAACTTCATCTTAATTTTGCCACAATATGTAAGCAGCACTTGACTATGGGCATCGATACCGATACTTAATCCACGCTAACGCGATCCAACACAAGCGTGGCGCGATGCAGCGTCGTAAATCGCGCCCAGGGCCTGGTAGGTGTTAAAATAGAGGCGCCCTGTGCGGCCCACCGGTCCACTGGCCCAACGGCCCGCCACCTCGCCACCACGCTCGATTCCATTCCACTTGCTTTATGATAATCCCTAATATCCGGCACGAGTGGAGCTATGTTTAGCCTGAATGATTACGAAACCGACGCCCGCGCCCTTCACTTGGAACGACACTTCCAATGTTGATTTTTCTACGTCGATAGTTTTAACTGACGCTTACATTTTATGTGGGTTTGTTGGCTAAGCTAAACGAACATGCGTTTTACGAGTCTTGGAATATCACAGAATATGGCTGTGCGTGAAATAATAGTTCTTGTTTTGTTTCGAGCCAGTTGAATATATTGTCTCAGTATATATTTGTGAATCTCAACCCGCTCAAATGTGTTAAAGTCTAGGCATTTAACTGAATTGTAGTATTAAGTGATTTCGTCGAATTTGTATAAATACGAATAATAAACATTAAGTAACATTAACACGCAACCATTAGCGTTGTGTCACGAACTAAAAACATTTTTCAAATTCTTGTACCTGGACACTTCATTTGACGCAGTTTATTTTTGAACACAAAAGTTTATTCTTTACTATCCCTCTTGAAACCCGAAAGTATTATTAGTTGAATAGTAGTTTCAAAGTGTGTTTGGGTTCGGTTTTTTAGCCTAAGGCCTAGTAATCTTATTAACATTTTATAAATTGAAAAGCTTGCTGTATTTCTTTTGATTCCTTTGAATTAGACTGTATGTACGGTCAGCATTTGAGGTACGATCAAATCATTTCGTTGCAAAAACTTCACAGTTACATAAAATCTTTTTATACCATTGATTGGTACCCACTGACACCCATGTTACCTGTATAATACGATGGAATTCGAATGTAATGGCATATACCTATATGCTATTACTACATTAGGTGAACTCGTATACACAGTTACACACAACGGTGCGAGGTGCACAAAAAGTCTTGGCACGTTTCATCAGATTTTTTGTTCATATTCGTTTTGTAATTTTTAATGCTTATTAAGCTCATTTACATACAAAGTGTTCCGCGAAATGTTGATGGCATTAGCATTAGTACAATATCTGTAGCTGCGAACAAATGACTGCCGGCTGACAGGTATCTGGGAACATTTACATTATTGCTATTGCACCACTTGCCGAGTAACCAGAACTACCAAGGAGAATACTCAGTAGTAATATTATACTGACACTGCACAGTTACCTATAGAAAGTCTGCATTAATGTCGCCTATGTGAGGTCTTTATAACTTACTGAGTTTAATGCCAATCTCGAAATGAAAGAAAATCGTAATGTGTGGCTGTCCAGAAATTTACCAGAAACTTGTCGCTAATATGCCTAAGTTATGGTCTTTAAACTTCGCATGAAATTACTATTTCTGTATCTATAATTACTGTAGCTATGTGTATAATTCTACACAAGCTAGCAAGTGTTAATCGTGCGGTGTTCTGCTCATTAAAGGTAACAACCGTGAAATTGGTACACTGACCCTACTAGTAACCACTGGAAATAAATCATTAGTGTTGGCAATATGCAAATAACATCGTTGTTTATTTGTAAGGTGCCTGCTCATTGTGCTGTGTGCGCTTTCTATGCACTACATTGACCGGTCACGCTATAAATTAGCGACGAAAATAAAATAGCATTCCGAGCGAGAAGCGAGGGCGTTAACTGCCACTGTTTCACTGTTCCACGGAACACATGTGAGAAATAGTTCCAGTGTGGGGAGTTGGAGACCGACGGGTTTCAAGTGTCTAAAGTCGCGGTAGAACTACTTTTTCTGGTGAACGTGCTTCAACTTTTATAGAACTTATGAAACATTTTTCTAAAACGTTTCTGTTGCTATTAAATTATTTTTGTTTTTGAACTCAACACTTAAATTTTTGGCTTTAATAACAATGTTACGAGCCAAGCCTTGTGTTGTGTAATCTCTAAATGCAGAATGTGCGTGCGCACAAATACGCTTAAGTGTCCTGCTGTTTTCGTTATTATTCTCTGATGAATTTCCAAATGTATTCTCTGAAGCACATAAATATCTACGCTTTATACTCACATAATATAGTGTGCCTTCACATGATAATTTAAGGTTAAGCGAACCTGTCAAACCTTTTTTTATTCTAACACGTCCGTCGTGCACCTAATTCGGCACAAAAAATGTTACAAACCGGCTTATAAATCAGCGGGACGGGTGTTAATTGGAACGAATTCTCTCACCGATTCGCTGACAACTTGCGAAATGACTCCGGCTTTACATGCAACAATCACGAACCTATTTTAATTAATGTTGAGTACCTAACCTATAGCAAGCCGTTTTGTATTTAAAATATTGGACAATTTAATAAGGATTAAAAATGCTTGGTTATTTATAGCTTTAAATACTGTTAGCCCCAAAATAAATAAGACTTCAACACGTCAAAAACGCAATAAATGGGCGTTGAAACGTTCAACATCTGCTTTAATTAAAAGAAATGTAGACTATTTCTAATTAAAGGGTGTCAGGCGACGATGGTGACAGTTGTAACACAGGGGCGTTGGATAGGAACGCGGTAAATCACAGTTCGTATGTATGAGGTATTGCCTCGCCGCGCGGCTCCTCCTGCGGTACTAATGTGTCAACTATACACTGTCAGCCCGCGTAGATGGGGCGTTCAGGTTATATTTGGATGTTTTTACGCACTGGCTTTCCCCAACCCCTATTTAATGAGACAAATGCTACTGTTTCCTCACATTATATATCTTGTAACGATTTAAAATTATTACTAATTACTATTGTTAGGTTTAAACTTGAGTGTTATCTTGTTTAGTCGGAATAACATTAATTAGTTTGACACTGAGAAACATCAAAACAATTTTATCAGACACGCGCTAAAAATAGAAATTACAACAATATTTTGTTGTTCGTCACCAAAACACATCGCAGGAATGTAAATAAATGACCTTGTAGGAAATTATCTGAACTTGTTACCATCGGGGATATGAATACAAATATACCATATATACATAATATACCTAAGTAAATTGAGAGATCTCGGCTCATAACGAATGTCGCGTTAAACATGAAATTTATTTTAATGAACATAATATGAAGCCAGCACGCGATAAAGTAAAATATAATTCAATGCAAAGTTAATTGCTTTTCCATCGATACATAATAAAAGTTTTTGCTGGACTCGCAAATTGCTCGCTAATTTGACATTGATGTTAATACTGTGCAGTCAGCCACCAGAGCGAATGCTATTGAAGATATGTTACAGTTTTAATTGGATCGCGATTAAACATATACTTTTTAAAGATACCTCCATGTTCTTCTGATGATAATCATTCATGCTACCAAGATCTTATTCAATTATTTAATAATAAGAATTTCACCAGTTAAACTATATCTAAGTTTTGTCTTTTGTTTATCAACAGAGGGCGGTCGATTAGAAGCAGAACTAAAGTACACAGCGAAAGCTCTAGGAGAAGCTGACTCCTCAACACACCAGCTCATCATACAGACTGCCAAGGACCCTGACGTGTCCCTACTGCACGCAGGCGCACTGCTCGAGCACCTAAAGGTACCTTTCTGCATAAATCTGAAGTTTATCGTTGTTTCAAGTAATATCGTTGTGAAACCGTTATGACTAGAAACCTTCAAGTTATAGCTACACGTGGTTTTTAGTTTCAAGTCGTGCTAACACATAAGACACATAAATTACGATACAAGAATCGCGTATATAAAGATGAAAAACTAATACGATAAATGGACTATACACTACTGCGGTTTCTGCAAAGATTTAGAGATCTTTATATTTAGTCTGTGGTTTCCAAAAAAATACTTCTTTGACTATTCTTTTAGCGAATACCATTATAACAATGTATGATAGCCGGCGTACTGGTTTCATAACTCCATGGTCTTTCTTCAGGTGGTCCACGCAGCAACCCGCGTCACTGTTCATATGTACGATATCGAGTGGAGGCTAAAAGACCTGTGCTATAGCCCCAGCATTCCCGACTTCGAAGCCTACCACATCGAGAAGATTATCGACAACATCATTCCATGCGCGATCATTACGCCGCTCGACTGCTTCTGGGAAGGATCTAAGTTATTAGGACCTGACTATCCCATTTATGTTCCGTAAGTAGCTTATTTTTATGGCAGCTTTTAAGTTTATTCCGTTCCAATTTTGGCTGTGAAATTCATAAGCAACTTTACCCCACAGTGGTCTTCAGCATAAACTACAATGGACACAGTTACACCCACAAGAGGTTCTAGAAGAAGTAAGGAAGCTGAGGTTCCAGTTCCCGTTCAGCACAATGGAGGCTTACATGAAGAGGGCTGGCATCACCTCCGCCTACATGAAGAAGCCGTGCCTCGACCCCACCGACGCCCACTGTCCAGACACGGCACCCAACAAGAAAACAGGCAATGTAAGTGTTCGCTAATACACCATTTTATAGTTCCCAAAACTTCAGGTAGTATTAAGCTCCTTTGTATAGTTAGTTGTTGTGTATGAATCGTTTGTTACGGCTCCGTGAGAGACACATTAGGGACCATTACGACAACTCCCGGTCCTTTTATGAAGACTTCAATTTACGACAGTTTTACTGGCACATAAATAAAGCATGTAGGATCACGACAAATAAAATATCTTTATCGAGACGAACGCATAAACTTTAAATACTTTCCATAATAATAAAATATTTTTGGAAACGGTAATAAGGCAGGATGAAAGCGGTCGCCGCCGGGCAGATGTGCGACTACCTGCCGCCGCCGCCGGGGCTCCGCCCAGCGTGAAAGTTATGTTACCAACTACGTGATAACATCATCACCAAATATAGGTTTCGCAACTGAACCTTTACTCGCTAATCATCAATTTTGTTTTGACACTTTATTTTTTCAATAAACACATAAATCAGAAGTAACGTTTCAATCGTGAACGGTTCTTTAAGTGAACAAATTGTCTTTAGCAAATAGTACATTCGTGGCGGGTACTCACTGCATTGGATTGGTTTTTGTGAGTTCGCTGAGTGTCTGTCGCCACCCACGTTCGGCGAAGGGTCGGGCGCAGATCGGGCGCGCATTGTTCGTCGCGCCCGCGCAGCCGGACCGCCGCATTATACGGGCGCATTGTACACGCTTCAATGGGCTTCGTTTGCCGCAGCTATCGCCGTCACAATGACACTATTATATCAATAATGCTCACCATCCGATGGAGGCGAGCACTTCCACGGAATCCTCATAAATTTTGAAGTTTACTTTGTTTCATTATCATTGTCATTATTAATGACGTTCCAGTAATTTGCTTAATTTGTTAACTGTAAATTCAATCGGTTATTCAATAAGCTGGTCGGTGTTTACAAACATGAGTAATAGAAGAAACAAACTTTGATTTATTACATTTTACCATAGTCAATGGCACATAGATTTAATATGAACCCACTTATCTTCAACAATCCGTTTCTTGAACAGATTCCAGACGTAGCGGCAGAACTATCCCACGGGTGCTACGGTTTCGCGGCAGCATACATGCAGTGGCCAGAACAGCTTATAGTAGGTGGCGCGACCAGGAATTCCACCTCAGCCCTGAGGAGTGCGAAGGCGTTGCAGACGGTGGTGCAGCTGATGGGCGAGCGAGAGATGTACGAGTATTGGGCAGACCACTACAAAGTGCACCATGTCGGCTGGACGCAAGAGAAAGCCGCTGCCGTCTTAGATTCATGGCAGAGGAAGTTTGCTGCTGTAAGTTTTCACCTTTGATTTTAAATACTAAAACGTTGACATTAACATTGCACAAATTTGATGATCAAGACTGCTTCTTTTCTTAATTCTGGACATACTCCCTATGTCTTTTATTCATTCTGATTATTTTTTAAACAACTGCGATCCCTAGACATCTTGGCCGTGTCTGTGGGCCTGAAAGTACCTAATATAATTCTTGCTTATTTATTTAATCTCTCCATAAACTTTTCTATTTGTCAAACCAGCTATTACAGCTAAAGTTACGACTTTTCCGATAAATGATAGATTTATATTGCGTCAATTTCCAGGAGGTGCGAAAGATGACAGTGAGCGAGTCTGTGTCGCCTTCGTATAGTTTCTACCCATTCTCAACGTCAACACTAAACGACATTCTTGGCAAGTTCTCCGAACTGTCGTTAAAGAATATCATGTTGGGATATATGTTCATGGTAAGCCACAATTTCACCATTTATCTGCACCTTTCTAGTTAATTAGTTGTTTTTATTGCACCTGTTTTGTAGGCTTTATTTTAAGTTTGTGTTTTGTTTCTTTCTTTCAGTTAATTTATGTAGCCGTGACACTAATGCAGTGGCGTGACCCCGTCCGCTCGCAAGCCGGTGTGGGTATAGCAGGGGTACTGCTGCTTTCAATCACTGTCGCAGCCGGATTAGGCTTTTGTGCTTTGTTAGGTGATTATTATTTTTATTTTGTTTAATTTTTCTTACGCACCGCTTAGATTTAATAAATTTTTGTATATTTTTTTTTTCTAAACAGTTTTTGTTTATCTCAGGCAACTTGTTATATATGGCTATTTACTAAGATTGTTTTGTTCGATCCACAGGTATACCATTCAACGCATCAAGTACGCAGATAGTGCCGTTCCTAGCGCTAGGGTTGGGCGTGCAGGACATGTTCCTTCTCACTCACACGTACGTGGAGCAAGCGGGAGACGTGCCTCGCGAGGAGCGGACTGGTCTGGTTCTCAAGAAGAGTGGCCTCAGCGTGCTGTTGGCCTCACTCTGCAATGTCTTGGCCTTCCTGGCAGCGGCCTTAATGCCGATTCCTGCTCTGCGTGTGTTTTGTCTGCAGGTAATATTCTTTTCACGTTTTCCAATATTTTAAATATAATGTCCTCAATCAATCTAATCCTGAGCTGATCCACAAAGTTTTTCCAGTCTCTGAGGATCAGCTCAGGATGAAACATACTCAAAAGTTGCATACTCAGTTCTTTGATGATTGAAATTAACTTTTCAACTTGATTTTTATATCGATGAAACAAATATTTAACCCTAGAGTACTAATATAAAATTATTACTGCTTAATACTAATTATCGCCTGGGAGGCTACTTTATAAATAAAGCAAAATTTTAGTACTAAACTTTTATTAAAATGTAACAAAAATAACAAAATAACAGGCATACCTCTGCCTTTATAAAATGCAAAAAAAATATATATCTGAGAAACTCTTATTTGTCTTAAAATCAGCCTTACACATAATACTTAACTTTCTAACACAGCCTTAAGGGATATTTTATTTTAAAAAAAAATGTTGACATTGGACCTCTGTTTTGGTATAAAAACTACAATATAATATATAAAGTATGAAAAACATAACAAAAAACTAGTCTAATCATCACATAGCTTACTGCAGACTAAGTTGAACTCAGACTTCTATTTTTTGTCACACGAATAGCAGTTAGGAGATCGATGTTCCACACAATAGTTTTTTTTACATTTAGCACAGTAATAAACACTCATGCGCCTTTTTTTAGCGGGGCAATAACTGCACATACTGCGCTTGCCTTTTTTTATACTTGATTCTTCATTATTTTCTGTAGTTTCCGTGTTTATCACCTCATGTATAGCATCTCTAACTCGTTTCCTCCACTATCACAGGTCTCACTATCAGAGGTGTCATCTTCCAAGTAATTTGCTATCTGCTGCTCGTTGAGATCCATCTATGAAATAAAACATGTATTTTATATCTTATAATAGTGAGTAAACAAAGAAAAAACTCAAAAATGTAAATGAAGTCAATAGTAAAAACCCTACCTTTAATACTAATGATCGCCTCCCAGGCGATCACGTAGGCAATATCTCGGGAACGCTGTATCCCCGCCGAGCGCGCAAGCTCTCCCCGCCGCGTCGTGGGCTACACTGAGTTGGCGCGAAAGCACGGCGCGACACGTCCCCGCAATTTCAAAATAACCAGAAAAAACCGACCGCAGGCGGCCTCTCAGGCGATGATTAGTACTCTAGGGTTAAAAGTCACGATCGTCAAATTCTTAAGCAAGTCGTGTATCCGCCAGGCGGCCATCCTGCTCCTGTTCAACCTCGGCTCCATGCTGCTAGTGTTCCCGGCGATGATCTCGCTGGACCTGCGGCGCCGCTCTGCTGCCAGGTCTGACCTACTGTGTTGCCTGACTCCAGAGAGTCCCATGCCTAAACGAAATAAGAAGATTGCAGACCGCTCCCGAAGTAGGAGTGGAAAGACTGATAAGGTTTGTTCATACTCTATCAACTGAAACTATAGTTAATAAAGTACCTAAAAGAAAAAAATACAAACTTTTCATAGCTTTATTAAGACGCCTTAACTAGGCCAAAAGAAAACGAGTATGGACTATATCTTGAATGATATTTGCAGACTAATTGGAAAGATACGACAAGACAACCATTAGATCCTGAAGATTTGGGGGACCAGTCGAAGGTGACGTGCTGCCTCAGTCTGTCGCTCACCAAGTGGGCGAGGAACTACTACGCGCCGTTCATCATGAGACCTTCCGTTAAGGTATGTTTTTAAATCTCATCCCCGATATCTGTAAATAACTTTATTCTAAAACACAGAAGCTATAAAATATATTTCATCTTTCAGGTTACATCAATGCTAGCGTTGATCGCAGTTATTCTGGCCAGTGTTTGGGGAGCTACGAAAGTCAAAGACGGTCTAGATCTCACAGACATTGTACCAGAAAACACGGATGAACACGAATTCCTATACCGCCAGGAGAAATACTTCGGCTTCTACAGTATGTACGCCGTGACACAAGGAGACTTTGAATATCCCACCAATCAGAAGTTACTTTACGAATATCACGACCAGTTTGTTAGGATACCGAATATCATAAAGAACGACAATGGTGGACTTACGAAATTCTGGCTGAGCCTCTTCCGAGACTGGTTGCTGGACTTACAGGCAGCTTACGACAAGGAAGTGGAGAGTGGGTGTATAACACAAGAGTACTGGTGTAAAAACGCAACTGACGAGGGCATATTGGCTTACAAGCTAATGGTGCAGACTGGACACGTAGACAATCCCATCGACAAGTCACTAATTACGACCGACACGAAGAACGGTCACAGATTGGTGGATAAAGACGGTATCATTAATCCGAAAGCGTTTTACAATTACCTATCAGCCTGGGCGACGAACGATGCCCTGGCGTACGGAGCTTCACAAGGAAACTTGAAGCCGCAGCCGAAGAGATGGACGCATTCGTCAGGAGACGTCGAGTTGAAGATCCCGAAGTCGTCTCCACTGATCTACACGCAGCTGCCGTTCTACTTATCAGGCTTAAGTGACACGGAGTGTATAAAGAACCTGATAATGTCAGTACGGGATCTGTGTTTGAAGTTTGAAGCGAAGGGATTGTCTAACTTCCCGTCTGGTATTCCTTTCCTGTTTTGGGAGCAGTACTTGTATTTAAGAACATCACTGCTCCTGGCCCTCGCCTGCGCTTTGGCTGCTGTTTTTCTTGTAAGTTTACTCATATAAATATTTTTTTAAATTGTTGTATTTCGTAATAAAGCCGGATATATTTTGCCCTTTTGATTCTAAATCATCTTTCTAACCTTGTTCTTTTTCTGCAGGCTGTAATGGTACTTCTCCTGAACTTCTGGGCAGCAGTACTGGTTACATTTGCGTTGGCAACTTTAGTGCTACAACTGCTGGGTACGATGGCACTGCTAGGAGTGAAACTGTCAGCAGTACCAGCAGTCTTACTAGTCCTTTCCATAGGCAGGGGCGTCCACTTTACTGTGCATTTGTGTTTGGTAAGTTATTACTTTATTTATTTAGTAAAACTGTAGTTTAGATATGTTTGAGTACCATTTTGTTTATCTATACACCTAAAAAATAGCAAATTTTACCGTCATCATTATTTTATGAGAACTAAGATAAACCACTGCAAATAACATCTTACTTATTGGTATTTTTCTCCACCAGGCTTTCGTAACATCGATCGGATGCAAGCGACGACGAGCGTCTTTGGCCCTGGAGTCAGTACTAGCTCCGGTAGTACACGGCGCGCTAGCAGCCGCTCTTGCAGCCTCAATGCTGGCTACCAGTGAATTTGGCTTTGTAGCAAGACTGTTCTTAAGACTACTCCTGGCACTGGTATTTCTCGGCTTAATAGACGGACTGCTGTTCTTCCCAATTGTACTCGCCATATTGGGACCCAACGCCGAGGTAAGGTTCTATGACTGCTAACATATCAAAATCACATCTTAAATCAAATTATTAACTACTATTGATTTAAAAAAAAACTCGAAAGGCGTATAGAAATGGCAAACACTTTATTTCTGTTTCTTAACAATTTGATAAGGTTTCAATTGTTTTTTATTCAGGTTCGACCGTTAGAACATCCAGAAAGACTGTCGACGCCATCACCGAAGAGTTCTCCCGTGCACCCTCGCAAATCGAGCTCAGGCTCCGGAGGTGGCGACAAGGGAGGCCGAGGGGGCAAGTCCGCGCCGCGGCCTTCAGCCCCCTCACTCACGACCATCACCGAAGAGCCACCAAGTTGGCACTCCTCCGCGCCCTCTGTACAGTCCTCGATGCAGTCCATCGTCGTGCAGCCAGAAGTGGTCGTGGAGACGACTACGTACAATGGCAGCGATTCAGCTTCAGGACGATCGACACCTACTTCAAAGACACCTCATCCGGGCGCTATTACTACTAAGGTTAGTTTTCGACTAGTAATTTTCCAGTAGCACAAATGCAAACCATAAGATTAAATTACATAAGCAGTTAGTTTCCCTGATAATTCGATGTCTAATTTGTCCAAATCTTTGCAGGTAACGGCGACAGCGAATATAAAAGTAGAAGTAGTAACACCAAGCGACAGGAAATCAAGACGGTCGTATCACTACTACGATCGACGTAGGGATCGCGACGACGATAGAGAGAGAGATCGGGACCGAGACAGGGACCGGGATAGGGATAGGGACCGAGACCGAGATCGAGACCGGGACAGGGACAGGTCGAGGGAACGAGACCGAAGGGACCGGTTTAGAGACGAAAGGGACCATCGCGCCTCTCCTAGAGAAAACGGCCGAGATTCCGGCCATGAAAGCGACTCCTCACGACATTGAAGACACATAGGCTGTCTCAAACTGGGTATCACTGGAACAGCGATCCACGCCGTGTCAACACGCTGTGAAGACTAGATATACTTGCATGAATGCAACTAATTATACTGTATGTAATGATCTGAACGATTCGACATCTTTACCTAAAGATACGGAGTTTATCTCTTATAAGCTGAGCAATCGTACGTAAAACATGTTTTAAGGTTAGCAATACCGCTTATAATCAGTACCTTAAGACAGTATTACGAGAATTGTAATTTTAAGTTTACTCTTCATATGAATATAGTGGAGGCTATATTGTTATTCGGTACATGATGGAAGTGCTAGTATCTAATGTCAACATTACGTGTAACTGTGCATACAGGATGGTACTGAAATCATTCCATAGCGGGGCACTAGTACTTCTATATTGTGGTCCAGTATAGATGTGTTCCAGTGTCAAAGCTAGTGAATTCTTTACTGTATAAAACCAAATATCATTTGTAGACGTCATATCTATACATTTGTTTGTGTGTTCCTATTTTAAAGACATTTCCATTTGTCTCCAAACTCTTTGTTACATTTATACTTCTAAAGACTGTGGTCAAATATTACTAATTTATAATATTATTTATTTGTATGTCTATAATTATTCTGTCACCAGGAAAATCTGTGAAAAATCTCAGATTAATTGTACAAATTATTTAGGTAGTTGTAACTGTAGGTTAGACGGCTATTTATGAGATTACTTAGTTATGTTTTATACCTAACTGTATTGTTGTGATCTTTAGGTAAACTTAGTAATTGTGAAGACTGCATTTAAAGATCAAAGCACAGTATTGTGTGAATATAAGGCGAGGTGACGCGTCGGTGCTGCGGCTCTGCCACACCGACTGGACTACTGACCTCACGATATCATCGACGAGTTACGTTGTAACGTTTTGTGCAAAGTACTTAGTAGCATATATTAATTTATACGTACCTATATAACTTAATGATATTCTGTAAATATAGCTGTAACTGTAGCAAGTAACTGTGCTCGTAGGCAGCGCCCCCGTGCGGCGGATGCGTACATTTGTATCATTTATTTTTATACAATTTTAACTGACATATTGTCGAAAAACTGTAGGTTGTAACTGAAATGAAAGCGTTTATTAACTTTTGTAGGTTTTTAAAAAATTAACAAATGAAATGCGGTTGAATTAAATTATTTTGACAGTGTTCATTATTAAGAATCATGTAGCATTAATTTACAACGAGTATTTAAATTATATCATTGAAGGCTGGATGTATGTGGAATTTAAAAAAGACACGTGTTCAAATTCATTTTAAATATATTATCTTGGAAACTGAAACGCACAATAACTGAGCTAAAGTAGCTCTAAAAACAAAATATTTTTATTAGAAAAATTCAGAACGAATCTGTCAATGACATGAAGTTTACTTTGCCACACATTTGTGACGATAAATGTTATTGTTAAAACGAAAGTTAATGTCGACTGTAATGAGAAAATAAAATACTTTTAAACTGTACAAATTATTTTATTAGACCATTTCTAATGAATCTGCAAATATAAACCTTATGGTTTTAATTAACTCAGATATGAGTTAATTCAAATGTAAAAAAAAACACGAAACGGCTTTACCCAGATTTACAATAGCACTGAGTGAATATAAATAAAAAGAGAACATAAAAATAATATTAGGTAACGTTATTATTCAGTTTGTACACCAGACTAGCCAACAGGACGTCATCTATTTTATAATGCATTAAACGTCGACACCTTTAGCTAAGTGATAAGTTTACAGAACTTCGAAGTTGTTCCTTATAACTTACAAGTTCGTACTTTGCAGTGAACATTTTCAATAAAACCGCTGAAGAAACAAATCCGCATATTGCAGGAGATCAGTTTCAATTCAACCCCCTTCGATTTCCCCGCCGATGTATTCGTAGAGAATGTTGCGTAAGTACCACACATAGCCTAGGTTACCTGCGCCTGCCAGATGTGTCGTAATGATACCATGTTGTCCTTTGAGGTTTCTTAAAACATTGTGATTAATTTTTGCACCAATACGGCCAGGACAGAAAACGTATCTTTCGTTTTTTTGCAGTTCTAGTCGAAATATTTGTGATAACGCGGAAAATTACAAATAACTTCCTGATGCAATATAAAGTTCTTCACTGCCAGGGTTGCGAGATTGTTCGAAAGAGACACCGTAATCCTGGTACATAAGCAACTGAAGGAACACGGATGGGTTTTAGTCAGTAAAAGTCTGACACGCCCTCCCTCCGCCCAAGAGCGGGAGACGTCATTTGATGACGTCATCCCATCCAAAAAAGAACAAACTCCATAAAGTTATCATTTTTTTTATATGATAGAAGAAAATGCTGAGAAAGAGAATCCCTAAAATTCGTTAGGTGTAACGAAAGCAATCCATGGAGCGTACAGTGATCCGCTTAGCTCAAATTATAATAGTGGGAGGGTGAAATTTTGGCGGTAGCAACGCCTGCGACATTCCTTAGAAAGCGGGAGCGCGGGAATCAATAAAGGATTTCCTGGCGACTTGCCCACGCATGTGCGTGGCGGCCGGTGTCGCGGTCGGCATCACCTCGCACCAGCAGCGCTCCCCGAAGCGCCTGCCAGTGGGGCACCCTTTCAGCAGCCTTGTCATCAGCTCGCCTGCTGATACCATGATATCAACTGGCCGCGCGCCGGATACTACCCGCTCCTCGTTATACTAGGCCGGATGTTGTCGTAGAGCGGCTCGGAGGCGTTCGCATCGGTCGCTGACCATCAACCTTATGTATGAGCAAATAAATCTCAGTAATAAGTAGTAGGCCGCTGCGTTATTGGGCGTATGATTCGCGCGCAGCGTCAGTGCGGGCGCGGGGCGGCGGGAGGCGCGGGGCGCGGGTGCGCGGGCCGGCGCGGCTTGGCGCGTGACACGCTTGTCCTCGCCTGCGGCCCGCCCGCACGACACCGGCCCCGGTCCCTAACCTGACTGACACTACCACTCGATGACTCATGCACAAACGTACGCCCCTGTGTGACACTGTCAGGAGAGTTTAGTGCCGTGTGTTGTTCCATGTAGGATCGGTCAGTGCTGTGTCGGTTGTCGTGTGCCCTTGTCATGTGGGGAGTGCGATGGCGCTGATGGACAGCATGTGTCCGCGGAGGCCGCTGGGCCTGCTCGTCGCGCTGCTTGCGGTCGCCGCGCTCGCCAACCAGCTCGAAGACATCCCACATAATGAGTAAGTTCTATCACATCTGACAACCTACATACAGCATCCGTAACGCTGAATCTTAGAATGTTGATAATACTAAATGTATTGCAAAATTCCAGAGTTTATCACAATAGATAATTCGTTTTATTCCAACAAATGTAGACAACAACAAGATCATTAATGTAGTGCATTGCCTTTAATAACTACATTTTTAAATCACGGATCAAGTAAACAAAACTATTTAGCAAAATTTATAATTTCCCAGTTTCAGAAAGATACAACAGAATTTTCCTCTCCTATTTTTACATTATTTATTTGAAGGAAAATGTTACACAATCAAAATAGTTGCTATTGTGCAATATTATAAGTTATACATATATAATACAGGAACAAAAAGAGCTGTGTTTTCCAATTTAATAGGACGATGTATTATAAGTAAATATATATAGCACGTAAGCTCACACAGGGATAGCTATTTCCATTAATTGCTCGAATAATGCTATACCTGCATGGCTACCAATTTACTGTGGAAGAAAGCTTTCAGGCAGTAATTAACATCCTTTCAGGAAAGTGTGAAACCTTAAAATATAATGTAACATCCACAATAATAAAACGCTGACTATATGTAATGGCTGGCTGTATGTAATTTTGAAAGGCTTCAATCGTGAATTCACCCACGCTTTACTCCGTGTACCGTAGTAGTATCAAATGAAGCGAAAGACTGATTATATTTGACTACGAGTGTATGCACGAAATTCACTCATCCACTCAACCTCTCCATCATCCAAGGACTCCTTGAAGAAGGGTAACAAGTTTATTTCATCTTATAGATATTTATAGATTCGTTTCATCGCAACAATTGATAACTTAGATGAGTTTGTCAAATGGAGCGGCGTTATACACTTCAATAAGTCGTTATTATGAAGATATCCTTTGATACGTTCTATATATAACTTGAAATTACAATTCACATTTATATATATTGAACACCTCTACATTGTTAAGTATATATACTTTAATACAACGCGGCTGAAACCGCAGCATATATAATATGCGGGGATGACAGAAAATTTTGAAAATTGACACGTAACCATGGCTGCCTACTTTCCCCTACATTAATCATATTATGTGCACCTGTTGCGACTATATTCGCGCCATTTTTTCCTGTAATTTGTATGGTGATATTGTTATGGGGACGGAGTATGTCATCCCTCATACATTGCCGAGTTCGAAATAGGTTGCGTTGACGATTGTTAGCGATGGCTGTTCAACCATTGCTCCTCATAGTTTAGACTCATTGTTCTGAGGTTTAGACGTAATTAATTCGTATGATCTACTTGTAACTGCTCGATATGTCTTCTGATAACATCTACTGAATACCATATCAGTCATGCTTTTGTTTTGAAGACTAATCTTTGACACTAAACATCAACCTTCATTATTAGATTTCTAAGATTATCAAGAGTTCCAGAAACCGATTTGTTTGTCACTTCCATAATATAACACAATTTCAGGCCAGTATTGCCTAAAAGGGTAAGCAGAGGTAAAGGTTTCGCTCGCTTTGTCTCATGTCCATGTCTTGCCTTGAGGGTGAGCTTTTAGTCCGGTACTGTTTTGGCAATGGCTCAGTGATTGACTTCTATGTGTCGCGGGTTTGATTCCCTTTCCATTCCACAAATCAAATATTTTTGAAGCTCATGGATAGTTAATACGAATGTAGATGTTTGTTTTTTAAAGTATTGGGAAAGATTTTAAGGAGAATGAATTTTGGCCGAGTTAAAGTTTATATGGAGAAAGAGTGCAGGCCAATATTATTGTTGATTAAAATTTAAACGAATGATGGTCAATTTTCGACCACTGTTTGACCACTAGTTCAAATAAAATGGTTTCACATGAAAATGAAGTTAGGTTAGATCTCAAAACAAAATGAACTCTAGATAAGCAAAGCAAAAAGCAAAAATAGAATCAGAAACATTACTAATAAATTCTAAATAATTCGTTTTGAAATTGATTTCTGTTCAAAGCATAGAAGCCATGTTTAATCGTAAATTGATAAAACATTTTAAAAAGTAAAACGACCTGTATCATTTGTGTAATTTTGGTTTCAATGTAGATTACATAATTGCGGTGGGCACGCCACCAGTAGTTAGATGGATGTAATACCACATATTACTGGAGCTGATACCTAATATTATTTATTATCTACAAGCCTATATATTTGTACATACTGACCAATCTTGTAGATGCTTAGCCTACGCGTAGTCATTGTTGATATTATAATATATACGCATTGGTTTGTGCTTTTATAAAGGCTAACTAAATGTTTCATGTCTCTTTTTTTCAACACCCAATTCCGTGCTGCATCTTGCACGGAAAACATTTTCAATAAAACAAAGCTTACCGGGCGGCCATTCTGTATATCTTGCACAAGGTCTTGCGATGCAGCGGTATGTAGGGCAGGACGTACCGCGCACCGACAAGCAGCTTATTGACAGCCAATTACAGAACGATATTCAGTCCACTTCCGCCCCCGCGCCCGCGCACTCTCCAGCTATTACATGAATTTTTGTAATGACATTTCGTCGCGATTTGCTAAACGAAAAAGTTTACAAGTGACAGTTGAAAGTTCCGAGATGGATCAATTCGTGATAAATCACGCCACAGCCCGCCTGCCCGTGCCCGCGTGCCCCCGACCACTCATACAATGAAGCGGTTGTAAAAACTTTGAATTATTAACGAGGATATCCGGCTAAAGTAATTACGAATCCGCGCCGCTGATTAAATGTATTGGGTTGTTTCATTAATGTGTGTTACGATGTATGCTCCTTCGAGTACGTATAATTGTGGATGGGGTTCGAAGAAAAGATAATTAATTAGAAAGCTTTTATGAATTGTGTATAAAGTCAATTTCTTCCTAGCTAAGATGACATCTCAACTTATTAGTAATTTCATCTTTCCGTCTTCTCTTCTTTCTTGTCTTATACATTTGATCGATTAGGTATTACGTTTTGGTTGATAATATATATTTATTAATTATAGTGTGAAGTATGTAAAGATCGTAGCAGGAGGCTTTCTATAGTTTCTGCCTACACCCATGGGTAAAGAAGTGAGTTTATGTATGTACAGTATGGTTTAGGAGTTATGTCAGTAAGTTATTTGGCTAAAGTGCTGATCCATCATGTTCATTACGTTTATAATCTATTTTCGTTTCAAATAATGAAGTCAATTTGCACTCATCATTATACAAATGGGGGTTCGCTCGTAGGTGTGAACGAACGTGGGAATTTCATTCAATTTCCCCACACATCGGAGGGGAGAAAATCTTTTTATCAAGAGTACAAATGTAAAGCTTAAACGAAATCAAAAAAAAATAGCAAGCTAAGGCCCGGAGCCACTGTGATCACGCGCGCAAACAAACTCTTTTAGCTACGTGCGAGTATGGTACCTGCATTTTAATTTGTATTAAATTCAGTTTCAGTTCTAATGAATAAGATTATAAGAATGGAATTAAGAACAAACTAAAAAATACAAAGCAGTTAATGTACACTATGTGATACAAGCTGATTGAAAAGTCCTTTGTAGGCTCTTTCGAGAAAGTCCACTAGAAGAGAGAGCTATCAGCATATCTCAAAATCCCTATGCGTAGAACGTTAGCATTTGCTGGCTAACCTGATTG
This sequence comes from Aporophyla lueneburgensis, assembly GCA_932294355.1. Taxonomy (NCBI): domain Eukaryota; kingdom Metazoa; phylum Arthropoda; class Insecta; order Lepidoptera; family Noctuidae; genus Aporophyla; species Aporophyla lueneburgensis. Next base: position 11,124,724 of record OW028739.1, read on the forward strand.
GCTTTCTGGATAAGTTTTGGAAGATCACATTCAGTGTGTTTGAAACGTCGTAGTTTATTGTAGATTATAATGAACTTACACTGCTTAAGTATCCGGAAGATTAGTCCGGACTTTTCCTGTCCTGTCAGTTTGTGTGTCACAACGAAAGAAGAAAAAAAATACTCCCAAAAAAATAATACAAATATCTATAATTTCACTATTTAAATGTTTATCTATGCTAATATTATAAAGAGGAAAAGTTTGTATTTTTGTTTGTTTGTTTGTAATGGGTAAACTCAATAACCACTGGACCGATTTAAAAAATTCTTTCACCATTAGAAAGCTACATTATCTGCGAGTAACATAGGCAATATTTTATTTGAAAAAATAGGGGTCCGTAAGATATTTGGGTTTTTCGGACCCAAGGTGTAAAAAATCATCCAAAAAGTTCCTTCGAAGTACCAGGTTGTCATAACTTGGTAGGAGCTCACCTAACATGGGTATGTGATAGCTAGAAAACGCTTTATGTCTTCGAAGTACCAGGTTGGCATAACTTGGTAGGAGCTCACCTAACATGGGTTTTATTGATTCTGAGGCGGTACGAAGTTCGCTGGGTCAGCTAGTATACATATATACTGACAAAGTTCCTGCCAATATAGTGTTATCTCCAAAAAAGGATCATACAATAATTTAGACATGGAACACGCAAATTAAAGCCGTGGATGCACTCTAGGTCTCATGGTCAGAAATGGTAGCATTGTTCAAAACAGGATATTGTGTATATCGTAATTTCATTATTTTCATAATTATGTATCCGCAAAATGGAGATATAAATAAACCGTGATAAGAAATGTAATTATACTGTGTCATGATAAACGTTTCCGACTGACCTCTTATTTATCAACCACACAAGGCCATCATGTTTACAAAATGCTTCCACGTGTAATTTTTATGTGGGTGGGAAATCACCAAATGACGTCTCCCGCTCTCCCTGTTTTACAGACAAAAACCCATGCTGACTGCCAATATTCTGCCCATCTTGCTGACTGCCAATATTTTGACTACGGCAAAAGCTTATTAAACTAAATAATTCGTACCGAAACGAGGGAACGTAGACTTTTAGTGACTTCTCTAACCTTGGGATCTACTTTATCAATTAGTGCCTATTAGTTGACGAAAACAACAACTAAAAATAGACACCGTTTTGGGAGCAATGTTGATGAAATTATTTGCATGAAGTAAAGAGCTTGTATAGGTTAGGTTCGAACTTACTACATACAACTTGTAAGTCACGGCCGTTACCACTGGGCTCTTAAGCTCCAAGCTTATCAAAATTGAGGACAATTAGGACAAAAGCAAAAGAATAAAAATGGCATCGTCCCATTTCTTCCCGTGGGTGTCGGAAAAGGCGACCAAGGGACTTCCTAGAGAATGAGCAGCAGTGTTCTCTATGCATTTTACCACCATATTGCTATCCCAAATCCGCCTGCCGAATATGGTGATTATGGCAAATCTGCCCAAAATGCTTGGGACAAGCCTATGTCCAGCACTGGACGTCTCTCGACTGAAGTGATGATTATGAGGAAGACAAAAGCTGAATTATGCAGTATATTAGCAAATGCATGCACGTAGTAATTTAGAAGAGGAACGTATAATACATTGTATTGGAACTAGAAGCCCCGCCCGGCTGTTTCAACGTTGTATTAGAATATTAAAACTATACATACACATGCCCCGCCGATATTAAATCAACTAGTGTCGTTATCTCTAGGGATTTTTCTGAGCTGGTAATGTAGACGTTTTTTATTTTTCCAAAGATGTAGGTAGTTCTTAATTCTAATTCGTGTCGCCTGATCTACACGTTCTTTTGACGATGGTTTCTGCTATTACAGCGTTATTCGAAATTCGTTCTTGAAACAGTAGACAAAATTAACTGGTGTCGTTATCTCCAGGGATTTTTCTTAGCTGGTAACACAGAAGTCTTTTATTTGCCGAAGATGTTGGTACTTCTTAATCATGGACACGTGTCTACCTACTTATGATGTACACGTTCTTTTGGCGTTGGGTTGTGCTATTTTAAGGTTCGTTGAAGTTATTTCTTTCAAGAGTAATTCTCCTGCAGTTTGGTTACTGGTTTCTCGAGGTTTCTCATTTTTAGGGCTTCGAAAATTCTCGACTTCGATTGTTCGCGACATCCCGGGAAACCGAGAAATTTATAATGTTTTTTAAGTATTTTTATAAAATACTTAAAAACATTTAAACTTTTTATGAACGAAATAGGAGCTCAAATCGATTATTCATAACTATGTGAATAACCACAGTATAATTCACCAAATATATTTGGGAAATGTGTGTGGTAATTATACCTGTGCTTGGGCTAGTATAATATTTGGAATTAATTCTGTTAAATAAAATATTCCTAAATATAAACCAAAGCATATAGGTACAGCATTGTCAGAGAGCCAGCTCCTTATTATGCTGACAACATTTCGCGACATGTAAAACAATAGTTTTCAGTTATTTGTACTTCAACTGAAACAAACGACTTACCTGAAATTAGTGCTCAGTAATTTTTTTTCAAATGTGACAGTATGACAGTTTTTTCATATAGTCATTTTTTTTTAATTATGGATTTTAATAACGCCACAGCCACTGGTCTCTAAAGACCTTTAATAGCTTTTTCTAAACACATGCATCCGACTCTTTCGAAGGCGGTATACTTTAAAATGCCGTGAACTAGGCACTTCAGTCAGACAAATGATTTCTCGGGAATAAACTGTAGCTTGCAGCAATATTCAATTAATTGGCGTATCACTAGATTGTTTTTTAAGAGCTGAATAAAGATAACGTTTCGAAACTTTAATTCATATCAAATCAAATGTTTATTTGCAAGAAATACATTTTAAGTGAAGGTGAGATCTTATAACCTAAGAGTAATTGTATTCTGCCTGCGTGCAAGCGTGCAAATATTAATTATACATATACATTATACACATAGCACATTGATTACATTTTAAATTACATTCAATATTATACAATAGCTATTCACTACATACTTAAATTTTAATTTATATTGGTTATACTCGTATATCAATAATTACACTAAATTTAAATTTATATTTGTATGTCCCATAAATTCTTTAATACTTGTAAAAACAACACTTTACAAGCCATTCTGTCAATTTTGTCTTAAACACATTACCCTTTAATACTTTCAGTTCATTCGGTAAGTTATTCTAAATTAAAACACACATATTATACACATTTTTCTTATACACATCTTTATGACAGGGTGGTTGATACAGTAGGTTGCGAAATGTTGCCCTTTTTTGTCTTGGTAGTACCTCACTACGTTGTTTAAAGTAGTGCATGTGTTTTTTGTAAAGATGCAGATATCTTTTAAGTACATACAAGGAATTGGAAGAATTTTATATTTTTTAAATAAAGGTTGACAACTATCTAGGAACCATGCCTTATTGATGACCCGGACGCATCGTTTTTGAAGTTTAACTCTATCGACGTCGGTCGAGTTTCCCCACATTATTAATCCTTAACTCAGAACAGATGACACATAACCATGGTAAGCCGATTGGGCAGCTTCTACAGAAACGTTTTGTCTTATTTTTTTTAATGAAAACACAAACCTCTCTCGTTTCTGACAAATTGTCTCTATATGGCTCTTCCAATGTAAATGTTTATCTATCATACGTGACCATCATATGTTTTTGAATCGTTTTGCACTACATATTTTAATGCGGTTTCTTTGTAAATTCTTATACATATGTCGGTTACTTAAGTTGGTTTGGTTACAGATGATAACATGTTTTTAAGAACAAACAGGATACTAAAATAATGTGTTAAACACATTGCTTTTAAGATTTCTATCTTTATTATTACTTAATTATGATCTCAGAAGGTGTTGTGTGTGAAATTTTATAGCACCGTGTGACTTAAACCCACACTTGAGTTACGCATTACTGTGACCTAAATAGTAGATTTTTACACAGAAAGGCGCCACACGTGCTATAAAATAGTAAGTCGCACACGACGTATCGTAATGTACTATTTTTGTACTTATACACAAACATTTATAATACTTCGCGGTAACCGAATATCACTGTTACAATAATAGGTGACATTCATCTATTCTGTCTTACCACCTTCGTCTTGACCAGTACACTGGTCCTTTTGTAAGCAACATGTGGGCAGCTGCAATATCCGCTCTCCACAGCGCTGAGCCGCTGCAGTGCTGTAAACAATAGCTTTATATGAGATACGGTCATAGTTCAGCGAATCGCGATGTATATGTAAGCACATTGATGCAGCTTTCAGCGCTGTCCCTACTATAACTACTATACTGAGGTTATAACGTATCTGTGGGCTTAGGAGTTCAATGCGTGGGACGTACAACATAACTCCAACCCACGTATTCCACGGCTCTCAAAAGTATATTTTATATACTTATTCCGAAAGAAAAAATACAACATAAGTAGAAGTCAGCTTTGAGATAAATAATTCACACAAATCTGTGAAGCCATTCACAACCTTCAAAAATATATTTTGCTACTAATGAAGGCTGTAGTCTCACTTAACTTAGTAGTACCTTCAATGTTTTTTTTTTGTTTTTTGTTTGTACAATTGAGTAAAAAATATGTTTTTACTTTTGCATGCCATAGGGTGGAGTGTGTTGAAATTGGTTTTTTTACAATGTTTACATCTTATTTGTACCCACATTCAGGGCAAATTAATTATTTCTGATTCTGATTTCTGATAAAATTATTAACCTGTTATACCTGCATAAACTTTTACATTATTAATAATGTAAAAGTTGAAACAGGTTTGTTACATAATCAAGCATGAACGAATTTCATAAATATACCATGTCTGTCATGCCATATACAATACCATTTACCAGATGCTATACAATTAAAACCAGGGCAACAGATCAGTACATATACCAACGTATTTCATATTTGAATTAGGAGCAACGATTCGGGTTAATCCTTAACGTTAAGCTGTTAACACGCAACTGTTAGACCAGTGAGTTCACCTTCAAATACATCATAAATCTGTTTCAAAGATAAATATTATCGATCTGAACCCACGGACGGTTACACAAAGTGCCAACAGTTCACCAAATTGTAATATTAGTTTGTTCTCTACAATCACACTGATTTCTAGAATGGATACCGACCTTGACCTCTACATTATCCGTTCTAGTAACAAGTTATTCTGTCTTAATTTGAGCAATGAGTTGATTGAAATATTTTATTTTTCAAATAAAATGAAAGGTTTTTATGTTCATGTAGTCATCATCATCATTTCATCCGAAAAACGTTCACTGTTGAAATAGCCACCTCCAAAAGGGGGGTGTTTGCCATATTAACACGCTTGGCAGGCGGGATGGCGATCGCAGTTGGGTGATAAAATGCATAGAGAACGGCGCTGCTCATTCTATAGTAAATCCCCTAGTCGCCTTCTACGACACCCATGGAAAGGAATGGAATGGATGCTATTCTTTATGTCCAGCACCACACAGAACATGAGGCTGCTGGCTAGTCAGTTAACTTTTACAGATGTATCTCACAATAATATACTGTCAATTAGGTTCAAGTAAGTTCTTTAATTTTGACTCAAGCCTTACTTTTGCATTTACATTAATTTGAAACATTAGATAGTGAAAAGAATTCACGCCATATAATTTTTTGGATTTGATTCAAATTGTTAGATTTTGCCCTCACCGTGGTTCGCTTCGCTCGATAAAGTGTCCATACTAAAAATAATGAACTCACATATCTCGTACGGAATTATAGAATAGAAACGACTTTCAGTATGATTGAGCAAAACAATTCAAATAAAACAAAACAACGAAACAGAAACGTGACCATCTTTTCTCGTCGTCTGGCGACTCTAACGATTAAAATCTTCGGACGCCATTGGTTGAGACTGGTCATCTCCTGACTGCCAGAGCTTATTTTCATATTTCTCATATATAGAAACAATGAGAATAATGCAGCACGGCCTTGTAATACCTCTTTTGATTTAAAAAGGTTTCCATGATGTTTCTTAACCGTTCTTCTCCATTGATATCTACGTTTTGGAATATGCAACTAGCTTCTGCTTTCTGATTAATTGACCGACTTTTGACCTTTCAAAAATGCCTGTCAATAGTTCAAATAAAATAAATGCTTGAGTTTGAATTTTGTCGTCATTTACTTTGAGATAACCTGCTTATGTTTTCTTACTAGTAATAAAATGATCATAAAAGCCGTGTCGCCCCTCAGCTAGTCCGCGAGATTGATCACAAAATTTTGTCTAGACATAACGTAATTATATAGCCTGGTTCAGAGCTCTTAAGGATAATATAAATGAAAATTCCATTAAAACTTGTCCAGTAGTTTTAAACATTGCTAAAGAAAAACGCGCAAATGTCGTAGTTTTGAGTTTGCTCCTACTAAGTGCTGTCGTCTTATGGGTTCAGTTGTAACGTGAGGGATGGTGGAATACTGGAACTAAGTATAATATAATGTCTTTGGACAACTAACAAAGCGTTATCTGATCGCAAACTAGGCAGAGCCTGTACTATGGCAACCAGACAACTGATAAACATACTTGTATATTTCTAAATACACACATATTATAGATAAATTACACACACACACACACACACAGAACAAATGATTGTGCTCATCACACAAAGATTTGTCCTGGGTGGGAATCGAACCCACAACCTCAGTCTTAGCAGTCAGGGTCACTAACCACTAGACTAACAGGCCAGTCAGAGAGCTTGGCATAAGAAGTACGATAGCATATTTAATAATGATAATAAAAGTAGCGTAATATCTAAGTTTTGGTTACTAAAAACTCGTAGGAATTTGTCAATGTATCTGCCGTCGCAATCTCTGTAAAATTTTAACATACTAATGTTATCTATAATGTACAGTGACGTAAATGGTAGTAGTATCTGCCACTTCTTAAACTACCAATGGTCATGGCCCATGACCATGGGCAGTTTAAGAAGTGGCAGATACTGACTCGTGGGAAACGCAACAACACGCCTGTAATCCCCAACGAGTTAGGCAGAGATGTACATATAGTACACACATATTTCATCAGTTTCATTTAAGTAGATGGCTAATAGGGGGCGAGCCCATTGCCATCGGCAACCGGACATGAATCCAGACTCCGAGCTACTATTGAGAGATTACTGATGGAAACTCAATAACACTTTACCCGAGCTAGGAATCTAACCCAGGATTTCGTGCGCTTGCGACAACTAGACCAAAGTGACAGTCATAGGAAAGTCTAATGTTAACCGGCTGACGATGAACTAATTGAATTCCGAAGTTCAAATCTTTATTGCTGGAGTTTATCCTGTAAGCTAGTTTTTTTTCTTTTTAAATACACGTTTTGAAAAGTTGCAAATATTTAACAAAAAGGGCTATTTGTTGGGAATAAATAAAACTAAACAAAACGTTCGGAAAACTCAATTTTACCTGGCCAGTTCGGTATGGCATACAGTCCAGTGTTTATTTAGTAAAAACATTTACAAAAAAAAAACTGTTATTCTATTTCGTATCAAAACATTTGAAACAATAGATTTGCTTTAACATAAAAGCACTATAACTAACAACAACCTTTAATGACGGTATTAAACTCCGTTCCAGTTACAATCGTAACTCAATTAACTGTTTCGTAGAAGCGTAGACAATTTGCACAAGCGGCGTAGGCTCGTAGCGATCGTAGCATCTCGTAGCATTCAATGTGCTACGCCGTTGTTGCACTGTGTACCGAGTGCGACATTCAATGCGGGTAGACGGAGAATACTTCTTCGTCTACTTCAGTTCTAGTTAATTATCCGTAAATAGTAATAGTTAGTAATTTTTATAAATCCCTTCAGATTAGCTAAATTACTCTGAATACAGATGAGGTCGTATAAAATATGACCTTAATTTCATGCTGGAAATATTTAAAATAAACCAGTTTTATCAATAAACTTCTTTTTAATAATATAATTAGAAAGAGATTTAAAATAAAAACCAAAGCCATGTTATCATTTGCAACACTTGAATATTTAAATAAACCTGTACATTTTACGTTAATGTAGTTAATTCAGAGTACAAATTAATTTGGATTATTTTATCTGTTGGATTGCGGCTTATCAATGATTGGCCAACACCGCATGTGGTATCAACGTTTTAGTTAAAACTGACTGAGCCATAAAACAGTTTCATCCGAATTAAAATGATAACGTTTACGTTTAATGTTAAGTGAACATACTCATCAAATTTTTGCTCAACAGCTAAACATTAAAAAGCAACGCAAAAAAGAAGCTATGAAGTAAAACTAATTGAGACATAAATTAGACGTTTATCAAATTAATTGGTTTTTATTGTGGCTGAGTCGCGGGTGGCGTACAAACAGGCAAATGAAACTAGTTATGATCTGTTTCCACAACGTAAATATTTGCAGAGCGGCACGCGGCGCGGGGCACATGTCAAAGGCGCCGGCTCCGGTATTGATCTAGAGCGGGGCACGGGGGGACTCGTGCCTCAGGGGGGGCAGGGGCGCGGGGACGTTGCTCGTACTACGGACTCGGAGGCTGCCTTACGTAAGGGCGCAGCGCGTCTGACACCCTGTCTACCAGCACTCGCCGACACTGATTAATAAAACAACCGTTATCGACTCACTGCAACCGAGATATCATCGGTTCTATCTCTAATTAATTTACTTTGACACTTAACTGAATACCTCGGCTCGTAATTCGTATCGATCGCTTTAATATTCAAAGTGATTTAAGCGTTCATAACAATACCTTTTCAACATTTCCAGCAAAATACGGAGGGACAGAATTTTCCTCATTTCTCGACTCGTTGTGTTAGAAACACCATCGTTTCTTATTTAATCATAGTAAATTAAAAGATCCTCGGTATGATCAAACCCTAATTAAACAGCAATCATAAATTAGATAAGTAATTTAAAAGGTCTCTTTGATGTCGCCGATTGCTCTGCTTCAATTTGCCCACGTTTCACTAAGTCCCAGTATTTTAAACAGAAATTTGTCATACACAAAGGAATGATATTAAATTCAGGTGAAACGTAAATCGGTTTACCCCCGCCCCGGCCGACGAAACCCTATGCTCAGCGCCAGGGTTAAACCGATTACAGTAACAAGATATTTTAAGCGGATCACTGCAGTGTTAAGACCCTTTTCTCCGTTTTGCAAACTAATCTCGTAGTTCTAAAAGAAAATATAAGTACAAACAACATTATCTTGCAAGTTCGCATCAAATACCCTATTATATGAGCCAAAGCAACATGTAAAAACAAATCAAAGACTACTTGTCTTTGATTTGTTTTATCAGAAATGATATTACTGAGATTTTTAGAAGAAAGCCCAAGACAGTCATAACCGTCTTAATAGAGATTTGTTGAAGATGCTAGAAGCTTCCCGTGTCCCGAGTAACGGCACGGAGACGGCGCCGGCTGCGTGCCGCGCACCTGCCGGCTACCAAACGAACGTTTTAAATAATTCTAAATTCCGAACCGGTGCCGGTGACGGCCGAACTTGGGCGAACAATGCCCGCGAAACATTCCCTGATTGCTAATGAGGACATTGTGGAACAACTTGAATTAAACGAAACGGAATAAGGAAATAAGAACGAAGTTTTGCCCAAAAATTCGCTGAACCGTTCTCGTCTTTTACATTTCCTTTATTATTACTTATGTTATCAGCGAGATCTTTTAAATAAGATAGGAACGTGATACGGTCAGAAAAGAAATGAATAAAAGAACGCGCAGGGTAGAGCAGAAAACATTGCAAACGACTACGAAGACATTTTGATAAAGTACACAAAAAAATCACTCCATTAGCTATCTACAGGGAAGTCAAACCCTTATTATTTTCTTCCCAGTTACTTTTTCCATATCAGTGATAAAAAGATTGCGACAATAAATTCAAGGTTCAGAAACCTTAAAAGGATAGATAAAGCAATTTCTTTTGGAAAAAAACTCTCACGGAGACATCGCATATTTAATTTTGTAGCAAAATATGAACCGATTCAAAGTTATTCTAATCTTAAGAAAACTAGTAGCGAAGGGTTTATGGTATAAAGTCTAGACGTCTCCCCGTTCTTCATTTCGGTGCAGCGCAGTTTCCATCGATTTCTCATCACAGGACTGCTCAGGGCACGGATAATCCCGCATAGACAGACTCTAGTAAATGCTAAAGGACGGGAAGCAGTTTTATTTATGTATAGAAAGGAATTTCCTCCACGTAGATTGGAATTTTCAAATCAGCTCTTAGAATTTTAATCCGAATATATTTAAGTAGACTTAGCCTTCAAATATCTTTGAGGTAACATTTTCATATTTGGAATAGTTTAAAGTCCACATACTACAGATTACTTTTATAAATGCCATTATAAAACTGTACCACTGTAAATTACTATTATGCTTATTTAGGTTAAATTCTTTTGACATTTTTCATTTCATATTTGCACGCAGCAATGTGCCTAAAAAATGTTTTCTTTGCCTGAATAAAGTTTAGATATTATAGACTTCATTAAGAAATACCGATTGTTCATAAACAACTCTTGGCAACTAGTAAATCTATTAGTGAATACGCTAGCGTAGAAATTTAAATGGCGTAGTAAAGTGTGGCCGATTTTTATTAAACTGAGCTACAGAACAGGCTAATGTTTCAGTGGTCCAGTTCGGGCGAGAGAGATTCAGACTATCACGGGTAGTATTTTAAAATAGCAATCTCGTAAGCTATTCCTGCAACCGAATGGACTTACAAGAGCTATATAATTCTAACTTCTGAATATATTTGAACGAATGCTAACCTAGTTTGAATGCATATATTAGCACTTTTATCGTTAATGGCAATTCATATTTCCTGAAAGTAAAACTACACATTGTTACCTAATGGTTAGCTACGTGATTGTTAACCTGTTGTTTAAACTTATATATGCCTTTGTCATGACACGAGCGTAATGAAAAGTAGCTATAAATATTTCAATAAAGTTTTCTTTTAAAGTCAAACTAACTTCGAAAGTATAAATTGTACTTACTACAATCCTTTGTTCGTCGAAATAAAAGTTCTTTATAGTTTTAGGAAGAAATATCTTGGACAGCTACTGTGCTTACACATTGCAAAGTAGTTCATTAAAATCAAAGATCCCATACGTAGGATTACTTAATATAAACGCTTTATTAATGAAACCTACTACTAATAGGTATATTTTGATTGACGATACGATGTTTATCAGCATCAGGTATCGAAACACTCATTAAATTGGTCTCATCCTGTGACAAAGGCTATATACGTTTGAACGTGTTGCGACAAATACAAATTGTACGAGTAAGCTCCTACCGAATAAGGGGTGTTTGGCGAAGTGGAAAAAAAATGCTTAACCTGCTTCCTCGATCACATTTACTTCCCCGTCACAGACTTATGATAAATGTTTAATTTTTTTCTGAGAATCGCACGAGTTCTTTTCCTCAATTTTGTACTTATTTTTTACCATTCATCTTATTTCTTGAATACTGACATAAGCCTTCATTAAAATTTACATTTTTGTTACAGAGTCAAAAACTGGGCGCTAAAATTCGGCGTCGATTTATGGGAGTTCGGAAGGCATTTTACGAAAATGAATCAAATTCAAAACGTAAGTACATCACACTACACACATAATATGAACCCTTCCTCCCTGCATAGGTATAAAGGTTCGCAAAAACAGAAGTAAACGAAAAGTTCTACATTCGTAGTAAAAGCCGCACGTGAAAATCGGACTAGAAAACAAAAAAAAGTTTCCATTTCCTGAGAGTCGTGCGTGGAGCTACGTGTGATGTTTCTCTCTTGAAGGCGGCGAGAGAGCGTGTAGCAAGTAAGCCGGATCGCCGGTCGGACGCGTACGTACAAAAACTACGCGTCCGCTCCCGTGGCGCCCCCTAGCGCCCCAAACACCCCCCGGCACCCCCTCCACAGCCCGCGACCCAGTTACGTGTCCGACCAGAGATAGGGATACAGCGACTGTTACTAAAGCACGGTATTAGTCACTTATCGATGCATCTTGATCGCTTAATGGTTTCAATTAGATGCTATTTGTAATGTTTATTATGTGGGGCTTTTTACTAGTGTCCGTTGGCTTAGGGCTGCCCCTGATGAAACGTATTTACAGACGTTGAAAAAAATTACTAAGTGATAGTATATGGTTACCTACTTTTTCTGATTAAAGTTTCTTTTCGTCATTTATGAAATTCTTGCACTGATTAAAGTTTATTTAATTTGAAAAAGAAATCTCCGTAGTAGAAAAAAAATCACAAGCTACTTAAAGTATCTCGTCATTTTCATCCTAGTACAGCAAGCTTCTCGTCGCAATAACTTTATATTTGAAGGTAATTTGAAAAAAATGAAATACATTAGGTACTTGTCTGTTAAATTATTTATTTATTTAGTCTAGACACCATTCGGGTTGTGGAATGACTTTTATTTAGCTACCTATGTTTATGAATATTCTGTTATGAGTCTGATGTCTGTACTGCGCTGAAGTTGGTAAGATAGGTGTGTGTGTAGTTATTTCAAAGAAATTCAATTTCCTTTTGTGTATTAAATGTTGGCGAACTTTTGCTACACTAGCAAAATTATATAAAATACTGTTAATAGGTATCAACTTTTACTTTGAAAATTGAAACTCATGATGATCATTGAATTTGATAACGGTGAAAATTACGTAAATATGTAATCAATAAAACCAGGGGTATGGATGAAAGGAAAAGTGATGTTAGTCCAAAAATAATTTATTTAATAAAAGCGTTTACAAACAGTTCAATTAGCCAACTATCGTTTTCCCATACAATTATAGTGCCTTAAGATAAACTATTTCTAAAAATGTTTTTCTTTTTATTACAAGGTCAAGTAATTATATTTCGGAATTAGAATGTTAGGTAGCGACCCGCCCGATCTAAGTATATTCCTGTTTCGGACCATTACTTTACATTTCAATTAAAATGGTACAGTGTAGTTATGGGTACTTCCTGTTGATTTTATGGCAAACTAGCTTTTGTCAGCGGCTATGCCCGGTCTCACATTATCCCACAGGAATATACTACCAGGATAAAAGTACTTCTGGGTTATAAACTATCTGTGTACCCATACAAATCCATAGGTCGTTTTGCGTGACTAACAAACATACAAACGTAAAAAAAGACTTTCACATTTATAATAGTAATAGTAGGATTATAATATTAGAAGGATTGGTTAGTATTTAAAGGATCTTTACATTTTACTTAGCATAGATGCCAAAATCGATATCAACTAGAATCGATATGTGTTATGGAACACAACGTGCTAAAAGTAGATAAAATTGATATATTGTAAAACCCTTTACGAAAGTAACACCGCGATTACGTCTCGCCTGTTGTAATAAAACAATCAAAATTCCGTGTACATCGCGCCGTCCAAGTAATAATGTGATGTTTCGCGAGAAACTTCGCCATCGCAACTTATTCAATATTAGAGGCTTGATCGACCCCCTACCCTGTGCCCTGGCCGTACCCTGCCCGCTATCACTTCAATAAATCATTTATATTATTAACTTTGCTATTTATTTATTAGCTGCTCCATTGTTGTTGTTCACTCCTACGTGAGTTCGCTTCTATCTAATGTAGTTTCTTTATTAATGTTTGCTTGTACTTACTGATAATAAAAGCTTTTGGGTCGGTATTCTGTTGATTAAATTAATTGTTGCTGTGCAGACCTGAAGAATATTTTTCCGTAAACTATTATAAGTACTCCTAGTATTTTTTTCAAATAAAACGTACTTAAATTCTTGTTTTGTTTTTTTTTTCATTTACCTTGTCCTCTTTTTCTTATTGCAAGCCTTGTTTAAATTTAACCAGTCCTTTATAAAGTGTACTAACACAATTCGACTTCCTACATACGCGAGAACAAACTAGGCCTGCGCTCACGCGAGTCTCGACACATTAGTTTCTTCCCTTGTGTCTGTTGTTTACCTTGCCCCACATCTCACAAAGGCAGGCGAGCGACCTAAACCCACTACTCCGTGAAGGTCCAGGCCTTCACTATTCACTCTACAATCAAATTAGGTTAAACTCTGCGCGTCCACCAGAGTGCGCTAGTTGCGGCCGCGCGCCGGAACCAGCCCGGAGAGCGACACTCGCTTCAAAAGATTACAAGTGGACAATTGAAATTAGCGGAGTTTGTTAAGCTTCGTCTCTTAATTTTATTAAGGTAATTACTGTTAGGGTTTAATTAGGGGTAATCTTAATTTATTGTAGCGTTGCAGAACTGATGTCTAGTAATTCGCAAGACATTGTTTCAGTGGATTATAGAGAATTTAGGCATGCCCGGGTTGGCAGCCCGGGCAGTTTTTCCTTTGACTGTTCAGTTTGATTATTACGAAGCAGTGACCGTCCACGCTTTGAAACGGTCATAATATGTTTATTAACTGTTGTGTAAACGAAACGTTCTTAATATTTCAAAGTCCAAGATACTTCGTAAAATATAAATGCATAATTCGAATCGAAAACTGCAGAAGAGCCAACCCTTTTGCTAAATAATGAAACGGCGATAAAATATTTAAAAAACGCATTCACTGCTGCAATAATCTGATTCAAAATGAAGTTTTACAGTGAAATGAATCTTCAGCACGCTCAATCTCGACATTCTAACGAGAATATGAAATTCCAAGACGCTCGGCTCGCTTCGGTCTTGCCTTTCGAAAACTTAAATTTCATTAGTAATACATTTTTAATTAATCGCTGCTACGTATTAAAAGTTTGGCATTTTGGCAAGCCGTCGCAATTTAAATTGAATTGGTGAGGACGACACTTTGTCCCCAGAGGTGAATTACCTGCGTAATACATTTTAACGACAGGTTCATTGAATAGAGCTGTGATAAGGTGCATGAAAACATCTCTCTTTTCAACGTTACTTGGTGTTTTTTTTTCAAAACGTTTCAACAGATGTTAGAACAAAGTAAGTGACTAATTAAAATGAAGAATCACTTCGAGCCTCACAAAATATTAAGTGCTCATTAGCATAACGTGCAAGTAACAGATATAGATCTTGTACAGTTATCTAAAAAAACCAAAGTCATACAAGAGTAAAGTGCGTACTAGATGGGGAGCGTTTGTTTTCCCGGCCCATTGTAGTCCACAATAATAGCAACGAACACCTTTCATTCTTTTTAAAACTTCTCCCGAAGAAGAAAAGCACTCCTCCTAGTGTAACGTATCGGCACTCACTGTATGGTCGTATTTTCGTCGTTTAAAGAGTTAAAACTGATATGTACATGTCTCATTCTCTCGATATTTATGGTTTTAAAACCTATT
The DNA here is from genome assembly GCA_932294355.1 of Aporophyla lueneburgensis. Lineage (NCBI taxonomy): Eukaryota > Metazoa > Arthropoda > Insecta > Lepidoptera > Noctuidae > Aporophyla > Aporophyla lueneburgensis. Next base: position 11,140,063 of record OW028739.1, read on the forward strand.
TTCATATTTCCATCAAATTTTCATCTTTTAAAGTACATTGAAGCTGTTCCAGCTTATTCATTTAGGAAATTGTGATTATTTTCTTACTAGTACATTTACGTAGTATTATTATATTTAATATTTTCAAGGAAAACCTTTTCTTGTTCATAGTTTACTAATTACATTTTTTTATTTAAAAAAATCTCTATTCACTGGTTCCCTTGGTAGCATCATAAAGAAGATATTTTTGGCTTAAAAAATATTTAATTTTCTTCAAGTAAACGTCAGATACTAAACAGGAAATATTCAGTTAACTACATACCTACCTAAAATTTTCTTGATGAAAATTAAATACATTTTTACATGAAAAATTATGTCCTTAATTGAATATTTTGTAACATTTTCTTGTTGAAAATTAAAAATATTTTATCATCAAAAATATCTTGCAACTCCTGTATTAAATATTTTTAAATAATATTATAGTTGTGAATTTTTCCATTTTTAACGAGTGCATGAAATTATTTTCGCAGATGCTTGTAAAAATGTTCAAAATCATGGTAAAAAGAAAATAAACTGCAAAGAATACACATTGGTTCATCAAAAGAAATGATTGGAATTTCTGTTTAAATATTTCAACATAATTCAAGGTTTCAGTTCAAATGTAACTAAGTTATAAGCTCCCTACTACGTCCCGAGGGTTAGTCAATCACACAGAGACAATAGGCCTGCGGTCGTCCTATTACTGGGGTTAGTGTCTTATGCGAAAACTTATTAATCAATATTCGGCTACAAATTAATTATATTTCGTAGAGATTCAAACATAATTTTTCAAAAATCATGGAATATATCCCAAAAGTTTTAATTTTATTTCAAATCGTTTTTGAAAACCACTGTGTGGTACAAATATTTTCCCTTAAAAGCAATAGATTTCATTTCAAGATCAAGTCCATCCATGTTCATATATCATGTCGACACACAGGGTGTGAACGGATTCGATCGGGGCTCGTCCGCGACCACCGCCATTATTTATTTCCATCCTATGTATTCGGAACTGTTGAGAGGCGCGCCCACCTAATATATTTCCCATCGGCTCGTGTTTTGGAATTCGCTTAGAATTGTACAGCATTACAACACACAAGGCGATCCTGCCCTTTTCACTACATATTTTTTGTTGGCAAATGGAGTTCCCTTGTGCGTAGTACGCACAAATGCGGCCGGGCGCGGGCGGAGTGGAAAATCCTGTCCGGCGTGGGCAAGAAACGCCGGACCGGCGAACCCACCGCCGACCATGACGCCGCGTTTTTACCGCTATTATTTAACATAGTTGATTATTCAACTGTCCCAGATATGGCCGGGTCTATCAACATTTTGTTGGTGAAAAACCACATATACCTTTGTTTTGTGAAAACGTCTTAGCGTTCGTCAAATTCATAAGTAGAGATCTGAGGCGTTATTATGCGTTCAAAAGTCTACCGAATTGGAATTAATTCATATTGTAAGTATATTCAAACAGCACATATTGCACAATATATAACAGATACGTAGCCCCTAATACAACCTGCAAATACTCTGGAATACGGCTCTTCAGAAGCCATATTCGCAGATGAAGCAGATCTCCAACCTATATTCCTATAGTACTACAAGTTCCTATAGTACAGTTACCGTTGGACGATGACCCCTGTAAACGCTCGGCGTGCCATTCATTCAGCTATCCATAACTCGGTTCGGTTTGGAGAAAACACTTTTTTAATTTTACTCACGGCGTGTTGACGTGGGTGGTTATTTTTTATCGTACAGTGGTTTTAGAGACGCTATGATTTTAGTAAAGTAGGAGAGTGATGAGACGTAATTTAAGTCAATATATATTTGTTTTTACTTTAGTAATAACAGTGTGTAAATTTTACTCAGTTTACTCCTACACATGTCTAAAAGTATAAAATAGTACAAAAAAAAAGAAAATAAATAGCACAAAAATGACGCTTCAAAGTACCAAGGTATAGTGGTTTCGATTTTATATAGGCGATAATGGTATTTCAGTTTTTAATCAGCACGAAAGTAACATTACCAAAACATTATCAAATTGTACACCAACTCCTTAAAATAAATTAAAATAGTTGAATACATAGGATTAATCATAGGTCCGCGAGGGTGGTGTTGACACACAAAGCGGATTAAATTAACTGCCTTAATTGAATTTAGGTTCCTTGTTAGCCAATGTGTCCGGGCGTCCCTCGGGCGGGGAGCGCGGGCGTTATGCAACCGCGCGCCGCAGTGATGCCGGAGTGCCCGGAGCTCCCCCGACCAACCTACCGATTAAATTACGAATTAAATACAACACTGCCTAATAAATTGTCTATTTTGATGATGTTCGACGAGTTTTGGCGTTTATTACTAAAACAGGGATGTACTAGGCTGTGGTGGGAAGTCTTAAATTCGTTTTTAGATAGCACTACACTTTCTAAAAACAAATTTAAGACATTTTGTTATAGCTCTGTATCTTACTCTATGTATTAGTATTTATACTTGTATTTTACAATATTTTTTGAGTTATTTATAATGCATAATGTTGCACTGCCATATTTTGTCTCTCCATGTAAGGTTGATTAGTAAATTAAGTCGGCCTTTGCACAGTATATTTTTACTTGTGCATAAAGTTTAATAAATAAATAGTATCTATCGACTATTGCTCCTCAATTCCGCTTATCTTGGCCTTTTTGATAGTTCCCTGAAGAAAAAAAAATGTTTTAAACAAATAAGGTCTAATATCTTTAAATTTAACCTTTAAATGTAATTTTGTACTATATTGCATTTTTATATAGCCGTTTAGTTGGAAATTTCGGGCATTAGTCCGTTCGCATGTTTTAAACATATATCCCAGTTATACAGGGAAACCTATAATTGGCCATAATAACTGTAACACGCCTGTTTTGTAAAATATATTTATGTATCTCTGTTGGTTACCTAAATAAATAAAATAAAAAATAAAACAAATCAAACTCTATGGACCAAGCCAACTAAGAAAACTCTTTAGAAGAAGTTTGCCAAAAAAATTTGAAAATTTTGTTCGAACCTCATTTGCTCTGCATTTAATACGAAATTTATAAAAAATATTAACAAAATAAAGCAAAAACATTTTGGATTATGGCAGGAAAGCTTCAGTCGGTCACTGCATATGACGTTTTGCAACGGATTACTGTCCACAATGGTTCATATTTCTTGTGAAAATAATTTTCGTTACTTGTTTGTAATTTTTGTGACTCGTCGTCATTTAACGCGAGATGAGATGTTTAGGGCTGTGGGTATGCTGGAAGCAAGGTGTAGGCAACGGGAAACTATATAGGATATGGTGGTCTGTTCAATCCGCTGATCAAAATCACATAAAGCATCCGTGGAATTTGCTGGGGAGAAGAACGTTCTGTGACCTTCTCCAAAATCTGAACATAGACAACCTGAGGCATTTGCAACAGCTCTACATCGGTGTGGCATGGTGAGATGCCACGCCGATGTAGAGCTGTTGCAAATGCCTCGGGAAATTCAATAGATTGTTAACAGGAATGTTTCTTTTTATTTAATGTTATCTGGGCGTTGAGATTTTTCGTTTTGGCATGATTTTCAACAACCCATAACAACTAATAAACATCTGTATTCATTAACAACGCTTCTTCTTCTTAGCGTGTCGATAGCAATATATATACCGTCAGTCCAGAATTTTGTTAGATAAGTTTATTATTAATATAGTACATACTAATTCCACGCATAAAACTCATTGCAAATTACATAAAATACTGGCCACTAACACTAAAATTTTTAGTCATTATTTGACAAGTGACATAAAATTGGCGGGAATGTCCAATGTTTCGTTTTGTTTGTTTACGTAAGGCGGCCCCTAAACGATCAATTAAATTGTGCAATATTACGAATTGTGCAATATTATTGACCGTATAGGGATAATATTGAAGATTGCGCAATGATTGAATGAAAGTTTGAGCATGCTTAATTTTTATTGCACCATATTTTTCCATTGCATCGTGTAGGGCCAGTATTGCGCAATATTTTTAGTATGTATTTTGTCTTGAACGACGAGTACACGGGAATTTCTGGCGGGAAATCAGATGCGTCGCTTGGGTTTTTGTTATATTTTTCCAAAAACTGAATTGTGATGAATTTTACGGCAGAAAGTGGTGTAGTTTAGTGTTGTAAACTGTATTAATACTATTCTCCGACTGAACACGAAAACATTGTGCAGTTCGTATTATTGTGCAATATAATTGATCGTTTGTATTCAAAGCGCCTCTCAAGCTTATTGTACAATAAAATGTATTGTACAATGTTATTGTAGGTCTAGGGGCCGCCTAACACAGGTCCGTAATTAATTTTAAGGCTCTGATAATATTAAATGAGTTCCATTAAAATAATAAACGATGGGGGACAATTAACAGCCCCGTCCTTATATAATGCAGGTCTGCGGGTAGGACCCAAGGGTCAGTAAATTCGCCCTCCCATGATGTCCCTATACTCACGTAAGCACATCTGTTTGTTTATTGATACTTCCATTTTTTTTTAAGAAGAACCAGATTTTTTAAATAATAAATATCATTATCTTATTATTCGCATAAACTAAATAGGTTGTTTGTAGATTTTGTTGGCAAATATATACACTTAATTAGTATTGTGAGTTATATTATGGCAAATTATTTTTATAAGACACAATTTTTCCTCATTTTGCCTACTTTTATTTCAGTCTATGAGTATTAGACCGTATGTATATTTGAGCAAAAGCTGTTTGTTTTCAATCATTCTCAAATCATCAAGATCCAAACTAAAATCCACAGAACTGTAAGTATAGTATTGGCACCCCTAGAGCTCCACAAATAGGCCGCGTGTATAGGGTGGGATCAAATCAAATATCCGTCGGCTACGACCTTTCCTCGGCCACTCGGCTCCGACTTGCGAGCCACTCTATTCACGCAATTAATATGGCTTTCCTTGATAAACTGGGAATGAACAGGTAGATAGAATACCAAATTTAACATTATGAATTTCAGCTTTTATTACATTTAATAAATATGTATTAATAACAATAATCTTACACGCATTTATCTGTCTGTTGAATCTCCTACGATAAATCATTATTATTGATCATAAAATGTCATATTAAAGCAACGACTTTCCCCCCATTTTAAAGCTCAAGTAGGCTATCGATTAAATGGGATCTCCGGGTGTCGTTGAAGACAATGTAATATGAAGGGGGGTGTCGTCGTGGCCGGCGGACGGACGTCTCTATGGCGCGCCGCCTTTTCCCATCCGCCGCCGATGGTACCTTTAAAACGAACTTTATTGACTGAGCGGCAGCTGGTTTTCCGTAAAATGTATTACCGGCTATCTGTAAGCTGTATTCCTTTTTATTTCCTCGCTCGTCCTTAATCTAAGAGATGTTCGGAGTTAACTCTGTTATTGCAGGCTCACGTTTCCGCATCAGATAAGCGGCGGTTTTATCAAAGCGGTCGGTGGAAACGTTAATAAAAACATATTATAAGCACAGGGACGCATCTCATTAGATTTGATAGTACAACAAAGGCGACATCGGGCACATCCAAAATTCAATAACAAGGCAGCACGGAGCGCGCGCCTCTGCCGAATAACAATAATTTGGCAGCCAGCATCCGCCAAATTCCGGATGCGTTCGTTCCATTTTTAAATTTGACAGGTCTCGGCCGCGAAGCGGTCCGCCCCGCGCGCCGCCGCGCCGCCATGTTGGGAACCAATAACTCAACGCGTAATGTAGCGCGAATGCGACACGATTGTTGTCATTTTCACAAATTATGCGAACGCTACATGCCTGCCAATGTTTATCTGTGCTCGTGAAAGCATTAAATTACGCGTGCTCTACGCAGATATTACTTGCACTAGTCTATTTGCTGTGAACTATTGTTGTTTTATATGTATTTGCTGATGAGAGATAATTCGGTTGCAGTTCATGACATCTCTACCATATTGATTAAACTACGGTTTCCATAAACTCCGAAACTGTGTGTTCAGATTTCCCGCAAAAGGCATTTATGGAATGTTGCCATAATGACCATCGTGGTAGACAAATTTGTATACTATATGAATGTTCTCTCTCGGGCCTGTTTTCGTTTAAAACTGCAAAGAACGTCATTTTTCATAACTTAACAGCAGCCTGAAACATTGACCGATTCATTTGTTGATTTTTAGAATAAAATATTAACTTGTAAGTATTGCCCACACAGAAATACCACGAGTACAACGTGGACGTGGTGCGCAAGGATGGACTGCTGCTGGTGCGTGAGCTCGCAGCAGAGGTCAAAAACCACATGGACTTCAAGATAAATGCCGTCATGGTGAGTCACTAATCTTTACATTAATATTATGTTCGGAATTAACTACAAGTACTGTTATTCTCAACTGTTCAAAAACAGTGAAATCGTAATATCCATAAAAATATTTAAGTTTAACCAGTCAATTACCGTAATTACAGACACAATTAAAAAACCATTGTGTCGATACCAAATGTGGTATCTCAGGGACTTAGAGGTTAATACGCAAACCTCCACACAATAGTAAAACTATCAGTTCTATACGCTTCCTACGCCAAAAGTTACGGCGTAGCTGTCACTGTTTCGCTACGTTTGCTACGTCATAAGCTACGGCGTAGCAAGCACTGCGACGCTTTATTTTGTCTGATACATTTGAACCTGATCATTTGTTTTCGGTGAATTTACTTCTCGAGTCATCTTCTTTAATGTTCTAAATCTGTCTGATTGACTAAATACATTCTGTATGCCTGTGTTCAAAATTATGTGTAAAAACTTTGAAGTTTATCATGTATTTATTTACGCCATTTACAAAATATATATTTATTTGACGCTTGAACACGAAGGTAAACAATTTGCGCTGCAAATATTTTAACATCATAATTCAATTTAATAATTCCACAGTATTCATATAAAATATGTTCTGAGTTTGAGTGTGATCATGTATGAGGAGGTTGGACATATAAATTCATATTATTTATGCTAACATGCCATAACAGTAAGCCGCAATCAATTACCTCACTCATATGGTTTTAAGAATATGATAACTTAAAATTACATTGTTGATGCTTTCAATAACTGGCAATAGTTCCTAATTCCATTTTTTTTCTTTTACATCTTCGAGTCTTTGATATTGAGTCTTTGAGTCTGACATTTAACTATACTTTGACATCCTAAATAAATGATGTGTTGAATAAACAAGGTGTTCCTTTTCATATCCCATAATTCTTGGGTAATAATGAGACCACGTGAAAGAGAAAAAGAAGTAATAAATGTATGTAATTAATATTTGCACCCCACACTTGGCCATACCCATAATTATTGTATAATATACCATATTCTAATAAATAAATGATAATGATTATTAATTAAAATGACTCTCTTCATCCATTTTGTAGTACATCTACTTTCGTTGCAATGACTGAAATTTTATGAAGATGTTTTTGAACTGTACTTTTATTTTGAAAAAAATCTGTTTTAAAAAACGAACTGGGTAAGCGTACGATACGACAGGAACGTAGCTAAAAGATATATATATATGTATATACTTTATCAAACGGATGTCACTGAACGTTACAATATTGAAGGAGGGATTGAAGCGCTGTTCGAACACCGGGACCTATATTACTGTAGTACTGGAGATTATTCACATATTTAATATAGTTCTAGAATCTGGTAGACGAATGCTTGTAAAACAATACGCATAGCTCGTCAATATAGGATGACTCGAGTTATATTTAAAGCATCATAAAATATTAAATACGCCTACAAATGACGGGCCTTAGATAAGCTTCTCATTTGTATTTTGTAATGTCCCTTTGTTTACACTCCCCAAAGGCACTTTTTTATTTGTCACAAAAAAAGCGAAAATAATTTCTCATTGTGACATTCTGGCTCAACAGATCTTAGATTATATTCAATTAATTTGAACATTCGAAGTTTGGCGTGAGTGAAACACTGAAAATTTTCGTTTGAAACCGCCATTTTTATGGGGCCTAGTCCTTTATAATAATACCATTGAAATTTTTAAATAATGCAGATACAGCTAGCAACATAAGCACAATACAAAGAGTTACGGCTTCTTGGATACCCGTCCCTCTTGGATAAAGTTTCAGACATCTTCTGCGGGACCCAATGTATTTAGCCGAAAAAGGTTGACGTATTCTCCTAGTCGGTGTCTGCAGACAGTTCAAGAAAAAAGTAAATGTACAAAAAAAAGCGTATTAGATATTAGAGTTACGAGGTTTAGTCACAAAACATAAAATATCTCACGCTGCCTCCCACGATATCTCTCCACAACATGTTCTTCTATCTGGCAGCCCTTTATTAGTTTCGGTAGGTAGAGCACACTGAAGCATCCCATGCGACGATTAACTAAATAATCCCTACTAGGAACTCGAAGCCTTCCTACGTAAATAAAATTAGGTAATTGAATTTAATTAGTAGTGAGTTAAATTTACTTAAGCTGGGAGTATTGCATAGTGAGGGGACGAGTGAATGCTATGCGCGCGTCGTGTAGGCAGAGCGCTAACGTACGGCCGCGCCTGTGTTTGTGAATCTAGTGCACAATACAGAAATCCCTTCAAAGTGAATTGTCATGCGAGTCGAGATTGAACTACGCTTACATTTCCTGTTACGTATAGACTCTAAACTGATCGTTCCCTTTATATTGGCTTTGAACAACAATAACATCACGCCTTGTTTCCCCGAAGGGTTAGGCAGAGGTGTAGCTATAGTACACCCACATTTCGCCAGTTATGTTTAAGTCCCATATGTAATAGGGGGCGAGCCTATTGCCATCCACCGGGCACTAATCCAGACTCCGGGCTGCTACAGAAAAATTCCAGATGGAAAAACCCAATAACACTATGCCCGACCTGGGAATCGAACCCAGGACCTCATAGCGCTTGCTACCACTAGACCAACGAGGCTTTTAATATCTGTAGAATACGTACATACAAAGTAGCAATATTAAACAGGAATGGAATGAATAACAGATGATGGAATAAAGTAATCTCAATAAAGGGAGTTAACAATATGACTGTTATAGTTATAATCAAGTTAAATCTTTCATTCAAAATGGAACTGTACAATTGTCGCGTGTTTTAATTATACGTATCTAAGCACAAATAGGCACTTTCCAATTTGCGTAACAAAAGCAATAAAACCGCTGAGCTCCATTTCGGTATAAAACTCAATAGGAATGTGTTAACGATGAGGCGGGCGAGTTGCGAATTGAAAGGAACGATATTGCGGCGACAGCGAGCGTGGTGTCTCCGACATTAACATATTCAGCAATGGTCGTTGTCGAAGTTGTGCCGCGCCGCTGCCGCGCCGCGCCTCACCGCGCTGCGTCGCGCTCTGCTCGCGCCCGCGGACACTCGTCTTCGCGATTTGCCGCTCCCACTGATATTGGAATTCTTTTGAATCTCAACTAGTCCTCTGTCTGCTGTTGCCTGGGCAACTTTCAGTCGAATGCTAAGTTGACAATTTCGAGGGAATAAATCTCCCCGCGAGCTCTTTCTATTCACTATATGCAGCATTACTTATAAGTATGAAAGGCTTCTTTGAGGAAAGTTTTGCATAAAACCGCGTCGCCTCTTTGGTGTTTGATTGCGTACACAGAATGACACGCGACAAGTATTTAGGTACCCATGTCATCTTTTCACTCAGACAAAGTTTGTTAAGCACTTACGTTTTGGTAAAACATGTAATAATTCAGGCAGTGAGAAGTTGCACGCAAAGTTTTATGAAGGAGCGACAATGTTTGGAGTGTGAAAGCCAAGTTGAGCATGAGCCGCGCCGACGTAATTATTCGATCCGTGCCACCTCCCGAATGTCATTTGTGGTTTTTGTCGGTACCCCGACGTTCTCCTTTCCGTAAAAGTTCGTTTTTGTCGAATCGGCCGCCGCCATCTCTAATGAAGGCCTACAGGATTCAATTAACCGGAGGGATTGGAATGTTTTGTGATTTGTACCCGGTACGGAATTCTATCAACGCGCTTCAATTCAATGCCTAGCAGCCTTCGTGCAAATGAAATCGATCAAAAACTGAAAGAAATTGCTACGTCGCCTACAGTTCACCTTTACTGCGATAGGAAACTACAAGACGAGGAAAACTCTTGGATAAAATAAGTAATATATGCGAGGTCTCTTCTTTTTCGTGTGATTTTAAACCATCGATACTTAACAACTGGGGTATATCTACAATTTTACATAGGCACAGATAGTTTATAATGAGCTGGTGGTGCTTGAGCGCGATATTCAAAGAGCTGTGTGAGGCTCGGCGCGGTGCGGCGCGGCGTCGGCAGATCTCGCTGAATGCACTCGTTCCTCTGTCGCTGTGTTTGCGTTCTGACTATGCTCTTCCAATTTGACGCATTGTTGAATGAACTCGAACCTTGTGCTAACTTTGGGCATCTGAGCTGCAATCACTTCTTGTTAATCGAGTTTTGAGTATGATCCCTTTCAAATCGCTATTTCATCGTTTCAGTTACAAAGTGCTTAGAAATATAGCACAAAACATCATAATATTACATCCTATTCAAAAATACTATAACAACACACGACTGAAAGACGTAGGCGGTGTGTTCACAAGAGACAAAGCATATTATTTTAGGCTCTCACCCTTACATAAATTCTGCTTTATTTTTACATAAACTATTTACCAGTACCTACCTTCACCGTATCAAAGCATCTGATTCCTTTAAAGTTGAAGCATAGTTGAAATTCCTCCATGTACATGAACTTTAGCAACATTTTGGTGAAATTACCCGAGTGTCTGGGGCGGGGTGGCGCATCGATTGAGCAATAAATCATAATAATATAATAGGTATAATGTAAACAGTGGCCGCGGGTGATGCCCACCCCCTAACCTCTGTCGCGCGGTCCCGCCTGCCACCATGCTTTATTTAAACACACAAAAATTTACAATGGAACAGGTTAGATTGAAAATTCGGGAGCTATACCAAATATTAGCATAATATATATATTCATATACTCTATATGGATAAACAAAAGTATACCTACACTTTGTTACTAGGGGAAGTATTTTATTTTGTTTGGTAACAAATTTACATTAACTCAGTGTAAGTACCTACCCTTTCAAACTAAGTAAATGTTAATGTGTATAAAATTAAATAATGAAAATAGTCTATTGGAGCGCGTAGCTTTAGGTTTACCACGTATTTTTAAATCGAATACTTATTATAATTTTTTATTTACTCAGCAATGTAAATGAGATGAAAACATACATACATAATAATACAGTACCTGGATGCCCGAGCTTTGCTCGGTTTTGGTTTTTTTTTGGGTAAATCGTGTTTTTTAGAAATTATATTTAAATGCAAATTACATTTTGTTATTTTTCTTCCAATAAAACAAAAAACATACATTTATGTTTAAGTTTATTATCGACAAAGTTGATTATTGAAAACACGTATAAAACGACATTTTCTAAAAATGAATCCTAGCTAGATCGATTTATCGCCCCCGAAATCCCCTGCATACTAAATTTCATGAAATTCGTTGGAGCCGTTTCTGAGATTCAGATTATATATATATATATATATACAAGAATTGCTCGTTTAAAGGTTTAAGATACATATATTAACTAAAAGCTTCGAATGTACGTTTGTACGCTTTCATGTCATAATTTAGGTGGTGCAATGAACCGGTGGTCGCAACACAACAAACGGCCTAGTTTCAAATGCGGTAATTACCTCTGTTCTGCTACCATGAGTATTTAATTACTGTAGATACTTGTAAAGACTGCATAAAATTGTTTGTATATTTACCGCGGTAATTCATAAATTCTTTGTGTACAAATTTTGTTCGTAGTTTCATTAGTATGTTTTTGAAATTTCATCTGGTACTGCAGTTTTTCTCTAGTTTTGTTTTCCTATCCATCAAACACCTAATTAAAGGAAGTTTTTTAACAAATCATGCAGTTGACTGTTTGGTCTTCCCGAACAATTCTCATCTCAAAATTCATTGCTCACTTGGTATTTTATTGTACAAGTGCAAAGTTGCAGTAATTACCATTTAATGAAAACACCGCGTTGTTCACTGGTAACCAGAATTAATGACATTACCTGTGGTAGGTAAACATCGGTAGTATAAATAAGTTCGACGGGACCACGGCTGAATTAACACGAGTTCGTTGCCAGCTCGGTATGCGAAATAGAATTATTTCGGTTTACTCGCGTTTGGCTAATTTTTCTCTCTTTCAAATGTATTTTGAAGTACTTTAATTCAAAGAATCTGGGATGTAAATTCATTGCATCTGAAACCTGTTTCAGAAAATTGTCACTATGGGTAATTGAACCGATATATTTATTATGACCAATTAATTGGTGATCGTATTGTTTCCCTAATGAAATTTCATTTACGCATAGGAATCGCTCCATGCAGCGATTTCCAAGGTTTTCATAGACTAACAGTAAGTTTTTGTTGCGTAAGTAGGAACATCTGACGGTAAAATGTGAAACCTGGCGAAAGATCGGGTATCAATGTGGTAGTAAACTATTCGTAATATTATTCAACACATAAATAAAATTCCACAACAACAGACTTCAGAAACGATGTCTTGTAACGCGATGCACAGCTTCATAGATGCATCATACCTCCGCGAACTATGATAAAATCAATAATTCGTATAATGTAACGCCAACAATTCGTCAAGTGAGTACACAGCCGCGGGCTTGTCGCGTGTTTGCTGCAAGTTCCCGACGTCGCACGACACAACTATGTGAACACAGGTGCTGCCTTCAAACACTTGGAATACCTGCTTCGACTACACTAACCAAATCAATTTAGAATTCACAACAATTTGCAACTACGTCACTCTGCCTCATTTTCCACCATCTACGAGCATTTGTAGCTAGAGATTTATACGTAGCGGTAAGCGTAGCACTTCGTAGCAACTTACTGGCCACTCATAAATCTTTTCGGCAGTGGTCCGCATTAAAAGGAAATGACTAGTGTTCAAACTAAACACTAAAAGCTTAGTAGTGTAGTGGAAAAACAGTGTTTGTGAATGTAATATATTTCTAAGTAGGGTAATATGGCAATGATGCCACAATATTTCACAACTTTATAGGGACAGTTCTTTGATTATGTCTCCTGAATATAATGCCCAGTTATATAATAATTTTATTATTATTTTACGATTACAATCCTTACCAATTGGGCAGTTAATTTCTTCAACTATGCTAAAACTTGCTAAAGCTACGAGGTTAAACTTAACCTAGGAGGTTCTGAACTCACATTGACGTCTCGCTTACTAGATAATATTTTGGCTTTATTACTCTTCTGAGATATCTTTAGAAATTATGGTGAACTAGCTTTTGCCATCGGCTTTGCCCGCGTGGAGGTCTGAAATTATCCCGCGGGAACATACTACCGGGATAAAAAGTAGCCCATGTCCTTTCTCAGGCTCTAAACTATCTGTGTACCAAATTTCATTTAAATCGGTTCAGTAGTTTTAGCAGGAAAGCGAGACAGACAGACAGACAACCCGACAGACAGACAGAGTTACTTTTGCATTTATAATATTAGTATGGATATAGTGTAGATAGTGTAGATGTAGATGTAGATAAGGACGGATCATCCATAGGCACAAGCCGGAAGTAAGGTATGTATTATCACTGGGTTCATGTTTAGGAGCAGTACGTATTTTAGATGAGAAAATAAATTCAGCAAAAAACTACCTAATGCCAATTAATTATGGTTAGGTACCTAAGGTATAATTCGTAGCTTAGAAACACATGTTATAACTTTTACTTATGCTCCGTTCAAGTAATCTTTTCAACGTATTTTATTTTTATTAAATCTTTTGAGAGCTAAAGGGTTGGAAGCCACACAAGCGAGCACAATATCCACTCGGCTTGTAAGGTAATACGTTACGCTTCCCACGCTATACGATACAACATGTGTATGCTTAAATTCCGGAGCAAGCCTAAGTGCAAGGCGCACCGCCAAATTCCAGCGGCGTACCGCAGGGCGAACGGGGGCCCCACCGTGTGAGGCCTGCGGGGGGAGGACACTCCAAGTAGACCGCTGCACTTGCCCGACCTTAATGCCGCCATCAGCAAATTGCGGAACACCAGCTGTTTGTGACAAGAAATCTCTGACATAATTCACGCCATTGGACCGCAATCGGTGCCGGAAATTGCTATGACAATCATCTCCGATGCGACATTTATGACGACGTCGCTCACGAACCACCTCCTTGCAGCCCATTGAAACATAAAAAAGCGAACGATAAAAACACGATCTCAGTATTTATCATGTCATAACGATTTGAAAGCGCATTTAAAAATCTTTCCGGGCGCTCCATCACTTACATTTAAACACGTCGCGGGCGGAAGGAGGATCGAGTAATATCTGTCAGAGCGTGTAGAGGGTTATTAAATACCATCTCGGGGGCTGAGTGCACCGTGACCCATATCCAGTCGCTGCACCGCCCGACTTATACGAGTGGACTTTATTGATTCGCAGTCTTGAGACGGTGCCCCGTCCCGCTCGCACGCGCCCCTCGCGCCAGGATAGAGGGCGGTGATTCCTGTAGGCTACTTACTCAATATTCTAAAGCGCTCCCCGACGCCTGCACTACTACCACCATACCGGACCGATACTCCGATACCACATTTTATACATATCAAATGACTACACAATTTATAGCGCGCTAGTCCTTGCTAATGTTTAGGACGGAAATGGGACAGCATCCTCCACTAACGCAGTAATAATATCAGCGGAATAGTAGAAAATGCTTTTAGATATTACGACTTAAGAAAATAAATAGAATCCTTCCAAAGATTAATGGAAGTAGTGCGGCTTTTACATTTTTGTTCCTTTTCTGTTATGACAAAGCGCACAATGCGGTGCGAGTGAAGCTTAAAAGAATTATAAGTCAGTCTTGAGTCCTATGCAACTACATATTTGATTAAAATTGCTTGGGAAGAAAATATTATTTCTAAAGTAGCTTATGTGTTTTTATTTTGCTGAAAGTATAAGTCATATAAAGGTATAGTTGGGGCGTGGGCGCAGAGCCAGCCGGCGGCGCCAGAGTGCGGGGATCATTGACCTGCACCGCTACCTTCAATATAAAACTCAATTTAGCGACCACTGCCTTCTAATAAACGTAACAAAGTAATCATGTTATTGTTAGACCTACTTCCCGGACTTTTTCTTTAGAACAAAAAGTAACCAGTTCATTGAGATCCGACATGCGATCATTTACTTGAATAAATTGCAAAGAAGATTGACATTGTGAAAGGCCATTACAGTGAAAAATATTGTTCAGTTGCTTTATTCAATGTTCCCTTCAGTTTCATAGCTATTCTCGCACGAATTGAGCAATTTGTAATTACTTTGAGAAAATAACGTAAATGTTCTGTGACAAATATGTCGACGCTTATACGATTACATCTAAATTTACTAAAAAGGGTGACTATAGCAATGAATTTTTATTGCTCACTTTAGAAATAAATTAGCGGGTACATTTATATTACGTGAGGCTAATAAATTGGTACGTTACATGAAAAGGTTTATTTCATTAAGTTTTTACCATACATACAGTGTAGTCACTAAAATATAACCCAAACTTTTATTGCTTTTACTTTTGAAAACCCGCTGGGAGCGTACTAAATTTTCAGAATATATCTCAATTTATTTTTAATTTGACTATAATACCCTGATTACATGAAGCCAATCGGACATATGTGAGGTACTAGCATCTGCCCGTGGCTTTACCCGCGGGGATGTCGGAATTATCCCACGGGAACGTCCTCCCGGGATAAATACTATCCTATCATCCACATCCATTCAGCCGTTAAAGCGTGAAAACGTAACAGACAAACAGATAACAAATGTAAATAATATTTTTAAATTTTTATGAAACAGATTTTTACTATGTTAAATATCTTACTTAAAAATAATATTATCAACGTTAATAAAATTTGAATAAGAAATGGTAGGGTTCCCATACAAAATATCATCCGTGATATCGCCCCTTCTAGGATATTTTGGACAAAAAATAACCTATATCTTTCTCTAGGATGGATCCTACCTCCTTAGAAAATTTTATTGAAATTCGTTCCGTGGTTTAGCCATGAAAAAGTTAAGTACAGAAGACAAAGTTAACTTCGAATTTATAGAGAATTTTTAGTATTATATTAGTTTGGATTCATATTATTTTATGTTATTAGCGCTATTTGGTTTAATTAATGATTTACATACCCACATAAACTTTATCAACCCATTCACAGTCGGACGCACGTTTTTAAATTACATGTTGTAGCAAAAGTTCCCTGACATGTGAAACATAAATAGATTTAGTTTGCTCTAGCGATTTCCTAGAGTTGAGCTCTGTCGACACATCGGATTACGGTTGTTCATATTCCGAGGCTAGGACTTCAGTTGTACCTAAACCCGTTGAACTAGAGTAAGCTGTTGGCAATTGATACTTCAATGCCTTTTTTAATCTTGTTGTGACCTGGAGGCTCAGCTTTAACACCTGGCAAATGACAATATTATTTTTTAAATTTCATATAAAGAAAACTAACTACGATCCGTATGTAAAATACGAGCTATAATAATAAATATCTGGTTGACCGAGCTTTGCTCGGTATTTTTTGGTAAATTGTGTTTAAAAGAATAAGTTTATGTTCAAGTTGATTATCGATAAAGTTGGTCATTGAAAACATGAATAAAATGTCATTGTATAAAAATGAATCCTAGCTAGATCGATTTATCGCCCCCGAAACCCCTTGTATACTAAATTTCATGAAAATCGTTGGAGCCGTTTCCGAGATTCAGATTATATATATACAAGAATTGCTCGTTTAAAGGTATAAGATAAGATAATAATAAGCGTCACTATGTGCCAGCGACGTTTCCCGGGGGCCCATTATTGAGTGTGCAAGTCACCCCCTGCCATTTAATCCGTGTATTTACAAAACATTGATGCGGCAGGGGCCATAGGCCTTCTATAGTTCTTGGTAACCAGTCTATTTTAGCCATCCAAATACATAGTCCAACACCTTAGTTTCCATATCCTGCAATAGTCCAACACCAACCGGAGGTTGTCCTTGGGTGCACTTGCACAGTGTATACAGGGATAACCGCCGGTTAGTGCCTCACTTCATCTAAATTTTCTAAGGGGCCTCTGCGAGTTGGCTTCGGCCCCTCGTACGCCTTCCAAAAGACCGGGACCCTAGGGTCCCGAGATATGTTAACATATATAAAAATAATAATAATAATATAATATGGATACAGCAGTCATTGTGCCGATAGTCGTTACGGCCAATGGCATAATAGCTAAGAGCCTCGATCAACATCTCAGGTGGCTCTCGTTAGGCAGCTGGCTCAAGGGTCTGATACAGAAAGCAGTAATTCTAGACACGGCGCGTATTGTTAGGAGGTTCCTCTCAGCAGCCCTGACCACCGGTAGCTTGGACCCTATTCCCGATACCGGTGGGCTACTATTTTTTATATTTTTAAACGTTTTCATATTTTTTTAATATTTTGATATTTAAAAATGTAATCAATATGTATTTAAATGTAATAAAGGAAATAATAATAATATTCCACAACTATCACACAACGCCATCTAGTCCCAAGCTAAGCAGAGCTTGTGTTATGGGTACTAGACAATTGATAAACATACTTATATATTTCTAAATACATACATATTATACATAAATTACACCCAGACACAGAACAAATGATCGCGCTCATCACACAAACATTTGTCCTGGGTGGGAATCGAACACACGACCTCCGGCATAGCAGTCAGGGTCACTAACCACTAGACCAACAGGCCTGTCGGCTATGACGTGGAGTTGCGGAGACCAGCCCATCTTACCTAACCAACTACGGTTCGTACCTAGATACCACTGACTTACAGAATTTCGTGTGGAAACCTGAACTTGAAACAGTCAAAATTCGCCATAGTGAGAAAGCGAGGAGATCGATGACCATTCCTTCTTGGTACGAGAGGAGAATCTTTGTACTGGTGTGAGACACAGGCTTATAAAGATTAAAATTAAGCTTTTAAATAAAGAACAACAGCATACTTCATCACGTGACCATTTAATCAATTGTCCATTTGATATACATACTATATAAACTGTTGTCCCAAACGAGATTGGTTTTGTATTCATTAGCAGACCAAACGGTTCCTACGGTTGTGATTTTGCGCCGCATAATATTGTCACAGTATAGCTAAACTTACAGTTAAACAACATGCCACTACATCTCCGTACAATTTCAAGTTTGTAACTTTGAAACCTATATCTTGGGCGCAACTGGGAAGTGTTTGCACGTGTGTCGTAATAACTGTTAGGTATTACTTATTGCTGAACCGCCGCGAACTTGATGTACGAGGAGTACGCCGGTAGACTTGTCACTATGTAGATAACGCTTATGAGATCCGTGTCTTCTAGCGCGTTTTATGTCGAAAGTTACACGAGTATTCATAGGATAATACTTAGTTTGCAGCTTCATAACCATCAGCCTTTTGGGGTCCACTGCTGAGCATATAAGCCCGTCTAATCAAACTCCATTTTTTTTTGTGGGTGGAACATTATCAAATGACTTCTCCCGCTCTGGGCGCAGCGGGAGGGTGTGTCAGATTTTTACTGACTAAAACCCACCTCTGTTCCTTCAGTTGCCTATATGCCAGGGCCACGCCGGCCACGGTATATCTTTCGAACAAATCTCGCGACCAGTTCACACACCATTCAGCTCAACTCTCCACTATTCTCGTCAGACCACAGCACATAAATTCAATCTAATATAAGTCAGACTCATTGCTTTTTTATTTCTAGTAAAAACTAAAGAGTTAAAGCACCACTTAACCCCACGTGTGAAAGCAGTGAATGCTGAGTTAAGATTACAGTAATCCATTAATATCAATGAGGTTAACTCGCCCATACCTTACAGTCACTATAACTCATTTTGCTCGACTAACCGTTTCAGCGCGCTGAATCAACGTGAAATTCATGGAAATCGAAAATTGCATTTGAAATCGCTTTGTTAAGTTGGGAAATAAGCATTATATGTGTATAAAATGTTTACTGTGTAACTTCAATGGTTTTGGCTTAAACATTAGAAAATCAAAATAATTTCATACGGCGCACTAATTCATAAGATAACAAACAACTAGCTGGAAGATTTGCCTTATTTTTACATTAATTGTCTCTTGCGCTCAACTCAAGTACATGCCCAAACATCGCACACATCATAGAGCATCTATGCCGAAGTGAACACAAATTTAGTATCGGTGTGTGTGTGTGTGCAGTATAATCGGAATATTCATGTGTGCACGACAGACGACCGCAGCAGCATGCTCATCGCTGCAGACTTATTGCATTAGGTATGTCACCGCTTCGCACCGCGTTCTGAAACCACGTCCTCCGTAAACACGCCGACAGCACTCCACAAGCTCCCAAATTAGATGCTACACCCATGACGCGGCACTATTCAGTTATGAATTAAGTCACGTCATTAACAGAGTTGACGAATGTCTCGCCTTGATGTTGTGATTGTAAATTAACCAGAGTATACTAATAAGTACTACTAAACTACGATGTTTCAGTATAATGGTGACAGTACATATTCTGGGTCCGCAGAATGCTTCGTAACTGTGTATTTAAATTGGCAGTAGTTACTCAAGTGCAAGTATGTGCACCCTATAGTATAAAGTGACAGGAGCAAAGTTCAATAACCCCGTCTGAAACATGTCGCTCTTGACAAAGAATGGCAGCTCTTTATTGTTTGAACTTATTTCAAAATTATTTTGTAAGTTATTACTGAACATTTTGTAGTGACTTAGAGATCACAATATTCTTTACGTTTCTGTTCAAGTTCGCAAAGCATTTGCTCAGCCAAACTAAGCTCAAGGCTCGAGCTAGCAAAAAATGTTCCATATATTTGTCATGTGGTAGTTATTTAAAGGCGTCGTGTATAGCGACACATTGAGCGCCAACGAGACGGAATCATAGTGAATACGTTGAGTTTATCTGAGGCGTTTATCTTCGCTTTATTCGTCTCAACCCCTCATCTTTACCGGTTGCTACAAATGAGAGTGGCGTATCGACGCTGGCTCTGTATTTTTCGTTTCACATACTTTTGTGAAACTGTTTTTGCTTGGAACTTTGTTGCAAATAACGTCTCTAATGAGACATACATGTTATAAACCTAATTACGTACTTATTCAAATTGAAATGATTATACAGCACGAGCATTGCATTCCTTGCGGTTAATTAATTATGTTTCTACTTGTCTAAAACAACAAAGTTGAGCAAACAATTGCAAGTAACGTTGCAATTATTAAAATATAAGAACACAACATTTGCAAAGACTCCATTTGTCTGCACAAGAAGGTCACAAACAGAATAGTTCGCATAATAAGTTGGGAATAGGACTCGGCAATAGTGGGCCGAAAGCGGCGGAACTTAGCTCAACAATAAAGTTGAAAAATCGAGGGGATTGCTGCGCCGCGGGCGTCGCACGGAGAAAAAACGACGCCAACATTTCGCACTTAATGAAACTGTAGCTGAAACAAAATAAAGGAATGTATTTACGGCCGGCACTAAGCATTGTTCCAAGAATACTTCGCTTTTAGAGCGGCTCCTAATGGCCGAGATAAAATATTTGAGGTGTCTTGTAATTATTTAATTGCTGCTTTTCTCTATTAGCCGTGCAACTTGAATCGCGGTTATTCAAAGCGCAGTTTTCGTTTGTATCCAATATGTTATACTATACATATGTTAGAATTTTTAGTGCCTTATAGTGCAAATTAAAGTTTCGTCATAATAAAGAGGCGAGTTTCAATTAAGAAAAAATGTATCGTGTCGCACACAGATTAAAAGATTTTCTCCTTATTATCAAAGGATTAATTTTAATAAAAAATCCTTTTGCATGGGGCGAGGGGTGTTGGACGCTGCAAGTGCGGTGTAGTGATGTAGGAGGCGGGCCCAGCTCAGTGCAAGTTTTAATTACTTCGCCCCCACTTCGCGAGCTTGTTCCTAGGATGGGGCTATTTCGTCTCACAACTAAAAACTCTCATTTATAAACTGTGTTTCCTGTAGACCTTTTTTTAAAGCTGAATACGTAATAAGAGCTGGTTAGAATAATATTCAGAAATACTGACCGAATACGCTTGTCGAATTGGGAGTGATAAAGTTTGCATCGTATACACATTAGCACATATTTTCAACTAACTTTTTTGTTGAAACTATAAACGAGCTGCGGTTTTGTTTCGAAAACATTAGAGTTACCTAATTGTATGATATAGGTGTGCCCTAATGGCCTAGATGTTACAATAACGAAGTTTATACAATCGACGTGGAACAACATACAGCTATGGAGGCAATCTGTTCTGGGTCGTTAAGATCACGCAACCCCTATCGTTATTATCAAATACTCAGAGGTCACAGGATTGCTAAATGTCTGCATGCAAGGTGACCTGAAATCGACCGCACTTATCTACAATACCTTTCATGTAAGATGTTGTCTGAGTACTATATTTTACTTGTAAATCGCACAATTCGATATTTCGGCCTTACCTAATCTAAACACAGGCTTGTCCCATTTGCGTTCAGATTATTACTGAAACTCCTATTTAGCTTGCTAATCCTATTTTACCAAACAAAAGCTTAATAAAATCAAATTAAGAGAAAATAGATGTAGCGGCGGTTATTTTAGATATGGTGAATTTTCTGACTAAATTAACTTTTTGTTATGATGCTGAAATGAAGTAACGATGGAACCTTTCCCAAAAAGCTTATTTAAAAAGCCTGCGCTGTAGAAAACACATTCTGTCTTCAATAAAGCAAGAGAAAGGTGTGGCGGGGGAGTGGAGCTGATTATTTTTGATCGTTCGCTAATGCCTGGCTGTGGGACAAAGGCAGCTATCGATCAGCCCAATTCCACGCCGGCTAATTGCCGACAATTGTCTACCGCTTTTATCCGGCCACTCTTTGTGCTCGCGGACCGCGGCTCACTCCATGACTTGACTGTTTCAACCCTTGTAAATCATACTAAAGGGGAAATGTTGACACAAATACTAACTTTTATTTTAAACCGGCGTGCTTTTAATACTTTTACTTGTCGCAATACAGCTTTTGCAGAACAGTACAATACAGTTTTTACAAACGCGTGGCTTAACAAATGTCATCGTTAGGGACTCATATCGGCTTACGTTAGAAATTTTACTGTATTTGTTGTTTTGTTTGCTATTGTTTTAATCCGATCAATGTAACTATGTACTTGAATTTGTTGATTTTACATTACCTATCATGTTTGAAAGGTTTTATTCTCTGTTTAATGCCAAAGTGTTTAATACCAAAACGCACTGGGCTCGCGTGACGGATTATGGCCCACTCCCTCTCACAGAGAGGAGGCCTGTATCCCAGCAGTGGGAACATTACATGCTGCTTTTGTTGTATATATTTATGAAATCCCAAAGTAAACGATGCAAGCCACACAAAAAATGGACATGGCAATCCCCAAATAGTAAACTGTTTAACGAAATTGACTATATATTAACAAACCAACCAACGTTTATAAAGAAATTTGACATAATAAAAAATCTGAACTTCTATACAGATCACAGGATGATAAGATGTAAGCTATATTTAGCCTCAAAACCAAAAAGAAGAAAAATTAAATCTGCTGACTATACCAGAGACCTACCAATTATCTCAGAAAACGTCACTAGCTACTGGGAAAATAAATTCATGCAAGCTGTTGGTACAAGTACAGTAGTTCAAAACCAGTACGATGAGTTACAAATAGTATTTCAAGAGTTTTTGAAAGAGTTACCCCGGAGGAAAAAACATACAAATAAGTATATAGACGAAGAAACAAAAAATCTTTTAGAACAGAGAAGGAATCTATACACAGAAAAAAGAACAAAAGTAATAAAATGTGAAATAACAAAAATAAGCAAACAAATAAATAAAAATATTACACAACAAAAAAGAACAGTACGACAAAAAACCTTTGAAAAATTCATAGGTAAACTGGGAGCTCTACGTAAAGCGTACAAAAAGCTGAGCGACAAGTCAGAGTGGACAGAGAAACTTAAAAACAAACAGGGAATTATACAGTCAAGACGTCCTGACATCATAAACGAAGCCACACAGTTATATAAAAAACTCTACACTACTCCGGATAGCGATTGGAATCTTTTATCCACAAAGCTTAACAACTATAATGGTGAAGAGACAAACACAGATCCACCAAGTATTTTGAGGTCAGAAATAGAACACGCAATACGATCACAAAAAAATGACAAGACACCAGGTAACGACAACATCACCAACAAGGTTCTTAAGGCGTTATGTACTTCACTTCTGAAACCTCTCCAAGCATTATTCAATAACATCCTCCGAACAGAAATCACTCCAGAACAATGGTCAAAATCTACAATCATACTGCTGCACAAAAAAGGAGATAGATCCGACCTGGGAAATTATAGACCAATTAGTCTCATGACAAACCTATATAAGATCTTCTCAAAAATCATACTAAACAGGATAACAAGCAGCCTCGATGAAAATCAACCGCGCGAACAAGCGGGCTTTCGCAAAGGTTACTCGACTATAGATCACATACAAGTCATAACACAACTAATAGAAAAAGTAAAGGAATATGGAAAGACGGTATATATGTGCTTTATAGATTATACAAAAGCGTTCGACTCTTTACATTTTGAAGCTATATGGGCATCACTAAGACAGCAGGATGTTAATCAAAAATATATAAACTTAATACATAGTATATATTCAACGTGCCACGCGAAAGTACGCTTAGAACGTGAGGGCGCGGAATTCCCCATACAAAAGGGAGTAAGGCAGGGGGACCCCCTCTCCCCGAAACTCTTCTCAGCTGTACTAGAATCTATATTCAGACGTCTAGATTGGGAAACAAAGGGAATAAAGGTGAATGGGGAACTCCTGAATCATCTACGATTCGCGGATGACATTGTTGTGTTTGCAGAAAGTGCTTTAGAATTGGAGAGTATGGTTATTGAACTAGATAGAGAAAGTCAAAAGGTGGGACTCTCTATGAACATAAATAAAACAAAAATATTAACCAATGGAACACCCCGAGATATTAAAATAGGAAACGAAAAGGTAGAATATGTGAATGAATATGTATACCTGGGACAGCTAATATCATTACAAAACCATACAAAAAGAGAAGTCGAAAGAAGAATAACTCTAGCTTGGCGGAAGTATTGGAGTTTAAAAGAAATTATGAAGAACAGCTCTATAAACATAAATATCAAGAAAAAACTCTATGAAGTAGTGATTCTACCATGCCTTACCTATGGTTGCCAGACGTGGTCATTAAGAAATGAAGACGAAGAAAAAATAGCTATCTGCCAACGTAAAATGGAAAGAAGCATGCTTGGCTTAAAACTTGCAGATAAGGTCAGCAACGATAACATCAGAAAGGAAACAAGGGTAATAGATGTAAGAAGAAGAACGAGATCACTGAAATGGCAATGGGCAGGACACATATGTAGAATGCGTAACAGTAGATGGACAAAAAAATTAACAGAATGGTTACCAAGAGACCTGAAAAGGAAAAAAGGGAGACCAATTAAAAGATGGAGAGACATTTTTAAACAAAGATGTGGCCCGTATTGGATGGGATTGGCGCGTGAAAGAGATGTATGGAAAGGTTTAGGAGAGGCCTACGCCGCGGAGGCGACTATTACAAATAAAGTTTAATTTACTATTAAAAATTTAATTTAAGAATGCATGCAAACATTAAAATATATCTATATTAAAAAAAAAAAAAAACCGATATGTATGTATACAAAACTTGTAATAGGAAATAAAGGCTATTTTTATTTATTTATTTTATTTATTTTATAAAGTAAACGATATAAGTACTTAAACGATTTCTTCAGAGTAATTACTAAAACAGTAAAACTCTATGACTCCATGACAACAGCTCATCAACCTACATAGCAAAACTAATATGATTATTTTGTTACACAGCGCATAATGGACAGTGCGGAAGCCGCAGCTCTATCATCTGGCAATGGAGGCAGCGATGGGGCACCAGGATCATACTATGACGCTCGATGGCTGAATGTGCACGCAGACGACGGGACACTGGCGGCTAGGGCACGACGCTTAGCACTCACGCCTAGTAGACACTTCGACCACATCGCCGTCAACACCAGCTATAGTGCTGTGCTTATGCCACCTTATATCAATACCGATGGTTTGTACTTTTTTATCTTCAGTTGTTTATGTGTAACTTGTCTGCATATACAGGTGAAATGTAATGAATGAGAAAACAAAAAAAAAACAGCTTTTAAAATTCATATCAACTTTGACATTCAAGACTGCCAAGACCGGCGCGTAGTGTTCCACGCGCGCCTCAAAGAGATGTCAGCAGCAGTGTAGGGGTCTACTAGGACCGACGCCTGCCGGGGTCGCGTGATTGTTCGAAAGAGATACCGTGACCCTGGCACATGGGCAACTGATGGAACACGGGTGGGTTTTAGTCAGTAAAAGTCTGACACGCCCTCCCGCTCCGCCCAGAGCGGGAGAAGTCATTTGATGATTTCCCATCCTGAAAAAAAAAAAAAAAAAAAAGACTGCCAAGACTGAGGTCGTGGGTTCGATTCCCACCCAGGACAAATCGTTGTGTGATCACAATCATTTGTTCTGTGTCTGGGTGTTATTTATCTATAATATATATGTATTTAGAAATATATAATTATACTAGCTTTTGCCCGCGGCTTCGCCCGCGTGGATGTCGGAAATTATCGCAAGAGGACGTACTACCGCGGTTAATGTATTGAATGCATTCATCCAGGTTATATAGGTAATAAGAGAGCAGTTGAGTGAGAGCAGTGGTGGCTCAGTGGTATCAGCTCAGACTTACGAATTGTAGGTCGTGGGTTCGAACCCAGGCAGGCTCTTTACTTTGAGTAAATATTTTCATCACCACTGCTCTCAAAACGGTAAAGGATAACATCGTGAGGAAACCTGCACGTCCTAGAATCAAAAATTCGAAGACATGTGACATCTACCAACCCCGCACTGGGCCCGCGTGGTAGATTAGGCCCACTCCCTCTCACCCAGAGGAAGCCTGTGTCTCAGCAGTGGGAATAATATAGGCTAATTATATATAGGTAATAAGTAGGTACTATCTGTGTGCTCAGATCCATTGAGCCGCTTTTGCGTGATTGTGAAACAAACATCTAATCATACAAATGTTCACATTATAATATTAGTAGTAAGTAGGTTTATAATTCATATTACTTCGGATTCATAGTTTATGAGAATATCATGGTGTGTTTGATGAATAGTATTCAGAGTAAGAAGACTGTGAAATAGGGTTGGATTGAATTGATATAAGTCATCCTGGTTTTTCTTAACGCTTGTATTCTACCTATACAGACACTCAATCATTTACCAGACACCAAATCGATCATAAGAGTTATAGGAATAGTACTTTTGCCAGTGGCTTCGCCCGTATAGTTGTCAGAAAATATCACCTGGGAACCTACTACCGGGATAAAGTATCCTTTATGGTAAGTATCCAGGATAACCAAAAATCCAAATCCATCCAAAAATCTAAACATCTAAGCAATATTTCGCGGTCTCTTACTTGGAATAATACAATTAGGTTTATTTTGAGTACTTCGAACACACATGATATTCGCATTTACTATGAAGCCAAAGTAATATGAATTACAATATTACAATCCTATTAATCCTGCAATACCCGACCGCTACCAACCGGGACGGCCGGACGCGGGAAGGCCCGCTAGCCGCTCTGCGGCGATTTTATTATAATCTCTGATATCTTCTAAAATATTAATTTTAATGATATGCTGTAAAGGGCAATTTTGATCTACATGAAATGCACAATTTATTTAAGGTACTTAATTGCATAAGGATTAATGCTGTACTGCTTAAAATCGCATTCATAAATAAGCCATTATTTCTCGTAAAAAGTAAAGGATAAAAATGGTTATTATGGGTTATCCCTAAGAGTTAGACATATACCATCGCGGACTTTTTTGTAGAACTTTTTAAGGTGTACAATACTGTAGTACATTATTTTGAGCTATTTCGTAGGGTTCAGCCAGCGTTCGCAATGTAAGCGCAAAAAAATGTGTTTATTTATGACATCACATTAGAAACCTCTAAAATTATCAGTGTTTATTTACTATATTATGCATGTTATATACATATAAACCTTCCTCTTGAATCACTCTATCTATTAAAAAAACCTGCATCAAAATCCGTTGCGTAGTTTTAAAGATATAAGCATACATAGGGACAGACAGACAGCGAAGTGACTTTATTTTATAATATGTAAAGATAAAGAAGATAAAGATTTATCAGTTTCTGGTTGCCATAGTACAGGCTCTGCCTAGTTTGGGATCAGATAACGGTGTGTTGGTTGTCCAAAGATATTTATTTTATTTATTTATTTATTCAAGGAAGCAATCATCGACAATTTAAACCTGCCAATAAATCTGTTTCGTAAGTCGTAAAGCAAAGTTGTCTCTTTGAATAATGCGTGGCAAGCTAAGATACTAATTAACTGCGTAATGACTCACCTAAAATAGAATAAATTGGATGGACATAATAATAGAATTACCTGTCTTCTTCAAAAGAAATTTGTACCAGGATGATCAAATAAACTGATATATTTCTTGTTTATATAATTAATGAACTGCCGAACAGTCTCTTTCGAGACCCAAAATCAACTGGCTCAACTGCCATCAAACATCACAGCAGATTATAATACATGCAGACAACAGTTTGTACTCGATCTCATACTTTCTGCGGAATAATAAAACGCAAGCGAAAAATACAACTCCGTTCCATCCCTAAATAATGGAAGCTAATATATTGTTGACATACGGGAGGGAAGCGGGAGGAGGGAGGGTCTCAGGGTGGCGGCCACTGATGATTAATGGACACATTGATGTATTCCTTACTATTTAGTAGCGCTCACTCGAACAAACGTTATTTCAAATCTATGATGAATTATTGTTTACAAAATAACGACTAGCTCATTCTTAAAAAAAAAATGTTTTCTATTTGGTATTATGATTATACGTCTGCGGTATGATTAGTTCTTAAAAACAAATCTAGTTGAATTGGAATTTATAGGATGAGTCTTTATACCTCTTGTATAATTGAAATCTCGATAAAGCTCGCTACGTAGCGCAGGTTGACTCAATGTTGCCAAACCAGCAAAAAATACACATAGGAAACCTCCCACAAAATCCTTCACGCTTCCGAAAGCCCCAAAATATCGTTTGGCAGCCCGTATTTAATTTAAAGGGCGTAATTACATAGGGCCTGGTGCGTTTATTTAACAAACCCATAGTACACAGACGAACCATTAATTTTTCCGGCCGGCGGTCCAGGAGAAAGCAATCACGGCTGCCCAATGAACCAAGTTTGCCAATTACACTTCTTTTAATGGGTAGTTAAAGGAAATCTCCCTAATTGGTGGACAGAGTGCCAACAGTGCCGCGATTATCCTCTATTGTGTAACGAAAAGTTACTGCATTCATACATAATTCATAAGTTTAACAGCACGTGAAATAATTTACATATAATAAGCTGAATTCAAATTTGTTCGTGCTTGTGGCCGCTTCATAAACAGGCTTATTGTTGTCTATAAAAATGGTTGGCAACTACAATTCAAATTAAATTATATTTTTTAAAACAGGATGGATTAAACTGTTTCCGTCAGTCGTAATTTAAACCAGTTGTAGGATATTTTTATTTTATTCTGTTGTTGAATGAATTAACCTTTTTATTGTAGTTTTTATAAACTGCGTTTTACTGGACTTTTATTTAACTTTCTGATATATTAAAACATAATAAGTGTTAGTCAGTACAATTTATATATCATGTAAAATGCACATCATGTTTGTACCTATTCCTCGCCATTTGTTTTTAAAATGTAATGGTATCTGTACTTAATTATCCAATTAAACATTTCCGGAAGAACTGTTCGTAATAAACGTAGCTGTAAAATATTAACCAAGTTGGATAAGACAAGTTAAAACTTGGCGTGTTGTCGCAGATGGCGAAGTTCAGAACCAGATCGCGTGGTCGGAGCACTTGGACCCCCTGTTCGTGAACAACTACGAGATTGACCCCACGCTGTCATGGCAGTACTACGCTTCGTCTTCTGGCTTCATGAGGCGGTACCCAGGTTTGTGAAAAACAGGCGAGACATAATTGACTGTCTATTTTTCCTTACGTGTCTCATTTGGTTAACTAACACAGTACATAAATCACAGACACAGATTTTTGTAAGAAATACATTCAAAATGATCACATGAAAACAGCTTCGAATTAACTACTTGAACATTATTTTGTTTTTCTCAAAGTCTGATTCTCAGTATATTTTTTCAATATCATTAATGATGATGATGTTAAAAAATTATATCAGAAAAAAAACATTTCAATTTAACCTTTTCTAATAGAATCATTCATATTTGCTACGAACGCTATGTGTGCTACGAAAGCTACGCGCGCTACGTAAAATATTTATCTATCCAACTTCGCCGCAGATGAAAGTCAAACATTTACCTAATCTTGTCTCATATTAAACTTACCTACAAACGATTTGATTGATTTTAAAATACTACTAAATTTATATTTGTATTCTAAAGTAATATTTTATTTGTTCGGGGACAAAGCACATATTTATTCATAAATATTATACTGAACAGATTTTAATAGGTTTTTTCAAAGTCCTTTTTGTATCTCGCAGCCATGTCCTGGCCACCAGAAGACGGTTATTCACACCACGCGAGAGACTTCTACGACTTCAGGTCTTCAAACTGGTTCGTGGAAGCCGCGACGTCTCCCAAAGACCTAGTGATCTTGCTGGATGACTCCGATGACCTGAGCTCGTCGTACTGGCGGTTGGCAAAGTCTACCGTATCTGCTCTACTGGACACCCTCGGACCGAATGACTTCGTCAACATCTACCGGTACAGCGACACGATATCCGAGCTACATTCCTGCTACACCAAAGTTTTGGCTCAGGTAAGCACCATTTTGCATAATATTTCTGACAATTTCTGCTAACCCTCGAGATTGGAAAACATTTAAAAGATCTCGCTCTTTACGCTCAGATTGAAAACACATTTATCACTGGATATTCCACGAAAATCAAATCTTATTTTAATATTAAAAGTATCCTAGTTCTTGATCTGCGCTGCGATTCATCTTCAAGTTGGCAAGCTTCACAGAAATCGGTTCTAAAGTTCCAACGATTTGAATGATTAAGAAACGTGAGCAACATAGTAATAAATGATCGCATTTACTTGAAAATATCAACTATATAGTACTATTTGAAACATAAATAATGGCTGAAACGTGTTACTGTAGTACGATGATACATATTATATTAATAACGCTCGCGTTATAAGCTTAACAAAAGTTCAACACGGTCGAGCTCGAAGCCCCGACCTTTCGATCCAAAGTTCACGCCCTGAACGATGGACTATTGGCTTTTTATTAACGTTAGTTTCGATATTATCGAATCTTAGCACCTACACAGCTTATAACTTTGTGAAAATTTCTTTCTGATGTATTAGATACTTATTGGTATATGTACGTCGAGGCGTCGAGAAACTAAAAAGGTACATTGCCCGCTCCTTCGTGATTTAGATGAGTTCACAAATATCACGTTTTGATGTTCGTTAAATCGAGTAGTAAGCAGGCGTCAGATTTTGCAAAACAAATATCCATGGGCGTTCGAATAATCCGTGAGTATTTATTTGTTTACACTCTATTAGGATATTCGATTACCCGTGAGCTAATATTGTGTCGATGTAAAACCCACGAACTCGTATTTGGGTGTAAAACGTTAATACTACATAAATATTAGCGGAGGTGCGTACTGATACAGGAATCACTAGAATAAACAGAGATATTTTTTAAGGGTTGCAGATAACTTATATTTTATTAAATATTACTGGAAATGAAATACGCGATAGTTT
Organism: Aporophyla lueneburgensis; assembly: GCA_932294355.1. Taxonomy (NCBI): domain Eukaryota; kingdom Metazoa; phylum Arthropoda; class Insecta; order Lepidoptera; family Noctuidae; genus Aporophyla; species Aporophyla lueneburgensis. Next base: position 11,171,128 of record OW028739.1, read on the forward strand.
CTACGTAACTACGATTAGCTAAATTAATTCTTACTACAATTCGGATCCAGCTCTATCTATTACCCCCACTCAAATGGGCGTTACTATATCAACCGACACGGTAATTTGTAAGTGTCGCCATGGGAACGTTTTATTAAATATGGAAACGCTGCTAATAGTTTCTAACACATCATTATCTAAGTGCAAACAGCAATCAAGAGTAATTAGACGAAATTAACTCACCTAGACCTGCAACCCTTGTTGGGTTGCAGGTGGTTCTAGGTGAGTGAAACAAATTATTTCATGTCAGTACTGATTTAAACATGACGTAAATTCCTTTTTGAATTACCTATAACGTTCCCACGTATAAAGCTTTTAATATCGGTTTATGCTTGTCAATTACTGGCGGGGCGCGTTGTCCACAATTTGATGTTAACAATGCTGGATTTAGGTCACGCCAAGATAACAGCACGTTAAGGATTGTACACCAAAAATTGTGAAAAAATACTGACGAGCATGAAAATGTTCGTGGAAATCGAGATCAAATTAAATGCTCGCACTCGCGAGGCGTGACAGAATGGAAGCTGAGTACTCGTGTGTTATTAATTATTTCGGGGAATAAAACTGCTGAATATTGGTATGCAGTCGAAAAATCATAAAGAATAAGCTACACTAGCGAAATAAGCCTCCACACCAATTTCACAGTAATTACAGGAATTCTGATGAAATCACTGATAAGTTTTTGTAATTCCATTGGCCTCATTGTTGTCAAGATGTGAATACCTAATTGTTCACTTAAAGCAGTATTTTAAAGCTAAAAAGTCGTTTCAGCTTAATCTTCTAACAATGAAGACGTTAGGACGTTAGACGGTTAAGAATCCTAGATTCTAGTGAGGCCTAGTTAATTAAAGGATAACGCTAGACTGGTCCGGTACAATTCTAGACCCCTATTTCCTATAAGCGAATAATTAAATGCCAAGCCCTATTTGGAACATGTTTTAATTAAGGAACGTGACCACACAATATCTGGCCAGGTCAAGAATGAGAATTTGATATTCCGTGCTTTGTTAAACATAGTGATAACTAACATAGTGAAATCTCTACTTCTTTCTATATTTGCACATTCGAATCCATACTTAATCTTAATGGAACATGAGACGTTTTATATTTTATAGACACAGCTCGTTTTGATAACAAATCACACTAAACATAACTTAGCCAAAAGGAAATTATATAGGCAGTTAATACGTAAATGAAAAATTATGACCAGATTTAGTTTTCACATGGATGCTTTCAGGTTAGAATTATAACAACCAAAGGTATTTCAAATAGAATTGATCGCTTCAGCTAGCCGCAGCCGTCGGCAAAGCTTTGGCTGCAGTAACGTACTGTGTGTAGGTACTGTGTGTAGGTACTGTATAGTCCTCCAGACCGTGTTTTGGCCATGACGGCCAATGTCAACGGAGACTAGCCATCGACGCGCGAGATATTATAGTGCACAAGTGAATGCGCAGACGCAGTGGCACTCACTCTACCCTCAGTCTCATAGTCTGATGGTACGGCAATCCAAAACGAGCGGAGAGAGATCAGACGCAGGACCAACGGCTTAACTTACTTTCCGAGGCACGGGGGTATAACTTCGCCAAATTCCGAATTCCGAGCTACTCGTATGTTTGAAGCTAAGAAATTCCTAATGGAAAAATCCAATAACACTTTGCCCGACCTAGGCATCGAAATGTATGTATTGTACATATGTATGTACTAAGGCAAAATAAAGGTTGAAACCTATGATAATAATCTGCAATACAGTACCCAATTATTATGAAAAAAAAGATAATAAATAAATAATAATGAAAATCGCAGTTATTTCAGCGACTGTATGAACGTAGCACATAGAGAAGCAATTTACGTGACACTTCATAAAAAGCGGATCAGAATTTCGGGCCAATGAAAAACTTAATAATATTTATATTACAAGGGAATGCGGCAATATCGACAACGAATTTCATTAATATCGTCGAATCAAAATATCATTACCTTTGTGACCACGACGAAACGCAAAGACGAATAAAATATTGTTAATTACCAAATATATGTAGTGAATCTACAGAGTGTTAACGAAAACTTTATATTGAACAATCTCACCGTAAATTCCGAAACTGAAAGTAGTGGTATACCGACTATAAAGTTCATGGTAAAGTATAACGGAAGTTAGTATGGCTTTATGAGTATTATACTTACGTCAGAACTACGTACCCCAATAACAGTAGGTACCTCAATAAAATCCGCCTGATCCGACAAGGATGTAAATGATGGCGACAAATGCAAGTATCGCGTGTCGGCGCGGTTGTTCGGCACCGATACTCATCTGTCAGCGTGTGTACGCACCTTAATGGATTCCATGGAGCCGACTTTAATGCGACGCCATTAATATTGGGTATCAGATCATTTTAGTTTCACTGCACACAAACACCACAATCAAGTCAATTATTGAAGCAACGTTAATAATTCCACCGTGATTATTTGATTACCATTTCATAGAAGTATGTGTTTAATAAATGTGCCTTTCAGTGACGGAACAGTTATCGCTATTCATAAAATAGATTCGTGTTAACAACCGGAAACACCCATATCCAAAATTGTTATTTGTATTTAATTTGTTTACACATGGAAGTAACGACCACCGTAGTTATCCATGACAGCTAAAATATACTAATGTGACAAGAAATTATACACATGCCACGTTCTGGTGTTAAACAAATAAAGCTGGTGATCTTTACAAACCACCTCGGGGGAAAACATTAGGGGTTCATACAAAACCACTTCATTATCACGGCGGTGACACGCGAGCAGCAAGAGGGCCAGGAGGACACATTCATCAATCGCTGGGTTGACTCACGCACTACCCACCTCGGGTCTGCCCAATGTTAACACGACATTCGTTAAGTGACAGACAACATTTAAATATTTATGCCCCGAGCTTTCAAAACCCATTTCCGATTGTACGATCAACTGGTTCGATTTTAAGGTTAATATTCTTTGGTACTCAATTCAGCGGCTTTACTTCATAATGTACATACATACGTTACACGTGACGTTACACTGAACGATAAGGGTACGGGGTAACATTTTATCTACTTACTTTACCTACCGACACATTCGAAACCGGCTCTTGTCGGCTTCATCTTTCGCTGTAAACTTTTAGTTGATAAGACATCCTCGCATTTCCCGAAGTGTCTGTAAAGAACTATATTTCAACGAGAATATCATCTTGGCGGGCTCACTTTATTCAGTTCATAAGTCGCCGCGAAGTTTAGAGATAAAATCAACGATACAAAGAAGAGAGCGGCACGTAGCTCGTGACAGGTGGGAGAGAGCGGCCGCGCCCTTATCGCGCGAGCTTGCAACTTTGCTGCGATACTTGCACACTTTCTCCAAGCGGGTCGAGCCAAGTCAAAAGTCCGATCGATGACTAGATAATACTCCAGCTTCAGCAGATATATGACTATGTTTTCTTGGGAACAATAGCGAGGCAAACAAAGTTGGTTTCCACTAAAATAATAGAGATATTAACACACAATTCTTCTCATGCTTAAAACAAAACCAACATGGATTACATCAAAGCAAAAATAGATAGTAACGAGTCGATACATCAAGCCGTACCTACTTGAAATCGTCCAAAAGGCTGGTTCGCTCTTGAGCCGCCAACTTCGCTAATATACGATCCAACAATTACCTTCATGGCAAACATTCCCGGCTTTATGTCGTCCCGGGCGAAATGAAACTTTGTATATTTAAGAGTAACACGCACCAGGTTTCATTAGTATATTCGTGTGTTTGTTCACATTAACGACTCTGCGAACGCTGTATTTGTTATCTTATGACTTATTTACTGTTGTAAGCAATATCGGTTAAGTTATTTGACAAGTCAAACACAGATTTGAGATCAGTTTTTTCATCGTATTACCACAGCTTGTAGACACCAAAAATAATCCGGTTTAAATTCATAAAAGAAAAGCGGCAGTGCGTGCGTGTTATATAATTGTTCACACTCTCTACATTTCCTTAACAATGGGTAATTAAGTTACAACTTGCATGAGTAATTACATAAACAACTCAACGTCAGCAGTTGGGCGTACCCTACTTCCTTGTTTTGCATTAAACTTGAAGATAGCTAAGCAATGAACGCTAAACATGCTGGTGGTAGTTGGAACTCATAACAATGGGCCTTCGCAGCAAGTTTCAAGGTTGCTTGCCTGCACCCAGCTGCAGCCTTCGTCCGCGGTTAGACACAACTTTAACTCATCGCTAGTTGAACACATAACTTGGCTGGTTTTATTAAACAATGCGAGGCAAGGTAAGACCTTGCAGATTCTTTAGACAATTATGTCGATGTTACCTCGCTTCGTTTACTTACTACATGGCACAATTTCTAACACTCATACCCACATTATGTAATATTTTACCACGAAACTCTGAAGATTCTGAGCTTTTGCTTAAACTACTGGTACTACTTTTTGTCTTACTCATAAAACCGGCAAACGAGAGAGAAGAGAGGGAGCAATTAATAAATTAGTCACATTCCTAATCTCAATGGCATCGCCTAATGAAGAGAATGTAATGAATATTCATATTTTCAAACGTCTTTACGTTTTACTACCTTTTGATGTCAACCAATAAAATTGCAGGATATCTCTACAGCACTTGGAGCCACTTTGTGCGTATTATGGACAAAGGGATGTAGTAAAGTGAACTTATTGAGTTACTTCACAATAAGTTCTATCTCGGAAATGTTTATTTCATAAGGAGTTTGTATAAGTAACTTGCATAAATAAAACACTTTTTCGGAATAACGTATTATCAGGAAAGCAATCAAGCAATCTTAATAAAAAATTATAGACTTTTAACTACGTAGTTGTTTTAAATGTGTCCTGAAAATAATAATTTTGTTACAGGCTCTACCAGAAACGTTAAGAGAACTGAAGACGGCAATATGGAATGCGGAACTTTCCGGAGGAGTAGCCAACTTGACCGGCGCTCTCACTACTGGCTTCGAAATCTTACATCGGGTAAGATATTTTCATATTGTAGAGATTTTGTGGACACAGAAAGAGTATTGAAAAGGAGAATTTACAGTTTTACCAGAGCTTATAATGTTATCAGTTTCGTGAAAATAACATAGGTAATATCGAAATAATACATAAAATCGTTGCAAAGGTAGATTTAACAGACTGACATCCTTCATTCTATCTCCTTACAGTACAACCGCACAGGTCTAGGTTGTCAGTGCAACCAAGCCATCGCAGTGATAGGCGCGGGCGGCGGCGCGGGCGGCGTGAAGGGCGTGTTCCGCACGTGGAACTGGCCGCACATGCCCGTGCGCATCTTTACCTACCGCGTCGGTGGAGATGCCACCGCTGGACATAACATGAAGGATATGGCGTGCACGAACAAAGGTACTGTCGTAATTGCTTTCGTTTGTGGACTTGCGGTAACATTGAATGGATTTGGTAGTCCTACTTGAAAAATTGGTTATTTAACGTTTAGAATGTGTGAGGATTGATGAAAGAAAAGGGCATATAAATGTTATGAAACGGGTGATAGGGGATACATAGGCTGCACTAAAAGTATCAGGAATGGAATATTTCAACTGTTCCTGTCATATTAAAATCTCTTTAATTCTTCGAACTAAAGAACTCCTTGGTTTTAAAAATCGAATACCATTTATTTATTTAAAAAAAGATTCTCGGTCTTGTCACAAGGTTTTGTCAAACTTGTTTAGTCGTTGACAGTCGTTGAGAAAATGGAACTGACTCGAGAAAATTCAAGAGCGATGATTTATTATAACTTTCGAAGTGGTGTAACACAAAAACAGTGTGTTGACCGGATGATTTCTGCATTTGGTGATGAAGCCCCATCCGAAACCACAATTTATCGTTGGTTTGCTGAATTTCAACGTGGACGTGTCAAGCTCAGTGATGATCCCCGTCAAGGTCGTCCAAAAACTGCAGTCACCCAAGAAAACGTTGATGCTGTGCATAAGCTGATTGAGGAAGATCGACATGTGACATACCGCGAAATTCAGGCAACTTTAGATATTGGCATGAGTCAAATACAAATAATCTTGCATGAACAATTAGGTGTAAAAAAGTTGTTTTCCCGATGGATACCGCATTCGTTCTGTGAAGAGCAAAAAGCGGCTCGCGTTACTTGGTGCGTCAGAACTCTCGAAAGATTCCACGCAGGGTCCTCAAATGCTGTATACGACATCGTATCAGGTGACGAATCCTGGATATACGCGTACGAACCCGAAACAAAAAACCAGTCACGAGTTTGGGAGTACGAAAATGAGTTAAAGCCAACAAAAATTGTTCGTTCACGGAGTGTTGCGAAAAAAATGGTGGCCACGTTTGTCTCCAAAACCGGCCATGTTGCGACTATTCCTCTTGAGGGACAAAGAACGGTTAATGCAGAATGGTATGCTAACATCTGTTTGCCACGGGTCGTTTCTGAACTCCGTAAAGAGAACCGCAACCGCCGCATCATCCTCCATCACGACAATGCGAGTTCTCACACCGCGCACAGAACAAAAGAGTTTTTAGAGCAAGAAAACATAGAATTATTAGCCCTAATGATTTCTATAAAATAAAGAATAAATTGCGTGGTCAGAGATTTTCATCACCTGAAGAAGCTGTGGACGCCTACAAAACGGCCATTTTGAAGACCCCAACTTCCGAATGGAATGTTGCTTCAATGATTGGTTCCATCGTATGGAAAAATACGTCAAATTTCGCGGAGAATACTTTGAAAAGCAATGAATACATTTTTAAAAAGTAATGTTGTGTCACTTCCTTGATTCCCGAAATTTTCAGTGCCGCCCTCGTAGTTAGGGCATCGGAACCGGTTTTTCCCGATTCCAGAAGAACCGGAAAATCCCGGTTCTAAGCGTCCTTGAAATAACCGGTTCTGTAAAACAGAGAACCGGTCGTTTCGGTTCTTTCGGTTCTCTCTTAAAATAACAACATAACATAACATAACATCACGCCTTGTTTCCCCGAAGGGTTGGGCAGAGGTGTACCTATAGTACACCCACATTTCGCCTGTTATGTTTAAGTCCCATGTAATAGGGGGCGAGCCTATTGCCATCAACCGGGCACAAATCCAGACTCCGGGCTGCTACTGAGAAATTCCAGATGGAAAAACCCAATAACACTTTGCCCAACCTGGGAATCGAACCCAGGACCTCAAGCTCAGCAGTAGCGCTTGCTACCACTAGACCAACGAGGCAGTCTATCAGTATAAGAGTTTATAGAGATAATATATAATAATATTATCTCTATAAACTCTTGATGCTAAATATCAAGTTATTATCCAAACAGAATAAATACTGTTATTTCACTCTGTTAAATTAATAAAAAACGTTATAATTTTAATATGATTGATGAATCTTTAAGAAACTTACGATTTTTTTATGGGATTCGGCAACATTAAGGTATATTCGCCAGGATACCCCGCGACATTCAAAGGTGGGTGACTTAAAATATTATTGCATATTGTTATTTTTTTTTATCAATCATTTAGGCCAGACTTGGCTGGACAGCGACATGATAAAGTTTGGTACACCTAACATTGAAAATGAAGATAAAACTGTTTTTTTACGGCCTACGAGTGATGAGATGCTGCGGGAAATCGTACACCTCATTTAACGCACAAACCAAAGTGTAAGTCTTGTGTGTACGTCTGATTTCAGGAGACATGATGATTTACAAGTATCTTCTTTAACAAATGAAGAACAACTTAATAAAGAAATAAGTCAAGCTACTGCTTCTGCTCCTGAATCGACATCAAATGACATCAACACTACTGTAAGGGTAGAAATGGCTCTGTTTGAGAATGGTGGTCAGAGGCAGGAGGATGATACCTATCGCTGGCTTACCAACATTTACTATCAATTCCATCCACTAGTGTGGAGCCGGAACGTATATTTTCTTCCGCCGGGATAGTCTGCAATAGACTCCGTTCATCGTTAATAGACAAAGCTTTAGACGCAGTTATTTTTTTACGTTCCTTTTATTTAGGAAAGAAGAAACCTAATACGTAATGCTCAATTTAATCATTAATTTTATTGTTTGGTTTTTGTTAAGTCCATATGGAATATATATATTTTTTAATTTTTATCATTTATTTACGACTTTTGTGTGCTTTTTTATTTATTTTGAGTGGATTTGTGAAAGTTCCTATTGCTAGCTTGTAAGATTGTTAATTTTTTTAAAGTTTCAATTTTATTATTTCATAGCTACTTTTTGATCTCTGTAGTGTAGTGAATTATAAACAACTGATTGTCAACTGGTTGTGAAAATACAGAATTTTAAAGAACTGATTGTTGCCAAAAATACTTTAAACGATGTTGTAATTAGAGCATAATTTAAAAAATATAAATATGCTTACCAATAAAGTGTTTTATTTAGATCCTTTCCCTTTATTCGTTTTGATAGTAGGAATTCTATATAAAAGATAGCCTTGAAAAGAATACCTTTTCAACTTGAACTTATGAAAAAACCCGATAGAACCGAAAAAACGGGTACCCGGTTCCGGGTTGAGTTCAGAACCGAAAGAACCGGTTCTTAATATAGGGCCGGTTCTCGATGCCCTACTCGTAGTGGAATACACTACACAACATACTGTGCCAACCGTTCTAGCCTGGTCCCAAAATATTTCTCCAAACCAGGGCAGCTAAAAGAGGAAGTGAACTGAAAGTGAACATATGAGTATCTAGGCGTCCCTGGAGTTCATGTGATCGTTGTCATCGTTGTTTTCTGCTGATGATTTGGCAGCATCAGTTTTCTCCATTTTATTATGCCACATCTCTATAAAATGATTATCCCACAGGTTTCCACGTGACGATAAACGAGCACTCGGAGATCAAGTCGAAAGTGCTGCACTTCGTAGAGGTACTGGCGAGACCACTCGTCATGTACCAGACGGTGCACCCGGTGCATTGGAGCCCTGCGTATGTCGGTGGGAGGGTACGTAAACTTTATACATAAATACTAGATGATTCCTACAAATTAATGGCTACAAAGCCATGAAAGCACTACTCCTACGACAATCTGGATTAAATTTTCGATTGCAATACAAGTAAAACTCCTTTAGAAATGTCCGTCATTGACTTACAAAAGCCTCTTTTTGCAAAACCTCGAATAAAGATGTTCACTCTCTCTATCCAGAATAAAATTTTTGTGTTTTTGTCATTACAGAGCAGTAGCCTCTCTGATGATGGAATGGGCCAACTAATGTCCTCCGTCACCGTACCCATCTTTGATAGGAGAAACCACACGGTATGTATCTCCTAACCGTATATGGATACAATCTTCTTAACTGCTCCTATTTCTTGTACTTATGCCAATATTTTTGTTTTCAGCAAAGAGAAGCTAATTTACTCGGCGTGGTGGGAACCGATGTGCCTATCGATCAGTTAAAGAAGCTCGTGCCACCATATAAGGTAAGTAGACCACCATAGCTCGCACATTTGTACACATATACTTTAGGTAAGTTATATTAAGGAACAGTATAATATTTATTATAATTTATGTATTTTCAGTTGGGTGTGAACGGTTATTCGTTCATGGTGGATAACAACGGGCATGTATTATATCATCCAGATTTAAGACCATTGGTATGTGTTTTTGTACATTTAAAACAAATAAGATTTAAAAAACCACTTGCTTATTATCTTCGTCTAAAAACTTATTAATCTAAACTATCTTGTTACAGCATACGAACGAGGAAGTAAGTACTTGAAACACTTGTTGTGAGAACTTTATCATAAAGTTTTACAGTTTTAATTCGTTACCAAGAAGGAATATGACAATATGAATAGTGTTAGTTGAGTTTAGTCGGTTATACTAAATGTGGCTACTATACTCCACAGTACACTGAGACGCTGCGTCCTCTGTACTCGAGTGTGGACCTCACCGACGTGGAACTGCTAGTGGATTCGGACGAGAACTCCAGGGTCAACCTCACTTCGCTACTGCTCGATGTAAGTTACCATTTTGTTTTAAGCTTATGTGATATGTTGGGAGTACCCAAAGGATCTATTTTTGGTTCTTGGTTACAAATGGGAGAACCGTGTACCCATGTGCATCTATTTTTGGGTCCTGGGTTACTTCGGGCTACTATACTAAATTGAAAGTACCCCAAAGGTCTAATTGGGGTATTCGAGTATTTCAGTCTTAAAATGAGAGTTCCCATAGAGTAGACAACCAAAGGATTTATATTCGGTCCTCGGATATTTCAGGCTCGTTGACAAAAATGGAAAGTCACATTTAAAAGTCTCGAAGGACCGACACATATTTTTTGGTAATTTAATTTAACCAAACGCAGATTTAACATCTTAAACTATTGTTGGAACAGTTATTTAGACGGTGTTAACGTGAACATTATTCTTTATCTAACATTCCCAATAACCTTTTCTAGCTCCGCCACGACATGATAGAACAACGGGAAGGTGAAACAGAAATCGCGGTAAAGGTTCAATACGACAACATGCGGCGCGTGGCGACCAGACGACAGCGGTACTTCTACAGTCCTGTGGACGGCACGCCGTTCTCTTTAGCGGCAGTCCTGCCTGACGGGTATGGCATGTACGAGCTGCAGGCCGAGCAGGAGGTCAAGCATAGTCCTATCAATGGTAAGCGGGTTAAGAGATGCTCTAGAGAAGATGAAAATAATGTTGTCACGGGATGGGACCCTGAATACAAACTAATATTTTTTGTCGTTTCTGCAGTCACGGAATACTTCAAAGGCGAAAACTGGAAAGTTCATCCTGACTGGTAAGAATGGCAATTATTTTATACAGAATACCTGAAAATTGTAGCTGGATTCTTCGATACTGAAATAATGGAAGTCGTATTAAAAAAAAGTAAAAGTTTATTTCAAAATACACATTCGCGAGAATTTGGTACATAGAATACATATTCATTAAATTTTTACATAAGGTACTGAAAATCATACCCAAACTAAAACAAGGTTTGTATTTTGGGAGTTAGTCTTCAAACGTAGAGCATTTTATGAAAATAATGTAAACGTGAATGGCGAGACGTAAATTATTATCTTAGAATTTGTAAGTGGTTGTCAACCTTAAGTATTCCCAGTTCAGTCAAAATTAAAATCAAAAGTTTCAAACTAGGCTGAGAGTCAGCAGTTTTTGAACGTCAACGTTACAAAAGACAGTCCCCCAAAACGCCCGCGCTTCACCACTTCCTATTGCTTTAGCTGGGAAGAAGGAATAGCGCAACAAACTCTCCTGCAGCACAGAATTATGTACCACGCTGCCGGTCTTACCAAAATTTCGATAAGAGGACTAGGTATCAGGTAGATATAGGTTTTAAGAAAATAACTGAAGAAGACGAGCATGATTGAGTAAGCGCGTGTACGTCGCAGGGTGTACTGCGAGTACGCGTCGACGTCGGAGCAGTCGTTTAGCTCGCCGGAGGCGCAGCTGGTGCACTTCCTGTCGCGCGCGGGCCGGCCCGGCTGGAAGTGGATGTCGCTGCGTCCACGCGCGCTCACGCTGCACAACGCGCACAAGAAGCAGGACCGGGACTCTTACTACTGTGAGTACTCACATATCTATACTATCTATCGCGCGCGGGCCGGCCCGGCTGGAAGTGGATGTCGCTGCGTCCACGCGCGCTCACGCTGCACAACGCGCACAAGAAGCAGGACCGGGACTCTTACTACTGTGAGTACTCACATATCTATACTATCTATCGCGCGCGGGCCGGCCCGGCTGGAAGTGGATGTCGCTGCGTCCACGCGCGCTCACGCTGCACAACGCGCACAAGAAGCAGGACCGGGACTCTTACTACTGTGAGTACTCACATATCTATACTATCTATCGCGCGCGGGCCGGCCCGGCTGGAAGTGGATGTCGCTGCGTCCACGCGCGCTCACGCTGCACAACGCGCACAAGAAGCAGGACCGGGACTCTTACTACTGTGAGTACTCACATATCTATACTATCTATCGCGCGCGGGCCGGCCCGGCTGGAAGTGGATGTCGCTGCGTCCGCGCGCGCTCACGCTGCACAACGCGCACAAGAAGCAGGACCGGGACTCTTACTACTGTGAGTACTCACATATCTATACTATCTATCGCGCGCGGGCCGGCCCGGCTGGAAGTGGATGTCGCTGCGTCCGCGCGCGCTCACGCTGCACAACGCGCACAAGAAGCAGGACCGGGACTCTTACTACTGTGAGTACTCACATATCTATACTATCTATCGCGCGCGGGCCGGCCCGGCTGGAAGTGGATGTCGCTGCGTCCGCGCGCGCTCACGCTGCACAACGCGCACAAGAAGCAGGACCGGGACTCTTACTACTGTGAGTACTCACATATCTATACTATCTATCGCGCGCGGGCCGGCCCGGCTGGAAGTGGATGTCGCTGCGTCCACGCGCGCTCACGCTGCACAACGCGCACAAGAAGCAGGACCGGGACTCTTACTACTGTGAGTACTCACATATCTATACTATCTATCGCGCGCGGGCCGGCCCGGCTGGAAGTGGATGTCGCTGCGTCCGCGCGCGCTCACGCTGCACAACGCGCACAAGAAGCAGGACCGGGACTCTTACTACTGTGAGTACTCACATATCTATACTATCTATCGCGCGCGGGCCGGCCCGGCTGGAAGTGGATGTCGCTGCGTCCGCGCGCGCTCACGCTGCACAACGCGCACAAGAAGCAGGACCGGGACTCTTACTACTGTGAGTACTCACATATCTATACTATCTATCGCGCGCGGGCCGGCCCGGCTGGAAGTGGATGTCGCTGCGTCCGCGCGCGCTCACGCTGCACAACGCGCACAAGAAGCAGGACCGGGACTCTTACTACTGTGAGTACTCACATATCTATACTATCTATCGCGCGCGGGCCGGCCCGGCTGGAAGTGGATGTCGCTGCGTCCGCGCGCGCTCACGCTGCACAACGCGCACAAGAAGCAGGACCGGGACTCTTACTACTGTGAGTACTCACATATCTATACTATCTATCGCGCGCGGGCCGGCCCGGCTGGAAGTGGATGTCGCTGCGTCCGCGCGCGCTCACGCTGCACAACGCGCACAAGAAGCAGGACCGGGACTCTTACTACTGTGAGTACTCACATATCTATACTATCTATCGCGCGCGGGCCGGCCCGGCTGGAAGTGGATGTCGCTGCGTCCGCGCGCGCTCACGCTGCACAACGCGCACAAGAAGCAGGACCGGGACTCTTACTACTGTGAGTACTCACATATCTATACTATCTATCGCGCGCGGGCCGGCCCGGCTGGAAGTGGATGTCGCTGCGTCCGCGCGCGCTCACGCTGCACAACGCGCACAAGAAGCAGGACCGGGACTCTTACTACTGTGAGTACTCACATATCTATACTATCTATCGCGCGCGGGCCGGCCCGGCTGGAAGTGGATGTCGCTGCGTCCGCGCGCGCTCACGCTGCACAACGCGCACAAGAAGCAGGACCGGGACTCTTACTACTGTGAGTACTCACATATCTATACTATCTATCGCGCGCGGGCCGGCCCGGCTGGAAGTGGATGTCGCTGCGTCCGCGCGCGCTCACGCTGCACAACGCGCACAAGAAGCAGGACCGGGACTCTTACTACTGTGAGTACTCACATATCTATACTATCTATCGCGCGCGGGCCGGCCCGGCTGGAAGTGGATGTCGCTGCGTCCGCGCGCGCTCACGCTGCACAACGCGCACAAGAAGCAGGACCGGGACTCTTACTACTGTGAGTACTCACATATCTATACTATCTATCGCGCGCGGGCCGGCCCGGCTGGAAGTGGATGTCGCTGCGTCCACGCGCGCTCACGCTGCACAACGCGCACAAGAAGCAGGACCGGGACTCTTACTACTGTGAGTACTCACATATCTATACTATCTATCGCGCGCGGGCCGGCCCGGCTGGAAGTGGATGTCGCTGCGTCCGCGCGCGCTCACGCTGCACAACGCGCACAAGAAGCAGGACCGGGACTCTTACTACTGTGAGTACTCACATATCTATACTATCTATCGCGCGCGGGCCGGCCCGGCTGGAAGTGGATGTCGCTGCGTCCGCGCGCGCTCACGCTGCACAACGCGCACAAGAAGCAGGACCGGGACTCTTACTACTGTGAGTACTCACATATCTATACTATCTATCGCGCGCGGGCCGGCCCGGCTGGAAGTGGATGTCGCTGCGTCCGCGCGCGCTCACGCTGCACAACGCGCACAAGAAGCAGGACCGGGACTCTTACTACTGTGAGTACTCACATATCTATACTATCTATCGCGCGCGGGCCGGCCCGGCTGGAAGTGGATGTCGCTGCGTCCGCGCGCGCTCACGCTGCACAACGCGCACAAGAAGCAGGACCGGGACTCTTACTACTGTGAGTACTCACATATCTATACTATCTATCGCGCGCGGGCCGGCCCGGCTGGAAGTGGATGTCGCTGCGTCCGCGCGCGCTCACGCTGCACAACGCGCACAAGAAGCAGGACCGGGACTCTTACTACTGTGAGTACTCACATATCTATACTATCTATCGCGCGCGGGCCGGCCCGGCTGGAAGTGGATGTCGCTGCGTCCGCGCGCGCTCACGCTGCACAACGCGCACAAGAAGCAGGACCGGGACTCTTACTACTGTGAGTACTCACATATCTATACTATCTATCGCGCGCGGGCCGGCCCGGCTGGAAGTGGATGTCGCTGCGTCCGCGCGCGCTCACGCTGCACAACGCGCACAAGAAGCAGGACCGGGACTCTTACTACTGTGAGTACTCACATATCTATACTATCTATCGCGCGCGGGCCGGCCCGGCTGGAAGTGGATGTCGCTGCGTCCGCGCGCGCTCACGCTGCACAACGCGCACAAGAAGCAGGACCGGGACTCTTACTACTGTGAGTACTCACATATCAATACTAATATTATAAAGAGGAAACATTTGATTTTTTGTATGTAATTCGTAATGGATAAACTCGAAAACTACTGCACCGATTTAAAAAATTCTTTCACCTATAGAAAGCTACATTATCACCAATTAACATAGGGTATATTTTATCCTGAAAAAATGCACAGTTCCTGTGAGCCACGAGGACAAGGTTGCGCAAATAGTTCCACCCTAATATTGCCCCACTGCAAGGCCTCTTCCGATACAGCGAAGAAACGAGTACACGAGACGCTTGCCCAAAACAAGTTGGCGATTTCAGCACATGATTCTAGACCCCTAGAGTACAAATTGTTCGTCGGTTATAAAATCTGCTGTTTCCTAGAAATATGCAAAACCTACGAGGAAATGGAACAGCATTTTTTTTTAGAGAAAAAATTTCATGTTGAAATTTTTAAGAATCATGTAGGTACTGAATACGTCGTATCAGGTTGCGTGTTGATGTCCTTTTCACTCTGAGTTTATTGAGATTACTATTGACTGGCGGTCCAGTTTTACTGGTAAATTTAATTTGACTTTATATGTTTTTGTTTAAAGGTAAACCGATTTAAATCTAAAATATTAGTACGTATTTAAGATTTCTCCAAATAACTTTGTCATAAGACATAGATTTAAATTAAGCTGAAAAAATCGGCCGGTCCAAGCCATACTGATTGAAAAACGATACAGGTAGCATCTACCAACCCGTACTGAGCCCACGTGGTGGATTACAGCCCAGCCCTCTCGAAGAGAGGAGCCATCCCAGCGGTGGGAACATTATAGGCTGACTATGCTATATACTAAAACCGTATTTTGTTTCCAGGTGACAAAACTTTAGTGCAATCACTGATTAGGGATGCAATGGTAATCAAAGAATTGGACGCTCACACAGGACACGCTAGCCATCACTCCCAGTAAGTACAACTTATATTTGAGCATGATTATAGCACTTCACGAAATAAATAATAATATTCAATCTCGGCAAACACCTTTTGTTTTTGTATCGAAGGGATAAAAATTCTCAATTTTAAGTGGTGGTATGAGAACTAATGTAATCATGATTTTTACTATATTTTTGTCTATATCATCCTGATTTGATTGTCTCTCGATTGTAATTGCCAGTGAGCAATAACACGATGCCTCTTCTAAGACAATTTTATAAAATAGAAGCCCAAAAGTCTACATTTTCTATAAGCTCTAACCAATAGACTATGGCCATTTAGACATTTCTAGATTTTCTCGTAGTGACACTGAAAGAGGACGACTTTCGAATAAATTCACGCAATGATAACAAGGCCCTTTTTGCATGAATATATATCACAACCACCAGCAATAAATTACAGCTTTTTATATTATTTTATGTGGATGACTAATTCGTTTGTGTTTGTCACACAAATAGCCCGATAGCGACTTTAATGGCACTACTTACAAGGTAACGTAACTCTTCAGATTGGTTCAAATACAAGTATTTAGAACTTTTAGTGATATCTTCCTGCTAAGAAGAAATTTCTGCACTTTTACACGTAGGTAGGTATCTGCTATTGGATTGAGAAAACTGGGTGAAGAGATGTGTGCAAAGCTGTAAATTGCTCTTGAATGCACTGAACGTAATCAATTTGGAGAATTACAGTGTGGGTATGCTATTTTGCAAAGATGAAGAGAATACTCTATCCTGGTTGTCCACTGTGCAATGACCACAAGTAATAATAGAGTAGATCTCTTTGTGGACGAGGCTGTTCGGCCGGAATAGGGGCAACCTGCATATTAACAGCAAAAAAGTTTGCTTCGAAGCAAATATTGTGTGAATAAGAGTGAAAGCATAATCAAGACTATTCAGAGAAGCGGCAGTAGTTATTGGAAACAGGAGTCATTTGATTTCTTACATTTATTGTAGTTTCTTTAATTTCCCATGTATTTTATATTTATCCATGATGAACAGTTTCCGAGGATCAGGTAAAATGTTTTCATACAAATGTTTTGTGTGATATATAGCCAGCACGGATTTATACTTTTAGATTTCTTAATTTTATTTATATTTTTCTGCGAGGGCTTTGAATTCTGCCAAACAAAGTATGAACTAACTTACATCCATCTCGAGGTGATACTGGAATATTTCTATTTATAATGGAACTTGTTTTAAGACTTCACAACACGCAGGTTTCTGTTTGCATAAGAAATACGGTGAAGTAAAATCCAGAGTTAAATAGCATGGTGGATTTGATGGAGGAAAACTTTGTACACTAAAAAGTCAACTTAAAATAGTGTAATGAACCAAACATAAATTGCAACTCAGGCCTAAACTATACGCCTGCCAGGGTCGCGAGATTCGTTCGAAAGATATACCGTGGCGCTGGCACATGGGCAAGTGAAGGAACACGGGTGGGTTTTATTCAGTAAAAGTCTGACACGCCCTTCCGCTCCACCCTGAGCGGGAAAAGTCATTTGATGATTACGCATCCACAAAAAAAGGCCTATACTATATCGTCAGAAAAAACAAAACCTTATCAATATGAGATGCTTACCTCATAATATCTTTACAGACAAGGCCGTTTCCACAAGTTCGTGGTGACGCTGTCGTTCATCGCAACACGCTCTGGTCTGCTGCGGTGGACCGAGAACGTCAACACCTCCAGGAATACTGACTCTGCTGAACCGTAAGTCACTAATCTGCAAATAACAATAGTGAATTAAGATGGATATGAAATTAAACGAGACTATCCATATCTTTAGTACGAGTGCTCATCATGCAACACAATGATTAGATATAACTTAGATAAAAAGTAACTTTTACTCTCTTGCAATAACCTTCAAGAACCTTACCTTACAGGCACTTCAGTGAGCGATACGCTCGAGCGTACGACTCCGAATGGTACCGTCGGGCCGTAGAGCACCACGCTATCGAGCCCGAGAGCTTCGTGTTCTCGGTGCCGTTCCGCGACGGCTCCGAGGCGGACGAGCTGGGCGGCCGGCCCCCGCTGGTGCTGGCCACGCACGCCGTCTTCGTGGAGTCGCGCGGCCATCGCGCCCCCGCCGCCGTCGTCGGCTTACACTTTCAGCTAGACTCACTAGCAAAACACTTCCTCAACGTTACTTCTGCAGTAAGTCATACTCAAATCGACGACCCTCTCTTCGACCCAATCTAATCTGTCATTTCTTCTACAGTGCACGGCTGGTACGTCGTGTAAGAAAACCTGCGCGGGCGACGAATTGGACTGCTACATTTTGGACGACAACGGGTTTATTATTCTGTCAGAGGATGTCTCACAAACAGGCCGGTTCTTCGGCCAGGTCGACGGCACTATTATGGACTCTCTAGTGCAGGATCGAATATACAAAAAGGTTGTCGTACACGATCATCAAGGACGTTGCCCGGATTCTAGAAACTCGTTTAGTGGAGATGGACACAAAATAACGGTAAGTGATGTCATTGGAAAAAATAAATATAGAGAAACTGTAGTTTACATTACATATCATGACACGTGTTAATTTTCTACCGCAGCCCCTGAAACCGCTCTCATGGCTCGGCGGATACCTCACCAGTTTGATTGCAATGTGGTTCCCGCTTTGGGAGCCAGTGCGCGCACACGCTAGACCTTACGCCGAGGAGGAAGCCGGTAAGCAGGCAACATTCTTAACAGAGACACAACCAGATGTAACGCATTTCATACTCAAAGCTACCAATTTTGTGGTAACAGATTACGAAGACTATGAAACCGAAGACATGGAGAACGATGACGACCTGGACAGAGACCGCGGTACCTATGAGATCATCATCGACGGGCTGGGCGAGGGCGCGCGAGACCGAGGCCGGGCGCCCCCGCCCCCGCCGGCCGCGGGGGGCGCGCCGCCGCCCCCGCGCGAGGCGGCGCGCTCGGCGGCGGTGCGGCCGTGCGACACGAGCGCGGAGCTGTTCGCGCTGCAGTCCTCGCGCCTCAACACCGCTCAGCCGCTCAAGGGCAAGCTCACCAACTGCCACAACTCTGGCTGCGAGAGGTAACAATCATCTATTGTGAATTTAGGAAGGTATTCTCCTAGCAAAGATTGGCTATGTGATTTTACTGTTCAAATCTGATACCATAATCTACACACGAATTTAAGGCCTATTTCGATATTACCTACACTGAAGTTCAACGGTACAAAGGTTCTACAATATAAACTACATACGCGGACGCGGAATAACTGAAAAGCATATTTGAGACCATGGAAGAAGTCGTAAGATACTCTTGAAATTTTCTGCGACTTCTCTAAGGCCTTTGATTCAGTACATCATGATAAACTAAGCAGAAAACTGTACCACTATGATATGAGAAACAGGGCTCTCGACTTTCTGATGTCTTATCTGAACAACATAATTCATAGTGTTGTTGTTAATGGCAATTGATCTGCAGAACCTACGGTCACCATGGGCGTTTCGCAAGGTTAAATTCTAAATCTTTTCTTGTTTCTAATTAATATTAATGACTTTCTACATAAGCGAAAATAATAAGATTGTATTATTCGCAGATTACACTTCCCTCAATTTAAAAAAAAAAACAAACGTGAATTTTCCAACTTTGAACAAGTTAACTATGCACTTTCCAACGTTTTAAAAACTCGACAGATAACTTATGCAGATACCGCCAGTATTTTTTATTTTAGTTATTTTCATAGTTTAATATGACAATATGAGATACTTCTCTTGGGTACCTGTGCAGAATTTAATACTATCTTTGTGTTACTTATAAAAGCTTTTCGATCCATGCACAGCCTAAGATATTCTGAATGTACCCTCACAATATTAATTTTTAAATCTATTGTATGTTTACAAAAATATATCAAATTTTAAGAAAATATCGGATATTCATAGTTTAAATAAACACAATCTTGCTGTACACTGCAGTCACCTCCACAGAGTACGAAAATCATTCATGGGTCAATGCTAATACTTTTACAACCAACTTCCTATTGCTAAAGCTGTATTAAATCCAAACTTTGTAATAATCAGAAATTTTATAGAACTTTAATACCTAATTGTCAAAGTGAGGACTTATAGAGAAAGAGGAAAAAAAAATATATAGGTACATCATTTCTTTTTCCACTTTCTCTATAAGTTTTAATGTTGGTTTGGCAGTTAGAGTACTTTTTACGGTTTACCCAAATGCTACTGTAGTACTAATGTTCGTCAAGTCCTTGAACTCCACAAGTTCTGGCTATACGATTACTGAAAAATATTTACTTGCACTGCTTGGACTATTCTACTCAAATCTTTGTGCTTCTGATCATAATTATAATATGACTTTAACCGTTGAGTTTATTCCGCTGTTTATTTTTTTCTTCTCAGGAAAAGTCTGATAAGGCATTGGGATTGCGTCTAGACTTTTTTTATAATACGACGTATTAAAGTGATCCGATATCCTATTTAAAATTTCATTTCATCTATACATCATTCTAACTCTAGCCTCTCTTATACAGGGTTCAAGAGACATCGACGTGCAAAGTATTACCATGAATTCAACATGATTGCAGAAATAACTCCATTAACTCCCAATAACTCCACTTCCACTCCACTTCTTTATATTTTTACCGTGTGTGTTTTTAAACCGGCGAAAAAATTTCTCCGTCGAGATCTAGAATCACGTACAAAATTCCTGGAAACAGTTTGCGCGTTGATGTCCTTTACACCATGTAGGTGTGGTTGTGATCTTTTTTTCAGAATGTTTAATAAATCTTAATCTACCATCTATTTTACTAAAATAACATTGAAGGCTAACTAACAATCAATTATAATATGGTCTAAGATTTCAAGAGGCATGTTCTATTAATTTCGTTAACGACACGTGCTAACCTCATCTATTTAAATCTTGAAATAATCAGTGTTTTTGGAAAAACGTTTGATAATGTCTTACGTATGTGCCAGGCCGTTCAGCGTGCAGAAGATCCCGCACAGCAACCTGATCCTGCTGGTAGTGGACACGCTGTGCCCGTGCGGCGCCAAGCGGCTCGACGTGCGGCCGCGCGAGGCGGGCGCGCGCGCCGCGTGCCGCCGGGCGACCGGCC
The DNA here is from genome assembly GCA_932294355.1 of Aporophyla lueneburgensis. NCBI lineage: Eukaryota > Metazoa > Arthropoda > Insecta > Lepidoptera > Noctuidae > Aporophyla > Aporophyla lueneburgensis. The sequence continues at coordinate 11,192,115 of OW028739.1, forward strand.
AGCACCGCCGCCGACCCGCGCACTGCGGCTCCTACCATCCCGAGGTAATGGGACCCAGTAGGATGCTAGGCCATAAATACTCAAAAGTCCTCTCATCAAGAGGAGGCCTGTGTCCCAGCAGTGGGAACATTATAGGCTGCTGATGAAATAGTCAATATGAATATATGAAATAGAGACTTTATATTTTGACTATAAAATCTCTATAAAGTACACAATGAAGAAAAAAATTAAAAAGAGTGTGCTTTAGACTACACGACTGAAATAAAACTTCTTCAGCTCCATCTATATGTTAAGAAAGAAAGAAAATGTGTGCTCACACCTCTCTCTTGTCCCCACAGTAATATACGAAACGTAACTCTCTCTCTTTCTATCTTTACTACCTTATATCTGCCTTTCAACTTCTGTTCGCCTCGCCCGATCACACTTTTCGTAACGCTCTCGTTACGCATTCACCAGCTTACTCCCCAAGTCGAGCGTGCGTAAAGAAGTTTTACTTCAACATGTACATTTTTTTCAATCACCTTGAGTAATTGCATGTCTCCAGGAAATTGAGATCCAGTCGTGCGGTCGCGGCGGGCGCGCGGCCCCTGCGCTGTGGGTGGCGCTGGCGCCGCTACTGCTGCGGCTGCTGAGCACGTGACTGCGCGGCGCCACGTGAACAGTCTATACCAGCGCGGGACGCCGCCCTGTCGTGAAGCTTTCTGTAACCCCACTCAGTTTCAGTACCCAGTCGATTTTTTAACTGTTATCTCGTAGTTTCACGACATCTCCAGGGAAAGCTTCTACCAAATAAGGCGTTCGAGTGTTTTTGCGAGTGATGTGAGTGGTTTTTGGGAGCGGAGTGCGGTCTGTATGTGTGTGTGGCGCGCTGCGGTTGCGGTCTGCGCCGCGGCGGGCTACAGTTTTGATCAATTTTACCGACTGAAGTTTTGGTCCGACCAAGTGAACTTTTGATCTTGTTTTGAGACAGGATTATAGTCGAGTTAGGGTACGATGATTATTGAAATATTTTCTCCTCTCTGTTAAGTTGTCACTTTCATATTGTAACTGATGCAGACGCATACGGTAAATAGGTAGGTAACGAATATCTTGTTAAATTTAAATCGAAGATTATCACAAACTTGGAGATCTTATAAATTATAGCTAATGTTAATAGGTATTGAAAGATAATTAATGTAAAATATTAATATCGTTTAAACTGTTTTAGAAAAATTTACCTATGTTGAGACCTAATTCGATTTATTTCTCGATATCTGTCATTCAAATTTATCGCAAATTTATTGAATAGTTGCATAGGGGTTGATGTAAATAAGAAGATTATTTGTTTGTAGAGAAGTTTCTTTGCTAAATTTATGTGTGCCTGTGTAATGTAAAAAGTCGTTGTGTCGTCGAGGAGGCGTCGCAGCGCTAACACGTACTGCCATACAGGGGAACAAACTTATTGATAGCACGGTGTTGTTGAGGGCGAGGCGCGAGGGCCGGTGAGCCAGCCTGCGTGCCAGCCGTATGCAAGTCGTATGCTAGCCGTATGCTAGCCGTATGCTAGCCGTATGCTAGCCGTATGCTAGCCGTATGCAAGTCGTGAGCTAGCCGAGTGCGTACAGACGCGAGCCTGGCGGCCCTCACGCCACGAGGCGTGTCCCCGAACGCGGCGACGCCTGCGTCTCTGACGACTTTCCATTCTAGTCGTTAGTGATTTTCTCGCCTAATCTTCGAGTAATGTCGTAAAGAAACTGTAAACAGTTTCGTATTTTTATTGTAAATATTTTACTAACTTTAATGGCCTATTACAATTTTAAGAAAGTGTGTTGCTAATATAGGGTCGTTCAAATTCGACTTCTGCTGTCGTAAAGGATAACTTCGTCATATCGATCTGTAACAATAATTGTTTGCATATCAAAATGTTCTCTTTCGATCGTTTCACGTTGAGAAGCCGTGAGTTGAAGCCTCGGAACATTGGATAAGTACTGAAATAATACTTTCATACGTAAATTTCAAATTTCGGAGTTTAAGAGAATAAGCGTATTTACCTATTAACTTGTTTGTACCTATCCTAAATGTGAATGTTACATAGGAATAATGATCAAATCCACATACTTACATTAAACATTACATAGAGTTTTATATATCATATATTGAATAGTCATTAATGTACACGAGTATACGGCTTGCTATTGTCCATTTTATTGCAAACTTTTGAAATAGTACAAAGCTATACTTGCCTATACAGATGCCTCATTAACATAGCTGTCAGAGATTGAGTGCCAAACCACTGTATTACAATATGTGTCACAGTTCACACGAATTTTATTGTATGGAACCGATAGTGAGTTTATGTATGTACCGCGCGTTCCTAGTGAGAGGTCCGCAGGACAATAGCAAGCTAGACATTCTACATAACGTAGATTGATTACAGTAATCTCTTGATGTGTACTTCGCGTATTATAATATTAAGTGGAAAGAGAACTGAGCGGGCGTAGAGTTTTTAGAATCACCCGATATCGGGCATTGTATATGCAGTTTTACCAACATTTATATGGTACAGTAGTTAGAATACATTACCCAAGAAAGTTTTAGATATTACAATTCTCTTGCGTACAATAGAGAAATACTAGCAATTTAAAGCAATAATAAAGTTATCTCGGTATATTCCCCTATTGAGTACAGCGAGATTACTGTAGTCAGTGTGCTCATATCACGGACAAGCTAACATAGTCATATCGTACACGGCATACTCATAATATACAACAGATATCGTTGATTGAAGGCGCTTTTGAGAAATTGTACATTTTGTATAAATAATACAGTAAGGAGTCGATTTAATGGCGTAGAGATTGTTTAAACTGGTGAGTGGCGAACGACTGGTAATGTATTGAAAGTGCTTCTAGTAAGCGTCGAGTCTTCCATAGCAGTCGAACGCGGGGCGAGTGTTTACTGTTACGTCTAAGTATTAAACGATAATAATAGCGTATACTTATCATAGCATAGGCGGAGCTCGCGTCTTGTACCACGTGCAGATATTTTTACTTGCACTTCGCGGGATTTAGTTCTATGTAACTATAGACACAAAACAAATACCTCGTTTAGTTACTCAAAATGTAATAGTTAGACAGAGTTAGCGTTTATTTCGCGTTTAGTTCTTGGACATATCAATTCAGGCACCAAATGAGACTATAGCGTAAGCAATTTTTAAATTTTTTCATGTATTACAATATTGATATCGATTATTTTAATAAGGTCTTTATCAATGTTTTGTAGAGTCGCGGGACTGGCGCGCAAGTTTATGATCCCACATTGACAGGGTCCTCGTTAAAATAGTTGCGTAGTGCGGCGAGCGGCGCCGACGGACAACGTGTGAGTGGACCCTCAGGTCTGAACTATGCCACGAACACTTTATCTCTGTACGTTCATTTTTATGTAAATCCAAAATTCTTGTTTTTACGTAATAGATCTGTCAATTCGGTTCTAATGCTTTTTAGAACTATAATCAAAATTCGTGTGAGTAAATTTTTAAAATTATTCGGATTGGAAAGGAAATTTTGACGTCACTGTTTGTAATAATTTCTTTGTCTTGGTTTAAAGTTGTATGTTTCGGCACGGCAATCTGTGAACATGGTTCTCTAGCGTAATTTTAGTAAAATACTGTTCTTTTTGTTACTTGCCAGTTCATGCTATAGATATACAGTAATTACAACAATAAAGTTCTCTTATAACATTGTGACTATGTGCTTTATTTCCTTGTGCGTTCCCTACCTATTTCTATGACCAATATCCCTTATGAGTGGGATGTGCTTTTTAGTAAATGCTTACCCTTAATGAGTGCATTCTATGGACGTGCGTAACCTTATGCGTTTGTGTAAATTTTTCAATGTTTGCTTTACTTCGCCTTTCGCAAGGCGACTCGCTAGCCTCTAGGCGCTAAGCAAGCCACCTACTATCTGTGCGTACCAAAGAGTACATTTTTATATACTGTACCTTATGTAAGCTCTGTGGCTGGCTACCGAGAAACTGTTGTACTACAATACATACGCTCTGTTACAATAGTTAAACAAATATTACCAACGGCAATACGAAATACGATGACAATGCTACCTAAATATGTTCTACCTGAAATACTTTTATCACCCAGGCAGGTGTACATAATTGATTCAAATAAAATACAGCATTAAATTGGAATACTTATAATTATTAGAGTTCAGTTACATTTATATATCTATTACATGTACAGACTGGCTGCGAACACGATATCTCTCTTGAGCAGTTTGATGGCTTCACTGAACTTATTCTCGAGGTCTGTGTTGCCGATGTTCTTGGCCGCTTGACATAATTGACGTAGCACCTCTTCCAGGCGACGCATGCATCTGATTATGGAACCTGGAAAGAAGGTGGGTAAATATTAGAATATTTTTCGCCTATCATAGTCACGAAAATTCAAAGTATTTATTGACGTCATGTTTTTGTGTTTATGTGAAGTTTAGGTACCGACCTTTACATCTATTCTAAAATAGTAAGAAAAAAAATAGCAAGTCATATAAAAAAATTCATCAAACTTGGCAAATTCTTTGAAGTTTTTTTAAGCACTTTTTCTAACTTTCATTCAAAAATAAACTGTTAAGCGCTATATTTATATCTTTCGAACAAATCTCGCGACCCTGGCAGACGGGTCAAACATTGCTAAGGCTATTTTTTAAATAAGAGAGAAGAATCTCTGCGTACCTTCAAACACATCAGTCATTTTGCAGATCTGCAGGAAGGAGGCTCCCTTGGCCCACGCGTGCACCACGTCCATGAGCGTGCACTTGAACTTGCCCACGTAATCGTCTTCATCTACATCTAACTTAGCTTCTAGTGACACCTTTGCTATTCTGCGGGCGTATTCCTACAGAACAAAATCATCGTGTGAATTCGATAGGTAAAGAAAATCTCCACTCAAGAATTTTCACGGTAGATGCTATTCCGGTGGTAAAAAACAATAAAACACTTCAAAATAGACAAATCGCTTTATCGCCTTCATAAATTCCGTATCATCTCATAATGTCAAACTCTCAAAATGACAACCAGACGCAAAATGTCCACTTCTCAGAATGTCAACTTCATAGAATGTCAAATTCGCATAATGTCAATTTCTCAAAATGTCGAATTCTCACAATGACAAATTCGCATAACGTCAACTTCTCACAACGTCAACTTCTTAAAATGGTAAATTCGCTAGTGACACCTCCACGTAGTGTCTATTTTAACAAGGTCTTTTGAATATAGCGTGCACCCCACGCTTTTTTACATTATTTTCTACTTTTTAGTTTGGTTTTCTATGGAAGTGTGTTTCTTTTTTAACTATTATTTTTTTTCAATTTTTTAGGGTGTTTCCAATTTTGTGACATATGTCAGCGTAGTTTTCACATAGTTTTTTGCATTCCTGGTAACTCTGGCAAGGATAATGGCACATTTTATGAAATTATTGTATTGTCATTGGTCCTTGATAAGTGTGGCAAATTTCGAGTTAATCCGACGTTTTGAAGGGGGTCAAAATCATGTTCAAAGTTTTCGTTACATACTAACATACAAACATAATAGCATACGCATGAAGCTAATAAAAGCGTGTTAAAAAAAACCACTCATCAAAATGACAAAAAAAAAGAAGTAAAATGTTGGAATCAGAGAATAACGAACCGTCTTTTTTAAGTTCTAAGAAATAGGAAAGGACTCCATGACATAATTTTTATATATATTAAATAATATAAATATTTAAAAATGCACTGCAAAATGCAAGTCGGAAAATGTATTTTTTTTTTAATTACAGTTTAGCGGCTATCTTTATTCAAAAAGTAAATTAAAACAAGCAGAAGGGAAAAACAAATTTTTCTATCAGTTTTGTTCTAATTTTGGTACGTTTTCGTCATTTTGACTATGGTGTTTTTTTTTTTTTTGTATATGTTTAAGGTGACACCATACAGTGGATTGATTTATAAATAATATTTTATTTTGAAAGTCAACAGATATTTTTAAGCCTACCTTAATATGCCCCTTTGTATACCTACGTGGAGGTGTCACTAAGCGAATACCATTACCATTTTAAGAAGTTGACGTTATGCGAATTTGTCATTGTGAGAAATCGACATTTTGAGAAATTGACATTATGCGAATTTGACATTCTAAGAAGTTGTCATTTTGAGAGTTTGACATTTTGCGTCTGGTTGTCATTTTGAGAGTTTGACATTATGAGATGATACGATTGTTTCGTCTTTGTAAAAGCATGTTGCGTCATAGGATTAACCTTGAACTTACCTCTTTACTTGTCATAGGATATAAAATAGTTTTAACAAATAAATGTTACAGAGAGAAAGAAAGACAGAAAAATGTTTACTTCGATAAAATGCCCTAAACATTTATTTCTGTAATTAGCAATAAGCAAAATCTTGTGCGCGCACACTCGAATTGAGAGTTGGTTTTGTACTACTAATTAACAGTGTAATCTACTAAGTTAACATTACTTGTGTAATATTTTATATAGTGTCCGACCGAAGCTTCATATTTTGCTTTCGACCGTAAACCAGCCGAAGCTTCAGCCGAACCAAAAATGAGAAGTTCGTAAACTGTCGCGCCTCAATCGGGTAACTTCGTAAAGCTCAGCAATATTAGGTACCGTTCGACTAACTTCAGGGTGAATCGAGTCTGTCTGCTCATGGTTTCACTAAGCTGATGTGAACGGACGTGATTTTGTTTTGAACTTGTAAAACAAGGATAAATAATTTTTTTTCACGGTTATACACGTATACAGAGGAAATATTAATACTTTTTAATGTCAAAATCCTTTTTTCTTTTCGTTTCCGGCCGAAAGTTGGACTAAAGCCGAAGTTTCTATGTCGTTTTCTGGTGATAATCCATTTTTGGTCGGCCACAAATTTTATATTAATCAATTCATTAGTTAGTAGACACTATTAACCCATTGAAGAACACGAGAAAAATAGAAGCTTTAGTGCTATTAGGCCTAGAGGCGTTTACTGTCCCGCCAAGTCTTAACAAACCTGCAACTGTCTAAGCACTCCTCGTAGTTCCTCTCCGGTAGCGGAGGACTGTGAAGAGTTCTCGTCGCAAACGAAGCAGCTAATCAGCGCTGCGCTCTGTTCAGAGGTCAGACCGTTGAACACGCCGTTGAATATCAGCTCAGTCAGTAACAGTTCGTCGGCGCTGGAGGAGTTGGACAAAAAAATAATTTATATGACGCAGTAAAATCGTAACGAAGCATTATTGTTGTTTGTTTTCTATGTTGAGGCTTGATGTTAAAACGTCTGGATATATTTCAACAAAGTTTGACCTAGCTAGAGCTTAAACACGCCGCGACAAATGACATTAAAAGATCACCAGTAGACGACTCATGTGTCAGGATTTCTCAGTGAAAAAGTAAGTCAAACCGGCAAAATTTGACACGACATACCAAAGACCTATTTAGAGGCATGCAGACTTTGCAGAGCGATAATCTAGTAAATCTCTTCTAGTAAATCTCTTTCACATGGTCGGGCATGGGCGCAATTTACTGATGAAGAGATATATTTGCGAAACATCGATCTTTCTGTGCTTTATCTAAGTTAAATATTATTAAATACAAATTCTGTAGTTGATGAAGTCAAAAAAAAAAAACTTTTAAAGCATTTTGAATTAGGTATTTTTCCACACTTCAATAAAAACATAATTTTGGTTGTTTGGCTCTTCAGTCCTTTATCCTTTTAAATCCTTAAATAATGGTGAAAATCGGATCAAGATCGATAAGGCAGTTTAGAACAAGTATATAAGGGGTATCTATTCATACTCGAATACAAGAAGCAACAGCAACGAAAAAAAAAATTTCTAAATATTTTTATTTTTCAAAATTTAATATTTATAAATTATTTGACGCACATAAGAAATACTGGCTCCTCTTTATTTTTAACGGCCCGAGACACCGCGGCCATGCTCGTGCCGTCCGGTCACCGCCCTCGCAGCGTCAAGCGGGCCATTCATAGAATTTGGAGTAAAGGTTTTATGCAAAACGTCTCAAGCAGTTTTAAAATTATAATAATAACAAAAATTCAACAACGCTTAGATAAAATTGTTCTTTTTGCTTCTATAGCTTCTTTACCACCTACAGGTGTACCTCTTAAAATATTTCGTATATGAATAGATCTATACACCTTATATAGTACACACAAAAACACGAAAACTAAATTAATTTTATTATATTTATAAGCTGTGCCCGCCAGATGGGTTTCCCTATCGACAAAAATTACCAAACTCCTTACAAATATCTATTCCTATTTCAACCAAGTGGAGGAACTTTCAAATATCCTTCATCGATGTACACTTTCATTATTTAAAGAACTCATTGACAACATTTGATGGGTCTAGAATCAATGGTTAAGGCTACACGTTGCCTGTCAGTGAAAGAAAGAATGAATGAAAGATAGGTTAACTTACCTGCTCAACTCGCAAGCGATGCGTCCCTTCAGTTCAATAACATCAGCGGCGGTACAGTACCCCATCCGCCGCAGCACTCGCTTCCTCTTCTTCAGCTCGTCCATCTGCAGTATGCTCTTGGCTGTCTTCAGCTCGGCCTTGGCGAGGGTCAGCTCTTCTAGCAATTCTTGTTTTCTTTCGTATGCCGCGGTCAGTGCGCCGCGACTCTTGTCGTTGTGTAAGGGGTGGGAGTATAGCCTGCAGAGCATTGACAACAATTAAATATAATACTACAAAAGCCAGATGAAAACTTAAAAAAATAGTATGGGAGAGTTCTTGACCTTAACATTTACTTGGTACGAGGTACGTTGACTCCGTTGACTATTTGAACTTTACATGACTAAGACAATGTTATTTAGCTGCTAGACGACCAGCCAGAAGAGACAAAACAGTTCCTATATCTCACCTTTCTTCTAACACTTTTATCCTTTCCACACATTCTTTAAACACAGATTCATTGATTTTCATGTCTTTTATTGGATTCAATAATGGCGGCCCTTCAGGGAATCGCTTTTTAACTTCACCAATAGTCTTCAGCACAGATTTTCGATTGTCTGCGGGTCTCAGATCCTTGGGGTAGTATACACGTAGAGAGCTAATTTGATAGATTAGTGTGTGGAGTACTGGGACCACTTCCACGTCCCCTACCTGTCAACAAATAAGATTAAATGGATGAAAACGTAAACATTGTAGCACAAAAATCTCATAACATGTTACAAAATATCGGTAGACATAGGAAAACTGTACATTATATTGACTGATGGCAGTTTTGGGTGCTGTCTTTTTTCCAGAGGCAAAAATCACGAATAAGTGTTTCAAGAGTAAAAGCAAACGAATAAAATGAACAATAAAACAAGTAGGTCTTGCATTGAAATAGCCAAGCAAAAAATTTAAAACAACATTACTTTTCTAGTTCATCTGAAATATTTTTACCTCGCCAGGTGCGCATGGCACTTTACTGTCTGTATCTTCAGCAGTGGGTTTCTTCACGTGCAGCAGTATGTCAACTATGATAGCACCTTCCGCTGTGAGCGGGTTTTCTTCACCCTTCTTTCCTTTATTAACCTTGTGCCTGAAGTTCACAATGATGCCCCAGTCGAACTCGTGTTTTTCGGTTTTTATCTATGTAATGACAAGAATACACTTCTTAGTATTTTTTTAATTATTTTCGTCACTAATAGACGGTAGGAATGCTTAACAGAACAACAGCAAAAGAAGCGCTAATAGACGCCATGTTCGCCTACTGGAGTTCCTAAAATAAACGGGTTCCAGTAATCATTAATATGTAAATATTTGCAAAGCACAGCCTGTTAGATACAGTTTTCTTAAAGATAATCTCCAATAAAACTGTCGAGGATCTAGTAGGACCTCTGGAGGTATCTATCTGTATTTATTTTCTGCAAACATATTTTGGATGATAAAGGGTAGCCAACTCAGTGTATAAGGTGTATCAATTCATCGACGAATAATTTTAATAGATATACCTGTAGCTGGAAAAGAAGCTATAGGTGCGAAGCTTAGGTAACGAGCAGGGATGTTAGGGAGCTCCGTAACCGAAACTATCGGATATCCGATATAAAAAATTATCCGTAACCGTAACCGAATCCGAAATAAAAATTTCGGATAATATCGGATTTGCTATTACATTTATACTTAAGGTAGATTAGATAACACTCAATATATATTTATAATCATTTTTATTTTAAATAGCTGTAATAATTACTCACACACTGATTGTAATTCCTACCAAATGGTGACATATAAATAAAACCATTTTATTAGCTATTTGTATTTTACTTGTGAAATTCCTTAAAAGTTTATCATCCGTAACCGAAATTATCCGAAACTAACGGATAATCCGAACTAATTTCATATCCGTATCCGTATCCAGTATAATAATTATTCTTACATCCGTAACCAATCCGTATCCGAAATTTCATATCCATAACATCCCTAGTAACGAGGCAAAAGGAGTATGTAAGGATCTCAGCAGGTGACGTTCTGTATATTCTGCCGACCCCTATTTAAGAAGACGTGATTTTGTGTATGTATACTGTATCAGTGGCGACGGGCGATGATTAAACGCCGATACCCCTTGCCTTTTCAAAATTCTAGCTCCCACCTCCCACCGATCAACCTTGTTCTTCCAAAATGTGTATTGCTCCATCATCATCATTGGTAAATAAAAATAAAAAAATGAAAAGTCGCCTCTTGCACGAGATTGTTTTTTTTTTTACATTTTCTTACATCTTTGTACACATGGCTACACATCAAGCTATACATTTCCAGTTTTAGCTGACCTCGCACTGTATAGGCTTTTCGTACAGTGAGAAGTCAACTTATACTGGAAAAGTATAGCTTGACCTGTGGTGCGTACAGTAAATATTCGTGAATGACAGGCACAGTTGCAAACTAAATATTTTTTTATTTTTTCATGTTTATTATTCTCCGACTTCAACTCAGTATGGAGTAGTACTGGTTATGCGGACATTAATAATTTATCGAATTCAGCCAAAAAACACAGTCTGACAGGATACCTCACAGTTACGCAGCTGCATGTTACTCCACGAATTCGGGAATAGCAGAATTGATTTAAAAAAAAAAAAAAACATCTTTGATGTTCATAATAGAGAAGTTGATCGAAATCGCGAGTTGCTGAAACGTTTTATTGATACGGTCATTCTTTTGGGGAGGTAAGAATTGCCATTTCGTGGTGAGGACGATACACCAGAATCGAACATTCGCGGGAATTATGTTGACACATTAAATTTTTCATCTAGTATTACTTGGTGAGTTTTTGAATGACCATTTGTTAACTTAACAAAGCAATACTTAAATGTAAAAAGACCTAAAACTACGACTTTAATTCTCTCTTTAAACGCGTAGTAATGCCAAACTTAATCCACGAAAAATGTATGGTTAATCTGAAGATTGTGTCATCGGACGCGTACCGATCAAGACATCTAACTCGTCATAAAAAGGACTAAATGACCTAATACATAGAGGCATATTCTACATAATATGTAGAATATGCCTCTATGTATTAGGTCAATACAATATTATTGTAAGAAAAAGGGGTAAAAAATAAAGTTTATACTAGTTGTAAGTTTACGCGCGTTTACTACTGCATTTTATTGGTATAATTTAGAAACACTTACTTTAACGAGTCTTCCAGGCTGTAGGAATGGCTTCAAATATTCCGGCTTAGTGATGAAGGCTCTAAACTGTGCCCCCAAAAGGTCGAGCTGAGACCTGATGGTGCTGTACGAAGCTATTGAGTGCTCCTCCGCAATGCTCACGGAGTCGTACTCTTTCTGCTTTAATTTCAATCCTGTTGGTGTGCAATAGAAAATGTTGGAATGGCATCATAAATTAATGTGGTTGATGTAGTGCTTCTTTCTTCCAAAAAAAAATAAACAGCGCTCCCTAATTTATAGGTATGATTAGTATAACCTATGGTTTGAGTGCGTTAGTAACTCATCGAGCACCAGTTTAAAAACGAATAAATCACACAAAACGATCTCAGTTCCGTTACTAAACTTTTTTCAAGTAATTAAAATACATCCAAATTTTTTGAAACACGTATTTAAAATCAATCGAATCAAAATTAAACTTACTGTCTATAAGGTCTGGTATAGCCGCCTGATTTTGGAACTGGAAGAAACTCCTCTCTAACATATACTCGGGATTTATTTCTTCCACTCGTAACAAATTGAGTACCTACAAAATGTCACATTCGATTACTTACACTAGCAACACTTACTTTATTAGAATGGCAACAATAGTCAACAAATACAATTATCAACTTACCATATTATACGTAAGATGGAAGGCCGAGTTAATGGGATCTGCCTTACCCTGTACCATGCCCTTAACAATAGCGGGCGTGACCTTCTCATCAATCATGAGGATCACGATACCCTTGTCGTCGAGACCTCGCCGACCGGCGCGACCAGACATCTGGATGTACTCCCCTGAACTAATCTATAAATGAAATTGAACTGAAGTTGCTGCAAGCCATTTGATTTTAATTCTTATTTCAAACTTTAAATTTTACCTGCTAAGGTTGAACTTTTAATCCTATTCACTAACATGACAACTGGAGGGATACCAGAGGGGTAATTGCGGAACTTTTTATTGGTAGGAATTGGTTTAATATTCATAGTTAAACAATATTCATTGCGTTATTTACGTTGCTGAGCCGACAATTTATTCGAACAAATGACGCAATGGTTTAGAAATAATCTTCAATCCCATTCAGATTCTGATAAATTGTGCGTTTCACAATTAGGGTGCAGGTTTCGACAAAAAAAAGATAGTGAGGTGGTGCAAGAATGAATGAAATTGAATGAACTTGAAATAATGTACTTACATGCAAACTTTGTATTTTAAATTTAATAATTTGTCTTAAAACACGATGTATACTATTTCGATATATACATAGTCTATGGCTGCCAGAGGAAATAAAATTACTATAGTATAAAAAAAGTAAAATGACATGATTTTTATATTTAGTTTTGTTTCTATCAGAAGGAAATAAAAAGGAAATAACTGTTATTAATAATTATCAATTATTCTTATATTCCACACCCTAAAAAGGATTTTTTAAAGTTTTATTTAATTTAATCCATTTTATCATTCATTCTTTACGCAAAATCGTTCACTACCCCAACACTATTTGTTTTAATATGGTATCATTATTTTTCGTTGAACTGTCATGTTAGTGAATAGGATTAAAAGTTCAACCTTAGTCACTATAATGTTAGGTTAGGTACTTTAGTTACAAACAAAGCAAGAAGACTATACTTACAAATCTAAAATCTTTTCCATCGAATTTCTGACAGTTGGTGAAGACGACAGTTCTGGCAGGCATGTTGAGACCCATGGCGAACGTCTCAGTCGCAAATAGTGCCTGTTACAAACAGAATTATGAAACTTACATACAATTTGGTGAAGAAATTATACAAGGCTAGAACAATATCCCAATTAAAAGCTTTTTAAACGATTACGCGAAGTGTGGTGCCGTATGTAAAGAATAGCAAAATCCCATATTTTCACGTGTCGTAAAAGGCAAATAAGAGACTTACCAGAGAATAGGCAGCAGTGTTCTCTATCCGTTTTACCACCATACTGCGATCGCCAACCCACCTGTCAAGCGTGGCAATTATAGCTAACTCTCCTTGGGTAACGCCTCCAGCAATGGACGTCTTTTGGCTGAAATGATGAAGACGCGAAACCATTCGTGAAGCTATAATACTATTCCGTACCTTAATGAGTCCCAATCCGAAAAGTATCTCAATAGTTTCCTTGAGTATAGGCAGCAGTCCACCGTGATGTATACCGATGCCACGTCGCAGCAAAGGGATCACATTCTCAACCTGAGGCAGCTTGCGATCCTCTTCGGATAACACGTCCATCGCGTTGTTGAACACTTCGTCTACTAATTTCTTTTCTTCAACTACAAGGAATTTATCACGTATTGTAAACTAATTGATATAACAACAAGGTACATAAACTGCCAGGGTCGCGAGATTTGTTCGAAAGAGATACCGTGGTCCTGGTATATAGGCAACTGAAGGAACACGGGTTGGTTTTAGTCAGTAAAAGTCTGACACGCCCTCCCGCTCCGCCCAGAGCGGAAGACGTCATTTGATGATTTCCCACAAACAAAAAAAAAACAAAACAAAAAGGTAGTACATAAAAGGGTAAGCAGAGATGAAATGAAGGACTGAACCAAACTGACAATAATTTTTTTTTAAAAACAGGCAATTTGTGTAATGGCTCCTTACAAGTCCGAAACTAGCTGAGCAATCACAAAAGACTGACTTAAATATAAAAACGAACACATTAACAATAAAACATTTTAGAGGTAAACTTACAATTTACAAAATATGTCTTACTCACTAGTGTTAAAGTCCAATTTAGCCATCTGCATAGCATAAGCCTCACAGTCTTTTTTACTGAAACTGAAAATGATGACAGGGGCGAAGTTCCTCTCCATGATCATTTTAACGATGTTGAATATATTAGTTTGGTTGGCGCCACGTGGGCCACCGCGGCGTCCACGCTGGTCGCCCTTTGCCGCGTCACCCGCATTGCTTAGCACTGCCATAGCAGTGTTGAAGTTATCTTCTTTGAATATACCCTGTTTGAGGAATAAATTTGGTGAGTAGTTTTTATTATTTTAACAGTTCAAACTTCTTGCAGACACTTAGACATTTTGGCCGCTATCGCACTAGGCGTTTTACAAGCGTCGGCGTCTCTCGAACGTCTGCGCAGCGTCAACGTTGCGCAGACGCGACGTTGACATCGCGTCGTCGCGTGACAAGCATTAACGTCCGCTGAACGCGACGTCAACGTCGCGTCTGCGCAACGTTAACGTCGCGTTTGTTGCCAACAGGTACAATCACTCCGTCCTGCTCTGTCCGTGTGGGTACGGGCGGGAGCTACAGCCGGCGGCCATTTGCACGTTAACGCGACGTTGACGTCGCGTTCAGCGGACGTTAATGCTTGTCTCGCGACGACGCGATGTCAACGTCGCGTCTGCGCAACGTTGACGCTGCGCAGACGTTCGAGAGACGCCGACGCTCGTAAAACGCCTAGTGAGATAGCGGCCTTTGAGTGCACTTAAAGGTCAAGTTTGTCTGGTTTAAGATAAAATAATAATAATAAGATCTAGCAACACAGCTACATTATGAAAAATTCCAACTACGTTTGGTCCTCACATGGAACTAACTGTCATCACTTATTTCATACATCCCAACTTACCTTTTCATCCACCACAAGGTGTATCCCATCTCCCCCGGCTGGGAATATGTAATGCTGTAGCGGAGTGGGCCGGAATTCTGTGTACACCACGTGGCAAGGTTGGGAGTGCAGGCGGCATACCCACTCGGCGAACTGACGCGCGTTGGGGATCGTGGCCGATAGGAACACGTAGTGGACATTGTCAGGCAGTAGGATCAATGTTTCTGTGTATAATGAAAATATACTGTGGATGAGTATATTAATAAGGTCATAGTAAGAAACTACAGTAAAACCCGCTTAAGACGATTTCTCAGGGACCCTACCAAAAACGCGTCTTAAGCGAGAAAGCGTATTATGCGGGATAGGGAAAATAAAACGTACTACATATTATTATGTATTATGTTCTAATTTTGGTATATAGGTATTAAATCATACATTTATAAATTACATTAAATACGTAGTGTACCGTAAAGTGGGGTGAATAGAATTCAAGGGGGGAATAGAAAAAAAAACGAAACTTTTTACATTGCATCCATGTTCTCACTGTGCTACATGAAATTAGCTACATTTGATTTTTTTTACATACGGCAACATTGATTCTGTTATGGCAACACCGTCATTAATAGTGAAGTTGTTCCTAAATGCGAAAAATAATGTGTAAAAGTGATCAACTAACGGTTGCGATTTTGGGCTGTGTAAAACTTTTATTTCTGTTCGGTACTACGATTGAATTTCGCCATCAATACGAATTGTTGAAAAGTGTTTGTTATTTAACTATTGAGAAAACTTAAAGGTAAGCCAAATTAAGCATGATTTCTGTTCTAAATATGCCCAAATGTTATGTTACCTATAAATTGAATAAATTCGGGGTGAAAAGAAGACGCCTGAGGGGTGAATAGAATTGAGTATGGGGTAAATAGAAACGCGTAAAGGCTGAATAGAAGTGCACGAGGGGTGAGAAGCAATGCGTTTGGGGTGATTAGGATTGTTATTGCTAGGGCTGCCAACCAAAATTATACCTGATACATTTTTGTACTTACCTACGTAGATTGTAGGTACCTAAAGACTGTTATTTTATGAAATACTTAGGTTATTGTTCATATTTTTATGACTAATGAAAATAATTGCGTATTTTGTTTGTTCAGATTATATTGGACAATGCCGCGTATTTATAAACCTGAACCTGGAGGCAAGCGCTACAAAAGGTATGACGAAAATATTCTTAAGCAAGCGGTGGAAGATTATTTGATGGGTAATGATTCGATAAAAACAGTAGCTATCAAACACAATATGCATCCATCAGTGTTGTATCGTCACAGCAAAGGACTAGTCAAATCTCAAGGTGGGCAAAGAGCCCTTTCGTTGGAAACGGAAGACTATATCATCCAGTATATTAATGTTTGTGCAGAATGGGGATATCCACTGGATACACTAGACTTAAGATATATTGTTAAAATGTACCTGGACAAAATTGGAATTACAAATAAGCGATTCAAAAATAATTTCCCTGGGCCCGATTTCATCCAATGTTTTTTAAACAGACATAAAGATAAAATTTCCCAACGGATATGCCAAAATATTAAAAGGTCTCGAGCTGCCGTGTCAGCAGAAATTGTAACAAAATATTTTGAAGACCTACAAAAATCTTCGGCCAATGTTCCAGCAGCAAATATCGTCAATTATGACGAGACAAATCTCGCAGACGATCCTGGGCGCAGAAAAATTATTACGAAACGCGGCACTAAATATCCAGAACGCGTCATGAACCACTCAAAGGCTTCTGTTTCCTTAATGATAGCTGGATCGGCAGAGGGCGAGATTTTACCACCATATGTGGTTTATAAAGCCCAAAATTTGTACAACACATGGGTTTCTCACGGGCCTAGAGGTGCAAGGTATAATCGTTCGGCATCAGGATGGTTCGACGGTACCATTTTTGAAGATTGGGTACAATCCATCATTATTCCATACTTCGCTGACAAACCGGGAAAAAAGCTGCTAATAGGCGATAATTTATCTTCACATTTGTCGGTTGACATGATAAAACTATGCAAAGAGCATCAAATTGATTTTGTGTTTTTACCGAGCAATTCAACACACCTAACTCAACCTCTCGATGTAGCCTTTTTTAGGCCTATGAAGGCAGCCTGGCGGCAAATACTTCTTAAGTGGAAGAAAACCGATGGCAGTAATGAGACATGTGTGCCAAAGGGTTGCTTCCCTAAATTATTAAAGAAATTAATGGAGGCTATACAAGAAAATGCTGAGTCTAATTTAAAAGCGGGTTTTAAAAAAACTGGTATCTATCCGTTAGATTCTACACAAGTGCTATCTCGAATACCAGCACAGTCGACCGATATCAATAGACATAGGGAAGCAGTGGATGAGTCTGTACTAACTTTATTAAACGACATGCGATATGGTACAATGGGCGTGAAAGAAGTAAAAAGAAAGCGGAAACTCGATGTGGTGGCAGGAAAGAGTGTCAGTGAATCTACTGAGGATTACGTAGACTCGGAAGCAACACCCGGCCCGAGTACATCAAAACCACAAAGAAAAATAAACAAGCTTGATAATTCAGTGGAAAAAGAAAATCTATATCCTAAAGAAACAATAAACATTAAAAAAAGTATTAAAGGAAAAGGAAAGGGTAAGAAGACAAAGAGAGAGACAAGCACGTCGATAGACCAATTATATGACGTCAGAGAAGAAAATATGGACATAGGCAATGCATTTACAGATAAACCAAATGATAATATAGACATCAATGACACTGTGTTGGATATGCCTGTATATTTCGAAGATGACTTGGTATGTGGAGGAGAGCTAACTATTGAAAATTGTCCACTAAGTGATGCGTTAATAATAAACCCTACAGGAGCAGCTGAAAATATCGAAACCGGTCTAAATAATGTGTATGATCATGATGGTCAATTAAACTGTCCATTAGCAAATAACGGAGAAGAATATTCTGTCGCAGAAGTTATAACTAATGCTTTACCAAAGATAAAAAAGGAGAAAATAAAGATAATAGAAAATATAAACTTTTTAGAAACTCGCAAAAATATTAGCTATGTTAAGAAATATAAAAAAGCTTCCCCTGCAGCGCCTATTATAATAAATTTAAAGAAAACTGCAAGGCCGAACAAGTATTATAAAGATGATGAGGCTATTCTAAAAGACTTACTAGATGATAATACTTAAATATAGTATTATCATCTAGTAACTCCAGATAATATTTTAATAATTACTTACGTACTGATGATTAGAATATGTTAACTTCATTTTTTGATTTTATTTGTTTCACATAGATTTTGTTTTTCGTTGATTTTATTTAGTTTCTTTGCTAGGTACTCGTAATTATAAATTTTACATCATTATTGGCCTATGCCAATATATGATGTGAAGTTTATAATTATGCTGAAGCAAAGGACAATACTATACCTACTTGTGTACCTATGTATGCTTCTATAAGCATACATCACAAGTAGGTATTTAGAAGGAATTGTTCACTTTTATAAGATCGTTTATTTTTTTGATAAAGAATATGTTAACTTCATTTTTTGATTTTATTTGTTTCACAAAGGTTTTGTTTTTTGTTGATTTTATTTAGTTTCTTTGCTAGGTTTAGTTTTTTGTTGGTTTATATGATGTGAAGTTTATAATAATTATGCTGAAGCAAAGGACAATTCTATACCTACTTGTGTATGTATGCTTCTATAAGCATACATCACAAGTAGGTATTTAGAAGGAATAGTTCACTTTTATAAGATCGTTTATTTTTTTTTAATGAAGATGTTTATTGGGTAAAAATATAATAATTCTTAATATTTTTTCTGACTGACGGAATAAACAGTTTTTTTCTATAAAATACACTGTTGTGTATTTTATAGAAAAAAACAGCACCAGTATAAAAAACTTTTAAAGTTTTTTATACTGATGTTTTGCTCTAATTGTGTTGCATTAAAAATGTAATTTACCAGCCCTGTTGTATTTTTTTAAAAATAATGGTCAAATAATAGGTAAATATATTTGTACTTAGGTTTGTGTTTTTGTTTGTAATAATCCATAAATACATTTTGACAACCCTAGCATTTTTTTCTATTGACCCCCTTTTCGACTCCATTCACCCATATCGCGGGTAAATAGAAAACGCGTACATATTGTAATTTATTAAATAAATGAGAAGGAAAATAAGTTAATCTTTAATTGAAAACACTTTATTACGCTTTAACTCACAAGACACTATAACTGTTACTTTTTGAATTTGATAAAAACATACTAAAATTTCGATCCAAAAGTTGAAAACCTTTCTATTCACCCCATTTTACGGTAATAATTACATTATTTATCACTTATTTTGGTTTGACAGAAAGATTTTGATGCATTAGCAATTAAAAGGTTTTCAACAAAATTCAACTTTTGCAGTGCGTCTTCGCTTTGATCCAAGGAAGCTACATAGCGTCTTAAATCATTAACAGCTGATAATGCCTGGGCGTTTGACAAAACCGGAGTTGACTCATCTTCGTCTTCATCATTATCACTTAGGGCCTCGTTTTGTGTGTTATTCACATTCTCAATAAGATCTTCAATTGATTGAATTTCGTAAGGTGCTATATTGTCATCAATGGAAGAATATCCAGGAAAACCCTGCAGTATCTCGGGTTCAGGGGCGTAGCTACCGCCGTATCTGCCGTATCAATTATACGGGGCCCCCGGGTCACGGGGGCCCCCGACGTGCATAAGCAAAAATTAATAAAATTTTCCCAATTTTTTTTTAATTTCAGAAATGACAAAAGTTACAAAAAGCAATTTCTTTTTTCCCGCGTAAAGCGTGCTGTTACATCCCTATTTTGTACTAGTAAACGCTGACACTAACGCCAAGTCAGCACCGGCATTCCTAGGACTTGATTTGCAACGGGCTTCTAGTCAGTTCGGGTTTGGCACTCAATTAGTTGGGACGTTAGCCGTTATTTTCACAAAATATATTGTAATTAATCATAGAAAGTCAAATAAACCTTTTTTAAAAAGATTCGTGAAGTTTCCATTCTAATAGTGCGTTCCAAAGTTGGCAACACCCTACATTGGTTATTGCGGGCTGCGGGATTTCCCCGTTTATAGTCTTTTTCACATAGGATGGGTACAATGCTGCCGTGATATATCTATAATGCCGTTATCTACCAAAACCGTCGTTTCGAATAACATGCAAAAACCGTGGTAAAAATTTAAACCGATATCACTTTTCAATGACAACACCTATTTTTATTTCCAAAACTATTCAAGGTATTGAAAATTCGGAAACAGATCGATAGATTTTTTTTTCTCATTGTAAATAGCATTAAAAGTAAAAAATCGACCATATTTCGGATAACGGCATTTTAGTTATGCCACGACAGAATGACATTTAGTCACGTGACTTAAATAGTGAGGTCTCTATGTGTAATTCGATTATTAGCAAAAATCAACAAGATTAACAATTGAACATTCATCGATTTTTTAAAAATAGATGTGATTAATTATAAATAATTTCTAATAAAGATTATGGATGTAAAAAGAAAAAGTGAACCGTCGCGGGACGCCTGGCAGATGTGAAACATCGGAATTATTTTGTAAAGATAATATATTTATAAAGCATACTTTACGAAAGGAAATAAATATGGTATAATCAAAAATAACATATTAATTATAAGTTAATATGTTAATTATCAAAATTCGGACTACTCTGTACCACCCTAGTCTGAAGCACCAGCTTTCAAATAAAAAATAAAAACCGGCCAAGTGCGAGTCGGACTCGCGCAACGAGGGTTCCGTACAAACCTGTAGGTATCCTCGGTTTATGCATAAGGTTTATGTTTATGACATTAAATGTTTTTTTTAAATTTTTATACATATTTGCATTGATTGAATTAAAGGTAAATTGCGGTTTACGATTTATGACGTATTAAAAAAAAACTACTTACTGGATTTCATTCAAACCAATTTTCGGTGGAAGTTTATATGGTTATGTACATCATATATTTTTTTTAGATTTATCATTCTCATATTTTAGAAGTTACGGGGGGGGGGGGGGGACACACACATTTTACCACTTTGGAAATGTCTCTCGCGCAAACTATTCAGTTTAGAAAAAAATTATATTAGAAACCTCAATACCATTTTTGAAGACCTATTCCTAGATACCCCACACGTATGGGTTTGATGAAAAATTTTTTTTTGAGTTTCAGTTCTTAGTATGGGGAACCCCAAAATTTATTGTTTTTTTTTCTATTTTAGTGTGAAAATCTTAATGCGGTTCACAGAATACATCTACTTACCAAGTTTCAACAACATAGCTCTTATAGTTTCGGAGAAAAGTGGCTGTGACATACACGGACAGACAGACAGACAGACAGACATGACGAATCTATAAGGGTTCCGTTTTTTGCCATTTGGCAACGGAACCCTAAAAAGGATCATCAAAATCGGTTCACCCAGTTGAAAGTTCTGAGGTAACAAACATAACATCATATAGCGTGGCGATGCGTCGCCACGGTCATTCTTGCCACGCCAAGATTTAGGTTTACCCTCGCCTATAGATTCACATAAAAAAATAAACACCCATCTAAAGGCTGACCTTGAGAAATGTAGCTTAACCTAAGAACCTGCGACACAAGGCAAAACAAAAATCAGCTATAAATGATTTAATAAATCAGTTTGCCGAAAAAAGGCAAGGAGAGTTATTTAATTTGAATTGTTTACAATAAAAATTGGAAAAAGTGTCAGATAGAAAATTATGATGAATAAATATTTCTTTTAATTTTATGCAAACATTTTTTTTCTTTTGTAAGAAATCGTTACCCTTCATAAGGGCCCCCAAATAAATTTTTATACGGGGCCCCGCCAAGGCACCCTACGCCACTGCTCGGGTTCTTCTTCTTCCAACACGACGTCAACCACGTTATTTCTGAAACCTGCTTTCTTGAAACAATTTTGAATGGTTTCAGGCTTAATTGCTTCCCATGCCGCTGCAATGTTTAAAATCGCATCATGCACAGTCAAGGGTAGTTTGCTGTCAGGGTCTTCCATTTCTTGAAGATAGCGATGTATCAGTCTTGTCCTGTAACCTTGCTTTAGGACCTTTATAATTCCCTGATCCATCGGTTGTAATTTGCTTGTCGCATTTGGAGGTAAGTAAACAAGCTTGATATTCTTGAGTTCAACACCTTTAGGGTGAGCGGGGCAGTTGTCAATGAATAGAATTATGCGTCTACATTTAATCTGGAAGTGATCATCTAAAGCTTTTAACCAGTCAATGAACCGAATGACGGTCATCCAAGCTCGAGATTGTGCATCATATGTTACGGGGAGCGATCTTACATTTTTGAAACAACGCGGATTTTTTGCTTTGCCAATCACTAGCAAATGTAACTTTTCTGAGCCATCAGAATTGGCAGAGGCCAGAACAGTCAGTCTCTCTTTACTTACTTTACCACCATGACAAGTTTCTCCCTTGAAAACATAGGATGTATCTGGCATCAATTTAAAAAATAAACCAAATTCATCTGCCTTAAAAATGTCTCGCGGTTCGTAGTTTTGCAACAATTCGGGAAGTGTTGCCATCCATGTATCAACATCTTGTTGTGTCACTGTCTCCGATTCCCCACTAATTTGGCGGTACACAATGCCGTTGCGATTTTTAAAACGATCTATCCAGCCATTTGAAGCGTTAAAATCAGTGATCTGTAAGCCTTCAGCAATTTTACGCGCTTTCTCGCAGATTATGGGGCCACTTATGGGCAGTTTTAAAGCTCGTGCTTGATGAAGCCATTCCACTAAAACTTTTTCCAATTTATCAAACTTTCCTACCTTTTGCTTTTTTCTCTGCACACCTCCCAATCTGTATTTTTCTTTAATTTCTTCTCCATTCTTTAAAATGGTACGTAACGTAGAAACTGGTAAGTGAAGCTCAGCAGCTAACTGAGTTTGATTTGTTGTTTGTGATTTTTTATCGAAAACTTTCAATATCTCAATTTTTTCTTGAAGTGACAATGCCTTTCGCTTAATTGTAGTCATATTGTAACAAACAAATGATGCACTATTACAAAAGAATCAGAACGCGCGCGCGACACAACATGTCAAGTCAACAAATGACGATCGACAAACGGCAAAGGTGCGGGCGGGGTGCCGCGTTACAGCGCTCGGTTAGACCTCTCAGCTCGGGCTCGGGCGTATCGTATTAAGCGTTAAGAAATGTATGAAAATATGTCTCAAGTTGCAGGGACTGGCGTAAAGTGGCGTATTATGCGAGAAATCGTATTAAGCGTGATCGTCTTAAACGGGTTCTACTGTATTTACTGGGAAACTAAAATGAACCTTCTTAACAAATCTTACTAGATTCTTATTTAAGTTAAGCGTTGGCAGTGCTGGAGTAAGCTTGTCGGGGACCCAGACGTAGATCTAAATGGTAGCCTCACTAATAGGTAGTGGGATTTGATTTATAAAAGTATTTCTATTTCTGGCCTCTCCCTTAGTCTGCAAGTGAGCCTTAGTTATCTTCATAGGCACAACTAGAAGATTTATTGTCTACACTCATTATGCAATGATACATAATTGGACAATGCTATGTGGAAGTTGCAGACTCTCTTACTACAAGCAATAGAGCTTTAGAGGTAACCCAAAAGTGTTATAAGGAAATACACAATGTTAATTGAAATTAAAAAAAAAATTACGTCAAAATTGGACTCCATAATTATGGGCATACATAAAAGAAAAAAAAAGTTTTTAACAAGATGATTTATAGAAAATGAGTTAAATAACTCATTTTGATATTCCTCTTTATCAAAATTGATATCAATTTCATATATTTTTCATTGTTTACCTACCTTCCCAGACAACACCTCTCTCTTTATCTCTCATGTAATGAATTTCATCAAATACAACCCATCCCACTTCACGCATGATTTCTGATCCTCTATACAACATATTTCTTAAAATCTGAAATGCATACATAAGTTTATAATATTATTTAAATATTAATAAAATTAAAAGCATGATTGGTAGTGGTAAGAACATTAAAAAATGTATGCTTCTTTTATGAGCTTCAAATAATTTGTAATTCTTACCTCAGTAGTCATAATAAGACAAGAAGCAGAAGGATTAATAGTCACGTCACCAGTAATAAGGCCTACATCATGAAACTCTTCTGAGAACTCTCTGTACTTCTGATTGGACAGGGCCTTTATAGGCGTAGTGTATATGACCCTCTGTTTGTTCTTTAGAGACAATGCTATCGCATACCTAGGAAAATTAAATGTTTTTCAAATTATGTTTTGGTGCAGTTTAAGAAAGTGTCACTTAGAATTTATTTCTGGTGTCTGTTCACTGAGGTGAACAGATAAGTACAACAACTTCTATAGGCCAATCTGTTTTTGTATGGAGTTACAGCAGGATTGTTTGTATTTTCCAAGACAAAAATAGCCTATAGTCAAAAAAATGGTGTTCTCAGAGGAATGGACACCAGGGACATCACGTGCCCATGACTATGTCAGAGGGAGTGCACTCGCACCTCAGTCACTTGCTTGTAACCTCAGAAGCGACAGACATGTATTAGGAACTGCAGATTTCAATTATTTGGTTGTCTAATGAAACACTGATGTAATTGTGATTTAGTTTCCATGCTGTTATTTTTGTTTTGAAATACTTCTTGGTAGTGTTGCTTTTCTTTTTAATAATTCATATGAGCCGCTGATCAATAAGAGTATTTAATCAATAAGAGTATAATTATAATTTTATTCGAGAAAACAAAGGTTAAATTAAAAAGTTACTTACTCAGCCACTACAGTTTTACCAGCAGAGGTATGAGCAGAGACCAACACAGATTGCACATTATCTATGCACACTATAGCCTCCTTCTGAAATGGATCAAGTATGAATGAGTACTGCTTGGCCGGCTCGCCCGAGATTGGTACAAGAGGTGCGTACTCATGGTTGGGTGGTATTGCCACCTCGTGTGTACAACCCTCATGAGTCTCTAGCGTATGTATCACTATACGGGCATTTAGGACGTCCAAACTGAAATAGATGTTACAATATTGAGATTATGTGTTAGCAAAAAGGTCACAGTCACATCAGGTGCTGTAACTGCTAGATATAATATAAAGGAACTTACTTTATGTCACTAGTTAGATCTGACTCATCTTCCTCCTGTTTCAGTTTTTTCGTGGATTGTTCAATGATCTCGACTTCTTCGTGTAACCGCTTTAGACTTGTACCTTCTGTTTCAACGCTTGCTTCTCTATAAAAAAAGCATAAAACCGTCAGGAGGAAACAAGAACTAGAGAGTAGAACAGTAACAGACTTTAGAGGTTAACTTACGGTTCATCTTCTTTTTTTATGTGTGGTAATTGTACAGAGGCTTCGTTCAGCGGCGCCTCATCAAAACAATCGAATAAACTGTTTACATCTGCCATTTCTAATAACTTATTGAAAATAACACTGAAATCCAAATGCAAATAAACATTTCCTCATGATTTCATGACATTAGTAATCTAGTGTTGCCAACAGATAAACTAGCTCTCCACCATTCCACCAGATTCAACTTCTAAAACCACCAGAAAACCACTAACAAAAATCGACCCTACTCCAAAAATCCACACTCCACACTATCCACACTATCCACATCCACACTAATATCCACACTATATATATATATATTAATATACATATATATATTTATATATTATATATTAATCCATACTATATACTATAATATACAGCTTGGCAAAAAAGAGTCTAGAAAAAATGAGGGCGCCTGCTTAGCAGGTATGGCCACCCTGTATACTAGGGCTAAAAGTGATAAGATACTTGTTGTTTTAATCCACAAACACGAGATCCCGGAAATTCTCATCAGTCAAGATTTCAAGACTTGATAGGCACACAGTCTTTTACGTTCATTGTATTTAGTAGATTGCGCAAAAGAAACAAAGGGCGTCTGCGCTGACTGGGACCAGTACCGGCCCTTCCAAAACCCAGGAGAGGACCACGGTGAAGTCTAACTTCGCTGGCGGTCCAACCCTCCCCAAACTAACACCGGTGCCAGATATTACTGGCACTGTGAAACACCCTACCACATCTGCGGCTCCTCAAGCCTCCTCCCATAAGGAGGACGCCACCAACCAGGGGGTGACAGACAGCCACGAGGACGCGATCTCTCGCGTCTGGAAGGTTGTACAGAAGCGGGGCAAGGGCAAGGGTAAAAGAACTCAACAAGCCCGTTGCCCTTGTACAAACCCCTCATGCGCTCCAGCTGTCACAGCACAGCGTATGACGCGTAAGGAGCGCCGCCAGGCTCGCAGGAGGCAAGGTAAAGGGCCGCAAAACAACCAGGCCACTGCCGTTAGTTCGGTCAAACCGAGTAGCGGGCAGCTAAACTTTGCCGCTGGAAAACGGTCGCAGGCAGAGCCCGGCCTAAACCGCCCCTCGACCAGCCGACCCTCATCCAGTGCGCCGGTAAAAGCACAGCAACCCGGAGGGAAGGATCAGGCCGCGGCTAAGCGAGCTCTCAACGAGACCATCACACCTCGTGGAGAGCATAAGCGGCCGCGTCTTGATCAATCCAAACGGGTTGCTCAAAGAAGCTACGCCCAAGCTGCCAATGCCACCCTCGACGTAGCGGTCACCTGTGACCGCACCGGGGTGATCAGCAAGGACGTATCGGACCAGGTGCTCGCTGCTATCCAGAAGCAGATCTTACACGAGGCCTGCTCCCCCAAACAAGACACCAAGGCGCCGACTTTCAACGCAAAGCCGCTATTCGCCGGTGGTGTCCTAAAACTGTGGTGCGAGAACGACCACACCTTAGCCTGGCTAAGGAAAACAGTCTCCGATATGACTCTCCCTACTAACTTAACGTTAGTAGTCAAGAGTCAGTCGGAGATCCTAAGACGGGCACGATGTGGCATCGTGATCCCCGACGAGCAGGGGGTCCTCGGAGAGCCGACCAATATTGGCCGTGCTCTCAGTTACCAGAACCCCTGGGTCAACATAAAGCGCTGGTTGCTGCTGCATGCCGACAAACAGGCCTCGGCATGGTTCGTGGTAGTCGGTGTCCCGGTAGACCAAATCCCGACCCTGATGGGTGCGGGGCGCCGTCTATCTTTGGGGGCAGGGAAGGTGTACCTGCAGTTCCAAGGTAGGAACGGCAGGTTCACCGACGTCCCCCAGGGATGGGACCCCGCCACCGGCACCATCTCCGAGACTCTGGCGCAGCAGCCAGAGACACCAGCGGGGAAGTCGACTCCCCCAGCAAACAACCCGGAGGCAGTCGTGGCCGAACCCGCTGCAGCGGAATCGGCTGCTCCAACTGCCGCCACCCTGGACGCTAGCCCTCCTTCGGGCGCGGAATCGGACGACATAACCCTGTCCCCGGCTTCGCGCCAGGGGGAGGATGGCTTCGACGAGGGTGGCCTGTTTGCCGGACTCAACCTGGAGGATGACGATGAGGAATTGACCAGCAATGGTGTCCTCTTCGTCAAATTGTAAAATCCTCCAGGCAAACCTCCACCACAGTCAGACCGCAACGGCTCAGCTCCGGAAGTGGTTGGAGGTTCAAGACACGGCCATCGCCCTGATCCAGGAGCCGTGGATTAGAGCGGGCCGCATACAAGGACTCTCCAATCTTGGAGGTAAGCTCCTGGTCACTACTGATCACGACCAACCCAGGTCGTGTATCTATGTCACAGGTAACCTTAAAACACAGCTTCTAACTGAATTCTGTTGCAGAGACATCTCTGCAGTGAAGCTGTTTATACAGCGTAACGGCGCCATGGAGATGGCAATCGTCTTCGCTTCGGTCTACATGCCTGAAGCGGAGGCGCCGCCCCCGCATGACCTCGCTCGCCTCGTGAGCCATTGCGAGAGATCCGGGCTGGAAGCCATCATCGGTGCTGATGCCAATGCTCATCACCAGCTGTGGGGTATGGACACGCAAAACGAAAGGGGTAAGGCCTTGGTTGATTACTTATTCTCGACTAACCTATCCCTACTAAACACTGGCTCCGAACCGACCTTCGTAACCAGACGAAGCCGCACAATCATAGATCTCACTCTGGCAACAGAGGCCGCGGCGGAAATTACCACAGGTTGGCAGGTCTCCAGGGAAGCTTCCTGCTCCGACCACAGATGGATCCGCTTCGACATCCAGGCCTCTGTCCCGCCAGCAGCTCCGCGCCGCAAACCGCGGAACACAGATCGTGGTACCTACACACGCAGCCTAGAATCCAGACTTGCGACATCATGCGATCCGACGCTATTTGCGGACACTACACAGATTGAGGTACAAGTTGAATACCTCACTAAATCAATAATAGACAGCTACCAAACTGCCTGCCCAGAGACGACTCCTCGTAGTACACCGGGCAAACAGCCCTGGTGGGGTGCTGATCTGGAGCGAAAACGCGGGAAGGTAAGGAAAGCTCTGAATAGAGCCATGAATACATGTGCGGATGAGGACTGGGATGAGTACTACGCAGCCAAATCCTGCTACAAAAAATGCATCAGGTTCAGGAGCACCTCGGGATGGCGAAAATACACTGGTAGCATTGAGTCCTGCCAGGAAGCAAACAGGGTAAGGAAAATACTGGCACAACAAACCACAACTGGGCCTACCACCCTTCGAAAACCAGACAACACACTCACATCCTCGCCAGAAGAAACGCGACGTGTCCTTATTGAAACACACTTCCCTGGATGTATTTTCTCGCAAGTAATCGACTGGCAAGAAGCAAATCAAACACCATCAGATAATGACTGGTCTTATGCTAGCAAGGTGATCACGTTGGAGAAACTCCAATGGGCCATCCGGAGCTTCCATCCGTTTAAGGTCGCCGGACCAGATGGGGTGTTCCCCGCCCTACTACAGTGGGGTGGAACCCTCATCGCAGTAAGACTGGTGCCTTTAATGAGAGCGTGCCTGGCCTTTAGATACGTTCCCAAAGGATGGAGGGAAGTGAAAGTAATATTCATCCCTAAACCAGGTAAGGGCGACTACACAAACGCCAAATCCCACAGACCAATCAGCCTGACTTCTTTCCTGCTAAAAACCCTGGAAAGGCTGTGCG
Source organism: Aporophyla lueneburgensis (assembly GCA_932294355.1). Classification (NCBI taxonomy): domain Eukaryota; kingdom Metazoa; phylum Arthropoda; class Insecta; order Lepidoptera; family Noctuidae; genus Aporophyla; species Aporophyla lueneburgensis. The sequence continues at coordinate 11,221,448 of OW028739.1, forward strand.
ACAGGGAGCTGAGGGACGGCGCTCTGAAAACCCTACCGCTGCACGGTAACCAACACGCTTATAGCTCAGGTAAATCCACCGAATCGGCACTTCATCTGGTAGTTAGCCAGATAGAGGAAGCGATTCACCAGAAAGGGACCTGCCTGGGTACCTTCATAGACATCGAAGGAGCCTTCGACAAAACAAATTTCTCCAGCATCAGCAGCGCCCTCTCCAGACATGGAGTTGAACAGGTACTCATAGACTGGATCACAAACATGCTAAGCAAGCGCGTGGTTCGCCTAGAGGATGAGCAGCAACTGGCCATGATTGCCAGAGGCTGCCCCCAGGGAGGGGTACTGTCACCCCTTCTATGGAATTTGGTGATTAACGAGTTAATCGCCAGACTCAATGTCAATCACTACTACACAATAGGTTATGCGGACGACCTCGCCATCCTTGTCTCAGGGAAGGTGACGAGCACGATCTTTAACCTCACCCAACAAGCACTACGTATCGTAGAGAGATGGTGCAGTGAATATGACCTCTCAGTGAACCCCACTAAAACTGAGCTAGTCATGTTCACCCATAAGCGAGCTTTAGGCCCCTTCCGCCTACCGAAATTGTTCAATACAGAACTTCAGCTGGCCAACGAAGTCAAGTACCTCGGGGTCATTCTTGACAGTAAGTTAAACTGGAGTAGTCATTTAGACAGCAAACTAAACAGGGCCTGCATCACATTCTGGCAATGCAGGAAAATGATAGGTAAGAAGTGGGGCCTATCCCCCAAAATCATACTTTGGCTGTACACCGCAGTGATCCGACCCATGATCACCTACGGGGCCGTAGTCTGGTGGCCCCGCACCAAGCTTATTACAGCCTGCAACAAACTGCAACGCATGCAAAGACTAGCCTGCATGGCGGTCACGGGCTGCATGAGGACTACTCCGACTGCAGCCATGGACGCCATACTGGGACTACCACCGCTCCACCTGTTCATACAGCAGGAAGCCACGATGGCGGCAGCGCGTCTGGACGCAACCAACCTCTTGAGAAAGAGAGACACACAACACACCGCGCTACTTAAGGAACTCAACAATGAGTTCCCCATCACCAAGGCTATAAATGACCGGGTACCCAAACAGTTCATTTTTGACAAAAAATACAGAATCCAGCTTCATGAAGATCGCCGGTGTGAGGGTCTGCGCCCCACTGAGCTGCGCATCTTCACGGACGGATCAAAAACAGACAGTGGCACAGGTGCTGGGGTCTTCTCGCAGGACTTCAACATACATATAGCCACACCATTAGGAGTCCACAATACAGTGTTCCAGGCGGAATGCATTGGGATCACTCTTGCCGCCTCAGCCATTATGGACAGGGCAGTTAAAGACCACTCGATCCGCATACTCTCAGACAGTATGGCTGTTCTGCACGCGCTGGACAGTCACTCGATTGACTCTGGGCTAATAAACGAGTGCCACCAGCGCCTCAACCAGGTGGGTAGCCTCAATAATATAACTATTCAATGGATAAAAGGACACAGCGGTTCCCTAGGTAACGATGCCGCCGATGAACTGGCCAGAAGGGGATCGAGCATGACACCGGTGGGACCAGAACCCATCGCGCCACTCCCCTTTGGGTTCCTACGCTCTCTGGTAAGAAAACGTACCAGGGATCTACACTGTAAGCTATGGGTGGACCAAAGTGAGTGCAGGCAGGCCAAGGAAGCACTTCCCACCATCGATGCCCACCTCACTAAACAGGTCCTCCGGTTAGACAAACGACAGCTGCGTATGGTTACGGCAGCAATAACTGGCCATGGGTCGTTTAATAAACATCTATTTGTCATAGGAGTTACAGACAGTCCGCTGTGCAGGGCCTGCATTGAGGACGACGAGACAGCAGCGCACGTGCTTCTAAACTGCCCGGCGATCGCCACATACAGGGCCAAGTACTTCGGTAACCCAGGTACCCTACGTGAGATAGTCAGCAACATCAAGGCGTTGCTGGCCTTTCTCGAGGAGCTGGGGTGGATCGAATAACCGATTTCCCACCCGTACGCAAAATACGCGCTCAGACGTGGAGTTGTGGACACCAGCCCGTTCTACCTACCTATTACCTAGTAGATTGCGCATTATTTCGCTAGAATAACCTTTTATCTAAGAGTGCCATCATAATAACAAAATGCAAACTTATTCAGTTTAAAAATTAATTAAATAACACTCAGGGATTGCCGATTGAACCCGATACACAAGACATAATGTTCAGCAATCGCATTTGCGGCCACCGTCTAGGGTATTCACAACCATTCGATGCCTGTATCAAATTTGACATGAATTATACTGAACGAATCCTGTTAATGCTGACATTTTATAGTCGACAAGAAGGTACTTACAGCCGCTTACTGTCGGAAACTAATCGGAAGTCAGAGAGTACCTATAACATGTCGCATTCGAAAGGTACGGGCAATATCGAATTAACTTGAACAGTTGACTAACGAAGGCGTCAGGTACACGCTAGCACATCAAGCTACCCGAAACGGTCAAATTTTCCAAATCAATCTTGAACCTAACACTTTAGCGATAAAGTTGAAATCTATTAAAGAAATTTGACAAATTTTAGTAGCTTTATGTGCTGGCGTCTGTACATTACATTATCAGTATTCACATGACAGTGAAAATGAAATAACACGCTAAATTTAGATTTTATTTAAAAAAAAAACGTGACATAACATCATTCGTGTATTCTTTTTCGGTGCTATGATAGATTTTTTCCATAAACACTGATGTGTCAGTTTTACATTTCTTATTTATGAATTCTAAATAGTTTAAAAATCTTTCTTAGACGTTTACGACTCCCATTAACCCAAGTCTCCTCAAACTATAGGTAATATATTACGTAGAATAGGCACCTGAAAAATTATAAATGTAAATTATATTTTTTTTTTACTGTTGTATCTGGTATGCGATAATAGCATTAACAAAAATTACTTGCCTGTTTTTTTACAGCGTTGATTTTTTTGTCTAATTGCACACAGATCAAAATCGTCTAATTCTTTCTTCCGCCAACTGTTTTGGTGTTTCTCCAGGTGTAGAAAAAATCCTTAATTTTTTTAAACCTTCATTAACAATTTCTCTAATTGTACTGTGAGATTTACCTTGAAAAAAATATAAGGACAATCATATTAATTCCATGTAGGTACATTTTTCAATTTCAAGTATCAAACATCAAGAGTCAACGTACACGCGATTTGTCAAACTAGAAAACATAACCTCAATAATCTATTAGTAAATAAAACTATAAAATGGCTTGAAACTTATAATACCGATAAAACTTAGTGTTAGAAAGGAAAAACAATGACTGGCATTGATTAAAAGATAAATTTCTTGGATAAATACCTGTCGTGTCGGCAGTTTTTTCGAAAACATTGTCAATCGGAGACAAGATTTGTTCCGCTTCAGATTCCGCCAAATTTCTTACGAAAACTTGCTATATCACAGCTCACACCACTACTCCATAGTGTTTTATTCATTTTTTAAATGGACAAAAGCATTAATAATTGATGGTTAATTAGAAATAAGTAAAATACAACTGGGAACATAACACAATGACAGATTAGCTACTTGTTGATGATAAACAAAGCAGTGTTGCCAACAAAAAAATATTTTAGTTCCAATGGTTACCACGACAGACTCTTTTTTGCCAACCTATACTTATACTATATATACTATATACTATAATATACTTATACTATATATACTTATACTATATATACTATATACTATTATACTATACTATACTATATACTATATAACATTATAAATGCGAAAGTAACTCTGTCTGTCGGTCTGTCTGTCTGTCTGTCTGTCTGTCTGTCTGTCTCGCTTTCCTGCTAAAACTACTTGACCGATTTAAATGAAATTTGATACACAGATAGTTTAGAGTCTGAGAAAGGACATAGGTTACTTTTTATCCCGGTAGTTTGTTCCCGCGGGATAATTTCCGACCTCCACGCGGGCGAAGCCGCTGGCAAAAGCTAGTATATAATATTATAAATTCAAAAGTAACTCTGTCTGTCTATCTGTCTGTCTCACTTTCCTGCTAAAACTACTGAACCGATTTAAATGAAATTTGGTACACAGATAGTATAGAGCCTGAGAAAGGACATAGGCTACTTTTTATCCCGGTAGTATATTCCCGCGGGATAATTTCCGACCTCTACGCGGGCGAAGCCGCTGGCAAAAGCTAGTAATATTATAAATTCAAAAGTAACTCTGTCTGTCTATCTGTCTGTCTCACTTTCCTGCTAAAACTACTGAACCGATTTAAATGAAATTTGGTACACAGATAGTTTAGAGCATGAGAAAGGACATAGGCTACTTTTTATCCCGGTAGTATGTTCCCGCGGGATAATTTCCGACCTCCACGCGGGCGAAGCCGCTGGCAAAAGCTAGTCGGTAATATTTCCACTAACCAATTTTTGGTCTTGAAATGCGAAAGTAACTCTGTCTGTTGGTCTGTCTGTCTGTCTGTCTCGCTTTCCTGCTTAAACTACTAAAACAATTTAAATGAAATTTGGTACACAGATAGTTTAGAGCCTGAGAAAGGACATAGGCTACTTTTATCCCGGTAGTATGTTCCCGCGGGATAAATTCCGACCTCCAGGCGGGCGAAGCCGCTGGCAAAAGCTAGTCGGTAATGTTTCCACAAAACCAATTTTTGGTCTTTACAAAAGAAAACAGTAAGTAGTTATCTTAGTAAAAAAAAAATCTTTATTATTACGTAATAAAATATTTAAAATCAGTAAATCAACATTCTTATAATATTAATAGTAATCGACAAGTCAAGCAAGATCAGGAACTTAAAAATTATTCAATAACAACAACTACCTTTATTAAAAAAGTGATATTCTAAAATTCATCTTCTTCAGATGATTTTTTGTCTGCACCATCGCTGCATCGTCGGTTTCACATTTATATGATTCTTTGGTACCTATTTGTTTTATAACTTTCATTGGAATTTCATAATCATTGCAGCATTATCCTTCCAATCTTAAACCACAGCGTATTCTTAATATAGCAGTTAAAAGATTCAACTTAGCAGAGTTAACGACATCAAAACGCTATTTCCGAGACTATCGCTCCCCATCATTTAAAAAACTCAGATCACGCACAACACAAGAAACTCGTTCGTAATGTTAAGTATGAATGAAATGTTAGTCGATTACGATACAAATAAACTAGTTAAAATAAAAAGTTCTAAGTATTCATTGAAATTCATATACATACAGCACCACCGAATTCGTTCGCGTTATATCTCTAAGCTGGTACCGCGCTATTGGGGGATTTCCTGACGCATAAAGCAGTGTTCTCGGTAGAATAAAAGGAAAATACCTTAACGTAAAGAAAATAAACATACCAACTCGCTAAAATTATTTTAATTAATAGATAATCTATTTATCTACAAGATTTAAATTCTAGATCTATGCTGATTACGATGTTTTTACCGTAATTACGGTGCAATTGGCAACACTACTACGGGGAATCCCGGCGTAATGTGTATTGTGCTGATGGATCGTTTGACGTCATCATGTTCATGTCACGTCATTCTGACGGATCAGTGATCAGATCTACACAGTAAAAGTAAATAGTCCGGAAAATTAAATGAAGTCTTCTTCTTCTTTCGTGTCGATGGTACTCGTACTACTATATCGTTTGAACCCAGTAGGTGGCCACGTTTATTGCGGCGTCAGTGGCATTTTTGAGATCATCTGAGGTGCAGGTGAAAGGCCAATTGGGACACTCCAGCAGGTGGGTCATGGTCTGATCAGACGTACCGCACTCGCACTGGGTGTCGGATGAGTCTATAATCCCCCACTTTGACAAATTGTGTCTACAGCCTACCTGGGTACGCAATCGATTGAGAGCTTTCCATATTGGCAAGTGTTCCTGGGGTTCAACGAAGTCGGAAGGTGGTGAATATTTCTCTTGCCATAGTTTGGTCCTCACAAAGGGTGGTTTGTCCTGAATGGCCTGCGTAGACCGTGAGAAGTAAAAATAACATATTTCGTAACATTTTAGTGGCTTAGTGGTTGACTGATAAAATTTTCAGTCATTGAAACTGAATTCTACTAAACCACTAGAAAAAACCACCAGCCACTAAAAGCAATATTTCGCCACTAAAAAGGGGGTTGAAACCACCAGTTTTAGTGGAAAATCCACTAAGTTGGTAACACTGTACCAATCACAGAACACAAACTCCATTTAGCAATACCAATACATATTTTTAATCTGTGCTGTGATGTAAAAACCGTAAAATCCTTTATCGAATTCTAGTGATATTCTTTGATTAGTTCGATTATTATTAATCGATCAAAATAATTATCTCATGTAAATAAACCATTTGAAACCAAAATTCGTAGTTTAAAACTGGTTTCAAATTTGTTTAATTCGTTCTAAACAAAAATCCGTTTTGTACTAGACTCTACTGTAGCCTATAGAGATGCAATCCGTACAAGACGTTTTTAACTAATTCACAATTTTGCGGAAGCGCCAGAGTCCGCGAAATTAATTTCTGTAAAGTTTTTTGGCTTTACGTTTATAAATTATGTATGATTCACGACCATAACACATATTTCATTTAATTTCATTGAATAACTTTTCATGATATAGTCATTTATAGAAATTAAATGAACTTAGGAGGGTTGTATTGATGATTTTAATGATCATTATTATGGAAAGTCATCTTTGTTACGATCGTTAATAGTATTTTGTTCAACATACAGCTTCACAATGGGCCATAATAAAAGGCTGAAAGTCACCCAAAGGGCGATGGAGAAGGCTTTTTTTTTTTTTTTCTTCAGGATGGGAAATCATCAAATGACTTCTCCCGCTCTGGGCGGAGCGGGAGGGCGTGTCAGACTTTTACTGACTAAAACCCACCCGTGTTCCATCAGTTGCCCATGTGCCAGGGTCACGGTATCTCTTTCGAACAATCACGCGACCCCGGCAGGCATCGGTCCTAGTAGACCCCTACACTGCTGCTGACATCTCTTTGAGGTGCGCGTGGAACACTGCGCGCCGTCGACCCGAGCTTGGTCCTTAACGGGCGGCGAGCTACCCATTGCTCGCCACCCGCAAGCTCGCGCCTACGGTGGCCGGGAGTCCGCAATCGACTCCCGACGCCCAGGGCGTCTCCTCTTGCGGCGGCTAGGGACGTGAGGGCGCAGAGACTGCCACTCCCTCACGCGCCCCGCCTCCTCCTTCGCGAGCATTACTGCTTCGCAGAAGGAGGTGACGGCTTCCCATTCCCTCTCGCTCCGTACCATGGCTCGCACCAGGGCCGGACGCGAGAGGTCGCCGCCGCCGATCGCCTCCACGAGGACACGGCGGTGCTCCGCCCAGGCAGGGCACACCTCCACCGTATGCTCCACCGTGTCCTCAAGACGATCCTCGCAATGGAAACACCCGGACGTATCCTCCCGCTTTATCCTGAACAGGAACCCACCGAAGCACCCATGCCCGGTGAGAACCTGCGTCAGGCGGAAGGTGAGGACGCCGTGACGCCTCTCTATCCACTCCTCAAAGAGGGGACTTACCGCCGCAATTGTGGCGTGCCCAGCACTGGGTTGCGACAATCGTACCCGCCATGTCGCCATGAGATCACACCGGAGCTCTGTCCGCCGTGCCGCGATTTGTCGCGGCAGCGGAGTTTCACCCCGGCGTTTCGCCTCCTCGCGCCACTCCCACATGTGCGCGAGGACTTTTGCCTCCAGATCCCATGGCGGCACTCCAGCAAGGAGGCTCGCCGCCTCGCACGAGATCGTGCGGTATCCCCGGATTAACCGGATGGCCATGACCCTCTGGGCTGCACTCAACCGGCGCGCTGGGCGCATGGAGAAGGCTTAGCTTAGAGTTTCCCTACGTAATTGAATCAGAAATAAAGAGATCCGTAGGAGAACCAAGGTAACCGACATACCCTAAAGAATTGCAAATAGCAATAAATGTAAGAAAATGTTAATTTCGCGGGCTACTCTTGAGCTTTCAACTTAAATGGTCCGGCGGCTACTCCTTATAGGAAGTTTATAATAATCCTATTGAATAACTGTTTCATGAAAAAGCCCATAGTATCATAAATTAACTTAGAGAGTTGTATTGATTTAAATGATTATAATTTGGTGAAGGCATATTTGTTACGATCGCAAATCATATTCAAATCAACACACAACGACACGTATAAATGAATTTCGCGGCCTACCCTTCGTATTCCCCTAAAACCTAAAGGCAACACGTTCGTCTTCTCCGCCGTCTTACCTGCATAATTTTAACTGTACAATAATTCACAGGTAGGACAAAGAGTGTCTCGGGACCATGACGGGCACAGGGCAGAATAAGCAAAATGATTGAGAAAGTGGAGGGTGTGGTTGGCGCTTAACTCAACCAAAACCGGTAATATTTTTTATAAAAACCTGGCAACATTTGTTATGAGTCAACGGTCACGTGACCACACAAGCTTGGGTTTATTGCGATTTGATTGGCGCGTCTGGCGCTTGCTTGCTTTTCGTGAGCTCTACGCTTGGCTGAAGAAGTGTACGCTCGTGTGCAGTTAACTTATTTTGTGTTGGTTCTATTTATTGTGACAGAAAAAGAACATTACAATGTCGTCAAAAACGAAAAAGACTGTATCATCGTCCTCGTCTAATATAAGTGTGGTGTCATCAATGCAAAGCCCGCAGCAGTCGAGCACTCCTGTGGGAAGCCGCCCTTCAAGTTCAGCCGGCCGGCCGAACAGCCCCCTGAGCCCTACGCGGCACACCCGTCATCAAGAGAAAGAAGCCCTACAGAATCTCAATGACCGTTTGGCGGCTTACATCGATAAAGTCAGACAGTTGGAAAGTGAGAATTCTGGTTTACGCCGTGAAATTCAAACTACACAGGAGGTGGTCACACGCGAGGTTTCCAATATCAAGGGAATGTATGAGCATGAATTGCAAGATGCCCGAAAACTTTTAGACGATACATCGCGTGAAAAGGCGAAATTAGAAATTGACTTGAAGAGGTTATATGAGGAGAATGATGATTTGAAAAAGCGGTAAGTAATAACCCTTTAGAATACTTCATTGTTGAATACGATGTTATAAATAAATGTAGTGCATGTGGAAGCAAGTTCTTCCGGCTAACCTTAGCATAGCAAGTTTACGTCATCGGCGGAGTTTCTCAGCGGGTGCGGTGTGACGAGCGCGGCCGACCTCGCTTTTACGACACAGTGACATCATAGCCCGATTTAACCAAACTAATCACATTCCTAAGTATAACAATTTAAGTACGTTGTCAGCTCACAGAGATGTCGCAAGTTGTACTAATTTGTTTATAAACAACACATTTTGTTGCTTTCTAAAAGATAATAAATAAAATTGATTTTATCGTTATTCTAATTTCCTTTTTGCATCTAGTATTATATTAAAGATACTCAGGTGCGCTGCAATGGTATTGACTTTAAAATATTACACAAAAATTGTCACAGATGGTAAAGGAGATAAAATAATTAGCAGTAACAACTGCTGTGTGAGCCAAAAAAACTTGTGCTGTTGAAAGATTCACACTTGTTTATAAATAATCATAACAACAACAAATTGTATGTAGGTATAGTAATGCTAAACTAGCGCTACTACAATGTATTTGACTAAACAACTCATGTAGTCATGGTTTCTGGCCAGCTATAAGCAGTGACTGCACTCCAACCGATACCTGGAGTGCAGGCAATACCACTACTTCATCTACTTCATAAAATGTAAATGCCCACCATTTTTTTTTTTTTTCTAATTATTTACTGTACTTTTTGTAAGAAACTCTTGATTTGTAGAACAAATATCTGCATGCTAAGTAAACTTCACCTTGTAATATGTTGGACTTCAAATACAGATTTTATGATATGACTAACTGAAAATAATAAATGTTACCTACAAAATGTTTAGTCTTAGGAAGCGTCCTAGATAGCAATCAATTTGTGTCAAGGTAAAAGTGTCTCATCTTTAAATTTAATTTTATTATGTACTTTAATGATTTATACAATCACCGCACTTGCTGTGTTCATTTAGTTTTATAAAACTGGCTAAATAAACAGGGATTCTTATTTGTTTCCAGTCTACTATTTCAAATTAGGATTGGCTAGGTTTTAGAAAACTATTGAAATAGCAACAACATGTTTTATTGTCATAAATAATGTTATTGATAACCTTGACAAACATTGATATAAAGATTATCATGGATTACTGTTCAGTTTCTTATATAACATTTAAAAAAAGCTACACAATACCAAAAATTCTTTAAATTCATTATTGATGATCCTTTACTAAAGTGCAGCACTAATTTGCATTGCATTGTGCTCAACTATATGCATATGGTGATAATGAATGTCTTTTAAGTTCACCTTGACTCTGTTTGCCAGTTTTGGTAGACAGTCAATTTTAGTATCAAGTGTAGAGGTCACACTTATAAATTATAGCTTAGAACACAATATACAGCAAAAAGGTGTATACATTTGTAGACCTTGAGTTGAGTAACGTTAGAACTCATTGAGATGTCTAGGGGACAGGGAATAACAGGGATATCAATAATTTTCATTAAATTCAGCACAAATTGGATCAGTAACTCCTGAGCTTATCAATAGCAGATAAGTTTATTGTGAAAATTCAAATATTATCTTTAAATCAGTACATACTTCATAGGCACAGTTAATAGTCTGATTTAGTCAGTCAGTTGTAATGATAAAAAATGTGCATATAATTTAAACCCCTGAAAATTCTAGTGGTTTATTAGAGTAGTTGCTAGCTGTTGCTGTAATGTACAAGTGTATGTAAAAGAAACTCAATAATAACTTTGTTCTGAATTATTAGAGTAGCTGTATTTATGCTCTACAGATAAACTGGTGCAGCATTATTATTAAGCCATGCAACAGACTGGTGGCCTAACATAAATTATTTTTTTAAATATAACTAACTAGCTTTTGCCCTCACTCCCAGGATAAAAACTATCCAATGTACAAACCCAGGCCCTGGTTTGCCAAATTATATTGAAATCCATTCAACTGTTAATACTTAAAAAGGTACTTTACAGACAGACAGTTACTTTCGTATTTATAATATTAGTATGGATTCAATGATGATAAGAAAAATATTAGGAACACACACAAATAGTAGGTTCTGCATACTTTACAGTGGAATATAGATCACGAAATATCATAATAGGATCGCCGAGGGTACGACTCCTCGACCTTGGCGCACGCAATTTTTGCAAGTGGGTCAGGGAGCTCTCCTCAACGTGAAAACAAACATTTCACTTGCTTTCATATTGTCGTGTTTTAACGGAATTTTATCTTATCGGTTAAATATTATAAAACCGTTTAATTCCACGTTATACAGATAAAGGCACGCTAAATAGAAATTATCTGGCGAACAACATACTATATGTTATGTTAAACCGACTCAAAAATCGGATGTTACTTTACATACAAGAACATAAAGTAGAGAGAGCATTTTTTTACAATTTTGACCAAAGTTGATAAACGGTTAGGTGAATCAACGTCAAACATTCTACAAAAGATATAACAGTAACACATGGTACACACGGCTACATATCAAGCTTTACATTTCCAGTTTTAGCGGACCTCGCATTGTATAAGCTTTTCATACAATGAGAAGTCAGCTAATAGTGGAAATGTATAGCGATATACGGCGACAAATCCAGTCGCCGTGCGTACATAGACAGCACCTGTGCGCCGTATGTTGCTATATTATTTTTCTACAAACCAGAGGCTATCTAGAGTACGATTAAGTTTCCGCCTAGGCATTCCGATTAACAATAAAGGCTACGGCTGTTGACCCTGGCAAGTTACGTCAGCCACACGCATGCGACGCGCTACCCACGCAGCGAGAGCTTAACGCGCTTTCACGACAATTTAATCAAGTAAAATACGACTCGTGATACATCCAACTTTGACAAACAATATTTAAAAAGAACTAAATACATTGTAAATATTGGTTACTTAATATTTTAAGCCCACAACTTTGCGTTTCCTGTCTAACAATAACATGATCAAAGCTCTGCCAATGACGTAATCGTCATACACGTAGAGCTATGACATCAATACAGCCTTCTTTGAATCGAAACTGGATTTAAAAATATTTCTGACGACTTCTTGAAAATATGTCCTTCGATATTACTGTTAGTCACGCTGTTCATTACTTCAAACTTGAATTAAAATTGCTCTAATTTCATAGGCCTCCCGCATCGCGAATTATACTCTAGACACGTGTCTAATCAGAATTTTAATACGTAGATAAATATTAAAATTCTGAATATAATTGAGATTGTCTCCTAATGCTTTCAAAAACTAGGTCACTTAAAAATATATTTATAGATATTTGGGTGTATTCAAAAATAGATCTTAATGTTTAGGCGCCGATGACATAGTCCGCCTCACGTAGACATCCGACTGCTTCGACTGTAATTATTACACCAGATATTTACAGCCATGCAATTAACAGAATGTTGATACACATACCGTACTTTCTATGAAAAAATGTAAAGCTACGAGAAAAGAGTCGTTTCCATGGCTTCATTTATTCGTTGGATCATTATAACTTCGGCAGGGCGCGGGCGGGGGAAATAAGCGCGTAATCGTTATTTTAGTTAGGTATTGACCTCGGTCTTCTGTAAATATCAGTGGTAGGTATTATGTACCCTGAATGACGATAATGACGTCATGTCTGTGTCATATTCTGGTCATCTCTAAATAAAAAATCTGTCGTAAGCAATACGAAGTTGTATCAATAATACACAAAAAAGATGGCCGTACTTTTTATGTTAAAGTTATCTTTTGTGCATTTCCGCTCCACTTTAAAAATGTGTTTGGGTAAATTATCCTTCCTTATCGCATTTTATGAGTCATCATTTGCTTAAGTTTTAAATTGGCCAAGGTTTATCATGTTCCCGCTACGTCAAATGACGTTGTATCTTGTTGGGCGGGAAACACGAGAATCAAATAAACAACGTATATAAAATGGTTATTCACGGCGAAGACAAGACCACGCGGGAATCGGATAGTGGCGTGTTTACAAAAACATTCCGTGTGCGTGCGGTTGCGCAACAACGCGCATGGAACCGCAGCTTTATTTCCGAGGATTACATCGTTTGGATGTCTCGGTTTCGTGTTTTCAATAACTTGTCCCTCTAATTATGTGAATGGAATGTTTGCTTATTTGCATAGTAAGGCATTGACAAAATACACACACGTTTTTATTGTCATGGTATGTCATAAAGACCTTCATTTTCCTTGAGTACTTAATAAAAAATGATATCACCTGTACGAATGAATAAACGGAACGTTGTTTCTTTTCAGCTTGGACAAGAAGACCAAAGACTGTCAACAAGCAGAGAACTTGGCGCGTCACTACGAAACGCGTTACACTGAGGAAAGCAACAAGTACAACACAGCTCTCGCTGATAAGAAGAAGGCTCAAGATGAAGCCAGGGTTCGTATACTTTGGACCACAGTTTTAGACCGCATGCATTAAATTTCAGGCCATCGGCACATCGCAGTTGGTGTGCATGCATTATAAATTATTAACATGAATGAAAAGTACATTGCGCTAAGCGGATGCTGTGGTAAACAAAATCCCGGTGGCTTCAGCAAGTACGACTGGTTCCCAAACTAAGCTTATCGACATTAACACTAGATAAATCATGAAATATAAACCATATACAGACACAAGGTCAAATTGTTACGATTTTCCTTGTTGCTTAAATGACCCCCTGGCTAATGTTGCTATTTCCTTGTACAGCAACAACCTCTGCATTACACAAGGCTATTTATAACCTGTTTCTTAGAAACTATGATGTTTTATGAACATTATATTTACAGGAGCTGGCCAAAGAACTGGAGAAGTTGCGCAAGGTATACGCGGATACGCGCAAGACTTTGGAAGAGGAGATGCTGTGCCGCATCGACATGGAGAACACCGTGCAGAGCCTGCGGGAGGAACTGTCGTTCAAGGACCAGGTGTTCCAGCAGGAGTTGCAGGAGACACGCACCAGGCGCCAGGTTGAAATCACCGAAATTGGTGAGTCTGCGTCTTTAAAAAATTCACCAATTCTTACACATATTACCTTTGACATTCCACCTATGTATTTACTTTTTGCATTGAGTTGAATTAATAAAAAAACAGGCGAATACCCAAGGCAATCTTCCACCTACAGTAATAGACATTTGCAGTTACTTGATTTGAGCTTTGTGCATATTCTGTCTCACATTGAATTGAGTCATTTGCAATCAATCACTTTTCTTACTTAGTTTTAACTCGTTATAACTATAAGCATAGTTCTAAAACTATCGTTTTGCTATAGATGGCCGTCTGGCCCAGCAGTACGAAGCTAAGCTGCAACAGAGTCTGCAAGAGCTACGCGAACAACAGGAGGCCAACATCAAGGCCAACCGCGACGAAATTGAAGCTCTTTATGAAAACAAGGTGAATATACCAGACTAGCAGCTATGGAATCCATACTATCCATACGAATATTATAAATGCAAAAGTAACTCTGTCTGTCTGTCTCGCTTTCCTGCTAAAACTACTGAACCGATTTAAATGAAATTTGGTACACAGATAGTTTAGAGCCTGAGAAAGGACATAGGCTACTTTTTATCCCGGTAGTATGTTCCCGCGGGATAATTTCCGACCTCCACGCGGGCGAAGCCGCTGGCAAAAGCTAGTAATAAATAATAAATAATAGATATTTTCGTGAATTTAAGGGACTTTGCAAGGATCGTTCTGAGAAGCAGATGGCGTTCTGTTGTTTCAGCCTACCCCCTTGAAAAAGGCGTGAATATGTAATAACCTTGAAGAAAAATTTATTTTAAAGTTATTTCAGTATGTTAAACAGTTTCTTACGTAGCGTCACAATGTCAAAAACTTGTTACCTACCCCAGTTAAATACACAGCGTTCCTTAATGTCTGACTATACCAGGGTGAAATACATAGCTTTCCTCTATAATGTAAGTCTGTAAAATCGTTTCTTTAGATGAAGAATCTGCATAACGCAGCGAACCGCAACAGCACGGCCGCCACCGTAGCCGTGGAGGAACTGCGCACCATGCGCACTCGCATCGACAGCCTCAACGCCACGCTCAACGATCTGGAGAACAAGAACGCGGCGCTAAGCGTAAGTGCTGAACATTCCCGTATCTACTTTTTGTTTACATTGAATAAAAACTGCCCTTTTTACGTGGGCGATGATTGCCAATCGACCATCAGTTCTCTTAGATTAAATACAATAATTGCTCTTGAAGGATTACAGAATAGTTCTTATTATGGTTTTTGCGAAGTATTATGCTGTTTGGCAACAGAAATATATACAGAATAATTGTGAGGCAAAAGGAGTGCCCAAAGATTATGAAAGATTATTATAAGGATTATGCATTATTAACCCTTTGAACGCCAACGACGACGCTTACAAGCGACAAACGTAATCGGCCGCTAGAACGCCAACGACGAGTTTAGGCGACAAATAGATGTGCTACTTTTTAATCTAATATTATAGAAAATAGGTAAAAGAATTATGTTTTTTAAATTTTGTAGTCTTCTCCGTAAGTGACTTAAATAAAATTGTACTAAAGTTAAGCTTGATCTTTTAGTATTCATTCCAAATTTGAACTTGTTTTCGGCGAAGAAAAGACCTCTAAATATACGTTCACCAGACGCCATTGTCGCTTTGAAGCGACACTAGTGATGGGGTAATTTAACTTTCTTCAATTTTTTCAATCTAAGTGTTTGTGTAATACAAATTCAAAATTGTTATGGAAAATAAACAGGATTATGTAACAATTTTTTAAAATTATTTATTTGTTATCATTACTATGCCCAACTCATTGCTTTGGGATAAAAGTCGGAAAAATAAAATCGATCGATTTTGTTTCAGGACGAAACAAATCGATCGATTGTAATTTCTATTATTCTACTACACTAGAGTATTTTTTGTGTCTATGGTTT
Source organism: Aporophyla lueneburgensis (assembly GCA_932294355.1). Lineage (NCBI taxonomy): Eukaryota > Metazoa > Arthropoda > Insecta > Lepidoptera > Noctuidae > Aporophyla > Aporophyla lueneburgensis. Next base: position 11,237,472 of record OW028739.1, read on the forward strand.
ATAGAGGATCGGATCACTCCGTGATACGTTTTAGTATTTCGTTTTGTGGAGTTAATAGATTTTAAATAGTGCCAAAAGTCTTCGTCTGACGATTTTCAAACATTTTTAATTCAGAGGTTCAATTCATGTTGGTCAAATATGGCTAACAATGATGAGAATATATAAGTTTACTATCCAACTTGCCGAAAAAAAGAAAGAAAACTGCTGAAAAGACAACTCAGTGTGAAGAATGTTTCGTCAATTACAGACGAACATCCGAATTCGAAATAGAAGTGAATGTCGATGCACTCCAACCTCCAAGATTTATCTGTGAAAGGCCTTCGGATATTAGAAACGAATATTTTGCTAGTTTGGTTGCATTTGAATGAGAAAAAATAAGGCCTGAAGAAAGATCTTAGGTCTATCAGATCATAAATACGATCAGGAGTTGCCGTGGCGAAAATGAATTTCCGTAACTTTCCGTATTATAACAGATCCGTAATACAACAGTTTGCTATAAACGTGTTTATTATATTTTATATATTATTATTATGTGTTTAACCATTACCACATCCCTGAAATATCCGTATTTTCTTTGAAGCCATACGCCATTGACGCTTTCAAGCGACACGTATTGACGTCAATCTCATTTTAGGGATGCGCTTTGTTCGATAAAAACTTCTTTCAGTGAAGTTTTAATTGTGAAAATAGTTGGTTAATTTGATTATTTCATGTATGTAAGTTAATTAATGCTACTAATTGTAACATTTATTTGATAAATTTAACACTTTTAAATGGAGAATCGATTGTAGTAGCAGTGATAAAGGTTTATCGATATTTGTGAATACCCCATCACTAGCATTTGTAGGTATTTAATAGTAAATAAATGACTCGGCGTAGAGAGCAAACTTCCTATGAGCTGCGCTTGGCGTTCAAAGGGTTAATTACTCGATACGACACTATGTTTTCTTTTCATGCAATCCATCATTTTATATTCAGGTCACCATTATAACTGAAAACTTTTGCCGTTTTTCTCATAGAAGTAACATTAAAGGTTAAACGGATTTGTATGGAAATATGCACAAACCGTTTAAACGCGTATCACTCCTGTTTTTCTCCAATGACAGCAAAAATCTCAATGCTTTAAACCTTTGCTAACATGTGGACTACAAAAATTTATAATACTGCGAATTTTTCTGACCAACATACATAACATAATGTTTGAAAAGCACCTAGTTAAGGCAAATAAGTGGTTTTCTTTCTAAAAATTAAATATTTTACAGGTAATAAAGGAAATGTAATTGTGTGAACATAGGTACTTTGCAACCTATACATTTTTTTTTTCTCTATCTATTCCTTCGACCATCATCCTTAAAATGTCCATGTTTTACCAATGCTTGTACAGTCAACATCATCATCATCTCTCTGTCTTAGTAATTAATGAAGTTCAAGATAGATTTCTGCACAGATGGCTACATCTTCCTACTGTTATAAAGAAGGGTCGTCATAGGAACCTGTAAAACGGGTGAGACAGTTATTAGCTGTCTGAAATGTGATTCAAGGTCGTGTATCACGATAAAACTGAACCGTCCATGGAAATCTTTCACAACCAAAAACTCCTATACTATAATTGCATTTTTGCATTAATTGCAAAGTTATTTTGTAGAATTGAGTTTCGCATCTGTAAAGCTACAAGCTGAAAACTTAGTATTTCTTTGCTGAAATTTATGTCGACAGAATACAACTGGTTTATACTAGTTTATTTTATACCTAACTATCTTTTCCTACTCATTAAAGGGACATCCCCAGTTCTCCCGTTGGTTTTGTGGTTCTAAGCGCGACTGCCGAGCGTGGGGTCCTGGGTTTGATTCCCAGGTTGGGCAAATTGTTACTGGGTTTTTCCATTAGGAATTTCTTAGTAACAGCCCGGAGAGTGGAAGTTGACGGTGTGATACCCCCGTGCCTCGGAAATCACGTTAAGTCGTTGGTCCTACGCCTGCACCCTAATTGCGAAACGCACAATTTATCAGAATCTGAATGGGATTGAAGATTATTTCTAAACCATTGCGTCATTTGTTCGTATAAATTGTCGGCTCATCAACGTAAATAACGCAATGAATGTTGTTTAACTATGAATATTAAACCAATTCCCACCGATAAAAAGTTCCGCAATCACCCCTCTGATCTCTCTCCAGTCGTGTTGGATTGCCGTCCCATCGGACTATGAGAGTGAGGGAAGAGTCAGTACCCTTGTATCTTCACACACTTGTGCACTATAATATCTCCCGTCCCGATGGCTAGTCTCCGTTGAGATTGGCGGCAGCCAAGTCTGGAGGACTGTATAAGACAATACACTAATTAAACAGAACCGCTGCCGCGAGCTGGAGCGGCAGCTGGAGACGGAGCGCGCGCGGCACGCGGAGGACCTGGCGGCGCTGGAGCAGGAGCTGGCGCGCCTGCGCGACGAGATGGCGGCGCAGCTGCGCGAGTACGCCACGCTCATGGACATCAAGATCTCGCTCGACTACGAGATCGCTACCTACCGGGCGCTGCTCGAGGGAGAGGAGGACAGGTAATATAGCTTTACAACTTTTTGTTTGTTAGGTGTATACAGTAAGGTAGTATATGCAGGTGACGTACCTTACTAAACTAACAACTATAAAAGTGAGCTTTTTCTGAACTTTGTAGTGCTAGTTTAACAGCCTGTTGTTTTTACTTTTGGCGTTTACTCAAGAATCGAAAATGTATGGAGAGTGAAATCAAACTTTTCTGTTACATTTTGTATTATGTTATATTTACTAATCTATATATTTTATAATCGTTTGTAAGAAGTAAACTCCAGTCGTGCATCAGAGTTGACACATACAGTTTTTATATAATTATTGTTTCAATCGTTTGTACTTATGTTATATTTTTGGAATCTTCTCCCTAAGTTTTTTATTTTGTAATTCTACATGGTCATAGTATCTACATTTTTTTTCACTATGCCTTTCTTGCATTTTTATGTCTAAAATATTTTTTGTCGTTTTGTTTTTGGACTACCAAAAGTGGATTACAGTATTTATACTACTATTTTTACTACAACCAAATGTAAAAACATGTACGCAAAACACGCGCTCGGATGTGGAGTTGCGGACCCCAGCTAGTGTTGCAAAGGACTCGAGTCCTCGAGTCGTAATTTTGAAGACTCGACTCAATTATGCAAGACTCAGTGTGCTCGAAAGGCTCCAAGTCTAGAGTCAAGCACTCGAGTCTAAAATGAACTCGAGTCTTAAAGAAAACTCAGAACATGACGATGAGACTTGTAGCTCATCATTCGAAAACACTCGAATAGAAGGGGATAAGTTCAAATGAGTGGTTATAGTACAAAAAAATCTGACGAGTTATTAGTTTTTTCGAATGATGAACTACAAGTCTCATCTTCATGTTACGAGTTTGTCTTTAAGACTCGAGTTCATTTTAAGACTCGAGTCCTTTTTAAGACTCGAGTTCTTTTTTAGAATGAGTCGGGCTCGGCTTGACTCTAGTCTCTTAGCCTTTTGAACACACTGAGTCGTGCATAATTGAGCCGAGTCTCTAAAATTAAGACTCGAAGACTCGAGTCCTTTGCAACACTAACCCTAGCCCGTTTCTACCTACAACTAAATACCCCAAAAGCTCAGCAAGTCCTTACCAGTGACATTCGCCCGCAGGCTGAACCTGACGGGCCAGTCCCCGGGGCGCGAGTCGCGCGCGTCGGGCAGCGCGTCGCAGAGCGCGGGGGGCGCGGGGGGCGCGCGCCACACGCCGGCGCGGCGCGCCACGCCGCTGCGCGCGGCGCGCAAGCGCACGCTGCTGGACGAGACCGAGGAGCGCAGCCTCAACGACTTCAGCGTCACCGCCAGCGCCAAGGGCGACCTGGAAGTCGCCGAGTCCTGCCCCGAAGGCAGCTTCGTCAAGATCAGGAACAAAGGCAAGAAGGTGAGTTAAACATGCACTTATTTCTTTTTTACATTTTTTTAAGGTTCTTTAACTTTTTTGTAATCTAAAGGCGTTTCAAAAATATAGGTAATAATATTTCTGCTCGATTCAATTATACCTATATACCACGTACCAGATGACTAAATGTTATATTATGTTATATAGGAATTAAGCCTCGGTGGCTACCAGATCGTCCGTAAGGCCGGCGACCAGGAAACCGTGTTCAAGTTCCACCGCACCGTGAAGCTGGAGCCCGGCGCCATCGCCACCGTGTGGTCGGCCGACGCCGGCGTGGACCACGACCCGCCACGGGACATCGTCATGAAGGGACAGAAGTGGTTCATCGCGGACTCCTTCACCACTGCCTTGCTCAACACCGACCAGGAGGTAATTCTGATCCACCTTTGTACTCTAACCAAATTTCCCGAATAATAGAACATGACATTTTTTAATTACAAAGAGGTGGCTTTTTTTAAATCTTAAATTGTATCACGCAGGAGGTAGCGGTGTCAGAAAGACAGCGGCGACAAATAAGCACCAGCGCCCAGAGACACCGCGAGCTCGCACATAAGTACCCGCGTCGTGAACAGGTACGTTTCACCTACAGTTTACGCCAAAAGGATGTGTTTATGTGTCAAACTAATTATCTATAATCTGAATTAAGTTTCATATATTATCGTAATGTTGTACTGGTATTCCAGCTCGGTGAGCTTCGTGAGGGAGAAGAGAACTGTCGCATAATGTAAATGTCGGCGGAGCTGAGTGGTCCCGCCGCATTGCCACACGGTGCCTCACGCTTCACCCGGAGCTATGGACTCTGCCCTATGGGCATCCTCAGCATTACGTACACAGTTCATTTTTGACTGTCTTCATTTCTACACCGGAACAAATACCATGAAGCAACATTTAGACAAGAATTAAATTACGTTTATAAATTAAATTTTGTGTTAGTAAACAAACGTTTTGTTAAAGAATATTAGTTATAGTATGATTCAATTCGGTGAAGTTGTGAAGTGATGATAAGTACTGTCTAACAGGCATATAGCATTACGGAGAGGAAATAATAATGACAAAAAAGTAAGGCAACTAGTTTAGGAATGGATATACAGATGGAATGGTCTGAACTGTCTTAACACATGGGATGTAATGTTTTGTGTAGTTTGGTTCTATGATCCTCTACCTATATGCCTCTTAGATATTACTTAAAACTATAAAAGCCTTTATGTTTGTCTTTCCTGCGACAGTTTGTCTTATTTTGTTTTGTCTCTGGTCAAATTATTAAGTATAACTGCCTCATATGGATTTTATAATATAATATATAGACAGTGAACAAAGTACAAAAAAAATCGTTCACTTATTGGTGAGACGATTGCAATCTTTCAAAGATAAACAGGAATAAAACGCACAACGACATTTCCTTTCCTTAACTTTATTATTCGATCCAGTCCTAAAAAGCTATTAAATAAGTTGATAGTATGCGTGTAGTGCCAGCATATTTGCGTATGGTGGCTATACTACACGCAAATATTCACAGTGTCTCGTCAATACAAAGTGAACTTTAGGAATACGGTATTCTTTGTATTACCCATATTACGCGAACATTTTGAAAAAGTGAATAGCTAGCATAATTACTCCATAAACAAAACGTCTTTGGGGGATTGCAATCCATAGTGGGTAAGTATAGAAATACAGTTACTTTTTATTTTTTCATCCCACCCTTTCCTGAGTTATGATAAGAAATTTTATATCCATATAATTTAAAATATCCATCTGATAACTAAGTTCATCCAATGCGTAGATTAAATCTACTAATAATATCATTATTCTTAGTGACCTTGGACTAGATAAATCATTGTATTAGGTTAAGTTTCTGTTGACTATCACAAACGATGGCAATTTAGAATAAGCGTTAGTACGCACCTATAGTATTTTAGGAGTTCAACAAATTATGGGCGCTTTATAAATGAAGATATTTCTATATTGTGTCATTAATATTGTAACAAAATTTTGTGTGACCTAAAAAGAATTAAGTAATATTTGAATTAACATTTCCAATCAAGTAATCGGAAGATATGACATCGGAAATTCATAACTGCCATTTTAAGGCTGATGACTCATTAAAATCTAAAAAAAAATAGGTGCAAGTCTCAAATGAAAGGCTCTCAAGTACGCATAAAGGATTTAAAATTAATAGCATTTACAACATTGTTTGTTCATGAAGTGACCCAATTATTATTAAAAAAGATAAGTTGCTATTTATAGGTAATAATTCATTTGGTGTTCATTTTTGTTTTTAATAATTGAGGTTGGAATCTGATTCACTGTCATTCTAATTTGTTTTATGATTAATCGTGAGACCTTTTTAGTTTGGACCCAGTTTATATCTTCCATGTAATAAACTATATAATATTAAAATAAAGTTATATGTAAGTCCAAATAATGTTTTATTTAATCCTTCCATTCCACACCCAATTGATTCTAAAGTTATGTATTCTCTACGAGATAACCTCGAGCGAAATGTCGCGGCACGTTTACATAAAAGCGAGACCTCAACTTCATTCATTCTTACACTAACTCAATAACCTGGTAACCCTGTCAAGTTACACTGTACAGCTTGGCAAAAAAGAGTCTGACGCGGTGACAGTTGGAACTAAAGTATTTTTTTATGGCAACACTGCTTTGTTTATCAACTACAGGTATAGCTTGGCAAAAAAGAGTCTGTCGTGGTAACCATTTGAACTAAAATATATTTTTGGTGGCAGCACTGCCTTGTTTATCATCAACAAGTAGCTAATCTGTCATTGTGTTATGTTCCCAGTTGTATTTTACTTATTTCTAATTATCTATCAATTATTAATGCTTTTTTACATATAAAAAATGAATAAAACAATAAGGAGTAGTGGTGTGAGCTGTGATATACCAAGTTTTCGTAAGAAATTTGGCGGAATCTGAAGCGGAACAAATTTTGTTTCTGATCTACAATGTTTTCGAAAGAACTGCCGACACGACAGATATTTATCAAAGAAATGTATCTGTTAGTCAATGCTAGTCATTGTTTTTCCTCTCTAATACTAAGTTTTATCGGTATTATAAGTTTCAAGCCATTTTATTGTTTTATTTACAAATAGATTATTGAGGTTATGTTTTCTAGTTTGACAAATCGTGTGTACGTTGACTCTTGATGTTTGATACTTGAAATTGAAAAATGTACCTACATGGAATTAATGATTGTCTTTATATTTTTTTCAAGGTAAATCTCACAGTACAATTAGACAAATTGTTAATGAAAGTGAAAAAAAATAAGGATTTTTTCTACACCTGGAGAAACACCAAAACAGTTGGCGGAAGAAAGAATTAGACGATTTTGATCTGTGTGCAATTAGACAAAAAGTTCAACCCTATAAAGAAACAGGCAAGTATTTTTTTTATTTTTATTAATGATATTATCGCATACCACAGTAAAAAAAAAGTATAATTTATATTTATTATTTTTCAGGTGCCTATTCTACGTAATATATTACCTATAGTTTGAGGAGACGGGTTATAATGGGAGCCGTAAACGTCTAAGAAAGATTTTTACACTATTTAGATTTCATAAATAAGAAATGTAAAACTGACACATCAGTGTTAATGGAAAAAATCTATTATAGCACCGAAAAGGAATACACGAATGATGTTATGTCACGTTTTTCTTTTTAAATAAAATCTCAATTTTAGCGTGTAATTTCATTTTCATTGTCATGTGAATAGTGATAACGTTATGTACAGACGCCACCAGGTCAAGCTACCCGAAACTGTCAATTTTTCCCAATGAACCTTGAACCTAATGCTCTAGAAATAAAGTCGAAAATCTATCAAAGAAATCTGACAGATTGTAGTAGCTTGATGTGTTGGCGTCTGTACATACCTGATGCCTTCATTGGTCAACTGTTCAAGTTTATTCGATATTGCCTGTACCTTTCGAATGCGACATGTTATAGGTACTCTCTGACTTCCGATTAGTTTCCGACAGTAAGGAACTGTAAGTCGCCTTCTTGTCGACTATAAACTGTCAGCAGTAACAGGATTCGTTCAGTATCATTCATGTCAAATTTGATACAGGCATACCAACCATCGAATGGTTGTGAATATTCTAGATGGTGGATGCAAATGCGATTTCTGAACATTATATGTTGTGTATCGGGTTCAATCGGCAATCGCCGAGTGTAATTTAATTAATTTTTAAACTGAATAAGTTTTCATTATGTTATTATGATGGCACTCTTAGATTAAAGGTTATTCCAGCGAAATAATGCGCAATCTACTAAATACAATGAAAGTAAAAGCTTGTGTGCCTATCAAGTCTTGAAATTTTGTCTGTTGAGAATTCGCGGAATCTCATGTTTGTTGATTAAAACACCAAGTATCTTATCACTTTTAGTCCTAGTATACAGGGTGGCCATACCTACTAAACAGGCGCCCTCATTTTTCCAGACTCTTTTTTGCCAAGCTGTATAGGTTGGCAAAAAAGAGTCTGTCGTGGAAACCATTGGAACTAAAATATTTTTTTGGTGGCAACACTGCTTTGTTTATCATCAACAAGTGGCTAATCTGTCATTGTGTTATGTTCCCAGTTGTATTTTATTTATTTCTAATTAAGTATCAATTATTAATGCTTTTGAACACATAAAAAATGAATAAAACAATATGGAGTAGTGGTGTGAGCTGTGATATACTAAGTTTTCGTAAGAAATTTGGCGAAATCTGAAGCGGAACAAATTTTGTCTCCGATTGACAATGTTTACGAAAGAACTGCCGACACGACAGGTATTTATCCAAGAAATTTATCTTTTATTCAATGCCAGTCATTGTTTTTCCTCTCTAATACTAAGTTATATCGGTATTATAAGTTTCAAGCCATTTTATTGTTTTATTTACTAATAGATTATTGAGGTTATGTTTTCTAGTTTGACAAATCGCGTGTACGTTAATTCTTGATGTTTGATACTTGAAATTGAAAAATGTACCTTCATGGAATTAATACGATTGTCTTTATATTTTTTTCAAGGTAAATCTCACAGTACAATTAGAAACATTGTTAATGAAGGAGAAAACAATCTACACCTGGAGGAACACCAAAACAGTTGGCGGAAGAAAGAATTAGACGATTTTGATCAGTGTGCAATTAGATAAAAACTTCAACACTATAACGAAACAGCCGAGTATTTTTTTTTTTTTGTTTTGTTAATGCTATTATTGGGGAGTTTTTCGGGGGTAGGTGTAAAAAAAGTTAAGACACAACGTTGTAATTCTATTTTAATTAAAATTAATATTAAGTATTTTACTAACTTTCGACATTAGTATTTAGTACATAAACTGCCAAATAAGCAGCACTTACATTGGTGAAACAATCCATGTAACATAAGCTTTTAATACTACACCACCTGCCAGCTTCTCACTCGTACTTCATAGTCACTGCAAGTTCTGCACACTTCACTATGTCATCTCAACTGGATGATATCCAATCGGCCCAGAAGAGCCTAGAAGAGTGCTTCCTTAAGAAGATGGGCGACCTTGAGGCACAAATTCAATGTGCTGGTCCCGCAAAGGACACTGTAGCAAAGATTGCTGAAGAATTCCGCTCATTTCGTGAACTTATGTTTGGTGTGTTGGGACTTCTCAGGAAGCAGATCATGGAGTGTTCTAGAATGGTTGATGGATTGGAGACTAGATCTCGTCGGAAAACCCTCATCTTCACTGGGTTTGCTGAAGCAGACAAAGAGGATTGCAAGGCTCTTGTATTGGATGTTCTAAAGAACAAACTTGCACTGCCTGACATCACAGCATCTTCCATCAAAGTGTGTCACAGACTTGGAACATCCAGCAAAGGTCCAACAACTAGCAGACCAATACTGGTAAGGTTCTCTAGTGTTGATCTGAAATCCAGTGTTTGGAAAGCAAAGTCTGCATTAAAGGGTTCCACAGTCACCATCAAGGAGTTCTTGACCAGGACCAGGCAAACTGTATTCAGCAGAGCGCGCGTTCACTTCGGGATGCCGGCTTGCTGGACTCAGGACGGGGTTATTATCATAAGAGCCCCCGATGGAACACGGCACAAGATTTTTTCTTTAGAGGAACTCAATCCCTTGATGGCTAAGTATCCGAAGAAGACTGGGGAATCATCTGCTGGAACTGGAGGCAAGCCTGAGAGTGGAGTGCGTAAAATATAAGTGTTTACAACTGACCGGTGTTTATCAAACTTTTCGGTTTTTTTGTGATTGGGACGTCAATTCAGGTAATTATTATACTTATATTACTCGTCTACCTGCTTGCTATTTGATATTTTTACCTCAAAGTCACTTAAATCTTATAATTTCATTATAATAATAATAATATTCCACAACTATCACACAACGCCATCTAGTCCCAAGCTAAGCAGAGCTTGTGTTATGGGTACTAGACAACTGATAAACATACTTATATATTTCTAAATACATACATATTATAGATAAATTACACCCAGACAACACAGAACAAATGATCGTGCTCATCACACAAACATTTGTCCTGGGTGGGAATCGAACCCACGACCTCCGGCATAGCATTCAGGGTCACTAACCACTAGACCAACAGGCCTATCATCATTACTTGTCACTGTCATCTGTCTAATGTCAATGTTACATTGCCTAAGTTTTGACGTCCCGTTTTCCATGTTCTGTGTTTTTTTTGCGTATCGGAAATCGCGTTCCGTTTCTACTCATGTAACTTTGTCATGTTTCGTTTTGTTCTTTGCTTGTTCGCAATTTTTTGTAATCATGTGATGCTGATTCCTCTTTCAAATTGATATTCATTCTTGTTTTTTTAATTACTACTATTGTACAGTGCTGCAGGGGTCTTTTGGCGCTTGAATAAATTTATTACTAATGAAATATTAAATGCCTCAGTACCGATTGTGGACACGCGCCGAAGGATTCATGTTCGTACTACAGTGCCAGTGCTGCTGGTGGGTGGTGCACAGATATTGGTGTTGCACTTAAAGCGAAAACACTAAGCTGTAGTTTATTTGCATATTTAGTAGTTTTTTTTTTATAATTATATTATTTATATTTGTAATTTATGTTATCTGATGATGAGTCTTTTTACACTGCCATTAATTCCTCTAGCTCATCCGCTAATTCTAGTTTCAATTCTCTGACTGATACACTTGGTGACTTTGTGCGTCGGACTTTCGGCCAACAGAGAGGTCATTTACTTAATGTGTGCCATATTAACGCGCAAAGTGTCCCAAGTCACTACAATGATCTTTTGGATACCTTTACCGACGCCAACACCCATGCCGTTCTGGTTTCTGAGAGTTGGCTCAAACCTCATCTTCTCTCCGCTACCTACTCCCTCCCAGGTTTCATTCTTATCCGCAATGATAGAATTGGAAAGGGAGGGGGTGGAGTGGCAATCTATCTCCGTAGCGATTTCCCTTTCAAAATTATTTCTACATCTCCCTCACAATACCATGCCTCCGCTGAGTACCTCTTTTTGGAGGTGTATATCAAAGGCGTCAAGACGCTACTTGGTGTTGTCTATTGTCCACCTGCCGTTGACTATTTTTCCAACCTCGAATTGGCTCTGGAATCCGTAGGGTCAGAGTATGCACATAGCGTCATCATGGGCGATTTCAACACTGACTTGTCCCACCACTCTCCTCGATCCCGTAAACTCCTACACATCATTGAATCCGCTAGTCTTCATATTCTTTCACTGCAACCTACCCATTTTAATGTCGCAGGCAATGACACTTGGCTTGATTTAATCCTCACGTCCGCATCGTCCCTTGTTTCCTCTCATGGCCAGTGTCCTGCTCCTGGATTTTCCCATCATGACCTCATTTTCCTGTCTTATGTCCTAAAACCACCTAAACCTGTTCCCAAAGTTCTGCACATGCGGTGTTTTGCGCGCATGGACGTTGAGAAGCTGCGACAAGATGCGTCAGAGCTCAGTTAGGAACTCCTGGCAGCGGCGACAGATGTGGACGAGAAACTGTGCATTTTCGATCGGTCGGTCCTTGCCCTCTACGACAAACACGCTCCTATTAAAAAGGTTAAACTTCGGCGTCCTCCCGCTCCTTGGATGACGACAGGAGTTCGAATGGCGATGAGGCGCAGGGATCGGGCCTTCCGTAAATTTAAAAAAGATCGCAGTGAAGAAAATCACAAGTTTTTCAAAGCTGCTAGGAATCGGTGTAATCAGATGATACGCAACGCTAAACGCCGCCATATTCTCGAGAACATATCTTCTTCTTCACCTGCTGATATCTGGAAGTTCCTTGGTACTCTTGGTATCGGCAGACCACGGCATGTGGATTTTCCCAATACTATTGGCCTTGATGATATCAACCGTCACTTCACAACCACTTGTCCTTTGGATTCCCAAATCTTATCCCAGACGGTGGGTTTCATTACTGGCCTAGCTAGTCCCATTATAGAACCATTTCACTTCTCTCCGGTCACCTTGGACGAAATTAAAAAGATTATCCTTTCTATAAAATCCAAGGCAAGGCTATGATGGTATCAGTCGTAGTATGGTCGTTTGGATCCTTGACAGCCTTCTCCATCCGATTACCCACATTATCAATTTTTCGCTTGATTCCGGACAATTCCCATCCCCATGGCGTATGGCCTATGTCCGCCCACTGCCGAAAATCTCGAATCCCTCCCTACCCAGTCACTTTCGACCCATTTCCATTCTCCCATTCCTGTCTAAAGTGCTCGAGGCCTGCGTTCACAAGCAGTTTTCGGGGTTTGTTCATCGGAACAACCTTGTTAGCTCTTTCCAGTCTGGATTCAGACCTGGGCACAGTACAACCTCCGCCCTCCTTAAAGTGACTGGTGACATTAGAGAAGCAATGGAGGAGACCAAGGTTACCGTTTTGGTATTAATTGATTTCTCCAATGCCTTTAATGCCGTCAGTCACGATATTCTCCTCTCTATCCTCTCCCATCTTATGGTTTCGTCCGAGGCTCTGGAATGGTTCTCTTCTTATCTTCGGGGACGTCAGCAGTCGGTTCGCGTTGATGAGAGTTCATCGAGTTGGCGTTATCTGGATGCTGGTGTTCCACAAGGCGGTATTCTTTCTCCATTATTATTCTCCATCTTCATTAATTTTATCACTCATTGTCTTCGGTGTTCGTATCATCTTTATGCTGATGATCTTCAACTGTATACGTCTGGGCGGGTGGAAGGTTTGTCGGACGCTATAGCAGATTTAAACCGAGATCTGGATTCAATAAAAAAGTGGTCTGATAGTTTTGGAGTGTCAGTCAACCCCTCTAAGTGTCAGGCCATCGTAATTGGAAGCTCGCGTATGATGGGTAGGGTGACGGTTGATTCTCTTCCTCCTCTCATTTTTAATGGTACAGTCATACCCATTACCCCTACTGTGAAGGATCTCGGTTTGCATCTAGACACGACACTTAGCTGGCAACGCCAGGTCTCTAGTGTTAGCCAAAGGGTCAATGGTACTCTGTGCTCCCTGTATCGTCTGAGAAGCTTTTTACCTGCTAAGACGAAAGCCATGCTTGTGCAGACTTTGATTTTCCCTATGATCGACTATGGTGACGTGTGCTACTTTGACTTAAATGCGGTTTTTCTGGAAAAGCTCGACAGACTTCTCAACAACTGTATACGGTTCATATTCAACTTAAGAAAATATGACCATGTGTCGAGCTATAGGTCTGAGCTCAAATGGATGTCCATTCACCAAAGAAGAAGTTTGCGCGCTTTGACCACGCTTTTCTCCCTTCTCAACTCTCCCACTCCTCCTTCTTATCTTGTGTCTCACTTTCAATATCAATGTTCTTCTCATGTTAAAAATCTGCGTTCTTCTAACAATCTTCTCCTGCTCTGTCCTTCTCATACCTCTGATTTTGTTCATTCGTCCTTTCATATTCAGTCTATTCTTCTTTGGAATGCGCTCCCTCTGGATATCAGGACGGCCACCAGTCGGTATGCATTTAAGCGGAAATTGCAGAGTTATTTTCGAAACAAATAGTGTAGAGTCATCTCAACATCTCTGTTTAATTTGTGTATATATGTATATATATATATTATAAGTATATATATTAGTTAATATGTATGTGTATTATATGTTTATAATCTATTTATGTACTAGTATTCCCATGTTATTTGTAATTCAATATGGGATTTATTTTTAATAGTATTTAAATCATTGCTCCTCTCAACCAAAGCACCTGCCATCTAATCTCTTCACCACCCTTGGTTGACTGGTAGAGAATGCCTAAGGCATTAAGTCCGCCTTTGTACCTTTTTGTGTGCGAGAAGTTTAAATAAATAAATAAATTATCGCATACCACAGTAAAAAAGTATAATTTATATTTATTATTTTTCAGGTGCCTATTCTACGTAATATATTACCTATAGTTTGAGGAGACGGGTTGTAATGGGAGCCGTAAACGTGTAAGAAAGATTTTTACACTATTTTCATAAATAAGAAATGTAAAACTGACACATCAGTAATAATGGAAAAAATCTATCATAGCACCGAAAAGGAATACAAGAATGATGTTACGTCACGTTTTTCTTTTTAAATAAAATCTAAACTTTAGCGTGTTATTTCATTTTCATTGTCATGTGAATAGTGATAATGTTATGTACCCCGCATAGACACACCTGACGCCTTCATTAGTCAACTGTTCAAGTTTATTCGATATTGCCCGTACCTTTCGAATGCGACATGCTATAGGTACTCTCTGACTGCCGATTAGTTTCCGACAGTAAGCAGCTGTAAGTCGCCTTCTTGTCGACTATAAACTGTCAGCATTAACAGGATTCGTTCAGTATCATTCATGTCAAATTTGATACAGGCATACCAACCATCGAATGGTTGTGAATACCCTAGATGGTGGCCGCAAATGCGATTGTTGAACATTATGTCTTGTGTATCGGGTTCAATCGGCAATCCCTGAGTGTAATTTAATTAATTTTTAAACTGAATAAGTTTGCATTATGTTATTATGATGGCACTCTTAGATAAAAAGTTATTCCAGCGAAATAATGCGCAATCTACTAAATACAATGAAAGTAAAAGACAGTGTGCCTATCAAGTCTTGAAATCTTGACTGATGAGAATTTCCGGGATCTCGTGTTTGTGGATTAAAACAACAAGTATCTTATCACTTTTAGTCCTAGTATACAGGGTGGCCATACCTGCTAAGCAGGCGCCCTCATTTTTTCCAGACTTTTTTTTGCCAAGCTGTACAAAGCGTGGCAAAAAAGAGTCTGTCGTGGTGAAAAAAATGGAACTTATAGGCTCAGAATGGCCTCTATCATTACGATCAAAGCCTACGTCGGTAGGATCCATCGTCCACGTGGGTTAAACTGGCTAATTTAAATAAAATTACACTCAATTAACAAAATAACGATGTATTCCAACTGCAATTACAATCTAATAATCGATAACACTTATTATAAATCAAAATACGTTGAAGATTGTGCCGGATTTAAACGATTCGTCGTGAACGTGGTGCGCCGGCGGTCCTTCAGTAAGAAGTGAATGTCCCGCCTCGCTACCACAGACAAGACGCGCCGTCAGAGTGACAGCCTGTCAGCTGTCACTCTAATCCGACATCAACGACAGCGAATGTCAGGTGTCAGTCTATATTGCGCCGTCAAACTAAAATAAAATTTTTGTGGCAACAATACTTTGTTTATCAACAACAAATAGCTAATCTGTCATTGTGTTATGTTCCCAGTTGTATTTCACTTATTTCTAATTAACTATCAATTATTAATGCTTTTGTACATATAAAAAATGAATAAAACAATAAGGAGTAGTGGTGTGAGCTGTGATATATCAAATTTTCGTAAGATATTTGGCGGAATCTGAAGTGGAACAAATTTTGTCTCGGTTTGACAATGTTTTCGAAAGAACTCCCGACATGACAGGTATTTATCCAAGTTTATCTTTTAGTCAATGCCAATCATTGTTTTTCCTTTCTAATAATTCGTTTTATCGGTACTATCAAGTTTCAAGCCTTTTTTATTGTTTTAATTACTAATAGAGTATGGAGTTATGTGTTTCTAGTTTGACAAATCGCGTGTACGTTGACTCTTCATGGTTGATACTTGAAAATGAAAAATGGACATAGAATTAATACGATTGTGTTTATAAAATCTTTAATTTAATTTAATTTAATTTAATTTATTTGCATCAGACACAATGATCCATAACTTAGTTTATAAACACACTCAAAATAATGTTACATAGAATTCAAATACCTATACAGAGACAAATACACACCACATAATACTAAAATATACTAGACAAAATAACATTTAAATTAATACAATATTTACCTGTCGACTAAAAATATAAAATGTCAAAATTAAAAATAAAATAAGTCAATTTCAAAATCAAAATAATAAATTAAAAATAAAAGGTAACTTTGTCAATACACTTAGAAAAATTGTTGATGAACGTGATAAAATAATGGATTTTTTTCTACTCCTGGAAATCACCGAAAATGACACCTGAAGGAAGACTTGAATGATTTGTGTGCAATGAGATAAAAAGTTTACTGTAAAAAACAGGCAAGTATTTTTTTTTTGTAAATGCTATTATCGCATGCCACAGTGAAAAAAGTATAATTATCACGTTTTATTTTTCAGGTGTCTACTCTACGTAACGTAACTACGTAAGTTTGATGTCCAATATTTACAAAATATTCTCCAAAATTATTTTAGAAAGAATATGCCAGAAACTGGATGAAATCAGCCAATAGAGCAAGCTGGCTTTAGGAAAAACTTTTCAACAATAGACCACATTCACACTGTAAAACAGATCATGCAGATATATAATGAGTACAACAAAATCATATACATGGCTTTCATAGATTATATTAGGTCTTCACTAGGGCTTCCAAAATTACGGAAATGTCAATTACGTAACTAATTACGCAACTTTTTTCTCCAATACCGTAATTCCGTAATTACGTAATTTTTCCTATTTTTTTTAAATTGATTATGAATTTTTGTAAATATTGTAGATAGAGTATCTACAATTTTTACAGTTATCTTTTACTATCTCAAATTCAAGGATGTATCAAAATAAACACAATATTTAAACAAAAAAATATTGATTTATTTTATTTTTAAGTTTTAGAAAGCTTACAGACTAATAACATTATAGTAACAAGAATATATAACTAAATTGCTAATAACAAGCCTCCACAGACAGATACAAAAAAAAAAAAAAATTAGTTCCATGACAAAATAATCTAACACTGTACTGTCAAATTATTGATTCATTTAAAGAGGTGGTTAATTTTATTTAATTGTTATGAATTATTCAAGAACTTAGTTAAGTCAAACCATTTTTTATCGTCCCGAATATAATCTTTCTTCTTGAAAATGTGATCTCATAAATGACAAGGCATTTAAAGTTTTGTCACCTAGGGAACTTCTTAGTTTATTACAAAAATATCCGGCGGATGAAAAGGCTCGCTCGGCTTCAACACTTGTAGGCGTTATCGAAAGTAAATAATTATACGCTGCAGTCAAAAAAACTTCGCGACCGCCGCCAGCGCTGTCGTAAATGCACATTTCTACCCTAATAATGGAATGGAGATCTGTGTTTACTGTTGAAATTGTTTTATTTACAGTCACTTTGTTTATTTCTTTGTCTAACTGTTGTGCGATTGTCAACTCCTCGTCATGATCGTCACTGGTAGCAATTGCGTCCGATGCACTCGGTTGTGGTTGTGAATTAGTGCTTTTTTGAGTAGAATTATATTTCAACCGTTCCAAAAGTTCCACTATGTACATTCGTATATCATCCGACGATGGTTTCGTGAAATATTCTGAGGCAGCTGTTTTAAAAAATTCCTCATTGTTATGCAAATATTGCAAAACACCGAATACATTTGTTCGCGTTTCCTTAATTCTCTTTCTAAGAGATGTGGCTAGTTTTCCACTGAGATCGTTTGACTGAAGATTAAGTTTCTCTAGCATGAATCGAAGCGCAGCGTCGGCCGTCAATAAGTTTGAATCACGGCGACATAATGACAAAACTGTAGTTTTTATTACATCCAAGCTGTAATGAATATCGTGAAGGTCTTGGATCTCTTCGTCTGTAAATTTCGCATTTGATTTCAAATCTAATAACGCCTTAAAAACGCATGATTTTAATTTGAGAAATCGGCCTACCATATCTGATAAGCTGTTCCATCGCGTTTTACAGTCTAGTATTAGGTCAATGTTTTTACCATGTTCTTCTAAAATGTACTTTTGCAACAAGTCGTTTTTCAAAGCGGAGTTTTTAAACGATTTTATTAGATCTCTTAATTTTTTTATAGTGCCTTTGTATAAAAACTCCGATTATGGAACTCTGGTCGATTCTACAATAAACGCATCCTCATCTTCATCAATTTCCTCTTCTTCTTCAGCGCCGGTATTTGAGACATCCTCCTGGACTTCAGGTTCTGGAGATTTTTGTGTTTTATATAAAACATCCAGGACTGCTAGTTGTATCCCATGCGCCATACACAATTGGTGGTGGCCGTCAAAATTTCTACCCATTTTGACCATAACACTCGCTCCATCTGTTGTGAAAGCAATTATGTCGTCTTCCAGACTTAAACCGAAGTCACTCAAATGTTGCTGTAATAATTGAGTGCCTACTTCAGCTGGCATTGATCCCTGTATCCGTACAAGTCCCAAATTTTTATATTTGGCCATATCAAAGTCTTTATTGTGGATATTCATATACCTTTTATTACGGGTAGACGTCCACTCATCAAACGTGATAGTAAATCTTTTATTTTCAGACTTCATAATTTTCAATTGATTTTTCAATTTGTTTTTTGTGTTATCACTCTGTTTTAGAATTATCTGTGTTATAGTCGTAGAAGATTTCGGCACATCGTAGCCAGAGTTTTTAAAAAGATATCTCAGATCTTCTGACGTACAAAATGTGCTCAATGATATCCCATCCAATGCAGCCATTCTGGCCACTCGAACCTCCATATTTGAAAAATAATCAGTGAGTTTAATTTTCTTTTGTGAAGGTTCATTCGTACGTTTTCGTGTTTGAATTTGACCACTATTAGACGTTGATGTACTCGGGCTTTGCGACTCCTGCTGTCGCGGCATCTCTCCGATATGCTTGGCACGCATGTGAGTGTGTAACGCTCCAGTTGCGCCACCTGGAGTTTTCAATTTTTTTTTGCAATGCTTACATTAAACACTCTGTCCATTATCAGCTCTCAAGAAATGTTCCCAGATAGAGCTTTGTGTGCGTTTGTTCAAAAACTCCTTGTATACAGTCTTATTTGAAGAAGACCTGAAAAAAAATAAAAGGAAGTTTGGTTAAAATGATATTGGTTAAACATAGTTGTCAACTCATTACAAAATAATGTAAACACTTATTTTGTAGCCAAACGTTTTTTTCTTCTATAATAGGCGAAAGAGCATGCTTAGTTCATTCATTCCTGATTTAGAGACGAACTATGAGGAATTTCAAATTTTTGATAGGTACCGACCTTTTATGTTTTAATCAGTGTTCTTAATTAATATATATTTGGGAACCTAGATATTCTATAATCTAATCGGAATAAATACACCTTAAGAAAATGTTTGATTTACAAATTATTTTGTATGAACTATGCATGCTCCACGCCCCATGAGGTTTTTAATGCCCTTTTAATACTAAATAAGACTGATTTAAGTACTTACATCTTTGAAGAGATAATCCACACATTCAAATTTCAAAGTCACCCACGATAAAGATACAACTGCTACAAATTGTTAATATTTGCGCGCATTTACCACCAACTTTTAATTAAGTATCAGATCAAGTGTCAACTGTGCCGAGAGTCTAGCGATGTGAACTGAACAACCGACAATTGAGCAATGAAACTATAATACTTTCTTTTTAGTTAAGAATGTGAGGAGCATAGTAGTTCCCCTAAGTTCCCCGTGGTCGTAGGGACTTTTCGTCAGGGACTCCCCGGCCTTGCCGACTCGCCAAGTTGATATATTTGAACTCTATTCTGTACGTCTTAGAACTATTTTTTGCAAAATAGATATAAAATAAACTGCGGGGAATACCCTATTTGTACAGTTTCGATGTAGGTATATAGTATAGTGTTGCCACATTATAAATGTGTACGTATAATGCTTTTTTATTGGTTGACTATTTTGATGGATTGATGATACTAATAATTACGTAAGTACGGAATTGACATCTTCAGTTACGGAATTGAAAATACTTTAAAATGAGTTCGTAATTACGTAATTGCGTAATTACGTAATTACGTAATGGAAGCCCTAGTCTTCACCTATGAAATTGCCGTTCTGCAGTACTGGCCATTTCAAATCAAAATAATGTTTGTTTGTCAAATCTAAGAATTCTAATTTCAAATTAATTTTATTTTGAAAACATGGAATTCTTTTTCCAGAAGTAGTCATTTGTTTATTGATTAGTGTTACATTTTCATCGCATTTTAATCTTTTTCGTCATCATGGATACGTTAAAAATTCGAGTAATTATGGAATATGAGTACCGTCGTGGCAGCAATGCGGCACAAGCGGCACGCAACATCAACGACGTTTACGGAGCTAACACTACAAACCAGCGCACCACCTGTTGGTTTGCTCTTTTCCGTTCTGGAAATTTCGACCTGAAAAATGAACCTCGCGGTCGTCCGAAAACTTTGGTCGACATTGACGAATTAAAGGCGATTGTGGAAGCTGATGATACACAATCTACGGCTGAATTAGCAGCAGCTTTCGACGTTAGCGTCAAAACAATATTGGTCCATTTGCGTCAAATTGGCAAGGTAAAAAAGCTTGACAAATGGGTGCCCCACGAACTCAATGATCGCCAGCGCGAAGTACGCGTCGAGACGTGCCTTGCACTGCTCAACAGACACACAAATGAAGGAATTTTGAATCGCATTGTTACCTGCGATGAAAAATGGATTCTGTTTGATAACCGCAAGCGCTCAGCAAGTTGGTTGGATCCTGGTTCAGCACCTAAACAATGCCCTAAACGAAAACTTACCCCTAGAAAAGTGATGGTCACTGTTTGGTGGTCGCGCCGGTGTGATTCATCACAGCTTCTTACCAAACGGGGTGCGTATTACTGCAGATGTGTACTGTGAAGAACTGAACTCAATGATGGAGAAGCTGGCACGTCTCCAACCAGCATTGGTCAATCGCTCGTCTCCGCTGCTCCTGCACGACAACGCGCGACCTCATACTGCACAGCAGACGGTCTCCAAGTTGCAAGAACTGGGGTTGGAAGCTCTCCGTCATCCGCCCTACTCAACAGACCATGCGCCTACAGACTACTACTTTTTCCAGAATTTGGATAACTTCTTGGCGGGAAAAAAATTCAATACCCGAGAGGCACTACAAAATGCCTTTAAAGAATTTGTTGCCTCCCGTCCAGCTGATTTTTTTAAGAAGGGCATCAATATTTACCAAGCTGTAAGCATATTCCACAGATTTTATCAATACGATATTTGTTATTCTGTTACTTCAAAGACATTAGAAGAGCATAATAACGTTGAACTGATGCTGCAACATCATCTAGTTTCACTGTGGTAAAAATGCGTAAAGCTACATGGATTAAACCGAGATTTCGATCGTAGCAACGGGGACCCCTTGACTACACATACCCTACGCTTGACACAATTTTATGAAATAGTCATTCAATCCCATTGAATTATTATAGAGGATTGTGGTGATGAATTAGAATAATGTACATACTTGTACTTCTGTACTTTTTACGGTCGTGAATCATATATTAATCAACATACTATAAACGTTTTAGAGGTACCTAAGCATACTCTAACAAGTCGGGTTTATGTTCCTTGGACCTGTGAAATTGTACTAATTGTTTTTTACCGTTCACGTTCAGTAATGCCATTTTCACACACATGGTTTCCCACGATTGTTATCGATTGTTGTTATTGATTGAGGTTATCCTATTTAACAAGTACCCACACCAAATTATAACTGTCACTGTCAAATAAGTGTCAAATATTTAATCAAACAAATGTCATAACAAATATTCTAACCTCAATGTTATTGTTAATATTGCTATTTGCTATAAAATAAAAATTATTTAAATGTTGTGAAATTAATTATCAGCATCAACATTTTAAAGACATAATGTAAGCTATTTGTGATTATATTGAGCATAATACTATGTTACTTAATACTTATATCGCTTAGAGTTAGATGATCAATTGGACCCATTTATGCAAACAAGAACCAACCCACAGCAGGTTAGTTTCGAGAAAACGAGACTTTTGTAAACAGAGTGTGCAAAATGTATACATAGTATATTAATTAATTATTACTTGTTAATCTTATGTGGGATACTGTAGCCTATCTAGGAGTATCAGATTTATACATTTTATAATGTTATTTTATAAAGTAAATCGTTAAAAACCCGGTTGGTTCTTTCTTGCAAAAATATATTTTGTGGCTTAGTTCCTTCTTGCAAAATGGACGTAAGATTTCATTATTGTGATATTTTTTTAAATACACGTAATTTTAAAAAAAATATACTTTTTAAATGCCATTTATTAGATAATGAATGATTTTCTTACATTTAACACAATAACAATAGTACAATGGAAGCAAGAATCCTTAAAACTAAACATCACTATTATTATCGCCTTCTAATCGATAGGTTCGGTAAAGCCGTCGACATCGTCTTCTATATGGGTACTTTCCAGGGTTTTGTAGAAATCTTTAGCATCTTTTGGCATAAGATGAAGCATACTTTCATATCTTTCAGTTTAGCCTCAGATATGGCTTTGCCTGTAGGCCAAAGTAAGTCCATATCACTTTTGGTTATTATAATCCTGCTTCTGATATTTTTCTTTATTTTCACTTCCTTCAACTCATCCTCCAGTTTGTTTCTCATAAAAATAGAGTATTTTTTTTCTTTCTTAAGCACTATTTCTTTAGTATCCAGCCAACTTATTTTAGATCCACCTTCTGCTTTCTTTCTGTTTGTGATTTTTGTCTCTAAATTACTTGGCAACAAAAAGTCTTCTTTGGTAAGTCTGTGTACAATCATACAAACATACACACAATAACGCCTTTTTCCCATGGAGGTAGGCAGAAACCACGGAACGCCACCTGCTACGAGCTCTACACACTCCTTTTGCCTCCTTTAGGTTCATACAATTGGTCATACACACACGCTGGTTTTAGTACTACGCACCTGACCTTTCTGAAAAACATCACCAATAAGGTCACTATTTGTCCTCTTAGGGCGTCCCCTCCCAGTGTTTCCACTCATATCTGCCTTGTGAGTGGAAACACCGGGAGGGGTGTGTACAATCATAGGTTTAAATTTTCAGCAGGTTTTCATGATCTCTATGTAATCTTCTAGGGTATACAATCATTGTTGGTGCTTAAGATCGCACTCTATCCGGCCAAAATCGTATCATTTGGTAAAAAGTTGTGGCCAGATTCTAAAAATCGATGATGTATTTTTTTTTAAACTAGTATGGTCAACACCATCTTTCAATCTGTCTGTGATACCTTTTATCAAACACGAACAGACTTCCTATGACCCTCTGCCAGCCATCCCTTCCACCCAAACATTACAATGCGCCTGGTCATTACTGCATATATGGATACCCAGATTATATACCCAAAGCTGTCTTTTGTAAAAAAACAACATTTGTGGGTATTCTCGGAAGAGACTACGTCTTTTGTAGGTCAAAAGTAATAGTTTCTATTGTTGGGTCATCTTTTGCCATTTTCATATCTTTTTCAGTTGTTGTTGCTAAAATGTAGCTATGTCGATTTGCTTTTTGTGGTCTTCTTCTATTTTCCTTTTTTCTTCTTCCGATGCTTAATTTTTTTAGTTTCACAGAAGTCTGCAGGCGCAAATCACAAACAGAATTACGGTATAGTGTTAGTGTTGCCAGTGTACTTTTTAGGGTAAGTCCAATACAAAAAAACAAACGCAAAAATATTTTTCAGTAGCAAAATTTATGTACCTACGTATGTTATGTAATTTTATGTACGCGAGAAAAAGAAATTAACATAAAAGTAAGATCACATTTTGTTATTTCAACCGTCACAGGAAACCCATTTACATATACCAGCTACTGGTACCGGCTATATGAATGGTTTATTTTCGTTTAAATACTGCTAAATTTTAACACTGTTAAGAATATGCTACATGGTTCCTTCAAGACAAACCTAATTTGCATTATGCTGACAAGAACCAAACAATCTTGGTTCTATTTAGTCATAAAAATATTGTAACTTTTCATGCAAGATGGAACCATCCAACATTGGTTCCGGTTTGCATAATTAAAATGCTTAAGTAGTAAAGGTACTAAGAGGCATGGGTCTGTTTAATAATTAGTTTTAATAAGTGCTTAGGGAACCATGCTGTATAGATCTTTACAGTTTTTTAAAAGATGGCCAAAATACGTTGGTTCCGCAAGTGACAGTGTTGTATCTCTGTTGATAGTCGGTAAAAAGAAACCATTTTTTTTGGGAAGATAGAATACGTCATTTGAGCGCCATCTGTGTACTTAACTCAATTTCACTCAAATTGTGGGTTGGTTCCCGTTTGCATAAATGGGTCCAATTTAACATCTCTAGCTCAGCTAAAATTATGCCTTAACAAAAAAACAAAACATGTTATTGCTTATTATGTATGTAAAAATTGTACATAAATACTCACATTTAATAAAACAATGCAATTTGGCACTCCTTTAAATGGTGTACTAAGCAGGCTGGTGTTTGTATCATGCATTTTGTTTTTGGTAATAATATATATCAAGGAATTGTAATGTGTTGTTTATGAGTTATTACTTGTCCCCATTTAATCAACCAATATCTAAATGAAACCCCTACGAAGACCCACTGACCAAACATTTTGTTTTCCTTAAATTAAAATACCAGCACTCAACTTTAAACACCATGTTTATGAAAGATCACAGTCCAGTCCAGTTTTGATTTCCTTTTAACCTACAGCTTATTTTAAATTACTTCTAAAGGAGGATTATTCATTTAAAAGCCTCCTCTCTTCTTCACCTACACCTACTTTGTTGCTATTTTCGATGATTACTAGATAAATCACTGACTTAGCTACCTATTTTAATTTCACTGAAAATATGTTGCTTTTATGCAGTAAGTAAAATTATCAATTTAATTAAAATATTGCCACCTTGTTGATTATCTGATGTCTATAAAATGTCCAGCCTAGGGCACAGAATGGATTCCTCCATTCTGTGCCTGGACTGAGCACTTAAGTGGTGGTAATGCAGCTAAGACAGAAAGGAAATGTTAATTACACTTATCTGACCCTCTGCATTCCTTGATTGGGTTTGGGATAGGAGGTTGTTATGCAAAATTAAATCCATTTTGGCATCTTTGTTCTTCACCATCATTCATGATAGATTCTCATCTAAGGCAGGTAAGTACAGCATATTCATTTATTTATTAATACAAAGGCTTACCAACAAAATACATACACAATTAACAACAGTAACTCACAATCTTTGTAGTGATTATTTCCTTTATTACATTTTAATGTTTTTAAATGTTTTTCTAGTGTCTTTAACACTTTAAAAACATAAAAAAATACTTTGATATATTATTTGTATTATTTATTTATTTATTCTTTCCTTCATAAAATACATTTTTAAATATTTAAAACACGGTCTAAGTTGGCGGGTTCAGAATAAAGAACCGCTTCATGATACCAGTCATATTCAGGAATACTGCTGTCTGAATCTGGCCCTTAATATAATCCCCTAAATAAAGCCTTTAGAGATGTTGATCGAAGTTTTCGGCCCTCAAGCCAATGTTCGTTACGACATTCGGCACGAGTACAGCCAAGTTCACAGTCCACATGTCAACAGCCATGTGTGCCGAAATTAAGATATTTATTTCTCTTTCTCGGCTTTCACAAGGTTAGCGACATTCGGAATGGTGATAACGACAATCATTTCGTGGCGCGCTAATCGATTTATCACGACTATATCAGGTCTATTGGTGACAGTAAACTTGTCAGTATTTATAGACCGATCTCAGTACACCATGACATCGTCTGACATCGTCATTTTCGAGTACCGGGTCAGGCACATTCTTGTAATATGGTACCTCAGAATCCACAAGTTTGCAAAGCAAGTTGCTGTTGAATATTCCTGCCCACTTGGTTATGCATGTGCAAGTACTCATCGTTAGCCAGACAAAAACAACCAGAAATAATACTATGTCTGATGGTCACACGGACTGTGGCAGGCCCGACACACGTCAGCCGGCCCGTCCTTCATAATAATGATGTCTTCTGTTTTTATTGGCTAAGATAACATCGTGAACGATTGCATTATTTGTGATATTATTATTAGTCTTTAACTACAGATATGTTGCCAGCGGCATACCCGCGTACTTATAAACCTTCCTCTTAATTCACTCTGTCTTTTGATGAAAGCCGCATTAAAATCCGTTGCGTAGTTTTAGCGTAGTTAGATCTAAACGTTAAGTCTCGGAAAGCGACTTTGTATCTAAAGATAATACGAATGTGCATGAACATTTCACGCTATCTTAGCTGAACTGCTACAAGGTTTCGTTCTGAGCCCTGTGCTATACATACACTGTTATATCCAATCAATCACAAAATAAAACAAAACAAACAAACAAACAAAACAAGAAGTATCGAGGGTGGAGCTTCTAAGTTTCTCAGTTTTAAGTGTCGTTCGTTTGAGAATTTGGGGATAAGTTTGCGTAAAAATATGAAATGACGGGGCTCTCTTTCTCTTTCAAGTAAAAGAGATTTTTGTGAGGGTGTGTGTGTGTTATGATTATGAATAATAGAATGATTTGATCATACGGCAAGTACTTATGTATAACCTAGGTATTTACCATCCATTCCTAGCACTCCTGCAGCTTCCAGTATTGACAGGCGAGTTCCCGATTCTCGCTACTCTGCCGGATGGCACGGATCCAGTCGAACCCACGCGTTTATATCCGTTCTGCTGGGTTGTCCAAGAATAGGAAGTGTGTCAGGTCAGTTGCTGCTTCTTCTAAAGTCTATGATCACTAGGTATACCACTGCGGTATTCTCAACCCCTTTTTTTTCGGATGGGAAATAATCAAATGACTTCTCCCGCTCTGGGCGGAGCGGGAGGGCGTGTCAGACTTTTACTGACTAAAACCCACCCGTGTTCCTTCAGTTGCCTATGTGCCAGGGTCACGGTATCTCTTTGAGGCGCGCGTGGAACACTACGCGCCGTCGAACCGAGCCTGGTCCTTACCGGGCGGCGACCTACCCATTGCTCGCTACCCGCAAGCTCGCGCCTACGGTGGCCGGGAGTCCGCTATCGACTCCCAACGCCCGGGGCGTCTCCTCCTGCGGCGGCTAGGGACGTGAGGGCGCATAGACTGCCACCCCCTCACGCGCCCCGCCTCCTCCTTCGCGAGCATTACTGCTTCGCAGAAGGAGGTGACGGCTTCCCATGCCCTCTCGCTCCGTACCATGACTCGGACCAGGGCCGGACGCGAGAGGTCGCCGCCGCCGATCGCCTCCACGAGGACACGGCGGTGCTCCGCCCAGGCAGGGCACACTTCCACCGTATCTCCACCGTGTCCTCTAGACGATACTCACAATGGAAACACCTGGGCGTATCCACCCGCGTTATCCTGAACAGGAACCCACCGAAGCAACCATGCCCGGTGAGAACCTGCGTCAGGCGGAAGGTGAGGACGCCGTGACGCCTATCTATGTATACACTCCTCAAAGAGGTGACTTACCGCCGCAATTGTGGCGTGCCCAGCGCTGGGTTGCGACAATCGTACCCGCCATGTCGACATGAGATCCTGCTGGAGCTCTGTCCGCCGTGCCGCGATTTGTAGCGGCAGTGGAGTTTTGCCCCGGCGTTTCGCCTCCTCGCGCCACTCCTTCATGTGGGCGAGGACCTTTGCCTCCAGATTCCATGGCGGCACTCCGGCAAGGAGGCTCGCCGCCTCGCAGGAGATCGTGCAGTATCCCCGGATTAACTGGATGGCCATGACCCTTTGGGCCGCACTTAACCGGCGCGCTGGGTGCAGCCTCAATGAGGGCGCCCAAACAGGTACCCCGTAAAGGACCATGGACCGCACGACCCCCGTGTAGAGCCTCCGGCAGGAGGCGTTTGGACCACCCAGATTTGGCAGGAGCCGCTTTAAGGCAGCCCCAGCCCGCTCTAGTCTGGGAGCCAAACGTCGGAAGTGCCCGACGAAGTTCCACCGGCTGTCGAGGACAAGTTCCAAGTACTTCATCGTCGACTCGACGCCGATGTGAACCCCTCCTACCGTGGGTTGGGAATCCGGCATCCGGTGCTACCGGAGTGCCTACCTGTTTTTTTTTTTTGATCTCGGGGTGGAAATCCTCATGGATGTCCTCCGCCCTGGGGTGGGTGGAGGGGTCTGTCAGACTCTTACTGACTAAAACCACACCGGTGTTCCGTCCCACACCTACCTCGGGGACCACGGGAACCAATATGTCTTCCGCGATCCCCGACTGGTGTGGAGGCCTCCACACGCTGGGGGGGAGTGAGGTGTTAAACTCCCCCCCATACATCACAGAGAGACGCGCGTGGAACACTCGCGCCACCATCTCGGGTCCTAAGGAATAGGGGGCGACGGATGTCACCGGAGTGCCTCCCTAATGCAACTCCAGAGCAGGGTGTTCAGGAGGAGACGCCCCGGGCGTCGGGAGTCGATTGCGGACTCCCGGCCACCGTAGGCGCGAGCTTGCGGGTGGCGAGCAATGGGTAGCTCGCCGCCCGGTATGGACCAAGCTCGGGTCGACGGCGCGTAGTGTTCCACGCGCGCCTCAAAGAGATGTCAGCAAAACTGAAGGGGTCTGCTAGGACCGATGCCTGCCGGGGTCGCGTGATTGTTCGAAAGAGATACCGTGACCCTGGCACATGGGCAATTGAAGGAACACGGGTGGGTTTTAGTTAGTAAAAGTCTGACATCCCGCTCCGCCCAGAGCGGGAGAAGTCATTTGATGATTTCCCATGCAAAAAAAAAAAGAAGGTCAGGGTGTTGAAGGCATTGGCGATGTCTAGAGACACCGCCAAGTCGACCCTACCCCGGGCCACTGCATCCCCCGTCGTGAGGGCTCGCACGCGCATGATGGCGTCCACCGTAGAGCGCCCCATGCGGAAGCCGTACTGGCCGTCCGACAAGTCCGGCCCCTCCCGCACATTCTCAACCCCTTAGCCGGCGTAAGTGCTAAGTCAACTTTTTTTCTCCTCCTCATAGTTATCATACTTATATTTTGCTACACAATTTTGGGTTGGAATAATCTGATTAACTTGCTAGCTATACTTAGGTACAAATATTCGGATCAAATCTTCTGGGTACTCACTTACTTTAATATCATCAATCATCATACCTTTGGCCTTGATCCATGATGTAATCAAGCACTATGTCAGTAACATCATACGCACATGAAATTCGTATAGTTACATACATCATAGTAAACCAATAGCTCTAAGAGTGTGCGCTCTATTAAGGGCCACGTAACGTGGGTACCTACACGTCATTAATGAATGCGTTCAGGCAGTATCAATGAATGTTTATATCCTTTCAAACGTGGGCGAACTGTTTGTGGAAGTATAAAGAAAAAAACTATTGTTCACTTGTATTTAACTACGTAAAATAGTGTAACAATGTCGGTAGAAGGTATTCTAACATCCGGGCGGGTCCAGCGAGCTTCCACACCTTGACCCAGGTGGGCGTAACGGCGCAATAGGTCAGAAGGGAGAGGCGCGCGCGGGGGTATGTTTGGGCGGGCGTAGTAGCGTAGTGACGTCAGTGACGCGCGCTATCGACCCCAGCGAGAGCCGTCACAACACCCCTCCTCCGCGGCACCCTGCACCCCCCACCCGCACCACCCGGCCTCGGCCCCGCTGGTGCTACCGCGCAACTACGCAGCGCGCCAGCCGGAAGTTTGCCGACGCTAATGGAAAACGCTCATGGCCTGCTTTGATGAGATTCGCGCGCCGCAACCCATGAATTCAAATAATATGACGCCTCACAAAAGAGATGGCTACTTGATACTGTGGTTCTATTCACAGGATATTATCGATGAGCTTTATTAAGTTTGGGTTCGATATCAAAAACCTACCTACTTCCTTATATTATTAATTCACAATTTATTGTTTCTCTAATAGTTGAATCAGTTTGTACAGTCAGTCACACCATCTCTTCTGTCACTAAATGACAAGCTTGACGCCTGTCAGTTCCTAATGCAGCAACAATGATGTGTGTCGCTAGTATAGTATGTACGTAATATCATTATTTCAGAAAACCCTTTTAAAATGTACTATCGATCACTAATCCTGGAATCACAAGCGTTAGTAAATGAAGCGGCTCTGAATGTTGAATAGTTACGATTCCATTGGCACAAAATTGTATATCAGTCATGCAAAATTGGTCGTAGCAAGTGCGCAGTAGCTATGATCGGCAGGGTGGGCCTTCCCTCCAATTTTTCCGTTGTTTGCCCTTGACCCAAATTGGAAAAACCCTTGAATAGACTAAATAAGTTCGAGAGCGAAAGTCTGTTGTCTCGGCAAAGGAGGGCTGGGTTGTTTACTTATGTAATACTCTGTAGTTAATATTACAGACCCGGTTTATATTGTTTGGGTAATAGGTAAGATAGGCGATATCGAGGGTAAGCGTATGAAATGTTCGCAGTGTAAACTTTAGGCTCCTGGTAATTTTAGCTGCTCTCGTAGTATCGTAATTGAGTGGCTGTGAACTGGTAAAATTAGGACAGCAATGGTCCTTATTTTTTCCTATGTTTTCTTTAGTTTTCACTGGTATGTTTTGTCTGTTACTTACTAGTAACACCTACAAAATTAATTAATTCTTTTTTTTTTCAGCACAGAACCACGAAAATGTTAGGACAATAATAGAAATTAACAAAACCAATGGCTGAAATCTGTGATAAAACTACGCCTCAGAAGCGATTCAAAAAGATTCCTATTTATGTCGTCGAAGAACATAATGATGCGTTACAATTTATATATTCAGCAATTGGGGGCAAGAAGTTACCATTAGAAGGGACGACTCTACTACACTTGGATGCGCATCCTGATATGCTCATTGATCGTAAATTGAAAGGAGAGGAAGCACGTTCTGGAAGACATGTTTTGCCATTATTACAAATAGAAAATTGGATTGTACCGGCAGCGGCAGCTGGCCACATCAACCGAGTAGTGTGGCTGCGTCCGCCGTGGGCGAGTCAATTCCGAGACGACACGCGACCTATTCACGTCGGCGATCATCCGACGTCGGGCGAACTGCGAGTCGACTGCAAGGAGCCTTACTACCTCTCTGATGCACTGTACTCATCAAAACTAGTCAATAAGAGAAAGTTTATATTTACATCAGCCGAACTCTCTGACGCCTTACTCGCTGGGGACGAAAACAACCTCCAGAAACTCATATCGAATCTTAATGTTTCACAACCTTATGTACTCGACATTGATCTAGATTTCTTCAGTACTGGAAATCCTTTTCTCGGTTTGTACGAAAGTATCAATATTTACGATCGATTGCAACCAATATTTGAATTTAAACTTCCCGACGACAACGAAACGGAAACAATCGATAAAGTTGTCGCCTCACGAGAACGACAACTTGCGGAACTTGAACACTTGTTCCAGCATTTGGAGCAATACGATAACTTGAATGAATATAAAGGAGAAAAATCTCAGTTGTATGACATGGTTAGTATGTACAATCACTATGATAATATAATAAGCCTTGAATATTTACGCTGTTATGTATTTTATTGTTTTAATTATTGTAAATGTGAAGACTATGTGGGATTGTTTTTTGTTTTTTTTTTCTCATTAGATTTAATCATGGTCTGGCAGTTTGTGTAATTTATGCAGCCTACCCAAATGCCCGCTGACCCGTTCGTCGAATCATTGGGCTCCTAGAAGGGTTCTCAAAAAAAATAAAAATTCCTCGAAAGTGTCTAGATCCATTTTAACCCCAATAAAGATAATGTATATATATGGACGCTAGTCAAGATGATGTTACTGGTTTATTTATGCTAAATCAGCGCAAACTGGTGGCTATTTGAAATTACTTGATGACTGATAATTTCGTGCACCGACTGGACAGGACCACTCAAATTGTGTGGTTCTTTTCTCAAAATTCTGAGTCTCATTCCTGCCACCAATATACATAGTCTGAACGTGATTTCACCAAGATTATGTCTGGACTGACTTCTGTTTGTTTGGGCCTTTCTTCTCTGATGGAAAACACCGACCTCATCTAGTTTTTAAAATATGATTGACGTGTAAAATTGTATGTACAAACCTTTTTGCAGAAATAAAATCAGTTATCATATTCTAACTTTTGCCAGCGGCTTCGCCCGCGTATTCGGTATACATACAAACTAGTGATGTGCCGGATATCCGAATCTGCATCCGCGGATATCCGAGAGAGAAGAAAGATCCGTATCCGTTACTTTTTTGATGTTTTACCTTATTAACCTAGATGAAATACTATGATAATATTATGAAGCTGAAGAGTTGGTTTGTTTGGTTGAACGCGCTAATCTCTGAAAGGACTGGTTCGAATATAAGCTGTCTCACATCACGCAAGGACCCTTAGGAGTCGAGCAAATAGAAAAAGTCATGGATACGAAGACCTCGCACGGGCTGGCAATTCGAAGCGACGGGGAGGGTCGAGGTAGCAAGAAATTTAAGAAGCTAGTTCTATATGTAGGTTATTAGGTAACAATGAAAAGCTATTAAATTCCTTTCAGATTATTTTTTTATTTCTTAAAATCTAATATTAAGTGACTAAATCATAAACAAAACAAAAGAAAGACCCGCGCAATGGAAGTCGAAACATTTCTTGTCAAGCAAAGCATCAATTGGCGTAAACTATCGTCTCAAGATCACGCGCATCGACACCGATCTAGTAAGAAAGTTAAGATCCGTGTCCGCGGATCTTGACACCAAATATCCGTATCCGGATCAGTATCCGCGGATATTCCTTTTTAACAATCCAGCACATCACTAATATAAACCTTCCTCTTGAATCACTCTGTCTATTGATGAAAACCGAATTATAATTCCTTGCGTAGTTTAACCAGTCAATGACTGTAATTACAGACACAATTAAAACACGATTGTGTCTGTACCAAATGTGTTAAAAGATCTAAGGGTACGGACGCGGGAAGCAACTTTGTTTTATACTATGTTAAGAAATCATAATAATTAAAAAATGAATTAAATTTTTTGTTTTACAATATTAATGTTACCCAGGTTGCCGAGCTAGCAGTAGTAGTTTTGGCAGAGGCTGAACGGTTAAATGAAAAGCCGGACTGGTGGGCCGTGTTCGCAGGGGGCTGCACGCGCGACCAAGGAGGGCTGCCTTACCACATCAGCTCTGAAGAAGAGATAAAAAACTTGGTTAAACACGCTCTGGTGCCACTATTGAAGAACTTACCCCCGCCGGTATTGATCACAGTCGCTAGATCTACAGACGATGGCTACTGTCCTCCTCATCAGGTAAATAAAGTACACATCCTTTAGTTCTCTTATAAAACTATTATCTATATTAATACGTGAAGCAAACATTGTAAGTACTACTTTTTACGAAAAATATGCAGACGGAGGAATATGAAATTTGGCACCGTTCAAGCTTATATGGAGAAAGCAAATATTTTTTATAATAATTAATCATGTTCAAAGTTAAAATTTTAAAGAATTATAGTCGAACTTCGACCATTGGGCGACAACTAGGAGGGTAACTTATACGATTTTATTTGTTTTTCAGGTTGAATACATACAGTCTCTAGTGTTAGAAACTTTGAAAGAAATATATGATACGGATGAACCAGCCTTGTACTACCTCAGTGTGAAAACCTCATAATAATTTAAGCAAGTGTTTGTAAGCAAGTTGTTTGTAACTGTATATTATTTTGTTTTTGATTAATAAATCATTAGTACAATAACAAAGGATTTTATTGTTGCCAAACTAATGCCAATTATGCCATAGTACTGAGGAAGTGTCGCTGAGGACAGATCCAGACGGTGGATGGATTTTCATACATTTTCAGCGACATATGTCTGTTTCCAAAATCCTTTGAAACTCTATTAATTTTTCTGCGTTCAGCAGGATTTGGACATTTTCTACATCCTAGATCAGGAGATGTAGAAAATGTTCAGGTAATTCTATTAGATGTCTGCAATCTAGAACACTGAAATATTTGGCAACTGAACTGTGATAAGACAACGGTGCGGTTTAAAAGAAGATGTAGTGACAAAAATTGAAAAGAGTATGCTTAGATGGTTTGGTCAAGTTGAGAGGATGAATCAGATGAATGAAGGCCGGCTAAAAAATGTTATTTACAAGGCAGATGTGACTGTCACGCCGGAAGAGGACGCCCTAGGAGAACATACATATAGTGACCTTATTGGTGATGTTCTTCAGAAGGGTCAGGTGCGTAGGACCAGTAACCGGCGTGCGTGTATGACCTGATGTATGAACTTAAATGAGGCAAAAGGAGTCTGCAAGGATCGTAGCAGGTGGCATTCTGTAGTTTCTGCCTACCCCCATGAGAAAAAGGCGTGATTTTATGTATGTACAGACGCCAGCACATCAACTTACCTCAATCTGTCAAATTTCTTTAACAGATTTTCAACCTTATATCACAGTAGTGGAAGGTTAATTTTCGATTGGTGAAATTTGACAGATTGGGGTGGCTTGACCTGCTGGCGTCTGTACTTACTGTGTCAGCTATAGCTTCGTTATTAAATACCCAGTACGAAGTAACTTCGTGACTGTCGTACCTACCTGCCTACATTTCATTGTGTAAAACATATGTGTCAACGTTACGCTTTGAATCGTTTCAGAACTACTGTAGAGTCCTGTCTGCGCTACGCAAGACGCAGTCTCATTCAGCTCGAGTGCCAAATGCAGCGCCGTAACTCATTTTTAATGTGTTTTAACAAACACTGTTCACAACAATTACCGGAACGAAATATTGCCTTTGAACAATATTATGACAGCAACTTGAACAAGTTTATTGTAGTTCCGCAGTCTCTCAACATGCACACTAAACTTAAGAGAGAATATAAAAACATAACAACTTTATTATGAAGTATTATATCGCTGTTTTAGTGTACGATGCGGACTTGGCTGCGGATGAAAAACTCACTTAAGTTTTCGAGAATGTTTTACCCGGATAATTCGCCAACGACTCGCACGGCTATCGAGGCTTCTTCAGGGTTATGTGCTCAGTACAAATTTGTATATAATGCAACCCGGGATGGTTTAAATATTCCCTATGTATGTGTCGATATCTACTAAAATTTATCATGGTTTTTGCCAGCGGCTTCACCCGTGTGAAGGTCGGAAATTAACCCACGGGAAACTACTTCCGAGATATCCTGTCTTAAGCCAAGTTATAAACTACCTGTGTGTCAAATTTCATTCAAATCCGGTCGGTCATTTTGTCGTGAATGAGTAACAAACATCCAAACGTACAAACGTGTGAATTTATAACATTAGGTAGTAGGATTAAACAAAAACTTATTAGGGACTCCAAAGGTATCTTTCTTGAGCTGATCATTCTAAGATTAATTGGTCTCCGTTTGCCTCAAACATTTTGCAGAATACATATCATGGAGGTGAAATACATACCAATGTATCTCGATTTTAATAAAGTCTAAGCACTTTCAAATAGGCACATAAAAGGCACTTTTTAGGGTTCCGTTGCCAAATGGCAAAAAACGGAACCCTTATAGATTCGTCATGTCTGTCTGTCTGTCTGTCCATGTATGTCACAGCCACTTTTCTCCGAAACTATAAGAGCTATGTTGTTGAAACTTGGTAAGTAGATGTATTCTGTGAACCGCATTAAGATTTTCACACTAAAATAGAAAAAAAAAACAATAAATTTTGGGGTTCCCCATACTTAGAACTGAAACTCAATTTTTTTTTTTTCATTAAACCCATACGTGTGGGGTATCTATGAATAGGTCTTTAAAAATGGTATTGAGGTTTTTAACATCATTTTTTAGGGTTCCGTTGCCAAATGGCAAAAAACGGAACCCTTATAGATTCGTCATGTCTGTCTGTCTATCCGTCTGTCTGCCTGTCTGTCTGTCTGTCTGTCCGTCCGTATATCACAGCCACTTTTCTCCGAAACTATAAGAGCTACGCTGTTGAAACTTGGTAAGTAGATGTATTCTGTGAACCACATCAGGATTTTTACACTAAAATAGAAAAAAAAAAAAAATTTTAGGGTTCCCCATACTTAGAACTGAAACTCAAATTTTTTTTTTTCATCAAACCCATACGTGTGGGGTATCTATGAATAGGTCTTCAAAAATGGTATTGAGGTTTCTACTATCATTTTTTTCTAAACTGAATAGTTTGCGCGAGAGACGCTTCCAAAGTGGTAAAATGTGTGTCCCCCCCCCCCCGTAACTTCTAAAATAAGAGAATGATAAATCTAAAAAAAATATATGATGTACATAACTATGTAAACTTCCACCGAAAATTGGTTTGAACGAGATCTAGTAAGTAGTTTTTTTTTTAATACGTCATTAATCGTAAACCGCAATTTACCTTTAATTCAATCAACTCAAATATAAAAAATTAAAAAAAAAAAAACATTTAATGTCATAAACATAAACCTTATGCATAAATCGAGGATACCTACAGGTTTGTACGGAACCCTCGGTGCGCGAGTCCGACTCGCACTTGGCCGGTTTTAACATCAACATTCAACAATTTACTCTTAATCCTAACGTGGTGAACCTAAGTACCTTCTTTCTTATTTGCGGTGCGTAGTAAATGAGCTCAATAAATTTTGCATTGGCATCAATAAGCGGACTTGCTAAAAGGCAAAACGGCCAGTGTCACCTCAAGCGGGTCAATTAGCAATAACAAGGGGATCGACGCCCTAGCTACGTGTGACAGCATCCTTGGAAATACGTACTTCGCAGCAACTCACACGCATGGGTATGATAATGAAAAGATGTTTAACATTTCTCATAGATCAGACAAATCATTGCTTAGAACGCGTCTGTTAGAAATTTTGAATTTGAATATAATACATAGTTCAGATTCGATTTCTAAGTTGGGCAAAGTGCTTTCTCAGCAGCAGCCCGGAGTCTGGATTTGTGCCCAGTTGATGGCAATAGGGTCGCTCCCCATTACATGGGACTTAAATAAATAACAGGCGAAATATGTGTGTACTATAGGTAGGTACACCTCTGCCTAACCCTTCGGGGAAACAAGGCGTGATATTATGTTTCTATAATAGTTGAGAAATCTCGGCTAGTTTCCATTCCTGTAGTTGTTAGTAGAAATGTCCTGATTCTATTGGTCCTTCAATTTAGAATGATTAATTACTTAATTGTGAAAAAGGACCCCGGTTTTGGAACAATCCTTGTGTTGACCTAATGTTTTGGTTGGCCATATATAAGGTGTATCTATGAATAGATATATAGATATATACACGAAATATTTTAAGAGATACACCTGTAGGTGGTAAAGAAGCTACAGCAACGAAAAAAAAATTTTTCTAAGGGATTTTTTTTCAATTTAATATTTATAAATTATTTGACGCACATATGAAATACTGGCTCTTTCTTATTTTTTACGGCCCGAGACACCGCGGCCATGCTCGTGCCGTCCGGTCATCGCCCTCGCAGCGTCAGGCAGGCCATTCATAGAATTTGGCGTAAAGGTTTTATGCAAAACGTCTCAAGTAGTTTTAAAATTATAATAATTACGAAAATTCAAAAACGCTTAGATAAAAAAATTCTTTTTGCTTCTATAGCTTCTTTACCACCTACTGGTGTACGCCTTAAAATATTTCGTGTATGAATAGATACACCTTATATACGACCGGCTTTTTTCTATATATCTATGTGTTCCTAGGGTAGTTGTAATCAAAAGAACATCTAACCTATCCGAGATAGGGTGGGATGTTATTAGCCCGCTTCGCTGGCTTTTATTTTTTTTTACATTGTTAAGGTTTTCTACATGCGTCTTCAAAGAAACCACTATTTCTGTATGAAACATAACTTCTAACTGCAGAGAGATCAAAAAATTTGGAGCTCGCTTCGTTTGCTCTTATACACACAACAATTATTATTATTTGTAATCCTGTTAGCGTCCATGGTGACCCCCCGAAATCTTGTACTACGACCTTGCCTGTAGTCAATAGGCCATGGCGGTGACATAGATAGATGGACTTAATTTATTCCACCTACACAAAATACACAGGCAGTAGACACATCCTCTGACTGTATGCGAGGAGTTGGACGCTCCAACTGCTATCGGTGCTTCGACTGTCGGAAATGTCCAGCTCGCCGCTACTACAGTTTTCTGACTGTACACTACGGTAAGCTAAGCCAACATTCGAGAAATTATAAGTTTAGCATCGCATATGTGATGAACAAAATATCCAATGTAGATCTTATCCATTTTGAATTTTTGAGCAAAAGTCTATTTAGTTGGAGTTTTTTTTCCCAGATTCTATTAGCAAAGCTCCTGACGTCTGCCAATAACTTTCAAATATCTACAATAATATCATACTATTTTTAAAGATAATGTCACTTGATTGGACAAACAATTTAGTCCTTCGATTGGGGGCGATTGGGGTCAACTGCGCATCGAACACTCGAGTCACATTACTAACAACGCATTACATCATGCGTCGGCCATGCCTGGAAAACTTATGTGCCAATTATGTTCAATAAAAACGCACTACTCAGAAATTATTGTATACACGTGTTATGTTTTCTACATAAGTTTTATCGTACATTGTGTTTAGGTACGGAATGAACTGATTCAACTGCAATATTGTTCTACTCAGTCAATATTGTATGACGAGACTAGATTTCCAAGACACATTGGAATTGGAACCTTGGAAATAATTCTCAGTAGGTTATAGGAGCTCAATTAACATAAATAGGCCTTGTAACAAACGTAGGCATATTGTTATTTATGTATGCTAGGAAATTATACTTCGACTGGATCAGAGCTGTTTTTTGCACACGTAGGGAGTATAATCGTTCAGCACGCTACCTGAATCAACAAACTTTGAATAAGTACATTCAGTATCTTTATATCATTTTTTAACACCCTTGCTCGTCAAGCTGATGTAATTCCACCGGTTTTAAATATGTAAAGCGGGTCATAAAAAACGCGTGTGTTACCAAAGCAAATAGTTATAGTCCATACAAATTCCATAACAGTATTATTTGCCATTTCAAATATGGAACTGATCGCCGCCGCACGACTCCAGCCAGTGAGCAGCACGCTGTTGCTATTCAAATTTCGAACTAATTGCCGCGCGGCGCCAGTCAGTAGGCAGCGCTAGCGCGCTGTTAAAATGGCGGGAAAGCAACAGTGTCCATTCACAGATTGAGTTTATTTAAAATAAAAAAAGTAGTTTATTCGGTAATTTAAAAACTTGACTGCATGCTCTAGCGTTTTTGCCAACATTTTCACGCAGCCACGGCAGAAAATAATCCTCGCGCCATTTTTCTCAAATTTTCTTTTCTTTGTACTTGTATTGTGAATATGTAAAAATGACAACTTTCAATAATGAAGATGAGCAATATATTACTTCAACTCCACCGGATATACTAACAGAAGCGCGAACCGTATGCGACAGCTTGCTGCCGTCAATATCCAAGGACAAATACATAACCACGTATTAAAATTTCTTGAAGTGGAAAAACATGAAAAATGCCAAGTCATTTTCCGAAAATGTCGTTTTGGCGTATTTTGATGAACTAGCTAGTAAATATAAGCCTAGCTCGTTGTGGACAACATATTCTATGCTGAAAAGTACCCTCAAGATGAAAAATGGTGTCGATATTAATTTATATTCATATCTCATTGCATTTTTAAAGAGACGCTCTGGTGGTTTTATAAAGAAAACATCTAAGGTACTGTCATCAAATGACGTCGAAAAGTTTCTAAAAAATGCTCCAGATAGCCAGTACCTGGCAGTGGCAACAAAGGTCAGTTTGCCTCCTTATTTTATGTATTGATCTACCTACTGTACATACTCTTTTACATATTTTTTAACGACCGTCTGTAAGCTAAGTACACCTATACCTTATCTAACACATTTTTATTTCTTTTCAGGTTGCGTTAATATTTGGTATTAATGGTGCATGTAGACGGCAAGAGCTTCACAATATTACCACAAAAGACATTGAAAATCAAGGCAAAATGCTTTTAGTTAAAATCCCAAACACTAAAAACAAAATACCCCGATCTTTTATTATCGACGGCCCATTTTATGACGTGGCCAAAAAATATGAAGCTCTGCGTACGACTTAGGCAAAAAATAATAATTTCTTTCAGAATTACCAAAAAGGTAAATGTACTGCGCAACTTATTGGCATAAATAAATTCGGTGCCATGCCAAAGGAAGTCGCCAAGTTTTTTTAGTATTGCCGGATGCTGATTGTTATACAGGGCACAGTTTCAGAAGAACGTCAGCTACATTACTTGCTGATTCGGGAGCTGATATTGACTTTAAAGCGGCATGGCGGGTGGCGTTCTAACGCAGTAGCAGAATCTTATGTAGAAGATTCCATCCAAAACAAAGCAAATAAAAGTGCCAAAATAACTCAGGCAATAAATTTGGAGCCACAAACAAAGAAGTTTTGCCCTGAGCCGCGCCCCTCTACTTCTACTGATAATACTTTTTTATTTACAACTAATGACGAATTACAATGCTCTTCTGCCGCCTTTCAAGAAGTTTCAACGTCTCCAACATTTACCCTAACCTAACACAAAACAATGACATTATGAATAGTAATAAAATTCTCCCGGGACCCTATCTCCCGGGAGAATTCTTGTTCCTCATCTCTGGCTTGCCTTTATTGGCCGGCTGGAGTGAACACTGGTGAGGTTCAGAGCTCCCGCCTCATTCTTGCCTTTATTGGCCGGCTTGAGTGGAGATTCGCAAGAGCAAACGTGCTCGGGGAAAGGAAGTATTCCAGTAAGTGCTCGTAGAGATGTTGACCATCTTCCGGGCTCTGGGATCGTTCTGAAAGCCGTGGAATACCTCTCCACTTCTCAAGCACCTCAGGAAGTGTTGCCCCTAGTCGCTGCGTCACTATGTGCCAGCGACGGTTTCCGGGGGCCCATTATTGAGTGTGCAAGTCACCCCCTGCCATTTTATCCGTGTAAACAAAACATTGATCAGGCAGGGGCCATAGTTCTTCCATAGTTGCGGTTACCAATCCACTGTAGCCATCCAAACCCATAGCCTAATTTGTTTTATTTCCATATTCTGTGATAGTCCTGCTCCAACCGGGGATTGTCCTTGGGTGCACTTGCATAGGTGCATACAGGGATAATCGTCGGTTGGTGCCCCCTCATCATTTAAAATTAAAATTGTCTAAGGGGCCTCTGCGAGTTGGCTTTGGCCCCTCGTACGCCTTCCAAAGGACCGGGATCTCAGGGTCCCGAGAAATGTTAACAATAAAAATAATAAAAACATAATTAAAAAATCAACTACAACTACGTATCATTTTAATAATTGAAGACATGAGTAAATAAATTAAGGGGATATGTCGCAAAATTCTAATTTCGAGAAAATTGAGTTCAAATTTTCGCATAAACATTTTAGGATATTTCAAAACGCCTTACATTTATCCAAGGGTGTCTAGCGGCGCCAACCGTTTAATATTTTTAAGGTTTAAAATTGTTTGTATGCACATAAAACCATCATTCATGCATAGAACAGCGAACATCTGAAAATGCGACATATCCCCTTCATCCACTCATGTCTTCAATTGTAAGTTCACTAACTGTTTCAATAATTAAAAATGAACAAAATATAAAATGTTTTTTTTTTCTGTTTCCTCGCAAATGTGTTAAAAAACGTCGTACGATATACGTGCGTATTGGTTATAACCAGGGACCATTTTGGTTACCCGTTGAAAGGGTTTTGAAAAAGTGTTGTTTTAAAAACCATTTAATATTAGTTACACTGTTTTACGAATACTCTCATCAATGGATAACCTCTTCCTAACCCTTTCGATTTGACCACCTGTACATTCAAAAACCCATTCTTGGTGGGTTATACTTTTTAATGGTAAACCCTTTTGAACGGGTAACCCCTTCAACGACTGTAACAGTGTTATCCATTCGAACTACAAGTATTGTAATTTTATGTCTCGTGACTTTACTTTAAAGTACTAAACTGCATGCTTTTTTTTTTTTTTTTGGATGGGAAATCATCAAATGACTTCTCCCGCTCTGGGCGGAGCGGGAGGGTGTGTCAGACTTTTACTGACTAAAACCCACCCGTGTTCCATCAGTTGCCCATGTGCCAGGGTCACGGTGTCTCTTTCGAACAATCACGCGACCCCGGCAGGCATCGGTCCTAGTAGACCCCTACACTGCTGCTGACATCTCCTTGAGGCGCGCGTGAAACACTACGCGCCGTCGAGCCTGGTCCTTACCGGGCGGCGAGCTACCCATTGCTCGCCACCCGCAAGCTCGCGCCTACGGTGGCCGGGAGTCCGCTATCGACTCCCGCCGCCCGGGGCGTCTCCTCCTGCGGCGGCTAGGGACGTGAGGGCGCAGTGACTGCCACTCCCTCACGTGCCCCGCCTCCTTCTTCGCGAGCATAACTGCTTCGCAGAAGGAGGTGACGGCTTCCCACCCAAGTAGCACAGAACTGCATTATAAATTGTCACTTAAGGCCCACAGCGGTAATCTAAGCATTTATAAAGACTTATTAGTATTCACCTGTGCTGCAACAGCTGTTTCGAAAAAAACGTGGCCAACTATAATGCTTTTTTCTGTACAGTAATTCTATTAAGCACCACAAACACGCCACAAAGTCACTGTTATTGAGCGCTTAGTAGTGCAGTACCCTATTAGCTGTAAGTTTTCTGAATAATAGCCCACACGTGTACTATACAACCGTTGCATTTTAAGAGAGAACATATCACTAGGGCTTCCAAAATTACGGAAATGTCAATTACGGAACTAATTACGCAACTTTTTTTCTCCAATTCCGTAATTTTTCCTATTTTTTTAAAATTGATTATGAATTTTTGTAAATATTGTAGATAGAGTATCTACAATTTTTACAGTTATCTTTTACTATCTCAAATTCAAGGATGTATCAAAATAAATGCTGTTTTAAAAATTCCTCATTGTTATGCAAATATTGCAAAACACCGAATACATTTGTTCGCCTTTCCTTAATTCTCTTTCTAAGAGATGTGGCTAGTTTTCC
Source organism: Aporophyla lueneburgensis (assembly GCA_932294355.1). Classification (NCBI taxonomy): domain Eukaryota; kingdom Metazoa; phylum Arthropoda; class Insecta; order Lepidoptera; family Noctuidae; genus Aporophyla; species Aporophyla lueneburgensis. The sequence goes on from OW028739.1 coordinate 11,280,709, forward strand.
ACTGAGATCGTTTGACTGAAGATTAAGTTTCTCTAGCATGAATCGAAGCGCAGCGTCGGCCGTCAATAAGTTTGAATCACGGCGACATAATGACAAAACTGTAGTTTTTATTACATCCAAGCTGTAATGAATGTCGTGAAGGTCTTGGATCTCTTCGTCTGTAAATTTCGCATTTGATTTCAAATCTAATAACGCCTTAAAAACGCATGATTTTAATTTGAGAAATCGGCCTACCATATCTGATAAGCTGTTCCATCGCGTTTTACAGTCTAGTATTAGGTCAATATTTTTACCATGTTCTTCTAAAATGTACTTTTGCAACAAGTCGTTTTTCAAAGCGGAGTTTTTAAACGATTTTATTAGATCTCTTAATTTTTTTATAGTGCCTTTGTATAAAAACTCCGATTCTGGAACTCTGGTCGATTTTACAATAAACGCATCCTCATCTTCATCAATTTCCTCTTCTTCTTCAGCGCCGGTATTTGAGACATCCTCCTGGACTTCAGGTTCTGGAGATTTTTGTGTTTTATATAAAACATCCAGGACTGCTAGTTGTATCTCATGAGCCATACACAATTGGTGGTGGCCGTCAAAATTTCTACCCATTTTGACCATAACACTCGCTCCATCTGTTGTGAAAGCAATTATGTCGTCTTCCAGACTTAAACCGAAGTCACTCAAATGTTGCTGTAATAATTGAGTGCCTACTTCAGCTGGCATTGATCCCTGTATCCGTACAAGTCCCAAATTTTTATATTTGGCCATATCAAAGTCTTTATTGTGGATATTCATATACCTTTTATTACGGGTAGACGTCCACTCATCAAACGTGATAGTAAATCTTTTATTTTCAGACTTCATAATTTTCAATTGATTTTTCAATTTGTTTTTTGTGTTATCACTCTGTTTTAGAATTATCTGTGTTATAGTCGTAGAAGATTTCGGCACATCGTAGCCAGAGTTTTTAAAAAGATATCTCAGATCTTCTGACGTACAAAATGTGCTCAATGGTATCCCATCCAATGCAGCCATTCTGGCCACTCGAACCTCCATATTTGAAAAATAATCAGTGAGTTTAATTTTCTTTTGTGAAGGTTCATTCGTACGTTTTCGTGTTTGAATTTGACCACTATTAGACGTTGATGTACTCGGGATTTGCGACTCCTGCTGTTGCGGCATCTCTCCGATATGCTTGGCACGCATGTGAGTGTGTAACGCTCCAGTTGCGCCACCTGGAGTTTTCAATTTTTTTTTGCAATGCTTACATTCAACAATCTGTCCATTATCAGCTCTCAAGAAATGTTCCCAGATAGAGCTTTGTGTGCGTTTGTTCAAAAACTCCTTGTATACAGTCTTATTTGAAGAAGACCTGAAAAAAAATAAAAGGAAGTTAGGTTAAAATGATATTGGTTAAACATAGTTGTCAACTCATTACAAAATAATGTAAACACTTATTTTGTAGCCAAACGTTTTTTTCTTCTATAATAGGCGAAAGAGCATGCTTAGTTCATTCATTCCTGATTTAGAGACGAACTATGAGGAATTTCAAATTTTTGATAGGTACCGACCTTTTATGTTTTAATCAGTGTTCTTAATTAATATATATTTGGGAACCTAGATATTCTATAATCTAATCGGAATAAATACACCTTAAGAAAATGTTTGATTTACAAATTATTTTGTATGAACTATGCATGCTCCACGCCCCATGAGGTTTTTAATGCCCTTTTAATACTAAATAAGACTGATTTAAGTACTTACATCTTTGAAGAGATAATCCACACATTCAAATTTCAAAGTCACCCACGATAAAGATACAACTGCTACAAATTGTTAATATTTGCGCGCATTTACCACCAACTTTTAATTAAGTATCAGATCAAGTGTCAACTGTGCCGAGAGTCTAGCGATGTGAACTGAACAACCGACAATTGAGCAATGAAACTATAATACTTTCTTTTTAGTTAAGAATGTGAGGAGCATAGTAGTTCCCCTAAGTTCCCCGTGGTCGTAGGGACTTTTCGTCAGGGACTCCCCGGCCTTGCCGACTCGCCAAGTTGATATATTTGAACTCTATTCTGTACGTCTTAGAACTATTTTTTGCAAAATAGATATAAAATAAACTGCGGGGAATACCCTATTTGTACAGTTTCGATGTAGGTATATAGTATAGTGTTGCCACATTATAAATGTGTACGTATAATGCTTTTTTATTGGTTGACTATTTTGATGGATTGATGATACTAATAATTACGTAAGTACGGAATTGACATCTTCAGTTACGGAATTGAAAATACTTTAAAATGAGTTCGTAATTACGTAATTGCGTAATTACGTAATTACGTAATGGAAGCCCTACATATCACCCACTATAACATAATCAGTTACTTTGTGAAGTTATTTAATGCTTTATGCTGCATACAGATTCACTTTTCCCCTATTAGTCAGGTGTTTACCATACACTCGAATAACAGCATGTATCCAAGTGTCGGCATGCGCGAATGGAATATTGGACGCGACGGGTTCCGTATGTTATATTTATTAATGAATAAATAAATAAAATGAAATTAATTTATTTCAGACATAACCCATATTACAAAAATTAAGATAAAAGTAACAATGCTGCAGCAGAAAAGAATAAAATTTCATTAACTAAATAAAAATATACGTCACATAGTTGAAATAAAATAAAATTTCAAATTTACGTCGGATTTAAATTAAAGTAACAATAAATAATAATTGCACATATTAACAAAACAATACAAAAAAGCCTTTATAAATAAAGGTCAGTGTGTTTGATGACATTAGGCTGAGTAGGTACAAAAATGCCCTGCTACAAAAATCTTCTTATAACCTACCCATTTTCGGGACTAATATGGTTGCGACAAAATTAATATTGTTGTTTTATATGTTTCTGGTACTTAGCTAAAAATGAAGAAGAAGATTTATTAAGAGAAATCCAAGATTTTTTTTTAATAATAAATTAATACCTTCCGAGACTTTTTAAGATTCCAGAAAAAAAAAACAACGTAATTTTCTTTATGTTTATTTAATGTTCCCTTTTTAAAGTACAATTTAGGGTGTACCACCCTGGTCCAGGCCTTGAATTTTCATCTTTTTATAATTTCAAGGAGTACAAAAGTACTTCTCGGTGGCCACCATAGAATTTCCTTAGGTTTCCACTGTGCAGGAACGAATGTTAGATCGACAACACCTCTCTCTATAGTCTGAACTATTTTGAAAGTCTCGTTCTGTAAAAACAAGAAAAATATACTTATTATAATAGAAGTATCAGCAGTGGCGTAGCGTGCCTTGGCGGGGCCCCGTATAAAAACATTTGTTTGGGGGCCCTTATGAAGGGTAACGATTTCTCACAAAGGGAAAAAAAAATGTTTTGCATAAAATTAAAAGAAATATTTATTCATCATAATTATCTATCTGTCACTTATCCAAAACGTTTATAAACAATTCAAATTAAATAACTTTCCTTGCCTTTTTTTCGGCTAACTGGTGATAATACATAATTATACTGTTATCCAATTTTAGTTATGTGAAAAGGACTATAAGCGGGGAAATCCAGCAGCCCCCGATAACCGATGTAGGGTGTTGCCAACATACGGTGGAGGTGTGCCCTGCCTGGGCGGAGCACCGCCGTGTCCTCGTGGAGTCGATCGGCGGCGGCGACCTCTCGCGTCCGGCCCTGGTGCGAGCCATGGTACGGAGCGAGAGGGAATGGGAAGCCGTCACCTCCTTCTGCGAAGCAGTAATGCTCGCGAAGGAGGAGGCGGGGCGCGTGAGGAAGTGGCAGTCTCTGCGCCCTCACGTCCCTAGCCGCCGCAGGAGGAGACGCCCCGGACGTCGGGAGTCAATAGCGGACTCCCGGCCACCGTAGGCGCGAGCTTGCGGGTGGTGAGCAATGGGTAGCTCGCCGCCCGGTAAGGACCAAGCTCGGGTCGACGGCGCGCAGTGTTCCACGCGCGCCTCAAAGAGATGTCAGCAGCAGTGTAGGCATGGGCGTACCCAGGTTCTGGGCCAGGGGGGGGCAAATCAGATTTTTTTATAAGCAAATAAATAAACGTAAATTAAAATAGGTTTTTTAAATTCGCTTTTAAATATACAATATTTATTTTAAAAGTTACTTTCGAGGGTCTTCAGCAAAACGTCTTTTGTGAAAGAATCACCTATAGCGTTAACAAATTTTCTATGTAAACTGAAAACTGTAACTGTAATGTACTTCGGTCATGGCCGATCTTAGCTATGTTTTTACGCGTCGTTCAATTGTAGCGGTGAAATCCGTGGAATAATGCACTGTCAGGAAAATTTCTAAGGCTGGCTTCACCTTCGGGTAAAATGATTTTGCTACTCCGTTAGTAACTCTGTAATTTCAATATTTTCAAAGTTCTGCTCCTGCTTATTCATCCAAAAAGTGCACCATAGTTCGGCTTCCGATGTGATCCCTTCTAATTCATACAATATAGAAACTTCCTCCATAATGTTTTGCAATTTTGGAACTGTAATTTAAATTATCTGAGCAGGGTGCAACAATGAAAGAGTAAACGCTGGTGAATGGGCTTTGCTCTCGCTTCTAATGAAGAAAATAACGAATCCAAATAGGGCACGCATAACGAGCGACGAAAATAATCGCTAAGGGGCGGGCCACAGTAGGATGCTGGTTGATTTGCCCTCTGTTGTTGGCGGCTTGCTGTCTTAGGTAAACGCAGCTCAAGGTTCAAATCTGTAGCAATTATTTAAGCTGATTGGATGAAATCTTCACTCCCTTCTTCCGCGGAAGGCCTCTTTTTTGTGGGTGGGAAATCATCAAATGATGTCTCCCGCTCTGGGCGGATCGGGAGGGCGTGTCTGACTTTTACTGACTAAAACCCACCCGTGTTCCTTCAGTTACCTATATGCCAGGGTCACGGTAATTCTTTCGAACAAATCTCGCAACCTTGGCAGGCATTGGTCTTAGCTGACCCCTTCAGTTATGCTGACACCTCTTTGAGGCGCGCGTGGAACACAACACGCCGTCGACACGGACGGAGCTTACCATTGCTCGCCACTCACAAGCCCGCGCCTACGGTGGCCGGGAGTTTGCGACTGACTCTCGACGCCCGGGGCGTCTCCTCATACGGCGGCTAGGGGCGTGAGGGTGCAGAGACTGCCTCTCCCTCACGGGCTCCGCTTCGCCGCGAAGCTGTCACCTCCAAGGAGGGGACGGCTTCCATGCCCTCCCGCTCCGTACCATGGCGTGCACCAGGACCGGACGCTAGAGGTCGCCGCCGCCGATCGCCTCCACGAGGACACGGCGGTGCTCCGCCCCGACAGGGCATACCTCCATCGTATGCTCCACCGTGTCCTCCAGACGATTCACGCGATGGAAACACCCAGGCGTTTCCTCCCGCCTTATCCCGAACAGGAACCTCCCGAAGCAGCCATGTCTGGTGAGGACCTGCCTAATGTGGAAGGGGAGGACGCCATGCCACTCTCTATCCACTCCTCAAAAAGGGGACTTACCGCTGCAATAGTGGCGTTCCCTGCACTGGGTTGCGACAATCGTACCCGCGGGAGCTCTGTCCGCCGTGCCGTGATTTCTCGCAGCAGCGGACTTTCGCCCCGGCGTTTTGCCTCCACGCGCCACTCTTACATTTGCGTAAAGACTTTTGCCTCCAGATCCCAAGACGGCAATCCGGCAAGGAGGCTCGCGGGCTCACATGAGACCGTGCGGTATCCCCGGACTAGCCGGATGGCCATGACCCTCTGGGACGCAGTCAATAAGCGCGCTGGGCGCAGCCTCAGTGAGTGCGCCCACACGCAAAAAAACTGTCTTCGAAAACTACGCTGACTTACGTCAAAAAATTCGAAACAACCTAAAAAATTGAAAATAAATAATAGTTTTAATAAAAACGTCTTAAACTATTAATTTTATTGGATAGGTCTAGGTCTTCAGGGGACCACCATATAATTTTTATTGACTTTGCTTTGATAGTTTTATGCGTCAGCTTCGTCAATATGTATTTAATTCACTTTGTTCAGCGTGATGATATTCTAATACTGCTATTGACTTAGCCAGTAATGGTATACGAACTAGTGCAGGGTAGATTAAAACGTTTTTGCAAATAAAAAAAACAATGGACTTCCAAAAAAATACAAACAAGTGAAAAATAACTTTAATTTCGGAAGATAGTGGCACAAAACTAAAATAAAGATCCAAAGACCCCGACTTCCGAAATTAAAGTTATTTTTACTTGCAGCGCTGCTAGCGAGCAGGTAGAACGGGCGCGGCTCACGATTTTTAAAAGTTTTATATTGTATTTCAAATAGAAAAATGTTATTTTTCTTAATTTTTGTCGACAAAAGTAGATAGTTAGTAGGGACATTCACAAACTCCAGGGGGGGGCAGCTGCCCCCCTCTGCCCCCCCCTGGGTACGCCCATGAGTGTAGGGGTCTACTAGGACCGATGCCTGCCGGGGTCGCGTGATTGTTCGAAAGAGATACCGTGACCCTGGCACATGGGCAACTGATGGAACACGGGTGGGTTTTAGTCAGTAAAAGTCTGACACGCCCTCCCGCTCCGCCCAGAGCGGGAGAAGTCATTTGATGATTTCCCATCCTGAAAAAAAAAAAAAAAAAAAAAAAGGTGTTGCCAACTTTGGAACGCACGCTTTACGCGGGAAAAAAGATATTGCTTTTTGTGACTTTGGTCATTTCTGAAATAAATAAAAAATTGGGAAGTTTTTATTAATTTTTGCTTACACACGTCGGGGGCCCCTGTGTCCCGGGGGCCCCGTATAATTGATACGGCAGATACGGCGGTAGCTACGCCCCTGAGTATAAGTTTCTTAATGGCAACATTATCTATACAGTTTTTGAGGAAAAAACCAAAAGATACAATAACATATTAAATACCTAAACTTAACGTAACATAATGCTATTTCATGTGGAAGTAATTAAATTATTAGGCCAGAAAAATACATTATCTTTAGATAGTTACCGACTAATTTATAGGTATTTTGTCGCATATTGAATAAATCAATAACTTATGTATTATACATATAATTAAATTATAATCTCAGCTACTTAAATTACAATTTTAATTAAGTACTTATCGTCGAATAACAACTAAAAAAGGGAACGAAATGGCTTTAAAAGAACCACGGCAGAACCCTAAAAGCTTGGATCCATAAAGGTACTTATCTAGGTAACTGACGCAAATGTGAACCAATACTACTCTCCTAATCGATCCATGTCTGATTTGTATTTCACAAGTGCTAAACTATTTTACTCTTGGCTGAATTACAGGCCACATGTGAACACTCGTACAGACCTTAGCATTAAATTGAGATTAAAACTGTTCACTTGCCATCCCCCATATTCACTGCGTTACTTTGTATTATTATAAAATTTTATCTTATAATTTTTGTTTATTTTAGAGGACATCAATTGTAAACATGGATTAAAAATAATTACACGAAAACAGTTTTTTTTTTTTGGTTACTTTGTACAAAAACGAACATATTAATTTTATTTTCATTCTAATTTTGTTGCTTTTCTTTTAGTATTTAGTGGTATTCCGAGGGCGCGTGAAAATTTTGAACTAAATATGTATGGTATTTGACAGTAAAGTTACCTTCCCAATAAGATTTCAAATATAATAGGAGGAAATCAATGTTTTACTTACCTTAAATTTTATGTATGTATATTCTCACAAATGGCACCTGAGATCTTGCACACAACGATACACTTCATGTTTTACAATTTGACAGTTCATATCAAAGAAAAATAAATAATTTAAGTTATTGCATTCCACAATTTCGCTCAGTGTGTAATTTCAACTGTATAAAAGTATACACAATGTACACATTCGTCTTCCTTGCTGTATAATAAGTAACACGTGCCTCATTATTCAGCTCTTTAGGTGACTGTTACACACATAAATGCTACTATAATGTTGTTATAATGCAATTATTTGTCAATTGGATTTCTTATACAGCTATGTGCTGAATAATTTGTGCCCAAATTAGAGTTATATCCTCTGAGGATGCGCTGTCTACGCTATTATTCAGCAACTAATGCATTCACTGTGCACTGTAAAAATGCTTTTATACAGCACTTTTGTGCTACTTGGGCATTCCCTCTCGCTCCGTACCATGGCTCGCACCAGGGCCGGACGCGAGAGGTCGCCGCCGCCGATCGCCTCCACGAGGACACGGCGGTGCTCCGCCCAGGCAGGGCACACCTCCACCGTATGCTCCACCGAAACTGCATGCATTCGGCGGGTATGCGTCAAGTCGCAACACGCAGTCTAGGCAATAGCACTCCGTACACATACGATTATAGGTATTATAGCAGTGATTTTAAAGTTCAGTGTATTTTTTTCCGGAATAGTCGGGAGTGTTTCATGTTTAAACTTGTAATTTTTACGGAATCATAAATGTCATTCGATCATCTCGTCTCACTCATGATTAGTGGTGGACATAAAAAAAACATCGATAGTTTTTCGATTTATTGCATCGGATAGTGGAATGGATGTAATATCGATATATCAAAAAATACATCGATGTTTTCTATACATCGATTGTTTTCCTATAAGTTAGATATTATGTGGACTCTGTTTCATGAAAGAAGTCCCGTGGGTATTTAATGGCGCTAGCGTCGCAAAATAAAAATACTTGATTTTTAATATTTTTTCTTCTGTATCGTGTGGTGCCGGACGTAAAGAATAGCATCATCCCATTTCCGGCCCCTAGTGCCCGGCGGCCCACCTTCCCTTGGCTATGGTAGCGGTCAAGGCCACGGTGAGGCAAGGGGTGCTAACAATCCCCGGAAGAGATCCGGCTACCAAAATCACCGACAACTGGACCTGGCAACCTACAACACGCGCACACTCGGGACTGACGAGAAGATCGCTGAACTTGAGGAAAAATTGAGCAGGTTACGATGGGGCATAGTAGGGTTATCTGAAGTCCGAAGACAGGGGGAGGACTCGATAATCCTAAATTCCGGAAACCTGCTCTATTTCCGGGAGGGCGAACAGCAGTCCCAAGGTGGTGTCGGGTTTATCGTCCATAAGTCCCTTGTGAGCAACGTTGTGAAAATCGAGAGTGTGTCGACCAGGGTGGCGTACCTTATACTCAGAATATCCGTAAGGTATTCACTGAAGATCATACAGGTGTACGCCCCGACCTCGTCACACCCCGACGATGAGGCGGAGACTATGTATGAGGATATTTCCAGAGCCATGCATAGTTCCAAAACTCATTTCACTGTTGTCATGGGGGACTTCAACGCGAAACTGGGCAAACGAGACGGCGATGAGCTGCGAGTGGGGCAATTTGGAGTTGGACGACGGAATCACCGGGGTCACCTACTGGCCAGTTTTATGGAAAAGGAGGGCCTCTTTATGATGAACTCCTTCTTCAAAAAGCGTGAACACAGAAGATGGACCTGGCAGAGTACCCGCCGTACTAATAGAAAAAAGAAACTTTCAAATCCAACCTTACAGTTCATGAACAGAGGCGCGAAATGATCCTGCAGTCTTCAGAAGCTGCACTCGAGTATCGGCAGCTCAATAGACGGATCTCTAAGTCTTTGAAAAGCGACCTTCGCCGCTTTAATACGGAATGTATTAAAGATGCGATAGAGCTGAACAAGGGCTCCAAAGTCTTCGCAAGAGATCTGACTATTGGGCAGAGTCAGCTTGCGAAACTGAAGACCGACGATGGCAGAGTCGTGTCCGCCAAACCTGAGCTATTAGGAGAGATCGAGAAGTTCTATGGACAGTTATACACGTCCACCAGAAACCCCGTTATGAATCTGCCTAACGACCCGCGAGCTAGATTGACTCGAAACTACACTGAAGATATCCCGGACGTCAGCTTGTACGAGATTAGGATGGCTCTGAAGCAGATTAAAAATAACAAGGCGCCGGGTGATGACGGAATTACGGCCGAGCTCCTGAAGGCCGGCGGAAAACCTGTTCTAAAGGCCCTTCAGAGACTGTTTGATTTCGTCATACTCGAGGGCAAAACGCCACAGGCATGGAACAGAGGTGTGGTGGTACTTTCTTTAAGAATGGTGACAATAAACCCTACTTAAGAATTATAGGCCCATCTCACTTCTGAGCCATGCCTATAAGCTGTTTTCAAGAGTCATCACGAACCGTCTCGCGCGCATTTTTGACGACTTCCAGCCTCTCGATCAAGCCGGATTCCGTAAAGGCTTTAGCACCGTAGACCACATACATACGCTGCGGCAGGTTATACAGAAGACCGAAGCGTGTACCCTGCCTCTCTGCTTAGCGTTTGTGTACTACGAAAAAGCCTTCGATTCGATCGAAACCTGGGCTGTACTACAGTCTCTCCAACGGTGCCAGATTGACTATCGGTACATTGAAGTGCTGAAGTGTTTGTATGAAAACGCCACCATGTCAGTCCGGCTCCAGGACAGAGCCTCGAAACCTATCCTTCTGCGTCATCTCTCCGAAACTGTTCACCGCTGCACTGGAGGATGTCTTCAAGGTTCTGGACTAGAAAGGGGCTGACATCAACATCAATGGCGAGTACATCACTCATCTTCGATTTGCCGACGATATCGTAGTCATGGCTGAGACTATGGAGGGCCTCAGTACAATGCTCGATGACCTCAGTAGAGCTTCCGAAAGAGTGGGTCTTAGGATGAACATGGACAAGACAAAGGTCATGCTCATGTGATACCCATTCCAATGAAGATCGGAGGCGCTACACTCGAAGTTGTGAACGAATATGTGTACTAGGACAGACTGTCCAGTTAGGTAGGTCCAACTTCGAGAAAGAGGTCAATCGTCGAATCCGACTCGGCTGGCCAGCGTTCGGGAAGCTACGCAGTATCTTCTCGTCCCATTTACCGCAGTGTCTCAAGACAAAAGTCTTTGACTAGTGTGTGTTACCAGTGATGAAATATGGAACTGAGACGTGGTCGCTCACAATGGGCCTCATAGGAAGGTTTAAAGTCACCCAAAGAGCAATAGAGAGGGCTATTCTTGGAGTTTCCCTGCATGATCGAATCAGAAATTATGAGATACGTAGGAAAACCAAGGTTACCGACATAGCCCGAAGAATTGCCAAACGTAAGTGGCCGTGGGCAGGGCACATTGCTCGCAGAACAGATGGCCGATGGGGTCGGAAGGTTCTGGAGTGGCGACCGCGTACTGGGAGACGTAGCGTTGGGAGGCCTCCCACAAGATGGACCGATGAGCTGGTGAAGGCCGCAGGAATACGTTGGATGCGAGAAGCACAGAACAGGTCGAAGTGGCGGTTCTTGGGGGAGGCCTATGTCCAGCAGTGGACGTCTTTCGGCTGAAATGATGATGATGAATATTTTTTCTATCTTACCTCTTTTTACAGAAACAATATCAGATTAAGATACAAATAATACATATTTAATTGATTTCCTACTTTAATAGTCTGCTCCTACTTCCATCCAATGTTGAGTTTTACCTTTTAGTACACTATTCGCCGCGGGACTTCTTTCATGAAACAAAGTCTATTTGGTTTAGAAATAAAAACAAGTATCTATTAAAAAAATAAATATTACGTTTACATTTATTTTTTATTAAATATCCCAATACTTTTTATCTATACTTTGTAAAAACAAAAGTTTACCCAATCTTTTAGACTTTTTTTTTTCTAGATGGGAAATCATCAAATGACTTCTCCCGCTCTGGGCGGAGCGGGAGGGTGTGTCAGACTTTTACTGACTAAAACCCACCCGTGTTCCTTCAGTTGCCCAAGTGCCGGGGCCACGGTATCTCGCATCTTTTACCCTTCAATCTGTTTCTTTGTTGAGTCATTACCTGCGCCGTTTGCGAAAACAGTCTTTCAGATGGAACCGATGTGCCCACCATTGTTAGATATTTAAAGGCAATTTTATGCAATGTTGGAAACTGTATTTTGTAATCTTTCCATATTTCCAGAGGATTGTCGTTAACTCTTCCAACAGGACTTGTCAAGTAAACTGAAAGTTCATCTGACAAGCTATCTGCAGATTTATTACTCTTCCAATTGTAATGTACCAGTTTGTAATGATCACTCCACAGTGAAAATATCTCTTCACTTTTATCAGACTTATCTGAGTCTGACTCGATTTATTCATTTTGACGCAAATGAATCTACATTAAGTCTTTGATTTTTGAAACCGCATCGCTACAAGCTATTGCATCGCTACAGTATTTTTTTAAATCGATGGTCTAAAATGTTTGCAATAGCAAGAGGAGTTACATGTTCAATGGAACCCATTCTTTTCGAAATTTCTTGCAAAGCCAGTCAAAATGTTCAAAAATTGGTGATTTAGTATCTATACTGAATTACATACGTATTACACCCTCATTAAAAGTTTAAAATATATTCAACTAGCTTCTGCCAGCGGCTTCGCCAGCGTGAAGTGGGGTAATTATCCCATGGGATCAGATTACCGGGATAAAAAGTATCCTATGTGGTATCCATGTGAGAAACTATCGGTGTTAAAAATTTCATCCAAATCCGTTCAGCCATTTTTGCGTGATTGAGTAACAAACATCCAAACATCCACACTTTCACATTTATAATATTAGTAGGATGTATGTACACACACAGGTTATTTACAGTTTTATTATATGTGATACTAAATTAAAATACACTTACTTACCTATGTTCATTTTCAATATTCAGACGTTATTTAAAACTTAAAAAGAAAGCACCGTCCTATCAAACCGAGTAAGAATGAACGATTTTATTTGATTTCAAACTTCCAAGGTCAATACATATTCCTCCACTCCAACGTAATTTAAAATTATTTGATTTAAAACCCTTTGATTACCCCAACAAACCCTTTCAAAGGGTTATCTTCTTCAATTGGAAATCATACAAGAGACGGTAACATCTTGTACTAGTTAACTAATTGATAGGGTTACCCTAACGTTAGTGTTATGAACGGGCAACCACGACCAAGAGGTAACATCTTCCGTTACTGTAGGCGTACAGTGTGTAACACTTTCGAAAGAATTAACTTATATTCGGGGTTGTACGGTCCCTGGTTATAACACGCTCGGCTCAAATACGTCCTCGCCTTCGGCTCGGGCTGAAATTCCGCCTGGCATGTTATAACCATCATAACGCACTAATATCGTAATGTACTATTGTGTTCTCCGCTTGACGAGTTTCCGACGCGTTTTGTATGATGTATGCCTACTTATGCTAGCCGTCCACCTAAGTAGGTACTTACCTGGATATATAAGGTACTTGAAAACTTCAAGCATGAAGAGTACCTTATCTGCCGGGGTCGCGCGATTGTTCGAAAGAGAAACCGTGACCCTGGCACATGGGCAACTGAAGGAACACGGGTGGGTTTTAGTTAGTAAAAGTCTGACACGCCCTCTCGCTCCGCCCAGAGCGGGAGAAGTCATTTGATTAGTTCCCATCCACAAAACAAAACAAAAAAGAGTACCTTGTACGCGTCTTACGATGCCGCCCAAATATCTAAAATTATGTTACGGGTACCTATGACCTAGGTGTCAGTCCATACTTATGTGTTACTAGATTCTGTCCGCGACACTGTCTCCGCGTGAAATAATGGCCCCAGACTAGGGCTTCCATTACGTAATTACGTAATTACGCAATTACGTAATTACGAACTCATTTTAAAGTATTTTCAATTCCGTAACTGAAGATGTCAATTCCGTACTTACGTAATTATTAGTATCATCAATCCATCAAAATAGTCAACCAATAAAAAAGCATTATACGTACACATTTATAATGTGGCAACACTATACTATATACCTACATCGAAACTGTACAAATAGGGTATTCCCCGCAGTTTATTTTATATCTATTTTGCAAAAAATAGTTCTAAGACGTACAGAATAGAGTTCAAATATATCAACTTGGCGAGTCGGCAAGGCCGGGGAGTCCCTGACGAAAAGTCCCTACGACCACGGGGAACTTAGGGGAACTACTATGCTCCTCACATTCTTAACTAAAAAGAAAGTATTATAGTTTCATTGCTCAATTGTCGGTTGTTCAGTTCACATCGCTAGACTCTCGGCACAGTTGACACTTGATCTGATACTTAATTAAAAGTTGGTGGTAAATGCGCGCAAATATTAACAATTTGTAGCAGTTGTATCTTTATCGTGGGTGACTTTGAAATTTGAATGTGTGGATTATCTCTTCAAAGATGTAAGTACTTAAATCAGTCTTATTTAGTATTAAAAGGGCATTAAAAACCTCATGGGGCGTGGAGCATGCATAGTTCATACAAAATAATTTGTAAATCAAACATTTTCTTAAGGTGTATTTATTCCGATTAGATTATAGAATATCTAGGTTCCCAAATATATATTAATTAAGAACACTGATTAAAACATAAAAGGTCGGTACCTATCAAAAATTTGAAATTCCTCATAGTTCGTCTCTAAATCAGGAATGAATGAACTAAGCATGCTCTTTCGCCTATTATAGAAGAAAAAAACGTTTGGCTACAAAATAAGTGTTTACATTATTTTGTAATGAGTTGACAACTATGTTTAACCAATATCATTTTAACCAAACTTCCTTTTATTTTTTTTCAGGTCTTCTTCAAATAAGACTGTATACAAGGAGTTTTTGAACAAACGCACACAAAGCTCTATCTGGGAACATTTCTTGAGAGCTGATAATGGACAGAGTGTTTAATGTAAGCATTGCAAAAAAAAATTGAAAACTCCAGGTGGCGCAACTGGAGCGTTACACACTCACATGCGTGCCAAGCATATCGGAGAGATGCCGCGACAGCAGGAGTCGCAAAGCCCGAGTACATCAACGTCTAATAGTGGTCAAATTCAAACACGAAAACGTACGAATGAACCTTCACAAAAGAAAATTAAACTCACTGATTATTTTTCAAATATGGAGGTTCGAGTGGCCAGAATGGCTGCATTGGATGGGATATCATTGAGCACATTTTGTACGTCAGAAGATCTGAGATATCTTTTTAAAAACTCTGGCTACGATGTGCCGAAATCTTCTACGACTATAACACAGATAATTCTAAAACAGAGTGATAACACAAAAAACAAATTGAAAAATCAATTGAAAATTATGAAGTCTGAAAATAAAAGATTTACTATCACGTTTGATGAGTGGACGTCTACCCGTAATAAAAGGTATATGAATATCCACAATAAAGACTTTGATATGGCCAAATATAAAAATTTGGGACTTGTACGGATACAGGGATCAATGCCAGCTGAAGTAGGCACTCAATTATTACAGCAACATTTGAGTGACTTCGGTTTAAGTCTGAAAGACGACATAATTGCTTTCACAACAGATGGAGCGAGTGTTATGGTCAAAATGGGTAGAAATTTTGACGGCCACCACCAATTGTGTATGGCGCATGGGATACAACTAGCAGTCCTGGATGTTTTATATAAAACACAAAAATCTCCAGAACCTGAAGTCCAGGAGGATGTCTCAAATACCGGCGCTGAAGAAGAAGAGGAAATTGATGAAGATGAGGATGCGTTTATTGTAGAATCGACCAGAGTTCCATAATCGGAGTTTTTATACAAAGGCACGATAAAAAAATTAAGAGATCTAATAAAATCGTTTAAAAACTCCGCTTTGAAAAACGACTTGTTGCAAAAGTACATTTTAGAAGAACATGGTAAAAACATTGACCTAATACTAGACTGTAAAACGCGATGGAACAGCTTATCAGATATGGTAGGCCGATTTCTCAAATTAAAATCATGCGTTTTTAAGGCGTTATTAGATTTGAAATCAAATGCGAAATTTACAGACGAAGAGATCCAAGACCTTCACGATATTCATTACAGCTTGGATGTAATAAAAACTACAGTTTTGTCATTATGTCGCCGTGATTCAAACTTATTGACGGCCGACGCTGCGCTTCGATTCATGCTAGAGAAACTTAATCTTCAGTCAAACGATCTCAGTGGAAAACTAGCCACATCTCTTAGAAAGAGAATTAAGGAAACGCGAACAAATGTATTCGGTGTTTTGCAATATTTGCATAACAATGAGGAATTTTTTAAAACAGCTGCCTCAGAATATTTCACGAAACCATCGTCGGATGATATACGAATGTACATAGTGGAACTTTTGGAACGGTTGAAATATAATTCTACTCAAAAAAGCACTAATTCACAACCACAACCGAGTGCATCGGACGCAATTGCTACCAGTGACGATGATGACGAGGAGTTGACAATCGCACAACAGTTAGACAAAGAAATAAACAAAGTGACTGTAAATAAAACAATTTCAACAGTAAACACAGATCTCCATTCCATTATTAGGGTAGAAATGTGCATTTACGACAGCGCTGGCGGCGGTCGCGAAGTTTTTTTGACTGCAGCGTATAATTATTTACTTTCGATTACGCCTACAAGTGTTGAAGCCGAGCGAGCCTTTTCATCCGCCGGATATTTTTGTAATAAACTAAGAAGTTCCCTAGGTGACAAAACTTTAAATGCCTTGTCATTTATGAGATCACATTTTCAAGAAGAAAGATTATATTCGGGACGATAAAAAATGGTTTGACTTAACTAAGTTCTTGAATAATTCATAACAATTAAATAAAATTAACCACCTCTTTAAATGAATCAATAATTTGACAGTACAGTGTTAGATTATTTTGTCATGGAACTAATTTTTTTTTTTTTTTGTATCTGTCTGTGGAGGCTTGTTATTAGCAATTTAGTTATATATTCTTGTTACTATAATGTTATTAGTCTGTAAGCTTTCTAAAACTTAAAAATAAAATAAATCAATATTTTTTTGTTTAAATATTGTGTTTATTTTGATACATCCTTGAATTTGAGATAGTAAAAGATAACTGTAAAAATTGTAGATACTCTATCTACAATATTTACAAAAATTCATAATCAATTTAAAAAAAATAGGAAAAATTACGTAATTACGGAATTACGGAATTGGAGAAAAAAGTTGCGTAATTAGTTACGTAATTGACATTTCCGTAATTTTGGAAGCCCTAGTGATATGTTCTCTCTTAAAATGCAACGGTTAAACGATAGGACGCATCGCGGCGGGTCTGGGGCCTACCCCAGTTCTCGCTCGTCATTCGTGTCCACTTGGCGTTATTTTCCTTTTTGCTCAGGTCCTAATGGTTGTCATCATCATCGTCAGCCTTTAGCAGTCCACTGCTGGAAATAGGTCTTTCCAATTGCACGCCATTCTGCTCGATTCTCGGCAAATCTCATCCAGCTGCTACCAAGGGTTGTAGCGTGCTGTTAACCTAGCTCAAGAATTGAGCTAGCAAATGCAAAAGATTTTTCAGATTCGTTTGGTAGTTCGAGAGAATACCCCTACCTACAAAGTCACAAAAAAAATCCCTCTTTATAATTTAATTCGAGACTTAGATGAGAATCGTTATTTGCTGGCTTGCGAGCTGTCACAGAATTCCGCCAAAATTATTTTTTGTTTTTATAAAATGTTAATTGAGTTGTCCACTTTAGTTTTATGACCTAGATCGTGCTTTAATAATCTAGTTAATTAGATACAAAAGTTATCACGCGCATGATGATAAACGTTCGATTACTTATATTTTTAGACAGTCATCTTTATTATTATTATTACATATTATAAAATAAAGTCACTTCGCTGTCTGTCTGTCCCTATGTATGCTTATATCTTTAAAAGTACGCAACGGATTTAGATGCAGGTTTTTTTATAGATACAGTGATTCAAGAGGAAGGTTTATATGTATATAACATGTATAATATAGTAAAGAAACGCTGATAATTTTAGAGGTTTCTAATGATATGTCATAAGTAAACACTTTTTTTTGCGCTTACATTGCGAACGCTGGCTGAACCCTACGAAATAGCTCAAAATAATGTACTACAATATTGTACACCTTAAAAAGTTCTACAAAAAAGTCCGCGATGGTATATGTCTAACTCTTAGGGATAACCTATAATAACCATTTTTATCCTTTACTTTTTACGAGAAATAATGGCTTATTTATGAATGTCATTTTAAGCAATACAGCATTAATCCTTATGCAATTAAGTACCTTAAATAAATTGTGCATTTCATGTAGATCAAAATTGCCCTTTACAGCATATCATTAAAATTAATATTTTAGAAGATATCAGAGATTATAATAAAATCGCCGCAGAGCGGCTAGCGGGCCTTCCCGCGTCCGGCCGTCCCGGTTGGTAGCGGTTGAATATTGTAATTCATATTACTTTGGCTTCCTAATAAATGCGAATATCATGTGTGTTCGAAGTACTCAAAATAAACCTAATTGTATTATTCCAAGTTGCCCAAAAATTTCGAATTTTATTTTTGATCCCTAAATTTTTTCCAGTAGTGTATAAAGTTCACTACAAGCCGCTTTCGATTTTGTACGCGTTTGACGAAAAAATAAATACATGTGATATATTACTACACCCCCCCTCCCCCTTGTGATATTTCGTGATTTTTTATGGACCTCCCCCCCCCCCCTTCGAGTATCACGTGATTAATGGACAGCCCCAAGGGGGAGTTGCGATAATCGTCCCGCTTAGCAGGCGGTTTGGCAATCGCAGTATGGTGATAAAATGCATAGAACGCTGCTGTCTATTTTCTAGAAACTGAGTCCCCTTTTCTGATACCCACGGGAGAGTTGGGAGTGGATAGTACGCTCTAAGTAAGATATTTATTTCTGTTTCAAAAGCTCACTTCAGTTGCAATATTTTTATGGCACTCAACAATTGCGGCGATAAGTCATCTCTTTGAGGAGTGAATAGAGAGGCACCAAGACGTCCTCACCTTCCGCCTAACGCAGGTCCTCACCGGGCATGGGTGCTTTGGGGGGTTCCTGTTCAGGATAAAGCGGGCGGAAACGCCCGAGTGTTTCCATTGCGAGGATCGTCTGGAGGACACGGTGGAGCATACGGTGGAGGTGTGCCCTGCCTGGGCGGAGCACCGCCGTGTGCTCGCGGAGGCGATCAGCGGCGGCTTCCTCTCGCGTCCGGCCCGGGTGTGAGCCATGGTACGGTGCGAGAGGGCATGGGAAGCCGTCACCTCCTTCTGCGAAGCAGTAATGCTCGCGAAAGAGGAGGCGGGGCGCATTTTAGTCAGTAATCTGACACGCCTTCCGCTCCACTCAGAGCGGGAGACGTCATTTGATGATTTCCAATACAAAAAAAGAATGGGGGTAATTCAAGCACTGTACCTACCACTAAGTTATTTATAACGCGTAAATTGAATCATTGAGTTCTCAAGTCTTCACCCCGTACAAGTACAGCCGTGGACGATAAGAAAAACTTGCTTTCATTGATAAAATACTGCTTGCGTAAACGATGTTTTTCAATGGCGGAGTTGATAAGCAGCCGTCACCGCTGTGGCGCCACTTGCAGATAATGTACGGCGCTTAAAACAGAAGATGTATAAAGGAACACTTTCAGACGACTTTTTTTTGGTATTTCACACAAAACACCTTTAATGAATGTCTCCATGAGTTGGCAAATACTTAATTTAACAGGGAACTCTGATTGACGTAGTAGATGACAAGTACATAGATGTACCTACCTATTATCTATCTACTTTAATTATACGATTTGGTATCCGAAGTAAACAAGTATTTCACAGAATTGAGCAATACCTACCAAGTAATCAGAATTCATTGCGTTGATCGCACTAGCGCTGTCCACCGGTACGTAATGAAATCCGAAAAAAAATTGTTGCATGTGAAAAACATGCAATTTTTTTTCTAGCTTATAATGATAATTTTTTGTCCACAGTTCCATACAGCACTGCACAGTTGAACATCGTGGCCTTTCCTAGGTCACAATGCGTGATCTTACGGCGGAAAATTTTGAGAAAACTAAGTTGTAAACGGTTTTGATATCATCCATATTACGTTAGTCGTCGTCCCTTTCCAAGTGGAGATCACTATAAGGGTTGTCTGCAAAAAGGAACCATACGTTATGCACGCCAGCAGAAAATAAAATCTGAGGGGTATTTGCGTCCTCGCGGAGGCGATCGGCGGTGGCGACCTCTCGCGTCCGGCCCTGGTGCGAGTCATGGTACGGAGCGAGAGGGCATGGGAAGCCGTCACCTCCTTCTGCGAAGCAGTAATGCTCGCGAAGGAGGATGCGGGGCGCGTGAGGGAGTGGCAGTCTCTGCGCCCTCACGTCCTCAGCCGCCGCAGGAGGAGACGCCCCGGGCGTCGGGAGTAAATAGCGGACTTCCGGCCACCGCAGGCGCAAGCTTGCGGGCGGCGAGCAATGGGTAGCTCGCCACCCGGTAAGGACCAGGCTCGGGTCGACGGCGCGTAGTGTTCCACGCGCGCCTCAAAGAGATGTCAGCAGAAATTAAGGGGTCTGCCAGGACCGATGCCTGCCAGGGACGCGAGATTGAGACACCGTGACCCTGGCACATGGGCAAGGCAACTGAAGGAACACGGGTTGGTATTAGTCAGTAAAAGTCTGACACGCCCTCCTGCTCCGCCCAAGAGCCCGGGAGACGTCATTTTATCCCATCCAAAAAAAAGGGGTATCTGTGTAACACACAAACGGTAGGAATTTCTTTCATTCTGATAGTTCAACAACATTCATTGCGTTATCTACGTTGATGAGCAGGAAGTTTTTTCCAACATATGAAGCAATGGATTAACAACATCTTTCAAAACTGTGCAGGACACCCATAGAACGCTTATGTAATATATAAGATCGCTTATGTGGTAATAAGCATATCTTATATCTTTAAACGAGCAATTCTTGTATATATATACATATATATAATCTGAATCTCGGAAACGGCTCCAACGATTTTCATGAAATTTAGTATACAAGGGGTCGATCTAGCTAGGATTCATTTTTTAAAATGTCGTTTTATTCGTGTTTTCAATGACCAACTTCATCGATAATCAACTTGAACATAAACTTATTATTTTAAACACAATTTACCGAATAATACCGAGCAAAGCTCGGTCAACCAGATATTTATGTATGATCAATGTAAATAATAGCACCTATAAGTTCTGCCGGGGTCGCGTGACTGTTCGAAAGAGATACCGTACCCCCGGCACATGGGCAACTGAAGGAACACGGGTGGGTTTTAGTCAGTAAAACTCTGACACGCCCTCCCGCTCCGCCCAGAGCGGGAGAAGTCATTTGATGATGTCCCATCCAGAAAAAAAAAACCGCCTATAAGTTAGTTTAAATATAGTTTAGTTCAATTTAGGAACTAAGAAACTTGTAATCGCGATCTATTCCGGAGTCAGGTTTGCTCAGATCAGAACATGTCGAAACCTGTCCAAACCTCGAGACGCCCTTGCCTGCATCTGATTGGTGGACTCGGACTAGATCGCAAAAACCGAAATTTTAATTAGTTAAGTCATTGGGTAAACCGAAATTTGATAACTCGGCGCAGCCGGCGCAACTTGCACCTATGTGTATCAAGTATAAATAGAGGGTAAGTTAAATTTTAAGTTTAGTTTTAAAATCCACGCCATGGGCGACTGATTAAGAAATAAATACGTCTTCAAGTTTTAAAAGTGAGTTTTAATAAGTGAACCAAATAGTAGTTTCTCCAATCCAGCAAACAAATAAATGTGAGGCCTATAAACCATTCAGGATAAAGCGGGAGGAAACGCCCGGGTGTTTCCATTGTGAGGATCGTCTGGAGGACACGGTGGAGGTGTGCCCTGCCTGGGCGAAGCATCGCCGTGTCCACCCAGAGCGGGAGAAATCATTTGATGATTTCCCATCCTAAAAAAAAAAAATGTATGTTGTTGAACTTTCAAAATGAAACACATTCCTACTCTTAGAATATTACGCAATTACCACTTTAAAGCACTAGGAACAGTTTAATTCATTTTCGCAACAAAACTCATAGTAAAATGCGGTATTGTTTATTTAGTTGTCAGGTACTATATAGAGGTATAACTATTTAAAAATATCTCAATAAACTTAAGTTGTCA
The DNA here is from genome assembly GCA_932294355.1 of Aporophyla lueneburgensis. Taxonomy (NCBI): domain Eukaryota; kingdom Metazoa; phylum Arthropoda; class Insecta; order Lepidoptera; family Noctuidae; genus Aporophyla; species Aporophyla lueneburgensis. The sequence continues at coordinate 11,302,661 of OW028739.1, forward strand.
ACGACGCCGCATGACCGTCATGGCCGACTCAAGTGTTATAAGATAATAAGCCAAACAGATTTCCACTGAACTTTGACCGTTCAGCAATTTGTTGATAAAATTTTTAGTCAACAAAAATCTTGATATATTTGTACATATTAAACTTTGTGGAATACATTATTTTGTTGGAGAAGGAACGGGACTTTTTTTAAAGTGCGTATGTAAAAGTTAAGCTACAGATCACATTAAGGGTAAGTACGTATATTATGTTAAACGACGTACTTAGTTCTTGTAACCAGAGAAGTAGTTGCGTAACACACTAAAAACTTGTTGAACTATCAACACGAAAGCCATTCCTAGGCTTTCATTTTGATAGTTCAACAAGATTAATTGCGTTATTTACGAGCAGATTTTTTTTGAACTTACTATTGCTGCTGCTTACTTGCTAACTGCTGCATCAGTCAAACACTACGTACCTACATAAGATTAAGCACCCTAATTGTGTAACATACTATCAATCAGAATGCGAGTCATTTTGAAGGCTATCGTTAATCCATTGCTTCATAAGTTCGATAAATGTGTCTGCTCACCTACGTAAAAAACGTAATGAATTCTGCCGAACTGTCAAATGAAAGCCATTGCTACAGTTCGTGTGTTACGCAATTACCCCGCAGAACAGTCTCCAGAGTGCGAGTAACTGTGAATGAACTGCGTATTACAAAAAAAAAAAACGGGCTTCTGGTATATGTTTTGTGGACAAAACTATATGAATAAAAATAATGCGTTACAGTATTACCACCAATCTTACGCTTTTGTCCACCTGCACGCGTAGCATGACCACCATAGAAACGGAATTTGTCGACGGAAGAAAAGACAAAATGATAGATTGTATCGTAGAAAAATTGTGTAAAACTGAAAAGAAGAGATGTGTCTATTCTTCAGTCGACAAGAGTACGATATCAAGTATGATGACTATTTTTCTGATGAGATAGAAACATTTTTACGGAATTGAAATACATAAGGAACTTTTTTGTTCTTGGTAGAATAGAGATAGAATTGTTCATGCTACGCCGGCAGCTGTGTCATGTTCAGAGTGTGCAAATATCACATTTGGTTTACATGATATTGAATTGCTTATAACGATATATTTTTGGTATGTAGAGTTCGTAAGTACGTGCCAGATTGATAAGGATGGTTATTTTCGCCAATTACGACAACAATCGATAAAGTTCATGTTGTATATGTATAGTACACACACATTCAGTTTACTCTGTAGTTTGTATACTAAATAAAAGTTAGGTACAACTGGTTACATGCTTACAATTTACTAATATGGGAACAAGAGGTGTAAGAATTTGTTCAGCTAAGCTACAGGTCAATGTTACTTTGAGCTCTAGCTTACTTTAGAGTTTAGAATCCGGTATTCCCATCCATTCTTTATCCTAAATTGTACTTGCTGATGTTTTATTTAATGCATTATTCATATTTTTCTTAAGTGTTTATCTATTATAGTTAGATACACTTGATTCTAAACGGTATTACCTAGGTAGGCAATGTAAATTAAATTAATTGAAATCAATTAGCTATGGGGTCCGAACAGTGGCGTAGCGTGCCTTGGCGGGGCCCCGTATAAAAATTTCTTTGGGGGCCCTTATGAAGGGTAACGATTTCTCACAAAAGGAAAAAAAAATGTTTGCATAAAATTAAAAGAAATATTTATTCATCATAATTATCTATCTGTCACTTTTTCCAAAACTTTTATAAACAATTCAAATTAAATAACTCTCCTTGCCTTTCTTTCGGCAAACTGGAGATAATACATAATTCTACTGTTATCCAATTTTAATAAGTTATTTTAGCAAGTGTGTATATTTAAAAAAACGAGAAAACAAAAAAAAAACTTAAGCGTTTGATAGGTGAAATGAGCCGGCCAGTAATAGAGATTGACGCACCATAATCGATTAATCAGATCGGCTATTTTATGAGTGCGTCTGCTTCGAATGCTTTCCGTGTTTCTTATTGTGCAAGTTGTTTAAACCGAATGTTGTTAAATTGTCAAGTTTTGTTATCTGTGCAGGACGACTTTACTAGAGCGGAGATGAGTTTATTATTGATTTAGGTTATTCGGATGACTGTTCGTCTTTGCCAATGCAATCTGACAACGAATTAGATTAAATGATTTTTATGAATTGTTGTGTTTTTCTTTTTACATCCATTATCTTTATCAGAAAATATTAATAATTAACCACATCTACTTAAAAAAATCGATTAGTGTTCAATTGCAAAACTTCTTGATTTTTGCTAATAATTAATCGAATTCATTCCGCAAAGAGACCTCACTATTTAAGTCACGTGACTAAGTGCCACTGCCACTGTACCCATCCTAAGTGAAAAAGACTATAAACGGGGAAATCCCGCAGCCCGCGAAAACCGATGTAGGGTGTTGCCAACTTTGGAACGCACGCTTTACGCGGGAAAAAAGAACTTGCTTTTTGGGACTTGTCATTTCTGAAAAAAAAAAAAAAAACCGGCCAAGTGCGAGTCGGACTCGCGCATCGAGGGTTCCGTATAAACCTGTAGGTATCCTCGGTTTATGCATAAGGCTTATGTTTATGACATTAATTTTTTATTTTTTATTTTTATATTTGAGTTGATTGTATTAAAGGTAAATTGCGGTTTTCATTCATGACGTATTAAAAAAAAACTACTCACTGGATCTCGTTCAAACCAATTTTCGGTGGAAGTTTATATGGTTATGTATATCATATATATTTTTTAGTTTTATCATTCTCTTATTTTAGAAGTTACGGGGGGGGGGGGGGGCACACATTTTACCACTTTGGAAGTGTCTCTCGCAAAAACTATTCAGTTTAGAAAAAAATGATTTTAGAAACCTCAATACCATTTTTGAAGACCTATTCATAGATACAGATACCCCACACGTATGGGTTTGATGTTTTTTTTTTTTTTGAGTTTCAGTTCTAAGTATGGGGAACCCCAAAATTTATTGTTTTTTTTCTATTCTAGTGTGTGAATCTTAATGCGGTTCACAGAATACATTTACTTACCAAGTTTTAACAACATAGCTCTTATAGTTTCGGAGAAAAGTGACTGACATACACAGACAGACAGACAGACATGACGAATCTATAAGGGTTCCGTTTTTTGCCATTTGGCAACGGAACCCTAAAAAATGGAAAGTTTTTATTAATTTTTGCTTACGCACGTCGGGGGCCCCCGTAGCCCGGAGGCCCCGTATAATTGATACGGCAGATACGGCGGTAGCTACGCCCCTGGGTCCGAATGCTCATGGCCTCTTTAATGAAATCTCGAAATGGCTGGTTGGTACTTTCCGTGACCCAAGGGCTGGTTTTTATTTTGGCAAGCGGTTAAGCATTACCAAACAACGTGGTAACGCCGCCAGGCGCGACGCGCCAGGCTCTTCGGTACATTAACATTAGGTAGCGATATGAATGAATTTCGACGCTTTATTTTAATTCGTGTACTTATAGTTTACCTAAGTTAGTATATTATTTTGTATTTTTATTAATAAATTCATATTTTTTCTTTAAAAAAAATATAATTGAAATCATTTTCAATATATCAGCTAGCCTTGCCAATATACCAACAAATAAAATCGAAACTATATTCAAGCAAGACAAAAAACTAGACTACGCATAATACCAAAATAAAAGCCTCCAGACATAAAGTGTGTGACAGCTTACATGTGCAATGCTGGATTATGTTTACATAGCTGTTACGACCCGAGTTACAACTCGAGGCCGCAAGCAGACCGCTGAAGTCCTGGACATATTCCTTTCCATTGAACGTTTTGCCGAGGTACTCCACCTTTACTCTGTTCCAGCTGTCTTTGACCGTCGGTCCATCAAGATGGAGTGTTCCGAAACGATGCTTGTATTGGGCTTTGAATCTGCTCCATCGGCCATTAAGTCCTCCAACAGAAATAGCCGGCCCATTGCCTTTTCAGCTTACTTTCTCAGCAAGCTATGTTCTTCTCCGGATTTTTTTACGGGCTGCAACAAATTTGAGGATCATGAGGAAATTCTAATAAATATAAATAAAGCAAGGTAAGTAAGGTTGAACGACAATATTATTGGTTCTTTCAAATTCAGAATCAAAATGAATTCGTTCTCATAACGGAGTGCATGCGCAGCAAGTGACATGAATGAGCAATGATAAGACATCCGGCTTTACTTATGTCCGTTTCCAGTTACACTAGGTGACACCTAAATCACGCTCTTGCATTTTCAACGTTCAGCTTTGTAGGCTTTTATTTAGGCAATAGCTTCTGCCCGCGACTTCGTCCAAGTCAAATTTTTGCTCCCCTGACCCTTCCCGTCGCATCGAGTTGCCTGCCAATTTTCGTCCATTTTTCGTTGCTGCTCCGCTCCTTTTTTATTGTAGCGTGATGTTACATAGCCTTATAGCCTTCCTCGTAAATAGGCTACCCAACGTATAAATAATTTTTCAATTAGGACCAGTATTTCCTGAGATTACCGCGTTCAACCAAACAAACAAACTCTTCAGCTTTACAATATTAGTAAGTACCTATATATTCATCTTGGTGAAAACGGGCAGTAGAGTTCTACCCCAAGACAAGCCAAGACCTAAGTGGCTGCTGCAATACCAGTAAAACAGATGTGGTACAGCAGCAGCCAGTCACAATATTTTTTCTAAAGCAGCAACTGTAAAACATAATATTACATCACACCTGTTTGCCCGAAGGGATGGGTAGAGGTCGAGTGCACCTTCCATTTCATCAATAAGGTGCTTTCGGCTAACTCCGAATATCGTTCGGCTAATTCCAATACCTAATTAAAATTTTCTAGAAATCGCAGCAATATTATATGCTCTAGCAACATTCACCTAGCTGTCAGCTTAGTAAGCTCCTGCACTTCAGTCGGTTCAAGAGGCTATGAGCGACCGTTGGTGTGTAACGCGGCATTTTTGTGAACAAGTGAAATACTCAAAAAAAAAAACAAAAAAGCAAAAAAATGAGCTAAAATGAGACGAGCTCAAAATGTTTCCTTTTTTTCAGAATGACCTTGTCGACAAGCCTAATTATAAAGTATACGTATTTGCCCGATATTGATTTTCCAAAGAAATAGTCAGTGGTTTCCAAACTTTTTTTTTTTTAAAGATTAGTTGTTTCTCTCTAACTGATATATTGTTTTAGTTACCTACGCCTATTTAACGAGTACTTACATTTTAAAATTGTCTACCTGTTTAAAAGGTCAAGCCTTTCAAACAGGTAGACAATTTAATTTTAAAAGGCATTTTAAAGGCTTTGTTTGAAAAGTAAATATTTGTAAGTCTTTACATAGAGACAAAAGCATACACTTTATACCACATACTCGTATAAACATAATATGCATTTATTTACAGTTTGAGTTGACCCAGACTAGTATGTCAGTTGCTTTTGGATGTATTTACTATAAGATTTTTGATCGATATGACTGGTAAGTGTTACAGCTAGTCAGAACAATTTTTTCATTATTGCAGGAACATGCCTAATAAATCTCACCAAAATCATTTTTAAGTAAAATGTTGTCAAGACCAGATCATATGGCTCGCACTGTCGAAACGTTATCAGATCTCATGTAGAGCCAAGCTTCTAACTCTACAAGCCCTAACTTCACAAACTCTACACGTTAATCAAAATATATGGATTGGCCGTTTCATCACTACAAGAACTTTTGTTGCGCCACTTCTTCTTCCCAGCTAAAGTAGTAGGAAGTGGTGAAGTGGCGTTTGGGGGGACTGTCTTGTGTAACTTTGACGTTCAAAAAGTGCTGACTCTCAGCCTAGTTTAAATAAATGACTTTTGATTTTGATTGTACAACAGAAAATTTTACAGAACTATTTCAATTTTTTTAAATTGTTATTTTATTTTTGTTTTAATTGCAGATGCAGATGATTTTAATGTGCACGTACAACATTTTTGATTGAAAAGAGTGTGGATGGAGTTTCTTGTCCTTTCTTCTCCATTGGTACTTACTACGCTTTGGAATGGGCAACCAGCTTCATCTCTCTGACTCACCGCTCACCGGGGCGGTGACAATGTAAAAGTGCCTGTAATTGGTTTATTTGAAATACATGCTTTGAGTTTGAAAACTAATTACCAGTGCATACATTTTTCACCATACATGCTCTCAAAAACGATGATAGAAAAAACCCGAGGAAACCGCGAAGACATGTGACATCTGGGGCATTTCACGTCAAGCGGACGGGGAAAAAAAAGTGAGGTTCTGAAATTTGTTCATATTAAGTTCAGTTATACTTCTAGTTGATATAAATACGGACACAATTAATTTTTTATATATGATGTGTATTTGTCTAGTTATGGGCTCCCAAAGAATCGTCTAAATCGAAATTACGATTTTTTGAAGAATTTTTTCGTATTGAAAACAATTACAATAAATTTTCAAACTACGTGATTTGTATACAAAATTAGCTGATCTTTTTAAAAAAGTAATCAAATTTGAAAAACAATTTTTTAGTCTTCAAAACAAAATTTTGGAAACTTCGACCATTTTTTATTTAAATTTTCTTTTTTCAAAATATAGCTTAGAGTATTTAAATAATACACCAGAAGTTTTGAAATGGGATCTGCATTAGTTAAGGAGATAGGTAAATTAATGTATGTACATGTAGCAGTAAGTATGCTGTTAGGCGCTTGTTTATGTCGGTTATATGCGAATTATGGAATTAAAACGCGACACTATTAACAATTATCATCCTGTTTGTTTGTTGGAGCTCTAAAAATAATAAAGGGTAGTTATTAAAAAATAAAATAATATCTAGACATTGATAAAAGCATTTAAATATTTTGTTTTATTTATATTTATTTTTAATAGGTAATGCAACTCAAGGGTCTGCCAGGGTCGTGAGATCTGTTCGTAAGAGTTACCGTGGCCTTGGCATATGGGCAACTGAAAGAACACGGGTGGGTTTTAGTCAGAAAAAGTCTGACACGTCCTTCCGGAGCGGAAGGACGTGTCAGACCCTAGAGCGGGAGACGCCATTTAATGATTTCCCACCCACAAAATAAAGGGCCCCCATCACAATTTTGCTACGGGCCCCGCGCTGGCTTTATCCGGCACTGCAGTTACACCTTATGTAGAATCACCCATGGACTTTCTGTTTTATTCAATAAAGTTTTATTACTACTAGATACTTCCACGCGAAACGGTAAGCAGTCAATCACTTTTTTTCCAGCTTTTGGCTCAAAAACTCGAACATTAATGTATTCTGGAAGAAACTAATTAGCACTCATTATTGCATCCTTTAAAAAGTAGGTCCTGTTAGTATGATGATTACGATAATGACCAGGACCGAACCATGGTTGAACCTTGAACCACAAACCTTATTTTAGCCTAAAGTATTTTTATGCTCTTTCCTTTTGAGGTCATCATCATCATCCTTGCGTAATCCCGGTTGCATCCTTTCGGAGCCCAAGGTCCTCTTTCCTGCTTTTAGCTCTCCACTTCGGACGGTCTTGTGCATCCCTTATGGTGAGTTTGTTGATACGCATGTCATCCGCTACGACGTCAAGCCAGCACTTTTTGGGTCTGCCCCTTCCACCCGGCCGAGGCGGCATGGCCAGACATTTGTTCCCCACATAGCTAGCCGGTTTCCGTAATACGTGCCCGTACCAACGTAGGCGACACTTCTGCAATTTGTCTGCTATGTCACGGATATGAAGGCTGCCGCGAATGCGTGAGTTCTTGACGCGGTCTCTCCGCGTAACTCCGGACATCCAGCGCAACATTTTCATTTCCGTGACACGCAATTCTTGCTTGTGCCGCTCAAGTACGGGCCACGCCTCACTGCCATATAAAAGGACAGGCCTAATGATGGATTTATAGACCTGTTTCTTCAGCTTAACCGGTATCTTGGGGTCACAAATGACACCAGACACCTCTCGCCATTTGGCCCACGCTGCAGCAATGCGTGCATTGACGACGTAGTCGATGTCACTAGACGCGTGGAGTACAGATCCCAAGTACTCATACTCAAACTAGTCCGTGCGCTCGACCGTGTCTTCGCCTATGCGGATGGATGAGATCTGCTGTATTGCAGGCCAAGTGCTCTGTCTTCGCCACATTGAGCTTCAGACCACCGTTCTCAAGCGTACCCTTCCACGCCTTCACGTGTCTCAGCAGTCGTCCCCTGTCCGCGTTTACCAGCGCAATATCACGGGGGCTGCTCATGGGAGTTCCTGATGCTGTCTGACACAACGTCTAATACTACGCTGAATAGGATCGGGCTCAGGACGGATCCCTGGTGTACACCTACAATAATGGGATAGGGCTTGGTGTCGCCAACAGCGGTCCGAACCACGGAATCGGAATCGTCGTATATGTCTCGGATGGTGTAGCCGTAGCTAGGGGGAGGGGCATTGTGGGGCAATGCCCTACCTTAAAAATACCAAAAACGAAGATAACCTATTAGAATGGCATTGTACGTTTATAGTTTTAGATAAAAATTGTAGCATTAGGTATCTAAACTTTTCCGAACATACCACAGTTTGAGACATTCATTTCATATTATAATAATTCTTTTCTCTGTGTATAGATGGCATTTGAAGCGCTATCACATGAAGCAATGGGTCTATTAAATTATAATATGCCGATGCAGAGAAAAATTTCAACCGTCTTGTTCGCTTGTTCTTCATCATTGAGGATTTAATAGCTGTCCTTAGACCCATGCTCATGTTCTGTCACAGAAATTATTTGTCTATGAATAGCTATTGAATGTACATCACTGACTTAGCAGGCGCGGTCCGAGGGACCGCGCCTGCTCTTGTGATCTTGCAGTCTACATTCTCTTGATACTAGAGCTTTTCTTTATAGACCGACCAACCAAATAATTCCCGGTTCTTTTGGAATAATCAAAAGAAAATCTAACCTATCCGAGGTAGTCAAATATATGTAAGAGCGAGCGTAGCGAGCTCGCACATTTTTGCCCACCTCGGATAATACTCCTAGTTGCCTGAATTTTCCTGGCATAAGTCGACGATGTAACTCCTAGGTCTTTTTGAATATATAAAACAAAACTGAACCTAAACGAATTGAGTTATTACAATTTTCGAGCTTACTTCGCTCGCCTTTGTATTCAACAATCTCATAGTTACTAGGGCTGTTCTGGCATTAGTCGACAATGTAACTCCTATTTCTGGTCGAAAACATAAAAAAAAACCTAACCTGAACGAGGGGGGTTGTTAGAAGTTTCTAGCTCGCTTCGCTCGCTCTAGTATTCATCATTCTCCTGGTTGGCAGCGATATCCTGTATAAGTCGACATTGTCGACAGTGTAACTGCTATTTTTTATGTTTAAAAATATATAACAAAACCTAAGCAGAACGAAACGGTTGTTAAAATTGTCAAGCTCGCTCCGCTCGCTATTTTCGCCCTAAGTAGTCTACTGTCCTAATGCCAATTTTTTATTTATCAAAAAGTGCTGCGACCAATTTGACAGCATTCTTTAATACCCCCCATGTAAAAGCGGTGTGTGTGACTGAATACCTTAACTAATGACGAACTTAAGATGTACATAACATCACTTTTTTATTCCCAGAGGGTTAGTCAGCTACCTATATATGGTAAACCAAAATTTCACCAGTTATCTATGTGTCCCACGGAATAAAGAAAACTAGAGGAAGTGCCCCTCACATATCGCGCGCGTGTCAACATTAAGCGCAGATGCGCAACATTTAGCTTATTCGCCGTTAGATACTTGTCGCGATTGGATGTCTCAGAAATATTAGAAATTATGCCTTGTTGTGCGGTTTTGACCTGCAAAAACGAAAGCAGAAAAAAAAAATGTATCTTGTAGAGGTGTATCGTATCATTGGTAAGTGCTAAACTTTGTTAATTTTTAATATAATTGATTTTAATTACAATACCACATGTTATGACTTCAATGCAAACTATAAACAACCTTATATTCATTGAAACAAACTCTAAATGCACTTGGTCGTCATCTGGAAAATCACAAACTAAATTCTAGTAACTTCGACGCTACTCGATTAGGGATGGGACACATCCGTAAAGTACGTCGGTATCGATAGTTTTGTCTGATTTCAGTAAGGAATCAATAGCTCACATAGCTGGTTATATAATAAGACAGTTGATAACATAAGTGTGATATTTGCATTAGTGCTTTAGTAACAGAAAAACAAATCAATAATTACATAGATTTATTATAGGTAAGGCTAGATGGGGTTATTATGCCCATCAGAATCTGTGATTAAGTTATGTCAGACATCCGATATATTTTTATAAGACGGTACGGACGGATGGACGGTATGAATGCACCAGTTTATTGGGTCATCAATATTCCAAAACATAAGCTATAACCAATTAGGGGATTTTCCTACGTCTAATCATATTACTGTCTTAATGAAAGCTATCACGGCAAAATATATTAATATTGGACTACCTATCAAAATAGCAAATATTAAATAAATATGTATTATTTCAAGGTCAGTAAATATTTTTAGCACCATCTGTTATCGTTTCATTTATCGTTAGCTTCTGTCAGCAGCTTCGCCCGCGTACTTGATTTTATGAAAATAATATTACCCCCCTACGTACAAACATACAAATACTTACCTCTTTAACATTGATATTTTAATGATAATCAACCTTTTCCGTTATTAAGCATTTGTATGATGTTAACAAATTACTACATTGCTCACCCGAATAAATTACGTAACATCAATATTAATATATCGATATATGTCTACATCTCTAACTTTTTTTTTATACTCACCACAAGAGATTACAAGTGCATATGAATATGACATCTATTTCAAAGGCACTAGCGTTCTGAATAGAATGAATTGGTTACAGCGCCATCTAGCGTTGAGTTGCTGAACTCGTTATAAACTTGTCTATTTAAAGTTTTTAGACGAAAGACGTCTTTATTGTTTGTGTCATGTCAAATAATAACAACTTTCATTCGTTGCAATAAGACACAACTTTTGAAAGCAATAAGAAGATGATTTATAAAAGTTGCGTTTGTAATTTGTAGCCAATCATATCACTGTTTTTTATGTGTGTAATGGAGAATTTGATATGTAAATGTGTGAGTTTGGCGACACTGGTTCCCGTGCTTAGCCAGTGTAGGGGCACTTCTCTGTATTTTTTGTTCTGTGATGTGTCCCATGCCATGAACCGGGTAAAAATTCAGACTCCAGGTTGCTTCTGAGAAATTTCTTATGGAAAAACCCAATAACACTAACAGGTGTTACTGGTGGCAATAGTCCCTGATTCGGAGGGAGGTCCGGTGGCTGCACCTCTTTATGCTGCTTGTTTAGCAAGTCGCGAAAATACGAGCACTATCTCTCCTTCACTGCGACGTCCTCATATAACAGGTTGCCGTGAGGGTCTTTAACACGGCGGCATTTGAAAATATCCTGTGCCGCTTTGACCCTGAAGCGTGCCGACTTGTAAATAAGCTTCTGCCCCTCAGATGATTCCAGCTTTATCGTAGAGTGGTTGAAAGTAGTCTCGTCTGGCTCTGGCTACGGCTCTCTTAGCTGCACGTCTTGCAACGCGTCGCGATCTTCAGGAGATTTGGACGCTTGCCACTTTTTAAAAAGGGCTTTCTTTACCCTTATCTCCCTCTGGACTGTGTCATTCCACCACCACGTCTCTTTGTCACATTTGCGCCCACCCTTTTTTTTTTTCAGGATGGGAAATCATCAAATGACTTCTCCCGCTCTGGGCGGAGCGGGAGGGCGTGTCAGACTTTTACTGACTAAAACCCACCCGTGTTCCATCAGTTGCCCATGTGCCAGGGTCACGGTATCTCTTTCGAACAAAATTTCGAACAATCACGCGACCCTACACTGCTGCTGACATCTCTTTGAGGCGCGCGTGGAACACTGCGCGCCGTCGACCCGAGCTTGGCCCTTACCGGGCGGCAAGCTACCCATTGCTCGCCACCCGCAAGCTCGCGCCTACGGTGGCCGGGAGTCCGCAATCGACTCCCGACGCCCGGGGCGTCTCCTCCTGCGGCGGCTAGGAACGTGAGGGCGCAGAGACCGCCACTCCCTCACGCGCCTCGCCTCCTCCTTCGCGAGCATTACTGCTTCGCAGAAGGAGGTGACGGCTTCCCATTCCCTCTCGCTCCGTACCATAGCTCGCACCAGGGCCGGACGCGAGAGGTCGCCGCCGCCGATCGCCTCTAAGAGGACACGGTGGTGCTCCGCCCAGGCAGGGCACACCTTCACCGTATGCTCCACCGTGTCCTCCAGACGATCCTCGCAATGGAAACACCCGGACGTATCCTCCCGCTTTATCCTGAACAGGAACCCACCGAAGCACCCATGCCCGGTGAGAACCTGCGTCAGGCGGAAGGTGAAGACGCCGTGACGCCTCTCTATCCACTCCTCAAAGAGGGGACTTACCGCCGCAATTGTGGCGTGCCCAGCACTGGGTTGCGACAATCGTACCCGCCATGTCACCATGAGATCACACCGGAGCTCTGTCCGCCGTGCCGCGATTTGTCGCGGCAGCGGAGTTTCGCCCCGGCGTTTCGCCTCCTCGCGCCACTCCCACATGTGCGCGAGGACCTTTGCCTCCAGATCCCATGGCGGCACTCCGGCAAGGAGGCTCGCCGCCTCGCACGAGATCGTGCGGTATCCTCGGATTAGCCGGATGGCTGTGACCCTCTGGGCTGCACTCCACCGGCGCGCTGGGCGCAGCCTCAATGAGGGTGCCCACACCGGTGCCCCGTAGAGGGCCATGGACCGCACGACCCCTGTGTAGAGCCTCCGGCAGGAGGCGTTTGGACCCCCCAGATTGGGCAGGAGCCGCTTTAATGCAGCCTCAGCGCGCTCCAGTCTGGGAGCCAAACGTCGGAAATGCTCAACGAAGTTCCACCGGCTGTCGAGGACAAGTCCCAGGTACTTCATCGTCGACTCGACGCCGATGTGAACCCCTCCTACCGTGAGTTGGGAACCCGCAGGTGGCGCGTTCCGAGGACCATGAAAGCCCATGGCCTCGGACTTGTGCAATGCCACCTCGAGTCCCAATTGCCGGATCCTATCGACTGCGCCCACCCTTAGACATGCCGAGCACTGCCTTTGCCGCTTCAGTAATAGCTGCTTGAATCCTGTCCCAGTGGTCCTGGACTGGTTTGCCATCAATCCCCGCGCATATGTCGCTGGTCGCTTTGGCAAACTCCTGGGATTTTGCTTCATCAAGCAACCCCCACTTGATTTGGCGTCGGCAGCGCTCAACGCGTTTGACCTTAGGCTTTACGCAGAGGTCCATTTTGATTGATTTTCAGGTATTTGTTCTTAAAAAAACAGCCTCGTGTGTGTCGGACGCACAGTGAAGATTTCCGTAGTCAGGATGACTATTTACGCATGCACAGTATTGAGTTTATCGATCTTAAAATAAGTTTGTATTTTATATTATTTCAGCTGAGAGAAATTAAGTTTATTTATGCGGTTACAGAAAATGTCCCAAATCTCAAACATTTATTACATTAAATTTAATTAGTAGTTGTTTAGGTAATTATTTGATCTAACAACAGTGGCGTAGCGTGCCTTGGCGGGGCCCCGTATAAAAATTTGTTTGGGGGCCCTTATGAAGGGTAACGATTTCTCACAAAAGAAAAAAAATGTTTGCATAAAATTAAAAGAAATATTTATTCATCAAAATTATCTATCTGTCACTTTTCCAAAACTTTTACAAACAATTCAAATTAAATAATTCTCCTTTCCTTTTTTTTCGGCAAACTGAAGATAATACATAATTCTACTGTTATCCAATTTTAATAAGTTATTTTACCAAGTGTGTATATTTTTAAAAACGAGAAAACAAAAAAGTCACTTTAGCGTTTGATGCGTGAAATGAGCCGCCTAGTAATAAAGATTGACGCACCATAATCGATCAATCAGATCGAGTACCTATTTTACGAGTGTGTCTGCTTCATAGAGGAAAATAATAGTCTGCTTTGAATGGAAAATAATAGTCTGCCTCGTCTTTGCCAATGCAATCTGACAACGAATTAGATTAAAATGATTTTTATAAATTGTTGTGTTTTTCTTTTTACATCCATAATCTTTCTTAGAAATTATTTATAATTAACCACATCTATTAAAAAAAAACGATTAATGTTCAATTGCAAAACTTCTCGATTTTTTCTAATAATCGAATAAAAAACCTATCCTATGTGAAAAAGACTATAAACGGGCCCGCGATAACCGATGTAGGGTGTAGTCAACTTTGGAACGCACACTTTACGCGGGAGAAAAGACATAGCTTTTTGTGACTTTTGTAATTCCTAAACAAAAAAAAAAATTGAGAAGTTTTTTATTAATTTTTACTTACGCACGTCGGGGGCCCCTGTGGCCCGGGGGCCCCGTATAATTGATACGGCAGATACGGCGGTAGCTACGCCCCTGTCTAACAATTACTTACACGCTTATGTGCATTGTTTTTTATCAACTCCTTTTTACATGTTTAAATGTGTACCGGGTGGTAGAACATATTCACACATGTAATTATTTACTAATCCTTGTTTATTTTTTGGCCGTACACAGAATACACCTTATTCTAATCATCTATCGATATGGTACTTACTGAATGCTGATAGTTTTCGACTAAAATAGCTGACATTCGGACGAACCGCGAACGGATAGACGGATGGAACGAAATTATAAAAGCTCCTTTTTGCCAATTGGCTATGGAACTCTAACAAAATAATTTTAGGATATCTCTATGGTTCTATTGAAGACATTGAATAAAGAAGACATGGTTTCGGCCTTGATTATATTATAGAAAGACAAGAAAGAAAAAAAAAGAAGAATTGGAAGAAAAAGAAAACTAAATCAGACTTGGCTGTATGGGCTCAGCTCCCTTTGCCTGTCCCAAAGAGGGACGAAAAGAACCAAAAAAAAAAAAAATCTCTATGGTACCTACCTCCTACGAAAATCATTTACCAACAATGTTTTTCTATTTTAACTGACGAAAAAAAGGAGGAGGTTCTCAAGTCGAAGCATATTTTGTTTAATATATATGACCAGAAATAACTTTTAAACAAAAAAATAAATAAATAAAAAATTTATTCTCAATAGGTCGGAATTAGGAATGAAGGATTAGTGAATCAAATGCTTTTTTTTTCAATGCACCTTATTTTGTCCCAGGTAAAATGACGTTAAGTCATTTCGATAATTATTCAATTTCTATGCTAGGTTGAAATAAAACTCTTCTAGAGGAAGAGCGAGCTTGGGAGCACCCCCTGAGCGTCCCGTCCACGGATTCTATTCCGTGGTCCCATCGGACTGAGCAAAAAAATAAGCACGCGAGAACGGGCGAGCCGAGCCGCATTCCTCGACTGGGTCGACGGCACGGCAGGCCCCGCGCTCTCCGCTTCCGTCCCTCAGTCGTTCGCGCGCGTCGTTTGTGATAACTTGTCTGCACGTTATCCGCTGTTTGCCGCGTATTATGTTTACAAAAGTGTTGTTATTGTTGTGGTTATTATAAAAATACACAATTTAAGTGTTCTGTGCTGTGTGATTAAGTGAAATATTGTACTCAAGGATCTGTAGAGCATTATAAACTGTGGATCGCGTGGAGCAGACAAGCACGGCAGGCACCGAGCTCAGGTAGCGTTTCGTGTTTGTTTTCGATCTGATTACGGCTAGAACTAAATTTTGTTACCTAATACAGTTTCGTAGTTTAGCGATTTAGCTTCAAATACCAGGTTAATAATTGTAATAACAGAACCACGTGACCATATGAATACTCAGTGCACACCACGTGGTGTGAGCGGTGGTGTAAACAACTCTGTGCCCTTCTCCGCAAACGCGGGCGGGCGACGCGGCGCAACGGCGCGGCGCAGGCGAGGCGGCGAGCAAAATGCGCGATGGCGATGGCGGGGAGCGGTGACGGTCTGACGGCTTCTCCACTATCGTGCTCGAAGACGATATAAAGCGAGTTTTTAGTACTATATTCATTAACAACTACTCGGGAGGTACCTATGGCTATAAATTCTTGCTCATTAAAAGTAGTTTGACTTAAGTACCTAGTTAAAATAAAAATAGGAATTGTACCTAGATAAAATAACAATAACATGTTTAAAGACGCAGTTTCTAATTATAAACTGAAGTTACTACCCATAGTTTTTTCATAAACATTGCAGTCGGGTCAGAAGAAAATAAAAACAAAAATTGCTTGATTGGCGTCTTTACTATTTAATAACGTCAGTCGTTTTATGTATTTTGTAGTAGGTACTTACCTAGCTATTATCATTGCCCTTGTCAACAATGTAATGTTACTCATAGTAACTACTTGTCTGCAAAGCATTGTATGTAGTTATGCCTACTTTTATTACTCTTGTTAGTAGCAGACTTGCAGAAGCCAAGAAAAAGAAAAAAAAAGAAATCCGGAAAAAGATATCCGGAATACGTAACTTAAACTATCCAACTTGAATCGGTAGTAATGTAAAATTAGTAATGTTCGACTGATCGACTTGAGATTTCTTTATTATTTACTTCAGGCATTGATAAGACGCCTAGTACAATCTTATGTTCGTGGGTGGTCACTGAGAAATATGAATTAAATTATTACTTATCTGTATCGGTCGGTACTCCACAGATTACGCAACTACTTAATAAAATGTGTATTATAGTAGACTGTTATCTCATGAATAGGGCCAGTTAGTACCTAAGTTTACTTCCATATTACAGTTTATAAAACTTAACAAAAAATTCAACCGCCTTGCCTTTGCTTTCAGTTTTTTCGGCGGTTTAATTTTTTGTTAAAAAGTTTTTGGAACGAAGTTCCTTATTATTTTATATTTTTTTGTGGCTTTAATGTACTTATAATACTTGGCAAGGTATACCCTATCCAATAAAAAAAGAATTATCAAAATCGGACTACTCTGTAACTGTATAAAGTTATGCGTGGTTATACGTTACAATCAGTGAGTGAACAATCAATCATCCCCTGTTTTCCGACCCTTAGGGTTCGATTTTGTTTTCCAAGTTTATATGGGACCACCTTCGGAGTATACGCGAAATCGGACTACTGTGTAAAAAGTAACGTGTGATCATACATAAAAAAATTAATAAAAAATATACGCGTCGAATTGATAACCTCCTCCGTTTTTTTTTCGTCGGTTGAAAATGTTCTCAATGAGTACCTCATTTCTATTGTCTATGAATTTTCTTGAATTTTTCAAAACAAAAAAAAAATACTATCAATAAAACAGCATCAGCACGCGTAGCATGACCCCCATAGAAACGGAATTTGTCGACGGACGAGAAGACAAAATGATAGATTGTATCGTAGAAAAATTGTCTAAAGCTGAAAAGAAGAGATGTTTCTATTCTTCAGTTGACAAGAGTACGATGTCAAGTATGATGACTATTTCTCTGATGAGATAGAAACATTTTTACAGAATTAAAATGCATAAGGAACTTTTTTTGTTCATGCTACGCCGGCTGATATTAATTGGCAAATCATAATTATTCTTTGTTCCTATACTTACTATGTTTTTATAGGTATGAGACATTGAAATATTAAGAATTTGTTATCGATAAGCGAGTGCGCAAGAAACATACACCTTGAAGTCTTATCAAAACAATAATCCGAAAACAACGTTTTTTTTTTACAGTTCGCTTGGCCTTGAATTAACTTGTTGATGCGATTTGTTGCATTCTTTGTTCTATGCTAGCTCAATGTGCTAAGAATTTCAAATGGCGGCATTTTATGACATTTATGAAAATTATTCGAGAACTGCGCATTCTGTCAAATGATATGGTCGTAGTGGAATGTTTAATTAACCACTTCATACCGACCGCGACGCAATTTTTTGTAGGAACTAGGTAGGTAATTAGGTAATATGTTTTCTGTGAAACTAATCCGTCTTATTAATCCGTCTTGCAGTTACGGCTTGTAACCAAATGAATCTATAAAATACCTGCATGTCATATTTTAATGGTGAGGGCAGATAGAAGACTTTTCCCCGTGTCCTGCCTATCCGCTTTCCAAACTAGTCTTTAATAACAACATTATAACGCTTTGTGAACGCGATAATGGCGTTGTAGTTTTTTTTATAACATTACCTCTTTTATACCATAACAATGGATGGATCTACCTATGTATGTAGCTAAGTAGCTTTTGCCAGCGGCTTCGCCAGCGTGGAGTTCCCAAGGAAACATACTATAGGGATGAAAAGTATCCTATGTATCAATCCAGAGTATAAACTACCTGTGTGCTAAATTTCATCCAATTCCATTCCGCCGTTTTTGCGTGATTGAGTAACGAAAATCTAAACAAACAAACTTTCACATTCATAATATTAGTAGGATAGTAGGATTAGTGTTTGTCAACGTTTAGGGGCCGTAGTAAAAATCGTAAACGATTAAGGGCCTTATCACACTAGTGGTTTACGAGCGTCTTCAGAGCGGAGCGATCGCACAGCTAATACGGCGCGGCTGCACCGCGAAGACGCCGCCGCGCGCCGCCGCGCCGCCGCGGGCGCATGGCGATTACGCAACCTTTCCGACGCCTGTTTGCGGCGAGGCGTATATGGAACCTATACCTTCAGCCAACGCTCTGCAGTGTTGAGTTCAGGTATACAGTAAAAATATATACGCCCGTGTTAGGGATTTCAAAATATACCCGAACGCAATATTTTTCTGGGGTATACTTTCATGTAGGACACTCCATTTTGCTATACTGTAATGTATACCCGTTTCACTGTCTCTCCACTTTTAATTACGCTAACAAAGAGACGTTTAATTTTCTATGATAGGATTGCGATAAATAATACAAGAAGAAAAGAGGATAAAAAAACGTTTATTTTTAAGAGAAATGTTCTTACTATAAAAATACAACCGACGATGGCAGTCATGTCCGCCAAACCTGAGCTGTTGGGAGAGATCGAGAAGTTCTATGGACAGTTATACACGTCCACCAGAAACGCCGTTATGACCTGGCTAACGACCCGAGAGCTAGATTGACTCGACACTACACTGAAGATATCCCGGACGTCAGCTTGTATGAGATTAGGATGGCTCTGAAGCAGCTTAAAAATAACAAGGCGCCGGGTGATGACGGAATTACGGCCGAGCTCCTGAAGGCCGGCGGAAAACCTGTTCTAAAGGCCCTTCAGAAGCTCTTTGATTCCGTCATACTCGAGGGCAAAACGCCACAGGCATGGAACAGAGGTGTGGTCGTACTTTTCTTTAAGAAGGGTGACAATACCCTACTTAAGAATTACAGGCCCATCTCACTTCTGAGCCATGTCTATAAGCTGTTTTCAAGAGTCATCACGAACCGTCTCGCGCGCAGGTTTGACGACTTCCAGCCTCGCGAACAAGCCGGATTCCGTAAAGGCTTTAGCACCGTAGACCACATACATACGCTGCGGCAGGTTATACAGAAGACCGAAGAGTATAACCTGCCTCTCTGCTTAGCGTTTGTGGACTACAAAAAAGCCTTCGATTCGATCGAAACTTGGGCTGTACTACAGTCTCTCCAACGGTGCCAGATTGACTATCGGTACATCGAAGTGCTGAAGTGTTTGTATGAAAACGCCACCATGTCAGTCCGGCTCCAGGACAGAGCCTCGAAACCTATCCTTCTGCAGCGAGGGGTGAGACAGGGAGACGTCATCTCTCCGAAACTGTTCACCACTGCACTGGAGGATGTGTTCAAGATTCTGGACTGGAAAGGAGCTGGCATCAACATCAATGGCGAGTACATCACTCATCTTCGATTTGCCGACGATATAGTAGTCATGGCTGAGACTATGGAGGACCTCAGTACAATGCTCGATGACCTCACTAGAGCTTCCGAAAGAGTGGGTCTTAGGATGAACATGGACAAGACAAAGGTCATGGCCAATGCTCATGTGAGACCCACTCCAATGAAGATTGGAGGCGCTACACTCGAAGTTGTGGATGAATATGTGTACCTAGGACAGACTGTCCTGTTAGGTAGGTCCAACTTCGAGAAAGAGGTCAATCGTCGAATCCGACTCGGCTGGGCAGCGTTCGGGAAGCTACGCAGTATCTTTTCGTCCCACTTACCACAATGTCTCAAGACAAAAGTCTTTGACCAGTGTGTGTTGCCAGTGATGACATATGGAACTGAAACGTGGTCGCTCACAATGGGCCTCATAAGAAGGCTCAAAGTCACCCAAAGAGCAATGGAGAGGGCTTTGCTTGGAGTTTCCCTACGTGATCGAATCAGAAATGATGAGATCTATAGGAAAACCAAGGTTACCGACATAGCCCGAAGAATTGCCAAACTTAAGTGGTTGTGGGCAGGGCACATTGCTCGCAGAACAGATGGCCGATGGAAGTCGGAAGACTCGGAAGGTTCTGGAGTGGCGACCGCGTACTGGAAGACGTAGCGTTGGAAGGCCTCCCACAAGATGGACCGATGAGCTGGTGAAGGCCGCAGGAATACGTTGGATGTGAGAAGCACAGAACAGGTCGACATGCCGCTGCTTGGGAGAGGCCTATGTCCAGCAGTGGACGTCTTTCGGCTGAAATGATGATGATGATGATAAAAATACAATTGGCATGAATGAGTAAAATTAAAAAATGGATGTGCGAATAACACTTGTGCGGCAAAACTGTACTGCGACTCACCATAGTTCGAATGCACGCTTGTGCGAAACACTGAATCCAGTCGTTTCTAGCACTGCCGGCCGCTGCCGCGGCACCGCTCGCTTCGCTCACTTGGCTTGTGCGTAGGAAGTCACAGTTTTAACCTAACCTAACCTAGTGTACTATGTGAGCTCGAGTGTGTCGCACAATTGTTATTCGCACATTCATTTGTCGAGCTCACGAAGTACACCCGTCGGGTATGTTTTAAAATACCTACGCGCGAAATCTTAAATCTGAAAGTATGTCAACTCGGCCAGCGACGTCACAAATGTTAGATAAAGGTACGCTTTATTGAATTAATTCTTTATTCTGGATTTGAAAACATACCCGACGGCAACACGATCTCTGACGTCATGAGCGTTGTGTAAAGGTATAAATTCCAATTACGCTGCGGCGAGTTTATGACGTACAATACAATCAGTAACGGTTCTATCCGAACCGATCTCGTTGCGCGTCCGCGACGTATTTGCGGCGCATGCGTGGCGTATTCGATGCGAGTCCGCAACGTATTCGCTGCGCACTCGCTCCGCTTTGATAACGCTCGTGAACCACTAGTGTGATAAGGCCCTAACCGTTCCTATGGTTATCTTGATCTCAATGAGAGATGCAACATTTTTCGCTTTCACCATTTCTAACCCTATGATGCGGACACCTAATTATAACGATAACACTTTGCATTCGTTAGCCTCAATAGCGAGGATCGTTAGAGCGACTAACCCAATCAAACCTGTAAAACACTTTCAAGGAAAAGGGTTTTTGACTAGGTTTACTAACCTGTTCATGGGATAAGGGTAACTCATTGGCAATAACTGATAAGCTTGAAGGGTTAACCGGTTTATAAAAAATAAGCCGTACGCAGTCCTAAAACTATTGAAAGGCTATTAAAAATAAGAGCTAGTCTCAAATGAGCTAACAAATGCATTTCACCAGTAAGCCACTTAAAAATAAATATTCGTTTGTCACGTAAACTAACCCTTTCTAGCAGCAACAATCGAATGTAATATATGTATTAAATAACTTGCTTCCGCCTGCGGCTTCGCCCCCGTGGTATACCGATGAAAGTAGCCTATATCTCTCCCTAGAGTTCAAAGTATCCCCATACCATAACTAGATTTTCCCATACAAAAGTCAAACACATGCAGTATTCTAAGTACGAAGGAAAACATAAATATAATCGAAAATACCTACCTTGGATTTTTTATTTTATCTATTCATAGAAATGAAATGAGTAAATGACAGATAAGTAGAATTATCATGTTATGGTGTGGTTATCAGTATCACACACATTTTTATAAAATACGACAAAACATGTTTGCGTCAATCCAAATCATTAAAATTTAAAATCATGTACGGCTGGGTGGCAGTGTACCTACTCGTGCATTTTTACAAAATTGACGACAACCTGCTTATTTATAATATCTACTTATCTAGTGCGTTAAATAAAGTATCGTAACAAAAGCAGTGTCTACTCCGTAAGTCCGCATCGATAAGATTTTACGTACCTAGTATGCTTCCTAAGTGCGTTCACGTTGTTTGGGGGGGGGTGGGGTGCAATGTTTTGGGTACTGAGCCAAGCACGCGCCGCCGCACTGGTCGCGGTCTGATCGATCGTGCTGCGCTGTTCTATCTATTATTTATTACCAAAAATATGGCGGCGTGGTGCGGCACGGGGTCGTCGACCTCACTGTCCGCCACGACACGCCGCGTAAACAACAAATGCAGCGCGGGAAACTCGTCCCCTCCCTATCTGCCAAGGTTTTACCCGCGTGCCGTGTGTTGGACCTTGGCGCGATCATGATTATCGTGTCTCTACAATCGCGCTAAATGACGCTATTGCGT
This sequence comes from Aporophyla lueneburgensis, assembly GCA_932294355.1. Classification (NCBI taxonomy): domain Eukaryota; kingdom Metazoa; phylum Arthropoda; class Insecta; order Lepidoptera; family Noctuidae; genus Aporophyla; species Aporophyla lueneburgensis. Next base: position 11,325,146 of record OW028739.1, read on the forward strand.
TAGCGGTTTAGAGCGTTTTTTACTTCCGGAAGTGCCAGTTACCCATAACATTCCGCGATACATGAGCAAAATTTAAAAACTGAACACGTGGCGTTGAGTTCTAACCTTCCTACCTAACCATATTCGCGTAGAGTGCGGCATTAAAAACGTAGTACTTTAGTCAACGTAGAGGTTGTCAAGTAAAGCACCAATAGACTATTTTTCATAATAATTAGGTATGTTGTTTCTAAAGTAAGAAGTCGCTTGACTTTTCAGAACGTAAGTCCGCAGTTATTACGATGCAGTGTAAACAAATAGTTTAACAAAACAAGCATTATAATGCCCTTCTAAGTCTTTTGTGATGCTATCCAAAAAGTTGTGTTATGCAATACTAGGCTACTGTTTAGGGCCAAAAATCTTTGATTGGATCCGCGTCGTCGTTCCGTCAGTCGGGCGCCAGGACATATAGCCTTGTAGAGCGTATAAAACTCGGTTAGGTATAACAAGTATTATGTTCGTCCAATATGAACTTGTAGAATACATCCTAATTACGTGTGCTGTATATTTTATTTAGGTAAGCAAAATATGGAACTGCACGTGATTCGACGTAGCGTAGAGGAGTTCGTTAACTTGCCATCCGTCGCATGGTGGATTTGCATAGGCTCATGAACCAGCTACTCCCCGTTAACCACAGTACAATCAGTAGGTATATTTGAAATTAAAATGGCCCTTCAAGTACTCGTGCATGAATAATTACGTATTTATCAGTTGGGTAGAGGTGTACTATAGGTATACCTCTGACCAACCCTTCATACTCGACTCTTGAAGGTACCTTCAAGAGTCGAGTATATGTTTTAGTTTTTTTACCCAAAAATTCTAGTCTTTCATTTTAAAACAAATACCTATAATAAAACTGGAAGGTTTTAAAATATTAATCGCCATTCGTTTCATCCATATACATTTTTATAGCAATACTAGCTGACCGTGCAGACGTTGTCCTGTTTCCTAAAACTCGATAGCAGCGTCATCTACCGGGGCCAATAGTGAATCTAAACCATCCAGGGTGCCACCCAAACGCATACAAAAAACTTTCATGCAAATCGGTCCAGCCGTTTAGGACGAGTTCAGTGACATACACACGTACAGTAGAAGGAATTATATATATAAAGATAATCTGCTGTTACATAAAAGAGACTAGCATTTATATAAGTAGTTCTATTTCTATTTTCTGTTTTGATGACTGTACTTCTAAATTAAAACTAAAATAGGTACGTAAAGTCCGCCCAATCCAAAAGAGACGTCCTTATTCCATTCAATGTTATCATTATCAATGTTCAGAGCGTGGGCGCTTCGTATTGTATTAATTGTACAAATATGCCGCTCTATAAATATACTATAGGTACCTACTCCTGCAAATAATTGATACATTATTATTACACTCTATAGCATAGTACAGGAAAAACAAGCCATCAATTAGGTTTCACACAGTACCGCTTAGTAAAATATAATTTTTCACATGATCGCGGTTGTTTTGTTCAATACCTAACGTGTTTCTTAATTAATATTTTCCTGTTACGGGCGTGTCGTGGGAACATCGATGGCTCCCACGCTAATTACTGCGGGGTTTATACACACATTGGCCTCTGCGAGCCGACACTTTGATCAATGAAATTTATATTCATCAATGAAACTACTATTGTTGTACGTACAATAAGGTTGGCAATTTGCAGAGACGCTATTGTATGGTTGTGCGAGATAATGATTTATTATCGTGTTTGACGTTTAATGCGCGGAACTCGATTATTTATCCAACGCGGCTCGCACATAACTGAATAAATCATCACAACAACAAATATTCGCTTTATACTGATGGAACGATTGCCGCTCGAAACTAATTATATAATCAAACAGCTACCTTCGTATAGTCGACTCAGTATACCTAATACTGAGTCGACTTGTTGTTCGTACACGAGGGACGATATCGATTAACCATACGAAGGGTTTTTGATAAGGTTTTTGAAAAGGGTTAATCGTATTCCTTGTACAGGTTAGTTAACCCAATAGAAAAAAAAACCCTCCAGTTTTATAAGAGTTTAATCAGTTATCAGAATGACACGGCTAACCCATTCAAAGTGATATCGTTATAATTTGGCTTCCGCTTCATGAGGTTTGAATGGATTAAGCCATACAAAATGTAACATGTTCCATAAGGGTAAATGAATCAATGGATAACTGTTTTAATGACTTAATTATTATGCGGAGCAATACGCTCCCTGATTAAAATACTTCGTAGTATGTCTGGTTCATTAATGTTTAGGCAGGACGTTGTTTTACGAGCCAAACAATTAGTTGCGTAACGAAGAGGAAGTTGTTATAATATCGATGCCTTAGTTCACAATTGCACTAACTACAAAATTGTTAATTTTGAGGAGAGAGTTTTAAAGTTTTTGAAAGTTTAGACAAGAACAATACAAAAACAAAGTAAAATAACAAAACAAATATGCATCTATTCATAATCATAATATCTCAATATTGTAATGTATAAAATTTAGTGTTTGGCATTAAAAAGTGAAAATTGGCAATTTTGTAGTTAGTGCAATTGTGAACTAAGGCATCGATATCCTGTCAGGGTCACGAGATTTGTTCAAAAAAGTGATCGTGGCCTTGGCATATAGGCAACTAAAGGAACACGGGTGGGTTTTAGCCAGTAAAAGTCTGACATGCCCTTCCGCTCCACCCAGAGCGGGTGACGTCATTTGATGATTTCCAACACAAAAAAAGTTTTTATAATATTTGGTATTGGTTGTTCCAGCTCGGGTCATGTTGCCAGCACGCCCGCGGCGCGGCTCGGCGTGATGCGGCGCGCGCGCGGCAGCCTCGCCTGGCCGGTGGTGGCGTGCGCGCTGCTTATGGCATGCGCGTGCGCCGATGCCATCGGCGAAAATGGAAGTAAGTTCCGCATTGGTGTACTACTCATTATCAAAAATACGTAATAAATTTGGCCATAGGGTGCCTTATTAGTGATTCGATGTTATTCTAGGATTGAATTGTAGGGAAGTAATGAAACAAACATGTTTCAAGCTACACTACATTGGTGGTAAGAGAATCTATGCGCCAGTAATAATTCTTACGAGATAGGTACGACTGAAACTAGAAATGCGGTCGTCATTATAATAGTTTTGTTGCAAGTACTTTGTTGTTACTCGGATATGATTGGCACGCGGTCAAGCATAATACCCTGTATGAAATACGTAACATTTGAAATGTACCGAGTACGTTATATGTATAAACAGGATTTTTATTGCAAGCTTGTACTTGCGTGTATAGTAAAAATAAGGCACACTTCTTCACAAGTTGTCGAAATACCGTCTTCTGTGTCTGTTGACACTTCATCATGTCTGTCACCTCCCATCTTATCAACCTGGTTCATTTTCATATACGTATGTACATCTGTATTCCTAATACGTGGTCAGAGCCAGCCCAATTATTGGTTGGCTTCTCAAGGTAAAAGTAAAAATGCTAAGTAAAACTACGTAAACAACTAATACAGTTACGGTCCAAAGTTCCACTAAATGGCCTATGCTGTTGCAACTGGGAACGTCAACATGCACTCAATTTTTATTTCGCACTTTAACAGAGTAAGTGTCAGCAAGTAAAACCATAAATTAGCAATATGCCCGTTATTTTTAACACACTAATGTGCTACTGTAAGTAAATTAAAACTTTCACGGCAGCATAGAAATAATAGGGATAATTATTATAATATATTGTCTGTGGCACGTCGTAACGTACCAGTAAATATGTAAATGAGAATAGGTACCGTTAATGACTTCATTGGGCCCCTATGTTTTTGCGTACTATTTGCCCGTGTGACGGTGACTACTGAGTACCTACATTCGGCGGTGTAGCGCGATCTGCGTCGCACGGCGCGAGCGGAGCGTGAGTATCGACTATCGTGCCTGCCGCCGTTTAATCCGCGAGATAACAACTCGCCTCGATGTGTTGTTTGTTTGTAATTCTCTGTTCGACGACCGACGAGCTAGTGAGGCCTCGTTTAGGAGGCGCCCCCCGTTATCTTATGAACCGGCCCGAAATTCACTCGACCGTGTAATATGCGCAGTGATATTGGAACATTCAGAACTTGCCAATTTTAAACCACTCATTAGCATAATTGCTTTCATTGTTATTGTTACTGAGACTGTTCGCAATCCATGCGGGAACGCTAGTGCATTTACTCGTTATCCGTCCGACAATCTGAACATTGTTATCTGCTGAGCTCTGCAACGGGGTGGCCAATGGCCAGCGTTAATTTTCTTCGTTGGCACAATAAAAATAAATAAATGAAAATGTAAGTTAAACGATTGTATTGTGAGCAGTTTCATTTTCAAAGTTACTAAGTTCAGTTACTTACAACCTACTAACATTGTAAGTAATGCAATTGTCAAAAGTTAGTTTTTTGAAGTCAAATCAATGTTGTGACACATTTTACGCAGCCTGGAGTCACGTGCAAAGTTATATTTCAAAATTGTATCGTTCCCAGGGTAAGCGGGTCCCCAAAAGTCGCCCTTCAAACTATCTTTTGATTGTATGCCAGATGTTCATGTATCCCTATTCTATCTTTACTTTCCAGCTGTCGAGTTCATTGACCTCAAAGGGGGACCGCAATCTGACCCTCTATTTAGGAATTCGAAGACTTCACTTTCACAGTTGCCACTCTTTATTGATATTTTTTACATACATAGAAAACACTACATTGCCGTCTATGAAGCCCAGTCAAATAAAATATTCTTTTTTTTATGTATTTAAAAATAATTAATATTTTATATTAATTATTTAAAAATAATTAATATTTTTAAATAATTCACGCACTTTTCCACTAACAAACATGTCACTTGTTTTGCACGTTCGTTTTATTTGATTAATTCATTCATTAAGTCACATAGAGTATTTGTAATACAACTACAAAGTAAGTTGTGTTACAATAATTACTTTGGTTAATAATTATTTTATAGTGGCATTGAATAACATAATTTTATAACAATAATTTGTTATAAATAAGTATTGCTTCTGATTGGACTAGTGTCTATTTCGGAGGCAGTAAGTTGGTGGAGCTGATAATTAACTTTATATCATGTTTTTAAGTGATTAAATAGTGTCAAGATTTTTTCATACATAGGGTACGAAGATATCGTGTTAGGACAATTTAGGTAATTTGAATTAAACAGAATAATATCATGCCTTCATTTTTTTTTATATTCTGTTCATAATGACCATAGTCCGTTGATTTTCTTAGAACAGGCACCATTTCTGTTAACCTTTTTAACGCTTTCAGTCTTGGTGCTTAGTGTCGTAACCACCTCTTTCCGAATTATTTAGTTAAAATCTGTGCCATGTAGCGGCAATCAGTAGAATCATCATAAAAGCTTGAATTTTGTATGACAAGAAGCGACCAGTTAGTGGTTTATTGAATTAATGACAGTTTATTAGCGTTAAACTTAATATTGCGCTAACGAACTTTTATTCGCATGTTTGATAAAAGAAACTGAAATGGGTATGTAAGTTTTTTTTCTTCAATGTTTTTTACTCAATGTGTTTTCATATATTATACATGTGCTCATAAAAGTACTGTTATTTTTGTATTTCCAATGTGTATTCACATCGAAAATCTGGTGGTTAGTGACAATAACCACCATGACTGTTGTGGGTTTCTGGTCATAACCTTGATAAAACTTATGCATGTAATTATTAGTGTCTTTTCGTATTTTGTAAGTAACAGTATGTCGCGCCGGCTAACAGATAAAGAAATCACAGAATACTTTTTTAGATATTTCTTCAGCTAACGAGAGTATTTGTAACGACAAGGATGACGAATATTCAGAAGTTCAGCCAAATCCGCTGGTGTTAGTTGATTTGATTGGAGAAATTTCAAGTAACCGATATAACAACTTTGATTCCGACGATGACCTCCGTTTGTCTAGCTTAGTACGCCGGAAAAATGCTGAACATAGCAATAAAATATCTCCAGTACGTACCGTATGGCAATGCAAAACATGTAAAGTGCCCCCTTGCTTACGCAAAAGAAACACTTGTTTTCTGATTGTCTTAAAAAGTAATTTTACATCATTTTGCCTGTGGAAAAGTTCATTGCATATAGTATATTTATAAATATTATACATAATTTATCATAGTTTTCTTTGTATCAATAGTCACGGTGGTTAGTGTCACTAACCACCTCATTCCTCGAAAGCCTTAACACCTAGATTTATTTTCCCCAGTGTATGTGAAAATATCACATACACTGGGGAAAAAAAATCTAGGTGTTAATGATGCTAAAACTAAAATAAAAATCTTCAAAATATTCTTAATGTAAAAGCGTGACTGAAAGAGTTAAGGCTTACCGAAAAGGTTTTCGCAGTGTTTAAAAAAAAACATAGTGTGTTACGGTGAACTATAAAGTGCCCGTGGTTTCCCCCGTCTTTTGAAAAGGAGTTTTACAAAACCCTTTCAAACTAAACAGTAAAATAAAACTTTTGAAAAGAAACCAAGAAATATTTGCTTTTATATCATATTTAATCTGTGTGTAGATCAAGGACTCTTCCGGTATTTAATACAATAAAGTAAGGTTACATCACTATTCAAATCTGGAGATAGCAAAAACACCAACAATTATAGACCAGTATTCGTGCTGCCGGTATTCAGCAAGGTGTTCGAAAAGGTAATGCTAATTCAAATGCTTAATGATTTTAACACCAACAAAATCTTATACGATTTGCAATATAGAATCACCAAAGAACGTTGTACGACTGACCCCAGTGTCACCTTATTAAAACACATATTAACAGCGTGGGAGGAGGCCCAAGAAGGCATAGCAATCTTTTGTGACCTCTCCAAGGCATTTGACTGCGTTAATCACGAAACCTTACTCTTTAAACTTGAGTTTTATGGACGAGGTAAACTTGTGCTCAGTTTAGTAAAATCTTATCTAATTGATATATGTACAGCAAAAAGTTCAAATGAATGGTGTCAATTTAATTGTTTTAAAAATAAAACTGGGAGTTCCACAAGGCTTGACATTAGGTCCTTTCCTCTTTTTAGTATATTTTAATGATCTTCTCCATTTATTTAAAAAACCAACCACAAATGGTGTTATTTGCTGAGGATAAATCCTTAATGTTTTAGATAAATAGACGTACATCAAGCTTAACGACGTAAAATACGCTCTACTGTAGGTACAAAATTGGTGCACTACTAATAATATTGTCGTCTTTTTACATCGTTCTCTCATGTATAATTTCAAACATAAATAACTAATTTTTTGTAACAATATTTTGATTTAAAAGAGTGTCCATGGCGTTTCTCGTTCGTTCCTTTCAATAGGTACCTATACCTACAGCGCTTCGGAATGGGCAACTAGCTTCATATTTGACTGACCGACCCCTTGACAATACAAAAGTGCCTCTCTAATTGGTTTATTTGAAATAAATGCTTTGAGTTTACCTTTACAATCCAGTTTCTGGGTAATACGATACCTCTTGCTGAAACTGGCTGTCCCGATTCTTGGGCTTCTGGCTACTCGCAACGTCTGTCATAGATCTACGAATGTCAGCGGGGACCACGTTGCACGGAGGAGTCGCGATATATTATGGATGGTCACTCATTCACGAACGGAACACGGTAAACCTTTTTTTTTGTTCGCGTTGTGGAAACCCTCATGAATGTCCTCCGCCCTGGGATGGGCGAAGGGGTCTGTCAGACTCTTACTAACTAAAACCACCCGGTGCTCCGTCCCACACCTACGTCGGGGACCATGGGAACTAATTTGTCTTCCGTGATCCCCGACTTGTGCCGCCTCATGTTAGGGGGGGAGTGAGGTGTTAAACTCCCCCCGCCCCAGTACATCACAAAGAGGCGCGCGTGGAACACTACGCGCCGCCATCTCGGGTCCTAAGGAATAGGGGGCGATGGATGTCCCCGCGTATCGGTAAACATAGTGTAGGACGCCCCCCAGCTAGATGGGACCGACGACCTCAAAAAGGTGGCTGGGACAGACTGGATGCGGAAGGCGGAGGACAGGATGTCGTGGCGCATCATGGGAGAGGCCTATGTCCAGCAGTGGACTGCTATAGGCTCAGTTGATTGGTTGATTGGATGTCCCCGGATCCGTCGCCCCTGGACCCATTTAGGAGGGCTAGGGCCGCTGTGTCCTCCCGGCAAATCTAGCTTAACCTTCGATCAACCCATGCGGCTGTTATAACTTAGCCACGAACCCCCTCTCGGTTAGTTACAATAATAAAACATACTGATTATTTAAAAAATATTATTATAAAATCATGTTTATCTTTATTTAGATATTACACGAGCTTAGAACGTCTCGGTTTAATAAACTAAATTACGCATACAAAATATCGGTATTATTAGAATATAATTATCGGTTCATTATGAAATATTCATAAATGTGTAGACGTGCAGATTACTCTCGTTAAATTAATTAGCATGAGGCGTAGTCACCTACTTATCTCATTTGCATGAGATAGGTTCGTTATCAGTTGGAATAGCTGGTCTGCTCCACAACGCTTTTGTTTTATCTCATACAAAGTTATTAAATTATTCGCTTATCTTTTCTCAGCTATCGGGTATTGGTGACATTGAACGTATGTCTCATCGGCACAGTTGCTCCGTTTCATTTGATTGTTGCGTGACATACATTTAACTGCTCTGTCAGTTTTTTTCATAAAGTATGTGGTTGAGCACTGACGTTATTATACATAGAGGGGTCAGTGCATTGCCGGCAGGTATAGATATTGTATAATATAGGCAGTAGGAATATAAGAATGATATAAAATAATTATAAGTAGTAGTCGATTCGGAACGAACTAGTTTCAGTTTTAGAGTTTTTTTTTCCATGAAACCTTACACCATTTACATTTTGTCAAATAAAATACTAATTAAATGCAATAATGATCTCATCATTTGCCAGACTTCGAATCCAAGTCGGCCGGAGCAACGAGGGTCTCCACAGATGAAGGTTCTAAGATGGTTTAGATCTCAAGTGCCTATGCGGCATTTCCTCACAGACAATACCCCACCTTCCATCCCGCTTCCACATGCTCCTGTCACCTGTGCATTTCATGAACTAATGATTACGTCAGTGAGCAGACAGTGGAGTTTCCGCGGCTGAATTTTAGGCCTAAGTTGTTTGAACTTTTTGCCATCGGTACGCTAAGAGGATTTGCCAGTATACATACATATACATAGAGGATGCTGTATGCCGCTAACATAGGCGTTGATGTGATTGTGTGGTTATGAGTAGCTTAGTCTCCAGCATAGCAAATTGCGCTAAACTTTAATTGAATTTCCTAGAAAATCATGAACATCCATTAAAAACTTAAAATAATTTCACAACATTCTTATTAGATACCTCTTATCGCCGATTTAGCGCCATACGCGATTCATAGTTACCGACTACACCGAGTTACACCGATTTCATAGTTATGAAATCGGTGTTCGATCAAAACTAGGCATTAACAAAACAGAATTTCTAGAACCTTTGCAGCCACTACCGGCCAACTGAAACACTGAAATAATTGGCAATGACTCAACTTCAAAACATTTCCCTGAAATTTGATTTCACACAAACACGTATTTATTTATCAACAGGCTTGCCTATGTGTGAACTGTGTTGCATGGATTCCAAATCCTGAAAATTGATAAGAAAGGTTCTCACATACAAACATCTATGATAAGTTAAATCTTTGCGCCTTGATAAGTTTTATCAGTGTTTGTTTATTTATGTAATTTAGTTTGTTATTTTCATGCTGACCTGAGAATGGTATAAAGTGGTGTAGGTCTTAGATACGTGAGAAACATAGTAATATCGGTTTTATAAAGTCTTTTGATTATAGTGGCGCCTAGGCCTTGTATCATTCATACCAACAAAGATTTCGGTAGAAGATAAAGAAAAGTAAAACAGTGAAACGTACGTTAGGGGGCGTCCATTAATTACGTGAGGTGTTCTAGGGGGGGAGGAGATTAAGCTAAATCTTTCCAAATCTCACTTAGGGGTTCTTGGCAAATATCACGTAATTATTTTTCTCGCAGAAAACGGTGTAAAATTGCGTGAAAAATTATTTCTACAATAAAATATGGCCAAATCTGAGACACTGATAAAAAAAATAACTTGACTCAAGAGCCAAAATCTTGAACCAAGAATACCATTTTGAAGAAAATGATTTTCTTGAGTCAAGAGAATAAATTCTTGAGATAAGAAATTATTCTTGATCTAAGAAAATTTTCTTGTTTTTGTTTTTCCCAATAATTCAACACGTTTACAGCCCAAATAGAAGTTTTGAAGAATCTCGCGTGAGATTAGGGGAGGGGGGAGGGAGTTGAGGAAAATCGTACGATATCTCACCAAGGGCTCCCCCCTTGGTCGGGGGTCGAAAAATTCTCAAAAATGCTTCACGTAATTAATGGACTCCCCCTTACCTACAACACCATGACAGTACGGTCACCAAAAGAGATAGATAAGTAACCACAGCCGGGTCGGATATAGATGAAGTTTAATAAGAAATCAATGGATGTTTTCTGAAACAAAACCAATTCAAATAATATTAAAAAATAAAAAAAAAACATCCGAATGCGTCCATCGGTTTATTACTAAACTTCAACTGTACTTATAAGACAACTCTGTTTACTTATCACGATCTCAACCATGTTTTGTTGTAGCCCAGCAACTACAACTAACTACCTTTGCTTAAAAAACAGTACAATAGCCAGGAATGGGAATCAGAGGTTTTGCAAACTTCAAAGTTACAACAGATAGTCCACAAAGAAACCCTAAAAGAAAATTATCTGAATTAAATGATAAATAATTTTATTTCTGTAAGTTGGTATGTACAAACAAACACTTTTACACGTCAATCATATTATTTTTTTAAACTAGATGAGGTCGAAGTTTCCTAACTGATTACTCTAAGAAAAAAGGCCGAAACAAACGCACCGATTACTTTATGATCAATACAACTATGAATAATTTTTAGAAAGTAGGTCTAAAAATAGCGTGTGAAGTGATTGCGTTAGATTCCATGAGAGCGTAATAGCCAATAGGCAGGGCAGCTATTTGTAAACGTTAACACGAGTGTGTCATGCTCTCACAAGACGTTAGTAAATCGTATTAACAGAGATAATTACTAACCTGCCGCTAGAATGCTCTTGTGATAACAAAGTCAATGACATTTCATTGATGTTTGTGCTCATTACAGGGATATTATCAATCCTCTGTATTATGTGCGTGAATGTCGATTAAAAATGGACGCAACAATAATATTTGAGATAAAGCCAGTAATAGGTACTACTAACCGGATGTTATGAATACATAAGATAATGCCCAAAATATTTGTTAATAGGCAGTGCCATTAACATATTTTCTACTTCATTATTACTTGAATGTTGTTTTTCTATGGTGTTATCGGTTTCATAGGGAAACCAAACGAGAAATTCTGTAGGTTTAAATTCGACCTTAATGCTACTAGGCTAGGAAATAAAACACAATCAGAAAACCTTACTGATTGGCCCTGAATGCCAGATGCTATTAAAATCGAAGTTTATTTTATTATTCACATGCGGACGAATTCTTTGATGCCCAGTGAGCTCCTCCCATTTTTTTTTTTTTTACCTTTATTTAATTGTATATACTATATTTATTTTAGTGTTAGTTTGTGGATTATATTTAAGTCAATACAACAATAAACAAATAATATTCACATGCTAAATAAGATTACCTACTTGAAGCAGCCAATCAACCCGCATTGAGCCCACGTGATGGATTACTGCCCACTCCCTCTCTCTGAGAGAAGGCCTGAGTCTCCGCAGTGGGAACATTTTAGGCTGATTATTCTACTTGAAGCAGGTAAGTAATAGGACATCACTAATATCTCCCTAAAAGTCAAATTCTAAGTATTTCAAATAGGCACATAACATGGACTTTTGAACATCAAAATGGATAGTAAAAATAGAATTAAGTCTCGTCCGTCTTCTAAAAGTTAGTTTCGTATAGAGAAGAATGAGCAAGAAACTCCACCGTTACTCTTTTTCAATATTAGGTCTTTACCTATGAAATTGCCGTTCTGCAGTACTAGCCATTTCAAATCAAAAAAATTTTTGTTTGTCTAAGAATTCTAATTTCAAATTAATTTTATTTATAAATATGGAATTCTTTTTCCAAAATTAGTCATTTGTTTATTGATTAGTGTTACATTTTCATCGCATTTCAATCTTTTTCGTCATCATGGATACGTTAAAAATTCGAGTAATTATAGAATACTAGCTTTTGCCAGCGGCTTCGCCCGCGTGGAGGTCGGAAATTATCCCGCGGGAACATACTACCGGGATAAAAAGTAGCCTATGTCCTTTCTCAGGCTCTAAACTATCTGTGTACCAAATTTCATTTAAATCGGTTCAGTAGTTTTAGCAGGAAAGCGAGACAGACAGACAGAGAGACAGAGTTACTTTCGCATTTATAATATTAGTGTGGATTAGTGTGGATGAGTACCGTCGTGGCAGCAACGCGGCACAAGCGGCACGCAACATCAACGACGTTTACGGAGCTAACACTACAAACCAACGCACCACCTGTTATTTAAATTTCGACCTGAAAAATGAACCTCGCGGTCGTCCGAAGACTTTGGTCGACAATGACGAATTAAAGGCGATTGTGGAAGCTGATGATACACAATCTACGGCTGAATTAGCAGCAGCTTTCGACGTTAGCGTCAAAACAATATTGGTCCATTTGCGTCAAATTGGCAAGGTAAAAAAGCTTGACAAATGGGTGCCCTACGAATTCAATGATCGCCAGCGCGAAGTACGCGTCGAGACGTGCCTTGCACTGCTCAACAGACACACAAATGAAGGAATTTTGACCCGCATTGTTACCTGCGATGAAAAATGGATTCTGTTTGATAACCGCAAGCGTTCAGCAAGTTGGTTGCATCCTGGTTCAGCACCTAAACAATGCCCTAAAGGAAAACTTACCCCTAGAAAAGTGATGGTCACTGTTTGGTGGTCTAGCGCCGCCGGTGTGATTCATCACAGCTTCTTACCAAACGGGGTGAGCATTACTGCAGATGTGTACTGTGAAGAACTGAACTCAATGATGGAGAAGCTGGCACGTCTCCAACCAGCATTGGTCAATCGCTCGTCTCCGCTGCTCCTGCACGACAACGCGCGACCTCATACAGCAGACGGTCTCCAAGTTGTAAGAACTGGGGTTGGAAGCTCTCCGTCATCCGCCCTACTCACCAGACCTTGCGCCTAGGGTTGCCAACTTTTTTTTACAAAAAAAACGTATAAACTAGTTTGGATAGGAAAAAATAGTATTAGGGACAAAAAAAAGTATTTATAAAATTTTATGGTTTTATTGTTTTTAAAAACGTATTTTTGTGTGCTTTAGCACATGCTAACAATTTTTTGTTATCTTTAAATGTTACAAAGCTTGTTTGACAACATTTAAATTGAAATAAATAAACAATTCGTTTTTATTTAAATTTATTGATGCTCTATTTCTCTCTTCTCGCCACTTTAGATTCATTACTGAAAAAACCCTTTCAGTGAAAACTGAAGTGGCGGGAATGGAGAGTAGGTAAGATTTTTTTTTTATGTTTGGTAAGCTATCAGATGCATTATTAAGTATATATTGCCATTTTTCTACTGTATTTTTCACTGAAAATTCTTTATCAAAGGTTGAAAATAAAGTATTTTTGCATACTTTATTTGTATGTAAAAGTATAAAGTATAGTTATCAAAATAAAGTAGGATACGTTATTATAAAGTATGGTTGGCAACCCTACTTGCGCCTACAGACTACTACTTTTTCCAGAATTTGGATAACTTCTTGGCGGGAAAAAAATTCAATACCCGAGGGGCAGTACAAAATGCCTTTGAAGAATTTGTTGCCTCCCGTCCAGCTGATTTTTTTAAGAAGGGCATCAATAAACTGCCACTGCGTTGGCAAAGATGCATTGATTGCATGGGTGATTATTTCGATCAATACAAAGGGGCCGTTCAAGTATTACGTAAGCACGATAGGGGGGCGAGGGGGTCTTTGATTTGCTTATTTTTGATGACATGGGGGGTGGGGGAGTCTAGATGGTGATTACGTCAGCAGTAGTTATTCACTTTTTTACACTTATGGCAACCGACACATTGTCTTTGTGTGAAAATGAAACGCATTTTCGGGGATTCCCACAAATAATGTAGACGTTTAGGCTTAGAGCCAAGTAGGAAAATTACCTACCGCGCTCTATTCATCATTCTCCCGCCCTTATTCCAATTTATTTAGGGTCGGTGCAACATGTCTTTTTCTTCCACACCTCTCTATTAGTCGTCATCTCAGTATTCACCGCCTTTCTATCTATATCATAATTCACACAGTTCATCCAGCGTTTCTTTGGTCTCCCTTTATCTTAAAGCCATTGACATTCATACTCAATATTTTCCTCACGACATTTTTCTCATTCCTCCGTTTCTCGTAACCATACCATGACAATCGATTCCCACACAAATTTTCAATTATTGGTGCCACTTGCAGACTTCATCTTATGTCCTCATTGCTTATTGTATCCATTCGTGTAACACCAACCATCCCCTTTAATATTCTCATCTCAGCTGCATGCAATTGCCTTTCATTCATCCCTTTTGTGGCCCAACATTCTGACCCATACAAGACAGCAGGTCTGACCATGTTTTTATATATCATCCCCGTAAGTTTAAGGGGGATTTGGGAGTCGCAGATTGTTCCTGTGACCTGCCGCCACTTCATCCATCCAGTGTTTATTCTGTGCTTAACCGTCCGATCTACTTCGCCATCGCTTTGCACGAGTGAACCAAGATACCGAAAGTCGGAGCAGACCGAGAGAAGCACACCATCAAGCGCTATGGCTCCAGAGCTGGAGAGACCGCCGAAATCGCAGAACATATATTCAGTTTTGGTTCTGTTGATTTTCAAGCCAACATTCGCCAGCTTCTGTTGCCACTTCTCCAATCTGCTCTGGATCTCAGACACATCTTCACCGACAAGAACAATGTCATCGGCAAACAGCATGCACCAGGGTGCCTCCTCCTGCATGTCCGACGTCAGAGCGTCCATGATCAACAGGAAGAGGTAAGGACTTAGAGCCGATCCCCAGTGCAAGCCTACAGCCACATTGAACTCGTCGGTATTGCCAGCAGCCGACCGGACGTAGGTACGAGTTGACTGTACATAGCACGAATTAACTCTACATACTTCCCAGGCAACCCGTTCTCTTTCAGAGCCCACCACATCACATCCCGAGGTACCCTATCATACGCTTTCTCCAGATCAATGAACATCATGTGCAAGTCTTTGTGTGCACGTCTGTACTTCTCGCACAATTGCCGGAGCGCAAAAGTGCCGTCCATGTTCCTCGCCCTGGCATAAACTCAAACTGATTCGGGGTAATCTCACTCTCCTCTCGCAGTCTTTTCTCTATTACTTTCTCCCATACCTTCATACTATGTGACATGAGCTTTATCCCTCGATAGTTGTTGTAGTCCTGTACATCACCAAATCATACATACAAATCTATTTTTTTTTTATTTCTAGAATTATAACTGCTGCTCATGAATCAATAAAAACAAACAGAGTACATTAAAAGAAAAATGCATATAAAAATGTTTACGTAAGCATGGGGGGAGGGGGTAAGAGCTTTGCTTACTTTTGCTGACAAGGGGGATGGGGGAGTAAAAAATTGTAATAAATGTGCTTACGTAATACTTGAACGGCCCCAAATAAAAAATACATGAAAAAAATTCGTTTAATTTTTTTCATATAAAACGGCATTTTCATAGGTAAAGACTTCGATCAATAATAGCACTAGATAAAGGATCAGGAATAAAAATAAGGCGCTCAAGTGGCCACGTTTGCACACACTTACACATTTATATTTCTTACTACTAAATATAGAAAAACGTTTCATAATAATAACAACTTTAGTTTATTATAATCCTTAACACTCAAACATAAAGCCTAATTACGATTGCCAAATATTCATATTTAAGTCCTTTTGTCATTGGAGAAAGGTAAAGAGTAATTTTAAAATGTCTCTTAAAAATCAAAAGTCATTTTTATATAAAGCCTCCTACAAACCGGCGCGACGCGGCAGCGCGACGCGACACTCGTAGAACAATTTTTATGTGAACTTCATGGAAATTGTTCTACAAGAATCGCGTCGCGCTGTCGCGTCGCGCCGGTCTGAATAAGCCTTAAGTACAAAATTATTTATTCTAAACTGAAACTTAAAGTCTAAGCAATAAGGTTAAAAACAATGTGTTAACGATTTCGTGCTTACTCTATTTTGGAACTAGACGTAGTTCTTGATATTAAATTTCAATGCTCAGAACACAGTACGTATTGAAAGGCGTAGAGTTGCGGAATATATTTTTTTAGGTGAAGGTACGTTTTGTAGGTGGCAAACATTTTTAATCGATTCAAAAAAGTAGTAGGACTAAAATAGTACAATAGTAATTTTATTTAATTAAGTGCGGGTTGACCCAATGTGATCCACCCGTATTAAAAAATGGGAGCGTCTACTTTTATGACGCTATTTAGGAGTTAAATTTGTATCAAATCAAATGATTTTTTCATTTAAATTAAAGTTCAAATATTATTTTTTATAAGGTTTGTATATTTCTTCTCCTCTTTCTTTCGCTACAATAGATACCCATTCTGCACAGCGAAATGGCTCGCTAGGATATCTACAAACAAAAATAAAATATAAAATTACAATACCACTCCATGCATTCTCTGTTCCAGAACAGACAATGTTTGTCACAATAGTTAAAAACACTTAAATATACAAACTTACGGAAAAAAAGATATTCCTTCCAAAAACTTGGGGTTACAGTGGTTATTTACACAATTTTTGAACGCGTACTGCGGCATTTAGGACGTCTTATCGTTGGCTATGATTGGACCAAACTAATTTGAAATAAGAGCACAAAAATATTTGTGCTCTTATTTTTCGGGCCGTTTTTGAAGCGCTCATCGGGAATCTAGTACATTTTTGATCGAAGACCTTCAACAAGGCCTTCGATCAAAAAGTGCTATTATTGATCGAAGAACAAGGCTCAAGAAAATAGGTAGCTCATTCAGATGTTAGTGTGGCTTTTATAATAAACTTCCAAGCCATGTTCAAGATCTAAGTCTCAATAAATTTAAATCATTCATTAAACGTAAGTTGTGCCAGAAAGCCTTTTACACTGTTCAAGATTATATTCAGGACAAAAAAGCTTGAGACTAAGCTGCTCCAATTTTTATATTTTTATTATACTGAATGATATTTTCTTTTTTTATTATTAATTATTGGGAATATACACTTTGACATTTGATGATTATTGCTTAAACTATGACATGAATATGTACTCTGAGAAGTATACTATTATTATTATTTTAATGATTTTGAATGTGATGACTATTTAGATGTTTGTTTTTTTTATACAATGTCTCTTACTCATTTCATTTTAATGATAATCTGGCAGTTTGAATACTTAATGCGGCCTATCAAAATTTCCTTTCTTTGGTATTGTTCGTCGAATCATTGACCTCCTTAAGTTCCGAGTTGAGCTGCATGATTACTGACAAATGCGTGCACTGATTGGACAGGTCCACTTAATCTGTGTGGTTCTTTCCTTAAAAGACTACATCAGACACCAATCCACATGGTCTTCACATGATCTGACCAAGATTATCTCTGGACTTTAAAAGAGACTGTGACCTCTGAGTTTGTTTCAGCCTTTCTTCTCAGATTAGTCAGATAGGAAACGCCGACCTCATCTAGTTTAAAAAAATATGATTGACGTGTAAAGTGTTCGTACAAACCTACTTGCAAAAATAAAGTCATTTATCATTTAGCAAAATGAAAAAAAAAAAAAAACGGAAAAACGCTAAGTGTAAACGAAGTAATAGCGTGGGCGGTGGTATACGACGCGACGGGTCGGGGCCCAAAATTTTACCCGAACGAAGTTGCGAGCAGACGCTAGTAAATCTAGTAATGCATATGTGCTAACATATTTACACACATTGTACAAATAACTGTACTATTTAGGTACTCGTCGAATCATGTGATGACGTAGTTCACGAAATACTACGCATTATTTCATCAGAGCAGCCGGAATACGAGTCCGGTCTGGTTGAATCGATACTTTGTGGCGAAGACAATGTTATTACACGGTATAATGTTATCAGCTAGCTATAAGCTAGATCATCTATAGATGATCTAATTCAATTGCTTATGCAAAAATATGCGCTGACATATTAGTGCGACCTGTGCACAATTTATATTGTTTTATATTGCTATTTTTCTCAGCGGAAAACAGAGGTATGTACCTACCTATAACGTACTCATATACAAATGACAATGGGAAGTGGGAATTTACATACCCATAATATTATATATAGCTTCTGCACGCGACCTCGTCCGCGTCAAATTTTTGCTCCCGTGACCCTTCCCGTCGCATCGAATTGCCTACCAGTTTTCGTCAATTTTTCGTTGCTGCTCCGCTCCTTTTGGTCGTAGCGTGATGTTATATAGCCTATAGCCTTCCTCAAGTAATAGGCTACCTAACACAAAAATAATTTTTCAATTCGGACCAACAATTCCTGTGATTAACGCGTTCAACCAAACAAACAAACTCTTCAGCTTTTACAATATTAGTTAGATAATGGTACAGGAAATCATCATGGTTTTTGATTTTCATAAAAACGGTTTCAGGACTGTTACCAAATACCTGCTTTTTAAAACAGTAGGTAGCTCTGAAGTTGTTTTCATCAAATTCGCAGGTTGGATATTTACAATGTAGCCTAAAATAACTATGTATGTCACCTTTTACAAATTCGGTAGGAAAAATCTAGACTTTTTTATCCTAATGCATTTTTTCGCTTATTTTTGTTGCGAAAACAATCCATATTTGTGTGACTTTCAATTAGCAGGTACTAACTACTTAAATATCTACGCTTTTGTATTGTTATCTTGAGATTACTGTAAAGCCTGTAGTTCACCTCAGTGTATCTATACAACATGACCTACCGCACACAGTACATCGTGCAGCGCTACCCGCTCGCTACTCGTCTGCGATTCTGCGTTGACCTCGGCTGGCGAGGCCGAAGTGAGCTTGAGCCTTGAGCTCGAGCACTGCGCGAATTTCACTGATTACCTACATCCATATTTACCTCCATATCTGTTCGTAACTTCCCAGCTTTACTAATAACACCTGTATTACAACTAGGGCTTGCAAATATTCGACAATTTTGGAATTCGAATATTCGATATTTTTTTGGGGTATATTCGAATAATTCGAATATTATTCGAATATTAAATAAAAAATAAAGTTTTATTGAAATCATGTGCTTTTATTTCTAAATAGTCTTAATTCTTTAAATCAACATAATATTATTTTTACATAATATTATTTTAACGCAGTCTTATCATTTGTTCTGTGTCTGGGTGTGATTTATCTATAATATGTATGTATTTAGAAATATATAAGTATGTTTATCAATTGTCTGGTTACCATAGTACAAGCTCTGCCTAGTTTGGGATCAGATAACGTGTTGATTGTCCTAAGACATTATATTATATTGTGTTCTGTTATTAGAACAGCTAACATTGAAATAGGCATAACTGCTTGCAGTTACGTTTTTGTATTTTTTTTGGGAGAATTTTAATGGTCAATTTAATAATATACTGAATATGTATCAATACACTATCAATGTTATTCTAATATAATATTCGCAAAAATTGGAAAGTAGAAACAAGTGCTTAAAATATTTTAAAACAAACAATATTTATCAAAATAAAATAATCTTATTTGTTTTTTCCACCCTGGACACAAACTCAACACAGTCTTATAAAATCAGTTATGAGTATTGTAATAATATAATAAAATCAAACAAAACAATAACAAGTAAAGCATCCTTTGATGTAAAATCGTTTTCCTAATGTTAAATTGACAATATGACACTAATAATGTGTGATATTTATAATTTAACATTAAATCTTAGTGATAACAAAAATAAAAATCACGAGATCAGATCAGGTAGCACGCTACAATTAGTACAAAAAAATACAGGACGGTTTTAATCTTATCATAAACCTTTGTCCTTTAACGTTTTCCCTGGAAGTGAGACCTAAGGAAACTTAGCGCATCCATGGAATCATCGTTTAGAGCACATGTTAGATGGTGGCAAATATATTTGCTGGAAGAAAACACCCTTTCACACTCTACACTTGTTGGTGGTATACGCTGCAGAAAGTCGTATGCTTGGCTCAAATTTACTTGTCTAGGACCTCCTCTATCAAATAGCGCCATTTGCATTAGGATTGACGTTTCCAACTCTTCTCTGCATGATAAATTTGCGGTAGATATAGAAGAAGTTGCTAAAATGGTGTCATTAGGAATTGGTCGAATATTCGAATATCGCAAAATTTCTATTCGAATATTTGAAACAGTTGATTATTCGAATAATTCGAATATTCGACTATTCGAATGCAAGCCCTAATTACAACACAATACCGCTATCTTTTTTCTGATTTCATCGAGATTACTGTTATCGTCCATAATAATCGTGGTCGAGTGCGCTTATGCAAATTGCATTGCGTAATTGCTCTCAAAATAATCCTTAACAATAGCAGTACCACCGATCTTTTGAACACCGTTAAATGAGTTAAAGTAATCAGTATTTATTTTATTCTGTGCTCCAGAACCTACGTAAACAAAACGTAATCTACCTAACAATACTGTTATCGGAATGTGTGTAGATCGGGTTTACTACGTTGTATAACGTATTAATAGCAGTATTACGCAGCTAAATATAGTTGCATTTTATCTGTCGGACACGGCGAGCGGTGATAAAGTCGCTGCTAGCTGCTAGTGCGCAGATCGGCGAGCGCAATCGACGACCATCTGATAGAGCGTGACCTACCGCACATTCAGTCTCCGAGTACGTCGAGTAGTACCTACGCGTGTCCCACGTGTCTCGGTGAGAGTGAACGCTGAACATGTGGACCCCACATGTACTTACAAAGCAAGCATTCGGAATTCAAACTTTGTCATGTCCGCTGAAGGCCGTTGCGTGACAGCTATGATCTATGGCCTTACTTTTAGATAGTTCAGCGAACATAATACACTAATTTATAGGTGGAAAAAGTTGAATTGTTTTTTAGTGTCCATTTCGAGAGCCGTCACCTATTAATGTAATTAATTATGTAGAGCAGTATGCGGAAAATATGTTCTAAATATAACACCTGTTATGTCCTTAACTTATTTTTTTAAAGTTTATTTAAATGACAATATGACGTTTATTTTTATTTTCTACTGCCTAAGTATTTTTACAATCTTCACGTAGCATAAACACAGAAGCTATTTCGGAGAGCCATAAAATGGGTTAACGATAGACGTAAAAATCGTTATACAAAACATTAGGAACAACTTATTCTACATGAACCGTTTAATAAAGGGCAACCCAATAATTTATTGAAAGGGTTACCTCAAACTAAAAGGTTATTATAACATGAGGGTACCCCTTATTTTATTCCATGAGCGGATAAGTACGAGAAAACCCCATATCATGAACAGTTTATTAAACCAATCAAAATGTCCTCGAATTTTTTTAAAGGTTTCAGTGAGTAAGTGATATCGTTTTAATTGGGTTTTTGGTTCATGGGGATTAGAAAGAGTTAAGCTGCGCCAGATTTTACGTGCTCCATACGGGTAAACGATAGACGAAGACAATTTAACTCGGGATTGTACGGTCCCTGATCGTCATTTAACTCATAAGACGTCCTCTGCTGAACATAGACCTTTTACTTACTTTTACCTACCTTTAGGGGTTTGCCATAATCGCCACACTTAGCAGGTGGGTTGGCGATCGCAGTATGGTGGTAAAACGTTTAGAAAATGCTGCTGTTCTAGTAAGTCCAATAGTCGCCTTCTACGACACCCACGGGAAGAAACAGAACCCTGATATAAATGACAAAATATCGACCTTAAAAACTGATAATAATAAATACAATCATTACTATCTCATAATCAGTGGCGTGCGGTCCATATAGGCAAAAAGACACTGCAGACCCTATACTTAGATCTAGACTAGTTACTAATATTTCAATAATAAAGAAAATATGCTAAGTAATAAAATTATTCAAAAGTTTAAACGCCTAATATAAATGAGAAGCAACGTTCATACGGTTCTATTAATGTACTCGCGGCGCAAGCAGGCAGCGATCGAAAGTGTCTTCTTTTCATTCATAAATGTACGCATGTAGTGGTAATTTCTTCTACATTTTCGTGTCTGCACATGTCACACAGAAGCGCGCTAATAAAGCGTAATAAAGCGAACTCCTGCCGCAGGATATCCAATCGCGGGCTTCCCTGCGCCAAGCTAACCAATCACGGGTGGGACGCCTATACGCCATTATTGGTGCGCTGTGAGTATTATGCGATCAAGTTGAATATTACGTAGCCTCAAGCAAATTCCAATTCGCAATGATACAATTTTATTTGTCAACGTTTTAGTTGTCAAAATTTAGAAATCGTTTGTTTACGAAAGGATCCATATTGATTTCTTAGTGGAGCGCGCTGTTTTATGTTTTTATTTTGACTGAGTTTTGTTGTGATTAATTCATTTACAAACGTTAATATTTAGTTCGATTTGTTGCTTATTTCAACTAGTTTTTTTTGAACTGTGTTAGTTTTTCGATTTACTTAAGTACTACGCTTTTTGTAAGTTTTTTTTTTTCAAAATGTTGTTTGTGTTGAAAATGTGTGTTTGTTAAAAAGTGTATCTAAAGGGAAGTGTACGAGAATTAACCCAGCAAAGAGGTAATGCAACTCGTAAGTTTCATAGTAATAATTAAGAAACATAAAACCGGCTGTGTTTTTGTTTACACACATTTAAATTATTTTGTTTTCCTTGCTAGTTTAGTAGTTCGAATACAGTGTGGAATTGTTCGGGATTTGCAGATTTATATGATTTCTATCCCGCGGCTTGTTCAAACATAAATACATTTGGTAATTATCGTATTGAGAGAAGTGTTATGAAGAAGTTTTACGTTTAGCGAAGTTTATTGTTACTTTTCCAAGCAAGCAGCGCATCGACAGAACGTTCATTTTCATTAAAACGTATTCTCACATACCTATTTAAGAAACACACAAAGTCAACAACGAGTACAACATCTTTCTGTGCTTTCGACGGAAAAAGAATTATCATCATCAGGAAATCGCCATTTCAACCTTTTAAACCACCTAGTGAATTTTTCTTCACTAACTAGAGCAATTACGAGACACGTTTTTTTTTTTTTGAATTGCCTACCCGGTCACAAAACCCTGTGCACGCCACTGCTCATAATGATAACAATTCATGGTAATAAATAACCGTTAATTATGAAGTAATTAAGAGTTGACCTCAAATATTATTATCTTTAAGGGGATTAACCTTGTGTATAATACAAATAAACAACAACAACTAACTCCTGACGGGGAGTTTGTTGCGCCACTTCTTACCAGCTAAAGCACTAGGAAGTGCTTAAGGGCGGGCGTTTTGGGGGACTGTCTTATGTCATTTTGACGTTCAAAAAGTGCTGACTCTCAGCCTAGTTTGAAATTACTTTTGATTTTGATTTTAAAATGAAGAAAAACTTTTAATAGTTCATGAACTAAATAGGTATTAGTTTAACTTTAATTAGGTCCCGTGTTCGTCTGATATACATACATAAAAATTAATCAACCATGAAAGATCCGTCTCCGTAAATGAGGCCTTAGTCTTTAAGTAATCAACCCGGATTACTTAAAGACTAAGGCCTCATTTACGGAGACGCGGGGCGTCGCGCGTGGCGTTGGGCGGCGCGGTCCGCACTGAATTCAGTTGTCTGGACCCGGCTTAGCGTTGTATGAGTGCGTTTACGGAGAGGCGATTTTACACGCGTTTGTTTGAAATGGAGCGTTTTTTGCGGCGTCGCCCGCGACGGGCAACGCCGCGTCGCACGCGGCGTTCATCGCGGCGGCGCGCGCATTGGCAATTCTCGATGAAGCGGTGCCCGCGGCGGAACCTTATGCCTGTCTTATTTTTTTTGGAATCGCACTACGCAGACGTATTTACCGTAGCAATGGAGTACAATATCATCGCCTTTTTTAGCATAAAATTTTATGTTAAACGTGAATTATTTAATATAAGAATTAGCCCAGTTTACAGCAACGGAACACGAGAAGTTTGGGGAATATGGAATTCTTTATACCTATAAAGAATACAAATAGCCTAATATAATATTGACCTCAATAAGAGAAAGTGGTTATGATGTTTTTCATGGCTATACACGGATGTCTACTAGGTACAACTTTTGATTATATAGTAAACAATATCGAAATAGTTGGTTTTATTGAGTACCGCGCGTACGCCGCCGCCGCAGCGATGCCCGCCGCGTGCACCGCTACACGCTTAAAAAGTCGCCGCGGGCGACGCGGCGGGAGACGCGGCGGGCACCGCCACTCTGCCCGCCTCGCGTCTCTATGAACCACATCGTATATTGCCATAATCCTTAGTAGGAAGATATAACTGGCACACTACACAACCTGAACCTATCACGATCTTTCGCACAACCTAATTGTTTTATGGGGAAACAACGAATCCGTGTCTAAGACCATTGTTAGTTATAAATCGAAATACTTTTAAAATTATCGAAGGGCTCAATAGATTGGGGGTTGTTTAGACTTGAATCACAAATAATCGAGAAGCTATCGTATTGAAATTGACACATTTTGATTACCTGTTTTGCCTTACTCACTGCCTCCCGAAAGCAAACAGCTGTCGGAAGAATAGCGGTGGTCTATTTAATTTAAACTGACTAAACTTTCGGGTTTTGGATTCGTTAGGTAGCTTTTATAGGACCCCTACGATAACACTGATTGATGTTCGATTCCCATTTCTTCCCGTGGGTGTCGTAAGAGGCAACCAAAGGACTTACTATAGAAGGGGCAGTAGCGTTCTCTATGCATTTTACCACCATAATACGATCGCCAACCCGCTTGTTAAGCGTGGCGATTATGGAAAACCTCCCCCAAATTGGGGAGGTCTATGTCTAGTAGTGGACGTCTTTCGTCTGAAATGATAATGAATTAGTTCGATTCGGTACGAAAGCGTGTCTATTGGTTTAGAATAGCTACGGTGCACGCGTAGCATGACCGCCTAGAAACGGAATTTGTCGACGGAAGAAAAGACAAAATGATAGATTGTATCGTAGAAAAATTGTGTAAAAATGAAAAGAAGAGATGTTTCTGTTCTTCAGTCGACAAGAGTACGATGTCAAGTATGATGACTATTTTTCTGATGAGATAGAAACATTTTTACAGAATTAAAATACAAAAGGAACTTTTTTTGTTCTTGGTCTACGCCGGCTGGTCTAGGTAGGTTGCAGTTGAATTGAAAAACTTATTTTAACGTCAACACATGACTGGTTTCTTATTTTAAACGATGTTACATAAAAAAAACATAACGCTCTTGACAAAATAACAGGTGAGAAATAAAGATAGTCGACTGATTCATATAAAGTTACAAATAAATAACTGCTGAAATCTTGTGTCCGCTCGTGTCGGTGCGAGAGCTGCGGACGGTGGCGCGTGGCGCTCTACAAATGTGAACTCATTATTTATGATTCGTTTAAATATCGTTGTTATTCCAATGTCGCTTTAAATGCAGTTTCAAGGTTTCCCCTGGCCGACTGTATCGTGTGTGCGTGAAGAAGATTATTTTTAAAAAACATTGTGTTCTGATAACCGATAGCGCTGTCTCATCTCTCGCCGTGTGCACCTAGTGTTGCCAGGCGTCCGGATAAAGCCGGACACAGTCAGGCTTTTTGGTTGTGTGTCCGGCCAAATTAGACGGTGTCCGGCCTGTCCGGTTTTTATTAGGCTTTTCAAATTTGACCATTTTGCCTTGGTTTCAGCTCCACCCACCGCACCTTGTATCGCTAGCCCAAGCGAGTGAACTAGCACTGTTTTATTACTACTCAATTTAAAAATTAAAAAAAACCGGCCAAGTGCGAGTCGGACTCGCGCACCGAGGGTTCCGTACAAATCTGTAGGTATTTTCGGTTTAAAAAAATATATATTTTTTAATTTTTATATTTCAGTTGATTGAATGTAAGGTAAATTGCGGTTTACGATTTATGACGTTTTAAAAAAAAACTACTCACTCGATCTCGTTCAAACCAATTTTCGTTGGTAGTTTACATGGTAATGTACATCATATATTTTTTTTAGTTTTGTCATTCTCTTATTTTAGAAGTTACGGGGGGGGGGACACACATTTTACCACTTTGGAAGTGTCTCTCGCGCAAACTATTCAGTTTAGAAAAAAATGATAATAGAAACCTCATTACCATTTTTGAAGACCTATTCATAGATACCCCACACGTATGGGTTTGATGAAAAAAAACATTTTTGAGTTTCAGTTCTATGTATGGGGAACCCCAAAATTTATTGTTTTTTTTCTATTTTAGTGTGAAAATCTTAATGCGGTTCACAGAATACACCTACTTACCAAGTTTCAACAGCATAGCTCTTATAGTTTCGGAATAAAATGGCTGTGACATACGGACGGACAGACAGACAGACAGACATGACGAATCTATAAGGGTTCCGTTTTTTGCCATTTGGCAACGGAACCCTAATTAGCTTTTAAAGCATGTGTCTGCCAATCAGAAATATTAATTAATTTATGTTACTTATTTATTTTAACGTTAATTCTTTAGTGTTTTGTTTAATTTTGTTTTAAGATTAAATAATTAAAGATGTCAGACCTTTTTACCCAAATGTCCGGCTAAACTGACGGATCTGTCCGGCTTTTCAGTTTTAAGACCTGGCAACCCTATGTGCACCACATGCTTTACCAACGGTTGGCGGTGCAACATCTTGGTACTAACTCTTCGTTCAGAAGCACGTAAAAATATCGCGGCAGGATTTTATCGTGCACTGGATTTGCTACTCTAGGTGTTGGACGGAGCATTGAGAATCCAACAGAGTGCATCTCAGCGCATCAAAAGAAACACGCTTGTTTTATTTTCAACTCTCCTCCCTAAACAGTGGGTTTGAAAAACATCCAAAAAGCGTAATGATACCGCCGCGATATTATTTCGTTTGTATTTACGTTGACTAAAGCTGATCACTCCCATATTCACGTCTGTATCTGCACTGATACGGAATAATAGAAAGCGCTATGCCTACACACGCTAGCTTCTTAACTGTACATCTAGAAATAGTAAAAAACAGTCTTACTTAAGAAATAGTGAAAACCGTAAGATGGATCTGCAAATAAGCGTCTTCATCCTCTCCACACGACACCACACCGATGTCACCGATGACGTCTACTTTCGAGCAATGAACCTACTTAACAATTCGGCAAAGTTCGTAAGCTACGTAGATACTTGCGCCAAAATTCGTAATGTAACCATGCCAATGCCAAACAAGTGTTTACATCTAAACGTTTCTGGCGAAAAGGGCTGTTGTGACACTTTTTCCGTCTGCTTTTGTAGCGGACATTTGATTTAATTTGATATTTTCTTAAATACGTGAGTATTATTAGTTTATAAGAGTTTGTAAAGCTATCTTCTGGTCATATTTTCCGTCCGCTTGCTGGTAATCCTGAGTGTGAAATTGATGTGATGAATGTAAAGATGGAGTGCTAAGTTATTTACACCTCTCAAATCTTTGGCAATATTCAAGGGCAAGTTTCTGAATATAGGATATTAAAGGCTATTTTGAAACTCTGAAACCGTTTCAACCTTAGAGTTTACAGGAAAACTTGCTTCCAGAAACTACAAAGAAAAATCAGAAAGATCTGATTGCAATTGTCACCTACGTACTAGATATAGATCTAAGTATAAATAAACTTGACTTCGCAAGAAAACAGCATTCATAGGAAGGCTTAGAGTCGTAGACAAGGTATCGACACATAAACATGCCTAGACCGTCTTCTGCACTATTTGCAAGGCTATTTGTATGCAAAACGCACACGTATATAAATGTCTGCTATGCGGTCTATTTCTGTTCGGAGTACTGTTTACTTTTCTAATTACAACCCGCGAAATAGACGCCCGTGCTGCTCGCAGTTAAATATATCCCGCCCTATTTTCTACTACAATAATGGAAATAGGTCACAGGGTTACTCGTCGCTAGTAGGCATTTACCCTAAAGATGTCAGTTATAAAGTCACAGGGTATTTACCTCATAAAATATCATTTGATTGATAGTTCAATGAATGTTCGTCTCATTTTATAATCATCGGTTCATCACAATCATTGGCTCTTGTTTACTTCTGTTCAGAATGCTAGAATAAACTGTTGTTAGTAAATCATTCGTAAAACGTAAACATTAAGCGGCACCTTTATACCAATATTAGTCTGTCATCCTCATCATAATCACGGCGCCTAATAAACCTGTAGCTTATTACTGCTTAGACTAGAAATCTTCCTATAGCCATAGGTACCTACAGTCAACATGAAATCAAAATCTTCTCTTATTTATCCCACTTGGACACAAACCTCCTCTCTTCGAGGGAATAGCCTGTACTCTACCACGAGGGCCCAGTGCGGGTTGTGAGATGTCACTTGTCTTCGCTTAAATTTTTGGTTCTAGGATATTTCCTTCACCATTTTGAGAGCAGTCATCATCATCATCATTTCAGCCGTAAGACGTCCACTGCTAGACTTAGGCCTCCCCCAATTTGGGGGGGCTTTGCATAATCGCCACGCTTGGCAGGCGGGGCGGCGAGAGCAGTGGTGATGAAATAATTTCCACTGAGCCATCATTTCCCTCCATCCATAGATACAGTAAATATCATCAACGAAAAACTTACGCAAGTGCTATGTATTTGCGTTGGCGTTGGAACGTATGTATGTAATTTGGTCTGTTTTGTTTACCACGCAGCGAACTACGTCTGCCAAAAAAGTCACGCATTTTGTTCTGTCGTACGTAGGTGTAGCTAGTAATTCTGTTCGGTCCAGTTCAAACAAGGTATCCAATATCGGATTTCCAATGCCGGAACTCGCTTCTGTGTATGTTAGCGCCGGAATTCCGGAATCTATTCCATAATTGGAAACTGAGCAGGACAGAGATAGAGTAGGTACCTATCCAGACATAATCCTTATTGATTGTTTACTTTCTTGTGTTAATGATGTCAATAAATAAATTTTTCAGACAACTTAAAAAGTTATATTAAACAAACTTTCAGCTAAACTTTGCCTTTATCAGTACTACTTAATCATATTCTTGTTATTACATTTTTTCATAAAAGTTATTAAGTAATTATTATTTCAATTAGTTATGCAAAAATTTTAAAATGTTTTTCTAGATCAGATATAGCATTGTGTGATGAACATGAAGTTACAGTTATGTTTGGTGTTGTAGTCTTTACGCTTTGTAATAAAATTATTAATCCCCTACAACTCCATGTTAATAAGTACCACAATACTATTGGGTATTTATAGTATACTCACTACAACAATATTATAAGGTGCAGCGCAGATGACGGACTATCCGTAACGCACTTTTTAGTCTGTGAAAATAGAACCTATGCAATTATATTCAGTAACGCACACGACGCGCAAAAAGTCCGGCGCTTTTAGCCTTTTTGTGCGCCGCGCCGCAGACTCGATCGCACAAAAAGTGTGCCGTCTGCGCTGCACCTAATGCTGGAGTTTTTAAAATGTTTCAAATGTCACATCAATTACTTAGTATTCGGTATAAATTTATTTTGTCATGGAGTAAAAAGAAAAGGAGTGCTAATGTCGTTTTGGCGTCATCAGAGTGTTCGGCAATAGTGATACTACTGAAAGACATAAATCTGATTCATCATCATCAATAGCCTATAATGTTTCTACTGCTGGGACACAAGCCTCCCCTTTCTGTTAAATCTGATTGTTCTTGAGTTCTTAATTAGGTCATTTTATTTATATACCTACTCATGTTGCAACACAATTTTTATTACAATAAGAACTCCTTTCTTAGCATCTGTATATTATATTGGCAATAATATATTGTAATCGATCCTTGCTAGTCGCTACGTCACTTCTTGAACAAATTAACGACTAGATTTGTTTTTGCTTCAAAAAAGCAACAATTGAATTCCGACATAATAACAAGCTATTTATGTATGTATCGTTTGGAAGTCAAACACTTCAGTAAGTTAATTTTTGTAAGGTTTCAAGGATATAATTAATAAATGCGAACATCGCTTAAGATCAACAGCATTCAGATAGGAAATTTCAGATCTGGTTGGTTAAAGAAGTATCCCGACCGGTATTAATGAGAGTAACAGCGCGTGTCGGATACAGGAAGTATGTACCAGGTAGGGCCCACCGACCATCGCTTAGCGGCTACGGCATTACCCGAGCAGTGGGTTTCCACTAGGTCACCGCCATCGCCACCAGGGTAACAACCTTAGACGGTATCCTACACTCACGAAGGTAGCGCGGTCGACGACCGACGACACTCGTCATCTTTGCTCGTTCCAATTAGTGCGGGTAAGTATTTGTAGCGGGCCCCCGATATGGGCCTCTCTTGCCCCATACACGCGCGCAGTTATTAGCAATGCGATTGCTAAAACTGCCCCACATCTGATTACCTGAGCGCATGCGCGAAGTTCGCTCCACTTTGTTTTTGCGTTCAATGTCAGTGTATCGGCTAATTTTATCGCGCTTCGCACACGCTACGTAACTATCTTGTTTGACGAGGCCAAATGACGATTTGTTTTGATTTCTCTGCCCAAAACATGTGCACATTAAACAAGGCGTTAAATGAATCTAAAATTTTGCTAATAAATTTAGAAAACGACATTAAAATTTTATTACTATTTTTAGATAATGACAATTTCATGAAAACATTTATAAGAATGCCGCAAGTTTATTAAAATTTTATACTTATAAAAGGACTTTGTAGATTACTGCTTAGTTTAACGTTTACAAGAAATAAGGTTTAATCAAATGAGCTACCAAGTTAATACATATACAATTTACTTTTAATGAACTGGGCCCTTTAACGAGCTTACGTTTTATGTTTTTCCAGTAGAACGAAGAATGGAAAATCACGAACAAAATATGAATGAGAACATTGGTCCGACTTGTTTTAAGAATGGCCAAGATGCTGAGTGTAGGACTGTAGGACCGGTGAGGGTGGCATGCTGAGGCTGAGCGAGGTGAACGTGCCGGTATCCGCGTCACGACACGACGAGCAAACGCTTTTCGTCGCTATTTCCGCAACAAGTGTTGTTTTGAAGATAGAGGCCCCAAGCGGGCGAGCGCGAGCGTCACGCTCGCGCCGCGGCCCGTGATTCCATTTCCATATAATTTATCAGCTGATCTTAATAATATGATATTATCGTCACATCACTACCTCTTCTTTGGTGAATTTAGATCGGAAATAATTAATCTTCTTCAAGTATTACGATTTCATGGAACAAAATAATAAAACATTCGGAAAAATAAAGATAAGTTGTTTGTTATGCTGTGAAAATGGGGCAAATTGGTACAAGATATTTGCGTGGTTGACATTAAATTATTTTGCATATAAATGTAAAAATGTGCCCTAACTTCACGAAACCACCAGTAAATTACAATATTTTCATCTGTCCTAAAAAGTTATATTATACTCTTTTCGCCTCCATTTGCTTAAATTAATATCTTTCCTTTTTGCATACAAGAGTACGTCCTTGTGAGATCCTGGGCGAACCCGAGACCTCATGTGGTCGTCCACGATTCCCGGGTCGGGCATTGTTTTTGGGTTTTTGTGCCCGGGTGATAGTAATAGGCTCGAGCCCTATTCACTACACGAGAGTTAAACATAACTAGCGAAATGTGGGCACACTACAATTACACTGCTGCCTAACCTTTCTCTGATTGCAGGCGTGTTGAATGTAGTAGGTCGTATTGTCGTATTATTGCTGCCAAAAAATTACGTTTCGATTGAAATTAAAAGGTATCCATTACTATTGATCAGGCATACAGATGTCCGCTTGTAGCCGACGTAACTGATTTCATCGATAAAATTATATCATGTTTAACCAGTCAATTACCGTAATTACAGACACAATTAAAAAACCATTATATCTAAACCAAATGTGGTATCTCAGGGACTTAGAGGTTAACGTCGTGTAGATACCCGATAAGATAGTCAGCAGCGGTATGAGAAAATAAGTTCAACATTTCCTAAATCTGGTCATTATAATCTGGCGCCTAGCGTAGGTGTTGTTTACATTTCGAATATACGTGTATGGGGTACTTGCAGTTATAAATTAATGAGAACGGTGCGTACATCATTGCAGACGTCATACTGTGCAAATAAACGTCACCGTGGCGTTGTCATAATTGTTGTCTCTCGGTGATTGTGTTTAATGTTTACCTTAATTTGTTTTGCCTAGACACGGTACTGAACCTTTTCCGTGTCAATATGGTCAAAAACATGAACCACCTTCTTCGCTTCCCGCGTCAGTTTAATGCGGTTTGTATCTGTAGACAGAGTGATTCAAGTGGAGAGCTTATATGTATAGTACGCGGGCGAAGCCGCTGGCAAAAGCTAGTAATATTGATTACTAGCTCTTGACAAATAATCAATGAAAATACTTAAGGTTTTACAAAAGCATAGAAATTTCTAATATGTAGTAATATGGACCTATGTAAGAAGCACTTCGTTTTGGTTAGATATGAGATTTTTAGATTAGCAGAGTTGAGTCGCACTTTCGCGTCGCGCTTGTCTGTGGGAGTCTTTATATTTCTGTTTCTTCGTCTGTGCGAATCACATTAAGCTCGTTAGTGCCTGAATCAGTCCTTCCGTTTATTAATTCAAAATTAATTTCCTGTTGACAGACATTTCCCAACAAGCCCGACTGTCTCATTCTTCAAAAATTACAGGATTTAACCTAGTAGAGATAACCCTTTATTGTGCTATTATAGAGACAATGGTGGTATCCAACAGTCAGAATTTGTGTAAACCTGGCGGATCCAATACTTTTTGTATATTGCGTAATGTTTTATAATCATATAATTAAGGTAAGCTTGTCAGTCGTAAAAACAACCTCTTCATTGTATAAATTATAGCAAAATGTCTAGTGTAAGTATGTATTTTTTATAAAACTCCTACCTCATGTATTGCATATCAACTAAACACATACATACATAAACTCACGCATTCTTCCCGTGGGGGTAGATTTTTTACCTACCCCCACGGGAAGATGGTGTGAGTTTATGTATGTATGTGTTTAGTACTACAGACGCCACCGACTACGATCCTCACATACTCCTTTTGCGTCGTTTACGTTCATACATAAATCTGGTCACACGCACGCTTCGTTGCGAGTGCTACGCA
This sequence comes from Aporophyla lueneburgensis, assembly GCA_932294355.1. NCBI lineage: Eukaryota > Metazoa > Arthropoda > Insecta > Lepidoptera > Noctuidae > Aporophyla > Aporophyla lueneburgensis. The sequence continues at coordinate 11,358,548 of OW028739.1, forward strand.
CCTTACCTTTAATAAAATTTATAGGGAATTGATTACTCCATGTATTCAATATTCCGTTTTACCATAGGTACTGCAAGACTGCAGATAGAGACCGAGGGCGGCCGCCTATTACATAGAATTAAATAATTAATAATAGAGTAGTGAGATTAACGATAGAATCATTAGAACAGACATACAAATAGAGAACTACACGCCCAAATCAAAAGTACATTGCGTTACGATCTGACTGTTTAATGAAAATCCATTATTTATTACTCACGAATAAGTTTCAGAACACTATTTTTATGCCGCTATTATAATTCCTTTTAAGTCTTGGTTTTCGAAGGACGCGAACGCGACTCATTCATTATTTATAGTCCCACTGGCGTCTAGGTTGAGTACCACAAAATCTTTGTATGTTGTCATTTAAATGGTACTAGATATGTTAAAGCTGTAATACTTGTTCAAGAACCGGTTGACGGTTCGCAAGTGGCGAGGACAGTGCGGGGTAAGAGGCGGCCCGGCTAGCAATCTGCACCGGCGTGCATTCCGAACGCATTCCACGAGCTGAACCGACGGACGACCTAGCCTAGCCACGGCATTTACACAACAAAGTCTTAGCCACAAAGGTTTTATAGTCTTATTTACTTACGTACTTAATTTTAAATGTATTTTCTGACCTAGCTGCGTTGTCTTTGCTTTCTTTTTTTTATGTGATAGGAGAAACTTACTAACTATCATTTCAGCGCCTACGTCACTCCAAGTAGTTGGGGTACTGGGAATATTTTGGATTAAGGGGGTAATAAGGGGTTAAACATTTTTTTGGGGAGGAGACATAATCTAAAAATTAAATAACGATACACAGTATTTATTTATTTGTATATATGCAAGTAGTAATTTATGAACGGGTTATTAGACAAAGAAAACCCTTTCCATCGAAAGGATTTTAAAGGTTCCTATGGGTTAGCCGTGCAAACGGTTACAAGAATAATAAGGATAACCCTTTAGGCTAACCGTTCAAAAAGTTCATGGGGTTAAGCCATACAAAATGTTGCATGCTCCTAAGGGTTTCCGAATGAACGGCTAAGCGTTTCGAGGACTAAATTCTTAAACGGGGTTGTATTGCTTATAAAGACCCTGGTCTTGTAAAAGTGCCAGGCATTTGGAAGAGTAAGTCAATATAAAAAATCCACAAGTGAAGACTAGAGTACGTACAATAAAATATTACATGCATGCGATGTAAATGTGAAAGGAAGGAAGATTCCCGATTGTTGTCATCTTGGCATGAATTTAAATAACAGTAAATATTATGTAGACTAGTTAGTACCGTACCTTTGTGCTCGTCACTACGTATTTTTCTCTGTACATTACTTACATAAATAAATAAAATATGTAGGTATTATCAACTAATCAAGTGGAGTAAAAAGTACCTACTGCAGTCTGCACAGTGCACACCTTATTGCTAAGACTGGTGGTGAAAAAATATGTAATCTTTAACTAATAATAAAGCTAAAGAGTTTGTTTGTTTGAATGAGTTAATCTCTGGAACTACTAGTCGGATTTGAGAAATTATTTTTGCATTTGATAGCCCAAATCCTGAGGAGGGATTTTACATCACGGTACGACTCTAAGGAGCCGAAGAGAAAAAGGAGAAATAGGGCGGGCGGGAATGTGATGCGACGGGGTGGATCGGGATAACAAGAATTTTCTCACGGGTCACGGGACAATCTTTAATGATCTGTGTGTGGTAATGATAATTACTTTGTCCACCTACTACGGTATTAGAATCAAGTTTAACTAAACAGACAGCTGTGCTGCTGGCGAGTTTGGTGCGCCACTTCTTCGTACCAGCTAAAGCACCAGCACGCGTAGCATGACTCCCATAGAAACGAGTTTTGTCGACGGAAGAATAGATAAAATGGCACGGCGATGTTAAAACTGAGGAAAGGAAATGTTTCTATTCTTCAGTCGACAAAATTCTACGATGTCGAGCATGGCGACTAATTTTCTCTACTTTTGAGTTGGAGTTTCAGTTGGGGGTACATTTTTTTTACAGGATTATATTAATTATAATCATCGATACAATACTCTAAAATCGTTTAATCCCACTGTATGACTATTCAATGAAAAAGTACTTAACGGATCCGCCTTAATTTCATTAGCTACCACTCTCTTGCTATGGAAAGAATAACTGTCTTTGTCTTCATAGAAAGCTGAGTCTACGGGTCGCCCCGTGCTCGAGCCGAAGAGATGTCGAATTGAATAGAAAGAACTTTGTCTATACTTGGTAGAATAGAGATAGAATTGGTCATGCTACGCCTGCAGGAAGTGAAGGGCGGGCGTTTTGGGGGACTGTCTTATTTAATTTTGACGTTCGAAAAGTGCTGATTCGAATAAATGACTTTTGATTTTGATGAAGTCGCGGCCAGAAGTTAGTCTTTGAAAAAAAAATGAAAAAATATTGATTAAATTATCGGTTTCGCTGCCTCACGTCTCGTTTCGATTTGTCATACTCGTAGAGAGACCGTGACTTTGAAATCTCAATCATTATAGAATGGATTCTAATTTTGTTTTAACAGCTGCGATTATGAGCGCGCTGACATTTATTTTTAATTCAAGTTAGCTCATGGTCTTTTCAACTTTAAACAGTCTGGTTAATGTAGCCTAGTTTTACAAGGCGCGGAAGTAGGTGATAAATAAAGTGAGAAAACAATATGTTTTGCAGAATTACTATTTTTTTGTGTAGATACTCTTTCGTCAACCTTCTACATAATAGCCCTGTCATCAATATGTTAATGAAAACATGTTTACCAACTTTTGTATGATTGGAAATGATGACAATAATCGTATTAATTATTAGTAGTCCTTCGCAAAAATAAAATACCTTTCTATTCTAAGTTGTAAGAATACGCGGCTCGTGCAACCTAATTAATTATTTTTTTGCCGTTCGATAACACCCTACACGTGCACTTGTGCAATTTGCTAAGTATTTCATTGTATTATTAGTTCAGCTTCAAACTAGAGTTAATCTCTCAGCATTTTTTTTCTGATTGGTTGATATTTCTTTTAAATTAGATTTACACAAAATATAATGTATTAAGTATTTTAATTAAATTTATGAATTCCTAGCGTATGTAATCAATTAAAATTGGTAGGTACGTAAGGTAAAATATCCATGCGCATAATTTTGATTCAATAAAACAAACAACCTCTACGTTGTAAAGCGTCATAGTTATCTATGTTTATGGAACTAAGTAGCTAGCTACATAACTCTGCTAGAAAATAACAAAAGTTAGCCGTGCAAAAAATACTTTAAAAAAACATCGTTAATCATTTCTTGCGTCATTTCCAGGTCGATGACCGCAGCCTTGGCGAACCGGCCCTTTCCACGTTAAAATCTTACACTAACTGTACGATAACAAACTGTAGTGTAGTACCTATCAGCGTGCCGAACATTGGCTAGAATTTGATTGGAACGCACCCACGATGGTGTTCGATGAAGCGACCGTTAATGAGTCATCACCAACCGACGGCGGCTGCGACGTAAACAACCGCAGCTCCTCCCCGCGAGGCCGCCGCGCGCAAATAAACGTGCCTCACATGGGTGTACCGCCAACTGTTTTGTTTGACGCACCCGAAACTTACTTTTGTGTTTTCGCCGGCACAACAAGGGTGTATACCTGGGCACTCAACAATCTATGACCTTGCAACAGTCCGCAACAGAATAATGCTGGTGAAAAGAGACAACTGCGCAGTAATACGCGGTAGACTCTTGAGAATAACCCGAACGATTGATTTTATTAATTGAATCACACGTCAATTATTTATCATCCTAACACACATGAAGCTGGATCATTATATTTAATTTACTTTAGGCATTTTCTATTTCCGCATGTCTTAACCCTGGTCTAGAATCTAGATTAGTTATCCAGCGATCTCTAAACACCAGATTTTATTTTAAAATAGAAAATGACTCCTACAAAATTCCAAACACTTCCGCTTTTCCAAAAATAGTCAGAAAAACATGACTACTTTAAAAATTCTGCAGTTCAGGGCTTAAAAGCGGAAAATACTACATTGATGAAATGTTGAAAGGGTTACACAACATAGGGCCAATTTATATTGCCAGTTTAATTATTTATGGCGTGTAGATGTCGCAGTATTGTCACGCGGGGGTGGAAGATTGGATTAGGCTGCTATTACCGCGGCGCGCGGTATGCGTAAATAAATAGTGTCTATGTGCAAAACGCTGTCGAGTTCAAAGGCAGGTCACGTGTGGGGTCGGGGCCTGCCACCGCACCACTTTTATTACATTCCCCGAATAAATGCTTTCGACGTACGAGCAGTGTTGTAGATCATGCGCCTACAATTATTTACAGAAATATCTGCGCTGAATGTACTGAATTAACTTTCCCGTATTTCGTGGGGTTTTCTTATTGATCTTTTGTGTTGCGGCCGGTGCGGTATTATAAACGCAATCTAATCTCGCGACGAGCGAGAAGTATGCGTAGCAAATGAATGTCCTGAAATCTATACGATAATAAAGCTGAAGAGTTTGTTTGTTTAAACGCGCTTATCTCTAGAACTACCGGTCGGAATTCGAAATTTAAAAAAATAAAAAATATTTCAGACAAGTCCATACTTAAAAACATAACAGTTTTACATAGATACACAAAACAAAATGAAACACAAAAGATACATACAAACACACTTAAAAAATGCGAATAGAGCTCTATTTTACATTAGAAAATGATGCACGAGGAGTGGTCATCTAGTTCCACATCAATGGACTGTCCATTCTGCCGGCCACGATTGCCACCAAGCTTTTTGAATTGGCTATTTAACTTTACGCTAGGACCCTTAGGATCCGAGTAAAGGAAAAAAGTCAGAAAGAACACTAAGCGGAAACGAAGGGATAGTGCAAACTGGCGATGCGACGCGATGGGGTGGGTCGGGGTAAAAAGAAATTTCACGCGGACGACGTGGCGATTTTCCTGTTTATATTTCAAATTCACGGAAAACTGCACGTCCTTTTCTATGGGTATTTATGTATGAACTATTGTAATCTGGAAAATGTTTGTCTGAGCGGAATGTCTGTCGGGTCAGCTAGTAATAAATAAATTATACTGGGTGTAAGGGACAGCCCTCCACAAACTAATGGGGTGGATTCAGTATATCATACTAAGATGACCAGTACAAGAAATTGTTTCAGGACCGTTATGGGAATCCAATAAACCTGATTTGTTTTATTTTCTCACACGCAATGTACCTTGGATCAATTCGGAAAGCCGCCTTTGTGCAATCGCCGACGACGAGTTCGATGAACTCTGTAGTTAGACGGGAAGTGAACAGCTGATTTTACGCGTCGTTCGTTACATTATTTCAACATCCCTTGCTGCTTTTTTGATTTTAGCCGTATTGTTTACATCAATGGAGTGCTGCTTTCAGACAATGTAATTTTACATTAAAATAAAACTGAAAATGCTGAAAAAAAAGTTAAAAAAAATGAAAAATCCGGAGAAAAATTCCGATAGAATATGATTCAAAATAAGGAGCTGAATGCACTCTGTCAGTTTGTGGAGGGCTGTCCCTTACACCCGGTATTTCTCTTACAACACGCAAAATTTCAATATACCATCATGTATAACTCGTACACTGTTAAAGATAGATGGTACTTTATTTGATATTCTAATAGAAGTGAGTGAGTTTAGACCCTTGTCGTTATTAAACTTGTTCAAGTGTAACCCTTTTTGTAGGAATCCACATCGTTTCTGTGTTCTTTGATTATACCGTACCACTTACCAGTCATGCTTTACGATCGTGACCCGAATCTTGTACGATATTTGTCCTTTCTTTATTATCAAATTACCATTGCCTACGTATTGCTGTTACCTTGTCTAGTATCTATTTACGTTAGGTACATGGTCTTTGGTTATATGTATAGTTAGGTACTTCACTTAATTATAAATTGTTAACGCGGGATTTGTTCGGGAAATTTTCGTCCCTTTTGAGCTCCTTGCAAAAGTGCACAATCTGGAATAATACTGTTAATTGAAATATATTTTTAATTATTATTAAAAAAAAGTATAACGTTTTCAAAATATTTACATTTGCAGCAATAGTTTTGGATCAACGAGTATTCCGGCTTACGATAAGGTTTTAAAAACCATTTAGTCCGATATATATACACATGTTACACTGTAAATGGCCTGTTTCTTAAGAACCGGTTACCGAATAATACACTGAATAGGTTGGCAAACCCTTGTAAAACAACTGTTATTTCATAAGGGTAACCCTTATTCCGTGAACGGGTTAGTTAACCCGTTCAGAAACTCTGGTCCACCAGCCAATTAGTAACCCCATAACCCTTTCTTCCGAAGAATTTTTAAAAGTTTTGAAGGTTTCAATAAGTTACCGTTCAATCTGTTACCAGATTATTAAGACCCATCCTATTCAATGTGTTATTGTTTTAATTGGTTTTCAACCCCCATGGGTTAAGAATGGGCTATGCCTTACAAGACGTCATACTCCATAAGGGTAATCAAATGAAGGGATATCGTTGGAACGACTTTCTAAAGAAAAGTCCTCGTTCGTAGTAAAGTCCTCGTTTTGGACACCGCAAAGTGAAATAATTTCAACTATGTTTCAAGTACCGAGAAGAACCCAAAAGCACACAAGGAATCCTTGGGTACTTCTGGGTTCTTCTTTAAGTTACTTTTTTAAGTCTCTTTAGCAAGGAGACTTAAATAAGTGCATACTGTCTCCATACTTAATAAATCAAAAGCGCAATTATTACGTTTCATGATGTATGTGCTTATAAAACAAAGAAGCTTTATTATATTGATACTATCAATTTATAATAACAACGTCTAACCCACCAGTGAATAATATTGATATTGACTGTTCTATATACTTCAGCATCGGAATATTCCACATGATAGTTACGAAAGACATTCCCTAGCGTTTGTTAACTTATCGTTAGTCATGGGCTCATGGCCCTTGAATGTTGTGTGTACCAGTTGTCTCTGTCGGTCCTTTTCTGGTCAGTAGGTGAGCTTTCAACTGAAAGTATTTCATTCAAAGTTGTAATCGGTTGGACACTGTAACAATAGAAATAATAAAATCCACCTTATACACGCAAAATAGAGTTATTTATTGGTTGGAAATAGATGGAAACTGAAAGTTTCTAATTATCATGTAGATACAATGTCTGTGATTTTGCCATGAAACAAAACCCGCTTGACAAGCGGATTGGCACGGCATCCGCGACATGCACAGGAAGCTGGGGCTTCCCCGACATTTGTAGGAATAACTCTTTTGTGGCTTATGTCTTGGTGACCAAAAACAAACACACAATAAACACAGTATTAAAAAAAATTGTTCGTGCTTTAAAAACAAGCAGTTGATTGATATAAACTCTGCAGTCAGTTTTAATGGCCGAGTGAATGTATCGACGATCGAGGACACTACTTGATTCCGTTGTGAATGTGAAGGAATTTCAGTAAACAGTTGTGAGACTAGGCATTCACTGGGATGATTCATAGTGATGGACAATATTACCGATGCTGGTACGTTATAATGGTTTAAGTAGTTTCTTAATAAATCTAGATTTTTATGATCGTTTATAGTTGTAACTCTAATAGCGATTGTCGTTCCGAGTGTGTTACACAATTCGGGTCTGAATGAACGTGTGCCGTTTACTATATTAGGCTGATGATGCACCCCACGCGGTCGCGGTCTATGGATCGAACGTTGATATCTTCATTCAGAGACCGGAAGCATAAATCAACGTGGAGCGACGCGTTGTTGCCGCGGCTTATGACTTGGACGTCCAGGTTTTTTGTTTGCAATTACTTTAAAGAGCAGTTATACATTTATTATAAATGTGCAATTTTTTCATCGCTAAATCACAAGCGTGCAGTTTCACTTTGTAAAAACACATTTGCTACTTACACTAATTCTTTGAAGTTTTCTTTGAAACAGAGATGTGGAAGTGGAACGTTATTCACATACCGTTTACTTGCTTCTTGTTCATCAAAGCGTGAAATAATTCGGCCTAGACATTCGAAACGTATCTCCGTCAAATATTAGTATCGTTGGTACTTGGTACTCTCGCTCGGTAAAACGGTACTTGTGAGTTATGTGCGACATAAACGTCAAACCTCTGTAAAATAGATGAAGTTATTTAAATCTTCCCAAAGGTATAATTTTATTAGTAGACAAGCGACAATATTTGCAACGAAAGTGCAGTGAGTCATGGGCGCCGTGCCATCGAGACGTCGGAAATAGAGTTGCGCTGCGCCCATGCCGATGCTGCTGAGGCTGCGGGCCGGTGTGACGGCGCGTGATCTGCCGTCCTCGTCGAGGGTCACAAAAGTCACATATTCGTGCATGTGAAAAGCTGGCAAATTCACACTTAAATCTGTTAACCAGAGTATATTATTTTATTTTACTATGTCTGATTACCTGATAAATCTTATGTGACGTGTGAAACGATAGTATTTTTATCATTCGTGGATTAGATAGCGCATAATCGCGATAAAGATAATATTTTTATTTCAAAGTTGTTTATTTGTTTTCGTTTCGTAAAATAATTGCATATTCATTTGCAATTAAAATACATTTTACATAACATAACATCACGACTTGTTTCCCCGAAGGGTAGGGCAGAGGTGTACCTATAGTACGCCCACATTTCGCCTGTTATATTTAAGTCCCATGTAATAGGGGGCGAGCCTATTAACCGGGCACAAATCTAGACTCCGAGCTGCTACTGAGAAATTCCAGACCCAAATAACACTGCCCGACCTGGAAATCGAACCGAGGACCTCAAGCTCAGCTGTAGCGCTTGCTACCACTAGACCAACGAGGCAGTCGAAATACATTTTTTAATATCAAATTAATGTACCTAGTACATATTATAATTGTAACAGTATGTTTCATTTTGAATGCAGTAGAGGAAAACACCCATATTTTTCCTACGGTTATTCCCTACACCTTACTAACTTACCTGTTTTCAAAAGTGCCTTATTATGAAATGATATACGATAGTCATGTGCTTTTTATACGCGTTAGCAGTGCCGGCTTAAGCAGTACCGGCGACCACCAGGGCGACATTACTGCGACGCTCCTCTCTGCTCTTGAAGAGTAGAAGGCGAACAAATTAGCAGCCCACCTCGGAAAAATTAAGTTTTTTCTTGGTCCTGTGCATTGCTGCATTAAATAGAAGATACTTTGTCAACTTATGCAGAAACGGAAGACTGCAGGATGCATAAGAATATTTTTGCTCCTTTGAAATGTAAAAGTTTATTTTGAACAAAAATAGCTTTTCTTCTAGTTACTTTGCCAAAATATACAGAAAAAAAGGAATTTACGATGCAAGGGCAAGCGAAAGGGCACGCCGCAATTGCGGCGGTAAGTCCCCTCTTTGAGGAGTGGATAGAGAGGTGCCACGGCGTCCTCACCTTCCGCGCAGGTTCTCATCGGGCATGGGTGCTTCGGTGGGTTCCTGTTCAGGATAAAGCGGGAGGAAACGCCCGAGTGTTTCCATTGTGTGATCGTCTGGAGGACACGGTGGAGCATACGGTGGAGGTGTGCCCTGCCTGGGCGGGGCACCGCCGTGTCCTCGTGGTGGTGATCGGCGGCGGCGACCTCTTGTGTCCGGCCCTGGTGCGAACCATGGTACGGAGCGAGAGGGCATGGGAAGCCATCACCTCCTGCGAAGCAGTAATGCTCGCTAAGGAGGAGGCGGGGCGCGTGAGGGAGAGGCAGTCTCTGCGCCCTCACGTCCCTAGCCGCCGCAGGAGGAGACGCCCCGGGCGTCGGGAGTCGATTGCGGACTCCCGGCCACCGTAGGCGCGAGGTTGCGGGCGGCGAGCAATGGGGTAGCTCGCCGCCCGGTAAGGACCAAGCTCGGGTCGACGGCGCGTAGTGTTCCACGCGCGCCTCAAAGAGATGTCAGCAGCAGTGAAGGGGTCTACTAGGACCGATGCCTGCCGGGGTCGCGTGATTGTTCGAAAGAGATACCGTGACCCTGGCACATGGACACTATATACTATATATAATATTATAAATACGGGGCTGATCTAGCCAGACTCAGGGCCGTTTCGCAACCGGAATCGGGGGCATGGTTGCACGCGCTTCCTTCGCCTCATCTGGGCACGTTGCTGGATGACGACTCTTTGCGTGTGGCGGTGGCTCTCCGCCTGGGCTGCAAGGTGTGTGAACCCCACAGATGCACCTGCGGTTCCATGGTAGAGGCCGATGGCCACCATGCTATGTCTTGTCGTCGCTGCTCCGGAAGGTTCCCGCGTCATCATGCACTTAACGATATTGTGCGGAGGGCTTTTGTGTCAGCTGACGTCCCCTGCGTCCTGGAGCCTCCGGGTCTGTGCAGGTCTGACGGCAAGAGGCCGGACGGCCTGACCCTGGTGCCTTGGAAGAACGGTAAGTGCCTTATCTGGGACGCAACTTGCGTCAGCACTGTTGCCGCCAGTCACCTTGGTCGCACCGTCCTCTCGCCGTCAGCTGCAGCGGAAGACGCTGCTGAGAGGAAGAGGGTGAAGTACGCACCGTTGGTGGATCGCTACCATTTTGTGCCCATTGCTGTGGAAACCATGGGTACCTGGGGCACTGGGGCCAAGGAGCTCATTAGTGAGTTAGGGCACAAACTCCGTAATAAAACGGGTGACTCCCGCTCCGGCTCGTTCTTGGTGCAGAGGTTAGCCATTGCCATCCAACGTGGCAACGCAGCAAGTGTTTTGGGCACCTTTGCACCGGGAACAGTTAGGGGCGGGTTTTTTGACGAGTAGTGAACGTTATTTTGACTAATTTAGTATGTGTATGTATTCTTTTTGTGTTAATTTAATTGACTGTGTATTTTTATTATTAATGTATGTGTATTACAAACTGAATTGGAAATTATATATTGACCATTTAAATCTTTGTAAATAAAATCCATTATAAATACTATATATATATATATATATATATATATAATATTATAAAGCTGAAGAGTTTGTTTGTTTGTTTGATTGAACGCGCTAATCTCAGGAACTACTGGTGCGAATTGAAAAAATCTTTTTGTGTTGGGTAGCCTATTTATCGAGGAAGGCTATAGGCTATATAACATCACGCTATAGCTAAGAGGAGCGGAGCAGTAATGAAAAATGTTGCAAAAACGGGGAAAATCGCACGGGTAGGCGGTTCGACGCGACGGGAAGGGTCGGGGGAACAAGAAATTTAACGCGGATGAAGTCGTGGGCAGAAGCTAGTTTAGGATAATACGAAGCCAACTTATACTTCTGATACCACGGACGTGCCGGTCGACCGTAAATCTGAACAAAAACACAATAAGTTACACTTAGGTTTTATTGAAAAATAATATATCAACTCAATATCCGCTTTCACAAACGGGGAAAGAAACTGACCTTAAGCGGAATAGGCGCACAAGGTCATAAACAGGAAAATGGTTGATGTTAACTAGAACGTCACGTGACCACAATAATACGGTATCCGCAATCTGAAAAAAAAAAAACTCTACCTACAGTACCTACCTATGTACAGTAGGGTACTTTAGGTACCTAGTAGGTAACTGTAAATAAAGTGCTCGCTAAAAACAGTGTTCCCATTTGTAAATAGTCATATCAGCGCGTTCTTAAACGTGGGGGGCAAACTACCCATTGTGCAACTACACACATCAAAAGTGTCTAGGGATCAAGCATTTTATGCGGATTTCTTGAGATTGAGATGTGGCTTTGTAATAAATTTATGATTTTATAAATTTATATGGATCCTTTTTGGTACATTTCATAATTTGAATCAGGAACTGTGAATCAAATTCGAGTAAAAGATGAAAATCAGCTGTCAATATTTTCCCTATAAAAACATACAACGCATTGAAGACATTATTAGTGCTACTGTTTCCCTACTACTGATTAAAACCAACGTTATTATGGAGCGGCGACGTCATTTAAGCAGGGAAGAAATGCTCAGAGCCGTGGGAATGATAGAAGCTGGTTCCCGGCAACGTACTGTGGCTTTAGCTCTGAATACAAGTCAGAGTGTTATCAGTCGACTTTGGACACGTTACCGAAGCACTGGTACCGTGGCTGAGCGCCATGGAGGACGGTATCGCTGCACCACACGGAGACAAGACCGATACATTCAAATCTTAACTCGAAGAGCTCCAACAATAACCGCCATGATGTTAGCCGTGAGGCTTCATCACTCTTCAGGGAACTTAATTAGCGACCAAACAGTCAGAAACCGCTTGCATGAAGTGAACCTTCATTCCCGAAGACCGCTACGGGTACCACCTATAGCAATGCACAATCGTAGGATTCGATATCAATGGGCTCTTGAACACAGAAATTGGGCAGAAGAACAATGGCGTTTCGTGTGCTTTTCTGATGAGTCTCGTTTTGGTATGAGACCGGATACAAGACGTATACGACACTGGAGAACCCCTGGACGCCAACAGCGATTAAAATCCTGCCAGGAAGTCCATCCTTATAGTGGTGGAACCATCATGGTATGGGCGGGTATTTGGATCGGCGGAAGAATTGAGTTGATTTGGATCAGAGGCAACCTCAACGCTCAAATTTATGCTGAGACGATTGTATCAGACGTCATCGTTCCTCTACAAGTGCAAATCGGTCCCTTATTTCAGTTAATGCATGATAATGCACGACCGCACACCGCAAGAGTTGTAAGACAGACTCTCGCCGCAGCTAACATCAATGTCCTGCCCTGGCCTGCTCAGTCGCCAGACTTGAATCCGATTGAGCATGCATGGGATATGCTACAGAGAAGAGTTCTGCCGAATATGGAGGGTATCCAGTCGCAAGAAGACCTTTTTTTGTTGTTGCAACGAACATGGGCGGCCATTCCACAGCGTGATTTGGATGAACTCATTTTGAGTATGCCAAACCGATGTTCTTGTGTTGTTAGTGTTCGCGGTAGAAACACGGATTATTAATTGTTTAAGTTACCCAATAAAATTTTAAAGAAAACTGTTATTTCAGTCTTTTTTTCGAACTTTTGTGTTAGTGGTTCAAATGTCAAAAATCCCTTTATTAGGAAAATGGCAAATTTCTTTATTAATGCAAAGGTGACTTGGTTTATCGTTACTGTGACAAACGAAAACACTTTATTTGATGAATCCTTAAAGAAAATTTTAATTAATATCAATCAGGAGAAAAGTTATTGCAAAAATATATGTTGATCCCTAGACACTTTTGATGTGTGTATTTATGCGTGTCAACTTAGCTTCGCTGGAAAAACTGCAAGAAGTAGTGAACTGCTGACTGCTGCACAGTAGGCCGCATGTGAGTGTCAAAGCACCGGCATGCGGTCGACTGTATCTATTACTTACTACAACCATATTCATTCACCGGGTTGGGTGAGTACTATGATGTATACACAATGTCATAGAATTACACGTACAGACACAATGTACCATTGCTACAATAAAGTACTTATGTAGTTTATTATACTGTGCTATTGCATAGAATGCACGTACGTGATATGCATCATTGCATTACGCCACACGCCTCTTACTTCCCAGGCCTTGACAATATGCAAATGCGTTGATATTCAACACATGAGTCAACTTGTTTATCCGTAAATTGAAGCTGAGCTCAATGACTGCAGTTTCATAAAATTATCGTAAAACGTAAAAGCTACTCGAAATGCGATGTGAAAGCAAACGTAGCGTTTCGTACTCAAAGCGATGAGCTCAAGATGAGGCCTTATTCCCTTGTTTTTATGGTTTAATGTTCCAGAGAAAGGTATATATGACGTTGTGTTTAATCTGTTCGCACGCGGCGGGCGCTGTGGTACGAGGGTACGGGAGGAGTGGAGGCTGTAGTAGAGACGTAGTAAGCGCGGAGTTCTGCGGGGGCGGAGGGGACGAAGCATGCCGCGTTCATTATTAGCTAGTCAGCACATCCAGTGCAACTATTGTCGTAGTGATTCAATTGTTATCGATATACGTTTATTATTGTGCTAGGTAGAGAAGTAACATATAATTTTAAGAAAAGTTTAATTAAACTAGATTTAGCAATAAAGTTTACTTCTTGGCCTTACCATTTTTTGCCGACTACCTATTTGGTACACTACGTACGTGAAGTTCTAGATATGCAGAAAAAAAAAACAGGAATTATTTCAGTTAGCAGTATACAGGGTTACGTTTATTATTGTGCTAGGTAGAGAAGTAACATGTAATTTTAAGAAAAGTTTAATTAAACTAGATTTAGCAATAAAGTTTACTTCTTGGCCTTACCATTTTTTGCCGACTACCTATTTGGTACACTACGTACGTGAGTTCTAGATATGCAGAAAAAAAAAACAGGAATTATTTCAGTTAGCAGTATACAGGGTTACGTTTATTATTGTGCTAGGTAGAGAAGTAACATATAATTTTAAGAAAAGTTTAATTAAACTAGATTTAGCAATAAAGTTTACTTCTTGGCCTTACCATTTTTGCCGACTACCTATTTGGTACACTACGTACGTGAGTTCTAGATATGCAGAAAAAAAAAACAGGAATTATTTCAATTAGCAGTATACAGGGTTCTTTTACAGGGTTTTTCCGAATGTTCCGAAAAACGGCTACGATCTGTTTGTTACACTGTTACCTCTTCAAGTGCCTTCAACATAATCAAACATCGTGAACAGATAAAATAAACCCCTTGAAAACCCTAATACCCAGATTGGGACAGTAAACCATTCCCTCAAGGGGGTATTAAAGGGCTTCAATCGATTACCACAATAATAAGGCTAACTCATTCAACGTGTTAGGTATTGCTTTAGTTTTGGGTTTCTGCTTCATGGGGTAAAAAGGGTTAAGGCATAAAATATGTTACATGCTCCATAGAAATTAACAGTCGATTGAAAGACAACCCGTTCAAACAAAACTCTTAAAATAACAATCATATTCAAATCAATTTCAAGGTGTAGTAGGTGTTCAGATAGCAAACGAAAATCGTATAGCGTTTCTAAACAAAATATAATTTTCATAAAAGACGGTTTAGAATGTAAAAATTCCTTTACGCAAACCTGATTATTGTAATGAAAAATGTTGTATCCTAGTTTGACTATCGATAATATAATTAATAAAATACATCACTATTCTGTGGAGTTTAACAATAACATTCCTCGCTCTATAAATACTCAGTGAGCTGACTGACGGAGGTTTGCGGGCCGTGAGACGGCAATATGCGGCGACTTCATTTGCATTGTGTCGCCTGTCGTGTTTCAGTAGTGCTATTCTGTAAAATCTCACAGTGATAACTGGGGTGAAGTGAGCTTCAAGTGAGCTGTCAATGGTGATAATCCCTAGCCATCAAATGGACTGACCGCTCACTTTTAGGTCACTTCACCTAAGATCTCACGGTGAGATTTTTACAGAATAGCGCTACAGGTTAGCTTGGTGTATGGCTCCCGCCACCCCACCGCACCACGCACACAACGGCATCTACCGTGCCGCTCCCCCCCTCCTGCGCCATTTCAGCCTATTCCAGCATGCAAGTTTAAGATTCGTGAAAGAAGTACGAGTTGCGGCTTTTTAATTTTTATTGATTGCGTTCCAATTGCCAGTCTATCAGACAATTTTAAATCAATTGCCGTTGTGGTCCAGTATCACATATTTTTATTTGGAATATTTTAGATATTTTCTAGTACACGAATCAAGAACTAGAATTCTAGAATCTGAAATTAATCAGATTGATGATCGATTGAATGATCACTGCAAAATCAACTCTGCTTAGGGAAGCATAGCACAATATCCTACTACTGGCATCATGCCGCGTCGCCGCACGGCACGCCATGGCGCGTATTGTTTATGCTGCCATCTTGGTTTCCCTCCCGCGCATTTTTTGCACATGCGCACTCGGCCTTTGACCTTAACTTCCTCGCCCTGGGAAGAGCAGCTTGCAGGTAGTGCGTAGTTAGATTCGGCGAAGAATCAAAACTGCGCAATAGATTAACCTCTTATAACATTGTAAGGATGTTATTCTTCTTCCCAGCTAAAGCACTAGGAAGTGTCGAAGGGCGGGCGTTTTGGGGGGACTGTCTTGTGTAACTTTGACGTTCAAAAAGTGCTGACTCTCAGCCTAGTTTGAATAAATGACTTTTGATTTTGATTTTTTTGATTCTGTCACTCATCAGTCATCACATAAACAAGTTGTAAAATAAGGCATTTATTACTAAACGTTATTTATATTTATAAATAAACCTCTAAAAGCTCAAAAATAAAGATGTATAGTTGGATTCAATGTTCATATGTAATTATGACTAGGTAGGTAGTCAACTTTTACATTCTACGTAGTTTGAAAAAAATATTATTATACAAGTGCGTGACCCTATACCTAGCCTAAATCAGGAGAAATGTTCTAATATTGTCATGACATACCATTACCTTGAAGCGTAACTAAGACTATATAATATCATATAAGTATGCATATTTGATTATATACCACCTAGTAACTATTCTGTGCTAGTAATTAGTCATACAGTACATTAATAGTGACCTGATAATATTTTCTAGTAATTAAACACAATAGTCTAAATAATTGATATCGTTCAATGACACACACGTCTAGTATAAAATATGCGTTGTTCGGTGATACCCTCTTTGATCTGCAGCACAAACGTCATAAGAGATGCTGTATTTAACGTCACGAGCCACGCACGATGCGATGCTGCGATGCTTGTTATTTTTATACTTTATTGATTTATTTTGGTTTCTCCACAACTTGTCTATATTGCTTTGTTCTGTTTAGAATCTATGGTATGTAGGTCTATTTGAGTATCTTAATTTATCTTCACATAATCACATCTTGAAAATATACTGAAAAAGCAAAGAAATAAACGAACTAGTACCATTAAGATACAGTTAAAGGCGATGCCTATTAGATACATTTCGTGTATATTGGTGAAAATATACATATACAACCTGCTCGCCAACCAGATCGTGGCGATTATGGCAAACCCTCCCAAATTGGAGGAGGCCCATGTCCAGCAGTGGACGTCTTTCGGCTGAATTGATCTACAAAATTATTATAGCGATGGCGCATTGCCGCCGTAACCCCTAAACACTAGATATCATTGGAGAGGCTATGTTTGGGGTTTCCCTACTTGATGAAAACAGAAATGAAGGGCTCGATAGGAGAACCAAGGCAACCGACATAGCCCGAAGAATTGCCAAACGCGACAATGGGCAGGGCTGAACGTATGGCCGATGGGGCCGAAAGAATCTAAAGTTGCGAACGCGTACCGGAAGGCGTAGCGTAGACCGATGACCTTGTGAAGGCCGCAGGAACCCGCTGGAAGCACAGAAGCGCTTGAAGTGGCTCTGCTTGGGGAAGGTCTATATCCAGCGGTATTTCGGTTGCAATGATGATGACGACGATGTATCATTTCAGCCAGCCAACGACGATGTTTAAGATATAAGACCCGAAGCAATGTCTTGAGCTGAACGCTATATCAAATGACATTACATTTAATTTCAATAGGTCAATAGATCCTCCCATACATGCATGCGTCGCTGACATCGCTCTTGCTTTCTATGTTTGTCCGAATATTTCTCTAGGATTTTGGCCAATATCGTCCAGATCTACTGTTCAATTAATATAATTGCAAATACAACGCCTAAGCCAAAATAGGGTAAATTGTAGGGATTTTTTACGAAAATGAATTTTCAGTATCTAACTACATATTTCAACAGTGGCTGAAAGAATAGCGGTAGTTTCATATTGATAATAATTTTATTTTATTATCCATATGAAATGCCTGAATAGGCAGTCAGGGGTGTGCCAACAGGCTACATGATAAATATAGGTCTGTATGGTAAAATTTCTCCCCAGTGTTCGTTAATATGATATTAGCTAGCTCGTGGGGTGTAATTTGTGCCAATAATTGAATTGTTTACGGAAACAGCTATATAACTTACTGTTCAATTTAACTGACCAAGTCTATTAAGCGTGCCAAACAAATGTATTTTTGTCATAATATACGTATTTGTATTAGACGCATACATTTTTATGTGTCTCATATTTATAGAATAAGAATCGTCTAAACTCTAAAGGGCCGTACGAAGGGTTATCGAGAGAGTTAAAAAAACCTGTTAACTGTAAATTAAACTTATATTAAAACCGGTCGGTCGGTGCGAATAACCTTTTGAAGGAGTTTACTCTTAAGTTAGGTTATACGATCCCTGATTAAAACTACAGAAAAACAAACACTTGCAACACACTATAAAAAAAAATATTAGTATTCACTCAGCAAATTGTAACTATATTATACTGTTAATTCAATAGTATGGTTTATTTTTTCCGGATAGTAAAATTGCATTATACTACTATACTGCGGTCGCTAACCCACCTTCTAAGCGTGGCGATTATGGAAAATCCCTCCAAACAGGAAGGCCTATGTGCCAGTTCAGCAGTGAACGTCATCCGGCTGAACTGATGATGATGATGAGTAAAATTGCATAAAAACTATAACTGTTACTAAATGTAACTTTTAATTGTTCCAGTATGCCCTTCAATGGACATAAGAAACAACCACACTGGCCTCAAGCAGCTGAAGAACTGCCGAGTCATCGAGGGTCAGCTCAGCATCGTGTTGATGGAGCGCACCACGCCCAAGGACATCGAGAACATGAGCTTCCCGCTACTAAGAGAGGTCACCGATTATATTCTCATATACAGGTGAAACCGATTAACCTTATAATCATAGTGCTAAATATTTTTCGCATGAAATAAAAACAGCTCTCAGGAATCTTGAAAAGAAACATGTAGAATCATTTAGGTTACTTGCCTGTAAATTGAGAAAGTTCTATGTCTAGTCTAAGTGGACTGCTGTAGGTTGGTATTGACCTGTAAATTACACCATTAACTTTAAGACCATTATAGAGCTACAGTCTACACACGGACTGATTACTAACTGAAATCTCCTAGTTAATAACAAATCTTCGCCTATGGTCATTGTTGACTGGTCAGTTTTGCTTGCTGTATGCAGGCTGCACTGTGTAGATCTAGAGACTGCTAATTGAAATACTATGCTGCTGATAGTAACTGATGAGTTTTAAATTAGTTCAAAATCGGGTTACGTTCCAGAAGCCACACGCGAGAAAGGCTTTAGTCACACAACTTAAATGTCTGAATGTATTGTAGGTCGAAAGGCGTGCAAAATCTGGGCAACCTGTTTCCCAATCTGGCGGTGATACGCGGGATTCAGCTCTACAAGGATTTCGCTCTCGTTATATTCGATAATGAGCATCTGGAAGTAAGTTGGTTTTAACATTTTGTATGCAACAGATTCGCTTTATTTTGTGCTAATTAGGTATTATAAAATGTGTGAATGAACATTACTAACTGGGTTATAAATGATAACACTGCATTTAATAGTCCAGGAAATGAAGCATTTTGGCTCGCAATTTTTTCGTTCACCATGGATTTACTTGAAATTTTCACAGAAGGTAGGGAATAGCTCAAGGATAATTTTTTATATCATGCCGCTGTACGCCTTGGGGGTAGTTGCCACCCCATCTCGGGGGTGGAAATGTTTATTACATTTTAACTGTAGGAATCCACGTAAAAAGTAATTCTAAGAAAAAAATGTTCTATACGTTTTTTTCATAAAAGTAATATTTTTTGAGTTATTCGAAGTTGAAGTAAGTTTTTTGACGAAGAAATTGACTTTTTTGTTTTTTTGCGAATATCTCTAAAAATATGCATTTTATCAAAAAAATGTAGAAAACCAAATTGTAGCTTTTAAAAAAACAAAAACAATGTTTTTTTTTATAATTTTTCTACGACAAATACGAACTGAGATACAGCAAATTAATGATTAGCTTTTTTCGTCAAATGTATAAATTGGAAGATTTAAAGCGAAATAACGAGAAAAAATGTCATTTTTCGAAGAAAGCTCATAAAATATATTAAAGTTTTTAATTAGAGCTTCAAAGAAAAGAAAAAAAATGTCTCTAGCATGAAAATTGACCGACTTATGATCAAAATAAGATCGGTACCCGCTTTTTTCTACGAAAAAAATCTGTGAAAACAACCCCCAAAATATCCCTTAATTAAAATTGATCGCCACCCTTCTGTGATTCTCTTTATATATACTATTAATACACCCACGAAGTTTGACCAATTTAAAATGCCTAATTTTAGAAAAAATGGAGTTTAAAGAGAAAACGATTTTTTTCAATTTCGTGTTTTTATCCCTTTTCTTAAAAGTATCTCCGAAAATACTAAAGATACAAAAAAAACGAGATAGTACTAAATTGTAGCTTTTTTAATAACAAAAATTTCCCTGTGTGCAGATTTTTGTACAGTGAATATTCGGCGAGATATAGCCGTTTAACACCTACATTTACGATTGAACATCACCTTATTCAAGCGCTTTAAACTCTCCCTATTTAAAAATTAAGGGATCTTTAGTCATTTAATTCACATAGCCTTATAGTTCCTAAAAAGCCCCACCAAATCGTTTCTGAAAAAAAAAAATTCTATCACCTAAAATGAAGAATTTTTTTTTTTTTCGAAAAATTCGAATTACCCGCTGCGGAGCGTAGTTTTTAACAAGGATAGATTGAAAGATTATGAAATTGTATCTAAAGCATGAAACAATCATTATTTAACTATTTTTTTTTTTTTTGGTCATCAAATGATCTGACCAACAAATTATATCCGTTTCTTTTTTTTTATATACACATTGACATTGATAATTTTTTATATTATACAATGACATGAATATTTACTCTGTAAAGTATCGTATTTTTTTATTATTGTGAATGTGAAGACTATGTGGTTCTTATTTAATTTTGTTTTCTTTCGTTCTTAGTAATCATGATCTGGCAGTTTGAGTAATTTATGTGGCCTACCCAAATGTCCTTTCTTTGGTACTGTTCGTCATAGCGTTGGGCTCCTTATCTTCCGAGTTGAGCTAAACGATTAGTGACAAATGCTTGCACTGACTGGACAGGTCCACTCAATCTGTGTGGTTCTTTCTTTAAAAGACCAT
Organism: Aporophyla lueneburgensis; assembly: GCA_932294355.1. Classification (NCBI taxonomy): domain Eukaryota; kingdom Metazoa; phylum Arthropoda; class Insecta; order Lepidoptera; family Noctuidae; genus Aporophyla; species Aporophyla lueneburgensis. The sequence goes on from OW028739.1 coordinate 11,379,560, forward strand.
TTCAGTCACCAATCTACATGATCTTCACATGATGTGAACAAGATTATGTCTGGACTTTAAAAGAGACTGTGACCTCTGAGTTTGTTTCGGCCTTTCTTCTCAGAGTAGTCAGTTAGGAAACGCCGAACTCATCTAGTTTAAAAAAATATCATTGACATGTAAAAGTGTTTGTACAAACCTACTTACAGAAATAAAATCATTTATCATTTACCCATATTTAGGTTTTTAATATTTTTTTAGCCTATACTGTCCCACTGCTGGGCAAAGGCCTCCCCCAATTTCTTCCAGGAACTCTTGTCCCGCGCCACCTCAAAATCAAAATCAAAAGTCATTTATTCAAACTAGGCTGAGAGTCAGCACTTTCTGAACGTCAAAGTTACAAAAGACAGTCCCCCCAAAACGCCCGCCTTTCGACACTTCCTAGTGCTTTAGCTGGGAAGAAGAAGTGGCGGAACAAACTCCCCAGCAGCACAGCTGTCTGTTAAGTTAGAAGAACTTGATTCTATACAATTGTAAGGAGGTAACATTACGAGACACAAAATATTAAATTAAATGATTTGCCTTATGTCAGCTAGCCAACCCAATATTCCAAGAAATAAACTGAAATCTATATTCAAGCAAAAGCTAAAAATATTTTTATAAAGTAAATAAAAGTACCAAAATAAAAGCCTCCTGGCATAAAGGGCGTGACAGCTTACATATGCAATGCTGAATCACGTTCACATAGCTGTTACGACCCGAGTTACAAGTCGAGGCCACAAAATGACAAACTAGGACCATCGGCGTAAATACTAATAAACAGGTAGGTAATTAACAACAATACCAACATCAAGGTCAGCAAGACGACCAGTCACCACAAGCAGCACCCGTTCACGAGCATAACGCAAAGATCAGCCATTACCCCCCTCGCCTTATTTGAGGGAAGGGGGTAACCCGACCCCTGACGCTACCGCAAGCATTGACATCTAAGGGAGCATGACGAACTTGCTGCCGGTTGCTCAGGCAAGAATTGAATGACAACTTGTCGAGGTCGCTAGCTAATCATTTTATGCAATACTAATCATTATAATATGTCAAAGCATAGAACATGTCAAAACCAATAAATACACAAAAAAAAAATGACTAACACAGTAAAAAATAATAATATAATAACAATTATATTACAGCTATATAACCTATCACTAGGTACGCTAGTACTGGAGAAAGAACACAAACATTGTCTTGAGTTAATCACAGCGACCAACTAGTTTTGTCATTTAAATAGTCGTTGATGGAATAGTATGCCTTTAGACAAAGGTTGGATTTTACTTGAGCTTTAAACTCATTAAAAGGTAATTCTAGTAAAGAAGGTGGTAGCTTGTTGTAAAATGTTATACCAAGCCCAACAAATGAGTTATGTACCTTATGAAGCCGGTGAAAGGGAACACGTAGTTTGTCCTTATTTCTAGTGTTAACAGTCGTCGCGGTACGCATCTAGGTCATCTCGCCACCGCTTTCTGGGCCGACCGCGGTGGCGTCGTCCATCTTCAGGCACCCATTGTGTGCAAACCTTTGCCCAGCGGTCATCCGGCATACGGCTAATGTGGCCCGCCCAATCCCATTTGAGCCTGGCAGCCTTTTTGCCTACGTCGGTTATACCCGTTTTGAAATGCAGCGTGGTGTTCCGAATTCTGTCTTGTCTTTTTACACCCAGAATACTGCGTTCCATCGCTCTTTGACAAACTCCAAGGCGGAACTTTTGAGACTCGGTGAGCGACCAGGTCTGAGCACCATACTCGTAGGTTAAGATGGGCAGGATACACATTTCGATGAGATTGCGCTTCAGGGAGATCGGTAGATCACCCTTCTTTAGCGTCTTCATGGACCAGTAGCTTTTCCAGGCGTTTTCGATTCGGCGGTTTATTTCTCTTTCCTGCCTGTTTTCGAAAGAAACTAACTGGCCCAGGTAGACATACTCATCGACATATTGTATCTCCTGTCCATCCACTTCAACTCTACGCTTAGTGCTGTTAGTCATAATTTGAGTTTTAGACCGATTCATCTCAAGTCCCACCCTGAAGCTAGCCGTGTTGTTATTTAATGTTATTTTTTTATAATTTTTGACAATAAGGGGTGGTTTTCACCCCTTAAAAAACAAAAAGCGTACAACGGCACAATATAGAAAATAAACTAGAGGGTGAAATAAGCCTAATCCCAAATTTTTGTACAAATCGGTGCTGGACGAAAAAATTGCGAGGTTTTACCATTTTTTTAGCGTCATTTCCTGGACTATAAATAAGAAAAGCGAAAGTGGTTTACATTATTATATTTAAATGCAATTTATGGATAATTATTATTGACCTTTCATAACTATCTATACGTACACAATGTTCATTATTAACGCAAGACCCCATACACCCCAATTAGAATTAGACCAAAACTTTTTTTTAAGTTATCTGTTATCTGAAAATCATGTTGATGTGTGCATTACTTTACACATTTGAAGTTGAGTCTTATTGCCTTTAAATAAGATTTTTATTTTTGACTCAACCCGCGTTCAGTTTGGGCAATTACAGAATATTCGAAAAAAAAAACCTTTATAAATTGATTCAGTATTTAGTCAATTCTGAACAAACAGATTTCAGGACTTCCGTATACTCAAATACGACGGAAGAATTAATTTTAAAATAATGTAATGTTAAATGCTTGTACTTTTATCCGCAGTCCTTGGGTCTTCGTTCTTTAATGAAGATTGAGAGGGGCGGTGTTCGAATACAACAGAACGACAGGCTTTGTTATGCAAATACTATCGACTGGACTCGGATCACTTCGGATCAAGCCGACAACGTTATTAGGGTAAGTAACATTCATAACGCAATTTTTCTATGCCTCTGCTCGTGGAATTCGTAGCATCCTATGAAATTTTGAGAGATCAAAGGAATACCTTTATCAAAAGAAAATATAACTACATACATACATAAAATCACGCCTTTTTCCCATGGGGGTAGGCAGAAACTACAGAACGCCACCTGCTACGAAGCTTACATACTCTTTTTGCTTCGTTTATGTCCATTATGTCTGGTCATCCACGCACGCCGGTTACCATCACTACGCACTTGACCTTTCTGAAGAACAACAGTAAAAAGGTCACTGTATGTTCTCTTAGGGCGTCTATATCCGGCGTGTCCAGTACAACTATCAGAAACAAAATTTTATATCGAAAACCTAACCTTAAATTCCTCAGAGAGAGTAAATGAGCTGTCTATTTCCTGTTACTTTTCAACATAATGTGGAAAGATTTTGTGAATTGTGTGATAAATTAAACGTTACGATAAAACGTTAAAATAAAATTGTAATTTTTCTTTCCTTATGTAAAGTCAGCACGAATTTTCATTTAATAAACACACATTTCACACCACACGGCCACATATACTTGAAGGGTAACCCTATTTTGTAGCATCGCCGCCTTACGGATATGTGTCCAATAACAGTGGAGTAGGTGCCCTCACATTATTATTGTTCTTCATCAAACTTGTTCTGGTCATGGACCGTGGGATCGTTTTATTAGTTCCGCTACGACTCGTGTTTACCTACGATAAATAAACACATACACAACGTATTAATTAAAGGATTTATTTTTAACCCCACTAACGAAACTACCTTAAGTTTTACATGGAACTCACATTATGTGTTAGTATTGCTTAGTCATGCCATTCAGCCATTTAAATCACTTAAATTGTTGAAAGCAGTTCGAAGCTCATTCCATAGCTTCTTTAAACAATGTTTAGAATTTTACAATACAAATACATTTGGTATGTTTCATGAAGATGATATCATTACTAATCCAATGTTGTGATATTAAATGGATCGTGCACATAGTGTTGGAGTGAGTAACTCTTAAAATAATGTGGATGACCTCGTCATCTCCCAATTAACATTAATATTGATCTAATGTATTGCTCATTTGTAGATGAACTACGACACGCGACTGTGTGGGCTGTGCCCAAATGCACAGAGTCGAGTAGAGGACCATCGACAGTCGCAGTGCCCGTCCGATGCATATGGCCGTCTGCTGTGTTGGGATGACAAGCACTGTCAGAAGTGTGAGTATTTCATATATCAGAACTCAATATCATAATAGGTTCATGACAATGATGAGAATGGGCTTTGAGATGAGCTATGAGTACAAGAGCACTTTGAATGTAAACTAACAGATTATTATTAAGTAATTGATGGACGTATTGTAAACAAAGGGAGCAATGGACTTGGGGAGCATGGGTCATTGAGCATAGTTACGTGAATGATGCAATCATATGATATATGTATATGACACACGCTCCATTATAATGATTCGGTGCTCAGTAGTTATTGTACAATTCTCGCCTCGTAGTGATCTTTCTTCCATATGTTCGTTGAGATTTTATAGAAGGTGAACACAGCTTGCTTTTCACGAATAATAGCACAATCTTAATCCATCTTATCCATCTGTAACCAGGAACCGTTTCAGTTAGCCATATAAAGGGATTCCGAGGTTTCCAAAGACGATATGAGAGTTACACTGAGAATGGCGTAACTTAGGAACAGTTTACCCCTTCAGCCCAATTATTCATCTTGAACGGGTTAGTCGTTTAAACCAACCAGTTATTGTATATGTATAGTAAATCAAAAACCCCTTCGTGCGTAAGAGTTTATAAGGGTTTAAAGGTTCCAATAAGTTAGCCGTTCAATTGGTTACTAGAACATAAGGCACCCAAAGTGTTATGTTTATTAGCTCTCTCCTATATCAATATGGAGAGGAGGTGGGCCGTAATCTACGACGCAGGCCCAGTACGGTTTGGTAGATGTCACGTCTTCGAATTTCTGGTTCTAGGACGAATGGACTCCCTCGCGATGTTTTCTTTCACCGTTTTGAAAGCAGTGCTGATGAAATTATTTACACACAGTAAAGCGCCTGTCTGGGTTCGAACCCACGACCTACAACTCGTAAGTCAGGGCCGATACAATTGGGCCGCCACTGCTCTGGGGTCTCACTCCTCAATATGTGGTTAGAAAGGGTTTTAGACAAAATTAAGGTAGAAGGCATATAATAACACCAGGTTTCTGATTTGAAAATTAGTCAAACTCCAGTTTTACAAGTTCTCAATTTGAAATTATAAATGTGTTGTTTATTGGTCTAGTATGTTCCACGATGTGCGGCGACCGCGGCTGCCTTGACAACGGCACGTGTTGCAACCAGGCGTGTCTGGGAGGCTGTTCGGGGCCCTCCGCGCAAGACTGCCACGTCTGCCGCAACTACTCCTTCGGTTACGGCAGTGAACGGAAGTGCGTGGATTCCTGCCCTGCAAACGGCACATATCAGGTGACTTCCTATAAACATATTATAAATTGCTTTTCGTGTCTGTTTGTGTGACCGCGTTGTTCTAATAAACTGCGCACCGGATTTTGATACGGTTTTCGCAGTGATTTAGAGAATTTATTCCAGAGGCTTAAATCATCATCGTCCTCTGTCTTTCAGTACTATCTAATATTAATAAAAATCTGACGACAGAATTATTCTTTGATTTGTCTAAAGCTTTAGACCTAGTGTCGCATGATTTTTAGCTACCAAAGCTGGAGGTATAGCGGGATAAGGGGGACATGCGCTTCAGTGGATATCGTCATATCTAAGTAACCGACAGGAAAGTGTTATTATTACAAAATTAGATAATGGATTTAGATAATAAATAACGTCAGCATACCATACTCATCCGAAAATAAATGCAAAATTTATGGCGTAACACAAGGAAGTGTTTTGGGCCCAATACTGTTCCTACTCTGTATAAATTCCATCATAGATTAATCATAAATGCATAATATTAGCTGACGATATTTCCGTGACACACGTGACATCCGATAAAAAGATTACAAGAATTTACGACCATTAAACAGAAATTAACAACACGGTTGACAAATTAATTGAATGCCTTAACGTGAATAACTTAACTAATTTTTAGATAAGTCTGTATTTATACAGTTCAATAAATCAAATTATATAATAATAAATACAATTTTTAACTTGACATGACTTGATGCGTGCGTTAAAAGATCCAGGGCGTGAAAAAATTCCGCCGCTGTGTTAACACGTCTGTGGGTAAAATGGGCTTACTTTTATAAGAATTTAGTAAGAAGCTGTTATTTTGAAATTACATGCACATACAATTATTTCTCACAAAGGGTCATCTTTTGCATTTTTGTCAAAACGCTGTAATTCTCGTCTCTTAGTTTATAACTACACTAGCTTCTGCCCGTGACTTCGTCCGCGTCAAATTTTTGCTCCCCTGACCCTTCCCGTCGCATCGAATTGCCTACCAGTTTTCGACCATTTTACGTTGCTGCTCTGCTCCTTTTGATTGAAGCGTGATGTTATATAGCATATAGCCTTCCTCAATAAATAGGCTACCCAATACAAAAATAATTTTACAATTCGGACCAGTAGTTCCTGAGATTAGTGCGTTCAACCAACCAAACAAACAAACAAACTCTTCAGCTTTATAATATTATAATATTAGTATATCAGTATTAGTATAGATATGTGAACCTCTGTAAAGATAGGAAATAATAATCTACATATTATTATTATTTATTTGTATGGACTTACTAAACAAGTATTATTTGCAGTTGTTCCGGCGCTGTGTGACGGAGCAGGAGTGCCGCACGACGCCGGCGCCCCTGGGGGCCGACCCGAGCAGAAGGTACAAGATCTTCGGCAACCGCTGCGTCTACGACTGCGACATCGGCTTTATGGAGGTGCGTTAAAAAAAATGAAAAGAATAAGGGCCCTACATCTTCGGGTTGCCGTTGCAGTGCAGACAGATTCACACATTTTGTTTGCAGCGCGACCTGGTTGGATTGCCATGGTGTCCGGGTGTGGAAGGACCCTTAACACTACATCAGATTTTATTGAATCCTTTGATTCATGTGATGAACAAATATAAATACCTGTGTTATGATTGTTAGGTGGGCGACCCGCAGAACGCAACATGTCAAAGATGCCCGCCATCCGGCTGTGTGAAAGAGTGTCCCGGAGACAAAGTGGACACGGTGACGGCGGCGGAGAAGTTCCGCGGCTGCACGCACGTCAAGGGCAAGCTTGAAATCACCGTGCGCGCCTCAGGGGGTGAGCTACATGGCATACGGTCGAGTCCCTATACTCCTGTGTTCTTTACACACTTGAATAGCTGTCAACACTGTTTCCTGTCACAAAAACTGTTATAACTTTTGGAACAAAAATACTGCATAGTACAATTCAAACTACTCGCCACTTTTTAATAGATGGGAATGTTAGGTTATTGTTTAATTTTCGGTATTAAAATTTATTTGTTTTAATGTAGCGCCTACAAGCAACTCAGAAGTCTCTGAGTACAATATAACTAAATCAGCAATATTTCGCTAGTTTAACTTTCATAATACTCATCTTTATTTTAATTTTTTAAATGTAGGTAACACGCTGGCACTACTAGAACAGTACTTGGGTGAAATACGCGAAATAACGGGCTCGTTGCAAGTGATCCGAGCGTACCCACTAGTGTCACTCATGTTTCTAAAGAGCCTGAAGAAAATCACCGGATACTGGCCCTCAGATTTCAAACCTAAAAACAGGTGAGTCCAAATTAAAATATATGATTTTACTTAAATAATATACATATTATAATTTCTGGTTGCTTTTGTGTTTCTATAAGAAATATGTGAATGTTAAATTAATGGAGGGACATCGTTTGAGCTAAGATGTTGCCCCACAGAGGTCACGACCTTCAGCATAGAGGTGCGGCGCGGAGCAGGGGGCTGAAGATTCTGTTCAATACTAGTATTATAAAACACAATAGAGTAGATTAGATTGGTATGTTTGCTTATTTGTTCATATATATCTAAATAATAGGTAAATATTGTTCTTTCTTATTTAAATCTTTACCGACTAGTTAAATATACCACTTGTACTTATACACAATACGTAATTATAATGTAAATCATAAATATTATCCACCCATTTTCCGACAACTGTTTTTCCATTATTAATATATTAGAAACAACTAAGTGCTGTATTAAACTAAGTAAAGGATTTATTGATTTAGTTTGTTAATACTCGACTATCAAATCATGAGGGACGGCCCCAAAGCTCTGCCATAACCATTGCTACCCATGTTCAAGTCACTGAAATATCAAGTAGCTATGAATTTTAATTCATTCAATTTATCGCGTTTGGAATCTTTACATAGATTTAAAATACCTACAGTTAGGGTTTTTTTTTACATCAATAATTAGTTAATTACTTATCAAAGGTTTATATATTTTCATGCCTCCCTTTTCAAACTATACACGAGTAGGACATTATGGTTATAATTTTATAAACCGATCAGTATAGAAGTTTAATGCCGGATCCCCCCCCCCCCCCCTTTTATGATACTTTTAAGTACGCTATATTTATTTGATTTACTTATAACTGATACCGTTTCAGACAAGTTTTACAAATATTCAACAACCCGAACCTCGAGTTGTTATGGGACTGGCCAACTCACGGCGACATTGACATCTCAGGGGGCTCCCTGTTCATACATTTAAACCCAAAGCTGTGCTACCAAACCCAGATAATGCCGCTTAAGCACATGACTAGAGATCCGAAGTCCAACTTCACTGAAATTGAGGTGTCAGAAGACAACAACGGAAATCAGGCCTCCTGTGAGTAGAACACGATGTTATTTAGCACGCAAACATTCGTGCTCAGTATTATTTATTCTGAAATGTATTGAAAAAGAGGAGTATCGTCTCCGTCGTTGCCTCATTGCTGAGGTTGGAGACCAATTAGAGTTAGATTGTAGAAATTGCTTCTCAATAAAAATGTTATAACTATTATTGTGTGTGACGATTTGGTAGGTTTACCGGACAAGTTGCACCTGCGAGTGAGCCAGCTGCACGACCGCGCCGTGATCCTCACGTGGAACATGTACTGCCCCGAGGACATCCGCAAGCTACTGGGCTACTCCGTCTACTACATCCCTACCAAGCTCAACCAGAACGTCACGCTGTACGAACAGAGGGACGTGTGCTCCGACATGTTAGTATTCACTTTATCATTTGTTTTTATATGTAGGGAAGTTACGTTGTTTGTTGCGTTGTTGTATGCTAAAGCTAAATTGTTATTAAAATGAAAGTTGAATAAAAATAGTATTGAATTGCAATGGATTTTTATCATTTGATTTGTAGTATTTTTTTTTACTTCTATTTTCCTAATTTTAATAATTTTATTTTTAAATCTTGTTCTGTTTACAGATGGAATGTTGTGGATGTAACCATAGATGAAGCACGTAATGGTTCAAGAGAACTACCTACTGGCAACCAAAAAGATATTCTCTTGAATCCATGTCTGAATATGCAGCCCTCGTTTTACCCACTAACACATTTGAGCCCTGACACGCGGTATGCGGCCTACGTGAAGACGTACACCACACTGCAGGAGAAAAAGGGTGCACAAAGCTCCATCATATACTTCACCACTTTGCCTGGACGTAAGTATCAAACGTAACAACCAACAATAAAGTAAAATCTTTAAATTAGATCAGAGATTTTTAAGTAGTGGAACCTTGAGGTCTAATTACAGGCGTTTAGAACTTCACGCGGATTGACACACTCATGCTGAATGAAATTAGCACTACTGTCTTGACAAAAAAAAAACTTATTTACTTGAACTTAATTTGAAATAAGATTTGACGTTAAAACAAACCTTTTTACAGTCCGTTCAACCGATTTCGACTTCTAAACCGTAGGCATAAGGATGACATTAAAAGAAAAGAAAAAAAAAGTGTTTACAATACCAACTGTTTACTGCAGCTGCCATTTGTCATGCCTCAAACAAAATAGAAGTCAAAATCGGTTGAACGGGCTTTAAAAAAGGGGCTTTATTGTTATTTCAAATGGAGTCGTGTGCATGAAGTCTAAACCAGTGGTGTAGCGTGTCTTGGCGGGGCCCCGTATAAAAATTTGTTTGGGGGCACTTATGAAGGTTAACGATTTCTCACAAAAGAAAAAAAATGTTTGCATAAAATTAAAAGAAATATTAATTCATCATTATTATCTATCTGTCACTTTTTCCAATTTTTTTTGCAAACAATTCAAATTAAATAACTCTCCTTGCCTTTTTTTTTCGGCAAAATGATTCAATTAATCATTTATAGCTGATGACGACTTCAGTTTTTCTATAGTTTCTGTCTCTATGGACGATAGTGACAGATCTGACAGGTGCTCATGTCCCATCGAAGTTCTTAGGTAATTGTTTATCTCTTTTTGAAATAAAATAAAAATTGGGAAGTTTGTATTAATTTTTGCTTACGCACGTCGGGGGCCCCCGTGGCCCGGGGGCCCCGTATAATTTATACGGCAGATACGGCGGTAGCTACGCCCCTGGTCTAAACTGAATATTTGCTTGCAGGTCCCAGTTCCCCGCAGGCCGTGTCGGTGGAGTCCCTGTCGCCGCACGCGGTGTTCGTGCGCTGGGCGGCGCCGGCCATGCCCAACGGCACCATCGTGCTGTACCACGTGGCGGTGCAGGCCAGCCGCTACAACGTGCCGCAGCTGCTCGCCGGCAACACTAACTACTGCGCCAATCGTAACACCATATAACATATTTTGGATTATAAATGACTCATTTCTGACACTAGCAATGAGCTGCCTAAAAGATCTCTCTCCAGACAGAGACCTTTTCACCTTTTCATCGATGAAAATATGCTTATATCATAAAGATTTGAAGAGCAGGTACATTCTGTTCAGCACTTTTACATTCATAATTATTTAATTTCTATTGGAAAATATAATGAAAGTAATGGAAGGGAAATTACATCACAAACTTGTATACATTCATACAGCTATTGTATTTAATGTTTTTTTTTTATTTCAGCGAATGCCTTAGCGAATGTGATAACTGCTCGATCAGAAGAGTCTCCAGAAAGTCAAGAGAAGGAGACGACCGGTGACGTCACCAACGGCTCGTGTTCATGCAAAGAAGAGGACAAACCTGGCATGAGGTTCAACTCGCGCGCAGAGAGAGAGCGGGAAGAAACCATCACCTTCGAGAACGATCTGCAAAACAGTGTATGGGATTTTATGGTTTGATGCGAAACTAGTTTTTAAAAGAGGGGGATGAGTGGTGTCAAGTTCCCCCATGGAGATTCTTTCGGCTAGACAGCTTCAGGTGTTGATTTTGGTGCCGCTGTTTTGGATGGAGGAACTTCACATCTCATTCCTTCACCAGCAAATGGGTCAATGCGGTGCTGCTCGAAAGCTGCGATAACGATCAAGTCGGGGTCACAGAATAGGAGTTTCTGGGGGTGATCAATTCCAAAAGTTAATTTTAGTATCTCAGCAGAGACCCTTAGGGACTAGGACTGAATAAGTATGGCAAGTTAACCCGGTTCAGCCCAATTTGTATGAATCTCCAACTCGGCTTGGGCCCTATGAGGGAATAGTTAGAAGTAGAGGGTAGGTAATTGGTAGAACGGGCTGGTGTCCGCAACTCTACGTCTGAGCGCGTATTTTGCGTACGGGTGGGAAATCGGTTATTCGATCCATCCCAGCTCCTCGAGAAAGGCCAGCAACGCCTTCATGTTGCTGACCATCACACGTAGGGTACCTGCGTCATCTCAGATAGAGGGTATTGTTTAAAAAAAAACATATCCTATAGCATCGCATCGTCCGCCCGCGATATAATACTTTGCTTTCTCTTTGTTTTTTTCTGTTTACTCGTCTTTTTAGGGTCACAGCGTGATGTTAACTAGCTTATAACCTTCCTTAAGAATTGGGCTTTTAAAATACAAAAATATGTTTTTCACATCCAACTGGTAGTTTCAGCGATTACCCCCTACATACAAACTCATTGACATACAAATTGAACCTTTTTATAATATTAGTATGGACTAAACTCTGATTCATCGTTACAGGTATACAGGAAACAGGGTGACAGGCAGAAGCATTCAAAAAGAGTAAAGCGATCTCTGGACCACTACATGACCAGCATGCTTGTGAAAGTGGCCGAGACCGTCGCGCCCACGCTGGGACAGAACTACACCAACACTACGGATGAGGAAGGTAATTCGCAGGTCTTCATAATCATCACAATCTTCGCAGCCTTTTCCCAACTATGTTGGGGTCGGGGACGGGGATTTGTTACACGTTGCCACATCGTTAACATTATCAAGAATGGTTTATTTTTGATATTTTTGAAGTGAAAACTTCTTTAGCACTGTTGTAATTTGAAAGTCTATGAAACGAAAAAGCGACAGTAAAAAGAGACAGACACATAACAACGTCATTATGTTTTGTGTCTCGCTCTAACACTTGGGTTAGTGGAATGGAAAGTTTACTTTTCTATTTGACGTTTTTCGAGCAGGCTTTTTGGACAAATAGACATTTGACTTTTTTACATTCATCTCATTATCTTGAAGCCAACATTTTTGAAGGTTTCACTTTTATGACGTGTGAATTGTACACGTTTTTTTTATCACACCGCACCTGTAATCTCCGTAGTAAGTAGTCCCATATCGCCGGTTATGTTTTGAGTCCCATATAACAAGGGCGACTCGCTATAATCATCGACTGATAAGTAAACTCAGAACTTGGAAACTCTTTGATTTGCATGAATAAGGTTTTGTGCGTCGTTCACTAGACTTTATTATAAAGTTATGTATAGCTTGCAGTAAAATTTTATAGTCGTACGTAAACAATTTACTACTATGGAATTACCCCTGGAACGCAATCACCTACTTATTAGGAAGTATTATATATGAATGCTAGTAGTCTTAAGTCAGCTTTTGCCATGGGAACGTACTAACAGGATAAAAAGTATCTTATTTGCAACCTTCTCCTCAATTTTCAGCCAAATCCGTTTAGCCGTTTTGCATGATTGAGTAACAAATATCCAAACATACAAACTTTCACATCTCTACATAGTATAAAACGAAGTCACTTCTCGCGTCTGCTCATCCTTAGATCTTGGATTAGTAGGATGTAGAGGCATAAAAATAAAACTTAATCAACGTCGACGTCGTCTAATAAATATAATAATAATTGTACTGGGATCGGTCCATCATCACTGATAGGACTGAGGTGGATCGAGTAGAACGGCGCACAATGATTGTTGACATTACGGTCCCGCATGACGAAAACCTCGTGAAAGCCGAGAAAGATAAACAGATCAAGTATCTTGACTTGGCTCACGAAGTTGTCGACATGTGGGATGTGAACTCAGCGATCATTGTGTCGATAGTCATAACAGCCAATGGGTTGATAGCCAAGAGCCTCGACCAACACCTGAAGAGGCTCTCGTTGAGCAGTTGGATCAAGGGCTTGATTCAGAAAGCGGTACTTCTGGACATGGCTCGCATTGTTAGGAGGTTACTCTCTCTGGAGCCCTGGCCGGTAGCTTGGATCCTGTTCCCGATACCGGTGGGCTACTATTTTTATATTTTTAAATGTTTTTATACTTTTATGTACTAATATTTAAAAATATAATTTATAAGTGTTTACAAATGAATAAAGAAGATAATAATAATAAAGAAGAAGAAGAATTTCCGTCAGTTTGTCTGAATGTATGTTCCACCTTCTTAAGGTCGTAGGTAAGGCCATGGCGATACGCGGTGTCCACTCCAGGACTCTTGAACCGGCTATCGGTCGGTAAAAGCATGTAAAATCTTCTTTTGCCGGCAGGTTCCGTCGAATCCCTGTACTTCCAGCTGGGGGGCAACACAAAGTCGCTGACGGTGACGAACCTACGGCACTTCACGTGGTACACCGTCAGCATCTACGCCTGTCGCGCCAAGCACGAGAAAGAGGATCTCGAAGCGTACAAAAGCACTTGGTGCTCAGAACATCGGGCCTTTAATACCTTCCGCACTTCGGAATTAGGTAAGATTTCGGAACCAACTAAACTAAACAAGTTAAATTTATTGTACACACCGCTACATATCAAGCTATATATTTCCAGTTTAAGCTGACCTCTCATTATACGGAAATCCCATACAATATGGGATCAGTTTATACTGGAAATTCATAGGTTGATATGTAGCCCTGAATGATGTATGTAGTTGCTTGTTGTTGCTCGTCGTGCTTTGTATGTTGTGTTGCGTCTTTTGTGTGCATCAAATAAACGTTTTATTTATCTATATATTATATAATTAGAAGCACACTACGTTCTGATACTTAAATGAAACTCGTATGTAGGTAATTGTGTAACCCTCTGTTGGAGATCCAGTGAATAAATGAACTGCTCAAAATGTTTTAATCTAGGAAATATAACTTTAGTTCCCGAACATAAAGTCTAGTGTCAGTTAAGCTATAATAATAATTAAAAAATTGTTTTCTTTGCAGTAAACGCGGATAAAGTGAGCAACTTGCAAGCAGAAGTGATTGTGTCGAACAAGACGTTAGGGGAAGTGAACGTCACCTGGAAACCGCCCGAGAAACCAAACGGCTTCGTTGTAGCCTACACCGTGCATTACTCCCGCGTCGATGATAACTTGGCGGTACATAATTTACTTAAACTTCTTTATTTTCTTTGTACATATCTGTTTCTGTTGGTATTAGAGGCTGAACTTAATCCATTTAGGAAAAATACAACCATGTCCCCACTTCCCTATATGTTTACTGTACGATAGAGTATAATTATATTCATAAACGAAAAGATATATGCAAGGTATTGTCTTTTTCAGTTAACGAGTTCGTTTCAATGAGTGCCTTTTCTATCAGCATATCCGATTTATCGTGGAGTTTCTTGCGGGCTCTTCTCCAAATTTGGAAATTGGAATCGTGCACATGTATAACTTCTAACGTTTCAAAAGTTGTTTGCCAATGAATTATATGACGTATGTGTGATAATGAAAATAGAGTAGGGAGCTGTTATAACCGAAGGGGGGGTGGAGATGAAATAATGCAACCGATACGTACAAGCTCATATTATATTGGACTGACGCAGCAGTCATTCACCTAAACTAAGTCGCTAGTCTACCCTACTTATTTATTAATTATAAATAAGGAGGTACCCACATAACAGGAGCCCAAAGAAACGATGGATGGATTGTGTGAGTGATGATATGGTTAGAAATGTAACTACCGAAATGATGACTGATAGAACAGTGTGGAAGAAAAATACATGTTGCGCCGACACCAAATAAATTAGGATAAAGGCAGGAGAACGATGATGTGTGATAATAAAATGTAAGTTGGTGTGAAGAAAACATGTTGAATCCGAACCTCTACATAGTATAAAACAAAGTCGCTTCCCGCGTCTGTATGCTTAGGTCTTCTAAACTACGCAACAGATATTAATGCGGTTTTCATAAATAGTCAGAGTGATTCAAGAGGAAGGTTTATATGTGGGTGAAGATGCTGGGTTTTACTGGCCTGTTAGTCTAGTGGTTAGTGACCCTGACTACTAAGACGGAAGTCGTGGGTTCGATTCCCACCCAGGACAAATCTTTCTGTGATGAGCACAATTATTTGTTGTCTGGGTGTAATTTATCTATATGTATGTATTTAGAAATATATAACTATGTTAATTATCATTTGTCTGGTTGCCATAGTACAGGCTCTGCCTAGGTTGGAATCAGATAACGGTGTGTTGGTTGTCCTAAGATATTATAAAAGCGAGTAAAGAATAATCTGTCCCGTGGGGTGCCGGACGTACAGAAAAGCATCACTCGTTTTCTTCCCGTGGGTGTCGTAAAAGGCGACTAAGGGACTTACTAGAAAATGGGCAGCAGCGTTCTCTATTCATTTTACTACCATACTGCGATCGCCAACCCGCCTGCCAAGCGTGGCGATTATGGCAAAGCCTACCAAACTGGGGGAGGCCTATGTCCAGTAGTGGACGTCTTACGGCGGAAATGATGATGATGAGTAAAGAATAACGCATGGAACGTGTGTGGTCGCGTAGGGCCAGGACGTGGGGCTGCAGAGCTGCATCACGGTGGACGACTACGAGAGCAACGGGCACAGCTACACGCTGCGCAACCTGTCGCCCGGCAACTACAGCGTGCAGGTCACGCCCGTCACCGCCGCCGGCGCCGGCAACGCCTCCGCCGTGCCCTTCTTCATACCGGTAATGACACACTCTAATGCTAACCTCGTAGCCAGATTCTGGGCTAACTCTATTTAGATTGCTATCGACACGCTAAGAAGATTGCCACACTACGCCCGGGAGTGCTCAGGGCCTTCTTTATCATCTTTGTTTATCGCGCAAGGGATTTTCAACTCTAGGTGTTGATCAGAGCATTTAGAGTCCAGTGCGCGTTAGCAAATTACTCGCGGGTACGATGGCCAATTCTTTAGACACTTTCTTGGTCACTGCAGACAATCTCTATGAAGACTATGAGATATAGGCATTGTCAACTATGCAGGTAGCATTGCAGTACTTCCGCAAATATGCGGTAATTGGTATATGGAGTGACCGAAGTCTGAAATCACCCACTTTTCCTACATTCCATATACCAATTACCTTCTATTGTCTGCTGAATTTCTTATTTGCATACTACGCTCGTTTTTATAAACTTATCTGAAAGTTAGGCGAACAACCTGGAAAATAATATATTCTTGGATTAGCTGGTGTTGTTTGTAAACGTGTATGCTAATTCAAGAAAGTAATCTAAACATTTTCGACTGTACTGTTCTACAAAAACAGAGGATTCCAATTCCAAAAATATTTCTAGGAGAGAAAAGCTCAGGCCGCGTACGATTGGATCTGGGGCGTGGTGGGCGGGTGCGTGGTGATGTTGGTGGTGCTGGGCGGCGGCGTGTGGTACGCGCGGCGCGGCCTGCTGCCGGCCGCCGAGGCCAACAAGCTGTTCGCCAGCGTCAACCCCGAGTACGTGTCCACCATGTACGTGCCCGACGAGTGGGAGGTGCCGCGCTCCTCCGTCGAGTTCGTGCGCGAGCTGGGCCAGGGCTCCTTCGGGATGGTAAGCCTTATTCTACTCTATTGTAAAAGCCGTAAGGATTATTTTCAGTATCGATTCTCAGTGTAATTTTGTAGCCCAGGAAAGTAAGGTGCTTAAAAAAATACTAGTAAAGATTTTTCACTGATACTATCTTTATTTAGGCATTACAAATAACTATATAAAAAGCCCTAATGAAAAACGGCAAAATTCCAATTTGTATAGTGAAACAATATACACCAAAATCAGTGTTTTAAATACTGATTTTAGTGTCGTTGTCAAGAGTTGACAAAGCACTACTTGGGCATAAAGAGAAAAAACAAAAACATTGGCCAAAATAGGGCTAAAATTAATATGATGATGACAATAGCAAATATTTTCGTATGTCGTCTCATATCAGCCTCTAGGCTCAATCCAATAGGCATTTCAGTGTCGAGCAAATACAATATATTGCTCAATCGTATCATCTCTGAACTCGCTTCGCTCGCTCGTCATAAAACTGTGCTCGCTACACTGGGCTAAGTTAGAGAATCCCATCGTTAAGTCAGATTAGTTTCATATCAATGTGACCTTTTATTTATATTTAGTATGTAACAAGCTTCAACAACGTGACTGGCTGGCAAACTGATTATGGATTATTATCACTAGAATAGGTCGGGTAACAGTTATGATCAAAAATTTTCACGAAAACAAATGGCGCAGACTGGAACTGCGCCCACTATTTTAAAAACTCGAATTAGGTTTACAATTTCTATTTCCATTTTTTTTAATCATTATTTTCAGCTTTCGATGTTGACATTATAGTTAGTCTACCCAACATCAGTATAAAATCTACCAGCACGTAATTTGATTTTCAGGTATATGAAGGTCTTGGGAAAGGTATAGAAAAAGGAAAAGCCGAGACGCGGTGTGCTGTGAAAACTGTTAACGAGCACGCTACTGATCGGTGAGTAGAACAAGGATTAAATTGAAGTACATTCATGTACGTTGATTTGTAAAAGCGCAAGCACTGACCACAATGTAACCTTCGCAGGGAGCGTCAAGAGTTCTTAAACGAGGCATCGGTAATGAAGGCATTCGACACGTTCCACGTGGTGCGGCTGATGGGCGTGGTGTCGCGTGGGCAGCCCACGCTCGTCATCATGGAGCTCATGGAGTGCGGGGACCTCAAGACCTACCTGCGCTCCCACCGCCCCGACGCGGAGGCCTCGCTACCGCGGAAGGGCGGCAACGACCCGCCCACGCTGCAGAACATACTGCAGGTACGTCGTCAATTACATACCACCTCATAGCGCATGAAGTGCCGAGACCTAAAGACCTACTTTCGCTCGTACTGGCCGACGCGGAGGCCTCATTAGTTAATCTCATTATATGCAGAATTGATGACAATATAAAAGAATGGTAATACAAGAACTAACAATATGAAAGAACGGCATATGTTTGTAAGACGCTCGCATAGCCCAAACCGCTAACGATGGAACTTTTAATTTTATATCGTAATTATAGTAAAAGAAACTAAGAAAGTATTTTGCGAAAATCAATTTTCAAGTGAGTGAAAAGGTTTATTAGCTCAAGGAATAAGATTTGCAAAATCATAATTTAAAATCTTATTCCTTGAGCGAATAAAATTGAAACTAGGCACGAATACATACCTAATCAAAAATGTAGTAGTTTGTATTATTTGTTTTTCTAAACTACGGCGAGACGGAGATCGAACGTCCAATAAACTGTAACGAAGCAAAACAGTAATTTGAGGATGCAGTCGTTCGATTTGATTGAAATTCAATTAATTGAAAACTGGATAACTGCGCAGTCGATAGCTTTGAAATTATTAATTGAAGTCATCAGATTTCGAAAGGGTTTTTTGTCTCTTCATCAAGTTTTATGTCCATCCAAAATATACACGGCTATAAAATACTATTATTGCTTTGTATTACATATTGTTTTATTTGTGTCTATTCTGGGTCAAGCTTGTATGGGACAGTTATCCATTTCTTTTTCCAAAACTACCTGCGAACAAACTCGCTTGCGACGAACTAGTTCTATAATAAAAAAAAACTGGAATCAACATTATCTGTATTGTTTTAGATGGCTATTGAAATAGCCGACGGTATGGCTTACCTATCGGCCAAAAAATTCGTGCACCGCGATCTCGCGGCGCGCAACTGCATGGTCGCCGGCGACCTGACCGTGAAGGTCGGGGACTTCGGCATGACCAGAGACATCTACGAGACTGACTATTATAGGAAAGGCACCAAGGGCCTACTGCCAGTGCGCTGGATGAGCCCTGAGAGCCTTAAGGACGGAGTAAGTTGACTGACGCTATTTTTTAATTATGTTGTTATAGTATGGACGGACTGTGTAAAAAATCACATGACTGGGAGAAAGTGAATTCAGAAATGAAATTTGATAGAGGTAAAATTAGATAACGGCAGGAAGACGTACCATTGCATGGATTGTTAACCATCTTGTATGCTTCAGGTGTTCTCGAGCAGTACCGACGTGTGGAGTTACGGCGTCGTTCTGTGGGAGATGGCGACGCTCGCTATGCAGCCTTACCAGGTATGTACACGTCTAGCTGAGTTCACAGTTTCTGTATAAAATTTATATATATAAATAAATGTTTGCAGTCAGTTGACTTCAAACATTTATTTTAAAGCCTACAGTCCTACATATAAAATGTAGTTTTCGCTACAACTTCAAAGTCTTTACAACATTCTGAAATTACTACTGTACATTACATTAAACAAGTCTACTTTTCCTAACAAGATATTTGTTAAGTGGAAAATAACATTAATTGAAAACAAGAATAACATATTTGACTAGACTTTTTAGATTAGATTTTTCGGATGAGATTTGAAAAGTATTTTTGCATTTAATAGCCCGTTTCTTGAAGAAGTTTATAGGCTATTTAACATCACTAGGCATCACTAGGCTATTTGACCCTCTGGAGCGTAGCTTAAATAAAAAGAAAACTGCATGAACGTCAAGCAAATATATTTTATCATGTTAATCACATTTCACGCGGACGAAAACACAGACAGAAGCAAATTTTTGTTAGTTATAAAATACGCTCTTGTAATCCATTCGATGATGTATCGGACGAACGCATGTTGTATGCTGGCCTCGTGTAACCCTGTGCCGCTCCGCAGGGCCTGTCCAACGAGCAGGTGGTGCGCTACGTGGTGGAGGGCGGCGTGATGGAGCGACCCGAGCACTGCCCCGACCGGCTGTACGAGCTCATGCGCGCCTGCTGGACGCACCGCGCGCACTCGCGGCCCTCCTTCCTGCAGCTCGTGGCCGACCTGGTGCCCACGAGCCAGCCGCACTTCCGCCAGCGCAGCTTCTTCCACACGCCGCAGGGCCAGGAGATGTACGCGCTGCAGCGCACCGCGCTAGGTCAGTCCCGCCACACTTACTGCCCCTCCCACACGCCGCAGGGCCAGGAGATGTACGCGCTGCAGCGCACCGCGCTAGGTCAGTCCCGCCACACTTACTGCCCCTCCCACACGCCGCAGGGCCAGGAGATGTACGCGCTGCAGCGCACCGCGCTAGGTCAGTCCCGCCACACTTACTGCCCCTCCCACACGCCGCAGGGCCAGGAGATGTACGCGCTGCAGCGCACCGCGCTAGGTCAGTCCCGCCACACTTACTGCCCCTCCCACACGCCGCAGGGCCAGGAGATGTACGCGCTGCAGCGCACCGCGCTAGGTCAGTCCCGCCACACTTACTGCCCCTCCCACACGCCGCAGGGCCAGGAGATGTACGCGCTGCAGCGCACCGCGCTAGGTCAGTCCCGCCACACTTACTGCCCCTCCCACACGCCGCAGGGCCAGGAGATGTACGCGCTGCAGCGCACCGCGCTAGGTCAGTCCCGCCACACTTACTGCCCCTCCCACACGCCGCAGGGCCAGGAGATGTACGCGCTGCAGCGCACCGCGCTAGGTCAGTCCCGCCACACTTACTGCCCCTCCCACACGCCGCAGGGCCAGGAGATGTACGCGCTGCAGCGCACCGCGCTAGGTCAGTCCCGCCACACTTACTGCCCCTCCCACACGCCGCAGGGCCAGGAGATGTACGCGCTGCAGCGCACCGCGCTAGGTCAGTCCCGCCACACTTACTGCCCCTCCCACACGCCGCAGGGCCAGGAGATGTACGCGCTGCAGCGCACCGCGCTAGGTCAGTCCCGCCACACTTACTGCCCCTCCCACACGCCGCAGGGCCAGGAGATGTACGCGCTGCAGCGCACCGCGCTAGGTCAGTCCCGCCACACTTACTGCCCATCCCACACGCCGCAGGGCCAGGAGATGTACGCGCTGCAGCGCACCGCGCTAGGTCAGTCCCGCCACACTTACTGCCCCTCCCACACGCCGCAGGGCCAGGTGATGTACGCGCTGTAGCGCACCGCGCTAGGTCAGTCCCGCCACACTTACTGCCCCTCCTACACGCCGCAGGGCCAGGAGATGTACGCGCTGCAGCGCACCGCGCTAGGTCAGTCCCGCCACACTTACTGCCCCTTCCACACGCCGCAGGGCCAGGAGATGTACGCGCTGTAGCGCACCGCTCTAGGTCAGTCCCGCCACACTTACAGCCCCTCCCACACGCCGCAGGGCCAGGAGATGTACGCGCTGCAGCGCACCGCGCTAGGTCAGTCCCGCCACACTTACTGCCCCTCCCACACGCCGCAGGGCCAGGAGATGTACGCGCTGCAGCGCACCGCGCTAGGTCAGTCCCGCCACACTTACTGCCCCTCCCACACGCCGCAGGGCCAGGAGATGTACGCGCTGCAGCGCACCGCGCTAGGTCAGTCCCGCCACACTTACTGCCCATCCCACACGCCGCAGGGCCAGGAGATGTACGCGCTGCAGCGCACCGCGCTAGGTCAGTCCCGCCACACTTACTGCCCCTCCCACACGCCGCAGGGCCAGGAGATGTACGCGCTGCAGCGCACCGCGCTAGGTCAGTCCCGCCACACTTACTGCCCCTCCCACACGCCGCAGGGCCAGGAGATGTACGCGCTGCAGCGCACCGCGCTAGGTCAGTCCCGCCACACTTACTGCCCATCCCACACGCCGCAGGGCCAGGAGATGTACGCGCTGCAGCGCACCGCGCTAGGTCAGTCCCGCCACACTTACTGCCCCTCCCACACGCCGCAGGGCCAGGAGATGTACGCGCTGCAGCGCACCGCGCTAGGTCAGTCCCGCCACACTTACTGCCCATCCCACACGCCGCAGGGCCAGGAGATGTACGCGCTGCAGCGCACCGCGCTAGGTCAGTCCCGCCACACTTATTGCCCCTCCCACACGCCGCAGGGCCAGGAGATGTACGCGCTGCAGCGCACCGCGCTAGGTCAGTCCCGCCACACTTACTGCCCCTCCCACACGCCGCAGGGCCAGGAGATGTACGCGCTGCAGCGCACCGCGCTAGGTCAGTCCCGCCACACTTACTGCCCCTCCCACACGCCGCAGGGCCAGGAGATGTACGCGCTGCAGCGCACCGCGCTAGGTCAGTCCCGCCACACTTATTGCCCCTCCCACACGCCGCAGGGCCAGGAGATGTACGCGCTGCAGCGCACCGTGCTAGGTCAGTCCCGCTACAGATACCAATTTCAAAAAGATTGCTCGCGGGAAAAATCACGTGGATTAGTGATCGCTAAAGTGATAGACTCTTGTCGAAGCTAATGTCAGTATACTCACCAGGAGTTGTAATAGTGGCAAGCTGTTTAACTTTTAAGTAGCAGTTTTCAGTGTTCTGAAGCGGCAGTCTAGGTGCAGAGTTTACCAGTTGACGTTTTAATATCCCCCTATGTCCTGGTCTTCGTCAGCAAATGATAACAATTTTTTGCTAGTACTAACCTGTGTTTAATACGAGCCCGCTTTTCTGTTCCCACCGTTGCGCCCCGTAGAGACGTGTGCCGAGTCGGCGGCACGCTGTTGAAACGTAAGTAGCGGTACAAGTTTGCATGTTTAACGTAATCTGAGGAGATGCGTGCGGGCACTTTTGTTATCATTTTCTGAACGACCATGAACCATTGTAGTGACAGTATGATTCATTTGCGACACCGACTTTTATGGCGATGCGATCAAAAATTATGCAACGGGCTAAATCACCCTATGTTTCGAACATAAATAAAAAGAATCAGTATTAGTACTTCTATGCTTTGATGCTCTTTGCTTGTATGCGGTCCGGAGTTTTAAGCAGATCCAAGTAGACATTTTGGTTGGTTCATTTTTAGAATTCGGCTGTCATTCCATCTCGAGTCGGTTTTAACTCTGCCGCACTACTATAGTTGGAGTTCTTAGTTACAAATGCTTTTTTGCCAATTTTGCCGACCTTTAAGCTCATATTTGAGTGAAATATCGTCGGCCAACCATGTACAACTCGTGAGCTTGGTACTAACGGTCCGTGCTGGTGCAGAGGAGGAGCAGGAGCTGGCGGAGGTGAACGTGGGCGCCGTGGCGACGGGCTCGGGCTCCAACCTGTTCGGCGTGTCGGGGCGCCTGGCGTCGTGGGTGCGCGAGCTGTCGTCGCTGCGCTCGCGCGCCGACCACGACGCCGCCGCCGAGCCGCTGCAGCCGCTTCAAGCGCCACCTGCGCTCAAGCCCAACGGCCTGCCGCCTCCCTGCTAGCGGCCCGGCGGCCCGCCGCGCGCCCGCTAGCGGCCCGCCAGCCACATCTACCTCAGGTCGGTCGCCGAGCCGCCGACTCTTCGAATCGTAGCCGTAGCCTAGTGTACATATAGTAAGATCGTCCGACGAGCGGGGATCGTCTCAGACTGTAGTGTAAAGTATATTGGGGGAGCCCCTCGACCCCCTCGCATTTATTACGTTAGCGCGCCGGGCCGGCGGACGTCGGTTTTGTTTTGTGTGAGCCGGACCCGAGACGGCGATGCGTTTCTTTTCGTCTGACGATTCGTTTTCATATCAGGAAAGTAATATTTTTGCTGAGACGATATTGAGTGAGTCGATTTGTCTCGACGTGAATCCTATATAGTTTACCTCGACGTTATTACATAGTTATAGATTGGTGTCACTTTTGACATAGCCTATTAATGTTAAGTTTACCGTTTAAGATGTAAAGCGTGTATAGTTTTATGTAGGCGAGATCGTGTACAAATAATTTTTATTGATTTCTCGACGTATAGTTCAGTACCTTGCTACTGTTTCAAAGGTAAAAGTAATTTTGTAACGGGTGTCAAATTCGTTGCAGTTGTTATGTTGTTGTGCCAAGTACTTTCATTGCAAACGTACTTGCGATATGAATTTGTCACTTGTCCTAATCGATGCAAAATGCAGCCGCTTATAATACTCAACTGTTGGATAAACCGCTTTGTATATCAAGTTATTTTTGCTACTTGTATAATGAATAATTTCAAATATTGAACTTAATTAAATTAACCACCAAAGATTTGGGAAATAAACGTCTAAATTTACAATTCTTTTTATGCTGTTACTTATTGTAGCTTTGTTATCAATGTTTGCAAAGATAATTATATAATTGTATTAGAGTAATTATACAGGGTCGTTTCAAATTAGTTGTAACTGGTTTTAGTAGGAACGTGAAGCAACACCCACAGTTTAGTCATAATGCGTAAGTTAAAAGAGAAAAGACGAAGAACGTGTTACTTAGTGTTGCCGGCCATACGTAGCGATATGTTATATTGCACAAACTACAGCAGGATGTGTCCTCGTGTAGTTTGTACAAACGAGTACTTACTAGTACCAGTTAAGTGACAATGTTGAACTTAAATGACTTTATATACCGCAACAATTATTATTTAACAACTTAATATTATTGTGTATGAATGATTATAAATGTATATCATAATCGTGTTGCAGTTATTCTCGATAAGAATTTACGCTGAAAACAATGTGTTCCCCATCGACTAAAATGCAATAGACAATACCTGCCACTATTGTTTAATAAGTAGTTATATTACTTACTTGCTATTATTATTTTAAACAAAATGTGAAGCCAAAGTATATGTAAAGATTAGCGCACACCGGCGAACGGCACGATGCACGACTTATTTTTGTTACTGCGGCGCTCTAGCTCCTCGCATAGTGTCGTGCCGCCGTGTGCGCTGAGCCTTATTCCGCTACACTAATCAGTGAACTATGTACATCTGTAGCTACTATGTATGGTAATATCTCACTAAGGAAATAACTAAATAAGGTAAAGAAATAGTTAAATTATGTAATGCGAATATATTTATGTATGTAAAGTAAAGAGACGTAAAGTTGATTGAGAACTTACACGTTATGTATTCTTAGAGTTCAACTTTTATTGTGTTCATATTTTCCATTCGTATAGTTACAGTTTTGTTATAAATTAATTTAGTTCTGAAATATATCTGTAGTGACACAACGTAATAATTAGGTATATTATAACTTTGTAGTTCCTTTTTTATTTTGTTCACATTTTAATGTGCAGTGATTTTTGGCAGCAAGTATGAAGTATGTAGATATTAATGACTTTCTTAATTTAATTAATGACATAGCGCAGGTGGACAAGAATTTGTTATAAAAGAAAAACTTATAACTGTCAGCAAGTTTCTAGTTAAATAAAGTTACGAGAATCAAGTGTCAGCTACATAATAGTAAATAACTGTAAAAGCATATAATTATAATAAACATTCAACCAAAGTTAGACTCCAATATATACAACAGTCGTGGACATTAGACTCCAGGCGCCAACCAACACGCGCGGCTGGGGTCCGATGTAGTAATAATAACTATAACGATAATGTGGTATAAGGGTTTAAACGAGTGCCTTCAGACATCCAGCCTTCATGCATGCAGGTTCGTTGATTGTGTGAGGTGGACACGATACCGTCGCGACACACACGGCCCGTGAGCCTGCTGTACCTACTCTCTATTATACATGTGTTTGTTTCACAAGTAACGCTAGAATTTCGATAAATAATATTTTCAATGGCATTCAAATTGTTTTCATTTTGACACAATCAATAACCTCTGCCACAGGAAATCAATTCAGCTCGGTTGTCTATGGTATAGGCGATGTATTACGAATGGCTTACCGATAGTATTTTATTTATGTCGTTTATGACCACCTTTTTATTGTGAATTAGTAAGAAATCAGGTAAAAAGTAATGTAAGTAATACGTCGGGAGCGAGAGGGGGGAAGACCTGGCAGACTGGGACTAGCACAGGATCGTACACGTTTGTGTTGTTGGGGGCACAAGGCACGTTGCATCACTGATTCAACCATTTTTAGTAAATTCGAAACGATCTTCGTTGAAACCGAAATCCAAATATTGTTTTATGTGTAAGATTTGCATAGTGCCTTTTGCTCAATTATGAGGAATGTCGTAGATAGGTATCGTTAAGCGTAACCTAAATATATTAGAACTATAATGTAGTTCCATTTAAGTTATTCGCTAATATTCCAGTGAGCGAGACCCACAAAGCCCCACCAAACCGAAGCTCGCCGCACTGGAGTGTTACGCGCCGTAATGTATAACGTGGAGCCTCGCGCGCCGCCACGAGCGAGCTGAGACACTCCGCGCACACTCGCCACCACGCACACACTCGCCTCTCACCTACACTATTGAAACTTGAAAAAAGAAACTCAGTTCCATTATCAACTAGTCTAACCGATTAGCATTTACTCGGTGAGCATATCGAGCCTGCAACGTGAGGCGCGTGGAGTGAGTGACGCGTGGACTGACTGCGGCGAAGTCTCGCACAACGTTGCCTCACACAGCGTTCCCTGCGGACTGTGCCTACTATCGACCTTTGTTACTTACGCTCTTGTTTTTATCAGTATTTGTTTAATTGTGATTATCACTTTACAAGGCAGTTAAATTACCTCATTTTTAGTGATTATATTATGCATAAATTATTGACTGATAAAATAATTTCCAAATGATTTATTTCCTTGTGTGAATTGTGTATGTTTTGTATAAGTGTCGGGGTAGCGTTGTGCTATATGCTCAATTTAGATACAATTTCACCAAACGATTGAGATAGTGTACAATTTTATATAATTAATTTAATAAAAACCGAGTACCTATTAATAATTTTAATATTTATATTAATAAAAAAGTTATAAAAAATTGTAGAAACTAGTTTGAATAAATCTTTTTAGCACTAAAATTGGAGTAAGGACGCTGGGCCAACTTGCGTGGGAAGAACTCTGGGTGAACCAAAATTCAGATTGGTAGCGTCCATTGCGCTTAAATTCTAAGAAAATGTAAAACCGGCGTGGGAGTCGGCATCAAACACTAAAGGTTCCGTATCACTAAGGGCTGAAACGCACTAGCGGCTGGCCGTGACGCGGCGTGTCGTTGCGGTTGGCCGCAGTTTAAACGGTCTGCCGCAACAGCACGCCGCCGTATTCCGGCTAACCGTATCGTCTGGGTTCTGTAGCGGTCCGCCGCATTTCGTCGTCACTTCGTCAGTGCTTCTAGAAATGTTGGTCATGATGGACGTAGAAGAAGTTGCTGTAGTTATTTATTTAAATTATCGTGGAAAACGTCGTCGTAAAAATAAACATCGATTTTGGATATAGGGTATATCCAAAATCGATGTTTATTTTTACTACTGGAGATACGACATGGTAGAAAAGAGTTTAAGCGCTTGCGGCACACCGCGCCGAGTGCGTGGAAGGGGTGCGGTGCGCCGCTACATTCAACCGGTGCGGCTCACCGCAGCTCCAAGACAACCGGAGCGGTTGCCGGCTGGCCGCAAGTCAGTGCGTTGGTATCAAGCGGTTTCATATAAAAATTGAAGTGCGGCCAACCGCAACGGCACGCCGCGTCACGGCCTGCCGCTAGTGCGTTTCAGCTCTAACACTTTATTGTTTACCTTATTTTTAGTCAGCCAGGATAGTGGATATAGTATCAACTATTGGGGCATGGTTAATTAACGTGTAACCCTATGTATGATAGACAGACGGCCGAACTGACCGTAGGCTCAATCTGCATTGCAACGGAGCAGAGAGGAAGCAATTTTTTTCGCCGAAACTGTACACAGTATTCTGAACTTAATGTCAATTTTGCAACCTACAAACAAGATACTACCCAAAATAACAGTTTGTGCGTTTTCCTGGGAATTTAACTTTGTGCGTCGTACAAATGACATAGTTTGTTTTGCTATGTACAATTTCGTATCAAATTTCGCTTCCATTCCGTTCGCGGCAATGTAAATTTCACTCGTTAGGTAAAGACACCTAAGTCGATTTCCTGAATGTATTTATTTTTCTTGTCCTTTTTTTTAAACGAATTTTAGACGCTGTTTCTTCAAATAAAGCTTAAGAGGTTCTCGGAGTATTACTGTTGGTAATCTACAATCACATGGCACATCTTTCCCATAGCGCATTAACAAACAATCCGCTCTTATATAACCTTCGTTGCCATTATCTTTCAACTTTCTCAAAAAACGTAAATAGCACGACGGAAGTCCATTTTCTTTAGCTCCCATTATTATGATTTGCTTGTATGACCATGACGGCCACTGCTCCGCAGGGATGGGATCTCGGTTACCTCTCGGTAGAGGATACACTTTTTGCATATATGTCTGGCACGTAACTGTGCCCATATGAGGAGTATGGACTTGCACGGTTTTCACGAAAAACTTTTTAATATCAACATCCTTTTGGCTGCAAAATAAAAGAATATTGTCAAGAAAGGTAACAAATACTTTAACTCAGGTAAGCAGCTACTTGACTTACTCGTCGAGGAATTCCAAATTTTGATTATGAATTCTCCATATGACGCCCCATACATGAGCGTTAGCCGTGGGCACAATAGTGGCGAGAGGACCTGCCCAAAACTTGCTTAACTTGATGAAGTCAAGTCTAAAGTTCTACAAAGGAACAGGAAAATTTATAAAGCTTATTACTAAATCGGTACTTCTTTCTGTATGTATCTATCTACAACAAATCGGTAATACTTACATCCAGTCGTGCTATAGAAACAAATTCTGCAGTTGGACAGAACGTTCTAATACGAAACTTTAACATATTTGTTGCATATGCGAAATACAGAAAGGTGTCGGGTTTGTGAATTTCGGATTTCATCATTTTTATTCATCACTGGTAACTTTAAGTACAACTATTGGTTTGTGGAGTTACAACAATTGTGGAAATACCAAACACAAAGCCATTTAAATTATCACATAACACTGATTGACATCTCTACCTAACACGATATTATCACTATGCCATTAAACGTAGGATTGAGTAACATAAATGTAAACGAATTACGGTAGGTACAGATACAGAAAAAGCTATAAAACAATAATTTCTGTGATAATTTTTAACTGAAAGATTTTGACAGGAGTTTTTATGAATCGACCATGGATAATAAAAACAAGAAGTCGGTATATTAAGTACTTCATAGTATCTACCAACCATTCTCAGGATATTTAACACGTTCAAATTGGACGGCCAGCTGTTGTGCATTGGTTGGCATATTATTATATTTTATAGGGCTGGTGGTGTGACTGACACTAGCTTGGCCACCATCTAGGATTTTAATTTTGATAACACATACAATTTATCGCCAAATGTCAGCATTAGCAGTCGCTAGTTCAAAAGTTATAAGGGTTTATTGGTGGGATCTGGATAGCCTACCCCAGCTTGGCCCATTTGAAGCTCAAAAAACTACGGCATCTGGCGAAGATCTGTTTTCTCCCAAATTTAGTCGCCAAATATCAGATTAGTCTGTCACTGGTTCAAAAGATATAAGCGTTTCTAGGTGGCCGATCTGGAGAGAATTTGCCCAGCTTGGCCATATTTATACCTAAAAAACTAGGGCACCTAGCGGAGATCTGTTTTCATAACCTATTTAAATATTCATGTTTGTTATTAGTCTGTAAGCTTTCTTTAAAATAAAATAAATAAATAAAAAGTTTATAAAAACAAAGTTGAAATTCTGAAAAAACTAGTTTCGAGAAAATGGAGTTTGAAAGTTAAGATTACAAAAAAGCAATATTCTACTCGTTTGTTACATAGATTTTTCCACATAGATCCCAACACATTATATGCATCAATGTATCACTAACATAACCGATACTGTACTGCCAATACACAGATAGTATTAAAATTCAAAAATTCAACAAATAGGGTTGTTTCGCCGGTTTCGCGACCACCTTCAGTAGGCGACCATTTGAGGGACTAAGTTTCTTTAAATCAAGAAAATAGTATTTGTAGAGGTAACATACATAAAAAATAGATCCAACGTGCTTTTTAAATAAGAATTTGCAAAGTTTGAAACAAATGGGTTAACCCAGAGCCGAAAAAATATTGCTCAGTGCGCGTCTTGATTCCGTGGTGAGTGGACGTACCGCAAGTTGAAAAAAAACTAACACGGCGCGCGGCGCTCAAAGGTAAGTTTTAATACTTATTTCATGTTTTACACACCAGTTACATGTTAAATTGTACAATCGATAAGTATGGGTTATTATAATTTAGTTGTATTTTGATTTTTTTAAACTTATTGATAAGATATATAAAATTCTCGTGTCACAGTTTTCGTTGCCATACTCCTCCGAAACGGCTTGACCGATTTTGATGATTTTTTTTGTGCTTATCCGGTATCTATGAGAATCGGCCAACATCTATTTTTCATCCCCCTAAATGTTAGGGGTAGTCCACCCCTAAATTTTTATTTTTATTTTTTAGACAAAATTTTTAATTTCGTTTTTTTTATGATACAACATACAAAAATACATACAATCCTCAATTTTCACTCTTCTACGATCAACCCTTATTTTTTAATAGCCATTTTAGGAAATTATTTATATGGCAAAACAACGTTTGCAGGGTCAGCTAATTGATAAGATAAAATCAAGTGGTCGGTAACCGAAATGCTTATTTATCAAAAACGTTAGATAGCGACCACATGGTCGCAAACCGACGAGATCAGCTTCATACAGGACTGTTACAATTTTGAATGTAGTATTGTAAAAGTTTTTCTTTGTAGTTCTTTGGTAAGATACCACCAGTTTCTTTGTAAGAAGTTTGTTTAATTTACCTACAAAATTGGGCGCTAAACAGGTGGTCGTAAACCAAAGTAAGCGAAATAAAGACATTGGTTTCCGGCCACCATAATTTAGTATGAGAGAAATAACGGCCGCTAACAGAAATAAGTATGAAAGTTCATTGAGTATGCGAACACGTCTGAATTTTTGAATTTCGTTGGTTATTGAAATATCCGTTTCATAATGATTTGTTGTAGGTACCTAATCTGTCGAAAACTAAATATTACTATTTTTCAGTTTAAAACAAAATTTAGTCATAAAAAGCAAACTACTTATAATTTGTTTTTAGATGGAGCTCCCAAATAATTTGGAGTCAACAAAAAAAAAGAAAAAGACTGTCCAGTACACAGAAGAAGCACTGAAAAAAGCTCTCGATGATATCCGAAAACAAGGGAAGGGAATAAGAGAAACATGTAGACTGTATCAGATCCCAAGGACCACAATACAAGATCGCCTTAGTGGGAAGAGGTGTGATACAATCGAGACAAGGGGACCAGATCCTGTATTGGGTATAGAAGGCGAGAAACAAATTAAAGAGTGGCTTTTGGACATAGCAAAATGTGGATTCCCGGTCAAGAAACAGGAGCTGTTCGACACCGTACAGAAAATTGTTAAAGATTACGGAACAAAGAATCCTTTTAAGGATGATCGTCCGGGGCAAATCTGGTACTCAAATGTCCTAAAACACCATCCCGATATATCATGCCGTGCTGCCGAAGGAATTAATAAACCCAGAGCGAGAGTAACTGAAGAAGCCATACGCGCTTGGTTCAATGATTTGAAAGAGTTCTTGAAACAAACTAATAATCAAGATATATTAGAATGCCCAGAGCGCATATTTAATGGTGATGAAAGTGGCTTCTCTATGGGCCCAAAAACCAGAAAGGTCTTAGCGCCGAAGGAATACCGAAATTTATACCAGATCAAAGCGGGAAATGGAAAGGATAACTTAACCGTTCTGATCACCTTCAACGCCAGTGGCAAAGTAAGCCCGCCGCTCATTGAAAATTTAGGCGAACTTTGGCGCGCCCGATTTTGTTTAGATAACGAATCGAAAAATCACAGTGAAAATGCTATTGTAGATTTTATACAGTTTGATTATATTATAAGTGAAGAAGACACAGAACATGATTCCTATTAATTGTAAGACCTTTATTTGTTTTCTATGAATATTTAAAAGGAAAAAAACTAGATTCAGATAGGTACTGTTGCAGTTTCCGATGATTAATCTATCATAATTATGAATAAGAAAAGCGGATTAAGGTTTCTAAAATATTTTTTTTTTAATATTGATTGATTTTGATTATTTTTAAATGTTATACTACATAATAAGGATATTGTTTGACCAATGATTGTTGATTCTATTACAACTATGACTAAGTCAAATGTAAGATTGTTATTTTTAATTATAAGAAAACATTACACCAAATGAATATTTTACAGCGATTATAATTGTTTTATTGGCATATTTTTCATATTATAATAGCGGTCGCAAACCAGCTCACTGGTGGTCATAAACTGATAAAAATGGTCGTAAACCGACGTTTTCGCTATATTTTCACTTTTTCAGCATTTTATAAATATTTTTGTATGAATGTATTTTATTTTATGTTTTTGTATCCAAACTACATTATTATATTTGGGACAAATTCACATTAACATATACCTACTATTTAGCGTGTAAACAACATTTTTTTTCTTCATCTTAAGTGGGCAACCCAGCTAACTGGTCGCTAACCGGCGCAATCACCCTACCTAAATTATGAAAATATCGATTTTATAACACCTATCGACATCTGGAACCTTTTTACTAAACATTTCCTTTAAAAAAAATGTGCTTAGAAATGTTGTCTGTAGATGTTAATTGTATCAAAGTTGTAGAACAATAGTCAGTTAAAATTACAAAATGCCATATTTTCACCCGTTTTTACAAAAACGCAAATAACTCGGAAACTAAATGCCGACATCTGGTACCTTTATGCACGGAACGCCACATTTAGGGTTCATACGCACTATGCGGCTAGCCGTGCGGCTGACCGCAGGATGCGGTTGCGAATGCGGCCAGCCGGATCGCGCGGTGCACTAAGGTGCAACAGGTATTCTCTCATACTTATCTCTTTAGGCAGGTGTATTTGTATAGTCCGCAATAAACTTGATTAATGCAAGTCTATTTTGTTTTGCCTATGGTCTCCATTCTGAATGTAATATCAATAAATGCTAAAAAGCAGTGTACCACATAATTTTGCGTCTATTGTAATGTCAGGCCTGTCTCACTTCCATACAAGCGGCGCAAAATCCCCGAGATATTTACCTACTATTCTGGAAAACAACCTAATTTCAACCTTTTGCATTGCGTATAGCGTTCAAAGTACAATAACTGTCTGCCGTCTCGCTTCAATCTGCTAGGGCTGTCAGAGAGGTACTACTTTATATCTTTTTTGTTTTTTCTGGCGCCTCCACCACTCACGACACAGAACTGATTAGATTCCAACATATTAACAGCACAGAATATACAATAGTAGGTACTTTACGGTATTAACAGTTTACTTTTGATCCGCGGGTGCGTGCGCTGCGTGTGCGACAAGGTGAGCGAGTGCAAGCCTATTGAGACTAGTACGGTGGCCGGACGTTTGCGTTTATCATACCTAAACTCGGGAATGAAACTTCTGTACCGTAAGGTACTAATATACAGACTGTAAGGGTAAACACCGTTGTCACTTAACCCATGGGTAATTTGACTTAAATATAAAATAACAGAGCGAGTTAAAAAAATAAAAAAAAATATTTTCCTAAAAAGGTTTAGAACGAATTTTATCCCAGACCGCCCGCAAATTCATGGATATGCGCATCAGTGACGTAATCACTACAACGATCGCCAGGCGTTCCGTCCACACAACACATAAATACACATTACCTGTGATGTAACTTTCCCATCATACTTATCTTGGCTTAGGACAGCCACAAATACCTACCTGTATTGCGTGACGAGTCTAAATGTAAATTTGATTCGAAATGGCTTTGGATTCTAAATGATTTGAAAACATTTTGTTTTTAATAAACCAAACCATTGGGTAGGTACTTTTGGCGTATTTAAAAAGTTAATCACAATTTTATGTACAGTTTAATTAAAAATTAAATTAAATTTACACTGACTGAATAAAATATCAACACTTACCGACCTACATTAACCTCAACACGTGTTCAAAATGGGCTCCGTCTAACATTCTGTTGTTATCGAGGTTATTGATAAGCCACTGCGAAAATACCATCCGTGGTATGCGATCGTTATCATTTAGTTCTTGGACCGGCTGAAATGATATGGATGTTGACGATCGATGAGGAGAGTATTGTCCATAGTGTCCAGTGGGAAACATTGAAAATTGAACCGCCGGCACAGTGAACTGGCCGTAGGTACGTTGCGCGCCGCCAACATTGTTTCACGGTTTGGCACAGGTTGTCCAGGGAACAATTCTGCGTACATCCTACGCGCCCCGTTCAGATCATTACCCGCAATGGCGTAAAGCCGAACCATTTCGGTTCACTGTTCATTTGTGTAAGACATTGTAACACACTCAATTCACGCGCGAGAAATGAGCGACGAACGCACAGTGTTTTATGAAGACCATTTTTCGGACATTGCTTTTTTATATAAAAAACTGATAGTTTAAGTTATCTATTTAGAAAAAAAAATCATATCTCTGAAACTAAATATGATACTCAATTGTAACCTTAGAAACATCGATGGCATTTTTTATGCTGCATATTTTAAAGTACAAATAAACCTCAAAACTTCGTTAGGTTCAGACTTATACGAGGTTTTTCGTTTTTCGTTTTTATTTTTTTTCTCGGTAATTCCATCGTATTTGGAAAAGTTATTGATACTAAAATTAAGCCCTTCATTTTACCTACATATCACAAAAATAACACATCCTAATTGCGTGGAATCTAGAAACCACAACATTTTTAAGCTTGATCCGTATTTTACGTTTTAGGGTTGTCACGCGATCATATTATATTACTTCATATCCGGATCTGAAGTTATCTCTATATTTAAACCAAAGTTATCCACACAATCAGAAGAATCGCCAAACTTAACGGGCAGTGCGCAGGGCACATTTACATTTTAATATCATTTTAGATTTTCAGAACAACCTCCAATAGAACAATTTAGGGGTTTTTAAAGATCGTATGGAGTAATCTTATTTCTTAGGTCAATAAACTTAAAACTTAGCACAAATTCTTATCAAAATAAAAATTGTCATTAATGCCAATTCTGTTGTACACCGCACCACTAAACTATCTCTAAAATTCCTTACTTTTGGCTATGAAAATTGTAACGCTATTCTGCAAGAAAAAATATCTAAATTTAAAAATTATTTTGACATGACTAAAATCGAATTTGACAATCGCGACTCAACGTGGATTTTTTTTTCTTTTGGCTACGCATAGTGGTACTTGTGTGCGCTACGCAATGAATTTTTTGAGAGACGAAAGCGCGCACAAGTGGGGTACCCACTTGTGCGCGCTTTCGTCTCTCAAAAAATTGGATGTGTTTTATATGGAATTTTTCACATTTTGTTTGAAAATTTAAAATAATATTATCCACGTGTTGAGATTTATATGTGCAGGGGTTTTATAAAGGGGGTCGAAAATTTCATTATTTTTGCGATAGGACACGCCATTTTCGAGATATAAGCAAAAGAAAAGGAAAACAAAATATACAGTTCTGTCTTTGCACGTGAAGGCGAGGCGTTGCGTTAGTGTGAATTTTAGTTCATGATCACTAATTTTATTCCATACCTTTTAATCGCGATTAAAAGTAGTCAGATTTAGATAAAATAAATTATTATAGTCAAAATTTTTGGTGAAAACTAAACTAAAAATTCAGCGCAATCAAAATCAGTGCTGTGAAACTAAAATATAGTTAAGCTGTGTCACTTTAGTCTATTTGAGAATAGGAAATCGTCGTTTGACAGGGATAAACCAAATTTAAGTGATTTTTAGTTTAGTTTAGAGAATTTTGTGACAACAGAATCGGCCCGTTATTCGTTTTTCTAAACTACCGTCAAAATACAGTTTTAAAGGGTGTTAAAGTTTTTATCAAAACATGCGCGAACGAAGTTACTGGCAAAGTGCTGGTTTCAGTTTAATTAACTTATCCCAATACTACGGAATTATCGAGAACAAAATAAATAAAAACTAAAAACCTTTTATAAGTCTGGATATAACAAAGTTCCTAGGTTTAATAGTCGAAGTTTTAATAACCAATACTTCCCATTAAATAAATATTGAGTCATCAACATTCAGATTCGAAAGTGACAACCCTAGCAAAAACAGTTAATTTGGAATAACTTCTAGATTCCACGCAATTAGGATGTGTTATTTTTGTGGTATGTAGGGAAAATGATGGGCATAATTTTAGTATAAATAACTTTTCCAAATACGATGAAATTATCGAGAAAAAAAATAAAAACGAAAAACTAAAAACCTCGTATAAGTCTGAATCTAACGAAGTTCCGAGGTTTATTTGTACTCTAAAATATGCAGCATAAAAAACGCCATCGATGTTTCTGAGGTCACAATTGGGTATCATATTTAGTATCAGAGATATGATTTTTTTTCTAAATACCCGGTTGAAAAAAAGACGATTTTCAAAAATTTATATCTCAAAAACTAAACATACTAGTGAAATGGGGATACGAAATATTGCATTGAAATCACTTAAACTATCAGTTTTTTATATAAAAAAGCAATGTCCGAAAAATCGTCTTCATAAAACACTGTGGAACGCTAAGACGCGGCGTTACGTGCGATCGCTAGCGAGACTGCCAGCTGACTGAATGCGGGGTCGCGACCCGTGTCGGCGTCGCGTCGTGCAACGCGGTGTAGTTCCCGAAGTTTGTTGCCCTCGCGCATAGGGTGAAATATTCTTGTGGAAAAATGCAGATTTTCTTTAAAAAAAAAAAGTTGTTTTTTTTTCATTGATTTTACGTTCTATTAACGAAACCAAATCACTGGTTTCAAGGATAACGGTGTTTACACTAACACCCAGTATATTCTGTGGTAATGTGTTAATCAACTTTTGATGCAGACCATACATTATACAAAATTTTGTTTCTTTTGGGTTTGGTCTTATTTAAAAATAAAAGACAGCAGTAAGGAATTATGAACCCAGTCATATTCAGCCGTAGGTTTATAATCACAGATATAGATAAAATTTATTATCACAAACTATTTTGTAACTTCTCTATCATTTTAGGAGACGCTTCTTGGCCATTATTTGGTATTTTCTTGAGTTCCTCAATATAATATTCTGGAATTTTGCATTCAATTGCACCAGTAACAATACAGTTTAGATATGTTATGCAAGGCCTTCTCTCTGAAGGCAGTTCTTCCCCCTTTTTGCGTATTGGCGGGTTGATGGTTTGTTGGTATGTTCGGCAATTTGCACTGGAACCATTGGGTAGCACAATTGTAACAGTTTTTGCAAAATACCAATTTGTCTCAACTCCTTCTTGCCTAAGGAAAAAAAAGTTATGTTATATTAGTTACTTATTAATATATTTAATTGATTATTATCTCATCAAGGCATGCTTACTTGTCCAAAGCAGGCATATCCTCATTATTCAATCTCCATATTGCTCCCCATACATGTGCACCAGGGGTAGGAACTATAGTAGCCGAAGTACCCCGCCAGTGTTCAGAATATTTAATAAAATCGAGGAGGTGGTCCTGGAAGTAATAACAGAACAAGAGTCAGCAGAAACATAAGTTGTCTATAACAATTTACTTTTTATTTATCTGAGAAAGTTTCGACAGAGGGACATTACATCATTGAGAGGAACATCCTCCTATTAGGGGCATATTTTCTACTTATTATGCTGTATTAATTAAACATTTCGTAAGATTTATATTTGAATCATTCTAGCTATACGAAGAAGAAAATCAGTAAGAAAAACTTACGTCCAATCGACCAATTCCTAAAAATTTGGCTGATGGATTGTTAATGCGAATTCTCCTCTTGAGTAAATTACTGCCGTAGGCAAAATAAAGAAACGTATTTTCGATGACTTCGAACATAGTTGCACAAAAATAACCTAGTGGGTTCGTATGTACAGTAATACACCTTTAAAATGATAGGAATGTAAGTAAGTGTTGAGACGTATTTTAATACCCTGGACGTTATCTTCCAAAAACATTATTATTTATCCAAATAATACATCTTATGCATGACTGATGATGACATTTCTAGGCTTGGGCAAAAATATCTCTATCCATGCAATTATCGACTCATATCGTCGGTATTACAATCGAGTAGAGATGAGGCGTATATACTAGAACAGATACAGGGATCAGGTATTTAATGAGACTAGGTTGCACCTATTCCAACTTTTAAAATACTTGATCCACCTAGTCTCACTGTGCCTACGCAGTACAAAGCAACCGCGCCGCGGTTCGCACGAAACATTACGCGGCGAAGCGAGATAGCAGCATAGTCATAGCTCATTCATGTTTGCCAAAATCATTCGTGTGTCAGTCACTTGAATTTGAACCCTAATTCAAAGAACATAAAAGTAACGCGATGCGCACTAGTGTTTACATAAATCAAACGTGCCTGTCATTTGAATTTAAACCCTATTTCAATGGCATTAAAGTAACATGACACGCACTGTGTTGTGCTAGAATATATACTGGCCTTTTTATCTACACTATTCCGCAGTCCTTCCATCCT
Organism: Aporophyla lueneburgensis; assembly: GCA_932294355.1. Classification (NCBI taxonomy): domain Eukaryota; kingdom Metazoa; phylum Arthropoda; class Insecta; order Lepidoptera; family Noctuidae; genus Aporophyla; species Aporophyla lueneburgensis. Next base: position 11,418,226 of record OW028739.1, read on the forward strand.
TGTCTATCGGACTAGTCTCGAGACTCGAGACTAGCCCGGAATAGGCGGATTTTATAGAATAGGTACTTTGACAATACTCGATGCTAATGAAGACTATGATGATGCAGTCTAGTATCAAGTACGGACTCATACGAATCTGATCTCGCTTGACGTTTTAATACCTACTTGACATCGTAAACACTATCGGACGTATTTAGTGATCGGTTTTCGTAACAACATTTTGATAAATCATTAAGAACTTAGATTTATTTTTTATTGTAACATTAATTAATGTGTTTATTGTTTTAAAAAATGGCTCCCAAAAAAGAAATGTCGCTTATGATCATTTTACGGACAAAGGCCAACATGGATTAATTTTACGTTGATAGTCCTAAGCCAGCGTAAATTATGAAGGTTGGATTACAATGACTACTAAGCCTTTATAAAGTATGCGTATTTCATGGACTAGGTGGACTATGTGGAATAGGTTTTTGGATCTAGTATTTGTACGGACTTGGACTAGCTGGTGCACCTAGTACAAAATTTACCTAGTACGACCCATCTCTATAATCGAGTTAAATTAATATTTGTTCTGCGAGCGATGTGACGTCACTTAAGATTGGCAATTCTTCGGCCTATAATCAACAGTACCGTGGTTCTCCTGCGGATATCATCATTCCTGATTCAATAATGTACAGACACTCCAAGCATAGCCCTCGGGACTTCAGGGGATGGATGGATACAGGAAGTACAGGACCGGTCGAAATAGCAGAGTTTGTGGGAGGCAACAGTGGAAAAACTACCAAAGCGGCACAACTCAGTCGCATTGTTTGTTTTTTTTTTTTTTGGTTTAAACAAAAAGCATTACGTCTTCTGTTTTTCTCCCAAAAAGCTTTGAATGTTTTACGGTAAGTATGAAATCATGCGAAAACTGACGTTATATTGATATTTATCTCAGAATTATAAGTAATCGATAGATAAATACTTAAGTCGATACGATACTATCGATTTTTGTTTTCGTTTGCCCATTCCTATTTCTCAGTCACAATGCTCGCCGTTTTTGCGCAGTCAGCTGACAGTGGAAATACAGATAATGAATGAGACAGAAGGGCTGCGTTCCGTTTTTAAAGAGAAAGATCAAGGGTAGCCCGCTTACTTTTTATAATTTGCAGGTCAGTGCCAGGTCGTATGTTGAATAATGATTTTAATAGTATATTACAAAGTACTCTGTGATTATAATGCTCATATGATTGTACGAATGACTTTATGAAAGTTGTCCAAGAAAAATTTGAATTTCTACTACTCTTTTCTCTTGGCTACTCTTTTCATAGTAGGTCGTGCTTGGTTTCCGAGTAGTGATGGACAGTGGATAAATACTCTGAGGATAAATACTCGAGTTTTTATCCGAAACGGATAAATACTCGTTTTTACTCATTTTTATCGGATAAATACTCAAAATGATGGATAAATATCTTTTTTGCGCATCGGATGATTATTTTAAAATGTTAATGTCTTTTATTGTTATTTAGGCTTTTCAAAATACTACGTTATTACATTATTTAGTTCTAATGTCAATTGCCAGGGCTGTAATTGTGTCAGAAGCCCAAACGTCTCTAATAGAGCATGCTCTTTAGATACAAATTTAGAATCTTTCTTTGTTGAGAGTGTAGAGAATAGCCACATAATTGATTATCTCTGTGCAGAGCTTCTAAAAGTCAAGAAAAATGCGACGAAGACAAGTTTGTTGTTGTTGTTTGCCAACGCTATAAACATGCAAAGGGCTTTTCAATTAGTTAAAGGTGTTGAGCCTTTAAACTACGCAGCACACACTAGTAATTTGCTGGCTCATGGTGCACTGAAATGCGGTAGTTTCAACAAATTTCTAAACTATGCAGATATGATAAAATCTTTAATAAAAAACAATTGGCTGTCTGTAAAGTCGGTATACGGACGATAATTTTACGTGATAATGTCTAAGTCTCTTTTACTTGAACGTATTGGCCGATGGAGTGGAAGAGAGATAGATTTCACAAGTCGAACGCTAAGGCCGATCGTGCCTCTCTATCGCTTGTTTCGCGCTCTCGCTTACACGCTCGGTTCAGGCGGAACGTGACAATGAGTCATGCTTTTCCGTGCGTGCAGACATTGTTCATCGATTTATAACACAGTCAAAAAATCACAAGAACTAAACCCAAAAACCACGATCGAAGCTACAACAAGTTGTAAAACAAAAAGTAACGGGAGAAAAGTTAAACCTGCCATACTACACAAGATAGGGCAGCTATCTACGATCACTTGATCACACACACACACACAAACGAGTATGAAAAATAGAAAAGCCGCTCTCTCAGCGTACGCAGAAGAAAAATATATCGTCAAGTCAAATGCTACAAGCAGCTTTGCTTGATGATAACTTTTGGGATTAGGTATATCAATGCATGTCTGTTATTGAACCCATAAAAGAACCTGTCTTTCAACTAGAGTCCAACAAATGCAATGCCCTTCTAGTGTTTATAATATTTAAGGATATGAAATCAACACAAAATGGGTTATATTTACAGACAGATACTGATAATGAGTCATAGGATTTGAGAAAATCTAAAAGCAGGTTTCAGTAAATATTACCACTGTGTAGATCGCCTGGAAGATACGGTGGAGCATAGAGTGGAGGTTTGCCCTGCTTGAGCGGAGCAATGCCGTATCCTCGTAGAGGCGATTGGCGGCGGCGATCCCTTGCGTCCGGCCTTGGTGCAGGCCATGGTATGGAGCGAGAGGGCATAAGAAGCTGTCACCTACTTCTGCGAAGAAGTAAGGCTCGTGAAGGAGGAGGTGGAGTGCGTTAGGGAGAGGCAATCTGTGCGCCCTCATGTCCCTAGCCACCGTAGGAGGAGACGCCCCGGGCTTCGGGAGTTCATTGTGTACTCTCGGCCAACGTGGGCACGGGTTTGCGGGTGGCAAGCCCCTCATTGCTCGCCACGGTAAAGAACAGGCCCGTGTCAATGGCGCATTGTGTTCCACGCACGCCTCTAAGAGATGTCATTACATATTGAAGGGGTCCGCGAGGACCGATGCCTGCCAGGGTTGCGGATCTGTTTAAAAGAGGTACCCTGGCACAGGCAACTAAAGGAACACAGGTGGGTTTTAGTCAGTAAAAGTCTAACATACCTTTCATATTGGCGATAGCAGTGGTGTCCCGGTGGTATCAGCCCCGACTTACAACTTGTAGGTCGTGAGTTTGCACTCAGGCAGGCGCTTTACTTGTGGTAAATAATTACATCACCACTACAAAACTGCACATTGCTCGCTGAATCCACATACTACGATGTCGACAACCTCGCGAGCCAAGTCAAGATATTTGATTTGTTAATCTTTCTCGACTTTCACGAGGTAGTTTTTTTATTATTACAATGATTTAAGCGTTACTTAAATAGTTTCTGCCTACCCCCATGGGAGAAAGGCATGAGTTCATGTATGTATGTGAAAAACCAATTAACAAATGTATAATTTTATCTAACTTTGACAGTGATTGACTAACTGTATTCATAATTGAATGAAATTATTGTCAATATCAGCGTTTTGTAATTGTTAAAATGATTAATAAGGTACGATACCAATCTGCATAGTCTATTTTTCATTAATTTTAATCCCTTTGTTAGTAAAATGACGAAACTTACGTTACAAAAACATAAAATAGTATTTATCCGCTGTTTTGGATAAATACTCAGTAAAAACGGATATTTATCGAGTATTTATCCATTTTGAGTATTTATCCGGATAAAATCCCAACACTATTTCCGAGTAAAATGGACGTTTGACTTTCAGACGGACGGAAGAACAAAAGGGCATACCGAAGTCAGTTTCGGTTTATGCCATTTGGCTACCGAATCTACATTGATTGTGAGCACATTTTGACTTTTATTTAGGAAAGTAGTAGTGGTGGGTCGTTGTCGAAGTTTTGACGGACGAAACGCAACCGTTTTACCGACGACAAAAACGGTTGCAGAAAACGGTCGTCGTCGCAACTGGTTTGAAGAGCCGTCTTCAAACCAGTTGTTGCGACGACGACCGTTTTGTAAAAAACTAAACTTGTCAAATATGGAATGGAATTGCGTTTTTGTCACGTGAAATAGTTGCAGTTTCTTCGAGAAGTAGTAATAAAATATAGACTCTATACCATTGACAAAAAGTTCACTTTTTACTGTAAGAACTGTTTTGTAAACGAACGCGGTACAATAAGGACGACGACGTCGCGACGAGTGTGATAGTTGAATCAATGCGTTCTCGACCGTATTCTCTTAGCTGTAAAATACATAATCGCATCTAGTCATTCGAAGACTGGTTTGTGCAAAGAAAGACTGTTTGGATCCAAGACGTAAAAACAGTTTCATCGTCGTAGTCGTCGCAGAACATAAAACGGTCTTTGGAACGGATTAAGGACGACGACGCGACGAGTGTGATAGTTGAATTAATGGGTTCTCGACCGTATTTTTGTTTTTGATCCTTACTCACACACTAGCTGTAAAAACAATTTTATGATAACTTCACATAGTGGTTTTTGTAAGCGTAACGACGGTATTACGATTTATTGATGATCCAATTGAGATGTTTAGAAGAAAAAACAAACATTAGCTTAAATTCCGTCTATATTTCTAAAAACCTTGGCACTGCCGTGTTTTCCTATACAATACTTTACAGTAGCATAGACTTTCAACAGTCTTCGTTCTACTGCTCTATAATGGTCGTCAGTGGTTAGCTTTTCCCCTTGGAATGAAGCTAATAATTTGATTGTCTCTGTTAAACTGCCGCCAGACACTAGCTCCAAAGTTTGCCAGGTCTTGGAGGATAATCTGAAACGATAAATTAATATTTATCTTATGTGTTTAGTATTTATGATGTACAGTCCACAAGAGTTTGGTTTTTGTTCTTAATTTTCTTAATATTTAAAAAAATATCAGTTCTTATAAAAATAAAGTATTCTAATGTTATTTACTTACATGCAACACTGATAAAGTGGAGCCAGTATATCTAGTTCATCTAGCATGGGATTCCCGAGCCCTTTCCCATTGTCCAGCAGGATTATTTTATGTTTGTACACTTCATACCGGTGCCGATCTCCATTTTGTATTAGAAAATCAATAATAGCAATATCAATTAAATTGAGTATTCGCTTTGTACTAAGCAGTAATGACACTTTTCTGTGAAATAAAATGTTTAAGTCAAATATATTTTTTTTAACAATCATCATTATTATTTCAGCAAAAAGACTTTGATTGCTGGACAAAGGTCCACCAAGCATTGTCGCCTCAACCAGTTCTGTGTTTCCCGCATCCAGCAGATTCCTGTGGCCTTTCTTTGGTCCACATAACGGGAGGCCTTCCGATGCTACGTTTTCCTATATGTGGTCACTACTCCAACATCTTTGCTATGTTGAGTATGTAGGTATGTTTAACATTAATAATAAAATTAATCATTTAAGTGAATACATAAAAAAAGAGTTGTACTATTAGAAGAAACTCTCTTCCAGTTAATATAAAAATTAAAAATACTTACTTACAATAGTCATTTTCATTTTCCCATTCCATTTTCAAGCTATTATAGGACCGCCTCCATGGTGACTTATTAACTTTGAACTGTTTATCTAAGTACAATATAGCTGCTCCTTCAATGTCACCCTTATTGTCAGGACATACAGTTTCATTTACTTTGCAGTAATAACATTTGCCATAAACACACACTCCTTTATCTGAAACAACGGAAAGTTAGAGATTTAACAATAGTGCAACTTATAGTCTGTATAATTAAAAAAAAAATACATTTCCTTTAAACAAGCCTTCATTAAAATTAAACTGATATTACTTACCATTTTTAACCATTGTCTTTTTCAATCCAGCTGTAGCATGAGCTAGTATCTCTTGGTTGAAATGAATCTTCCTTATGATAGAAGGGGCCACCCACTTATAGTTCAGTACCATAGCAAGGTAGTATGTAAATACTTCTGAATTGTAGCGGTCATAGCCTGCATAAATGCTGCCTCTGATTACATCACTTATATTATACCTCTTTGGTTTAAAATACAGCTTTTGTTTTCCCTTTAAAAAAGAACTCCATTACTAAATTACTGTTTAAAAGTCATGATAAGATTAAAGTTTTAAAATATGCATGTATTCACAAACCTTCAACAGGAATAATAACTTTAATTGAGTTCCCTTGGGGGCATTGTCAGCTAGTGCTATCTGTGAGGTGCGCAGAGCTTGCAGTATCTGACCTGCCGCACCATTCTTATATGGGAACAATGACTCCTCATCAGCCCACTGCAATTAAGAAACAATTTTAACACACTATTTGTGCTGTCCTCTGACAGGCTGAACTGATACAATTTCCTTTTTTGTTATAAGTTATACTTAAATATTTATTTACAAGTCAAGTTAAATAAATATGAGAAGTATTTTAACTATCATACTGGCCACAAACAATTTGTCCATACTTACATTTTCAATATTGTGCCAAACACTGTCTAAACTAGCGCCAGAAGAATTGAATGAACTTATTAAATCTTTTTGAATGGGTAGGAATTTAGAATTTTTAGTGTGGTAGTGACTAGGCAAGCGGTTGAGATATTCATTTATTTCCCTGATTACAGGAGGTATAGGGTCAGCCTTCACAATAGGCAACCTAAAGGTAGCAGGTTTGTGCTCAATACTAAGTATATAGAAGAAATATATATTCAGAGCTACTAGCAACAGTAGAAATAAAGAGAACCCAAAGATACAATTCATCGACATACTTCATTTCAATTTTATTCTACATTTAAATTTTTATGTTTACTTTAATAAGACTAAAGTATTTCAGGGACGCAAGATATAATTTATATACCTGAACGGTTAATTATTTTTGGCTCGCGCCAAGCTCGCGCTATATTGCTTACCCTTGTCTCGTTACTGAGACTATTAAATAGATTTTTGGCACAATTTTTTTAATTGATGTTGTTCAATTATTTATCTCCTCAAAGACGTTGGTTTTCAATTTTAAATTAAAAGTGTGATTGAAGTTTATGTTTATTGTACTGTTTCTTTCTGACTAGATTTTTAAATAAAGAAAATAAACACAAATACGTGATTCGAACAGCGGGTGCGGTTCTGGCGGTTTACGTTCAGTTGTTTTGTCCCGTTGTCACAGTTGTCACTGTCACTGTCATGTGAATGGAAACACAGTTGATCGAAGGAAGCAAAATAATTAATCTTCAATTTAAAAAAAAAAAATCCTGAACATTTCTAGGGTATCGCATCGGTACCTTTTTTAGTATAATTGCCCTTTCAGTGCTTTTTAATTCAATTGATTGTTTTTCATTAGCCAAAAATGATTCAGAGCGTTTGTGGGTTAAAATATGTCCAATTGTTTAGTACCGCGCTAAAACTTGTAGCGTTTATTTTGTAAATATAAGTAATACGGTGTTATGATACGTACATTAAAGTTCTAAATAATTCACTATTCGGCATGTAGACATTTACATTATCATTAACTTTTTAAGCAGAAGCTACATCCATAAATTCAGCCAATTGTTTTCTGAGATAAAAATCCAATCACACTAGTACAGCTTGTGGCAAAAAAGAGTCTGGAAAAAATGAGCGCCTGTTGAGCAGGTATGGACACCCTGTATACTAGGACTAAAAGTGATAAGATACTTGGTATTTTAATCAACAAACACGAGATTCCGGGAATTCTCAACAGACATTTCAAGACTTGATAGGCACACAGGCTTTTAATTTCATTGTATTTAGTAGATTGCGCATTATTTCGCTGGAATAACCTTTTATCTAAGAGATGCGAGTGCCATCATAAGAACATAATGAAAACTTATTCCCTATAAAAATAAATTAAATTACACTCAGGGATTGCCGATTGAACCCGACACCCAAGAAATAATGTTTAACAATCGCATTTGCGGCCACCATCTAGCTAGGGTATTCACAACCATTCGATGGTTGGTCCTGTTAATGCTGACAGTTTATAGTCGACAAGAAGGCGACTAATAGTTGCTTACTGTCGGAAACTAATTGGAAGTCGGAGAGTACCTATAACATGTCGCATTCAAAAGGTACGGGCAATATGGAAAAAACTTGAACAGTTGACTAACGAAGCCGTCAGGTACAGATGCTAGCACATAAAGCTACCCGAAACTATAAAATTTTCCCAATCAGTCTTGAACCTAACACTTAAGCGATAAAGTTGATATCTATTAAAGAGATTTGACAAATTGTAGTAGCTTTATGTGCTGGCGTCTGTACATAACACTATCACTATCCACATGACAATGAAAATGAAAGAACATGCTAAAGTTTAGGTTTTATTTAAAAAGAATATTGTGACATAACATCATTCGTTTATTCCTTTTCGCTGCTTTAATAGATTTTTCCATTAACACTGATGTGTCAGTATTACATTTCTTATTTATGAAATCTAAATAGTGTAAAAATCTTTCTTAGACGTTTACGGCTCCAATAGGCACCTGAAAAAATATAAATTAATGTAAATTATGCTTTTTTTACTGTGGTATGTGGTATGCGATAATAGCATTAACAAAAAATACTTGCCTGTTTCTTTACAATGTTGAACATTTTGTCTAATTGCACACAGATCAAAATCGTCTAATTCTTTTTTTTTCGCCAACTGTTTTGGTGCTTCTTGAGGCGAAGAAAAAATCCTTAATTTTCTTCACCTTCATTAACAACTTCTCTAATTGTACTGTGAGATTTACCTTGAAAAAAATATAAAGACAATCATATTAATTCCGTGTAGGTACATTTATCAATTTCAAGTATCATACATCAAGAGTCAACGTACACACGATTTGTCAAACTAGAAAACATAACCTCAATAATCTATTAGTAAATAAAATAATAAAATGGCTTGAAACTTATAATACCGATAAAACTTACTATTAGAAAGGAAAAACAGTGACTGGCATGGACTAAAAGATACATTTCTTGGATAAATACCTGTCGTGTCGGCAGTTCTTTCGAAAACATTGTCAATCGAAGACAAAATTTGTTCCACTTCAGATTCCGCCAAATATCTTACGAAAACTTGACATATCACACAAAAGCATTAATAATTGATAGTTAATTAGAAATAAGTGAAATACAACAGGGAACATAGCACAATGAGTCAATGACAGATTATCTACTTGATGTTTATAAACAAAGCAGTGTTGCCACAAAAAATATATTTTAGTTCCAGTTTTCACCACGACAGACTCTTTTTTGCCAAGCTGTAGGTAGGTACACTTTCTCCATGTTGTTTTTTGTAGTCTGCTCTAACACAGAACTGTTGTTATGTCAAGTATATAGTGAGCACTTAGTACCTAGTTCCCGGGATTAATTACTGAAGTCTACTACAAGTACCGGGGCTGGCGGATAACCCTACCTATTGTCAGGCTATCATAATAAGGAACCCTAACCGTATGAGGAAGCTGACTGGCGTAACTGTGCCAACTGTAATCTTCGATACTTCGGTCATACCTACCGCTTAGCTTTGTTCTGCATGTTGACACTTACCTTGACCTTAAAAGTTACCGGAACATTGTGATCGCTCTATTGGTTGAAAAACCTTCTCCCATCACACATAAAAGCAATGTTTATACATTGATTATGGTGATTTGTGTTACTATGGCCTGAATGCAGATCTCCACAATAAACTTTACCACCTTTGCAATAACTGCATTCCATTTCAGTATTTGTATGACCATGTATCCGCGCACCGACAACTTTTAAAATGGTTACCCATTCGCCAGCGCAGAAAGTTGCGGGGTCTATCTACGATGTTCTCTATTCTCGTCCAACCAATTTCTCCTTCTTACCTGATTCCCTAATTTCAATATTTATGCTTTGGGTTAAGTTTTATGTCAGCAGTAAATTTAAGGGGTGAAGGGGGGTTGAGGGGAGAGGGGGGTGGTGTAGAAATCCCCCTGTGAAGGAAAAGTTGCACAACCCCCCCCCCCTTTTGAGAAATATTTTTTTTTTAGATTCTAAGGTTAACTTTTAGTATGTCAGCAGTAAATTTAAGGGGTGAAGGGGGTTGAGGGGGGAGGGGCGGTGTAGAACCCCCCCTGTGAAGGAAAAGTTCCGCAACCCCCCCTTTTTGAGAAATATTTTTTCAGATTCTAACCTCACTTTCGAATTTTCGTGTATCGACATGGATTTAAAGGCCAGAAAGTGTGGGATTGACGAATAAACCGAATAGGGGTTAAAATTTCCATTATGGGCCATTTGGGAGTAGGGGCGCGCATAGTTTTTTTTATAGGAAAGTCGACGGATGTTTCCATTGTGAGGATCGTCTGGAGGACACGGTGGAGCATACGGTGGAGGTGTGCCCTGCCTGGGCGGAGCACCGCCGTGTCCTCGTGGAGGCGATCGGCGGCGGCGACCTCTCGCGTCCGGCCCTGGTGCGAGCCATGGTACGGAGCGAGAGGGAATGGGAAGCCGTCACCTCCTTCTGCGAAGCAGTAATGCTCGCGAAGGAGGAGGCGGGGCGCGTGAGGGAGTGGCAGTCACTGCGCCCTCACGTCCCTAGCCGCCGCAGGAAGAGACGCCCCGGGCGTCGGGAGTCGATAGCGGACTCCCGGCCACCGTAGGCGCGAGCTTGCGGGCGGCGAGCAATGGGTAGCTCGCTGCCCGGTAAGGACCAGGCTCGGGTCGACGGCGCGTAGTGTTCCACGCGCGCCTCAAAGAGATGTCAGCAGCAGTGTAGGGGTCTACTAGGACCGATGCCTGCCGGGGTCGCGTGATTGTTCGAAAGAGATACCGTGACCCTGGCACATGGGCAACTGATGGAACACGGGTGGGTTTTAGTCAGTAAAAGTCTGACACGCCCTCCCGCTCCGCCCAGAGCGGGAGAAGTCATTTGATGATTTCCCATCCTGAAAAAAAAAAAAAAGGGGGTTGAGGGGGGAGGGGGGGCGGTGTAGAACCCCCTGTGAAGGAAAAGTTCCGCAACCCTCCCCTTTTTGAGAAATATTTTTTTCTGATTCTAACCTCACTTTCGAATTTTCGTGTATCGACATCGATTTAAAGGCCAGAAAGTGTGGGATTGACGAATAAAACGAATAGGGGTTAAAATTTCCATTATGGGCCATTTGGGAGTAGGGGCGCGCATAGTTTTTTTTATAGGAAAGTCGACGGATGTTTCCATTGTGAGGATCGTCTGGAGGACACGGTGGAGCATACGGTGGAGGTGTGCCCTGCCTGGGCGGAGCACCGCCGTGTCCTCGTGGAGGCGATCGGCGGCGGCGACCTCTCGCGTCCGGCCCTGGTGCGAGCCATGGTACGGAGCGAGAGGGAATGGGAAGCCGTCACCTCCTTCTGCGAAGCAGTAATGCTCGTGAAGGAGGAGGCGGGGCGCGTGAGGGAGTGGCAGTCACTGCACCCTCACGTCCCTAGCCGCCGCAGGAGAAGACGCCCCGGGCGTCGGGAGTCGATAGCGGACTCCCGGCCACCGTAGGCGCGAGCTTGCGGGCGGCGAGCAATGGGTAGCTCGCTGCCCGGTAAGGACCAGGCTCGGGTCGACGGCGCGTAGTGTTCCACGCGCGCCTCAAAGAGATGTCAGCAGTGTAGGGGTCTACTAGGACCGATGCCTGCCGGGGTCGCGTGATTGTTCGAAAGAGATACCGTGACCCTGGCACATGGGCAACTGATGGAACACGGGTGGGTTTTAGTCAGTAAAAGTCTGACACGCCCTCCCGCTCCGCCCAGAGCGGGAGAAGTCATTTGATGATTTCCCATCCTGAAAAAAAAAAAAAAAAAAAGGGGGTTGAGGGGGGAGGGGGGGCGGTGTAGAACCCCCTGTGAAGGAAAAGTTCCGCAACCCCCCCCCTTTTTGAGAAATATTTTTTTCAGATTCTAACCTCACTTTCGAATTTTCGTGTATCGACATCGATTTAAAGGCCAGAAAGTGTGGGATTGACGAATAAAACGAATAGGGGTTAAAATTTCCATTATGGGCCATCTGGGAGTAGGGGCGCGCATAGTTTTTTTTTATAGGAAAGTCGACGGGCTCCTACTTCTGTGTGGTTTAAAAAAAAAATAACGCTAAGCAGTGCGTTGAAGATCCTTTGTGCGAAAAAATCCCGCCGCGATATTATTACGCCCGTGTGGACGTCGACTACACTAGGTCTGCTTGAGGTCAAAGTGTTACGGCTCTACCTACTTATCAAGTACTGCGATAACAATCTGGGCCATAGGGGCATAGGGGCTGCATAATAGACAAATAGGCTTTATACATTGCTTTACAGTATTTTTCACTTTTTTAAATCAGTCTTTAAACCTTGACGCACACTCAGTGAAAAGATGGGCATCTTTTCACTCAAGGTCCATCGTAGGCGTTACAGTCGCGTTGGTGTAGAGCTTTGTTTCTCTGTCTACGCCAAACCGACCTCCATACTAAAGTTCTTTAACAATTTTGCTTGCTAATGTTGTTTTCTGGAAAGTACAGACGCCATCGTCAGTACAACAAGCTACCCGAAACTGACATATTCTGCCTTGAACCTAATGCTTCCTGCCAGGGTCGCGAGATTTGTTCGAAAGAGATACCGTGACCCTGGCACATGGGCAACTGAAGGAACACGGGTGGGTTTTAGTCAGTAAAAGTCTGACACGCCCTTCCGCTCCAGCCAAGAGCAGGAGACGTCATTTGACGATTTCCCACCCACAAAAAAAAACCTAATGGTTTAGCGATAAAGTTGAAAATCGATTAAAGAAATTTAACAGATTGTAGTAGCTTGATGTGCTGGCGTCTGTACATTAGGTGGCGGTGGCAGACAGTAATGTGATTCTATAACTAAAACCATTAACAGAGCAACTGTGGAGTTTCTTGCCGGCTCTTTTCCATAGGAATCGACCAATTGGAACCATATTCCTAGCTTTTGACGTTTCATAAGCGGTTTATATGTAACGAATAAAATATTATATTTTTTATAACGATGGGAATTTAAAACGAAACAATTGCAACCTTAAAAATTATTTATTCATATCACAGCATGTTTACTTTAATGATAATATTTTCTTACACCTGAATTAAAAAGGATAACCAAGCTGATCCCTTCTCGCTTTGGAAGCCATTTTGCCGTTTGTGGGGAACGAAAAAATGAAGCTTATGTGTTCAGGAGGAAGTTGCGACTCAATGGCACCGAGAGCGATAACCTGAAAGGAAAAAAAAACATAACATTTTGATTTACGCGTTTCCTTATCATCATCATAGGTGCCACTCTTTATATGGTTTTGTACTGGATATACCTGATGACTGTAATCCCCGAAGGGTAAGGAGAAGGTATACCTACTGCCAGGGTCACGAGATTTATTCGAAAGAGATACCGTAGCCCTGACACATGGGCAACTGAAGGAACACGGGTGGGTTTTAGTCAGTAGAAGTCTGATACGCCGTCATTTGATGATTTCCCACCCAAAAAAAAAGGTGTACCTATAATATTATAGTACATTCGGCAACATTATCAAGTTATTCAAAACGAGTTTTAACTGATCTGACGCTGACCATAAATTTTTCGTACGCACGGCAACAAATCAACCTATGCATTTCCAGTATAAGCTGACTTCTCATTGTAAGTACTTAACATCTATACAATTCGAAATCTGCTAAAAATGGAAATGTATAGCTTGGTATGTAACCATGTGTACAATGAGAAGTCAGTGTAAACTGGAAATGTCTAGCTTGATATGTCGCCTTGTGTACACCGTCAATTCGCCAGTACCATGTTCAGGTTCTTAGAATGCGCAAGTAAACCAACCTTTGCGGGTTTCATGCACACAGTAAACCATCGCCAAAATTTATATATAATTCGCGGTACTCCGCGACACAAAACCTGCTTAGAAAATCTACGCCTATACACAGGAACCAGGCATTTATGATTTTCATACTTTCTGTGTGTACAGTCTGTTCTTTCAGACGTGCAGACTTACCTCAAGATATGTACTGGAAGGACGTCTTTCTAAAGGTATGTCTGTGCTTGCGGTTTTGTTAGGATTAATAGTTTCTTCATAGGTTCGGGCTACTAGTTGCTGCCCGTTTGGTGTTGTCAGAGTCACGTTCTTAGCAAAGTACCAGCCAGCAGCCACGCCTTCTTGCCTGTTCAAAGTTAACAAGTTTAACTGATTAGTCTAGCCATCCATCTTACGCCGCACGCCCTGTCAGCTGTGCACTTGAGCACTTTACAACTGCGTTACTGAGCAAAGTTTGCCTAGCTCAATTTTGGATGAGTCATATTTGACATTGCCATCGATATGCTAAGAAGAAGAGTGATTAGATCGTAACCACCTCATCATCATCATTTCAGCCGAATGACTTCCACTACTGGACATAAGCGTCCCCTCAATCTTTGACTTGCCATAATCGCTACGCTTGGTTACGCGGGTTTGCGATCGCAATATGGTGGTAAAATGCATAGAGAACGCTGCTGCCCATTCTCTAGTAAGTCCCTTAGTCACCTTTTATGACTCCCACGGGAAGAAATGGGATGGTGATATGCTTTACGTCCGGTATCACACGGAGCTTTGATTGTAATCACTTGGTTACTCGGAAAGCGGATCCATAATTATTTGGAAAATGGCTAACGGTCCTAGATGATGTGTGATGCTCGACAACAGAGTCAGAAGTTAACCATCGCTAGTGATAGGCATACGGTGGGATAGAATAAAGAGACATAAAACATGGCTGATCTGTCAAAATCTGCGTATTTTGGCGGGATTTTGACATTTCAAAGCGTAAGTTTACGGATGATTTACCTACGCCAAATTTCGCCTCTGTATAATTACCCTGGAGACTACGACCATGTTTTTTAAGCTGAAAGGATGGACTGGATATCTATTCCAAGTAGTAGAAGTAAATCTTGCTCGAATGATTTCCGTAATTGATTCACTTTAAGCCTTGGTTGATCTACAATGATTCTGAGGTTTGCTCTTCCCGTGTGGTCGCTATTTCCCTAATTGCTATGCCTGATAAGATGGAAAGAATCTTACTGGTCAAGGTAATGCAGCTTGTCTGCACTGATGGTCCACACGGTGCCCCACACCTCTTCTTCTTCATCTTCTACGATAGTGGCCACTGCGCCTTGCCACGCCTCCACGAACATGTTAAAGTCTAACCTGTGGTTCTAATGACAATAGATCAATATTAGAAACTTATAAACTTCTATAATTATAAATGAAACTGTTACTTTGGTAAGTGTATGTCCCAAATCATGGGCTGGATGTGGAATCCATTTGTCATAGTATGGGAAGACGGAGGAATGAGGGAGATGTTGTGATGAAAGATTGGTGTGTGAATTGGGTAGAAGAGTTGGGGCGACCTAAAAAACTATGGTTGACGTGGATGAAAGACTACCATACGCCCGCGGCTTCACCCGCGTTGTATATTTTTAGCGAGGACAAACAGAGAGATAAAAATATTAATAATTGTTTTTTTGGTTCTGCGTACCGCATTCAATTCTTTTAAATTCATTTGGTAAAATACATTTGGTATTCTGTGAACCGCATTAAGATTTTCACACTAAAATAGAAAAACAACAATAAATTTTGGGGACATACAATTGGGGAATACATAGAACTGAAACTCAAAAAAATTTTTTTCATCAAACCCATACGTGTGGAGTATCTATGAATAGGTCTTCAAAAATGGTAATGAGGTTTCTAATATCATTTTTTTCTAAAATGAATAGTTTGCGCGAGAGACACTTCCAAAGTGGTAAAATGTGTCCCCCCCCCCCGTAACTTCTAAAATAAGAGAATGATAAAACTAAAAAAAATATATGATGTACATTACTATGTAAACTATCACCGAAAATTGGTTTGAACTAGATCCAGTGAGTAGTTTCTTTTTAATACGTCATAAATCGTAAACCGCAATTTACCTTTCATTCAATCAACTCAAATATAAAAAAAAACCGGCCAAGTGCGAGTCGGACTCGCGCACCGAGGGTTCCGTACAAACCTGTAGGTATCCTCGGTTTATGTATAAGGTTTATGCTTATGAAATTAAATGTTTTTTTTTTTTTTTTATATTTGAGTTGATTGAATGAAAGGTAAATTGCGGTTTACGATTTATGACGTATTAAAAAAAAACTACTTACTGGATCTCGTTCAAACCAATTTTCGGTGGAAGTTTACATGGTTATGTACATCATATATTTTTTTGAGTTTTATCATTCTCTTATTTTAGAAGTTACGGGGGGGGGGGGGGGGACACACATTTTACCACTTTGGAAGCGTCTCTCGCGCAAACTATTCAGTTTAGAAAAAAATGATAATAGAAACCTCAATACCATTTTGAGTTTCAGTTCAAAGTATGGGGAACCCCAAAATTTTTTTTTTCTATTTTAGTGTAAAAATCTTGATGCGGTTTACAGAATACATCTACTTACCAAGTTTCAACAGCGTAGCTCTTATAGTTTCGGAGAAAAGTGGCTGTGACATACGGACGGACGGACAGACAGACAGACAGACGGACAGACAGGCATGACGAATCTATAAGGGTTCCATTTTTTGCCATTTGGCAACGGAACCCTAAAAAACCATTTAATTTCATAAACATAAACCTTATGCATAAACCGTGAATACGGTTTGTACGGAACCATCGGTGCGCGAGTCCGACTCGCACTTGGCCGGTTTTTTTGTTCCACTCGCCCCGCAATAGCGATGCGCGATAAAAAAAAACTCACGGAGATTGAATGAAATAGAAAAGTAAAGTAAAAAATACTAGTGTATGCTTAATTATGAACCTAAAGCTTCGCTATAACACTTTCTTTACTAGCGAGTGTGTTGGAATAAATATACAGGGTGGTAGGGACACCAAACCGACGCCGAATTCATGGTTAAAGATTCGCGTCAATGTTCCTGCCACCTAGTTTAGGTGTAGGTAGGTATAAGTCACCTACCTCGAAAGTTTTATTCTTAGAATAAGCGATCATATACGTACCTATTATTTTGAGAAAATTGATCACAAAACAGCCTTTATTATCCATTGATTTATAATTGCCACAATAATGAATTTCCCACCGTGTAATGTAAGTAACTCAATATTGACGTTATCATGAGTTAATCACATTACGGAAACGTCACGCTTACCTTTAGTTTCGCGATGCAGTAGAAATTCGCAGATGGATTGTTTATACGCATCCTCTTTGTTAACAAATTACTGCCGTATGCATAATAAAATATTGTTCCATCAGGACTCGTTACTGTATTTGTATCACCATATTCACAAAAACTTATTTTGAATAAACTTAAAAATATCAACGTTAGAACTGTTTGCGCCTGCATAGCTGCACCGGTAAGTACGAGAGGAGCGCTAGGAAGTAAGAAGTGAATTGAGTTAGTTTTACTGGCTCTAGTTCAAATATATAACCTTTCTCGTAGGTATTTTCAATTAAAGGTCGTGCTATATATTTCTTGGTGCTAAGTGAAACTACGTACAACACGTCACAGTAATGGTGAGTTGGCAAATGATGCATTTTACGTACAACTGACGTTATGGTATATCTGTGACGTGTAAGGTAATTATTGCGCACACATAATAAGGAAAATCTGGCACAATGGTCACAATGGGTTATCTGTGTTTAAGTATTAACAGCCGCACGGGGCGTTTGATTAGGTTTAGCTACACTTGTCGAGGCTGGTCCGTGATGGTAATCATCTTTTTTGACAGTCGTTACGGGTCGTCAGAAGCCCGAAAGTCTGACAACCAGTCTTACCAAGGGGTGTCGTATTACCCAGTTACTGGGTTGTAGAGCTCAGATAGGTAGTCACTCCATGTAAAAAAACTGGTATTCGGCTGTATCCGGTTAAACTAGATGCTGATCCCAAAATAGTCGGAAAAATGCTAGGATGATGATCTATGAAGAAACCTTTAAAATGAAGGTACTCAGAATTCATATCGTTCATACTTAGCGACCATGGTCGATGCAGTAGCGTGAATCAAAATATCCTCGATTAGGGCATAATATTATCGAAGTTTACAGAATAGCTGCTATTGTTTGATCAATATGTTTCATAACCAGGCATTATGAACGGTTACGGGTTACCTACACCTTGAAATTGCGAATCGATGTTTTTTTAACTACGGAATGGTCTTGTTTGAAAAATGGAGACAGGTGCATTCGACTACGGAGATTTAGAACGTCTAGCACAACAGTATTATTGCCGGGGAAAGTGAAACAAAAAAATCTAGAATGAAAACACAATCCGTGTAATAACAAGCTTATGGAAGGATTTGGGCATACAGCATATCAGGAAGTATGGCACAACAGGACATAAAGTTCATTGTATTTCCAAGACCCAAGTTCCTAGGTTTGAAAAACCCCTACCAACAACTGACTAACAGGGAAATTCATCATATTGACTTATGCTTCACCTAATAAGCTTATTGTTTTCTGTCTGAATCATTTAATGACAAAAGCTGATCCAACCACTACTTATATATTATTTTTCATACAACAATCAACATTGCCTTAGCAATCAATTTAAGTTCTTTTTTGACTGTGCTCAAACGTTTAGAAGTAAAATAATTTAATAATTTTAGATTTTAATAGTTAGTTTAATATCTACTCAGCCTCTCTCTCTCTTTCTTTATTGTTTGCTTGCCTGCATAAGTTTAAGTTCACTATTAACAACTTTACTGTTTTAACAGCTTAGAATAGCGGACTGTCTGTTATAACTTTTAGTATGTTGTGGAAAGTTATAACCATTTATAAATCTTGTATATTTATTTAGTGTAAGATTTTGATGTATAGCTGTTTACTTTTCCGAATAAATAAAAAAAAAAACGTTGTTTTCGGAATTTTGACTTTTAATGAAATACAGTAACAATAATATGCACTACCCCGAAATGCATAGGTTCGTAGACCCTCTTCTAATCCAACATGTTATTTTTTTATCTGTCTTTAGAGTCGCGAAAATAACAGAGAAAGGCAAAAACAAATTTGCTGTAATTCACTCTCCACCATTTATCGTTTTACATCCACTCCTCATCACTCATACTTCCACTCCCTCACACCGTGAGGAGGCCTGGAATAATATAGGCTGAATATGATGATAGTTATGGTTATCGTTCTACATCAACGTTGCTATGATATGATAAAAATACTTTAAAAAATTCCTTGCTGCAAATAGTGTGGAATACCACTAGACATAACTATCAGTTTTATTACTATTATAACATGCGTTGTAATGAAGTAACAGCCGGCCGCGTCGCGACGCAACAATCATTTGAATGAGCCCTTAAGTTGCCGTGAAGGCAGTTTAAAACAATGATCGAGGTGTGTTGTACGACAGGGTGCAGGGGGCTGTTTGTCGCCGATACTAACGCGATTACGCCCAATCAGCAGAGTCGCCGCCCTAATTGGGCGCACCCGATGCGAGGGCGGGCTTTTTTAACAGCTTGCGCAAACACGCTCGCTCCCCAGTCTGGGCCGCATTGACAGACCTGCTGTTTGTCTCAGTACGAATTCACGAAAAACTGAGTGCATGTTATTAGTTTATTACATCTCGTCTACTAATATTTGTTTTGCATTTTGTTTTATTTATTTTTTCTTTTAACTATATAAGGTGTTTCTATTCATACACGAAATATTTTAAGAGGTACACCTGTAGGTGGTAAAGAAGCTATAGAAGCAAAAAGAAAATTGTTATCTAAGCGTTTTTGAATTTTCGTAATTATTATAATTTTAAAACTGCTTGAGACGTTTTGCATAAAACCTTTACGCCCGCCCGCCCGCCTAACACTGCGAGGGCGGCGACCGGACGATACGAGCATGGCCGCGGTGTCTCGGGCCGTAAGAAATAAGAAGGAGCCAGTATATCTTATGTGCGTCAAATAATTTATAAATAAAAACATTTGAAAAAAATACACTTAGGATTTTTTTTTTTCGTTGCTGTAGCTTCTTTACCACCTACAGGTGTAACTCTTAAAATATTTCGTGTATGAATAGATACACCTTATATAAGTATAAGTCGGTTGTTTTTAGGATTCTGTACCTCAAAAGAATAAACGGAACCCTTATAAGATCACTTCGTTGTCCGTCTGTCAAGACCCTTTTTCTCAGGAATGGATTTTTCCACAAGGTATCATGCTGAATTTAATCTATACTTAATATTATAAAGCTGAAGAGTTTGTTTGTTTGTTTGATTGAAAGCGGTAATCTCAGGAACTACTGGTCCGAATTAAAACATTCCTTTTGTGTTGGGTAGCCTGTTTATCGAGGAAGGCTATATGCTATATAACATCACGCTACAACCAAGAGGAGCGGAGCAGTAATGAAAAATTTTGCAAAAACTGATAAAATCGCACGAGTATGCGTTTCGACGCGACGGGAAGGGTCGAGGGAACAAGAAATTTAACGCTGACGAAGTCGCGGGCAGAAAGAAGCTAGTATCAAATTTAAAGAGAGGTCCTTGGAGCCCTAAAAAAATTAAGCTTCTGAGTCAATACAGAATAATAATTATGGTCAATTTTATGTTGTGGACATTGCTCACTCACAAGTAAATCAAACCCTACTATTAATACTTCCCGTTGACCTAGACTCATGAAATTCGACAAGAAGCAAGGTCTCAGAGTACAAATAAAGACAAAATTCCGAAAATCGTTGATTTGTAGTTTTATCACTTGTTTACCAGGGATAGCATTTATCCAGGTAGACGACTGTGACGTATATTGATATATGGGAGAACATGTTTTCAACTACAATAATAAGTTTGTTCTTAGGATACATTGATCCCAACTATTGAACCCTTCACTGTGCATCGTCCGACACGCACATAGCAGGTTTTTGTGAAAGTACCTAGTCAAAATCCATTTTTAGATAATATAGAGGTAGTTACGAGGATAGGTATCAGGGATCTGAGGAATCTATCTCCAATAGCAGCATTACGTAGCATAGCATCCTAACTTTCTGTTTGGAAAACGCGTCTAAAGTAGTTTTTATGTCAATTCTATTTTGAGAATTTTAATTTCAGCCGAGAAAGTCTTTATTTATATATTTACCAACCACATTATCTATGCAGGCCAGTTTATTATGGCCCGTAGGAAGCTCAGCCATACAGCCAGAGCTGTCATCAATCAGCCGCAAACGTAGAAACAATATCGTTCGCCGATAGGGATGCACACCCCTACCCTGATTTATGAGGGATGTCAAATAACAAACTCATCTGTATCAGTGTTCAGTGGTAGTCGCTTAGTGATATTTCGATTCAAAATTTTCATTTGTAACAATGAATAAGTGCTTCTTTTTGCGTTGGGTGACGCTTCCTTTGTAAATGGTCTTTATGATTTGTTTCATTAAAAGTTTTATGCTTCAGTCTAGTATTGCTTGAATATTTTCCATAAGTATAAGCGTTATACAGTATAAGTAGCTAAGGTGACAGCGCCAGAGAGACCCGCAAAATCATTTTTTTTTAGGTTCTCTTTTTAATTTGCAGACCACTGTCAGGCTGCATGTTGAACAAAATATAATTCGCGACCGCAAAACGTATGTATTTACAGAATCACAATCATTAAAATCATCAAAACAACCCTCTAAGTTCATTTAATTCAATTGAATGTTTTTTTCATGAAATAGTAATAGAATAATTCTTTAAAGTTATATTTGTTACTATTGATCATATTTTATTCAACATACAACCTGACAGTGACCTGTTAATTGCAAAAAAAAGGCAGAAAATTTGAATTTTGTGGTCTACCTTAGGGTACCTTAGGGCCGTATCACACTACGTTTTCGAGCGTCTTCAGAGCGGAGCGGGCGCACAGCTAATACGTCGCGAACACAACACGTCGCGGCTGCACAGCGAAAACGCCGCGGGCGCGTGGCGATTACGCAACGTTTTCGACGCCGGTTTGCGGGAAGTTTATTACGTACAATACACTCAGTAACGGTTCTATCCGCGGCGATCTCGTTGCACGTCCGCGACGTATTCGCCGCGCGTCCACGACGTATTCGCCGCGCGTCCGCGATGTATTCGCTGCGCACTCTCTCCACTTTGAAGACGTTCGTGAACCGCTAGTGTTATATGGCCCTTAAAGGTACACAAGGAAAACACAACCTTAGTCATGTGGTGAATTAGTGACTCAAGAGTTTTTGAACTCGCTTGTCTTGCGCATCTTTATAATCCAACGGACTTTCCGGTGAAAATATGTGGCGTTCGGCGCATAAAGGTACCAGTAGGGAGGTATTGAGTTAAGGCCGGATGTAGAATCTGAAGAGTCCATTTAAAATGCTGATTACGAAAAAAAAACCGACATCTGGTACCTTTATGCGCGGAACGCCACATATAGGCTTACTTACGGCTTACGAAAATATGTTTTCCGAAAATATAGTGACTTAAATTACAACAACAAAAAAACTTTAAAAGGAAAAGATGTAATGTTCGTTATCTAATATTTATTTGTAAGTACACAACTATGAACAGAACGTTGATACTTGATACCGAACACCTAATTATCATATTTACATTAATTTGTGATCGGAATAATATTATATTACAATAATTAACTTACATATCAAGAGGTCATTTGTTTTATTACATCTGCGGCCATGATCCAATAAGAAATTTCGTAGAAATAACTAAATTAAGTATTACCTACTTACGGTCTGAACAAAATCAAAATTATTTAGTTTACATTATATGGAGATATTTTATTGATGGTTTCATTAAATCGCTGTTATTAGCTAAGAACCATTAAACAAATATATATACAACGTGTAACATATAATTAACGTAAGACTTCATAAAATGGCCTTAAATTACCAAAAAATATTTAATTTAAAGCTAACTTTTATTATTAAGAAAATTGTGTTGACCGTAGCATAAGTTAATGCATTTAAAATAGAGCCTTATTGCCGTGAATTAAGATTGAATTTGAATAGGCATAATAAATAATTTTTGAAAAATACCTATATTCAAAATTACTGAAATCGTAGATAATTATGAAAAAACTAGTTTCAGGACTTGCGTCTATTCAGTTATATCTTGTATATATAATTTTGACTTTCAGACTATGTAATATAACCGATACAATAAGACAAAAAGTAGGTGTTATTAATTGTTCTTGGGCAAATTAACAGCAGTATTTTGTAAAGTTATTAGCGACGCTTAAAAACTGGCATCATAAATAAGTATAGTATCAAATAGCCGTAGATGTAATTTCACTTAAATAAAAGAAAAAACAAGCTAAAGAGATCATCGCCTTCCCATCCCAACACGTACACTTATCACAGCTTATTATTTTACAAATACGTCACAGTCCAATTTACTCGTTTGGTCATTTATCTCTAACATACTGTTCTCTACATGCCTGATACAAGCGGAGACTTTATTCACAAACACTTTACTTATATTAATTTACTATTAAGGGGGAAATGCCATAAAGAATTTGTTTTCAATTCAACTTTTTTATGAAAAAAGATTAACCCCATTTAATCTTTTTTAAATGAACTTAGAGAGTTGTATTGATGATTTTAATGATTACAATTCTGTTAAACTATACTTGTTACGGTCTCATAAAAGCCGATACTACTGCAATTTACAAAAACGTAATAACATTTGAATTTTGTAGGCTACCTTAGCACCTGTGCGCAATGAACAAACTTAGGATTATAATTTGACAGCTTATTTGGTGAAAGGTTTTCGATATTTACAGATGTCCCTCAATATTTACAGATACATATATCAACAACATTTTGGAAAACATATCCCAATAAAAATCAATTAAAAATTGTATCAATCTATATATATAAAATTCAAAGTCCTGAGTGACTGACTCACTGACTGACTGACTGATATATCAACGCACAGCTAAAACCGCTGGCTAAAAATGACAGAAAACCAGTGGATCCTATTTCAGTATTGAGATAAAACTTTGTTTTACTTCGCACTAAAGGTAAAGCAATGTTGCTTGGTCATTGTGTACTGGAGCCAAATATCTTAAATCTATCACTATAGGTAACACCCACATAACGAAGTTCAACGGTTTAGTATTATTATTAGGTATGTTTACAAGTTTAGGAACCAAGAGTCCTCGAAGTACCTTCAAGGTGCGTTCGCAATGGGCGTTGGTCTAGCGACGGCGTAGACACCGCAGGTATGCCGCGTTTACACTTTCACACCAAAATGTATATTAGTGATGGAATATTCGAGAAATAATAAAAAGTTTAGTTTAGTAATTTAAGTCAAATGACGTATAATTCGTCTTCGGGATAACCTTTTCAGTTTTAAGAATTTTGTAACCATGTTTGAGTGTTTCTTCGTCGAAGGCCATTATCAACATAATGGTATCAACGTAATGGTTATTAGCGATTGCACGGCGTGTACGCGCTGCGCGCGCCAACGAGCTTCGACGTGGCTGCTACGCGCGTTCTACGAGCTGCTGCGTAATTACTACGCGCTGCTACACGACTGCTACGCAGCGCCTACGCGCCTACGCGGCTTCATCGCATATGCTAAACAAACATCCATTGTAAAGACACTTATGTTATTTTTATTAGTATGTCATAAGTATGCTTCTGACAAGTTCTTTTGTTAGTCGAACGAGTATTTCACATACGAAGACTTTTTTATTTGAAACTTATTTAGAAGATATTTGTTTTCTAATCCAAATGGACAAGATCTCTACCACGTAATTTATTAGTAAATGATTGTAAACCACACTCCGCTATATCAAACAGTCTATATATTTATAATCTAGAACAGTAATAATAATAATTCTCATTTTCGATTTAATGACGAAATTATTTTTTTTACAAATCGATAAATAATTATGTACAATATGGGACTAGATTGAAGAGCTACCAAAAATTTTCTATACTTTTGTCGACCTAGTTTTAGGTATGTTGAGACAAAAATAATAGATGCCATGAAGACCTGGGCAATCAAATCTGTGCAGTTTGATTGAAATGTACCTTTCCACACAAAACTGAAACTTAAGTATTCAGAATTCGGAATATATTATTTGTTCAGATGTAGTTGCTGGAACCAAACATTTCAAGTGTGCCTTTAGGCTTAACCGACAATAAGAGAGCACGGTGGCTCTCCTGAGTGTATGTGGGCTCGCTATGTGTCTGCGGGCGCGGCTGCGGCTGCGGGTGCGGGCGCGGGCGGCGGCGAGGCGCGCGCGGCCGCCAGCGCCGCCGCGTGGCGCCGCGCCTTGAGGCGCAGGTCGGCGATGGACGACGAGCGGCAGCGCGCCGCCAGCGCCGCCAGCCCCGCGTACGGCGGGCACAGCGCCGCCGCCGCCGCCGCTGCCGCCGCACTGGCGTACTGCGAGCAATAAAACACGAATTAGATAAATATGACGTCCAAATTCATCGTTTGTTACCGCATATTGAGTTATTAATTGGGAGAGTGTTAAAAAGTCTGAACTAAAATCAGAAATTTTCAGATAGCAATTTCTGAGAACGACCTCTACCTCTATCATTTTCATATTTGGTCTCGCTAACCAGACCCATTTCCATAAATCATCTGGTGTAGTAGTAAAGATCTTTTCTGTACGAGCCACCGGCGACAACCACTGGTGGCTGTCACCTCTTACTGCGGCGTATGAAGAAGCAAGTTGCTGGGATACCGGTTGCTATGGCCGGTAGCTCGTTTACCATTCGCCTTAAGTGAATTGACCCGTCAATCCTAAGCATCGGGTGAAACGACAACTCATTTCCCTTAATGTTTCAAGGTTATATTTGCACAGAATAGACCGGCTGGTGTAGTTTTACGATTTTTACCTGATGAGCAGCGGCAGACAGCAGAGCGGAGTCGAAGGGAGCGAATGCAGTGGAGGGTGGTTGATGGGCCGCAAGCGGGGGGAGCTGCGGTGCGGGTGGGGGGCGCGGCATCGCAGACAACCGCGGCACCGACACGTACGGCGCCACGCGGCACGGCTCCAGTGGTGTGCCACCACCGCTTACTAGGAGACCTAAGACAGTTAAGGATAGGGTTAGCTTTTCTAAATTTGAAAATTCTCAACGAAAATACAGATTTAAATGTATTTTTCTAACATTTTATTCTTTTTATTTCTCCCTGTTTTGGTTTCCTAAAACATCCCCTAAATTGAAACACCCGGACAAATATATGGCTGGACAAATTCTGAACAGAGGGCCAAACAGCCCCCCTGCCAGGGTCGCGAGATTGTTCGAAAGAGACACCGTGACCCTGGCACATGGGCTACTAAAGGAACACGGGTGGGTTTTAGTCAGTAAAAGTCTGACACGCCCGCTCCGCCCAGAGCGGCAGACGTCATTTGATGATTTCCCATCCCCAAAAAAAAGATGCATCAATGTATACTCGAATGAATCATGCATACCATGCGAATCAAATGTATGTACCCTTAACTTGTAATTTAACCAATTCATTAATACTGTTTTTATTCCAACTTTTTAAGGATTAAGATATAAATACATAACGAAACAAGTTAATCTGTCGGCGAGTGACGCGACCGGGCCGCATCGATCCACCTCGATTGGCAGAGACAAACGAGCGATCCGAGCTCACAGCGCTACACAAATCCACTGAGATCCGTTCCCGAACTCCACTTAATTAAATTGATATTTAAGTAAAGCATAATTTGCTCGTAAATTAAGTGAGATCCGTTGTTTATAGCCCACCCGTCGGGCGAAGTGGGCAATTAATAAATTAACGCGGATCTTCCCGACTTAAGGTGCTCCGTGGGTCTCGTCTGAAAGATTCATTAATTTAATTACTGTTAATAGAATACCTCGCCATTCGATTACATCAGTCGCGATATTATTTTATCAAACTTGGATTATCCGCAGTGTTTCTTGATTATAACGATGACAAAGCGCTGTTGTCTATTAATTAAATCTCGTATCTATAAATGACTAGCTTCTGCCCGCGACTTCATTCACGTAGAAAAAACCGCAATTAACTAAAACAGCAGCCACATTTTTATAAAACTTTCCTTTATACAACGTTTGTAGTTTTAGTCTCAGCAATCAAAATATACAGAGAGTGAGGACTGGTGGCGCGCAATTAATTAATGGAAACTCGTGTTATTAAATAGTGACGAAATGCGTCCCCAAGTCAAAAATAAACAAATTCTTTTAGAAACTATTAGCTTTTGGTATGACAACATAATATTGCCTCTTCATTTTTAACCTGCTCTATTTTATTGAACCTATTATATCTATTCCTTAATCCGGGTGATGATTACTATATACGTTATGGAGCATATGGATGGAGGAGTCATAAAATGAATGCGTAAGGTAATGTATAAAGTTATCTAAATAAGAATATAGCATAAGTGTCGGAGTCTGCGAAGGCGGGCGGCGCTAGGGCGGGCGCGCCCGCTCGCTGTAAATCAGAACCTCTCCGGTCGCCGTCGGCATTATTAAAATAGATGTTCCCCGCGCGTATGAGTTATTTCCATATTTGACACCGAATTACTTTCGAGAAGTGCCGACATAAATACCGGTGGAGTGCGTCCGGCGGCGGGTCGGTGCGGCCCGGCGCGGCACGGCACGGCACGACGCGGCGCCCTCCGCCCGACGACCGCCGTGCATTTATTTGATTAACTCTGAGTTGTTTAATTTAATCGAATTAGAAGGTAAGCCGGGGCGCTGCTCCTCTCTCGCGCTTATTTTAAAGCGCTCCGAACATCTTTACAGCGGTTTGTGCGCAATAAAATATCGCCACCCTCGCGACGCGCGAATAACTTTACAATTTTATGAACAGGGGAACAATTAAGCTTCGGTGTATTCTTTTATTCTTGAGTTTCACGGCTGCTCTGATTGTTTTTATAGCGGGCACTGCGAGCCGAGAAGATTCATGTCTTCATTAAATATGAATTCTTAATTTTTATGAAGATTCAGCGCCTACTGGTTATGATTTAATGGGAACTGATGTAGAACATATTGCTATTTGTGAAAATAACTAAAATTACAAAAATCTGTTATGAAGCAATATTTTAACTAACTCAGGTATATTTAAATGTTAAAATTAGATCCGAAATAAACAACACCATTTTTGGTTTTTATTTTTTTTAGAAACCACTTAAGCTTCTTTCCACCACTTCATTAATATTGAAAGAATGTATAAAAAGCAAAGTTTTATTTAATTAAACCGAAAATGACACATGGGTTCACGAGTGAGATATGAAAAAACAAATAAGTTTCATAACAAAATATTCAGGAACCACTTACTACTGTGATTATTTAAAGTGTTACTCATATTAAATTGGATAAATGATTAACTTGATTGAGCTTTAAAGTGTCGGTGTTGTAATTGTTGCAAGTATTGTTACTCCATAATCATTTCACAAACACTCTACGAGTTTTACGGGAATGACCTTAATATTTTTGTACTCAGTGCTACGACTCGTAGCCGTAGCATAGCTACGAACCGTGCGTAGCTCATGACTACGGAAAGTCTTTCCACTATTTATTTATTTGCTTAGATAAATACTTCCGTAGATATAACTTGTAGATACTTTACGGTTTCAAAATAAACATTATACGGACAAGCACTTAAACATAATTGAATTACGTGACAATGCATCTTCAAATCAGCGATATGAGGCCACAAACGATTGCGTAAATCAATAACAACATTGGGAATCTCATCGCTCCGTTAAAGGGGCATAACATAACAAATAACCGTTTCATTTCACTTTACATGATTATTCTCGTGTTGGCCGGGCGGCGGCGGGAGTGGGGCGTGCGGCGCGGGGGCGGCACATAAGTTAATAAGACATTTAGCAGGGGACGGCGGGATTGCGTCCGAATGGCTCCCGCGGGGAATCATTTTATTCGATTCCGGCGAGCGGCTTTTTTCCGCTTTACGCTCCGTTTAGCGGTTCCTCAATGCTCTCACAATCACGCGATAGTGCGATCTCCTCGAGATTTTCGTGGATAAGTCGCGCAGTCACGTCTCATTTGTCTATGTCGCGTTATGAGCAGCGACGGCGCTCACCGCAGACCACAACGATATGAGACAATGTGATATTTTCGTTCGTGAAATGTGTTACTGGGGATGTAGGGCAACCACCGCGTCAAGCTGCAATTACCCATAATGAATTGTTAGATAGACGGTACATTTTTTTGACATTATTGTATTATTTTGGTCTGACTCAGCAGCAAAGTGTTTCATGGGACTGACACGTTTGTACTTATCATGTCACGCTTAGATATTGATATTGAGAAATCTCCTGAAGAATTTTCTTAGATTCAGAACTCAAACAACCTACTTAAATGCAAACGCTTTCCAGTGTACACAAGTTCATGTAAACAAAACTATTTTTTTACCAATACAAGTGTTTTTCAATGAAATAGAGATAAATTCCAACTGTAAGGAATCTCACGTAATTTATTTATTTCCTCCTTGACCAGTGTGAGGGAGGTCAGTCATTCGATCGCTAAGTGCGTTGTGCAATTCCCTGAATTTATCGCCTCGCGTGTACCGTTTCCCGGGCTTTTTTTACCGCGTTCGCGCGGATTCCCGCCTCGGCCCGCCATTTTAATTATTCATCCGCGTGAGTTATGGTCGAATTAAAAAACTGTTAGAGTCGGACCGGCGCCGGCGGGAGTTGTAATCGAGTTAGACGGAGTCATGGAGAATACATAATGTGCTAGTTCTGTACTGACAGCGAGTCTGTACTGCATGCCCAGGCTCCGCTAAATACTGCCGTAGTGTGCAGTGAGCAGCACGCACGAGTGAATTCATTGCGATTATACAGCGGTGCCAACTCGCCGACAACTAGTTTGCCAGCATCATTTGCAATTTGTAGTTTTCGACTACATTAAACAGGGAAACTGTTTTGAATATAAATTATGGCGTTGATACATTTGGCTGAGTTTAAACAGCCATGAAAAATTAACATTGGATGTTTGGTGGAGAGCTGTTTAATGAATTGTAAAGTGAGATGAAGTATGATTCGATTTTGAAGAACAAAGAACGTTTTGTTATCTAGAGCTGATCTTGTTGTGACTACTTTAATAACTTACCTTTGTGCATCTGACTCTCATGTTTGCGACACTTAGCTCTTCGGTTTTGAAACCACACCTGTATAACAATAAAATACGCGTATGAATTAAAACAAATCTAAGAGCCAATCTTCTTCTATGCAAAGGTACAGTCTACGAGTGCGACGTAATTTTTTTTTGTAGGTTTTTCTTAATTAGTCTGCCATAGTTTTTCTTTAAAGCACAAACTATAAAATAATGTAGAGTTTTGTGTAGGCAACACAAATTGCTCACTCAAAACTCTACGTTATTTTGTAGTTTATTAATAATGCCCAGATCTCCAGTCCGTCAATAATTGTTTTACGTACGTAACCAAAGTATTAAGTTACACTCACAGGATTACAAGGTCAAAATTAGTATCAAAACAAATACCTCCTACAAGATCACATATCTTCGTAATAAATAAAATATAGAAAAACATTTTATTTAATCTAATATCATAAAATTCGAATTATAAACTTGAAAACGAATTTATATTGATATCTTTATATTATATAAAATTCAAAATCCTCAGTGACTGACTGACTGATTGATATATCAACGCACAGCCTAAACCGCTGATCCTAGAGACGTGTTTGGAGGGTGTGTTCTTTGTGAAGAGTAGGTATCCACTAAGAAACGGTTTTTTTAAATTCCATTCCTAAGAGGGTGAAATGGGGGGTTGAGTTTTCTGTGAAACTTTTTAGTCTCGGGGTTGGATAAGACAAAGCAAGCAGTCCGATTAGACATTGTTTACCTGGATTAACACATACTTTTAATTGGTATTACGTTCCTGTGGGATAATTTCGACATCCACGCTGACGAAGCCGCGGGTAGAATCTAGTACTTTATAAAGCAATACCGAAATTTGAAAATATAATCTGATTATGACATATTGGTATGCAAATAGATAAAGTACTATATGAAACTGCACATAACTAGCATGTTATATTTATTATGCAACAGTTTCATAAACTACTATGATGCTTATAAAAATGACCTAGTGCTGCAAGCGTACGAATCACTCTGCACTAAGATACGACAAAAAGAAAAAACAGACCCGTTAAACTGAATAAACACTAAACAAATGACAAGCAACACAAAACATTTACATTTAATCCGGTTTCATTAATTGACGAAACAAACAAGGGTTGATCTCGTCGCGAGTTTCCTAGAAATCGCATTATACGACACAGTAGTGGTACGGTATGTACGTTAGTCTGTGCCGTATTAGTGTAGGTTACAGTACATGCATGCGAGCAAACACGGGTAACCGCATTAGTGAGGACGGCACGAACGTTCCTGATTGCATGTTGCAGACAATCTGTTGGCGTGCACCAATTGTCATTTACATTAACAAAAGTACCGTAATTGGTTACGTCTAAATTAATTTTGAGGGATTTAACCGGTTGGATTTATTTCTATGTAAATTGTTTAAATAATCGTATTGGAACATATAAATACAGTGTTTTAAACTTTGGAAGAATGATATTGATCGCGCAAGCTATTGCTTAGTATTATCAAACCCTAGTTTATTCACTATTTCAGCCGAAAAACGTTCACTGCTGGACATAGGCCTGTCCCAAAATGGAGGGTTTGGCCATAATCGCCAAGCTTGGCAGGCGGATTGGCGATCACAGTATCGTGGTAAAATGTATAGATAACGCTGCTGCCCATTCTCTAGTAAGTCCCTTAAAGAGTCAACAAGTCTCTTAGTCGCCTTCTACAACACTCATTGGAGGAAATGGGATGTTGCTATTCTTTACGTTCGGCACGACACGGAAAGGGAGCGCACGTATCTGTAGGTATACCTTGGTGACTTTTTATCGATCATTTAGTTCTACAGGTAAGGATAGCTACGGTCACCAAAAGAGATAAGTAAAAATGTTTTCGAATAAAATTTAATTTCAACAAAGGAAAGCAAGAAGTTAATTTAACAAATTAGTTAATCTATCGGGTACCTTACTAAATTTCAACTACATATATCCGACGACCGTGGTTCTTTATCTCTTTAGGTGAGATGTACATTATTGAAATTGATAAATTCATCCCAGGAAATAACTCTCCTTAGTAAGTCGAAATAAGATAAGAATAAAGAGGAGACTATAAAAGAAATATGACATTTCTTGCTACAAACATTGATTTAAAAACTAATCTTTACCAAGGCTGGCCCTGCAGGTAAAAGTTTCATATCGCTTGCTACCAATGTCACGATACCCTGAGTATTTCGTTTGTTGTTACCGAGTGGCGACCGATACGCTAACTAGGGGCGAATTCATTAGCACTGATTACATAAGACAATACGACTAAATAACAAACAAATACA
Source organism: Aporophyla lueneburgensis (assembly GCA_932294355.1). NCBI lineage: Eukaryota > Metazoa > Arthropoda > Insecta > Lepidoptera > Noctuidae > Aporophyla > Aporophyla lueneburgensis. The sequence goes on from OW028739.1 coordinate 11,450,526, forward strand.
CGAACACACTCCGTTCCAAGCTAAACAAATGTTTTGCTTTCGTTTAGAATATTCGCTGCAGTATGTGAAGCTGAAGCAACTCGATATGTGTGAAGGTAAACCTGTACTTAATTGAGTGTCACACTATATATTGCCAATCCGTTGCTATAGAGCACACATAGGTGTTCGAAAAAAATCCTGCCTACCAACGCAGTAAACCGCAATGAATGTTGTTGAACTGTCAAAATGAAAGCCATTCCTACTGGTAGTCTATTACGCAATGACCCCTCAGTACTTATTCCAATCAGCAGAAATATTCATAGAAATTGAAAGAAAACATTCACTTCGAGTTTCCCTATTATATATTGTTGTCTAAGGCAAGACGTACATTAATACAGGAAATGTACATATTTTGTCATGAATCAATTTACTTACCTAACAGATTAATACCAAGTTTGTCCATTCAAAAGCATCAACAAAATAAAAGAAATCACTGCAAATAAATATCAATAAGGTCAATAAAGAGGCAGCTCGCTTGACACTAGTGAAGACACAAAGCGTTGGCCGGGGTCATGGCTTTTATCTATTTATTGTAACATCCCCTGCGATCGGCTACTCACGGCACTTAACAGCAATCGGACGCTAATCGCGATGTATAGCCGATAAACGTGTCGCTCGTTGCCCGCTCACAGCTAATTACGTGCATTAGTAATGAGTGAGGGTCGCATCACTATTAAACCTACGTTTATAAACATACGAGACAGCGGTACGTGTAGCGGATATTGAAAAATAATACCTTTTATATGGGGTCAATAACTGAATGCTGGTCGTAGGTGGCAGCACAGTTCAACGTCCACAAATCGCAGTTGTCGTGTTTATGTAGTTTTCGTTTGATTACAAATTAAACATTAACCAGATAAATGTGTATGAGATTTGGAGTATAGCACTATTGAAAGACTATCTAATGAAATGGGAAGCATTTGCCATGGATGAAAAAGTAGGTTTAGTGGAGAAGTTAATACAGTATGAACGTTTTATAATTTTTAGATTATGTTGCGTTTGTTACATTTAATTTTATTATTTGATGAAGACAGACGGCGTACAATAAGAATAACCGGATCGGAATTAAAAACCAACTCGAGGATGATCTTCCTTGCTGATAAACTGCAGAGATGTTAACTTTAGCACTGATCTAATATCTAAATATACAGTACCCTCCAAAAGTTAGTAGAAATTAATTCACCTTATTAATGATGTCACATAATTTCCAAAACACGCAGTTTCAATGAATGAATTATTTACGATTTATGTTCTGATACACTATTCTAATAAGTACAGTAGGAAATTCCCCGAAATTCATTTTGTTGTCTTAGATAATCTATGTTTATGTGCTCACTACTTGAATTGAGTGCGTCAAAAGTCAGTTGAAGTATGAAACATTTAACGATTTCCGGTACTGTCGCGGATTTAAACACATTTATTAATATTGTTAGAGCAGTGTGGGTAGTTTAAATTTAATAAAAATATATATTGTGAGGTGATTTGACTGTTATTGAATAAATAATGGTTCCGAGACGAAAATTAACTATAGAAGAAAGAACGAAGATTGTGTGTGAATCCAAAAAAAAATTAAAAACTTTAGTGCTGTGGTAAAATTATTTAAAGTTAGTCCAGAAGATGTGCGAAAAATAATAAAGAAGAGTTTAGAATGTCCTCGTCTTGCTGATAGGCCACGGTTGGGGCTACTACTTCTGTTGATTATCGACACATAGTGCGGCAGTGTAAAATCAATCCCAAGATTGTGATACGAGAGAACAAAGATGAGTTACAGGAAGCAGGAACCTTGGTTTCTGAAACTACTATCAGGCAACGCCTGCATGATGCCAATTTACGAGGTTACGTTGCCAGAAAGAAACCTCTTTTAATCGATCCATAAAAAAAGAAGGTTGGAGTTCGCCCGCAAGTATTCGGATAAGCCAAAAGACTTTTGGAAGAGAATAATCTTTAGCGATGAACCAAAGTTCGAACTATTTGGAAATTAACGTTGGCATACCATACAGAGCAGAAGCAACGATAACTCTTATAACGACAAAATACTTGCAGCCCACTGTGAAACACGGCAGTGGGAGTATGATGATTTAGGGGTGTTTTTCTTGGCATGGTGTGGGCTGCCTGCAAATAATTGAAGGCAGGATGACAGCACAGATCTATTGTAATATTCTCCGTGACAATTTAAAAGAATCTGCTGAAACGGTAAGGTCGGCTTTTCAAGTTCCCACAAGTCAACGATCCGAAGCATTACAGCAAGGATAACTAAAGAATAAAATGAAGTGGACTTACTGGAATGGCCTTCAATGTCACCGGACCTTAACCACATTGAACATTTGTGGGATGAATTAGATCCCTGTTTCCATAAGGCGCAACAGGAATTTGTTTAGAAATAAAAATTTTGAAACAAGGTCGACTATACCGGTCAAAACATTAAAATTGTTTGTAGAATCAATACCTAGATGATTTAAAGCTGTTCTACAGAACAATGGCTTCAACAATCAACAATCTTTAAAATAATTTGTCAACAATTTCAACTAACTTTTGGCACCGTAATTTCACTGTTTATCGACTTAAACATGACATAAATCATAATTATTAAAGTTGTTATGGTTCTCTTATTGATAGAAATACCTAATAAGAACAGACTTAGTTCTTTTGGAGAAATCGGAGTTTTTTTTCAGAGAGCTTTCTCCTACAATTTTAATCTTTTAACATCTTTGGAAAATAGGTGAGTTCCCGTTTTTTGCAGTCAACAGCTATGCAACGGGGATTAATAAATTATGCATAAAAGAAGTCCGACGGTTAGCTGTCAAATACTTGGACGTTGGAAAGCAGCGGCATCTAAAGAGAACAAGTGGCCAGTTTTTAACCTCATTGATTTAAAATGAGCTAGCTAAACGAGTTATCAATGCTGTACTGGAAAGGAGTTACTCAAAGGGAAAAAAAATGGATAAGATTCGCCAATTAGCAAGGTTAAAACTTGAACGTAGAGCTGACAGGAGCGTTGGATGTCCTTAGTACATTTACTGGTGAAGGAGTTACTTACTCTTTATCTTATTGGAAATACAACACACTACGCTGTGTCCACTAAACAGTGAGTCATCCACAAACGTGGTTACCCTTTACAAAACGCTGGACACTCCGCTATCTCATGCATCATGTCCTCAACCTTATCTATCCGAATTACAGGGGTTCGAGATATTGCTGCGCTCTAATTAATATCGCGCGTGATAATTTCGTGAGTATAAGTATGTTTAGTAGGTGTTAATTGATATTTGTAGGTGTTAATTGATATTTTGACGACAGGTCGATACAATCGTAATAAAGGCACCTCTTTAATGTTGAACGTGTTTCATTGTTACTTACTCACATATTCTACTTGAAGCGGTTCATGTTTATAACGTCCAGCACGCGTAGCATGGCCACCATAGAAAGAACTTTGTCTTTTCTTGATAGAATAGAGATAGAAATGTCACGCTACGGCAGCATAGAAACGGGTTTTGTCGACGGAAAAATAGACAAAATTACAGATTGTAGAAAGATTTGTACCGTTTTATGCAGGCTTAGCATGGCGTTTTCATTTCTGCGAAGAATAGACACAGCTCTTTAGTAAATTAGGGAAACAAACTGTCACTGTCTATTTTTCCGTCGACATAACCCCTTTCTACGGTGGTCATGTTACGCATGCTGGTGGACGTTTAAGTAGTAACTTATTGACGTGAGCTATGTAGCCATTTTCAGGTATCAATTAAGTGTTAAATTAAATTAGTAAGTAAAAATCTGCCGACGCGATAGGAACCTTTCAATATCTTTTTGTCCAAACTTCACAAACATACTCGTAATACACAGATTTAAAAACCAACACAAACATTTTATTCAATCATTTATTATTAACTAATTACTATTACTAATTATTGGTATTTGCCCCATAATAAGGACGTTGATTATTTTTAGTTTTTAACCGACTTCAAAAAAAGGAGGAGGTTATCAATTCGACAGTATTTTTTTAATTATTTTTTTATGTTTGTTACCTCATAACTTTTTACGGGGTGAACCGATTTTGATGATTCTTTTTTATTTGAAAGCTGGTGCTTTCCGAATGGTCCCATTTTAATTTGGTTCCATTAGGACAATGGGATCCATGTGAAAACCATATAAGTCGTAAATTTGCATTAAGCATTTGCGCGACAAATGAACGAATAACGCGATTAGATTAGTGCGGGGTATCTACCATTGTAACTAAAAAGTTTTTATATCGATTAACATCGTTTAGTGATATCGATACCCACGACTGCAAAGTAACGCTATGCACCTAATTTTATTTAAGTCGTATAACCTGATTTTGAATTTAGTGGATTTTTTTAATATCAATATTTCCGCTGAGCCGCTCTTTGCATACGCTGTTGCATTAGGTCTGATTTATTACACGCAACATTGTAGCCGATAAATAGTTACGTAAAAACGAGACCAAACTCATAAATTGGAAGTTGTGTTAAGTGAGGTGTTACAATACCTGAATCAGGACTAAACTATGCAATATAATGTATTTTACGTTTCTTCACAGGCTTTAAATTATTAAGTCATTTGAACAGCTTAGCGAAAGCAAAGTAACTGCCACATAATAGAATAGAATATTCTTTATTATGTACACTTTATGATCCATAAGAGATCGTATGGCATTTTTTAAATCCTCTTGTTTCAGTGATTTAAGTTCAAGCGATCTATGAGTATGTGGGATGTAATCCGGACGTAGCTGGCAGCTGGTAATAGGTAAAATCTGATAAAAATTTGTAAAACCATCGATGTAATTATCACATTACATAAGCCAAATCTTTTGTCTTTGATTAGATTATCATAGAAAAAAAAACATGCACAAATTGAAAAAAAGTGTCAGGAAACTTCGGTCCTGACAAAAAACATAGTAGAGTCACCGTCAAAAATATCGGAACGAACCGACTAGGACTGTTCAAAATAATTTCAATAAATAAGAAATTTAAACGTTATCTCAATAGAATAAAGGTCTTCTTAGAATGACAGTTGTCGTTTGAGATTGACATTGAGTTAATATTTAATTTTCATAGTTGTTTAGATTATTTTGAACAGTCTGTTTGTCCCGATATTATATAAAGCGATATTTTAAAATACTGGCTATACTGAACGACGTCTAAAAGCTGCCCACCTAACTGTAGTAGGCACAGGTAACGGGCCCCACCAGAAACAGATGAACAGTTAACGGATTTGAGATTTATGCAAGTTCTTCCGAAAAGTTTTCAAAGCATAATAAAAAAACCTGGCCACTAAATTTTGTGCTCGCCAATGACATACAAAAAAAATGTGAAGTCTAGTTACCTACCTGAACTCTGGCTTCGCTGAGTCCAAGCCGCTGGCTCAGTTCCTCCCTCATGAAGGCGTCGGGGTAGTGGGTCTCGTCAAACAGTCGCTCCAGTTCACCCAGCTGTTCCAGGGTAAAGTTTGTTCTAGAACGTCTCTGCTTTCCCCCACCGTTGTTGCTGCCGCCGTTTGGAGATTTATCTGTGGGGTCTGGAAAAAAGAAAAGATTGTATCAAAATTAAATAATTGAAAGTAAAATTGTGCCTAAGTAATTACAGCCGCACGGGTCAATCGAACAGGTTAAGCTCGGTTGCCGTGGTTGGTCCGTGGATGGGTGACCATCTTTACATACCAAGACCCCACCATACCTTGGGAGTCTATGGCTGACTTTACGGGTAATCCGAAGCCCGAAAGTCTAACAAACAGTCTTAGTTAAACCCTATTTTTTATTCTGGATGGGAAATCATCAAATGACGTCTCCCGCTCTGGGTGGAGCGGAAGGGCGTATCAGAATTCCGTATCTCTATCGAACAAATCTCGCGACCCTGGCAGGCATCGGTCTTAGCAGACCACTTCAGTACTGCTGACATCTCTTTGGAACACAACGCACGGTCGTCCCGAGCCTGGTTCTTACCGGGCGGCTAGATACCCATTGCTCGCGGCCCGCAAGCTCGCGCCTACGGTGGCCGGGAGTCTACAATGGACTAGTTATACCCCTTGGGTAGCGTATTACTCAGTAACTGGAAGTTAGAGATCAGATAAGCAGTCGGTCTAAGTAAAATACTGGTATTTGGCTGCGTCTGGCTACAATGAAATCTGATCCCAACATAGTTGGGTAATGGCTAGGCAGATGAAGAGCAGAACCGGTGGAAACTAAGAGAGAGGGGCAGTTCTCGTTATTTTAAGAACGTTCACAGTCTGATATCAGTCTTAATCTATCAAAAATACCCCGAGTTTTCTTACATTTTTAACCATTACTTTGATATTTGATTCTTGCCGAAATGAGACGGCGACTAGATTTAGAATGTTTTTAAATTACGGGAATCGACCTTCAGATTTTGTATCTAACTAGCTTCTGCCCGCGACTTCGCCCGCGTGTCAATCGATCCAGAAAATAAACCCCCATTTCACACTCTTAGGGATGGAATTTCAAAATTCAAAAAATCCTTTCTTAGTGGATCCCTACTCTTCACAAAGAACACACCCTTCAAATTTCATGTCTCTAGGATCTGTGGTTGAGGCTGTGCGTTGATATATCAGTCAGTCAGTCAGTTACTCAGGACTTTGAATTTTATATTGTACCTAATGTTTACAGCTAGAATCAGAACAGGGACTTGATCAAACTATGATTTATTTAAGACATCGTTTTATTGCAGGATTTGACTCATAACAGCAGTGCTCAAAATACTAGCTTTTATTTTGATATTACTTACAAACATTTGAATTTTATTTATTTAGGGACGAGAAACAGCAGTGTCATAATAAGAAGAGGTTGGAATTAATAACAGAATACATTGCTATTACTATTCAAATGGAAATTCATAGATGGCTCCGCCCTGGAGTGTAAATGTGATGCTGTCCCACAAACAATGTGGCATCTAATATTTTGTCCAGCATGTCCTGCTGTTTGCACACTACAAGAGTTGATGGATGCCTCTGAAAGTGTAAAGTCGTAGCCAAATTCTGAGCTGACTTTATTTAGATTGCTATCGACACGCGAAGAAGAAGAAGAATCCACATATTACTAATCAGAACTACTAGTTGCTCGAAAGGACGATAAAAAATAAATTTGAATGTATATAAGTGTGTATACTGTACCTATAGAAATATAGATGCGAAAGTGCGTTTGTTTATTAGTATCAAACGCTTTTACGCTGGGCAGGTAAAACGGGAAGGCAAAAGTAGAACAATTCATAAAAAATCGAAGTAATAGAGCAAATCAAAATAAAAGCGCCATATAAATCAACATTTCATACGGGACGGAGGGATCCTTAAGTCTCAAGGGATATCCCGATACCAGGGCACACTAAGTAAGGTATAGTGGAACTCTGTAAATTGGATTTAGTGGAAAAGTTAATAGGAACTTATTTTAAAATACTACATATACATACTTACAACAAACAAAAAGGCGCCAAACTGACACAATGAGCCTGCATCTTCAATAAGTGAACTGACTAACGCTGTGTCAATAACTATCAGAAATTAATAAAACATTTTTTTAAGTAAACACAGAAACATCTATTAATTTCAATTAATTAATTTTCGCTAAATTTAAAATAACAAAATTACTGTATTGTGGACTTATTAAAGCACCCTAACGGCTACTGGACTAAGGAAATAACAACATTCTGCCAACTCTTGATGATTAGTGGACGAAGGAGTTTCTAACACTATGTAATTGAATACGATGAAAACGCAATTTCAATGTTTTATTCAAACGAAAATGTTAAACTGTAATACTAACTTTGAATCTGACTACAGAATGTTGTCGTAGCATTTCTCGTAGCGTCGTAGCCCGCTCGTAATTGAGTTACGGAATAACAGTTTCGCTCCGAGTACAGCTCTGCTCAGTTTTACTGCTGTTTGAGATGTCCCGTAATACCAATTTCTTTTATTAATATTTGTTTAGTCCAGTTTGAATGCGAATTTATAAACCAAATTAAAACTGTTGAACTGACGTTCTACAATGTTGTCGTCCTTTTATTGTCCTAAAATTTGCTGTATACTTGTACTAAATAGGAACTTAAACCAATACTGCTAATAATGGGTAGGTACAAAGTAGCAGACAATCTATATACATCGTCTGTTCAAAAAATAAGGTGAATTTTAATTTTTCTCAAAAAATGTTTATTTATTCATCAATTTCTATTTTGTCCACTTCAAAGTAGTCCCCCTCAGATATAATACACTTGTGCCAGCGTTTTTTCCAATCCTCGAAGCAGTTCTGACATGCACTTTTTGGTATGCTCTTGAGCTCTCTCAGCGATTCGGTTTGTATCTCCTCAATCGTCTCAAAACGCCGTCCTTTCATGGGTCTCATCAATCTTGGGAACAGGAAAAAGTCGCAGGGGGCCAAATCTGGTGAATACGGTGGCTGAAGCGTGAATACGGTGTTGTTTTTGGCCAAAAAATTACGAATAAGCAATGACGAGTGAGCAGGTGCATTATCGTGATGCAAAAGCCATGAATAGTTTTTCCACAATTCCGGACGTATTCTTCGTATTGCTTCACGCAAGCGGCGCATAACTTCAAGATAATACTCCTTATTGACTGTACGACCATGTGGTAAGAACTCCTGATGCACTACGCCAAGTAATCGAAAAAAAACGTGTTTGGCGTGCCTTTTTGGCCTTGGCTCTCCTGGGCTCTTCCATTGGGACGATTGGACTTTGGTTTCGATGTCATAACCATATACCCATGATTCGTCACCAGTTATGACCCTTTTAAGCAAATCTGGATCGCCGTTGACGTCATTTGACAATTCCTGAGCGATGCTCATGCGACGATTTTTTTGGTCAAAATTCAGCAATTTTGGAACAAACTTCGCTGCCACACGCTTCATGCCCAAAGTTTCCGAAAAAATTGCATGGCATAAGCCAACTGATATGCCGACATCCTCAGCAACTTCTCTAATACTGATTCGACGATTCTCTATAACAATTTTCTTCACTTCCTCAAAATTTTCATCGATTGTTGATGTGCTGGGGCGTGCAGGGCGAGCGTCGTCATTCATATCTTCTCGACCTTCTGTGAAAAGCTTGTACTACTTGTAAACATTTTTTTGGCTTAAAGTAGACTCACCGTATGCCATTTCCAACATTTCAAGTGTTTTGGAGCACTTGATTCCATTTTTCATAGAAAATTTAATGCAAACTCTTTGATCCATGTTTTTCGACAACAGAAAATCGCCGAACACACAATACACTTCTAACTTTTATGCCTCTCACAAACAAATTAAATGTGCTATATAGCTAAAACTGTGAACATATGTTCGAGACGAGTGTACCAACATTACAAAATAAAAAAATCGATAATCGAATGTAGGTAGCCCGCGAAATTTGAAAATTCACCTTATTTTTTGAACAGACCTCGTACATCTATACAAATAAATAAAACTGTAGTGTCTGTTTGAAATTTCAAATTAACAGCTTTTCAATAAATGCATATGGTACTTACATCAAAAAAACAATTTTTATTTTTTTTGCCTGTCTGTTCCGGCTAATCTTCGAAACGGCTGGACCGATTTCGACGGGAAATGCACTGGCAGATAGCTGATATTATAAAGAGTAACATAGGCTATAGTAATATATATTTTGTCTGGGTAGTACGTCTCCATGTGATAATTACCGAACCTCACGCGGGTGAAGCCGCGGGCACAGCTAGTAATAAATAAATTTATATTATACTAGCTTTTGCCAGCGGCTTTGCCCGCGTGAAGGTCGGAAATTATCCCGCTGGAATATACTACCGGGATAAAAAGTAGCCTATGTCCTTTCTCATGCTCTAAACTATCTGTGTACCAAATTTCATTTAAATCGGTTCAGTAGTTTTAGCAGGAAAGCGAGACAGACAGACAGACAGACCGACAGACAGATAGAGTTACTTTTGCATTTATAATATTAGTGGGGAAGTGGGGATGGGGATTTTTTCGATTCAGGAAGTGAACGACTCGCGATGTATTATACTTAGGTAATGTTGACCTATACCTAAAATGACACAATCTACAGAATTTTAACTTGATTAAGTGTTGAATGAAACTAAACAATAGTCCTAAACGGTTAAATTAATCAAGAAATAAATCAGCGGAGTGCTAATACATCGTTAATCACATCGCATCTACCGGCGCGGGAGCTCGTCTCAGTCGTGGCGCACTAGCCTCCCGGGAACAAGCCGGCTGTACGTTTAAGAATGTCGTTTGAAGCAATTTAGCAAATTGGGAAGCTCTCCTTTTTATACGGCAATTATGTAAATGGAGGGATTATCCGGCTGTGGGCGGTGCTGTGAGCCACACCCGCTCTCCCCTTTCGTCTCCGGGGCATCCGAACTCCTCAGACATCTAACGACCAGCGAACAGTGATTAATTGTACAACGCTCCGTAAGTATAACCCCTGTTAGAGTCGCCGAGCGTTTCTGATTTATTTGATTGAGAACTCTTTCTCGGAACTGTTCGGAGATTTCTTCTCTCACTCAGCGTTCGGCGCTAATCCTCGCTTTAATGTAATTAATGATCGTTTTAAGAATGATACCTTTTTATTCGGTTACTTGAAACGCGAATTTGATTTAATTTTAGTACCTATTTAGATCCGATCTGTTCGATAGTAACATCATAGTAAACTCTAATGAATTACCAGACAGCTCTTGAGAAATCGGTTAAAATAGGTCATTCGGTTCCCGGTGAGTGAAATAAAGGGTGACTATGCGATGCGAGTCGACTGTATCAAATGGAAGGGTAACAAAAATCTTTCGTCATCTTAGATTAGTTTTACTTTTGTTTTGCCGAGTTTATTGTCTTTCGTTGAACGTTTGGTAGGACTTTGTTATTTAGGTTACAGAATCCAACCATGCCGTGCTGCAACTTACAATGAATGAGACCCAAATTATCGTCAATTTCTCCGTTCTATGTAAGAAAGCTTCGTTTCCGCACTTAGTACTTCAGGTGGACCATTGTGCATGGGTCATGGTGGTGTCGGTGGTTATTCCAACAAGAACCAGTCCACCTCCCTCCAGAAGTTGATAAGGTCTGCTGGTGTGTTTAGGACTTTTGCAATAGATCTATTTGATCGCCGAGTTTCTGTTCTAGTGTGCTGATGCCTGTGCATTCAAAGAGCACATGCGTAACGATTTTCGTAATGTTAATTACTTACATATTCTTCTAACTTAAGCTTCCCAGCTAAAGCACTAGGAAGTGGTAATTAGGCCTTTTGGGGGACTGTCTTATGTAATTTTGACGTTCAAAAAGTACTGACTGTCAACCTAGTTTGAATAAATGACTTTAGATTTTTGATTTCGACAGCCTTCATGCATAGTCAGCTGTCCGTTATGCCTACTGTGTGCAAGTGTTTGTTTAGCGATCTGAGTCCAATCATCAAAATCAACTAGTACATTAAATATAATTGATTTTTACTGACAAAATCGTGAAGATGGTGAGTCCATATTCTGCAAAATTATTTGTTTGTAATTAATTAAATTAATTATATAGCTGAATTTCAATTATTTTCTTCAATTGGTATTTAAATAATTGAAGTAATTCCATCCCGCCGATTTTATAGTTTTTGTTGAAGTTACATGGTGTCATTTATTGGTACGAACATGTAGACGTTATCTATGATCGATATTTTATTTTTTTGTAAAAAAATATAATCAGCCCATAATAATTTTTTTTACGAAAAAAAGTTGGCGCCCGCCTTTACTTTACCTCGTTTTTCAATTCTGTATAATTGTATATTTAAATGAAACTCATTGTAATCCACGTACCAGTAAAGAACAAGTGCCTTGTGCATGGTACTAATGAATGTCCATAACTCGTTTTCATGTATTTTTCCTATGGCTCCAAGAGAGAAGAGTCCAGAGCATTTGGGCATACCCATTGAAGCTGTTCGCAATAGAGTCTAAATTGTCGTTTAGTAGAAATCATTTGGGGCGCCTCGAATAACGCCTTTCCGTTCCAATATCTGTATTGCCACTTTTTTTTTATATGGGAAATTATCAAATGAGTTCTCCCGCTCTGGGCCGAGCGGGAGGGTGTATCAGACTTTTACTGACTAAAACCCATCCGTGTTGCTTCAGTTACCCATATGCCAGGGCCACGGTATCTCGTTTGAACAATCTCGCGACCCTGGCAGGCATCGGTCCTAGCAGACCCCTTCAGTGCTGCTGACATCTCTTTGAGGCGCGCGTGGAACACTGCGTGCCGTTGATATGGGCCTGGTCCTTACCGGGCGGCAAGCTACCCGTTGCTCACCGCCCACAAGCCCGCGCCTACCGTGGCCGGGAGTCTGCGATCGACTCCCGACGCCCGGGGCGTCTCCTTCTGCGGCGGCTAGCGACGTGAGGGCGCAGAGACTACCACTCCTTCACGCGCCCTGCCTCCTCCTACGCGAGCATTACTGCTTCGCAGGAGGTGCCCATGCCCTCTCGCTCCGTACCATGGCTCGCACCAGGGCCGGACGTGAGAGGTCGCCGCCGCCGATCGCCTCCACGAGGACACGGGGGTGCTCCACCCAGGCAGGGCACACCTCCACCGTATGCTCCACCGTGTCCTCCAGACTATCCTCGCAATGGAAACACCCGAGCGTTTCCTCCCGCTTTATCCTCCCCCGCAGCATCCATGCCCGGTGAGAACCTGCGTCAGCCGGAAGGTGAGGACGCCGTGGTGCCTCTCTATCCAATTCTCAAAGAGGGGACTTAACGCCGCAATTGTGGCGTGCCCAACGCTGGGTTGCGACAATCGTACCCACCATGTCGCCATGAGATCCTGCCGGAGCTCTGTCCGCCATGCCGCGATTTGTGGTGGCAGCGGAGTTTCGCCCCGGCGTTTTGCCTCCTCGCGCCACTCCCACATGTGGGCGAGGACCTTTGCCTGCAGACCCCTGGGGGTACTCCGACAAGGAGGCTCGCCGCCTCGCAGGAGACCGTGCAGTATCCCCGGATTAGCCGGATGGCCATGACCCTTTGGGCCGAACTCAACCGGCGCGCTGGGCGCAGCCTCAATGAGGGCGCCCACACCGGTGCCCCGTAAAGGGCCATGGACCGCACGACCCCATGTTGAGCCTCCGGCAGGAGGCGTTTGGACCCCCCAGATTGGGCAGGAGCCGCTTTAAGGCAGCCCCAGCCTTCTCCGGTCTAGGAGCCAAACGTCGGAAATGCTCAACGAAGTTCCATCGGCTGCCAAGGACAAGTCCCAGGTACTTCATCGTCGACTCGACGCAAACGTGAACCCCTCCCACCGTGAGTTGGGAACACGAAGGAGCGCGTTCCGGGGACCATGAAAACCCATGGCCCCGGACTTGTGCAGGGCCACCTCGAGTCCCGATTGCCGGATCCTTTCGACGATTGTCGCAACCCCGCGTGTCATTAAATCGGCCACCACCTCGTACGACCTCCCCTGCGCCAGGACCAGCATGTCGTCAGCGTAACAAACCACGCTGACGCCGTTAGGGAGGTCGGCGTGCAGCACCCAGTCGTATCCGATGTCCCACAGATGCGGCCCCACGACCGATCCTTGTGGGACACCGCACGACATCTCTCGCTGCTATCTGTATTGCCATTTACACCTCAAAAAAGCTCAAATTCTTCGACTAAATCACATAAACGACGAACACGACTACAAAGATTTCGTACCAAAAAACATTTGCAAAAGTGTTTCAGCTTCAACAGTACTAAATGAAAAAATTGCTACATTTACTCAGAACAAGAAACTATCGTTCTGATTACACCTTAAGAAGTCTATTGAAGCTGCTTTAAGAATAATTGTACCTACCATCTCCGGTTAAACAAAACTTTTTTGGCCAGAGGACGATAATAGCAAAAAGAAAACAAGGTTAAAGAGTGAAACAATACCATCGGCAGTAATGATCAATAATTGAAAAAATTTCAGGAAAACAGAAAGACAAGGGAAAGAAAAATAAAGAAGAGTTTATCTCTGAATCACCCAAAGGTTGACTGGTAAAAATGCCTATGGCATAAATTCCGCTGTGTTTTAAACACACAATTGTACAGTATTAAATACATAAACAACATGCCAAAAGAGGAAACCCATAAAGAAGATGTGGAAGGAAATAGCTGCTGAAGAAAGAATACGAAACACATTCCGAAGTCAGGAATGGAAAATCTTACCCTAGAGTAATCTATAACAAAAGACTAAAATTCGAAGGTTGTGAAAGAGAATAATGTGTTAAAAAAGAAAAAGAAGTAAAAAGGAAATGAGATTTGCAACTGAAAAGAAAGAAGGCTTTTTGATGATTCCCCTTCCCCTTATAGAGGTATATATGCTGAAAGTGAAATAGCTAAGTAGAAGAAGTTGATGAGGGTGACGACCCTTTAGAAGAGAAAAGAGTAGAACCGTCTTCAGACAAAAAGAATAGCAAATACCAAGCGGCAACAACGACGATCGGTGTGCCAACACTCATTCACATAAAGACGTTTCTGAATCGGACATGATGTTCCTTTGAATATTTTATCTACTTACAAAACCGTTAAAGAGATTGTTTAATGTTGAGTTTAATTTCTGAATGTGCCTGTAATTGATTAAAATTGTTGCATTACTTATTTATGTTGTATTTTAATTTTATTTCTAACACCCGCCCAAGCTGACTAGAGGCAGAAACTGTGCTTATCAATATTTATTTATTTTAATTACAATTTACATATGTAATCGTGATGATCGTGTTTGTCACCTTAAAACAATGTAGAGAGTTTACCTATATTATTTCCGTCAATCAGGGGAAGAAGAAAGCAGAAGCTAGTAAACAAATAAAAAATGGATTAGAAATAATAATCTTAAAAATGATTGAGATTCTGATTAACAGTGTGTCTGTCAGTATGGCCTGTTTAACAATTCCATGTTTCAAAACTTTCAAGAATGAATGAAATGGCCCAGCGTGGTTTGACCAGGCTCGATGAATCGAATGAACCCAAAGATTTGCACTAACCCAAACCAAACTACCTAACCGACCATTGATACCGAACAATATGTCAAGCACATGCCAAATAATTTGACTGGCTATAGTTATTTTAATCAGCCAACCACTTAAAACATTACTTTGACAGTCTGTTAACTAATTTTTGTGTGAATAATAGCATTTCAGAAGTCAGGTGGCATTATTAAGTAGGTAATGTATATAGGTAAGGTTTATTAAGGCATCAAGCATAACGTTGGTGAATTGAGGACACAATTAATGTCACTTTCCTCATAATTTATCTAGGTAGCCTTAGTGGTGGTTACAATAAAATTATCTTTACTTAATATTATAAACCTGGAGAGTTGTTCGGTTGAACGCGCTAGTCTCAGGAATTACTGGTTCAAAATAAAAATAAACATTTTTTGTGTTGGGTAAACATTTATCGTGAAAGGTTATATAACATGACGCTACTACCAATAGGAGCGGAGCAAAAATTAAAATTGTTCCAAAAACGGGAAAAGTTATTCCTTTTGAGAGCTTCCGTTGCGTGCGCTTCGTAAACGGTTAAAGTAACGCAAACATCATGTGTGATGGAATCGTTTCTCGTTCTAAAATAAGGCTGGGATAGTACATGTTTATCTTTTAAGTTTGTCTCACTATAACTTTTTAAATTGTAATCAAATAGATATTATTTTAGCTGAAGAGTTTGTTTGGTCTAATACTTTTCCCAGGTACTTATCCCAGGAACTACGTTTAGTGTTGGATAGCCCATTTATCGAGGAAGCCTACTCGAGTTACATACAATCTGTCCCAAAATGATGTAAACACTGAAAAGGAATCATTTTATTGTCTACAGCCATTGTTCCCTAACACATTGTATCCACCATCCAGGTACAACAAAATAGAGTACCTAAGTATAAAATTTATGTTACCAAAACAAATTGAAAAATTTGTCCCATTTTCATTGTGAGTACAACGAATCAATCTTAAGGTAGTCACTCATCGCAATTGCGAATATAACAATTCGAATGTATCAAGATATGTCCAGGCTAGCATTACAGTACCACCTGTTGTGATATAATTCGTAACATTGCAGCAGTGAGTGTGGAAAACCGAGTATATTATACCTGAATCATGTTACATGTAGGAATAAATCACATGATTCGAGCTCTTACAAAAGTGAATGCTTCTTAGTCAGTGCGTGGAGTCAAATCATGGAATGTAACGTAACGTGAAAACCCGGTGAGTGGCCACCTTAAAAAGTTGAAGAAGCGACCATATCGACGGTGAAAAGGAAAAAAAATGAAACGCCACTTTGGTTGAAAATTAGTTTTCTATATAGTTCGATAGGGCTTTTGATTCTCTATCGATGTTAGAAGGTTAAAAGCCAATCGGAAGCACTTTTTGGCGTTTCATTTAAAGTAAACCTACCTAAAAATTTAAAAGTAATCATTTAAAATATAAATTAAACTTTAAACAGCTCTGCAAAGTATTTGGCCAAATGGCGCTACATTTGTTTTTCCTTTCCAGCATCGATATGTTATTTATTAGCATTCATGATTAACTTATTTGTATTTCTAATCTAAAATCTTACAACGGATGACATGACACAAAGAAAAACAATGAAATAAAGGAGACGTTTTTTTTCCTATTAATCAAAGTTAAAGACGTCACATTCGATATAACTCGTATGACATGACGTTGTCAGACTTGTTAATCTTGTTATGGAATTATCACTGTTCACATTGTTTTGGTAATTTATGGTGAATAGATATTTTGCCACCAAATATTTACTTTCTTTAGATAAAATAAATTGAATACTATGTTTAGTACACCTGTACGGTGGATACAATGTTACGAAACAAAAGTTGTTGACAATAATATGGTTTCATGTCCGTATTTGCATCTTCTCTTTTTTTTTTTTGGAGCTGACTGGACAACATTCAAACCTCGGCATAATAAAGGTAGGTAAGTAGGTTAAAGTTAGGTAGGTGATACAGGTGGATATAACTCGATACATACAACAAGAACAAGAGAACATATGAATCTGTCCACTACATTATCGATATTTACCTTTATTGTGTGCGCAATGACTTTTAATTTAAAGCTTAGGTATATAACATAGGTACTTAAGTGGATGGTACAAAAGATTTGACTAGGTACAGTCAGCACACTCACAACACAACACTGTTTATAAAGTTGCAAGTTCAGGTACCTATACCAAGTAGCTTGTTTGACTTTATCTGAGTACAACCAGGATATCCTGCTCTGCCAAGCCTGGTATTTTCTACTTTATCTTTGAGAATTGAACATTTATCAGGGTAAACAAATACAAAATTGGATATGAGATTGATGGGACGTTGTGTGAGGAGGTTGAGCGAGAAAACTTGTCTGTACATCTTAACGTACTTACCTTATATGGTAGTCATACGCAGTTGAGTAAAAGCAAGTTCTAGTTGTCACAAATGAGGCTTTCAAGATGGCCAGGTGGTGGTTTGGTGGAGGGTACATATGTAGCACTCCAAATACCTAGCTCAAAACATATGAGACCACGATGTTAGCACACCAATCGCAATAACTTACTCACCATGCCTGTGATCGTCATCATCGTCTTGAGCCGCCTCCCGCTTGCACGCGGGCACGGGCGATAGCAGCCAGTTGCGCGGGCGCTTGGGAGCCGGCGCCTCCTCCAGCTCGGTGATGTCCACGTCCACGTCATCAGCGTCGTCTGCGTCCGGCGCGGGTGGCGGCGCCGGCGCCTCGCCTCCTTCCAGCGACTTGCTCACGAAGTGCGCCAGACGCTCCATCACCATTACTGCCGCCGACACGCGGCGCCGCGCGCTCGCCTCGCCGCAACACGCTCCACGGAATACACACTGCAGCAACCGAGCACCCTACGCCCACACTTCCACACTCAACACCTATTTACATCAAATAACACTTTATTTTTACGATGTAAAGTTCATTATTGTGTGCGTATCCACTAAGGGCGGCGATTCAGACCCCGCCCAGAAGTCGCGCAGGCGCCCGCCCAGCGCGCCGCCGTCGACGTGCACTGACGCACCCGACGGCAGATAATACACGCCTACATTATCGTTACATTGAAGATGAATTGTTAATAGTATTTTCTAGTGTTTGTGTGCATTATTAAAGTGTGAGGACAACCTGTGAATGTTCTGTGACTTTAAAACGATGTAAGTGGAAGTGTCACTTATATTAAATTTTAATGGAGGATAATGAAATTAAAACATTTTTTTTTAAATAAGACAACGTGTATTTAAAATAAACAACGCATAATATAACTCACACGACCTTAACAGAAGGGTTCTGAACACTAATAAGTCTTGATGGTAAATATTGACAGGCCCAATTAAAACACGGCATGCATATATAACACCTATTTACTAAAAACAATATGTAAATATCACAATACAAATATTCAATATCTAGATTCCATTATATTTCAAATCGATTGGGTTAGTAAACAAATCAAAATTGGCAGATATACCTTGTTTATTAATTATCTCTCTTATCGAATTATGTTTGGTCGTAATTCATCTGATTATTTAAGCCGTAGGTATGTGTACCTATAACAAGTCAGAACCTTAGTTAAGCCCCATTGAACTTACTTGATATTGAAAATAAGAGAGATATCATCAACAGCAAAATATAAACGTTAAAGCTGTTAAATAAATCATCACATCATAAGTAAATAATTAAATGGGTCAAGATTTTCGGCTAGCTAAAACAAAAACGACCGAAAATAATTTGACATTTCAGAGACCCTTAAAAATTGATCTGAGCGACAATTCTCATAATTTTAAAAACGTTCACAGTCTCATCTCGGCGTCAATCTGTCAAAATTACCTCGAATTTCTATAAATTTTTGACAAGTTTTTGACATTTGAATGTCGCCGAGATGAGATTGCAACTAGATTTTGAACGTTTTTAATGACGAGAATTGACCTTCTGTAGTCATTAACTGTACACACCATAACATTCGTTATGGTAAAAATTGTTGGAAATTTGTGTTTCTGTTTGTAAATTTCCGTCAAGGAATCATCAGAAAAATGTCACTAGAGCGTGACGGGCTGACTTGCGCACTACTCACTAAACACAGTCTGCTTCAGATATAATCAATATAATATTATGTGTTTCTGTCAAAGAAGTAATTATATTATTTACATCAATTATATTTATTATAGTGAGTTGTTTTACAAGGTTTACCAGCCTAAAGTATAAATTATCATTTGAAATGGTCTAAATTTACTGAGGTTAAATTATCGCGGCGGTGATACCAAAGCCAAGCCTGAACTTATCATTAGGGTGGTTGAGGAGAGCGGAGATGGCACAGGCCAGCTGTGTTCTCTTCCCTCCCAGAGACCTCTGCAGCGTGGCTCCCACCAGTCCGTCGGAGTCTGCTGAACCTCGCACAGTCCATTCCTTTGTATGCCACTCGTAAGCTAGGGTCGCAACCGCGCGACGAATTGTAAATCCCACCTACGATTAAAAGATACATTTTTAGTATACCCAATAGTTGTGTTTCTGTAGAGCCAGCTCTCCATCCTTATTTGCAACATAATTAAGGTTGTGTCAGTGAAGTAGGTATAGTCTTCGAGATCATGGATTTATTCGTCTTGTGACGTGCGCGAATTCCTCCTTTTTTCCTTGTGGTACACTCCGAGATAGTCTATGAAGTATTTACTTAGGTGGACACTAATTGATAGGTAACTCAACTAATAAACTTACCCAAGTTTTCATGGGTCTAATACGATAAAAAACGATTTACCTCAAGCATGGCGGCCACAGTGAGGAATGGTTTGATATCCCTCGCGTAGCACAGGTCCAGGCCCCTGTTGCCCAGGGTCGCACTCACAGAGTGGTCCCCGCTGACCCAACGCCCGGCCCCCGACGCCGAGCTCACCTCCGTTGTGTGCCCTCGAGCCACTACTTCCGCACCCAACGAGAATTTCTTCGTCACAGCCTACAAACCAAAGAGTTTACGTAGAGGATTTAGGAATGAGTTTCTAATAACAATAAATAAAATACCTACAGCTTATAGGTAGTGTCGTAGGTAATTAATAATGATCATACATTGCGGGTTGAGGGCTAACGACACTTTTATTTTGTTTTGCTCTTTTACCTTCTTTGTATTGACTATGAATTGAACTTTTTGTAGGTGATATAATTTTAAATAATGTAAAGAGTTACCCAGTAACTGGGTTGTGAGGGTGAGATAGGCAGTTAAATACTCCATGTAAAATACTTGTACTGGTAGGGATTCAGCTGCATTCGTTTGCACTGGAAGCCCACCCCAACATGGTTTGATAGGGCTAGGCAGGTAACTATTCAGTTTTTTTTCTGTATCCAAGAGTCACCTGTCATCTAATTACGCTGCTCAAATACACGAGCACGACGGCTGCAGTTGCCTTTGCCGTTGACGCGTGTTGCTCGTGTGTATGTGCACTTATATCCCTTACATGGGCGCAATTAAATACATTGTATGTTACAGACCAAAGTTGTATTGTAATAAAAAGAGGCTGGCAACACAAACCATAAAACGTAAAAAATAATACCTGAAGATAATGAACGGCAATGAACTCCCGATTTACAGCGATGATGGAGGCTGTAAACCTGTTGAAATATGCATCTATGATGCTCTCAAAACTGTAGAGCTCTGCTTCGGCTATCTGTGCTACGACTGTCGCCCGTGTGCCGCGGGTCGGGCCCACGCGCATTTCACAACTCAACTGCCCACCGGGCGCCGCTTCCATGACGAAGTATGGCAATGCCGTCGGCTTATTCTTATCCGCGTACGACAGTAACAGTTTATAACCCCCAGGAGACACCGAACTAAACGATAGATTGTGACCAAACATCCAATTTGATGTTGAACTCTGTTTTACAGACACACAGCCTCCTTCAAAACATTGTGGTAGTCTATATCTTGCCGCATTATGTATATGCCGCAAAAGCCCCGGGTTGGTTCCGCCTGCCGGCAGATTTTCATCTTGTGACCCATCGTCCCTTCCCGCTCTGGAACCAGTTACCCCGGCGCCAGTTTTCCCTCTGTCTCCGGCTGAGCTTGCGCTGTCAGACACTTTACATTTGCATACGGGGATCGGAGGTGCATCACCCCCAGCGCTTCTATCGGCATCGTCTTGTGGGTACGTCTCGTTGGGGACGTGTGTTCCCGTGTGGTTTGGTCGTGAGGATCCAGAATGCCACTGTTCCTTCCGACTAGCAGAGCTATCACAGGGACCTTTTGCATGAATGGTTTCGAAAAGACCCAATTTTAATAAATTAAACAACGATAACGAAAACTTCGACTCACTTTCCTTTTTATTCATTTTTTTTTAACAAATTGTGTAAAAAGTGAGGAAAAGAAAATTTTGAGGTCGCACTGACATTGAGAATAAATGTCAAATTAAAGTAGGCTTTAAAAATGGAACTTATTTAGGTGCTTACTTTAAATACGAACTCATTTCTGTCTGCTAAGGTAAATGAGTAAAATCAATCCTACACTTACGAGGTCTTCTTATGGAAGACCTTAGGGAAAGATTCACAGATTTAACTTACCTAAGTATATCTTACGTAGTAGATAACAGTTAGCCCTCGTACCCAGGGCGCTTCATACCCGTGAGAATTTTCTATCGCGTACTGTATTTTCATCTCTCGGTGTGGACCCGAGCCTTGAGAAGTGTTTCCCAGCGCGTCAAAAAAGTAAACTTGAATTCTCAATTTTCGGCGCGAAGCTGTGCTATAATAATCGTGGGTACTAGGGCTTATAGCAAACAGAATAATCGCATGTTTGTTATGTTCATATTAGTTTAAGCGAATTACAGCATGCGATTCGTACGAAAACCTATAAAGACATATAAGAAGAAGGTTATACTTATCACGAGCCAACTGCGTAGGTACGCACGTCAACAAATCAAGCTATATATTTCTTTTCTTTCTCTTTGCGAGGTTTAAAATGTTTTCTGCCATCTCAATTCTAAAGCTCGTGTGCATAGGTACTGCCGAAAAAGTACCTTGCAATCTTCTATTTCCGAAAATGTAAGCGACCCTTACCGGGGTGCTAATAATATCGAGCTTGCTTCGCTTGATCTTGCTTGCCATCTATTCTTTATTAATTCTTAAGCTTCTTTATATAAATAGACACAGTTAGTCTTCTTTCTGTATTTATACATGGATATAATAAATAAAACTAAACCTATTTGAGGCGAGATGTAAAAATCATCGAGCTTGCTTTGCTCGCTCTTACACTTTACCTTTATCTATCTACACATCTACTTAAGTCGACAAAGTCACTCCATCCTCCTTCATATCCGAGATGAAATGCCAAAATTATCGGACTCACTGCATGGAGCTGAAGATGCACCTCTCTGAAAAAAAACCTGCAAACGTGTTAATGCATTTTACTATTATCTTATATCTTTAAACGAGCAATTCTTGTATATTTATATATATATATATTCTAAACCTCGGAAACGGCTCCAACGATTTTCATGAAATTTAGTATACAGGGGGTTTCGGGGGCGATAAATCGATCTAGCTAGGATTCATTTTTTATAAAATGTCTTTTCAATGATCAACTTTATCGATAATCAACTTGAACATAAACTTATTATTTTAAAAACAATTTACCAAAAATACCGAGCAAAGCTCGGTCATCCAGATATTGTATAGTAAAATGCATTAACACGTTTGCAGGTTTTTTAACCAACTATAAATAAAACATATTTATGTAAGGCAAAAATCCAGTAACTACTTTATAAATAGAACTAGAAGGTAAAAGCTTAGGAACTTGTCGGGGATTTACATTATTCTAGTAGTTTGCATTAAAATCGGGGAAAAACAGACGTGTTTCAGATACTGTCTAGGTATCTTCTTCTTTTCTATGGTTTAAAAAGAGACAACAATAATATTGCTGCCATCACAAAAAGTATACACTGGCCCTCTGACACAGACAAAACAGGCGATGACACATTTTTTGACAGTGTACCAGTGAGTAACGTATAGAGTGATACCAGATTGAATGATTTTACTTTAAGGCTATTTTAGCCTCTAAGTCCCTGAGATACCACATTTGGTATCGACACAATGGTTTTTTAATTGTGTCTGTAATTACGGTAATTAACTGGTTAAGATAGCCGAGAGCTTTACCGACTGGACATTTGGGCAGATTCGAAATAAAAGTCTATTTGTCCGGGCAAAGGGCACATATACAATGGCAAAAGGTTTCATAGTTTTTTTTACGAAATTTGGTGGCTAAAAGCTAAAATGTGACTCGATGTCTCTAGGATCGACCAATACAAATGTATTTGTTGTCGTTTCAATCACAATATTTTTTTATGTAATTTGACGCACTGATTCTGTCACTCTATTTTAATATATAAATTCACATTGTGTGCCAAAGCTTGGCTTACAAGGGAAAATAATGGAATTTAACTTTGGACGATAGCGACGGTCGAAATATTGACTTTCGGCTATTATGCCTAAGTTTTGGCTATTTGCTATATATTTAGAAACTCGGTTCTGGCAACATTGAACATTGACATGTCATTGAATTTATTGTTTGTCTTGTCTTTTACTTTCCGAGTTTCTGTGCTTATGCTTACTTCTATTAGTGTTTCTATACGTGCTTTGGCAAATGTAAAAGTGAAGTTTATTTTTGTTGTTTTAGCAGGAAATATAGGGATCAGGAAAGAAAGCAAAACTGTAACCGAGTGGCAAATTAGATACCGCGATAGAGTTCTTTATCAACAGAATTTAATTGGATTCTAGTGGACAGTTTCAAAACATCCATGTTTGATAAGGAAAGTTCTTTGTGACTTTATGTTTCCAACAAACATTACCACAGTACACTACTAATTATTGAAACAAATGTCTGCTATCAACATGAAACTCTCCAAAATGTTGGAAATTTTCAAGCTGGGGTTGAAGTCAGACGCAGTCCCCAGATCTCCTAGGACTAGAGAAGAGACTCCAACACCAGAAGCGCATAATGAGAATGTTGAACTTCCTGAAGAACAAGAAGAAGAAATAATTATAGAATCTGTGTCCGACGACGAAATAAAAAAGGAAAAAAAGAAACCTAAAAAGAAAAAGTCACATAAATCAAAGAAACAGGTTGATGATGATGATGATGATGAGGAAGAGTTTTCAAAGTCTTCGCAAGAAAAACGCGGCAGTGCAAGTTCAGTAAATGTTCAAGGTAATTGGTTCTGACACAGTTTGAATAAAGAACCTTAGTGAAGTCTTTGGTTTATCCATTGTTTACCATTATGCCAAGTGGGTATTGGCATGATTCATAAGTATGCTATTTGTAGACTTATTAAACATGTAGTTACATCCCATTATTAAAATTTTAGTGTTGCTTTAATAGCTGTGCTATACCTTATGTACATGGATGCAACATGCCTATCATTATATACTTATATCACATGCTTTTGTCCATATTTATTATCTCCGTATTTTGTAATCAATGATGGAATTGATGTTTGACTGACTTAAATGTTTCTTGCCCATTCTTTTCCATGTTTTTACTGTACTTTGAATTCACAGTTCAAAAATGCCTGGAATTAGTTTATTTGAAATAAATGCTTTGGGTTTGAGTTTGACACATGTGTTAGTATGTGTGGTACTTAATATGAAACTGCTAAAATATTATTATTCCACATTTGGATATCACACAATATGTAATTGCAGTATGATACTATGATGTCATCCATATAAAAAGTTATCTCAAAGTTATTTTTTCATCCTGCCAGGGTCGCGAGATTGTTCAAACGAGATACCGTGGCCCTGGCATATGGGTAGGTGAAGGAATTCGGGTGGGTTTTAGTCAGTAAAAGTCTGACACGCCTCCCGCTCCACCCAGAGTAGGAGAAGAAAATTTATGATTTCCCATCCAAAAAAAAAAACAAATCAATAATCCCTCTAAAGTTTGAACCAACTTATGTAAGATAATTTCTATCATTTATTTAGTTGCAGTCGAGTCATATTATGCTCATATTGTGTATTACCATTACGTAGTGCCCCTGCTCTCAAAACGGTGAAGGAAAACATTGTGAGGAAACGGACATATCCTAGAACCAAAAATTCAAAGACATGTGACATGTACCGTTTCACATTGGG
This sequence comes from Aporophyla lueneburgensis, assembly GCA_932294355.1. Lineage (NCBI taxonomy): Eukaryota > Metazoa > Arthropoda > Insecta > Lepidoptera > Noctuidae > Aporophyla > Aporophyla lueneburgensis. Next base: position 11,475,650 of record OW028739.1, read on the forward strand.
CCCGCGTGGTAGATTACGGCCCACTTCCTCTCACCCAGAGGAGGCCTGTGTCCCAGCAGTGGGAATGATGGAGTTTCTATCATATTCATTTTGGTTTTCATTTTGCTCCCATCATCAACTTTTATTTTTGATTCCAGCAACTGGAAATGTGTACAACATTGTGAATGCTAAAGGTGTCAGGCTCGGGAATGATTATTACTTTGGCCCTGTCACGAAGTCGGATGATAGACCGGGCAAACAGAAAAAGTATGAAGAGGACGTAATTGAGATGGATAATTTTATCCGGTTGCTTCTGGAAGCTAGGATGAAGGTAATTGTCTTTAATATAGAAAGTTCAAAAAATTAAAGTTTAATAATAAGACATCGGGTATTGATGAGGTAACAATACTAAGTTACTTTTGATTTATGTCTTCCAGCCTGATCACGACTACATGGACTACATATCAAAGAACCTTGGAAAGAATTGGCACACCATCTTCCGAGCACTCGGCTTCACTCAAGGCAGAATAGAAACTGCAGAGATAAACGCAGCCGGTTATGATATTTCTGAGGTATGTACTTCTACTTTGTTTAGTAAATACTCTGATCATAAAATTATAGCTTTTTATAAATACATCATATTTATATAAAATTCTTTGTTTTTCGTTGTATTCGGTTAGGATAACACCCTAACCGGGTGTCAAATTGGGCACGCCACAATTGCGGCAGTAAGTCCCCTCTTTGAGGAGTGGATAGAGAGGCGCCACGGCGTCCTCACCTTCCGCCTGACGCAGGTTCTCACCGGGCATGGGTGCTTCGGTGGGTTCCTGTTCAGGATAAAGCGGGAGGATACGTCCGGGTGTTTCCATTGCGAGGATCGTCTGGAGGACACGGTGGAGCATACGGTGGAGGTGTGCCCTGCCTGGGCGGAGCACCGCCGTGTCCTCGTGGAGGCGATCGGCGGCGGCGACCTCTCGCGTCCGGCCCTGGTGCGAGCCATGGTACGGAGCGAGAGGGAATGGGAAGCCGTCACCTCCTTCTGCGAAGCAGTAATGCTCGCGAAGGAGGAGGCGGGGCGCGTGAGGGAGTGGCAGTCTCTGCACCCTCACGCCCCTAGCCGCCGCAGGAGGAGACGCCCCGGGCGTCGGGAGTCGATTGCGGACTCCCGGCCACCGTAGGCGCGAGCTTGCGGGTGGCGAGCAATGGGTAGCTCGCCGCCCGGTAAGGACCAGGCTCGGGTCGACGGCGCGCAGTGTTCCACGCGCGCCTCAAAGAGATGTCAGCAGCAGTGTAGGGGTCTACTAGGACCGATGCCTGCCGGGGTCGCGTAATTGTTCGAAAGAGATACCGTGACCCTGGCACATGGGCAACTGATGGAACACGGGTGGGTTTTAGTCAGTAAAAGTCTGACACGCCCTCCCGCTCCGCCCAGAGCGGGAGAAGTCATTTGATGATTTCCCATCCTGAAAAAAAAAAAAAAAACCGGGTGTCAAATAAGACAAGCAACATCATCATTTATTTATGTTCAGCCTTTTTTCAAAGTGATAGTGGTTGTACAAAACATTAATATCCGCACCTAATAGCATAGCACCCTAATTGCATAGCACACTGTCAATCAAGATCTGAATAATTTTGAAGGATATTGCTTGTTCATTCATTATTGTTCACATAATTGGTCCATTCAACGATGTAAGTAATGCAATGAATGTTAAACAGTCAAAATTAAACCCATTCCTACTGTGAGTATTTTCTACTATTACCCCCACAGTTTTAAGTCTCTGTGTCCCCTTCGGTAACGGCCTCCTGCGACCCCTTCCAATTCCATCTGTTTCTTGCCCGTGTCCATGTCTTTCCAGCCAACCTCACCAAGTCAAGCTGCCTTCTTTTAGAGGTTTTTCTTTCTTTCACATTCCCTCCCTAGGGTCCATTACCAGTACCATTCTCTGACTCAGTGGTCAAGACAAAAAAAGGCCATACTTACGCATGGCAAGTTTGTTAGTAACAAGAATTCTCTCTCCTTCTTTTTCTAATTTTGCTGTTGCAGTACTCTCTGTGATGTTTTTTTTATTACTTTGATGTATTTCCTTTCAACTTCTTGCTTTTTCAAGGCATTCCAGATTCGAAAGCTTTGCAGTTGTCCACAAAGCAACAATAAAGTGGAAGATTGTATTCATTTTACTTTTCAAAAATTTTCTTCACCGCATGGACATGGCCAACCACAAATGGTTCTAAGTTCTAAATCCCTTTTTATGGATAGGAATTATAGTGGACGTAGTCCACTGCGAAATTATGGCGTCTGTTACTAACACGTCGTTGAAAATATACACTAATGGCGTGCTTATAATGGCGTGTTATGTCGCTATTAAGAGTTCGTTAGCCTATTTGAACCTGGGGCGTTGTCCCTTTTTTTGTGATTTCAGGGCCGTTGTCCCTATTTTTCTGTGATGTCAGTTCCCTTTCTGCTTCCTCTCCTAGTATAGGTGGTACGCCGCTTGGGTCTTTTAGTGCAACATCGTCTGTAGTTATTGACATTGAGTGAAAAGCAGATGCTGTTTGCAGTATATCCGGTCGCTTTGTCTTTACTTCGCCTCTTTTATTCTTGATGTTTGCTATCTAGTTAATGGCCTTCTTCACAGTTCAGTTTTGAGTCTATGAGTCTGTCTGTCTTTCCTCATCGCATACAATACATGTAGTATTGTATCCCTTCTAATAGAGAAGTATGGAAGAAAAAGTCATGTTGCACTGACCCTAAATGTATTCGAATAAGGTAAACCTTGAGAACAATATTATAGTTATAGATAATAATGATGGTTACAATACTTTTTTGATGTTTATCAATTTTTGTTATCTGCGATTTACCCAAACAAACTTCATAATTATTTTGAAAATTTTTCCTCAAACATTGTAGTATGCACTGAAAAAATTATTTGTAATCGTATCTTGCCTTGAATGACGTAATAGTTAAGACGCAAAATATTGCAAGTATAATTATTGGTATGGCAATATAAATACATTAGAAAATAAGCGACAGCAATGTACTCATTGATAAAATTAATTCTGTAGTGATAATACTCCGTGCATATCTATAAAAATGTTTATCAGATATGACTTGCATTTGGCTGGAGTTTACTTTCCAATCACTTGTTGTTAATTATAATTATATTAATGTATAAGTTTAAATTTAAGTTCAAGTATATTAGGCAATCTTAATACCTGGTATCACATTTTGTGTCCGTTTCGATTGCTCGGACATAGTGTCGTAGAAGAAAAACGACTGTCAACAATACGAAATTCGTAGATCCAATAATCAGAAAGTTACAAAGGTTTAACCATGGCGCGCGGTAGGAACAAAGAACCGCGCGGCGACGCAGTTGTCTTAAACGCAGCTTACGGCCGTTCCCAATAACCTATCTATCACCAGTTTTGACCTACTAAAGATAGAAAATTCTATCTATCATCGGTTTTGATGTCCCAATATAATACTGATGGTTATGACAACTAACCGCCATACGCTATCTATCGATGGGAGGGGCTATCTCATGGTGCAGATAGATATTTCTATGAAATTGCAACATAATGCGTCCCAATATCCTTTTGACAGCTATCTGTCAGTGATGTCAATACTAAAGATAACCAAATTTGTCAATCCGTCGAATTGCAGGGTTAAGCATTGTTTATTGTTCAAATAAATTTGTAGAAGTGCAGTGTTTTCATCATTCTTAATAATGTCTGAGTCTAGTGAAAGTGATTTATCAATGTTAATGGAATTATCTGATTGGGACAGTGATTTTGAAGATGAATCCCATAAAAACTACAAGACCCGCGTAAACCATATGAACGAACTAAATAGTAGCGAATTCACGTATAGATTTCGCTTAAACAAAACTGCTGTTAGTAATTTATTAACAGAAATATATCCTTTGTTAAAAGTAACCTCAGAAAGGTAAGAACTAACTTGAATGAGAAATATACATTCATGTAATGTTAATTACTCATTGTAATGTACCTATATCATTTGTTATAGCTTTTTTCATTTTTCAGAAATCATGGGATATCTCCTTTGCATCAGTTACTTTTAACCCTAAGATTTTATGCATTAGGCACAATGTTAGTGTCTGTTGCAGACTTTGTAGGAGTCTCAAAATCATCAGCGGGGCGTATTATATCCAATGTCTCATCTGCAATAGCAAGGTTATATAGAAATTATATACATATACATAGCAATACCCAGGAAGATTTTTACAATATTAGCCAATTTCCAAGAGTTCTGGGTGCAATTGATGGCACACATATTCTAATACAATCACCAAGTAAGTACATTGTATTTAAAAAAAAAAATAACTTTTAATATTCATTCTCTACATTGTGTGATTGTTTTAATTTATAGATTCTAATATTGGAGAAGAATTTAGAAATAGGAAAGGATATTTCTCTATGAATGTGCAAGCTGTGTGCGATGCACATTTAAGATTTATGAATGTTGTTGCCCGTTGGCCTGGATCAACTCATGATGCAACAATCTTTAACAATTCAACACTGAGAGGTACCTAACAAATTGTTTAGTTGCTGAAGTAACTACTACTACCTATTTTGAGCAAAAAAAAACAATAATTTTTAAAACCTCTACACTTGGCAGTGCTTTTACAAATATATTTTTTATTGATTTTTCAGCGGAATGTGAAACTGGTTTATATGGAAATCGCTGGTTGATTGGAGATAGTGCCTATCCATGCAAACCTTATTTATTAACTCCTTTATTAAACCCAACTTCACGCAGTCAGCAAATGTATAATGAAGCCCATATACAAACACGAAATACTATTGAATGGTACCTTTTAAAATATTATTGTAGTGCAGTCTAGTCACTTTATTCCATTGTAATGAGACATCACATTGTTAGACTTATCTATAATCTACCCTTCTTGTAGGTGTTTTGGAGTATAGAAACGGAGATTTCCAGTTATATCTTTAAAAATACGGCTATCATTATCAACTACACAGTCAATAATAATAGCAACAGCTATACTACATAACATTTGTAGACAGATGAGAATTGAAGATGTAATGCCAGAAGTAGAAATACCTAATTATGATGCAGTCCCAATGATGTTACATGAACTTAGTGACAGTAATATTGATGAGCGACAACACTTGATAAACAATTACTTTGGAGGGTAAGTTATTTCTGATCCCATAAAATATTGAATAACTGCATGAAAGACCATGCAGTTATTCAATATTTTATTGAATCCTAATACATCAATTATTAATGTTATATTTTATTTGTTTCAGATTTGATTTGAGTGAATAACTTTGAATTAAATGAAAATGGGCATTCAATAAAGAAAAAGAAAACTTTATTTTAATACTTATTTATTTGGCTCTAAGTCTAATTTTAACTTTCTATTTGTTAATTCCATGTTTTCTATCTCTAATTCTATTTTCTTTCTTTTAATAATGTAATAATCAGCAATAGCTTGATTCCGTGCAGCTCGAGTCCTTATGTCTTCATCCAGTAGCCTACGTTTTTGTTTATCTGAAAATAAATATAAGTATTATTTTTAAAAAAACTGGTTTTATTGCAATTATGTAAATTAGTTTTTCCAGACCACCCCAAATTTACTTAAAACTGTTTAGATTACACATACTTAAAAATGTAAATTACCCAAATGGACAATAGGGATGCAATAATGAATTGAGTATAGTTAGTCATATGCAAATTGTGAAATCCCTCATTTTACAAATGCTTGTTACTGTGGTAATATTTGAATGGTAAAATGTATAATTGTAAATAACAATGTTGTTGGTAAAATGTTAAATTGTACATTTTGCTGACAGCAGATACATACTAATATTGTTGCCACTGGGAGTGTTAAAAAAGAATTTCTTTGGTTTAGGTGTTGTCACAACCAGCAGTTGGTTATTCCCCGATGATCCACTCTCATTTTCAACGCTCATCAATTCAGAATCACCATCACCCACGACACTGTCAATCACCATAATGCCACCACCATCACTCAAAACCTCTGAATCCACCGTCACCTCAGCATCTCCTAATGCTACACTGTAACCCTCACATGTTGAACCTAAAATGGATGCCACTCTGTCCAGTGCATCATCTGGTGGGGTGTAATCTGGCTTGCCACCACCTGTCTGCAAATATAGTTACATTAATACACTATAACACATATTTAAATAAAGATAATATCTATCACATCCTGTGGTTCATAAACACCACACACAAGAGTAAGGACGAAATGATTACCTTAATTTGGTTCATCCTAATTTTGGTGGATCTTTTTCTAGCGGTTTTTTTTAAATTCTCCCATTTCAATTTTAATTGATCGGTTCTTCGTGGGCAACTTGAAATCGATGCATTGAATGCATCTGTGAGTTTAGACCAGGCAGCTTCTTTAAGCTGATTATTTGTAGCATTTGTAGCCTTGCTTGTTATCACCTTATTAGCTTCAACAAGATCAATAAGCAAGGCCACCTCGTCCTTGGCTAAAGGTACACCTTTTGTCTGAAAACAAACCAAATATTAAATCAGGGTTCATCCTATTTACATGTAGTAAAGAAAGACAAAAAAATGATCCAATTGTTCCGAAGTTTAGTTTGCACTGTAATTTACTAAATGTCATCTAAAAAGCCTCTGTCACTTGAATAGGAACGTATATAATAATGTCTAGTAATACTTACAGTGCTCATTTTATGTAAAAAAATAAGCAGAATTCACTAAACAAACTTTATATCACAACAATAATACCGGTAGCGTCTCTACGAGTTGAAACTTGAATTGACACTTGACTACGTTTCGTTCTTCCTTTTTACGCGCCCAATATTCGTTCGCTAAAATAATGACAATGAAACAGATAACTATGATTACAAATCTTATTTTAGCATAAAAATATCACTAATGCTTTAACTCGATCAATTTGTATTGTTTTACGAAAAAGTTATATGAAATAATATTTGTTTAAACGTTGTTATTTTTTGTAGCTTTTGTAGTAACAAAACGTATGGGAGGGCTGGATAGCTGAGCTTATCTACCGATGTCGATGCCTCGATAGACGTTATCGTCACTTGTGGGACGTAAAATAAGGATAGATAGAAGTCTACTATTTATCGTTCATAACAAGATATCGCTTACTGAGGATAGGTTATTGGGAACGGCCGTTAGTGGAGGTCCATTCTTTTTGCTAACCACTGCTATGATTTCGAAGAAAATGTAGACAGTATATCTTCTACGACACTAGGTCTGAAAAGTCGAAACGGACACTCGCAATTATTTAAATTAAAAGTTTGGACATCAGAAATTTTCGGATTGCTTTGCTATTTAGCATAGACCTCCCCGAAGCTATAGCTCTCATCCATGTACCTGTGGTAGCAGCTTTCTAACAGTTTTCTTGTCTTTGAAATGGTGTTCCTCTTTTCCTCTCTGCGATACCTCCCTTACGTCTCTAGCCTTTCTGTTTTTACTCCTAATGACATGTCTGCCCACTTTCATTTTAGTTTCTGTCTGCTGTTAGTTTTTCTTCTTATAAGTTTAAACAGTATACATTTATTAATAATCTTATTTCCAGGCTCGTTACAAACTACTATTGGACTGGGTGACAAATGACGACGATGGAAGTCTCGGGCAGCTCGCGAGTTTGTTGTGGGAGGAGGGAGAGAGAAGTATCGTTAAAGACCTCTCTGTTATGTATAAGAAGAGTAAAAAGTGATCTGTTAGGAGAGTGGAGAAATATCCAAGAGAAGAACTGAAATCAGGAAAGATCTGGTACTTGAAGAATTCATTACCTATCTTGTAATTTTATTAGTACAGTATTTTTATCACACGGAGCAACGCGCTTATTTGTAGCCACCAAGTATACAAACACGCTTTGAATGTATGCATGAAGACGAGTAGCGTAAGCACGTACACACACACTCTTCCGACATTGTCTCAAACGGTACTGAGAGCTCCTGCGCTGATGCCGCGGACGAAGGACCCGCCGGTGCAGCAACGCCTGTCCGACGGACCGTCAGTTAACGATCCGTGGGACCGCGACATTTTTTATACAAACATTCACAGAGTGTTTGTACACTTGATTACCACAAGTAAAGCACGCGAAGCTACGTGAGATACAAATACTGTACTCCCATCATCGAAATTTTTTCATAGATTTCAATGATCTACTTAATTCTCTTGGTAGATACAATTGCTAGAAATGATAACTTATGTATAGTCAGCAGTACGTCTTTGGTAACAGGCAAATTTTGACAGCATTTGTGTCGTAGCAGTAACGGCGGTTTTCGTAGATCAAATGTTACTACAGATGTGTAGCTGACAGTTTTACATTAAAATTTAGTTTGAATAAGGATTGGAAACTTGGATGCTTAGTTTCAGATTGTATAGTGAAGATAAGATCAAATATTTCAGCTTAGAACATTCCTTGAAGATGAGATTTTATATTTAAAATCAGGTACAGGTGTATAAGGATTTTATGCTCTTGGACGTAAATATTATGGTTTGACATTAATTAATGAGGGCTGTGAATGCGGAAGTCTACTTATATTAGTGGACAGTTACATGACATTGAGAAATGTATGGGGCTAAATTAAGTTGACAAGTTCGCGCTTATATGAATTAATGACTTAGTAAACGATTTTTTTATGTTTAAACGGGGTGAAATTAAATTATAGTCTATTCGCGTTTAGAAAACTGACTCATCGTTGACAATCACCTTTAGCCACGCCCCTTGACCAATTAGGGCATAGTAAATTAGAAAGCCGTGTGTGTTTACATTGACCAGTTGATGTAAGCCCTTTAGACAGTTCTAGTTTAAAAGGTCAAGGGGCGTGGCTAAGGTGAGTGACAACGATGAGTTACTATTTTCTTAACGCGAATAGACCATAAGTTTCCAAACTTCACAAAATGCGATGAGTATACAGATCAAATCATGGTAAAACGATATAAAAGATTTTATAACCTATTATTTTAACTAATTACAGCTTCTTGAGAAATAATAAGTTAAAAAGAAATTATGTTATTTTTAGTTACATCATGATTTGATATCACCTGTCATGTCTTGTGAAGTTTCGCTCGTTCATTTTCAGCACGCGTAGCATGACCACCGTAGAAAGGGGTTTTATCGACGGACGAATAGACAAAGTAACGTTTCGGGTACACAGTACGACGGCAGCAAAGTAGACAGAGGCAACTGCACTTTTTATAAAATTTACTCTTCGACATGATTAGACTCAGAATTATTTTTAACCGACTTCAAAAAAAGGAGGAGGTTCTCAATTCGACTGTATTTTTTTTAAATGTTTGGTACCTCATAACTTTCGACTGCGTGAACTATCGGTATACGCTCGGTGTCAACAAAACTAAATGGTCACCCATCCAAAGGCTGACCTTGAGAAGTGTAGCTTAACCTCGCGAACCTGCGACACACTGTAAAACAAAAACTACATGGTCACCCATCCAAAGGCTGACCTTGCGAAGTGCAGCTGAACCTAGCGAACCTGCAAAGACACAAGGCAAAACAAAAAAAATATCTTACGTTAAGTTGTGTAGTTGACTCTTTCTACTTTGCTGCCGTCGTACTGTGTACCCGAAACGTTACTTTGTCTATTCGTCCGTCGACAAAACCCATTTCTATGGTGGTCATGCTACGCGTGCAGGTCACCCTCTGTTTTATGGTTTGTAATTTCGCCTAATCTGCATCAGCAGCATTTGTTATCATAACTTAGCCCATTATGATAAGTTTTAGGAGGGGAATTAAAATTTAACACAATATTAGTCCTAGTAATTGCGTGATATATTTATAGCTCAACATGCATATAATGCATCTGTATGGTAAATAACAAAAAACGCACAACGAAAGTGCCTTTTAATGAAATTAATTAGAATCACAATTTTGACATAATAATGAAATTACTTACAACCAAAATATTTTTTGATCTAGTCAGAGAATTGTAATAAAAATGTCTTTATTTAAGAACAAGAAACCTTTTATGTCATATATCAAAAACAAATGTATTTAGAATTGTAATACAAGATTTAATATAAATTTTATAATGTTTTAGTCTTTTGTTTAATTTACACTCTTAACTCCTGTTTGCGCAGACTTGCTAGTAAAGCGTTAGTCTAGATCAGTGTTTCCCAATTAGTGGTACGCGTACCCCCAGGGGTACGTGAAGTTTCATCAAGGGGTACGTGCGGCTATCAGTAAAAACAAGAGCAATTTCCAAAATATTATTTTATAACGGTCATCATCGTAAAAGCACGGAACACCGAGCACTATGACCGACCGTGCGCTATCCCGCGCCTCCCGCATCTCGCGTCCAAACCTACCTTTGCGAAAGCGGATTTTCGGCCATGACGAACTTAGAAACTAAACATCGTCACAGACTTCAACTTGAAGACAATTTAAGACTGAGATTAAGATTGCTGACTGAAGGACAACCAGATTTTCAAGATCTGTGCAAAGAAAATCGTGCACATTTGTCACATTAGCGTCTTCGCCGATACATCATATTATTCAGATTTTCACTATTGTACTGTAATTTGAAGATAATAAATGTTATTTAAACTGACTTATTTTTTTATTTATTACTAGCTATAGCCCGCGGTGTTACCCGCGGTTTAAGTAGCCTATCTGTTAATCCAGAGTGTCAACTACCTGAATATCAAATTTCATCAAAAATGGTTCAGGCGTTTGAGCGTGAAGAAGTAACAAACATACACACACACTCACAAACTTTCGCATTTATAATATTAGTGTGATTGCTACAATAAGGGGTACGCAGGTTTGAGGTCTTTTTGAAGTGGTACGCAGCAAAAACTAATTGGGAACCACTGGTCTAGATTGAAGGCCACCGGCCTTCAATCCGACCTTGTCAATCATCATCATCATCATCATCGTCATTTTAGCCGAAAGACGTCCACACCGAAGAAGTTGCGGGCAACAGCTAGTAGACAAAAACACCGAATAAGGTGTTTAAAGGTTGGCTGTATGTATTTTTAACTAGCTTCTGCCCGCTTTAAATTTCTTGTTCCACCAACCCACCTCGACGCATCACATCGCTATTTCTTCGTTTTCACTATAACTTTTGATATGGATGTTTTATCAAATAATATGTGTACTTTGCCATACCAACCGCCAATTGAGCCAAAGAAAATCAATCTTATTTGAAGGCAATAAGACGCAATTTGAAAAGCGTAAATTAATGGTGGGTCAAAATAATTGTCTTGCAATTAGCTTTAAAAAAAAATTGTCATTGTATTATGTTTTTAACTCGATACTCTAATTGGGGTGTATGAGATCTTGTGTTAAAAATGTTACACGTTGTAAGTAAACAGATAGATAAGATACCTATTTAGACAAATCTTATATCTAGGCAAGGCCAAAATTGTTTCAGTTACAGGTATTATCAAGATGCACTTAACCATCTATTCCCGTCATCCGCAACCCACAAGTGTCGGAAGGTTTACTACCTTGAAACTAAAGAGGTATTTATAGAATTGACATAACAAATGGTATAAATGCAGTGTGACATAACGTCTGTTTAAATAACCCGCTCATAGTTTTTACATTTTTAAATATACAAATGCTTGCTTCTTATCAGTTTGTCATCATGTTGACAGAAAAGAACATTAGGAATATGTGAATTTGCATCTTTTGGAAGATAGTAACAATGTTTTTCTACGGAACATTAAATAATTCGATATCTGTTATCAATTCGAAAGAGCAGATATTTTCAACCTTTTTCAGTTACAATTAAGGTCTAAAACTGAACAGCACCTTTAATTAAACATACCCCATTATTTATCTCAATGAAAACAACATAATATGTACTGTTAATGATAACCAAATAGCAAAACATAACATCGGGGTTATCCGAACGCAGTCGACGATCGTCGGTTGTTACGTTTGTACAGAATGCCGGTGCCTAACCGAAGTGGCTTGGAAATTGTGGCGATAGATGTAAAAGATGTGAGGTTCCCTACATCGCTGGGGTCGCACGGCTCTGATGCGCTGGTAAGTCACTAACCTATGATATCGGTAACACATTGACACCACTTTGACACTAGTTTGTTGTATGGCAAATTTGTCGCTGCTATAGCATTTCTGTCGCATCTGATATCTAAGATTGAAAACGATAATATGACACGAGCTGCAATGCATGTGGTCTTATTAGCGGCTCTGTCACCACACACAGTAACTAGGAAGGGAGACAGTTGCTATGACAGTAGTCAGTTTTATAGATGTATTTATCCGATATATAGGTATTATAATAGAGTGACTATGATTCTTCATTAATAAAACAAAAATTTAGTAAAGCAAGTTTTCTATATTTAGTTAAGTATGTATACACATGTAAATCTTCAGTCGTTTTATTACTAGTTACCTATACTTAGATTATTTATGAACTTGGCTTTCCTACATGCAAGTGTGGCCTTGTTGCATTCGTCTTAGATTCAAATTACTATTTCCTAGAACCTAAGCGTACATAATAATGTGCATTGTACCTACTAATCACACGAAGTTTAGTACTTTGTTATGCAAATTAATACCTAGGTCAGTAAAGAAATAGAACCAAAAAACCGTAATTTGAACTCCTGAAAACTGTAACAAAAACCTGATAAAATTTAGTTAGGAATTTGAATTGTCAATCGTGGTCTTTGTGTTGAGAAGGAAATGTGTTAATACATATTTCCTTCCCTTTCCAAGGACACATAGACCATAAACATAATTGTTTATAGTAAATTTGTCCTGTGTTTACTACGTTGATGGTTCTATATAATAGGAGTATATCGCTGTACAGCAATACGAATTGCTGGAAAACATTTTGTATTTGTTTAGGCAAAACATAATATAGAGAAAATAAAGTTAAAAACTAAATCCCAACTACGACATAAATCCAACTAAAAAGTAATAAACAAGACACTACCAGACAGACAAATTAAAAACCCGAAGTCACACATAATCTGTTCGATGATACGGATTTTTGGGATTTGGGATCATTGAGGGTAGGTACCTACCACGGATATCGAGGGATATGCCTTGGGGGCGTGGCACGTGCCGCCTCGATATTATAAAATTGGTCTTATGTTCGAGTGCCGGCTGTACGCATCATTCAGTCGCTTTGCGATTGCGTACAGTGCACTATTGGTGCGTAAAAAACCAAAATGCCGAGTTGTGCAGTAATTATTTGTAAAAATAGGTCAAATACTATCAACCTGAAGACAAATGGCGTGTCCTACCACCGGTTAGTAAACAATTAAGTCACTGTTTTATATTTTAAATCAATTTTTAAATGATTTACTAACTTACGTTCGGAGCGACTCTAACTAACCCGAACTAGCCCGAATCTTCCCGAACGAAACGAACGTTTTATATGTAGAGTGGTGCAATCGTTTGCGTGCGGCTGATTTTATCGATATGCGTATTATTGCTGTTGAATATTTTTTTAGAGAACTCAATGGATATCCTCGTATTACTTGTATAGTAAAAGAGTTAAATTACTTATTAATTAAATGTTGTTTAAACCAAATTAAGACATTATAATTCCAATATAGTTATTCGTGAAGTGTAAAAACTAAAGTAATATTATACCTAAAGATTTTCACAAATTAACAGTTTTTAAGTACAATATGATAAGTAATATGATAAATAAATATTATATTTCATCGCACTACTTATATTTGGTAAAAAAAAAATACAATAATTTATTTTCGATATGCAAAAATACTCTTTTTTAGGGTTCCGTTGCCAAATGGCAAAAAACGGAACCCTTATAGATTCGTCATGTCTGTCTGTCTGTCTGTCTGTCTGTCCGTGTATGTCACAGCCATTTTTTTCCGAAACTATAAGAGCTATGTTGTTGAAACTTGGTAAGTAGATGTATTCTGTAAACCGCATTAAGATTTTCACACAAAAATAGAAAAAAAACAATAAATTTTGGGGTTCCCCATACATAGAACTGAAACTCAAAAAAAAATATTTCATCGTACCCATACGTGTGGGGTATCTATGGATAGGTCTTTTAAAATGATATTGAGGTTTCTAATATCATTTTTTTCTAAACTGTATAGTTTGCGCGAGAGACACTCCCAAAGTGGTAAAATGTGTGTCCCCCCCCTGTAACTTCTAAAATAAGAGAATGATAAAACTAAAAAAAATATATGATGTACATTGCTATATAAACTTCCAACGAAAACTGGTTTGAACAAGATCTAGTAAGTAGTTTTTTTTTTATACGTCGTAAATCGTAAACCGCAATTTACCTTTCATTCAATCAACTCAAATATAAAAATTAAAAAAATAGGATTTAATTTCATAAACACAAGCCTTATGCATAAACCGTGAATACCTACAGGTTTGTACGGAACCCACGGTGCGCGAGTCCGACTCGCACTTGGGCGGTTTTTTTTCATCTGTCTATTTGGCGGTTTCGTAAGGTGGGCCATAGACGATTAATAATACTACGCAATATTATTGAGCGAGTAAGATTAGTATTGAAGATTGCGATGGTTAAATATTGTTGAAAATAAAAATACATTTTGCGTAATATTATTTTATTGATCACTAAATCGCACGCCCATCTTAGTCAATCATAAAGCCGAGCAGCCAAGATTCGAAGTTTAAATTAGAGAATTCGCGGTCCGTCGCTATTTAGTCAAATCTACAAATTCAAATTAATGATTCTCCATATTTACATTTTACTGGACAATAAATAATTTTATTTGATTTTTATTTTGTATTTCCTTATTTTTATTATAACAGTTCCCACTGCTAGGACTCAAGCCTACTCTTTATTATACCCGCTCCACACTCACGAACGACGTAAACAGCGAGTGCGCAAACTGAGAGTGTTTTCGCGGCTTTGCATTTGTATATTGCGCTTTTCTCCGCTGGAAGTGGAAACACCGTGAAAACCACAATCGTCCGAATTCGATCCTGTCAACATTTAAAATAGTTTGCTAGATGGCGCTATTTTAATTCCATTAGAAATATGTCTTAACGCGATCGAGTTTGAATATGAGTATAACATTAGCCTAACTGAATTAAACCAAACCTGAATGTAGGTAGGCATTTGTGTTTTTTTTAAGGTTAAGTAATATATTATTTATTTTATTTATTTATACAGCATGATAAGTAACAGAGAGCACTCCCTTTTAACCGATAATACAATTTTTTTTTAAATATGCCCATTTTATTTTAGTAAAGTTAACTATATTTTCGGAAAGTTAAAAAAAAAAATATTTAAAGGAAATTAAACGAAGTTATTATAATACAAGAATGTGCTAAAATTAAATATCGATAAAAATAATCGACCATCGCTTTCGACTCCCTAATTGCATGCGTGTGCATTAGATGTTCGCAAATAGGAAGTATTTACAAGTGAATGCCCCGCCCATTCTATGTATGTGTGCTATTAGAAATTGATTTAGTGTAGCTGCTTTCTTCTTTGTGTGCGTGTTCAAATTTTAAATGTGTGTCGTCAGTACACTATTTGTTAATGTTGTAATTTTTTGGGTGGGAGATAAGTGGCGACACTAGAACTCCTTACTATTCCGCAATGAAGGCATATCTCTGGATATCTATGGTACCTACCCACTTCTTTCTTTCAGGAATATTTAACAGTAAAGTTTGGGGTTTTGGTAAGAATAATCTTAGATAACCAACCAATACATTCTCAAAAAATACTCCTAAAGTACACGAATTAAACTTACCTATTTATTTTTGACAATTTCGTTCCGCTTAAACCTCCATGTTGGATTTTTTGTTACGTCATGTAATCCGTTATGTATGTAGTTAGTCAAAATGAAATGAATCGTTTAGGAGTTGGTAGGGAACAGAGGAACAAAAAGAATAGAAAGTAAGTAGTCTGGTAATAAAGTGTTTACCGTCAGTATAAAACGGGTTCGTTGAAGACGACAATGTATGGGATGAATCACCGGCATCACATTTGTGGGGTTTTAGTTTATCATTGCAATCGGAGGTACCTACCTACTTATGCGGATTTTGTAGGGTATTTATTGATGGTTTTAATGATTGTGATTTTTGTCAATACACGTGTTACTGTCGCGAAAAATACTATATTTTGTTCAACATACAATTTGACATTCTTTAGCTACCGACTGACCTGCAAATCGCAGAACACTTTTTCGCAGGCTACCCTGGCGCAAACAATACCTAGATATAAATGCAGAAGTTAATGGTGCCAGTAATGCAAGTCATAGCTACATAAGTACCTACCCATTGATAATGATTTCTTGCGTAACTCCTCACAGTGATATAAATTATGCTTAACATCTTCCAAAACAATAATTCCAGCACACTGATCCAAACTACTCGTGTGCCTACGTCACGACCACCACCGGGAATGGCAGGCAAGGGTTCGGCTTGACCTTCACTTGCGGTCGAGGCACCGAGATCATCGTCCTGACCATCAGGTCTATGAAGAAATTCATCATTGGGAAGAATGCTGCTGATATTTTTGCAGACTTCTCCGGCTTCTGGCGGACTATTACCAACGACTCGCAGATGAGATGGGTAAGCTAATTGTTTCATGTCTGTTTTGTTCAAAATCAAAAGTCATTTATTCAAACTAGGCTGAGAGTCAGCACTTTTTGAACGTCAAAGTTACAAAAGACAGTCCCCCCAAAACGCCCGCCCTTCGACACTTCCTAGTGCTTTAGCTGGGAAGAAGAAGTGGCGGAACAAACTCCCCAGCAGCACAGCTGTCTGTTAAGTTAGAAGAACTTGATTCTATACAATTGTAAGGAGGTAACATTAAGAGACACAACACATTAAATTAAATGATTTGCCATATGTCAGCTAGCCAACCCAATATTCCAAGAAATAAAATGAAATCTATACTCAAGCAAAAGCAAAAAATATTTTTATAATGTAAATAAAAGTACCAAAATAAAAGCCTCCTGGCATAAAGGGCGTGACAGCTTACATATGCAATGCTGAATCACGTTCACATAGCTGTTACGACCCGAGTTACAACTCGAGGCCACAAAATGATAAATTAGGACCATCGGCGTAAAAACAAATAAACAGGTAGGTAATTAACAACAATACCAACATCAAGGTCAGCAAGACGACCAGTCACCACAATCAGCACCCGTTCACGAGCATAACGCAAAGATCAGCCATTACCCCCCTCGCCTTATTTGAGGGAAGGGGGTAACCCGACCCCTGACGCTACCGCAAGCATTGACATCTAAGGGAGCATGACGAACTTGCTGCCGGTTGCTCAGGCAAGAATTGAATGACAACTTGTCGAGGACTTGTTGTTCAAGTTAGTACCATGTATTCTAGTCATTTATTTTTTTGTTGCCATATACATATTGTGTCCCACAAGGGGTATCTTCATTATGATCACCCTATATTGTTCCCACTGCTGGTGGTGAGAGGGTGCGGGCCGTAATCTATCACGCGGGCCCAGTGCGGGTTGGTAGATGTCACGTGTCTTCGAATTTTTGGTTCTAGGACATGCCGGTCTCCTCACGATGTTTTCCTTCACCGTTATGAGAGCAGTGGTGATGAAATTATTTACACAAAGTAAAGCGCCTGCCTGGGTTCGAACCCACGATCCCGAACTCGCAAGTCGGCACCGACACCACTGCTCTTCAAGGGGTATCGTGTTACCCTGTAACTGGGTTGTGTTGATCGATCCATGTAAAATACTAAAATATTCAGCTGAATATGGTTAAGTTGGTATGGTTGGGAAAAGGTTAGGCAGATTTATATATTGTGTCCAACTGCTGGGCAAAGACCTCTAATTGTTTTTACAAAAATCAAAGCCCGCCGTGAAAACCCGTTTATACCCGCACATTTTACAAGTTAGGTTTATCAAAAATAAAAAAAAAATATGTCCCATGTATATCCAATTTTTTATTTTTGGTAGTCCTTACCATGTTATCAAATTTTTGCCACCAACCAAGCATAAATCCAGACTTCCAAAGTACTACTGCGAAAGTCATAATGGAAAACACAATGCTCGAATCCGAGTATCGAACCCAAACACCTGACATTCAGCCGTTGCGATCACTTCGACTGTTTTATTAAAATTATGTTCGTTTATTTTTAGATTGGACCTGAGAAGGGTGTAGCTCACTTAGCAGCGGCTGCCATTCTTAACTCCCTGTGGGATCTATGGGCTCGCCTTGAAAATAAACCTCTATGGAGGCTTCTAGTCGACATGGAACCTGAGGTTAGTACCGCAACAGTTTTCTACATTTATGTAAACCAAACGACAATGGATTTGCGGTTAGGCTAAAACGCTTATTGGAGAATGTTCTACAATAGTCGAAACATACCTAGTAGTACTTACGAATACTTAGGTACCATCAAACGGGATGAATGGGACGAAGGGATTATAACATTGAATTAATATAGTTCGTTGCCAAAAAGGTATTAAAAAACGTTTTATAATTAACGATTAAGTGTCCTTGTTGGCAACAAACAATATTATTTCGACCTGAAAATCCATTTTAAAGTCTCGTTCGAATTACTCCTGCATCCCTATTCACCCCGTTTGTATATATGTACCTCCTTACCCGTTAGAACGGTAGGTAAGGTAGATACCTATTGGTAGACTACGGATACTTAATGTTTATAAAATTTAATACTTTTGTCGATTAACTTTTCTAAATTTCATTCCAATTACATATTGTAACGTAGAGTCTCTGTAAAAATAGTATCTATTCCTTGAAGATTTAGTTTCACAATATTTTTGATGAATAGGAGCTGGTTTCGACGATCGACTTCCGCTACATCACGGACGTGGTAACAAAGGATGAAGCGATAAAGCTGCTAAAAGAAAAGCAAGCCGGCAAAGAGGAGAGGGTCAAGTATTTGATGCAGAACGGATACCCTGCCTACACCACACAAGTTGGTAAGGCACTTTTTAATACACGAATAGGGCGCTTAGACTTAAATGTTCAATATACAAATTGTTAAGTAACGCCAAGCGAATATTCGAGCCGCAACAGGCCACAAGTGAAACGTAATGTCATACATAAAAGTGCGGTGCACTCTTTTTCCATTGAAATTGTACGTACGAAAGTGATATGACCGTTGTGGTAGACGTGTTCTTGAGCGGAGACCGCGAATCAACAAACGTAAGGTAGGACGCATCTTTTTAGTAACAGCTAGACTAGAGTTGCCGAGACTAGAGCTGAATGGCTTATGGATTATTGCAATGCCCTGCGTCGCATTCTGGCCCGTCCCAATGCGCCAGCTTAGTGTACTATATTGTCGGGGATCCTAACAAATAGAAATAACTGGTAATTATTAGTTAGGAACTTAACTCGATAGCAGCGTCACCTACCGGGTCCAATAGTGAATCTAAACCAGGGGTTCCCAACCTTTTTTTGTCTACTGCCCACTTTAAGAATAAATTATTTTTTAACGCCCCCCTTTTTAAACATACTTAAAAACCGCTAAGTACTTATAACTGATTATTGAAACGCAAATTTATAGTATTCGGACAGAGTATCTTTTATTGAAAATAAAACAAACATAATCAATTCTTATATAAAAACTAATGTGAAGGTTGAATCTGATGCTGTTCAATAAGTTTGTTGATATCAGGTTCCAATTTACTCAAAAACAGCCGCAAGTCGCCACGTTCGGTAACACGCAAACGATTTCTCTTTTTTAGTAAGCAGCGTTGCCACAGCATTAAATCCACGTTCACACAAATATGACGATGGGAATGCTATCAAAAATCGTTGAACAATTGACCACAATCCAGGGTACAATTGCGGGATCGGTTTTTGTAGCTAAAATTCTTGATATCCATTTTTGAACTTGATTTTTATTTCTTCGTTTGTTGTCAATTCTATAAGTTCTTCTTCCAGCTGAGGTGACATTGCTGTGTTGACATTTGAAAACGGATCCAACATCCAGTCTGGTATTTCCAAGTTTAAAATGTCCTGGTATCGTTCGGTGAAGTCAATGTGGAGGTTTTCCAAATGTTGGCAGTAGGCAAACAAGTCGTCGTTACTGCAGTATACTGATAAATTCGGAAAATTGTGAAACTCACGTCTGCCCATATTCTTTTTGTGCAGAAGCAGTTTGGCTGCGAAAGCAGCAACGACATTTTTTGTTTTAATTAAATTTAGTTCATCACCTTGCAGTTGGAGGTTCATGTCGTTGAACATTTTATATAGGTCTGTCATGTAAGCTATATCATTCTTTGATGTTATGAGCTTGTTGCGCAGTTCTGTATCTTTAGTTTCCAAGAACTCTATCATAGAGTCAAACAGGTTGTAAAATCGAATCAGACAATTGCCTCTTGACAGCCAACGAACTTCAGTATGAAGCAACAAACGGTTGAAATCTTCATCATTAGTAACACAAAGCTGATGAAATAATCTATCATTCAAAGAGCTGCTACGGATTTTATTGACTGCTTTGATGACATATTGCAGTGATTGAAATAGTCGTTCACTTAAGTTTCTAGCAACCAAATGTTGTCTATGAATAACGCAATGTATAGCAAGGACATCTGGAATTTTATTCTTTAAGTATGCTATGAAGCCTTTATGGCGCCCTGTCATAGCCGGAGCGCCATCCGTAGCAACTGATATAATATTTTTCAAAGGAATCTCTTTCTCTTCACAAAACTTTTCCAATGTATTGAATATGGTTTCGCCTTTTGTATCTGTCTCCAAATTTCTGGCAAACAATAGTTCTTCACGTATTTTCTCATCTTTAATAAATTTATAGTTTAAAAAACACTAGAAAAATACGCTTTTATAAATGCACATAAAAACCAAAACTTAATCGTGGTCAAAGTTCATTACAAGGCCTTTCTAACAAGTTCAAACACGGCTATGATACGATATTCCATCATGGAGTGCCAGTGCCTATCTTCCGGCTTCATCATCAGACCTTGAAACCTAATAGTGGTCAAAGTTCAATACAAGACTTTTCTAATAAGTCCAAACACAGCTATGATACGACGTTCCATCATGAAGTTCCAGTTCATATCTTCCGGCTCCATCATCAGATCAGTTCGACAGTACCATATTATTGTAATGTCATCAGAACTACATACAGCTGCCAATTTTCATGACGCTACGATCCTTGGAAGATAGTTAAATTAGTTACCTTAGATTCCATTACATAGTTAGTTACATACAGGTCGACCTAATAAAAGCGTGTTAATAAACCTCACGTAAGATGGCAACAACGCTTCATTAGTTGGTAAAGTGGACTCATCGAGCTGAATTGAGAATTGACTAGTCCTCAGATGATTGCACAATGATTCTTCAATGTTTTCAGCCATTTCATCAATTCGTCTTTGCGCAGAATTATTACTCAAAGGAATTTTTCGGATAATATCTGCGGCCGGTTTATGAAGCACAGTAGTTATTACTTCCTTTATTGCTGGCAAAATTAACTCTTCTCGGATGTTGTATGGTTTGCATTTTTGAGCAATTAACAAAGAGATATTGTACGAAGCTCGAAGTCCGTCGTCATCTTGCTTAGCAGCCGCCGAAAATAGTTTTGATACACTTGGCTGAGTATTATGCTTCTTCTCTAGGTCTTGAAAATATGCTACATTCTTTTCTGTCTTATCTGGATGCATTTTATTCAAATGATCTTGCAGTCTTGAAGGCTTCATTGCTTCGTTCGAAAATGTTTTTAGACATAGAAGACACAAAGGCGACGACGGGTTTGTGGGATTTTCAATAAATCCGAATTAAATATATTCCGCAGAGTATTGCTGTCTCTTCTTTTTTACTTCCGACATTGTTTTGTTTTAAGAAATACGTAAGTGTTGAAATTACGTACTGCTTATCTATTATGCGCGAAACCGCAAATGAAAATAAAATAAAACGTCGTTTATATAGGATTGCATAAGCAGCACGCACCAACAGGAATAAGACAAACGTGCATAAACTCGTTTATCTCATTCGACGCCCAATCGTACTCGACAAGCAAGAACAAGTATTATAGAACCAGCCGATTGGTATAGGAATGTACCAATTCGGATTATTTAACAAAAACTTGTTAAAACATGATTGCCCGCGGTCTTTTGTATCGAACCGAGTTTGAGCTATATCTTAATTAATATTAGTTGATGTTCACAAGATATAGTCGAGAGTCGAGAGCTCAGTCGGTGTCTAAGAGTCTTCCTAGCTAGGTAGATGAAATTATAAATCGACCCCAAAGCCCTACACAATGCCCCCTTTTTTTTCTGGGTCTCTTACCGCCCCCCTTTAGGCCTGCAGCGCCCACAAGGGGGCGTTATCGCCCACGTTGGGAAAGACTGATCTAAACCATCCACGGTGCCACCCAAAAGCATACAAAAAAAAATCATCCAAATCGGTCCAACCGTTTAGGAGTTCAGTGACATACACACGTACAGTAGAATTATATATATATAAAGATCTGCTTTAATGTACACCAGGACATTAGCCATTAGCATGTGACTATAGAATCTTGGGGTTGGCGATCCCGGCACTGAGCCAAAACTGAGCCAATGCATGAAGCATTGGCTCAGTGTCGTAATTTTGGACATTTTGATTTCTCCTTCAGAAGCAGGACGTCTAATTTCGTGGTTCCCTGGTTTTAATTTAAGGATGGCTGGGCTACAGCGACGGGCTCGTGCAGTCACTATGCGACAAGTACCTGAAACTGGGCTTCAAATACTTCAAAGTTAAAGTTGGAGTTAACTTCGAGGACGATTACAGGAGATGTAGCGCTGTCCGTAAGTGGATTGGTCCTGATAACGTTTTGGTAAGTAACGTGACTGCTATTTAGTAAGATTACAAAAACATCTGAAAAAATATGTCGTTTTTTTTTTGTTCGTTAAAGATGGTAGACGCTAATCAAGCGTGGAGCGTGAACGAAGCCATCGAATGGATGAAGAAGCTCGCTCCTTTGAAACCGTTGTGGATCGAGGAGCCCACCTCCCCTGACGACATCCTGGGACATGCTGCTATATCGAAGGCTTTGGCGTGAGTACTACCTTAATATACACTTCAATGTTGCTTCTACTTACTCCAAGGGCTTGTGGTTAAGTAATAACAGCCGCACGGGTTGATCGTTCAGGTTAAGCTACGCTTGCCGCGGTTGGTCCGTGGATGGGTGACCTTTACATACCAAGACCATTCCGTGCCTCGGAAAGCACGTTAAGCCGTTGGTCTCGGCTGTCGTAGATCTTGGACAGTCGTTACGGGTCGTCAGAAGCCCGAAAGTCTGACAACCGGTCTTACCTAGGGGTATCGTATTACCCAGTAACTGGGTTGTGGAAGTCAGATAGGCAGTTACTCTATGTAAAATACTGGTACTCAGATGTATCCGGCTAGACTGGAAGCCGAACCCAACATAGTTGGGAAAAGGCTTGGCAGATGACGGATGTTGCTTCTACTCACCGGAGCATTTCAGGACTGTGTGAAGAGCGATAGTTATATTTTTTGATATAATTGTAGGAATCCACACTAATATTATAAATGCAAAAGTAACTCTGTCTGTCTGTCTGTCTCGCTTTCCTGCTAAAACTACTGAACCGATTTAAATGAAATTTGGTACACAGATAGTTTAAAGCCTGAGAAAGGACATAGGGCTACTTTTTATCCCGGTAGTATGTTCCCGCGGGATAATTTCCGACCTCCACGTGGGCGAAGCCGCTGGCAAAAGCTAGTATACTACAAATACTAGTATTTATTATTATCTGTACTTATAAACACAAATATTCTTCAAATCGGCTAAACTACGTATACTTAGCTTCGCTTAGTCTGAAACTGAAGGCTAGATTGGCCACTGCGACCCATGGCTACGCTACGCACGAAACAAATGAAACGTATCAACAGCTTTTCCGGAAAATGTGTTAGTTCTTTTTCCTGAAATTTAATTGAAATTTTTAATTTCATTTTTTTTCATTGTATTTAAAGGCCATACAACATCGGTGTGGCGACTGGCGAGATGTGCGCAAACCGCGTTATGTTCAAACAGTTCCTACAGAGTGGGGGCATGCAGTACTGTCAGATAGACTCAGCCCGCATCGGTGGAGTTAACGAAATACTATCTGTTTATCTAATGGCTGAAAAACTGAAAGGTACTTTATTTACTTGTAAACAACATATAACCTGTTTCCTTTTTAGGTTTAACTGAAAGAACGTTTCGCGAAAAAGTTGGCGAGACTGGTAAAGATGACCGGTTATTTGGGTCAAAAGTATGTTCAATAACATATTTCAAACTATAATGACTGACATATTCCGGTTACCAATTTGCTTGCATACCAAAAGATAATACCCACCAGTTTATCTTCACGGTGGGTGGAGCGCGGTTGTTTCCTATGGGTTTGTTTTTGGGTGACGCCACATCATACATAGGTAACTTTAGAATAAGCAATTGTTAGTGATCATCTTTATAAACACAGTTCTAATTTCCCAAATGAAGGCAGTAAATTGAAAATGTTTTCTCATTTATTTTCAAGCTATAATACCTATTTACATCGTTTTCAGTGAAGGTATGTCCGCACGCGGGAGGCGTGGGTTTATGTGAGATGGTACAGCACCTACAGTACTGGGACTACGCGAGCGTGTCCGGAACCATGCAGGACCGCCTCATCGAGTACGTGGACCAACAGCACGAACACTTCGTTGACCCCTGCGAGGTGGAGGACGCCAAATACCTTGCACCTAAGGTAGGCTTTTCAACCATTAGTTATTTGACCACAATATGTGTATATGATTCGCAGCAAAAAGTCATCAGATCCGCTAGTCGATTTTTCGTAAGGCCAATTCCTAATCATTATAATTATATCCCTATGCGGATAACGCACAAAAAAGGAAAAAAAAAAATACAATGTTTTAAAATTTTACAGTTGTAGCAATATTTTATACCTTTTTTTTTAATTGTTTTTACTCATTTTTTTATTACATATTTTCGTGTTTTACTTTTATTCATTAACGTAGTTTTTTGTTTGATTTTGTTAATAATTATTACCGTGTACGATCTTTTTGGATATAACGAAATGTACAACTCTGATCCCCAAGATACAGACTAACATCTAGTTTGGGGATCACCGTTCATGTTGCAATGTATGATGTACTTGAATATTATTATTAATAAACAATATTATTGCGAGCAAGCATAATCTTATTTTGTTTCGTTTCAGTTACCGGGTTACAGCACAGAGTTCTTACCAGGAATATTAGACAAGTTTGCGTATCCTAACGGCAGTGAATGGCGGCAAATGATCAAGGACGGTATCTTCCCGCCGCCTGATGAAGCTGAATTAGTCAATGTCTGAAAGATTAAACGATTAATTTAATAAAATCTTCAATTTTTTTTGATTAAACACGTTTACATACCTACAACGACTGTTTTTTTTTGGCTACAAAAGAACTTATTTCGCAGGCGGTTCTACAAACATGGAATAAAGTCACATACCAACACCTTTGACCGCCTCACCTCACCCCACTCACCACCTCCACCACCACCCCGTCCGTCACCTTTTTTCTCTTTTATAGATAACCAATAACTAAGGCTCAAACGCCACCACTTATGGGACTTTATTTAACCAATCGTAATAAATTTTGGGAGTCTGATTCCTAACTGGAAGAAATGGAAACTGCTTAAAGTTTACAATCGATTGCAAGACGGGTAGAAGTGTATCAAAGTATTTTATGGTGATCATTATATTTAATCCCATTGATAACATTAATGAAATAAATGAAGATATTAAATTCGAACATAAATCATAGTTATTTAATTAATTATTTGACAAATCACTTCTGGCTATTGGAGAGTTACCCTGGCCAGATGTTTTGTTTATTTATTTATTAAACAAGGCACACCAATAACATTGGGTTGCGGAAAAAGTAATTTCAGTTTTTTTCATGTTTTTGCAATTTTACATCTATACATTGAATTAAAACAGCAGTTTCGAAAATACTTTTATTTCCATTTCGAAAAATTAATTAATTTTTTAATAAAATCTTCAACAAATCAAACATTTGAAAACATAACAAAATAATAAACTATTGACTATATTAATTGAAAATACTAAACTTAAGTAATGTAATATTTCATAATCATAAGTTAAAATCGAAAAGTAACAAAACTTAAAAAACTATGTCGTTCAGTCCGCGACGGTCAATTGTTAAATAAAAAAATAAAAAAAAACAATGAAAGCACGCGGTGACACTCTGGGGCGAGCATAAAATCGCCAACAAAACAATTTGAACCATTAGTACAACAAATAAAGTTGGAAGTATTTTTAAATATGTAGTTCATTCATAGTTCATATTTCGTGTTTTAATAGTACTTTAAATATATGTATATTCAATTTTGAAATGTGACGTCAAAAAATTTAGGGACCCTTTGTCACACAATGGCACAATTCGTCGACCCCCTCCCTCCCTTAACGTGTTACGTAATTTATGGATAGCCCCTAACTGGAAGAAATGGAAACTGTTTACAAACGGTTTACAATCGATAGCAAGACAAAAAAGAAGCAAAATAAAGTATGTATTTACACACGTTTATAATTATGTGTTAATACCTACATTACGTAACTAATTATTATATCGCAATAACGCATTGCGTTTATACCGTTGTCAGTTCATCATCCTATAAACTGTAGGGTCTATGGATATTGTAGGCGATGGTTTACCTACTTCTTGATTGATTTCTCAATATCGTGAAATATTGTCTAGGAAATCATGACATAGGAAAATAGTAGTAGTATCTAGGCGATGACGTTGAGAAAATTGGCATGATCAGTATTATTTATAGTAACTTTACGTTTACATTAGGTACCTTATAACATTAATATGATACAAAAACCCCTAAAAAGGACAGGAAGCTGAAAAACCTGAAAAAAAAAATTCTGTATGAATTCCGAGCGTATTCGCAAGAAAACGCACTGATGACCGTAACAATCCACAGAAGTTTAATGTATGTCAAGTTTTAATCACCTACTTTCAGCTTTATCACTAAATCACTTAATCATAGGTTTATTTTCCAAGTTTTGAGTATGGACTGTAGTATTCAAAACATGTTTAATTTATTTATTGATCAAAGGTAGTAAAAGTGTAATGTTTTATATAGTCATAAAACATTATTAAGTACAAGATTCTTGGATTTGTAGTTGCGATCATAAGTGCACGTTTTCTTGCGAATATGTTCAATATTTATACAGCAATTAGATTTTTCGGTTATAAAAAAGACCTGACTTTTGTAGGTCTTTTTGTATCATATTGAATGTCATATTATCATTACTGCAAAATTCAAGTTTTTTTGCTCCTGGAGAAAAACTGGAGGGTGTAGGGTTAATTCTGTGTCCAGATTCGGATTCGGCAGCTCAAAATACGTAAAGACCATGTGGTTTAATAACAAGTTTTTTTTTTTGTGGGGCCGTGTTAAGAGCCCGCTTACAAAATTTGAACGCTCGAGTTTAGGTAAAAGACGGCAATCTTATGTATGTGTGCGTAGTTATACACACATGCACAATACAAACAGTGTAACGCGAGTGTCGAGCCGGTCTAAACAATCTTGATCCGTTAGAATTATAATGCGGTATTTAGATATTTATGAAAATACTTATTTTATTTATCCAGTCTAATAAAGATTTCTAGACTAATAAAAAAAAATACAACTATATGTTATGTAAAGTATACAATAAAAATAAAAAATTAAAACAATTACATATTGGTGCCGATTCTGTTGTACACCGAACTAAACTAACAAAACTATCTCTAAAATTGCTTACTTTTAGCTATGAGAATTGTTACGCTATCCTGCAAGAAATAATCTCTTTTAAAAATTATTTTGACACGACTAAAATCAAATTTGACAATCGCGACTCAACGTGGTATTTTTAGGGTTCCGTTGCCAAATGGCAAAAACGGACCCCAAAACATAGATTCGTCATGTCTGTCTGTCTGTCCGTATGTCACAGCCACTTTTCTCCGAAACTATAAGAGCATGTTGTTGGAACTTGGTAAGAAGATGTATTCTGTGAACTGTATTAAGATTTTTACACTAAAATAGAAAAAAAAACAATAAATTTTTGGGTTCCCCATACTTAGAACTGAAACTCAAAAAAAAAAACATTTTCATCAAACCCATACGTGTGGGGTAAAATGGTATTGAGGTTTCTAATATATTTTTTTAGGGTTCCGTTGCCAAATGGCAAAAAACGGAACCCTTATAGATTCGTCATGTCTGTCTGTCTGTCTGTCTGTCTGTCTGTCTGTCTGTCTGTCCGTCCGTATGTCACAGCCATTTTATTCCGAAACTATAAGAGCTATGCTGTTGAAACTTGGTAAGTAGGTGTATTCTGTGAACCGCATTAAGATTTTCACACTAAAATAGAAAAAAAACAATAAATTTTGGGGTTCCCCATACATAGAACTGAAACTCAAAAATGTTTTTTTTCATCAAACCCATACGTGTGGGGTATCTATGAATAGGTCTTCAAAAATGGTAATGAGGTTTCTATTATCATTTTTTTCTTAACTGAATAGTTTGCGCGAGAGACACTTCCAAAGTGGTAAAATGTGTGTCCCCCCCCCCCCCGTAACTTCTAAAATAAGAGAATGACAAAACTAAAAAAAATATATGATGTACATTACCATGTAAACTACCAACGAAAATTGGTTTGAACGAGATCGAGTGAGTAGTTTTTTTTAAAACGTCATAAATCGTAAACCGCAATTTACCTTACATTCAATCAACTGAAATATAAAAATTAAAAAATATATATTTTTTTAAACCGAAAATACCTACAGGTTTGTACGGAACCCTCGGTGCGCGAGTCCGACTCGCACTTGGCCGGTTTTTTTTTTCTAAATTGAATAGTTTGCGCTAAGGGAGTCGAGCAAATTTCATTATTTTTGCGATAGGACACGCCATTTTCGAGATATAAGCAAAAGAAAAAAAATACAGTACTGTTTTTGCACGTGAGGCGAGGCGTTGCCGTTGGTGTGAATTTTTGTTCATGACCACTAGTTTTACTCCACACCTTTTTAATCGCGATTAAAAATAGTCAGATTTAGTTAAAATAAATGATTTTAGTCAAAAATTTTCTACAATCTATTAAAATAATGCTTTACTTGATAATTAACGAAACTCTTATTAAAAAAAAAAAAAAAATGCGAAGAGTAGCAAAATGTTGTAGTCGTAGTATATTTTTGCCTTCACGATACGAGTACCCGTAAACTGAGACGCGGGAAAAATTGACACAAGTCCGTCCCCGTTGGGCGCTTGCGCCGTACTAAACGCTGCCCTTTTTTTTTTTTTTGACACTGACTTCTCGTAGTTAACCCGAGGGTTTTTACTACTTAAGCGGGCTTTCCCTGCGAATGACTCTAGATGTTAATCTAAGGCCTCCAGCCAGGGGCTAAACGCTGCCCGCTTGTGCATCGTAATTTATTCTAATTTAGAGTGATTTCATAAACGATATTATGTCTAATTAAATAAACAGATTTAAATAAAACTTGAGAATTCGGATTGTATATAGAGCATACTTTATATTGACATGAATTTTTGAATGTAATTATGCTTTATTCAAACCAAAAAAACGCGATAAACTTGCGAATAAATCGTAAAAATTGCCATAAGACTTTATTTTTTTTACTTATTAATGTTATTAAAAATCAATATTCTTGTACTAAATGTAACAACTAGATTATATGTCTGTTGTTTTGTGTATTTTTTTTACTCAAATTTCTACATATTAATGATAGAAATAGGAGTCTGAAATTGACCCTGCGCTGATTTTTACGAAAACTAGTTGTAGGAGATTAATTACTACAAAGTAAACAAATAAGTTTTTGTAAATGTTCTACTAAAAGTGACAAAACAAAAGATTGATCTATTTTTTACATGTATTCGTCAATGCCAGAGTATTTATAATGATGAGATGAGAGGTAAATAAGGCGACTAAAATCTTAGATATTCGCGCAAAAATGTAAAATGGCTCTTAATATACCGCAATAACGCATTGCATTTATACCGTTGTCAGTTCATCTTCCTATAAACTGTAGGGTCTATGGGTATTGTAGGCAATTGTTTACCTACTTCTGGATTGATTTCTCAATATCGTGAAATATTGTCTAGGAAATCATGACATAGGAAAATAGTAGTAGTATCTAGGCGATGACGTTGAGAAAATTGGCATGATCAGTAAAAAAATTGCACTGCAGAATGACTTGCAAATTCACACGCTAGTATATCTTGGCATGGCTCATTTTATCAGTAGGATGACTCTTTTTATCTTAGCCTGGATCGAATAACTTTTGAAAGTTCCTGAACATTCTTAGCGTTTACCTACCTACATGCAGGGATATCTGGGATAAGTATCTTGGTTTAAGTAATTTGGGAAAATTCACACCACATTTAACAAAGTAAAGAATCAAAATAAATATAAATTTATTTCGATTATATACTTGAGGAAAAATAAACTAAAACGTCGGAGCAAATTGTCTGCCATCACGTGTTTAATGAGCAATAGTGTCATTAAGAGCTTATACCCGGTTCATTAAAAAAATTACTTGTACCTAAATACATTGCATTCACTTTGATAAAATATTATCGTCATTTGAGTGTAACTGATAATTATAATTAGTAAATCAGCTTCTGTAATTGTAGCGTAGATTTTTAAATTTTTAGTGCTTATGGCTTTTAATTATTGAAATGAAATGTATTTTGCAAGAATTGTAGTACATACATTACCTACAGATGGTCGGGATATTTTACAGTATCTAATAAAATTCGCTAAACCTAGCATGCAAATTAATTGATAACATTAATGAAATAAATGAAGATATTAAATTCGAACATAAATCATAGTTATTTAATTAATTATTTGACAAATCACTTCTGGCTATTGGAGGGTTACCCTGGCCAGATGTTTTGTTTATTTATTTATTAAACACTAGCTTTTGCCCGCGGCTTCGCCCGTGTGGTTGTCGGAAATTATCGCAAGAGGACGTACTACCGAGGTTAAAGTATTGAATGCATTATATTATTATTAATCCAGGTTATACATATAGGTAATAAGAGAACAGTTGAGTGAGAGCAGTGGTGGCTTAGTGGTATCAGCACCGACTTACGAATTGTAGGTCGTGGGTTCGAACCCAGGCAGGCACTTTGTGTAAATATTTTCATCAACACTGCTCTCAAAACGGTGGAGGATAACATCGTGAGAAAACCGGCATGTCCTAGAACAAAAATTCGAAGACATATGACATCTACCAACCCGCACTGGGCCCGCGTGGTAGATTACGGCCCACTCCCTCTCACCGAGAGGAAGCCTGTGTCTCAGCAGTGGGAATAATATGGGCTAATTATATATAGGTAATAAATACTATCTGTGTACCATTTTCGACCCAGATCTATTGAGCCGCTTTTGCATGATTGTGAAACAAACATCCAATCATACAAATGTTCACATTTATAATATTAGTGGTAAATAGGTTTATACTTCATATTACTTCGGATTCATAGTTTATGACAATATCATGTGTGTTTGATGAATAGTATTCAGAGTAAGAAGACTGTGAAATCGGGTTGGATGGAATTGATATAAGTCATCCTGGTTTTTCTTAACGCTCGTATTCTACCTATACAGACACTCAATCATTTACCAGACACCAAATCGATCAAAGGAATTATAGGAATAGTACTTTTGCCAGTGGCTTCGCCCGTATAGTTGACAGAAAATATCACCTGGGAACCTACTACCGGGATAAAGTATGCTATATGGTAAGTATCCAGGATAACCAAAAATCTAAATCCATCCAAAAATCTAAATATCTAAGCCATATTTCGCGGTCTCTTACTTGGAATAATACAACAAAGTAATATGAATTACAATATTACAATCCTATTAATCCTGCACTACCCGACCGCTACCAATCGGGACGGCCGGAAGCGGGACGGCCCGCTAGCCGCTCTGCGGCTATTATTATAATCTCTGATATCTTCTAAAATATTCATTTTAATGATATGCTGTGAAGGGCAGTTTTGATCTACATGAAATGCACAACGTATCTAATGTATTTAATTGGATAAGGATTAATGCTGTATTGCTTAAAATCGCATTCATAAATAAGCCATTATTTCTCGTAAAAAGTAAAGGATAAAAATGGTTATTGTGGGTTATCCCTAAGAGTTAGACATATACCATCGCGGACTTTTTTGTAGAACTTTTTAAGGTGTACAATACTGTAGTACATTATTTTGAGCTATTTCGTAGGGTTCAGCCAGCGTTCGCAATGTAAGCGCAATAAAATATGTTTATTTATGACATCACATTAGAAACCTCTATAATTATCAGCGTTTCTTTACTATATTATACATGTTGTATACATATAAACCTTCCTCTTGAATCACTCTATCTATTAAAAATACCCGCATCAAAATCCGTTGCGTAGTTTTGAAGATTTAAGCATACATAGGGACAGACAGACAGCGGGAAGTGACTATATTTTATAATATGTAATGAAGGCACACCAATAACATTGGGTTGCGGAAAAAGTAATTTCGGTTTTTTTCATGTTTTTGCATTTTACATCTATCCATTGAATTAAAACAGCAGTTCCGAAAATACTTTTATTTCCATTTCCAAAAATTAATTAATTTTTTAATAAAATCTTCAACAAATCAAACATTTGAAAACATAACAAAACAATAAACTATTGACTATATTAATTGAAAATACTAAACTTAAGTAATGTAATATTTCATAATCATAAGTTAAAATCGAAAAGTAACAAAACTTAAAAAACTATGTCGTTCAATCCGCGACAGTCAATTGTTAAATAAAAAAATAAAAAAAACAATGAAAGCACGCGGAGACACTCTGGGGCGAGCATAAAATCGCCAACAAAACAATTTGAACCATTAGTACAACAAATAAAGTTGGAAGTATTTTTAAATAGTTCATATTTCGTGTTTTAATAGTAGTACTTTAAATATATGTATATTCAATTTTGAAATGTGAAGTCACAAAATTTAGGGCCCTCTGTCACACAATGGCACAATTCGTCGACCCCTTCCCTCCCTTAACATGTTACGTAATTTATGGATGCCCCCTAACTGGAAGAAATGGAAACTGCCCCCCTAGCCAAGTCACAAACGTTTACCGTTCTACAATCGGTAACGCCTCAGTGTCAGCAATTTTAGAAAACGATAAGTTGGTAGCCATGTTGAAGCGCCTGAGTCGGCCGCTCGTTCTACAATGTCTTTAGAAAAACGACACCTTATAACAAAGGATTTAGCGTTGAACATTGTAGAAACGATAAAAAATCATTCTATCATTTTGAACGATGTGAATTTTGCTACGAATTTTCTGTTCGTTTGTTCTAACCACGTGACTTAACGTTGAGCGACTACCGTTAACGATTGCAGATTATTAACTTGGCTAGGGGTGCTGTTTACAAACGGTTTACAATCGATTGCAAGACAAACAAAGAAGCAAACACAAGTATGTATTTACACATGTTTATAATGTGTTGTTATGTTTATAACGCATTGCGTTTATACCGTTGTCAGTTCATCATCTTATAAACTGTAGGGTCTATGGGTATTGTAGGCGATTGTTTACTTCTCGATTGATTTCTCAATATCGTGAAATATTTTCTAAAAAATCGATGACATAGGAAAATAGTAATAGTATCTAGGTGATGACGTTGAGAAAATTGGCATGATCAGTAAAATTATTGCATTACAGAATGATTTGCAAGTTCACACGCTAGTATATCCTTGTATGAGTCATTATAGTAGTAAACTAGCTTTTGCCCGTGGCTTCGCCCGCGTGGATATTGGAAATTAACGCAGGACGACGTACTACCGCGGTAAGAATGTGTTAATCCAGGTTATATAGGTAATAGCTGTTACCCGCGACTTCGTCCGCGTGGTGTTTAACAAAAAGCTTTGCATTAGTTTTATTTTTTTTTTCTAAAATAAAAGTAGTCTAAGTTACTCCTTGTTACCAGTGGCGTAGCTAGGCGTGGGCGAAGTGGGCCTGTGCCCACGGCCTCGCACTTAGAAGGGCCTCGCGAGGCCTCTTTATATAGGTATGATGCCACCAGACTTAAATTAGTAAAGTATAAATTAAAACCGGAATTAGTAAAGTATAAATTGAAGATAACCTTAAGCTATAGATATTATTTCAGTTTGATCATATTATCGATGATATAAATAATCTGCAAAATCAATCTGAAGATGCAGATACTCTCAGCGATTGTCAAGCAATTATAACTGAAATGCTAACTCTGGATTTATTATCTCAATACACGTGTGGTACGAAGGATTAATCCGTGTCAATAACATAAAAAAGATCTGGCAAAAAGTAGATATAAATTTGAAAGTCGCTATTGACAATTTACGCAATTTTCGTGACCAGACACACAAATTTCGGGAAACAGGCTTTATTAATGTACTGCAAAAGGCTACGAATTCATAGAAAAGAGCAGCTGTCAGATTCCAACGACTTTTAAAGAGAAAAGGGTTCGCAAGAAAAATAAATCGTTTAATTATGAAGCTGCAGACAAGCCTCAGAATTGAAATTGAAAGTAGATTCAGAATTGTTTTTTTTTTTTAATTATAATTGTTAACGCCATGATACAAGATACGGACACAAGATTTACTGCACTCACTGAATTTTACAACAATTTTGGATTCTTGTTCGAAATAATTAATTTTAAAATCTTTGACAAATAACGAACTATTGAAGCACTGTAATAATTTAGGTATAGTATTCTTCAAGATGGAGAAAGCAAAGACATAGAATATTGACCTTCACGAAGAACTACAACTTTTAGTGCATAATCTACCAAACTCCTTTACAGACACCAATCAGATGATTCAATACATAATAATAAATGAATTAGAAGATATCTATCGTAATGTTAACATTGCTATTGGAATTGTGTTGACTATGCCTGTAACTCTGTAAGTACAGCTTCCGTAAAGTTTTTCTAAGCTAAAAATAATTTAAAACGACTTAAGAAACAATATGAAGCAGGCGCGATTGTCTGGGTTAGCAATGCACTCCATTGAAACAGATTTAGCTGCAAAAATTGAGTACTAACATTTCCTAGAGGACTTCAGTAATGCAAAAAGCCGAACAACATTACTTTTGTAAAAATAAAATCTTTTTTCAAATCTATATGCTCTTCAATATTCTCCCATCGTATATTTATACTTTTTCACAATCATGAGTAGGTATTTTGCGTCAAAGCATGTTTGGTACGATAGTTTTACTGGATAGATCTTGGGAACCATAGAAAAGGGGCCTCGCTGATACGACTTCGCCCACGTCTA
Source organism: Aporophyla lueneburgensis (assembly GCA_932294355.1). Classification (NCBI taxonomy): domain Eukaryota; kingdom Metazoa; phylum Arthropoda; class Insecta; order Lepidoptera; family Noctuidae; genus Aporophyla; species Aporophyla lueneburgensis. Next base: position 11,510,938 of record OW028739.1, read on the forward strand.
CATTAGTCCACGCTACGCCACTGCTTGTTACATCAGATATCTGCCAGTGGAAGTCCCGTCAAAATTGGTCCAGCCATTTTAGAGATTAGCCGGAACAAACAGACACATAAAAATTGTAAAAAATGTTGTTTTGGTATATGTACCGTGTATATATCCATATACACTTAGTAAAGAGTGGTTATCTTAATATTACAAACAGACACTCCAATTTTATTTATTTGTCTAGAAGATATCGTAAAATAAAATTGCTAAACATACTTGGCGTGTACTTACGTACATGCAGGGATATCTGGGATAAGTATCTTAGTACAACTAATTTGGGGAAATTCGCACTACATTAACAAAAAAAAGTGCTCACTGCCTTTTATACGCCCTAATAAAAACCGTCTAGAAAGTTCCTGACTGTCTTTCTAGACAGATATTAATAAACGGCAATAATTTTCCGATCAACCCAATATCAATCAGAGATGATGCTAGATGGACCGACGACCTCAAAAAGGTGGCTGGGACAGAGTGGGTGCGGAAGGCGGAGGACGGGGTGTTATGGCGCAGCATGTCCAGCAGTGGACTGCGATAGGCTGAGTTTATTGATCAATGAGAGTTTATACCGTGAACAATATTATAATCTACGCTACAATTACAGAAGCTGATGTACTAATTATCTATTACATTCAAATGGCGATATTCGGCATTTTCTAGCTGGGGCACACGATTTTGTCGTCGAGTTACCATTCGAACGTTACCTAGTCAGTGGAAGTGTAAAAACATTAACTTTGTTTTCATACACAGAACTCAACACCACAAGAAAATGTGTTTAGTGGTGGAATCATGCATCCGGTATGTTTAAAAAATGCTGTATGACTAGCATTTACAAAACATACCATAGACGAAAACGCTGATTCATTCCACTCGAAGTTTACAAATTAGCAAGTGAGTGTAGAACAAGATCTTGAGCATTCGTAAGCTAAATGTTAACTAATGGAAAAGGATAGAATGAATTGTATAAGCCTAAACGAGGCAAAAGGAGTGTGTAGAGGTCGTAGCAGGTGGCGTTCCGTGGTTTCTGCCTACCCCCATGGGAAAAAGGCGTGATTGATTGTATGTATGTATGTATGTTGTTGTATGATAGAATCAATTCTTGTGAGTTTAGTAGGTACCTGGTTTCTCCCATTGTACTCAGTTGATGAAAACAACGAGAAAAAATTACTATGTTTACATCGCAGAACGGAATAATTGCTTTGTAAGGAAACGAAAACATTGAGAGCGAATAACGCTGTTGTTTACGTTCACTTCGAATTGTAGTTAACCGAGTCAATGGGTCATTGTTATAAGGAAGACATCAAGTATTATGATAAATCACATTCATGGGGTTTTGTAGCCAATGCATGCATGACCTAATATTTTTGTGTTGTTTCCACCTTTTGTGCTTATGGGAAATTTGACTTGTATGTATATATTTAACCATTTATGATGACCAACCACTCATATTAACTAAAGGGGAATTCACTAATGTCCTACCAAATACATATTATTATACTCTTAATTAGTCGCGCCTTACTAACACTTACATTATCAGTCGCACAGGGTCTAACAGACCCCCAAATTTTATTTTATGTAAAACATAGAATTCAATAAAGTTCCTCTCTCTGGAGCCCCGACCGGCTTGGACCGTTTTCTACACCGGTGGGTTACATTTTTTAAATGTTTATACACTTTTATATTGTATATTCGCCACCAATAGATGGCGTTTTTCTAGTTTACTAGCTTTTGGCCGCGACTTCGTCCGTGCAATTCTACTTCCTCTCTTAGCGCTCGCCTACGCTACGATATAACCGAACTCTACGCGGACGAAGTCGCGAGCAAAAGCTAGTTTAAATATACAGTATAGTCCGTTTAGTACGACTTCGCATATAACGACCAACCGTTTATAGCGACGTAAGTCAGGTACAGTCGCCAAATTCGCAATATCGTCCCCTGACGTGAGCCTTATTTCGTCCCCGGGACGATATCTAGATCACTTTGTCATTCGTCACTTGTGAATTTTCTGTAACTTTTTGAATATTTATTTATTTTATTTTTGATGAGAAAAACTTTTTATGCCTAAGAAATAGAAAATTGAATGAAAAATCATCCAGAGAGAGTCGTTACTCACTCACAATTTGGAGAAATATTTGGGAAAGCTTATGCAAAAGCATGCAAAATTGACACGGCAGTAAATGGCTTCCGTAAAACAGGAATATTTCCACTCACTGAAAACATTTTCTTTGACTCACCAAATGCTCCTCTCTCAACTGATGCAAATAGTACGAAATCTTTCAATGATGTGTCTGTCAATCTTTCATTACCTTTGGAATCCACAAGGTCAAGACAAAGAACACCACCTATGTACATTACGAGGGTCAAGCAACTCTTCATCCCCGTTTATATTTCCAGCTGACATACAGCCGTATCCAGTTGTTGTCTCAACAGTTGTTGTCAGCTTCAACGTCACCTATGTGAGGCAAAGCCCTGGTAGTCACAGCTTCACCGCATAAACAAGTAATAATAGACTTAGAAAAGAAAAGAAAGGAAAAGGATGAAAGACTGCAGAAAGTAGGAAAAAAAAAACGGCTAAAAATGTAAAGAAAAATACATCACAAAGCCACAAAAAAAAAAACCAAACAGCATCGAATCAATCTACCTTCTGATGATTCCACGCCTGATGATGATCTAATTTTAAGTCCTTCCTGGCGAAGAAGATAGTGACAATGATGACGCTGAATGCCCAGTTTATCATAGAAGTTATTCACAAGATAAAAAAGGAGAGAAATAGATAAGATGCACAAAATGTTTCCAATGGATTGTGGACCTAATTTTAAAAATTAGGTTAGGAGAATTAAAATTACTCAAACCATACCATTGATTAGTAAAAGTCAGATCAAATGTCTATGATTATTAATATTTATGGTTAAAAATACAATTTAAGTTTACGAACTGATTATTTGACTGCCTCGTTGATCTAGTGGTAGCAAGCGCTACTGCTGAGCATGAGGTCCTGGGTTCGATTCCCAGGTCGGGCAAAGCTTATGGGGTTTTTCCATCTGGAATTTCTCAGTAGCAGCCCGGAGTCTGGATTTGTGCCCGGTGGATGGCAATAGGCTCGCCCCCTATTACATGGGTCTTAAACATAACAGGCGAAATGTGGGTGTACTGTAAGTACACCTCTGTCTAACCCCTCGGGGAAACAAGGCGTGATGTTATGTTATGTAAAATAATAAAGGAATATTCTACCTAAACTAAAACGTTTTATTTATTACTTTACTCGTGATATTTTACCATTTTTTTTTTGTTTTACATAAAGGAGACGTTATTTGGCGACTGTACCTTATAGGCGAGAGTTTGGTTTTAATATGAGCCACTATGAAAGTACATCTGTTTATTACGACCCCGCTTACAGCGACCGACCGCTTTTAACGACGGAATCTCACAGAAAATTGTCCGGTTACAACGACGACGAGCGTTGACGTGTTTACAAATAAATCGTAGGTAAGAAACTATCTCCACCCCGAGCTTCACCCTTGCCTGCACGTCGCTGATTTGAATGCGACTATTTAGTTTACAGCGTTAATTTCTACTACAAAACGAAAGAATTTCTCTGTTGAAGAAAAAAGTGTCATTATGATTATCTACATAAATATATAAGGTGTATCTATTCATACACGAAATATTTTAAGAGGTACACCTGTAGGTGGTAAAGAAGCTATAGCAACGAACAAAATTTTTTCTAAATTTAATATTTATAAATAATTTGACGCACATGACAAATACTGGCTCCTTCTTATTTTTTACGGCCCGAGACATCGCGGGCATGCTCGTGCCGTCCGGTCTCGCAGTGTCAGGCGGGCCATTCATAGAATTTGGAGTAAAGGTTTGATGCAAAACGTCTCAAGCAGTTTTAAAATTATAATAATTACGAAAATTCAAAAACGATTAGATAAAAAAAATCTTTTTGCTTCAATAGCTTCTTTACCATCTACAGGTGTAACTCTTAAAATATTTCGTGTATGAATTGATACACCTTATATCAAATTCAAAATCCTGAGCGACTGACATATCAACGCAGTCTAAACCACTGGTCCTAGAGACATGAAATTTGGAGGGTGTGCTCTTTGTGAGTAGGTATCCACTAAGAAAGGGTTTTATACATATGAATGTGATTTGAATAAAAATCAAACATAGTAAATTCCTTTAGTACGACTTCCGGTTAGTACGACGTAATATCACCGGTCCCTTCACCGTCGTTATAACCGGACTTCACTGTGTAATTTATAAGCAAGATTCAGGTGCTCATTAAACACGTGTTGGCATACAAGTTGCACCGACGTTTTAGTTTATTTTCTTAAAAACTCTTCTCTGTATTACTTCTAGCCTCTCTCTGTAGCCTAATTCATGTGTTTTTCCATACATTTTGTATAGATTTAGATTTATAGCACACCTGTGGACGGTGGCGGCCACTTGCGAGAGCAGTACTCAACATTGTAGTAGATAGGTAATTGCGTAACACACTACCAGTAGGAATGGCTTTCATTTTTACAGTTCAACATCATTAATTGCGTCATTTATGTTGTTTAGCAGACATATATGAAGCAATCGATTAACAATAACCTTCAAAATGATTCAGATTCAGATTAATAGTGTGTTTACAATTATTAGGGTGCAGGTCGCGGCAGCCACCGGTGGCTCGTGTACGCGTACCCTTAGTGTACTCTTTTAAACGATAACTCGAGTAAGAATTGACTTTGAATTATAGAATGGTCTTAATCATAATGCGGTTTTGTGGGGATGACGCAAAGGGCACAAATCAGAGGATAATAATTATTTATGTTACCTAATGCTGTGGCAAAATTAGCAATCTTTGCGTAATTATACGAACCGATTGACCCAATAGTATCTAGCATAAACAAACGAATTAAATAACTTTGTTATTGTTTGATGATAACACTCGAAAATATTGACAATTTGAAGAGCATAAACATGCACAGACCCTAATCAGTTGATATGCAGTTATATTCAATGAATATGGATGCTTCTAATTGATAATACAGGATGCCAGGGCCGCGAAAACTGTAACCATAAATTTAGAAGATGACTCAAAACCCCGGAATTAAAGAACAGGTCGAAATTATTCGTCGGCTATAAAAAAGCAGCTGTTTCATAGAAAAGTGCAATACCTACACTTTCAAAATGTTCGGCAAATGAACGGCATTTTTTTTTTAAATATGCAACGAAAAAATTTTGGGCAGATTATTATTTTTTTTATTACAGTCGACGTATCGATGTTCTGTCACATTGTATGTTGGTTCAGGTACCAAATATGGGATAGAATCATCGCGCCCAACGATGAAGCTGAATGACAAAATGAAACAAATCAAACAATCAAAATAGTAAAATCTAATTTTATTTTTAAATTATAAGAAATATGTTACTACTTACATGATAAAACTCGCGTAAAAACAACGTTTATGTTTTCTTATGAAAGGCAAAGGCACTAAGTTTAGACTGTTTCGGAGCGTTGGTGACTTGTGGGTCCGTACCATTGGTTTCTTCATCTAATTTCCTTTTAGGACCATTGTCGGTGCTATTGGTGGGCTTGCCTTGGACTGTTTTAAACAGTTTGATGCCGTGCCGAGTTAACTCCGACGGACCAAGTTCTGGGTTTTGTATTTCCAGAACGGATTTGTTTCTTGTAAACCAGTCTACAAAGGTCTCGCCTTCCAGAGGCGTCGATGGCTGTTATAAGGAGAAAAGGCGGGTATATAGTTTTGTAGTAAGCAAACAGCCTATTTTGATATTCAAAACTCACAAGAATATTATAGCAAAAAGATGTTTCAGTATCATTATACGTACACCCAGGTCTTTTCTTTCAATCAGGTGACTAGATCTCAACAATACCATTCCGTGATTATTGATATGCTACTATTGAAACTTTTGAAAAAAAAACCTACCCACAAATTACGGATTTTTATACCGATTTGTGGGAGTATATTACAAAAGTAGTATAACGTAATTCTATCACGTCATTAAGATGATTTGGAAATATAAAATTATAAAGATAATATCTGTAAACACTTACTTCATCGTTCTCAGTAGTATCAGGAGGTTTGTGGACCTCTACTAGAGTCCTTTCAGTGAGACTGAGCGGACTTTGCGCACTCTTCGAGTTTGTCGTATGCTTCTTGAATATATTCCTCGCTCTACCGGGTGAAGATTTTATAGGCTGCAAGTTTTTAAGAAGTTAGTATAAAGTTCATGAACCTCAGGCCTCTTCTACTCAAGAGAACTGTATGGAAATGAAATCGAAATACTGAAAAGTAACATAAAAAAACTCACTATTGGTTTAAGCGTCGTATCAACATCAGTCTTCTTCTCTTTAACTTTCTGTGGTATAATAAGACTAGCATTCAAGTCCGTATCGCCGTTTGTGACGTCATACGTCTCTTGTGTATCCAGCTCTTGGAAGTGTGAAGTCTGTGCGACATTCAGTTTATCTGTTTCCTTGTCCCAGGATTCTGCCAAGTTCGTCAGTTTATCCGCCAAGTGTACTCGGCCAAGCCGAGAGGCGTACTTGGCCGCTAGAGGCAGTAGGCGGTCGTCTTTTAATAACTCCATTAGTTCTAACGCTCTTTGTTCTATCTCGCTGCGGCACGCAAGCTGCAAAAAGATATTGTGAATAAAATAACATTTCACCTGTACTATCCGAAGATATACGCACTGGTGTAAATTACACATTTCCCCAGATAATTTTAGGTCCCACGTACATAATTCTTGCAAATAAACTTTGAGGCAAACATTTTCTAAGTTTTCGCGGCATCAACTTATTTGTTTGAATTACGCAATATTCTGGAGATATCTCAACTATGCAATTAACGAAAACATGTTTTTAGAATAACATGATAACGAACATTTTAATATTATAAGTAAGACTAATTCATTATCAGGTGTTTGTGCACTTATAAACTTGGGTATAGTTACTTACCGCAAACAATTTGAGTGCAGTTTCTCGCGCAGTTTTGACGTCGACATCAGCTGTTGTATGGGCCCATCTAACTAGTTGCTCTTCATACTGACTCTTTTCTGTGTCCATTTCGCAAAGGGGTATCTAAAATATTGGATAAATTGTGTCATTTGGCGACCTACTGGTGAAGCCAACGATATATATTATGTAAACATCGTAGCGTTGTATCTGTCTACGTCCTATGAACAGAGGTGTAACATAATGTTGACGAATTCAAAAGCAAGCATATATCGAAGACATGTTTTGATACCTGTACACTTAATTCTGCAACGATAGGTTTTGGCGCAGTAGCTGGGAATGATGCCCCTCTGCAAAGTATCGCGCGAACTTTTTGCGTTGCTTCACTTATCTGCAGACAACAACAAAAAAAAAGACATTTTATTAAATTCCCTACATTAACATGGCCCTTGTACTGTAGGAAAGTTTACAGTAACTGAATTTAAGTGATTTCCGCAAAAGCGGAGAGGAAAGCAACAACGAAAACAACAAAAAATTGAATCCCTCTTTAGGTTGTTTACGAGACGTATCTCCTTTTTCTCTACGTTTTGGTGAAACATCCAAACATCCTGCTATTGAAAAATGTGCATTATTTAAAAAAAATATTTACTTACAGAAACAATGAACCAGGAGTCGGATGCTCCCTTAGAATGCGTGTTAGTATCACAGAGAGGCATCCACACACCGCTCGCAACGTCATACATTCGCAACACACCCTCGTTGTCGTATGTGCAAGGAGAACCCACATCTGTGGTGCCAAGCCACGCGAGTTTAGAACTTGGCGTTAAAGGCATAGGGACTGTTTTGCTTCGGACTTGGCGACCTGTAATTTTAACGTTTTGCTCAAGCAAAAGACATATAGATAGGACTTGTTTCACCAGCTTGGTACGGACTTTGAATGCAATTTCCAGCTAAGTTTTACGTTACGTATTCGGAAGTGGTGAATCAGACAATAATAGGAAATAAAGGTCATAAAGGAAATATGTATATGGTTCCTCTTTCGTAAATGTATTTTCCAATTCACGCATTCTTCAGGAAAATGTCTAGGATAGAACTTACATGATCGTCATTAGCATCATAAAACTCATGATTATAGAGAAATTATACTAATGCTTCATGACTTAGTGTAGTCACGATATGAGACAGTTACATGACGATGAAATTATTGTTTCTTTTTAATGCCTACCATTCAACGCTACGATGTCCATCGCTAGGTGCTGGTCTGAGTAGTCAGGGGATGTGCTGTGGTACACCGCTAGTACTGCTGTGTTGAATGCTCCTAAAGCTACCACCGGCCCGGCCAGGGATATCACCTATAAATTTCAAGTTTTATGATTTCCAAAAAATTAAAATATTTTTTTAAATATTAAAAAGAAAGGTTTTATCGTGCATTGTCACGAGGACCAAACGTGTGTGGCTAATTTCAGCCCGATAACTTCTGACGAAATGGGTGAACAATTGACTGCAAAATTCCAGGACATACAGGTGAAGTTAAATAAAAGCTTTTAATAAAAATAAAAAACGAGAGGATTTATTAACGAGGGGGTCTGGCCACGCAATATGAGGCACAAGGAAATGAAGACGAGACCAATTTATCTGTATACTTTGGTGATATAAATCAAAATTCTGTAATATTTAAGAAAAATATGGACTAGGGTCTACTCGATTGGCGCATTAAGGTCACCAGTTATAACCAGGCCACTCCAGCACAGTAACCGCTTCGAAAAATTCCACTCGCTTGTCGTCTAATCCTGTAGATTTAAAATCTGAACTTGAATGATAAGTTATAATATGCTGTGCCGGAGCGGTGCTGTTATAATGAGTGACGATCTTCGACCTTTAGTTTAGTTGACGGACTCAGCTTTATAAGCCCTTTTTTATGGCTCATAACAGAAGATGGCGAGATGAGCTAGAAAAAAGAACCACTAGTCGTTCAGTTGGAAGGCATTGGGAGAGCCCTTTGCCCAACAGCAGTGTGCTGATGCCAGCTAACATTAACGGTAATAATGTCTGATGGCAGTGCTATTGCGCACGCCACGACGCCCGCGCCGGCCGCCACGCACAGGATCTTCTCCGTGTCGGGCAGGGATGCGCTCCAATCCTCGCTGTTGCAGGTAGGTCACTAACTGACTAGCTAGTGACTGACGGCCGGTACTCGCCTGTCTCTGCGTGCCCATAGGCGTGAACAGGCGCAGCAGCCGGGCGCTAGTGGCGCACGCCACGACGCCCGCGCCGGCCGCCACGCACAAGATCTCCTCTGTGTCGGGCAGGGATGCGCTCCAATCCTCGCTGTTGCAGGTAGGTCACTAACTGACTAGCTAGTGACTGACGGCCGGTACTCGCCTGTCTCTGCGTGCCCATAGGCGTGAACAGCCGCAGCAGCCGGGCGCTAGTGGCGCACGCCACGACGCCCGCGCCGGCCGCCACGCACAAGATCTCCTCTGTGTCGGGCAGGGATGCGCTCCAATCCTCGCTGTTGCAGGTAGGTCACTAACTGACTAGCTAGTGACTGACGGCCGGTACTCGCCTGTCTCTGCGTGCCCATAGGCGTGAACAGGCGCAGCAGCCGGGCGCTAGTGGCGCACGCCACGACGCCCGCGCCGGCCGCCACGCACAAGATCTCCTCTGTGTCGGGCAGGGATGCGCTCCAATCCTCGCTGTTGCAGGTAGGTCACTAACTGACTAGCTAGTGACTGACGGCCGGTACTCGCCTGTCTCTGCGTGCCCATAGGCGTGAACAGCCGCAGCAGCCGGGCGCTACTGGCGCACGCCACGACGCCCGCGCCGGCCGCCACGCACAGGATCTCCTCCGTGTCGGGCAGGGATGCGCTCCACTCCTTGCTGTTGCCCACCAGTGATATGCAGACTAGCTTACTGGGGAATACACGACCTCATGTTTAAGTATAAATGATAGGGCAGAATGAATTGTTAAGCTATTTGCAGACCAATCAGGGCAGCAGATAAGATTAGAAATATTAAATTTCAAATATTTATTATTTAAATTTGATATTAGTCTGTTCGCTTTCTACAGCTTTCTTTTTAAAGTACAAAGTTGTACAAACACGAACGCCGACGCAGAATTTATATTATTGTCAAGTATTTTATACACAAGCCTACCTTTTTACGATAATATCAATACAGTAACTCTGTATATTAGTATTTAAAATATTGAAATCTACCACTTCGTCCGCGTGAAATTTTGGCTCTCAACTTGCCACGTCGCATCCTATCGCCCGCCTGTTCATTTTCACTTGGCATTCTTTCCGACTTTTTGGAACTGTTTTTGGGAACTATATGCCCGTTTCATACGACTTTCTATATAATAGAAATAGAGAGAGATAATTTTGTTGGTTATCGAGTGTTGAAGCCAATAGTAAGATCATAATGAAAATTCAAGATGGTAGCTACGAACATTTTTTTTTTATCATGGTTGTCGATTTCACGGTTTTCGAAGGTGTTGGAGCCAATAGTGAGATCAAAATGAAAATCCAAGACGGTGGTTGGAAAATTTTAAAAGATTTCATCATGGGTGTCTTTTATATGGTTTTCGTGGGTGCTAAAACTGATAATGATGTCAAATGGAAATCCAAGACAGTGGCGGCGAAAACTTTTAAATGTTTCATAATGTGTGTCGTTTTCATGGTTTTCGAAGGTGCTGAAGCCTAAAAATTAGTGAGCATAAAAATTAACATCCAAGATGGCGGTTGCGAAAACTTTCAAATATTTAGTTATGGGTTCGTTTCATGGTTTTTGAGGGTGCGAAAGCTTATAGCGAGGACAAAATGAAAACCCAGGATGGCGACACCTTTAAGAGCGCTTCTAAAAACTTATACTTTATGCTCTGTATTAATAAAGCGTATTAAATCGAACATTTCTCTCTGTCTTTTTCTATAATATACGAAACATCGTTCCTGACGGGGGTCTTTTGACCCCACGTTTTTTCATTTTCTCTCGTCTTCTGAAAACAACGTTCAATAGTATCCTTCCTCAAGAATGGGGGTATCAAATAACAAAAACCTTCATGCAGTTCCGGGATTACCCCCTACGTACAAACTTACAAATAAATAAATGTTACCTCTTTATAATATTAGTATAGATGGAAGCAACCCTGTTAGAACAGCAACAAGAAAATATCTAAAAGTACAGTCACAGTCTGAGTTCTTACCTGGGTGTTTCACAGGCTAAAGCAACCACAGTAGACGACAAACTTGCCATTGTGTGATTCAGATAGTTGTTCAAATGAATGCCATGGTGCAAGTTAGTGTCATGGAACTCCACATCTATCGTAGATTCTCCATTCTCCGCCGTGTGACAGCGAACTATGCCGATGTCGTTCCAACACATGTATCTAGAAATGATGCAGGTTTTTATTGTTGGAAAAACAATAGAATACAGTCCTTGCCACTACATGGCCATTTGTGTATTGTGTAAACTCGAGAGACGGGAGTTAAACAGAAAAAAAAATTATCGAGTCAAATGTTATGGAGCAGAGATCACTTTTTGAGAGAAGTCATGAGCTTGAGCTTGATTTCAGAGAACATTAAAACTGGATGAGAGAATCGAATAAAAGAAACATTTTGTATCATAACGCTGAGCAATAATGCTGCTCGTAAGGTGAAAATACTACTAAAACATAACTAACCTATGCTCCAAATGCGTGGGCGTGGCTGAGGGTTGAAAAGGTGCTTGCATGGGTACCGTGTTAGGTGCGGGCGTAGCATTACGCCGCGAAGCCGGCCTTGACTCGTCGTGATCAACAACAATCCCCATTGTGTCATTCTTAATCTTTTGTAGCGATATAGCGTTGTCATCGTCACTCTCATAGTTCTCTATCAAGTCATCTAAGTCGTTATTATCTGTGGGAAACTTTAATTCTTATGATTCTGTTAGGATTCATTTACCTTAGAAAGGGAATTGATCATGACGTTTATGAAAAACGCGTGGCAGTTTCAGGAAAATAATAGTAGCATACCTATGGTAACGTTTCCTAAGGATAATAGTTACAGTTGTGAAGCTAGGAAAACCAATTACATAAGTAATGAATGTGGGTAAATTATAAGGCTGGGGTACTACCTTTTTGATTTAGTAGTCGCAAGTAGGGCTCACAAAACCAGTTTAATCGAAATCGAAAAAACCGGTTAAACCGGTTTTCACGTCATTTTTACAAACCGGGTTTCAATTTGGCTAACACCGAGGTTTCGATTATTTCGGTTTTCTTTTAAAATAACTTATTCAACGATATGACATGTTTACAATGTACACATAATATTGTCTCATCAATTACAATTATTGTATTGATCACACCACTGGTGCTGTCTTTGCCGAGGTATAGTATTAATCAGTTGAAAAGTATGTGTCTGAGTCTCAAACTAACAACGCACAGTGTTTTATGAAGACGATTTTTCGGACATTGCTTTTTTATACAACATTATTTTTAGTATATGCGAAACCTGAATATAGTTTGTTCAGAATCAGTAACTGAATCGATTCCAATAATTTTTACACCATGTTATATTTTGTCCCAAAAATATATAATTACGCTTAAAAGTTAGTATCCGCAATCATCTGTTTGCACACGGGTCACGAGTTCACGACAGGTCATAGCGCGGGCTAGGCGGCGTGTGCGCACTGCTGCGGGACGGCGACGGCGCTCCTTAGTCGCCCGAATGCCATCGATCGATGCATACGTATCGCGAGCGCGCGACCGCCGTGAGCCCTGGCTAAAGTGTTTTGTTTAGATTTTAAAATTATCATGTCTCTCTCGTACTCAAACGTCCGTACACTCGCTGTTTGTGGTGGTGTGGCAGTGCGTCAGTGCTTATGAGAAAGACGGGCCCTTTTTTAACAGTTGCTTCAGTTTGTTTGAGTGAATAGTGATTACGCCAATTATTGTAGATAGTGATGATTAACATTTTTAAACACGCAAAAATAGTCAAGGGTACAAATTTATTATTTGTTTACAGCCTGCTGTGGTTCAGTAATGCGATGTTTAACAATTTTCATCCATTTTGAACTTTAAGTTGTTGACATAAGGTGCAACAAATGGCATTGATTACATTTTACCACTTACTACTGCATTTACGAATAAAGTACATAATAATATCTACCTACACTTGACCATTACGACAGTCCAAGGCCTGCAAGTGTGATGGAAAATGTTCATCACCAACTAATACATAAACAATCACTGTGGCAAATTATTATCAATGAGCGCAAAACGACGCTGACGGCGCGCACGCGGCCGGGTGGCGCGGCCGGCCGGCCTCCGCTAGGCTGAATATGTTTTAGCGTGGACTACCAGGTAACGTAACCGGCTTATAACTTTGTGATTATTAATGATACAGTTTTGAAATTTTTTTCACAGATTCTTTACATAAAAATACTAGACCCGTGTTTCGGGTTTCGCATAAACAAAAATTAATGTTGTATAAAAAAACTGATAGTTTAAGTTATTTCAATGCAATATTTCGTATCCCCATTTCACTAGTATGTTTAGTTTGCGAGAAATATTTTTTTGAAAATCTTTTTTTCAACCAGGTATTTAGAAAAAAAAATCATATCTCTGAAACTAAATATGATACGCAATTGTGACCTAAGAAACATTGAAGGCGTTTTTATGCTGCATATTTTAGAGTACAAATAAATCTCGGAACTTCGTTAGATTTTGAGAAATCAAAAATATCATTAAAATGTAAATGTGCCCTGCCCACTGCCCGTTAAGTTTGGCGATTCTTCTGATTGTGTGGATAACTTTGGTTTAAATATAGAGATAACTTCAGATCCGGATATGAACTAATATAATATGATCGCGTGACAACCCTAACGACGTAGAATACGGATCGAACTTAAAAATGTTGTGGTTTTTAGATTCCACGCAATTAGGATGTGTTATTTTTGTGGTATATAGGGAGGGTAGAGCGACGGAATTACCGAGAAAAAAAATAAAAACTAAAAACTGAAAACCTCGTATAAATCTGGATGTAACGAAGTTCCGAGATTTATTTGTACTCTAAAATATGCAGCATAAAAAACGCCATCGATGTTGAGTGTCATAAAACACTGTCCCGTGTGGTGCGGGACATAAAGAATAGTATCACCCCATTTCTTCCCGTGGGTGTCGTAAAGGGCGACTAAGGGATTTACTAGAGAATGGGCAGCAGCGTTTCCTATGCATTTTACCACCATACTGCGATCGCCAACCCGCTTGCCAAGCATGGCGATTATGGCAAATCTCCCCCCCCAATACGGGGGAGGCTTATGTCCAGCAGTGGCCGTCTTTCAGCTGAAATGATGATGATGATGATAAAACACTGTGCAACGGACGTAAGACGTCCACCGCTTCCCCTCTTTGAGGAGTGGGAGAGGCTCCACGATGTCCCCATATTCCGCCTTACGCAGGTCCTCAGCGGACGCGGGTGCTTCACGAGGTTTTTATTCAGGATAGGGCGGGAGGAAACGCCCGGGTGCTATTACTGTGTGGATCGCCTGGAGGACACGGTGGAGCATACGATGGAAGTATGCCCTACCTGGGCGAAGCACCACCGTGTCCTCGTGGAGGCAATCGGTGGTGGCGATCTCTCGTGTCTGGCCCTGGTCCAGGCCATGTAAAAAGCGAGAGGGCAAGGACAGCCGTCACCTCCTTCTGCGGGGCAGTAATGCTCGCAAAGGAGGAGGCGGAGCACGTGAGGGAGAGGCAATATGTGCGCCCTCACGCCCTTAGCTGCCGCATGGGACATCACGGGCGTCGGGAGTCCATTGCGGACTACCGGCTTCCGTAGGTGCAGGCTTGCGGGTGTCGAGCAATGGGTAGCTCGCCGCTCGGTAAGGGCCAGGCTCGGTCGACGGCGCGTTGTATTCCACGCGTGCCTCAAAGAGATGTCAGAAACAATGAAGGGGTCGGCTAGGACCGATGCCTGCCAGGGTCGCGGATTTGTTAGGAAGAGCGGTGGCCCTGGCATAGCCAACTGAAGAAACACGGGTGGGTTTTAGTCAGTTAAAGTCTGACACACCCTTCCGCTCCACCCAGAGCGGGAGACGTCAAGTGATGATTTATCACCCAAGGACGTCCACCGCTATTGATACGGAATTTGAGAATGATTTAACTGCCATCACTAAGCTGGCCCTTTATGAAAATGGAGGCTTGTACAGGTGTACAATAATTCGTTTAAAGTTTCTCCCTCAGAGTGTCGAGGCTAACAGAATCTTCTCATCAGCCGGTTACCTTTATAACCACTTAAAAGGGCGAGGCAGCAGCGGCGAGGCGTAAATTTTTCTAAAAGAGAAGCCGAAGCGAAGTCGGCCTTAACTTACTGACTCATCAATAAAGAATACTTACTATCATTCTAAAATTAATATAGGAATGTAATGAATTAAATACAATTAAATTGAACAGATGAAAACGAATAAAATATGCAATATTCCTCTATCTCGTTCTCGCTGACGCATTTTTCTATACCTGTCTCTGTCATAACCCGCTGTACAGCGGCTTGCTCTCGTACATATCAAGCGGTGCCACGTGACCTAAAGTGACATCATTACGGGATCGCTGTTGTATGAATTTTTAGTTCCCGATTATGACGTTTTGGCGCCGGGTTAATTTAGAACATTTCTCTTTTGTTGTAATACAAAGGTATAAATAACCTTTTTTGTTGTTTGAATGTTATGGTGAATTAAATACCCGTAGTGTAACTATATTTATTGACAATAGTAGTCACTATTTACATACTATTGTATTTTTAATAGTGATAGAGTTACCAATGCGAATCCCAGAAGGCAAACCGGTAGGAATCGTGTTATATGGTGCCTTCGCCACTGCGAGGCAGGAATTTTTTTTTTCGATTTTGCTGGTTTATTTGATTTTACAATTAAATTCTGTATTTCTATGGTCGTTCATCATTTCAATTTTGATCAAACAATGATCATTTCAATTTTGGTGAAATTAATGAGCTACGTCTTTATAATTTGATTTTGATTAATCGACGTCAAACAGACTGTAAAAACACGTCTGAATAATAAAGTAAATCATGCTCCGAATCTCGCTGAATGATAACACTTTAGACATTCTTTCAATTTAACAGTCGATAATAATGGAGTTTAATTTATCGTTGCTTTAAGCCAGATGTTTTGTTGATTCTCAGATACAATAATTGTTGTTTTCTTTTAGTTTATTCACTCAAAAGAAGTTTTTCAATTTATTCTTGCGTTCTCTGATTTGGCGATAAAGCTTATTAACGACTGTTGACGACAAAAAGACTTAAGAACCATAAAAATGGAAATAATCGAAATCACCAAAAAATACGGAAAACCGGTTTTGTGCTGAAATACAAACCGAAAAACCGGTTTTCTAATATACCAGCGGTTTTGTGACCCCTAGTCGCAAGCACTACTGCTGAGCATTAGGTCCCAGATTCGATTCTCAGGACGGGAAAACGGAAAGTGGGTTTTTCTACCGAGTCTCGATTTATGCTCAAATCAATTGCCATCAACAATTGATTCCCCGCAAGAAACATAACTGACAAAATTTTGGTGTACTATAGTTTCACCTCTGCCCAAACCTGGAGGAATAAGGCGTAATGTTATGTTACGTTACGTGTAATGCTATAGAGATTTTTCTAATAGTTAGGATCATTATTTTATTACACTGCCAAAATTAAGGTCTATTCGCACAGCAGGCGGAGCGTGACCGGGCGCGGCGTGGTGGGGCGGCAGCGGGAGCATTCACACTGCGGGCGCGATCACGTCCCGTCCCGCCGCGCCGCGATCCATCATAGAAAAAATGTTGAGCGATTCAGACGTGGGATCGCTCTTGCTCTTATTTGCGCTTCTTCTTTTTTACTTTGTAGTGTTTTTAAGGAAGTCGGTTTTTTATTGTAAAATGTTTTTATTATTAACTTTTTAGTTATGGTATCTACCCTGAGGTAAAATTTAAGACTTATATTATGGTTTTCTCATGGATGACATTGTCAGAAGTGAACCAAATTGAAATTGGACCGCACGAGAAGCAGCTTTAAAGTAAAAAAGGGTCATCAAAATCGGTTCACCCAGTAAAAATACCGTCGAATTGAGAACCTCCTCCTTTTTTTGAAGTCGGTTAAAAAAAATAACGTAAATGGAAATAGGTCAACATTATCATCATTATCATTGCAGCCGTTAGACGTCCACTGCTGGGCATATGCCGCTCCCAATTTGGGGGGCTTTGCCATAATCACCACGCTTGACAGGCTTTCTTTTCGTCCGGCACCACACGAAACATCGGAATATGGTGGATGCATAAAATAAATAAAAAACGTCGTAATTATTCCATGCATCCATCGTACAAACACAGGTACGTGAGCACGAACACATTCGACTAGTTTTTCGACATCCATTTTTGTAAAAATACAAAATCACATTCACGGCCCGCCCCGCCACGCTGCGCCCCGTTACCCCCGCCGGCAGTGTGACTACTGCATACGTAAACCGTACACCACAAAGCGTCGCGTCGGCGACCTGCCGGCACTGCGCTCGCGTCCCGCCACGCCCCGTTCGCCGCACCGCTTCTGAGATGTTCAGCTCGACGCGGCGGGGCGGCGTGGCGCGAGGCGTCCATAATATCTAGTACATTACAACTACACAGCGTCGCGTCGCGTCGCCGTCCCGTCCTGCCGCGCTCCGCCCACTGTGTGAATAGACCTTTACCTTCCACCTTGATCTTCTCACCATACTAAATAACCTTGTAGTCATAACCCATATTACCTACACAAAAATGCAGTTCTATTCCATTTTGCAATAATTTCTTTGAAGTTACAGTATAGCACAATTTAACAAATCATATTTACTTACCGTCTGCCCTCTCTACCATTTCCACATCATCAGCATTATCAGCAGCAGCCGTGCTATCTTTACCGTAGCAATTTATTAACATGCCAAGTTGACCAGCAACATCACAGTATGCTAGTACACCATTTCCTGAAACAAAATATTGCCATATAGAGGGTTATGAGCCACCGCTCATGGCCCTTCTCTCCCCTGGCCTCCTTCACATGTGACAATCATGGCAACATATACAAGATATATGTAAGTACATACAAATAAATCATAAAGATGATAACTGCACTTTTTGTCTAGCAAATAGTAGGTAGCTAGATAAGCAGGTCATTGCCATAGGCGTCAATATAATTACTTTGTGTTATTTGTATTATTATGGCTCATGCATTATACTTAAAACTTAGCCATGTTCGAGTTATGCTGTCTGGAGAGACATACGGCCCTTGCACATCACCTATTCATATAGCTGGGTTTTTTTTTATTCATACATCTATTAATAGAGTGTACTATATACTGAATTGATAGCGACGCCCCAAAACTCAAATAGGGCAGAAATGTTTTTTTTTTCTTTTCTTTTGATGCATATATTTTCAACGACTCCAAAAATTTTGATCCAGTAAAAGTTGTTTTTCTGTGTAATTTAATTATGATGTCAACATTATGTTTGGGAAAACATGCAATTAAAAAAAATACAATGATAGGTAGATAAATTGTAGAAGTAATATACATTTATATCAATAAATTGCAGTAAATTTATTAAAAAAGGTTGATACATAACATTACAATATGGACTTTTCTAATGCTATTACTTAACATAACAACAATACGTAATTTTTTATTCCGACACAGTATCAGTATAGTAACAAAAGGTTGTTGTTGAAAGCATGACCTCCTATTATCTATATATTATTTAATTTGCTTGTTAGTTCTCAGTACTCTTTGCTGGCCTTCATCCAGGACCTAGGGTGGATTGGATAAGCAATTTCCCACTTATATATAAAATACGCACGACGACGTGGACTTGCAGACACTAGTCCGTATTACCTATTAGTGCTCAGAAGGGTTTGACTTTAATGAAAATAATTCAATAACAACAACAACATTGTAGCATTTACCGAGTACTGCACAAAATTAATTTCGCTAATAGGTATCCTAGCAGTAGGAATGGGAAATTAGGCTGATTGAATAGGTTGGTATTAGCAACTTACCAAAATTAAATACACATAACACATAGGCGTCATAATTTCGTTTTTGAATTTCCCTACAAAATTATGATGCCATGTAAAGTCTAAAGGGTTTTTCGTGATAAATTTGCTATCTAATTGATAATGAATTAACTAGATGTATGCCAACCCATAGGTGCCCAATTTGACATAACAATAAAAAGTCCATAATAGCATTACTAACTTCTTGAATGGGGCATCGGATGAGATTTTCCATAACAAGACAATATTAAGGTCAACTTTATTTGAATAGTGGAATATTTGTTGCACATACCTTTGGGATTCCATGCCATGGCAGACACATTATGTGAGGTTGGATGTTCAATAATGCCAGTGCACGCACCAGAACCTATTTCCCATACTGCAATTTGGCCAGCTACTGTGTTTCCAGCCAGATATTCACCACACGGTGAAAATACACATTGAGACATTGCACATTTGATCTACAACCAAACAGAAATAATTTTACTTGATTAGGGTACTCATAACTAGTTTCTGAATAAACAGGATTTTCATGAATTTATTTCTGTATGAGTTTACCTATGTATTTGAGCAATTTGGAAACATGACTATGACAGAAACTGTATAAATCATTAATATGACTCATTTTGTTAGTTTATACTCAATGCTTAATATCTTTATTGCTTTACCATACATATGCTGTTTTACCATGTGTACTTAGGTAGTAACTATATAATTTAAATCATTATGGACTCTGTGGCGCACAGCAAAATATCTATCTTACATACTCACCAAACTATGAGTGAATGTCATCCTCTGTCCCCAAGACTCACAGTCTAATAATATTATCTCTCTATTGTTTGGGTATGCCAGGTACTTTCCCTCTGTTGGCTCAAAATCCATTCGACCTGAAAAATTACATCCCAAGTTTATTCAATGTTACCTCAGTAAGATCAAAAGCATCATACTATAGTTAAAGACTGTCACAACATGTTTTTTCCTTCTAGGATGAGAAAATTCCCACATTACTAAGCCTACATGCATCAGCAAAATATAACAGTTGAATTTATCCTTACAGGATACTGTTGCAAATTTTACAATATTAATAATGATCGGGTCATCATACATTTTTATTATTAGTAAATTATATATTGACTACATAAAACTACAACATACATAAAACTTTAGCGGCATAAAATGTGTTTATTTTTGGTACACATGATACTTCTTTGACAATTTTCTGTGTATCAATATCCCATATTCTTAATTTTCCATCTCCACAAGCAGTGCTTGCGAATTTCATATGTGGACATATAGCAATACTCAGCACTGGCCCTGTGTGTTCCTTCATTACAAATAATGGGGCTCCACCTTCCAAGTTGCATAACTTAGCTTCCATATTCTCTGATGTACACCCCAAAGCCTGAAAACCATACAATGTAAAATAAACCTTTCTGGTGTGATACCATATTTGAGTAGTTAGGAAAAACCAAAGTATCACCTCAATTTTACTTGATGACTTGATTTGTGTGACTGGTGCAGTAAATCTAGTGACAATACCATCTTTATCGAAGGCCGGATACGTGTATGCTTGAACAGCATGATTATCAGTGGCTACATAGAGTCTTTTCTCTTTGTAGCATACAGCAAGTGCACTTTCCCCAACACAATGGGAGTTTGGATCATCGTCTTCTATGTCCACCCATATCCTCACATCACCGTCGTTTCCACATGTTATGATATGCCTGAACAAGTAGGTAGCATTATTTCATAAAAGGCTAGAACTTACAGAATTATACATATAGGTGAACGTAAATATACTTACTGTCCATCTTCTGTGTAACACACGTCGGTGTGGCCTTCGGCATGAGCATACCGTAATGGTTTGCTATCTATTTTCATATTTAACTTTATTTTCAACAACTACTAAACTAGATCAGCACTTATTTACTTGTTTTTATAAAAATAACAATAAAACAAAACAAAATTGAAGACCCTGAAAGTAACTTTTTATTTTGACAGTTTATTTTGCAAATTGGCGGGAATTTATTCTGCAAAATGTCAACTCGGAGAGCTAATTCTGCAAGTATTTTGATTCATAAATTGTTTATTTTGAATATTTCAATATTTAATTATTATAAATAAAAATGAGTGTTCACACATTATAGGTGGTTATACTAGCAAGCTAGCAACACTATAATAATTTTAGTATCCGTTATCGAAATCTTTTAACGATAAAAATTTTTTGAGCTTGATGGAAACACTATTAATGACGTGAACCGTGGTGAAATGTATTTTTTCAACATGGTAAACGGTAGACTTCTGCCGTCTCGTCTCGAGTAGTTTCGTCCAATGTGATTCATGCATTATGGTGCCGGTGCCGGGTGGTATATAAGTACAACAAAAACGCGTTTTGACATCTGAAACTGTTCATTTGGAATTGTAATCAGCGTTGCCAATCTGTGGGGAATTCCCCAAACTGCGGGGATTTTCAGTTCGATTGGGTAATTTGTGGGGAGAGCGTTTATGTGGGGAAAATGTGGGGAATTTAGACATTTACACTAGAGCTGAACTTAGAAGTAATAGAAGTAGTATATAAAGTAAGTATAATTTATATATTATTTATATTTGATTTAAGTTAAACTCAACTTATCCATCCTTCATCAAACTTTATCGTTTATCGCGGACGTCCCTGTTGTTTACTATAGCTTTGTACCGAATAGCGTTGCCAATCTATGGGGAATTCCCCAATCAAAAACTAAATGACGAATGGAGGGGTCACGCGATGCTAGATTACTCTGCTCTTGTTTTGCATGATGATGACAGTCCGGAAACATACTGGGCTAAGGTATTCCATCTTAAAAACAGTGCAGGTCATGAAATGTTTTAAATTTGAAATACACAATAAGCCTATTGCTGGTTCTGCCTTTCTCAAACGCATCTGTCGAAAGGAAATTTAGCGTTCGGAAGAATTTGAAAATAGAGAATCGTAATTGCCTGCACATTGACACTTTAGTAACGCTTATGGCCACTAGAGAAGATATTAAGAAGAAGGGAGGGAGCCTTATATTTGATCCTTCAAATGATATGTTAACAAAAAAAAAATGGCGCATTGAAGAGCCTAAGCCTTAATTTAAATAATTAAGAACTTAAGTATAAATAATAAATATATTTGATTTATATTATTTCTTTGCTGAAAACTTGTGGGGAAAATGTGGGGAATATCGGTTTTATTTTCCCCAAAATTGGGGATTTTCAGTTACATTTTTGGGTAATCCAGACCGTGGAAGTCGGCAACACTGATTGTAATTCAAGTGCCGGTGGTGGTGTGTTGAATAGGTTAGATAAGAATTATTAAAGCGGCAATTGAAATCGGGAATTAAGGTAAGAATCAATTATTCTTATTGGAAAGCAATAAAAAATAGTATAATTTAAATTTGTACGTCGTGGTAACGTAATGATGAAATATTGGCACATTTTTCTATCATACCCGATAACCTTGAATTTAAGCGTGCAATTTTTAGGAGAATTATTTTTAGCTTTGTTTTAATGGTGTAAAATGATAAGCCATGTTGCTATACCCAATGAGTAAATTCTTGATAAGCTTATAGGACATTAATCTTACTTAATTGAATCATACTTACTTAATTAATTGAATCATGTTTCCAATTTTTTTTAAATTTATTATTCAATTTTTTTTTTATTCAATACGTGTAATAATCTATATTTATAATAATGATTCTTGTAATATTTCTTATTAACTAGGAAATTAAATTTTATATTTTTTTTTTTTTTGATATTTCACGTAGTATTTCTTATTACCTAGGTAAATAACTATAATTAAATTTATTCACTTGGTTCTTATGGTTTCTAAAATACTAGATGGCAGATCAAGGATTTTTGGAACAACAACCAGGTTTTGCTACTGTTGCCATACATGCTGGGCAAGAGCCAGAAAAATGGAATTCCGGTGCAGTTGTGCCACCCATTACGTTATCAACCACTTTCAAACAACCGGCTCCTGCCGAACACACAGTAAGCCTCCTTTCTTATGCTTCGAAAAAAAAAAACGTTTTTCCTCAATGAACTGAACTTTGATCATAAGTACAGACGCCACCAGGTCAAGCTACCCGAAACTGTCAATTTTTCCCAATTAACCTTGAACCTAATGCTCTAGAAATAAAGTCGAAAATCTATCAAAGAAATCTGACAGATTGTAGTAGCTTGATGTGTTGGCGTCTGTACCTATCATAACTTTATATTCATTATACAATTTATTTGTAGGGTTTTGAATATGGACGATCCGGAAACCCTACAAGGAATACTTTGGAAGAATGCCTTGCGGCATTGGAAGGGGGAAAACATGGCTTTACTTTCGCTTCTGGTCTTGGAGCGATATCCACAGTGGCTGCATTACTTAGCAAGGGTGACCATATTGTGTCCATTGATGATCTTTATGGTGGTACAAACCGCCTTTTAAGGTAAATAACACTATCATAATATTAAAAAAAAAATGAGTTAGTGGAACTGAGTAAATAAAAAACGACTGTGATTGGAAATTAATTAACTGATTTCAATTTCAGGCAAGTTATTACAAGAATGGGGATCGATGTAACATTCATAGACTTTACAATTCCTGGAAATTTAGAAAATGCAATTCAAGATAATACAAAGGCGAGTCTTTTTTACGGTTTCATTCTTGTTCACTCATTGGTTAAGTTTCACTGTTTGCATATACATTGTATTAATTTTCAATCTTTTAAGTTGTAGTGAGTATCTATTATAATCCATTTTCATCAGGGATTTAATCAATGGGAACATTATTTAATTTATTTTAATTTCGTAGTTCGCAAATTTATCGTCATTATTTTCTCGCTGGTTAGAGTTTGTTTGTCGTTTCGGGTTGGTTATTATTATTAATCAGGTTTTTTTTTTATTTTGGTAGGCATAATCAGAATACTGTAGAGGTACCAAAATTGTTTGTGGGTAGTGTTTATTCTAATTACGTCTTTTTTGTGTAAAATAACTTCAAGTTTATCATTCTATGAATGCGCATGTTTAAAACAGTGACGAAAATCATAATATTATTACATTCTTATTATAATGTGTGCGTATCATGATTTAACCACAACAATCTTTATCACTAGTGTTTTATTTCGAAGTAATTAGGTATTATTAACGCCATAAATTATGATAAAATTTATTACGTTATTGAAATAAAACGTGTGCATTTTGGTATGTTAACATACAGCTGAATTATTTCCTAAGACTATAGGTATTTTTTTTATTTATTTTAGATGCTCTGGTTAGAGACACCGACAAATCCGAACTTGAAAGTTATTGATATTGCTGCTGCAGCCGAAGTAGCAAAAAAACGCAACAAGGACATTATTGTTGTTGTGGATAATACATTCCTCACATGCTACTTACAAAAGCCTCTGGACTTCGGTGCGGATATAGTTTTGTACTCTTTAACAAAATATATGAATGGTCACTCCGATGTTTTAATGGGAGCAGCAATTGTGAACGACCAAGCATTAGCGGATCAGCTTAGATTTTTACAAAATGGTAAGTTAGAGTTAATTTTAAAAAGGATTCATCCAGTTTGTTTTCAACAAAGAAAAAAATGTTCTCGAAACTATTCGGTATTTTTACCTACTACATCCTTTTTCACTTGTGCTTAGGATTTCTCAATGACGTGACGAAAGAAAATTATATTAAGTAATTTTGCCGTAAGTGATCGAGAAAACTGTTAATATTGCCGTGTTCAATGTTGGAGATCAACAATGTTGGAATCTCTATTTAAATATTATTCAACCACCTTGAGCAGAACGGCCATCTATCATCACGAATTCACGACATACGAAGTACAAATGCTCGTTGAGTGAAATAATGTTGATACACTGTTGCGAAATTTTATTCATAAGGGAACATTATCAATCATGACATGGGGAAATAGTTGTAGGAGGCGATGACGTAGAGAAAATTTTCATTATCAGTTTATTGTAGTATAAAATGACTTGCGGTTTACCCGCCGGTATAGCCTGGTATGACTCATTTTACTAGTGATGAAATTACACTAACGTCTGCTACATTGAACCGTGTCTTTCTAATACGAAATTTCTAGCAACTTTTTTAGTTCTATCGTTACTTTTGATAGTGTGTTTTGTTTTTTCTTTATTATACAAAACAATGTACGTATTGTATGTATGCTATCATAACTACTTACGCTTCAATACACAAACAGAGGAATATTATAGTATTGAATCTATCACTCAGATCTTGTGAATTATTTAAGATCTCATTCATACCAGCCTCATAACAATCAACAATGTTTCATTCATTGCGAGCAAAGTCCGAAGCTAAATAAATTCTTTAGATATGATTTGTAATTGGATAAATGTTTAAAATTATCATTTTATCTAATCTTTTCAGCTATGGGAATCGTACCATCACCGTTCGATTGTTACCTAGTCAACAGAAGTTTGAAAACTTTGGCTTTGCGTATGGAACGCCATAAAGAATCAGCTATAATAATTGCTCGGTGGTTAGAAAAGCATCCTAAGGTTGTAGAAGTTATGCATCCAGGTATTTATTTTTTAATTTTATCACTTTTTGACCTCGTTTGATTTTGTAACTGTCCATTAACTATGTATTTTATTTTTTTCAGGACTTACGTCTCACAAGCAACATGACATTGCCAAAAAGCAAATGACTGGTCATTCGGGCGTCTTCAGCTTCAAACATACGGGTGATTTGAAAGAGTCAAGAAAGTTTTTGAGTTCCTTGAAAGTATTTACCCTGGCTGAGAGTCTGGGAGGATATGAAAGTTTGGCGGAATTACCGTAAGTTACTCATTTAGTTAAGTAAATATTGAATAAGGACACTTATATATATTTTTAATTTGACACAATAATTTCCAGATCGGTAATGACTCATGCATCAGTTCCCGAAAAACAACGACTAGAACTTGGCATCACGGATTCGCTCATAAGGCTTTCGGTTGGATTAGAAGATGTTGAAGATCTCATTGAAGACTTAGATTTAGCGTTTAGAGAAGCATTTTGATGACATTAGTTGTTTTTAATTTTAAATCCAATCTCTTTTTATTTACATCATTATATATTTAATATTTTTATAAGACCTGACGTATCCTATGAAGCGCAATCAAGTTACTTGCGTCAAAAACTATCCATTAATTTAAAATATTAATTAAGTCCTACAAAATTCGAATTAAAAAAAAATACGACCAAGTTTTTTGACATGGTGTACCTGTATTACAAAAAACAAGAAATTCTTTGTTCGGCGTTTTCAATAATTTATTAACACAATCGCGTCGGTGATATTTTTGTATCTCGTAATAATTTACAATACTGTTATAGATTAGTATTATTAAGCATATTCATTATCATAATGTTATTCATTCATTAAATCTCCATATTCTAACATTATGAATACATCTAATTTTAAAAACACACAATAGGGTTTGCTGGTTGAACTTAACATACCTATCAATAGAAAGGTTAAGTGTGTGCATTTGTTTATACTATTGTGGAAATATTGTCGTGGCAGTATTTTACTAAACTACTATTCCCTACCTCATTGTGGTTAGTTCTTATGAAGTGATATTTTATAACGTTTACTAAAATATTTTTGCCGATACGGTACTTACACAATAGTTTACACAATAATTATGATGTATAAATATCTCATTTTATTTATCAATGCACTGTCTTTTTAATTTATTTAATTTGTATGAAACAATAGCGAATAGTATGTTTAAGAATATTTTGTTACTATTTTTCAGCTTTGATTTGAGAAATATACAAAAATCTGACGTCTCATTTGTTTTTGTTATACTTACCTACATATACGTTTTTAGCCAAAACTGCAAAAAACTACGTAAAATATTAGTCACTCTTTCATTGTACATTTAAAAGAAACCAAAATGGTCGAAATCCCTGCTACGGGGCTAGGTCCTACGTGCCGCTCACGTAGGTTCTAGTGTGATTATATTATAATACTAGCCTCTGCAAGCGGCTTCGCCCGCGAGGAGGTCGGAACACTCGGAACATATCCCGCGTGAACGTACTAACGGGATAAAACGTAGCCTATATGATCAATGTATGCGAGGATAAGAGCTCGAAAGCGCATTTTCAACCAACTTGCTTCAAATTTATCGTCACTGCTCAGCTCCTATCTGTCTTAGCGTTATGTTATATAGCCTATAACCTGCCCAGGAGTACTTGCAGTCCACAACTATTGTGGTCAAGTCAATGTGCCACTGCCATCTGATATCCTAGAAGTTAAAAAAAAAACGTTGCGTTTAACAATCGCTCATGCGTGCATGGGCCTACGCTTTTAACCGATTTTAGATACACTGAGCATACTGTATTGAAATGTTTTCAATGAAACGGTTATAATAACCGTTACTTACCAAGTTATTAGAAAAACATGATAAAAATGCATTCATGTATGCTTGTCATTTCATATTGTATTATCTGACACTGACAGAAACGCTGTCAAGAATTACCACAAAACAAAAACAAACTTTTTATTGGTTCTAATTCTAAGTTCCATTTTTATCTCATAAATAAGAACTGATTATTATTTGTGTATAGATTCGTCAAGACTAGCCTGAAGTATATGTCAATGTAAGTAAAACTTATGGACTAAAATTTTAACGATTGCAGCACGCAAGACATTTAGACTTACTGTTAAAAACTTGTTGATAAAGGCAAAGACAATTAATTGCTTTGTAATCAATACCAATCAAAAGATGATGTTTTAAGCACGGTCTAAGGATAATAACATTGATCTAAACATTATTATTTTTCTCCACACACACATGTAAGCCAAGTAGGTACCTACATACTTAATCAATAATTACATAAAGATGTTACAATTTTTGTTCCTAAACTGGCTATACTCAAGCATGGAAATAGAACTACCTTTAAATTATTTATGAACAGAACAATTTTTCGGAATGAAATGGTTCAAAAAAAAAATCTAATATAAATTTTTGTAGGGTAGATAGATGAATAAAATCCTCTTAACCTCTAAGTCCCTGAGAAAACACATTTGGTATGCAAACAATCGTTTTTTAATTGTGTCTGTAATTACGGTACTTGACCGGTTAAAATATTATTTTTGTGTACCTACAGACGCTAGCACATCAAGCTATTCGAAACTGTAAATTTTCTCAATCAATCTTGAACGTAATACTTTGGAGATAACGTTGAAAATCTATTAAAGAAATTTGACAGATTGTAGTAGCTTTAAGTGCTGGTGTCTATACTTCATAAAATAATTGAAAGTACAGAATTACATGTAAGTACATAAATAAAATTAAAATGTTGTTTGTTGGTAAGCACATCAAAGTTAAGAAATTCTCGATGGATTAATTATTTTTTATTTTAAATTTTGGTATGTTCTAAATTGTAATAGCCTGAATTATGGAAAAAAAAATTGGGCAACATTCCCAGAACATTTGGGAAAAACTGAAATTGCATTATTATATGGGATTTTTGTATGAACTGAGACCTTTTTTTTAACAATTTTACTTTCAAAAGTCGTATGGGATGGGAATGAAAACATCCTTACGAAATTTGAAATTTTCAATGTTAATATACAAGAGATGTCTGGAAAATACAACATATCATGGAAAAGATCTCATCCATAGTTTAACATGGTGGTTAATCGAAATTGGACAGTATCAGGGGCTATGTTCAGTATTTCATTTATTAATTAACTTTCTTAGGAGACTGTTCCTAATTTGGATTTTAATTTTCATTTGATAACACCATTTCAGAAAATTGTATATAGAAAGTGATAGTGGTGGATAAATACTCAGAGGATAATAACTGTAACTTGTATTGTATATTTACTCAAAATGATGTGGATGTTTACTTAAAATCTTAATGACTATTATGGTTATTTGGTATTTCCAAAATATTACATAATACATTATTTAGTTCTGATATGAACTGCCAGGGATGTATTTGTGTCAATAGCCCCACTGGCTCTAATAGAACATGCTCGTAGTCTTGGGATTTAATATTTTAGAACCTTTCTATGTTGAGACTGTTGAGATTCGCTTACACGAAGAAATAATATCTCCAGGAAGAACTTCTAAAAATATAGCAAAGAAAACATTGTTGTTGTTGGTGACAATGAATGCTAGGAACATGCGAAAGACTTTTCAATTAGTAAAAGATATTGAGCCTTTAAACTGCCCAATGCACACTTTTAA
The DNA here is from genome assembly GCA_932294355.1 of Aporophyla lueneburgensis. Taxonomy (NCBI): domain Eukaryota; kingdom Metazoa; phylum Arthropoda; class Insecta; order Lepidoptera; family Noctuidae; genus Aporophyla; species Aporophyla lueneburgensis. The sequence goes on from OW028739.1 coordinate 11,540,231, forward strand.
TTTGCTGTTAATCAAACTACCCACATATGCTGAAATAATCAATCAACTAAGCCTATCGCAGTGCACCGCTAGATATAGGCCTGTCCCAGGCTGCCCCACAACACTCTATCGTCCGCCTTCCGCATCCAGTCTGTCCCATCAGCCACCTTCTTAAGGTCGTCGGTCGTACGGTTGACGTTTCGGCACCTTATGTAATTTCGAGCAGGACGCACTGGTTGGTGGCGACAAGAGAACTTGGATGAAATTTCCTAACCGCTGCCCAACCCAACTTGATCCTCCTGTCGGCTTCTTTCTCTAAGATGTGTCTACCGAACTGGATGACTTGACCGGTTTGAACTGGTATCAATTAAAGTTACAACAAATCGAAACAAAAGAAATCAAGAGAAAAGTTAAACCACGACAGGTTTGCACAAGATGCAGCTACCTTTTTTTTGCGGGTGGGAAATCATCAAATGACGTCTTCCGCTCTGGCCGTGTACGTTACCCTAGCAAGAAAGTGTCTCCTAGAGTTATATGAGTAGAACGTATAATGTGTGCCTTATCTGCTGTAAATGTGCCCCCAAATAAAAAATGTGTGCCCCCTGTCGTTTTGGAAAAAAAGGAAAAAACGATTCTTGCTGGGGTAACGTTTTTCTAGCAGGAAAATTCTAAACGAATGATCGGAGAGAGAAAAATTGTGCATGGCCAGAGTGCTTATATGTGTGCCAAAATGTGCCCCCAAAAATAAAATCTGTGCCCCTTCAGGTTTTCGAGATATTGCATTTCCTGCTGGAGTAACGTTTTGATGAATCGTATATCTCTAAAACCATTGCATGTGCCCCTGTAGAGTAAACATACACGAGTAGCTCTTAATGTGTGCCCCTTAGTGCCCCAATTAGATTCAAGAAAATATTTATAGTTTTCAAGTTATCGCGGTTTTATGAAAATCCGAAAAACATCACAGCGCCTAAATGAGACAAGGCACAAGTTCGCTGAAAACTGTATTCGGTCCTTCTTGACCCTAGTAATAACCATACAAAGTTTCAAAACTGTTCATGCATGCGTTTTTGAATAATCTTGCTAAAAGTCAAAACGATGGTTTCATAACTTTGACGGCAAAATACAAGGAACTGGCTCAATCCCAGATGTGTACGTGTAAACCAAAATCTTGTGCCTTTAGTAAAAAATATATGGTAAAAATATTCAGCTTGGAATGTTTCGCATTAAGTAAATATAAACAAAAAACCAAAATATGTAAACAACGGCTGGTTATCCGACCAAATTCCAATGACTACTAAAAAGCGACTGATTCATACATATTGATGACCTTTTTTATTGGACGTATTATACCTAAGCTGTTGTCCGTACAGTCGCGTTCAAAAGTTTTGGGGGCTAATTAAAAAATATATTAAATGCACCTTGTGACCATATTAAATGAAACAGCTTGTTGATGTGGAAATTATTATTTTTATTCCCTTAATTTGTATTCTTAAAGTAATTATTGCAACAAATCACAGTCTTGTGTAGTCATTATTATTTAAATCACAGATCAGTTTTTCATCTAACAAGGAGACCGCCATGATTGTCCGCCTCCGATTTCAATGATTTTTATGTATGTTGTTATGTTTGAGTAACTGAGTAATTACCCAAAAGGAATTCACGCAACGCTCAATAGTTTCAGAGTTGCTTCTATCGAGCAACTTAAATATAAGTTCAGTATACAAACTCAAAAACATTTGCAACTCTATCTGCAGATATATGTATAAGGTTCAAATTTCTTGCAATTTTGTATGTTTCTTGATGAATAAATATTCTAATATTATAAGAAAAAAAATGAACAAAAAAACGTTAGCAGGAATCGAACCCTGACCATCTGCGTGCCAGCCACGTCACCCTGCCTACTAGGCTACGCACCGCTATGCAATTTCAATTTAAATGATTTTTTAATAAAATTATCATCAAATCAAACATTGCAAGTTTGAACCTTATATCTCTACAGATAGAGTTGAAATTGTTTTTGAGTTTTTATCCTGAACTTATATTTAAGTTGCTCGGTAGAAGCAACTCTGAAACTATTGAACGTTGCGTGAATTCCTTTTGGGTATTACTCAGTTACTCAAACATAACAACATATATAAAAATCACTGAAATCGGAGGCGGACAATCTTGGCGGTCTCCTTGTAAGTCTACAATATAATTATAAATCCCTCATAGGTACGTAATACGACATAAAAAATGGAAACACGTTGTTGAAACACATCATTGTGCGGTTGACTATAGGAATACACTAAATACAACTCTCAAAACTGTAGGTACCAAGATTTATTTGGTTAAGGTGAATGCTCCAACCAACCCGCGAAATTCAAATTTTATTACGTTTTTGCAATTTGCAAGCCAGTGCTAGGTTGTACAACCTTACTACCTCTAGGTATTCATCACACATTTCATGAACTATATTTTTTTTAAACATCGGGACCAATCAAATTTTGAGTCAAAGACCTGGCAAATGGCAAATATCTGGATATTTGCCATATCTTTCGTTCACACATAAATTACTGGATGTATTTTAATGAAATTTAGAATGGAGAAGATAGCTTACCTTGGAATAGCACTTAGGCTACTATTTATAATGTACTTAATAATGTTTATGGTCATAGAAACAGCTAGTAGAATATAATCCAATTACAACTTTATTTTATTACTTATTACTTTTCTACTTCAGTGTACTCAGGCACAACACGTGTGAACCGGTTAGTGAGTAAAGTAAAGAAGGTCATCGATATGTATGAATCCGTCGCTTTTTAGTAGTCATTCAAAATTGGTCGGATAACCAGCCGTTGCTTACATATTTTGGTTTTTTGTTTATATTTATTTAATGCGAAAAATTCCAAGCTAAATATTTTCACCATATATTTTTGACTAAAGGCACAAGATTTTGGTTAACACCTACACATCTAGGATTGAGCCAGTTCCTTGTATTTTGCCGTCAAAGTTATGACACCATCGTTTTGACTTTTAGCAAGATTATTCAAAAACGCATGCATGAACAGTTTTGAAACTTTGTATGGTTATTACTAGGGTCAAGAAGGACCGAATACAGTTTTCAGCGAACTTGTGCCTTGTCTCATTTAGGCGCTGTGATGTTTTTTCGGATTTTCATAAAACCGCGATAACTTGAAAACTATAAATATTTTCTTGAATCTAATTGTGGCACTAAGGGGCACACATTAAGAGCTACTCGTGTATGTTTATTCTACAGGGGCACATGCAATGGTTGTAGAGATATACGATTCATCAAAACATTACTCCAGCAGGAAATGCAATATCTCGAAAACCTGAAGGGGCACAGATTTTATTTTTGGGGGCACATTTTGGCATACATATAAGCTCTCTGGCCATGCACAATTTTTGTCTCTCCGATCATTCGTTTAGAATTTTCCTGCTAGAAAAACGTTACTCCAGCAAGAATCGTTTTTTCCGTTTTTTTCCAAAACGACAGGGGGCACACATTTTTTATTTGGGGGCACATTTACAGCAGATAAGGCACATATTATACGTTCTACTCATATAACTCTAGGAGACACTTTCTTGCTAGGGTAACGTACACGCTCTGGCCGGAGCCGGAGGCATCGGTCCTAGCGCGACCCCTTCAGTTGTATCTGACATCTCTTTGAGGCGCGCGTGAAACACAACGCGCCGTTGACACAGGCCTGGTCCTTACCGGGCGGCGATGATAATGAGTCAGCTACCTAACATCACTAAGGAGTTTGAAAAATACAAAAGCTGCTCGCTTAGCGTCGTTGGCATTAGAAGTAAATACCGTCACGTCATAACCAGCTTTGCTTTTTGGGATTACGTAGATGAATGCGAACCGTACTTGCACTAATATTAGAACCTATCTTTCAACTAGAGTCCAACAAGGGAATCCCCACCTAGTGTTTATGATTTTTAAGGATAAGAAATCCAAAAAGAGCTTTATTACGATTCTTGATAATGAAGCTTGAGAATTCTCGCAGCAGTGGCAAGAAGGGTGAAAGACTGTGTTTAAATGTATCCGCCTATCTGTTTGACCCAAAGACTCCAGGTATCGAGTTACATAAAGATGAAAACCTGAGAGCCTTACATTTGATAAACGAAATGGTCTATTTAATGTGGAACAAATGCCAGAATTCGCTGCATAAAGTCAAGGAAGGTTATGGAATAACATTTTATTTGGAAGAACACTAACGAAATAAGCCCCTAAATAAACGTAGTGGAAAGAGTTATGTTCTTCAGCATAGTTAACTGAATTTGCACTGGGTATTCTTACAGCATAGTAAACTTCTGCCACAACAGATACGTCTTTTGGTAAGAAAGCAAACAATCACAGCAGTCAATGAAATCATGACGACAGGAAGAGCGGCAAAAATTACATTTACAAAATATAATTCTAATATTTTAACAAGATTAAAGAGACAAAGAGAGTAGAGCGACGGTGATGATGAAGATTTTGTATCACAATGTCGAATACAGACAGATGCTGATAATGAATCAGCGGATTTGAGAAAATCGAAAAGCCAGATCCAGTTTGTAAACTAGTCTAATAATGATGAACAAGGTTATAATAGTCCTGCCGGGGTCGCGAGATTGTTCAAGCGAGATACCGTGGCCCCGGCACTTGGGCAACTGAAGGAACACGGGTGGGTTTTAGTCAGTAAAAGTCTGACACGCCCTCCCGCTCCGCCCAGAGCGGGAGAAGTCATTTGATGATTTCCCATCCAGAAAAAAAAGGGTATAATAGTGATATGCATTGATTTCAGAAAATATTAATGATTAAAGTGATTAACTTCTAGAAATATTCATGATTGTATTAAACAAACTTCTAATATTGACAGTAATTCAGGAAAATATTATGTTTGTTACACACTGTAGATAGTGTTTATCCGCTGTTTTGAACAGTCATTTATGAATATTTATCTATTTTGAGTGTTAATCCAGATAAAATCCCAACACAAGGCGTAGGTACAGGTCAGAAAATAAATTACAACTCCAGGTACCAGGAAATTGTTTTGTAAAAGGGCCTAAGACTTGGACTCAATTGAAGTGAGGGTATGCAATCAAATAGTAAACTACTACTAAAATAGCGATGAAGATCAGAAAAGGGATGACTACCGATCTGATGACTAATAGAGAAGAATGGAATCAAATAAAAGCGTGTTAAAAAAAAGACATGTCCTCAATATACTTATTTGGAGACGGCGGCGCACGTCCCCAAATATATTTGGGCAAGGGAATCTTCGATCAATAATAGCACATACATTTTTGATCGACGAAGGGAATGGTGAAGTGTATAGTACTTATATACAACAGCAAAGTAGTGCTTGTACTAATAGCTTGTAAACAACCGGTTCTTCTTTAATATCAAGTGCCGTTCCGAAAACTATTTTTTTATTCAAATCAAGTTTCCTTCAATAAAAGGTGACTGTGCAAAGCTGTAGGGAAAGTGGCGTATGAACTAATCAACTGAGTACAGTAGAAAAACTTTTTTTTTAAGTATATGAGAAACAAATTGAGTAAAGTTAAAGGGTAAGTGAATATTTAAGTAATCTTCCTTTTAGTATTGCATCATGAAATATGACCAGAATCCACCATAGTTAGGTTAGATTCCTGGTAGAACTAGACCGGATACAAAAAAACTACCTTTTAGGTACTTAGGTGCATAATTAATCATTAATTGGTAACTTATTTTGATAATTCGTGTTTTATTATTCGTAGTCGTTGGTACGTTCTCCCATGAACACAGTGCTGTTTTTACTTTGTTTCCGGGGACTGGGTTTTGCTGGCGCAGTCTTATTCGAAACCGGCATTTACTCCAGACTGTTGCACACAATCTCCTTCCTAGTCCCTCTTCCAAGGCCCTAGTGTGAATTTCTTTTAACCATCTTGACTTGCCCCGGATTGGCGAATCGGAGCGCCGAACGTGGTCGATGCGTTAAGTCCGAGATTATTAAAACACACTTATTAAAACACACTATAGGGCCACAGAGGACTTGTCTCAATACTTTACAATTGACCTTTACCTACTTCTGCCTGAAATCTGATAGTGAACTGATTAAAGTTTGCATACTAAGTTAATCATGATCATGTTTAACAACAAACCGATCTCACGGTTAAATCGGGCAGTTCTCAGCTAAACTGATATGATAACCAAAGAATGACAAATATAATAGTTATACTTAAGGTGCTTCTCCACTAACTCCATCGGCATCGATGAATATATCAAATGTGTTGATCGAAAAAGCAGATCGTGTGTCTTGGTCGGAATTAGTCACAGTCACGAGCATAAATATGTATATTACTATCGCCAGCACGGCAATAATATTTGATTTCATGATTCACATTTAATATCCGTTGTCAAATATTTGTGACCATTTGTAGAAGGCTATACAAATAATAAAACAAATATATGACATCGAAGGATCACCAAAATTAACCTATCTGAAGACCTATAAGATTTTTTAGGTCTATAGGATGCTGCATCGGCTTCAATAGTAATGGACAAGTCTTGCTTTAAAAATGTCGGATTGGAAATATCTGCCTACTCAGATAACTGGCGGTATAGACGACATTGGGTCAGCTGGCTAAAAGAAAAATAAATCGCTCGTTATTAATAATTCTACTATCAAACATTATTTGTGGGACACCATATATTTTTGCTATATGATCGGCACTGATTGCTGCCAAAGTGATGACAAATATTTTTGATCACCACGAAGAATCACATTCTTTTGAATTTAACTGAGTAGGCAAATATTTATAGCGCAAGACGCGTGTGATATTATTGCTGCCACTTATACAAATGATCAATGAAATATATTTGCTGTCATCTTGACGATGGATTTTAATGGATGAATCATGAAATCAGATATTGCCGAGCTGTCCGCACTAACACATTTTCTGCTCGTGGCTGTACCCAGTGTTGTCAAAAATTTAGTTTGAGTGACGCTTTAAAACTAAAACTAACGGTATTAGCTTCAACTAACGACTGACGATTAAATTAGTTTTAGCTTTCAATTTTGATTTAAATAGTAAACAAAAAAACTATTATTAAATTAAACAAATTGTTTATTCTTTTAATAGTCATACATAGTGTGCAAACATGCACGTAAATATGTAGGTTATATTATACCTACTTTAAATGAAAGTTCCAGATGGCGGCTGCAAAAAAAAAACAAAGTTTTCATAATGGGTGCCGTTTTCATGGTTTTTGAGGGTGTTAATGCCGATAGTGCGGTCAAAATGAAAAGTCGTAACTGCTATCTTAGATTTTCATTTTGACCTCACTTTCAGCTTCAGCGCTCTGTACATACCTATTTTAGGCCGGCCTACGTATTTATTCATTGCCGTGAAAAATGGCCTGACCTAGTTGGCCGGACTATGAATTGCTATGGTGAAAAAACACCTTGAGGTAGTGAAACCACTGGACTATGAATTTAGCCCCGATACATGAAAGTTGTGAATGAGAATATTGAGATATGGACTTCTTATCGACACAATAGATATCCCCTAACAATATTTGTATCGAAGCTTATCAAATGATAATACAACCTGGTTTTTCAAAAATTTATCAGTCTTTTGCTAGCCTGTACTCCGTAAAGGTAAGTTTATCATTAATATTCAATCGAAATTATCCATATTTTATAAAATGAAGTTATAATATGTCCACATCTAGTTAACTTCAAAAATTTCATTATACGCTGTAGTATCTTCTTGGTAACTATACTCCATTTATTAGAAAAAAGAGGCTCGTAGAAGCAGGAGTGCAAAACATTTTATTACAAAGTTAATTTATTACCTTATTAGATAGATTTAAGGCCTTAGGCCACTCTAAAATAGGCTTTTCGGGATTTTTTGTCAGAAATACTACAGAATAAATCGAGATAAAAGAAACGTGATTTTATTAAACATATCAGTGACTGCTTAAAATATATTTTTTGAACCGACTTATCTCAAAATGGCGGCTCTGCAGCGTTTTTGCGATGACGTCTCCTTTTATCCAGGGTTCACGACCGGACTAAAAGCTCCTGTAATTGTTTTAAATCATAATGAGCCAATGATTTTTTTTTTAAATATAATAACTGCTATAGAAGTACGTAGAATTTTTGCGATATATTGATTTTTGGCCAAATGGCGCACTTCTAAAGTAAAAAGTGAAAAAATTGCCTAAAAAATCGTCAGATAATTGTTAATAACAAATGAACTATGCAATATAAACAAAAAACCCTACGTACTTCCATAGACAAAGTATTTTCCAAGATATTTAAAATGTCAAGTCAATCGGTTGAATTTGTTGTAATTGCATTATATGCATAACTGAAGAAAACCCGTCATTGGACACACAATCTGCAATATCCGTGGCTACTTCCAAGACTGTTTACCACTGAAAATGGATTTCAGGGCCAATAGGCGCCCACACAGTCGAATTGAAGCTTTCGTTATTATTTTGTGTGTAACCATCGATGTGTCTAGTTAGAAGATCTTCAGTGGTCAGTTCTTCATAGACTGGTTCGATAGCTTCATAAACTTGAATTGGAAAAGCTGGCTTATTGGCGTACTCAACCAAAGTAATTGTAGCTTTAGCGCGTTGCCATGAGCACCAATAATCATTTGTCGTGCTGCGGTTTGGCGTCAGTAGATACGTATAATTTGTGATCGAGTGTAGCCCATATACTGCTACTTATGTTCTTAACTGAATCGCTGTTTCCACGAATCGCTATGATAAATAGATAGCTCGTCTATAAGTTTCCCAGTCAATTTGCTCCTTCCACTGAGACCTTTTGTCTTATTTTTCAAATTAATTATAATTTCAAACAAATAAATACATATAAATATTTTCAATAACATCTGGCCTATACCTGCTCTAGTCCCCTAACGTACCTTCTCCCTAGCAATCACAAAAGGAACTCGCTGCAGGCCAGACGGTCTTGTATTAAAATTCGAAAACCGAGTACTTAAAGGTTTTTTCCGGCCATAATCTTTAGGGCATCATTTTGAGGTCCTAGGGGACCATTTAAAATAAAAAAATAAAGTATCGATTTTCGAAAATTCTAGGGTGGCCTAAGGTCTTAAAAAGTACTAAATATTCCATTACGTGCTAAAATTAACGTTAATTTCACAGACGACATATACCATAATAAACCCAGCTGTCACAGTTTATGAAGGGGTTTCATGATATTTTAGATTTTGTAGAATTACCTATACTAAACGAAAGACGTTTTCGTTGCTCTTAACTCGTATCCTGAGAAGGGCGATCAGGAAATAGTCGGAATCGCCGCCAAAGATAAGAACAGGGCTGCTGAGTTCGCAAAAATTCACAATATTGCGAAAGTGTTCGATGATTATCAGGGATTAGCCAGCAGTAACGATATTGGTAAGGACATGACAGGTGTTTTTGTAATAATACTGGTCATTGTTTATCTACAATTTTCGCCAATTAATGCTGCAACAATGATTATATTGCATAGATAAATATATGTAGGTTTTGTAATTAAGTGATTATGAGAAAGAAATCTGTGTTCATTTTAAGACGTCGCGTACATTGGAGCATTGAATCCTGACCACTACGCTCTCACCAAGCTGTTCCTTGAAAATGGGAAACACGTGCTATGCGAGAAACCTTTCTGTCTCAACGCGAAACAAACTCAAAGTTTGGTCAACCTTGCTCAGAAGAAGAAGTTGTTCCTTATGGAAGCGGTCTGGCCTCGCTTTTCTCCATCTTACATTTACCTAGAGAAGGAGATTGCCGCTGGGAATCTTGGTGAAGTTAAATTAGTTGAAGGTAACTTCGGTATTGTCTGTGAGCGCGACAGAGTATCGTAAGTTTCATTTTTTTACATTTTTTTCTTAAACCATTCTGAAATTTCCTTAATCACGACGTACGAGTATCATAGCCAATATTATGCTTACAGAAAAAAAGAATATGGAGGTAGTGCCGTGCTCGACATCGGCATTTACCTGTTGCAACTATCCCAATACGTCTTCAAAGAAGAACCGAAAAAAGTAACTGCTGTTGGTATTCTCAACGACTCGGGAGTGGATGAAAACGAGACAATCATTCTGGAATACGGGGGCGGCAGGCGGGCTGTGCTCAACGTGCAGTCCTGTTTGACGCTCTTGAATAGGGCTACAGTCTATGGAAACAAAGGCCGCATTACAGTTAGTATAGATCATTAATACTAATTAGAATACTGATGGATCTGGTACAGCGCGAACTGCGACTTGCGCAAAGAAAAGACTTGACTGAAATACCATTTTCACGAAAGCTTTTTGTCAAATTGTTTTGAAGGTGTGTCTTTCGCGTAAGTGGCTTGTATGGGAACCGTGGTTAGCAATCAATCAAGATACCAATAACTTGAAAATTTTCGTTCACAGTTGGAGGATCCGTTCCATTTCCCCGATAAAGTGACTGCCGTCGATGGAACTTTGAAGACATTCCCGTTGCACACTTCAAATATCCCGTATGTGTATGAAAACAGTGCGGGGCTTGTTTACCAGGCTGTTGAAGCAGCGAGGTGCATTCGGGCTGGTATGTACTATCTTACTTCTTTTACACTATGTTTTGACGTGAATGACATAATTATGTTAAATCGTTACTGGTGGTGGTGACGGTTTCCCCTATATTTTTGCACATCGTCCTTTTAAACATAAGCAAAATAAACTACCTTGTGCTGACGAAGTATGGACATACGTTCTTGGGAACTATTGTAGAAATTTGAAATACATTTGTTAGGTTCGAAATATAGCCCTATGATTGGGGTACTAATTAAGTACGCCAATTACCCAAACATAGGGCTAACACATATGTAAAATAAAGGCCCATAACTATTATAGAAATTTTGAAATACATTTGTTAGGTTTCGAAATACAGCCCTATGATTAGGGTACTAATTAGGTATGCCAATTAGCGAAAAATAGGGCTAGCATATATGTAAAATAAAGTCAAAGTCAAATAATTATTTTCTAAAAGACATAAATAAGCACTTTTGAACGTCAAAATCTCCAAAAAAGTAGGATTGACCTTCCAAATGGTTTCCTACGGAGGAGAATGGGCATGAAAGTCCATAGATACTCTTTAAAAATATTTTACAATATTTTGTATACATTAATCATATAGTTTTATGTGAAAACGATTCACTTAGAACATTAATATAATAAAATAGGTCAAATTATAAAAAAATAAAGCAATGACAGGTACATTAACCAGTCAATTACCGTAATACAGACACAATTAAAAAACGATTGTGTCTATACCAAATGTGGTATCTCAGGGACTTAGAGGTTAAACAAAACATACAACGTGCTCACATAATTTCCAAAATTCGTAAAAGTAGATGATTTTCCTAAAATTTTCACAGGTACTTAATAATTTTAAGTAAAGTAATCACAAAATATAAAAAAAAACAGTGTTATAAAAAATATAAATTTTGGCAACCAGTTTGATTTTGTCTACACTCTAGATTGTGCTATGGAGCAGTACCAGCATGTTACGAAGCATTCTTCTTTGATATAATCATCTAATTTGTAATTATGATACTTATAAAGTATACTTTTAAATTGCAATATCACAAGGTATTTTGTTCTGACATTCAATACAGTATTTTAATCATGACGTTTTTAATCACACAAATCTACATCTGTTAATTGTCTTCAACTTTAATAGCATATAGGGGACCACCATTGTAAATGCTCGTATAGCGTGATTCTTAGGAAAACCGTCTGATTTATAACTATTCGTTTTTCTGCATTCAGTATGATGTCACATTCGATATTTCTAACTCACAGTACCCTCCAAAAGTTAGTTGAAATTAATTCGCCTTATCAATGATGTCACATATTCCAAAATATGCAGTTTTAATGAAATAACTGCTTACGATTTATGTTCGCTTACACTATTCTTTTACGTACAGTAGGAAATTCCTCGAAATTAATTTTGTTTTCTTAGCATATATATTTAATTATTATAGTATATATTATAGGAAATATGTATGTGTATTATTAGTTTTGGTCTATTTATATACTACTATTCCCTTATTATTTATAATTCAATTTGATTATTGTAGTTTTAATAGTTTTTCACTGATCCTCTCAACCAAAGCACCTGCCATTTAATCTCTTCACCACCCTTGGTTGACTGGTAGAGAATGCCTAAGGCATTAAGTCCGCCTTTGTACCATTTTTGTGTGCGAGAACTTTAAATAAATAAATAAATATGTTTATGTGCTCACTTCTTGAATTGTGTGCGTCAAAAGTCAGTTGAAATACGAAACTTTTAACGATTTCCGATACTCTCGCGGTTTTAAACTCATTTATTAATGTTTTTAGGGCAGTGTGGGTGGTTTAAATTTAATAAAAAAGTATTGTGAGGTGATTTGACTGTATTCGAATAAATAATGGCTCCGAGGCGAAAATTAACTAAAGAAGAAAGAACGAAGATTGAGTGTGAATCCAAAAAAATGAAAAACTTTAGTGCTGTGGGAATATTCCCAGAGCACTAAAGTTTTAAATAACTAACTAACTACTTGGATTAACTTTAAATAATATTATTTAAAGTTAGTCCAGAAGGTGTGTGAAAAATAATAAAGAAGAATTTAGAATGTCCTAGTCTTGCAGATAGGCCACGGTCGGGGCGTCCTAGGGCTACTACTTCATTTGATTATCGACAAATAGTGCGGCAGTGTAAAATCAATCCCAAGATTGTGATACGAGAGATCAAAGATAAGTTACAGGAAGCAGGAACTTTGGTTTCTGAAACTACTATCTGGCAATGCCTGCATGATGCAAATTTACAAGGTCACGTTGCCAAAAAGAAACCTCTTTTAATCAATCCATAAAAACGAAGGTTGCAGTTCTCCCGCAAGTGTTCAGATAAGCCAATAGACTTATGGAAGAGAGTAGTCTTGAGCGATGTATCAAAGTTCGAACTATTGGGAAATCAACGTCGGCAAACCGTATGGAGCAGAAGCAACGATAACTCTTACAACGACAAATACTTGCAGCCCACTGTGAAACACGGCGGTGGGAGTGTGACGGTTTGGGGGTGTTTTTATTGGCATGGTGTGGGCTGACTGCAAATAATTGAAGGTAGGATGACAGCAAATATCTATTGTAATATTCTCCGTTACAATTTAAATCAATCTGTTGAAACAATGGGGTTATGTCGATTTTTTAAGTTCCAACAAGACAACGATCCGAAGCATACAGCAAGGATAACTAAAGAATATTTTTAAGATAACGAAGTGGACTTACTGGAATGGCCTTCAGTATCATTCGACCTTAACCCCATTGAACATTTGTGGGATGAATTAGACCGCTGGATCCCTGTTTCCATAAGATGCAACAGGAATTTGCTTAGAAATAAAATCCTTGAAACATGGTTGACTATACCGGTCAAAACATTACAAATACTTGTAGAATCAATGCTTAGACGATTTAAAGCAGTTCTACAAAATCATGGTGGCCATATAAAATATTGAAAGTGGCAAGACATTGGCAAAGACACAATTATAATAATAATCCTTCAAATAATTTTTCAACAATTTCAACTAACTTTTGGCACTGTAATTTCACTGTTTATCTACATAACCATGACATAAATCATAATGATTAAAGTTGTTATGGTTCTCTTATTGATAGAAATATTCTAAATTTAATATATTATTTTAATAATATAGTTCTTGAAGCCATGATTATATTTGGTTTTATTATAATTTCCTCACATCTATTACATTATTGATAATTTCAACTAACTTTTGGAGGGTACTGTATGTTATTTAAATCTAATGCATTTGTTTTTATTTTATTTACTTATTTACCGGAAACCCATTTCGGACCTAAAGTTTTCACGTCATGATTTAGTGACCATCGGTCTATTTTAAAGATCAGACACATTTTACTATTCAACGTTATTCTATAAACCCTTTTATCTGCAGGACTGATCGAGTCACCCCGTATGTCGCACAAGGAGAGTCTTGTCTTGGCCAAACTGATGGACACCGTCAGAAGTCAATTGGGCGTGCACTATGATGTTGATGACCAGGAGTTTCCCTAAACACCCAATGTGCAATACCTTTAACAGATTCATCATAAAGTCTGTTTTCGCCATAAATGTGTGAAAAGTATATACCATGGTGCTCATTTAAATTATAATATCTGGATGCCCGAGCTTTGCTCGGTATTTATTTTTTATTTTTTTGGTAAATTGAGTATTTTAGAAATTATATTAAAATAAAAATTACATTTTGTTAGTTTTCTTCGAATTAAACAAAAAACATGAATTTATGTTTTAGTTTATAATCAATAAAGTTGATTATTGAAAACTCCTATAAAACGACGTTTCCTAAAAATGAATCTTAGCTAGATCGATTTATCGTCCCCGAAACCCTCTGTATACTAAATTTCATGAAAATCGTTGGAGCCGTTTCTGAGATTCAGATATATATATATATACAAGAATTGCTCGTTTAAAGGTATAAGATTTCGTTACTAAATTGGATACTGTAAAACAGAGCCTTGTTGTTTGACTAGGTAATAACAATTCGTTTTTAAGTACTTAATTGGATATTTAATTGGTGTGTATCACTATATCATGGAATAATAAAATATATCAATATACATAAATGCGTTTTTAATAGCAGAAATTCAAGAAAGAAAGAACGAGCTATGTTTTGTCAGCTTTGTGGTCACTTCACCTGACCAATGATACTCGGCATCTTCAACTCAAGAGCAAAATTTAAAAAAAAAGCCGCGTCCACAGCGAGGATTGTAAATGAATGGTTTCGCTATCTTAAAAAAAATGATAACTTATGGCCGTGGTAATGAACCGAGATAACAGCATCGAAAGAGATAAAGTGACCTTGCTTTTTAGGCGCATGGAGTAATAGTGCCAACTCACACATAAAAAAAGTGACCAAGTGCCGGTCGTACTCTTATGTAATAAGGATTCCGCACCTAGAGGTGGACCAGCACAAGTAAAAAACATAGAAAAAATGTTTTCTTTTAATGTTTTTGACGGGGTTGGTTAACTGACTTATTTTTTTTTAAAATTAATTTAAATATTTAAAAAAATATTATAGTTAAATTGAGGGCCATAGAAACACAGTACTGAAAAGGTTTGTTATTTAACAAAGGCGACCTTATGTTATACCGGCAGGCAATGGAATAGTTTTGATCACATTAGAACTGTTAAAGGTATTTAGAATAACCCTTTAAATATTTATGCAGCATAGTTTTTTTTCTTTCAGAAGAATATTCACATAAATGACAGGTGCGGGACTGTTAGCATTGTGCATGGAATAAACGAAATAATCTTTATATACACGCATACAGACGTTTTATTGACACGATGCGACGATTCACACTAGCGTAAAATTAGAACAGGTGACAGGTGTACTTGATGTCAATCTATTTTATTTACATACATACGTAAACTCTCGCTTTTTTACCTATGGAGGTAGGCAGAAACTACAGAACGCCACCTTCTACGATCCTTGCAAACTCTTTTTGCCTCGTTCATAAATTTGGTCATAAACGCACGCCGGCTACCAGCAGTACCTACTACGCACTTGACCATTGTGCAGAACATGTGCGTGTGGATTGAGAGATCTTTCCGAAAAACTCTTCCAATCTCAACCAAATTATAAGAGGATTTAGGAAATAATTGTGAAAACTTCATGGTAAGGTATAAAATTCGTGAAACCTAAACAAAGAAAGTTAGAACTCATTAACTGGATCTCTCAATCTGGACAACAGAAGAAAAAGCCATAACGCGTATCCAAGAATATACTGCCTATGTGTTTATAATTTGCATTTTAATTAATTCACCAATAAGGTCACTATATGTTCTCCTAGAGCTTCCCGTTTTGATGTGTTCAGTCACATCTGCCTTGTAAATTCCTGCTTTATTTATTCAGACATAAAGCATTTGAAACGGCAGATTAGTTTCTGGAAAAAAAAAACGAACTTTGGCGATCAAACAGATTTTCCTCGCTCGCGAAAGACATAGGTACAGATAGACATATCGGCTAAGTTGGTCTCATTGGTACGCTTTGGATACGGAACCCTAAAATTGCCGGTAGGTAGAATGACTCCACAATCAATTTATCATTTAGATTGTTTATAGGTCAATTGAATAAGTGGCCAAAAAAGCAGATATGATTATGACCTAAAGTTGGGTAGATTGGCGTAGAGGCGAGTTTATATTTTAAATAACTGGCTATGGTTAGATCTGCAAAATATGGTGTGTCACTCATGTCTGATAATAATTTGTGCGTTTCAACTCAATTTTATCTATCTATTCGGTAATTTGGCCCGCGGCGAGCAGACAGTCAAGAATGAAAATTCTCCAGAAAAACGAGGATAATGGAACCATCTCACACCCTCCAGTGTGAGTCATAAGCATGTGGTGTCAGACAACATCTGTCAGCGAGAGTGTATTACCTGCCTATACCATGGTAATGGTCTCGTATTTCGGGAGTGACACATACATGCTTTCTCAACAATTTTTCATTTTGGGAATGACGTCTGTTGGCTGGTTATCGTGGCTGCCTTAAAAAATAAAAGCCTCCAGCCAGATCTTAAAGAGTCAAACCTAAGCGACTGCACACTAAAGGCACCCCCTGTGGGGGTTCGAAATAGATACCGTGACCCTGGCACACGGGCAACAAAGAAACACGGGTGGGTTTTAGTCAGTACCGCCCAGAGCGGGAGAACTCATTTGATGATTTCCCATCCAAAAAAAAACCTCTGTGAGGTATGGACCTCGGTGCAGGGCGTCGCTGGAAGAGGGTAGCAAGGGACGGGCTGGATCGGAATGAGAAGTATGTACCCTTGCGTTATATACCTAGATACATAGACCTATATCTGTGCTCAGAATGCTATATTTGGCGTAGTTTATTATTATACCATAAATCCATCAATCCATCATGATCAAGTCTCTACACAAAAAAAAAATAACTAAAATCCGTTAGCCGTGCCATCTTGTTGGACTCGGGCCTAGGCGTTACGACGAAAAAGATGTGTGCATTATAATACCAGACATGAGGACAATAAACGCTAATAAGGTAAGTAACCAATTGAGCTCTTTCCGTTTAATGATGCCCTGCAAATACGCGATCGTTGCGCCATCTACGTTGCTGTCGACCTAAACGACGATATTATTGTCCAATGAGAGACTTCTGTTCAACTTACAGTAAAGTGTGTTTCAGAAAATTAAAGGATACAAAAAGAAGGTATTCCACACTCCAATTTACTCGCGTAATTTTAAATCGATCATATTGATCGTTAGGTAAACGAAATATTTATATTATCGTGCCCTATCACCTTAATATGAACCGATAACTGCTTACGATATTTCTCACTGTCAGATAGTTATCTGTTATTGTGCACTGACCACGCGTATCTTGCCACTCTGCTAAGGTTAGTTCAACATTATATTATTCCTTGTGTTTTACATTTTCAATGATGTAATCTTTTCTTGAACGATACTACAATTCATACAAAGTTCAAAGCCATGCAGACGGTTCTTTGTAAAAAAAAACTGCTTGGAGCGATAAGACCGCCTTTGTTCTCTTCAATGTTTATGCGTGTTTTTCCCCTTGGTACTTGAGTATAACACCGCTCATGGGGTAAGCAGAGGTAGGTACTATCCCGCATTACGATAGTCGGCAGTTGTGTTTTAAATATCATCAAGTAGGTAAAAGGGGCGACTCTTTTGTTATTAACGGGTCAAAAATATAGATCAGATAAAGGGCTGCTAAAAAAATCCTAAAGAGAAACACAATACCACTGACGGGATCATAGCCTACGCTCAGGCGTTGCGCTTGCTCCACTTAACTAGACCAACGTGCAACGGGCCAGTCTTTATATTCATAGAAAATCGTAAACTTTATTCCAGATGACACTCCGATGGGGTATTGTGACAGCCGGGAGGATTAGTCATGACTTCGTCAATGCATTTAACTCGTACCCCAACAAGGATAACCAGGAAATAGTTGCAGTGGCTGCTAGGAATAAAAAAAGAGCTAGTGATTTTGCAAAAACACACCACATTCCGAATGTCTTCGATTCTTATGAGGCATTGGCAAAGAGCAAAGATGTCGGTACGTACCTACGCATTATAATAGGGTGTGGTTTTATAGCATTGGCGCAAAGGTTCCTTAGTATCCTCACTTTGAAAATACCGATGGGTGTTTACAAGCGTTGTTTTATTTATCCACACAATCAGCCCATAGGTAACGTTCCCACTACAAGGCCACATATTTAGGCCTCCTCTCTCCGAAGGGGGAGTGGATTGGAATCTTCCACGCGATCCCAGTGCGGTGTGGTCTCATGTCTTTGAATTTTTGGTTCTCGGAAATACTGGTTTCTTCATGATGTTTTCTTTCACCGTTTTGAGTGCAGTGGTGATGAAATTATTTACACAAAGTAAAGCCTGCCACCTGCCTGGGTGTGAACCTATGACCTAAAACTCGTAAGTTGGACTGGGCTGGTTATTTACTCAGGATACGAGGAAAATTGATCTTAATTGTAAGGGTGTTAAGAAAAAAACAATTTTCTTTAAATACCCAAGTACCTGCTGTCTGTGGTTTTTTTTTTGGATGGGCAATCATCAAATGACTTCTCCCGCCCTGGGCGGAGCGGGAGGGCGTGTCAGACTTTTACTGATTAAAACCCACCCGTGTTCCTTCAGTTGCCCATGTGCCAGGGTCACGGCACATGGGCAACTGAAGGAACACGGGTGGGTTTTAATTTCGAACAATCCCGCGACCCTGGCAGTGCTTTCTGTGGTTGCTTAAATATTAGGTAAAGATTCGACTTATATTTACAACATTATGTCACAAAAGATTGTGTAAAGTGTGCTAATGAATTATGTAATACTAGTTATCATACCGATTATAAATAAACGTTACAGCGATAATTGATAGGTACCTGCACTGAAACCGTATTATTCAGTAGGTAAGTTAGTACGTTTTATTTTAAAATTTTCACAATCAATTTAATTTCCATACCTAACTGTACCTACTGATTTACTTAATTCTCCATTATTTATGCATGACGATTATCGTGGATAAAGCAGGTGCACATTTCTTGAACATGGCATACTTACCTACTTTCGCTATGGGTTTTGGCCTTGCCTTCTTTAATTTGAATACAGTAAATACCTCATCATAAGTCTTCTCTTTCTCCCTATAGGAATAGACTAGGATATAGACTTCTAGTCTGGTCCGTTGCAGTTGAATTTCAGTTCATAGCCTCATTACAAAAGGTTCGTTTTCTTCTACAGATGTGGTCTACATCGGCTCTTTGAACTCCGAGCATTATGAACTATCGATGCTTTTCCTTCGCAACGACAAACACGTGCTCTGCGAGAAACCATTCTGTCTGAATGCTAAACAAACGCGTAGTGTCATAAACTTTGCGAAGAAGAAGAATCTATTCGTGATGGAAGCTGTGTGGACCCGCTTCTCTCCTGCTTATGCCGATTTGGAGAGAGATATTCAGAACGGGAAACTTGGTGACGTCAAGTTCATTGAGGCTGACTTTGGGATTGTTAGTCCGAATGATAGGACCACTCAGTAAGAGACACATTTAATTTATGCATACATATGTGACATAGCGATAACCATGAAATTAGGGGTGGGACGGTTGGTAGAAACCCCCATCTGCAGCTAATTATATAATTAATGGTTAGTATAGGTACCATTTGAGATTGTTTGGGTGAATGATCTGCCAAAATGTCTAGCTTACCAAATGAAGTCGTTTTTTCTAGACCAGCATTTTTTAAATCATACCTTACGCTTTATAGTATATGCGACACGAACATTTAGCGGTATGCTAATACCACCATTTATCATACATTATCAACATTACACATGGCATTTTTCCATTGACTTATTTGGATCTACGTTCGTAGATTCATTGTGAAAAACCCTTTTATTATCTATTGTTATGGTAATATTCAATTGTTATTCAATATTTAACCAAGACCGCGCGCTCGTGCCTGTTACTAGCTCTTACTTACAAGGTAATACCTACGTCAACAGTGCACTGTGTGACGTCAAATACCACGTTTAAATATTTTCAGTCTAAAAGAATATGGTGGAGGTGCCATGCTCGATGTAGGTGTGTATGTGCTGCAACTGCCGCAATTCATATGGAAGGAAGAGCCGAAAAAGGTGACAGCTGTCGGTAGTCTGTATGACTCAGGAGTGGATCTAACAGAAACCATTATCCTAGAATATGAGGGTGGGAAGCGGGCAGTGCTCAACATTCACACTCAGCTCGAGTTCTGGAACAAGGCGACTATCTACGGTACTAAAGGCCGCGTGACGGTAAGGATGATAATCACATTTATTTTTTCTGTTACTTCTTCCCAATTTACATTCTGAAGTGGTCACCAATGGTGCTTTTCATCAATAAAATAATACTGAAATATCTCACGAACCCGTATTACAGTGGTATTTAGTATCTATCCATACTCTACAAACCCGATCACAGCGACGCTGCTCTCCGCCGTAATTGTTAATAGAAACCGGACGATCAACTCCTAAAAGATCTCTAGGTACTTTTCTATGTATGAAGTAGCTACATTATTTCAGAATCATATATTTAAGTAATGGTAACCGATGCGTAGTTAAACCTGAAAACGAAAGACACTGACGTGTAAATTACAAAAAAACGTAAGAAAATTTCGGGCTACCCTGGCGCTTCCATTTAATTTGAAATATTTTCTGCTTACAGTTGGAGCAGCCTTTCCATTTCCCTCACATAGTGATCGATGTAAATGGTAAAACAAAGAACTATCAACTACATTCTTCAAACTTGCCTTACAACTTTACAAATAGCCCCGGATTAGTCTACCAGGCGCTCGAGGTAGCCAGATGCATCAGAGCAGGTAATTTACTTATGATCTCCCTAACGTTATAACAATTATGTTTGACTCGGTTTTCGGTCTAACCAGATGCACCAAAATACTAGTTGTTGCAGGGAACGTTTGCCCATCTGACCTCCACAACCCACTTACTGGGTAGCTGTTGATACGATACTTCTTGGTAAGACAGGCTGCCTGCCAATTAATCTACTATTCTTGTTTTAGTGTAACAATCAGCCTGCAAAGTTCTGACTACTGGTACCCAGGTCTACTATCTGTGAGAGGTAGCGGGCTGTAATCTATCATACGGGTCCATCGGCCGGTATCGGTGCGGGTTGGTAGATGTCACATGTCTTCGAATTTTGGGTTCTAGAATGTGCCGGGTTCCTCACGCTGTTTACTTTCACCGTTTTGAAAGCAGCTGCGATATTTTTTTAACATAAAGTAAAGCGCCTGTCTGTTTACGAACTTACGACCGAGTTCTAACTCGTTAGTCAGGGCCGTTAACCCTTTTTTATCGTGTGGAACAGACCCCTCCACCCAGGGGTGAGTGGAGGGGTCTGTCAGACTCTTACTGACTAAAACCACACGGTGTTGTGCAGCTACCTTTAGCCGGGGTGCTGGAGTGCTTGCGCATTTCGTCACGCTCCCTCGGCTAGGGGTTGGCCTGCATGAATACATGCGGACCCCGTCATCCTAATGATCACAAATGGCCGCAATTCCTCCAGAGAAAGGCGCGCGCGGAACACGGCGCGTCGCCGTCTCGGGCCTTTCTTTGTTCAGGAAACAAACTCCCCAAGTCTGTTACCTGCAGGCCTCACCCTAAGGCGGCCGGAGATCGTTTCGCGCCCTCCGTCGCCCGGTTACCCTGCTTCGGATTGGAAGGGAGGTTGTGTTCTCCCTTTCCCTTTCCGCCACTTCCTTCGCGACCATCGCCTCCTCGCAGAAAGAAGCGACGGCGTCCCACGCGCTCTCACTCCCGACCATGTACTGGACCATGTCCGGAAGCGAGATTGTATCCTCAGCACCAACCGCCATGACGAGGTCACGGCGCTGCACTGCCCAAGCAGGGCATTCCTCAAGGGTGTGCTGCGCCGTGTCGTCAAGGCAGTTGCAATGGTGGCAACCGGGTGTCGGTTCCCGGCCTATGCGGCACAGGTACTTACCGAAACATCCTAGCCAACATAGAGCCTTCGGGGCCCGTTAACCCTGGGCCACCACTGCTGTCCTATTGTTTTACTTACTTACATAATTGTATTATCTGTGTTATTATCAGGTAGATACTTACTTCAATCAAATTTATTTATTGTGTGTAGTTTTAACTTAATATTAATATTTATTGATATACTACCTTGTTATCAAAACAATACAACAAAAGGGTATTAGCTGCTTAACGTCATCTAATAATATGAAGATAACGTTGATCGTCGTGCAAATGTTTTGCTGAATAATTGCACATAAGTTTCGTAAAGGTGATAAGAATTCTTTACCGTACTTAATAGTCACATAGCTAGTCGTTATCGGATTCAAGTATTACTTAATATACAAACATAACTTCACGCAGGTTCATCTTCATACCTGTTACTATCATTTAAGTTTTCAATTAATAAGTAAGTACACTAGTTTGTTAGAGCTTCAAAAATGTCGTTTGGATATGTAGGTATACCAACCGATACCCGAAAGAAATCTGAAACCATAAAAAAACGACAGTCCATCCAACTGTGTGAAATATATATGGCTTGAAAGGGGGTGACTACCGAGATGACGCATAATAGAGAAGTATAGAAGAAAAAGACCACCAATAAATTGGTATAAGCGCTTCATCATCATCATAGCTCACACTATCTAGTGTAAAACATGATGATGATGAAGCGATAGAAATCTGGTTCTGATGATCTAGCTAGATTGTTGAAATTTAAAGCAAATTTTTGAACAGTCGTTTCATGCCCCCCAGGTGAATGTTGGTGCATATCGTGATAAAGATTATTTCGCAAAAATTTTAACGTGAAAGCACGTAGGTAGGTTGATGCATTATGCGCACATAGTAGAATATACAATACAAATTCTTAGATTAGATATTATTCATGTTGGATTTAAGCACGTCTTCTCTTTTCCGAACTTGGAGTTACTCTGACTAAATTGAAAGCTACTTTACAGTACTTTCAATACCTGCACATATGTTGATGAAAAGGGAGGTGAAAATTATTATAAAACAAACCTATTTTCAGGACTGACCGAATCTCCCCGCATGACCCACCAGGAAAGTATCAATTTGGCCGTACTTGAAGATACGGTCAGGAAACAATTGGGTGTGCACTTCGATGCCGATGACCAGGAGTACCCATGAAAAGAAGACCTCTAGGTACAATCCGAAAGAAAAAGAAAGCGAAGTTACGACTTAATAATGGTACTTAGTTTAAAACGAAAAATATGTTTCAGTGTTATTTTATAGAACACCAGTGACAAGCGGTAACAATAAAAAACATACCTACCAAGAATATTTGTGTTAGAACGTGGACCTATTATGAAAGCTAAACGATTATTTAGATAAGGTTTCAGTCTACTAATAAGGAAAGAATGAAAACAGGCGTATGTGGAATAATATGCATATCTACCTACGTTCCACATAGGCTAACATATTACTATGTAAGTTTCTACGTACAATTCAAGTATAATAGGTCAGACTGTCTCACTTAACCCACTCGGAAAATAATAGTATTTGTTATTCATGAATACAGATTTTTACGTTCGTTGAAAACTGCGTTTTACTAAAGTTATAATATTGAACAACGTAGAAAGGCGAGTTGTGCGCCATCTAGCGAGTAGTAACGTAGCTTATGCGAGGCCAAGAAGCCAATGCGGAGCGTAGACGGAATGAATTTAAATTGTTTCCAGTGTAGCACTGATGAGATTTAAAAATTTACAATAGATGGCGTTACCGGTCCTATTACTCCAAAAGTACGATTGTTGTATGATAAATTGATAACTTGAACGTGGTATGATTAGATAATTATATTCGTAGGGTATGATGGGTAATAATTAATAGGCAGGTAAAATTAAAAAAAAAAACTTTTATAATAAGGTAATTAATGGCGGTAAATAATAAATGTTTCTAAATAGATAAATTTATTTAATTACCGCCATTATTCAAATTTCTTCTTGATTATTTATTACAATAGAATCATTCTCTTATCACATCATTCCTCAGCCTATCATTCATAGTCGCACCACACATGCTTCGCAAGGAACGCATTTCCACAGCATTTATTCTACTTTCATGCTTTTTTTGCCACACCCAACATTCACTCCCATACATAAGCGTAGGCACCAGTACACCATAAGAGAACGGTGTGGTTTAAAAGAAGATGTAGTGACAAAAATTGAAAAGTATGCTTAGATGGTTTGGTCATGTTGAGAGGATGAATGAAGGACGACTCACAAAAGGTATTTACAAGGCAGATGTGAGTGGAAACACCGGGAGGGGACGCCCTAGGAGGACATATAGTGACCTTATTGGTGATGTTCTTCAGAAAGGTCAGGTGCGTAGTACTCGCAACCGGCGTGTGTGTATGACCAATTGTATGAACCTTAAAGAGGAAAAAGGAGTGTGTAGAGATCGTAGCAGGTGGCGTTCCGTGGTTTCTGCCTACCCCCGTGGGAAAAAGGCGTGATTGTATGTATGTACAATAGAATTAGCTCATTTTGGCCTCCGAACTCCTATTAAGTTCCCACGCCTTTATAAGCTTATAATGTTCCTACTGCTGGGACACAGGCCTCCTCTCGGTGGGAGGGAGTGAGCCGTAATTCACCACGCGTGCCTGTACTGGTTGTCGCTTGGTATGCCTTTGCAATTTAGGTTCTAGGATATGCCGACGTTTTCGTTTATTGTTTGGATCTAAATAACTCATAAATCGCAGGCATTTGCCATTACCACTGGGCCACCACTACTGCTCTTTAGGTTAAACCTGAGAGCAGTGGTGTTTGCACGCCGAAACTTAAAAATGTAGGGCTGTCGGAGGTTTTATTGTGAGAATTCGATATTGCCGTACACCGTAGTTCAATGATGCTGGTGTGATGTTTGGTTAAGTTTCCACTCTTATAGTAGTAAGTATACGGGAGAATAAAGGGGGAAGAAGGGAGAAAAAGAGGTAGATCAACTATAGAAATTAATCCCTGTTAATTTTAAGGAAATAAGAACTGATGTAATAAACGACGTTTGGAGCCTCAAAGAAAATCATTAGCGACGCTACTAATGATCAACTTTTTACTGCTGCCTAAGTTAACTCAGCAAAGAGACAACACCGCATACATATTTCATGGCACAGTACCTACGAAGTTTTCTCTTGCGCTTCCTTAAATGAAATGTTTCCTTGAACGCCATCTAATCGATCTAATTGCTGTGCGAAACTTTCCCTGTGTTGTGTCTAACAATGGCTGCCGTGCATTAGATACGAAGGGACGGAAGAGAAGTCGCGTGACAAACCGCGGCGCATCGTCGCGCCTCATGTCTCCATGTCACTCCGCACAACACTATTTTCATACTTCCTTCGTTCCTTGTTGTTGCCTAATAAGGACGAAAATACGCTTGTTAGGGAAAGTATACAGGCGCACACGAAGAAGGTGGCAGTAGGTATGTATAGAGAGAGACAGCCCAAAACAAAGGAAAATGAGGTTGGTACTGTAAAGGTTTTTTTTTTGTGGGTGGAAAATCATCAAATGACGACTTCCACTCTGGGCGGAGCGGGAGGGCGTGTCGGACTTTTACTGACTAAAACCCACCCGTGTTCCTTTAGTTGCTCATATGCCAGGGCCGCTATATCTCTTTCAAACTAATCTCACGGCCAGGTACTGTAAAGGTTGTCTACAAAATACGACCTTATATTGTACGGGCTGGGCTGGCTATAAAATAATTTGAATCACATTCGAAGCTAATTTAGAATTGGCCTTCAAGCATTAGCATAGGTTTTTCTTTCGGGAAGACAGACGGAGAATATCAGGTCCGTTGCTGAAACACGAAAGCGTGAATTAAACGAAGTAATTATTTAAAACGAAAACCACAAACATGTTTAGTTGTTCGACCCGGTACAGGCAGCCCCTGTAATGCACCTGAGGATCTCACAATACCTACCTCCATATCTTTTATATTCCTCGTGGCTGGATCATGGAACACCTCCTAATTGCATGCAAACACACTTTCAATGACAATCTGAATCATTTTGAAGGATAGCACTAATCTATTGGTTTGTGTTCGAAATTGTTTCTGCTCAACAACGTAAACAGAACAAGAAAGTTTTTGAACTGTCCAAAATTTAAACCGTTGCCAGTGTTAGTGTATTACTCAATTGGGAGAATTGCAGGGCACTGATTTATCAAGTGAAAAATAAAAAAACGATCTAGGAAGACAAATCAACTCAATTTATTATTATTTTAATATAATATACAGAGAAAAGGGGCCCTACTATTCGGAGTCTTGTAATATTACCTTTGTATCTTCTGGAGAAGTAGCTACAGAGTCATTTGAAATAGGGTCTCTATCGATCTCTTGTTCTGAGATTACAGAGGTCTTGTATTTTGGTATTTGAGTAGCGAACGTTGATGACCCTGAATCACAATATACATAGTAATTCGAATTGTGCTGATTATATTTCATGTCCTTTATCAATTTCATCACTTGGAATCGAAATTCGAAATTTTGGGAAGGATTCATCGATTTCATATCTGGTAAAATACTGAATAAGAAATTTGCGTCTGGATCGTTCGATTGTCTTTCGGTTGTCTCCTGAGTTGGTGGTGGTGGTTGGAGTAATGCTGGTGGTTGAAGTAGTACTGGTGGTTGGAATAGTGTTGGTGGGTGGGGAGCTGCTATTCGGGTAGCAGCAGAGCCTGATTTTGGTTGTTTATTTGAGTTGCTGGGTTTAATTGTTGCTGGCCCGGTGTTCGTTTCTGTAAGTTGCTGATTCTGGGGACCTTGGTTCGTCTTTTTCTTGCCATTTAAGAAATTTAACATGTCCAAATACGGTCTTTTGCGACCTCTTTTTAAAATTAATTCACTCACATTTTTTGGGGTATATTTTTTATTTTGCACTCTAGTGTGGTAATCCCGAAGACCTTTCCATTTCTTTTGTAGATCTTTTACTGAAAAAAAAAAGTTGGTACTTAAAACATGTTTTAATTGCGATCCTTTTGCCTATAGTTAAAATAATAAACTGAAATGTAAGTAAGCTAGAAACAGCTTCATAAATAAGGCTCGACTAAACAGCTCACTAAAAATAAAAGAGAGCATTACGATTTAAGGCTCCCGTAGACAGGCGAGACGTGGATCCAATAGAAAAATTACTAAGAAAAGTCCATGAAAAATTTTCTAGCAGAATAACGTCGTACCGTACGTCATCGTCGCGGTGTGCCATTTGTGTGAAATTTGGAGGGTATAAGAGTAGGTATCCACTAAGAAAGGGTTTTTTTGAAATTCCACCCCTTTTTTTGTGGTTGGGAAATCATCAAATGACGTCTCTCGCTCTTGGGGGAAGCGGGAGGGCGTGTCAGACTTTTATTGACTAAAGCCCACCCGGGTTCCTTCAGTTGCCCATGTGCCAGGGCAGGGCCACGGTATCTCTTTCGAACGAATCTCGCATAACATCAATTTGATTTGATCTAAATCTGTACGTTCAGTGAGCAATAGTGCGACTTTAGTTTTAAATACACTAAAGTAAAACATAACGACCAAGCCTCAATCATCATAAGCAGCATTCAAAGCATACAGACGTGCACATCAATGCATTTTAATCATTAAATAAATTAACGTTCGCATAAATAGTGACCTAGTTTTAGTGTATTAGCGTGTTATACAGAAAACATTTTAAGTGACAAGTTAATATAATGAACTGACTGGATTATTTTTCAATCTTTTTTGGTTTATGGAAGGCAGCCCCTTTAATCGGAGCGCGATGATACATCGCAGCCCTCTACCGACGCCAACCCCGATCCCGGTACCGGCTCCGGCACCGATCCCGGTACCGGCTCCGGCACCGACACCGCCGCGACAAACAAGAAAGGACCAAGATGACTGTATTGAAGTAGTGTCCACTCCGGAGATCCAGTCCTGGATGGGATCTATTGAACAGTGCCTCAATGAGGTATGTGCTATTACTTCTGAAGGAAAACTGAACACTGAGCAGAAGTTAAAAGTTAGCAATCTCTGCCGCAACATTGGCCATGGAGCTGCGCAAATGGCTGTTCAATACCAGTCGCTTAAGCAAAAAGCCATACAGGCCCATGCCTCTCTAAAAACAATGGCCGAAACTCGAGACCTATCTGACTGCCTTACCGAGATGAACCGGACAATTCAGGAGTCCTGTTCGAAACAAGGTGCGGCTATTACATCTTTTGCCGATATGGTGAAGAATGGGTCCAACAGCTTTGTTCGCCCCAATAATTTTAGCTTCGTGGCGATTTATCCGTGCGATAGCTCGAAGACCAGTGATGAAACCAAAACCATGGTCCAGAAAATTATAAGTCCCGCAGAAATGAAACTAAAAGATCAAGGTGTGCGCAAAATAGGAAAAGGAGGCCTGATAATCAGCACTGAGACCAAAGATGACCTCGATAAGCTAAGGCAATCAGTCCAACTTGCTTCGTCAGGGCTTACCGTAGATGATCCGCAAAAACGCAAACCACGCATTATAGTCATAGGAGTTCCCACTACAATGACTGAAAATGAGGTTTTTAAATGTATTTTTGAACAGAACTTGACCGAAAAACTGCCGACTATGTCCCAAGATATATTTTTGTCCTCCATAAAACTGAGTCACAAGTCTGGCAGGAAAGATGCAGAGAATTGCAATTTTGTTATAGAAGTTCCAGCCATAATTCGTAAGGCTCTTATCACACAGGACAGACTATTTATAAATTGGACGTCCTGCCCAGTACGAGACTTCACTCTGGTAACTAGATGTTACAACTGCCAGCAGTGCGATCACGCAGCCAAGACTTGCAAATTAACTGTCCCCACCTGTGGGCATTGCGGTGAAGAAGGGCACTCAACACAAGACTCCACAAAGAAAGCCAACCCGCCTATTTAGGCGGGTTGGCTGAAAACGAGAACATGTAGCACATTTGTGCTACATGTTCTCGTTTTAAAACACAAGCTAACCACAAGACGGGAGACACAGATTGTCCGGCTAAAAAAGCTGCCGAATACAGGTATATAAATTTGATAGATTATGAAGGCGCCTAAGAGCGCCGCATACTTGATTATTTTTTAGACTTAACCGGTCAATTACCGTAATTACAGACACAATTAAAAAACGATTGTTTACATACCAAATGTGGTATCTCAGGGACTTAGAGGTTATTTTTTTTACTATTATTAATATTTAAATATGGATGATAAATTAATTACAGATATTGATAACACATTTCTAACAGTATCAAAGACATGTGACGTTGAGGACTGCATAAAATATCTTTCCGACTATCAAAATTCACTAACTGTATTAACTCAAAATATTCGTAAACATAGATAACTTTTTTTCTTCATAGAATAGAATAGAACTTAAACAGAAACACTTGAACTTGAATAGAACTTTGACTGTGATATAATGGTACTTACCGAGTGTTGGCTAGCTAACCGCTACGATAATATTCCAGCAATACCGGGGTACAACGTATGACATACCACAATAAACCATAATCAAAATGACGGTATCGTAATATTTGCTAAGGAATCATTAAAGGTCACAGTCGAGGAACATAGTCTACAAGAGAGTATGAGTAATTGTTTAGTCATCAAAATTGGTACAACCACAGCGATAATCGCTATGTATAGATCCCCTTCCGTTAGAAACTTAGATTCTTTTAACAAATCCTTAAACCAGATTCTCCTAGCACTCAGTTCATTTAAGAATGTTATACTAACAGGTGATTTAAACATAAATATTGGTTCTGAGTACTGCGATTCTTCCTGCTCACACATTGCCTACACATCAGAGCGGTACCTGCTTAGATCATATGGTGATCAAAACAAGCCTATCATATATTACGCTTGTTACTAATTCAACAATTACTGACCATCACGCAGTTCTACTGACAGTAAATTTATCGCTGCCTAAACTAAATCGTCCTCTGACTATTAGCAAATTAAACACAAACAAACTCGAATATGATTATGCAACATTGACTTTAGCCTAGTTTACAATATTGCTGACGCTAATTTGGCTTTATCGTACATAATAAAACATGTTCAACAAGCAATATTACAAAACACGACAGTTTCTACAGTAAATAAGAAACTTTATAATACTAAACCGTGGATTACTTCTGGATTAATTCGCTGTATAAGACACAGAGATAAACTTCATCAGAAAACTAAGAGTTACCCTGAAAATGTTATAATTCAAACCACATATAAAAGATACAGGAATTTCTGCAACAATCTCCTAAAGAATATAAAAACTGATTACGATAAACATCAATTAAATAGAGCAGGTAAAAATAGCAAACAACTTTGGAAAAGTATTAAAAATATCACCAATATGTCAAAACAGCGTGCATCAAGTTCGAGTTTACTACTTGCAAATCCTTCACCACTCATAACAGCTAACAATGTTAATAACTATTTTATAAATGTTGGGAAAACTCTTGCCGAGCAGATTCCACAACATTGCGACCAATCATTTTTCCAAAAATCAATCATTAGCCGTAATTCAAAATCTTTTGCTCAGCTGGACACTGATGAAGATGAAATATCCCGAATAATTTCCGGGCTAAAAGATGATTGTGCAGCTGGATGGGATAATATAAGCAATAAGATTCTTAAACTCTTTAATTTTAATACCTCCCTTAACGCACGTTTTTCGAATCTGTCTTTCCAAAGGAATTTTCCCGAGTTGCCTAAAAAAGGCAGTTGTAATCCCTATCTTTAAATCTGGAAGTAAAGACTTAGTTAATAATTATAGGCCGATATCCTTACTACCGTCGATTTCAAAAATACTAGAGAAAATTTTAAACACTAGACTAGTAAATTATCTAGAAAAAAACAACATCTTTTCCCCTGCGCATTTTGGTTTTAGAGCTAAATTGTCGGCCGCCGATGCGGTGCATAGCCTGACTGATCTTATTTCACGAGACCTTGGTAAAGGACACCAGACCCTGGGAGTCCTTCTCGATCTAGCCAAGGCATTCGACACGGTATCTGTTACTCTTTTTCTGAACAAATTAGAGACTATAGGAATAAGAGGAACGCCGCTGAAATTCTTTACTGACTATTTAGACGGCCGTTACCAATGCGTTAAAATAGATAATATTACGAGTGATGAGCAGAAAAATACTAGTTTCGGTGTACCCCAGGGGAGTATTTTGGGCCCCACACTATTCCTAATTTATATAAAAGACTTGTGTAATCTAAATATTAAAGACGGGAAAATCATATCATATGCCGACGACACTGCGTTAATATTTACCGCAAAAAGCAGTAGCGAACTGTTCGAACTCGCTCAATTAGGATTAAATTCTGTGACTGACTGACTGGCTTCAAAGCAATTTATTAACATTAAATGCCGACAAGACGAAATATATTCACTTCTCCATGCGCAAACGTCAACCTAACATTACTAACCCTTGTCTATATGCCCATCAATGTGGAAACTGTGCAGTCAGCACGTGTAATTGGCCTTCTATCATCAAAACGAGCAACATTAAATACCTGGGGGTTATAATGGACGATACACTTTCTTTTAAAATATATATTGAAAGCATTAGTAAAGGAGTGCGCAAACTGATATATGTTTTTAAGAAACTGCGAACATTAGCAGACAAAAAACTAATCACACAAGTTTATTTGGCCTTATGTCAATCTATTATTCAATACTGTATCACCTCTTGGGGCGGTGCACCAAAACCGAATTTGCTTCCTCTTGAAAGACCTCAGAGAGCAATTTTAAAGGTAGCAAACTTCCATCCCTTTTTCTTTCCCACAGATTTACTCTATAAAACCTGCAACGTTATGACTGTTCGGCAGCTTTTCATTATGAAATTAGTATTAAAACAGCACACCATGCTTACCTACACTGCTGACAATACTAACAAGAGACGGAATGATATAGTATGTATAACAAATGAGACCTCAAAACATGTCTTTGTAGAAAGATTTTATACATTTTTAGGCCCATTTCTGTACAATAGATTAAATAGAAAACTAAGTATGTATAAATTAAATTACTATAGCTGTAAAAAACATATACTTCAATACTTAGGTACTAACCATAGATTATGCACAGACGGAAGATTTACTAGTAGTCTGCAAATAAAACCGCTAACACGCTATTTTACTTTTGTTTTAATTTTAGTTATTACTACACATTGTTAATTTATTACTTTAAGAATTTGTGCATTTGTAGCCTGAAACACAGCTTCCTAGTTCAGGCAAATTAGCAAATCTGCTCTATTTTTATTGGTTAAGGTATTTAATGTAAATGTGTCCTTTGTTATTAATAAACAATTTTATTATTATTTTATTATTATTATTATCAATGAAATTATTTTGAGATCGTTGGAAGGAGTTGAAAATATATAAATCAGTGGACTCGAGTAATAAACAACGATAACGCCATACATTACCCGGTTGAGTTTCTTAACATATTGAAGCGTCCCGATCTCCCAACTCACTCATTAAAATTTAGAGTTGGCGCCTTTTTTTTTTTTTTTTTTTTTTTTTCAGGATGGGAAATCATCAAATGACTTCTCCCGCTCAGGGCGGAGCGGGAGGGCGTGTCAGACTTTTACTGACTAAAACCCACCCGTGTTCCATCAGTTGCCCATGTGCCAGGGCCACGGTATCTCCTTCGAACAATCACGCGACCCCGGCAGGCATCGGTCCTAGTAGACTCCTTCACTGCTGCTGACATCTCTTTGAGGCGCGCGTGAAACACTACGCGCCGTCGACCCGAGCCTGGTCCTTACCGGCCGGCGAAGAGTTGGCGCCTTCGATTAATAATGTTACTGCGTAATTTAAACCCGCCAAAATTATGGCAGGCTTAGACAGAAAACATTTCTGATAGCGTTACCACCCGGAATGTTATCGAGGCAACTATACTGACAGGTTGTTCCCGAGAGAGGAGTCTGTGTTTATTCCGAGGATTTGTCTAGGGTTCATACGCACTATGCAGGTAGCCGCATTGCGGCTAGCCGTGCGGCTGACCGCAGGATGCGGTTGTGAATGCGGCCAGCCGGATCGCGGGCAACTGCATTCGCAACCGCAACGTGTGGTTGAAGAACCGTTGCGATTTGCGGTTATATCGATCCATTTCAAAGATGGATGCAGATGAAGTTGCTGCTGTTTACTACATTTACACACGTTAGGTAAAGAAGAAAAAACTAAGAAAGAAGTACTGGGTACATCCTTATTTGCAAACACGAGATGAAAGCAAGCATTTTGTAATATTTTTCGAGAACGTGTATATGTTGCAGTCAAAAGTCTTAACCAGTCAAATGTACTATTGACTAGCAAAATCAGTCAAAAGTACTTTTGACTGAACAGGTTGGTCAAAAGTGGTTTTGACTGA
The DNA here is from genome assembly GCA_932294355.1 of Aporophyla lueneburgensis. Classification (NCBI taxonomy): domain Eukaryota; kingdom Metazoa; phylum Arthropoda; class Insecta; order Lepidoptera; family Noctuidae; genus Aporophyla; species Aporophyla lueneburgensis. The sequence goes on from OW028739.1 coordinate 11,573,672, forward strand.
AAATTATTGGTTATTAGTACTTTTGACTGCAAATTTGCGGTTAAAAGTACTTTTGACTGACGCTCTTCGTCAAAAGTAGTTTTAACTGCGATAAAGCATCAGTCAAAAGCACTATTAAGTGAGGTCATGACTTAGAGTACCCTGACTCGGACAGGTTAGGTTATGGCTTCGTGGTTATTTTTTTTTTAAACCACTTAGAAATAGGAGCCCCGCGCAGCGGGGCTCCGTTAACCGGGGTTCCGACTTTTTAAGAGTTTTGACTGATACAACCAGTCAAAATCAGTTTTGACGGAATCACTTAGTCAAAAGTACTTTTAACCAGCTACATTGGGCAAATAGTAGATTATTAACCAAGGGGATAAAGCAGTGTCTTCTGTCGCGGGTGACGATTTAAATCGCGAGCGTAACGAAGGACTCGAGGTTTACTCCCGAGCGTAGCGAGGGTGTTAAAAACTTAAATCACGAGCGAAGCGAGGGATTTAAGCGAGTCCTGAGTGTAGCGAGGGATTTAAGTTCACCAAAGACTAAGACAGCTTTATCACCGAGGAAAATACTCTACTTTTCGTACCATTTGCGAAAAAATTAACACAATAATAATATGAGATAAAATTTATTAAAAATAATGACAATTAAAAGGAAAAGTTAACATTCGAAACAATGGTTCAATTAACGTTTATGTATTTGAAGAAAACAAAAACGCGGCATATTCCTAGACTAATATTTTTTTGTCGGAAAAGCAAAGGCATCAAGCTCATACGGCCTCGTCGTTTTTCGTAATTTTATTTAATAATCATAACTGCATAATAAATGCGTATTCCTTTTTCGAAAAGATGTAATGCTTTATATACAAACTCAATGGTGTAAACACAGATGTAGTTCAGTATAAATTTCGGTAAGTATTCCAAATTTAAATCACATTCTCCCCCTAGAGGATGAATGAAATTCAGTACAATTTTCTTTCCCTGTTTTTAACAGATTAAAAATGACTATTGTTATGTTAGCTTTTTGTGGCATAGAATGTCACTTTTTTGAGCAAGTGATACGAAAAGTACTTTTTCATCCCATCTATTCGAAAAAGACGACTTGGTTCGCCTTTAAGTGCACCCAAAGGTGGTGTTTTCTATAAGAAACTTTTAGCGGGCAGTAATGAGTTTTTAATCCTCTTTATAAGTGCGCCGCAATTATCTTTGCCGCGCACTTTTTGAATTTGGAACATCTTGTGTTCAGCGCCCAAGAAATCGAACGCAAATATTGTTTGAATAAAGACTGGCTGGTGCGACGGCCCATAGTAGCGCCGCGCGCCGGCTGAATACAAAAAAAAAAGAAATAAAATTAAAAACGCGCGAACTATAGCCCGCGTTTTCGTCAATTTTCACGGATTGATAGAAATTCATGATTTTGTTTTGAAAAATGAGTTCTTCAAGTGACAGTGAAAGTATAGAATTAACTCCTGATAGTATTAGAACTGACGCAAGAAATGTGATGGATAATCTACTACCTGCAAAATCCCAGGAGAAATATATGAAAGCTTATGGTAATTTTATTGAATGGAGAAATTCAAGAGGCGCCAAGAATTTTTCAGAATCTGTGTTTTTGGCCTACTTCCAGTACTTAGCCAAAACTAAACAACCTTCCACACTTTGGAGTACCTACTCAATGCTAAAATCAACAGTCAGTTCTAATAACGACGTAAAACTGGACACATATTCGAAATTAATAGCGTATCTGAAGAGGATGTCTGATGGATTTAAACCTAAAAAATCCAAAGTATTCTCAGTCAAAAACGTGGAGACTTTCCTTAATGAGGCACCCGACAACATCTTTCTTGCCGTAAAAGTAAGTAACTATGTATTTTATTTTATTTTTATTTTATTATCTTAAGAAAACTTACAGCTAGGTTATAATTAGGATAACAATAGTGAAAGAAGGCCAATTACAAGTTTTCACTGATAAAATTGGTATAGAACAAGAGACAGTAGACAAGTTAAATGAAAGTAAGAAATAAAAGAACTTGGAACGAGTAAAAGTATAACATAAAAAGTGTCAGTGATCTTCAAAAAAGCGGTTGCATAGTGTTTTTTTAAGTTTACTGACACTGGTGGTGAATAAATCAGGATCATCAATACTCTGACACATCGAGTTGTATGCTCTGCTAGCTCTTATCATATAACAGTTTTGTCTGTAGATACATCGTACAGAGGGAACATGCAGAGGTCGATGAATCCTAAAGGAAAATGATGGAACTCGTAGCCCAATTTTGCTAAGAAGTTCAGAACAATCGATTGAACCATTCGCTATTTTAAACAAAAATGCCATGTCAGAAATTTTTCTCCGCTCGATTAGTGGAAGAATGTGAAACTTCCTGCAGCGACTGTGATAATTAGGTAAATAGATTTTAGATCTATATTGAATGTATCTTAAAAACTTCCTTTGAATACCTTCAATGCGATCGACGTAAGTAACAAAAATAGGATTCCATACTGGTGAACAATATTCGAGATGACTGCGCACAAAAGCACAATAAAGGATTTTTAGTGTTTTTATATTTTTAAAATCGGCTGATATTCTCAAGATGAAACCTAGTGCCTTAAAAGCTTTTTTAATAATATTATCGATGTGTGTGTCAAAAAGAAGTTTCGAGTCAAAAGTTACGCCTAAATCTCTAATTAATTCTGGATATCGAAGTGTTGGATAACTTGTAATCATAAAGAATAGGTTTAGGTTTGCGAGTGAACGTACATATGTAACATTTCGAGATATTTAAATCTAAACGGTTGGCCACACAGTACTCTTGGAATCTGTCCAGATCAAGTTGAAGATGTTCAGCATCTTCCTCAGTTCTAACTTCACTTAGAATCTTCATGTCATCCGCAAACAAAAGAACTTTTGAGTTCCAGAAACATGAAGAGACGTCGTTGATGAAGATGTTGAAAATCAAGGGCCCCAGTAGCGATCCCTGAGGAATCCCTGAGGGGATAAACATAGTTCTGGATGTGTATCCATTCAGTACAACCGTTTGACATCTGTTGGCTACGTATGACGAGAACCACCTGAAAAGATTTCCACTGATACCTATAGCCGATAGCTTACATTCCTTGCGAATGACGAAGTTGCGGTCTCTTTTTGTCTTTGTATTAGGTAAATTAATTAATAGTAAGTCATCTGAATGTTTCTCACTGTTTTTGACATTAAGTTGTGTTAGTTCATTAGTTCGACATGCTCCGTTTATTCCAATAATAAGAATCACCTGTAACGTAAAGAGTATGTAGTAGATAAATGAATAAAATTGATATGAACGCATAGTTATGCCTATCAACATCTACTAAGTATACTATTTAATTGAGATTAATATACTTAAGTAGATACTGAATGTGCAACTGACTTACTTTTGCCGCCAAATATACGGAATCGGGTGCTTCGTTAAGAAACTTTTCAATATCAGATATTGTGAAAACCTTCGATTTTTTTGGTTGATGACCAGATGAGGCTCTTTTTAAAAATGCCACTAATTTAGGATAGGTATCGATATGTTTGTCTTTTTTCATCTTTATTGTTGCTTTTAGCATCGAATACGTACTCCATAGAGTGCTTGCTTTCTTGTTCTCGGATAATTCTATAAAATATGCCAGCAAAACGTTTTCTGAGAAAGTTTTGGCTCCTTTTGCTAGTCGCCACGTGTTGAACATATCGTACTGTTTTAAATACTTCTCGCGTGATTGTTGAGGGAGAAAGCTCATTTGCGCATTATTAACAGTTTCAGTCAATTCTGTTGGCGTCAAGCAAACTTCCTCGTCGCTAGAATCACTCATTTTAGTTTTTTCTCTTGTTTTCAAGTTTCTTGTTTTTAATATAAGGTTTAACAATGACGTGAAAAAATGCCGCGTAAAGAACCGCGTACAAAGCAAATTGAAAAAAGAACACCAAGAAGGTTCCGAGTCTGAGTTTTTAACAAATTAAAAAAAAGTTGTATGATATATTCGGCACCATAGAGGTAGCAGTAAATAGGTTTAATGTTTTTTTTAATTCACAAACTTAGTGCACACGATGTTCTAAATTCAATTTACTTTATCCTCTAGAGAATAAAAACGGCTTTTCCACTCAGATATTGAAGATTAAAAATACTCTTTCCGAGATGGTGGGATGAAATAGTAGATTGTATCATAAGGGAGCAAAATAATATTTTTACGGCGAGGGCGCTTTTTTGAATCCAGAGCGAAGTGAGGGATTCTAGAGTAGAATCCCGAGCGTAGCGAGGGATTCTTTAGTAGAATCCTGAACGTAGCGAGGGATTCAAAGTACGTCGCCCGAGCCAAAAATATATTTTGCGCCCGAGTGATACACTCTACTTTTCATCACCCACTATGAGAAAATAAATGGCGCCTCATATTTTATTGTAATATTAATATTTAATGAAACAGAGTAACAACTAAATTGAAATTAAGTAGTATCTAATAATAAAACAACTAAAAACTTATATTTACATTTGAGACATTTTCACAATTTTGAAAATTAATTGTTACAGTTTTATTATGAATAGAGATTGTTGTAGAATTAATTTTATTCTGCGTGTTTGAAATACTGGTACCGATTCCCTTGTTCACAAACTAAACTAAATTTAAGTTCAGTGCATCCTTTTCTTTGTATTTCATTAAGAAGAGGACAAAAGAAAATTTTTAGTTTAGTCCTGTCAAATTAATCAGCGCCTGTCACTACTCCATACAAGTTTATACGTGATTAAAAACTTGCCTACTAAAATTACGTCAAATTACGTCAAGCGCTGATTAATTTGACAGGACTAAACTAACATTTATCTTCTGTCCTTTTCTTAATGAAATAGAAAGAAAAAGATGCACTGAACTTAAATTTAGTTTAGTTTGTGAATAAGGGAATCGGCACCAATGTCAGAATCTGGCTCATTTTGAGGAAAATGTGACGGTGAATCTCTTTGTTTGGATGTAGATGGGCGCGGCGACAGTGGCATGGATGGATTAACTGAAGGTTGCAATTTAATGTAGGTATATATGGTGGATTAGTAAAGTATAACCAGTGTTTTAAAATGCGCATTTTATTGTAACCTGTACTTCGATAGATAGGTACTTGTCTTATTCACATTCAGTTTTGTTACAGGTGGCTTTAATTTTCGGAGTACATGGAGCTTGTCGTGGCAATGAACTTTTAAAAATAACTGTTGATGATGTCGAAAATCACTCGGATAATTTACTGTTAGTAAAACTGACAGACACAAAAACAAAAACTGACCGATCCTTCGTAATCCGAGGAGAATACAAATTTACTTACTTTTATACGTAAATAGTTGTTTAAACCATTTGTACGCACCTGTACCCATCAAAATTTAATTATAAAACTACAAATTTAAGAAGGTTGGCACAATGTACTGCGCGGTCGCTTTGATACAGTCATTCGAATTTGTTCGGTTAATCGTGAAATTTCTTTTCTTATGATTTTCTTCTTATATCTGCGTAGTTACAAGGATTTTTCAGCTGAAACTTTAAGGATAAGCAATTGAATAAAGGTACAAATTATTTGTCGAATCATAACTACCGTCACTTAATAATAACTCATGTATTGGAGTGTTACATTTTAGCATAGCCAGATTTTAATTGAAATTGAATAGCTCTCTGAGGAGTTGGAATGGAAACATCTAATTTCGCATGATGCTTTGAGTTCATAAAAGGTACAAACCACCATACTTGGTAAGTTTCTAGGGTTTCTCATTGTAGTAGTTGTATGTCACGCCGTTTGAGAGGTACAGCAATTCGCTAAACGTTACTCCAGCGGCATCTTGAATAACTCGGAAACCTCAAGACGCACAAATTTCATTTTTTGGGCACAATTAGGCACCAATTTGATCTATCTAAGTAGCTAAATTGTACTCAGCTACGACCACCAGTTAAAAATCATGCCGCTGCAGTAAACGTTACTCCAGCGGAATCTGTTTTTTGTGAATATCTTTGGATCGGCTGGACGCACAAATTCTAAATTTCGGGCACATTTACACGAGATGGGGTACTAATTATCTGTCAAGCCGAAATCCTGAAAAGCGACAACATTCCGCTGGAGTAACGCACACATCTAACAGGGGTAGACTTAAGGGAGAACTGCTTTTCACACGGTCAGTTTTACGTGGCCTGCTCAAGAGTAAGCTCACAGAGCAGCCTGGTGATTCTAGCACCTGAAGGAAAAACAAAAAACCGGTCAAGTGTGAGTCAGACTCGCGCACGAAGGGATCCGTACAATTATCCTAAAATGACGTTTGTTGTATGGGAGCCCCCTTAAATATTTGTTTTATTTAAATGTAAATATTTATTTTTAAAGTGAATATATAATTAAATATTCTGTGAATATATCAAGCGTGTACCTGTTGCCGTTATCAATATCGCGCAAAAACGAGCAAAAAAATCACGTTTGTTGTATGGGAGCCCCCTTAAATATTGATTTTATTCTGTTTTTTAGTATTTGCTGTTATAGCGGCAACAGAAATACATCAAATTTCAACTCTAACTATCACGGTTAGATACAGCCTGGTGACAGACGGACGGACGGACAGCAGAGTCTTAGTAATAGGGTCCCGTTAAACCCTTTGGTTACGGAACCCTAAAAATATTGCTTACAAAGAAATACTGCGGTAGGCATAGTATTTCATTTTAAACAATTTTAATTGTTTATTATCCACTTCTGGTTGTCTCCTAAATAAATCTTTTCACACGCTTTGAGTTCTTCTAAAACTATACTACTCTCATCCCAGAGATTAGTTTAGTTATACGGTAAGATTGCACTGAGTTATTAGTTTAGTGAAAATGACAATTTTGCTATTCTGAGTTTGCCAGATCTCACCAAAAATTTTGACTATAATAATTTATTTTAACTAAATCTGACTATTTTTAATCGCGATTAAAAATGTGTGGAATAAAACTAGTGGTCATGAACTAAAATTCACACCAACACCTCACCTTCACGTGCAAAAACAGCACTGTATTTTTTTCCTTTTCTTTTGCTTATATCTCGAAAATGGCGTGTCCTATCCCAAAAATAATGAAATTTTCGACCCCCTTTGTTAACCCCGTCACATATTAATCTGAACACGTGGGTAATATTTTTTTCATCCCACCATCTCGGAAAGAGTATTTTTAATCTTCAATATCTGAGTGGAAAAGCCGTTTTTATTCTCTAGAGGATAAAGTAAATTGAATTTAGAACATCGTGTGCACTAAGTTTGTGATAGTGCACACGATGTTCTAAATTCAATTTACTTAAATTTTCCGATTCTGTGCACGTGTTTTGAAATAACAGTCTATTGGTTTCAGCAACTTCCTATTGGACACCCTGTAGTATATAAAGAGATAATTTAAGTATAAACTAAAAAAAATATAGTCTTAAACCCCTATGAACAGCAAAATCGTCATTTGAATAATTTTGGTAACAGTTTTTTTTTATAAATTCTCAGGGAATAAAGAGCACTTACATTTTAGCTTGCCTTTTAGCATGTAAGTAGGTAATTTGCCGTTCCGTTATACTATATTCCGTTATTATTTTTAGGTTTTAGGATTATTTATCCTACAGCAATCATTTATAAATCCGAGCGCTGCTCCTTCGATAACACAAAGCAAGCAGTTATATAGCACATTGTTTACCTGGATTAACACATAGGGTACTTTTGATCCCGGTAGTACGGTCCAGTGGGATATTTTTCGACACGCACGCGGGCGTAGTCGCGGGCAGAAGCTAGTTGTTTAATAAAAATCCGATAATTTTAGTAAGATTTGGTACGAGTATGTCGTCGTTTCGTTCAAGCATTTCAGCTTTATGTTGTAGTGCACGTCTACTGTTTAATTCATGCTTTAGTGCGCAGTGCCTGTTTCATTCGCTTCTCGCTAGAGCATAGAAAGAGATATATCTCTTTCTCGCACGTACTAAACATAAGCCAGTCAACAGGTGATCGATGAGTCGTCGGCGCGTTCGGTATAGCTCGGGGGAGCCGAGCGGGGCCGAGAGGAAAGGATACACTGAGTCACTGAAGCGAGCGTGAGCCGCGCCGCGTGAGCGCGAGGCAACGGTATAGTAAGTCACCTTGTTCATTTTTCGTCTAATGTTTCTTAAGTCTAGCATGAAGCATAAATCTACTAGATGGTATTATTATATTCTAGGAAACATACCTTTTTCAGTTTTGTCGTCTAAATTCAAATCGTCCCAGTCGTCATACATAATCTGCGCAATTTCTAGCCAGGCCATTTCTCTGACACCTCTGTCATTATATTCTGCAGTGTTGACGTTCCACAAACATGGTCTGCATTGCATTTCCTTAATGAATTGCCTGGTGTTGTACTTAAACGTCATATTTTTGGCGAAAACTACGTTGGAATAAACGGAAACTCGTCACGCGCTGTAAGCGGTGCGCAATGTGCGTAGACAGACTGCCAAGGTTAGCTCACAGCGCAGCGCGCGGCGAGGCGCTCATTTTATCGGTGTTGCCACTGTCTTTATACAAAAGTCCTTCACAAAACTGCAAAAATAAAGCAAAGTAGCTATTTGTTCAGGGATACAGGACTAACCATGCACTGTTAAATTGTTATAACCTGTGCTATTATAGAAATGCGTCTAAAAAACGGCGACGCATATCATGTCCTCTCACTCGCTTGTTATATTGAGCAAGTAAAAGGTCATGCTAAGCTCCTTTGCTTGCCTGATTTATTAATTTTGTTTGAAGTGTCATACGTTGTTGTGCGTGATAATTAATATTCTTAGGCCTCAGATTTTTGAAGGAGTTTTGTTGAAATACTAATTAAAAAAAATGCTTCACATTTTAGATTAAATTGTTTATAAAATTATAATTTAGTAGGCAGTTTTGTCTCAAATCCTTTTCAAATATCAAATTAAAGTAGGATGTTTTATATTGAAATAAAAATAAATCTTACTTGAATTGGAAATCTTTTCCAAAATATCTGGAATTATTTAGGAGTTGGCAACCCCGCTAATAGTTTGCATTCACGTTCCGCCACCGACTGAACCAATCAGCGCGCTTAGCCGCGAAGTGTCGGTCGAGACGCAGTCGATGACCCCGACCATTGGGTAGAGTGAGTCACTCATTGACTGCTTGCTGTGCTGGTACTCTTAGTCGTAGTGCACTTGGCAACAATATCATCACTAGTTTTTGCAGCAAGACTTTATTTGACCATGTTATTATTCGTTTTATAAGTTACTTTGGTAGGATTTTGACTCTATCGTGCTGTGTTTGTGCGTAATTGGAGCATCCTATGACTTCCTATCGTCCTGTCATACCCTGATGAACCTGACTATTCGGAGACCAGGGCCAAAGCAAATAAGGATATTGCGATAACAATTTTGTTTATAATGTTATGAGGTTTTTCAGATCGCAATTTCGGAACTAGACGCTGAAGGTTAATGTAAAGTTTTAGTTCATCGTAACTTCGATAGGTGGCGCTGTAACACGCATATTGATGTATGCGATACTGTCCTGAATACTTGATCTGTTTGAAGCCATTTATCGAAGTGACATTTACAGTGGCTGAAAAATGATTTTAGAGGCCTCACTCTGAAGGCTTTTCAAAACGCAGGTGCTCAGTAACAATAATGTTCGGCGATTATTTATAAGTACCTATGTATTTACTTATATTAGGGGCGCGGACTTCTATAACCTCGTGGGTGCTCATACTCAGGTCGAGGGTCTTTACCAGGGTGTCTTGGGATGGTGCTGCATTTTAATAATGTAAAGATATGAAAAAAAAAACTTTTTTACAAAAAAAATAAAACCTACTTCCTCAAAAAAAAAAAAAAAAACTGAAAAATAACTTTAATTTCGGAAGTCTTAGGATCTGTATTTGAGTTTTTTGCCACCGACTTCCGAAATTAAAGTTATTTTTCACTTTTTAGTGTTTTTGAGGAAGTCGTTTTTTTTTGTAAAAAAGTTTTTATTTTTCACTTTTTAGTTATGGTACCACGCACTAATTCCTATATCACTACTCGCCAGGTGAATTTTAATACTTTACTACTATTGTAAATCGTTGAGAAATTCCCTCGACTGTCTGTCTATGGTCTCCATCATTAGACCTGTAATGGTTCTTATAAGCCTTATAGGGGCTTTTTCATCAATAGAAATGAGTTAAGTTCAAACACCAGGTAATTGCTGTAAATCGTTGAGGAGTTCCCTCGATTGTCTTTCGGCTCCATGATCAGATCAACTCCGGGCCTTAATTAAATAATAGTGATAAAATTGGCACTTTGAACCGTATAAAGTAAGCTCAACAATAGGGAACAGCTGTAAATCGTTGAGGAGTTCCCTCAACTGTCTATGGTCTCCATCATCAGACCTGTAATGGCACTTATAACCCATATGAGTGCAAAGTTCTCATCAATAGAAATGAATTAAGTCCAAACACCGGGTAACTGCTGTAAGTCGTTGAGGAGTTCCCTCGACTATCTTTCGGCTTCATCATCAGAGCAACTTTAGACCTTCATTAAGTAGTAGTGCGTTAAGATAATTAATGAAAAAAGTAATAAACGCACTAGTAGCCACTACGATTGTCGAATGCTCCCATCGACTTCTCTGGGATGCCATCATCAGATTCCGGTTTTCTTATCATGGTACCACCCTTGGGATATCTTCTTTCCCACAAAAAAGAATCATCAAAATCGGTTCATAAACGACGAAGTTATGCGAGAACACACATAAAAAAAGTAATATCTGGATGACCGAGCTTCGCTCGGTATTTTTTAACCGACTTCAAAAAAAGGAGGAGGTTTCTCAATTCGACCGTATATATATTTTTTTTTTTTTATGTGTGTTCACCGATAACTTCGTCGTATATGGACCGATTTTGATGATTCTTTTTTTGTTGGAAAGGAGATATTCCAAGGGTGGTCCCATGATAAGGAAACCAGGATCTGATGATGGCATCCCAGAGAAGTCGAAGGGAACCTTCGAAAATCGTAGTGGTGACTAGTGCGTTTTTTATTTCTTTCATTAATTATCTTAAAGCACTACTATTTAATGAAGGTCTGAAGTTGCTCTGATGATGAAGCCGAAAGACAGTCGAGGGAACTCTTCAACGACTTACAGCAACTACGCGGTGTTTGGACTTAATTCATTTCTATTGATGAGAACTTTGCACCCATATCGGCTATAAGTGCCATTACAGGTCTGATGATGGAGACCATAGACAGTTGAGGGAACTCCTCAACGATTTACAGCAGTTCCCTATTGTTGGGGTTACTTTTTACGGTTCAAAGTGCCAATTTTATCACTACTATTTAATTAAGGTTCGGAGTTGATCTGATGATGGAGCCGAAAGACAATCGAGGGAACTCCTCAACGATTTACAGCAATTATCTGGTGTTTGAACTTAATTCATTTCTATTGATGAGAAAGCTCCCATAAGGCTTATAAGTACCAAAACAGGTCTGTTGATGGAGACCATAGACAGACAGTCAAGGGAATTCCTCAACGATTTACAGCAGTAGTACAGTATTAAATTTCACCTGGCGATTAGTGGTATAGGAATTAGCGCGGGTAGATAACATAACTAAAAAATAAAAACTTTTTTACAAAAAAAAAAACCGACTTCCTCAAAAACACTAGAAAGTGAAAAATAACTTTAATTTCGGAAGTCGGTGGCAAAAAACTCAAATACAAATCCTAAGACACCGACTTCCGAATTTAAAGTTATTTTTCACTTTCTAGTGTTTTTGAGGAAGTCGGTTTTTTTTTTGTAAAAAAGTTTTTTTGGTATATTGTGTTTAAAATAATAAGTTCATGTTCAAGTTGATTATCGATAAAGTTGATCATTGAAAACACGAATAAAACGACATTTTATAAAAATGAATCCTAGCTAGATCGATTTATCGCCCCCCAAACCCCCTGTATACTAAATTTCATGAAAATCGTTGGAGCCGTTTCCCAGATTCAGATTATATAAAGATATAGATTGATTATATATATACAAGAATTGCTCGTTTAAAGATATAAGATATACGGTCGAATTGAGAAACCTCCTCCTTTTTTTGAAGTCGGTTAACAATTAATGAGATTGATAAAGTACATACTAATATGTTTTTAAGTATAAGGTAGGTACCTTATCCAATTTACACAAAATTTTACGAAATCTGTCATAAAAAAAGAATCTACTTTATGAAACTAATGAAAGTACCAAAAAATTTCCTAAGACTTTTTTTACACTCATTGTCAGTCTTAATGTTATCGAACCCCCATCGAACGATCGGAAGTTGTTAAACCCCGCTTTAAAGGGTTAATAATATAACGCAACCAATTGCAACAAAGCGAAGAGGTGTTACCGTGCGGCGGGTGTAAGATCCAGCGTGGCCCGCGAAATTCAAAATTTCTTAAGTTTTATGCATTTTGCTAGTGTCAAGCTATATTTTGAACAAAATAGGTACTTATAATTCGCAACCGTCACAAGTAAGAATGGCTTTGCATAATTATAATCATTAAAATCAACAAAACAATCCTTTTTTTTTTTTTTGGATGGGACATCATCAAATGACTTCTCCCGCTCTGGGCGGAGCGGGAGGGCATGTCAGACTTTTACTGACTAAACCCCACCCGTGTTCCTTCAATTGCCCATGTGCCAGGGTCATGGTATCTCTTTCGAACAATCACGCGACCCCGGCAGGCATCGGTCCTAGCAGACCCCTTCAGTTTTGCTGACATCTCTTTGAGGCACGCGTGGAACACTACGCGCCGTCGACCCGAGCTTGGTCCTTACTGGGCGGCGAGCTACCCATTGCTCGCCACCCGCAAGCTCGCGCCTACGGTGGCCGGGAGTCCGCAATCGACTCCAACAAAACAATCCTCAAAGTTCATTTAATACCATTGAATTACTTTTTCATGAAATGTTATTTATCAACATACAACCTGGCATGCGCGCTGGCGCTTTACTTTGTGTAATTAATTTTATCACCACTGCTCTCAAAACGGTGAAGGAAAACATCGTGCGGAAACGGGCATGTCTTAGAACCAAAAATTCGAAGATTTGTGACATCTACCAACCCGTACTGGACCCGCGCGGTAGATTACTGCTCCCACCCTTTCACCAAAAGGCTTGTGTCCCAGCAGTGGGAACAATATACTTAGGTTGTTTATGATAAACCTGACATGCGCCTTTTTTTTGGATGGGAAATCAAATCTTCCGACTTCTCCCGCTCTGGGTGGAGCGGGAGGGCGTGTCAGACTTTTACTGACTAAAACCCACCCATGTTCCTTCAGTTGCCCATGTGCCAGGGTCACGCTATCTCTTTCGAACAATCTCGCGACCCTGGCAGGTGGCATGCGCCCTGCAACCTGACCTGCAAATTGCATAAAAAGTTAAGAAAATTTTAATTTCGCGGGCTCCCTGGAGCTTCCACCTTCATGAGGTACCGGTCTATGATTGATCATTTCTTATGTTTATGCAGACTATTTACCTGTTGAGAGTACTGGAGACCCCGAGGATCCACGGAGTTGGTGCCCCCGTGACCAGAGACCTGCATTATCTTCGAAAAAAAATAAAAAAATCAAATGAAGTAGTTTGAGTTCGAAGATGCCTGAAATGACTAGAGATTACATAATATTATGGACGTCATTAGATAGTATTATAAAAGGTAGGCAGCCCACTCACCTAAAAAAAAAGAGGTAAGCACTTGGTCACTTCGTCGCTGTAATAATATGCATCATAATATTACGTAGCGAGTTTACCTAGCCGCAGCGGCCGCAGCTTTAAATTACAGTTAGGTTAATGTTTGCACAGGCACACGTGTCGACACATTATCTCGCTTCTTAGTAGCTCCCTTCTCACATTACAGCATCACAGGAGACGGGACATGGCTTATCAACGAGAACAAACAACTTGTTTGCGTGATAAGGATAACGTTAATGAATGAGTGTCAACGACTTCCTTTTGTTTCAGAAAAAGCACGTGTAGAGGCTTTTCTTATGTATATGTATAATAGTTGGTATGTCTACTTACGTACCTGTAACGGACTCAAACTATCAGAGTTGTTATGCTGGCATTTCGCTTGGTCTAAAAGCCTAAAATATTCACGTCATCATCCACTTTTTAAGTCAAAATTTATGTTGCTCTCGAAAGAAAGTAAACAGGATGAGGACATGGTGTTTTAAAATACATATTGGAATAGGGGCTGTGAGCTCTTTACGAGCTCTTGGTGCCGGGGTGAGTAAATTAAACGATAGTAGGTATATCACAGATCTTCGATAGCTAATAGTTATTCCTATAAAATGTTAGGCCTACGTTTTTGAATGATTTTTTATCTTGACTCTTCAGCTCATTTGACTCCCTCTCGTATTTCCCTATTCTTAATACAAATCAATGTTTGTCTGTGTAATTTGTGCCATCCACTTATAAATCTACCCACGGTTGCAAGCTACAACCATGTCATGATAGAGACTCTACAGCATCTACCTACTATAATACCTGCATATCTATCTAGATATACACGGTGGAAGGGACCGACGCGCATATTGTTATGAATCCAGCATATGTTTCTGAATAGCGTATATATTTTCGGTGAATACAAATAAAAAAATAAAAAAACAGTTACAGTAACAGTTTGCATGTCGATGTCTTTTACACCGTGTATACTGTTTCCAAAGTTACATTTATCAGCCCGTGTCACTATTCCCGAAAAATGCCATTTCCCGCAGCTGTCACATTTCGGTAGTATTTTTTCGAAAGCGAACGCACCGCAAATGTTTCCTGCAACTTATGGACCGTTGCCCTTTCTCCCCGGGTCTCAAGAAGGGCTGTTTAGTTTGTGTGGGCACAGGGGACCTATCCCTTTATTAAGATTACGTACGGACCACCGTGCCCCTGTCGTTCGTGACCAGCCCCACAAATTATTTCCGGATAGCGATATTGTTGAGGTTATGTAGAGATTTGGTGGAAACGCAGAAATAATAAAAGGGATTCAGAAATATTATAAATAATCATAACATGTTGCAATTTGGATAGTATCTTATTAGTAGGGGCGACCGTAGGGGTTGCAGTAGGTATATCCAATTAATGGCATCTGTACCTATCCATAGCTATTACAAAAACTACTCTAGTCCTTTAGGACATTTATATGTTCAGATTTTCGTTTGGTTACTTTATTTACGAAATTAAACCATTCTGTTCAAGTGTTCAATAATTAATGGTAATTTAGGTAGAGGCTATAGACTATCAATAAAATAAAAATCACTTTCTTTGAGCAAAGAGGTATTTCCATGAAAGCGGCGTTACTAGCTACTGGCCATTTGTTGATTAAAAATTAAAAGATGCCATAAAAATATTGTTCTGTATTTTTTCTTCATGATTACTAAATGGCTTTTAATCAATATTTTCATCGATTTCGGCCTTCATTTTTTACGTTTGATGTACTTATTTTTTTGTTAAAACCTTTTTAACTAATATTCTAGAATGAATCCTATAAACCGAGAAGTTTTAAACATAATTGAGTATCATCCAATTCTAAAGTAACTTCCACACCAGCCGAAAAAAATACTAACAACAACTCGTTACAATGACATGATGATGTAGGGTCAACCTACACGAGGCGCACGTTCATTGTTCTGCCAAATGAATCCAAAAAAACTTTTTGGCTTTAAAACTTAGTCAAGGTTCCAATAACGGCATCGATTACTCAAGTTTTTGTACTATAGACACCATGATTGATATCCTGGAGGCACGCAGGACCCATCACAGATTGATACGCGTCATTAGACTAGTACGACTAATCGCTGTGCTGCGTGCACGCATCGCGCTCCGTCAACTTCAGGCTTGTTATTAGACAAACAAGTCTCAGGATTGCTCAACTATTGCGTGATGGGGACATCTGACGGGGACATTGAGTTCCTCAAGTTATGAGTTTAGCTATACGATTACGGACAAATGCGCGCATTGACTGGACTGGTCCACTCAAATCTATGTGGTTCTTTCTTCAAAAGACCATTTTAATGTACGTAATCCTCCCATGATCTGACCAAGATTAAGTCTGGACTTTAAAAGAGACTTTTTTCCTTGAGTTTATTTTCAAGGGAGAGTCAGATAGGAAATGTCTCTATATTTTTTTTATATTACGTGTTAAAGTGATTTCGATATCATATTTACAGAATAAACGATTTCATTTTATGTGGCTCCTGTCTAAACAAAGACGTTGGAATTATGTTGGTTCCGTTGCCTGCTTTATTGCGTTAGCGTTCAAAGTAGAAAAGAAGGGGCGCGTAGTGTACTTGTCAGATATGCACTAACCACGACATTTTTAAATACACACATGCTATTACCATAATCTATACTAATATTATAAAGCTGAAGAGTTTGTTTGTTTGTTTGATTGAACGCGCTAATCTCAGGAACTACTGGTCCGAATTGAAATTTTTTTTTTGTGTTGGATAGCCTATTTATCGAGGGAGGCTATAAGCTATATAAAATCACGCTACAACTAAGAGGAGCGGAGCAGTAATGAAAAATGTTGCAAAAACGGGGAATTTTTTTTCCTTTTGAGAGTTTCCGTTGCGTGCGCTGCGTAAACGGTTAAAGTAACGCAAAAAGTTCTAAAAAAAAGTCCGCGAGAGCATATGTCTATCTTTTAAGGTTGACTCACTATAACTCAAAAGGAGCGAACAGCAACGAAAAATGGACGAAAACTAGCAGGCAAATCGATGCGACGGGAAGGGTCATGGGAGCAAAAATTTGACGCGGACGAAGTCGCGGGCAGAAGCTAGTCGGCCTATATTTTTCCAACTGCTGGGACACATGCTTCCTCGTAATCGGTGCGGGTATGTAGATGTCACGTCTTCGAATTTTTTGTTTCTAATACAATGCCAGTAGGTGTATCATGCTAAGAAAGCATGAAATTAATTTTTCAAAAATTTCTATAACAAAAATTCAATAATTATCTCGAGATTTTTTGACAAAAATATCATGAGACGTGGTTAAGTTATGTAAGTTGCTAAGTTATGTACAACATAATTATATTATGGACATTGATATATTTGTGTCGTTAAAAAAAGAAAAAAAAATATTTGTAAATTTTTTTTTGATTTTCTCGTGAACTAATGCATATTTTTAAGTAATATTTTACAATAAGTTGTACTCCATAAGACCATCATACGCAAAAATTGGCAGTTGGAATTACCGCTGGGGCCGCTACCCCATGCTTATCCCGCCATGCTCTTTGACAGCCGCATTGGGCCTGCGTGCTAGATTACAGCTTACTCTCTTTCGAAGAGGGGAGGCCTGTCCTAGTAGTGGTAACATTATTAGGACTGATTATGATTGTTCATAACGTGTGTTTTATATTCTCATAATGCTAGCGGGTGATACCGGTAGAGCTGTCATAATAGACTCACACGAAATGTGACTGTGTTTTATATTGTGTTAATGTAAATAAACATAGTTAAGATACTTAAGTAGACTGTTTTGTGTTTCTTTGATTTGTAGTGTTAATTATTTTGTATACAATCAAGTTCTTCAGAAAGCTGTGTTGGTAGGGAGTGGTGAAAGGTGGGCGTTTAATAAAATGCACAAAACCTGAAGATAATTTTCATAGACATATTCAGTGATACTCCCCTGGACCTAGTTCTTTTGTATTTCTTTTTTACGATATGGCGATTGACGTAAGAATCATCAAAATCGTGCCATGCGTTTAGTCTCTCCACAGCCACAAAGAAAAAACATACACACATAGGCTGAGAAATAAACACATTACCCTCCGCAGTCACGCAATAAAAAGTCCTAATACTCAGCCTAATTTGAATTAAAGACATTTGTTTTTTCTATTTTTGTAGCTAAACAAAACCACTAATGGTTTTCTCCTTCTTCATTCTTAATGATAAAAGCATTGTATGACGGACCTTTACGGAAACTTCGAAAATTCTAAAAGAGTCTCTTTTACTTTACAAATACTGATTATCATAAGCGCCAAGATAACAATGATCATAAGCCACAAAATATTGGCCAGGGGAGCACAACTAAAAGGGTTCCCGTGTTAGTATAAAGTAATGGCACAGTACAGGGGAATAATTTCCTGCTGTTTATTGAGAGTATCCTGCGTGTGCGAAATTTTGAAATTTATTTTTGGCTCATGGCTATAAACATAATTTAAAGGTAGGCTGTTCAAGGCAGCTAAAGCTTCCACTAGGGAGCACTATTGTCTATTATGTAATGAGGGTCTTTTATGCAAAACTGTACCTACCTGAATAGCGGAACAAGGCTTGCTAATGATACAGAGGTGGGTTGTTCATTTAGAGGCCTAAAAGGATTGCATGTTTTTATAAAAACAATGATTTAGGGTTGGTTCACATCTGACGGAAGATGCGTCGAGCGTATCATCGGTCGCGTCTATTCGGTCTAATAGTGTGTTTTCTTATCTGACGGAAGATGCGTCGGGCGTAATTTTGTACTTCCGTGATAAATCGTTCTGCATCAAACATTTTCAATGCAAGAAAACTTCGAACGGTCTGTACACAAACGATCTCCGCTAATGTTACGCCTAGTCTGAATGGATCAGTCAAAGTGGCGTGGCGGAACGTTGCCGCTCCTTACGTCGGCCGACAATGCGTTGACGGAAACGTAACAAACGCTGTACGTTCGACGCACTAACGCATCATCGATTAAGTGTGAAAGGTTGAATGTTTTCTCATACAATTGTCTGTTCTGGCGTTACGTGACCCATAATACGCGACGCATCTTCCGTCAGATGTGAACCGACCCTTAGTACCACAATATTTTTTACAATTTTGGGGTTATTCATTAAGGATTTTAAGAAGTAGGAAATGACGTTTCTCTAGGTCAGAAAATACTGGCTGAAATCGTTGAAAATAATTAATAGAACAGCCATTAGCCACCATGAAAAAGAAAACAAATACGAAAAAGATTTTAATGGCATTGCGTCATTTTTTGACAACAAATGGCCAGTGACAGAATAGATAATTTCTATAAAGTTAAAATATTATACGACCTACCTCTTTGCTCTGTAGTATTTTTTTTAATTCATACGCTCACCGATTATAAACGATTGAAATTAAATCAATTTCAAAACAATACTCGTACATTATTAAGCCACACGATTTCGAAATTTCACAACAATTTTTTCACATTTTCTCTCCACCACAAACTTTTCTCATAAACCGATTCAGATGGGAAATGGTTCCGTTTCGATGTTATTATGATTT
Source organism: Aporophyla lueneburgensis (assembly GCA_932294355.1). Taxonomy (NCBI): domain Eukaryota; kingdom Metazoa; phylum Arthropoda; class Insecta; order Lepidoptera; family Noctuidae; genus Aporophyla; species Aporophyla lueneburgensis. Next base: position 11,592,873 of record OW028739.1, read on the forward strand.
ATGGCAAACAGCTCTCGCTTAGTGAATTTTTCACTGCGTTCACCGAAGCTGGAAACATTATGTAAAGATAAGAGTACTTTCTCTTCAGAACTTGGCTAACACCGTCGAATTTACCGCTCATCGTAAATATATCATTTATGACGTCTTAACTTGAATTTATGATGATGTAAAACACCTTTCTCGTTTTACTTTGCGTCGATAATGTTCTTCCATGTCGCATCCAATTTGGTTGATTGCAGTTAGAAAGTTTTAGTTATTATCCTTGGGAAGAGTAGGTTGTATGTTGAGGTACCTTTAGGTACCATAGTAGAATAATTATGTACCTAGCTATTTAAAGTTCAATCCAAGTGTAATTTTATTACAAAGTTTTAGAAAATTTTGTGTCATAATTAGCCTACTTATAGGTAATGTTCTCACTGCGGGGAAACAGGCCTCCTGTCCACGAGAAGGAGTGAGCCATAACCATAAGGCGGGCCCAGTGCCGGTTGACGGATGTCACTTGCTTTCGAATTTTTTGGTTCAAGCCATGCCGGTTTCCATACGATGTCTTACTTTACCATTTTGAAAGGATCGGTGATGAAATTAAATACACAAAATAAAGCTTGCCTGATTTTGAATTCGCGAACTAAAACTAGTAAGTGGGGGTCGAAACCACTGGGCCACACCTGGTCCCTTGCTAGGAAAAACAGTGTAGATTCCGCTAAAGTCTTGACTTTAGCGGAATCTACAATCTACGTACAGCTGTACTTGTACATCCGTGCGTACAATCATATTAGTCTTATTTAACCGTTTTAAAAAAGGAGGGGTTTCTATGTTGGCCTGTATGTTTTTTTTAAATGTACATATCGATGGCAGTAAAGTAGAAACGGACATCTACATTTTGATGAAAATGCTTTTTTTACAAAAAAGAGCTTATAATCAATCCAAAAATCCAATTCATGGAGAAGGTTATTTTAATGCATCATAGATTTCATTTTAATCGGTCCATAACTCTCGAAATTACCTTTACTTTTATTAAATCTGCTCTCCTGTAAAATTGCTATTTTGAAGATGTCCGTTTCAACTTTGCTGCTATCGATATATCCATCGATATTTTCGTCAATTAGGGCCCAATTTTTTAATTCTTTTTTCATTTGGTGGACAAAGCTCGTGCGAGGGGTCTCATATAAATTTTATGGATAATTTTATTTCTCTTGGGTATGGTTTGAGTTAGTTTCAATAATACGTATTTTTTCCACTTGGTGTATGTGGGTGATGATATAAAAGTTCCTGTCACTGTTATTATGAATTGGACTTGCTATGTAGCAAGTAGTGGTATATGAATTGGTGTTAGATAGGAAGAAGGTACCCAACAAAATTGTGTTATTTTTTTGACAGGTCCGTACATCCGACTCCCAAAAATGAAATAATAAGTACAGACGCCAGCACATCAAGGTACCTGAAACTGTCAATTTGTCCCAATCAATCTTGAACCTTACACTTTGGCGTTAAAGTTGAAAACTTATTAAAGAAATTTGACAGATTGTAGTAGCTTAAAGTGCTGGCGTCTATATAAAGTGAAAATTATCTAATTTTGGAAGCTGGTGTCTGTGGTTCTGTATTTTATTTTTTTTGCCCCTGTACTTATATCAAATCCGGTCGTATCCTCTATGCTTATATCCGCCAAGAGTTACATCATCACAACATTATGTAATTTATTGTCGTAATCTTCTATTAAAGGGCAACTCATCACTTACCGCCAAATTCCATTAAAATTACACACTTACCATTGTTCGGGTGTAAATCACGCGAGTGCTGTAATGTAATTCAGAGAAAATGACGGATAATTCAATGCTCTCCGAGTAACAATAGGTTCACGTCAGCGACATCTTAGCACAACGTTATCGTGAGCGTCAGGAGGAAGCGGCTGTTTCGTAAGACAACATGACAAGCAAACAATGAACGAAATCTTGAAGGACTATTCTTGAATCGTGCGATATAATTCAGGCAGGCAGGTAAACATCAATGTAATCAAGGGCGTAAGTCTTTTGGAAAAATACAGTCATTAATAATAATAACTTAGCATAACATCACGCCAATATTCCTCGATGGGTTACTCAGAGGTATAGTACACCACCATTTCGGCAGTTATGTTTAAAGTCCCATATAATGGAGGACGAGCTCATACTATCAACCGGGAATAAGGTCAACCCAGAACCTCATGCTCAGCAGTAGTGCTTGCGACTGGACCAACGAGGCAGTGCACATTAATTATTAATGTCTTCTGAAAAATACACGAATTAATGTGAAAGGCAAACGCAAAAACCGAGGCAAAAACCTACTATTGTAACGGTTTTTCCTTTATCTATTAATACCTACCTATCTTCGAGAGCAAAGCTTGGGCTATCAGCGCCGGATATTAGTATCCGGCGTTGATACCCTTCACAGGTACGTCTGGGAAACTTCAATATAATCGATCAAAACATTTAATCAGACTGAAACATCAATTAATAAACAGCATAAGCACAAAATTGCATAATACCCTCATAACTAAGAATCTTGCTTAATAAAGCATGCGGTTCAGTCACTCGAGAGACAGAATTGTTCATCGATGTACTTGGTGTTACCTCACATACATGTATTGCTATCATGAAGAGGGACTGGAGAATAGTCGCCGTGAGTCGCGTGTCGCAAGTCGAGTGACAACAAAGGGTCGATTTGTCGCAGCATTGTCGCGGTAACAAAGGCAACCGGGTCGAGGGGCTACGGAACCACGTTAATGTGCCTACGAGACATGCTTGGCTAGACGTAGAAGCTCGAAGACGTAGAAACACACATAGATCTTCACGCGAAGTGGTCACGAAATGTGAAGTAAATTCACATTTCGTGATCAAGATCTAGGTATGTGTATTTCAATTTAGCACCATCTCAGAACAAAAGAGAGAATTTCCACATAGACCATTAAGTACTCGCAAAAAAATCTTTGCTTCATCACCACATCACCAAACCAACGGGGTCTTGGGTTGGCGATCGTAGTAGCTTGTTGAGGTTCAGTTTTAGCCAGCAACATATGAGGGATATACCGGTGTTTAAGCTCTGAAAATATTGTAAATAAAAAATCCGCCTTGTGCCAAGCTCGTTCGTCAACTGCTACAAAGTCAATTACTACTCGAACTAGTCTAGAAGAGAACTAGTTGTGGAGAGTTAACAAACTGATCGGAAGTTACAAAGAGTCTTAACAGGGATTGAAATAGGAAAATGAATATCCACCCTGACTATTAATTGATAGTAACGTCGAGTTAAAGTAGGCATTAATGCAAGTAATACGAGTATCACCAGGATGTGGCTCTTTTGATCTCGATATAAACTCAATGTCAGTTATTTTACGAGTTCTGTTTTAAGTGGAGGAAATACATAAAGTGCCATCAAACCGCCGAATGAAGCACACGATTAGATACTTATTAATACTAATAATAATAACTCATAAAACAACAGGAGGTAATTATCGCTAAGTAATGTTTGACTGGTTAGCAGTCACTGGTAATCTAATATCGCTTACGCACGAAATTGAATCCTGCAAAACAAACAATATATTGCAACACCGCAAAATAAATTCCCACGGGAATTAATATTTCATTACATAAAATTAATCTTGATAAGTGACAAAGTTGCGCAAACAATGGATTATAACACAAACAGCGGAGGTATAAACAGCATAATCTTATTTCAATAAATAATCCCGCAAGATGGTTTTACTTGGTTTACTCTAAGCATTTAGAGTGCCTTTGCGCATAATTTTCTTAGTATCAGTGCGAAGTAGATCCGCAGCCGTATTTTTTGCGTTCGCTAATGCATCTGATAGCGGAGGAAGTCGTCGACTGCGGCAGCCGGAAATTGTATAGCATTATAGGGACATTAGCCGCTATGAAAGGGACACCTCGCCCTTATTGCGTCTGAAGGTTAACAGTAATTTAATGGCGTAATATTTATCAAAACTACAATCAATTGCGCATAAATAATTACTTCCACATTGCAGCCACTGTGGCCATTTAGTTGGAGATAACTTACTGAATATATTACTCATGGAGGACTATGAAGAAATATATGAATGACAAAGGGAAGGAATGAAATGGTGAAATTAACTTACATCTTCCAGGCCGGAGCCATTAGACTCGCCGCGATCCATATCAAAGCTGTTGTCGTTAATGCAACTTTGTTCGCGAGCCATGACGAGCAAATTGAACCAAATTGTGTGCGCACTATGTGCCTTTTTGCTCCATCATCGCCTCACTGGCCTTGGCTTTACAAACCCACGGACAGCCAAAAAAATTACAGGAAAAACGCTGAATGACTCAACGAAGGAGATGACAATCTATTTTTTGACAGTCTTTTAAGTAACATTTTGGTTTAATGTATGTCTATTGACATAGGTAATACAGATACAGAAATGATTTGATTCCATTTTATCGGCATACATCGTACTGAATACATAATTTAGCTCTTCAAGCTCCATTGGATTGTGGTGGACTGTGTAATGTGCTGAACAAAAGTAGGGTATTTTAGTAAGTATACAGCTGGAGAGAAACAAACAACGCTTCTACCATGCTGAAAATTTAATTAAACATTAGCAAGAGGTGTTGATTGTTTTACTGAGGAATCGAAGATGTTTTCATAACGTACACCATTATATAGTAATTTATATCGCAAATCAATTACATCTGATGAGTCCAGAGCCTTGAAGCTATGTTAGCTTGATTGAACTTTCCTCCGTGGACGCCTAGTCTAGCAATCATGTCCATCAGTCGCGCCTAAATTGGCCTATTTACTGATAGATTTTCTATTATTGGCTATCAGTACAATAAATTGTGTGGTATCAGTTGGAGAGCCTTGACTCTCGATGTCTCGGACCAGTTTCTTATCACTTGGCGAAAAGTGGATTGAATTGGGTCGGTACATTTGCAAATGACTGCGAATCCGCTATCGAATGAGAGCATTAACCTGATTGCCATGTTTATTTTGAAAATTTCCTCGTTGATATACGCACGGGTTCACGTAAATACAAATAAAATTGTATTGGCTTCTATCAGCGAATTTGTTTACGAGTTGTTTGTTGTATCGAATACGTTTTATGTAGGAAGATACGGTAAAGAGTGGCTCCAATTTGCATAATGTATTTGTTTACGAAACAAGGGTAGGTAGTGTGTAGGAGAGAGGTAGGTCGGCTGCGTCTTTGATTACTAGGTTAGGTAGGTAGCTATTTTATATCGTTTCAGGACATCACCGCAGAGGTTTCACTTCTTATAGCGATTGTAGTATGTCGGCAGTACCGGTACCAGCACCATATTTAAAACACATATAAAATGTAGAAAGCATTGATAAGAGCCCCTATATTTCTAGTAGCTAATGTTTAATAATTTCCCATATTGACTGAAACTAAACATGGTATAGGAACGTTTCCGTTTGAAAACAAAATGCGGCACCAAAACCGAATTCTTCATAACTACATTGCAAAACCACGTCATTATAAACAATCCAACGAAAAACTAAAATCCAGATTTGATAGAGTAATTTGTAAGTATTTAGCTGAGGCTTACCTAACGCGGCAGATTGGCAGACACGCAACTTGTGATGTGTCATAACTAGATGGTAGGTATTTCGAAGGAACGTACCAATTACACCACGAATACCAATAACGCGTGCGGCAATCAGTCAAGTCATCCGCAACCGTTGATGTTCATAAGTACATGGGTAGGGGGGCCATGAGGCGGGAATGTAGTGAGACGCGTCTATTACCTACAATAAAAATATCGGAAAAAGAGTTCCGTGACTGCCTGATTCACGAACTGACTTATAGATAACTTGCAACACAGCCCACACCAACGAAGCGAGCATGGCCTACTGTGACAGGCCTGAGTCACACATTTTTATCACAGCTTGAGAACAAAAACCGTGACAAAATTCGTGACACAAATCTAGCACACAGGCCGTGGTCTCCTCGCTGCGACGATAGAAACATGTGTGAAAAATATGTTCCTTAAAGAGTTGGTGGATCGTAGTGGCACTCATCTCTCGTGCGTGTATAACCAAAGGTCGAAGTTTGTATGCGAAAGAAAACGAAATAAATTACTAGTAGGTAATTAGCTAAAACTGCTCCACGGTGAGACAGTTCTTTGAACCTGAATTAACTTGTGGTTTAATGATTGCCACAAATGATGAAATAAAGTTAATTAAATTAATGGAATCATGACTAACCCAGTAATTACTCTTACCTTACTTGGAAATTATAAATAAGAGCGGTAATGCAACTAAACGTGATGTAGCAGAAATAAATTATTCATCAACGTACTCCTTAAATAGCAAGACTAGGAAATCAAAAGTTTAAAAAAACGTAATACAGTTTCATCTTTATCCATTAGCAAGGAACCTTGACCTCTTTTCTAACCCATAGGTATTATGCTGATATTTTGTTAGATATTTGTCTATACTAATATTATAAAGAGGAAAAATTTGTATTTTTGTTTGTTTGTTTGTAATGGATAAACTCAAAAACTACGAGACCGATGTTAAAAATTATTTCACCATTAGAAAGCTACATTATCTGCGAGTAACATAGGCGATAATTTATTTTAGAAAAAATTGGGGTCCATAAAATATTTGGGTTTTTCGGACCCAAGGTGTAAAAAATCATCCAAAAAAGTTCCTTATTAATATGTCTTCGAAGTACCAGGTTGTCATAACTTTGTAGGAGCTCACCTAACATGGGTGTGTGATAGCTAGAAAACGCTTTATGTCTGCGAAGTACCAGGTTGGCATAACTTGGTAGTTTGGATGGGGAATCATAAAAAGACTTCTCCCGCTCTGGGCGGAGCGGGAGGGCATGTCAGACTTTTACTGACTAAAACCCACCCGTGTTACTTCAGTTGCCCATGTGCCAGGGTCACGGTATGTGGTAGCTAAAAAACGTATGTCTTCGAAGTACCAGGTTAGCATAGCTTGGTAGGAGCTTGGTAGGGCGGTACGAAGTTCGCTGGGTCAGCTAGTTAAGAATAATCAGCCTATAATATTCCCACTATAGAAACACAGGTCTCCGCTCTTAGACAAGGAAAGGGGTGTAATCTACCACGCGGGTCCAGTGCGGGTTGTCACATGTCCCATGCCTTCGAATTCTTGGTTCTAGGACATTCCGGTTTCATCACGATATTTTCCTTCACCGTTTTGCGAGCTTTGGTGATGGAATTATTTATATAAAGTAAAGCGCCTGCCTGGGTTCGTTTATGGTCGGGGCCGGTCGACTAGGGCCATTAGTGCTCTGCAGTGGCGAAAGCACCATATAACACGATTCCTACCGGCTTGCCTTCGGGGATTCGCATTGGTAACTCTATCATTATTGATGACTCAGTAAGTTAAAGCCGACTTCGCTTCGGCTTCTCTTTTAGAAAAATTTACACCTCGCCGCTGGTGCTCTGATATTTAAATTAAAAGATACTTTTAAACTTTTACCCTGGTACGTCCGGATCGTGTGGTCACTACAAATCTAACACACATGCTTGCACAGCTGTTGTGAAAACAAGCCACTAACACAGTGCGAATATGGAATCGCACAGAATTCAGACCACTTCATAATTTGCCACTCGACATTACCTAATTGATGAATGGGCATACGGATTAATTAACAGCTATTAACTTCTTGCTCTATTTTTCTAATTGATAACGCCCGCGGCTGCGTGGTAGCGACTCATCACTCTTGTTGACCGATTAATTTCGTATGCATAGACATATTAATAACCGACAAAGATAAATCGTTAAATTATATAAAACATTCTATTACCGGTGGATGTGCTAAAATAGCCCGCGAAATTCAAATTATTCTGTTTTTTTTTTTTTGGAATTTGCTGGTTAGTGTCAATGTCATTTTAATTATTTTAATTTAATTCTGTAAATACATGGAATGTAACGCTTGTGTATCATATTTAGTTCAACATACAGCCTGCCACGGACCTGTGAATCGCAAAAAAGTTAGGAAATTCGAGGAGCCCCGCTTGCACCTTAAACATAACTGGCGAAATGTAATAATATTTCAATAATAAATAAATTCTGTACAGACATAAAAACGTGTATACAAAAAAATTGAAGCCCTGACTCCTACGCTAGGTAAAACAATGTGTTACAGGAGCCAGTGTCTTCTCACCAATCAGTAGGTTCGGCATTTTATGTAATATATACAAATGTGGGCGTACTATAGGTAAACCACAACCTAACCATTCATAGAAACAGGCGTGATGATAAGTTATAAAACGTCAATACAATGTTATTTGTAACTAACCTTCAAAGAGTCGAACATATATTTGAATGGGTTCTGTTGAATGGACAAACGGAAGTCACTATTCATAAACAGTTGTCTTTCCACGGCTGGATATATTATATAAGCGTGTCCCATTGTTCGGAAATAAACGGCCCACGACTTTCGACTCCCAATAACTCATCGCCGTAAAGATAAATCTGCAAATTATGCGAAGCTTTATGATATGATAAAGAGATGTCAGTCTATTACTTGACTGACGCTGTGCAGATGTTTTGCTGGTCAGGCCAAGGATTTTTCATCAGGAATTTCTTAGAAGCACCCCGCGAAAACTGGATCTGTGCCCGGTGGATGGCAATATACTCGATATTGCCTCTTATTACAATGGACTTAAACATACTGACGAAATGTGGGTGTTCCTAAAAGGCACACCTTTGCCTAACCTTCGTGGATTGCAGCCATGTTCAGCTATAAATATAAATTGCTATTAATGGCTGGGACTGGGCTGTTTAAAGCACAAAAAAAAAATTGGTAGGACTTATTTAGGTGGATAAAAAGCTGCCAAATCTAATTCATTTATTTGGGAAAAATTTGCTTCTGCTTTGCTTTTTCGCAGTTTCACAGAGTAATCGTTCAAGTCACACAATAAACCTACTCGTGCAGTTCTCAGTATCGATATATGGTACTTAGATATAATTGCAACATTGAATGCATAACTAAACATGATATTTTCTGTGGTACCGCGATGTTCTCGTAATACATGCGTGCCTGCCCCACGTGTTTGTAGTGCATTCGAATATATGTATTTTATACCAATGTGTTTGAGCGTCACGCTTTTTCCACTTAAGGGGTTACCAGACCAGGTATCGCCATTAAGTATTGGTACGAGCAACAATGTTAGCGTTAAGTAAGGGAAAGAAGAAAGTATTGTAAAAACTATGGACTGTGGAGTGGAGGAGCTTGTGATATGAAACCTTTTGAGTATGATTGTTGATTGTTGAACAGCCTCATGGTTCGTACCTGGATAGGCGACCATCTATACATACCTGTCAGGACCTTTCCATGCCTAGGAAAGCACGTTAAGTCTTTGGTCCCGGCTGACATCAGAAGCTAGAAAGTCTGAAAACCAGTCTTATCAAGGGGTACTGACCCCAATATAGTAGGAAAAAGGTTAGGCAGGCGATGATGTAGATTACTGTAAGAAAAGATGCAGATACAAAGATTGTGTGAAAGCAGATAATATTATTTGTGGGCTGTGCAGTGTTGTTCATTGATCTGTTTCTATTTATAAGTGAACACTTTTAATTGGCTGACAGTCACACGTAGTATTATTATTCTGTTTTATTAAGCTGTAATTCCTCCAAAGGTCTTAAATAAATAAATAAGGCAACGAAAAATTAAACACTGAGGTGGCGGCTAATAGAGATGCACCGACCACCAATAAACTGCTTTTAGAGCTGACGGATGATGATTTGCCGTGTAGGGAGCACTGAGTATCCGACACCTATGATTAAAAATAGAATCAGCACCTTAATTGCGTAACACACTATAAATCTGATCACTTTGAAGGATATTACTAATTTATTGCTTCTTGCTAATTTATTGCCACCGTGTGGTGCCGGACGTAAAGATTAACACCACCCCATTTCTTCCCGTGGGTGTCGTAAAAGGCGACTAAGGGACTTACTAGAGAATGGGCAGCAGCGTTCTCTATGCATTTTACCACCATACTGCGATCGCCAACCCGCCTGCCAAGCGTGGCGATTATGGCAAAGCCCCCCAAATTGGGGGAGGCCTAAGTCCAGCAGTGGACGTCTTACGGCTGAAACGATTGCTTCTTATGTTCGAATGTGTCTTCTACTTAACAATGTAAATAACGCAACGTATGTTACTGAACTGTCAAAATGAAAGTCGGGTAGTAGGTAAGAAGTTCAAGGGGGTAACTTTAGTTTTAAGTTCCTGGGTAGCTGAGAAATGAGTTTAGTGCTGAACGCGTTGAACATCATCATTTCAGCCGAAAGACGTCCACTGCTGGACATAGGTCTCCCCCAATTTGGGGAGCTTTGCCATAATCGCCATTTTTGGCAGGCGGCTTGGCGATCGCAGCAAGGTGGTAAAATGTAAAAAGAACGCTGCTGCCCATTCTCTAGTAAGTCCCTTAGTCGGTCTCTTACGATACTCACGGGAAGAAATGGGAGGGTGCTATTCTTAATGCCCGGCACCACACGGAACATGATGTATCTCATGATGGTTCTAACGTTCTGGGTAAATTTAGTCAGTGTGGTGGTAAAATGCAAAGGGAACGCTGCTGCCCATTCTCTAGTAAGTTCCTTAGTCGACTCTAACGACAGCCACGGAAAGAAATGGGATGGTGCTATACTTTAAGCCCGGCACCACACGGAACATGATGTATCTCATGATGGTTCTAACGTTCTGGTTAAATTTTGTCAGTGTGGTGGTAAAATGCAAAGGGAACGCTGCTGCCCATTCTCTAGTAAGTTCCTTAGTCGACTCTAACGACAGCCACGGAAAGAAATGGGATGGTGCTATACTTTAAGCCCGGCACCACACGGAACATGATGTATCTCATGATGGTTCTAACGTTCTGGTTAAATTTTGTCAGTGTGGTGGTAAAATGCAAAGGGAACGCTGCTGCCCATTCTCTAGTAAGTTCCTTAGTCGGTCTCTTACGAGACTCACGGGAAGAAATGGAATGGTGCTATTCTTAATGCCCGGCACCACACGGAACATGATGTATCTCATGATGGTTCTAACGTTCTGGGTAAATTTAGTCAGTGTGGTTGTAAAATGCAAAGGGAACGCTGCTGCCCATTCTCTAGTAAGTTCCTTAGTCGACTCTTACGACAGCCACGGAAAGAAATGGGATGGTGCTATACTTTAAGCCCGGCACCACACGGAACATGATGTATCTCGTGATGGTTCTAACGTTCTGGTTAAATTTTGTCAGTGTGGTGGTAAAATGCAAAGGGAAAGCTGCTGCCCATTCTCTAGTAAGTCCCTTAGTCGATGTCTAACGATACTCACGGGAAGAAATGGGATGGTGCTATACTTTAAGCCCGGCACCACACGGAACATGATGTATCTCATGATGGTTCTAACGTTCTGGTTAAATTTTGTCAGTGTGCTGGTAAAATGCAAAGGAAACGCTGCTGCCCATTCTCTAGTAAGTCCCTTAGTCGACTCTAACGACAGCCACGGGAAGAAACGGGATGGTGCTATTCATTACGCCCGGCACCATCTCATGATGGTACACACGTTCTGGTTAAATTGTGTAGTAGCCCGAAAGTAAATCCGGTATTAGAAAGATTTACGAGGTTATAGACGGGACTAATCATGCGATCAATGTAAATCGTGCAGAAGCTGTAACAATGAGAGCATATCAATGAAGATCCGATTGCGCTAAATGCAAACCAAGTAATGTTTTTATAATCCGTATTGGCTCATTTGTTGTCTTGGTAGCACTGTGGCAAATAGTTCAATTTCTTACTCGTTCATATATAGGTACTTATCAGTACAAGTAGGTACATAAATGAAAATGATCCTAGTAACGGTTTATTTAAGTTCTACTTATTTTCTAAAGATTTTAAATACGAACAGATGGCTCTAATATCGAGATCCAATCCAACAAGTTTCATTAATTATATCTTAAGTATTTTTAGTACCTACCCATGTACTAAAAATACTCCAGTCCCGATGGACTGGAGAATTTATGTAATAAGTAATGTTAAAGTTTAAACGTTAAGTAAAAGATAATTAATATATTGCTACTTTTTCATGAGATGAGTCTTTTAAACTGAATTTAACTACTGTAATAAAGATATTATCTAAAACAATTAATTCAATTATGAATTTGTAAAGAGAGGAATTTGAGTGGTACATATCTTGGAAATGCAATGCCTAACTTAGATAAATAAAGATACTATGAAAGATCATCTCCTCAAGTGCTGTGATAACCATGCTAAATCTAGTGGGTGATACATCATTGTATAAGTCCATGTTAAAAGCAGCAGTGGCTCACGAGCTGTAGGTACTGGGCTAGAGCTTTACTTTCTGTAAATAGTTTCATTGCCACTGCTCTCAAAACGGTGAAAGAAAATTACGTGAAGGAGCCGGCATGTCCTAGATCTAAAAATTCAAAGATAAGTCACATCTACCAACACCACTTTGCCCGCTAATCAGATTATATCCCACTCCGCCTCGAAGAGAAGAGGCCTTTTTCCCAGCAGTGGTAACATTAAATGATACTTTACATCATCAATAGCCTCAATCTACTGCCCTCATCCTCTCACGGAATTATGTGTAAGGTGGCATGGTCAGAAAGGGGCGAAAACTAAGTATTCGACTGCTGTAGTGACCCTAAATTAACTGGGATAAGAGCAGGTGGATGACGAAGTCAGGGTGTCAATGTCCCTGCCGGGGTCGCGTGATTGTTCGAAAGAGATACCGTGACCCTGGCACATGGGCAACTGATGGAACACGGGTGGGTTTTAGTCAGTAAAAGTCTGACATGCCCTCCCGCTCCGCCCAGAGCGGGAGAATTCATTTGATGATTTCCCATCTTGAAAAAAAAAAAAAAAAAAAAAAAAAGGGTGTCAATGTCATCCAATTGTATTTACCCATACCCTAAATGTGGGAAAATCTTTAACGGAATATCCTTCGATCAAAAATGTACATAAGGGAATATCACAATTATATATGTTCTTAGAAATGAAATTATTTATTATTTTAATGCCTATTTAGTTTCTTGTTTATATTACGGACGGTTTTATGTGTTAGTGTGCATGTCGTTTTACGTTGTTCTCACATGTGATGTACAATTTCAACATGAACGATGTACCAATTTTTGTAAAAATATTTGGATGTAAAAATGTGTCCGTGGAGTATCTTGCCCGTTCTTCTTCATAGGTACTTACTTAGCTTTGGAATGGGTAACTAGCTTCATCTTTCTGACTGACCGACTCCTTGACAATTTAAAAGTGCCTCTAATTGGTTTATTAGAAAAGAAAATGCTTTGAGGTTGAGTTAGAAAATGGCGTCGAACTGGCCACTTTGATCTTAATTATTGTTCGTTCGTTCGTTTGCTTAGGAATTCCAAATTCAAAATTTCAAATTTAGGCTTGACTATTTAAAATAAATAAATAAATATCTAAGGACAACCAACACAACGTTATCTGATCCCAAACTAGGCAATCCCAATTAGTTTAGTGCTTGTGTCGTTGGTCTAGTGGTCGCAAATGCTTCTATTGAGCATGAATGTGGGTGTACTGTAGGTACACCTCTGCCCAACCCTTCGAAGGAACAAGTCATGATTTGTCATGTTGGAGGTAGTTGTAGAGCCATTTGATTTTTCTTTGACATTCTGTTTACATTTCGGGAAACCAGTTAAGTAGGATAACTAATAAACATCGTTACCTAATATTATAAATTAATGTGAAAGTATACCTAGATATATTATCATCTACACTTTCTTTGTTACTCAACAGTGCATACGATATTATACGTTCAAACCTAAGTTATTAAGTGCACACCGCACAGCCCTTATTAAATTAACATAATTATTCATTAGTTCTGTATAAGAAAGTGGACGTCAAGGCCAGAATATTTTTGTACATAGTACCTACAGGAATGTCATTCTTGATAGTTGACAGCTATCGACTTCGAATAACAATAGGCCTCGTATCTTTTTTTTTTTTTTTTTTTTGGACACTGACTTCTCTTAGTTAACCCGAGGGTTTTTACTACTTAACCGGGCTTTCCCTGCGAATGACTCTAGATGTTAATCTAAGGCCTCCAGCCAGGGGCTTACTAACTAAAGGAAAAACTACAAACTAAGCGACTAAGACCTAAGGGCACCCCCTGTGGGGTTCGGACCTCAGCTTAGGGAGTCACTGGTGGGGGGGATCAGCAAGGGATAGGCTGGATCTGGGGGGTCGATAACTAAGGGCTCAGCGACGCGGGCTGGCTCATGCAAGGGTCGGGGGGGACTATTTGCTAGTCGGGAGTGTCTGCCGCGACAACCAGAGGGTTGCGGTGGGTTGCGGCCCTATCAAAGAAACGCTTGGAGATGCGCTTCATGAATTGATGGATAGTCGGGAGTTTAAGGTCGAGATGGAGATTAGCATTCCGAACGTACCAAGGCGAACCTGTGGCGTTGCGGAGAAAACGGTTTTGGAGGGTCTGCATCCTATGGACGTGATGGGGTTTCGCGTGTGCAAAGACTGCACAAGCATAGGTCATGATTGGCCTTATGCACGCGGTATATATGAGCTTTTTGCACCGAAGTGACATTTTGCTCTTTGGGTTGAGAACGGGGTGTAACCTACCGAGAGCGAAAGCGGCCCGCGAGCGGACCTTCTTTATGTGCTCAGAGAAGGAGAGATGCTGATCTAAGATCACGCCTAGATATTTGGCTCGCTTCTCCCAAGGGATCTGCTTGCCGAACATGGATAGGGGGGTCGGGGGGCGGGGTTTGAGTCGCGGTTTCGTAAAGAGAACCGCCTGACTCTTGTCGGGGTTGACCTCGATTCGCCACTTCCTGAACCAGTCGGCGAGGTCGTCGACTGCGGCCTGGAGGTAGCGAATCAAGGCGTCGTGACTGCGCCCCGTGAAGTAAATGGCCGTGTCATCTGCGAACAGAGCCAACTGAGTCTTTAAACTTCTGGGGATATCGCTAGTAAATAGCGTAAAAATGAGAGGGGACAAGACAGAGCCCTGAGGGACTCCTGCTCGGATAGGATGGGGGGAGGACAGTGCCCCTTCGATGCGATAGCGAAAGGTGCGGTTCGATAGAAAGTCTCGTAGGATGAGCACGAGACGGTCTGGCACTCCGAGTTGGTACAGCTTGTATAACAGGCCGTTGTGCCAGACCTTGTCGAACGCTTTCGCTTTCGACAAGGTCTGGCACAACGGCCGCAAGAAAACTGCACCCGTGAACATACCGCGTTGAAAACCAACGCTTATATGTTCGACGATACGGTGCACTTGATGGACACACGAGTGTTGGGTTCGAAAACCAAACTGCTCGTTGGGGATGAGGCCCTTTGTCTCGGCGTAATCTCTGAGACGTTTATAAATAAGCGTCTCATAGATCTTGCCGAGTACATTGAGCAAACTGATGGGACGGTAGCTCGAGGGCTCCGCCTTCGGTTTGCCGGGCTTTGGGATGCCAATGACTGTGGCTTCCTTCCAAGCCTGTGGGAAAATGTTATTGCTCAGGGCACCATTGAAGATGGTACACATGAGCATGATCAAGTGCGCGGGGAACAGCTGGAACACCCTATTGGTGATACCGTCTGATCCGGGGGCCTTGCGGGGTTTGAGACCTTTGATAAGCTCGTGCACCTCGTCAGGTGTGACGGGGGGCAGGGGCTCCTCTGGGTCCTCAACGGGCGGGAGTGAAGCTCTGCGCTCGACCTCAGCATCGACCTCAGCGAGGTGATCTGGGTCTACTGGCAGTGAGCTAGGCGAGCATTGTGCCTCGAGGCTGTCGGCTAGGCAGTCGGCCTTGTCGGCATCCTCGAATGCAAGTGTCGCATCGGGGCGGATCAGGGGGGGCATTGTGGTGACTTCTTTGGATTTGAGTTTCCTCTGAAGCTCCCAGAATGCCTGGTGGGTCGGTTCTAAATCGCCCAACATCTTTTCCCAACCGGCGGAACGTAGCTCCTCAATGCGTGTCCTTACAGCACGCTGTAAGTGACGCAAGTGAGCCCTGTTCGCGTCGCAGGGAAAGTTGCTGTAGGCACGAACGGCCGCGTTCTTCTCATTCAGCAGAGCCCGTACATCGTCCGGAAGTTTCCAGCGTTGGTCTCCCAATTCTGGAACTTCCCTTGAACATTCGTTCAAGACCGATTGTACGTGCTCTGTGAATGAGTCGATCGCGGCCGTTGTGTCAGCGATCGAATCGAAGTGATCCGGGATGGAATCTAAGTGAGGGGACGTGGTGGCTTTCAGCTTTTCGCTGACTTTCCTCCAGTCCGTGATCACTTTAGTAGCGGGGGGTTGGGTGGGATCGTGGGAACCTAAGCGGGAGGCCAGGTGCATGACTACCGGCCTATGGTCGGAGTCGAGCTCGGGTATAGCTTCTATAGAATCCAGCCTAAGGCTGATATTCTTAAGAAGAGCTATATCGAGGACGTCTGCGACGTGGGTGGGATCATGGGGGAAATGGGTAGGGGTCATCGGGGCGATGACGTCAAAGTGGAGGGTGGAACAGAGGTCGAACAGGTGTCGTCCTCTGGTCGAAGTCCTGGAACTGTTCCAGGCTGGGTGTTTGGCGTTGAGATCGCCCGCTATTATAACGGACTCACTCAAGCCAAGAAGTAGGTCGAGGTCGTCCGTGAGGAGTTGGTAGTTCTCCGTCGAGGACTGAGGGGCAAGATAGGCCGATACCAGAGTGATCGGCTGATGACCTGTCATTCCTAAATGACAGATCGAAACTTCTAAACGGGAGAGGGGGGGAGGGTCCATGGGGATGCAGTACAGGGACTTCCTATAATAAATGAGGGTGCCGCCTTTGTGGCAGCGCGTCCTGTCATTGCGAACTAAGCGATAGTTGGCAATTTTCGGGTCGCGATGATTCGGTTTAAGGAAGGACTCTTGGATGAGTAGAATGTCTAATTGATGGTCGCGGAGGAAAGTGGCGATCTCATCACGTTGGTTGAGTATGCCATTGGCATTGAAAAAACCTAACTTTAGGGTCGCTAGTACTCGACTATCCATAATGGGGGGCTTGAGTAGAGAGGGAGACAAGGGCCTGCGTAATCTCCGGATACGCGTTGTAGATGGCCTGGATTTGGAGCAGGTTGCCGGCGCGTGCTGCGTCGACTAGCTCCTGGGCCATACGTTGGGCTCTGGGGGAAAAGAACGTTGTGAACGTACCCGAGATGATGTTAAAAGCATCTAGGGGGTTCACCTTTGTTCCAGATGGGGGTGCTACGGGACGGGGAGCAGGGGGTGCCGGTTTGGCGGCGGGAGCGGCCATGGGCTTAAGGGGCTTTGCGGGGGGCGCAGGGGGGGGAGCTGGGGCGTTGGGACGCGGGTCCAATAACGCAGGGATCCCAGCGGGGGAGGGCTTGGGAGGACCTAATGCAGGGAATGCCTGCATGTGGTTCCCTTGGTTCCAGTGATTCCAGGGGCTGGGTCTCTGGGGACTCAACCTCTCTGGAAGTTTGGAAGAGGGGGCTTCTCTTAGCTGGCGAGCGTTGGCGCGCTTCGCCAGTTTCGAGGAGGAAGACTTCGTTCGGGGCCTTGGGGCAGCCCCGGTAGTTGGCCGGCCTCTCCACAGAGAACACAGCTGGGTGGCTCTGTGCAGAGGGCTCGGTCTTTGGGACGGGGGCAATCCACTGTTCCGTGATTCCCCAAGCACTTTACGCACTTGGGGGTTGCGAAACAGTGATGCTGTGAGTGCCCGTAAAGCTGGCACCTATGGCATTGGCCAATGTTGCCAGTTTTCCGGGGCTTCTCAATGCGGATGCCCGTGAGACTGCAGACAGCCTTGATCCTAAAGATAGGGTGGTGACCCTCGGTGGGAGGGCACACTACTAAAACCATGTCGAATGCCGGACCATGTCTGGCCCGGTGCATTCGATGGACCTCATCTACGGGCACGTTTTGTGCCTCGAGGTCGGCCTTGATGTCATCCGTGGCGATCTCCACGGGGATCCGTCGGATCACCACCCTGGTTTGACGCTCCTCAGGCAGGGCGTAAGTGTGATAGGACACATTACGTGCACTGAGGAGTTTGGTCAGGTCACGAAAGTCTCGTGACGTAGGGGTCTGGACTTTAATGCCCTGCTGGGTAGAGCGGGCATTAGTGAAGTTGACCCTCTGGTCAACACACCACTTGGAGATCTCCGTCCACTTCGCCTTGTCCTGTATAAATACAGGGGGCGGGGGAGGGATCTTTTTAGCGGTCTTGTTGACCGGAGGGGTGGGGGCAATGTCGCGGGGAGCGACAACCTTTGCGGAGGCTGACGCTTTAGGGGTGGGGATGGACGCGGCGTTAGCCTGGGGGGTGGGGGCACGCGAGGGAGGGGATGATTCCTCTATTGCGGCGAACTTAGCGGCCGGGGCGGCGCTAGAGTTGGTCTTTTTACGCTTGTTTCCCTTGCCATGGGAAACTAGCGTGTAATTTTCTCCGTCTGACGAGGGGGAGGAGACCGAGTCTGCTGCTCGGTTATCCTCCTCGCCAGAGGAGACCTCTTCGGTGTCCATCGAGATGGGCACCTGAGAGCTGGGCACGGGGGGAGACTCTAGAGCGTCGCTAAAAGTAGCGACGCTAGTCTCTGAAGTCGGAGCGGCCTCGGCGGCGATGGTGTGCGCTTGGGCAACCAGGGCGCGCTTTGACAAGCGTTTGAACAACCTCTTGAACTCGGGGTCGTCCATGAAGAGCTCGCAGAGCGAGAAAAAACTTTCTCGCTCTTTTGAGCTCCACTCGGCGACCTTCGAGCCCAACATGGTTGGGAAATGGGAACCCTATTCGCTCATCGGAGCGCCTATTACCTAACAAGCCCTAATCCCCGGGTGGGTGTGCCCGGGGGTGAGTAGCACTCCCTGTCGGGTATAGACAGGGAGGTGTGTCCTACTGCGTGAGTCCTAATCTGTGTGTACCGTCGCCAATCTTATTGTGCGACGGGACCCTAACCGGTCAGTGCGGATGGGTATAGAGATACCCTGACCAGTCTAGTGCGGGGGGTATAGAAATACCCGCGGCACTAGTACGCGGCTGTGGAAGCAAAACTGTCACCGGGACTGACGAGGGAAGCCCCCAAGGCCAGCGATCCGGGACCCGTCCAAACTTTCGCCTAGCCCTGAAGGGGATAGGCGGGTGCGTTGGGTCAGCACCCACTCGGTTTCGTTGACACCGTGAGCTTTCCACCGAGGACCACGAAACTGTGGATTTGCCCAGAAGGGGCCACTACGTTTTAGACGTATCCGAATAAAGAAACAATTTGTCTTGAAAAAGACAGTTTGAGACAATTCACGATCGAAAATAAATTTTCGATCGCCAATTGGGTAGCCGGAGCGACTACGATGCGGAGCGTTGCGCAGCAGACACAACACTAACACTGGCACTTTCACAGCGGCGGCGTGGTGGGGGGCGCGGGCGGCGGAGCGGCGAGCGCGAGAACAACACGTCCGTTCGCTGCGGAGGTCGAGCGTGGAATCTGGGCCTCGTATCTAGCTTTACTTATCATTATGTATCTATTTGTGGATAGGCACGATGGAGACGGAAAAGGAAAGGAGAAAAAGGAATAATATATTCAAACCTTATTGATAATGTTGATATCATGTCATATATGATAAACATCCTGTATACAGTAAAGTAAGGTTGGACTACGCGGATTTATCCAGAATAGTGGAGAACCTACAAAATCATGCACTTGTCTTTCAAAGTATTTCATCCAATGCTTTATAGTTGGTGTGGCTTCCTATAATCACACTAGCTTTAAAAAATACTGTGATGGTAAGACGATAAGCAATAAATAATACAACTATTAATTCTAAATGCAGTTCATAAATCATTCAAAATTATAAATTAGTGCGTATTGCTGGGCTATGCACCGCACGCCCACGGCAATGGCTTCCGCCACTCTGCCAGTAGCCCTGATGAAATGCCTCATAATACGGCGGCGGAATGCGACTATCGACAATGCGCATGGGCACTCAATTATTTTACATTATGTGTTGAAATCGCAGCATTTCGCGCCCATTTGTTACATTACCCTGCTGCTTGTGAAACGGTTACAGCTGTATGTAAAAACAAGGATATAAACACTTCAGTAGCGAATTATGTTGGTATTGTCGACACTCACAATTAGTAATGGCTGTGTGTTAAAGAACTTATTTAAAAGGAATGAAATGAAAATATTTTACACTTAAATGCCTTTAAACATGGTTATACACATACGCAATCGTCCTTATTTTGTAAACGGTGGAAAGAAACTTTACCAATCTTTTTTATTTTAAACATAAACAAATTACGCTTTGTAAAATTTATTTTTTTCTTTAAATTTATATGTCATCGCTTCTTTTAATGAGTCCGGTTGTTATTCATTATTTTATTTATGCCGTCTTTGACTTAATTATTGGCCTTATAAATTACACATTTACATAGTAGAACCCTAATGACTAATTAAGTTCTCGTTTTATCAACCGACGAAAAAAAACGGAGGAGGTTCTCAATTCGACGCGTATATTTTTTTTTTTTTTTTTTTTTTTTTTTTTATGTATGGTCACGCATAACTTTGTACATAGTGGTCCGATTGTGACAATTCTTCTTTTATTGGAAAGGGTATACTCCCAAGGTGGTCCCATATAAATTTGGAAAACAAAATCGAACCCTAAGGGTTGGAAAACAGGGGATGATTGATTGTTCACTCACTGATTGTAACGTATAAACACGCATAACTTGTTACATAGTGGTCCGATTGTGACAATTCTTCATCTATTGGAAAGAGTTTACTCCCAAGGTGGTCTCATATAAATTTGGAAAACAAAATCGAACCCTAAGGGTTGGAAAACAGGGGATGATAGATTGTTCACTCACTGACACTCACAAATTTTTACATAGTGGTCCGATTGTGACAATTCTTCTTCTATTGGAAAGAGTATACTCCCAAGGTGGTCCCATATAAATTTGGAAAACAAAATCGAACCCTAAGGGTTGGAAAACAGGGGATAATTGATTGTTCACTCACTGATTGTAACGTATAAACACGCATAACTTTGTACAGAGTGGTCCGATTTTGATAATTCTTTTATTGTTGGATAGGGTATACCTTGCCAAGTATTATTAGTACATTAAAGCCACAAAAAATCATAAAATAAAAATTTTTTAACAAAAAATTTAACCGCCGAAAAACTGAAAAGCATAAAATAATAAACCTTAAAATTTTGAGTCGGCGCTGAAAAATAATGAACAAGGAACACTCAAAGCGCCGACTCATAATTTTAAGGTTTATTATTTTATGCTTTTCAGTTTTTCGGCGGTTTAATTTTTTGTTAAAAAGTTTTTTCACACTTGTTGTCGAATGATTATACCTACATAATATTTTCACCGTGCGAACATAATCGAAAGAAGCCGTCAATAATGTTAATTAAAAGCCTGTTTACTGCCTACGCCTAGCCTTTTCCCAACTATTTTGGGGTCAGCCTCCTGTCTCAGCCGATGCCACTGAATACCAGTATTTTAAATAGAGCGACTACCTATCAGACCTCCACAACCCAGTAATTGGGTAACAGGATACCCCTCGGTAAGACTGGTTGTCCACTGTTCATCCCTGGCATCAGATGGAAAGACAGCATATATATAGATATTTATTTTATATTTTTATTTGCAATGTCATTTCCATACCTTCACTTCGTGTACCTACTCTAAGAATGTAACCTTATATTACATTGAATAGAATTCATAATTAAGTATCATGCAAGATCTGAACTGAATATATCTATGGTTTCTTGATCAGAACTATGAAAGCTCTTGATAAAAGCTATTTTTAAGATCTTTATCCGAATATAGGGCGCCTCGGTAATGTTTAACAGAACAAAAACAAAACTGAAACAGACTAAATTTGGATTTGTTAATTTTGAATACGAACCAAAGCATTAACTTTAATTGAATTTAAACTTAAAACGAGCTTTGCAAAATATCAAAAGTTTGGGCATTCTAATTCTGAGTGAATGTCCGATTGTTTAAATTAATTTGTATTTTCACCCTCCTCTTCGTTGTTCCCGTAATTAACGGTTAACACCCCCGCCACGTTTGTTACAATAATTTACAGGCAACATTAAACGCACGCGTGTTGCAAAAATTTCATACAATAAATACAACGGCGCAGGATAGCCCTTACTAGAAGTGGTCATCGTATAGGTGGTTCAGCGGCTTTAATATTATCAGGATTGTGCTAGATACAGCAGTTCTTCGTGGACATGGTACGACGACGTCTCCCCTGAGACCTTCTTTCTCATCAGAAGACAACCGCTACGCAACCATAGACGCGACGCTCTGCTAGAGTGACTGTCAGGGCTCCCACACATAAACACGATACGACGTCGCGTCGTACAACAATGCGGCGTCGTTTCACGATACGACGTCGCGTCGTGCAAATCTACGACACGACGTCGTAACGTGTCGATGCACGATACGACGTCGTGACGTTAGAAACTCACGATGCAATCCTGCGCAGTTGTTATTCGAATTTCAAAGATGATGGATGGTTGAAGTCGATCATTTAATTACCCTAGTCGAGCAGCGTCCCGTACTAGGGAACAAAGCATCAGAAGAATACAAGAATAAAAATGCAAAAACCACAGCATCCAATATCTTCTGAGTATCTGTCTTTTCTTTCTTCGTCTTCTTATTAACAGCAGAAGCAGAATGCCTCTAGAGCGGTCCATTTTTCGGAATGAACTAAAATACCACCCAACTGTATCGACGGCATAGTGCCGTGTATCGTGCGTGGCACATTACGTTACGATATCGTGTTTTTTTACGATGCTCATCGTAGATTTGCACGACGCGACGTCGTATCGTGAAACGACGCCGCATTGTTGTACGACGCGACGTCTTATCGTGTTTATGTGTGGGAGCCCTCACCAGCCAGTGTCACTCTTCGACCTTTTTGGTGATTCTAGTATCTTCGTAACAAAACTACACTGTGCGACTAGCTGCGTCGTCTATTATTAAAAAAAAAAATGCCAACGAATAACCTCACATTAATGTTATCAAAATACAACCGTGCACAGGTATTCCACTTTATTGAGCTGATTTTTAGCAAAATACATTACCACCGAATTCTTTCCAAGACCACCCACACTTTACGATCCCAAGCTACCTATCCGGCCTGATATTTAAAATGATAACACAAGAACCGGATCAATTAACGTCAATAAAACTAAAATTATGCAAATGTGCGGACGGTTTATTGACAACATTAGATTTTTTGTATGAAAAGCTCTTATTGTAATAATCCAGATTATATCTAAACAGCGGAATCACACTTCATTAATAATGTGTGCTAATGTCGTGAAATGCTTGCGAATAAAATCACATAAACAATAGATAATTACCGATTCCGAGGTCGCCTGTTAAACAATGACCACGCCTCTGTAGATTGCATTGATATTTCGTTTCAAAATCAAAGTAACCTTCGGAATGAGCGGTCACGAAGGAAACCTAAAATATCATCGATAAACCGCTTACAGTCGACAGCTGAAGCTTCTCAGATTCCCTTTATTTATTTACTTTCACGATTTTTGGCGAGATTTACAATTATCAGCTTTACATTCTACACAGCCAAGTGTATAGAAAACTGTATACTTAAGAACGCGTTTTTATACAAAAGCTCAAACATTGCTAGCCATTCGTCTATGACTAGGTACCACAATTAATAAGTTATTTAAGCAATAAAACACTTCTTTAAATTCCATTAAATTTTACGACACAACTGTCTGCTCGACTCGAAGTGACGATTAAATAGTTTGCTATTATTATTAACAATTAATAGGTATTATGTCTCGCACAACGTCTAATCAAATATGGTCACAATTATTGTTTTAGTATTTATAAACTTGGATTGAGAGATTAAACTTTCCAAGGAAAGTAATTAAATAGGTAATAAATTGAGAAGACAACGCAATATTTATTAAACGTTAATTCACGTTTGCTTTGGGTAATAGGTATAAAATCTACCTTGTAAAGACTTATAAAATTATTTCCCAAGCGTCTCAAGAAATTCAAGCAGATCGCCATATGGCACCTTTAGCATACAGGCAAATGAAAGTGAAGGTACCATAAGTACTTAAGATCACTTTAAGCCAGTAATTGTACAGCAATTTGGTATCGATTGTACAGACGGCCGGGCCGGTGTGCCGGTGAATGCATCGGATAGTGCATCGGTCGAAAGGGTCGCGGTTACAGCACGGCCGCCTCTCACCGCGCGCGCGCCGCCTAAATGTCATCGCAAACTGCGTCCAACATCGTAATTATACATAGCTTTCTGTACTACTAGCTACTTACACACTACTATTGTGGGAATTATAAAACACAGTGCATTCGCTTGCCTTCCTAGAGAAATCGAGAGTGTTAATCTGAATCTTCCTACGTTTGTCGTTGTGAGTCAATTGAGGTCATTGAGGATAATGGCTGTTATAGAGATAGCAGAGATTAGTTAAACACATCCGTAGTTGATGCTTTAGAATTGATAAATTACGTTATAAGAATCATGAGTGGCATTTGTGTAGTACGTAGAGTCAGCTTGCCAGATTACTTTTTTATTAGGAGGCTAAAATGGAGCTTCCATTCGGATAAATACTGACGAGCATTATAGAAGGCTTTGGGGTTAGTTTAGCTGTGCAAAGCGTAATTTAGATATTAGAATCGTTATAATTATAACGATTCTAATATCATAACTTACAATAACATTACAACACAACAAAATTATACAATAAAAATACAACTGGCAAAATGTGGGTGTGTACACTTGTAACCAACTCTTCGAGGAAACAAAGCATGATGTTACGTTGTTTATTAATAAGAAACCGCATTGAAAGATTGCGGACTCCCGGCCACCGTAGGCGCGAGCTTGCGGGTGGCGAGCAATGGGTAGCTCGCCGCCCGGTAAGGACCAAGCTTGGGTCGACGGCGCGCAGTGTTCCACGCGCGCCTCAAAGAGATGTCAGCAGCAGTGTAGGGGTCTACTAGGACCGATGCCTGCCGGGGTCGCGTGATTGTTCGAAAGAGATACCGTGACACTGGCACATGGGCAACTGATGGAACACGGGTGGGTTTTAGTCAGTAAAAGTCTGACACGCCCTCCCGCTCCGCCCAGAGCGGGAGAAGTCATTTGATGATTTCCCATCCTGAAAAAAAAAAACCGCATTGAAAAACACGAACATTATAACTACCTACACTATTTCATATTAAAAGCAGTCTACAGTCTAAGTCCAGCCATGTTTCAGTTAAGAAAAACTTCTAAACTGAAATGCCCCATGCAATAGAATATGCATAGAATACAAGACTACGACTTAATCAGAATAAATCGTACTATTGTGAAATAACTAGCCATAATAATGTATATATTTTGTCTGCTTGTGACAATGAACTAAATCTTACATGCCGTATAATTGAGAACTGATAATATGCAGAGATATTTCAACGAAGTTTATGAGTAAGGGGGTCAAGGAAATTGCGTACAAATCAATGGTGCATGAGTGTGACACTTCCT
Organism: Aporophyla lueneburgensis; assembly: GCA_932294355.1. Classification (NCBI taxonomy): domain Eukaryota; kingdom Metazoa; phylum Arthropoda; class Insecta; order Lepidoptera; family Noctuidae; genus Aporophyla; species Aporophyla lueneburgensis. The sequence continues at coordinate 11,618,397 of OW028739.1, forward strand.
CACTTTGTGCTGTTGACAATAAACAAAATGTCTGTCCACAAACAATGAACACTAACTTTAGGGTCAGCAATGATCGTGAAGTTACAATGACATTACTGTTTAAGAAATGTCATTCAAACAAAATTACGAAATGTGCAACTGAAACAATGTAATAAATTGATCAGGAGATTTCAAAAACTGAGATTAACACAGCAGAAACGGGCCGTTTCGAAATGTCAGTAAATTACTTCATAAAAGGGTCGCGGTGTTCGACGACAATATCATTACATTACGTGACGTGCGAGAATGCAACGCGACCACAGCCCTCTGTAGAGATGGGTTGATACCATAAACACATGTAGTTTATTTTCGGATGTCCCTTCACTAGCAAAGCATATTTAACGACCGCAACCAAGCTCGCAGGAAGATATCATTAATAGAATAACATTAACAGATCGTTTATTATACACATTTTAAGCGGAAACATGAAATTAGAAATAATATTTACTTTTTGATTTGTGTGTTTGTAACATATTTTGAAATACACTTGTAAGTCTAAACATTTCACGAATGTGTTCTCATTCACTTCCCTTTGCAACAAAATGGAGGTTATTTTTAAATTTTGTTCTTGATTTCTATCTGACTGACGTGTTACCTCATATGACCGTATTGCTATATATCCTTTACGTCGGTGTCTTTGTATCCTTTACTACTACTACTTTTTTGTTGCATTTGTATTGATTTAAAGTACTATTTTAAATACAGTGAAACTTGGTTAAGTGGGACCTGGATAAGTGAGAAACCTCCATAACTGGAACTCATGCTGAGGTCCCAACACTTTGGCACTGAATTACCTCTGTTAGTGGGACGAGGTAAGCCTCTATATCTGGGATTTGTTCTTTCGATTTCTCATCATAGTTACCTCTATAACTGAGACAGCGAGTAAATTTTATATGCATAAACCTCTGTAACTGAGATAACATTGTTTGTTTACTCATTCTTATTCTACCCACAAATTCCACACGTAATTCCAAGTACGTAAGTAATTTTGAGCTTCAATTAACTTCAGTTTTAGTTTCGCTTTACTATCATACAGATGTTTATTTGAAAAATGCCAAAACGAAAGCTACAATCGTTATCATTACGTGAAAAACTGAAGTTAATATCCGTTTATGAAAGTGGGAAGACACGCGAAGAAGTTTGTGCCGAATTTAATGTGCCAAAATCTACTCTTTGCAAACTGCTTTAAAAAATCTAGATTTAAATCTGAAGTAACTGTAGCTGAAAGCTTACAAGAAGAGGACGAAAATTTAGAAACTGATCCTGAAGATTGGAACTTAGCCATCAGCAACGACAATAATCAACAGCCAACATTCCAAGATTTTATAAACGTCGATGACGGTTTAATAGTTTCAGGAGAACTTAATGAAAGCGACATTCTCGTCTTCTTCATTGGAAAATGAAGAAGAAGACGATGAAATGAGCGCGGAAGTAAATTTAGTAAAAATTTCTAAACGCGAAGCAGTAAAAGCACTAGAAACTTTGCACAGTTATTTTGAAATGTCATCAATTGGTGACCAAAGCATATTTGATAAAATTTATAACATCGAAAAACATCTGATGGTTGATACTTCCAAACGACAAACTAAAATGACAGATTTTTATAATTGATACATTCTGTTTCCATATTCGTACATATTACGTGTAAAAACGTGCTTGAATATTTTTGTTGATTACATTTGTATGATTACCTTTAAGTACTATTTTTTTTTTATTAAAACTCATTTACATACATAACACGTTATTTTATTTAATGATCGCACCTGTATAACTGAAATAACCTGTATTCTCACCTCTATTAATGGAACCCTCTGTAAATGAGACAGATATTTATTTATACCTGTATATCTGAGACACTGGGTAAGTGGAATACCTCTATAAGTGAGAAAAAAATCTTAGTCCCTTCAAGTCTCACTTATACAGGTTTCACTGTAGTATATTTAATAAAAAAGTAATACAATCCCAAGGAGGAAACGGTTCAAAAGAGGAAATTAACATTTTATAATACAGGTGCAAGCGCAGAGCTCTGCAAGGCAGTATCAAATTGCGGCCATAACTCTACCCGGCGAGCCAGACGGAAGAAAGTAAAATAAAGAGCAGGGAAACTGCAGTAAACAATGTAATAAATATTGACATTCATTTTACTCGAGTAAAAGAAAAGAAGTGTTCAAAACAAACTCATTTACATCTCCTATTGTCCACAGATGAAGTAACTTTGCTTATAAAGCAATGAATTTGAAAAAAATATATAACGGCAAGCTTCGTTCCCTTCAATTGCCCCCATTCGTGTTGATCTTGTTAACTTCCAAAGCACGTTGGTTCCCTTGCGAATATAAAAATGCAAAGTAGAAATGTGGGCAAGTGGTGAATGCAAATTTTATCTTTCTGCACCCCAAGTTTGGTGTTTGTGATTTTATACAAAATTTATTTTTTTACAACATGTTGTTCTCTGTCATGTTCAAAACCATTATAATATTCAGATTTACATTCACTTTCTGTACGGGTTATAATTTTGATCCAACCGTTTGATTGCGTACTTCCTTAGTATTACATAAGGTACCTAATAATGAATGATTTCATTTATACGCTGTATATTAAGCGGAAGTAAACGCACAAGACTCCATAAAAGCAACTGTGTCGTCAGAGTCATAGACGAATAAGGACATCACTTGTCGATGGTATCTTGGAGCCGTATAATCAATAAGTAATCCGTATAATTTCATGAACCTAGCAATCGATGGTTGTATCATCACTTCTATTAATTGTTTTACTCGTGTAAGTATTTAATTACTGCGATTGTTCTACAGATAGGTCTCGATGGCCATATGTGTTAGTACCATTACCAAAGGCGTGGAGTAGTTCAGATAATTGGGTGTATGCTTTTTATTGCAACCCCGGTTCGTGTCCGGTCCATATTGGAATGTTTTCCTAGATCGTGAAATGCCACCCGACAGCGGACCCGACCACTTATTTACAACATTGGAATACTTACAGTTTTTACTGTATTATATTATTATTATGGCAGAACATTAATTTTTTAGCTTTACCTACCATTTCATCATATATTGATGGGGGTCTTGAAATTGTGCATACGTTGTACGTTAAATATTTGTGTAGTAATATTTATCACTCGACACTATATGAATATTAAATATAAAAGGAATATATCGTTTGTAACGTTTCAACCTCAGACTATATAAGCGAAGCATTAGTAAAACATATTAGGCCAGATTTCAGGAAGAAAGTCATTGGTACCTACATATTTTCTGTTCCTAAATCCTTAAGTCTGAAGTTCGTAGCTTAGAGCCTTTTAATGCCAGACGCTTTAAAAGTTCCACTCGCTACTACCACTAAGCTACCTATTCTGTGGGTCTATATTACTTGTACCAGGATACATTGAGTAGACAGTAATACAACTCGTAAAGCTACAACGTCAAAACATTGCAAAACATCGCCATAATCTTTCCCATTTCATTTTAAATGATGGCTCCTGCTTACAAATGTAAGCACACGCGGGACCGGTGCGTAAACAATATCCACGCTATTATATGTGACTGTATCGGGGGAAATCACTGGAGTTATAATAGTTGACTAGCTATTTGCATACGAGTGTGTAACTTTATACATTAGTGGTAGTATGTGTCGATGTGACGCGTGCCACGAGTCTTTGCGGAGTCGCCTAACTGTTCCCTGACATCCCGCGACGGACGCGCGGGCGCTGCGTCATCTTTAACTTCGTTGCCACCAACTCGTTTTAGCAGTACTTTTCAATAGGCATTAAACTAATATGCCTGGTTACTGTGGAAGACCCTCTGTTAGAGCAGTAGTCTCAACTCAGGTTTCAGATTGTTCACGGTGTCAAATGCGCATTTTTGCAAGTAATTCTAGATATAACGCGACCGCAATTACTCTTCAAGGCTGTCCAATAAACAACTCATGTCCCCACGTCCATTGCGTCCGCTAAGGTGTTTCATATGAGGCATATTTGGAATAGCTGTGAGGATGATGAACTTTTGAGCGGCGTTTTGCATTCTGCGTCTATTTCAGTATCGTCGGACGCATGCAGCTACGCGTCAAGCTATGTTTATAGCGCACCGGTGTTAAGTCAATTACTCTTACCAGTGTTACAAATTCCTTTAGCAACATAAAGCTGCAGACGTTACGCACTGTGTGCAGGAAATGGGTAAAATTAACTCACGGTTAAAGTCAGCTAAAATAGGGAAACAATGAGTAAGCTCAGCAGACGTGTTCTGTCGTGGTGTCGGACATAAAAGAACAGTGTCTAAGCACGATCTATAAAATTACAGTTTTATTTTAAACCAACAGCAAAACATTTTAATGGATAAATTCCAGTGGAGCAAAAAATCCGTACTTACCTACTTATTATTTTTCTGAAATTGCTGAAACGAGAAGAACTGGCTGGTTTTTTTATAACTTTAACTTGGATTTGGAGCTGACAAGTACGTACAACGAGCTCTACTTACTGGAACTATGTATAATAACAATTACGTGGGTACAAATTATGGTCGTTCCTAGAACAACTTCTGTGCCATGTCACAGCAATAAAAGTGTTTCATTAACCTTCGCGAATTCCCGGGGTCCACCTGCCGCGGCAGCCTCAAGTTTATGTGGTGCGCCGGCGCAGTGAATATCCATGGATAAGATACAGCCATACCTATCTAATAGGCCGTCGTTAAATAACAACGCGCCTCGCACGTTCACTTACGCACTGTTTATTGGTGGAGGTGCTACTTACAACTTATAGTTTCCTACACACATCACTGCCCGCACTATCTACTAGGTACGTAGTTACCACAAAACACAGATACATGGATACGCACAATTTATGTCCAGGCTCAGTCCACTAAAGTTCCTAAATTGGGACGTAAAAATATTATGGCTATTTTTTACGAGTGTTACAGTAATTTTATCGCCATTCGGCTCGCCTCCACATTTTCGGTCCATTTGCGGAACAATAATGTTTTAGAGTTTTTTTGGACATCAAAAGTTTTACTATTTGTAGATAGATATTTTATTACTAAGAGTAGGTGTGTTCCAATAAAATAAACTCTACCATAAATCAAGTGCGACTTAATGATTGTAAGTATGCAAAGCGAAATACATATAATAAAACAGGAATAGAAGAAACGTCCGCGAGATACAGTCCGTGAGCATATTTGCTTTATAGACTCGATATTGGCATTATAGTTAATCAGATTAATATTAACGAGACCTGTTGGACGGGATCTGTCCGAGCCGAGGCTCCGGAGAGGGTGTAATTACATCCGCGACCAAACAAATAAATAATCCACTCGCTAAGTGATGACAGGATAGTGGAGTCAGATGAGACCGATGTGCAGCACTACGCAACTCCGAGATGATAGACGAGATAGTTCCCTGCGAGGATTAAGGTTCTAATTGCCGCTAAACCGCAACGTTTAATGAAATTACAGTAACTGCGTGCCGCTGCTGCAAAGGCTTTAAAATGCGTACGGAACCATTTATAATTACTAACGTTTGCTAGGAAAATGTTTGTTGCGCAATATTACGTAGTTAACTGGCTACTTAAAGTAACGCTACAAAATGCATTTACATAACATTATTTAGTTTTGTAAGGAATACTGTTTACTGTTTAAATAATCATCTGTAGTGTGTTCGAGCGGTGGTAGGTACAGCGTAGGTGAATCAATAATAATAAAGCAACTCTAGCGTCCCGGTCCAGACGTCTACCTGATTTGACCTCTGTCTGTATCAGTTCAAAAGTTCGAAGCGGGGTTCATAATATAAAATGTATGAATGAAAAGTAAACAATGTAAGGTCGGCGCGGGCGTCGCGTCGCGTCGCGCCGCGTCGTGCTGTGTCGGGCTGCGTCGGGCTGTGGCGGGCACGTCGCGACGGATCGATGCTGCGCGCCAGTCACCGCCCGCACCGCACAGGGTTGATGCTCGTTTTATTTCACAAACTGCTATTATTCTTAAATTAGGTTTTACTCTTACAACCCACCGCTCACTCCGTAAGCGTAACCACAAAAATAATGGATTAAGAAAATTTGCAAAGTTACGTGTCATCATTGCTATAAGCCGTTCAAGCTCCGCTGATACACATGGGCCTCGAATTTATGAAGAAGTAACGCCTTCAGCATGTGGTGTCCTGTTTAGACTTTCTCCAGAATTGACTAAATATTATATGCTAACTGAAACTGATAATCCGACAGCAAAAATGTATATTATTGTTATTTATTTAATTTACAGAAAATAAAACTAAATTAAGTTACTTAACTATAACTTAAAAGGTATCGCGCACACGCAACTTTTATCTTTAATTAAAAACCCACTTGCAAAATATATAGTTGATGAATTGAGTGTTCCTAATTTCAACTTGTTCGACTTCCCGCTGAAATGAGGTTAAAATTTGCTTCAAAGGTAAAAAAGTAAGGGAACGAAAAACATTTTATAACAACATTATTAATGGACAACCCTGAGTCCCGAATATCTGTCTGCTTGCTCTTATACTTCATCCCTTGATATGAATCCTCTAAGTTATTGGAAGACGAAGCGACTGAATTTCAAATACAGACAACGTACTCTATATTACTTTTCTAGGAAAACTTGTAACGAAATTTTAATGTGTGATAAAATATAAAATAATGTATTTACTTTATATTCAATCTACACTGAAGTTAAATAACGTTATAGCAACTAATAGTTGAACGAAACAATTATGTAGATAAATAAATATAAAAGATAAATTAATATTTGCTTTTCAAATAAAACTCTTGTAAAGCTTCACGATATGCCGCGCAAAACGCGAAGTTCCTATTTCCGTGGAGTTGGCCTTTTTTAGCCTTATCCTGATATTTTAAGGACTCCTGAGCCCTTAAAAGCACTTAAACTTATACGTTTGGTTACATAGTTATAAGAACATACCACGGAAGCAGGTGATTAGTAAACGGTCGATAAAAAAAGCCTGAGAGTTATAATGTAACTTAAAGTTGGAAACCTCAAATGAGTGCTGTTCGAGGGTTTTTACTTACTAACTTGAACTTAGATTTCAGTTCATCATTCAGCATTCTTCTGCCCTTATCCCAATTTATTTGTGGTCGGCGCAACATGTCTTTTTCTTCCACACTTCTCTATTAGTCGGCATCTCAGTAGTCAGCCCCTTTCTATCCATATCGTAATTCACACAGTCCTTCCATCGTTTCTTTGATTTCAATTATATTTACTTTTACTACTTACATTTGTTTTTATACATGGGAAACCAATACAACAATGTAGTCACAATTTACACACCCAGAGACGCACTCAAAAACCAATGAAATACAACCAATAAAAAAGAAACAGTTTTAGACTGCCCTGATTGACAGGGTCCAAATTAGCATCAATCGATTAGCGTGGTTATTCATTAAAAAGTCCCAAGTAACAACTCTGAGTACCAGCAGTAGCGACCCTTCCCTGCTTAGGTTGCTAGTTTATACAGTTTGATAAATCATGGAACTTATTTTTGAAATCTGTAAATGATACTGAAAACCGTATCAGTAAATCCGTAGTTTAGAAGTATTGGAGAAACAGAAAGGGAAAAACAACGAATTTACTTCATACTGTTTTAATAATTATTATACGAGTTTTAGCTTACCTAAACGAAAGCTAGAAAACAAGCAACAAACAGCTAACGATGAATAAACATTATGGATATTGCTTCAATCACTATCTATCATTTAAATCTTATTTTAAATACTCTTGGGGAGTAAGGGGATAACGGACTCAACATCTTTTCCGGCCCAATCGTCAACCTCACCTGCACGCGCCCTACGGCGACAGAAAGAAACTCTGTGGTGCTCCCTGCCAGATAACAGACGAGGCCCTGGCGACCGAACCGTGGCGGTATATCCACAAACCTGGCCGGGAGACTGGCTGGAGAGGCTACAGCAAGCCTTGGTTCTAAAATAGTTCCAAAAATGACTGGATTGTGGAGGAGTGAAAAAGAAATCATGGAAGCAATATTGAAAGAAAAACTACCCCAGGAGGGTACCAGCGCCGCTGGAGAATCCCTCCCTGAGCAAATCTCAGGCTGCCCTTCGTATTCTGGGGGGGGGGGGGCACAATCTTGCATCTAATGAATGAGCATGAAAAGGCGGGAACCCAGCGCCCTCTGTTGTCTAACAGTACTGGTCTGAACAAAACCCAAACAATCGATAAAGATCACTCAACGCCACCTACACGGATGGTACAGCAAACCTTTCATCGCAGTATGTTTTACAACAAATCCAAGTACCTGTCAACAGGAGATCTCACCGATACTGACATAATTAAGAGTACTAATAACAAACCAACCACTGACTCGAACAAACCACCTAGAACAGTAGAATGGCAGAGTGTACCTGTACCAAGGCAGCATAAGCGAAGAAGAACCTCTCGCACACCATCTCCAACAAACACGGATATACCGCTAAGCAACAAATATGATACCCTCAATGTAGATGTTTACGATGCTGAAACTACGACAAAACACACCAAACAACAACCGAGTAAACCTCCACCTATTATGCTTTACGGTATAGAAGACATCACCGAACTTTCAAACCTAATCAAAAGTGGACTAAATGATACTGAATTCTCAATGAAAATAATCACACGAAAACAATTAAGGCTCAACTGCTCAACCATTGATGCCTACAAAAAACTTATGAACATAGTTAGAGAGAATAGGTTGATAGGTCATACATTTACTAGCAGAGACACTAGACCATATCGCATAGTCATAAAGAACCTTCATCCCACAACCCCATTCGAAGCAATTATGAAGCCGTAGAGAATACTGGAAACACTGTAAAAGGAGAAATTGTAAATGCAAAATATGGCCCTGATAAAATACCTCTGTCAACATTTTTTGTAAACCTAGACCCGCACCTAAATAACCATCAAGTAAAGACGATCACTCACATATACCATACTAGAGTACTAATAGAAGATCCCATAAATAAGAAAACCGTGCCACAGTGCAAAAGATGTCAACAATATGGGCACACAAAAAATAACTGCTTAAGACCTTACAGATGCGTCAAATGCGCTGAGAACCACAATACTGCCGACTGCCCAAAGAAAGATAGGAACACGCCAGCTAAATGCGCTCTATGCCTTGGCAGTCACCCTGCTAACTACAAAGGCTGCCAAGTATTCCTAGAAATTAACAAAAGAAAGAACAATACGACGAAAATAAAAAACATGGCGCAGATAGCCGATATCAACCCAGCAACAATAAACATTAGAAAATATGACACTAACAATCCACCAGCAACAATTATTGATAGAGCGTACTATAATGGAACTCATGACAGAAAAGTACCATTGCCCACTATAAGTCCTGACAAGACATACGCAGGAGCGGCCAAAGGTCAGCACAATCACACAAAAGAAGAATCAAACCTAGAAGTCTTACTCACAAAACAAGCTGAAAAGCTAGATAAGCTTATTGAACAAATGGGCAACATGATGATATTACTCACAACTGTTATGAATAAACTGGTACGATAAATGGCTACCCTAAAGATCGCAACGTGGAACGTTAATGGTCTCCTGTACCATAAGCAAGACGTCATAACAACAATAAAACTGCACAACATTGATGTACTATTAGTTTCCGAAACTCACCTTACCTCAAACAATAGCTTTGTAATGGACAATTATTGCACATACTTGACCTGCCATCCAGATGGGACAGCGCATGCAGGAACTGCAGTGATAATAAGAAAAAGCATTAAGCATGAACTTATACAAGAATACAGAACGTCGGAGATACAAGCTACATCAGTTTTGGTACACGATAGAAAGGGATCAATAACCTTATCAGCCATATATTGTCCGCCGAGACATGCTCTGAAAGAAGAAAATTTCACACAATACTTCAAATCGCTTGGGCAGAGGTTCCTGGCTGGAGGTGACTGGAATGCAAAAAATGTACATTGGGGGTCACGCCTAACCGTCACTAGAGGAAGAGAACTAAAACTTAGCATCGATAAAAACAAGCTACAAATTCTAAGCACAGGACAACCAACATACTGGCCAACAGACCCACACAAAAAACCAGATCTGTTAGATTTCTTTATATTTAAGGGTCTTTCAAACTTGTACCTGAAAGTTGAAAGCTGCCTGGATAGTAGCTCTGATCACTCACCTGTGATAGGAACGATAAGTGCAACTATAATTACAACACCAAAAAAGGAATGTTTATACAATAAGCGGACAGACTGGGACACTTTCAGAGCATATATCGAGGCAAACCTCCAATTAAAAGTACCACTGAAGGCATGTGATGATATTGACTCGGCCACAACATATATTACTAACCTCATTCAACAGGCAGCATGGAAGTGCACACCGGAGACGAAGCAAAAAACGTCTAGTAATGATATTCCTAGAGAAATCAAGGAAAAGGTATTGGAAAAAAGAAGACTCAGAAGGGTATGACACAGCAGCCAACATGCCATGGACAAAAAGGCACTGAATAAAGTGGCCGCAGAATTGAAGCAATTCATAAAGAACATTGAAGCTGAAACCCTGAAAAATAAACTAGAAAACTTATCAAGCTCAGCAAAAAATGAATACTCACTTTGGAATGCAGTAAAAACCAGCAAAGCAGCACCTATGCCAGCCCAATATCCGTTACAGTTAGATAATAGTACCTGGGCCAGAACAGATGAGGAACGATGTCAAGCCTTCGGAAAATTCCTTAGTACAGTCTTCACGCCAAATGACAGTGTTGCCGAAACTGACGACGAAATAAACAGCTTCCTGAAATCGGATCTTCAGCTGAGCCCTCCACTAAAAAGTTGCTCACCAAAAGAAATATCCCATGAGATAAGGAAACTAGACCGAAAAAAGGCTCCAGGATTTTGCTTAATTACAGCGGAAGTACTTCAACAATTACCCAGAAAGGCGATAGTATTCCTCACGCAGCTGTTTAATGGTATCTTGAGGCTGTCATACTACCCCAAATTATGGAAAGTCTCAGAAATCATAATGATTCTAAAACCGGGCAAACCACCACACCTTGTATCATCATATAGACCCATAAGCCTCCTACCGGTAATTTCAAAACTATTTGAAAAAGTACTATCACGTAGATTAAATCTTATACTAGAAGAAAACAAAGTTATTCCAGAGCACCAGTTTGGATTTAGAAGTAAACACTCCACAACAGAACAAGTTCATAGAGTAGTCACCAAAATAAGAAATGCAATGGAGAATAAGGAATATTGCTCGGGGTTCTTCTTGGATGTGCAACAAGCCTTTGACAAAGTCTGGCACCCAGGACTATTGTTTAAGCTTAAAAGTAATCTTCCACACAATCTTTACCTGCTTTTGGAATCGTACTTAAACAACCGCATATTCAGAGTTAAGATAAACGAGTCATACTCCAACTGCTATGACATAAAAGCAGGAGTGCCGCAGGGTTCAGTATTGGGCCCGGTATTGTATTTGATATACACAGCTGACCTACCCGATACCGAAAATATCCTCTCCGCAACTTTCGCTGACGATACCGCAGCCCTCTGTAATAACCAAGATCCAATTAAAGCATCGCAAATGCTGCAGGTACACCTCGATAAAATTAACACATGGATGGAGAAATGGCGTATCAAAGCAAGTGTCAGCAAGTCAGTCCATGTAACGTTCACTCTTCGAAAGGGAAATTGTGCACCAGTTAAACTCGGAAACGATGTATTGCCCCAACATCAGACAGCCAAATACCTCGGTATGCACCTGGATAGAAAACAAACTTGGAGACAACATATCGAGAAAAAACGAGATGAGCTAAATCACCGCCTGCAATCACTGAAATGGCTACTAGGAAGAAATTCACAAGTGTCTCTCGATAACAAAATGCTCATCTATAAAGCTATCTTGAAGCCGGTATGGACCTATGGAATTGAACTCTGGGGAACAGCCAAAAACTCCAATGTAGAGATCCTGCAAAGATACCAAAATAAAGTTCTGAAAAACATAACAAATGCTCCGTGGTTTACCAAAATGACTGAGCTACATGACATCCTCAAAATTAATACTGTAAAGGAAGAGATTAAACACCGAACAAAATTATAAAAAATGCGCATTGAAAAGCACGTTAACAGCCTCGCCTCTGTACTGACTAACCCACTGGAACGCCGTCGATTGAAAAGACAGCACACATGGGACATAGCTTGATCTGGTCAAGCAACAAGAAGAGGGACGGTCCTCACTGGAGGACCGTACTCGAAACGCCAACAAGCACAGAACGCATCTGCTGAAGGCTTAGGAAGCCGATTGCAAGATATTGGAAAAAAAAAAAAAAACTCTTGGAAAATGAACAGGTAAATGGTTGAATACAGAATGTTGCTGCTGAAAGTATTTCATATTTATTACAGATATTCACGATTTTCAAATGAAATATTAAATTCATTTATTCGTTACTAGCTTTTGCCAGCGGCTTCGCCCGCGTGGATGTCGGAAATTATCCCGCGGGAACATACTACCGGGATGAAAAGTAGCCTATGTCCTTTCTCAGGCTCTAAACTATCTTTGTACCAAATTTCATTTAAATCGGTTCAGTAGTTTTAACAGGAAAGCGAGACAGACAGACAGACAGACAGAGTTACTTTTGCATTTATAATATTAGTGTAGATGTAGATTTTCTTGACGCTATTAGATTCAGTCACGGTTTATAGTACTTATTCAATGTAATTGAATTCTACCTTTACAGTACGGTGAAACGAGTAACGACTTATTAAATATATATATTGCATTTTGATCTCATTTCATTTTATTGCTGAAAATTGCCATCATTTTATTAATATGATAGCTGTCAATATTATTATTTCAATTACATACATTTACTTAACTACATAGGTTCATCAGATCATTCTGTACCTACTTCCTTATCAAAGTCTTTAGACTTTCGATGAAAATAAATGTTGTTTCTATTATAATTAATATAATATCAATTCTATTTTCATGTAACTCTTGACGTTCAAAAGTGCCTTTTTTGGGGCTATTGAAATAAATGCTTTGACTTTGTTTATTTTATAAAAAACTTTATAATACAACCTCATTTTGTTTCAACATTTAAACATCTGCTGTATTTAATATGCATAGAATTCCATGGAAATTATGTTATTAATGATTATACTGGCTGTTTTGTGTCTAAAAATCACTGAGTTGCCATTTGTGTATTCTTTATTTTGTGGTATTTTTTTTCATATATGTAAGGTTATCGATAATGGTCTTCTCATAAAACAGCCTGTATTTTTTTTAAACCACGTTTTTAGACAATTTGAAACCATACCTTAAACGTACCGTGTACCTTTTTGAATAGCCGACGTTGTTAAAAAGATAATAAGTATGAAAAAAATAAAACATCCGATACGTGTGCAGACTATGGGTGTAGGTAATGTTCAATTTTTAACCGAAGAAAAAAACGGAGGAGGTTCTCAATTCGACGCGTATATATATATATATTTATGTATGACCACGCATAGCTTTTTACATAGTAGTTCGATTGTGGCAATTCTTCTTTTATTGGAAAGGGTATACTCCCAAGGTGGTCCCATATAAATTTGGACAAGAAAATCGAACCCTAAGGGTCGGAAAACAGGGGATGATTGATTGTTCACTCACTGATTGTAATGTCTAACCACGCATAACTTTATACAGAGTAGTCCGATTTTCATAATTCTTTTTTTGTTAGATAGGGTATATCATGCCAAGTATTATTAGTACATTAAAGACACAAAAAATTATAAAATAAAAACTGTTTAACAAAAAATTATTTATTCCTTTCCAATAGAAGAAAAATTGTCACAATCGGACCACTATGTAAAAAGATATACGTGGTCATACATAAAAAAAAAAAAAATTTGCTTCGAATTGATAACCTCCTCCGTTTTTTTTCGTCGGTTGAAAAGGAATATCCTTAATTTAGATTAACTTTGGCAATAAAAGTTATAATGTCGTGAGGAAGTTTAGTGGTACACATACTTACTATGTGTAACTGTATTTCCTTACGAGTCGTCGCCGTCGTACGTCACGTGTTCTTGGAGAGGTAGCAACATATTTTGTGTTTCTGACAGACACTTTCTTACTGAAAAAATTGTGTCGTGTTTTCCTGTAGCAACGGCAGATCTCCGAAGTAGATTTTTGTTGTTTGCGCTCAATTTCAATCTGAACATAAACACATGTTTTTTCACGTGACTTTTTATCTACCTTCTCCTTTCTGTATCGACGAATCATCAATGTATATAAGGTGTATCTATTCATAATACTAAGAAAGAAAAATATAAATTAAATAAAATAGAAGATTTTAAGAAGTACACCTGTAGGTGGTAAAGAAGCTACAGCAATGAAAAAAAAAATTTCTAAATGCATTTTTTTTCAAAATTTAATATTTATAAATTATTTGACGCACATAAGGGACCGGTAGGGGTGTACCGACAGGAGTCCTCCGGATCCTTCAGTATTGGTATGGGAACCAAGAAAATGTTGTTAAGTGGTCCAATGCACAGTCGGATACATATAGATTAGAATGCGGTGTGAGACAGGGTGGTCTGACATCTCCTAGGCTATTTAGCACATATATAGATGGCCTAATCGTGGGCCTCAGCCATATGCGGGTCGGATGCAGCGTACATGGTGTAAAGATAAATAGCATCAGCTACGCTGACGACATGGCGCTGCTGGCGCCGACGGCAGGAGCCGTGAATGAAATGCTAAAGGTCTGTCAGACGTATGCTGCCTCGCACGGGCTTGTTTATAATGTTAAGAAGTGCGAATACATTGTCTTTAAGGCCGGCAGTGAATGCCCGGATAATATACCTGATATTACCCTAAACGGCTTGAACGTCAAAAGAGTGACAAAATTTAAATATCTAGGGCATTTTCTCGCTGACGACCTTAAGGACAATGATGATATTGAAAGGGAGCGTAGGGCATTGGCGGTCCGAGGTAACATGTTGGCCCGAAGATTCGCTCGGTGTAGCAAGTTAGTTAAGATAACACTTTTTAAGGCATATTGCCAGTGCTTTTACACGGGGAGTCTTTGGGTCAACTATACCAAAAGGACGTTGGATGACCTACGCGTCCAGTATAATAATATTTTTAGAATGCTGTTGGGACTGCCACGGTGGTGCAGCGCCTCCACGATGTTTGCGCAAAACCAAACTGACGGCTTCCACGCCGTCATTCGCAAGAAAACCGCGTCGCTGTTGTCAAGGTTGCGGGCAAGTAGCAACAGCGTTCTAAAAACTATAGCGGAGAGTATTGACTCACCAATTATTATAAGTTTTGTGAGAAGGACAATCACTAAACATTAATTTGGGGATGTCCTTTTCACAATACTATTTATTTATTCTATGTCATTTTCTTTTTTATTTTACCTACTAACACTAGTATTAAGTTGTTTCAATGTTTTACTAACACTCTGGATCATTGTTGTCCGATAATAAAGAATATAATAAAAAAATAAGAAATACTGGCTCCTTCTTATTTTACGGCCCGAGACACCGCGGCCATGCTCGTGCCGTCCAGTCCCCGCCCTCGCAGCGTCAGGCGGGCCATTCATATTTGGAGTAAAGGTTTTATGCAAAACGTCTCAAGCAGTTTTAAAATTATTATAATTACGAAAATTCAAAAACGCTTAGATAACAAAAAAATATTTTTGCTTCTTTAGCTTCTTTACTACCTACAGGTGTACCTCTTGAAATATTTCGTGTATAAATAGATACACCATAAATACATGCTACCAAAAGTATACTTTTATAGCTTTAGCTTTATTTTTTTCACAAACACAACTTTTCCTTTGAAACATCTCTATACGACCAACTCGTTAATACCTATCGCAGACGATATCGTAGACATAAAAGTGTTCGCTAAACCGTGGCTCAGGTGCAGCAGCTGAGCTTAAAGCCGGTCGTTGATCTTTATTTGCGTGCCCCCTAACTCCGGCTGGCTAGACGCCACTGCCAATACACATCTAATCCTCCCTCGGGTCGACTTACTGCTAATGAAGATGTTTATACCGATGAAACGTTCGCAATATGGCTCTTTTATCGCTTTAGCACATCGACTTGAAAGGTTCTACAGTTTTGATGGCAAACGAGGCTCTGAAACGATTAAAAGATAAGGATTTTTGTAGGAAAGGCTCTACATATACAGCTATACTTTCACTTTAAAAGGCGTGATTGTCAACTTATATTTTTATACCCACTAAGAAAGAGAGTAACAACAGCCGATATATTTTGTATTAATCTCATCGTGAAAACGTAGGTGAAGTGAACCTGAAGTGGGCTGTCATTCCATTCATTGACAGCTCACTTCCACTTCATTTCGCCTAAGTTTTCACATGAGTCACCCTTAAACATTTTTCAAACGCGGAAACGCCTGATATAAGTCATTAAACCTACTTACTTATGAGTCAAACATATTAAAGCTCTGACAAACGGCACACACGTGGCCAGCACTTACATTTGGCACAATCCAATAACACAGTATGGATGTTATTGGTACGCAAAAAGCTAAGTCGGTCCAACGGGAAGTATGACATACGTGACATCCGGTGCTGGAGGCCGCGGGGCGCACGAATCTATCGGAAGTGGAGTTCTTCTTGCGGCTTCCAACGTACTTGGGCATCAATCATTTTTGATACGTGCTCGCTACTTTGCGATCCACTCACTATTGACAATGTGAACGGAAAAGTTATGTCTTTTCGACTTTGGAGAGGATTTCAGTTGCGAGGAATCAAACAGAGGGTTTTAATTGACTGGTAATATAAAATGTGTTTAATAAAATTCGTAATATTGGAAAGTAACAAAATTTCGTAACAGTGAAATTGGAGATTTTGTTCTTATTAGTTTGTATTTTTATGAGAAGTACTTGAAACATTCACTTGATGGGTTGTATTAATATTCAAGTTCCATCATCTTTACTCATACTTTCGTATTCACTAAGCCAGGGGTCCACAACCCAAAAGTTACACGTCCACCAAGATTTACGTGCGCCCAAAAGTTTTTAACAGTGTTTTTATGTCTTTGACGTTGAAATTAGTTTAATACCTTTTCCCGTTGGGCCTTGTAACCTTATTTAATACGGCTAAGTAGATCCAGTAAACGTGAGTAGAAAGTGAAGGCACTTTTATAAGAGGTAGATACGCCAATCTAATAAGAAGGAATATTTTATGTCGATACGTTACCGAGAGATTGCTTTCGACACCGTAACGCGGAGTCAGCAACATTTTCTTAAAAGTCTTGCGCAAGAGCACCACTTTTCTTGAGAAGCTTGTTTCCTTTTGTTTGTTAGCTTTAACTTGAGTGTATTTATTGATATTGGCATAATATTTGACTAGCAACAAGGTATTCAACTAGAGGTGGGTAGGTGCTTCCTACTTACCAGTTTAGGTAACTTGTTAATAAATAGATGGAAGAGCAGAGCTGTTAATAGATAAATATATTTTCGTATGTAAATACAGGATCATGTTTACAATTAAATTCACTGAATTAACATAACTTAATAAACATATTATGTGCAAGTGCACGTTCCCAGGCTGTTAGCGTATAACTTAAATAAAGTAATGAACTTTATTTTAGAAGAAAGTGCATAATTAGATATAGAAATGTGTACCTACCGTCTTATAGTACTGGTAATCCATTTTTAGATATTGGGTATTTAAGAAGAAGAAGAAGAATAAATTTATTAAGAACAAGTTAACAAACACGATAAGCGCAAAATAAAACTAAAAGTACCAAGATTGGATCGTTAGACAAATTGTGTGCAATGAAGTAACCCTAGACCCCACACTAGGATACCCTGTGTCGTGGGATCTAGTATCCTCGTGGTTGATGACACATAGATATAAGTGCAAGTAGTGATTCACAGTTAGGCTCTTATTAGGCAACAGATATTAACGCAAAGGTTTCTCATTTAGGTAATCCACAGGTGTGACTGTGACCAAATGGCGACTCTACTGTGATCCAAGGTTGGCAGGCAACCGCGAGCTGCTTCTAAGATTCGATTCACTACATTAGCTTTAATGTACCGACAGAAGTTTTAATGAGGTCCGAACTAGTGAATAGTCCCGGGAAATCCCGGAACCGAAAGTACCGGGAAATCCCGGAAATTCGCGTTGTTTTAGGAACCGGAATTTCCAAAACCAAATCCCGGTTCTTTCGGTACTTTCGGCAATTCCACCGACAAGTGTAGAGCCGGAAAGGGTTTTTTCTTCAGCTGGGTACCTTTGTAATAAAATAAGATCACGTTTAAGTGATAAGAGTTTGGACGCTCTTATATTTTTAAGATCATTATATAGGCAGGAGAGAAATACTCTAAAAAATAAATGAACAGGTACCTAACCTAGGTTATTGTAACTTTAAGAATCAGACCAATGTAATATTGGTCTGAGCAAGTATTCCAAATTTTTATAATTTTATAGGTTGGGTATTTTTATTTATAGTATAATTTAAGTTTAAAGTTATATTTTTATTTAATTTTTTTCTTAAATGTATAATTAGAGTCAAGTTGATTTAAAGAATTTGTCGATTGAAGTTGTTCCAAACTATTGTTGAATTATTATACAAGTAGTATAATTTAAGTTTAAAGTTATATTTTTATTTTATTTTTTTCTTAAATGTATAATTAGAGTCAAGTTGATTTAAAGAATTTGTCGATTGAAGTTGTTCCAAACTACTGTTGAATTATTATATAAGGTTAAATTTAAAAAAAAATGTTTGTTAAGATTATCTAATCAATAAATATTGAGAAGGATTAAGGCTACGCTAAAACTCCATGGTTCCTTTTTTTGTAGATGTTACGTAAGTTTTAAATTATAATTTGGTTATGCAGAATTGCAATAAGAGTCATGTTAATTTGTTTGGTAAAGTAAAGATGTTTAATAAATGTTTCTGTTATATATTATGTAGGATTAGGTATAAAAATCATTTAATGTTAAAAAAAATTGCTGGCATAATATGCGTAATTACCAGTAAAATTATACTAAATAAGACTGATTTAGTGTCTATAAAACAAGAAATAAAACTTTTTTTGATTTGACTAAAATGTTTTTACTTTGCCGTGTCATTTCGTCTTATTTTTACTTTCTCCGTTTCAACACTTTCAACTCTCTTACAAAGACTTATTAAAGTATCAAAAGTATCGATAGTACCGGGAATCCCGGTTCTTAAGCCAGAAAGTCCCAAAAATCCCGGTTCTTTAAAACAGCACCGGTTCTGCATTCCCTAGTCCGAACTCACGATCTGTGGATTGAGTATTCTCGGCTTAACTCTGACTTAATAATGCTTAATTCATACGAACCTCCTCGTAACTTATTGGCCTCAATAGTGAGTATCGACCTCGAAGTGACTAATGCAGTATTGGTTGTTGGCCCACGTTGTGGCTAAGTAATACCGCCGCAAGGGTCGATCGATCAGGTTAAGCTACGCTTACCGCGGTTGGTACGTGGATGGGTGACCATCCTTACATACCAATCGAAAAGCACGTTAAGGTGTTGGTTTAACAATCATTACGGGTCATTAGAAGCCCGAAAGTCTGAAAACTAGTCTTACCAAAAGGTATCGTGTTACCCAGTAACTGGGTTGTGGAGGTCAGATAGGCAGTCACTCCATGTAATATAGCTACTGATATTCAACTGCATCTGGTTTAACTGGAAGTTGACCCCAATGTGTTGGGAAAAGTCTAGGAGATGATGATGGTTGTTGGCCCACGTTGTTTCGAAGGAAAACCATGTCAAATAGTAATAAAGTTCATCGTTGTGGAATTTCAGTATCGTATATTTATCAGAAGTTGGTATTGGAATGAGACTGCCTGGCGCCTACAGAGGGCTGTAGCAGCATCCATTTATCATGTCGATCCATCGGTTATCGCTCTGGCAGCGATCCACCGTCCTCGAGCAAACCCATTCCATTGTTGACCGACATACTCGTATCAATTGAACAGATCCGAACAGTTGGATATAGGAATTCGTCCGAAACAAACAAACAGCATTTGAGAAGATCTCTGACCTATATATTAGTTTCCTGTTCAATAAGAAATTTGAGCAAACTTCATAGAGGAGATAAAATTGAAGTAAACGTTAAGGTTATTTATAAGAGTTTTATAATATTACTGGTGGCTTCGCCCGCGTGGAGGTCAAAAATTATTCAACAGGAACGTACTACCAGAATAAAACGTATTCTGTGTGTTAATCCAAGTTATAATCTATCTGTGTGCCAAATTTCATCTAAATCTGACCGGCCGTTTTAGCGTGATTGAATAACAAACATTCAAATTATCACATCTATCTATACTTATAATAAAACTGTAGAGAGGTCAATTCTGTACATTGAATATATATTCAAAATTAGTATTGGAGGATGAATGGTGATCGATACTGATGCCAAAAATGCAATCAGTAAATTTTTTGTCTGTCTGTCTTTCTGTCTGCACGCATGGGTCAAAAACTACTGAAGGGATTTTAACCAAACTTGGTACGATTGTAGTCCATAGGGCAGGTTATAGACTATATAACATAACGCTAAGACACATAGGAGCTGAGCAGTGATGATAAATTTGAAGCAAGTCGGAAGAAAATGCGCTTTCGAGCTAAAAAAAATTAACCTGGATTAACACATAGGCTACTTTTTATCCCGGTAGTACGTTCACGCGGGATATTTTCCGACCTCCACGCGGGCAAAGCCGCTGGCAAAAGCTAGTTTATAATATTAGTAGTAAAAGTGATTAATAAATCTAATTTAAAATATCCTTACAAATAGGTTAAGTGTGTGTTCCAACTTTGTTGTATATGTTATAAAATGTCTGCAAATGGAAGTAGGTTAAAAGGGCAATGGGCAATGGGCGCTAAATATCAGTTAGCACTTATTCACTTATGTGTCATGATCGACTCGTTAATTCGACATGTTAGTTGCGCAGTGTCAATTGATATTAAGCACTCCAGATTACATGAGTGTTTCAGTTACATTTAAATGTAACATACCTACATTTGAATAAATTTGGTCAACACATTTATGCACGAAATTAATTAAATTTGACCGTAATTACTCCGGAAAGTTGATGTTTATCACAATCATAATTATTTAATAACCGTAAGATTTACGTATGTACTTATATAAGTAGGTAGATATAATTTTTAATACTCTTATAACTCCTATATCCTTATTTTGTACTCTATCATAAAAATGTTGGTGTTCGTTTCGCCAATAAAGTTGATACCGTCAATTCGGCGAAGCGATGCGTCGTTACTTTACAAATGCATGGCTTTATATACTCGCCTGTTACAGTAAAAGCCCGAGTGGAGGCAAATCCTTGGATCTTCCAGTAAATTGCAACATTTTTACTAACATAGGGACCTTGGGAATGTTGGTGCAAGTAAGTAATGAACTCGTTTGTTAGCGTAATGTCAATGAAAATGGTTATGGCGTGGAATCTGTGTTTTTTTCGACGTAGTCATATTTTTTTTGTGTACCAATAATAAATAGAAAATTTGATATTTTGATACAAAGCTACCACGCTTCTACGACAAAGGTCAGTCGTCGCCGCTACGACAGTGCTGCGACAACGATACGACCGCCCATTGTCACTATATTTTAAACTAGCTTCTGCCCGCGACTTCGTTCGCGTTAAATTTCTTGTTCCCCTGACCCTTCCCGTCGCGTCGAATCGCCTACCCGTGCGATTTTACCCGTTTTTCAATATTTTTCATTACTGCTCCGCTCCTCTTAGTTGTAGCGTGATATTATATAGCCTAGAGAATGAAATGAAATGAATGAAATTCTTTGTTTGATTGAACGCGCTAAACTCAGGGTTTAGCGCGTTCAATCAAACAAAGAAACAAACTCTTCAGTTTTATAATATTATATAGTATAGATTTCAACATTTATTAATGTATGTACCTGTTATTCATATGTTTTTTTATTTTTTTTTGTGAGTTGGAAATCATCAAATGACGTCTTCCGCTCTGGGCGGAGCGGGACGATCGGGAGCGGGACGTGAGACTTTTACTAACTAAATCCCACCCGTGTTCCTTCAGTTGCCTATATGCCAGGGCCACGGTAAATCTTTCGAACAGATCTCGCGACTCTGGCAGGTTATTCGTATGTTGTACATAATCAAGAGTATTCTATTCTCTGCTACGATGACGTGACGACAATCCTACTTTGATGTTACTAAAACACTACAACTCCACCACGACAAACTGTAACGAGGTTTACCAACTTTAGTATACAAACATTCTAGTTTAATTAATATAATAAATAGTCAGCATGTTGACAATTCTATACAATCAATGTTGATGCGTTGAATGCTCGATTCAATATTTTAAACAGTCGATGTATGAATATACGTTTTAATGAGTGGTCGATTAATTGTTATTCGATGATTTGGCTATCGACAGAACGATATTTTAAAATAAATTTATTTTAAAATATTTTTAATTCTAATGTAAATATAAATAGAAGTTTGTTAATCGACTATTTATAAAAACTAGTGGTCGCTCAGCGGTCTAAACTCGACTATAATTTAAAAAAATTCGTTATAAGATTTTAGTATAAAGGGGCACAAAGTTATTGCTTCGCGTATATATATCTAACTACAAAATTACACATAAAAAAAAGATGAATACAAAAAAAAAACAGGAACACTTAGGCGCCAAAGAAAGTCCTCCTAATCTTTTAAAAGTAGATTTAAATCAGAACCTTCGTATTTACTGAAAATATCTGAGGATTCACTTTTAATGTCGCTTTTACTGTAACATATAAACCGGACCATAATCATAAGTCAATCACTCGGCACATAAACGATTTTACAATCGTTTACATAAGAGTTTTATGAGAGCATTGTGTTAATAAAATTAATGGCACTTACAACAGAAAAAAGCTTACCTTGATATGTGGACCGTACGTAAATGTCAACGACAAAGTAACTGCTTGACAACAATAAATATTGTAAGTATTGCAATTCATGTTGATATTCCAGCCCGCACTAATTTATCAGAGGGGCAGATCCCATATTTTTAAAAGCATTCGTATTCCAATCTAGGAATCTGTCAAAACAAACTCTTTTTTCTTTTTTGGCAAATGAGCCGGTGTCGACTATTCTGCCAGTGTTAAGCAGTGAAACAACCTCTAATTTACTAAAATTTTATGACCAATTTATGACATTTGACTGTTGCTGAGATAACATTATAACTTGCAAAACTGGCAGAATAGTCGACATCGGCTCAAGAGCCAAAAAGAAAAAGAACATTGTGACTTGAATTTAACGTTCAAGTCTCATCTAAATTATGTTTAACTGAATCAGTCGAAGAATTTTACTTGTGTCTGAGGGGGCAATTTGAGTAATTTTTGGAACGTTCACAGTCTGATATCAGTCTCAATTTGTCAAAAATACCTCGAATTTCCATTTTTGGCAAGTTTTTGACATTTTCCTTTTTCTTCTTCGACTTCTTCTTCTTTAATATTTTCCAATTCACTTTAGACATAGGCAGAACAGTCGACATCGGCTTTATTTGCCATTTCATCAAAATAAGAATAGAATAGAAGTGCGAGAATTGGCCTTCTATACACAAACGATCTAGTTTTGTTTTATTACGTTGGTATAAACAAATGAAGGGGAGAACGAATTGAAACAAACTTCTGTGCATTTTAATGTCGAAACTCAAGACCGCCTATAAATTGTTAACTGTCAAGTGTTAACATTATAGTTCGTTCTCAATGTCGTTCATAAAACGTTCAACAGCTACTATCATTAACTAAATAAACACAAGTAGTTATGTTAATAAACATACAATTCATTAAAGTGTCGAATCGCATCCTGCGGGGGTATCTTATCGAGTGTGCTTGTAATCGAGCACTGATTGCGAGCTCGGGAGCCCCACATAAGGACATCCCTGGGAAATTAATAGATAGGAAGATCCTTCTGGAATACATGCGTACAATCGTAACTACTAGCGAACTATTTAAACTGAATAATACAGGATAAGTTTTTAACTAGTGCGCAAATTTTAACAAATTAAACTTAAACGAGTTATTATAATACCTAATCATTCAATTTTTATTTTGAAATATCTTAGTACAAAAAAAAATTACTTATCGTTAACGAAAGATGCTTATTTTGAAATTGGTTTTTATGGTAACTTGCGCGCGGCGCCGGCGAAGGTGAACGACCGAACGCAGCTACAAGTACCTACCAGCTGTTCGATCGGTCAAAATTCTAAGAAGTTCGAAAGTTTACTGAGTCGGATAAAAATAAAAATAAAGTATTGAAAAAATAGTTGAAATGTGTTATATTACTGATACCGAACCACAAAAAAAAAGAAAAAAATTGCGCACTGTTTAAAAAAAATCCTGTGTACGTCCAACCGAGGGCGGCCCAAGAAGAGGTGGCGAGACGACCTAGACGCGTACTGCAAGGATTGGATGAAGGTGGCTCTGGAAAAGGATACTTGGAAAGATTTGGGGGAGGCCTTGGCTCAGAAGTGGGACAGCTAGCAGTTAAAAAGAAAAATTTATATGTCAGTAGCGATCATCGTTAGATATCTTTGAGACTAAAAGGTCAGTTCGAACAGATATTATGTTGATTCAAAATATGATGGGACACTTCTTTGTTTGTTCATCGTGAGCAGTGGTGACCCAGTGGTAACGGCCGCAAATAACGAGTAGGAGTAGGTCGTGAATTCGAACCCAAGCAGGCACTTTACTTTGTATAAGTTAATTTATCACCACAGCAAAACGGTGAACGAAAACATCGTGAGGAAACCGGCATGTTTTTTTTTTTTTTTGGATGGGAAATCATCAAATGACTTCTCCCGCTCTGGGCGGAGCGGGAGGGCGTGTCAGACTTTTACTGACTAAAACCCACCCGTGTTCCATCAGTTGCCCATGTGCCGGGGTCACGGTATCTCTTTCGAACAATCGCGACCCCGGCAGAAATTCGAAGACGTGTGACATCTAGCAACCCTCACTGGGCCCGCGTGGTCGATTATGGTCCACTCCCTCTCACCGAGACCGGGCCTGTGTCCAGCAGTGGGACCATTATAGGCTGCTGATGATGATGATGATGATGATGATGACTCCTTTGTTGATTACCTATGTGCTAATCTCGGAAGCCCTTCAAATATCATTAGGTTAATTAATTGGAGTATACAGAACAAGCTTTCGCGAGCTTTTTCGGCTTCGTTTTATTTACAGTTTCAGCCTTCACGAGCCAGCTGAAAAATTATGAATTCGTCCCTACCGGCCATTTCGGATGATATTTATGTCGAAGTAAATCCTGGTTATGTGGGCTCCGGAGGGATGGCACGTTAAATCCTTCCTCACTTGAAAAGATATACCTGACCCGTATCACTTCCTCCAATTCATATTTTTTTGTATGATAAGTCTCGATTTATCACGACAAAATATCTTGACATGAATACCTTGGAAAAAAAATTTTTTCATGATAATTGAACATTTTTTTTCTAATTAAGGATTAGAAAGGTAGGTATACAGGGCGTCCCACGGATATGCCACATGGAGGGAAAGTACCTTGAATATTGTAGATGGAACATTTTACTGAAAGAAGACATTATTTCAATTCAAAAAACAATTTGAACTGCATTCATATATATTTAAATAATTGCTTGGTTGAACCGGGAATCGAACCCGTTACACGAGAAAAATAATCACCCAGTAGTTTTATCATACCGATCGAAAGGCTTGATCATAAGGATTATTTTTTACTAAATAATATAGTGTCAAAAAAAAATTGTTTATAAAGAAATTATTAATACTATTGGTTGGCCAGTAGTTGAAATTGGAATATAATTCATTTTAATAGAAATAAATTATTATAAAACCTAATAGCTTTCTGCACTCTTTTTCCATATAAACATTCCTACTCCTCCGTACGTGACAGTTTCGTAAAAGGGTAGGCAACTACAAGGTTTTTACTTTATGTATTAATATGTAGACTAAAACAGTTGATTGGAAGATACTGTTAAACATCCATTTGTGTTGTGCTTAAAAATGGGTAATTACGAAAGTCAAATAAGAAATCCATCCGAAGATACCTCAAAATACCAAAACGTTCAAAGCTCATTATCTCAAACGACGATTCAATTAAACAAAACGCCCTAATATTTAATACTTATGGATGCAATAAAGCCGAGCACTTCACACCGAGCAGCACGCGATCGTACACTGCGGCCAACATCATAATAAACAAGCCCAAAGTAACACTTAGTATGTCAGCGATAGTCCGCGCACTGCCAAGTATGGCGGCCTGGCGGAGGTTCCCGGAACCTTGGCCTCTACGTCTTCTGCGGAATATCAAACACATAACGTAACTCGTCCTTCCGCCAACATGCACTCACTATACGTCTATACATAATATCCTACTATATTATATTATAAACGTGCCAGTTTGGATGTTTGGTTATTTGGATGTTTGTTACTCAATCACGCATAAACGGACGAACGGATTTAGATGAAATTTCTCACACATATACTTTATAGCCTGTAATATTATAAAAATGAAAGCTTGTGTTTGGATGTTAGTTACCCAATCACGTAAAAATAGCTAAATGGATTTGGATGAAGTTTGGCACACAGATAGTTTATCACTTGGATTAATATATAGAATACTTTATATCCCGTTAGTAAGATCCCGTAATATGGTTTCCGACCTCCACACGGGCGAAGTCACTTCCAAAAGTTAGTATTCTATAACATTCACGTCATTGTTCACGTCCACAACTACAGAACCCACAATATCTTGTTATATTAGCTAAATGATTATCTCGTTTCTACAGTAAAATTAATTGTTTTAGAATTCAATCGCACGATTAAGACCGCGTAAATGGTAGCTCTGTATGATAGAGAGGTTTGTTAATGAAATAGACAAGCAGTTTGTTTGGCTAAGTATCTATAAACATAAATTGCGTAACAGATATTATATGTAAATTAAATTAGTGGCAGCATTCATTGAGAAATTATGAGATGGCTGGAACTGTCACTGATATAAATAATCTATATAGATACTGAGTAACTTTGCGCTTTCTTTAAATGCAGCTCAAAATCGAAGTCTGAACATTAAGTGAGGATAAATATGGAGTGTCAAGAAACAAGTATGTGTTAAGGTATTTATGTAGGGTCCTGCAGTACTTCGCACGTTAACCATTAAAGTGTATAGTTTTAATAGTGGAGTCACGCTCCCGCGGCGCAGCACACGAGTTTGTTTTACAATGATGTTCACATACAGTTACTGGTTAAATTAAACGCGCTCTATGGACAGTATGGACACTGTGTAAGTAATTAATCACGCGACTGTAATATTCATCTGTGAAACTTGCACGATCAGGTAATTTATATTAACTACCGTAGCTTCGAACTGTTACATGTTTATTTGCCATGTCTATTGCTTTATGAATTCAAATTGATTATAAAAGACATTTAAATACGATTTTGAAACGCTGTCTATCATCGCAATCCTTTTAGGAAATCGGGACTTTGATGCTGTCATAAAAATAAGATTTTTAATTTAATGGAAATCATATCTAAAAGCATTATTTTGAAGTAGGACATTTTGATTAATTATTTATTTAAGCTTACCATGTAGGCATCGCTGCCCTCGTCCCTGACAGCTCTATAAAAAGTTGTAGGCGAGAGATAATGCAAATAGATAAGATTCATTCAATGATAATCTTGATATAAATGCGTATTGAGCAATGAATAACTTGATTTATGAAGGAACATTTGAGAATAACACAAACGCAAACGAATCCGAATAGAAAGACAAATTATCCTACTAATATTCGGCTACGAATAAAAGCATAATGGCGTGTGGAGGTAATTTCGCCCCCATAAAAGGCAAACGTATTCATCAAAACAAAAACAATAGAAACAATAATGAAATTCGCAGTAGGTTCCCCCGCGCCCTCATTCTGTGACAGGGCTCGCAATCGTTTGGTGAAATAAATGGTGCACGAAAAATTTATGTTGTCTGCGATTCTTTCCGGCCCAGATTTAGTCGGCCCACTCCCGAACAGCCTGCCTTCCCTTTGTCGCAGCTATTCTCAACTAGTACAACACCCTTTCATATATCAACTTTCTGGACTCAATTGCTGGCGGGGGCTGCCGGCTGATCACTCTAAAAGCTACGTTCGGTAGTGAATCGGTTCTATTCTTAACCAAAGTTTCAGATAAAGTTTTGCTGTTGTTTGTTGAAAGCTTACACCTATAAATACATATTTTATTACTGTTGTTTAAAAGTTCAGGAATATTATTAAAATATACCACAAGATCTATTGATCATTATGTAAGGAAGCGCTCCACAGCAGCGTGTTTACCCCGCTTTCCTTAATATATTTCTAAGACGTTCTGTAATTAAAACTAGTTCAAATATAGCGTGTGTGCAGTGTCACCGCTGAGTCAATATTATGTGTGGACGCAGCCCGACTGTTGTTCAAACAACTGGTAAGCGGACCTAATTTATAACATACGTACACGTGGAGGTTCCAAATGAACTTTATTGTGCGTTTCCATTGCCTTCGCATTCCTTGACGTTCCTCTTCAGTATATATGAGACATACTACCGTGCTTCTTCTGCTGACAATTTTCAAACTTATATTCTTTTAACGTTAGTCAACATTTAGTAGAGTTCCGTTCATCAAATGGTCTTGAAGTCAAAAAATAGTCGATCCGATATTGTTATATTTTTTCTCATGCCAGTGAATGTTGTTTCATAATAGGTAGAGCAACCATTCAACTATTTTTGATAATAAATAAATAAAGGTTAACCGTTTTACGTCGAAGAAAACCACACCGTGACCTAAAAACACAGACCGCGATACGGAATAATACAATAAGCACAAAAAATATCTGACCGTCACTAAGAATAGTACAGACGATGCGGTTATAAAAGGAAACGGTTCCCGAAACGTCGCGCATGCAGTTGTGTCACACGGCGCGTTGGCTGCGTGCACGCATGTTTACCCGTTGCTTTTAATTATCCATGAGCCGTAAATCTCGAGGTGTAGTTCAGCATTACCTTAGTACAAACTCTTGATAAATATCTAACACGAAGCCACATGCTAACATTATGTCATACAGAACATTATGAAACGAGGCAGTATCTCCACACAATACACAACGACGCGATGGTACACTCAACGAACTGGTTATCGGAACACAAGCATGCTGTAAGCGACCTGAACCAGTGCATTTTTATCTCGTTCACTGATAAACTAAGCGGAGGACATCTGGTGCCGAGCAGGGTTTCGAGTGTCGTAACTTAAAAATAAACCTCTCAAGCTGTGGCTGTAACGTTGAAGACCTTGTGTTCCGATCAATTATCTCATTGGTTACATCGATTAGAGTCGTATAAAATTATGAACAGTTACGGCTTAATTCATGTTCATGTGAATATACAAATATCCATAACTCGGTGGGCGGCAGTGAGCGCCGAGTGTGAGCCGGTGACTCACGAGCGCACTGCAGCTTCGGCAGTAAACACACGGTAATACGCGCATCGGTGACACGGAGATGGCCCACTCATACTTCGAGTTGAAGAATCAGCACCAATTAGGAAGTGCTGTGCTGGTGCAGGCGGCGGCGGCGGTGCGCACGGCAGGCGGCACATCGAGGTCGTCGCACGAGCGCTGGCAGCGCGCCAGCTCGCCACAGACTCTTCTATAATTTTAACAATTTGCACTTAAATCCCACCCCGCCGGGCTGGGACGTGGAATAACTAGGCACACTACGCCGGGGTCGCCCTCGTTGCCAACAAATTCAAACTTTCATTATTGTTTTTAATTATTCTCGTGCCGAGTCCCAATTAGAACAAGATCCGACGACATTAGTTAGCCTTAATTGTACGTATTGATCGTAAAAAGGAAACGTATTTTGTACGGAATCGTCGTATCGTATGAAGTAGATCGAGTTATTGTGACGTTTCACTCAGTATCTCAGCGGAGATTCAATCTGAATTCATATGTGAGTGGCTACATGTTACATGTTGAACATAATACTTGATCAAAAGACGATGAAAGCATAATTGAAACCCGAGCTTGTGCTGCGTTCGATTAGTGCAAATGAGCGAGCGCCTCTCCGTAATGTTCTCGCCTTACTATAATGTTAATCCTGCTAAGTCAAGGCCCTGGATCAGTTTTGATTACTTATACCAACACTATGTTTCCTTTATCGATTACAATAGTTCTTTTTTCTGTCTTGAGATCGGATATGGCATTGTTCGTACTCTATCATGATCATGATACCATATGTTATTAAATCAAATTATTTCTGTTAGGATTTCATTGTGTATGTAGCAGCAAAGCGTATTATGTTTATTCTTGTAGATGTCAATATTGATAGTATGTATCACATATAGCTGGCGCATCATTGGTAAATAGTTGGACGTAGTTATGCAAAAAGGATCCCATCCACAACTTGGTCAAAAATGAGTTAAGTGCGCCAAACTGATCCAAATTATATACATACTACGAGTCAGTAAAAACGACCTAGCTAAAAATAGCTTTACTTTTCGTGTACTTTAATTTTTAAAACCAATGGTATGGCGCTTCTTATTTTTTTTTTCAGTATAAACTATTTAAACTTTCTGGTTCTTAACTAGTATTTGTACCAGAATATGTTAATATACCATTACTAATAAAAAACGTGTTAATATTCCACAGACAATTTTTTTTTTAAGTTAATGAAAAAATACCTCTTGAACTTAAGAACGCGGCGCCTATACTCGCAAACCACGAGCCGACACGCAAGGGCAATATTCGGTCGGAATATTGCTGTCTCTGTTTGACAATAGAAGGCCAACGATGACGCGGTATGCAGCCGTGTGTGAGTAAGAAGTTGTACTTACGTTTTATTCATAACGACTCCGAGGCATTTTTATTTACTAGTAATTAGGTATGTTCGTTATTTGCTTTATTTTTGTTGACTACTCTGGGGAATCGTTAGTAAATGTACAGACTAGTAATGCGTTTTGTGGAAATTTCTATACAATGTCGGTATCTCGAATTATTACAATATCTCGAGATCTAGGCCTTTTGTAAAGTCTTACATACCTTTCCTAACTTGGTACTTGTAAACCAATGTATAATTATGTTGTTTGTGGTCTTCTATAAATTGATAGATGAACGACGTGAGTCCACCTGTTATTGTTGTAAGTAAGTATTCTTTTTACTAATTTTAAAAATTGTTTGATACTACATATTATAAAACAAAGTCCCCCGCTGCGTCTGTCTGCCTACTTGCGAGGAACTCAAAAAATGTTCAACGGATTTTTATGCGGTTTTCACCAATAGATAGAGTGTTTTATCAGGAAGGTTTAGATGCATTTTCAATTTTTGTTCCCCTGACCCTTCCCGTCGCATTGATTTGCCTGGTAGTTTTCGTCCATTTTTCGTTGCTGCTCGCTCCTTTTGAGTTATAGTGAGTCAACCTTAAAAGATAGACATATGCTCTCGCGGACTTTTTTTTAGAACTTTTTAAAAGGAACTATTTCGTCATACATGATTTTTGCGTTACTTTAACCGTTTACGCAGCGCACGCAACGGAAACTCTCAAAAGGAATAAATTTTCCCCGTTTTTGCAACATTTTTCATTACTGCTTCGCTCCTCTTAGTTGTAGCGTGATGTTATATAGCCTATAGCCTCCCTCAATAAATAGGCTACCCAACACAAAAATAATTTTTCTATTCGGACCAGTAGTTCCTGAGATTAGCGCGTTCAATCAAACAAACAAACAAACTCTTCAGCTTTATAATATTATTATTATATATATATATATACTAATATATAAATATATAAATATATAGTAATATAGTATATAGTATTCAGCTTTATAATATTATATAGTATAGATGAATAGTAGAAAGTGTTACGCAAAATATTAGTAACAGACAAATATATTTCAATAATTTATACATATTTACGCGACGTGCAGATATAAAAGAGGATAAATAAAAAACAAAGACTTTTAATTAACATTTATTTTTAATGTACACGTTACTCTCCTAAGCTAAGCTAGGTTTAGAATCAGTACTTTTTTTTTTTTTTTTTTCAGGATGGGAAATCATCAAATGACTTCTCCCGCTCTGGGCGGAGCGGGAGGGCGTGTCAGACTTTTACTGAATAAAACCCACCCGTGTTCCATTAGCCCATGTGCCAGGGTCACGGTATCTCTTTCGAACAATCACGCGACCCCGGCAGGCATCGGTCCTAGTAGACCCCTACACTGCTGCTGACATCTGTTTGAGGCGCGCGTGGAACACTACGCGCCGTCGACCCGAGCCTGGTCCTTACCGGGCGGCGAGCTACCCATTGCTCGCCACCCGCAAGCTCGCGCCTATGGTGGTCGGGAGTCGGCTATGGACTCCCGATGCCCGGGGCGTCTCGTGGCCGGGAGTCCGCTATAGACTCCCGACGCCCGGGGCGTCTCCTCCTGCGGCGGCTAGGGACGTGAGGGCGCAGAGACTGCCACTCCCTCACGCGCCCCGCCTCCTCCTTCGCGAGCATTACTGCTTCGCAGAAGGAGGTGACGGCTTCCCATTCCCTCTCGCTCCGTACCATGGCTCGCACCAGGGCCGGACGCGAGAGGTCGCCGCCGCCGATCGCCTCCACGAGGACACGGCGGTGCTCCGCTCAGGCAGGGCACACCTCCACCGTATGCTCCACCGTGTCCTCCAGACGATCCTCGCAATGGAAACACCCGGACGTATCCTCCCGCTTTATCCTGAACAGGAACCCACCGAAGCACCCATGCCCGGTGAGAACCTGCGTCAGGCGGAAGGTGAGGACGCCGTGACGCCTCTCTATCCACTCCTCAAAGAGGGGACTTACCGCCGCAATTGTGGCGTGCCCAAGAATCAGCACTTTCCGAACGTGAAAACAACAAACCGCCCGCCCGTCACCAATACCTAATGCTTTATCTGAGAAGAAGCGGCGCAACAAATTCCCCAGCAGCACAGCTGTCTGTTTAGTTACATAAACTTGAATCTATACAATAATTATGAGGCACAGAATATTACAATACATTATTTACCATATCTGCAAGAGCAGTGGTGGCCCAGTGGCAATTGTTTATCCCAGAAATAATTAAAACTACGTTAATTATGGTGAAACTCACGTTCCCACGGACGTAATAAGATCGCATTTTCAACTGTCGGTGTTGAACCGAGCATTGAGAATACAACACAGTGCAGCGCGGGTGAGTCTTTTTTTTTTTCAGGATCGGAAATCATCAAATGACTTCTCCCGCTCTGGGCGGAGCGGGAGGGAGTGTCAGACTTTTACTGACTAAAACCCACCCGTGTTCCATCAGTTGCCCATGTGCCAGGGTCACGGTATCTCTTTCGAACAATCACGCGACCCCGGCAGGCATCGGTCCTAGTAGACCCCTACACTGCTGCTGACATCTGTTTGAGGCGCGCGTGGAACACTACGCGCCGTCGACCCGAGCCTGGTCCTTACCGGGCGGCGAGCTACCCATTGCTCGCCACCCGCAAGCTCGCGCCTATGGTGGTCGGGAGTCGGCTATGGACTCCCGATGCCCGGGGCGTCTCGTGGCCGGGAGTCCGCTATAGACTCCCGACGCCCGGGGCGTCTCCTCCTGCGGCGGCTAGGGACGTGAGGGCACAGAGACTGCCACTCCCTCACGCGCCCCGCCTCCTCCTTCGCGAGCATTACTGCTTCGCAGAAGGAGGTGACGGCTTCCCATTCCCTCTCGCTCCGTACAGCGCGGGTGAGTCTCAGCACGTCGAAGCCCAGTTGGATTTTCACCTCTTGGCGCTGAGCAGTACTTTGAAGACCCGGTGCACGAAAATAACCAACCGCGATTTTATTACGTCCGTGGGAACGTGTGTTAAGTCATAACATAATTAACGTATTACATTAACGTAGTCATAACATAATTAACCTATACCTAGATAGGTAGGTAAATACTAACTTATACAAAATATACTTAGTTAGGTACTTGCTACTATTAAACTCGACCCACGAAATAAATAATGTTTATTTCATTGGGCTGAGTTTAAATATGTGTAAACAATTAGTAGCCAAGAAAATATTAGGCAGATAACTTATAATATATCATTGGCTAATAGGTACTTACTGTGAGACACATCCCAACGTTCGGAGTCCATGTCGGCAGCCAAACCGAATCGTAAACAATAAGGCGGGTTGCAGACCAAGAGCTAAGATAAGTTAGTTTAGCTTAGCTCGCATAGCTGATGCAGTTTTCCATACTTGTGTGCAGACCGCAAACTCTGCGATATGTATGGAAAACTGCGTCAGCTATGCGAGCTAAGCAAAACTAACTTAGCTTAGCTCTTAGTCTGCAACCCGCCTAAATCCAGGTCCGTAAACAAAGCAAAGTTCCTGCCAGGGTCGCGAGATTCGTTCGAAAGAGTTACTGTGGCCCTGGCATATGGGCAACTGATGGAATATGGGTGGGTTTTAGTCGGTAAAAGTCTGACACGCCCTCCCGCTCCGTCCAGAACGGGAGAAGTCATTTGATGATTTTCCATCCAACAAAAAAAAAGCAAAGTTCGTCAGAATTCTACATTCTCATCAGTCATTCAGTCTCTGTACTCGATACCAAATCAGAAGAAAAATCAAAATCCAAGTTCCATAGCATAGGTCAATAATAATGTCAGAAATATCACAATACAATTGAATAAACAAATAAAAGTACGCCCAAAATGCATGTTGCGCTAGTGTGAATGCATGTCCGAGCGCTACACAACACACGTACTGCGAGCCGCACGACCGTGCACACATTGACATTTTTGTGAGACGCGATAGCACTATTAGCTATTGAAAATTTATGATAATTTGGCTGTGTTCCGTAATACCAAAAATGATGAATGAAAACTTAATGAATTTTAAATTGGTTTTCGTTATTTTGTATCTTGATAATATAAGCTGTGTTATGGATATAACATTATTACAGATATTGTTGTTTTTAATGCAGAAAAAACAAAAAGAAAACATGTCATTCACGTTGTAAAAATGTGCGAAATGCAATTCGCTCAAACTTCATTTTAGCTCAGTTTTTTTTTAAAAAAACGTCACCATAACCTAGATAAATACTGTCTAAAGCCGAATATCATCTTAAAATGGTGGAAATATGCTCAAATTGCAAATGATTTTGGTATTACGTTTGTATGGACAGATTGACCGTCGCCGGGCCCTTAAAACGTCAATAACTCAAAATTAACTGAATGTGGATTGGATCCTTTTTGCATAACTACGTCCAGTTAGACTTCGTTATGTTTATTTTCTTTTTATACACATCTTCGTCTCTTTTCTAACAAATGACTAATATAATAGAAAATAGTTTATTGTTGTCGTACGAGACGTGGGTGTTCGCTGGAAATGGTTACGCCATAGAATACAAAGGAGACAAACTATATATCAATAAACTCTATCTATTTCTGATAGTTTAGTCGCGAATGTTCAAATAAGAAAAGATAATGTTCCAAGAACTATCGGTTTGTCACTGAATGATCAAATCTTGTGAATCAATACAGAGCTTTAGATCTTCATTAACTTTTTCGTTTACATCACATTACGCAGATTAAGGTCGTATTTCCTTAACAGCACAATGGATCGCGATGTAACAGGAGCCCGGGCTATTAGCGCAGATGATTTGCCAGTTTACTGGCTCCGAAACACCATCGGCTCACAGCGACCGGCGACCCCACCGTAACTGCACCATAACGCACCTTAATACGGTACGAGGCATCACCGAAATACATAATTGGTGACAGTCATTGTTGCACTCACAACTACTCACAAGTTGTGAGAGGCACGTGCGAGTACAGTCTAACTTAAATAACGTCGTCGCATTTAATTTCAAATGAGATTCTTTTAAGTTTGAAGAAGAGTGCAAGACGAAGAATATAAACAAATATATTCAACCGGTATAATGGCTCCGGTAATGACTCGTCATTTAAGTCGGGCTGGCTGTTTCGTTACAGACGAAGAACAAAGAGTCTCGCCACGCTCCTGTTAATTCCTCGACACTTTCCCACTGCACACTGCAGTGACGTTAAAAAGGAAGTCACGGCCCGAAGTTCGTTGCTCCTCGCGACTTAATACCCCCTCGTCGTGAACCTTGCCATACATGAAAATGAAAGTTAAGCTGCTTAGATGAAAGTGTGCATGATTACCGGCAGTCGTGGAAAAAACAACAGATTCGTTAACCGCATTTTCATGGCTCGTTCCGATATTATTTAAGATAAGCAACGTATTCGTACGAACGTAAAAATATCGCGGCGGAGTTTTTTCTTTCCACTGGATCTTCTACGCACCGTTAAGCGACGACAGTTGAAAATCGAATGCATATTTTTCGACGCGTTGCGATGCATCTGTTCAATTCTCAATGCTCGGATCAACACCAAGGGTTCAAAATCCATTGCGCGATAAAAACCCGCCGCGATGTTTTTACGTCGGTACGAATGTGGTCGGTAGATTGGAAAACTTTACTTACAGTGAACCAGTTGTAATATTTATCGTATGATAGTACGTGTGTTCGTATAGAACAGTGTTTAACAGACTTTTTTATTCAAGTTACTGTATCCATAACAATTTGCATTCGCAAAGAAATAACACTGTGGTTAAAAGGAAGAATTAACATTTAACTAAGTGGTGATAAATTGATTTTAAGTACACGATATTAATTAACATTACTCATTTTATTCAAGTCCTAACGAAGTGCCTTGTAAAATATGCGAGTAATGTGCACTGTTCGATATGATCAGCGTCAATAGCTAGCAATTCTTTAGCTTCTTCTTCTTTTACTTTGTTGCTTCAATAACTTTTTATCTTTTCAGAAGTCTTATATTCACTTCATTATAAATGATTATAACACGTTAAATGGTCCATATATAATGCGAAACTACAATAATCGTCTCATTTGGTGAATCTCACAGTTTCAAAGCCAGCGGGGAGTCTCAGCGATGTTGCATGGTCGGCGCGACAGCGAGGAAAATACAAATATCTGTGGAACGTTGAGCATTTCAGTAATTTTAATTGAACATGCAGAATTTGCATATATAATAAGTAAAAATCATCATGTGAAACAAAGTAATTATAGTAAATTCGAAAAAGCCATTACGGAACAACTTTAAACACTGTCCATAAATTGTCAATATTGCCATTTTGTGTTTTACGAGATTTTATTGCCTCATTTTATGTTAATTTTGTATTTTGTTAAAGCCCCCAATTTTAATGGCTTAATAAATTTTGAAAAAGTGTACCGCGCAATGGAAACTACCAAAATCGATAATTTGTGTGAATATTGCGTTTACATGTTAAGTTTGTAGGTACCTAAAATATAAAAACATACTGTTATTGGTAAATAATTTATATCGACTCTAAATAATCAAGAATCGATCAATCTCTTTAGAATTGCCGGAAGGCCATCGAAAACAAGTCTGAATGTAAAAAATGACTGTTGTTGAAATTCTTCGATAAAATTGTCAAAACAGCAAATTGTGTTTAATGTCGCGTATCTATTCATAAATTCATCATCATCACTGATAGAAATTCTCTTTTTATTTCACTTTCGCTTTCACTTTTTCATTTCATAAACTGTGGGTACTTTTCTCGCGTGTCAACATCAGACATCCATCATAAAAACTGACTGTCATCCCAACTTGATCAATATCGACAATAGAGGTAATTTTAAATTCAAAATATGGCTACTAATGTATTATATTGAAACGTTTTTTTAATAAGAAATCTTCCATCGAGGGTTTCACTTACCGAGGACTATAATGCATTCGGATCCCAAAAGCATTTCTATGGGATTTAGATGTCACTAAACCTTATATCAGCATAATTATGTTGATTTCACTAACCAGAACACTGATCAGAAACTTGAGTCTTCCAAAAATCGAGAGACTTTCCAGGGATCGATGGACGTTCGAAAATGAAATAAATTTAATTCCTATCCTAGCTCTCGACTCAGAAAACAAGTCGCTCCAGTTATTTATACTTTGCCTCTAAATGCCATGGGAATAAGTGTCGACGGCCTTGGGTATTACTGCAATAGGCACTTAGATATAACTTCCAACTAAGTCAACAATATTACTCAGGTGTACAAGTAACAAGATCAAAGTCTTTAGCACCAAACCAATAATTAACCGGTAGCGATAAAGCATTAGTTAGCAGTTGTAAGCGCTTTAAATTATTCTCTACAATATCGCCGTAGATGGCAACTGGCTTAACCTACACTTTGATAGTTCAGCTTGCATTGTTGAACACAATTTGTGCTCGGTTATAAACAAACTTGTCTTCTGTTTCGTCTTCGATGAACCATAGGTATTCAAGGATATGAATGGTATTGTTATGGCGACAGTAACTCTATTGTAAATGCTCCCATTCTTTGTCCTTTCGGGGACGATTTTCGTGAAATATTTTGAACGTTGATATAGAATTAACGTTTATGGAACACATTGTTTTTTTGAGCCGTTCATATTTTATGTGCTGTCATATTTGTTTCAATAATATAATCATCAAACAAGATTATTTGTTGTTGTTTTATTGTATATGTTATGAAGATTGTACCTAATCATATTCTGAATGTGAAGTAACTTCAAGTAATAGCAGTGAGCTCGATACCTCTCTATTTGTGCAATACTGAGATTTATGGACTTCCTTCTACGAATACCAGATGATTCATTAATTACGCAATGTGAAAATATTTAGATTTGCCTTTATACTAGATACCTATACTGATTAATTTACATTCTCAAAATAACCACGAAACGGTTTTTGTTCCTTTTGTCGACGCTTTTTAATAGATTCCTCTTTTCTATTTCACGCTTTGTTTGCAAATCAAATCCCTACTGAAAGTCGTCTGACGTGTCCCTTCGAAGTGGAACAAAATTAAATGAGAGACGAAATAGAGCGGGTAACCAAATTACTGGGAAATACCAGGGTTATAAAAAGGGGAGGTGTGTGCGTAGTAAGATTTACAGAAAACTTGATCTTCGTGGCCTTATACAATGTCTATATTATTATCTTACAACTAGCTTCTGCCCGCGACTTCGTCCGCGTTAAATTTCTTGTTCCCCGACCCTTCCCGTCGCGTCGAATCGCCTACCCGTGCGATTTTCCCCGTTTTTGCAACATTTTTCATTTCTGCTCAGCTCCTCTTGGTTGTAGCGTGATGTTATATAGCCTATAGCCTTTCTCGATAAATAGGCTACCCAACACAAAAAGAATTTTTCAATTCGGACTAGCAGTTCCTGAGATTAGCGCGTTCAATCAAACAAACAAACAAACAAACTCTTCAGCTTTATAATATGATTATTAATTATTAATTATTATATAAGTATATATATAGATTAATCATGGCTCTAGTATATATATAAAAAAAACAATAACTTAGTAGTACGTTTATGTACTGTTATGAAAATATTTATAGACCACTTCAATCAAGCTATGTCGTTTAAACACCATCGTGGAAGGCTCGCCATAGAACGTGAGTAGACAAGTCAGGAGGCTCGCTGGAGCTAAACCAGTACCTATTAGTGAGTGCCTAGCCGCAAAAACAACAGGGAACGAATCGGGAATGCGCCCTGGATCAAGCTCCACACGGGTGTTGCTACATACAAACGATTATCCTTGACTACTGGAAAATTTCCTACCAGATTAATAAAATTTTAAATTATGTTCCAACTTAACTTTATGCTTATTTCATCGGTTTAACTGATTGAACTTTCATCAAAGGAAAGTCTGTTTTCTAACTTTTGCGGTTCGCAAAAAGTTGTGACGTAAATATCATTTTTCAAAAAATCGTGTCAGATTGCTAGGTCACCGCTTTGTTCGGGCTTGCGATAATCAATTTTTCTGTGGTAAAATATGAGCAAAAAAGTTTAATTTTAAGTTGAGTGGGTTACCAATGTCAATTCAGTATTTTATTCCATTCTCAAAGTAAAAAAAAAAATGTATTAGACTATAAGAATTTATTCAAGCATCGTTTCAGATAAGTAACAGTGGGGTTTAATTAAAAACATCGTTTAGTTAGTCGAGATAATACGACGACTTCGGAGCACAAATCGCAAAGTAAAACAGCGGCTAACAATTTGATGATCGCCTCCGGAATGTATGTTCAACAGGAGCTGTTACAGGTAGTTAATGGTTATTACAGGGCTTTTATCTTATCACGTAAGTTTGTGGTACTTACTACCTGTGAATATCCCGGCACTAAGCTCACTTATCAGCACAACTGGGAGGCTAAGTCTATTGGGTATAAATATTTTTATAGGCTGGCACCCCGATAACGTTTCCATTAGGTAGTTAAATAGCACACGTCTCCGCAAGGACCTCATTTACGATGAATAGCTATCCGATCATGAAGGATCCGGTTCTATCGTTTAATTACGCGTTCTTGAACGTAAGTTACGCATTGTTTCTAAATGTACTTGCTGTGAATAACATGGATGTTTTTGAGCCTTCCTGGAATATAGAGGTATTGCTTTTTGCGATAGGTTAGTGCGAACAAAACTGCAGTCACTCTGTCCAGTCCTGCAGTACTTTTTTAGACTGCGAGTAAATGCAGAAAGGCTTTTTATTTGTAGTCTGTGCACTCCGGTTTTATCTATAAGTGCTCGTTCTATGTGCCTTATTGATCAAAAGAAGTCTTGGATGGAAACTCTGTGTTTTTTATTCGGATATTTCTTTTTTCTGCGACTGTCCGCATATGCTATACCAGATAGTAGTCCGAAGGCTTCTTCAAGCTTGTTTTATTTTTCAACACGAATTATAAGTGTATCGGTTACGCAACGAATACCTAGACGAATCGGAAACGTTCGGCTGAATCAAGTTGACGTTCCCATACATCGTGAGATCGCGCAGCATCCAGCGAAGTGAATGACCAATTACATCTGAGGGCGGATGTGCGTCGGCGATTCCACTCGAAATGTAATCTAAAGGCGCCATTACCTTCACGTGGCTCCGGCTGCCTCATCAGCCAAGTAATTCACATAATAAAAGCAATCTGTTGACACTCGCAACCCTTTTATACCGGACAGATTGTCCCTCAGGCCCCTTTCTCTCTGATCGGCTTCTTACTATCTGACTTTATTGATTTCAATGGTTCAACATTGACCGTTGTCCTTTATTTTAGTTTTGCGAATAAGTTTCTGATTCATGATAGACACTTGACTTATAGTTGGAAGTAGTTTATTTTCTTGATTGATGTTCGTTGTTAGTGAACCATTTAGAATTATAACACGAGTAATGATTTTGAACTTTCTGTACAGTTGTAAATCGAGTGGTCCCGACGGAGCGGCTCCGGAGGTAACTAATGTCATCTCGCTCGGAGTTCCCGGTAATACCACGAACACAACCATTAACAATGAATGATTTAATGGCGCCTCCATTCTATGAAATTTAATTAGTAATCAATCAACAACAAGTGGCGGTTAGCGGGAAAGTTGGTGTTTATGGAACATTAACATTGAAATGAATTATTTTTAATGGTGCAGAACTGCAGAGAATAATTTAGGGTGGCTATGAGGAAGCATATCAATTTGTTTGAAACGTTAGATAGCTTGATGATGGCGGTCAGATAAAGCCTAAATAATGAAGTAATGTGTTATGTCCTTCAGTTCTCGTTCCCATGTGCGTGCGAGTGGAGTGCGTGGCGTGGAACTAGAACGACCTCGAAGGACGCGGTGCGCGGGCGCGGGCGGCGCGCGTTGTACTCGCCGCGGTTGCGCTATATCCGCATAACTCGCTTGACCGCCCGCCACATCTAATTAAAGAGTTGTTACGCAGAATTGCTAACATCTAAATGTTTTTTGCTACATGGGATCATATTTTACAAATACCTGGAATTTATGAGTAATTTGCAGATACGAGAATTATAATTATTTACTCTCATAATACTTTCCTGTTTGGGCTACCATTTGTTTGTATTCTAACCAGGGCTTGGTAACGTTACCAAATTCACACTATAAGTATCGTTAAGTAACGTTATTTTCATAAAGTTAACATTTTAACGGTAACACGCGTAACGATACTTTGGCATCGAATCTATAAAATAACGTTACCTATTAACGTTAACGTATCGTTACTTAATGCGTTGTTGTCAACCCGCGCAACATAAGGGATGCAAGCTAGTTGAAATTTGTAATATAGTAAAATAATGTATGTAATTCCGAAAACGTTGCGCAGCGCAAGTGTTTTTGAATACTAATGTGATTAACCAAATCAGTACTGCAATAATGTAGACGAAAGAAAGAGATGAAAGAAAATAATTTTTTAACGGTACTTTTCGTATGCATTTGGTAACGTTATCGAACCCTAGGCGATAGTAACATTACTATTTACCGATAAAATCTTCAATAACGTTAAGTCAGCTTACCGGGAAAAACGTATGCCAAGTATCGTTACCAAGCATTACGCTACCTCTACTAATAACGTTATCTTCGTCCGTTGAAAGTAACG
The DNA here is from genome assembly GCA_932294355.1 of Aporophyla lueneburgensis. Classification (NCBI taxonomy): domain Eukaryota; kingdom Metazoa; phylum Arthropoda; class Insecta; order Lepidoptera; family Noctuidae; genus Aporophyla; species Aporophyla lueneburgensis. The sequence continues at coordinate 11,660,926 of OW028739.1, forward strand.
ATACCAAATTTTTAACGTTATTCAAAGCCCTGATTCTAACTACCTTCCTTTTTTCTTTTATGAAAACCTGAAAAGGCATAACATTTAAATTTATTTGAGGTGCTTTCCGAACATTATTTCTCAAATAAACTAGAGTAAGCAGATACAGTCCACAACTTAAAAATAAACGTAACTTTTACCACCGATTCTTTCAAGTGAATGATTTGAGCAATAACAAATATCGCTTACTATATAAAGCCAATCAACGGTCGATTCAGGAAACTATGGCATTCCGACGCTCGGCTGAGTCACCGGGACGGAAGATGGACGGCGAACACGCGCCGAGCCTTTAACTTCTCAATCAAATGTCTTGCCCAGCCATTACTATTTACGGACAAGTAATAATTGCCTTATAATTCTTGGAAGAATGCTTGCCAGATTACAGTTACAGGTTTCGACTTTCTTCTATGTCATTTGAAAAGAATTTACCACAAGAGAGCGGCAGACCATTTAAGTTCCAATGAACACTTAGGCTCATACATCACATTCTTTTAACTTAACTTCCTTGTAAGGTAAATGTAATCTAACATTACTTTGTAGGGCTACTTTTTAGACCTTAGCTCTTCAGATAACTAAAAATATTTCAATTTACCTAGCCTTTTCCTAACTATGTTGGGGTCGGCTTGTTGTCTAATCGGATGCGTCTGAATTTCAGTATTTTATATAGAGTGACTGCCTATCTGACCTCGACAACCGAGTACCTACCGCGGTAGTACGATATCCCTTGGTAACACTGGTTGACTTTTGGGCTTCTCATTACCCGTAACGACTGTCAAATATGTTGTATTTAACAGCCGCGAGCCGGGATCAACGATTTCACGTGCTTTCTGAGGCATGGAGGAGTTTCGATAATATCAAAACTCCACAACATATTATGTTATGAACTAGCTTCTGCCCGCGACTTCGTCCACGTTAAATTTCATGTTCCGCCGACCCTTCCTGTCGCATTGAATCGCCTGCCCGGGCGATTTTTTCCCGTTTTTGCAACATTTTTCGTTGCTGCTCCTCTCCTCTTGGTTGTAGCGTAATGTTATATAGCGTATAGCCTTCCTCGATAAATAAGCTACCCAACACAAAAATAATTTTTAAATTCGGACCAGTAGTTACTGAGATTACAGCGTTCAATCAATCAAACAAACAAACTCTTTAGCTTTATAATAGGTCTTTACCTATGAAAATGCCGTTTTGTATGAAAAAAAATTAAACGAATTTTTTTCATGTATTTTTAATTTGTATTAATCGAAATAATCACCCATGCAATCAATGCATCTTTGCCAACGCAGTGTCAGTTTATTGATGCCCTTCTTAAAAAAATCAGCTGGACGGGAGGCAACAAATTCTTCAAAGGCATTTTGTACTGCCTCTCGGGTATTGATTTTTTTTCCCACCAAGAAGTTATCCAAATTCTGGAAAAAGTAGTAGTCTGTAGGCGCAAGGTCTGGTGAGTAGGGCGGATGACGGAGAGCTTCCAACCCCAGTTCTTGCAACTTGGAGACCGTCTGCTGTGCAGTATGAGGTCGCGCGTTGTCGTGCAGGAGCAGCGGAGACGAGCGATTGACCAATGCTGGTTGGAGATGTGCCAGCTTCTCCATCATTGAGTTCAGTTCTTCACAGTACACATCTGCAGTAATGCTCACCCTGTTTGGTAAGAAGCTGTGATGAATCACACCGGCGCTAGACCACCAAACAGTGACCATCACTTTTCTAGGGGTAAGTTTTCGTTTAGGGCATTGTTTAGGTGCTGAACCAGGATCCAACCAACTTGCTGAGCACTTGCGGTTATCAAACAGAATCCATTTTTCATCGCAGGTAACAATGCGGTTCAAAATTCCTTCATTTGTGTGTCTGTTGAGCAGTGCAAGGCACGTCTCGACGCGTACTTCGCGCTGGCGATCATTGAGTTCGTGGGGCACCCATTTGTCAAGCTTTTTTACCTTGCCAATTTGACGCAAATGGACCAATATTGTTTTGACGCTAACGTCGAAAGCTGCTGCTAATTCACCTGTAGATTGTGTATCAGTCCAGCTTCCACAATCGCCTTTAATTCGTTATTGTCGACCAAAGTCTTCGGACGACCGCGAGGTTCATTTTTCAGGTCGAAATTTCCAGAACGGAAGCGAGCAAACCAATAACAGGTGGTGCGTTGGTTTGTAGTGTTAGCTCCGTAAACGTCGTTGATGTTGCGTGCCGCTTGTGTCGCGTTGCTGCCACGACAGTACTCATATTCCATAATTACTCGAATGTTTAACGTATCCATGATGACGAAAAAGATTGAAATGCGATGAAAATGTAACACTAATTAATAAACAAATGACTACTTTTGGAAAAAGAATTCCATGTTTTTAAAATAAAATTAATTTGAAATTAGAATTCTTAGACAAACAAAAATTATTTTGATTTGAAATGGCCAGTACTGCAGAACGGCAATTTCATAGGTAAAGACCTAATAATATTAAGTATATATTGGCACCCACCCACGAACCGACTGCGGTAAGCGTACCTTAATCTTCGAACGACTAGTGGGCTTATATTATTTGGTGACAGATGTCAGAAAATATTATGTGATAATCAGGCGCAACATAAGAACAAACAAATACTATCACAATAAAAACATTTTCCTAGAGTATTATTATAGTACGAGGGACGAATTCTGAAAATTTCTCTCAACGTTTGGGTAATGTAATAACGACATAAACATAAAATATGTAGGTCGGACGTTTTGCCAAATAGGCCGTTCTTCACTACCCCCATTTTGTATCCTGAAACGTAGGATTTTATACCGGATAATATTTTGTTATGACGTAGGAGTTTCACGCTAATAATATGGCTCTTCGTGTATGGTTTTCCTGACAAACGGTTTTTTTTATTATTTTGTTTTATGTTGGATATAGAAAATATGTACATAGTTTATTATTATAACGTTTATCACTTATTTAGAAAGGACTTTTAGTATTTAATTGAAATTAAAGAATTGCTGCTATACTTTCAAAATAAGTTAGTGAAACTATTGAGTTCTTCAGATTGTATGCAGTTACAGGTGTATAAAGAACAAACGATTTAAAGTGATTCAAAATACCTAATGCCAGTTAATGAATGTGGCGTATAGTACATAATGTAATTGTAGACACTTGCATATATAATCGTGATATTAAGTGAAAGTGCGCACACTTCGATATGACCAAATGCCGCAACGATACGCAACTTGAATACATTTTCTTAAATTATACTCCAAAGTGGTAACTAACAGCGCTACTGTAACTTTATAATCCTGTACATTAAGTTAGGCATATACACGTAGTCAGCTTGTATCGATTAAAGACAGGAGACAGATGGAGTACCCTGGCAGGGTGGGTTCGTACGAAAGCCAACTTTTGGGCAAAGAGTGACAGTTCAGGAAAAGTAAAATGATAAGCATGTTGAATATAAAATAAGCATTTACAAACTCAAACTCAAATAATTTATTTCAAATAAAGCAATCACAGGCACTCTTCAATTGTCAAGGAGTCGGTCAGTCAGAAAGATGAAACTATGTAGTTGCCCACTCCAAAGTTGTCTGAACAACGGTAAAAGTTATGCGCGCTTCACCCACATAGAGTCGTCGGCAGTCACAAAGATATCGTCGGAAATGCTAATACATCATCCAATAAATACCATCATAAGAATTGCATGACTCGTAACAAGAGTAAAGTGTGTCGCGTGCGCAGACAAAGATGTTCCCCGCCCGCCAATCATTCTGTTAATTGGAGAGAATCATCGCTGTAGAAAGTCCGCCGGTGATGCGCGGGTGCACCGACTGTCGTCGCCTACGCCCGCCGGTCGCCTGTGCCGGTCGCCAGTGCCGGTCGCCTGTGCCGGTCGCCCGCACCCGCCCGGTCGCTTGCGCCGACACGTCAAATAGTGACGAGTGTGCCGCAGTGTCAACGCACACGGCCGCGCGAGTGCAACAAACTACGTCGAACGGTCGTTCACGTCACCATTAATTTGTACACAGTAATGCCCCGCCACGTCACACGCCACTAACTAAATTACTGAAACACTAACATGCCCGATATGTGCGACACGTTTACGTGACACCTTATTTAAATGAAAAGCATGTTTTATGCATGGCGCCCGTGCGCTGAAATCTGCTTTGTTCACTGCTAAAATCGTTAGATGGTGACCTTATTCAAAGTAACATAACATCATACTGAAAATTCTATCGCAATAAGTACTTAGTAACAGGTGCTGATGTAGTATGAAATAGCAAATATAAATGTCAGATCTAATTCCAGTTACCGAATTCAGATTATGTAAGTAATTGCTTTTAATGACTTTGATGATGAGGATGACACGTAGAATCGCATAATATTCCACCTGCCGACACCTGTCATGACCGAAAAAGGTAGTGTCGATAGATGCAAATCAATAATGATTATTGCATCATGTTTGTTTGTAAAGGTCTATTGAGTATCGTGAAAGGCGCGTGGGGTGCGCGCACTCCGCACTTAAGGTCGCTGAGTCAGTGGCCCTTCCTGCGCGCGCGCCTTTTGGGGAAATGTTACGTGAGCGGTGGGACGCGCGCAGCACTCCAATGCCACGCCGCATTGTCTGACAAGCCTTGGCTGCTAACGAACCACCCAATCGGACTGACAGGATCCGCGCTATGAATCCTTCATTGTTCTAGCCTAACGCGCAGTCAATATAAGACATACCTAGGACGTAAATGTACCGAGAAAATTACGCATAAAATAATTCCACACCAGTATAATGCATACCTCGAGACAAGACGTGTTTCTATTCCGATGATTAAACTAATTAAGTAATAGAGTAGGTGCCTATTCATATCAGTTTATTTTGCTTCATTGTACAAACAACTCTGTTATTGTTTATTGTGCTACACTGCAACGTAAACAAAGAATTCCAGTGAATAAGTGTCACAATTTGTTCAATGATACGGAAGACGAAAACACGCGCAATGACCGATAGCTAGGTACATTTATAGTGGCATCACATTACAAGCTTTTACAATGGGCCTCATGAGAAGGCTGAAAGACACCCTAAAGGCCGAAAATCACGTAATGAAGAAGGCTATGCTTTGAGTTTCCTCACGCCATTGAATCAGAAATGAAGAGATCCGTAGGAAAACCATGGTAACCGACATGGTCCAAAGAATTGCCAAACTTAAGTGGCCACGGGCACTTTGGTCACAGAACAGAAAGGCTGGGGCCAAAAGATTCTTGAGTGTCGACCGCGTACCACAAGGGCGCCTACAAGGTGGACCGATGACCTGGAGAAGGCGACAGGAATTCGTTGAAAGCGAGAAGCCGAGAACCGCTCAAAGTGATGGTGCTTGAAGGAGGCCCATGTCAAGCAGTGGAAGTTTTCCGGCTGAAATTATGATGGCAAGCATTTACAAGGTTGGAATCTGCGCATAATTCATTCGTGCAATACGTTGATCGACATAAAAATACATAAACAAACTACCAGTTCATTAATCGATAATCTAATTAGGTTAAATGTGAACATCCGTATGGTACGCAGTGCTTTATTCTGATTATGCATATTATGATTCATAAATGGAAACGTACATTATTCTTGATAAATGCAATAAAAAGCCATATCATCTTATTAATTGCTGCTAGGTATTCATCTTTTTCTAAAGGCATTCATACATATCGTACATGTTGTAGTTATTTATCTTTATATAGTGAAGGCACGTCAAAGGACTATAATGTCGCGATGCGGTTGTCTCTCGATTTGTCAACGTCGCGGGACATCGGAGCGGCTGTCAACCACAAATAATAAGCAAAGAAAACATCACAAATTGGATGAACTCGACGAGAAAAAGTATTGACGTAAGATTTGATTCTGTTTCGATGCTTGTCAGGACCTAGGTACTTAGAATGAATAATGAGATGGATGAGCTCGTCAGTCGACCAAAGAGAAATACTTTACATGTTAAATTAAAATACCTAGATGTAATGTAAGTCATTAATTAGAATACAGGTGACAGTAGATACGCCCATGAATTAATTAATTGTATGGAGAAGAGTAGCTCATAAAACTAGTTCCCAGAGTAATCCAAAAAAATCTGTAACAAGAATTTTTAAATAGTTCGCACAAAGCTGAAATACTCGTTATTAGTCGCATAAGATCGGGACAGGTGTCCAGATATGTTTTATTTTCTGAGGATGTCGAGTGACATTTTTCAGCCGGTTAATTGTAGAGACTGTCGATCCCGCAAATAAGCCCTAGTTTTTTGATGGACAACTGGAGGAATCCTGTTGACATTCGTACACCTGTCGCACCATCAACTACTTAACTTTACAACATGTCTAATTATTATTTCTTAATAATTAGCTACTTTTTCGGACGTTGAAGTCTAATGAAATCAAAACCTAAATCTGGACGTTAATTGTGCGTGCAACAATACACTGCACACTGGCGCAATCAAACGGACGGATAAAAACTACAGGACTGCGATTTGAACATCGTCTATAAATTATTTCAAACACATTCCGCGTCGATCAAATAAACATCAAACTTTCGTCATTGATTTTTACGAACGTAACCCCGATCGACAGCAATTTCTAGTTGAAAACATGACTTGACCAGCCGCCATGACGACTACCTGCGTATTTGAAACATTTAGAATAACATGTTGCATCGTAAAATTCAACGCGCTGCGAATTATATGCAAACATGGAAGCAAACATGTTATGTTACACAGATGTTTAATTACTGTGTTCCGACAATCTTAGTAAGCCATCTTATGCGCATTGTAACTTACGCACGTGCTATATTAATTATTGTAAATGTATGAAATAACGTAACTTGATACCAACACATACTTACATACCTCTGGTGTTGTGACTGTGAGTAAATCACTTGAAGATGCAAAAATTCGCACTATCGTGCAACAATCTCACGTGTGTGTGGTTTCCTAACCTGCTACATGGTACAGACGCCAACACATCAAGCTACTACAATCTGTCAGATTTCTTTGATAGATTTTCGACTTTATTTCTAGAGCATTAGGTTCAAGGTTCATTGGGAAAAATTGACAGTTTCGGGTAGCTTGACCTGGTGGCGTCTGTACATCCACATCCACACTAATCAACACTATAATATTATAAATGCAAAAGTAACTCTGTCTGTCTGTCTGTCTCGCTTTCCTGCTAAAACTACTAAACCGATTTAAATGAAATTTGGTACACAGATAGTTTAGAGCCGTTTTATTCCGTGACTTTGTCTGCGTCCGCGATAACCGACATTTACGCAGACGAAGTCGCGGGCAGAAGCTAGATTGAAATAATTCGTTCAGTTATTTTTGTTTACCATCTAAATATACCATGATTCATGCTTCGGAAAGCACGTCAGCCGTTGGTCCCGGCTGTCGTTCGTGGATCTTTGACAGTCGTTACGGGTTGTCAGAAGCCCGAAAGTCTGACAACCAGTCTTCAATTACCAATGGGTATCGTGTATTCGTGTGTGATATTCAGTCGCTTCATGTACAATACTGGTAACTATTCTGCTCGCCTGGTTAGACAGAAAGCCGATCCCAATATAGTTGGGAAAAGGTAAGTGATGAGTTAATTTTGTTTACATTCGAGCATCGCCGTGTTATGCAACATTTAATGAGCAAAATATAAACTGACATCTACTAGGTACGTGATGCAAGCCCAGTAACCTCAGGACACTGTTGCAACGGTAAGAGGCTTACAAAAGGCTTAGTTCATATTGGTATAATAACGCCTGTCCAAGTAAATTGGATTGTACAGTAGTACTCGGTGCGTGCAGAACGGACATAAATCAGGATTTAATGCTTCACTTATCCTGTGCAATGATGACCCAAATAGTTCTTCAGTGCGAAGTCACAGACGCAAACACTTCGATTGAAATGTTCATGTTAGCCAATACTGACTCAGTTGAGCTAGTAGGCACGTAGGATTATCTTAACATTAACTATTAGTTGTGGAACGAGGTCGGTTCCCATGGTGACAAAAATAAATACATATTCAGGTATGCTAATAAACCAGGAGGCCTTCCATTTTTTCTTCACGCTCTATTTAGTTCACGGCGCAAGGGATTACCGTCTGTGTAGAACCAGATGTTTGGTGGTTTATTACTGCTCATTGTGCCGTAGTAATGTGCCCGTGAAACATGTCTTTGAGGTTTTATCACTAGAAAAGACTGTAAAAATAGACCACTTTTTTACTTGAAACCTTTTTTTCTAGTAAAAAGTGTTTTATTTTTTCAGTAACAGTTATTTTCTCTAAAGAACTATTAAACACCATTGTGAATGTTATCTTTGGTTCTCGTGTGGTTCGGTTCTCGTTCTTGTTTGTTTTAGTTACCTTACTAATCTTATATCTTTAAACAAGCAATTCTTGTATATATATTTCATGAAATTTAGTATACAGGGGGTTTTGGGGACGATAAATCGATCTAGCTAGGATGCATTTTTATAAAGAGTCGTTTTATTCGTTTTTTCAATGACCAACTTTTTCGATAATCAACTTGAACATAAACTTATTATTTTAAACACAATATAGCAAAACATACCGAGCAAAGCTCGGTCATCCAGATATTATTATATTATGACTAAGCACACGTAAATGCGTTACCCAAAAATCTATTTGATAGTTTAAATAATGCTGCCTATGCTGCATATGAATGAATCTTTTTATTTGAACTATACATTTACAATATTCACAAGGTATTTTTGATTGACAAAGACTGGTGAGTGGTGACAGTAGCAGCAGTCTGTTGATATAATTTCATATTTTAAAAAACCGGCCAAGTGCGAGTCGGACTCGCACACCGAGGGTTCCGTACAAACCTGTAGGTATTTTCGGTTTAAAAATATATATATTTTTTAATTTTTATATTTCAGTTGATTGAATGTAAGGTAAATTGCGGTTTACGATTTATGACGTTTAAAAAAAAAACTACTCACTCGATCTCGTTCAAACCAATTTTCGTTGGTAGTTTACATGGTAATGTACATCATATATTTTTTTTAGTTTTGTCATTCTCTTATTTTAGAAGTTACGGGGGGGGGGACACACATTTTACCACTTTGGAAGTGTCTCTCGCGCAAACTATTCAGTTTAGAAAAAAATGATAATAGAAACCTCATTACCATTTTTGAAGACCTATTCATAGATACCCCACACGTATGGGTTTGATGAAAAAAAAAACATTTTTGAGTTTCAGTTCTATGTATGGGGAACCCCAAAATTTATTGTTTTTTTTTTCTATTTTAGTGTGAAAATCTTAATGCGGTTCACAGAATACACCTACTTACCAAGTTTCAACAGCATAGCTCTTATAGTTTCGGAATAAAATGGCTGTGACATACGGACGGACAGACAGACAGACAGACAGACATGATGAATCTATAAGGGTTCCGTTTTTTGCCTTTTGGTAACGGAACCCTAAAAATGGACAGCTTAAGAGTTATTTTAAAATAAAACAATAGAAATTAAATATGTACGTTGAAGTGTAAAAGGCAGTGAATATACATAAATATATTGCAGGCAAGGTGAGCCCGCGTCCGCTGTTGCAAAAATTTCATAGGAAGCCCACTGACCGTTTGCACATAGATCTACGTTAACGTTTATGAACTCTTGGTACTAAAGTGATTTATAAACAGATATAAATCTAATTATGCGTAACTGCATTCTTCAGTTTTCTATCGTAACGTCCTTAACAACGTACACGGTTTCCCAAAGCGCGGGTATTACTCAGGATATTTACGATTATTTGGATGCGTTGCACAAAATTCAAATCGCAATGCCAAACTCATTTACACTCGGCTGTTATCGGGCGCGTGTGAGCAAAATGTTTCACGGTGCATTTCGTAAATTGTAGTTTTTATGTGACAAAGTTCAAGAATTTCTTAACAAAGAAAGAGTAAATATAAGCAAATGAAACTGGCTCGTTTTTTGGCCACCTATGGGACAACGACCGTCCATGTCGGAGTGCCAACTGGGTAAATATCGTAGGCGAGGATAGTCGAAACATTCCCGTTTAGTGTTATTAGCAATGCGTGCATCACGGCGACTTGTCTTGTTACAGCGATGCGAGATAAATGCCTGACAAATTGGTAGAGTTGTGCTGTGCTAAGCAATTAGCGGAACATGGTATTTTCCTGTGTCCGCGGCGTGCGGCAGACGTGCCTCGTTCGGAAACGTGTCGCGTTTTATTGTACAAATTGAACATGCTCACCGGCCACGGTGCTTCGTACTTCGTATAAATAATCTTTGAATCATTAACATTTTAATTTTATTGCACATGAGTGTCTTCTTCATTGCGTCTTCGTGATTTTAATTTTTCATTATGATAATGGTTGGTATTCTGAAAACTTCCAATACCATTTACAAAAACAAAAATATCCATAATTTTCCTTGCTTTTCATGACAGGACAAGGCGATCTAATGCGATAAAACACCAGACCAAAATTGATAATTTTGTCAATGGACTAAGCGAATAAAACGACCACGTGCAAGACAGTTACCGTTACAAAAGTAGGTAACAGAATATTGGATCAAGGATGCTATCGTAAATCGTGTTAATCTATTACAGAAAATGACATTATCCATATCCGTGTCAAGCGCAAGCCCTCGCCCGAGTGAGGGGCACACCAATGTAATTACTTGAGCTAAGCGACGCAGCTTTGATCCACGGCTGCACTGCACTGTCACACACAGCATTCAATTACGTTAGAGTCCCTTGCATACGCGTATTACGTAGCAAAACAGAGCTATGTTATAAACGACACGTGTTGCTATATGAGATTTTAACAGATGCAATTAATTATTTTTTTGTCTTGACATCGCAATCAAAATCAACAACGTATAGATATTTTAACGTTAAAAATATTTATACCTCCTTTAAAATAACGACTAAAAATGAACTGAAAATAAGTAGTGAGATACTGAATATTTTCAGTTCAAGGGAAGGGCAACCACCATCACTATGCGCATTTCCAACATAAATCATTGTGACACTCGATCGATCTCTTGTGCAAGGAAAAAGGCATGACCATTCAAGTTTAGATAAAACTTATAGGTTCTTTAGAAATAGATAATATATTTTTCATCCCCCCATTTCGGAAAGAGTATTTTTGCCCTTCGATATCTGAGTGCAAAAGCCGTTTTTATCCGCTAGGGGATGAAGTAAATTGAATTTAGAACATCGTGTGCACTAAGTTTGTAAATTCAAAACATCATTAAACCTATTTACTTCTACCTCCATGCTGCCGAATTTATCATACAACCTTTTTGTAATTTGTTAAAAACTCTGACTCGGAACCTTATTGGTGTACTTTTTTTAATTTACTTTGCGCGCCCCATTTTCTTTTCACGTCACTAACAAAAATATTACACTCTACTTAGGCAGCTGTAGCAACTTTACTTTCAATTTTTCTTAATTATACCTAAGTATTATTTGAAATAATTTAAAGATAATTCTGTAATACTTACGTATCATAATGTAGTACCTAATAAATATTAATACCTAAACTGAAATAAAAGTATCTCGTGATTGTAAATGCTTTTTTTGCATTTAGTCATTTCCTCGCTGAGGTGGGATGAAAAGTTACGTGTTGCACTCGAGTGCAAAGATTTTTCACCTCGTGCTCTTTTGATTCCCTCGCTAATGCTCAGGATTCTAATTTGTGAATCACTCGCTGCGCTCGTGATTCAATTTTGGAATCCTTCGCTTGCTCGGTCATCAAAATTGAGCACGCAGTTAAAAAGGATTTTTGCACTCTTGTATAACAAATAACTATTTTCACCATACATCTCACTTGTTATTCTGAGACACACAATGGTGCCGATTCTGTTGTCACAAAATTCTCTAAACTAAACTAAAAATCACTAAAATTTGGTTTATTCCTGTCAAACGACGATTTCCTATTCTGAAATAGACTAAAGTGACACAACTTAACTATATTTTAGTTTGACAGCACTAAGATTGCACTGAGTTATTAGTTTAGTGAAAATGTCAATTTTGCTATTCTGAGTTTGCCGGTTTTCACCAAAAATTTTGACTATAATAATTTATTTTAACTAAATCTGACTATTTTTAAGCGCGATTAAAATGGTGTGGAATAAAACTAGTGGTCATGAACCACTGTTTAAAAACAGCAAAACAAAACAACAACAGTAAAACAGTCTCTAATGAACTAAAATTCTCAACAACGCCTTGCCTTCACGTGCAAAAACAGTTCTGTATTTTTTATTTTCTTTTTGCTTATATCTTGAAAATGGCGTGTCCTATCGCAAAAATAATGAAATTTTCGACCCCCTTAGTATACCCCTGCATATTTAAATCTCAACACGTGGGTAATATTTTTTTTTTTTTTTCAAACAAAAGTGAAAAATTCCATATAAAACACATCCAGGCTGCCCCCTAGCACGCGCCTTCGTCTCTCAAAAAAATCATTCTACGCAACGCAATGCACACACAAGTAAACGTTGCGAAACCAAACGAAAAAAAAAAATACCACGCTGAGTCGCTATTGTCAAATTTTATTTTTTAGTCGTGTCAAAATAATTTTTAAATTTAGAGATTTTTCCTTGCAGAATAGCGTTACAATTCTCATAGCCAAAAGCAGGGCCGGATTTAGAGGTCTGGAGGCCCTGGCAACAAAGGAGTGGAGGCCCCTAATAATTTTCCAAATTGATGAATCAATTTTTTTAATTGTAGTGTTTCAATTTTTTATTACAAGACAAATAAAATTTTATTAAGAAACATTTGTGGGTATAGAAAAGTACAAGACTTATAAGAAATTAAATTATCGCGTTAAGGAATCGAACCTTGCGAGCTTTTTTTGACGAAAAATCGTCGATGATTTCGCTGAAATCCAGCTCCCGAAGTAAATCACTTTCAATGCTTAGTAAGGATAGTTTTGATAGGCGGTTTTGTCTCATCGTAGTTCGTTTTTTTAATTCTCACTGTGGGGGCCCCTCACTTGTGGAGGCCCCGGGGCTGTAGCCCCGGTTGCCCTCCCCCAAATCCGGCCCTGGCCAAAAGTAAGGAATTTTAGAGATAGTTTAGTTAGTTTAGTTCGTGTACAACAGAATCGGCACCATTGTTGTGTCTGTTAAAGTAAATGTCCCCTTAACATACTAGAACCAGAGTATTAATCACTTTACAACTAGATGACTTGCCGGTTCTAGATATTATTTTCTGCGTGACTGTATTACTAAAACTAACTGTTAGTACATCGTTCTAGTTTCTTTGCATATAATTTGCCCACAAAGATAAAATAAGAAGTTTAAAATGATGTTAGTTTTTCAACATCTTCAAGAACCGCGAGGAGTTAATTCGCGAAGTAACCGTTATCATCACCGTACGTGGTAAGAATTCTAAATTATATAAAAATTAATTATTCATTTCACAACTATATTCGTATATAAGTGTGCGAGTAATTAACGAATAACGGTTAGATAGTTCTCTGGAGCATGTCGTCTGTGTGATGTTTGAAAAGAGTTGTACCTCTACAGAGTTTATTGTACCTGTAGTCCTGTACCTACTCGAAACATCTACGTTTACCCCTTATCACTCTGAAGGGGCAACTGTGAATGTTTCGAGTAGGTTAGCCTATTGTCGTTTACCAACCCCAACCAGCACCACAATATACTAGAAAAAAAATACAGACAAATTGATAACTTCCTCGTGTTTTTGAAGTCGGTTAAAAATAAAAAGTAATGGTTCTATCTTATCAGAAAACCTCAATCAAATATTTTCGACAAAATCTTTAGGTTCCAGCCTGCTACAACATTTTGATTTCCACCGTTCATTTACGTACAGACGCCAACACATCAAGCTACTACAATCTGTCAGATTTCTTTGATAGATTTTCGACTTTATTTCTAGAGCATTAGGTTCAAGGTTCATTGGGAAAAATTGACAGTTTCGGGTAGCTTGACCTGGTGGCGTATGTACATCGATAGTTGTTCAATGGGAAAGGCTATAGTTACGCGAAAGCCTGAAAGAAAGTCAAGGTTCTCTTGCTACCCAATCAATTACTTTATCATTTCTGACAAGAATAGGATCATTATTATTCGTTTCGACTCCTAAATACATTCCTAATTTATTAAGAATCATTATGGAGAACCAGTTACATAACTTCTTGAAAATGTAGAACTCTACTACACAAAAGGTAAAACTAGAACGATGTACTACATAAGTACTCAAATTGTGCCTAAAAATAATTTGTTTCTCGGTTATAAAATACCAGTACATTAACGAATCATGGTTACAGCCAAATGTACAACATAGTTTTTTTAATTACAAACTTAACATACGTTCTCTTATTTATTATGACTACGCGAGTGTGAAAAATGTATAAAATTACAATTATCTCAGAGATGTTCTATAATGCAGTCTATTATTAACTCTGGTGTGATAAAAAGAAAATGTTTTTCACGTAGAACACGAAAAGTATGTTTTATTTCAATGGTAAAAAATCATTTTCCTTGTTCATGAAAGGTTGAACTCAAAGCATGCTGAAAAAAGTTATTAAATAAAAGATACTAAAGTCGAATGAAATCGTGATCGTGAGTATGCTTACCGAATTAACCGCGGAAAGTTTCTACATGTCGATAATAATCGTTAAGATATACGAGGAGCATTATGTTTTTTTTTTAACTGTATCAGAACAAATGGCAGTAGCAGCCAAGTGTCGAATACTGGCACTTACGGACGAGGTGTGAAAAAAATACTTTGGACGATTTTTTGTTTTCGTTTTTTTTTAGTTTATGGAATTTACTGGATTTCCTAGAAATACTACAAGCTCTTAAGGTATTTTGATGATAGAAACAGAGGGATGTTTTAATCGTATTTATTTTGTTTTTGTGAAGTTTTATATATTTTTTAAATATGCTAGATTAGAAACTAAAATTAAAGGAGATTTGGTTTATTTTCAGGATGATTTCACTGTCAGGAATTTTAATGGCAGATAGTCTTTTCAAAAATATTTATATACTGAAAATGTGACGTTTATGTTCTCTGATTTCAAATCAAAACTGGGGTAGGTTAGGTTGAAATCAGAGGACATGAAAGAATGCACTGAAAACCACAATGTAGAAGTACTGAAAGAATAGTTAATATTGCAGGAGATTCGACGGGTCGACATAAGTTTTGCACTGAAAGACATGTAGAACGCTACATGCTATAGAACTTCAGACTTTCTGTTGTCTGTCTACAATCAATATTAGATACCTATATGTTTTATTAGTGAAAAATAAACATTAGTGTGTAGGCATGCGCTAAATTATACGCTTGTATTGATTTATAAGATGAGAAGAATTTGACAAGGGTTATCAAGTACCGTTCCGAGCTTTGGTAAACATTATAATATTTTCAAGGTTTACCTCGTTCATTATGTTTTAATAATGAATACTTAATACAAAACTCAATGAATTACGTGAGTATATGTAAGTGTGTTATCATTTACGAGAGAGGAAAATATGTAGAATGTAAACACGCCGCTAATTTGATTCATGATTTGTATTTTATTTACCTGTCTACTGTATATGACTCATTAACTTACGAATAAATCTGTCATTCACTTATAGGCTTTATATTGCGTCGGAGTGGGTGTTGTTTACGAAAACACAGCGCGCGCCGAAAACAATGGACCTATGTCGTTATCATCGGCTTTATTCATAAATCTATTGTTTGAATCGTTAAATCGGGGGAGTGTAACCGCGTGGAATGAATGGATGCACTTGTCGCGTGCATGGAGCTGGCGGCCGGTGGCGGCTTATCACGGCGAGCTGGAGGTGGCTGCGGCGGCCCCCGGCCCCGGCGGCAGTCAGTCGCGCCGCGCGCTCCAGTCCCCACGCTCCGGCCGCTCGAGAGTCTTGCCGCGCCCGCCCTTATCAAAACATTCCCGCATTGGGATCGATCCGCATGTCTTCACGCGCCTCGCACTGATAACGACTCCTCACGACGGCGTGACACTGTGCCTCGAGTGCTACTGGATACACTCCCAAATACTAACGTGCTTGTGTTTGACATGTGATTTTACCTTCTGATTTTTTAATTAGACAGTTCAGGATAATTGCTGAGTTTCAAGTTTTATATTCAAGGATCAATGTAAGTACTTCAATTAATTTTGTTTACAAGTTTCTTATTTGCAAAACATTTTCTAAAGTAATTTTTTTTAATATGACAAGGCAAAGTTTATTTAGTTTAAAAATATTTTTTGTTGATACAGTCTGAAAGGGACGGGTACTTCGAAACATACCCAATTAAAAAAAGATAACAAAATCTATTAAAAGCTTAGGAAACGTTACTTTATATTTTATTCATTGTTCATGACAATTAATTAGGTGAACAGTAAATAGTCTTAAAAAATGCACTTTCACGTTTAATTCTACTATTTTCGAGAGTGGCTAAACAGACAGCCACCGCTAATAGATCGGTAAATAAAGTAAAAAAATTACACTGCTCAGTAAATAACGGGGTCAAAAGATACGCTTTGGTAAAATTTTAACTTCAATGTCTTGAATTACAAGGCATTAATCGTAAATTATTTTACAAACGTAGCTATAAAGTACTTTTAATACGTCTTAATTGCCTGTGGAAAAACAAATAACCAAGGATTTTTTAAGAAAGTAGAGGTACAGCACTCTCGGTTATTCATGAAATTCCTGAAAAGTGCGTAAAAGAAATCAGACTAGTATTAAAATCCCAAGTTTCCCACAAAATCATTCTGACTCATTCACAGTTTGTGAACACAAAAGATACAGACCGTTTTGTATTCCGAAACAGTGTGTATACCTTTAGAAGTCAGGATGTTAAAGAAACATCACACACAGATATTTTTACCCAAAGAGGCGAACATTAAAGAGTTACCGAAAGAAACGAACTGAACAGTTGCTCTTAATGAAACAAACTGCATTTTATGACTGTACAAGTGTGCCTCTTTCATAATTCATAACCATTATATGAAATTGAACAGAAAGTGGTTCAAAAATTAAGTACTTAATTACTTTCGAGGCTGTAATTTGAAGTAAATACACGATTCAGGTTTTATTGATTTAAATTGAGCATTTGAAAGTAATTAATGGCTTAATTAATAGGTTTAGATTAGGATTTAATCAGCGATATATTATACATACAGAGTTATCAATATAAAAGGGGTTAAAGCCATTGTCAACCGATGTTATCGCTCTCCATATAATTTTATCATCTCAAAAGTAACTCCGGGCTTTGTGAAGCGAATCATAAAGGCATGCCAAAATATTTATCAAAACTAAATCCGTATAGGTACCCGACGAATACTTATTGAAAAAAAATTAATTGTACGTATTCGTAGTATCGTGAAACATCAAGTAAACGTGAAGTTAAAGCTGTTTCTGTGACGCAAAGGGATTGATTCTAAACGCATCAATTATCTCTTAAACTTTTACTAGTTTACTATAATAGTTATGAATTGACGCATGAAATGGAAATCTTTTATCCTAGGTCTGCCTTTCGAAACAAACCATATAACCTTCGAATTATCATGATAACAAAATGATGATTGCATCGATATTAAATCTGTATGTTATTAATACGTGAAGCGAAAACTTTGTACTCCTTTTTATGAAAATTACGAGGACGGAGGAGTATGAAATTTAGGACAATTACAGTTTATATGGAGAAGGAGTGCAGAGAGCTAATATTTTTATCTAATAATGCTTTAGAAATAAATGAACTTTTAAATGAATTATGGTCGATTGACCACTATATAGGTACTAGTGAATATAAATATAGGATGGTATTGGTACTACAAACGGATCTAAAGCAACGTGTTTGAGATGACAAAGCGCGCATGTGTCGGGATTAAGCATCAAGATCTCGCTATGCACCAGCGCAACGCTGTGATGCTGCGGTGACTGGCACTGTAGCACATTCGCATTAGATGCCTAACGACTCCTGCGCTATTACACTTTATAATAAACACTCGGAGATGGTCGTGATTATTCTGTGCACAGATCTCAGTGAATGCATGGCAGAGGGTGATTGTGCTCTGCTAACCGAACAAGTTTGTAAAATGTCATCGCGATCGTACCTACCTCGCGCAGCGGAGTACTACAATTAGGTGACAATCACCTTGGCGAATATTGGAACGTTTGTTTTTTGAGTTTCTGATACAAATAGAGCACAGAATAAAAAATAACTGATACAAGTCGGTAAAACTCGTTGGTAAAACGTTCTCCTTTATTTGATCACCAATTTTGTTGGAATAGGGTGAACGGGATACATAATTAACTTTGTTTCTCTTTTCTTTTTCTGATAGGCATTCAATTAGTGTGTATCGGTACTTTGGTTATCATGCCTATTCCAATGAATTATGGATTTTTCAAGTTATCAGCGGATTGGTAAACCTAATTAAGTTTCATTTTAAGGTTTAGACAATGGTTTTATTAAATAAATAATCCATGTATTTTTTTTTAATTGTGTTTTTTACCGAGTAGCATGCACGCAATGCACTTTTCTATGTAAGTACTAACAATTTTTTTTTGATAACCCTCAAAACATTTCTACACGCGTCTGGAATCATGTACTGTCTCTATATGGTCAAATTTACACGTCGATGTCTCTGCCAACCTGTATAAAATGTTTCATCTGGGAAAGCTCAGTTGTATACGATTAAATGTATTATGTATTTACATCGGTGTCTCCGATTTAAAAACAACAGTTGAACTTACATAACAGTTCCAAAAGTCGCTTACTTAATACCTGATTTAAATTAACAACATCTTGAAAGTTGTAATACTTGTAATAAGAATAAAAAATCAGCTTGTCTTATTAATTACAGCTGTTAATCGATGCTTGAAACGCTGCGACATTTACATGCTCAAGGCTACAGTTGCGGTAAAGTAGCCTTTGTACTTACTTTATAACCTATACTTATATATATGTTGTAAAGTACTTAGCCATATCCGTTATGGGGCATCAAAATGTGTGCAATAACATAAACAACTTTGAAACCATCCTGTATAGTAGCGTATTTACTTATATCGTTTAACCTTGATACAAATATGATGTGTGTACTTGAACACTGCGAGTGATTTGACATGATACACTGTATACAGGGTGTTCTTTAAGAGGTAGAAAAAAAATAGGCGTAAATAGCAAATGATATTTACTAACACAAAGTAAATAAAACATCAATGTACCCGCAGGTGCATTGACATAAGCTGCAGGTATTTACTTACAGCTTACACCGAACAATCTATGTCCACACTTGTATTTGTGCTCACCACACCTAAGTGTTATGGTGGCGTGGTTATAGCCTACAACAATATTTAATAGCATGAATTTGCCGCACACTATCAAGGTTAGAAAATCATGCAAAATAATCATCATGACTATAAATTCATGATTATCCACGCCGCTACAAGCAGTAGGCGTTGACGTAAACATTACATTTACAAAACACTTTTATCATCTGCGGTTTTCAGTTGTTAATGTTGAAACGTGCTTTATACAGCGTGCTATACTTATGTACGTGCAGTATGGGCGCACATCTCGGGCTAATCTGCAAACATTATAGTTTTTACTTGAGATAAAACAGAGCTCATTGAGTTCGGCCGCAATGGGCCGTGGTGCGCACACGCACATGCGGCCTGGATGCCACCAGACCGTCTCGCGCATTAATATCTGGACAATCCATCAACATCGCCCTCGGTAATTAAACATACATGTTGCGCCGGAGCATATTTCAGCAGAATTCATTTCCACTACGTTTGAAGTCACGGTCTCGCGCAATCACTTTTGGTTGCAGAATGCGGATGTTTTGTGCGTGTCAAGTGTGACAGCTTCTTGAATGAGATTAAAATATATCATAATAATTGTATAGCAAGACTCTGTTTCTTGTTTATTTACGATTATGGGTTGAAACAGAGACGTAGCTTCTAGCGTTTGCTAATCAGAGAAGTAGCTTCTAGCTACGTGTCGTAGTTTTAACGTGCAACAATGTTCTTGTAGTTCGTTATATCAATTAATTATCTGTTCAGTACTTATTCAATAATTTATTGTTTCCTTTCTTCCTAAATGATGATTTTATTTCTGTAAGGAAGTCTGTACAAACACTTACGCACGTCAATCACATTTTAAAAACTAGATGAGGTCGGCGTTTCCTATATGACGACTCTGAGAATAAAGGTTGACACAAATTCAGCCGTCACAATTAAAGTCCAAACATAAACTTAGCCAGATTATATGCATACGATATACCATGTAGATTGATATCTGAAACAGTCTTTTGAGGAAAGACACACAGATTGAGTGATCCTGTCCAGTCAGTGCACGCATTTGTCAGTAATCGTGTAGCTCTACTCACAATAGCTTTCAATAAGTTTTTACTTCTATCATACTTGAAAGTTTTGATTTAAACCATCGAAGTTGGTAAATCAAATATATCTAAACAGATAAGTTCAGCAGAACACTTACAAATATTACAGCAATACGAATTTTAATTTTATTTATAATGAAATGTGAATTATTCATAGTTCGATTACTTATCGTTGAAACGTTATTAACATACAGGATTGGATTCGGTAGCTGTTTCGCATTCGCACACAAATCGTAAACATGTTCCTTGGTTGCTGCATATGAATATTTTTTTATCACAAATGTCACCAACTCGTTTGCTTAATATTAAAAAATAAAATACTGTAATTTAAATAGTCAGAAAGGCATAGAGTACGTATAGATTCAATTTTATTGTATCTGTTACAATATTGTGTTCATATTATTTAGGTAAGATTTAATAAGAAATGTAAATGTAGTCGTTTTCTATTTCAAAAGTAGCAGATGATCACTGTGCGTATGCGATACTCAAACACAGAAACAAATATAACAGGGACGTAAAAAAAAGGAAGAACCAAAAACTACAAAAGCTAGAAAAAAATAATTTTCTAAATAATAAATAGTGCGCGTTAATCTT
Organism: Aporophyla lueneburgensis; assembly: GCA_932294355.1. Classification (NCBI taxonomy): domain Eukaryota; kingdom Metazoa; phylum Arthropoda; class Insecta; order Lepidoptera; family Noctuidae; genus Aporophyla; species Aporophyla lueneburgensis. The sequence goes on from OW028739.1 coordinate 11,681,906, forward strand.
AGCCTGAAAATCAGAAGGTATTATGAAAAACTTACCCATTAAAGAATTCTTGTGTGAGAACGGTGTTAGTTGCAGCTACAATGAAAATACTGACATATTTCAGACGAAAACAATACTCGAATTATATAAATAATGTAAGATGGAATAAATAAAATTGCCCGCACGCAACCTTTAATATAATCTTGAAATGGTATGTAGAGTCATTAATGTAGACAAGTTATCGGAAATAAAGTTTTTACTGACTTTGGTACGCTACGATCAGAAACTCGTTTTTATTGGTTCACTTCAGAAACACTTTGTTGCATAATGTATCTACTTTAAATTTATATGTCAGCGTGATCATGATAGCTTCTCGAAGTCGTAAAGGATAGATACCAAACTGAAATTACAATAACAAGTAGATACGTCTAGATTAAAAAATAATTCACGCATTAACACCCATTCAACTACCTAATCGAGTAGTTACTTAATAACACCGTAGACGAGCCATTCAGACATTTTAAAAAGAACAAATTGGGCAGCGAACTGGTTTGGCGTAACTCCGGAAGCGAACAGGTTCCACGGCGCCGAGATAAGTATTAATTGGAATTTTAATTTTTACTAATCAAAAATGCTTGTGAATGACTCGCTGCCGGGAATCAGTTTTTCTGAACCTATTACGTATATTAAGTAACGCGGCTTTCACTGGATCAAGTTATTCGTTACAATCGAACTATCACGCAATAGTTTTAGGTAACTAAACTGCTCGTCGTACATTTGACCACGTCACGGCACATTGGCTACGCTTGCGGCTTACCATAGTATTCGCATGGGTAATCAATAAGTATGTGTGTAGGGAGGTATGAGTCACATAATTCTGGAGTGCCAAAAGAAAAGAAAAGATAAAGGTACCAGGTGGGTGTGGATAAAGATACCTTCTGGGCCAGACTCATCATCAACGTTTCAGCTGAAAGTCATCAACTGGTGGAAATAGGTATGCCCAAGCTCCGCCACTCCGACCAATTCTGCGCTTCGCGCATCTAGCAGAATCCTGCGGGTATCATAAGGTCGTCGGTACAACTTGTGGGAAGCCTTGCAACTCTACGCCTTCCGGTACGCGGTCGCCACTCCAGACCCTTTCGTCCCCATCGGCCATCTGCGAGCAATGTGCCCTGCCTACTGCTACTAAAGTTTGGCAATTCTTCGGGCTAAAGTGGTTACTTTGATTTTCCTGCGGATCTCTTAATTTTTAGTCAATCACGCAGCGAAGCTCCAAGCCCTCTCCATTGCCCTTTTGGTGACTTTTAGCCTTCTAATAGGATATTGCTAACCACAATGAGATTCATGCCTCAAAAGATATAGCAGGAATCAGCAGAATGAATCATTCTTGTAACTTTTCTGTTTTGTACAAATTCACTCGAAAGAGCCATGCCGTGACCGTGAAGCATAACCAACTACTATAGATAATTGCTCAATATAATTGGTGAATTTTGTTGATCACACGTGGAACTAATCGGAATCGCGAGTTCCGGATAACAAAGTCAGGTAAGTATGAGGTATAGGCATTATGGCGATCCGATCTACTTGTTTTGAAAAGTAAAACGTGCGATCATTACCAGTGACGTTGAAATATGATATTGTTATAATAGGCTTTTGTGAGTAACGCGAAAGTACGTGAAACGTGTTTTTTTCGCTGCAGTAGTGGGAATTTCTACAGTATAAATAATCAAGTTAATCCGTGGCATTGAAGCATGTTTTATACCTGCCTCTTTTGAGGTTATGGAGGGCTTCAAATTACCAATAAAATGTAATTGACACTATGCATTTTTATACGTTACTTACGATGTGCAGATTAAACTATAACGCCCAATTTCTTGTTTTATTTAGCGAAAAGGTTGCGAATCCAGATGAATGTATGAATCTACGTCCCAAGGGTACAAAAACTGTTTTCGTGGAAATATTACGTTATGCTAATATATAATCGTTAATATGTTCAATGTGAAGTGGCTGGGATCCAATTCAGTGACAGGAAACAGTCGAGTTTGTTTTATTGCCAGCTATTAATGTCTCATAGCTGGACGTGCTTGATTTACCTCCGCTCGGTTAACGCAAGGTGGAGCCACTTAACTTCCGATACCGTTGCATGGGATCTCACTATCTAATCAATTAAGTACTTCCGAGAAGCATTGACCTTTCCAAACTCATCTGTTAAACATATTTTTGAGCAAAGCCTTAGCTTAGTCATTAAACAATACACGGGTACCTACCCTATTAGCCGAAAAGCGGTAAAATAAACAAGGCTATTAAAGGTATTAGTAAAACAAAAGTAATTGCTTTCTCAAGCAAGTCCGCTGTTTACCAGCCGTGTGCATTCCTGTCATTGTTTGCTCTACCCGACGCGGCGACGACGGCGACGTGGCGTTGTATAGGTGTTAGAGTTTTATTAAGCCGTGTTTTGTTGTAGATCGTAAAAGTGCATTTGGTTGTAGGAGGAGATAGTTTCGAAGAGCATTTCTCTTGAATGGTTCCGTCCGCCCACGGTGCGCGTGCGCCGGCCCGCCCGCCCACGCGCTTGTAAATTGTTCCCTAACTGTACCCGGGACAAATTGCCCGTGTAGCAGACATAATAGCGGTCCTTTAATCTTAATATGATGGGAATCATATTTAAACGATACGATGTAAATCAGAATCACGAGGTATACCTTTAATGCTTAAAGAGTAATAGTGGAGTGTGAACTACAATTAAGATTTACTGCTTTGTTTCAAAGGATCACTGATAGAGGACGACAGTAAGAGCTAAAAACGTGTCTTAGGTTGGACGTGCACCTGCGCATGTCAGAGATTGCCGGCTTCTTCAGATTAACGGCACAGCGCTAATGATCAGCAAATAACAAACGACGTACTCGCACAAGAACAGCTCAAATACAAGTTAGCTGACAATGTTTGCACTTTGGTATTTAAAGTCACCTGTTTACATATTTCTATGTACCTAATGGTTAATACTATTATCACCAAAAGCCCGTGATGTCCCTTTGCAGGGTTTAGATCTCCCGACTCTCTTTAACTAATGGTTAATAAAAAAACATTCATTTGTAGGAAACATGAAAGCCCAAATGGATCTAAAGGGTATAAATAGTGGTTCTTTAATAGTACCTACCTGTTGACTGTATATTTTAAAGAAGAAGCTATTTTTTGTCAACGGCTTCACCCCCATCCATGGGTGACCAAAATGATCCCACGGGACGTGCTACCGGGTAAAAGTATCCTATGCTTCTGTTTTTCATCTATGATCCTATGTGTCAATCCGTGTTCCGTGTGGTGCTAAATGGAAAGAATATCACCACCTCTTTTCGTCTTGTGGATCTCGTAAAAGGCGACTAAGGGACTTACTAGGGAATGGGCAGCAGCGTTCTCTATGCATCTTACCACCACACTGCGATCGCCAATCCACCTGCCAAGCGTGGCGAATATGGCAGAGTCTGCCATATTGGCCTATGTCCAGCAGTGGACGTCTTAATGCTGAAATGATGATGGTGTGTCAATCCAAGTAATAATATATCTGAGTGACAAATTTCATCTTAATCCTTTCAGCAGATTTCTGTGATTGAGTAATAAATATCCAAATATCCAAACATACAAACTTTTACATTTATAATATATCCGAGTATAATCTAAGGTTTGAATTAAAAACACGCGTAGCATTTTATCTAAATTCATTAAGCTGACAGTAATATTATCTCTTACATACATTTCCGATGTAATATACAAAGATAAAAACGGTAACCGCTAGAAACTTATTACAAAGTAAGAAACTCACATTACGATTTGCGGAATTACAATCTGCTGTGCACATTATAAACGTTACTTTTAACTGACTGAAACTTTATACTGACGATCTTGGCCCGGATAAGCTGCGCAGCACTTTACAATATTCGATTATTATCAGAACTAACACTTTATTAGAATTCAAACCCTAATTTACACGTCGCCAGTCTTTGGTCAAGTTCGACACTGTTCCAGTCACATATGTGACTGGAACAGTGTCGAACTCGTCCGCGTGCTTCCTAATTCAATTTGAATACATAGTAAAATTGAATTAGGAAGCAAAATTCCGCGGACGAGGTATGAAAATCTAAGCACGTTAAAACAAAAAAGAAATAAATTTGATGACTTTTTTTGGGGTCGTCGATTGCAATTAGTGACTACACTAACTGCAATCGACGACCCCAAAAAAAGTTGAAAAATTAGTTTAAAAATTCGATTTATTTTAATAGGAACTTAACAGAAATAACAATACATGAAACACCAGAATACAGAGTGGGAACGGGTGAACTTCCACCACCCCAGTGGCAGAGCGTGTTTACTATGGATACACCATACGGAATTAGTTGAAGTTGCTAATTAGTAATGTTCAGATAATTATGGCATGTGAGCAGTTACGCGCATTAAACAGCAAATCTTCACATAGTCAGCCTTTAATGTTCCCACTGCTGGGTCACAAGGCTCGTCTCTGTTACTGGGAGGGGGCCGTAATCTCAATCACGGGCCCAGTGCGGCTTATTGAATGTCACATGTCTTCGAACTTCTGGTTCTAGGACTAGCCGGTTTCCTCACGATATTTTCCATCTCCGTTTTGAAGAGGAGTGATAAAGATATAATTTACTCAAAGAAAAGTGATTGCTTGGGGTCCTACCCGTGACCGTAACGCGCTAGTTGCAATCTTCACCACTACTCGCAAAACCTTCATAGTAATGATAATACACACTTCATGTGGGCTAGAAGCTCACAAAAACTATCTATAGATGTATTATCATTTGTCGTTTGTTTGTGGTCAAACAAGAGCTCCTTGAGTTACCGTCAAAGCACATTTATGTGTTTCTGTTTACATTTACCTACGAACAATGAATCCTACTTTCAAGGTTTGAGTAACACCAGGGATGCTCGACAACATATTGTTATTATTTCTTTGTATTCTGCAGGTATTATTGATATGTATGCGCCTTGCTTCTCAAACACACTGATAAAGCAAAGCCTTGTGCATAAGTCTAAGGGATTTCGATTCGAAAAGTTAGTTTTTTTACATCAAGATACCTACCAATTAATTGATGTTTAAGTGATATAATATGATTGTGTTTAACCATTTCACTGATGACATGAACTCAATTCAAGATAGACATATTATAACTTTTATTATGACATTAACTAGATAGCAGACTGCTTCGTTGGTCTAGTTGTCGCAAGTGCTGCTGTTCAGCATGAAATCGTGTTTTCTATTCCCAGGTCGAAGGGTTTTTCCATGAGAAGATTCTCAGTAAAGCCCGAGGTTTGGATTTGTGCTCGGTTAATGGCAAAAGGCCATCTATCACATGGATCTTTAACTGGCGGAATTTGGGTGTACCGATTACACCTCTGCCTAAAAGTCATCCTTGGTTATCCCCGTGCTACCGCTGCTTTTTAAGGCCTACAAAGTTAATTTACTATTTACTTAAAAAAATATGGATCATTGATGTCACTGGCATCTGGTAAAATACAGTTATACTCTCTCCAACAGTTATGCCTATATGATTAAATTCCAGAGCGTGTGTTTAATCACGTCTCATTGCAAGCATGCTTGTCATTCGCAGCCGAGCAGTTAGCCCTGCTGCAGATTAGCTATGTGCAGTACTAGTGTGCGGTTATGTAGGCCGGTTTAATTATAACTTAAATACCTGCTGGTATAGTGGAATAGTGTCGAGAATTGCATGAATTAATTGCATCGACCCCAGCGTAACCAGGGTACGATTCATAGAATGAACCCCAATATTTGCACTAGCCCTTGAAGCCTGATGTTTCATTAAGCTACAGCAACCCTTCTATATCAAGGAATAGGAATTGAAGTAAGTACTGGATACTAGCAAGCCTTAGTACAAAACTCAGGACGTTAATATACAATGGTCCTACATATTTGTCAATTTAACGTGTACAATCACACACATTGTTGTATTGTAAAAGCGTTCACAAAGAAATTATGTAAGTTTCAAAACAATGGAATCTCGTCTCATCCATTTTAATGTCGGACGTTTCGTTGCGATAAAGTATTCAGTGTCAAAACTTCCTATTAAGTTGAACTCATAGACGTAGCTGAGCTGAGTAGGTATAATTTTAGAATTTAGGTCAGATCAGTAACTGTCGCAACAACTTTGTATGGTACATCTGTGTAAAGATACTACGAAGCCGAGACTCACTTGTACTTCTCGTCAATATACCCATTTCTTTGTACTTCGTAGCCAGAAGTTTCCCGGGTATGGACCCGGGAAACTTCTGGCTACGGATACATTGAAGGTCAAAATTCTCACTTTTAGTAACACTTTTTTTTACGAAAAACGGTTCTTAATCATAAACACACATACATTGCACAACTTTAATACCCGCTTGACCCTTGTACCTTTACATGCACCCCTATGCACAATGTTCTGCTGTCTTACATTGCGCGCTACCGAAAACAACAAATTTTGACACCAACAATAAGAGTCATTTCCCAGCAATCATTTTTGTGTTATGTACTAAAATATACTTTTCATCCCACCATCTCGGAAAGAGTATTTTTAATCTTCAATATCTGAGTTGAAAAGCCGTTTTTATTCTCTAGAGGATAAAGTAAATTGAATTTAGAACATCGTGTGCAATAAGTTTGTGATAGTGCACACGATGTTCTAAATTCAATTTACTTTATCCTCTAGAGAATAAAAACGGCTTTTCCACTCAGATATTGAAGATTAAAAATACTCTTTCCTCGCTGAGGTGGAATGAAAAGTTACGTGTTGCACTCGAGTGCAAAGATTTTTCACCTCGTGCTCTTTTGATTCCCTCGCTAACGCTCAGGATTCTAATTTTGAATCACTCGCTGCGCTCGTGATTCAATTTTAGAATCCTTCGCTTGCTCGGTCATCAAAATTGAGCACGCGGTTAAAAAAGCAACTTTGTACTCTTGTATAACAAATAACTATTTCATCCCCCCATCTCGGAAAGAGTATTTTTGCCCTTCGATACCTGAGTGCAAAAGCTGTTTTTATCCGCTAGAGGATAAAGTAAATTGAATTTAGAACATCGTGTGCACTAAGTTTGTGAATTCAAAACATCATTAAACCTATTTACTTCTATCTCCATGGTGCCGAATTTATCATTCAACCTTTTTCTAATTTGTAAAACTTAGACTCGGAACCTTCTTGATATACTTTTTTTTTTAATTTGCTTTGCGCGCGCCATTTTACTTTTCACGTCACCAACATTACAGTACCGAACAAAAATATTACACTCGACTTAAGTAATTGTAGCAACGTTACTTTCAATTTTTCTTAATTATACCTAAGTATCATTTGAAATAATTTAAAGATTATTCTGTAATACTTACCTATCATAATGTAGTAAATAATAAATGTTAATACCTAAACTGAAATAAAAGTATCTTGTGATTGAAATGCTTTTTTTGCATATTTAGTCATTTCCTCGCTGAGGTGGGATGAAAAGTTACGTGTTGCACTCGAGTGCAAAGATTTTTCACCTCGTGCTCTTTTGATTCCCTCGCTAACGCTCAGGATTCTAATTTTTGAATCACTCGCTGCACTCGTGATTCAATTTTAGAATCCTTCGCTTGTTCGGTCATCAAAATTGAGCACGCGGTTAAAAAGCAACTTTGCACTCTTGTATAACAAATAACTATAGTTTTATGTACAGAATGTGTAGTCAATGGCTATGTGACGTCTCTTTGCACCCTGTATAGGGGACACGGTGTCATCTGCCCTCTTTCCCAACTATGTTAGGGTCGGTTTCCAGTCTAATCGGATTCAGCCAAATACCAGCTCTTTACATGGAGCGCCTGCCTATTTTGACCTTTACAACGCAATTACTTGGATAGTACGAACCCCTTTTTTTTTTTGGATGTGAAATCATCAAATGGGTTCTCTCGCTCTGGGCGGAGCGGGAGGGCATTTCAGACTTTTACTGACTAAAACCTACCCGTGTTCCTTCAGTTGCCCATGTGCCAGGGTCATGGTATCTCTTGCGAACAATCTCGCGACCCTGGCAGGCTAATACGAACCCCTCGGTAATACTGGCTGTCGGACTTTCGTACTTCTGACGACCCATAACGACAGTGAGAGATCCATAGGGTATACGGTATACAGGTAGTAAAAGGCATTTATTATTTTGCCACCCACTCTTGTGTAGGGTGTACTTCTCCTACATATTTGCGTGTCACCTGTCATAGTCCGCAGCGTGACTCAAACTCGGTAACCAGTGAGCACTCTTACAAATGCCGCCCTATTGTCCTGCTGTAGATGGCGATAAAACACTCTCTACGTGACGGAATTTTTATATTTCCGATCCCTAGACACTACTAGCTATATGATTTAAAAAGGTTTTATTCAAATTGCTTGTAATAGGTACTCACCGATATAAAAATCTTTCATTATCGTATTGCGGGATCTAAAATATTCAAAGCACTTACTTTTAATCTAGATAGAAATGAATCGATGCTAGCATGCGACACGTTATATCTGATATGCATCCCGGTCGTATTTGGAAAGTAACTTTAATTAATAGTGTTAGTAATTGAATTTCATTTTTATAAAGTCAACATAAATAATGTTTCAGTGGAGCGTCGCGTTGCCTGCGCCCGCGCCGCCTGTATCGCTGTCTCCCCCATGTGCACTGGTATGAGGTGAGTCACCGCACTTATTTTAGCTTCAGGCGCTGAGTTCGTAAAACTCCATAGGAATATTCAGCAATTAGAAAAATTCAACGCGCAAAAACAAATCATGAGAGTCTATTGAAACTTAGTTGGTGCATACATTTTTCACCAAAATGTAGGAAATTATCACGTAGTCGGTAAAATAAAACGTGTAGCATGCTACATACATAGTATCGTGCGCACGCTATTAGTTAGCGCCGCGCACCTGCCTCGCGACTTGATGTCAATGTCCGTCAAACGCGAGCCTCGAGCCTCTACTTACTTTACTAGGTACATTATTATAACATCGCATACAGTAACCACGCCAAACATGACAAACTTCATACACATTTCGCAAGTGTTTGCGTTCAAGATGTTAATAAATTTGCCAAATAAACAACACCACGTGTTTCGATCCTTACAGATTTTCCCACTTATTTAGTTTAGTTATTTTGAATTTATTTTTATAAAATTAAATGCATTGATGAAAGAGTTATCTGCGATTAGTGTTGCAAAGGACTCGAGTTCTCGAGTCGTAGTTTTAAAGACTCGACTCAATTATGCAAGACTCAGTGTGCTCAAAAGGCTCGGAGTCTAGAGTCAAGCCGAGCCCGAGTCATTTACAAGCCACTCGAGTCTTAAGAAGGACTCGAGTCTTAGAAAAGGACTCGAGTCTTAAAATGAATTCGAGTCTATGAATAACTCGTCAGATTATTTGTACGCATAAATACATCAATATCTGGTTGACCGAGCTTTGCTCGGTATTTTTTGGTAAATTGTGTTTAAAATAATAAGTTTATGTTCAAGTTGATTATCGATAAAGTTGGTCAGTGAAAACATGAATAAAACGACATTGTATAAAAATGAATCCTAGCTAGATCAATTTATCGCCCCCGAAACCCCTTGTATACCAAATTTCATGAAAATCGTTGGAGCCGTTTCGGAGATTCAGATTATATATATATATACAAGAATTGCTCGTTTAAAGGTGTAAGATATCAAATTTCATGAAAATCGTTGGAGCCGTTTCCGAGATTCAGATTATATATTATACAAGAATTGCTCGTTTAAAGGTGTAAGATTACTACTCATTACAACTTATCATTCTTTTATTCGAGTCTTTTCGAATGATGAGCTACAAGTTTCATCTTCATGCTCCAAGTTTTTCTTTAAGACTCGAGTTCATTTAAGACTCGAGTCCATTTTAAGACTCGAATCCTCGTTAAGACTCGAGTGCTTGACTCTAGACTTCGAGCCTATTGAGCACACTGAGTCTTGCATAATTGATTCGAGTCTTTAAAATTACGACTCGAGGACTCGAGTCCTTTGCAACACTATCTGCGATGCCGTGATCACAACAAATAAATGAAAGAATCAATGGTAGACATCAAGTTTATCGATTTGACCTAAGATATATAATATTTCCCGTTGCGGAATAAAGTTAATACAAAAATAATTGCTTGGTAAATAAGGTTTACATTCAAAGGCTGGTACGTTACGTATCCGCGTTGGCGCCAGTAAGAAAAACGTTAATTACTAAGGAAGAACGTATACAAATCAGGTCCAAGAATAGTGTCTGAAGCGCCGTCCGGCGTACCCGCTAGAAATGTTAAGAGGAGAGTAATCTACAGATATTTAAACTATTACGAAAGGCTTCCGTAAGTGCTGTCAGTACTGCAGGCTTGCGACAACACTCACAAATTACGCAATTACTGTGTAGGACACCAATAATAACCGTCCCTCTATAATAGCGTCCCATATATGCATTGACATTCACGTGCACATGATAGATGTAGGTACTTACGTACAATAAAAGGAGATGTTTCAAAATGGGCCAGGTCTGTGTACAGTAACTCAAAAAAAAGAGAAAAGTCCGTGGAATTCGGGAAAAATACAGATAATTCAATTAAACGTATACTGTTGTGGTAGTCAATTGATATTTATCAATTATTTTTATGGATTTTCAACATGGCGTCTCACCGATTTAGTTACTATGTGCTTAAAAGCAATGACAGTAAACCATAGATCAACCATTGATCATTGAAAGAGAACTGAGAACTGTCAGTTGTCACAACAGTGTCAGTCACTCGGCTTCAGGCTTGTATTGTAAGGACTTCGACTTTCTCGTGTGGTTTGGACTGCGTTGTTTCGATATAAAATCAACTGATTCATCATTTCATCATCAGGTAAACAATTTACTTTCCAATTACTATTGTACACATACTATAATTTCCACGTGCCAAGATATTTTTGTAGTATCATTGCGTTCTTATGTGCAGTCCTAATTCAGAGAAATAATTCGACTCGCATGGTTTACCTACATACAGACAAAAGTTAGGCCTTCTCTAGTAAGGACTGCAATTTGTGGCCACGATCGTACCTAGGCACATGAGTATTGGACCTAGCTAATATTATTATACTTACGACAATTATTTGTTTTAGGTGATATGACAATGGTGTCCTGTGCTTTAAGTTCTTCTGTAATTAATGAAGATGGCCAATATTATACATTTGGTAATATGGGTCCTGACATCATTTCTATAATTGAAAACGACCTTCGCCATGAGGTGAGAACTTCAATTGTTTAGAATTACTGTTTTATATATGGCCCGAATTAGAAATAATTACAAAATTAATATTCCTTTTTAGGTGGATGAAAATGGTACCATGTGTGCAAATTGTTTTGTGAACATAATGCACAAAATGTCTGTTCCTGTTTCGGCTGACACAATTACATATCACATGGAGACGTCTTCTCCTCCTCATGAAGAGTATGAGCTTCAGCATGCTTGTGATACAAATGTTTGTGTATGGTGTCGGCGCTCTTTGCATATGAGGCGTGCTCACGCCCTTCCAGATGGCCCTGAAAGGCACCTGATCTCTGAGAGAATTTCACCACGAGACGTAAGTATTAGGTTACCTACATTGACTTGATGACACTCTAGGGGTCCACAGGACAAATAAATAATTGATAATTTATTTAATAGTTATTATTGTCATTCATTAATACAGTATTTTTTTTTATAGATACTGGATGGTAGCCTAGTATGTTATTCATGTTGGGTTCAAGCAAGAAGCATTCTGCAGCGACAAGATGAAGTAATTAGTGAAGAAAGTGCTTCCTCAGCAGTTTTGAATTCTTGTGTATGGTGCTTTTGCTCTCTTAACCGAAGACGGAGGCACTCAATACCAGAAAGACCTGAGCGGAATGAAATTATCACAAGAATTTATCCCAGAGAGGTAGAATCTCATCTTATTTTTTTTTAGGTTTATTTATAGTTAGCAATACTACTGAATTAATTGATTATGGATAAATCATTAATAATATTATTTTTTTGTTTTCATCAGGTAGCCTTGTATGTTATGCATGTTGGGTCTCTGCACGCAGAAATGTGCAAAGAGCTGCAAACATTGATGAGCTCACCCTCCAGAGTTAGATATTTTTCCTGAAATTACCATGTCAAATCTAATAATATTTGCGTTGGGCATTTATCAAATAAAACAACGAAGTTATTATGGCGAACATGTGAGACAATGTGGGTCATTACAGGTAGAAATATCTGAGCACCTGGAAGTAGTATCGCAAGCAACCTGATTTCTACAGAACCCTATATTAAGTATAAAGTCTCGCAATCATTCAGGGAGAACTTATTACACTTACATACTGATGGCGAGACAAGGAACAAGATGGGATGAAAAAATAATTAGTTATTACTACAGCTGTATCTCTGGACAGCGAACAGTAGGTTACTGTGCGCATACTATGACCATTGTTTGGTTTTTGGATTGGGATCGGCATCAGGTGATTATTGCAGCACCAGCTTCATTTCTGGATGACATATTAGTGAGAGAAGATTTATAAAATGAATAAATAGTAAATAAATGGATATAAAACATAAATTGCTTTTTTATTTAGTAGGTACCTACATGTCTTTGTTTACATAAAAATAATATATTTGTGTACCTATACATGATATATTTGAAGCTTATTTGAAGTCTACTTTTAATCTCTTTTGTACCTATCTACATAGTTGAAATCAAAAGATTGCTACATTACTTCTGTCGAAGTTCTCCTCAAATACTGCCCTATGGATTATGGTTAGGTTTTATTTTTATGGTTATCAAATAGGCAATAAAAAAATCATTCTGAATAATCCAGATTAGTCAACGCACCGGGGCGGGTCTTTATTTATTTACAATCATCAAAGAGAATCACTAGGTACGTTAGTCATTTGAGACTTTCACAGAGAGAGTAAGAGTACAGTACGGCCGATTTATCTTGGCGAGTCCGAACTTCACGTAGAAGGCTGCGCAGTACCTAACATTTTTTAGGAACCAAAGGTGACATGAGGCGAAGTGAGAGAACATGCGCGAAAGTTCGTAGCGCTTCTGTTTAGACTGCAAGATATTTTGGCCCTAGTGACACTCAATCGCCATCGTCGCATGGTCCCATACTATTGAGGTCTTTGCTTGGTCCGTATTACATTTTCACAGCTGCTGGTACCGTCTTTTGTTTAGTATTCCACATTTCCAACCACAAAGCCAACAAAGCGGCTAATACTAATAGTCGGGACCGGCAGTCAACCTTCAACCTCCACAGAAATAAACATGTCAAACGTCATTAATCAATCAAAATGACAGCTTACCGCCATGACGGGTTTTTGTTGTGTGTTGCAATTTCAAGTGTAATTTCTTGTGTTTACCAGCAAACCAAGCCATTTTAAAGTAATTGGACAGTTGAGAACTGCTTTAAATGAATTTCCCTATTTTTAAGTATAGTGTACAAGGACCTGGCCCAGGCTCCATACATTTTGGAACATCTCCTTTGACAATACTTATAAATTACTCCTCTAACGATTGTAACACGTTTGCTTTTTTAGTCAAAGCCTTAGAATGCCATTCCACAGGTAATACTCATATTTCACAGTAATGCCCTATGCCACTAGGGTTTTGTATACGCTGATACATAACAAACTAAAAAAATGCCCATGAAAGGCAAAATCAATGAATGTAGAAATGTGAGGTTTCGTGAAGAAAAATGGACTACATGAGTGATGAACAGTGACTTAATTTTGTTTCTTACTGAGAAGCCCTGCCAAATATTCATGCATTGGATGAGAATAAATCACGGACGAAGCATGATAATAGTTAAGGCATCTACTAATAGATACATGCACGTAAAGAAGTTCCTTTATATCGCTATGACCGATAACCGCGGTGAGTGGTTGAGCCTTACATCCGGCGTGAACATGGCGTTTCTTTCATCCATCATTTACATCATTAGCGTGGCGGTCCCGAAATACTTCGCGTGTAGCTTAATAATTAAAAAAAACATAACATAATAGATATCTGGACTAACTTTAATCAAGTACCCAGTTTCCCTCCACTGCCAGACCGAAGTGCTGTTCAAACGGCACTTCGTTTAGTTTAATCTATTAACATTTCCTGTGATGGACTGGATGTGCTTGGGTATTAATTGTAATTAGCATGGCCGTTTCTCGGGACTTAGATCATGTACTAACAACTAGCTTATAGAGAAGTTCTTGTCGGAGAAAAATATCGTGAACCAGATAGGATCGGGATGACAGTCATTAGCAAAGACTAACGTCTCGAAGTCTGGATTTCCGGCCATCCTGTAAGACTGGCGACTCGTTTATGAGTCACTTGTGCACGCAATATAAACGTTTCTACTGCTTACTTATACTATGTTATTAGATATCATACTCGTTGCGTGTGTCAATCATACTGATCTAATGACAGTTGAGAACGGTTAACATCCTGACCGCTCGGCTGATTCCAACTCAAAAACTACCTACATGACGTATTCAATACAATTTTTATTGTGTTTTAATTTTTTTTGTTCTACCAATCCATTTTTTTTTTCAGAATTAGTAGCATCCGTAGGCTGACAAACTGTAAATTTAAATGTCCTTTAAATATGATAAAAAATGTACGACAATCAATGTGAGTATATAATGTAACATATTTGATATTCCAGAGCAGAGGGCGCGTGTGGAGTGGCGCCATGGTTGCGTGATCGGTCATCATGCGCCTCTTCCGCGGGCCGAAGCGCAGGGAAGTGACCGGGCCGCGAGCCGTCGCGACGCCGTCTCCACGCAGAGACGTCGCCGCCGCAGACATCACCGACACCGCGCCGCACGTTCCTCACGACTTCACGCTAGTAACTGCACTGCCAGCCATGGTTATGGAGGATGATGTCAAGGAGATGAAAAAAGGTAGGCTTCAGTGTAATTTACTGATAACTCTTTAAATAAATTAAATCCACATCACTTCATTACCTTTGACATCGAAAGTTATTGATAAAACAAAATAAAAACCGGCCAAGTGCTTGTCGGACTCGCGCACCGAGGGTTCCGTACAAACCTGTAGGTATCCTCGGTGTATGCATAAAGTTTATGTTTATGAAATTAAATGTTTTTTTTAAATTTTTATATTTGAGTTGTTTGAATGAAAGGTAAATTCCGGTTTACGATTTATGACGTATTAAAAAAAAATTACTGGATCTCGTTCAAACCAATTTTTGGTGGAAGTTTACATCATAGTTTTATCATTCTCTTATTTTAGAAGTTACGGGGGGGGGGGGGGGGCGGGACACATTTTACCACTTTGGAAGTGTCTCCCGCGCAAACTATTTAGTTTAGAAAAAAATTATATTAGAAACCTCAATACCATTTTTGAAGACCTATCCATAAATACCCCGCACGTATGGGTTTGATGAAAAAAATATTTTTGAGTTTCAGTTCTAAGTATGGGGAACCCCAAAATTTATAGTTTTTTTTCTATTTTAGTGTGAAAATCTTAATGCGGTTAACAGAATACATGTATTTACCAAGTTTCAACAGCATAGCTCTTATAGTTTCGGAGAAAAATGGCTGTGATATACGGACGGACAGACAGACAGACAGACAGACATTACGAATCTATACGGGTTACGTTTTTTGCCA
The DNA here is from genome assembly GCA_932294355.1 of Aporophyla lueneburgensis. NCBI lineage: Eukaryota > Metazoa > Arthropoda > Insecta > Lepidoptera > Noctuidae > Aporophyla > Aporophyla lueneburgensis. The sequence goes on from OW028739.1 coordinate 11,697,557, forward strand.
TTTGGCAACGGAACCCTAAAAATGGCTCTCTTTTTGAAAGATTACATCATATATTAAGTCGTAGATAATTGTAATGTTACTTATAAAAACATTACGTACTTACTTATAAAATTGTATTATTTATCGCTTTTCAGTGTTTGCTACGTGGGGTCGTCGTATGGGGAAGAAACTTGAAATGTTAAAGAAAGCAGATACGAAAGAAATATTACCAGAAACAAAACCCAATGACGATGTTAAAGAAGAATCCACAACTGTTCTTACCGGACAGTATAAAAAGAAACAACACTGGAAAATGGGACGAAGCAGTTCAGATTCTACGACGTTAAAAAGGGATAACGATACTGATTCCATCAGAAGTGGGTCCAGGGACAGATCTCCGAGCCCTTTCAAATCGTTTTTTCATAGGATGGGATCTACGGGAATGTTAAATTCAGCTAAATCTCAATCTCTTAACATGAACAAAACCCCTGAAAACTATCCGGTCGCAAATGGCCCGTCTTTATATCGCAGTTGTTCTACTTCCCATCTTTCTACTTATGTAAAAGCTGATGACCCATCGGATGACATAGATTTACAGAACACAAATAATGACAGTAAAAGTTCGCCAAAAAAGCACAATGTTCTTCCTGAAGACTCTTTGGTGACATCATCAGCTAAAGCCGTTAGTTGTGATAATATAACAAATCTAAACGATGGACAAACAAATAACGGAGCTTCGAAAAAGCCAAATTTTCCTTATGCATTCTTAAGATCGAAGCTGTCAGTTTTACCTGAAGAGAACAACATGGCTTCTCAGCAAAGAACCAGCTCAATCAGACAAAGTTTATCTGAAAGAATTGATAGAAAATCTCCAAAGTTTCGAAAAGATAAAATGTGCTTTACGAATTCCCGATCAGAAGAACGATATCAGAGTAGTGACAGCATATCTATCCATGACGAAAATCTTCTGTTTAATAGTGCTTTAAGAAAAGATTATGATTTCTCACGAAGTTCAATGAGAAGTATCAACGAACTAGATGGTAATATATATCCAATGGGACGCATGGACGATGTCCCTCGTAGATCATCAATGATTTCTCACAGACCACCTTTAGATTATGATCCTATGCTTATGCCGCGGAATAGAAACAGTTTACCTGTATATGAATACAGTTCAGTTCTAGGTTCAATGCGAGATATAAAAACCGAGATCACTTCCTCCACGCAAAGCATTCATCATGGACCAGAAAATGTAGACGTGCAAACCCATCGCCTTAGTAATTATGTAAGTTCGAACGAGTCTGGATATGATAGTGATGGTCGACCCACTGATGACCATAGCAGTCATTCTCCACCAGGATATTCTTCTCATTTTAATAATGGATCCATTCGAAAAGATTCAATGGATATGGGTTGTGAAGGGAGCCATGGAAATTTTTCAAGACAGTTTAGTTTAAACCACAAAATTAATTTCGGCAGAGGACAAGTTCCAGCTCGACGAAGTTCTACTCCATGTGCACTATTCCCTGTGGAGAAAAGTAATTCCTTCGAATATGGGAGTGAAAATAGGGATACTATCCATAAATTTCCCAGTGACAGCATGAAACATGCAATGTTTCAACATATAGAGTCTAAACCACCGCCACTTCCAAAGAAAACTATTAATAAAAAACAACCATATGTCTACAAAACAATCACATTAGATGAGAGAGTACAGACAAGAAAAATTAAGTTTTTACATTCACAACTGATTCCTATTGAACAAACATCAAATCAAGATATTGTGGATATTCAGTCGCAAACGCAACATGCTCCCGAAACGGACATTTTGGGCAGAGGACCTTGTACTAAACGATTTAGAAAAATAAGATTATTAAAATCAAGGCTAGATGAGAGTCTCGGTGTTTACTTGGCACAGCATAGGGTAGATTTCGATAACAGCGGTTCGAATTATGAAATACGATATATTGTAGTCAAACTAGACTTTGATGGGATAGCTCATAGAGATGGTAGGCTCCGAATAGGTGATGAAATAGTCAACGTAAATGGTAGAGTTTTGCGAGGATTGTCGTCTCTCAAAGATGTGCAACACATAGTAAATTCTTGTTCGACAGAAGCCACGATCGAAGACGGAGCATTATTTCAAAGATACCAAGTTGACCTTGTGATGGCCCACGACGAAATCACCCCCATAACATTAAGTAAAATAATAAACAATCAGCCTTTAGAACAGAACACAGTCACACTCCCGACGTCAAACGTTCCTCCAGATATTATATCACAGACTGTGCATAAACCGTTGTCTTCCAATCAAATAACCATTGAAACGCATTTTCCCACTGAAAACCAATTTTATCACAACAAAGTTTGCAATAGAGCCAAAGAAAATTCAACAGAACACATAAACTATGACCCCAGTTCAAGAACAGATCATCATAGGAAATGTGAAGTTGGTATTCAAGTAAACAACGGTCCGATGCATTCAAACCAGAAGAGCGACGACGAAAAATTGCTAGAGAGGCATTGTTATTCACAATCTGCTTCTTTGCAAAACATCACAAACATTGAAATATCCCTAAGGTCGTCGCCAACACCAAGATCGAACCAGGGTAATAATTATAGACCAATATCTTTTCATACTTCTAGACCACCATCAACTACTCAGTCTTACTCTATCTACAACGACAACGCAAATAACGAAATCAAAGAAAACTTTTCACACTATATAAAGCACGTGCCAAGACTTTACCAGAACCGATCGTTCGAAAGTATCCCAGAACAACTGAGAAATAGTAGTCGAAGTAGATTTTTCAGCAGAGTTGGATCTCAACGATGCTCTCCAAACCCTGGTATCCATATATCAAGACTTCAAGAACACACTGCGGCGATACATCAAGACAATCAACATGGGGGCCACTACGCGCACAGTTCGTTACACAAAGTTGAATTTTGGAAAGGACAAGGACACAAAAGTCTTGGATTCAGCATTGTGGGAGGAACCGATTCTCCAAAAGGCCAAATGGGAATATTTGTTAAAACCGTCTTTCCAAATGGTCAAGCAGCTGACAGGGGAACTATTTTTGAAGGTAGTTATTGAAATTAAAAGAGCTTTTTATTTTGATGATTAACTGGATTTACTGAATTTAAAATCGAATTAATTAAATTCTATTTTAAATTAACACAATAAAGCTTATCCGTTTCAGGTGACGAGATCTTGTCTGTAAACAAAGTGCTCACACGTGGACTGAGCCATGCTGGGGCTATATCTCTTTTCAAACAAGTTAAAGAAGGAAAAATAGAACTGACGCTTTCAAGACGAAGGTAAATAATTACCATATGAACTTATATGAACTTACTCTGTCTTATTACAAAACTCGATCCAACTTTAAACTGACCTTCGAGACAGTTTTTGTATTTCGAATTTCGGTGGCCTGTGAAATTCAAAATCTTACGTTATTAGCAATTTGCAGGACTCTGGCAGGCTGTATTTTGAACAAAATATGATTTGAATACTATGCATGATTATAATACTGTAAAGCCATATTGGTTACGTTCGCGAATCATTTATTTTAATCATAATACAACGTGATACTGGGCTTTAAAATTGCAAAAAACGTAAGCAAATTGGAATTTCGCTACCATAACGCGTCTAACGTAGAGCTAGCTAGATATCGCGCCTGTAAGGCTACATTTCGAGACGGGAGTTTAAAGAACCCTTTTTTACTGTAACTGTTGTTCGCTTCTAAAGAGATTCTTTGACATTTTCTGAGTAATTGCTAACTACATTCTTAGACTTTCGGAAAAGGGTACAATCAGCTAGAAAGATATAAAACTTTATTTTAATTATCACAATGTGCACTTTTATTATTTCTAATGTGACGGTCACGACCAAGTCCATAAAATGTACGTGTTGCCATACATTTTATGATTGCACATAATAACGTTATCGTGGAATAAATGAATTTAAGAACTCATTTATTTCCATAAATATTACTTCTCTGTGTTACCGCCAACGTGACGTGATCGTTAATATTGTCAATTTGTCACGTTATGCTACTAATATATTTAACTAGCTTCTGCCCGCGACTTCGTCCGCGTCAAATTTTTGCTCCCCTGACCCTTCCCGTCGCATCGATTTGCCTGCTAGTTTTTGTCCATTTTTCGTTGCTGCTCGCTCCTTTTGAGTTAAAGTGAGTCAACCTTAAAAGATAGACATATGCTCTCGCGGACTTTTTTTTAGTACTTTTTAAAAGAAACAATTCCGTCATACATGATTTTTGCGTTGCTTTAACCGTTTACGCAGCGCACGCAACGGAAACTCTCAAAAGGAATAAATTTTCCCCGTTTTGGCAACATTTTTCATTACTGCTCCGCTCCTCTTAGTTGTAGCGTGATGTTATATAGCCTATAGCCTCCCTCGATAAATAGGCTACCCAATACAAAAATAATTTTTCAATTCGGACCAGTAGTTCCTGAGATTAGCGCGTTCAATCAAACAAACAAACAAACAAACAAACTCTTCAGCTTTATAATATTATTAAGTACTAGCTTCTGCCCGCGACTTCGTCCGCGTCAAATTTTTGCTCCCCCGTCGCATCGATTTGCCTGCTAGTTTTCGTCCATTTTTCGTTGCTGCTCGCTCCTTTTGAGTTATAGTGAGTCAACCTTAAAAGATAGACATATGCTCTCGCGGACTTTTTTTTAGAACTTTTTAAAAGGAACAATTCCGTCATACATAATTTTTGCGTTACTTTAACCGTTTACGCAGCGCACGCAACGGAAACTCTCAAAAGGAATGAATTTTCCCCGTTTTTGCAACATTTTTCATTACTGTTCCGCTCCTCTTAGTTGTAGCGTGATGTTATATAGCCTATAGCCTCCCTCGATAAATAGGCTATCCAACACAAAAATAATTTTTCAATTTGGACCAGTAGTTCCTGAGATTAGCGCGTTCAATCAAACAAACAAACAAACAAACAAACTCTTCAGCTTTCTAATATTAAGTATAGATAGATGTGAAAGTTTGTGTACGTCTAAACGTCCAACGTCGATGTTTGTTACGTAATCACGCAAAAACAGAAATACATTTATAAGGGCTAAAACTACTAATATTGAACGGTGAAGACTTTTGACTGTTACATTCGAACTGTATGGGTAATCATTATCTTTTTTTTATATTTCAGAGCACCTAGGTCGAGATCTGTGGAACCTCTCGGCAATTCTCGCGGCGACGTGAAACGGGAATAATAAATACCATTTATTAATTCCTAAAGAAACAATGGTGTTTTCGAGTGCAATATATACTCTTTATTCATTATAGCCAAAGGCAATTCTAAGATGCTTGTTTTACAAACACATTTCAGCTATCTTAAATTATTAAGTGCTCCGGAACTAATAAATTATTATTTGTTTACAATATTATGAATATTGATTGAGTAGGCTGACATTGTGTATCAATATCACCAGTAAATAGTGTACATACGTCATCATATTGTTACGATGTATTCCGGGTGGTAGGGCCATCGACGAGTAACGTGAGACCATGGATTTAGGTCATTATTTTGAGCTTTCCCTGCGTTGAATTCTTGGGAGGTAATTAAAAGAAAAATGATAAAATGTCATACATTATGACCACCATCCATGTGGAACAATAGTTTTTTTTTTGTTTGATTACCGACGAAACGTCATGTGTTAAATTCATGGTTACTGTTTGTTCGTCGATGTCCCATGCCACCCTGCATGTATAAATATAATGTGTGGTAAAATCGGGCTTCTTGAAAACTACGTGGTTATTAAATTGATACTAGAAACTTTTTAGTATTCAAGGTGTAATATTTCATTACTATGAACGTTTAATAAACGTGGCGGTTGCTTCCTTAGTAGAAGTAGTTTATAATGATGACTTCAGTCGACCCTTTGTAGGGCTTTCAGTTTTTTTTTATTACACCTTTTATACAGACTAAAGCTTTTATCAAAACTTATAGAATTTCGTACTAAGTACATAAGGTCCGGTAATCGTATTTTACCTATAAGCGATGACAGACCTAAATAATGCAAATATTTCAATTATGTAACCTTGTAGATTCGCATTAAGGCACTAGGTAACTCGAATTGCAAATTTTCCGATTTATTTTCCTCTTTAACTGTAGAAATTGAGAACGTAAAAAAATATGTTATTGTTCAGGGCAGCTCTGTGGTTAGCGGCTGTGGTAACAAAAATCTTTTTTACTTTGTTTTGGTCAAAATAACATTCCAAACTGACGAATGCTAGGTTGCTGCGTTTTTTTTCTGTTTAAATAAACATCCAGATTACTTTAAATATACACATATGCACATTTATTTTTTTAGTAGAGAATAAGGTTGTTAAGTTTTTAGAAAAAACTCCCTTTATTTTATATAATTCGAATGAACTCATTTTTATCTCATTTGTCCGAGACGTTTCGAAATGTCGGCCAAAATGAAGTTAGTTAAATTGAGTTTAATTTTTTCGTCACGTTACCTAGTGCCTGGAAGCTTTGGTGGAACTGAGGCGATAACCGCGTAGGATGCAGGACAAATATCACTCACGCTGATGGTGTTGCTTACTTGTGTGGAGGGGTACAAAATAGCCCGAAATCATTCGCGTCATCGCGCCTCGTTACTTCCTAATATTTAATTATATAAACTATAGACCCGTGGTCACGTCCCATGCGAGATTCGCCTTAGTAAAGCCAGATCTTAAGCCCCAATTAACGCGATAATATTTATCATGTTTATGTCTAATGGTTACACTAAATTTTCTTAGCTTTGTTAAATAAGACTGTATGTATAGCTTATGTTATATTTTCGTAGTAGTCTGTTATATGATAGCTATTGTTAAAGTATGTTAGGAATGCTAGATCTCGTTATTTACTGTAACTTGTACATACTAGTAGTCATAGAACATTTTTGTTACGATGTTATCTTTCGATGAAGACTAGACTTCCTTAACAATAACCACATGACAATTAAAAAGGCAATCAGACTGATATATTTATATAGTGATTTGAGTACCTATATTACTGCCAAAGCTTTAGACTAAGCGAGAGAAACTTCGAACATATTTCTCTAAAACAACAACTAATTATACAAGAAAATCAGTACCTTCATTTTTGGACGAATAGATTAACCTCAAGGGTTGAGGAAAATATTTGACAAGCTTATTATAATGTACCGACTCGTAGCCATATAGTACTTGTTATGCAATATGTAAAATATTCAGCGAATGTACTCCGTCCATTAATATTGTTATTACGTCCCATAGTTACATCAATCAAGTTTGAGTTTCAGCAGACAATTTCGTTAGGTACTAAAAGTTAACATAATATGATAGCCTAGAGTTCGAGCAACATCTGTAAGTAATCCATCCATCCATTCACAGTATTGTTCGTTACATTTAATGTAAATAAATTGCAATACCTCAATGCTTTTTGAAATTATACATAAATATCATAATAATAATTGTTATTTTATTCAAAAAATTCTACAATAAAACAAAACCACAAAATTAAATAAAGTAAGAATATACTACCTACTGCAAAATACATCGCATAAAGTTGGTAAATAATGTAACAAACAGTGCTGATGCAAAACACAAGTGACTTTTTTCACTGTATAAAAAGCCCCCTGCCATTGGAAATGACCTTCCAACATGATGCCCACCATTATAAATTATGTTACTTGATGTCGCACAAGATGGCGACTCCTCTGAGAATCCAGTGGTCAGGGTTCTTGATGGTAGGCAGCCAGAGCGGAGTGATGAACGTAAGATCGGTGCGTGTCGGCTTCTTATACGTCGGACACTAGCAAACGACAATCACATAGAAGAATCTGTTAAAACGACGCACTAAATAATGATTATTAACGATGCATCTATAGTTACCAGGTAGAGTTTGGGGTCCTTGGGCGCAGTGGAGTTTATCGCGTATACGTGTATTACCGGCAACACAGTGTACACCACTTTGATAGTAGACTCACACAGGCGTAGGTTGCGCCGGTCCCAACCCGCACCGTCCAGGAACACGCCGTGGACGAACACGCCTTCCTGTATTAGCAATTAATAAACGTCACTGTCTTATCCTACTAAAATAGCTGTTGTTTAATAAAAAGAGATAATCTTACGCCTGGTGGAGCCTTAATTTCGTCTAAAGTAAATTTGGTAACGTCGTTATGTAGTGCGACCATGTCTAGAGCCCAGCCCTTGTGCGCCCGAGTCACTTCCTGGCGCATAGCTGTCAAAAAACCTTCAACAAGGAAAATAAATTAAATATCAATAATGGTAATTGCTTTTCTCGTGACTTCAAACCCTGTACAAGTTAGAAAACAGCAAAAAGTTGATTATGAAACAATATTTAATGCATTGGACGCTTTTATGGTTTACCGTTGCACAGTTCTATACGGTAGGTACCTTCATAACGTTATTATCTTGGCCAAATGTATGGAATGATGTTTATTCTCGTGAAACGGTAATAATCAAAACCGTTCTCACACTATCCATAGCTTACATCCACAAACTACAAATATTTCGTACATATCCTGCGGGGCGAGTACGGCCTCTGCGTTAGGCACGCATTTTATCACGGTTTCTACTTTCAAACTGTGATAAAATGTGTGACTTAGCCTATCACAGCAGGCCGTGCTCGCCCCACTGATGTGACGTGACTTTCGACAGTAAATTATTAAAGCGCTCATTGAGCGAAGATCGATATCATCGATCATCTAACCGATATTGGTAGTTTTGTATCGAATTACCTATTATTTTATTAATGAATTCTTTATTTCATAAAATAGCCTTTAACAATCCTATCCTTTTCACTAAAACGTAAAAGCCTAATACAAAGTTCAATATTTAAATACTCAGACTACTAAACTATGTGTAAGTTCCTGTGACTTAGAAGTCGGTGAGTGGTTTGGAAATTGATAACAATTTATAAATTTTTATGCTATGGCGTTCCTAAGGAAAGACATTATATTTTACTCTATCAGTCGATTTCTTAGGGGGAAGCACAGTGTTTACATAGAGTTCACATGAAGTTAATTAACTGTAACCTTGCAATCAGCATAGAGCTTCACAGTGGGACCTTTGTGGTCGAAAGAGCATTACCTACAGGGCAGCTTTCTGGGTCCCTCAAGGCGGATAAGACATTTGCGCACCACCCCATACGGGCAGCAACCCGTTAGGAAAGACTGCGGCTGCGTTTTGTTATACACTTATTTTAAGAAAATATGGGAGGTTCATAATTTTTTTGTTTTTAGAAATACAGTGGGTGGACCCCCGGTAATCCGACAAACGTTTTGCAGGGCAGTGTCGGACTATCGAATTTGTCGGATTATAGAGTACTGACTAAGAAGACCCCCTATAGTCCGGATTTTTTTACAAAAGAGTACCTTGTAATCCGACAAATTACAGATCCATTTCCCGTTCATTCATGCATTATCTACATTAGCGAAGACTGTTAAATAAAAGTCGGATCGTCAGGAGGAGGAGGAGCGCCGAGCGGTATATATCGTCAGGATTTGGCGTTCCCATTTTATTGGGATAAACAATATTATTAACAACTACAAACAATATTATGAACAACTACCAAGTTGTATTACAATATTAATTAAATGATAAAAAAGAAACAATCAAAAGTCATTTATTCAAACTAGGCTGAGAGTCAGCACTTTTGAACGTCAAAGTTACATAAGACAGTCCCCCAAAACGCCCGCCCTTCGACACTTCCTAGTGCTATAGCTGGGAAGAAGAAGTGGCGGAACAAACTCCCCAGCAGCACAGCTGTCTGTTATGATAGAAGAACTTGAATAAAACGGTTACAAGATAAAGTAGGTAATAACAATACAGTACAACGAACAAACCCTTAAGGTTGCAGTTCGTATAGAGGCCTAAGCCACCCAAATACAAAGTGTATCTTTCGCTATCAGCTAGTCAATACAGCTATGTGAATATACAGCAGCGCTGTACCAGGTAAACCGACAGTGTCGGGAGCAGAAGCTCTGTATTGAGTCTAATCCGAAGATAGACTGCCTTGCTCACTGAGTGCAAGCTCTTTTATAGGACAATGTCCCGCCATAATATCTATGACAACTCAGTCCAATGCGTGCGGAAGTACGCCATGTGTTTACTTGATACAAAGCACTAAAGTAAACTAAACAAAATAAGACTTACATTATAAAGTAATCAAATAATATTAGAATAATTGTCGTAAATAAACAAATGGTAAATTCACTACGTAAATCATTTTAAAATTTAAAGTGACATGTCATTTATTGTTTTGAACAAACCTACCGGTTACAGTTATCAAAATAAGTTTCCAAAAATGAATTAGTGAGTACACCAAGTACTCAATAAATTATGTTTTGATTTATAGGACAATATCTCATAGAAACATCACTTAAATTAATGATAATAAGAAAAAATCATAACTAATTATGCGGACTACCCACAATTTGTATTTGACAGCCATCTCCGACATATTCAATAATAATAGGCATGTTGGGTTACAGGGGGTGCCGGATTAGACATGGTTCGGATTACCGGGGGGTCCACTGTATAGTATTTGGTATATATAGCACAATCGTAGGATATTTAATAGTTAGCAACACTACTATTTATTTTATTACAGCTAAAAAACACTTCTCATCTCAAAAAGGGTGTTGGACGAATGTGAATAGATTTACTTTAATGTTTCTCCACTGGTACGTACCTTGAGGATTGAAAAATCCGGTCATCCAGAAAGAGTGCGGCCTGCCCTGGAAGCACCACGTCGAGAACTGAATGGTTCTCTCCAAAAACTCAGTGAACCAGAAACCTAACGTTGAGGATGTCCACGAAGACCTTAACCACACTTTTGGCACTTTTGCGTCATATATATTATCTAGTGAATCCCGAAGTGCCTACAACAATCCATACTAATATTATAAATGAGAAAGTGTGTCTGTCTGTTTGTCCGTCCTTCATGGCAAAACGGAGCGACCTATTGACGTGATTTTTTAAGTGAAGATAGTTAAAGGGATGGAGAGTGACATAGGTTACTTAGTCTCTTTCTAACCCCCCACTTCCCTAAAATGGGGGGTGAAACGCGCTAATCTCAGGAACTACTGGTTCGAATTGAAAAATCTTTTTTGAGTCGGGTAGCCTATTTATTGAGGAAGGCTATACGCTATATAACATCACGCTACGATTAAAAGGAGCGGAGTAGCAACGAAAAATGGATGAAAACTGGCAGGCAATTCGATGCGACGGGAAGGGTTAGGGGAGCAAATATTTCACGCGGACGAAGTCGCGGGCAGAAGCTAGTAATTTATGATCAGACACATACAAAACAGCTCATTATTATAGCTAACTGAATAATTCAATATATTTCAAAACTGACAACCCATTACACAGGACTCTACAATGATCATTATCCACAGCCCAAGTTCACATGCTGCTAGGCATAGGCTCTTTGGATGTGCCAATCGCCACGCCCCTGGACCAATATCATGCAAACCTAGGGGCCCATGGTGGCAAAAATATTGTCCGCTGATCCCTCTCAGTTCAGTCCTAGAATCACGGCCTTACCCCATCTGTCATTACCATGCCATGCCAGGGTCCTTCAGCTCAACTCCACTGAGTTCGATTACTTATTTACCAATGCAGGCGGATCTCAAAGGCAAAAACGTTTTTTTTTTTGAGTTTAAGGTACGTTATACTTGGAATGCTCAAAGGTTCTTTGTGCAACTTTAAGCCAGTACAGTGCCTCTTGTGTGAATGTTCATGTGTCACCACCATGGCGGGCAGAATAAAAATCACCAAACCAGAAATCTCCAGCATTATTATTTCTTTTGGAAGCTATTGGCTGTAGATTATACTCATGAAGCTACAGAAGAAAATGTTCGTTACCTCATTCATTATAATAGTTCCGTCTATAGCAAGCAGTAAGTCTTTTAGCGTAGTCCTAACAAGTATAATAACTTTCTGCATCCGATCGATTTCTTGTCTTAAGAAAATCACCATTGAATTCAGTATACCATATATTTTCAACCTGAAAACAAAACGTAAATATGAGTTGTGGTTAGCTGAATAGAGGCCAATATCACTAAACTAACTACATGTAAGCATTATGACGGACTGTTTTTCATGAATAAAAGTTGCAAAAGCGATTCAGTTGCCGTGCATTACATTGGAACCGCCTGAGCGGTCAATGTCATTGATCGTATCCACTGTGAATAATTTATTCTCAGTTATGTTCGTATAGCATACAGGGCTTAAACGCTCTACGAACGCTAACTGTTCACTCTCCAGTGGGCAAGCCTTTTGCTATCGACCGGGCACAAATCCCGATTCTGGGCTGCTATTGAGAGAATCTTGATGGAAAAACCCAAAAACATTTTGCCTTAGGCTAATACCTAATGCTCAACAGTTCAAGCACCTGTTCCTTGCTCTAGAAGATTATGGGGAAACCTGTGCAATGACTATATTTAATACCAACAATAGCCAACAAAAGGAGGGCGAATATTTAGCTGCATAGGCGAGCCGTTTGATGAAGTCACTCCTAGCTTAATGGAACGACATGAGCTTCGAAGAGAGCGAAAATGAATAGTCGAATTAACCTACTAACTTTTACAACGGAAATCAAAATGAGAACCAAGTTGATTCAAGAAATTATAGCATTTTCATTTAAAGAAAAAACATGATTAACACCTTTATTCCCGTTGTCCCCGTATGCCATATCCCCGTTACGGGGACATTGGGACGTGAGTAAATTTATTTCCTGTTGTCCCCATAACGTACATTCGGCTAACGGGGACAACAGGAAGTAAACTTTTCACGAGTTGTCCTCTTGTCTTGTCGTTGTCCTCTTAAATCTGCATTCTGTTGTAAGCTTAATTTTTAGCATGGGAAAAAGAAAACAGGAATAAAACAAATTTTATTTATTTGTATTCGAAATTTATTCTAATTTGCATCTCGATGTAAAACTGTTAGGAGTTTCAATATGGTGGGGTTTTCTTTGCCTACTGCGCTATTTATGGTGCCAATCTTCTGCAAAGTTGTTAGTTCAGTGACGTTTGCCAAAACTGCACCATACTATGTATAATAAAATTCGGTCGAAGCCATTGTGACAGCATGTATCTTATACCTTTAAACGAGCAATTCTTGTATATATAATCTGAATCTCGGAAACGGCTCCAACGATTTTCATGAAATTTAGTATACAGGGGGTTTCGGGGGCGATAAATCGATCTAGCTAGGATTCATTTTTAGAAAATGTCGTTTTATACGTGTTTTCAATAATAATCAACTTTATCGATAATAAATTTAAACATAAACTTATGTTTTATGTTTTATTGGAAGAAAAATAACAGAATGTAATTTGTATTTAAATATAATTTCTAAAAAACACAGTTTACAAAAAAATACCGAGCAAAGTTCGGGCATCCAGGTACTATTTCTTAAATTGAGCACTTTTACTGTCATCAGGACTTTGATCGGCAATATAAAACCACCCTTCAATTATTTTATTCTCGGGCAGTAACAGAAGTACTGCACTAGTGCGACCTGACGGCGCTGGATTTTAAATTTAGTAAGACCTAAATCACGTCTCTTCCTCCATACAGCTTTATTAAAATGGTAATAACAACCATGGAGATCTACCCCTGGAAAAACTTCCATTATTTCAGACATGGTTGCTTCGTCAAAATCACAAGTGAAAGAAGATGGATTACAGTCGGGAATTTGAGATTTAATTAGACTGTAAAGAATTTCATAGCTCTCTTTTTTTCTGTTTGTCATTAAGGCATACACTAATGGAGTAAGTGCATTGCTGTTACTATTGCTTCTTCCTAAATCGGCTTGAATTGTAAAAATCTGGTTAAATAAATTTGGACAACTTTTGAAGGTTCCATCATCAAGGATTATTTTGGTAAAAACTGTCATTTTATTTCTTACCTCTTCGGAACAAAATAGGATGATTCGTCTATTACCCACACAATAGTACCTATTTATATTAATCTACCTACCGGGTATCAATACTAATCTACCAATATTCCATACACTTTGTATGTTGACGGTTAAAAAAGAAAAAACGGGGACTGTGGGCAATAATTTTTACTTATTTTATTCAACTATGTTAATGAGGATAGTGTACGGGGACAACAGGAAGTATTTTAAAATATTTAATTGAAGAACCGCTGTCCCCGTAGGACGGGGACACGGCGTACGGGGACACCGGGAATAAAGGGTCATAAGACTGTCGTTTACGTATAAACAATCAGGTGCTTGCTACCATAAATACCACTTCTGTCTCTACGCCTACTTTTTCGGATTCCAAGAAGAATTTCATTTATGTAATGTGCTTCCGCTGTGGAGAACAACACTATATTGCACCTCGCTGTCCAAACGCGAGTACTGCAGCAGCCAGTAACAACACCAACAGCAACAGCGGTACGGCCCAGAACGAAGAGTCAACTAAGCTAAGTCCAAGATGCACGTGGAGAGCTAGTACAATCCGGTGAGTCTTACACTTTTAATTCTGAGTGTTATCTCGTAAGACAAAGTATTGCGGATAAATTCTTACGACAACGTTCCGTTGCCAACATACGATTAACAGGCGTTGGAAACGCTCATGTTTATTGTACCGAACAAATATGTGAGGTAGTTATTGATAGACATTGTTAACATTTTCCATTTATTATTGTGTCAGATGAATTTAGGTATCCCACATAACGTAATGATATGCTCTGAATTTTTTAAATAAAAATTTGAGGTTTACTTTGTCGAGAGAGCATGTAATTGGGTAATTTTCACAAAAACTGCACATTCGTGTTTCAGCCGTGTCCCACCACTTTAGTATCTTTTTAAATGAAAAATAACTGTTTTAGAGAAACAACACCTAAAATTAGAAACTGTGGTCAGTTTTTTACAGTTTTGTTTAATGTTGCTGTTAAGAAACACCGTCATATTACCTTAATTTTCAAAAATGTTGATACCCATTTTAGCGCTGTCCTACTACCAATTTCAGTAAAATAAAGTAACCTTAGTGCACTTTATTGCCTTATATACAATAAAATGTGTGATTTTTTGGAAAGTATAGTTATGCACAATTTGTTGTACATTTACAAAAATAGCCTAACTTCCCACAAAACATTTAAATAATTTTATTTTTGTGAGGACACAATTCGGTTAAAGTGAAAAGTTCCCTTCTGAAACCGTAATTTTTGCAAGATAATGCAAACAAAACGACCATTAATTAATATTTATTTTCGATTGTCAAAATTTTTAATACATTCAACGGGTTCCGACAAGTAAGGGTCCACCCTTTATGGCAGTATTTTTTTCGGCATAATATTATTTTGCATAATAGCGGATAGCATAAACTTCATTTCGCAGAAAATCGTTTGGCATACACTCATTTGTCATACATTCACAACGCATAATTTTATAAGTCAGAATCATCTTTAGGCATAAATTTTATATCCATAATAATCAAAAGGGAGAACCATCATATCGCAGAAAGTTCGCAGTCAGAATCGTCTCCTTGGCATCATTTCAAATCGATACTCATTAAAAAGCAGACCTATCATATCTCAGAAAATTTACAGTTAGAATCATCTTTTGGCATACATTTCATATCCATAATAAATAATTGAAACACTCTTATATTACATTACATATTACAGAAAAATCATAGTTAGCACGCTGCATTCAGACATGCAAACAAGCATACACCATGCATGCAGCATGCAAGCAAGCATGCAGCATGCAAGCAAGCTCACAGAACGCAGGCGAGCATGCAACATGCCGTATGGAAGCAAGCTCACAGCATGCAGGCGAGCATGCAACATGCAGCATGCATGCTTTCTGTCACGGCTCCAGCGCTGCGAGGCTCCAGCGGTCCCACGCGAGCTCATCGTCGCAGATGGTTTTACGCTCACCACCGCAGCTCGGCGCAGCCTCAGCTGCGGCGGCGCGTGTCAAAATCACCTGCTCCTCAGCTCGCGGGCCGCTTCGCCCTTCTGCGCCTACGCGGGTTTAAATTACACTCTAGGGGTAGGGCAGAGTCTTCTCTGCCCTACCCCTAGAGTGTAATTACTACTACTACTACGTGGAGTCGGTTCTGCAGCGATTCGTTTCTGTCAATAACTTTTGTAGCACAACATATATTGACTTTTTGGGACTCTATTTTAATTTTAATTTAAGGTCAAAATGCAATATTATACAAATGACAATATGCCTAAAAAATTATTCAAAATGAAATTCTGCCATGTTCATAGTCTGCCAAGTGAAATTATACCAAATAATCGTCGCTCTAAATAAATGTTATGCTAAACGAAATAATGCAAAATTTTAAGTCTGCCAAAGGTAATTATGGGAAATAAAATTCTGCCATCTTAAAAGTATGCCAGCGTAAAGTCGGACATATAAACATTCGGCCAAACAATGATTATGCTAAACATTTTTTATGCTTTACAAATATTCGTTTAAAGAAGATTATGCCAAGTGTGTTAAGCCAAATAAAATTTGGAGCATCAAGTTTCTGCCAGCTAGAGGGAACCCGACAAGTAATTCTGCATTTTTGATGGTGACCGGCGGACTAACAACATACACCTCAGTAGTCGTCCAATTTTGATGTTCCAGAGCCGAAACCAATTTCAAGGTAAGTTTCTTTTTTGCAAATTATTTTAAATACTTTGTTAGCTTTCAGTGAATTTAAATTGTTTCGAAGCTTGTTGATTTGATGTGTAAGGTTAAAATAATTAAAACAAAAGAGTTTCAATTTAGGGTTCCGATACTTCCGTTCCCCGCAAACCAAAACGCAGGTCTGTAACGTAGAAATGGAATTGAAAAGTTTCGGAATGGAATTCTTAGGAAGATGATACATTATATTAAACATACTTAAATTAATTCTTTACATTCTTACGCCGGTTTTGTCAACAATAGTCAACTATAACTTGTAACTATGTATCCATGATTTTGTTTATTGGTGATGTCGAAACAGCTGCAGGACACAAGCCTCGTGCCATCATTATAAACAAATTTTACTATGGGATCGACTCTGAAATTGCAATAAAAAAATCCTTCATTTTTTTAATGACTCCTTACTAAAATTTCTCTCTATCTATATTAGAAGAGAAGATTTGAAAAACAATAAAATTATTTTATATTTTTGTTAATGTGCAATGGTCTTAAGGATTCTATTCCGTTATAGGAACAGTCTATTCCGTGACTGTCCTATTTTATATTTTGTCTAAAATATTATTTTTAGAGCGAAACGCTACCTATCTAATTGTTAGTAGATTTTGTAATTTAGAGTGTAATAATTTGATGAATGTAATTAAAAAATGAGTTCCTATCTGGTATCCCTATTGAGAAACATACTGAAAAGTATATAACTAATTTGGTACTACAAAGAGTAACGTTATGGAAATTAAAAATGATGATTATGTATATTTCCTAGTGTTGATTTTATTTTTTATCTATTTTATATTGAAGTACAAAAGATCGTTAACGAACTATACTAGTTGATTAAATCCAAACGAGTTCTATTTTATTTCTAAATCCAAAAGCTATTCGTTGCGTTGGAATAAATTTTGTTCCCCAAGGACAGTAAATTAGTTATATTTCAGTAAATAATCCTGATTAAGAGGTTTTATTAGTATTTTCATATGGCGAAAAGACTATCCATTGTAAATTTAATTTAAAAAACCATTTACAATAAAAAAGGCATATTTTCAACAGTGTACAAATTTTCTAAAAATTACCCAATTATACCGTAACAAAGCAGTTTTTTGTGTAGCCGGATGACAGAAATTAATTTGAGTGCAATTAAAACCTGCCTTACGCGTGTGTTGACTGAATATTGGTTTTGGTTTATTGATGGTTTACCGTTAACTCTGGTAACTACAGGAAAATTACTAAAGAACATGTTGACTGCTGTAAATACATTGCATAGGTGAAGCTCTTAACGAGGTACAACTGGCGTAGAATTGCACTGTAAACAGTACTGTATTGCCGTCGGTCAAAATTAAAATCCAAGATGGCGGCTGCAAAAACTTTCGAATTTTCGTCATCGATTTCGTTTTCATAGTTTTTGGGGATATTAAAACCGACGCGCGACGGTGGGATCAAAATGGTTCATCATAGGCTTTAGCACCCCCGAAAACCACAAAAACTACAGCCATGATGTTTTTTTTTTAAATGTTTGTGTATACTTAGGTATATAAATAAGAAAGTTAATAAATTTAAAAAACTAAAGATAAAAGATAAAGATACTATTGACGTCTAATTGGAGTGCTTACTTCCAGTTGGTCTTAAATATTAAACAAAATTTCCCAAATCGATTTCGCGCCCGGCCAACAAATTTCATTAGCTCTTGTCAACGCCCAAATAACATTTACCTAGACAGGACTTCGTGAGGATCAAAATCAGTCGGCACTTTTTCCAGCATTTCTTTAGTCTGCCTGTACACCGACGCCTCACGTGTTTCCCCACCCCCTCCACTTGACTCCTTCGGCTGAATGGATAATATTGTATCTAAAAGTTCTTGAGTGGTGTTGCGTTGGTAACTGAAAGTTAATTGTTTTGTCAAAAGTTGAAAAATCGTACAGTACCTATGTATACGGAATATCCAGATTAAGTAAACAGTTACTAACGTGATATCAGCATTAGTATGCAAGCCATAAGCTTGAGGCGGATCAACAGTTTTCATCGTTTCGATTGCTTCCAGGTACTCGGGTATATTCTTGAACTTTAAAATGCCATATCCCTTGTAGAACTGAAAATCTTCATTAAACAGTTGGTCTGACAACCATACCCTGCAGAAAGTGCTCAGTAGCCGATTGTCAAAGTCGTCAGTCACTCGCCCGCCGTACTGCACTGCTGACACCATGTAACTACAACAATGTGTAAAATCAGTTTCTCCCTGCATGTGGCAGTGAAAAGCGAATGAACTATAGGACCATACAGTTCAACCGTTAGTAGGTACCAGCTACCTATTTGGAAAACTTACCGCACGGTATTCCAGCTTACTAACTGTCCTTGCTCCAAAGCATCCAAATGGTTTTGTACATACATACACGATGACAACCAGTCAGCAGAATTAAATTCATAAGGAATATTCCAACCGAGGGGGCCAAATTTCCGTCTCTCTTGTACTACGGTGTGCAGGAACGAGATTGTGTAAATCATTGGCAGGTAAAAGGGACTGTCACTGTAATCTAGGAAGTCCTGACTCATCGAGTCGTAGGTTCTCATGAGACCAGCTTTGATGCCTAAAACGTTTAAATATAGAAAATCATCACATTTTATGCCATTTAAATAAAACACATAAGTATTAAATAATTGAATACTCGGTAGGTGAATGATGAATTGATAATAACTCACCGGAAGGTGGCTCGCAAGTATACTTTATTGACATTTGCAGAAGTGTAATTGGAAACTTTATGTGAACTTCTGTGGTAATCCAGAGCCTAAAATGTTACGAACAAAAACACTGTATAAATAGCCGTGATTTCCTTATAGAATATTGGAACAAGCAATTTATTATTACCTAAAGTATTCGTGAATCTGCTCTGGATTCTTCTCCAGTTCCCCGAACTGCTCCATTAGCTCCACCATGTATCCCAATCCTAAATGACAGTTTTGTAGCAGCACCCACAAACCCTGTACACCAGCAGATATTTTTAAAATAATGCATTAAGATTTCGGTAGAACTAACGGCTCTAAAGCATTAGACCACATTTGTCACCTCTTTAAGAGCACGATCTATGAGCTTCCTTGCATGGACCTCCTGACCTTGGCCCATAGATATTGACTGGCAAATATTCTCCATTCGCTTGGCAGTTATCTCGATAGACGGTGTCGGATCAGAGCCCATCGCCAAAAATCCAATCAGTGGAACCAATGGCCGAGACTCTAACACCATTTGCTGGAATGAATAAGAAGTTCGTATCAAGTTGTTACTTGTTGTTGCTTATATTCACTGTAGCCACTTTCTTACCTCATAATTTACTATGACGGCTTCAGAGTATCGAGCGCCCATAGAGTGCACAACGTATTTCCTACAACATAAGGTACAGTGTCAGTGCTTGTATCCAGCTGTGAATGATTACACAATGCTCACAGACAGTGCTATCACGCGCTACTCACAAGCTCTGCGCCAGAGTCCTGTCGGGACACCAGGCACGCACCACCAGCAGCTTTCTGAACACGTCTAGATTGTGATAGCCGTCAGGTAGTGGCTCGTCTTCAGGCGCTTCTTTGTCAAACCTTGCAAGCAGACAACCATTTCAATGATAAAGCATATTTGTTATGAGTCATGTAGCTGGAATGAAACTCACCAAGACTTCCATCCCTTTTCATTACTACAAACTTGATTCAATATGTTAGTGAACTGACGCAAACTAGACAGTTGGACTAAGTTCAGCCACGACATGTCTGTTACCCACTTGTAGGGTTTAGGGGGACAAGCATTAAGATCCAACGCCGCGCCACCTTCAGACATAAAATAATATTAGTGATAATTTTATTATTCTCTAAACACTTTATGGCTGGCTTTTTATCAGTTGACATTTAGGTGAAGCAAGGACTAACAATGGTAAATAAGTAGTAAGTTTTTAAAGTCCTATTTTATAGTATCGTATAAATATTATGTCTGCTTTTAAGGTATTTTTTTATTTTTTACTTACGTCTTTTGGCAATGTAAAAGAAAGTTTATGTCTAACGCATTCAGTATGTTTACAATTTGAATTTTATTGATGTCAGTGTGACGTGTCACGCTTTGATTCGTGTTTAATGTCACGTGAGTAATGGCTTTATTTCTTACGTATTTATTTCTCAAAAATATTCATTTCTCGATTTTTTTTTTACAAAATTAAGTATATTTTTAGCTCAGAACCTTTCTATAATACAGAGTTCCTAAGGTATTTTTTTCCTGTCATCTAGCCTATACTGGACAATTATTAGGACAAATTTCATTAAACAGTTTAAAAATGCAGGGTAGGATGCCGAATATGCAATGGTCGTCAAATATGGGATAGTGAGGTTTTGGCGAAACTAATCGCCGCAGCCATTTGGCGCTAATATCACTAGAAGCTACGTGGCAACAGGTTGAAACGTGTGTTATTGCTTCCCAGACCGAGGCAAAGTTAGGTTGTGTACGCGCGGGTTTTTATGGAACCACAAAACCATTTTTGCAATCAAATGTTTACGAGGTATGTTATAAGTTTAACTTTATGATTACACAAAATGATTTTAATTTACAGTCACTGTCTTAATTATATGATGAATTTTATGCTGCAATTGCAGTTTTGTTGTATTTTCTTTGCCAAGAAATAATAGCCAGTAATTTTGTCCCATGTATATGTTTTCCTAAGAAATGTGTCTCATAAAATGAAAAAAAAAAAAAAAACCTTTTTCTAAATGCCGCCGATCAAAAGAAAATCCTGGGACCACGATGCCATGATACTGATCGTGAAAGCCAGCAAATGGGTTACATAAAAGCGTTAAACATTTCAGTGTTCCTAAGGATACTCTAGAACGTTATGTCAAGAAAGAAGCCAATGCAGAAGCACTTGTCAATGTTCATATGGAAATACCTACATCTTTGACTGACTCTTTAGAAGTAGAATTAGAAACTAAACCTAGAAACTAGAAATAGACCTAGAAACTGGCAACTCATAATTTGGCTGAGACGTAGTTTCTGGATTTTCCAATATTTACTGATTTAATTAAAAAAAAAAATATATTCAGCACTAAACGGTCTTTCGTAAATAAACTTCATTAAATACCCTATCGAATATTCTAATGTTCATAGTCATTAGTACAATAAAAAAAATTTTATAACCAAAAATAAAAATGGTATCTCATCTTTACCCTTTCGGGAATCGATCCTTAAATACCTTTAAAATTAAATAGTGAGTAAAGTAAGTTAGACAGTCCTCAAAACATGTGTCATAATTGCTTACATCTTCTTGAAAGAGAAGGTTTAGTATTTTTATACTTTAATAGGTAGAGGGAAAAATTTAAACTTTCTCCCTCTACCCTTTCCTAAGAAAAAGGGTCTTGGCAGACGGGCTGCTAAAAATGTCACCTTTTCCTTTTGGAGTACGGAAAAATTAAAATTAGACAGAAGAAGTAGGAAGACTGGGATTTGAACCCCTTAGCAGCCAAATCTAAGCTGTCCCTAAGCTGTCCCAAAAAAATCACCTCTGGATTTCATGTGGGTATGAGATGATACATAATAGCTGTCTTATAAGGTGTTTGTGAGGAAATTTGGTAGTGTATAGTGGAATGTTTCCAAAGTAGAAATTATATTATACATGACACCTTTAATAAACGTCTGGAATTCTTCAAATGAAAGGTAATCTTTCTGCAAATCTATTTTTAGTGTAAGCAGCACCGTAAATAAATATTTGTGTTTCTCATAAAAACCACGACTGATGAACTTGAACACGTCGAAAGTCTGAAAAAGAAACATGAAACCGTAACTTGCTACTTACTGGCTAGGTGGTTATCTTCAAAAGTTAAAGGCATGACTATTGAGTAATATTATTAGGGATACCTGCTAAAAAATCGAATAAGTAAAAAGAAATATTATATCTGATTGAATAACCAATACTTAATCGCAATATGCATCGAAAATGGTTCGCTTACCTAACATTCCAAGCATCATGTTATCTGAATGCTCAGTTAAATACCCGTAGCTTGCAACTGAGACATCCTGACCAAGCGAATGACCAAAATTGGTCAAGACTGGGGAAAAATTTACTAATTTTTCTTACTAGATATCTCACTTTTTACAGAAGAAACAAACTAATGCATGATTCATTTAGAGTTCATTTTTAAAAAAAATATTTTTATCAGGTATCTTTACAACCATACAAATGAACCATTCTTTACAATTATTTTTTAAAGATTATTTCTTTCAAATGTGGACCATAGCTGCGGTTTACATGGTAAATTCTGAAGTTCCAATTATCTATGATGAGTACGAGCATTTCGAGTGATATATGGCGAAAAACGTGAGGTATTAAAATTTTATATTTTCCTCGTACCTATTCCTTAACAGTCAAGTTACCTGCTTTAACCAACTTACTGTCTACAAAATAACTTATATTTAGTACTTTTGTAAAAACCTACACGCGAAACCGAATCAGAACGCGCTATCGCTCGACAGCTGTATTATTTATATCGTAAGAGGCCTTTATGCTGGTCTATTGAAGTTGACCGAATTGTGCATCGATCTTAATTAGAAGCGTGGCTTGCAGTGTGTCGAAAAAGAAACGCTAACCAAGTACTCAATAATGTGGGCAATCCTCCTGAATGTAATAGGGCTTGTAGGCGAGCGCTCCAGTGAGATATCAAAGCGCTCGAGGAACTGCGCCAGCGACGTCTGGTACATGTTGCACACGAGCGACATGTTGCACACGAGGAAGTACAGCACTGAACCGCGCGTCGCCACCGGCCGGTACTCCTCACGTGCCACGTTGATCTTCATCTCCGTTTCCTTGGCCACATCTAGTTTTTCTTTCACCTGACACAAGAACATCGTATTTGGAAAAGCTATAGACATACATTCGGTGCACTGCGGTCATATTTTTGACCTCAATATTTTGGTCCTGTCTAAGCCGAATCTTTGAAGCGGGGAATAATAAATAAGTGGGTAATTACATCGGTGGCCGTAGCTTTAGTGACGTTCAGCACTTGAATCAGCGACACGTCTTCAACAAGCGAGCCTTGTATGGTAGTTAACTTATGCAGCAGATTAGCTTCCAACTCCTGCATCTTACGGCGGTTGGCAGTCACGTCCATAATTAGTTGGGTTCGTTCTGCTTCCATTTCCGCCTTCTCTGTTAGTATCACGCGTCCTAGTAGTTGGTCTTCCAAACCTATGAAAATAATTGATAGGTACTGAATAATATAAATTATATTATTCTGAAAGGTGACAATCGTTGAATATGGTTATGCATACAAAATAAAAAACTTAAATTGGTTATTGGCTAACTAATAGGTCTGAAAAAATAAACTAGTAAAGGAGGAGGGTAAAGATTAGAACATTTTTCGCCTATCATAGTCATGAAAATTCAAAATATTTATTGACGTCATGTTATATTGTGTTTATGTGAAGTTTAGGTATCGACCTTTACATCTATTCTAAAATAGTAAGAAACAAAATAGCAATTCTTATTTTTTTTTAAATCGTCAATCTTGGCAAATTCGTTGAAGTTTTGTTATTTTAAGCACTTTTACTAACTTTCATTCAAAAATAAACTGTTAAGCGCTTTATGTACCAATATATTTTTTAGTCTCTCAAATACTCCAGTAAATAGGCTTTTTAACTAGTATTCATTTGTTTTGGTGCATAAAGCGCTTCACAGTTTATTTTTGAATGAAAGTTAGAAAAAGTGCTTAGAATAACAAAACGTCAACGAATTTGCCAAGTTTGATAATATTTTTACATGACTTGCTATTTTGTTTCTTACTATTTTAGAATAGATGTAAAGGTCGATACCTAAACTTCACATAAACACAATAACATGACGTCAGTAAATTTTCATGACTATGATAGGCGAAAAATGTTCTAATCTTTACCCCCTCCCGCTTTGTTTTGTTGGATTAAGCGATTGTACCTTGCATTGTCACAGTGAAGTCTATAATGGAAGTCCTAGCTGAAATCTCCGGTGTGTAGGCAGGGTTAGGTAGTTTTGTCGTTATGTATATTCTGTGACCTGCTGTCACGTCTATTTCTTTGTCTCCTAATTTGACCTTAAATTAAATACATTAATTTTAAGTTTATTCTTATCTTGATTGTTAGATATTATATATTTTAAAGTTTATTTTTAATATTCGTATGAAACTGATAATACTAATACTAGTGTACCTTGAATGAAGAGCCAATTTTAATGTAATTTTTCTCTAGAATATTGTCGAGGACGGGATCTAACTCTTCAGCAACGTCTTCTATTAACATAGGTCTACCTAAAGACACGCAGTCTTCTATATGATTCCTAAAATTGAAAACAAAAGTAAACATAATGCAACGTTTCCAAAATCTTATTATATCGTACATAACAAAAGCAAGTAAACCAATATAGTCAGCGTACGTAACTTATTATATAACTAGCTTCTGTCCGCGACTTCGTCCGCGGCAAATTTTTGCTCAAATCGTTTGGACAGAACAGATAATTGTGACCGTCAAATAATAAACAAAAAAATTGCAATAAAATAATATTGTGACTATACATTGAGATGTAAGCTATCCTATCTTTCAAGTTGGATCAAACTGCACATGGTGTGCAAATTTTATTAAAATCGGTTAAGTAGTTTATGAGTTCATCCCGGACAAACAACGTGACGCGTAATTTAGATATATTAAGAAGATTACTTGCTAGACATTGTGATAGTATAAAAATTATAAATCACGAGGAAGCGATACTTTATCGCTCAAGAAACGCAAAAAAGATGTCTAGTAAGTTAACCAGTCAATTACCGTAATTACAGACACAATTAAAAAACCATTGTGTCGATACCAAATGTGGTATCTCAGGGACTTAGAGGTTAAAGAGAAAGAAATATTAATAGTTCACTTCTTCAGTATATTTATAAAAATAAAAATTGTACGTGTTACCGGCCAAACCCGATTTTAGGATGAACTAGTTTCGCCTAGGCCAAACCAGTTCTTCCTTCTCAACAACATACATAATGACGGTTCGTGCATGTTTGTGTGTCACAGTTTACAACGGTTAAAGTTTCACATTGGAATGATACCGTGACACTACATCACTACTTTTTTTACTACAGTAGACTGAACATGGTGTTTCTTTTGTCTTTTCTGAATAGGTCTAACCTGGTTTTTCCTATCGTGTGTAGGGAAAACTGGTTTAGCCTAGGTGAAACTAGTTCATGATAAAATCGGGTTAGGCCGGTAACAATAATATTAAAAAAAATATATACAACAACCACTTCAGTACTGTCAGACTCCAGCGGATTTAGTTAATCGTGTATCTATTCGAAAAACTCTCGCATGAAGAGCTCACCTGAAATATTTATGGTTCAGGGTGCTAACAATCAAGTCGTTAAATTTCTCCATGTTTCTGATCCAGATCTTTCCCTGTGTCTGCGGGTCGATGAGCAACGGAAAACGAGCAGCTTTAGTCACAATAATACCGTTTTGTATGGACAATTCGTCTGTTGGTAACCCGCATAAATTCCATTCACCAATCTACAAAATGAAAACAAAATTTCTCAAAAACGTTGCAACCTTTACAACCATGAAGCCCGTCGCACTCAATAAACATTATGCAATACAATTGCATATAATAAAATTATAAAATGATGAAAGAAAAACCGACCAAGAGCAAGATTTTATTTGGAACCCTTATTATTGATTGTTAATGAAATGAAAGGAGGTGGGTAAAGTTTAGAACATTTTTCGCCTATCATAGTCATGAAAATTCAAAGTATTTATTGACGTCATGTATGTGTTTATATGAAGTTTAGGTATCGACCTTTACATCTATTCTAAAATAGTAAGAAAAAAAATAGCAAGTCAAATAAAAAAAGTCATCAAATTTGGCAAATTCGTTGAAGTTTCTTTTATTTTAAGCACTATTTTTAAATTTCATTATAAAATAAAGTGTTAAGCGCTTTATGCACCAAAATATTTTTTAGTCTCTCAAATACTACAATAAATAGGCTTTTTAACTAGCATTAATTAGTTTTGGTGCATAAAGCGCTTCACAGTTTATTTTATAATGAAAGTTAAAAAAAGTGCTTAAAATAACAAAACTTCAACGAATTTGCTAAGTTTGATAATTTTTTTATATGACTTGCTATTTTGTTTCTAACTATTTTAGAATAGATATTGTAAAGGTCGATACCTAAACTTCATATAAACACAATAACATGACGTCAATAAATACTTTGAATTTTCATGACTATGATAGGCGAAAGAAGTTCTAAACTTTACCCACCTCCTTTATCTGTCATCTGAATCATGCGTTAGATTTGATTTTTAAATAAACATACCGTGGCAGTGTCAGTAAGTTGATTTGTTATATTCAAATTCATAGACACGGGAATTTTTCTTCGTAACAATTCAGTTAGCCAGTTGTTGATCAGCAATCCCCGAAATTCTTGATTGAAAGGTCCAGAATATGACAAAAATCTAAAAGAATAAAACTACATTACGCATGTATTCCCTGAAAGGTAAGGTAGAGACACAATACAACACACATAGCCTATTGTCGTCAACCAGGCCAAAAATCAGGCTCAGAATACCCGACGGAAAACCAAATAACACTTTGCCGAACCCGGGAGTTGAATCTCATACTCAGCGCTTGTGCCCACTAGACACACGAGGCAGTTCTAAAAGAATATGTTATGTTATACTTCATAACTTCCTCCGCTTGTAGTAATACTACTTCGAGTGTTCTTCAAGTCAGTTCGTCTTTTTATGGCGTACTTACCCACATAGCAGCAGGATGTCACCGACCAGACGTTCGATCTCAGATTTGAAGAGCGCCGATTGCTCCGTCCAGCGCACGCGTTCTCCGCTCAGTCCGTTGATGAGCGCGGTGGCGGCGTCCATCTTCTGTTGGCACTTGGCCGCGTCGTCCAGTACCACCTGCTTCAGCGCCATCGCCTCGTCGAACTGCTTCTGCACGTGCGCCAACTCGCGCTACCGGAGAAACCACACTTATTACTACCACTATCCTGGTAACGTGTCTGCCGTGTTCAAAGTTAGTACCCACCTCCTTGGCTTCGAGCTGTGCCTCGGCCGCATCCAATTCTTTCTTGGCCGCCTGGTATTTGCCCTGCATCACCGCCAGGTTTGCCTTCAGTGGCAGCACATCCTTGTTCACCGAATAAAACTGAGCCATGGCGATGGTCCACGATATCAGTCCAGCCACGTTACCGCAAGCTATTTTCGCCGCTTCGAACGTATATAGACTATAATGTTATAAGAACTTTTAGAAATCTTTGTTTTGGTCAACATGCATCGAATTTGTGAAAATAATGTTGTAGTTGTAGTGTATGATCAAGTAAGTGTTTTAATATAAAAAATTAGAAAGGAAAAAAAAAATCTTTTAGAGCTCTTACTTACGAGCGGCATGTTGCTAACGGCAGGTTTGACAGCAGCCGTCGACACTTGCAGTTGTAGCGTACCGCGTCCGCCATTATCTTAGTCGACTGCAAATAGTTCAAGAGCGCGCACCCGTCGCGAATTTGCAAAATGAGTTCCAATGACGAAATTGATGATAAATTGCTAATTGTGGCAGTAAAGAACAATGCTTGTATTTGGAATTATAAATTGTAAGATAACAGTAATAAAACAATAACAAACAAGTCTTTGCTCAGCTAAAATGCTTTTCCGCATTATGGTATCTTGGCGAGATATTGATCTTTTTAAAATAGCCGTTAGCTCATCAAAAGAAGCAATGGAAAATCGAAAATACATAACTGAAATCCTTTTGCTCGTTTCTTCGTAAAAGTGGATAGAGAGTAAAAAGATGCCCATCTTGATCTCCATTAATTAAGAATTCTTGAATCTACAATGAACGTGATTTTATTTTTCGTTTTTCTCGGCGTTGACGAAGTAAAAACAATAACATGTGAGAATATTCTTCTTCAGAATCCATTTTGCAACTGACTCCTATAGAAGAAGAAGAATGCTGACGACGGCTACCGCCAACTCTGCCGTTGGCAACATGCCACACACATAGGTATATAAAAGGTAATTATTTACAAAATTGTTTTTACATTAGGTGTAAAATACATGTGATAACGACTGTGCAAATTATAAGTGATACTCAGTTTTAATAAATAAATTTATTATTTAAATAGTCTATCCATGCAGGGGGTTTGCGTGACAAAAATGCCAAATGATTTGGTATTGTGTAAGCATTTTTTAAAATTTCTAATCAAATATTAATTTTAAAAAAAATCAACTACCGAAACAAACACTACAAAGTGAAATATAACTTTATAAGTAAACCAAGGAAATTTCGGTATTTTATTAAGTCGGATAAAACGTGCAATGCAGAAGCGGATCACTAGTATTTAAAAAAATATTTATACTTAGATTTGGTTTAATGTGGAAATGCTTTTTTAGTTCCGCTTCTACAACAAGTTGTCACTGTCGGTTACTGAACTTAGCAATGGAAAATTCAAAACACACATCAAAAAAGCAGAATATAAAGACAAGGAATATATGACAAGAAAGTTTGGCAATCATTTCTTCTGCATATGTGGCTTCCCTGGTATACCTTATAAACAACTTTGCTTCATGAGATAAAATACTATAGAAAATAACCACTTATTTTGATGCGGTTTATTGTTGTAATTTCGGTGACAGCTTGGCCTGTAATTTGGAAGACTACGCAAAACACTATATATGGCGATGGTAATCATTTTAGCCCAAAGACGTACACTACTGGACATAGGCTTCCCCCAGATTCGGGGGGTATGGCATAATGACCACGCTTGGCAGGCGGGTTGGCGATTGCAGCACGGTGGCAAAATGCATAGAGAACGCTGCTGCTCATTCTCTAGTAAGTCCCTTAGTCGCCTTTTACGACACCCACGGGAAGAAATAGGATGATCATTAATCAGTAACTAAATGTCAATCATTTATACATAAACATACGGGAATGAGAAATATGGTTGCAGCAAATCCACCATTTCAGCATTTATTTCATCTTTGGGATAGTTCTTTAAATTACTCAGGAATCTTGCATCTGCCATAACCTAAAGAGAGACACGCTTGACGTTGGTTAAAAGTAAAGTTAATTCTAAGTTACTCTAATGTTCCCTTTTGGAAAAGCCCAAAGTGTTTTTAAAGAAGCATATGAGAAAAAACTCTAAGTTCAAATACTAAAATCTGACTACTGAAAAATCACACACTAAAAAGTTGACACAAGAATATATTCTCATCTGAAACCCGTTGTTCTATGCCACTTTGCCCAAAGCTTATGCTTGCTTACTGCGGTAAACATATGGTTTTGTTTGGTAGGCGACCACGGCTTTAAGAGTTTTAGTATTCGAACTTACTTTTTATTTAAATTATTTTGAGGAAAGCTCAATGTTTGAAATGTGCTAAGTTTTTGACTTTATCCTCTAGAGGGCGCCATGCTCAATTTAAAGTGACGTCACATACTTGTCAATAACTAGCGGACGATCTAGACGCTTCCGATCATACCTCATTTGTAAAATTATGATAAGAAGTTTAGAAGTTATGAGGGAAAAGATACTCGCATACCCACGTACACCCATACATACACACTAGTCAAAATTATAACCCTCCGTTTTGCATTGCCGTACTTGGGCAATATAGTTGGCCAATTCAAGAGTAGCAGATGATTAAGAAAAGCGCAAGCCTAAATGACTACCACGGCTTTTCCGTGTTTTGGCCCAGAACTGCTTGATACTGCTATCAAATACAATAGAATACGTACATGACACAAGAACTAATTGGTCGCCTCTAAGAGTAACTGCCATGGAAGCAAAGCTTCTATGTCCGTAAGGATTGAGGAGCCACATCAGATTTTTAAAATCTGATCTCACCATTATTTAGCAGCAATGTAGCTGATTTTGCAGCTCAAATTCTAGATTTAGCAGCAAAATATATCACTAGTTATATTAATGCAAAAGTGGCTCCTCACTCTAAACGTCTGAATTGAGGAGCCACCTGGAACTCGTTAAGTAATAGATGAATATTTTTGAAATTTTTGTATCATTTAGTAGAAATTGTGCATATTACTGTCTAAAAATGTAGCTTCTGTAGCGCTAAAATGAAAGAAAATACAATACTTTTAGTATGGCTCCTCAATCTACACTCAAGAGGTGAATTATTATTGGATGTGAGTGATCAATTAATATATTCGACATAATGATCATTTAGCAGGTGTTGTGTTTGTTTTTGCAGTATAGGAATAAAATAGTAAAACAGAGTAAATGTAGATGAACGCATTTTCTTTGGCTCCTCAATCCTGACGTTCTAATTATATATGTTTGACTGTAGCCACCTGAGATCTCAACGGAATCTAAAGCCAGAGATACTAATATTTAGCAGAAATGTCTGCTATATATATCTGCACAGTTCAGCAATGTATATATTTTGGATTCTGAAAAAACAATACTTAACTATTTTCTTGTAAATTCAGTGTGAAGGGTGACCACATTTTGGGGGTCTCTACAAATGAATATTTCACTTACCTACCCATAATAATATTTATTTACTAACAAAACATTCAGCAGCGGTGAAGTATTCTCGTTTGTATAAATAAATAATTAACTTGGATTTATTATGTTATAAAGTTAATCATCATGTTTGTGTCATCATAATTGAATATTGTGGGGATATTAATATGTGCAATAATATCGTGCAGTGACTGATAATTAAGTGCAGTTTGATATCCTGTTTACAATGTAAGTGCACTAGGAAGTGTCGAAGGGCGGGCGTTTTGGGGGGACTGTTGTAACTTTGACGTTCAAAAAGTGCTGACTCTCAGCCTATTTTGAATAAATTACTTTTGATTTTGATTTTTTTTTGTGACGACTATTGTTATTATTTTACATTTATTTATTTATAATATGCAGTATGTTGGGATTCGAAGTTAAAAGAATATAAATTTAACAAAATACTTATCCTGGTTTCATTAATACGAGTATAATATGGTCACCCTTCACACTGAATTTACATGAAAATAGTTAAGTATTGTTTTTTTCAGAATCCAAAATATATACATTGCTGAACTGTGCAGATATATATAGCAGACATTTCTGCTAAATGTTAGTATCTCTGGATTTAGATTCCGTTGAGATCTCAGGTGGCTACAGTCAAACATATATAATAAGAACGTCAGGATTGAGGAGCCAAAGAAAATGCGTTCATCTACAGAATTTACTCTGTTTTACTATTTTATTCCTATACTGCAAAAACAAACACAATACCTGCTAAATGATCATTATGTTGAATATATTAATTGATCGCTCACATCAAATAAAAAATACTCTTGAGTGTAGATTGAGGAGCCATACTAAAAGTATTGTATTTTATTTCATTTTAGAGCTACAGAAGCTAAATTTATAGACAGTAATATGCACAATTGCTACTAAATGATACAAAATTTTCAAAAATATTCATCTATTACTTAACGAGTTCCAGATGGCTCCTCAATTCAGACGTTTAGATTGAGGAGCCACTTTTGCATTAAATATAACTAGTGATATATTTTGCTGCTAAATCTAGAATTCGTGCTGCAAAATCAGCTACATTGCTGCTAAATAATGGTGAGATAAGATTTAAAAAATCTGATGTGGCTCCTCAATCCTTACGGACATAAGCTTCTTAGTGTAGTACTGCCGCATTTTGTAGTAGAGCTAGGTACCTATTATAGCGCATGTGTATGAAGTTTACTCTCAGTCAAGGTACACCTACACCCGTGCACTCGTTATTCTTTTTTTGGAATCGCATGAAGTTTGTAATCTTTAATTTTCTAATTACGATATTACACAGTAGGCAAGTATTCCATGGATGTAACAGCTCTTTGTTTTTAAATTTCATCATCGCATGTTCGCATTTTCGAACTTGGCGATGATTTTCTAGAAAACATTTTTGTTCCGATTTTGTTAATATTGCAAAAAAAAAATAAGCCGAGAGATTTTTTTAAAAACAATCAAATGTCGGATTTCCCTGCAAAAGTATGTGCTTCTGCAATCGCCTTTCTCCGGAAAACAGCTAAACAGTACACATTTTACATGGCTGAGCCCAAAATAAATAATATACTGTTACACACAATACCTTCAGAGATTCTCCCCAAGAAGAAGTTAAAAATTGTTTTTCTGGATCAGCTTTAATCGGGTCTATACGCTTCCTAAAGAGCAGTATGACAGCATCCATAATGAGCGTGATGAGATGCGGTGGCTTGCCTAGCTTCCTGACGGTGGCAATGTCGGCAGCGTTGATAGTCTGCAAAAGAGTGGTACCGTCATGACCCAAGTGGCATTAGGAAAGTAAGAAAACTAGAGCGCTGGATGCACCTGTAGCGCGGCCTCGGCAGCGTCTAGCGCGGGCTTAGCGTCGGCAAGCTTCTCCTCCGCAATGGCAGTCTCGGCGGCGATCACGCTCACGAGCTTCACGGCGCGGTCCTTCACCTCTAGCACTTCCGCTTTGACAACCTCGGCTGCTGCTTGCGAGTCCGCCACGGCCGCCAACACCTACAACATACTCTCCATCAGATTACCTGCCGGTTCGTAGACCTGTCCCTTATTCTTATTCAAAAGATACGACACCAACCTCCTCCGCATTCGCTGTAGCGTCCTTAATTTCCAATTCTTTTACTTCCAACTCTTTCTTTAATACATCAACACTTGCTGCTGCTTCAACCAATTTGCTGAGACCAGTAGTCATTCTAAAAATGAAAATTACGGGACCTGTGTAGAGTTTAGTTGGTAGCTTTAGTTGATAATCTATCTATAGATACTTAGCGGCCCTTCATGCTTAATAAAAACAGAAAATAAAAATAACCATCAGAACAAGTCATAGACTGACGTTGTCTTAAAATTTTCGTAATTACGTTATTATGTTTTAATGTTGGTCTCACCGCCCAAAGGGTAAACTAACTACCTAAATGCTATAATATAATAAGTGCGAAAACACTAAGCAGAGTCGCGCATAAATTGCCTGTAAGTCAACGTACACACGGACGTAGTAAAATCGCAGCTGAATTATATCGCACACTGGATTTTGAACTCTCGGTGTTGAACCGAGTATTGCGAATTCAATAGAGTGAGAGTGCGAATGAGTCTTAGCGGGTCGGAAAAACACAGCGTTCGATCCTTCTCCGCACTAAACAGTGCGTCACAGATCCTGTGCGCGAAATAATCCCGCCGCGATTTTATTGCAACCGTGGTTTCGTAGGCTAATGTGAAATCTATAGGTTACTATATAATCTATACCTCTAGTCTTTCTAGCTATTAAAATCAGTACCTTCTTGCCATTTCTGCTATATTTACGTGTTTTTCTGTGTAGAGCCCTTTATAGCCTTCAAGGAAAGATAAATACGACTTGGGAGTGACGTGAGTCTGTCTTCTAAATCGCTCGTAGTAATCTACGCAGTTGTCTGCTACATTATCCTGCACCATGCCCATTATCTCAATCAACTGGTGCTTGGTTTCAGCAGAACACACCACCTAGAAGGAGGCGACATTTCGCCGTGAGTAATTAACAATTCGTTATAATGCCAAATTAATGCTTACAAGACAAAAAAGAAATCTGCCCAAAGTGTTTCCATTGCTCGGACACAGGTCTCCTATCATCGTGAGGAAGCCCTAGCCGGCTGTAGTCCACCATGTGGGTCCAGCGTGTATTAATAGTCATGAGTCTTCGAATTTTTGGCTCTAGGAGTTTTGGTCAATTTCTTTAGACTTTTAGTTTTGGTCAATTTCTTTAGACTATAAAAAAATATTATATTATAATAGCAAAATTTGATTGACCATATTACAAACCTTAAACTCCCATAAGAAGTGATGCGCCACTTCAATAAGTGCTTCTTTGGGCCACTTCTGAAACCAGTCCATAGTAGATCCAGATATAAGGCCGGGAAACTTTAGAGCTCGGCTTCTGAACTTTTCACCCACCTGAATGAACCAATTTCAAATCAAATTAAGTATAGGGGTTGTAGTAAGAAGAGACCTTTGTTTATTCAAACGGAGAATGGGTGTTTTTGTAAAGGCTTCGTCTCCAGTGGGTATCAAGCTATGTCATTTGATGCGTAATGCTATATTTATTTTAGTGTGTGACACTAACAGTCAGCCATTTGCAGAGAAAGAACTATTTACATCTGATTGTTTTTTAATTCCAGTCAGTGATTTTAAACTTTTCGTTATAACGCCTGAGTGGCTTAGGTTCAAAACACACACAAATACACACAGAATACGATGATGTATACTGACATCCATAAAATGTTCTAAACATGTCTGTAACGATGTAGGTTGCTACGTGCCACAATGCGATGTCGTATTGCAGTACGTTGCGGCTTAGCTAGTCGGTGTGACGTAGTTCCATTGAAATATATATTTTTTGTTAATGAATATATATCAGATTTTAAGAGTGTTTTCTACGATTTAACTATATCTCTGTTGACTTACAGGTGAAAAGCATAAAACAACGTGCAAGTTAGCTCTGGAACGTATGATGAAATATTCATACAACACATCTGGAACTGGAATCCTTTTAGGTGCATATTTCTTCATAATCGGTGTCAACATACTCAGAATCTCGTCTGCAAAAATAATTTAAAAAAACAATGATTTTACTTTCCGTTGCAGGTTTGTACGTGGTAAAGCCTGTCGGAACAAAGAGACACAAAAAACAATCGAAGGTATATGTTTAAAAACCAAACATTTACGAGTAGGAGTAGTGTTCTCTAGTGTTCTGTCTCAAAACTGTGCCCGCGGCTTCATTCATCATAATAGGTATAAGAGATGGCCTGGCCTATAAGCATGAATTTCCAATTCCGGATTGAAGGACAAACTTAACTTTACAGTTGAAAAAAACCTAATACATTGAAGAGTGAACAGACTTGAGCGAAATAAAAACTAAGGGTCGGTTCACATCGGAAGATGCGTCGCGTATCAACGGTCGCGTAACGCCAGAACAGACAATTATATGAGAAAACATTCAACCTTTCACACTTAACCGATGATGCGTTAGTGCGTCGAGCGTACAGCGTCTGTTCCGGTTCCGTCAACGCATTGTCGGCCGACGTAAAGGGCGGCACCGTCGTGCCACGCGTATATTGACTGATGCATTCAGACTAGACGGAACATCTGCGGAGATATTTGTGTACTGACCGTTCGAAGTTTTCTTGCATTGAAAATGTTTGGTACAGAACGATTTATCACGGAAATGCAAAATTACGCCCGACGCATCTTCCGTCAGATATGAAAACACACTATTTGACCGAATAGACGTGACCGATGATACGCTGACGCACCTTCCGTCAGATGTGAACCGACCCTAAAAGCTACTTCAAGGATTTAAGGAACAACAAAAACCAAATAAATATAAGTCTCGGTCATTTCTCGGCTGGGCAGCGTTCGGGAAGCTACGCAATATCTTCTCGTCCCACATTCCGCAGTGTCTCAAGACGAAAGTCTTTGACCAGTGTGTGTTGCCAGTGATGACTTACGGAACCGAAACGTGGCCGCTCACAATGGGCCTTATTAGAAGGCTGAAAGTCACCCAAAGGGCGATGGAGAGGGCTATGCTTGGAGTCTCCCTACGCGATTGAATCAGAAATGAAGAGATCCGTAGGAGAACCAAGGTAACCGACATAGCCCGAAGAATTGCTAAACTGAAGTGGTAGTGGGCAGGGCACATTGCTCGCAGAACAGATGGCCGATGGGGCCGAAAGGTTCTGGAGTGGCGACCGCGTACCGGAAGACGTAGGGTTGGAAGGCCTCCAACAAGGTGGACCGATGACCTTGTGAAGGCCGCAGGAATCCGCTGGATGCGGGAAGCACAAAATCGGTCGAAGTGGCGGAGCTTGGGGGAGACCTATGTCCAGCAGTGGACGTCTTTCGGCTGAAATTATGATGATGATGATGATTTCTCCAACTGCAAATGTAAGTGTGGTAGTCGGGAAATGTCATGAGTTATAAATTAAAGAATGGTGGCGTTGAGGAGGTGGCGCGGCGCGGTCTGTCTTTTATCCTTCCGACAGAAGGTTTGTGGGCTTTCATTTTGACAGATCAGCAAGTTTCTTAGCCACTCAACTGTCCATGGTTACAAAAGTAACCAAATAAAATTTTGTCGAAACGTCCATGGTTACTTTTGTAACCATGGACGTTTTATGCGTCATTCGTCACTTGAAACGTGTTTATCGCTACAGTCCTTTGATAGTCGTACAGTCGGCCAAGAAAGTGGTGTACCACCCTAAGGTTGAATATCGCTTGCAGATTCATAGGTGATAAAGATTAGTTTCGCTTGCAGATCGATCTG
The DNA here is from genome assembly GCA_932294355.1 of Aporophyla lueneburgensis. Classification (NCBI taxonomy): domain Eukaryota; kingdom Metazoa; phylum Arthropoda; class Insecta; order Lepidoptera; family Noctuidae; genus Aporophyla; species Aporophyla lueneburgensis. The sequence goes on from OW028739.1 coordinate 11,734,540, forward strand.
ACAACTTCTATTGCTGTCTTTATCTGATTATTGATAACGACTATTACTGTTTGTAACGTGACAGCTGTTCTTAGTTTGAACTTGATGGAACCAATGACGTCGTAAAATCAACGGCGGGGGGCTGTAGATTTTGATGACAAAATTGTATCTACAAATTCAGAATTGTAATCAACAAGTTACATAAAATTGTAAAGGCACAAGGCGAATCCACAAACCTACAATTTCTGTAAACTTGTAATTACAATATCAATAAAAAACAAGCTAAAAATAGATTTATCCTTTTATTAAATTTCTACAATCAATTTTAAAATACTTATAACAAACAAAAACATAGCATATATAGTAATATTTAGAAGATATTGAATTTTTTTTAAAATTAGAAACGGGTGTAACCGCCGTTGGCCTCTATAACCTCTAAAAGACGAGACCTCATTGAACCAACAAGCCGTGAGCAAATATCGGTTCCCCGCATTTCCTCCCAAATATAATTACAGTGACTAATAAGAGCTTGTTTGGTTCTTTCATTTTGATGCGACCATCGTTGGACCATAAGGCCCCAAAGATTTTCTATCGGGTTGAGGTCCGGCGATCTTGAGGACCACTGAATTACCCTTACGTCAGTGTGTGAACGAAACCAGGCTCTTACGATCCTCGCATTATGAATTGAACAATTATCTTGAACAAAATCAAATTGTGGCACTTCGTTCTCCGGGTAAACATTACGGACTGTCGGTAGCATTGCATTCTGAAGCACGTCGATATAATTTACAGCCGTCGCTCGAGGAGGTAGAGAACACAATTCTCCTACACCATCCGCACTCATCCAGCCCCAAATATTTACGGAAATTCGACCTGATTCTCTATTTGGGATTACATGATCATCTTTATACCGTGTTGAATTATATCGCCAAAGGTGAAGACGTCCATGCTGACTGGATTTAAACGTTTTTTCATCACAAAACACTGTATTAGACCAATCAAACTCTAAGTGCTCTCTGGCGAAGTTCAGACGAGCAAGTCTGTGAGCATCCGTCAAATATATTTTCTTGGCGTAATGCCTGTGGTGCAACCCCATGTAATGTAGATGATTCCTTATTGTTTAGGCACTCACATCGAACATCTCCGCAAAATGTTTTGTGGGCTTAAAACCATTGATTTCATATTCCCGTCTCATGAATTCTCTATCGTTATTGGAGAGTGCAGGCCGGCGACCACTTCTTCTGTGATCCAACAAACTTCCCTCCTCTCCTTCACGACGAATCCAAAAGCGGACAGAACGCCTCGATATATTCAAATTCCGGGATATCGCACTGATACTGCTTCCCTCATTAAATTGGGCAATTATTTGTGCTCTTTCGGCAATGGTCAAGTTGGCAGGCATTGAGATGATTTTATATGCAGTTGATTGAAAAAACACGGAAAATATATCGATTTTTTGCATATATTTGACAAAATGTCAATTGTCAGTTTTCTTTTTCAAATGGAATTCGGTTGTCTATTTAAATAGTTTTTATTACTTTTGTTTGGAAACATTTCAATTGCTTTGTAGAAACTAATGTCCTTTTCATTTATACTAAAGGTTAAAATGTCATGTACTTATATGTGACATATGACGTATGAATACTAAATACATAGGTTTACGTCATGATAATGTTGTCTCTTTCAGTAATATCTTTTTATAACGAACCTTGTTGTAATTTTCGATGACCGGGAAACTAAATCAAAACTGGTACACCACTTTCTTGGCTGACCGTACATTAGAGAAATACTAGATGTCGCTATATGAGATTTGTCATCCAGGAGAGTGCATTTCATCTATGGACCGGCAACATAAAATTTAGAAAAAAAAAAGAAAATGACAGTTCATCCTTGTTGTCTAGCGAACTGTGTTTGTGTGTGGATCTCCAACTAAAATATGGTAAGTTTTCTGTTTTTATACCACATTTATATTGTTATTGTACATCAAATTAAACGTGAAGATATTTCCTTTGCGAAATATGCATTACTACGCCAATTTCGAAACGTTTACATGGAATAATATAGCTGGAAATGTTTTATGATGACGGCGCGGACATTGTTCGTTCATTGCAGTTGATCGATTTTTCGAGTTGGTTGTTTTTGTTAAGGGCCCACCTTCAAAGTAAATGATAGTAGGATGGGCGTGGTTTATGACGGGTCAACCTAAAGTGGCCGGCCGCCACAAACTTATATCTGAACCGTTTATAGAGAATAGGAAAACCAGCGGCCAAAAGTTGAACTAATGACAGAAAATGTCTCGAAATAAAAAACCGTTACTAATTTAGCATAGACTTGCTGTAAGCACTATTCCTGTCACTGTTTCACATCTGTCAAACTACAATAGCAAGGTAGAGACGGAAACATCTTAGAAAAAAGTACGTGAAAGTAGCATAAATTTAGTCGGTCTATGAAATTTTTGCACATAGCATGCTATGGAGTAGACAAATAATACAAATATTTAATTATAAGCAATAAAACTATCTTACAGCAATAAATTATCTTCTTCATCTATACGTAATATTATAAATGCGAAACTAACTCTGTCTGTCTGTCACGCTTTCACGACTAAACCTTATTCGTTACCCATTAACCCTATTAATTCCTCCATTGCGAGGATCGTCTGGAGGACACGGTGGAGCATACGGTGGAGGTGTGCCCAGCCTGGGCGGAGCGCCGCCGTGTCCTCGTGGAGGCGATCGGCGGCGGCGACCTCTCGCGTCCGGCCCTGGTGCGAGCCATGGTACGGAGCGAGAGGGAATGGGAAGCCGTCACCTCCTTCTGCGAAGCAGTAATGCTCGCGAAGGAGGAGGCGGGGCGCGTGAAGGAGTGGCAGTCTCTGCGCCCTCACGCCCCTAGCCGCCGCAGGAGGAGACGCCCCGGGCGTCGGGAGTCGATTGCGGACTCCCGGCTACCGTAGGCGCGAGCTTGCGGGTGGCGAGCAATGGGTAGCTCGCCGCCCGGTAAGGACCAGGCTCGGGTCGACGGCGTGCAGTGTTCCACGCGCGCCTCAAAGAGATGTCAGCAGCAGTGTAGGGGTCTACTAGGACCGATGCCTGCCGGGGTCGCGTGATTGTTCGAAAGAGATACCGTGACCCTGGCACACGGGCAACTGATGGAACTCGGGTGGGTTTTAGTCAGTAAAAGTCTGACACGCCCTCCCGCTCTGCCCAGAGCGGGAGAAGTCATTTGATTATTTCCCATCCTAAAAAAAAAAAAAAAAACCCTATTAATTCCGCGACTTCACCTGCGTCCGCGTAACGTAAGATTTACGCAGACGAAGTCGCGGGAAAAAGCTAGCTAATATTTATGTACCGATGTTGGGTAATACGAGATTGTTTAACTCAAAATGATTAAAAATCTATACTAATATTATAAAGCTGAAGAGTTTGTTTGTTTGTTTGTTTGTTTGTTTGTTTGATTGAACGCGCTAATCTCAGGAACTACTGGTCCGAATTAAAAAATTCTTTTTGTGTTGGGTAGCCTATTTATCGAGGGAGGCTATAGGCTATATAACATCACGCTACAACTAAGAGGAGCGGAGCAGTGATGAAAAATGTTGCAAAAACGGGGAAAATCGCACGGAGAGGCGATTCGACGCGACGGGAAGGGCCCAAACAAAAAAAAATCCGCGGACGAAGTCGCGGGCAGAAGCTAGTATATAATAAAAAATTTAAGTATTTATATTACTAGTCATCGCCCATTGGTCGAAATTCGACCGTGCTTCATTTGAATAGAAATACATTATTAAGTGAAAAAAAATATATAATAATAAATATAAAGGAGGTAATAATAATAAGTATATAAGGTACTAAGGAGCTGCTCCTCATTGATATGACCATAAGCCAACAAGTTCGTCGTTCCCGAAAGGATCTGTCGACATGTTGGATAGACTATAAGAAGGCCTATGACTCGGTGCCACATACATGGCTCATGAGGGTGCTGGAGTTGTATAAAGTCGATGCATCTCTTCGCACCTTCCTGATTTCATGTATGAGGCAGTGGAGGACGGTCCTTCGCTATCCAGAATGTTGAAATATCCAAGGGAACAGCGAACCGATAAGGATCGAGCGAGGCAAATTTCAGGGTGATAGTTTGAGTCCGCTTTGGTTCTGCTTAGCCCTGAATCTTCTAAGCACACTGCTGGAGGATTCACGCATAGGCTATCGGATGAGGAGAGGTGGTCAGGTTATATCCCACCTCCTTTACATGGATGATTTTAAAACTCTTTGCCCCCAACAATTTTCAACTGATAGAGCTACTGAAAGTAGTTGAAACCTTCAGTAGCGCCATCAGAATGGAATTTGGTGTGGACAAATGTGCGGTCATGCATGTAAAGCGAGGGGAGATTGTGGAATCCGTGGGAACCCAACTCTCGGATTCCATAAACCTCCGAGCCCTCTCCGCAGCCAAAACCTATAAGTATTTGGGTATGTCGGAAGCGTTGGGCATCAATGTTACTGACATAAAGCAATCTTTGAAGGAGCGCTTCTTTGGCCACCTGAAGAAAGTTTTTAATAGTCTTCTATCAAGTGGAAACAAGGTGCGCGCCTTCAACGGTTGGGTCATGCCGGTTTTGATGTACTCTGTCGACATACTCAAATGGACTCAAACCGAACTCAACTCCCTGGACAGGAGGGTCCGTACGCTGTTGACTGCATATCGAATGCATCACCCACGGTCATCGGTAATGAGACTGTATATCCCGCGAAAATGTGGATGTCGAGGTTTTTTAAACGCTAAGACTCTCCACAATCGCGAGATATGCAGCCTCAGGGAATATTTTCTAGAAACCGACGTGGGGATGCATCGAGATGTGGTCGCGGTTGACAAGGGCCTCACCTCGCTCTATGGCTAACGAGAACTGGCGTAAACCTGTAATACTCGACACTAATGACCGCATGAAGGTATGGCAGAGTAAGGAGCTCCACGGACGCTATTTCCGGGCCTTACATGGATCCGATGTAGATCTACTAGCGTCCGTAGCCTGGCTGCGTTTCAGTCACCTCTTTGGGGAAACCGAAGGTTTTGTCTGTGCAATTATGGACGAACAACTACCGGAGATTTATTGTGAAAGATGGCACGGTTGACATCTGTCGGGTATGCCACCGTCCAGGAGAATCAATTAGACACATCATTTCTGGGTGTTCTCGACTAGCTAACGAAGAATACTTGCATAGGCACAACCTAGTAGCTAGGATTATCCACCAGCAACTTGCTCTGAAATACAGTCTTGTAGAATCAGAGGTGCCGTACTACAGGTATGTGCCCGACCCAGTTCTCGAAAATGGAAATATCACATTGTACTGGGATCGATCCATCATCACTGACAGGACTATTGTTGCAAATAAGCCTAATATAGTGGTGATGGATCGAGTAGAGCGGCGCACAATGATTGTTGACATAACGGTCCCACATGACGAGAACCTCGTGAAAGCTGAGAAAGATAAACAGATCAAGTATCTTGACTTAGCTCGCGAGGTTGTCGACATGTGGGATGTGGATTCAGCGAACATTGTGCCGATAGTCAACGGCTTGATAGCCAAGAGCCTCGACCAACATCTAAGGAGGCTCTCGTTAGGCAGCTGGATCAAGGGCTTGATTCAGAAAGCGGTACTTCTGGATACGGCTCGTATTGTCAGGAGGTTCCTCTCTCTGGAGCCCTGACCGCCGGTAGCTTGGACCCTGTTCCCGATACCGGTGGGCTACTATTTTTTTTATATTTTTAAATGTTTTTATAATTTTTGTTATTTTAATATTTAAAAATATAATTTATATGTTTGTACAATGAAATAAAAGAATATAAAAAATAATATGGTATTAATATTGAAAATAATGAAAATAATGTATTTTTACGCATAATTAAAAAAAAATTAGCATTCGTCACTTCTTCTCTGTATAAACTATATGTGTGCGAAATTTCATACTCCTCCGTCCACCCAATTTTCGTAAAAAGGGTTTCAAAATTTTCGCTTCACGTATTAATACATAGATTTACAACATGAAATTAAAAATAACGAATTAATCTTCTAGAGGTCTATGAATAAAATATATGATGGTGTTTAAGAGATTAATAACAATTTCATTTCACTGATTACTATACATTTATTTGGTAAATGACAATTACAATATTTTACATAGACTTCGTCCATTACGAAATACTAGTTATGAGTATTTTTTCACCTTATTTTACAAGTTATTTATATTTCCTTCAAGGTCAACTTCGTATGGCAATGTGTATGATAAATGTTAAAATTACTTGACTTATACATACATATTTTAGTAATTACGTGTGCCTGCGGTTAGAAAATCAAAACCGATATTATTGCCGATATTTTGTAACTATGTCTAGATTATATCTTTTTATTTGGGTGGTTTACCCGACTGCAGAGGGCAATGTGTTTATCAGCCTATTAACTCGTATGTATGTTTGTTCTTTTATTAATTTTATTTTTCATTACAGTTATTTTGGGGTTAGGGGTAATTCAGATATGAAGTACACAAATATTTTGCTAAACAGTCTTCATAAGGTTATAGAAGTATGTTTAGTGTTATTCAAAACAGAGTAAAACACCATTGTTTTGATCATCCATAAAATCTTGTAGGAATGAAAAATTATAAATAGCCAATATGTTTTCAGAAAGCACTCTTGTCTACAAGAGTGCTTTGATTAGATATCAATTAGATATCGAGAAGCAGTGGTGGCTCAGTGGCAACGGCTACTACTTACGAGTTCGAACCCGAGCAGACGCTTTACTCTGCGTAAATTATTTCAACACCACTGCTCTCAAAACTGTGAAGGAAAACATCGTGAGTCAACATGTCTTAGAACTAAAAAATCGAAGACATGTGACATCTACCAACCCGCACTGGGCCCGCGTGGTGGATTATGTCCCACTCTCTTTCACCGAGAGGAGGCCTGTGTCTCAGCAGTGGGAACGTTATAGGCTGCTAATGATTAGGTATCAAACACGGTACATATAGGGTTCGAAACAGCTAGGCTCGGCTTCAGGCCACGTGCCTGACAAGGATGGCTTCGTGAAGGTAGAGAGGAATAAGCTTCGTAGTCGGAACCAGTGTGGGACCGCGCTAGCTGGACTCAGTATGCTGCTGCGTCCAGCTACACTAACGACGCAGCTCTATGTGTCCCGTCAACATTACACCACAAAGGTTGAGGAGATCGTAGAGTTTGTACGTGTTAATTCCAACTGGACCTTGAGGGTCGAGAAGATGGAACCGTGCCACAACACAAACTTCAAGTCATTCGTGGTCCGAGTTCCAACTCATCAAATCGAGACCTTCCTCAAGGAAGAGTTTTGGCCGAAGGGTGTCGTGTATCGGCGATTCCGTGGAAGGTTACGCGATACTACGCAGCGCAACACGTCGCCGTCACTTCGTGTACAATAGTTATGTTTACGTGGTTTTTTTGTATGTATGATACTCTGTATGGTATTATGATTTGGGTCTTTGTAGCCCCAAATAAACTGATTTGATTGATTGGTTGATACATGAAATTAAAATTTATATTTTCAATAAAACTTTACATCTGCTATAAATGATAAATGATTTTATTTCTGTAAGTAGGTTTGTACAAACACTTTTACATGCCAATGATATTTTTTTAAACTAGTTCGGTGTTTGACACAGCCTGTTTAAATCATTACCCTTCTTTGAGCTGCTGTCAAGTAAAACCTCACCTTTTTTACAATTCTAATGCTACTCCATTCATTCGTTGTGCCGTATTTGAAGTGACAATACTTCACATATAGATATATTGTTGACATACTTCAAACCTAAAAACAAATTATATATTTTATTTTATTTCTAAATGCATGATTATTATAAGTTTTTGGGATAAAACAGTCGTTCTTCTCTAGAAAATTTGGTGTTTACTCAATATTACTTTACAAAGTGAGAATAGATTGTTGCTGTAATGCCTTAGTGAAGGTGGTGAATTCGATTTACTGTTATGAACATCTTATTGGTATTTCATTCTTGCAAAATGAATAAATTAATTGCCCTGTGCAGGCACTCCTAACCTTGAAGGTACTGTTCAGTTTTGGTTTATGGTTCTTCCTATTTTCATACATAATTTGGGTCGTCTCTAAATGGTAATAGAAAAAGAATGTTATATTGTTCACAGTCACAAAAATAGACACATATACATTCGAAATACAAAGTTATTTGGAAAGCCAACACTTATTATATTAAATCATTACAGCAAAATGCTTAACTACTACCTTTTTCTGTGAACACAAATATTTAAAAAAACCGGCCAAGTGCGAGTCGGACTCGCGCACCGAGGGTTCCGTACAAATCTGTAGGTATTCTCGGTTTAAAAATATATATTTTTTTTAATTTTTATATTTCAGTTGATTGAATGTAAGGTAAATTGCGGTTTACGATTTATGACGTTTTAAAAAAAAAACTACTCACTCGATCTCGTTCAAACCAATTTTCGTTGGTAGTTTACATGGTAATGTATATCATATATTTTTTTTAGTTTTATCATTCTCTTATTTTAGAAGTTACGGGGGGGGGGGGGGGGACGACACATTTTACCACTTTGGAAGTGTCTCTCGCGCAAACTATTCAATTTAGAAAAAAATGATAATAGAAACCTCATTACCATTTTTGAAGACCTATTCATAGATACCCCCCCACACGTATGGGTTTGATGAAAAAAAACATTTTTGAGTTTCAGTTCTATGTATGGGGAACCCCAAAATTTATTGTTTTTTTTCTATTTTAGTGTGAAAATCTTAATGCGGTTCACAGAATACATCTACTTACCAAGTTTCAACAGCATAGCTCTTATAGTTTCGGAAAAAAGTGGCTGTGACATACGGACGGACAGACAGACAGACAGACAGACATGACGAATCTATAAGGGTTCCGTTTTTTGCCATTTGGCAACGGAACCCTAAAAACGTAATTTTAATCGCACCGATTTGTAAAAAAGTGACATAGGTTCGTCGTCGATGAGCCCTACTGGGCGACTGATTTATGAACGAACGAGAGTGATGACACTACTTATGATAGGCAAAAAAAGAGATGGCGATAATGTGTGTGCGCTTGGAATAAAATAACGTATGTGCCAAAACAAATCGCCGTTTTTTATGAATGAAAAGTATTATTAAAACGAAAACTCTTTTACAAAAACTTAGATACAATTATAATCAATGTTTTAAAGTAAACTATGTTTAATAATACATACCCATCGCGCGTTGAGGCTAAAAAAATCACAATCATAGATAGAACTTTGCGATTTTTTTGTATCGAGAAAATTTCATCTTATCGTGTATTCCTTTTACAGGATACTAGATCATATAGTCAAAAAACATACACTAAAAGATTAAGTACGGATGCGATACGGTAAGAAAGGTACGCCTAAAAGAAAAAGCACGTTTATCTCGCTACGTCACCTTAAATAAATGCTTAAATATAAGAGAATACTTCACTATTCGCACTATAACAGCTATTTACAAACGAAATATATTGAGATGGAGTCTACAAATTATTCAAATGCAACTCGTAATTCACGATTTTAGTGGTGGCTCGGGGAACTTGTGAGAAGTATTTGTTTTTTCTTGATAGAAAAATAAATACTTATGTTTAGATATTGGTGTCATTTTGAAGGGTATATTATGTACCATTACAATAAAAATAATTTTGCCTAGTAACTATTATACTTTTCTTGTAAAACATGAAATAAAAAATAAATCCGATATTTTTTTGAAATCCCCGACTTTATTTTCTAATTAGAATTCAATATCTTATTAGATTTTTGTTTGATTAATTTAGTTTTTTTTTCCAGTTAGAATTCAATATCTTATTAGCTTTCCGTGAGTATTTCTTATTAGAATATAGCTATAGTAGTTTTTCAGTCGTAATCGTTTTTGTGCAGATAATTTCGCAATGTCGTAAAAAAGAAAGTGAAATTTGATGCCCGGACAGTTGGGGAGATAACCGCCGCGCGGTTGGACAGTTGAATGGTTAGACTTATTTATGTTGTTGAGCAGACAAATTTTTCGAACATATTTATGAAGCAATAGATTAGCAATATCCTGCAAATTAATTCAGTTTGTGATTGATAGTGTGTTACACAAATAGGGTCCAATTCAAGTGTATGTATGTATGTATGTATTTAGTTACAAGTTGACTGAACAAACCCATTTCTTCTTTAGGGAACAAATTGGCAATTTCTCCAGAGCTGAGAATATTATTAAGAAACTCCAAGAACTGTTCATCTTTGATATCGTTGTCAGTAAATATGAAGGAGATGCCGCGTCCTTGTAGGCCAGCTACGCGGTACAACACTTTTATATCGTCCATAAAGTTGTTCACGTTGTAAGACCTGAGAACATTTTAGAAAACCTCTTATTTTAATGTTACCTCATTTACAGATTCTATTTCAAAAGAGCACATTATTTTCTATTTAATACCTTGTCAAAGTTATTTGATAGAAGGAAAAGTTGGCTATAAATGATGCTAATTTTGTTAAGCTTTGTTTTCCGGAACCACCGACGCCCACGAGTAAAGCATTGCCTCTGTGAACATGAAAATTTTAGAACTTGTAATAATGATGATTCAAAGTTTGAAAAAAAAATGTAGGTCCTTATAAGTTAACAGCTTACCGTGGTGTGTTGATGATCCGGGATATGATGAACAGATGCACCATCGCATCGTGGAAGAATACCAGGTCTAGGCGAGCTCCTCTTATCTGTTCATTAAACAGGTCCTGGAACCCTTGAAGCTTACTGAGTACGAATTCCCAACTGTAATAATAAAAACAACATTTTTACGCTTCATGAAATAGATTAAAATTTGTCAGCTCAGATTTACCATAAACTGTTATACACAACTGTTAAACACTCGTATAATACTAGAGGAAGACGATATTTTAAGTCTGTTTTGGTTTTCTAAGAAGATTCAAGGCTAGGCAAAGCCAAAGCAGCCTTGAATCCTCTAAGCAAACTGTTGGAGGTTTTAGATTTAGCTGTCGGTGTAGAAGGTGAAGAGTGGTGGTCAGGTATATACCTCACCTCCTTCACATGGATAACATGAAATTCTTTGCCCCAAACAATCTGCGACTCCATTTGCGACTTCCGTTTGCGAATTCGAATGGTCGAATGGAATTTGGTGAGATCAAATGTGCAGTCAGTATGTAAAGCGAGAGAGGATTATGGAATCCGTGGTTTTATTTTGAATGACATTCGTAGTTGACCTTGAGAGGTCGTTACTACTTAACCGAGTTTGCCTGCGAATCCCTTAATTAATTAAGGCCTCCAGCCAGGACTGTATATACTTAACAACTAAGTGACTACTCGCTAAGGGCATCTCTTGTGGGGTACTTACCTCGGCTTAGAGCGTCGCTGGTATTTTGCTGCCCGCAAGAGACGGGCTGGATCTGAATGGTTATTATTTAGGGACAAATTTAAAGCTACAGCCTCAACTACGGCATGGACTGGCACTTCGTCGAGCAAGGGTCGGGGTGGACTATTTATTCGGGAGCGTCACGACATACCTCGAGCGGCGAGGTCGGAAAGACGGACGTATTGTCTTGAGTAGCATACTAGTGGCCCCATTGCTTTCCTGGAGGAGTGTAATGGGGTCATCAGGGTCGGTCAGTATGTGCCTTGGACGGCGAACTCTACTGATACGGGAGGGGCTATAACCAGTTACCGCGACAACCAGAGGGTTGTGGAACAATCCGTGGGAACAACTCTCGCATTTTATACACCCTTATATCCCTCTCTTTAATCGAAACCTACAAGTATTTAGAATGACATGAAACTAGCCATGTCCACCAGGCTACTTAAACCCTGATCCATATGTCGATTTTTTAATCTTTAAATATATAAGCATATTTAAAAATTTAAGATTTGTATAAAAATGATTTATATGCAAAAATACGCGTACGTTATTTACGTGTAAGGCACTACTTACTGACGCCTTATCCCAACTGTCATTGTAATGCGATGAAAGCTTACTTTTGAGATGGCACTTTATGATGATCACCATTTTTAAGACGGTGAGGTTTGCCCAAGGTGCTATAAGGCAGAAGATCACACCTTGGTGTCTAATGTAAAGGAGCAGCCATTGCGGGTTAGATACTAACGATGGCAATTCCTCGTATACTTTGGGCGCATCGGTACTGAAGTCTTCATCCTCATCACCGGTTGGTTCGATCGGCTCACGTAGGAAGTTAACAAAGAACGTTTCTTGTTCTGGGAATTCACTCAAATACTCCGGTAACTCCTGTCTGGCTGTTTTCCAGAAATTATCAACGAACCATTCTTTATCAACAAATGTGGTGAACCTGAGTAAAGCCAAAATCATATTATAGATTCTTCGCTGTTTTTGTTATCCAAACATAATGGAGTTAAAGGAGATTGCCTAGGTTTGGACCAAGTGCTGCCTAGGAATGTGAGTTGATCTAGTAGTACTGTAGCATACACATGAACTATAAAAAATAAAAAAATAAAAATTGGGCCCAGGAAAAGTAAATAAATCCAGTTTTTGTGATAATGAATAATCTTGCATTAAACAATGTTTATGAGATATTTTTTCTCAAAAATTTATTTCAGTTACAATAACATAGTACCGTATCACGTCGAGCGAAGACAAAAACCTGTTCTTATGTATTATCTGTCGCTATCCCTCACCTGCGCTTGCGGTGATAAGCGTCCCTGCTTTGTTATAGGTCCCGGCAATCATCTTGAACACCGATTGATATACCCTTCTCGCTCGTGTGTATTCTCCCGCCAATGCGGAAGAGCGAAAAGGGTATATCAATCGGTGTTCAAGAAGTGTGCTGCGATATATCATCATTTCAGCCGTAAGACGTCCAATGCTAGACTTAGGCCTACCCCAATTTGGAGGCTTTGCCATAATCGCCACGCTTGGCAGGTTGGCGATAGCAGTATGGTGGTAAAATGCATAGAGAACGCTGCTGCCCATTCTCTAGTAAGTCCCTTATTCGCCTTTTATGACACCCACGGTAAGAAATGGGGTGGTGTTATTCCGCGAGATATACCCGACTATTTTTTGCTCAGTCTCACGTCACTTGTGATCCGTTGTGAACGCGACTGTGCATATTTTGTCTTGTGGTGAATATTTTGCTTGAAACAACGACCTGGCTTCGAATCTGGACTATCGATATATGCAACGACCTGGCTTCGAATTGGACTATCGATCTATACAACTTACGTATGAGACTCTTCAAACAGTGAACATGTTTCAACCACAGTTAAGGTCATGTTTTATATGTAACAGTTCTGTGGAAATAATTCAAAGACACACTTTAACTCGTGATCTCCAGAATTTACATCTACAAACGGTGCAACATATTATTCAAACTGTGATTCCACGTGAGGTAAGTCATTTATTTTTAGTTACCTTAATCTATACATTTTTCTTGGAGGTATTACAAAGACTCAACTAATGCGAAAACAACATGAATGTACTCTGTCTCTTTCTATGTAATGTATCGTATCAAAATGAGAGATAAATCATCATCATGTCGTGTTTGTTGAGGCGCTCATGGTAGGCTTGCCGAAAAGCTGTCCTATAAATACATAAGCAATACAACGAAAACTGTTGTAACACACTGTATAGGTATACCTATACGATTTGAACCATAAAACAAAATGTACTTTCAAGTATTCCGCGTGAATGTATAATTATTATCGTAGGTATCCGCGTAATAGATACTTTTAGTTTTTATGCGCAGATAAAATATTATATATTATGTATTTGTAGTGTGTGAATACACGATTTATGCTTTGTTGTTTATTCCGCTTCAAGTTTTTTTTTACTTAAAAGGCAGGATTAAATCTTAGGTGTCACAAGATCAGTTTTATCGAAAAATAATATGTTTTAATTATCATGTTTATTTTATTTTCATAAATAAATCATTGTAATGCCTATTGATTAAAGTATTTTTTTTTTTCATTTTAGGTTACGTTTAATAATGATGAACACCTATGTCACAACTGTACGTGTTTCATGGGTCGGAGGACCATTGGTTGTTGCGCGCACACTATGTGCTTGGTCTGGTTTACTGGGTTTGCTAGGCACCAAGACGTGATTAGGGGTCCAGCTTTATCCCTAGACAGAATAATAATCGATAACGATGAAGACGATTAATCAATATTATTATCTTAGTTTTGTTAACTGACTAATTAGTTGTATTATTATTATAAATGATGCAATGCCCATAACAACATACAACCAATTAGTCAGTTAACAAAACTAATACAATAATATTGAATTTATTTATTAATCGTCTTCATCGTTATCGATGAACAGATTGATACCTAACAAACAACAACATCAAAAATACAAATAATACAATTATACTCGAACACACAAAAACTGTTTAATAGTTGATTTTGTACATTTGTTGCTACTAAGTTCATTTTTTCCAATAAAAATATTCAAAACAAGAGACTGTTTTTTCTTTGGACTTCTGGGATAGATTTTTATGGGCTTTGTAATACAGATTAGTGATGGTCTGAGGAACAAAATGTACTATGTGAGTATTCTAGGCAGCACTTGGTCCAGCTTCCATACAAAATTAGGCAATGTCCTTTAATACTAACACGTCTTTCTTACCTGTCCGATATTACTCTTAAACATTCATGAAACCAGAGTTTAATACATGTCTGAATCGATTGAAGCTCCTCTCTCTTTATAAATAGAATGCCTTCCCATATACGAGATAGATCCCTTAGGTTGAACACGTAATGGAACTTTGCTGGCGTTGGCAGCATTTTTATCTGTATCAAAACAATAAAACATTGATATCACAAAAAAAGGGAACATAAAAAACTTATTTACAAAAATAATCAACTGACTTCCAAAAATCACACCACAAAATCAATGGCAAAAATGGAACTACAAATCCCTCTTCGGAAAATTAAGTTATGTTCACTTTGTGACCGTCCAAATATATCCCAAATCACATTATTTTATACTGTTTATTTTAATCTTATTTTTACTATTAAATAATTAAATCTAAATTATTAAGTATTTTTTTTGCATGGAACATCATTCCATTTTGTATCTGGAGAAGGGCGTTGTTAGCTGCGCTACAGTTTGTAAGTACTTTTGCAGCTCTATCATCGTTTTACTTGTAAAACTGGTCCTGTGTCATTGTTCAGAAATAATCTTTTAATACTTTTGTAGTGTTATTTCGGAACTCGGTTGTTGTTTTTTTTTTTTTTTTGTATATCAAATTGTTTTACAAACTTTGGTTTGCTGCCACATGATACGAGTGACCGGTACGAGTTTTGGCATGAAGTCTACTATCTTCTTGTCGTAGCGTTGTTTACAGAAATGTCCAACACTTATAGTTTCTGAAATGAAAGAATAAAGATTGACGCATATTACGTTATTTGTAGTAATATCGTGTGACTTTTACTAACGCATGCCATTTTTTTTGGGCCATACATTGATATTCACGTAACTGGACAAGATGTCTGGATGTGGCCTATGTACAGTCACCAAAAGAGATAAGTCACCAGGGTCGTCGGATATAGTTGAAGTTCCGTGAAGTGAAGAAACCGATGGATAGTTTCGAATCAAACTTGATAAATGAACTGTTTGTTATCTATTAATAAAATTAAATTTTATTCGAAA
This sequence comes from Aporophyla lueneburgensis, assembly GCA_932294355.1. Lineage (NCBI taxonomy): Eukaryota > Metazoa > Arthropoda > Insecta > Lepidoptera > Noctuidae > Aporophyla > Aporophyla lueneburgensis. Next base: position 11,750,200 of record OW028739.1, read on the forward strand.
ACATGCGTTGGATTTTTACTTAACTTCAACTGTGTCTGTCGACCTTGGTTACTTATCTGTTTTGGTGACTGACTGTACTTGTAAAGCAGGTGTTTGTTTTTTCTTCTCGTATGGTGTGTTCGATGACGACGTTTAACAAAGTATTCTTGACTGAAGAGTTGACTTGAAATTGTCAAATAAATAAATTGTTACTTTACCAAATATTTTATCCATTGAAATAATGCTCGGCAGTGTACAGTTGAATATATTAAACTGTCTCTTCAAACGCGGAGGGACATCGTTACGACCACCACCTATAATTATTTTAAAACAGATTGATCAACATCAGCTTGAAAACATTTATTAGAAGTATTTTGATCGCATAATGCTGCTTTAACGCGCTTCACATCAATCCTGGTATATTTACTTGTCACTTATTATATCTCGCTTGAACTATATGGAGATCTATGTCTGGTCAGAGATTTGCCTTGCCAGGCGTTACTTTGTCACATCATACATGTCCATGTACAGATTGGACCTTAAGCTTAAATTTCTTGCGATGTGTACTTTCTTAGCGGCTAGTCTATGCATAGTAAAAATGTAAGTTGGGTGTTAATTTTTATTTCTTCATTTCCTACGTTATATATGGGGGAAAAGACTACTGTTTCTGACTTTTTAGAACTCAAACCTCAGTTGATCCGATAGAGAGTAACAGATTAAGAGCCATTTTACATTTTTGCGCGAATATCTAAGATTTTAGTCGCCTTATTTACCCCTCATCTCATCATTATAAATACTCTGGCATTGACAAATACATGGAAAAAATAGATCAATCTTTTGTTTTGTTACTGTTAGTAGAACATTTACAAAAACTTATTTACAATAACTTTGCAGTAATTAATCTCCCATAACTAGTTTTCGTAAAAATCAGCGCAGGGTCAATTTCAGACTCCTATTTCTATCATTAATATGTAGAAATTTGAGTAAAAAAAATACACAAAACAACAGACATATAATCTAGTTGTTACATTTAGTACAAGAATATTGATTTTTAATAACATTAATTAGTAAAAAAATAAAGTCTTATGGCAATTTTTACGATTTATTCGCAAGTTTATCGCGTTTTTTTGGTTTGAATAAAGCATAATTACATTAAAAAAATCATGTCAATATAAAGTATGCTCTATAACAAATCGAATTCTCAAGTTTTATTTAAATCTGTTTATTTAATTAGACATAATATCGTTTATGAAATCACTCTAAATTAGAATAAATTACGATGCACAAGCGGGCAGCGTTTAGTACGGCGCAAGCGCCCAACGGGGAAGGACCTGTGTCAATTTTTCTCGCGTCTCAGTTTACGGGTACTCGTATCGTGAAGGCAAAAATATACTACGACTACAACATTTTGCTACTCTTCTCATTTTTTTTTTTTTTTTGAATAAGAGTTTCGTTAATTATCAAGTAAAGCATTATTTTAATAGATTGTAGAAAAAATTTGACTAAAATAATTTATTTTAACTAAATCTGACTATTTTTAATCGCGATTAAAAAGGTGTGGAGTAAAACTAGTGGCCATGAACAAAAATTCACACCAACGGCAACGCCTCGCCTCACGTGCAAAAACAGTACTGTATTTTTTTTTCTTTTGCTTATATCGCGAAAATGGCGTGTCCTATCGCAAAAATAATGAAATTTTCGACCCCCTTTATAAAACCACACATATAAATTTCAACACGTGGGTAATATTTTTTTTTATTTTTCAAACAAAAATGAAAAATTCCATATAAAACACGTCCAGGATTCCCCCTTGCGCGCGCCTTCGTATCTCAGCAAGTTCATTGCGTAGCGCACAAGTACTAAGTTGCGAAGCCAAAAGAAAAAAACCGGCCAAGTGCGAGTCGGACTCGCGCACCGAGGTTTCCGTACAAACCTGTATGTATTCTCGGTTTATGCATAAGGTTTATGTTTATGAAATTAAATGTTTTTTTTTTATTTTTTATATTTGAGTTGATTGAATGAAAGGTAAATTGCGGTTTACGATTTATGACGTATTAAAAAAAAATACTAGATCTCGTTCAAACCAATTTTTGGTGGAAGTTTACATGGTAATGTACATCATATATTTTTTTAGTTTTATCATTCTCTTATTTTAGAAGTTACGGGGGGGAGGACACACATTTCACCACTTTGGAAGTGTTTCTCGCGCAAACTATTCAGTTTAGAAAAAAAATATATTAGAAACCTCAATACCATTTTACCCCACACGTATGGGTTTGATGAATTTTTTTTTTTTGAGTTTCAGTTCTAAGTATGGGGAACCCAAAAATTTATTGTTTTTTTTTTCTATTTTAGTGTAAAAATCTTAATGCAGTTCACAGAATACATCTTCTTACCAAGTTTCAACAGCATGCTCTTATAGTTTCGGAGAAAAGTGGCTGTGACATACGGACAGACAGACAGACAGACATGACGAATCTATAAGGGTTCCGTTTTTGCCATTTGGCAACGGAACCCTAAAAATACCACGTTGAGTCGCGATTGTCAAATTTGATTTTAGTCGTGTCAAAATAATTTTTAAAAGAGATTATTTCTTGCAGAATAGCGTAACAATTCTCATAGCTAAAAGTAAGCAATTTTAGAGATAGTTTTGTTAGTTTAGTTCGGTGTACAACAGAATCGGCACCAATATGTAATTGTTTTAATTTTTTATTTTTATTGTATACTTTACATAACATATAGTTGTATTTTTTTTTTATTAGACTAGAAATCTTTATTAGACTGGATAAATAAAATAAGTATTTTCATAAATATCTAAATACCGCATTATAATTCTAACGGATCAAGATTGTTTAGACCGGCTCGACACTCGCGTTACACTGTTTGTATTGTGCATGTGTGGATAGCTACGCACACATACATAAGATTGCCGTCTTTTACCTAAACTCGAGCGTTCAAATTTTGTAAGAGGGCTCTTAAGCCATCGCGACGCCGCCCGTAACAAATTCTATCGAGGGGCGCTTGATCTGCTATGGGTTCTCAAGTACAAAGTGCTTAAAAATAATTCAACACTCAAAAAATCATACGCTACCTTACTTGTACCTAGAGCATCAAATTTTCTATAAAACATTAGTAGTATTGCTATGCATTATTTAAATGGAAAATGGAAAATTTTGATTCGCGACGTCTAAATAACAATAAATTTTGACAGAGTCATAATTTTGGTATTCTCTAACTTATTCCAATTAAAAAGGTATCTACGTATACTATCCCATCTCAAAAATCCACCCAATTTAATTATCATTGCGTAATTATTTACAATTGCGCCGCATTCATTTTGTTCAGCGAACCAGAATGCGTTGTCACGCCGACACGCGACAGAGGGCGCCTTCTGGTTTTCCGAACAAATACCTGACAACTAATTATCACGATTTCCTTAAAAAATAAAAGGTATGACATTCGTGGCATAGTTCGTTCATGGGAAAGAGTATGGTAATAATGTTACACGTGCACCATTAGGGTACCTACTATTATAACTACGACAATATTATGAGTAAATAGCTTCTGCCCGCGACTTCGCCAGCGTCAAATCTTTGCTCTTCTGACCCTTCCCGTCGCATCAAATTGCCTGCCAGTTTTCGACCATTTTTTGTTGCTCCTTTTTATTGTAGCGAAATGTTATATAGCCTATAATCTTCTTCAATACATAGGCTACTCAACACAAAAATATTTTTTCAATTCGGACTAGTAGTTCCTGAGATTAGCGCGTTCAACCAAACAAACAAAAAACTTATCAGCTTGATAATATTAGTATAGATAACTACTATTTAAGAAATATTGATAGCTGTAGATTTGCATATACCTGGATGTATCATTGCGCCAAATATCTGAATGTCGGCTATAGTAGTGAAATCTCCGGGCTTATCTAGAGAGTAGAAACCTCCCCCTTCCATCATTTGTCGTACAATTTCGTTTGTCACCTAAAACATATAACAAAGATTTTATTAAATGTGTGACCCTCTACTATAAATTCATTAAGTTCGTGCCGTCTTTTGGGACAGGTTTATTCGAACTGTTTCTGGTACATACCTGAAAAGGCTAGTATAGACTCTACCCTGTACTTTGTCTGTTAGATTTATTCTAACTCAATACCTAGCCTATAACAATCTCACGATCTAGACGAATAGATAGACACCGCATTAGTGTGTATTGTCTAAGCGCCACGGGTCGGGGGCCAACGAAAATGTTGGCTGCTATCTTTAAGACTCACGCAGACCGGCGCGACGTTTTCATAGAAATCAATCTTACAATTAGTAGCATCGTCGCACTGCTGTCGCTTCGCGCCTGACTGTCTTTATCGTTTCATCGTTACCTGATCGCCCCACTCATTCACCACCGGCATGTTTATGTCGTCTATGAACACTGTCATCGCTCGGCCTCCTGGAGGCCCATAAGTCATACCGACTCGCTTTTCCACGTACGATTCTATAATTCTCTGAAATATAAAAACATCATAATTCCATCACATGAAATTGTAATGTAGTTCGTCGGGTTAGTCAACGTATAGGTACAAGGATTCATTAGACTCACTTGAAACAAATTAGGCGTCGTAGCTGATGAAAAGTTTATTATTTTGAACAACCTCACTTCGTTATCGTATTTCATCATATAACTTTTCAACATGACTGTCTTGGCAGTGCCTTGCTCGCCGATCAGAAGCACCGCCTTGTTCTGTTTAGCGATGGTTTCGATCAAAAATGTAATGCACACGTTATCGACATTTGGCACCAGGATTGAAGAATATTCCGGTATACTGTCAGATGGGTAAATGTAAGACTCGACGCTCTCGGACCTGGCAAAATCAAAAGACCACGTAAAATAATTACATAACAAGCAATTGATAGACTATAGAACTTCTGACGACTCGTAACGCTTGTCAGAGATCAACGGCCGGGATCAAATGCTTAACGTGCTTACCGAGGCACGGAGGGGTCTTGGTATGTGAAAATGGTCACCCATCCGCAGACCGGTCTCAGCAAGCCTGATTGCTTAAAACGCAATGACAACGTATTAAGGACAATATGAATCATTTTTGTTTCGCTATAAGACCTCTCCCTGTATGTATCTTACAGAATAAAACATATTATGATTCTAGATATACAGGTAGTCCGGTAATCAATGGATAACATTGAAATGGGTCATGGCAGAACTAATGGCCATTCAAAAAAAAACCAAGTATTTATCAACAAAACATACCTTTAGTACTACTTTTTTATTTGTGTTTATACCGAATGGCCATTAGTTCTACGATGACACATTTCCAGGTTATCCACTAATTACCGGTCAACCTCCATTACCCAATAAACATACTTTAGTGACGGATGCATAACTACATCTTTTTTTTTTAAGTAAGCAAACTGTTACTGACCAGTGCTCCCAAACACCGCTAGGGGTGACGGTGTATTCAAAGGGCATAATCCATTCCTTGGACTTGGCGCCAGGCCAGTCCATTTTCACGGGAAGCTTGGTCATGTACTCAGACAAGCGAGTGCGCATATCTAACTCCAGCACCGCGCCCAATGACCACATCATCGCAAAGATGAACAGCCGCTCTAGGTGACGGTCAGTGTGAGTCTCTGCAAGTATTCATTATTGTTATTTTCATATAGTTTGAATGTTGTCATCGTCTAGCTAGCCGTCTTGTTTAACCATAATTCATATGTCAGATTGTGCACTACTACCTACTCCATAAAGCTGAGACTTAAGTTTATTTACATAGTCAAAAAACATAAAAAGTTTTTTATATACAACATTAATTTTTGTTTATGCGAAACCCGAAACACGGGTCTAGTATTTTTATGTAAAGAATCTATGAAAAAAATTTCAAAACTGTATCATTAATAATCACAAAGTTATAAGCTTGATAAGTTACCTGGTTGTCCACGCAAAAACATATGCAGATCACCACAAACAGCTAGTGTACGTACCATCTCCGTGTAATGGACGTTTGAATACGAGAAAGACATGATAATTTTAAAATCGAAACAAAACACTAAGGCCCGCGACTTGGAAGCGTAATTAAATATTTTTGGTACAAAATATAACATGGTGTAAAAATTATTGGAATCGATTCAGTTACTGATTCTGAACAAACTATATTCAGGTTTCGCATATACTAAAAAGAATCTTGTATAATTTGCCCGAAAGCTAGGCAGACGTATCTCGTTAAGTTATTGTCATACTTAGTAAAAAGGTACATTTCGTTTTTTTTTAATAAAATGTATTTAAAATACATTTAAAATTATTGAACTTGTAGTCCGCCGGTATGGGGAGTAGAGTAACCGATGGTAAGGGCTGCAACGATGGTTGGACCTTCACGAGGCGTATTGAGGACTACGCCTCCTGAATCAGGCCCTTGATCCAATCCAATAACGAGAGCCTGAAGAGATTTTGATCGAGGTTTTGGGCCATCAGGCCATTGGCCGTTACCAATACTCGGCACAATGACAGCCGAGCTTACAATCTTTTATAAAAAAAAACTAGGTCTTTCGGGGCCAAAAAGCCGGGGGAAAGTACCTATTCTGCAAAATAAGTTACTATCTACTAGTGATATGCCAGATATCCGTATCCGCGGATATCCGAGGGAGAAGGAAGATCTGTGTCCGTATCCATATCCGTGAGAGCAGAAAGAGAGATAGCGTAGAGTAGTAGTTGTACGCTGCCAGACTAGACCCCGTACAATACGATTTCAAGTGCGCAGTGGAAGAGTTATAATCGTGGGGCTCTAGAGACAAGAGTGGCTAGCGTACTGTCCGCCGTACGCGGAGCAAACAATACAAGTACAAGATACAATATACAAACAAAGGAACTTACCTCATGGGTTGAAGGACACTGCTCTGGTGCCAACCTGGAGATATGTATGTAAGTGAGTGTATGTGTATCGTGTCGTGACGTTATGAGTATTCTCCTGGCAACAATCCGCTCCGCTCCAAGAGATCTGCCTTCCAGACATGCGGTCTTCAAATCACTCATTCACAATAGCGTCACTTTGGTTTGACCTTCAAACTATTTATCCAAAATATGTCCAAAACCCGTGTTATTACACCAAGATAGGGGTTATTAACTCAAACAACTGGGTCATGGTCCATTGTCCACCAAAAACGACCGGTTAAGAGATTGATTTCAACAAAAGCGTCGCGGAACTCAACGCGGCGACGAGGCTATTTTAGCGGCAAATCGACAGAGAAAGTGTCAAACGTCAAAATCAAACTTGACAAGTCAGATGTCATTCCGTTACGCGTTGCGTGCGCATAGAGAAACTATTTCAGGACGCAACATCTACCCCCCCCGGACGGGCCTTCCCGTCCGCTAATCACTTGGAAATCCCGACAAGGTTGCGTTTTATCAGTCCACCTGACGCGCTGCTGGAGGATGTGCAAATACTCCAAGCTCCAACGCTTCCAAAACTCTGAGCGAGCTGCTGCACCAACTGAAACCGCGATAGCCAATTTTGGCTCACATCGACAAAAGGGTGCTCCGGCAGGGCGACAAGTGGCTGTCAAATCAAAAAATGGCCCGGGGTCAGGGCCTCCAAGACGTTCGGGTCCGAAGACAGCGGGCACAATGGACGCGAGTTCAATACAGCTTCAATGCGGCAAAATACCGTAGCTAACTCCTTAAAGGTGAGAACGGTGTCTCCCAACAGTCTGCGCCAGAGTCCCTAACCGCCTTCACCGCGGCCTCAAAATACCCCCCCAATGGGGGCAGGCTGGCGGGTCAAAACAATAACAAACAACAAAACAACCAAACAACAATAACAACCAAACAACAATAACAACCAAACAACAATAACAACCAAACAACAACAACAACAATTTAACCAAATGGCCCTCCTTAGGCAACAAAAGGGGGTGACGGACCCCATAAGGAAGGCTAGAGTGACTCAACCGTCAACAACCAAACAACAAAAGACCCGTATCGTCCAAAAGGGGTTCAACTTACTAACGGCTCCCGACAATATCCAAAACTCTCGCTGCAGAATGGCCAACAGCGCATTGCAACCGGCATGCGAGTTCATAATGTGACGATCAGTCACCAACAATTCAACAACAAAAAAAACAACAATTCAACAATTTGTCGAGGGAGCTTTATCGACTCAACAAAAAATCAGGGTCCTTCGTTCCAACAGCGAGCACCTTGAGCCCGGGCAAAGGACCCGACATAAAGACTGGCGATCGAGGCCAATCATCCTCGGGATGAGTCAGCCAGTCTGGTCCCCACCATAGGGGGTAAGCAAACAAGCGGGGGGTGCGAAGCACCCACGTGAGGCCACGGCGCCTGGGTTCAAATCTCCAGGCACGTGCCTCCAAATCTAAGGCGTTTCAAATTTTGAATCTGGGACACTCGGTACGCAACAAAGACCTCCAAAGAGTGGACGGACGTCTTCAACCAACACAAAACAATTTGACTGTCCGTCCAGGCGTAAGAAACCCGAATGTCCACAGTTCCACCCAAAGTGTGAGCAACGTGGTTCAATAGACGCACAAGACGCGCCGCCCCTGACAATTCAACTTAGGGATGGTCAGTGCCGTCCGGAGGGGGGCCACCTTGCTCTTGACCAAGACCAGTGACAAATTCACCTGGCCTGTTGCGCAGACGGTGCGCAGACAAACAACAGCTGCATAACCGTGCGATGACGCATCACAAACAAGGGTAGCAGTGTAGCTCCCAGGGGGGAGGATAGCGCGGGGTAACACGACCTCGTTGACTGCAGGGAGTGCGGATACAAATTGGAGCCAATCTTCCAACAGGTTTTCCCGAATTGGCTCGTCCCAGCCAAGTCCCGCAGTCCAAAGGCGCTCAAGAAAACAATTTTGCCCAAAACAATACAAACAAACAACAAAACAATAGACAAAAGGCAACCCTGGGCTCCTATGTCCAAAATGACACGGACCACAACAGAGTCCCCCGTGGGCCCCCAGACCCGACCGATGCCGTTGGCAACAAAACCGTGTCGATCTGAGGGGTACCTTAGCGGGGCAGGCACCAATGTCCTAACAATGCCTGGGCGGCGACCGATCGCCACACCCAGACCCAAGTCTTTCCCGACGAGGATGCAATTCAAATTCCTCGTACGCGCGGTGTCCCGAGCCACGCGCCATCGCTGGAAGGGCATATCCCACCGGAGGCCTGAATGGCGGGGGGCGTGACTCCAACCGGGGACGTTCCGCCAAAGGAGGGGAGGGAAGGCGGTGCTGGTCTGGCCAGCGGTGCCTAGCAACAATTGCGTAATCACCTTTACGCGGGGAGACCAAATGGCGGTCGCGCGGCTCCCGTTCAACTTGCGCGGGGGGTGGAGTGCGGCGCTCAAAATTGCAGGCCTCTCCCCGGTTCTGAACCGGCGAGGCAGAAGCCCGGTGACCAACTCCATGGTACCCCCCCGTACGCGAACCTTCATCAGAGGCTGGTCTGCCAGCGTGGTTCGCGTTAGCGCACAATATGTCCAAATGGGACCCCCTACAAATTCTACAAGGGCGGGGGTTGGGGCAGTCCCTATGGAAGTGAGCCCCCAAACAAGAGAAGCACATGCGGCGTGCTTTGGCAATTCGGCGGCGGGCACTCATGTGCAACTTCAAAAAGGCCGCGCAAGTTGCCATGCCATGCCCCGTGTCCCTACAAAACTCACAACCAGGACGACTCTGGGTGCCAGCAAAACGAGCGGCGGGGCGACCATCAACAGGCCCGCGAGCCCTAGTCCGTCCCTGGTCTCGTGGCCGGGAAGACGGCTGGCATGACTCAGTGGCAACGCCAGAGTTGTCCACAAACCGACACTCATCCTCCAAAAATTGGACGAGGTCATCAAATGGGGGGAGATGTGTGACACTATCCCCACCATACTTTTGCTCGAAACGAGCCCTCAAATCGGCAGGAAGCCGTTGCAGCACAACGTGCACCAAAAGGTAAGACCAATGGTCCACCGGCAAGTCCAATTGCTTTAAAGCGTTGGTCGCTGCCACCAACGGGTTCAACAGGTCAGTACGCAATGCTGACAAACTAGTAATGACCGGTAACCCCAAAATCAATCCAATATGAACGTCAGCCAAACAACGTTTATTTTGGTACCGCCGGGTGAGTAGTTCCACAGCGGTAGGGTAGGCTGAGTCAGTCAAAGACAGATGCTGCACCAAGGCTCGGGCCTCACCTTCCAGGACGGACAACAAATAGGCCAGCTTTTGGGCGGGTCTGAGGTCCGAGCGTGCATCAACCAAACTTTCAAACAGGTTTTGGAAACTTAACCAGTGGTCCAGACGACCGTCAAAATGTGGCAGTTCCAAAGTAGGCAGTCTACTCAATAGTCCGGGACCTGAAACAACCGAGGTCTCCGGTTTGACCTGGACAGGTGTCCGGCTCTCCAATATTTCCCGAGCACGTTGACCAATGACATCCCCCAGGTCCAAGATCTGGTCGTAGTCAGCAAGGACCTTGTCACGTGCTGCCTGATCCAGCACTTCCAGAGCCACATCACAAATGTACTGGTTGTAGCGGGTGAGCAGAGCATCAACGTTGCCGAGTCTCAAGTTCAACTGCTCGAACCGAGCAAGAGTGATCCCCTCAAGATCCTGGCGCTCAGCGGTCGCTGCAGCTGAAGCGAACCACCGCAGCTGTGTGGTCAATCCACTGATTGCCTCTCTCACCGCTTTGTATGCCATTGCACAAACAATACAATTCAATATACCAAACAAAATAATTAAGTAACAAAGTTCAAACAATATATTACAGAATAACTACAATCAAACTACCAAACTGACTAATCAGCAACTCAAGAAATAACATTAAATTGGTTTCAATTCAATTCAACAATAAACTTTTATTTTAATTCAAACCCAATATCAACGTTCAAAATTCTATTTCACAATTCAATTCAAATATTCAAATTCCAATCCAATTCCAAATGTTAAGTTCACAAACCACTTTGTTAATGGTACAACAATAATAATCCTTTATTCCAACTCAAAACAATGGTAATACTCAAAAATGCCAATAATTTTTCAAATATTAATTTTCACAAATAACCATATCAATGGTACAAACTCAATATTTTAATGTCTTCCTGACATTCAATACAACAGAGGTCAAATAACAACAACAAGAGGTTATAGCATAGCTCAATCTAACCAACTCTGAAGCATATATGCAAACCTGGTTGACCCCCGGCAATATGAGTTACTCGACTCAATAAATTCCAAATTATTTCAAACAAACAATTAATTACCGATAACAAATATTTACAGCGAATTACTACTTCCCTTATAGAGACTGCCAAGTAATTAGCCTACTGTAAAATTACCAATTTGGTGGTTTTGTAGGTTAAAACCACGCCTCTGCATACCAAAATGTACGCTGCCAGACTAGACCCCGTACAATACGATTTCAAGTGCGCAGTGGAAGAGTTATAATCGTGGGGCTCTAGAGACAAGAGTGGCTAGCGTACTGTCCGCCGTACGCGGAGCAAACAATACAAGTACAAGATACAATATACAAACAAAGGAACTTACCTCATGGGTTGAAGGACACTGCTCTGGTGCCAACCTGGAGATATGTATGTAAGTGAGTGTATGTGTATCGTGTCGTGACGTTATGAGTATTCTCCTGGCAACAATCCGCTCCGCTCCAAGAGATCTGCCTTCCAGACATGCGGTCTTCAAATCACTCATTCACAATAGCGTCACTTTGGTTTGACCTTCAAACTATTTATCCAAAATATGTCCAAAACCCGTGTTATTACACCAAGATAGGGGTTATTAACTCAAACAACTGGGTCATGGTCCATTGTCCACCAAAAACGACCGGTTAAGAGATTGATTTCAACAAAAGCGTCGCGGAACTCAACGCGGCGACGAGGCTATTTTAGCGGCAAATCGACAGAGAAAGTGTCAAACGTCAAAATCAAACTTGACAAGTCAGATGTCATTCCGTTACGCGTTGCGTGCGCATAGAGAAACTATTTCAGGACGCAACAGTAGTAGTAGCGTACAGTGTTAACGGTGGCGACTTACGAGTAGTAGGTCGTGAGTTCAAACCCACGCAGGCGCATTACTTTGTGTAAATTATTTTATCGCCACTGCTCTAAAAACGGTGAAGGAAAACATCGTGAGGAAACCGCCATGTCTTAAAACCAAAAAATTTGAAGACATGTGACATCTACCAACCCGCACCGGGCCCGCGTGGTGGATTATGGCCCACTCCCTCTCACCGAGAGGAGGCCTGTGTCCCAGCAGTGGGAACATTAGGTATAGGGTGATGCTGATGATGATGATGATGAATCCATATCCGTTACTTTTTTGGCAGTACTTTCACTTCACGGATCTTTTATCTTATTAATTTTCAATGCATAAAAGAAGTTCTATTTATAGGTAATGTGGTAGCAATGAAATCCTATTAAATTCCATTCAGATTATTTTTTAATTCCTAAAATCATATATTTGGCACCTTTATATTGCAAAATTTTATCACAGTGAGTTATATTAATGGTACATAACTAATTCAAACATACTAAATCAACTATCAAAGTGCCAAGTGGCGTCAACGTTGGTTTCAAGGCCAAGCGCATCCACACCAGAGTAAGAAAGTTAAGATTCGTATCTGTATCCGCGGAACTTGACACCAAATATTCGTATTCGGATCCGTATCCGCGGATATACATTTTTAACGATCCGGCACATCACTACTATCTACAGTCAACTTATAACTCATCACAGTAGGTATAATTAAATATTTACTTACTGCCACCAGGTATTTCAATTTGTAATAATCCAGTAAGCACGTCCGTACATTGTCTGAAAAGAAAGTTTACCATATTCATCAAAATAAAGTTATAAGATAAACATTTTAAAATAAATGCACTTTCAACACAAACCTAATGTAGATAGCTTCCAGAATTTTCATCTTAGCCACAAGTTTGATTTGTAAGAATGAATGCACGTCGTCATATACTTTATTGAAAATGTTACGAAAGGTATCGGCCTCTCTTTGAGGCCGGGTCCGCAGCCAGCCCTGTGCACATGAAGTTACAAATATGTATTAACGTGGATGAGAAAAGGAATACGAAAAATCCGCAGAGTCTGTCTACCTGAAACAGCCATATAGAACCAATTGTTTCAGAAACGCCTTTTGCTCTGGTATCTTCATCTGGGCTATTCCTTGTCGACGAAGTGGTTACAAAATTTTTTTTTAGACATTATAGTTAATATTGTATTTTACAAAATAACCACATCTATCACCGGGTTCCTGAATTAAGAATTTAAAGTTTTCAAACTCTAGCCTTACCATAAGGTGACATAACAGCTAAACATTTTAAGAACTGTCGACGCTTACAAATATTCAAAATAAATAAATAAATGATTTGTTACCGTCTGTTAATTCATCCAAAACCTTTGAAACAAAAATATCCGAACTTTACATGAATAATCTGACATTAAGCGTACAAATAACAAATAAAAACATTTATTTTCATTTAATCATCTATTTAGTAAAGTCAAAACATTATTTTGTTTGGTTGGTAAATTATAGTTACTTTCTTTTTGAGAAGAGATATGAATGTACCATGAGATATCATCGGCGAACTGTTGTAGAAAGTTCGAACTTAGCGATAAGTGAAGTCATATCTTTAGGACTTTACCTCAAGTATAGGTTGCCATTTGAGCACGGATGAAGACAGAAACACCATGCCCATCCGACTGACGGTGGCGGGCGAGGCGTTGTCCACGTTGTCCGGCTCGAACACCAGCTTACTGTTCTGTGCCATCGAGATCCGATCTCCGTTGGCCAGAGTCAGCGTCTTGTTATCATCCAGCACTGAATTTAAATTCTCTATCCACACGGCGTCCACCGGACCATCTGGCAACACAAAATACTTTGCTGGTATTTTATGCATATTGCTTGTTGGTTTCAAAACATATTCTCTTACGCTCCATATTCACCTAGAACGATCCATGTTGTGTCAGATTTCTTAACCTTCAGAGCTCTTCGCCACAGAGTGGAGAATATACCATCAGTCCAGTCATTTGTTGCTACGTCTAAACGCCCAAACATTTGGGGCGCAGTGATTGCCTAAAATATGTTTTTTTGTTAAATATTATAATATATACTTTTAATAAACTCTAGCGAACCACCCCTATTTAAATCATGGTGCAAACTCGGTAAGGAAGTATAACCTGTTTTATTACTAAACTATTTTAGAAGGATACGAGGCGAAAATATTTTTCAATTGATTTTTTGTTGTGTTTTAAATATACATTATTAATAAAAAAAAAACAATAACATTAATACTCCAACAGTACATAATGTTTATATTCACAGTTATAGGTATAACCAAGTACCTTAGGATTCATTCTCGCTTCCCTGTGCGGTTTTCCCAGTTCAGTGAGCGCCGCCATTAGCGCGTGTATACAGGTGGTTTTGCCGGAGCCTGTCGGGCCCATCGTCATCAAGCCGTGTCTTACCAACGATGTCTCAAACAATTGGATGATCTTCAAGTTCCAATCCGGATGGTTGACAAGGCGCATGCGTTCTGCTACTAATACAATAGCACGTTGCATATCTCTAAATACAAAAAAAAAATTGGTTACTTTGATAGCACAGCTATAATCCCTAAAACCTACACCAGGGTTTCTCAAACTTCTGGCTCCACGTACCCCTATTCAAGCTTCCAGATGACAGCGAAACCTCAAAACCCAACAAGTAAAGAATAACATTGTATATAGAATAAAATAAAAATTTATTAATTGAATAAAAGGTAACAGATTCAGGCCAAAAACAAATATCAATATTAATGCGATGGATGGGGTTGTTTCTTGTCACAAATTGAGTAAATTTTTGAAATAATTTTGGACAATTTAAGCCTTAATTCTGACTCAGCATTAGGTCGATTTCTGTAGCCGCCATTACGTAAATTTTGTCGCGAACCCCCTACCGTCGCATGGCGAACCATGGTGAACCATGGCGAACGCGAGGGGTTCGCGAACCCCACACCCTGACCTACACGAATAAAAATAAAGTCTTATTTCGTTTTGCCACCGTACCACCGTACAATAGTCTCTTTCGGAAAAGCGTGTTCATCTGTCCAGAATTCGTAAATTATTTTTCTTCAGATTTTGATAGAAACTGGCCCAAGATAGACAGATGAACACGAGTATCGGAGAATCCACCTTAGGGTAACTGTTTAAGGGTGGCCAAACGGAATAAGCCTAAATAAAACTTGAATTATACATAGGTAGACCTCAAAAACTTCACCGTTTTGCGTGAATAGTAAAAAACTCTTAGTATCATGGGCAAAGGCAGGAGTTGATGAGGACTTAAATAAAGTTTTAGTACCTTTGAACAGTTTGAGTCAGTTTCATGCCGGGGAACAAATCTTCAATCAATGAAATAAATAAAGGCTCATCTTCGTCTACTAATTTAGACACGTTCATTTCTCTGCAAAGTAATAGCATTATTTCAGTAAACTGTTTAGATACATTTAGCGAGCTGTTGCAATAATCACTCACTTCAGTACTCTCATCATGATGTTCTCCTCGGTACTATCCGGGTTCGCCCGTTTCTGCGCGCCCATAGTTCGCAACACGGACAGAATGTTCCGCAACCCGAAGTCATAGTGCACCTGCTTCGACAGCTGCTCTTCGCACAGTTTGTACAACGTAAAGAACTTGCGGGCTGCAATGTTATTGATCAGTTGAACCTACAGCTATCTATGGCGTTGAAATATATACAAGTACCTACTACGATTTTTGGTTAGTCTTAAGAGGAAGGGCCAATTGGAACAGTGATATGTAATTGGTAATTAGATGAGCAGAACACATTTAGCTTATCTGAGATTCGCGATGGTCGAACTAGAAGATTCACAAAAACCATTTTAAGAGACATACCCAAAACGATGTTATCTTTAAAGCCGCAGCTGGCCAACTTGACGCGGATAATAATCTGCCTGTCTGGGACCATCATAGCGACAGAACGGAATTGAATCTTCAAATTTTCAGGCAGCTCTTGACGCCCAGCATAGCCAGGGTTCATGGTGATGATGAAGGCGAACTCCGGATTCAAACTCACCGTGTCACCATCGCTAACAAAGCAACATTGCTTTTAATAACTTTTACGGTTTATATTTTGTAATGTGGTTTAACAAGAACACATTTCGCTTTTTAAGACAATACTTTATGAAAAGTCTACGTTCACAAATTATCCGATCTTTTCTACTAATGTGAAATAACTGGTGTTGCCATGCTTGTACCTGAATATGAAGGACTCCTTCTTTTCCCTCCTAGCGGTGAGACAGATGTAGATCTGTTGCGCGGCCACTGACAGCACGGGCAGTTCGATACGGTTGAACTCATCGAAGCAACCCCACGTGCCTGACTGAGCCAAGCCTTTGTAGATACGACCCAAGCCTGACCAACAACACGTTGATTAAACACCTCGCATAAAGAATTTGTGTAACACGCACTACTTACAAACAAGCGCAATGAGCAGCTGTACCTCTGAAGTCCATCTGGTCGGAACAGTTGAACACGATGACTAGCTTGCCGAGAGTGCGGCCCATGTCTTTGGTGGTCTCAGTCTTGCCGGTCCCGGCCGGGCCGGCGGGCGCACCGCCCATGCTCATTCCGATGGCCTGCGATAACGTGATGTAACAACGATCCGTCAGCGGCGTGATCACAAGACGTTCCGTTATACCCAGATATTCATTCTGTAAACAATTTGTTGTCTTTAAACGACATCCTTACCATATTATATTTTCAAGGAGCAATAGCCATTACTTTTGATTTGCTACACAGGATTCAGTTGCTACATTTGATTCATATCAGCTTTATATTTCGGTGTTATTTAATATAGTATTAGAGATTATTACGAAATGAAATTATTTCAAACAAGATTTGTTCGAATGTGACGCTAAATAAGCTCCTTTAAAATTAAAAATTTAAGTTTTGTACCTGATATATGAAGTCGACATCCGTTATAGACACCAGACAGTCATCAGTATCCTCGAAATAATAGAACCGGGCTTGCTTTTGCCATTCGAAGTCTCCGAGTATTTTAATTCTCATCCTCACAAGATCATCAAAAATATCTCTAAAAAGCAATCGAATTTGAAAAGTTTTTACTGAAGGTTTGCTTTGTAAATACAATCATACAATCCCGTATTCTTCATTTAAAACAAATTCGGAACGTGACGTGATCCCTTTAGAGAACAATATTTTATCCAAGATCCCAGGAAGCGACGAAATGTGTGGGATAGAGTGACCTGTTAATTCGAGGTCGACAGACAGTTTACAGGCAAAATCAGGAATGTAAAATAGTAGATACTAATCTTTTTTACTCGTAATGTCTAATCTACCGATTTTTATCCAAATTTTACATCATCATTATCATTTCAGCCAAAAGACGGCAACTGCTGGGCATACGCATCCCCAAGCACCACCACTTCCACCGACCACTTCACGGCCACTTCGAAATTTTACTTATTTTATCTTTAATCATTATTAGTCGGTACTGCCGAACGCTTCCCCGTCATTGATACATTCAGCTAGACGTTTAAAAAGCTCGCAAAAAATTACGCCATATTACTCAGAGGCTAAGGCTGCCTGTTCACTGGAGCGGAGAAGACAGGACACGCGGATCTGTGCTTATATTAACCAATGCAAAACTTTTCGAGCAGTGTTTTAATATGGCAATATGGTTAATATTGGCACAGCTCCGTTCGTCTCTCCTCTTTTCTGCTCCAGTGGACAGGCTGCTTGTCTTAATTTTATATATTTTTCGCGTCCCGTCGGCGGCTTACGCTGTCACCGATATGAAGTGTCTGACAGTACTGATTAATAAAAATAACAATATTCTGTAAAACATACATAAAAATCAGTATTGAGACTTTAAGAAAAGTGAGTAGTGCTTTTACGTACCTTTAGTACCTGTAAATTGACCGTCACGTGTCGGTCCAAACTGGCAAGTATGCGAACGCTCAAAATACCTTTTTACTTATACTATCCTACACATTTTCTTACTCAGAAAAGAAAAATGGTCTGGGGTGACTGAGACCTTTCTTGATTACAATAATTGTATTATTAGCTACTCCAACAGATGTTGCTGAATTACTAAAGAAAAAAAAACAATTCAGTTTCAGTTTTTCCAGCATTTCACTTTTATTTTTACTTTTTTTATAGATTTGAATTGGTAAACTAGCCTTTGATGAACATGGATAGTGATCATAGTCTCAATTTGCGTTCTGTCAAGAGGCACCAGATCCCTGACCGTCTGATCAATGAGACCATTCAATAAATCAAGGTTTTTCTGATTTGTAATTCTCATAATGTACTTATCCGCTTTCGCTTTCTTTAGAGCATACTCAGCATCACTTGTCCATAAAATTTGCATTCCCAATAAGCCAGCCTAGAAAAGACAATCATGATAAATTAAAAGTGTATGTTGTTAGTATGTACCTACACCCTGGCGTTTCTAAATTTGTAAGATGTAACAACAACAATAGCCACTCGTCTATGGTTTAGTGATGCAGTAACATGTATCTTAAGTGCAGGGGTTAATTGAAGTTACAATCATATTATTTTCTTGCAATTATTATTTATTTTAATTATTATTGATTATGCAAAATGCACTCTTAATTAGTAATTTTTGTGAGATCTAAATCAATTTACATACCTATCTATATGAATAAAATAAAAAAGTCGCAAATTTTCTACGCCAAGAGCTTTTTCTCCGCTCTTCTTCTATACGCCATATTTTGCTAGACGCTAAAAAAACTAACTATAATGCACCTAAGATTTTATTCTTTTTTCTATAAATATGTATAAAATACTCTTTGCACATATCACTGTCAGAAATAATGATTAGATATATGAAAAAAGGGATTGTAATAACATGAGTGTATTTTTATGCGCGTTATTAATCAGGAACGCGCAAATATCTCATTCTATTCTCAGGCAAGTTCAATGTTATTGCTTTTAATCTCTAGGCAACACCTCTTGTATAGTGAATAGTACGAGATCCGACTGCAGGTTAGAGCGCTCATCGGTTTTTTGCTGAAAACCAAATTTTTATGAATATTTATAATTAGGACAGTATATCCCAAAATCAAAATCAATCAAAATTTGGCCGCCAGTATTGCAACATGGAAAGTTATAAATAAAAATAAGAATAAACATCATTTGCCAGACGAAACCATAATGAAAATCAACTCAAATGACAAAACCGTAACTAATCCTCTGGAAATAGCGGAAGCTTTTAACGATTACTTTGTGGATCAAGTGAAACCAGTTACTAATTTTGACATGAATAAAAATAAATATAAAATAAGCAGTAGAATTACTTCAATGCTTATGTCGCCTACAATACCACCAGAAATTCACCAAATTATTATGTCGCTTAAAAATACGTCTACCACGGGTTATGACGATATAAGTACAAGCATTGTTAAACGGGTATCCCCAATAATTGCTCCTATATTGAGTCATCTTATCAATATGTGCGTATGCCATGGTTACTTTCCAGAAGAATTAAAAATAACAATTATAAAACCTCTCTTCAAGAAAGACAATAGAGAAGATATGTCCTGCTACAGACCTATAGCGTTAGTACCGATTTTTTCAAAAATATTCGAAAAGGCAATATACAATCAACTTACGTCATACTTTGAGAAAAATTGCCTATTTGTTGATAACCAGAAAGGCTTTAGGAAAAACAGATCTATTGACATGGCCATCTATGATTTCCTACATATGGTTAGCGGTAGAGTGGATAAGAGACAACCAACTCTGGCGCTTTATATGGACATGTCAAAAGCTTTTGATCGCGTAGACCATAAAATACTAATAGGTAAACTTAACGCATACGGAATAAGAGGAAATATATTAAATTTAATAGAATCTTATCTTTGTAATAGGCAACAAATAACGACAGTTAGTAGAATCTCTAAAAAAAGCGAATTGATATTTAAATCTAGCCAGAGAACGGTAAATTATGGAGTACCACAAGGCAGTGTACTTGGTCCGCCCCTATTTATTTTTTACATCAATGACTTTAATGACAATTTTTGCAGATGACAGCACTTTACTTTTTAATAGCGACGACGTTAGCACATTAGAGGCTGAGATAAATTCTACCTTGCTATCAGTTGTGAATTGGTTACAAAATAATAATTTGGTTTTAAATTTTGATAAAACTGTTTTAATGAATTTTCAACAAAGAGTTAATAATAATCTGGACTTAAATATTAAATACAAAGCCAAAAATATTAATGAAACGACTGTGACTAAATTTCTTGGACTAAACATAGAAAATACTTTAAAATGGAATTCACATATTGCTAAACCAAAATTCCTATGCTTTACATATGTTAAGTAAAACGGCCAATCGAGCAACAGTCTTAACGGCGTATCATGGTCTAGTAGCCTCAACATTGAGATACGGAATCATCACTCGTCTGTGGACATTCATCAGTACCGTACACGTCGCTCAAAATAATAGATCGTCAACCTTTTTCAACTTTTGCAACAATAATTATATTTTTTTTTTGTCAGTTTTGCTTTATTAACACTAAGTTTCACTAAATAATTAACAAATAAATAAGTTTCTATAATGAAAACGTGCGCAGCTTGTAACGTGCAGTTCAATGATGGAGTCCAATGTGGGAGCTGCAGGAAACACCTGGATTTTGGATGTGCAAACATCTCGGAAGCCGGATGGAGAAAACTCGGCGCCAACAGAATGGCTCAATGGAAGTGCCCCACTTGTCGAACATCATCGCCAGCTCCGTCAACTGTGGCCGCTCCTGAACCGGCCTCTCTCGAAACTATTTTGAGCGAGATTCGTGACATGAAACGCCAGCTGCTTAATTTACCGGCCCTCGTGGATGATATTCGAGCAATCAAGGATGAGTTAGCTGAGCTAAAAATTACATGTGAAGGCACTAGTGGCAGACTTGACGAATTCGACACTCGACTAGCGGAGTTTGAAGTAAAGACAACAGAACTGGACAAGCTTCAGGAAACAGTGAGTTGTTTGCAAACTGACTTGGAGAGATCTAAGTTCGAACTCGCGAAATACGAACAGCGATCCCGACTGAACAATGTAGAAATTAAAGGAGTTCCTACAAGAAAAGATGAAAATCTTTTTTCGATTATTGAAGCGATCGGCCGGAAGGTGAACTACAGCTGCCCCAAATCACAGGTGAATTATATCTCAAGGGTGCCTATTTTTAATTCTAACGAAAAATTGATTATTGTCAGTTTTTTAAACCGATATGTGAAAGAAGATTTTATAGCAGCTGCACGCGCCGTCAAGGACTTATCTACATCACATATCGGGTTTCAGGGCACATCTCAGCGTATATATGTGAATGATCACCTGAGCGTGGAGTATAAAAAGCTGTTAAGTAAAGTTAAGACCATGGCCAAGGAGAAATATTACGAATTTGTTTGGGTAAAACATGGGAAAATTCACATATTAAAAAATGCTAATTGCAAAGTAGCTATTGTACGGAACGAATCCGATTTAAACAAGATTGTGTAATATGCTTCCTAATTTTACTCAGTTACTATTTTATTTTACTTAATTGTGTTACTTCACTACGATCGCATATATTTTTTGTGACGCTAATTATCTCAACATTTGTTTACAAAAGGTTTAGCACCTCAGTCGCACTAATGAGCTCGACACCTCTCTTTTGTTTAGCTAAACGATTCCTTTATGTTTCTTATCGCGCTGTTTACTTCAAAGCTCTGATTCACTTAAATATGTATGACTCGCTCTCGCTTGTACGCACCACGCATTACTGCTTGCTTTTTCGCACGGCCGTTTACTACCTAATGTCGTATGATTTATGTTCACCCGCAAACTTTTTTAAAGCTTACCTTCCTAACATGTTCGTATCTTTATTTTATTCTAGTTTACATTATTCGTTGATGAATGCTGTTAATGTTATATTCGTACTGCACACCGATTTATATTCTATTATTGACTACATTTTCAATGGCTAATAACGGTAATAACTTAAATATATATTATCAGAACGTTCGCGGTCTTAGAACCAAAACACATTCTTTCTATCGACAAATGTTACTAAACTCGTATGATATCATAGTGCTTACTGAGACTTGGTTATTGGATGGCGTTTTAAATTCTGAGTTTTTCGATGATCGTTACATTGTTTGGCGCCGCGACCGAGACTATGTTTTAACCGGACAATCGCGCGGTGGGGGGGTACTCATTGCTACTCGTAGAGAATTATCAGTTATCTGCCAACCTACTTTTCACTCTACAGCAGAGGACCTTTGGCTATCTATACACTTAAAAAATTGTACCACACGGAAGAATTTAACCTTGCATATTTGCGATATTTACTTATGCCAACAAAACTTAGGCCTTTCTTTCTCCTCTCAACTCTCTAATTTTCTTGTAAAACTAAACCACACAGTTATAAATAATATTTCTGATACCTTTCTCGTAATTGGTGACTTTAATATGAGCGGGATTAACTGGATCCCATCTGACAACCTATCGCTTGTCCCATCGAATCCTTACAGTAATGATGAAGTTTTGCTTTGTGATGAATTATGCACTCTTGATTTTGGCCAGTACAACACGGTAACTAACAGGTATGGTAGAATATTGGATCTCGTCCTTTCCAATGAAAAAGTGAACGTAACCGAATGTTCTAGCCCTCTGGTGCCTATCACCCAGCGCTATTACTTAATTTGGACCTATCTGTACCATCTCTGCTTGATTGTGCGCCTCGTACTCAATTCTTGTTTGATAAAGGCGATTATGAATCCATCAGCAGAGACATCTCTATGACTGATTGGGAAACTGAGTTCTCAGCGCGGTCAATTGATGATGCAGTTAACTTCTTTAATCAGTCTATTTATGATCTACAAATAAAATATATCCCACAAAAAGTATCTCGGAATAAAAAGTATCCAACATGGTATAGTTCATCACTAGTTAAATCAATAAAAGAAAAATATAAATACTTAAAAAAATTCAAAACCTATGGTAATATATCTGATGAATTAACATTCAAGAAACTTCGTGAAAGGGTGAAGTCTATGGAATCTCAATGCTACCGCAACTATTTGGATCTAACAGAAAATTCTATTAAAAATAACCCAAAATATTTTTGGACTTTTGTTAAAAAACGACATAGCTCAAACGCAATCCCAAGCACCTTAAACTATAATAGCGACACCTTCCGGACCGGGGAATCTATTTGTCAGGCTTTTTCCGAATACTTCCATTCTACTTTTCTCTCCAATCCCAGTGTCAGTCATCCAACCTCTTCATTTTTTTTGTTTAACGATTCGTCGAACCTAACTTCTGATATCTGCAGCATCATCATCGATATCGATGAATTAATTAACTTGCTTCGTAAGTTGGATACATGTAAATCGGCAGGTCCTGACAATATCCCATCCAAACTCCTTGTTCGGTGTGCACCTTCGATAGCGCTACCCATTTCAATTTTATTCAGAATATCTTTGAATACCTGCGTTGTGCCGCAAATATGGAAATCTGCGTTTATAACGCCTATACATAAAAAAGGTGTCAAAACAGACATCACGAATTATAGGCCGATATCTAAATTGTGCACTATAGCGAAGGTCTTTGAAAGAATAATATATAATCAGGTTTATACTGCTCTGAAAAATTCATTTAGCTCGTTCCAACACGGTTTCTTAAAAGGGAGGTCCACTGTCACGAATCTGATTCTCCTTAACGATTTTATCACTAATGCCATGTGCAACGGTAAACAGGTTGATGTGGTTTATACAGACTATAGCAAAGCCTTTGATCGAATTGATCATAATATTCTAATATCCAAGTTAAATGGCATGGGAATTCGTGGCGATCTACTCAGATGGTTTTCCTCTTATCTTGTCAACAGGTCCCAAGCAGTAGTACTTAATAATTATATTTCTAGCTGGGTCCCTGTTCCTAGTGGAGTCCCGCAGGGTTCGTTGCTCGGTCCATTGCTCTTTATAATCTACATCAACGACATCGACTCTTGCTTGACTTCATCAAAACTTTTGTGTTTTGCTGACGATATGAAAATTTATACCACAATTTCATCACAAATGGACGTAACAGCACTCCAGAATGATCTGAGTCGACTAAAGGACTACTGCCAGAAAAACAAGCTGGATCTTAATCCCGCTAAATGCTCGGTTATTACGTATTCTCGGAAGCGCTCAATCATTGCCACATCGTATACCCTAGGCAATCAAGTTCTTCCCAGATTAAATTCCATCCGTGATCTGGGGGTTCATCACGATTCCAAGCTCAGTTTCGAAACACACGTTGATGCATTAGTCGCTAAAGCCTCAAAATCACTGGGTTTCATAATGCGGTTATCCAAGTGCTTTACTCAAGCCAAGACTTTGAAAATTCTATATTGTACTTTTGTTCGAAGCCACTTGGAATACGCGTCTGAAATATGGAACCCATGTTACCACAAATATATAAACCGCATTGAGAGCATCCAAAAAAGGTTCATAAGGTATCTATGTTATCATCAAAAAGTACCGTATGATTCTGAAAACTACTACAACCTATGTAAAAAATTTCATATATTGCCTTTACTCAACCGCCGCGAGATTTCGGACTGTATGTGTTTGTTGAAAATCTTTAACAACACTATAAACTGTCCTGATATTTTAACCAAATTTTATTTCAACATTCCCATGAAGTCTAAGCGATACAATCCACCTTTACGCGTGCCATTCGCTTCAACCAATTATAGGCAGAATTCGTTCATTGTGCGTGCAAGCAGAAACTTTAACAAGCTTTGCAAACAGTACGATATAGACCCGTTCCTAACTAGCGTGTCGTCAGCCAGGAAGTGCTTAAGCCGTAATATTTTCTTGTAGTTTTTTTTTTCCATGCATATTATCTTTTGCATATTATTTTAATGCATATTAGTTTATATTGTTGTAATAATTGTTATTCAATATGAGCAACATAGTTATAACACTGTATTTTGTAGTAACTTGGTGTGAATGTCCTTAGAATTTAATTTTTTATTTTCTCTGTTCCTTAAAAGTGGAGACCTGTAATTGGCTTTCTGACTAATATACTGTCATTGATCTGTTTGTTGTAGCTGTAAGTCTCCCATGTTATTGAAATAAATAAATAAATAAATAAATAAATATTTTGGGGCAATGCCACGGGTAAAGATATGGTATTTAAGTGCCAAAAAAGGTGCATAAGAGCTATACATAATTTAAAGACAACAGACAGCTGCAAACCCTTTTTTTAAAACACGAACATGTTGACTATGCCGTCGTTGTACATCTATGAAACGTGTATGTTCGTCAAAAATCATTTACATAAATTTGCTCGAGTAACTAGTCAGCGCCGTTGTGATCGGTTACAGACAGTTGGATCTAGTACTGCGCTATACAGAAACAGTATCTTTGTGATGGCTCCGAAGGTCTATAACAAATTACCAAAATGTATAAGGAGTGAAGATAGTGTCCGTAAATTCAAAAGTAAACTGTATTTATTCCTAATGGATAAGACATATTATTCCATTGAAGAATTTTTAAATGATAAAATATGACATTGGTACCGATTCCGTTGTTCACAAACTAAACTAAATTTAAGTTCAGTGCATCTTTTTCTTTGTATTTCATTATGAAGAGGACAAAAGATTTTTTTAGTTTAGTCCTGTCAAATTAATCAGCGCCTGTCACTACTCCATACAAGTTTAGACGTGATTAAAAACTTGCCTACTAAAATTACGTCAACTTACGTCAAGCGCTGATTAATTTGACAGGACTAAACTAAAATTTATCTTCAGTCCTTTCCTTAATGAAATAGAAAGAAAAAGATGCACTGAACTTAAATTTAGTTTAGTTTGTGAATAAGGGAATCAGCACCATTATCCACTTATTTATATTACATCCTTTAATGTAATTTACCATTGACATGCATGTAAAAATAAGTTAATATAATTTGTTAATTATTGGCTAATAAAATACATTCAATTAACATTTCTTATAATAAATATGACATTACAAAATTTTATTATTGACATGCATGTAAAAATAAATTATAAATTATTCTTAAAACATATAGTTAACATTTTTCTACACGAACGTGTTTTTTCTTGTATAAATTCAGCATGTTTATTAAGAAAACCTAATATATTTGTACACCAATTTCATTGGTTGGACATAGAGCTCGACATAAAATGTATACCTAAGAACTTTATTGTTATACCTATGTTCACAAATAAAGATTGATTGATTGATTGATATTTTTAATTAAATTATTTTTAATTGATTATTGGGAAAAAATTTCGTTCACTTGTTTTTTAAATAAAATAACGTGTACATCACGGCAATTTATATGAAGATTCTAAAAAATCACGGTTGCCGTTGCGCACCTGGCCGCACCTCTTTGCAGCCAGGTGTAAACAGTTTATACGTTCATAATTTGATTTCGATACATTTATACGTTCATAACGTTTATTTATTAATCATATATCAAATTGAAGCTAATTTTTTGCTATTTATTATCATATCATCATCATTTCACCCGTAAGACGTCCACTGCTGGACATAGGCCTCCCCCAATTTGGGGGGCTTTGCCATAATCGCCACGCTTGGCAGGCGGGTTGGCGATCGCAGTACGGTGGTATAATGCATAGAGAACGCTGCTGCCCATTCTCTAGTAAGTCCCTTAGTCGCCTTTTACAACACCCACGGGAAGAAATGGGGTGGTGTTATTCTTTACGTCCGGCACCACACGGTACATTATCATATATGGTTGCCTAATTAAATCCGCCCGCTATTATGGGTTGCTGGCTGTTAAAAATGATAAATATAAGGTAGAGTGAAAGAGAGTTAGCGCGTAACATCATTTTTCAGACGAGGATAGCGATTGCCGGCTGTGCGACGCTTTTAAGCCATTGCGGATGCGTCGAGTGTTAGTGTTCTAAAATTAATTAAATTTATTCCCAGCAATCAATTAAAAATTATTTAATTAAAAATACTGGCGACCAAATTTTGATAGGCACCTGGTAAATTTTTAAGGAAATGATTACCTACTCACATAGGTATAATTTCTCTTATTTTGATTTACCCGCGCTCATTCAAGCGCGAGTGATTAATAGAATGACCGATGAGATGGATTGTGTGGATGTAGGAATGAATGACTGACTGAGAACTGACATGACGTATGTCATTGTGATTTAGAGGTTCTGAAAAAACTTAGATTCAAGAAGCTTATAGTTTTACGAATATTGTCATTCGTAAAACTATAAGCTTTGAATGTTGTTTCTTTATTTACAGCTAAAGTAATATTTTGTAAAGCAGTAAGTACCTACCTAATTTATAAAACAATACTTTGTAACACAATTAAAAAAACTTTATTTACAGAAACGCAATCGAGTTTATTTACGGACGTTGAATCTTATAAATATATATTCTCCTAATTATAAATATACATAAAAATTTGGTTTTCAGCAAAAAACTGATGAGCGCACTAATCTTGCAGCCGAATCTTAGACTAGAAGTTATGTAAGTTGGATAAAAATAACAATTCCTATTTAAGCTTACCCAATAACCACTGAGAAACACCAAAACAAACTCCGAGATCAAGATTTAAGAGGATGGATAATTTGTGAACCATAAACGTCAATTTTAAGATTAAACTACATAAAAGATAGATCTATCGGGACAGTTAGCATGCATGCTAAACTCAATTTAGAAGAGCTTTACGGCCCGAATATTATCTAGAGACTGGACATTGTTAATATCGATCCTTGAATATCATTGGTTGCTTAATGTTATGCAGATTCGACACAAAGCGACTTCATTCTACGTTTACCTGACCAGGAAAATTCCAAAATCCGACCAAAAACTCAAACTCCGGATCTCCTGCCATTGTTTGCGCAATGTTTGCTATTATATTTTTGACAGTAGTTTTCATTGCATCCAGGAGAGTATTTAACCAGTTCTGTAAAAGTACAATCTGTTATCTATGTTGCTTATACATATGGTTGGTATAATACTGTCAATGTTGTCTTAGTATCATGTGAACTTCAATTTTACTAAGACAAGCAATCAAAATATTTTTCAACACACTTTCTTGACAAGCGGCTCTTATTGCACTGCCTTTGGGTTCACAATGCAGTTTATTACGACATATGTACGTGTGCTTTTTACTTTGCAATCTCGCACTATTGCGGGAAATTACGCTACATATGTATAATACTAGGCAGGGTGTTTTTTTTTACCTAAATCAATTTTGTACAATTAACGGGTGCAAAAAGACGCTTAACGACGCCGTCATTTGTTCTCCCAAAGTTACAATGTTTTATTTAGTGCGTTACATTGCGTGCTGTTCAATAGCGTTTTTTTACAACGAAATGTTTCCAGAAACCATTTTTGTTCAATATTACTTAGTTTGAAGCACACTATGCGTAGATAACGTCAATGTGGTGGTTTTTTCACCCTATATTTATAAACTGTGTGAATAAATAAAATGCCTTGGAATCATTGTCTCATGAAATTATTTATTTTTGTTATGTAAATAAAAAAGAATGTAATTTAATTTAAGATGATATCTTAGAGTATCTTGAACATAAGAAAGGGACAATAGGTACCGAAGTATGGATTTCGACTCTGAAGCCATAAGATATACCAATGCAAAGGAAAATCTTTGCTCTAACATGCATTTTGGCAATATTGTTAGTCATTTAGTAGTTAAAACTTAAGCACCGAAGTATTGACATATTCTTGGAGCCCAATACCCATAACTGATAATACGTGTATTATGGCTTGTATTATAATATTTATCTGCTGAATGAACTACCAACCTGGTGATTACTAAAATTAAACATGAACTCATGGTTTTTTACCAAATTATTTGTAATGCATAAATTATCAATGTTGTTTCAGTTAATGAAAAATTAAATAAGGTATTTTCTCAACATACCTTGGAAATGATGTGCACCTGGTAAATAATGGTTTAGACTGGTATTTAAACTACCTCCATTAATTATGCAAGAGGTTTTCGCTATTGTCTCAAGACTGAGTGAATTTACCGGGTCTCCCTTGTTTTACCGAAAAGAAATTGCCAAATTATCACTTCCCAAACAAATTTTCGCATAATTTCATTTGCCAAATTATTACTTACCAAAAAATCTCTTTACAAATAATTGTTACGAAAACCTATGTTTGGCAAGTGAACGTTTGAACAATAACTTGTTCACCAACTAGTACTTTTACCATTTTTTATCTAGTCAAATATTTCAGTTGGTATAACATATTTTACGCAAAATTAAATAAGCCAAATATTTGGTGTCGTCAATTTTAAACTTACCATTTCGATTAGTCGATTGCGTAGCCAATGACAAGAATAGTAAAGATGCAGAAGCAATAAGGCATTTATCAAGGTCTGACATGGCGCTGTATGTATTATCACTCAATAAATCAGGTGATTGTGAACATGTGATTTTATTTCCCTTTAAGAAACATGCAAACAACCATGCATGCAGCATGCATGCAAGCAAGCAACATGCAATCGAGCATGCAAGCAAGCATGCATCATGTAGCATGCAAGCAAGCATGCATTCAAGCAGGCAAGCAGCATGCAATCGAGCATGCAAGCAAGCATGCAATATGCAAGCGAGCATGCATCATGCAGCAGGCATGGTTTCTGTCATGGCTCCGGCACTACGGAGCTTAGGCGGTCCCACGCGAGCTTATCGTCGCAGACGGCTTAACGATCACCACCGCAGCTTCGTCTTGCTGGCCGGCTTCGCCGGCCAGCCTCAGCTGCGGCGGCGAGCGTTACAACCACCTGCTCTTCAGCTCGCGGGCCGCCTCGCCCCTCCGCGCCTACGCGATTTTAAATTACACTCTAGGGGTAGGGCAGACAAGACTACGTGGAGTCGGATTTACAGCGATTCGTTTCTGTCACTAAAACCTAACTTGTAGCAATTTTTTACTACTAACGATTTTATTATAAATGAACATTCGGCATAATACACTTTATATAATACAATACTTAGGACATACGACTTTATAACATGCAAAATTAGGAGATTTAATGATTATAGTATTTAAATTTAAAATTGTAAGTTACAAATATTTTGTACTAGCTTTTGCTATTTTGTACTCGCGTTAATAAATGATTACCTATATTAAAATAAAATTGCCTTTTTAATTATACGATTCCCAAAAAAATCTTATTTTTGCCTTTATATTTTTTGTCATAACAAATCATGTGACTAAACGTTTATTGTCTTAATATTGTTTGCTGTAATAAAACATTTGATTAAAGACCAAAAGCCTTAATGACATTATCCTTGGTAACAATCTGCCAAGTAAACATTTGACCAAATGAAAATGTGCGTACTAAAATTATTCCAAATATTACATTGGTATAAAAAAGGTTGCTAAAATTTGTTTGGGTAATGAAAATTTGGCAAAATCTTTTCGGCAAAACGGCAGGATCCCGAATTTACCATTTAGATAGGGAGGACAGGCGAGATGTTGTGTGTTTGAATATTGTATCTGAATGTATAAAGCTGTGTTATCA
This sequence comes from Aporophyla lueneburgensis, assembly GCA_932294355.1. Taxonomy (NCBI): domain Eukaryota; kingdom Metazoa; phylum Arthropoda; class Insecta; order Lepidoptera; family Noctuidae; genus Aporophyla; species Aporophyla lueneburgensis. Next base: position 11,780,788 of record OW028739.1, read on the forward strand.
TAAATATAATCACCTCAACGCCTCCCACACACATAACCGGTACTTCGAGAGGTATAGTCTCTCCATTACTAGAGTTCATTTTGACAATTCTCTCCTTTTCGTCGAAATCGACTGTATAAACCGCATCGAAGATACTCGGCAAGTGTCCCTAAAAACAATTTCGCATTATACACTGACCAAATAGTAGAAAATCTACAGGCCCACAGTGACATCTGGGTCGGCAAGACACGACGGCGCCGGCGGCGCTCCTAGTGAACAGAAAATATCATACCTAAACTCATAAATTTTCAGTTTCTACGTTAGTTCCGTTTTCAGACAACGGAGACTGATAATTACAACCATTAAACAGGATTCAGACAATGACACATTTTCGGTTACTTGATTTGCTTCTTCCCCAACGTTAAATAGTAGTCGAGACAATAGTGGTGGTCTATTTGGTTTAATTGTCAAATATGTTGGGTTTCAGATTTGTGAATAGCGTTTTCAGAACTCCTTAGAAAACGTTGATTGATGTTCGATTTGGCACGGAATCGTATCGAATGGTTGTGAATGTCAGATAAGGTTGTGGCACTTCATACGTATTCGGAATGGCGCACTTAAGTTTTGTCAAAATAAATAAGGATCATAACATTATCAACAAAACTTACTAACGGAGCTCTACTCTAAGAAGAAAATCGATCAAGGCAAGTTTGGACACTGGAATAATTCTGACTAATCGTTTTATGTACACCTCTTATTGCCTTATTTATTATATTGAAGGAAATAATATTATATTGTGATTACTACACTTTACAGAACTAAATAGGTATCTACTTAAATAGATCATAAGTAGGTACGAAAAAATGGGCCGGAACCTGTATTGAATGCGGGTCCGAAGCCTGTCCGAGGATCTCCAGTAAAACTGGATCTGAGACGAAGAAGAACCTAGGGAAGATGAGTCGCTTGGTCTCCAAGTAACCGGTGAGCGACTTCTGGCAGGCCTCCAGCTGTTCGAATAAGTGAGGCAGGAGCTGCTTCAGTGTGTCGTCCGATGTACATGTCTCCACACAGTTCACGATATCTCGCGCACGGTACATTATTTTTACATAAGTTTTGTCGATACCCTGCAAACGTTTTGTTATTTTTATATGAACATAAAAAAAATAAACGGGATTGTATCTATACTAATATTATTATAAAGCTGAAGAGTTTGTTTGTATGTTTGTTTGGTTGAACGCGCTAATCTCAGGAACTACTGGTCCGAATTGAAAAATTCTTTTTGTGTTGGGTAGCCTATTTATCAAGGCAGGCTATAAACTATATAACACCACGCTACAATTAAAATGAGCAGAGTAGCAACGAAAAATAGACGAAAACTGGCAGGCAATTCGATGCGATGGGAAGGGTCACGGGAGCATAAATTTTACGCGGACGTAGTCGCGGGCAGAAGCTAGTAACTCATAAAATTAACATACCGCAAAACGCTTAGCCTCCGCCGGCAGTTGTTTGGCGATGTCACCACCAACAAACACGGCCTCCAGATACATCCATAGGTTCTGAACTACAAGCCACTTCTCTAAGATCTCGGTAGTGCTCACGAGTTTGTTTATCCACAGCACTATGTCTTTCTTAAATGGCGTGTTATATCTAAAACGGATGTTAGAACATTCTGGAGAACATTCCTGTATCTTTATGATTCTCTAGTTTAATTACATGGACATACCAAGTAGCCTTTTTTTTCTGGATAGGAAATCATCAAATGACTTCTCCCGCTCTGGGCGGAGCGGGAGGGCGTGTCAAACTTTTACTGACTAAAACCCACCCGTGTTCCATCAGTTGCCCGTGTGCCGGTGTCACGTATCTCGCTTGAACAATCTCGCGACCCCGGCAGGCATCGGTCCTAGTAGACCCCTTCACTGCTGCTGACATCTCTTTGAGGCGCGCGTGGAACACTACGCGCCGTCGACCCGAGCCTGGTCCTTACCGGGCGGCGAGCTGCCCATTCCTCGCCACCCGCAAGCTCGCGCCTACGGTGGCCGGGAGTCCGCAATCGACTCCCGACGCTCGGGGCGTCTCCTCCTGCGGCGGCTAAGGACGTGAGAGCGCAGAGACTGCCACTCCCTCGCGCGCCCCGCCTCCTCCTTCGCGAGCATTACTGCTTTGCAGGAGGTGACTGCTTCCCATTCCCTCTCGCTCCGTACCATGGCTCGCACCAGGGCCGGACGCGAGAGGTCGCCGCCGCCGATCGCCTCCACGAGGACACGGCGGTGCTCCGCCCAGGCAGGGCAAACCTCCACCGTATGCTCCACCGTGTCCTCCAGACGATCCTCACAATGGAAACACCCGGGCGTATCCTCCCGCTTTATCCTGAACAGGAACCCACCGAAGCACCCATGCCTAGTGAGAACCTGCGTCAGGCGGAAGGTGAGGACGCCGTGGCGCCTCTCTATCCACTCCTCAAAGAGGGGACTTACCGCCGCAATTGTGGCGTGCCCTTACCAAGTAGCCTCGTAATAAACTTGCGCCGTCCTTTTTTATCATGATGAACGAAATATTTTGCCTTCTAATTATATATCTTAGTAGGTATATATCAATTAACTTTTTTGTTAACAAAGCTTGAAATCTGGACTTGCTAGGAAGGAAACGCTTTGTTTTTTTTTATAATTAGGTTGATTTTTTCTAATACTACCCAAAACCACTAAGTAAGGTTTACCTGTTAGAAGCCAAAGAATTGAGGATCATTAAAGAGTCCTCGAGTAAAGTGATGGTTTCAAGCGTATCTTGTGGCTTTATCAAAAGCTCGCCTCTATTCTTGAAAGCACAAAACTGTAGGTCGACAAGCGCCCAGTCTGCAGCAACTTGCTTTAATTTAGCTTCTATGTCCTTCTCTTTTACCGCACTAATACAAATGTCCTAAAAGAATAAGAGTGCAATTAGATTTTGGTCAATTGACGTCAGCTAGTTCATAGTCTAGCTAAGCCCAGTCAAGAATGATGGTCGATCGAGGAACACAATCCCATATTGAATCAATAAAGGTTTGTCGACCGTAATCTACTTGCACATAAAATAAAGTTAACCATAGTGCTCAATGAAAAAAACACCAAAAGGTACCTATCTATAAGAACTGGAAATTAGCAAAAAAGAAATAGCTACAAACTTCAACGTCCTCCTTGTTTTTCAACAGCGGCGCTTCCATGATGTTTGCTAACGTAAACGCTTCAGATTCCACATCCAATACACAATCTAGAACAGACACAAATTCATAATATAAATACTAATTAAATGTTAGACAATGGTAACAGCACTTTTCAATGATTTTATTTACTCATCAAGTTTTCCAATCTCCTCCAATGCCTTTCCTTCATGGCTTTATCAGCCATCAATTCCAATAAAGGACAAGTTTGATTGAAATCATCGATCTTATTCTTCAGTTCAATATAAGCTGGCCAGTCCTTCATTCCCCGTGGTAGTTTTCGACACCTAATAAAACCATTAATATCTTAGTAAAAAATTACGAATAAAATTATAGAGCATAAATATTACACTTGAACATAATATATTGAAAAAAAAAATACTCCGCCATAACCCACCGTCTGCCTGCTTCCAGTCTAATTGGATGCAGCGGATAGGCAATTATCTGACCTCCAAAAACCAGTTACTGTGTAATACAATACTCCTTCGTAAGTGGTAGTTAGACTATTGGGCTACTGATGACTCGTATTGACTGTCAAAGGTCCATGAATAATATCCGGGACCGACGGACGGCTTTACGCGCTTTCTGCGGCACGGAGGGGTCTTAGTACGTAAAGGTAACGCAGATTAACCTGATAAATCGACCGTGCGGCCTTTTTTTACGTATCCACAAGCCTCGGCCATACCCTATGACTGCATTTCATGAAATTTGGCTCAGAAAGTCCATACGACTATTATTTTACGCTTTTGTATTACCTGAGATCAAACTCTGCCAACTGCGCGACGATTTGCTCAATTTGTATATCTACCCACGGCGTTTCAAAATAACCGTCGATGGAGTTCATTACAGCCAAGTAAAGGCTGTACCTGTTACAGATAAAAAATGGCTGATTTTAAGTTATGGAACGAGGCGTTATGTTGTGTATATCAATGACAGTGATAGAAATTGTATGCAATTTAAAAATCTAGATTAAGGGGCTTTGATGCAAAATCCAGCACCTTTTGTATGTACTCGTATATAATTTTGTTGGAGGAGGGCTGCATTCTGAATCCAAGCCTGGATGTAGTTGTTATCAGAAATGACGGTAAATATTGAAATTGCTTAATATTTTATGACTGAGTTACTTGAAAACCTAAATCAAAAATTCGAATGGCAAGCCAGAAAACCATAATTTCTCGGGCTACCCAATTTGTCCGCGAGGGAAATAAATAAATACTTATGTAGTTTTTTTAGTTATTAAGACTACGGCGAACAATCATTGCACTTACAATTTACTCAATAAGTTGAACTCCTTCTTTTTTTGGTGCAAAATCGGATAGTCTTTTACTTCCATACCAAATAGCTTTTCACCGCTGGAATACATTTCGAATCTCCTCCACAGCTCATCAAATCGTGATTGAAACATTATTACCCTGTAAGTATGTGAATATTATCGATTACAGTACATTATTTTGTTGGGTTTCTTTTTTTAATAAAATATCAAATACAAACAAAGTCTTACTTTTTAAAATTACTAACTATACAAGGGGGCCGGGACATCGACGCGCAAACTATTACCATGAATTCAGCACATTATTCTAAATCACTAGCTTAGAAATGTTTCGTCGATTAGCGAAAAAGAAATCTGTTGTTGCATAGAAAAGTGAAAAAAATAAATTAGCTTATCCATACATATACATTTTGACCGCGTAGGCATTGTACATTTTTCGATGGTCAATTTAAAATTATTTGATTTTTTTCATTTTAATTTTGGCTGTTTCGAATGGTCATTTTGATTATGATTTAAACGCACCTGTCGCTAGCTTCTCGAGCCGTGAGACCGGGAGTCATAGGACCAAACGAATCGAAGTCAGCGTCGAACTTGAGGACGTCTTCTAAAAATGTGGCTACACCTTCAGTTAACTCAAATTGCAGCGGACCTTGCATGTCAACTATTTTTTGCTGTACTTGTTGAGACTGAAAGAAAAGTAGTAATCGTAAGTGCATTAATCTGTAACGCATTACATTACTTTACCTTCCGATTTATTCAGAAGAAACCGTACATTCCCTTGATAAAAAAAAAGTGTTATACGTAGACAGTTGCATATAAGTAAACCGCCAGAAGGGTGTTTTTGTCCGAGGCAGAGGCAAAAAAGGTTTTAATCTATGAAACTTTGCATAGATTCTAGTGGGAAGATCTATAGCTCATATATAAATCTATATTTATTAGGTAAGTTGGTGGTATCTTTGAAACAAAGTTGCTTTTCGAAGTCCGAAGCGCTCACACAGTCAGCCATGAAAAACTAATTAGTTTTATAAGTAAATACTATTTACATTTATAGATACGCTATTAAAATACATACTGTCAATAACATATTTTGGAATGCGTAGCGTAATCCGTACACCATGTCAGCATCCTCTTTAGGGACATCGATGTTAAACTGTTGAAACGTCCCGTAGCTTTCTTCTATGAGGTCGAGTTCCATGTCCATGCTAATAAAATAATTAAATTATTAGCTTGCTTTAAATAAAAAATAAAAAACTTTAAATACGGAAAATTATGACTATATGTTTAGAAAATACTTATTATTTTGATTTATTTATAATATTATGTCTTCAAGGTAGAAAGTTGAAGTGGACCCTGGAGGCGACTCTACTTAAAGATATTGAAGTTATCAATTGTTAGTCCCCCGTGACCCATTTCAACTTTCCACCTGTATATAAAAATTTGGTCCTCACCCGATGAATTCTTGTCTAATAAGCTCGAGGCACAACATGGCGACTCTAACGTCATCCAAATCTTTAATCTTTTTGCCCAAAGTTTTCATTCGGTCGTTAATGAATTGCATCAACTTCATCACGCGGTCTTTATAAGCGAGACACAGCAGTTTGCCTAAGATTCTCTTCCATTCGACCGATTCCAAATGTAAGGCCAATTTAATATGATCTGTAACATATGATTGGATTAAAACTCAACTAATATTTTAGAAAGAATCGGAGTCTGTGAAACCCCGCAACTACGAATCAAAGACTTTACAGTTACGTTTAGTATGCAGACAAATTATTTCTTCATTGTCCTCTATGATAGCAAGTTATGTGTTAATAATGTGAGTTGAGTTGTTTTTATCAGAACCGTTACCTAATTAGTAAATTTGCATTTATTGTGATTGTATTTGTTATCATTGGCACTATGAAGGATGGTAGTTAATGTAAGACAATTATTAGGGCAATGGTGGCTCAGTGGTAACGGCCACAACTTACGTGTTCGAGTCGTGGGTTCGAACCCAAAGCAGGCACCTTACATTGTGTAAATAATTTCATCACCACTGCTCTCAAAACGGTGAAGAAAAACATTCAGAAACTATCCGGAAACTCTCCAAAACACTCGCTAACGAAAAGAGTAGCCCCATGTTACAGCAGTGAAAATCATTATTATAATAGGCTAATTCTGTAATCATTAAAAGAGTACCCATGTCTATTTGTACAGAACCGATGATGTGTCGCTGGGGTAGAGCTAGCACTTCTTCGGTCTGTCCCTCGTATTTGTTGAGCATGTCCTTCACCATAACATTCATAGGATTAGAATCGACAAAATCTTGTACTTGCTGCACTCTGTCTTCTGACCATAGATGTGAAAATCTTCCGTAGCTCTATAATGAATTAAAAGGTTAACTATAATATGGATCACGGTCGAAATAGTGGGAAAAAATATTTACGACAGTAGCACGAGCCAATCGAATTACTGGGATGATATATAGCTTTGGCAATAATGATCATTATTTTAGTTTGTTTGGTTTGAAATCAGATATATATTACAGTAAGTGTGGTTTGAGTAAGGCGTTATACATCGTTTGTGTGAAAACATCGAATTATGTTCAGATCCACGTAGTTCGATAGCTTCGTTTCATATGATCCAAGTAATACTTCTACGTATTTCTACTGTTATTCAATACATTCGTACCGCCAATAGCTTCTCGATATCAGGTTTGTACATGTACATCATTCCCTGTAACGCCATCACCGATCTGACGATATCTTTGTGCTCTGACACCATTCGGAAGTAACTTCGTATGCCTCCAATGTTAGCTCCCGACTTAGATGCTAACAATATTTCAAATTCGTTTGAAAAACAAGCAATATTAATTCTGTTTGATAAATAAGTACGGTCAGCAACGAAATTCGAATTACATTTCAGTATGCAATTTGATAAATTGTTTATTAATCAAAATATTTAAAAAAAACTGAAAATAATAAATTTACAAATAGGTACCAATTAACTAAAATGCTAAAAACACATCATCATTATCTGCCTAGCCCTTTCCCAGCTATGTTGCAGTCGGCTTCCAGTCGTAATTGGATGCAGCTATACGTAAATAACAGTATTTCACATGGAGCGACTGCCTAGTTGATCTCCGCAATCCAGTTACTGTTACCCGTTATTAAGACTGGTTGTTATGCTTTCGGGCAACGAAAATATTTAAGAAAAAAAGCGTACAGCTGAACTATGAGATGGATTTTTGCAATAATCCTGATAATCACTCGTATGATTGTTTGAAAATCTTTCTTAGTTTCCAATAATCCTATGATTTTCGCAAAGATTAATCTGCAAATTTTACAAAATGAACTGACAGACTTAATGGACTTCGTTGCCAACCGTATCAGCAATCTCTTAGGGGCCTCTTAAGCCAAAGACCTGCCTCACCTCTTACTTTTCGAAAATCTCATTTTTATGTCGACATAACTCTTTCTCCTTTGACCATAGCATTCCTAAAGGAGTTATTGGTACTATTATAATAAATGGATCGATGGTTCATTTTCACAAAAACTAGCTTTAGTTTAAAGTTTGAATGTCGTTATACTTGTCTGTCACTAAGGGTTTATTCAAGTTCGAAATAAAACAACATATGAGCAAACTAGAAATCTAAATAATACTGATAATAATATAACATTTCTGTTTTCCTTATATTTTGCCTTATTTTAACCAATAGACATACCAGTTGTGGTCCTGCTTGCTATGGTCAATATTCTCGAATTTCCTAATAATTGCTCATTCTTGATTTGTTCCTGTTGCCCCCACATGAACACATAGCGATGGATATCCATTATACAATTCAATACCACCTAGAATCGAAAAACTATAAAAATAACTTAAAGTCTAAACAAAATCATAGCATATACAAAATCATAGCACATATTGTCTTTACGAAAATATAAATCACCTGGGAGAATGCATTCTGTATCTCTTCCAAAGTAGGCTTGATAGATATTTTTGGAATTAGTAAGTACATGTTAGTCAACATGAGTGGACGCAGCTTTTTTTGCTCTTCTGGGTCAGTAGTCATTGTTAGGAAACTGAAACATGGAAAAATATTGTATTTATATAAGTACCTACTATATTCAAATCTAATCCCGGATGTTATCCATACTAATATTATAAATGGGAAAGTGTGTGTGTCTGTTTGTCCGTCTTTCACGGCAAAACGGAGCGAGGAATTGACGTTATTTTTTAAGTGGAGATAGTTGAAGGGATGGAGGGACATAGGCTACTTTTTTTTAAGGTGGCTGGGGTAAACTTAGAAAAGCCATGCTTTTCCCATGGACAATTGTATGTGTGCCAATGTGTGTTTGTGTGTGTCCAATGCCCAGAATATTTACATTCTAACCCCAAATGGAAAGACATATAATATCGTCTGCATTCTGTTCAGAGTTCTCTTCTGTGTTCTAAATCAGGAAAGGGGAACCGTGTTACCCCGAATTTAACGCGAGCGAAGCCGCGGGCAAAAGCTAGTTTTTACATGAAGAGATATCTTATACCTTTAAACGAGCAATTCTTGTATATATGTATATATATATATATATAAACTGAATCTCGGAAACGGCTCCAACGATTTTCATGAAATTAAGTATACAGGGGATTTCGGGGGCGATAAATCGATCTAGCTATGATTCATTTTTATAAAATGTCGTTTTATTCATGTTTTCAATGACCAACTTTATCGATAATCAACTTGAACATAAACTTATTATTTTAAATACAATTTACAAAAAAATACCGAGCAAAGCTCGGTCATCCAGATATTTAACTTTATACTAGATGTAATTAAGTTGATTTCATAACAAATACTGTGAAAGTCATTTAAAAATTGTATAGGTAGGTACATTGTTGTAGTACAAACTGAACTTGAAAATCGAATCATACAATATAGCTACTTTTACTACACATTTTAGGTTTGCTTTTGAGAGTAACTTACTCAGTTACTCTCAAAAGCAAACCTAAAATGTATGAATTTTCTCTTCAGTCATTAGCGTTTAATAGCGCCCTTAAAGTTACTAAGTGGTAAATATCTTATATCTTTAAACGAGCAATTCTTGTATATATATATATAATGTGAATCTCGGAACGGCTCCAACGATTTTCATGAAATTTAGTATACAGAGGGTTTCGGGGGCGATAAATCGATCTAGCTAGGATTCATTTTTATAAAATGTCGTTTTATTCGTGTTTTCAATGACCAACTTTATCGATAATCAACTTGAACAAAAACTTATTATTTTATACACAATTTACAAAAAAATACCGAGCAAAGCTCGGACATCCAGATATTAATATAATAAAACTCTGTTGTACCTTGATACAGAAGCCCGCCGCCTTAGCATGTCTAGACTGAATCGAGTACATTTAATTAGTGCTTCCACACACTTTGTAGCAAAATATGCAAAGAGTTCATTACACTCGTTGATAGTGGGCACCACTTCGAAACGGTCCGCGTTTTGAATATCCAGAAACACTAAAACACACAACCGTAACAACTTTAAGCAATCAATTCAATTTGCAAATAAGTAATAGTAGCGTATGAAACTAACAATAAAAGGTGAGGTTTTAGAAAGTATCACAATACGAGATTTTTAATATTTCTTAAAGAAATCAATATTGTGAATGGATAATAAATGAATTGATTGATTGAACACCTAATTATGTGTACATACACTACTTGCCCTATTATCATACAATAGGATTGAAACTACTAATTAAAAATATATTTAAGTTAAAAGAGTATGTAATAGTTTTGTAATGCTATAAAAATGGCGCGCCCCGTTGCGCTCCATTAGAAATAAATCGCTTCGTTTTCTTCCCTTTTAGAGAAACTAGAACATTTGTAAAGGTTTTATTGATTAACCATTACAAAAACGCTAGTTCTTCACAACTGTCTTATTTTCCAATGTAGTAAAGTCCTATAGAAAAATGCAGCTCTCAGAATGTCAGATTACTAAAATAATGATGATAATAACAATTTCTACCTGAATCTTCAGGAATCACTCTTGTGGCTGAAGTCACTTGTTTTAACGCTTTTTCAATGTCCAACCTTAAAATAACAGCATTGAAAAATGAGAGAAAGCCTCACAAGTGAACATTTTGTACAACAATAGTTTTAATTTGATTTAATTTGATCGACATTAAATGCGTGACCACAGAAAACAGGGAACACCCAAATACTCCGAAATATTTTATTCCGAATTTCGATGTTCCGATTTTCAAAAGTCCGAATTTCATAATACCTAAGAATTATAACGTCTATTATTAAATATCACGAAATTTATTTTACCGAAAGTCGTAAATACGATTTGTTAGATTTCCGATTTTCATACGTTCGAAGAATCAAATGCTCGAAGGGTTCTCGGTCCGAAAAACGACATTCCGATTTTCAATGCTCCGAATAAACTAAAAGTCAACATGTTGTGCGACAAAATTTTGTGACAGAAACGAATCGCTGCAAAACCGACTTCACGCAGTCTTATCTGCACTACCCCTAGAGTGTAATTCAAACCCGGGTAGGCGCTGAGGGGTGGGGCGGCCCGCGTGCTGAGGAGCAGGTGGTTTGAAGGCCCGCCGCCGCGGCTGAGGCTGGCTGGCGTAGCCGGGCAGCAAGTCGAAGCTGTGGTGGTGAGCATTAAGATCATCTGAGACGATAAGCACGCGTGGGGCCGCCCAAACCCCGCAGCGCCGGAGCCGTGACAGAAACAATGCTTGCTGCATGCTTGCTTGCTTGCTGCATGCCTACTTGCTTGCTGCTTGCCTACTTGCACGCTGCATGCCTACTTGCATGTTGCGTGCCTGCTTGCATGCTGCATGTCTGCTTGCACGCTGCATGCCTGCTTGCATGCTGCATGCTTGCTTGCATGTTTTTTAATTCTACCTCCTCATACTAAACATAATATTATACTTCTCTCTGACCATTCGGTTTTACAAGGCGTTGTTATTTTGAAATTGTATTAATCGGTATTTTAATAATCGGAATTCGTATTTTTGATGTTTCGAATTATCATTAAGTCGGACTTTTTGTTATTCGATCTATTGAAATTCGGTATATTGAGAATAGTAATTATAAACGTTAGGAATATTGAAATTTAGGATTTATAAAAATAGGAGTAATGATAAGTCGGAGTTGTTGTATTCGGAATTTTGAATCATTCGGAATTATGAAAATCGGTATTTTGAAATTCGTATTTGTGACTGTCGGAATAAAGTTTTTCGTATTTATGTAGTGTACCCCAGAAAACAACACATCTTGACATCTGAGACTTACTCATGTTTCGTGCAGTGTGAACGCAAATTCAACCAAATAAATAATGAGATGTGTTTTATGCAATACGTTACTAAACATCTACATATTTAATGTGTTCTGGTGCAAACTCATATTAAGGTAAGCTCTGAGAAAACCCGCGTAACTGAGATTTTCTTACGTTTTTTTTTTTAGCAATTTGCAGGCATAGGCACAAATATGGTTTGACATAAATTTAACCGTCAAACTGGACGGAGGGCGCATTGGCTCACGAAAGATGAAAGGAGTGGAGGAACGCCTTTGCCCAGGAATAGGACAGCGGGGGACAATAAAAAAAAATCACCAATACAATCCTCTAAATTCATTTAGTTTCATTGAATGACTCTTCATCACTTAGTCGATGAAATTCAATGAAATTGCTTAAATGAACTCAGAAGGTTATATTGATGATTATAATGATTATTATTCCGTAAATTCTACTTGGCTACCTTGTATCTTGTACCATAAACGACCCAAATGACCTTTGCTACGTTAGGCTGTTTCCCAGACAGATGTCGTAATAAGTAGCTCACTATATAGGTAGATTAACAATGAAAATCCACTCTTACCAATGATTTTTTAAAGCTTGAATTTGTTTGGAAGGAACACTGTCTAGGAATTTGTGTATGAGTTCCGTAACGGCAATTTCCGCATTAGACGATTTTTGTTGAAGTTCTGCAGCTGTTGAATGAAAACTCGCAATAAGTTGTTGTCAATATTGGGTTCTTCGTATTTTTTGCTTATTTATACACAAAAATGTGTACTACAAATAATTTGTAAATTCAAGTAAATTTTATCTGCTATACGAATATTTCAAATTCAAAATTAACAGTAGAATAGTACAGAATAATATTTATGTTTCACAAATTCGTTACGGGTTGTCAGAAGCCTGAAAGTCTGACAACCATTTTTACCAAGGGGTATCGTATTAGCCAGTAACTGGGTTGTGGAGGTCACTCAGCAACATGCAGTTAGACTGGAAGCCGATCCGAACATAGTCGGGAAAAGGCTAGGCAGATGATGATTCATCGTAAACAAATATGGAGGTACCTATTTCATCACGCCTTACAAGATTCTCCTCGTAGAAAACTTGCGGATCTACTGCTTTTTCAGGCAAGTAAACGAGCATCGTCGTAGCGATTGATCTCATAATCGCATCGATGCGCGCTTCTTTCATGTCTACCACCTGCAAATTCAAATTGATGTGAAACAATTTAAATCCATATCGACTGCTCTAAAATACAGCCACAAAACTAAAAACTAGGCCGTATTTAAAAAAAAAATGAAATAAGTGAATAGGGCGAAAATTATCTCTTTGCCCGGGGCACCTCTAACCTACATCCTGCCAGGGTCACGAGATTTGTTCGAAAGAGATACCGTGATCCTGGCACATGGGCAACTGAAGGAACACGGGTGGGTTTTAGTCAGTAAAAGTCTGACACACCCTTCCGGTCCACCCAGACGTCGTTTGATGATTTCCCACCCACAAAAAAAAAACCTCTAACCTATGTACATCATTTTTTATAGCCATGACCCAACCTAAGCGATCATTTGCCACAGTTTCGAATCGCAAATAACTGGCACATTGATTCAAAATTCTTACCTCCTTGACGAACAAGTCAACTTCGGTCAGAACTTTCTCAATATTTTCGCAATAAGAGGCAATCTCTAGGGAAGTCCATGTTATAGTGGAAAAACCAGGCTTAAAAGCATTCTCCAACTTGATTAGTTGTGCGCGTAGCAATGGTAGGTACAGTTTCGGCATGCTCCTATTAAAGAAAGCATATCAATTTGTTTCATACAACAAATCATTCCTACAGGGTAACATTTTAACCAGTCTGGTTAACATTGTTGAATTCATAGCAACCATGAAGGGGTCTGCTAGGACCGATGTCTGCCGGGGTCGCGTGATTGTTCGAAAGAGATACCGTGGCCCTGGCACATGGGCAACTGAAGGAACACGGGTGGGTTTTAGTCAGTAAAAGTCTGACATGCCCTCCCACTCCGCCCAGAGCGGGAGAAGTCATTTGATGATTTCCCATCCAAAAAAAAAAAAACCATGAATTCACATAATGTTTCTGGATTACATTTCTTAACCCGAAAAAAATGCTGTTTCATACATTTTGACTGCGTAAGTATTGCACTTTTATTTAAAAGTGCAATACTTTTAAATAAAAAGCACAGCAGCAGTTTTCTTCTTTAAAACCGACGTAAGATTTTTACGCTATTTGTCTAGAATAATATTATTATGCTGACTTCATGATTACAGTTTGCGCACTGGTTAATTTTTTCCCTGTATGTACTTCCTTAGATACCCATTAGTAATTTTATCGTACCAAGATTTCGAGTGACCGTCAGGAATATTTGGTCAGGTCGCAGAACCACAATCCACTGAAATACCAGGGCTTAAGTTACCACAGAGTTGCAATGCTGTATACAATTTCTTGGTCATACTTTATACGTTGAAATATTTTTGATGTAACTTACTTTCGAATTTGATTGTTTCTGTCAACCAAATATTTGATTCTTTCATAGTTTCCGAGGATTTTATTCTTGCAAAATGCTACAATTTGAGCACCGTCTGGCACATCTACATTTTCAAAGATTAAGGATTAAATTAAAAACATCTAAGTACTATTCAATTATTGTGTAGTGACTTTTGACCGAGGCTTCGCCCGCGAGATCGTAAGGAAAGGTCAAATAGGTAAATAGTATAAAAATATAATCTGAGAAAAGATTTGATTATATGTAGGATGGCAGGAGGAAGGAGATCGATTCGCAATCCGTTACCATGGATTCAGTACATGATTCTGAACTGCATTGAATGTTTTCCTCGTTATAAAAAAAAATTACGTGATATTAGACGGTAGTACTACGTTGGTATTACGTTTTCTTTGAAATAGCTTACTTTTTTATATAACCGTCGAAGAACTTCTACGCTACAGTACAGGAACGTCTACAATCCTAGTGCTAAATTCATGGTTTTATTTTGCGTGTCCAAGTCCATGTCACCCTATATACATTCAAATCACTTTTAGTCGAGAATTTAGTTCCTTGTTAGTAAATCGAGCCTTGACTGTTTAAGAAACAACAAAATTCAGAATCGAATTGCGGACTTTCATATGAATAAATTTACCAGTATTTATACTAGTGACTGCATAAAAATACATGTTATTTGAATATTCAGGTAATATGTCTTACGTAGTCCCAACTGCCACATGTACTCAACTTCTCTGATGCACTCTGGGATGTAAATACTGAAATTTATGATGTACATATTCGTTGTTGGATGACGAATTAGAAGAGGAGCGATGAGCCCTAATCGTACCTAAAAACATATATTAAAGTATATTATCAATTTAAGTTACTTATAAAGAAACTGGTAAAGTGCGACTCAGACTTGCATACATAAGGGTTCCGTACCTATGTTGGAAAATTGTTTTTGTTTTTTGTTTACCCTTGTTCCTCCTACATAAGCTCACAAATTTTATCTCTTTGTTATATTAATATAGGTTATTTACCTGGCCCACATTTTCAGCCCAAGCGTAATGATAAATCAATTCAAATTCCGTGAACACAATTGTCAGGACATTGTATAACTTTATACATCGTTGCGTGTTCTGTAATATAAATTAATGAGTACAAATAAACCCATTTCAAAGAACTGTGTTCTACAAAGCGAGATTGCAAGGTAAAGATCCGCACTATAATCTATAAAAGAATAAATATTGAGAGTATACGTAATTTATATAGGTGTACAAGCGGGATACACTACTTAATTGTCCAGAAAATAAGATTCATATCTTGACAAAATAACACCATGAGATCAAGGGAAGTTAGTACCTAGATACTCTAGCTCCTGAAATAAGATAAAAAAAAACTGCGGCTACGGGAGTACAATAGTAGTTAATAGTAGTTTATTATTCTTAGTAGTCATTAGGTAGGTATATACCATGTGCGTAATAACTTCGTGATGCTGTTTGAATATATCCATAGGAATATTTATATTCTTATCGTAAAATCTGATCCACATAATTCGCCCGGCAACTGGTGGCATATTTTTTGGCAGATCCGGATCCTCCTTTACTTCATTGTACCTAATAAAATAATATAAATGGGTAACTAAAAACAACAAATATAGGTTTTATTCTTGTTCATGACGTTTCTTTCACGCACCATCGACGCGCATGTAACGCAACAAAAACGACCTGCAACCGCAATTAGTGATGCTTTTACGAGATAAAGGCTATGTGGAGCCAATCGTAGCGCTGATCCACAACTTCAAGGAATACATGGAACGAAATACAAATCTTCGGCGTTGAATGCATAGGCCAAATACTATGAGTGGAAATGTGGGGGAAAAATATACAAGTGAGAGAAAGATTTGGTTGGGAGCATGGAAATATTACGGTTTGGTTTTTTTACTACACTCCTGCACTCCGTGGCAAAAGCCGTCCTCCACTCCTTCCATCCATCGTAAGCCTATCCAGCTAGTCCCGTCATCTCCTCCGTGGTCTGCCGCAACCCTGCCTCACTGTCTCAAGGCTCCAAATTTGAGTCAGTAGGTATTTAAATTATCATTTAGTATCATTTACCTACCCGTAAAAGCTATGTCAAAACGAAATGTGTACAAATATCATATTACCTGTCTCGTAATGATTCTATTTCAGCTGTGTAAGTACTGATTAAATCATAATATTGATCCTCGAGGTACAAACATTCTAACTTCAGTTTCTCAAATCGAGCTAAAAGATGCAATGCAATTTCCGTCGTCGGGCATTTATTGACGCTCTAGAAAACAGAGTATTTTTTTAGTAACTAAAGTAATACCTATCGCGGCTGTGAGTTGCCGTGAACGATAACTCGACGAACACACGGACGTAAAGAAATCGCGGTGGGATTCAATAATCGAGTATTGAGAATCCAACAGAGTCCAGCGGGAGTGACTATCAGTTGTCGAAAAACATAGTGTCAAATTTTCAAACCTCTGCGCTAAGCAGTGCGTTTAAGATACAGTGCGGAAAAATCGCAATTTTATTATATCCGTGGGAACGTGGGCTGATACGTCTTGACTAAACTTTTTGTATACCTTCAGAAATACAAATGTGCGTAAATAGTTGATAGAGCATGGAGTAGGTCTCCTATACTTCGTACATTACATACATTGAGAAAAAAAAAGAAAATAATACTATTGTAACAATACAATTACTTTACAAGTAATACTTACATTGATCATAAAGTTTTCAAGTAGCAACTCCTGATTAGCAACAGCATCTTTGTAAATTTTGTAGTCCTTATCAAAGTCTGGCCGCCTGTTTAACAATTCGAATGAGAAAATATGATAGGTAGATAGGTTACCTATCTAGTAATATACGTACCTTATTACTGCATAAAATAATAATAAAGGAATAATTTATGTGTCTTAATAAACTGAAAAGGAATCTTGCAAACGATTACTAACCAGACACACACGTTCTACATAACATAACTTTAGTGCTAATTAAAATTTGAGTAGATTCGAACACTGGTACCCGAACAAAATATGAAAACATTGTTTTATTGGCAAATACCATATACACGCAGATTCAGTACAGAAGTAAGCGCTTTACTTGAAATTTTCTTAGCCTTATGCAAGATTTTTTCGGTCGAATTTGCTAAAGAATAATCTTGTTGAAGTATATGACAATCTAAACGAATATTTTGCAGAATCATAGTTTTCGGGACTTTAGACAGCATTTTTTAAATTTCCGCTTATTACTTTCAGGACTATTAACACAACATTGCTATCGATTGTAATCGCTAATTTAGTTTGCCTTTTATTGTTCTTCTTTTCCTGGGCTACGTGAGAAAGATACAAATTGTTTGTAGCTTCTCATCCTAACTTGTTAAGGCTTTCACAAACAGGCGCGTCACGACAGCGAGACGCGACTCTCGTAGAACAATTTTTATGAAAATTTCAACAAAATTGTTCCACAAATGTCGCGTCGCACCTGTCTGAAGAAGCATTAGGTATAACTGCCATATTGGTTAATTGAAATATAGCCATTTGACAAGTTCAATGTTACAGCTAACTACTTAGAGCTATGAAACCAATGATGATTCACAAAAAAACTGCGTTAATATTGTAACACATTAAAATACTGACCTGTGATCTAAAGCGTCATAGGTTTTTGTTGAAATTGTCTTGAATAATTTATTGAAAATTGCAGCGTATTCTTCAATTCCTTCCAAAGTGGTTTTGTTTAATACATAATACGTAATATATGTTTGAAATAAGTCCATAATCTGAGTCAATCAGAAAATAAATTTAATTTGTTATATTATTGGGTACCTACTCATATACCCCAATAAAACAAGAAGATACAAAAAATTTCACCAGTGAAACTAAACGCATTCAAGAGTTTCGGTCTAAATGCGTTCAGATTCATTAATGATTTTCACCCAAAAACTAGCGCAAAGTTAGTACCTAGTGTCTAATTTTGCGCTAAGCTAGAGCAGGAGTTAATAAATCAGGTATCCTGTTTTAAAGCAAATAACCGATCATGATTCAAAGATATAAGATAAACAAATAAGGTACATACTTTAATTATTCTTCTTCGAAAAGTTTCGAATTTTCCAAATATATACATTTCAGAGCAATCAAAAGGTCTTTCATCAGCCGCCTCCCGCATTTCCTTCTGAGTCTCGGCATAACACTCACGATAAAAGTTGTATAAACTTAAGCACAGCTGCAAAATGAAAACGACGTTACGTTTCAGTTGATTACCGTGTTTTCCACATTAAATCAAAATCCTATGCGCACCGAGACTTCCATAGCGGGTGAGTTTCCAACATACTTGGAAGTTTATAACATATAGGAAACTAGCTTCTGCTCGCGACTTCGTCTTCGTAAATGTCGGTTATCGCGGACGCAGACAAAGTCACGGAATAAAAAGTAACCTATGTTCTTTCTCAGGCTCTAAACTATCTGTGTACCAAATTTCATTTAAATCGGTTCAGAAGTTTTAGCAGGAAAGCGAGACAGGGAGACAGACTGATAGAGTTACTTTTCCATTTATAATCATCATCATTATCATCATTTCAGCCGTAAAACGTCCACTGCTGGACATGACCTCCCCCAATTTGGGGGGCTATGCCATAATCGCCACGCTTGGCAAGCGGATTGGCGATCGCAGTTTGGTGGCAAAATGCATAGAGAACGCTGCTGCCCATTCTCTAGTAAGTCCCGTAGTCGCCTCTTACGACACCCACGGGAAGAAATGGGGTGATGCTATTCTTTACGTCCGGCACCACACGGTAATATAAACACCATTTATAATATTAAATATTAAGTGTGGATGAAAATCTTCTTCCATTTTCAAACAATATTTTTGCAATAGCAGAACTAAGCTTGTTTGTAGTGGGATATTTACGCTCATTTCTCAAAAAAGTAGTACCCGCACACCTCTGTCTCGCAAAATGTAGAGGGATAAAAACCTTCTTTTGTCAATTTCGTATTTTGAGGTGGGATAACGATCCTTAGATGACTTAGATGGCCATCTAAGGATCGATACCCCAAAATTATTCGATCTCCTCTTGTTGTGACACGAAATTGGCAAAAGAGGGATTTATATCGTAGAAAGATGGGGACTTAGCACGACCAATGTACATAGCGTATTAATCTGTTAAAAACTCGTTTTCCCCAGCTGACTTCTCAACTCATAAAACAGAAAGTAAAATCGTAACACCGTATCACAGCAAGACAAAAAAATAACACTTTTTTTTCAGGATGGGAAATCATCAAATGACTTCTCCCGCTCTGGGCGGAGCGGGAGGACGTGTCAGACTTTTACTGACTAAAACCCACCCGTGTTCCTCCAGTTGCCCATGTGCCGGGGTCACGGTATCTCGTTTGAACAATCTCGCGACCCCGGCAGGCATCGATCCTAGTAGACCCCATCACTGCTGCTGACATCTCTTTGAGGCGCGCGTGGAACACTACGCGCCGTCGACCCGAACCTGGTCCTTACCGGGCGGCGAGCTACCCATTGCTCGCGATACGATACGAAATTGTCAAAAGAAGACTTTTATTTCATGCGAAGATTATTACATGATGTGGCGAATTTAGTAGAGCGTTAATCTGCTAAACACTCATTTTCACTCATTTTTTCGCTGGTTTTTGAACCGAAACAGCAGACAAAACTTCACAAACTGGAAAAGTATTTCCGCAGTAGGTATCACAACAAGAAAAAAATAACCCTTACTTTGGATTTATGTATAAACCTAAGCTTGTCTTGATTCCAAATGTTCTTTTTGCCATTATTGGTCAGGAAATCCATGCACATGTTAAGAATTTGGTTGGTCGTTTTAACCAGCAACGTAGATATTTGTTTAGTGGTGTTATAGTATCTGGACGTCGCAAATATCATACGAATGGTGTACAATAAGCCCGGAATGTACTGTTGAGTTGTGGAAGGATCGCATCTGTGGACAATAATTATGATTGTTAGAGTTTGTTCGCACGGTGACAGTTGAAGGGTTATTCGAAAGTTCACAGTGAGTACAATGTTGAAATGCCGTGAGATCCTCCAGAGGTATAGTACCTACCTATATTATAATGCCGTGTGAGCGTGTAAAGTTAAGTGCTCATACATACGAGCAGCATTTATCAACGGCAGCTGAAAATGCGGCACTCGTCGTGTATAATATGATTGCTAAGTTTTTACGATGGATAACTTAAAACTTCCTAATATTTTGATAGATTAATGCACGTTATGACACAAAAGGTAAGCAGTCAAATCAGCCTATTGCAGTCCACTGCTGGACATAGGCCTCTCCCATGCTGCGCTACAACCCCTAAAGCAAAGGCAAAAGTAATCTAGCAAAATTGTTCGGAAGGGTTCGATGTGTGGTTGTATGACTAGTGTAGATGTGTCATGTATACCTACTTATATATATAGGCACAACAAGAAAT
The DNA here is from genome assembly GCA_932294355.1 of Aporophyla lueneburgensis. NCBI lineage: Eukaryota > Metazoa > Arthropoda > Insecta > Lepidoptera > Noctuidae > Aporophyla > Aporophyla lueneburgensis. The sequence goes on from OW028739.1 coordinate 11,801,492, forward strand.
TGTGTAATATTCTATAATGCTCCCATAATTGACAAATTTTATTAAAAAATCATTGTTCCCTCCTAACGCTGGCCTACGGTATACGGCAGCTGAAGTATGCTGAAAAATTTTCTTGGCAGTGGAAGACTTACCTGTACAATGGTTCGCAATATTTCTCTAAAGCATATAAATATTTCACATTATCAAAAGCTTCATTGTAGTAATCAGTAACCATATTATCCAGCTGTCGCCATTTCTGAAATTAACATACATTTTTGTGTATTTATTCGGTGAAATGGACAAGATAAAATAAAAATCAATGCTTTAAAAGTTTTTTTTTTAATACTTTATTCAACAACAACAACAAAATTCTTAGTAATTAATTATGATCTAGCCAAAAAGGCTAATAAGCAATTTAACTCTAACTTAATATGTTACGTAATAGATTATGTTAAAACTAAGAATAGTGTCCAATTGCACTTATATACAAGTCCGTAGCACTTTCTTAGAGTCTAATACAATTTTTAAAACACTATGTTTATGTGTTATATGTATAGCACAATACTGTTACTATTTTAACTCACTTTGTACACTACACTAATTCAAAAGGTTTAGTTTTTTTTTAGCCTTCGCACTAAGTCTGTGTTGTCTAGCAGCTGGATTGCCTCAACATTCACGTGTCGGTGAAGTCTGTTTTCGTGGGCTTCAGCAAATTTTTGGATAATGGTGGTGACGAATTCCATTTTTAGGTCACGGTGAAGGTCGTCATTTCTTATGTACCAGGGTGCATTGACAGCAGCCCTGAGTACTTTATTTTGGAATTGTTGGATTATTTTGACGTTGCTTTGTTTAGTACAGCCCCAAAGTTGGATACCATACGTCCATATTGGCATCAGAATATGCTTGTATAGGGTTATTTTATTATGTAATTATAGACAGGATTTCCTTCCGAGTAACCAATACATACTTTTATAACGTATATCGAGCTCCTGCCTTTTCTTTTTGACATGAGCTTTCCAACGCAGCTATGCTTTAAAAGTGCACGTAACTCAAAGAAATTGTATGTCATGTGGCAACACTGGGTAGTATCTATCCACTAAGAACTACCAGCACCACTCAATTAGAATAGAGAGAGTTATTTATGTACGAATATTTTAATTTTATGACGATAGGAAAGTACCTACTCATATTATACTACATTTTCCCATAAATTAAGAATTATCTACTTCTTAATACTATTATTTCGCACTTCCAAAGTGTGGGCAGCTTTTTTTTACAAAATAAAGTACCAGTGTAGAATTTTATCTCACAAAGTGGTAATATACAAACACGCTATAAAAATGTGTGTAAATAAATATGTAATCCATAATCCCATGTGGTAGTAGAACAAACAGGATTTAATTTAAAAATCATCAACAAATAATTTTAATTTGGCTTTTTTTTTAGTTTTTACCTTTAAAAGTTTTGATTTCGCACGTATTAACGTATGTATGTACATCATGGTAGGTTCACTCTTGAGATGCTCTATGATCGACGTGAAGGTAGTGAGCTGACGGCGCCAGTGATCCAGCTCGGCTAGTGGTCCGATGTTAGAGGGTTCACGGCGCAGTTGCTGGCTCTGTACTAAAACCTGTTATGAATAAACAAAAAACATATTAGGGGGGGGGGGGGGGAAGTAATAGATGATATAACAACAAAATCTCTAATATTTACAACACATAACAACGGAACCTATGATTTTATTTAATATACAGATTAAACGTTAGACCAAATGATTTTCGATTACATAAACGTTATATCAAACAACGTTATACTAATTAAGTTTTAGAATAAATAAATGTTATATGTAAAGAAATTATATCAACAGTTGGTATATCTCACGTTGATTATATCTTATGAACGAAAATAAAATGAAATTAGACCAAACGAGTTTATACGTTATGAGACGCACCCTTAAGGGGGCGGGCGTAGAGAGAAATCATTCAAAACAGTCGTTACTGTTAAAGTGATACAATCAATAATTTTACCACAATAACCATAAAAAATATGTAAATAACACCACAATGAATGTGTTAACCGATTATAGTTGGCAAAAATTAAAAATATTGTATAGTTTAATAAACAAAAATTCGTAAAGTTGAACAAAAATCTTAAAATAGCATGCTCGGGTTTAGTCGAATTTTGATAGAGAACTGTAAAATTTTTTCACTAACTTGAATTCATATTAATTTCTTATTATCATACTACAATTTATAGTTTTTACATTTTTGAAATGTCACTTACTTATTTTATTATTAATTTTTGTTTTGATTCCCACCCTGTTTTGAGTCATACGCAACGTACACGAGTCGAAAATTCAGTCGTCCACGAGAGCTCGGTGAGTGGTCACGTTGCATCGTGGAGCGACGCGCCGGTAACGATAATTCGCGATCTATTGTGTACGTATACGTTGCCGCAAAGAGTGAAATAGGGTAAGTCACATTTGTGTTTTTTTTAGTATGACTTGTATTTAGTAGGCATAACTAAATTTGACTTTTTGTTGTTTCTTTTTCTGCTTACATATTACTATAACATTTTTCTTAAATATTTGTTTTTGTGGGAAATATATGGGAAAGCGTAAGTACAGCTATTGTAAGAAAAAAGTTGGCGATCATTTCCGTAAAAAAAGCCGTTATCATAAAATGTAGGTACGTATTTCTCTAACATTCGATATCAGTGGCTTTTGGGGGTGGCGTTTGCAAATCTGGCATTCAATTTCAAATCGAAAATGGCGGATGCAACTTTTTCTCAAACGTTCGATATGGGTGTCGTATTATGGGTTTTGGGGGGTGGCGATTGCAAATCTGGCATTCATTTTAAAATCTAAGATAGCGGATGCAACTTCAACTTTTCCGTTACACTGTATACAATATGTAACAAAAACCCTGTCCGATCCAATAAAGGCGTAATCCTCGTTCAACATACGTACTAGAAAAAATGATATATAAATGTATCTCAAAAAAAAAAACAAAAGGTAATTTATTTTTTTATGTTTATAATCCATGCGAAATATAACAGTGAATATGGCAAATTTTCATAAGTTAACAACACTCCACCCGCCGGCAAAATCTTGTTATTTTTACCTATTTTTATTTCAAAGATCCACCGCCCTACAGTACCGCGTTGTAGGCACTCGTTCGACTCTTTGATGTGCCGACTGGTTGCCTACCGGCACCCTATTTGTTGGCCAATGGCCAGTCTTTCGTGTAGATAGCTTTTGATCGGACGTCTGTACGTATCACGTGCCGCTATCGTTTCGCGAACAATGTCGTATTCCAATCAGCCATTCCACTGGATTTTTATTTATAGGGTCATGTTAAACAAATTGTTTATAAAAGAGAGTGCGATTCGGAAATCGAAGTCAGAGCTCGAATTGTGGCAGCTTTCGACTCACTTAAATCGGACACAAATGCGCTGCAAAGAGTACGTGCAAATTTAGTGAAAAGGTGTCGAATGTGTATCAGTGTTGGAGGTGGACATGTGGAGCACGATCGCCGAAGTATGCAGCAACAAGAGAATTGAAACCTGCAGTCGGTAAGTACATTGCCCAAAGGACATCATATTAAAAAAAGCCCTTATCAGGGCTACATTTAATTCAATTAATTGTTTCTTGATAAACATGATTAGGTTTCCGGATCACTATGCCTACAAAACAATATCAGCTGATACCTACGCGTAGGCATAAGGTATGACGTAGCGTAATTTTCTTTCGTTATAAGTTTGTTTGGCGGCACGCGACAAAGCAGGTTCATGACAAAGGATCATACAAACCGCCTCGCTCTGGCGGCTTCTTTGACACAAAACTGTACACGTGAACTTTGTCGAGCGATCAGTGTTGCCTTTGATTCGTTTGTATTTTTCAACCGACGAAAAAAAACGGAGGAGGTTCTCGATTCGACGCGTATATATATATATTTTTTTTATGTATGACCCCGCATAACTTTTTACATAGTGGTCCGATTGTGACAATTCTTCTTCTATTGGAAAGGGTATACTCCCAAGGTGGTTTCATATAAATTTGGAAAACAAAATCGAACCCTAAGGGTTGGAAAACAAGGGATGATTGATTGTTCACTCACTGATTGTAACGTATAAACACGCATAACTTTGTACAGAGTAGTCCGATTTTGATAATTCTTTTTTTTTTTGTTGGATAGGGTATACCTTGCCAAGTGTTATTGTACATTAAAGCGACAAAAAATTATAAAATAAAAACTTTTTAACAAAAAATTAAACCGCCGAAAAACTGAAAAGCATAAAATAATAAACCTTAAAATTTTGAGTCGGCGCTGAAAAATCAATGAACAAGGATCACTCAAAGCGCCGACTCTTAATTTTAAGGTTTATTATTTTATGCTTTTCAGTTTTTCGGCGGTTTAATTTTTTGTTAAAAAGTTTTTATTTAATTATATTCACAAGGGAAAAATAATAATCTCAAATCCATTAATTGGTTACGTACTAATGTACGCAGTACGATGCCGAATAATACCCTTAAGGATCGGACAGGGTTTTTGTTACATGTTGTATATTATATATACCACATTTACCTATGCTTTTCGTATGTTTTTGTAAAGTAAGCAAGGTTTCTATTACATTAGGTAATTATAGATTTTTTATCACAGACTGGTTTTATTATTACAATACCTACCACCTACCCATCTACCCTGCCTACCTACTTATCAAGTAAAATTCCCGGGCGTGCAAGTAAAATTCATAATCGTGAGTAGTAAGAAACGGATAATGTAGGTATTTTCCTATATTGTACTATATTTCTACCTATATTATCCGCTCTATAAACTACAAACGTTAATTTTTATATAATTCAAATTATTAAATTTTATTTCTGGATTTATGTAGATACCTACATAAAATCATCGAAATAATCATTATGCGTATTTTCAAGTCACTCAACACAACGAATCAAATTTTAAAAAATCCTAGTTTACCACCTTTTGCCGTGCAACTGCATGTGGGCTTCGAGCAAACTTGTCAATGTGTGCGTGACGACGCACACGACTAGCGCGCTGTAGTAAATACCTATTTGCCGCGCGCTTTGTATGGTCGGTGTCGTCTTAATATTATTTCCTCGTTGGTCTAGTAGCTGAGATTCTGGGATCAAGTCCCAAGTCAGGCAAAGTGTTATTAGGTTTTCTATCTGGAAGTTCTTTGCAGCAGCCTGGAGTCTAGATTAAGCAGGGCTTAAACATAACTGGCGAAATGTGTCTGAACTATAAGTACACGTCTGCCCAACACTTCGGGGATATAAGGCGTGAAAGTTATGTTACATTGCGACAGTTTAACTCTTCGTATGTCGTAAACGTGGATCCACGCGAGACACAATGGTTTTTTAATTGTGTTTGTAATTACGGCATTCAGTGGGTTAAGCTATCGATGTTTTCTACAATTTCATTACCATAGTAATCTGCTTGATCCATTGTTTTACATAAGAACATATTTCTTCCAACACACGAGTTTTAGTTATAGCTTGTTTCATTTTGTCCTCGTCACTTAATTCATCCTCGTACAGAGCCAGATTGATTTTAAATCTAGTACAGCAGTCCAAATCTACTTTTGTTTCTGAAATCAGATATTAAAAATCAAAATTAAATATCATCCACGAGTGTCAGCACCACCTGGAAAACTGAGTGTGCATGATGACACATCACGCTACTAATTTAGGTATACATTTTCAAGAGAATAAGCTCACGCTCAATGTGCAGGACACATTGCTCGCAGAACAGATTGCTTTTAGGGACGAAAGGTTCTGGATTGGCGACCGTGTACCGAGAGACAATAATTTGAAGGCCTCGCACAAGGTGGATAAATGACTCTGTGAAGGCTGCAGAAATCCGCTGGATGCGGGTAGCACTAAAGCGGCAGAGCTTGGGGGAGGCCTATGACCAGCAGTGGACGTCTTTCGGCTTAAATGATGCTGATCATGAAGCTGACCTTTCATTGAACGGAAAGCCTATAGGTAGAGGTACCTACAAATTACCAAGGCAGCCCATGAAATAACGCCAGAAACAACATTTTTGAATCCTCTATCTAAGGGCTTCCGGAACACTCCGGTATCACCGGATGCCGACCTACCTCTGTCGCGTGGTCGAGGCCTATCTGACGGATAGGGCCGTTATCTACCCTGGTCACCAGGGAGAATGGAACCGGCGAGAGATGTCGTGCGGTGTCCCACAGGGATCGGTCCTGGGGCCGCATCTGTGGGACATTGGTTACGACTGGGTGCTGCGCGCCGAGCTCCCTAGCGGCGTCAGCGTAGTTTGCTATGCTGACGATACGCTGATCCTAGCGCAGGGGAGGTCGCACGAGGCGGCGGCCGAACTCATGACACGCGGGGTTGCGACAATCATCGATAGGATCCGGCAATTGGGACTCGAGGTGGCATTGCACAAGTCCGAGGCCATGGGTTTTCATGGTCCTCGGAACGCGCCATCTGCGGGTTCCCAACTCACGGTGGGAGGGGTTCACATCGGCGTCGAGTCGACGATGAAGTACCTGGGACTTGTCCTCGACAGCCGGTGGAACTTCGTCGAGCACTTCCGATGTTTGACTCCCAGACTGGAGCGGGCTGGGGCTGCCTTAAAGCGGCTCCTGCCTAATCTGGGGGGTCCAAACGCCTCCTGCCGGAAGCTCTACACGGGGATCGTGCGGTCCATGGCCCTCTACGGGGCACCGTTGTGGGCGCCCTCATTGAGGCTGCGCCCAGCGCGCCGGTTGTTTGCGGCCCAGAGGGTGCTGACAGATGGCAAATCATTTAATTTAATGTTTTGTGTCTCATAATGTTACCTCCTTACAATTGTATAGAATCAAGTTCTTCTAACTTAACAGACAGCTGTGCTGCTGGGGAGTTTGTTCCGCCACTTCTTCTTCCCAGCTAAAGCACTAGGAAGTGTCGAAGGGCGGGCGTTTTGGGGGGACTGTCTTTTGTAACTTTGACGTTCAAAAAGTGCTGACTCTCAGCCTAGTTTGAATAAATGACTTTTGATTTTGATTTTGATTTTGATTTTGGTCATGGCCATCCGGTTAATCCGGGGATACCGCACGGTCTCGTGGGAGGCGGCGAGCCTCCTTGCCGGAGTGCCGCCATGGGATCTGGAGGCAAAGGTCCTCGCGCACATGTGGGAGTGGCGCGAGGAGGCGAAACGCCAGGGCGAAACTCCGCTGCCGCGACAAATCGCGGCACGGCGGACAGAGCTCCGGTGTGATCTCATGGTGACGGCGGTAAGTCCCCTCTTTGAGGAGTGTATAGAGAGGCGTCACGGCGTCCTCACCTTCCGCCTGACGCAGGTTCTTACCGGGCATGGGTGCTTCGGTGGGTTCCTGTTCAGGATAAAGCGGGAGGATACGCCCGGGTGTTTCCATTGTGAGGATCGTCTAGAGGACACGGTGGAGCATACGGTGGAAGTTTGCCCTGCCTAGGCGGAGCACCGCCATGTCCTCGTGGAGGCGATCGGCGGCGGTGACCTCTCGCGTCCGGGCCTGGTGCGAGCCATGGTACGGAGCGAGAGGGAATGGGAAGCCGTCACCTCCTTCTGCGAAGCAGTAATGCTCGCAAAGGAGGAGGCGGGGCGCGTGAGGGAGAGGCAGTCTCTGCGCCCTCACGTCCCTAGCCGCCGCAGGAGGAGACGCCCCGGGCGTCGGGAGTCGATAGCGGACTCCCGGCCACCGTAGGCGCGAGCTTGCGGGTGGCGAGCAATGGGTAGCTTGCCACCCGGTAAGGACCAGGCTCGGGTCGACGGCGCGTAGTGTTCCACGCGCGCCTCAAAGAGATGTCAGCAGCAGTGTAGGGGTCTTTTTTTTTTGTTGACAAAATTAATTACAGTTTTTCAGCCATGGAAAAAGGTAACTGAAAGGTTATTTTAAAAACTACTACGGTCCCTCCGTTTTCGAAATAACCGATACTTTTCGATACCTTATTTTGGTGCATTCGTTTTAACGGCTTTCGGGACCGAGACCGCGGTCCCGAATTCACCTATAAATACAATAATTATTTTGCAGTTGTATTTTGGGAACACAAGAAAAATGAAGTTAAAGTACAGTTAACAAAAAATACAAGAAAAAGAAGGTAATAATTTATTTTCTCATACATTTTGTGTGTCAGCTACAAAACGCGTTTTGCCTTTGAAGTACCAAGTTGTCACAACTTGAGCTTACCAAACATAGGAGTGTAAGCTAGAAAACTCTTTATGCCTTCGAAGTAGCAGGTTGTCATAACGTGGTAGGAGCCTAATAAACACACATCATTTATTGACTCTGAGGTGGTAAAAAGTTTGCTGGGTCAGCTCGTATATTATGATATCATTTTTTTATGTCAGTCGGTTGTTTAAAGCATAAAAATAGTAATGATATTCAATAACTGTTTTGAATATGACCGCTGCTGACGTGTCTAATTAAGATAGTGAAGTTTTTTAAAAGTTTATTGTTACGTTTCGGTGGGTGATAAGGGGGACGCGATAGGTGATTTAAATACTCAAGATTACGTTTTTTTTTAATAGTATTTTGTAAATTTATTTAGGTTTAATTCTTATAGAAGACTGCCATTGTTGAAATAAAATAAATATTATATCGCTTTATAAAAATAATTGTATAACTTTTAAATTTTTGCCTGACCGTACCCGTTTGGGTGAGTAGGGGGACGCGATAGGTGATTTAAATACTCAAGATTACTTTTTTTTAATAGTTTTTTGTAAATGTATTTAGGTTTAATTCGTATAGAAAACTGCCATTGTTGAAATAAAATAAATATTATATCGCTTTATAAAAATAATATATTTGTATAGCTTCTAAATTTTTGGCTGACCGTACTTTCTTAAGACGTAACTTTGTTTATTTTACTTTTGGTCCCAACATACTATTAAAAATATTTATTTTATTAATTACTAGCTTTTGCCCGCGGCTTCGCCCGCGTGGTTGTCGGAAATTATCGCAAGAGGACGTACTACGGCAGTATGAATGTATTAATCCATGTTATACATACATAAAATTACGCCTGTTTCCCATGGGGGTAGGCAGAAACTACGGAACGCCACCTGTTACGATCCTTACATGTGTTTTTGATGTACTTAAAATAAAACTGATAGTAGGTATTCAGAGCAAGAAGACTTCGACATAGGGTTGGATTGAATTGAATATAAGTCTTCCTGGTTTTTCTTAATGCTCCTATTCTACCTATACAAACACTCAATTATTTACCAGACACCAAATTAAACATAGTTATAAGAATAGTACTTTGGCCAGTGGCTGCGCCCGTATAGCTGTCGGAAAATATCTCCCGGGAACGTATATGATACTTACTATCCAGGATAACCAAAAAACCAAATCCATCCAAAAACCTAAACATCTAAGCCATATTTCGCGGTCTCTTACTTGGAATAATACAATTGGGTTTATTTTGAGTACTTCGAACACACATGATATTCGCATTTACTATGAAGCCAAAGTAATATGAATTACAATACAATCCTACTAATCCTGTAGTACCCGACCGCTACCAAGCGAGATGGCCGGACGCGGGACGGCCCGCTAGCCACTCTGCGGCAATTTTATTATAATCTCTGATATCTTCTAAAATATTCATTTTAATGATATGCTGTAAAGGGCAATTTTAATCTACATGAAATGCACAATTTATTTAAGGTACTTAATTGGATAAGGATTAATGCTGTATTGCTTAAAATCGCATTCATAAATAAGCCATTATTTCTCGTAAAAAGTAAAGGATAAAAGTGGTTATTGTGGGTTATCCCTAAGAGTTAGACATATACCATCGCGGACTTTTTTGTAGAACTTTTTAAGGTGTACAATACTGTAGTACATTATTTTGATCTAATTCGTAGAGTTCAGCCAGCGTTCGCAATGTAAGCGCAAAAAAATGAGTTTATTTATGACATCACATTAGAAACCTCTAAAATTATCAGCGTTTCTTTACTATATTATGCATGTTATATACATATAAACCTTCCTCTTAATCACTCTATCTATTAAAAAAACCTGCATCAAAATCCGTTGTGTAGTTTTAAAGATATAAGCATACACAGGGACAGACAGACAGCGAAGTGACTTTATTTTATAATATGTAAAGATAAAGAAGTGGCATCTGGACCCGCGGTCCCTGTGCCGAAAGCCCCACGACCAATTTCAGCATGGTACGTACTAAAGTATCCTAGATGTGTTTCCGATTGAACTAATCCAGGGTTTAAAAAGTTGTTGGACATCGTTTCCAGTGATACATATAGAGTGATAAATAATATATAAATAATAGTGATAATAAAGCGAGCTCAGCTTTTACTGTAAATATATGGAAGGTTTATGTTTCGTCGTCATAGTCGGTGTTTTAAAAACGTGACACTAACTTGCAAGATAATCAATAAACAGGTTCATCTTCGAAATATATGTCTTAATTATGTCACCACTCTTAGGGTTGGGAGGATTAATGTCTCCCCAAGCGCCGCACACCTTAAGAGCCGGCATATATACACGCTTCATGGTGTTGCATATACCTGATACAACATTGTCGGTTTCCTGGTTTATATCAAATACAACGAAGTAAAAGTCCTGAAATAGAGAAGATCATTAAACATACTAGCGTTGAAAGGCACTACTTATTAGTTATAACAGTACAAACATAACTAGGTTGACGGATGACGAACTAGGTGTAGATCTCGCGGAAGAGTGGATTTTCCAAAAGCTCAATCTCACATAAGTAGGTACTGCTTTATGTTTTGCCAAAAGTTCATTACTAAGCACCTACTGAGTTCATTACACCCTAAACTCTCTTCTTTGAGAGTATTTTAAACTTTAAAATTAAGTTAATGTTAATTTAAATGTTTATTTCACAAAAACCTTTCCAAAATAGAAAAGAGACTGAGATGGGTATCTACTAAATAAACTTGAAACATAATTACATCGCCAATATTCCTAGCGTCAATAGCTTTGGTCTTCAATCTGTACATGGCAACACATTTGCCTTCGGTTCCAATATATTCGCCATCAGATATATAAGTCCTCTCCATTTTTCCTCTCTGATTGGGAACAAACCGACCGGATTCTGGAATGTGCAGAAAGTCATTCATGCGTTCATAATACATACACATACTGTCGTTGGTCCTTTAAGTACGTGTTCCCATGGACGTATTAAAATCGCGGTGGGAATTTTCCGCGCACTGAATCTGCAACGCACCGGTTAGCGCCGACAGTTTAAAATCCAACAGTCTGCTTTGCGATGCGCTGGGATTCACTCTACTTTACTGGGATTCTCAAGGGTCAGTTTAACAACAAGAGTTGAAAACTCTGTACGCGAAAAAATCCCGCTGCAATTTTATCACGTCTGTGGGAACGTGAGGAGCACGAATTATGAAGTCTAAGACATCATAGTTATATTTGTAACACAAGTCTCATTGTCTAGAAGATTAATCTTTAACAAAGATTAGAAAAGTAGGTACGTCCGGGAAAAAATGAAAACTGGTATGAGTCATTAGTTTCGTATACCTAAAGACCATAATATTTATAAGTTTGATATTTTAATAATTGTTGATTTTTAGCCATAACATTTTTAACCATGATTGTTTATTGGGATAAATTAGGTAATCTTAAAGATAATATTCTTTTGAAAGTCTCTGTAATTTAGTGGCCATAAACTTAAAAACCGTTTTCAATCGATTCCCTAGTTCGGAAACCAAATGCGAAACAGCGATTCATCATCCGATAAACCTTAAGTTCCTTTTTTTATATTATATTATTAATCTAATTAAACCTAACATTGTTAGTTCGTACGTTTCTTATTACAAAGTTATATGGGGTAAGAGGGATTTACAACAGATAAATAAATATTCTGAATACTGTAATAACAACCTAAAACAAATCGATTTTTCTCTAGAATTTTGTAAATAATATGTGTCATAAAACTGAGCATAGGTGATAGAAAGGATGTCATTTCATTGATAATAGCTTAATTTGTATTTTGAAAAAAGGAGCCGAACTTACTCATGCAGGTTCAACAAAGCGTCATAAAAGAAATTATGTGGTAGGGTGGAACAAACACGTTCGCGAGGCTCACCGCGATGCCCTACTGTGTCATCAAATGTGGCTGTTATACAATAAACCTACTTCTGGATTAATTTATGAAAATACTAGCTTCTGCCCGCGACTCCGTCCGCGTCAAATATTTGCTCCCCTGACCCCGTCGCAACGCAGTCTGCCAGTTTTCGTCATTTTTTTTGTTGCTGCTCCAGTCTTTTTGATCGTAGCGTGATGTTATATAGCCTATAGCCTTCCTCAATAAATGGGCTACCCGACTCAAAAATAATTTTTCAATTCGAACCAGTAGTTCCTGAGATTAGCGCGTTCCACCCCCCATTTTAGGGAAGTGGGGGGTTACAAAGAGACAAATAGTAGCCTATGTCACTCTCCATCCCTTCAACTATCTCCACTTAAAAAATCACGGACATACACACTTTCGCATATAATATTAGTATGGATGTCTAAATCACGAAATCTTTTTAAAGCTAAATTAAAATTCTGTCAAAATAATAAAGAGCAAATTAAAATGGATATGCTAGCATCATGTCATAAAAGTAAGCAAATTGATAAGTTTTGGAAATTAACAAATACGTTAAAATATAGGTCAGGGGTGCCGGTGAGTGTCGCGGGCGTGAGTGACTCCATTGAAATAGCTAATGCTTTTCAAAAACATTTAAATGTAAACTCTTGTTTGTGTGGCAGCGGCGAGCGGTCAATGTATGTTTAAAACAGACTGTCTAATATTATACAGACAGAAAAACTCCTGTAATAGCTAATGTTTCTTGGATTTAACGAAGGCTTTCTACCTAGTTAATTATGACCAGCTCTGGCATAAGTTTACTCATGACAGTACTGTCCCAGCTGATGTTATATCACTGTTTCGATATTGGTACAGTAGTCAGAACAATAAAGTTAAATGGGCTGGCTCATATTCTGATATGTATGGGCTTGACTGTGGGGTAAGGCAAGGGGGACTGAGCTCCCCCATCTGTTTAACCTGTACATAAACAAGCTGATAGGTGAGCTCTGTAGCACCAAAGTCGGCTGTTACGTAGACGGTGTCTGCGTGAACAACATTAGCCATGCTGATGACATGGTGCTGCTGAGCCCATCTGTTGGTGCAATGAGAAAGCTCCTGAAAATTTGTGAAAGTTATACGGTGGCTCATGGGCTCAAATACAATACCGATAAGAGTGAATGGTTGGTTTTTAAATCGGGTATTTTAACCTACAGACAATGGTTGGTTTTTAAATCGGGTATTTTAACCTACAGACAGCTGCCAGAACGATCACTTTCTGGGACTCCTTTGGGTCGGGTTCAGAGGTTTAAGTATTTGGGTCACTGAGCCATTGATGACTTAAAAGACAATGTAGACATAGACAGGGAGCGCAGGTCGCTGGCTGTCCGCGGCAACATGCTGGCACGCAGGTGTGCACGCACTATTTTATTTTATTTTAATACTAACAAGTTGTATCACTACTAACATTATATGGATTTATTTCAGAAATAAATATTTTGAATTTGAAATTTAGGCCAATTTACGGGTTCAGCAACTGTATGTTATAATATTTTACTAACCTTTTCATATTTTGATGTATTTTTTTCATATTTGATAATTATAAATTAATGTTAAAAAGATGAATTTCTTTTGTATTTTGTTACAACATATAGAGACATAAATACATATGTTTGAAGACTTAAATGTGAATGTCTACATAAGGGAAAAACACAAAGTTTTACGGAAACAAAAGTAGAAGGCAGATATAGTAAATATGTTCAAAAAAAACGACGTAGGTACTCATAACTTCTCTAAATTTAGTTGAAAGTGTTGTTTAAGTTTCACCAAATTATTATTTTTTTCCTGCTTTTCCACCCTATGATGGACACATGGACAAATCGGATTGGTTGACATAATTTTGAAAATAAGGTAAATTTACAGGTTAGGCAAAAAATTTAGTGAGAGTGATTAGGTTTTTCCATTAGGTATCTAAACAGTTTCTATAAATGGAATGTCCCAAACCGCTTAATAATTTGTCCATGAACATTGTATGAATTTAACTAGTAAGATTGGAAGCTGACCCTCAGGATAGTTTGAAAAAAGCTGGATAGATTAATTAATCGTAAGAAATTAAGCTAGTAAATTAAATTAAAATTATAAAAGTAGTTTGAATAGACATTTTACATAGTTGGCTAGTCTAACAATAATTGCTGCATCGTTTGTTAAATTACCAAGAAACAAAAAAAAACAAACGATTAGAAAAGTAAAATAAACATTACCCATTTTTACAGGCGGAAACAGACCATCGCATAAGACAATACAACTCCTGCCACCTTCAGCAATGGCACTATCTAAGAGATCTATATGAACATCTGCGTCATATACACCTTCCTGTAAAATAATTTTATGTACAGTTACAAAACTTGATTAATAACTATGGTGTCATTTCATTAATGACAGATTAAAAGTTCAATTAAAGTTAAAAGCCAATTTGGTTTACCAATCAAATTCACTAACTTTAAATAAGTTTATATGTATTGGACCCAAAAACTTTTCGGTTTGGATTTGTTTTGAGGTTTAGATTTTTGTCAAAATTGAAGGGAACAAGCCAAAAATGTGTCAAAGTAGAAATAAAAAAATTGATAAGGGTTGTAAATTGGACGTGCGAAAGTAATGTGGAGAATTGCGTGGAAATGGGGTCTCAGCCACTACTTGAGTTATAGTTCTAATTCTTTTTGTCAACTGAAAACTGAATATGTCAAAATTTGTCGAAAAAAATTTTTTTTACTCTCTACCTAAATATTTTACGAAATATTCACCTTGGAAGTTATAGCCGCGCAATCGTGCACTTGTTGTCCCTTTATTGTTGATTATTTCTTTAAAATTTAAGACTTTATACAGTAAAACTTTTATAAGAAGAAAGGACTTAATTTGAAAACTAAGTGTGGCCGCGCGGTCGACACGTTACTTTAAACGCTGATATCGCATTATCTGTAACTAGCTGACCCAGCGAACTTCGTATCGCCTCAGATTCAATAAATGTAGTAATAAACCTACCAAGTTTGACAACCTGGTACGCGGTGGTGATCTGGTAAGCGTTTTCTAGCTGACACTCATATGTTTGGTTACCTCCTGCCAAGTTATGATAACCTGGTACTTCGAAGGCATAAAACATTTTCATGCTGACACTGCTATTTGATAAGCTCATACCAAATTACGACCACCTGGTACTTGGAAGGCAACGTTCTTGTCATACCACGTTTGATATGAGTTATATTATCTTTGACGTTTTATGTCACGTCACACGGGAACGCGGTGGAACGGGATAAAATGTATCCTATGTCCGTCTCCTGGTTCTAAGCTACCTCCCCACCAATTTTCAGCCGAATCGGTTCATCCGTTCTTGAGTTATAAATAGTGTAACTAACACAACTTTCTTTTATATATATATATTGCTAGGATTTTGTGTGAACATCCATTTCTGGGTTCAGGTATTTGGGATGAATTTACCTCAAGAAACTTAATACAAACATAATAGTTTTAATTTAATACAACAAACGTAATAGTTTTCATGGGTGCCGGTTTTATAAGCTCTGGATTAAAATATATATATATTTATACTATGATCAACCCTGAATACGCAGTGACTGCATTCCGTAGAACTATGGTAGAGATCCCCATGTACGTGTGCTTCCCATCAGGCAAGATCGGAAGATTCTTCCTTGTTTGGTACCTACACCTTCTCTAAACGTAACATTATTGTTTTCCAACAAGCACGCGAATGAAGTCAGAAATGTAACTCTTTATTTAGTAATAAATAAAAAAAGTTACATTTCTGAAGTTTGCTGTTACTTTTATTGCATGATTTACTTACCAATAAATAAAGAATTAAACTGAACTTTGCCGTGTTGACTGTACAATTTCATCCAAAAGCCTTGGTAGTGTCGTTGCCACATTACGGTTCCTACTGTTGGGACAAGGGCTTAGTTAGGGAGCAAGGGAGAGGCAGTGGACCGTAATCCACATAGGACCACGTGGCGGATGGCAAATGTCTTCAATTTTTTCGATTCTAGAACATGCCGGTTTCCTCGTGTTTTTTTTTTCTTTACCAGTTTTTAAGAGCAGTCAGTGTGATGAAATAAATTATACAAAACTATTTGCCTTCGTAATTAGGGAAAAACATGCCAATTTAGAATTTTTAAGATTAAAAATGTACCACATAAAAATAAATCATATAAGTAACTACTTTAGTCATGTCTTCGAATTTTTGGTTTTAAGACATTCCGGTCTTCTCACGATGTTTTCCTTCATCGCTTTGAGAGCAGTGGTGATGAAATAATATACAGAAAGTAAAGTTGCCTGCTTGGCAAATAGGCACCAATGTCTAGATATCAATGGTGTAAAATCTTCCGGGCTACTAGTTCAGTTAGGTGTACCTCAAGGCTCAATACTGGGTCCCTTCTTATTCTTAGTGTATATAAATGACTTACCATTCTATTTAAAGAATATCTGTGACATTATACTATTTGCTGATGATACCTCACTCATCTTTAAAGTAGACAGGAATAGAAATGATTTTGACGACGTGAATAATGCGCTCTCAATGGCTACGGATTGGTTTACCACAAATAACCTAGTTCTTAATGCTAAGAAAACGAAATGTATAAAGTTCGCCTTACCGAATGTTACGAATCAGGGACCCAATGTCGTTTTAGATAATGAGGTGCTTGAAACTGTAAACTCGGCAGTTTTTCTGGGCATAACAGTAGACGCCAAACTTCAGTGGGGATCACATTTATCAAGCCTAGCGGGAAGGCTCAGTTCGGCCACCTACGCCGTAAGGAAAGTTAGACTGTACACGGACGTTGATACAGCTCGACTAGTCTATTTAAGTTATTTTCATAGCATAATGTCCTACGGCATTCTGCTGTGAGGCAAAGCCGCGGACATTCAAAATATTTTTGTTCTTCAAAAACGAGCTGTTCGAGCGATTTACCAACTAGGTGCTAGAGTTTCTCTGAGAGATTTGTTTAAAGATATTGGTATTCTTACGGTGGCATCACAATTCATCTTCGCCAACATCTTATATATTAGGCAAAATATACACGTGAACGGGTGCTGCTTGTGGTGGCTGGTCATCTTGCTGACCATGGTTTTTGTTATTGTTACTTGTATTAACTGTTATTTTATTTTACTCCGGAGGTCCTAGTTTAACTTCAACTTAGCTGTATGTATATGTAAGCGGGCCCTTTATGCCTGGAGGCTTTATTTACGTTTTAAGTTCTGTTTACGATTTTGTTTTATTATTTATTTCAGCTTGAGTTTAGTTTTCAATGTTTTGTTGGTGGTATATTGGCCTGTGCTAGCTGACATATGGTGAATAATGTATGTTTTGTTTTATAATATTAATTACTTACACAATATTGTATAGAATCAAGTTCTTCTAACTTAACAGACAGCTGTGCTGCTGGGGAGTTTGTTCCGCCACTTCTTCTTCCCAGTTAAACTAGGAAGTGTCGAACGGCGGGCGTTTTGGGGGGACTGTCTTGTGTAACTTTGACGTTCAAAAAGTGCTGACTCTCAGCCTAGTTTTAATAAATGACTTTTGATTTTAATAGATTTTTTGATTTTGGGTTGGATCCTACAATTTACAACTCGTAAGTGGTGACCGTTAGCACTGGGCAACCACTCTGGTCTCAATAAGTTATGTATAACAAGACAAATGAAACGACATAATTATATACATTATCAAGTAACGTTTTATAAGATTTTTCCCGTACAAGTATATTAGGAGAATGGCTGCTTTTCTTGAAATATAAGAGAGAGGTAGTTTTTTTACGAAAATTATTCATCATAACTCATAAGGCAAAATTAATTCCTTATAAATGAAAATAATAATTATCATTTAGAGTGCTAATGAAGTAGTCTCATGTGAGACCTCCTTTTGACCTAGTTATCTGTTGCAATTTACAATCGCACCATCATTTTTTACCATTTTGATACACAGCCCTGAAAAGCCTCGATTTTAAACCGAAGCCTCGTTTTAAGTTTACTAATATTTGCAATCATAAAATTATTTACCACCCCTTAATTACGGGCTTCAATCCCAATTATGGAAAAAAAAATGCTTGTATTTGACAACAAACGAATATGCTTATAAATCTCGTTGAAATATACAACAGATTTTATTTTCACAACTCTTTTCTCAAGAAAAATGTAGATTTAAAATGAGCCGTCTACGAGGACTCCCGGCATCTCATATACGACTTCAATAAGCCCTCCCGCCAATGAACGTGTTAATACTGCGGGTTGCGACTACATACGCCGCATCTCGAAGTTGATGGTTGGTGATTGACGTAAAGAAATATCCCATCAAAAACATAAATGTGAAATGAGAGCCAAGTTCAATATTATGATATGTGCCTTGGTTATTGACTTCAACGACAAAAGAAGTGAGATCTAAATGGTTGCCAAGTTCAATGGTCAGTCCTGACTTGGCTAGTTCTCATGTACGAATTATTATGTTCGATGGCTAGTTTCTACCAGCAAGCCAAATTTTCGGAATAATAAAATAAGAACCGACAAGTAACAGGTTTAAAACTTGCGAAGGCTATAATATAATTCCTATATGAAAACTAGCCAAGTCAAGACTGACCATTGAACTTGGCAACCATTTAGATCTCACTTCTTTTGTCGTTGAAGTCCATAACCAAGGCACATATCATAATATTGAACTTGGCTGTCATTTGACATTTATGTTTTTGATGGGATATCATTACTTTTTGTACATAAATTATTAGTAGGTACTTATTTATAACAAATTTATAACAAAATTAATACCAAATGGTTTTTGTTATAAGTGTTCCTAATAGAATCAATTAAATGAAAAATTATAATAAAATGATAAAAATTTGTCAGTTTCTGATTTATTCCTTTGTATTCACCTAATTACCTATCTGCATACCAAATTTGAACTTACTAGGTCATCTGGAACTGGGTTAGAGTTTTGATCTATAGGTCAGTCAGTGATAAAAATGACGATTTTTGGACGTTAATATCTAAATAACCGTTGGAGATATGTTTATGAAATTTAGAGCACATATGTATCTTGCAAGTTTCACTATATGAGCCAAATTTGACACGTTTATGGGAAATAGTTTTTGAGTCAAGAGTGGCTCAAAAGTGAGGGGGTCAAAAGTGGCTCCAAATGGTTCGTGTAATACACACGGTGCTGCTCGCCAGTTGTTACTTGAACTTGGCTTCTAGATACTGTTGAGTCGGTAAAAAGCAGAATCTATCGTGCAATTAGCAGACAAAATAAACTGGATGTGACTATACTTTACCACCCGTACTAATAAAAATGTACATTACGAGGTATACGGGAGTTATAATGGTTAATCTATCAATAATAGATATTTGACAGTTCAGTTGTACACACAATGTTATAACGAGAGTTTATGTCGTGTGAGGAATTATGCAACAGTTTTGCAGTCATCAATCCTTATTTAGTAGTAAGGGCAAAACCACTGAAATAGACCGTAAAAAACCACCCAGAACAAGAAAATGTTACAAAAATCGATTCTATGCTTTTACTTTACTAGACACAGACTTCCGAATGAAATATAGATTCAGTAAAATATAGTACGGAGTTAGTTACGGTGATATCGAACTGCAAGCTCGTAGTGGCGGACTGGATGTAGAACTTCTTGTACAGCTGTCAAGACGTGGACTAGGCATGAAGTTCAAGATGACGCAGCAAGTGTCCAATTTCCAGTTTTTCTTTTTACCTTTAACTGGTCGACAAACAGTGATTTACGTTTTTATTCGCCATTATTACAGAATTTAAAAACCAAATTATTTAACGGACTAGATTTGAGCTAGCTTGAACCGTTCCGTAGTTTTAACGGACTAGATTTGAGCTAGCTTGAACCGTTCCGTAGTAGTGTAAGCGCGATAATGACTTCCCGTGAATCTTAATAGATTATAAGATGCGACATCTTAAGATAACGCCGACCATGCCCTTTGTATTGAGTCGCATCATCTATCTATAAATTAACTTGGCATTTTCAAAATTGTGCTTCTCATTACAGTCACCACCCAACCAAATGGCGGCTGTCCTAATCATGATATCTAAATCGATCGCAAATTATTGATACACATTTTTAAACATATTTGAAACATTTTGGGAACAATCCGTACGTATATTATATGATAAAAATAGTGTTTGCTGTTTACTAGGTTTTCACAATGTTGCTACAATTTGGTAATCTATTTTAAATACATCATCTGCAGCCTATAATATTCCCACTGGTGGGACACAGGCCGCCGTTACAGAAAATGAAAAATGACATTGTAGCAGGTTTGTATGAACAAACACAATTTAAAACGGAACGTTTATTGGTAACGTTAAGTAAACAAATAATAGGCTAGTACAGTACAGGGAGCGGGACCCCGTGCGTGTGCTAGCGTAAGACTGGTTCTCAGAGCTGTCCGACCAGGAAGGTTGAAGCAGACCGAGAGCGCAGTGAACACTGACCGCGCACATTTTTTTTTTTTTTTTTTTTTTTTTTTTTTTGTGGGGCATCTCGTAGTTAATCCTGAAAAGATTGTGACTACTTAAACGGATTGGGGCCCGGCGAGTTCTAAAAAGTTACCTTTTTAGGCCTCCAGCCGGGGCTGACCGCGCACACGCCGGTGGTCGTGTTTTATAGACGCCGGCCGGCGGCGGCGCACGGAGGGGCAGCCGCTTGCGGGGAGGCCACGCCCCAGTATGACGCGTAGATGGTACCATGGCTCGGGCGCTCGGGCGTTGTTGTGTTTTGTTCTGTTACAGTCTCCCCCTCTGGATCTGAAGTCGTCCCGACGATGATCCAGCAACTGGAGGCGTGTTCCTGGGTTTTCCACGTTTCTGCGCTTGTCCTGTGTCACTGCCGTGCTCCAGGGTTTGCTTTCGTGGTCGTCCTCTCTTCCGCAGGGGCTTTACAGGAGCTGGTAGCATGGATGACTCTCCGACATAAGGCACCAAAGCTGAGGAGTGATATACCCCAATCACGACGTCTGCCTTTTGTGGATTAGCAATTTCGTAAGAGGATGGACCGTGCCGTTTCTTGATGATGTAGGGCCCATCACGTCGTGGTGCGAATTTGTTACTTACACCACGTGACGCATTACTCAATGTATGGGTTGTAGCAAGTACCAGGTCACCAGGATTGTAACCTGGATCTTCTCGCCGTTGTTTATCGACGTACTTCTTACGACGTTCTTCGCCATGTTCCTGTATTTCTCGAGCTTGTTGCAGGGTATTGGCTAATTGCAACAACTTTGGAGTGATCTCTGGGACGAAATTCTCGGATTGCAGAATCTTTCTAAAATCATGGGATGTATCATCTGGTGTTCTAAGTTGCCTGCCGAACGTTAAGAATGCCGGCGTGAATCCAGTTGATACGCTGCTTGCGGTATTCATCGCAAACCTAATACTTGGGAGATGCTCCGGCCATTCTCTATGCTTATCCTTGACTAGGATAGCTAGCTGGGGTTTTAAATCCCTGTTCTTCCTCTCCACTGGGTTCGTCTCTGGGTGATACACAGGTGTGAAGGCATGCTTGATGTTCATTGTAAAAGCAACCTGTTGCATGACGGCACTGATGAATTGGGGTCCATTATCACTGATCATACGACGAGGAAAACCGAAGCGAAGAAATATTTCGTTGATCAGAGTCAGGGCGCAATTTTCTGCAGTGGCTTGGTGTAAGGCGAAGAGTTCCACCCATCGCGTTGCAACATCCTCCACGATGAGAATCCAGGTTTTGCCATCTAGAGAGGTTGGTAGTGGACCAAACAAATCAAAGGAAATGACTTCGAATCTTTGATTCATTACAGTAGTTTGGAGCAATCCCGCAGGTTTTTGATTCGATGACTTGTAACGCTGACACTCCAGGCAATTCTTTGTGTAACTCTCGATGTATTTTCTCATACCAGTCCAGTAGTACCTTGTTGAGATTCGGCGGTAGGTTTTATCTGAACCGTAATGACCGGCCAAGGGATTGTCGTGATATGTTGACAATATATTGGCCCACTCATGTTCGGGTACTGCCAACTGTGCCTCTTCGGAATCTGAATGGGAACTGTGTCGGTAGAGTAGCCCATTATTCATCAGGTACCCCTTGTTGCTCCAGTATACCGCTTTTTCGTCATTGTTCAAACTTTCTAGATCCTTCACTATCTGCTGTAATCTTTCATCTTTAAGCTGTTCATCTCTAATTTCAGCGGGACTCCGCATGGGCATATCGATGGTCACTGTACAGATACCACAAGTTCCTATTGTCTCATTATTACACGGCGGTCTGGAGAGAAAATCAGCGACGACGTTCGTTTTCCCAGGAGCATATTTGATGGTAATGTCGAACGCCTGCAACTGTAGGGCCCATCTGGCCAGCCTACCAGTAGGCGTCTTTAGTGACATGAGCCATTTCAGGGCTTGATGGTCCGTGATTACGGTGACAGGCAGCCCTTCGATATATCCGCGAAATTTTGATACTGCCCAAACCACAGCAAGCGCCTCTCGTTCGGTAGTTGTGTAATTCCGTTCAGCGGATGTCAGAAGACGACTAGCGAACTCTACAGGATGTTCGTCTTCACCCTCCCCCTGGACCAAAACTGCTCCTATGGCGTAAGAGCTGGCGTCGCTTTTGATGACGTACGGTTCGGTTTCATCGGCTTGTCTCAAAATTGGAGCAGAAGATAGACGATACTTCAACTCATTGTAGGCGTTTTGCTGTTCCTCTGTCCACTCCCAACTGACATTCTTCTTTGTTAAGCGAGTCAGGGGTTCCGCAATCTTCGCAAAGTTCTCTATGAATCTCCTATACCACGAACATGTCTGCAGAAATGCAACTAGATGTTTCAGGTTGGAGGGCGCGGGTAGCTTTGCGATAGCTGCAGTTTTCTCCGGGTCCACTTGTAGACCGTTCGGCGTGATATAATGTCCCAAATATTTGATGGTGGAACAACAGAAATGGCATTTCCCTCGATTCGCGGTAAGGCCAAATTCTTTTAGCTGACTGAATACCTTTTGCAAGTCTTCCAAATGTCGTTCAAACGTTTGCGAAAATATTGCCAGGTCATCCAAATATGCCAATAGCTTCACGTCCGGCATACCTACTCGCATGCGGTCAATGAGTCGCTGAAATGTTGCTGGAGCGTTCCGCAAACCAAACGGCATCCGGGTGAATTTGTAAACGCCAAAAGGGGTGATGAATGCCGTCTTGTCCTGGTCTTCTTTTCGAACCCCAATCTGCCAGTATCCAGCTTTCAAGTCTAGCAGGGACATGTAAGGCGTTGGTTTCGCTTCGTGCAGGAGATCATCAATCCTTGGAATAGGATATGGGTCGGGTACAGTTATCGCATTGAGTCGGCGATAGTCTATGCAGACTCGTATGGTCCCGTTAGCCTTCGGTACCAGCACTACAGGGGCCGCCCATGGTGACGCAGATGGTTGGATGATGCCATCCGCTAACATTGCCTGGATCTCTCGTTGCAAAGCTTCTTTTCGAGGTGGTGACAATCTGTACGGGGGGACCGAAATTGGTTTGTCATCCATTGTCTTGATTGTGTGCTCAATCAGTTTCGTAGGCTCTTGCTTCGTATTGAAAACATCGTTGTTCTTCTCCAGCAGCTGATTGACTAGCTTATCCTGGTCCGGAGTAATATGTACCACCACGTCAATGGAGTCTATACGAACGTCCCAATTGTTCGCATCAAAGAGGCCATTACTCTGTGGAGATAGCTCGGCGTTTTCTCGATGGACATTTATTTGAGCATCTCGCATCATGAAGTCCGTGAAGCTTGGAGAGTACCCATCGAACAGTCGAGGCTTTTTCTTGCTTGGTGGTGTGGAAGTTAAATCAATCAGCGCTAGTTTGTAGTCTGTGACCGCTTGTTGATCTTTTGTTGGAGTTGCTGCTTCACCCGTGGCCATTATCGCTGGAGGAGGAGTCGATGGAGGCGTAGGTATGGCGTTAGACACGCTAGCAGCATCCTCACTGTCTGTCACTGTCATTGCGCTGAGTGGGCTTGGCAAAATCATCATTTCCTTGATGATAGTGGATTCGAAGATGGTGAATTCCTCCGGGTACAGCTCGTACTGCAAGTCAGGTTCGTCGATGAAGGACCACGTATACTGAGGAATGTTTATCACCACACCCGCTTTTTGCAAGAAGTCGACGCCTAACAGTGTGCGGTTGTCCTGAGCTTCCTGCAGCACGATGAACCTGGTGGCTATTTTACGACCATTCAGGTTAACCATGGCTTTGCACACAAGCACCACCTGCTCCCTCTTGATGCCATCGGCTAATGTGAGATCCACTGTCTTCTCGACGAATGTGCATCCACTCTTCAGCAGGGACTGGTAAAGGCTATAAGATGCGACACTCATCTTGGCGCATGTGTCCATGAATGCCGTCCCCATTATCCCCTCCACCTCCAGGAACACCACAGGTCGTGAGTGCGTCTCTTCAGGAGCGTCAAGGGCGCAGAAACCGACGTTTTCCTTTTTGACCGGAGACGAGCTTTTCTTGCACGTGGAACAATTACTCCTATAAACTCCGGGTGCTCCACACCCATAGCAGGAGAACTTCGGCTGGGAAGGAGATGGTGCCTGGGTCTGACCCTCTGAGACATCTTTCACTGTAGAAGAAAGAGTGCCTTCGGCCCGCTTCTTCTTACGACAGACATCTGCTGTGTGCCCTGGGTTTTTGCAGAAGGTGCACCTTAATTTTCCTTTCTTCCCCTGAGCGTTCCTGATTTCGCCTGTCTCCGAACTTGCTGCGTACTCATGTAGGGTCTCTTCAATACCTCGTGCCGTTTCCAGGAGTTTATCGAATGTAGGTACTGTATCTCGTGGCATGCGGTTTCTTATGTCCAGCCGAATGAGAGGGAAGATTAGATCAATTTGTTGTGATTCAGTGAATACTGGAGTAGGAGCCAACGAGAACAGGGACCTTTTCCTTGCGATAAATGATTCCGTCGTAACGTTCGCTTCCTGAACTTCATGTGTAATTTGATAGTACACCATAAATGTTGGTTTTCTCGGGGCGAACGTGTGGCGGAGCTTAGTGCAGAAATCTTTCCACTGCGTCACATCAGTCTTCACTCCCTGCCACCACACTGCTGCTTCATCTCGTAGTAATAGTGGGAGACTTTGCAGTGCGTCTGAGTCACTTATTTTCTCCGTTGACTTAAAAACGGTAGCTGCGGCTAAGAAAGCTTCTACTGCATCCGAGTCCTTTTTCCCGTCGTACGTGAACGTGCAGGATGCAAATGTTCCCTGTTTATTGGCCGTGATGGTGCTAAGGAGTTGCTGGAACTGCTCGTTTGACATGGCCATCTTGATTTCACGATGTGGAAGACGACGTAAGTTTTCAATCTTGATGCCTGGGTTCGGCCTCGCGTTGTGCGCCAGATTGTAGCAGGTTTGTATGAACAAACACAATTTAAAACGGAACGTTTATTGGTAACGTTAAGTAAACAAATAATAGGCTAGTACAGTACAGGGAGCGGGACCCCGTGCGTGTGCTAGCGTAAGACTGGTTCTCAGAGCTGTCCGACCAGGAAGGTTGAAGCAGACCGAGAGCGCAGTGAACACTGACCGCGCACACGCCGGTGGTCGTGTTTTATAGACGCCGGCCGGCGGCGGCGCACGGAGGGGCAGCCGCTTGCGGGGAGGCCACGCCCCAGTATGACGCGTAGATGGTACCATGGCTCGGGCGCTCGGGCGTTGTTGTGTTTTGTTCTGTTACAACATAATATTAATAGATGAGAAAAAGACGGATTAAAAAACTTGAACCGAATTAAAAAACTGTAAATATCAATACTCCAACGAGATGCCATAACAAGACGAAGGACAGATCGTTGTCGGTAGAAAAGTAGAACGACCCACATGTATTTGTTATGTAACTCGATTTTTAATTTAATTTTAAAGATAACCACTAAATAAACATACACATTTAATGCGAAATATCATATTTTTGAAGATATCAACCTAATAGGGAGCTGGCGAGCAAAATTTCGATATGATCAGCACACAAGGCAGACGTTATTAATAGTGATAATTATACCCTAAGAAACATCAAGGACCTCGTCTGCCACCATAGTGACGCTGCGTTGTAAATTTACAGCGTTTCAAAAATGTTTAAAAAAAGGTGTGCTATATTATGCGCACACGTCTGCCGCTGGGTCTGATGATCACAGTCATCCTGAAAACACAAAGAATCGAAAAAGCAGACATACAGGGCTCTGACTTTTGTAGTATTCAATTTTTTAATTTATATTTATGATTTAAAAAAACTGTATATGAAGTGCACACTTGGCAGATTTGAATTGTTCGATTAAAAACAATGAGAAGAATCACGGAAAAATAGTCTGCCAATATGTTGCCTCTGCGTTGTCTATTGACAGTGCTCCAACAATGTAAAAAAAAGAAGGTATGCTATATTATGCGCACACGTCTGCCTCTTGGACAGATGTTTGAATTACTTATGAAAACCAAGAAAATCAATGAGGCAGACGTACAGGCCTCTGATATTCCAAAGGCAGACCATTTGATTTACTTTTTTCAACCCGACGCTCGCGCCAAACAAGCAGGTATAAAATATCCCCATAGATCCTTTCGTGGTGTCTCTTTTTTCTTTGGGAATATGAGTGAAAAAGGTATAACACAGTTCCGACCTTTTCCGTATTGTGAAACTAAATGTATAGAGCGTATATCTATATACAGACTCCCCTTTTATTTTGCACGCTTTTCCTCTCTCTCGCTCTCAGGTACTTTTACACGTCTTGGTTCAAAATCTACGTATTTTACACAAATACAACGTGATTTAAAAAAAGTTAAGGACTGTTCCTATCCAGATCTTAATCCTATTCAGATTACAATCAAGCATGCAATTTAAAAAAAATACTTTCTAATTAAAGTTCCAAGCGCATTTTGTTTCTGGTTGGCATTGAGAAAAAATATGATTGCATAGATTTCAGCTCCAGAAGTTTAATCGTTACCGTGAGTTTAGAGGATAATATTAAACAAAATTATAAGAATAAAACTATAACGAATAACAATAATCCCATGCAATACCCGCTGTCCCTTGATTCCGTGAATTTCAAACAGTTATACAGCTGAAAATCAGTGAGCAAAGTGTCTGCCACATGTTTTTTCGAATCCACAGAGTCGTAGTGAATCGAGTGGGCGCAATAAGAACCGCGTGCAAATGACTTAGTAGAGCTTGTTTTTTTAACATTTTTACAACTTCGTCCCATGATAATGCAAAGTCCTGAATGTCTGCCTCTTCGATTTTCTTCGTTTCCAAGATTATTGTGACCATGAACTCCAGAGGCATACATGTGCAAATGATTTTATACCCCGATTTTTTTAAGCAACTTCAATCCGCTGTAACGCGAAAACGCAGCGATATAGGACCTTAGTTGATTAGACCAAATCAATTCGTAATGATTTAAACTACAATCCACCTTGACGTGAAACGTGTGCAAATCATATACCGAAATGCTCGCCACCTCCCTAGCTATAAGGTATTGTTTGTGTACAAACTGAATGCAAACGGGTAAGCAACTATTTCGTAAGTTGAAGGATATTCTTTATTTTATTTTATTTTAATTATTCGGAAGAACAAACAATTACACATTATATTTTACAAATAAATATAATTCAAGAAGTTATACAAATGTGCAACCAACAACGTTCTTCACAGATACACAAAAAGACAAAGACAATGTTGATAAAGTAAAATTCGGACGGAGTAAATACGTACATAATTATATGAGATAAAAAAATAATAAATTACAGCTACTGCTAAGGAACACTGGAGAGATTGAATACATTGAATATAATTCTCATATTTTCTTGACTTTGTCAAGCAATAAGTTTCTAAATTTTCCAACGGATAAAGCGAATAGATCCAAGTTAGAGAAAAACTTATTAAAATTGCTTGTGAGGCGACGTAGAGGTGCCCGCAAGCCTGCATTCGTACGACTAGGTGTGACGGCGAAAACAGGTCGTGCGCGCACTTCACGTCCCTGAATGGTTCTAGCGACAACATAGTACAGCTTGTTACAGATATCCACACAATCATATGAGTTGTTACACAGATCGTATAGAAACATAGTTTCTAAAAAGATACGTCTAGACTTCAAAGACAACAAATGATATTTTTTCAGTAAGTCGTTATAGGGGAGGTAGATACGACTTCTAGAACAACGGTAATGCATAGTCTTCAAAAACTTTCTTTGTATACGCTCGATACTGTCTGTATATTTATTATAATAGGGACTCCACACTGGCAGTGCATATTCTAATTGAGACCGAATTAATGATCGATACAAATGTAAAAATACGTGCTTGGGTTGACGAATTCCGTACCTGATCTTATAACGAATCCATACATACAATAAGCCTGACTAATGATTTTTGCGAAATGTGCGTCCAGGTGCAATTTATCATCGACCAATATTCCTAGATCACGAATTGTGTTGACTCTGGCCAAGATTTCATTTTGTATTGAGTAAGGGTGTTTAAATTGGTTTTTATTTTTAGTAAACCTAATACAGCAGCATTTAGGAATACTAAGTAGGAGTTTGTTTTTAATACAATACCCTACTAGGCGACTAAGATCTTGTTGGAGTAAGTGACAATCTAGTATTGATCTAATGGGTCTAAAAAAATTAATATCGTCGGCGTACAGTAAAAACTTAGAGTTATGAAAATACATATCGATATCGTTAATAAAGATTCGTTGTTCAATATAATACTTGTGAATTGAATAATATTCAATTCACAAGTATTATATTGAACAACGTCGGCAGAGTCACTGCTGTTTTACTGGTCAGATATATCAAGAGTGAATCAATGAAGGCTTATCAAGTAGGTACATTTAGTTTAAGTATGCTTCAATTACGTATTTGTATACTTACCAATATGTAATCAACTGGTTTATTCAAAATTGTCGCACAATTTTCTAGTAAGTATCGGTGTTGTTGCTTGAGACCACCCACACGATTATTACGAGCTTCTTTAGCTTTGGCCTACAAACAAAACAGTATTATCCACACCTTTCAATAGCTACAAATGAAACTAAATAATCTAATTATTTCGTTTATTTACTTGCTTGTCTTTGTATGTCTCATGACCTTGTGTCAAAACGCTCAGAGACATTCTACTTCTCATTTGAATGTTCATTAAACGAGAACTGACGTCAAGTATAGCTTCCAGAGCTGTTTTGTCGATCTCAATGGGTTCCCCATCGCTGAATGACATTCTCCGGATTGATGAAATCGCCTTTACAGGACCAGGCTGAGCCTCATCAAAATCTAAAATCTCTGCTGGTTCTGCGGGTGGCTGCAACTCCGAAAGCTCAACTTGCGGTGCATCGCCTGCTACGCCTGTTGTGCCTGCTTCGCCCGCTACGCCCGCTACCCCTGCTTCGCCCGCTACGCCCACTTCGCCCACTACGCCCGCTACGCCTGCTTCGCCCGCTTCGCCTGGAGGTACTTCAGCTGCCGCTGGTGCCACATCACCTCCAGGCTCGTCCATTGTTTTCAAATCAATATAAATTTATTTGTTTTCTCTACAATACAATTATACTAAATCTGTTTCTAGTTATACTTTTCACACAAGTCAACTCGTAGGTACTCAATGTACCATCAAATGGACATGAAAAACTGTCACTTTTGATTCAAAATTTGAACAGCACTTTAGAATTATTATTTCCTGCCAAGACGACAAAATACCGATATAATGCTCATTCTGTCATTGCACTACATATAGTTGGGCCTTTTTTTGTACATGTAGTAGGGCCTTTTTTTTGGATGGGAAATCATCAAATGACTTCTCTCGATCTGGGCGGAGCGGGAGGGCGTGTCAGACTTTTACTGACTAAAACCCACCCGTGTTCCTTCAGTTACCCATATGCCAGGGCCTCGGTATCTCGTTTGAATAATCTCACGACCCTGCCAGGCATCGGTCCTAGCGAACCCCTTCAGTATTGCTGACATCTCTTTGGGGCGCGCGTGGTACACTACGCGCCGTCAAGCCGAGCCTGGTTCTTACCGGGCGGCGAGCTACCCATTGCTCGCCGCTCACAAGCTCGCGCCTGTGGTGGCGCAGAGACTGCCACTCCCTCACGTACCTCGCCTCCTCCTTCGCGAGCATTACTGCTTCGCAGAAAGAGGTGACGGCTTCCCATGCCCTCTCGCTCCATACCATGGCTCGCACCAAGGCCGGACGCGAGAGGTCACCGCCGCCGATCGCCTCCACGAGGACACGGCGGTGCTTCGCCAGGCAGGGCACACCTCCACCGTATGCTCCACCGTGTCCTCCAGACGATCCTCACAATGAAAACACCCGGGCGTTTCCTCCCGCTTTATACTGAACAGGAGCCCACCGAAGCACCCATGCTCAGTGAGAACCTGCGTCAGGCGGAAGGTGAGGACGCCGTGACGCCACTTCTCAAAGAGGGGACTTACCGCCGCAGTTGTGGTTTGCCCAATGTAGTAGGGCCTTTTTTTTTTCTTTTTTTTTTCAGGATGGGAAATCATCAAATGACTTCTCCCGCTCTGGGCGGAGCGGGAGGGCGTGTCAGACTTTTACTGACTAAAACCCACCCGTGTTCCATCAGTTGCCCATGTGCCAGGGTCACGGTATCTCTTTCGAACAATCACGTGACCCCGGCAGGCATCGGTCCTAGTAGACCCCTACACTGCTGCTGACATCTCTTTGAGGCGCGCGTGGAACACTGCGCGCCGTCGACCCGAGCCTGGTCCTTACCGGGCGGCGAGCTACCCATTGCTCGCCACCCGCAAGCTCGCGCCTACGGTGGCCGGGAGTCCGCAATCGACTCCCGACGCCCGGGGCGTCTCCTCCTGCGGCGGCTAGGGGCGTGAGGGCGCAGAGACTGCCACTCCCTCACGCGCCCCGCCTCCTCCTTCGCGAGCATTACTGCTTCGCAGAAGGAGGTGACGGCTTCCCATTCCCTCTCGCTCCGTACCATGGCTCGCACCAGGGCCGGACGCGAGAGGTCGCCGCCGCCATGTAGTAGGGCCTTAAGCTTCGATTTTTGGGATGGATTTCTTACTGAATAAATGTTATTTCTAGTAATGGTTTCTTACTCAATAATTGTGAATGTGAGAGTCAGACGTTATTTGGTGAAAATAACGCGCGTATGGTCCACCATTCACGGCAGCTATCAAGGCACTGATGTATCGCGTCATTCGCGTCACGAGTATGTGTTACAAGAAAGCTACGAATTTATCGAGCAGTTTCGGGTTTTTATTTATTATTTAAAAATGTAAAAAGAAATAAGAAAAAGTAAAGAATGCAAATTATTAAATCAATCACTACGCATTGATATAAAATTCATGTCAAACTATTCAGCCGTTACAGAGAAAATTTTCAATTTAGGTTGAAGAAGAACCTGATTTTTCTAAAATTTGGGAAAGTTTATTAAAATTCTAAATAAACAATCCATTTTTCATCACTCGTTATGATTCTTTTTAGAAATGGGTTGTTTTGGTTACGATTCAGCAAAGAGTCGCATTAGTTAATGCGTTTGGTGAGGTGGATTTCCTTTAGTTCATGAGGAACCCAAACATCCAATTTGTTTGCATAACCAAGCTGTTGTAAGTGCAATTAAACGGTTGAATTCGATATGTTGAGCTTTTCTGCTGTCTCTCGAGTTGGCATACGTCGGTTAGTTTCGATTAACGCTTTTATTTTGTCGTCATCAGTAGTGATTGGACGATCAGTATGTGGTGCATATTGCACAATTAAAATCTCCAGAACGAAAGCGAGCAAACCAACGCTGACACTGGCGTTCAGTAAGGCAGTCCTTACCATAAACTTCACACAATTTCTTCCGAGCTTGCACCGCATTTTTGCCCTTTCAAAAATAAAAGAATAAAATAATGCTCTCTTTGATTATCCATTTTCAACTTAATTTTTAACCAACTTGTTTTTACTAATGACGCTCAGTCTTTGACTAAGTATAGTCTTTGGTTTGATTCGTCAACAAAATTCATTAAACATACGGTATTTTACGGATTTCAGCAAGTTAATCCTCCTTAAAATAGTGAGTGAAATCGATGCTACGGAGAGAACTTCTTATTGGGGGCTAGAATGGGCCGCTACACCTAAATGATTTAGGCTAATGTATGCCATTAATAAAAGAGGCTAGAAAACTACTGTTAACACCAACGTCCCAGAAAGATACTCTCATTTTGATATAAGGGTCGTGTAGTTTTAGCAAGAAAATGTCGGTAACAGAGGTATGTCACGTTGATAAAAAGTGCTCTGGGTTTAAAAATACATGTCTTTATTCGTTTAACCATAGAAAACACAATTATGCACCATTTAAGTAATGGCTATTAGGCTAAGTTCTAACGGAGTCATAACCGCACCCGTCGCGAGAGTGAAACCGCTGTTTTATTTATAACTCGCGAAATTGCTCTTACAGGTTGAAAGTTTGGAGGTTCTATAGGGAGACGACCGCAGGGCGGGTGAGTACCTAATAATTGAACTATGCGATGAAAAAAGAAGAATAAATTATTCGACTCAAAAAAGCACATTAAAAGAATGATACCCATGAGTATAGAAAGTGCGACCAATCACCGTCAAGCGCGTGTTTCCGGCACTGAATGACCTGATCTGACTGACCATCGAATATTAGCAAATCGAAGGAGGAATAATCATTAATTCATGGGTCGATCGAAGGGATAAAGCAACGCTTGACGCAGTTGGTTCACTGAGGGGTTCCATTAAATATCAAGACCCTTCATGCCTTGGACAGCACGTTAAAAGCCGTTAATCCCGGATGTCACTCGTAGATCCCCGACAGTCGTTACGGGTAGTCAGAAGCCCAAAAGTCTGACAATCAGGTTTACCAAGGGGTATACTTAGGTTATTGGGTATCCTGTTACACAATAACTAGGTTGTGAAGGTCAGATAGACAGCTCCATGTAATACACCGGTATTCAGCTCAGCTGCATCCAGTTAAACTGGAAGAAAACCCTAACATAACTGGGAAACAGCTAGGCAGATTTAATGAATATTCGCACATCGCAGCGGGCACGGGTTAAAGTCGCTTAGGTTACAAACAGTAGAAAAATAACATCAAATATGTTGTATTCAAAATAAGCCATTCAATTCACTTAACGTCGCATAAAATAGCGACTCCTCTTAGAATCCAGTGGTCAGTGTTCTTGATCGTTGGCAGCCAGAGCGGAGTAATGAACGTCAATCCGGTACGCACGGGCTTCTTATACACCGGACACTGACAAACGACAATCAATAAGTAGAAACCGATAGGCAGGTGCACTAACGCTAAATACATATGAATCTGCGGTTGAGTACCAGGTAGAGTTTAGGGTCCTTGGGCGCGGTGGAGTTTATCGCGTATACGTGTATCACCGGCAACAACGTGTACACCACTTTGATAGTAGACTCACACAGGCGTAGGTTACGCCGGTCCCAACCCGCACCGTCCAGGTATACTCCGTGGACGAACACACCTTCCTGTATTAGAAATTAATAAAGGATAATGTTATGAGACAGCTTGCTATAAATGACAAGTAGCCGGTCATCTAATATACGTAATGGAACATTAAGTACTGGCTTTGATACTTCATGAGAAGGCTCTGTTACATACATAATTTAAATACCATCTTACCGGTGGTGGAGCCTTAATTTCCTCGTAAGTAAATTTTGTTACGTCATTATGTAGCGCAACCATGTCTAGAGCCCAGCCCTTGTGCGCCCGAGTAACTTCCTGGCGCATAGCTGTCAAAAAACCTTAAAAAACCAGAAGACATTTTGTAAAACACAAGATATTATAGGTACACGGTTTTGTTTCATTTTAAACTAAAGTAAACATATATTCCACAGTTTAGTAGGTACCTGTTGTATCCACGTTTCCAAGTATGGTCAAAATACCGTATAACATTTATGTGCCTGTTTGTTGGAACGAAGTTCCTAAACGCAAGTTAAACACTGCACACTTGGCGAATAAGAGCTAGACCGGAAAAACTGTTGGTACAAAAGTATGCAAAAGCGAAACGAACTTCGCTCTAGTTGGGTGCCCGGCTCCTCTCTTTCTTTATAGTTACCTTGAGGGTTAAAAAATCCGGTCATCCAGAAAGAGTTCGGTCTGCCCTGGAAGCACCACGTCGAAAACTGAATGGTTCTCTCCAGAAACTCAGTGAACCAGAAGCCTAAAGTGGAAGATGACCACGAACTCCTTAACCAGATATTTGGCACTTTTGCGTCATATATGTTATCTAATGAATCCCGAAGTGCCTACAACAATAAATGGACATTTCTTCATGCAGTCTATCTACATAAAACCACTTATAAGCAGTCAGGTACACACTTCCGAAATCAGACAGATTAAATTATTATAAGTATGTGGACCAAAAATATTTATTCTCATCTAGACTCATTAAAAAGTGGTCCCACTTCAGAACTATTTAAAGTAAAATAAAGGATTTGTTACCTCATTCATTATAATAGTCCCGTCTATAGCAAGCAATAAGTCTTTTAACGTAGTTCTGACTAGTTCAATTACTTTTTGCATCCTATCGATTTCTTGTCTCAAAAATATCACCATTGAATTAAGTATACCATATAACCGCAACCTAAAAACGAACATAATTTAGTTCTGCAAAACGTACAAGAGAATAAAACCCGCCAAGTGCAAGTCGAGATCTTGGGACATATTTTACGTTAAGTAATGTGGAACGTTTCCAAACGCTACCCTTTTACCACTTGGCGTTATAATATTATTCTTATGGTTAAACAATAGATAGAGACTTACCTAGTCAGCACTTCGTGAGAATCAAAATTAGAAGGCATTTTTTCTAGCATTTCTTTAGTCTGCCTGTAGACCGACGCCTCACGTGTTTCCCCACCCCCTCCACTTGACTCCTTCGGTTGAATAGACAATATCGTATCCAAAAGTTCTTGAGTGGTATTGCGCTGGTAACTGAAAGTAATTATTTGTCAGATGTAGAAGAATCGGATAATACCAACGTATAAGAAATATCTAGACACGCGGTAGCGTGTCAAGCCAAGTTCAAGTAATAGAACTGGTGAGCAGCACCGTGTGTAATATTACACGAACTATTTGGAGCCACTTTTGACCCCCTTATAACTCAAAAACTGTTTATGAAATATCAAGATTAGGAAATCAGTTACTAACGTGATATCAGCATTAGTATGCAAGCCATAAGCTTGAGGCGGATCAACAGTTTTCATCGTGTCGATTGCTTCGAGATACTCGGGTATGTTCTTAAACGATAGAATACCATATCCTTTGTGGAACTGGAAGTCTTCATTAAACAGTTGGTCTGACAACCATACCCTGCAGAAAGTGGTTAGCAGCCGCGTGTCGAAGTCGTCAGTCACTCGCCCGCCGTATTGCACCGCTGACACCATGTAACTAAAACGTTGACGTAAACCAGATTCTCCTTATATATTTCTATATTAATGGATTGCCAAAAAATGAACCATGATTTTAAAGAAATGCTTAAATCGAAAAATAAAAATTTACACAACATGCACATCGGAAACCAGAGCTTCTCGGAAGTGGCAGTGAAAATATATTTTTCTCCCTTTAGTATCTACTATCTAACAGAGACTTACCGCACGGTAGTCCAGCTTACAGATTGTCCTGGCTCCAATGCGTCCAAATGATTTTGCACAAACATACACGACGACAACCAGTCAGCAGAATTAAATTCGTATGGAATATTCCAACCGAGGGGGCCAAATTTCCGTCTCTCTTGTACTACGGTGTGTAGGAACGAGATAGTGTAAATCATTGGCAGGTAAAAGGGACTGTCACTGTAATCTAGGAAGTCCTGACTCATCGAGTCGTAGGTTCTCATGAGACCAGCTTTGATCCCTAAAACGTTTAAATATTGAAAATCATCACAGTGTTTGCCACGTTTGCCATATCAACTTAACAAATAAATATTAATTAATAGAATCTCAATGTGACAGGTAGGTGAATGATAAATTGATAATAACTCACCGGAAGGTGGCTCGCAAGTATACTTTATTGACATTTGCAGAAGTGTAATTGGAAACTTTTCATGAACTTCTGTGGTTATCCAGAGCCTAAAATGTTACGAACATGGTAATAGCTATGAATTTCATATAATACAATATATAGGTACTGTTAACATAATATAACGCTTTGTTCCCCGAAACATTAGGCAAAGGTGTGTATTTCGATTCATCATCATCATTTTTAGATACTAACACAACCATTTACCTAAATAATTCGTGAATCTGCTCTGGATTTTTTTCCAGTTCTCCGAACTGCTCCATTAGCTCCACCATGTATCCCAATCCTAAATGACAGTTTTGTAGCAGCACCCACAATCCCTGTATTAACCAGCAGATATTTTTAATATTATGCATTACGATTTCGGTTGAACTAAAGGCTCCAATCATTAGACCACACTTATCATCACCTCATTTAGAGCACGCTCTATGAGCTTCCTTGCATGGATCTCCTGACCTTGGCCCATAGATATTGACTGGCAAATATTCTCCATTCGCTTGGCAGTCGTCTCGATAGACGGTGTCGGATCAGATCCCATCGCCAAAAAACCAATCAGCGGAACCAATGGCCGAGACTCTAACACCATTTGCTGAAATTAATAAGAAGTTCGCATCAAGTTGTTACTTTTTGTTGCTTATATTCATTGTGGCCACTTTCTTACCTCGTAATTTACTATGACGGCTTCAGAGTATCGAGCGCCCATAGAGTGCACAACGTATTTCCTACAACATAAGGTACAGTGTCAGTGCTTGTATCCAGCTGTGAATGATTACACAATGCTCACAGACAGTGCTATCACGTGTCACTCACAAGCTCTGCGCCAGAGTCCTGTCGGGACACCAGGCGCGCACCACCAGCAACTTTCTGAACACGTCTAGATTGTGATAGCCGTCAGGTAGTGGCTCATCTTCAGGCGCTTCTTTATCGAACCTATCAAGCAGACAACAAATAAAAAGTGTAGGCAAATTAATTACGGGTCTTCTAGGTAAAATTAAACTCACCAAGACTTCCATCCCTTCTCATTACTGCAAACTTGATTCAATATGATACTGAACTGACGCAAACTAGACAGTTGGACCAAGTTCAGCCACGACATTTCTGTTACCCACTTGTAGGGTTTAGGGGGACAGGCATTAAGATCCAACGCCGCGCCACCTGCAAACAGAAGTAATAGAGTTGACGGAAATGTTAGCAACGTGACAAAAACACTACACTACCAACTACACAACACTACCAATAATCCATTAGTTTGAATTAGTAGCTTCAAGGAAAATACTATATCACGAGATGACACGCAGAGCTGACTCACAAAAAAAATACTCAATTTAATTTGAGTATTTTTTATTATTATAGCTATCATATATTTTTTGAGCTAGTTTATCAAGTAAGAAGAGACCTATATTATTTTTGATCTAGATACTTAAATATCAACAATAATATTTCAGCACTAACAACTGTAGCATAAAAATTAAATACCTTTAATAAACGTCTGGAACTCTTCAAATGTAATATACTCTTTCTGCAAATCTATTTTTAAAGTTAGCATCACCGTAAATAAGTATTTGTGCTTCTCGTAAAAACCACGGCTTATATATTTGAACACGTCAAAAGTCTGTATTGGAAAAAAGTATGATTAGGTATTATAAAATGTATTTTATCCAAGGAACTTATGGAATGCGCACAGGCTGCGAATACGCGGTCCGAGCGAGATAGCTTCGCGAGAGCCCTCTGTCCCTTTCATTAGGGTGACCAAGCAATATGATGTAGGTAGATACGAATATAACAGGATAAAATATATTAACCAATAATTTGTTTTTTTTTTTTTATAGTTACGTTTTAAAGATGGATTAAAGTAAAACGCAGTAAACATAAACGCGATGCAACGCATAAACTCTGCTGTCGAGTATTATTGTATAACCTGGAATATCTGGCACGCTGGGCAAATAACCATTTTGTTTAGTATTAATTGTCGTAAAAATCTAACAGACGTCGTTTTTAAGAAAAATGGTTGGGACACTTTTTATTGGTCAAATGCGTCAATGGAATTTACCCGTAAATAATCTTATAATTTCGTTCGTTATGGGCACCCTACTTCAATAGTCCGGGAGCCAGGTGCAAATTTGGTTAATTATTTCCTCTCGAGAGATAATTCGTGAGACACATCAGAGTAAAGAATTATAAAGCCTCGTGAACGTCAGCTGGCGCTCGGTTGGAGGGATGAGCGGTTGTAGCCTCCCAAACACGAAGAAAAAAAATACATTCACTCATTTCCTCTCAGCTAAAAATTTGTCAAATTGTAGCGAATCTAATATCTCAACGAAAAAAAATAATCAGCTGGTTACAACATGGTGTATTGTACAGACGCCACCAGGTCAAGCTACCCGAAACTGTCAATTTTTCCCAATGAACCTTGAACCTAATGCTCTAGAAATAAAGTCGAAAATCTATCAAAGAAATCTGACAGATTGTAGTAGCTTGATGTGTTGGCGTCTGTACGTCTGCTGGTGTCTCGAACATGATTTTTTTTTCAGTGATTTCCTCTCAAACAAAAATTTACCTGATGATAGCTTATATGTTACGGTGGATAAATATATAGGTCAGCTGGCTGTATCTTGGTGGAAAAACC
This sequence comes from Aporophyla lueneburgensis, assembly GCA_932294355.1. NCBI lineage: Eukaryota > Metazoa > Arthropoda > Insecta > Lepidoptera > Noctuidae > Aporophyla > Aporophyla lueneburgensis. Next base: position 11,840,286 of record OW028739.1, read on the forward strand.
GTCAGCTGATACTTTGAAAGTTATTACATAGGAGTTAGGCAGAAGCATCTACTCATTTCCTCTCAGCTAAAAATTTGTCAAATTGTAGCTCATCTAATATCTCAACGAGCAAAAAATAATCAGCTGGTTACAAAATAGTGTATTGTACGTCAGCTGGTGTCACGAACATAAAATTTTATTTATATTTTTAGTGATTTCCTCTCAAACAAAAATTATTTTTAACTAAAAATTTAAATACTAAGCTAATTGATTATTTATTTTTTTAAATATATCTAAAATGATTTGATTACATACTTTTTCGTTTCAAAAATATTGATATGGAATATTTATTTCAACTCAACTCTCATATTGAAGCGCTATGTCGAATAATTAAAGATACGTCATTCCCTCCCAAATGAAAATTTGTGAGCTGATTGTTAATATACTGATGCGATAAATAAAAAAAAATCAGCTAACAAGTCGAGGGAAACCTAGTCGGCTGATGCATTTAAATTGGCAGTAGATGCTTCTGCCTAACTCCTATGTAATAACTTTCAAAGTATCAGCTGACGGTTTTTCCACCAAGATACAGCCAGCTGACCTATATATTTATCCACCGTAACATATAAGCTATCATCAGGTAAATTTTTGTTTGAGATGAAATCACTAAAAATATAAATAAATTTTTCATGTTCGTAACACCAGCTGACGTACAATATGCTTCTGCCTAACTCGTATGTAATAACTTTCTAAGTATCAGCTGACGGTTTTTCCACCAAGATATAGCCAGCTGACCTATATATTTATCCACCGTAACATATAAGCTATCATCAGGTAAATTTTTGATGATGATTGATTGATTCGATTTTTTTTTTTGATTTTTTGGTTGATTTTTGTTTGAGAGGAAATCACTGAAAAAAAAAATCATGGTCGAGACACCAGCTGACGTACAATACACCATGTTGTAACCAGCTGATTATTTTTTTTTCGTTGAGATATTAGATTAGCTACAATTTGACAAATTTTTAGCTGAGAGGAAATGAGTGAATGTATTTTTTTTTTCTTCGTGTTTGGGAGGCTACAACCGCTCATCCCCCCAACCGAGCGCCAGCTGACGTTCACGAAGCTTTATAATTCTTTACTCTGATGCGTTTTACTAACTACCGCTTGAGAGGAAATTGGTCAAGAAAATCTGTTGCTGGCTCCCGGACTACAAGAAAGGGACACAGGGCTCTCGCAACGCTTTCTCTCTCGGACCGAATTTCTCTCTGGCCAAGTGATTGTCTGTAATAGAACTTAGTACCATATACATAAGGTTTATTTTTATAATGGTGTCAAATTGACAATGCACATTCCAGGGGTCGGGTATAAGTTCCTTGATTTTATCATCTATATAGATATTTTCGCTATTTTCAGCTCGGCTCTGCTATGCTGTTCTCTAAGAGACAATGTATTGACTTTGCTCTAGCAACTGGTCAATTTAGAGACCTTGTTCAGGAAACAATTTGAAATATTGCTCCCTCGTATGTAACGCTGAAACTGTATTTTTTTATAATTTCTTATTTTTCATTTTTTTTTTATTGCATGTCTGTTTAGTTTAACCTTTCGTCTATAAACCTGGGTATTTCGTGTCCGAGCCAAAACTGTTTAGTTCAATAATTTTCTAACGAGCGAATAGATAGAGCTACTATTCCTACCTAAAAAAGTTAAATAGGAAAGGGACTTGACACCTAAAGTTGAAGGTCTCAGTCCCTTCTATGTAGTAAAAGTGCGCAGTTGAAAATCAGAACGGACACGAAATACCCAGGTTTACAGACGCCGTATACTGAACTCGCAGCTAAATAAAAAACCTTTTTTTCATTTTAACTTGTTTTTCGTATGATTAAAAGTACAGAACGAGAAGTTTTTTTTTTAAATTTCATACATAGTAAAACAACGGTCGTGGTTTGATTATAAAATGTGTTTATACAAATGTTTAATACATGTTTAATTGCCTGTTTTACCTGTCCAAACTTTTAAGCATTTATTGATAAAAATAAAATAATTTTTTTTTTCTGAAAACTGCATGATTAACCTTTAATTTGCTTTTTATTAAATGACAATATCTTAATTTTTCATAAAGTTGCGATTTTTTGAATAAACTTCCGTTTTTTCAGCAAGTTGCCCCATTTAAAAAAAATATATGCAAAAATAAATTTCTCTACAATTTTATGATCAATATATTAAGTTGAAGGTTTTACACATGAGCATGCATTTCTATGAATATTTTTGAGTGCATTAACAGGTTGAAATAACGACCGGACTTGAAATACCCAAATTTACAGACGGGTGGCGTCGAAAAAACGTTTACAGACGAAGGGTTAAGTTTAATTTTATCAGTAACACTTAATGTATTTTTAATTGTACCTATAAACTGTATGCGCACGTCGCATTAATTTTATAACTTGTTTTTATATGTGGAAAATGTTGTGGGTTACACATTTACTCACTCTGTAGATCAAATTTTGCATAATATTATAGTGTGTAACTGTTTGTTTTCCCAAATAAATAAAATAAAAAAATGTAATGGCTATGCTTTACTACGAGCTCGTCATGACAGCCTTGAGATCGACCCAGCGTGCAGCCCTGATTCCGTATTCACTAACGTAGTTATGGTCGTCGACGAACTCTAAACTGTGACCATTTGTCGCTGTTTAGTAGACGAATAAGGTCTTCTGATAAATTTCGAATTCTTGACTGAGCTTTAAGGGTTTAAAATACTGTATTTGAGTAGTTCTAACTCACGGGCGTTGAAACAACAGTGTGGTATTAGTTAATACCACACTGTTGTTTCGCCACTACGGCAACGCTGCACGCTGTAAACCTTAGAGAACAGCACTGCTAGGCACTATATTTAATTACATAGAAAAAACTTTGGTTTACCGGAATATTTATTGTCACTATTAAATTTAGGAATATATTATAATGGTTTAGTTTAATGAGGGGCTTTAGAATTAGAGCAAAGTAGACAAATTTTGTATGAACTTGAGATTGGAGAAAACTAAAACTCTATCATTAGAACTAAAGTTCGACCATAAAATTTGTTTCATAAAATGTAGTTTTAATGCATTATTACATTAAAAAAATCAGCTTTCTGCAATCCTTTTTCCATATAAACTGCCAAATTTCATACTCTTCGGTACGTACAAGTTTTTTCTGCATGTATTAGTATATGGATACTCGTACCAAGTAATCAATAATGAAACCGATCCTTCTTAGCGTAATAGGGCTTGTAGGCGAGCGCTCTAGTGAGATATCAAAGCGCTCGAGAAACTGCGCGAGTGACGTCTGGTACATGTTGCACACGAGCGACATGTTGCACACGAGGAAGTACAGCACTGAACCGCGCGTCGCCACCGGCCGGTACTCCTCACGTGCCACGTTGATCTTCATCTCCGTCTCCTTAGCCACATCAAGTTTTTCTTTCACCTGGCACAAGTGAATAGTATTTACTAAGAGCAACCTGAAAGCCTTATTAATAAGATATAATCATTCAGTAAAGTAGCGCAAAGTTACCTCGGTGGCTGTAGCTTTAGTGACGTTGAGCACTTGAATAAGCGACACGTCTTCAACAAGCGAGCCCTGTATGGTAGTTAACTTGTGCAGCAGATTAGCTTCCAACTCCTGCATCTTACGGCGGTTGGCGGTCACGTCCATGATTAGTTGGATTCGCTCTGCTTCCATTTCCGCCTTCTCTGTTAGTATCACGCGCCCTAGTAGCTGATCTTCTAGGCCTATTAAATCAGCATTGTTTGTATAAAAATTAAGAAAACTCTTCAGACCCTCGCACCTAAGTTCAATGAATTTATAGTTTTTTATTTCTCAAAAATAACTACATTCATTAAACTTATTTTTAATTAGAATACAATTTCCGATAAGGTTCGATTTTATGAAACTTTTGGAGAGTTGAGGGACAAGGTGTTTTAGAACCTTTTGTTAACCTTCCATGGTTACAGTGAAATCTATGATAGAAATAGAGAATTACATTCACTTATATGATAAAAAAGAAACTTATTTCTATCTAGAATACAATTTCCGATGAGGTACGATTTTACGAAACTTTTAGGGAGTTTTGGGACAGGGTGTAATAAAACCTTTTGTTAACCTTGCATAGTTACAGTGAAATCTATGATAGATGTTCGAGCCGACACCTCTGGAGTGTAAGCCGGATTTGGAAGTTTCGTTGTTATGTATATTTTGTGCCCATCCATCACATCTATTTCTTTGTCTCCCAGTTTAACCTACAACAGAGTACGTAAGAAAAGAATGTAACATTTGCTTATGTAAACATCCTTGCAAAATATTAGCATTCGTTTAAATTTAACTCATACTTTATAGGTGGACCCAATTTTAATATAATTCTTCTCAAGAATGTTGTCAAGAACCGGATCTAACTCTTCAGCAACGTCTTCTATTAACAGAGGCATCCCCAAAGACACGCAATCTTCTATGTGATTCCTATATTGGAAAAATAATTGTGTAAAGAGATCAAATAATGTCGTTGTATGTAGTTACTAGCTTCTGACCGCGACTTCGTCCGCGTCATATTTTTGCTCCCCTGACCCTTTTCGTCGCATCGAATTGCCTGCCAGTTTTTGTTTATTTTTCGTTGCTGCTCCGCTCTTTTTGATCGTAGCATGATATTATATAGCGTATAGCCTTTCTCAATAAATAGGCTATCCAACACAAAAAGATTTTGTTCAATTCGGACCAGTAGTTTCTGATATTATCCGTGTTAAATCAAACAAACAATAAACAAACTCTTCAGCTTTATAATCTTTATACATATAATTCTACTGTACGCGTGTATGTCACTGAACTCCTCCTAAACGGCTGGACCGATTTGAATGAATTTTTTTGTATGAGTTTGGGTGGCACCCTGGATGGTTTGGATTTACTATTGGACCCGGTAGGTGGCACTGCTATCGAGTTCTAGGAAACAGGACAACGTCTGTACGGTCAGCTAGTATTAGTATAGATTTACAAAATGAAATTATTAGTAAACATGTCGTTTGCTTCGCTCACCTGAAATATTTGTGGTTTAGGGTAGTGACTATTAGATTGTTCAATTTTTCCATGTTCTTGATCCAGATCTTTCCCTGTGTCTGCGGGTCGATGAGCAACGGGAAACGAGAGGCTTTAGTGACAATTATACCGTTTTGTATGGACAATTCGTCTGTTGGCAACCCGCATAAGTTCCATTCGCCAATCTGACAAAATATTATAATCATTATAAAGTATGGTCCATATCTGGATCATGATACTTTATGATACACTAAGTAACAATCAGAAAGTTGGATAGGAGAAGATAAAAACAGTTGGAGGACTGCGATTCTTAGAATCATTTGCATTTAAAACTTCTCTCGGTCCATGTTAGATACTCAGATGTTTCAATAATTTATCTGCTGGAAGGTTATAGCATCAGTTGTACCATCGGTACCTTTATTTTTATGTAATACAGTATAATACAGTAAATATTAATTTAATACTTCAAGTTAAAAAAAAAAACTTTTAATGAGAGACGTAAGATGGATAAATAAATAAATAAGTCATTAAAATAAGTACTTACTGTAGCGGTATCCGTAAGTTCATTTGTGATATGTAAGTTCATAGACACCGGAATTTTTCTACGCAACAATTCACCAAGCCAGTGTTCTATCAGCAAGACTCGAAATTCTTGATTAAAGGGTCCAGAATAAGACAAAAATCTGGAATTGCATGTTTTGTTGTTAACATCAAGTTAAAGCATACTCATTATGTGCAAGATATAAGTCAGCGTCTAGTTATGATGCAGGTACCCGGTGAGCAGCAGGATGTCGCCGACCAGACGTTCGATCTCAGACTTGAAGAGCGCTGATTGCTCCGTCCAGCGCACGCGCTCTCCGCTCAGCCCGTTGATGAGCGCGGTGGCGGCGTCCATCTTCTGTTGGCACTTGGCCGCGTCGTCCAGCACCACCTGCTTCAGCGCCATCGCCTCGTCGAACTGCTTCTGCACGTGCGCCAACTCGCACTACGGGAGGAACCACACTTATTATCATCACTATTCTGGTGGCATGGCTGCCATGCTGTGACCGTCAGGATGGCTGGACCAAACGAGATATGTACATGAGACCATGTACACTGTTTAGTACCTATTTGCTACTATTTGCTACCAATAATGAAATATTTGCTACCTTTGCGGTAAGAAATATATCAAAGAAATAAAGTGGTCAGCCATTCTGACGTCAGGTTGGTTGACCACATCCAAGTTCTCATAGTTTTAGCGTTGTATTAACCGCGTTGTTAATGTAAATATTTACTACCTAGGCTTAGTTCATTAGATACGTATTTTTTAAAGCTATCCGTTGGCATTAAAATCAACTTTACGATGTTTTTGAGATACCGCTTTTACGCTTAGTAGGGCAGCACTGCCATGTTCAGAGTTAGTACGCACCTCCTTGGCTTCGAGCTGTGCCTCAGCAGTCTGCAGCTCTCTCTTGGCCGCCTGGTATTTGCCTTGCATCACCGCCAGGTTTGCTTTTAGCGGCAACACGTCTTTGTTTACCGCATAAAATTGAGCCATAGCGATTGTCCACGATATTAAACCAGCTACGTTACCGCAAGCAAGTTTTGCGGCATCGAACGTGTATTGACTGTTATGTTAAAGGAAACGTAATAAAATTTAGATTTGTTCTAACGAGGCTAGGTTGAAATAATAGTGGGTATTCTCAACAACTTTGAAATGTATTTGGAGTATTTCTTGGCCTGCCAAGCCGCTTAGAATATCATAGTATTATGCTTTTAAAAACACCCCGAAACACAGTGTCCCTATTCCAGAACGACAAGTATCTTGAAAACGGACGGATTCTGTTTTAAACTAAAAACGTTATATGGGACAGGACGCTTTCAAAATTGTAGAGAATTAAAATCGTTCAAAGTTAGTGTTCCTAACTTACCTAAAATTAAAGTAAGGTTGCAACAAATCAACCATTTCAGCATTGATATCATCTTTAGGATAGTTCTTCAAGTTATTTAGAAACCTTACATCCGCCATTACCTGTTGCCAAAAACGATTTTTTTTAAGTGCACCTTCTTATTACACAATTCGAATGAGATGACAGGGCTAAAAAAGATCACGAACGTCTAAGATGAAGTTAATATTTTGGAAAATGTAGCTAATGAATGGCACATGTAGCACGGATCTGTAATGGCACATTATCTTATTATATATTTTATGCTTTATTTTTCCGGTGTGATCTCATGGCGACATGGCGGGTACGATTGTCGCAACCCAGCGTTGGGCACGCCACAATTGCGGCGGTAAGTCCCCTCTTTGAGGAGTGGATAGAGAGGCGCCACGGCGTCCTCACCTTCCGTCTGACGCAGGTCCTCACCGGGCATGGGTGCTTTGGTGGGTTCCTGTTCAGGATAAAGCGCGAGGAAACGCCCGGGTGTTTCCATTGCGAGGATCGTCTGGAGGACACGGTGGAGCATACGGTGGAGGTGTGCCCTGCCTGGGCGGAGCACCGCCGTGTCTTCGTGGAGGCGATCGGCAGCGGCGACCTCTCGCGTCCGGCCCTGGTGCGAGCCATGGTACGGAGCGAGAGGGCATGGGAAGCCGTCACCTCCTTCTGCGAAGCAGTAATGCTCGCGAAGAAGGAGGCGGGACGCGTAAGGGAGTGTCCCTAGCCGCCGCAGGAGGAAACGCCCCGGGCATCGGGAGTCGATCGCAGACTCCCGACCACCGTAGGCCCGAGCTTGCGGGTGGCGAACAATGGGTAGCTTGCCGCCCGGTAAGGACCAGGCCCGTTTTGACGGCGCGTAGTGTTCCATGCGCGCCTCAAAGAGATGTCAGCAGCACTGAAGGGGTCTGCTAAGACCGATGCCTGCCAGGGTCGCGAGATTCGTTCGAAAGAGATACCGGGGCCCTTGCATATGGGCAACTGAAGGAACACGGGTGGGTTTTAGTCAGTAAAAGTCTGACACGCCCTCCCGCTCCGCCCAGAGCGGGATAAATCATTTGATGATTTCCCATCCAAAAAAAAAAGGTCTGTATACAAATGATTGTTTTAAAATAAATTGCTCTTTTATTTTCATGGGTAACATAATAATTAGGGAAAAAAATCGTACCTTTAAAGACTCTGACCATGAAGCAGTCAAGAATTGTTTTTCGGCATCAGGTTTAATGGGATCGATACGCTTCCTAAAAAGCAAAATTACAGCATCCATAATGAGCGTGATGAGATGCGGTGGCTTGCCAAGCTTCCGGACGGTGGCAATGTCGGCAGAGTTGATGGTCTGCAATAGAACGTTAATGTCAGGAAAGTGCCGTTAGTCCCTCAAAAACCAGAAATTTGAACGCACCAGTAACGCGGCCTCGGCAGCGTCGAGCGCAGGTTTGGCGTCAGCAAGTTTCTCCTCCGCCACGGCTGTTTCGGCTGCAATCACGTTTACGAGCTTCACGGCGCGGTCCTTGACCTCTAGCACTTCTGTTTTGACAACTTCGGCTGCTGCCTGCGAGTCCGCTACAGCCGCCAACACCTACGATACTTTTGCCGTCAAAAGAATCCCTTACTGATACACTAATTTATCACTACATAGGTATTAGTCATAAGACCGCTGTTGTACTTACACAATAATAATATAAGGTGTGTTACAACTTCTAGTGAAGTATATGCAATAAAGCATATATTCTATCTATTTATCTAATGAGCCACGGCGCTCTCTACTTTTTGGAAAGTCTAAGCACGATGCAAACCTCTTCGGCATTAGCTGTAGCGTCTTTTATTTCTATTTCTTTTACTTCCAACTCCTTTTTAAGTATATCCACACTTTCAGCAGCTTCGACTAATTTGCCAAGACCAGTTGTCATTCTAAAAACTTTAAATGCTTAACAAGAAATGTTGATAATTTATTTGCTATAGATTTTTTTGTATGTATAAGAAACTTACAACTAAGTACTCAAATATTAAAAGTGAGACAGTAAAATTTTAATTTTCCCAAAAAATAAAAACAGAGTTTATATTAAATACGACGATAGATGAGCGATAAGGATCATAATAATATTAATAGCAACATAAACAAGTAAACGAAATTTTGAGGAAACTGGAAAAAAAGCTAATGATACTAAAATTGTATGCAAAGATAAGAAAATGCGATACAAAGCCTGAATGGTGTATTATAAATGTTTACAAAAAAACAATCTATATTTATGCCAACCCAATTGTTGGTGTGTTCGACACTTTTACTGGAAAGGTCAAGAAAGTAGTATGGGCAAAGACACAGAACTTAAATGTTATTGGTTTATACATGATGTATTAAATATAACTTTACTAATACCTTTTCGCCATTTCTGCAATATACAAGTGTTTCCCTTTGTATAAGGATTTATAGCCATCCAAAAAAGATAAATATGACTTGGGAGTTACATGCGTTTGTCTTCTGAAACGCTCATAATAAGTGACACAAGTGTCTGCTACGTTATCCTGCACAATGCCCATCATTTCAATCAAATTTTGTTTTGTCCCCGTAGAGCAGACAACCTGAAAAGCGATGATTTCATATTTTATAATATCTATTTTGTCAAAAAATACGTCTTCGTACCATAGTTTATGGGAAACTATCATTTCTACGGATTTTATCCAGACAGGATATTTTTTTTCAATAACTTTTAAGTTACGTGGTTCCATTTCTCTAAATTATAAACTGTAAATTGATAGGTAAGTGAGCACGATTTTAGATCTAATGCGTTTTAGGATAACATTACTATTCGTACCGAGGAGATCTACTTTCTGTATCAGACCCTTAATCTAGCCACCTGCTGAGAGCCACATCAGGTGTTGGTTGATTTAGGCCATTGTTCTTTTAATTAACGCAATGTCAAATCCTAATAAAAATATAAACGATCTGTTTCGAATTTTTCTTCGAAAAATAAATCTGAATGTTACCTCAAACTCCCATAGAAAGTGGTGTGCTACTTCTATAAGAGCTTCCTTTGGCCATTTCTGGAACCAGTCCATTGTAGTCCCAGATATAAGGCCGGGAAACCTCAAAGCTCTACTCCTAAATTTTTCACCCACCTGGAAGAAAACGCAGCCAATGACGTTACATGAAATTTATCTTTAAAACTTCGTATACTAAGTAGATATACATGAAGCAGACCTAATCAAACTTCATTTTATTTGGTTTTATCTTTTATAGGTTTTTGTTGCAAGTCGTAATTTTGGAAAGTAAAATTTCTGTGTTAGGCCTTTAGAGAAACTCACGCCGCGCGCCGTAGTAAGATAAAAAAAATCTATAATAAATACTCTAAGAACGTCTCACCGGGGAAAAACACAAGACAACGTGCAAGTTAGCTCTGGAACGTATGATGAAGTATTCATACAACACATCTGGAACTGGGATCCTTCTTGGTGCGTTCTGCTTCATTATAGGTGTCAACTCGTTGAGAATCTCATCTAGTATTATTATAGAAATTAATAGATGACTAAAGTAAACACGCTAACCATGCGTTAGTCTTTATTACCCCATTTATTCCATTCCAAACACGACAACACAGTGAAAGTTCCACACTTGTTTTGAAAGTTGAATACAAACTTTTAATTAACCTGTTCGATTTACATTTTGAACATATTGATTATCATGATTATTTCAAAATATTATGCCACACCAAAGCTACTTAAACTCACCCATTTCATCCTTAGGAAATAAATTGGCGATTTCTCCAGAGCTCATTATATTATTAAGAAACTCCAAGAACTGTTCATCTTTGATATCGTTGTCAGTAAAAATGAAGGAGATGCCGCGTCCTTGTAGGCCAGCTACGCGGTACAACACCTTTATGTCGTCCATAAAGTTGTTAACGTTGTACGATCTGAAATCCATAAGAAAGCTAGGTATTCCCTTCTCCAACAAATATTTTTTTAGATACTTATTACAAAAATTTATAACTTGACTTACCTGGATAAAGTTATTTGATAGTATGAAAAGTTCGCTATAAATGATGCTAGTTTGGTTAAGCTTTGTTTTCCGGATCCACCGACGCCAACAAGTAATGCATTGCCACTAAGAAAACAGAAAGTTTAAAAGTTTGTACAATAAGCTCAATGTTTTCTGGCATTAATAGAACCATGGTTTTTTAATAAAATTTCAACTTACCGTGGTGTGTTAATGATTCGAGATATGATGAACAGATGCACCATCGCATCGTGAAAGAATACCAGGTCTAGATGAGCTCCTCTTATCTGTTCATTGAAAAGTGCTTGAAAGCCTGCCAATTTCATGAGAACGAATTCCCAACTGAAAATACAATATTTGTCGAGTTTAGCTATGAATTTTTAGGGACGGTCATATAATATAAAAAGTCCACATATACTTTCCATAATATATAACCGTCACTAAAATCCACCTTCTAATCAAAAGTTCGACTACTTACGAAGGCAGTTCCTCGTATATTTTAGGAGCTTCAAGACTGATATCTTCGTCTTCCTCGCCGGTTGGTTCGATCGGCTCACGTAGAAAGTTAACAAAGAACGTTTCTTGGTCTGGAAACTCATTAACTAGGTCTGGCAATTCTTTAGCAGCCGTTTGCCAGAAATTCTCCACAAACCACTCTTTATCAATAAAGGTAGTAAACCTGAACAAATAAGGACCAACTTCACTTTAGATGCTGTCGATTATTTTAATACCCATGTTTTCATCAGTATACTATTGAATTAAGTACCTACCGGTCAGAAATAACTCGCAAACATTCGTGGAACCATAGTTTTAAAGCCATATTAATGCACTGAAGCTCCTCTTTCTTGATAAACAGGATGCCTTCCCAAATGCGAGACAGATCCCTTAGATTAAACACATAATGAAACTTTGCTGGTGTTGGCAACATTTTCACCTGAAAAATGTTAACAACATACAAAAATTATTAAATAAACTCAAGTAAACACAACAATTACAAACTTATGTACTAAGAAATTATACATACTTTAGTTTGTTGCCAAATAATACGAGTAACACGCACAAGTCTCGGCATAAACTCCACAATTAATTTGTCGAAACGTGATTTACAGAAGTATCCAGCACTAATTGTTTCTGAAATATGTTCTTAAATTAAATGATTTAAATAACTATTAACCTAATCTTTTTTAGTTTCTGCATGTTGACGGTATGCATGACTACTGCTTAAGTTACACTTTAACAATTTCATAATAATACTAAAAGTAACTACGTTCAAATCAAGGTTTGTACCGAAAATCTTGTCCATAGAAATGTTACTAGGTAGCGTGCAGTTAAAAATGTTAAATTGTCGCTTCAGACGTGGAGGTATATCGTTTCGGCCACCACCTGCAGGAAAAAGAAGTGTACAGGATATGACGGTCAGTTTGAGCAGCATTTTTAACTAAGCATAATTTTTTACCGACCCGGATGTATCATAGCACCAAACATCTGAATATCGGCAATAGTTGTGAAATCTCCCGGCTTATCTAAAGAGTAGAAACCGCCACATTCCATCATTTGTCGCACGATTTCGTTTGTTACCTTAAAGTAAATAATTCTTCAATCTTTTTACCATAAATATAATTAGGTCGGCGGTAAAATTCTTATATCTTAAACTAGCTTTTGCCCGCGGCTTCGCCCGCGTAGATGTCGGAAATTATCGCAAGAGGACGTATTACCGCGGTAAGAATGTATTAATCCATGTTATACATACATAAAATTACGCCTTTTTCCCATGGGGGTAGGCAGAAACTACGGAACGCCACCTGCTACGATCCTTACATATCTTGTGTGTTTGAGGTACTTAAAATAAAACTAATAGTATTCAGAGTAAGAAGACTGCGACATAGGGCTGGATTGAATTGAATATAAGTCTTCCTGGTTTTTCTTAACGCTCCTATTCTACCTATATAAATACTCAGTTATTTACCAGACACCAAATTAAACATAGTTATAAGAATAGTACTTTGGCCAGTGGCTTTGCCCGTATAGCTGTCAGAAAATATCACCCGGGAAACTACTACCGGGATAAAATATCTATGTTATGCTATATATGGTAAGTATCCTGGATACTTACCATATATAGCATAACATAGATATAACCAAAAATCCAAATCCATCCGAAAATCTAAACATCTAAGTCATATTTCGCGGTCTCTTACTTGGAATAATACAATTAGCTTTATTTTGAGTACTTCTAACACACATGATATTCGCATTTACTATGAAGCCCAAGTAATATGAATTACAATCCTACTAATCCTACACTACCCGACCGTTACCAAGCGAGATGGCCGGACGCGGAACGGCCCGCTAGCCGCTCTGCGGCTATTTTATTATAATCTCTGATATCTTCTAAAATATTCATTTTAATGATATGCCGTAAACGGCAATTTTGATCTACATGAAATGCACAACATATCTAATGTATTTAATTGGATAAGAATTAATGCTGTATTGCTTAAAATCGCTTCGTAAATAAGCCATTATTTCTCATAAAAACTAAAAGATAAAAAATGGTTATTGTGGGTTATCCCTAAGATATAGACATATACCATCGCGGACTTTTTTGTAGAACTTTGTAAGGTGTACAATACTGTAGTACATTATTTTGATCTATTTCGTAGGGTTCAGCCAGCGTTCGCAATGTTAGCGCAAAAAAAATAGTTTATTTATGACATCACATTAGAAACCTCTAAAATTATCAGTGTTTCTTTACTATATTATTCATGTTATATACATATAAACCTTTCTGTTGAATCACTCTATCTATTAAAAAAACCCGCATCAAAATCCGTTGCGGAGTTTTAAAGATATAAGCATACATAGGGACAGACAGACAGCGAAGTGACTTTATTTTATAATATGTAATGATAACATAGGTTCCTAGAAACAAAAGTCATCTACCTTCCCTTTGTAGGCAAACTTACTAATAAAATCGCTAAACTTACATGATGGAGGTCCCGAAAAACTTTTAGAGAGAGACTTTAATTTTCGTTATGTTAGTACCTCTCTAAATCAGCAATCTTTTATAAACGAATTAATGTGGTGAATCCATCAGAAATAGATTTTTAGAGCAGCAGCTTTTGCCAATTCGTCCTATCTTTGAGTTGTATACAGCAGTTTGGAGGACGATAATTGTTTACCTGATCGCCCCACTCATTCACCACCGGCATGTTGATGTCGTCTATGAACACTGTCATCGCTCGGCCTCCTGGAGGCCCATAAGTCATACCGACTCGCTTTTCCACGTACGACTCTATAATTCTCTGCGACAAAAATAAAAGATCGTAAGTTCGTGGTTGTGCTAACTTAATCGTAACCGTATTGTACATTATGTTGATTTTTGAAACGATAGAAAATGTATTGATTAATTACTTACTAAAATATACTCACCTGGAACATATTCGGCGTAGTAGCGGATGAGAAGTTTATCACTTTAAATAATTTCACCTCGTTATCATAGTTCGACATATAACTTTTCAACATTACAGTCTTGGCAGTGCCTTGCTCGCCGATCAGAAGCACCGCCTTGTTCTGTTTAGCGATGGTTTCGATCAAAAATGTAATGCACACGTTATCAATATTCGGCACCAGGATTGAAGAATACTCTGGTATACTGTCAGGCGGGTAAATATAAGGCTCAACGCTCTCGGACCTGGCAACATTATAAACAAAAACCCTTTTTTATTGTAGTTAATGGTTAAAATGGGAAATAAACACCTTTCTATCTTTATGTTTTATTCTGTAACATGCCCCGACGCGCGATGTGGTTTACAATTTGCGTGCAGTATCTATATCAACTCTATTTAACCCCTAAAGGAGATATTTAAAAAAATTGCTTTCTTTAGTGCTCACTTTCGTTAGATAAAGATGTGTTCATACTTTAATCATTGATCATTTGACAAAGTTTCTTGGACTACATACTTTTCGACAAAGCAGATTTAGCTGTTCATTGTCTGTCAGTGCATGCATGAATTTATCATTTTTATTTTGTAGAAACAATTATTTAGCACTAACCAGTGCGCCCAGGTGCCGCTAGCGTTGACCATGTAATCGAAAGGCATGACCCACTCCTTAGATTTGATGCCAGGCCAGTCCATTTTCACTGGAAGCTTGGTCATAAATTCGGCCATTCGAGTGCGCATGTCCAGCTCTAGCGCAGCACCCAGTGACCACATTATCGCAAAGATGAACAGCCGCTCTAGATGTCGGTCTGTGTGTGCCCCTGCAACACGAAAACGGACGGCCCGCGTATTTTCATAGACCCACCGCATTGCATCGCAGTCCATGTCCAGCAGTGGACTGCAATACGCTGAGTTAAATGATAGAAACAAAATACAGATACGTATAGAAGATATAAAAGACAGGGAATATGGAAAATACAATTTAAACAAATGAGTACTCACTGCCGCCAGGTATTTCAATCTGCATTAATCCGGTAAGTACGTCTATACATTGTCTAAAAAGATTTAGTCGTTAGTCGCAACCACATTTATAAAGCAATAATGAAACACATTTTACATAAATACTACATACCTGATATAGATAGCTTCAAGAAGCTTCATTTTTGTCGTTAGTTTTGTTTGTACATATGAATGCACGTCATCGTATATTTTATTGAAAACTTTACGCAGAACATCACTTTGTTTTGGTTCCAGCTTCTTCAACCAGTGCTGTTTAATGTTGAAAAGTTTACATAAAAGGTATGTAACGGTAAAAATATTTTTCTTGTATTCACACACAATCAGAATAATTTACCGGTTGGACTTGTAATATTGATGAAAACCGGTAAAAGGACAATACTAGCTAGGTACATATAATTATACCTCGAGTATTGGTTGCCATTTGAGCACGGATGAAGACAGAAACACCATGCCCATCCGACTGACGGTGGCGGGCGAGGCGTTGTCCACGTTGTCCGGCTCGAACACCAGCTTACTGTTCTGTGCCATCGAGATCCGATCTCCGTTGGCCAGAGTCAGCGTCTTGTTATCATCCAGCACTGAATTTAAATTCTCTATCCACACGGCGTCCACCGGACCATCTGGCAATACAAAGTGCTTTGTAGATGTTTCATGAATATTGCTTGTTGGTTTCAAAACATATTCTCTTACGCTCCATATTCACCTAGAACGATCCATGTTGTGTCAGATTTCTTAACTTTTAGAGCTCTTCGCCATAGAGTAGAAAATATACCATCAGTCCAGTCATTTGTTGCTACGTCTAAACGCCCAAACATTTGGGGCGCAGTGATTGCCTAAAAAATATTAATAACATTTAGTTAAGATGGACGCTTGACCCCCTTTTTTTTTTTTTTTTTTTTTTTTTCAGGATGGGAAATCATCAAATGACTTCTCCCGCTCTGGGCGGAGCGGGAGGGCGTGTCAGACTTTTACTGACTAAAACCCACCCGTGTTCCATCAGTTGCCCATGTGCCAGGGTCACGGTATCTCTTTCGAACAATCACGCGACCCCGGCAGGCATCGGTCCTAGTAGACCCCTACACTGCTGCTGACATCTCTTTGAGGCGCGCGTGGAACACTGCGCGCCGTCGACCCGAGCCTGGTCCTTACCGGGCGGCGAGCTACCCATTGCTCGCCACCCGCAAGCTCGCGCCTACGGTGGCCGGGAGTCCGCAATCGACTCCCGACGCCCGGGGCGTCTCCTCCTGCGGCGGCTAGGGGCGTGAGGGCGCAGAGACTGCCACTCCCTCACGCGCCCCGCCTCCTCCTTCGCGAGCATTACTGCTTCGCAGAAGGAGGTGACGGCTTCCCATTCCCTCTCGCTCCGTACCATGGCTCGCACCAGGGCCGGACGCGAGAGGTCGCCGCCGCCGATCGCCTCCACGAGGACACGGCGGTGCCCCGCCCAGGCTGGGCACACCTCCACCGTATGCTCCACCGTGTCCTCCAGACGATCCTCGCAATGGAAACACCCGGACGTATCCTCCCGCTTTATCCTGAACAGGAACCCACCGAAGCACCCATGCCCGGTGAGAACCTGCGTCAGGCGGAAGGTGAGGACGCCGTGGCGCCTCTCTATCCACTCCTCAAAGAGGGGACTTACCGCCGCAATTGTGGCGTGCCCACGCTTGACCCCCTTCATTTTGTTACGTACTCAGTTTGCCAGTTCTAAGTTCAATACAGATCCCGCAAGCTCCACAAATCATTAAATATGTACGTGTTAAGCGCTACTAACTTTATTTAAAGCATTACTCTGTTCCTGTCAATCGATACAATTAATAAAAGTAATAATGGAGGCAGTGATGATTTCCCATCCTGAAAAAAAAAAAAAAAAAAATGGCGCCAGTAAATTGAATGAGTTGGTTACCGTTATTTTATAGCTGTTATTAAGACCGGTGCATGTTTGTTTTGCATGATACCTTAGGATTCATTCTGAGTTCCCTGTGCGGTTGCCCGAGTTCAGTGAGCGCCGCCATCAGCGTGTGTATACAAGTGGTTTTGCCGGAGCCTGTCGGGCCCATCGTCATCAAGCCGTGTCTCACCAGCGATGTCTCAAACAATTGTATGATCTTCAAGTTCCAATCCGGATGATTGACAAGGCCAGTGCGTTCCGTCACAACAGTTATAGCGCTTTGTATAAGCCTGAAAGAAGATGCTATTCATTATATTTCGAAGCTCGTTATTTCGATATTCATTTACGTAAATTAAGAAACAAAAATAAGGAAAATAGCTAATGATTGCAATGAATGCCGAAAATATACTATACTTTTGAACTGTATGAGTTAGTTTCATTCCAGGAAACAAATCTTCAATCAACGATATGAATAAAGGCTCGTCTTCGTCTACCAATTTAGACACATTCATTTCCCTGCAAAGTAATAACATTTTACACAACCGAACACCAATAAATTTAGTAACTTTAACATGTTCTCGAACTATAAATACGGTTTCATTTGAGGAACGCATATGGCGTGTATTCATATATATACAACTCAGAGAGTTCTTTGTCGGTTTTTATAATAATCACTCACTTCAGTACTCTCATCATGATGTTCTCCTCGGTACTATCCGGGTTCGCCCGTTTCTGCGCGCCCATAGTTCGCAACACGGACAGAATGTTCCGCAACCCGAAGTCATAGTGCACCTGCTTCGACAACTGCTCCTCGCACAGTTTGTACAACGTAAAGAACTTGCGGGCTGCAATGTTATTGGTCAGTTGAACCTACAGCTATCTACGGCGGCGTTTAAGTACAATTACGACTTCTGGTCATTTTTAATGGAAACTGCTGTTTAGAATGTTTAGTTTATTGGTTCATAAAAAAGTTTTACATTAATGAGGTGTGCCACTTGATCCCGCACTAGGATACCTTGTGTCGCAGGATCCAGTCTCTTTCGACGGATATTATGAATTTATAGTAAACAAAAGCAATGGTTTAATAAGTTTCATTAAAACTATAGACTAAAATTAAACCGCGGAAAAAACTGAAAAGCAAAAAATAATAAACCTTTCAGTCATTTTGAGTGTTCTTTGTTCATTGATTGTTTGGCGCCGACACAAAATGACTGAAATGTTTATTATTTTTTACTTTTCAGTTTTTTCGGCGGTTTATTGTTTTTTGTTAAAATGCTTTTATTTTATAATTTTATGTTGCTATAATCTACTAATAAAACTTGACGAGGCATACCCTATCCAATTAAAAAAGAATTATCAGAATCGGACTACTCTGTAGAAAGTTATGCGTGGTCATACATTACAATCAGTGAGTAAACAATCAATCATCCTCTTTTTCCTACCCTTAGGGTTTGATTTTCTTTCCCAAATTAATTTGGAACCATATTTAGGGTATACTCTTTCCAATAAAAAAAGAATTATCAAAATCGGACTATTCTGTAAAAAGTTATGCGTGGTCATACATAAAATATATATATATACGCGTTGACTTGAAAACCTCCTCCGTTTTTATCGTCGGTTAAAAACATACCAGCGCTGATTTGCTGGATTCGTTTGCTCCACTGCCGATCGTTAGGTAGTTCACCTGACACAGTTTATTTCGTTTATATGTATGTATGCATGTTTCTATGTGTTTGTATTTATTCTTGTATTTTATAGTTGTTTCCGATATATCTATCCTTTTTGTTGCACCTGCCATGTTTTATCTGCATCACCCTAAGATTGACTGGTAGAAAATGCCTCAGGCATTAAATCCGCCTTTGTACAGTATTTTTACTTGCGCATAAAGTTTTAATAAATAAATAAATAAAAGGTGACTAAAATTACAATAAAATGGGCTGAAGACGCCCCGTAGAAGTGAGCTTTAGATCTGAGATTTAAAATGGTGAAATTAGAAGACTCGCCAAAACCATCATAGGAAACATACCTAAAACGATATTATCTTTAAAGCCGCAGCTGGCCAACTTGACGCGAATAATAATCTGCCTGTCAGGGACCATCATCGCGACAGAGCGGAATTGAATCTTCAAATTTTCAGGCAGCTCTTGACGCCCAGCATAGCCAGGGTTCATGGTGATGATGAAGGCGAACTCCGGATTCAAACTCACCGTGTCACCATCGCTAACAAAGCAACATTGGTTTAATAACTTTTACGGTTTATATTTTGTAATGTAGTTTAACAAGAACACATTTTGCTTTTTAAGACAATACTTTATGAAAAGTCTACGTTCACAAATTATCCGATCTTTTCTACTTATGTGAAATAACTGGTGTTGCCATGCTTGTACCTGAATATGAAGGACTCCTTCTTTTCCCTCCTAGCGGTAAGACAGATGTAGATCTGTTGCGCGGCCACTGACAGCACGGGCAGTTCGATACGGTTGAACTCATCGAAGCAGCCCCACGTGCCTGACTGAGCCAAGCCTTTGTAGATGCGACCCAAGCCTGACCAACAACACGTTGATTAAACACCTCGCAAAAAAAAAATTGTGTAACACGCACTACTTACAAACAAGCACAATGAGCAGCTGTACCTCTGAAGTCCATCTGGTCGGAACAGTTGAACACGATGACTAGCTTGCCGAGAGTGCGGCCCATGTCTTTGGTGGTCTCGGTCTTGCCGGTCCCGGCCGGGCCGGCGGGGGCGCCGCCCATGTTCATACCGATAGCCTGCGATAGTGTGATGTAGCAGCGATCCGTCAGAGGCGTGATTACCAGCCGTTCAGTAATGCCCAGGTATTCATTCTGTTCACAATAAAGGCGTCATCATGTTGCCAACATGTTTTAAATGTTAAGTAGAAATTCCAATGATATATGTATTTAATCATTCAAACATTAAAAAAAAAATACTTGCCTGATATAAGAAGTTCACATCGGTTATAGACACAATGCAGTCGTCAGTATCTTCAGAATAATAAAATCGAGCCTGTTTCTGCCATTCAAAATCTATTGGTGATTTTATTCGCAGTCTCACCAAGTCATCAAATATATCTCTGTTTATAAAATAGTTAAATCGATCACTCCAAGATTGCAGAATTTTCATAAAATATCAATTTTTATATTGCTTCGGTTCTTTTGGGTTTGGTAAAGTTATAAGAAAGTTTAATTAAGGGGTAATAGTTTCATAACTCGGAACTCATAAAAGTAAAAGTTCTTTGCGCTTTTCTTTGTTAGTTTCCGCTTTCCCACTTCTGGGCAAAGGCCTCCCTCCACTCCTTCCATCTTCCGCGAGCCCTAGAAGGGCCGGACTGGGGCTTTGAATCGGTCCGGGCATTTCACAGACAACCGGCCCTTTGCCATTCGTAAAAGAAAAATTACCAACATTTTTTAGTTATTTATTGTATTAATGATTTTCGAAGCAGTTCGCTACTTTCGGCTAATTTGTCTATAATGTCGTCGGAATCTAATTTCATTAAAAAATCTTTTTCCACTGCCATTAACATGAAATAGTTTAAATTTCCAGAGGACATAGTGCTCCTCATGCAATTTTTCAGGTCGAAAAAGATTTTTCACGTCGAACTTGACTCATTGACAAAGTAAGCAGAAACTTATAAGCTAGTGCAAGTAAATTATCATCAGTCTCCTGCCCTTATCCCAATTTATTTGGGGTCGGCGCAGCATGTATTTTTTTCTACATTTCTCTATTAGTCGTCATCTCAGTAGTCACACACTTTCTATCCATATTTAACCATAGTCATCGACATTCATATTCAATACTTTCCTCACGACCTTTTCCTCATTCCTCCGTATCACGTGACCCTACCATGACAACAGAATCCCACATAACTTTTCAGTTATTGGTGCCACTTTCAGACTTCCTCTTATGTACTAATTTCTTATTCTAGCCATTCGTGTAACACCACACATCCCTCTTAACATTCTCATCTCAGCTGCATGCAATTGCCTTTCATTCACCCCTTTTGTGGCCCAACATTCTGACCTATTCAAGACCTGTTGGTCTGACCATGGTTTTTTATATCTTCCCCTTAAGTTTAAGGGCGATGTGGGAGTCGCAGATTGTTCCCGTGACCTGCCTCCATTTCATCCATCCAGTGTTTATTCTGTGCTTAACCATCCGATCTACATCGCTATCGCTTTGCACGAGTGAACAGAGATACCGAAAGGCGAAAGTTGGCGGAGTGCAATAGTGGCGTCCATTGTTCCTCGCCCCGGCATTAACCCAAACTGATTCGTGATAATCTCACTCTCCTCTCGCAGTCTTACTTTCCCCCATACCTTCATACTATGTGACATCAGCTCCCTCGATAGTTATTGCAGTCCTGTACATCACCTTTATTCTTAACTAGCTTCTGCCCGCGACTTCGTCCGCGTCAAACTTTTGCTCCTACCAGTTTTCGTCCATTTTTCATTGCTCCTCCACTCCTTTTGTTCGTAGCGTGATGTTATATAGCCTAAAGCCTTTCTCAATAAATAGGCTACCAAACACAAAAATATTTTTTCAATTCGGACCAGTAGTTCCTGAGATTATCCGCACAATTTTTTTATTTTTTTCTTTCATAAGAACCTTCTCCTGACAATAACAAACACAACAAAAAAAAAAAGTGAAATCGGTCCAGCCGTTCACGCGTGATGGCGTGACCAAGGGAAATAGGGATTCTTTTGTTATATATGTAGATGATTGGCACTAGCGAACTATGGCACCATTCTTGTGGGATCCCTGCTTCATGCAACAACTTATTGAAGAATAATGTCAGCCACATACAGCCATCTTCTTTAAGACACTTCCATAATTCTACGGGTATAGCATCTCGGCCCATAGCCTTTCCATTTTTCATACCATGAACTGCCTTTCTTACTTCATCCATGCTAATTTCCCTCACTAAATCATTATTTATATGTACCTCTTTCACACGCCATTCCATTTATTATCTTCGTTCATTAGCTTTTCAAAATAAACCTTCCATCGTTCTTTTATTTCGTCATCTTAGGACAGAACGTAACCGGCATCGTCTTTCATACATTTAATATGGATTATATCTCTCGTTTACCTTCCTCTTGCTTTTGTAATACGGTAGAGTTCTGGCCTCTCGGGCTATTCAGTGAGTTATACAACTCCTGCGCCTGGGCTCTTGAAACTGCTACCGCCTTTTTTGTCTTTCTCTTACATTCTTTATAAATCTTCATCTTATCTTCTTTCATACTATCTTTTCCATTTTCTAAACCCTGCCATTCTTTATACGCAATTGTCTTCTCTTTCAGCATCTTTTACATGTCTTCATTTCACTACCATGTATCTTCTTCTATCGTATCTTTACCTTTCGATTCTTCAAACACATCTTTTGCTACTTTCCTTATATAATCTGCCATCTTTTTCCAACATTCATTCACGGGTTTTTCCTTCCATATCTTTCATTACTTTTCAGTTTAAATAAATTATATTTATGCAAAATCTTGAAACAGCAAACTGCGCAAGTTCTGCATGAATGG
Organism: Aporophyla lueneburgensis; assembly: GCA_932294355.1. Classification (NCBI taxonomy): domain Eukaryota; kingdom Metazoa; phylum Arthropoda; class Insecta; order Lepidoptera; family Noctuidae; genus Aporophyla; species Aporophyla lueneburgensis. Next base: position 11,863,140 of record OW028739.1, read on the forward strand.
AAAGTCTCACATACAGTGAATCTTTCTTTTTCGTGTCCTAAAACAACTTCATCGTTTTCTTCGCTTTCGTCATCCACGATTTTTAGGGTTCCGTTGCCAAATGGCAATAAACGGAACCCTTATAGATTCGTCATGTCTGTCTGTCTGTCTGTCTGTCTGTCCGTCCGTATGTCACAGCCACTTTTTTCCGAAACTATAAGAGCTAGGCTGTTGAAACTTGGTAAGTAGATGTATTCTGTGAACCACATTAAGATTTTCACACTAAAATAGAAAAAAAAAAACAATAAATTTTGGGGTTCCCCATACATAGAACTGAAAACTGAAACTTCAAAAATGGTATTAAGGTTTCTAATATCATTTTTTTCTAAACTGAATAGTTTGTGCGAGAGACACTTCCAAATTGGTAAAATGTGTGTGTCCCCCCCCCCCCCCCCCCGTAACTTCTAAACTAAGAGAATGATAAAACTAAAAAATATATATGATGTAATTTCTATGTAAACTACCACCGAAAATTGGTTTGAACGAGATCGAGTACGTAGGTTTTTTTAAAACGTCATAAATCGTAAACCGCAATTTACCTTTCATTCAATCAACTGAAATATAAAAAATAAAAAATAAACATTTATTTTCATAAACATAAACCGGTTTGTACGGAACCCTCGGTGCGCGAGTCCGATTCACACTTGGCCGGTTTTTTTTAAATGTTTTATTTGGTTCGAAGTCAGTAGATTTAATGCTATCCCAGTGTAAAGCTACATTTTTCAATTCAGTTCGTAAATTTTCACCGGTAGCAGTTTTATTAAACTTCAGTAAATGTTTGCATAATTCATCTAATTCTCCTCCTTTAAATTTATTGTCACGAATGTTATAGATGTTTTTTGGGTTCAGACATGAAAAATCAACGCACAATTGTCAATATGCGAGAAAACGGCGATCCATGCTTTGAGTAACTGCGTCAAAGATAATGTTATAAACATTTACTTTATATGCATTAACTGCATCAGAGTTAACTTCATCCTGTGCGATCTCGCCTGGCATTAACTGTAACTTCTTTCACCTTATGAGAATCTCTCACCATTTTTTTCAATTCCAAACAGCTTTGTGATACCTACCATATTATACGCTTTTAATATATCTAAGCCTGCGGTTTGTAGATACTTTGAAAGAGGTGTGGTAACTTCGAATATCCCTAAGAATAGTTCGGCTGTGATTACAGTTTCGTATTTACCTACATAAGGCTTTTACTTTGATGCGGAGTTCCGGTTTGAATTTAATTTTTCTTGTATTTTTCCCAAAGTTATTAAAAGCATAACGTACAAAGCTAACGTTTGTGAACGAACCAAAAATCTGTAAGGCCACATCTTTTGACCCGCCATGTTGTGGCTTCTGAATTGAAAGAACTGAAGAAGAACGAAACTTATCAGAGAAACCTTGATAGAGATTTTATTGTATTAAATTAAATAATACTTTTGATTACAAAATGAACTTTAATTGAACTAATGTAATGGTTTAGTTTAGGCCGTGTGTTTCTTTATAAAATTTAATAAAATTAAATGGAACATACAATATCATTTTAATACTATTGGTATAGCCAGCAGCCCGACCGGCCCACTGGGCCTCCGGCCCACTGGGCCTCCGGCCCATCGGGCATTTGCCCGATTTGTCCGTATGGCCAGTCCAAGCCTGAGCCCTAGTAGTCTAGTCAACAAGTTCAAAAACGTAAAGCGAGCGTGAGCGATGGCTCATTCGATTCGGGATCACCTCTAGAAAAATGTTTTTGAAGGATTTGGTGCAGGTCAAAAATTGCAATTGTTATCAACAAAATAAGATGAAAAAAAATATATATTTCGTTTTTTGTTAATAACTCGAAAAACATTGACATTTAAGAAATTTTTAAAAAAGTTCGTTAAAGAGGAGGAAATTTCCAATAAAAAAGTCCTACCTCCCGGAACTCTATCTCCATTCATATATTAGATTTTTTTTTAAATTTTTAAAATCACATTCTATGTTATAATAAAAATATTTTTATTGCTGAACTCTCTTTAGCGGCGGCGCGCGCATGCCGTAAACAGCCGCACGGAGCCCTATTTTCAACGTCAAATTAAAATGATAAATAATGGAGATAGAGTTCCAAGAGCTAGTATTTTTAAATTGGATATTTCCTCCTCTTTAACGAGCTTTTTTCAAAATTTCTCAAGTGTTAATATTTTTCGAGTTATTAACAAAAAACTAAATATCATTTTTTTTCATCTTATTTTGTTAATACTGCCGTTTTAATAAAAAAGGGCACAACTAACATTTTTCATGAAATTGAGTTATACATATCACCGGAATCAGGAAAAAAAGCCTATATGCCTATTTTTTTTTTATTTTTAGCAAAAAAAAATAACTGAGATACCATAAGCTTAAAGGGCACAACTGCACCATTTTTAAAGTTTTTAATCAGGAAAAGGGCACATTGTGAGATATGCCTTTTATTTCCCCTTTATATTTTTAATATATTTGATTGAAAAGGCGTAATTGGCTTACGTCAAATATAAAAGGCTTATGTGGCAATTGTGCTTATTTTTTTTTATACCAACACCCTAGCAATTATTGAAGAAGAAAAGTCACAACCAGCAGTTATGTCTTTACTATTTACCCAATGCCTTATTTTTTTTTTATAAATAAAGCGTTATAAAATAGGCACACTGGCGGTTATGCCTTTACTACTCTCTATGAACTCTACGAAATCTATGAACGAAGATGAAGTGAGTGGTCAAGGTTATCTACACGTCCCACTGCAGGAACACAAGAAAGTCCACAATAAGATTGTTTTTATTCATCAAGAAGTATAAAATATAATATATTCTAATATTTTACTGTATGTATCTATTTTAATAATATGTAAAAAGGCACAATTGAATAAAAGTGACTTTTCAATGTAACATTTTAAAATTTTACATTGAAAAGGCACAGTTGGTGTATATGCCTTTTAACTGTAATATTGCTCCTGTTATGTAATTTTTTATGTTATGTTGAAAAAAAAATAAGCTAATTATTTATTATATGCCTTAAAAATAATAAAAAATATTGCTATAGTCTTATATGTACTGTATATATACAACTATTTAAATTCACACAATTTCGAAAATCAAAGTTTAGTCGTGTTTTTTTTAACATAATTCAAAAAATATTTTAACATCGATTTTCTCAACATTTACAAAATGCTAGTTGTGCCCTTTTTAATAATGACGCAGAATAACAATTGCAATTTTTTACCTGCACCAAAATCCTTCAAAAACATTTTTCTAGAGGTGATTCCGAATTGAATGAGCCATCGCTCATATTTTTAGGACCTTTATCTCTATTTTTCACGTTTTTGAACTTGTTGACTAGACTAGCATTTTCTTCCAGTTTTGACGGAATCTATCAAGCTCGTCCCGCCATCCCTGAGACAGTGAGGCGGGGCGGCGGCAAACCACGTAGAGATGACTTATTATTATAATAGATTATAAAACCCATGTAACAATGCATTCAGTGAGTAAATTACTTGCCTCTGGTGTACATGTATGGTGATCATAGTCTCCACTTGCGTTCTGTCCAAAGCAGATAGCTCCTTAACTGTTTGATCAATTAGACCATTTAGTAGATCTAAGAATTTTTGGTTGGTGGCTCTCATAATAAAACGATCCACCCTTGATTTCTTTAAAGCGTATTCAGCATCACTAGTCCAAAGAATTTGCATCCCTAGCAAACCAGCCTTAAAAGATAGACACAACGAACTAAGAACGAGACGTAGTTTATTATAGTATACCTTTATAATACGTGTATTATATTCGCATATACACTATCATATCTGATACATTGTGACTAGGTAATGATTAATACCTGACCGGGAAAGTTCCAAAATCCTACTAAAAACTCGAACTCTGGATCTCCAGACATTGTCTGCGCTATGTTAGCGATAACATTTTTTATTGTATCTTTCATCGTATCCAAAAGAGTATTTAACCAAATCTGTAACACAAATAGCAGTATTCATTAAACACTTATAACCAGCATTAATTTATGGAATTACTTATCTATACTATATTATATACTATATAATATAATATTATATTATAAAGCTGAAGAGTTTGTTTCATTGAACGCACTAATCTCAGGAACTACAGATCCGAATTGAAAAATTATTTTTGTGTTGGGTAGCCTATTTATCGAGAAAGGCTACAGGCTATATAACATTACGCTATAACTAAGAGAAGCGGAGCAGTAATGAAAAATGTTGCAAAAACGGGGAAAATCGCACGGGTAGGCGATTCGATCGATGGGAAGGGTAGGTGGAACAAGAAATTTAACGCGGTCGAAGTCGCGGGTGGAAGCTAGTGTTAAATAAAGATACACTACACTAATATACAAGAAACATCAAGTACCTACTAACACTAATATCAAGTCCCGAATAGTACGCGTATCTAACGACTAGTTTCTGCCCGCGACTTCGTCCGCGTCAAATTTTTGCTCCCCTGACCCTTCCCGTCGCATCGATTTGTCTGCTAGTTTTCGTCCATTTTTCGTTGCTAGTCGCTCCTTTTGAATTATAGTGGGTCAACCTTAAAAAATAGACATATACTCTCGCGGACTTTTTTTAGAACTTTTTAAAAGGTACAATTCCGTCATACATGATTTTTGCGTTACTTTAACCGTTTACGCAGCGCACGCAACGGAAACTCTCAAACGGAATAAATTTTCCCCGTTTTGAATTTTTCAATTTGGACCAGTAGTTTCTGAGATTAGCGCGTTCAATCAAACAAACAAACAAACTCTTCAGCTTTATAATATTAGTATAGATTAATGGAGCCTATCATTGGTGCCGATTCTGTTGTACACGAACTAAACTAACTAAACTATCTCTAAAATTCCTTACTTTTGGCTATGAGAATTGTAACGCTATTCTGCAAGGAAAAATCTCTAAATTTAAAAACTATTTTGACACGACTAAAATCGAATTTGACAATCGCGACTCAGCGTGGTATTTTTTTTTCTTTTGTTTTCGCAACGTTTACTTGTGTGTGCATTGCGTAGAATGAATTTTTTGAGAGACGAAGGCGCGTGCTAGGGTGCAGCCTGGACGTGTTTTATATGGAATTTTTCACTTTTGTTTGAAAATTATAAAAAAACTGTTACCCACGTGTTGAGATTTAAATGTTCCGGGGTGTACTAAGGGGGTCGAAATTTTCATTATATTTGCGATAGGACACGCCATTTTCAAGATATAAGCAAAAGGAAAATAAAAAGTACAATACTGTTTTTGCACGTGAAGGCGAGGCGTTGTTGAGAATTTTAGTTCATGACCACTAGTTTTATTCCACACATTTTTAATCGCGATTAAAAATAGTCAGATTTAGTTAAAATAAATTATTTTAGTCAACATTTTTGGTGAAAACCGGCAAACTCAGAATAGCAAAATTCAAACTAAAACTAAAATATAGTTAAGTTGTGTCACTTTATTCTATTTCAGAATAGGAAATCGTCGTTTGACAGGAATAAACCAAATTTTAGTGATTTTTAGTTTAGTTTAGAGAATTTTGTGACAACAGAATCGGCACCAATTATCTGCTGGGCGTAAAAAATTACCTCAACACCTCCCAAACATGGCACCGGTCTTTCGAGAGGAATAGTCTCCCCATTATCAGAATTCATATTTATTATTCTCTCCTTATCGTCAAAGTCCACAGTGTTCACCGCATCAAAAATACTTGGCAAATGCGGCTGGAACACAAAAATTTACTTTTTAACTTAAGTATACTTTTTTAATTTTCAATGTGGCAACAAAAAATACATTTATGTTTAATTGTAGATTCTATCGGAACTAGTGTTCTAAACAACATTAGAACAGTGCCTACGGTGCATCTTTGCTGTGTATATGCAGCCCCTACGCAACGGCTTATGCACCAACTACGCAATAAAATAACCGTTCAAAAAAGACACTTTTAGTAGTAGTAGTTATTGTCTTAATAGTGTAGGGGCGCTGACGCTTCATTTTGTATTCGAGTTAAATGCGCAGTGCCCGGCGACGGACAGTTCGCCCGCAGACACCATCACCATACCTGACGCGCTTAAGATCTTACCAAATTCCTCATGTAATTCGTTCCATGAAGTATATATTCAAATCTAATCGGTATTTGATTTCTCTCCGTACACACACACACCTAAAGGACAATATACATGCACTCACAAAAATCGTAACAATTTTCGGACTAAGTCTAACAAGTAAAAAATATATTCCAACCTGTATGGAATGAGGGTTTGACGCCTGTCCGAGGATCTCCAGTAAGACTGGGTCTGAGACGAAGAAGAACCTGGGGAAGATGAGTCGCTTGGTCTCCAAGTAACCCGTGAGCGACTTCTGGCAGGCCTCCAGCTGTTCGAATAAGTGAGGCAGGAGCTGCTTCAGTGTGTCGTCCGATGTACATGTCTCCACACAGTTCACGATATCTCGCGCACGGTACATTATTCTTACATACGTTTTGTCAATACCCTGTAAAAGACATTGTAATAGTGTAGTATTGGCTTGCTATAAATGCATGATAAATATCCTGTACGGTGTTTAAAAGAAATTGAAAATCAAATCGTTGAAAAGGCCAACATCGCCAATGCGCGACGATAGTTGCAGAAAACAATCATTTATAAAGGCATTGGCATCTCCTTACCCGTATCTCCAGGGGGGCACCCCTTAAGTAGGTACGGTATTATGTAGTATTTACTAACCGTGAATCGCTTAGCTTCCGCTGGGAGTTGTTTGGCGATGTCACCGCCAACAAACACTGCTTCCAGGTACATCCAAAGGTTCTGCACTTGAAGCCATTTCTCTAATATCTCACTAGTGCTCACCAGTTTGTTAATCCACAACAATATGTTCTTTTTGAAAGGCGGATTATATCTATTTTACAGATAAATTAAATTATAACACATAGACAGACTTGATAAAAAATATAGATATAGTAGTAACACCTGTTAGAAGCCAAAGAGTTGAGGACCATTAATGAGTCTTCTAGCAAAGTGATGATTTCAAGCGTATCCTGAGGTTTGATCAAGAGCTCGCCTCTGTTCTTAAAATTGGCGAAAGTCAGATCCACAACAGCCCAGTCTGCATTCACTTGTTTCAATTTAGCTTCAATGTCCTTCTCTTTCACCGCACTAATACAAATGTCCTAAGACGCATGGAATTAAAGCAAACTGTTTATTTTAAAATACATAATAGGTCGTAAATAATATAGTGCCATAGAGCTTTCTATGAAGGTTTTGTACAATTAACTCATATAGAGATAGCGATCAAAGTCAAAGTTAGGCACAACGTTGTGGATTCTCATAATTATGATTACTGGCCATGATGAAAATATTTAAGAAGAAAAAAAAAACTAAATAAGTTAGCATGTTGAAACGTTGTACCTAGTAGCCAGGTTTATAAACACCTATTTTAAGCAACAGTTAAACAAAATATAGCATAATATTTAAACTTCTTCTTTTAAGAAGCAGACTAAAATATTTACTTACTTCAACATCTTCCTTGTACTTTAACAGCGGCGCCTTCATAACGTTTGCCAATGTAAATGATTCAGATTCCACATCCAATACACAATCTGGATGGTAAAAATAAATAATATATCGAACGTAGTATATCATTAGCAGTACCTACCTACTAAAGCAAAACTATCAGATTCAATTCAAAGTTTTGTATCATACTTAGCAAAGTTTCCAATCTCTTCCAATGTCTGTCCTTCATAGATTTGTCAGCCATCAATTCCAATAAAGGACAAGTTTGGTTAAAATCGTCAATCTTACTCTTCAATACGAGGAACGCCGGCCAATCCTTCATACCTTTCGGTAGCCTTCGACACCTAAAATGTAACTTTTCGTATGCAAGTGTTTCAATTATTATTACTTACTGTATTTTATGGACAAACATGGTTACAAAAGGAAATGGTAAATGGAAAGGCAAATGGTTACAATTATTTATGTATTGTGTTTTTATGGGCCTTAGTTGCCTGAAATAAAGTATTGAATTGAATTGAAAAGCTTCGGAATCGCTAATGATGCCACAATTTTAGTTTAGTAAGTTCTACTTTAAAATAAGCATTATATAGATTTTTAACTATCTTCTCGAGATCTTCAGAGTTTTTCTGCTGATCTCCGAATATTAGAACCCAGATGGAGTTGACCCAAGTATTTGGCAAGGCACGATGATCACAGGTCAAACTGTGATTGAATGATGTCTAAGAACTGGATGTGGGAGTATCTTCTGTCGTCTAGTGGCAAGATAGGTGAAACCTGTATGCGACTGGCAAAGGAGCGTGGAGTCTGGCACAAACAAAAGACAGGATTGTGCCTAGCTAAAGGCTGAGCCTGCTTAAATCCGGCTGTGGCTGATGTTAAACATGATTGAAACATGATTAAAACTGATGATTCGAAAATACTCGTGTTATTTATGTTATATGTTCTTACTTTACATCAAATTCCGCCAACTGTGCTACGATCTGTTCAATATCAATATCCACCCACGGGGTCTCAAAATAGCCGTCAATGGAGTTTGTCACGGCCAAGTATAAACTGTACCTGAATATTACAACTTTCATAATTAAATGAGTTTTGTGCTATTAATATATTTATTATCCTGAAGCCTACGTAAAAGCACGCTAACATTATCAGGTGCAAAATCATCTTAATTAGGAATGTGTATTGTACCCTAACAAATCCACAGACTGCTATGCGCTTACAATTTATTTAATAAGTTAAATTCCTTTTTCTTTTGGTGCAATATCGGATAATCCTGGACTTCCATACCAAATAGCTTTTCACCGCTGGAATACATTTCAAATCGCCTCCACAACTCATCAAATCTTGATTGAAACAAAATAACTCTGTAACGAATTATTCGTACATGCAGTCAAATGTACCAAATTGAAAATTAATGTACATATTAGGTCTTTACCTATGAAATTGCCGTTCTGCAGTACTGGCCATTTCAAATCAAAATAATTTTTGTTTGTCTAAGAATTCTAATTTCAAATTAATTTTATATTAAAAACATGGAATTCTTTTTCCAAAAGTAGTCATTTGTTTATTGATTAGTGTTACATTTTCATCGCATTTCAATCTTTTTCGTCATCATGGATACGTTAAAAATTCGAGAAATTATGGAATATTAGTATTGTCGTGGCAGCAACGCGGCACAAGCGGCACGCAACATCAACGACGTTTACGGAGCTAACACTACAAACCAACGCACCACCTGTTATTGGTTTGCTCGCTTCCGTTCTGGAAATTTCGACCTGAAAAATGAACCTCGCGGTCGTCCGAAGACTTTGGTCGACAATAACGAATTAAAAGCGATTGTGGAAGCTGATGATATACAATCTACGGCTGAATTAGCAGCAGCTTTCGACGTTAGCGTCAAAACAATATTGGTCCATTTGCGTCAAATTGGCAAGGTAAAAAAGCTTGACAAATGCCCCACGAACTCAATGATCGCCAGCGCGAAGTACGCGTCGAGACGTGCTTTGCACTGCTCAACAGACACACATATGAAGGAATTTTGAACCGCATTGTTACCTGCGATGAAAAATGGATTCTGTTTGATAACCGCAAGCGCTCAGCAAGTTGGTTGGATCCTGGTTCAGCACCTAAACAATGCCCTAAACGAAAACTTACCCCTAGAAAAGTGATGATCACTGGTTGGTGGTCTAGCGCCGGTATGATTCATCACAACTTCTTACCAAACGGGGTGAGCATTACTGCAGATGTGTACTGTGAAGAACTGAACTCAATGATGGAGAAGCTGGCACATCTCCAACCAGGATTGGTCAATCGCTCGTCTCCGCTGCTCCTGCACGACAACGCGCGACCTCATACTACACAGCAGACGGTCTCCAAGTTGCAAGAACTGGGGTTGGAAGCTCTCTGTCATCCGCCCTACTCACCAGACCTTGCGCCTACAGACTACTACTCTGCCGTCCTTACGAAAAGTGCAATAACTAGGTTAAACCTGATTTCGAGAAAAACGCATGTAAAGATTTTATTTTTGTTTTGTTTGATCTAAAATACTAATTAGGCTTAGTATTAAAAGCGGCTATGTCATAGATACGTAAAAAGTGTCAAATTCCGAATATGTACTTATCTCAATTTGCCACAAAACTCGAGTTATTGCACTTTTCGTAAGGACGGCAGTACTTTTTCCAGAATTTGGATAACTTCTTGACGGGAAAAAAATTCAATACCCGAGAGGCAGTACAAAATGCCTTTGAAGAATTTGTTGCCTCCCGTCCAGCTGATTTTTTTAAGAAGGGCATCAATAAACTGCCACTGCGTTGGCAAAGATGCATTGATTGCATGGGTGATTATTTCGATTAATACAAATAAAAAATACATGAAAAAAATTCGTTTAATTTTTTTCATACAAAACGGCATTTTCATAGGTAAAGACCTATTATAATAATTAAGTGCTATATATTCGTAAGTAGTAAACCATCAGTCATAAACTTTTGGAATAATTTCTCTAAATAATACCTATTGTTAGTGAAAACCGCGTCAAACAAACAGATACAAAAAGCAACTTTGTTTAAACAATTTGATGATGTAGATTTTAAAATTAGGCATACTGGTTGTTATTTATTTGACGGCATAATACCTATCGCTAGCATCCCGGGCTGACAGACCGGGAGTCATCGGTCCAGATGTATCATAGTCTGCATCGAACTTGAGCACGTCTTCTAGGAACGTTGCTACTCCTTCAGTCAGCTCTGTCTGGAGTGGACCCTGCATGTCTACTATCTTCTGCTGTACTTGTTGCGACTACAATATAAAATTGCAAAGCAATGAGAGTCGAAAAGTTTTGTATAAAGAAAGACACGAAAATACTACGCAAGGTAAACTATACAATTGTAAGCTGGGAAACTAATTTCTGTGAGAATACTTCTTACAATAGTGAATAGTTGGTTCTTAAGTATTTTAAATTAACACAAATCATCATCATCTGCCTAGCCGTTTCCCTACTACCTTGGGGTCGGCTTTCAGTCTAACCGGATACAGCTGAGTAACAATATCTTACATGCAGCGAGTGCCTATTTTACTTCCACAACCCAGTTACTAGGTAATAGGTACGATTCCCTTTGATAAGACGGGTTGTCGGACTTTCGGGCTCCTGACGACTCATTGAATGAATGTATGAACATGAATCATTACCCTCAAATTCAGCAAAGGAATGATATGCGCTCGGGCTAACTTAACGTATGCTTAACTGACTTAAAATATATTGATGCAATAATAATATTACGCTAATTGTCCAATAAATTTACATAAAAACCAACCTAAAAGCGGCATTTTCGTTGTTAATTAAAATATGCGTTCCTTCTCTGTTTCAGGTAGTCCAAACAAGGGCCAGTTCTTCGTAGAGTCGATGGCGCGTAATAAAATTTGGCCCAAATAATGGAAATAAATATATTAACCTATGTAAGTAAAACAATAACTCACCGTTAACAACAAATTCTGAAAAGAATATCGTAAACTGTGCACCATGTCAGCGTCTTCTTTAGGTATATCGATACTGAATTGTGTAAAAGTAGCATAACTTTCTTCTATTATGTCTATCTCCATATCCATTCTAAAATAATCATAGAAGAAATTCAATTAACTTAGCCAGCTCAACATGCCCCGCAATATACGTTTTACCGGTTTTTCTAGGTGATCTTTGGAGTTCAGTTTGATTTTGCAAACAGTATGGATTTAATATTTGGTACTGAAGGCTTTTCGCAAACCGTTTAGAGTGGGTTTATGAAAGGCCCAAGGGGTATAAGCATAGTGAATTTGCCCTTGAAAGATATCGGCACGATACTTAAAGGATTTTTAGGTACTAATAAGATAATAAGATCCTGAAAGTTTTAGATCTCTAACCCATTTGGTTTTTGAGAAAAAGGATAATATGTAAAAATCTGACAAAATCAGAAAAACTTAATTTTCTCAGGAACGCGTGAATCAATTGATTTGAATTTTGGATATATTTTGGGAGGTGATAGTAGTGGTGATAAATTAAAACCTTTAACGGTTGATAAGAATGGCGCTTTTGTTTTAATTTCGATTCTTAACTATGATACAATTCTGTCACAATTATGAAACAATTTTTTTCGAATTTCCCATTCATTTTCTACAGATTTACAAGCTTTTAAGATTTAAAAAAGGTACGCCATATTGCAAAAAAAAAACATTTTTTGTGCAAATATTTACTTTATGTATCATTGTACGAATAACCTATACAATGGGCGGTCGGCTATAACTGGAATTGTATAACTTGATATGTAGCGGTGTGTACACTTATAAGAAACAGACTTTAGTTGAAAAATTATAAATAAAAATAACAAATGTTTGAAAAGTATATTTGAAAAAAAAAGTTTATAGTCACATTTTATCGGTCTTCATCACTATCATCTTCAATCACAGGCGAAGTGCCAGGGTCGTGAGATTTGTTCGAAAGAGATACCGTGGTCCTGGCATTGACTGACAAAGGTTAAAGGACTGTTAAAGGTGTTAATTTTTTCACTAGAAGCTACTATCAGCTTCCAAAACATATACAAAATTCAAATCAATCGATTCACGCGTTCCTGAGAAAATTATTTTTTTCAGATTTTTACATATTTTCCTTTTTCTCAAAAACCAATTGGGTTAGAGATCTGAAACTTTCAGGATCTTAATATCTTATAAGTACCTAAAAATCCTTTAAGTATCGTGCCGATATCTTTCAAGGGCAAATTAACTATGCTTATACCCCTAGGGCCTTTCCCATCCATAATTCTTCAAACAGTTTGTATACGCCGCGGCTGGATAACAATTTTACTCTTAGAGTAATTAACAACATCTCCACCTACTATTTATTTGCGCACAGCAATAAATATTTAAGTAAATAGATACGATAAGTTTGTAAAAAATTAACCCGATAAATTCTTCTCTAATAAGCTCGAGGCACATCATGGCTACTCTAACGTCATCCAAATCCTTTATTTTCTTGCTCATAGTTTTCATGCGGTCGTGAATAAACTGCATCAACTTGACCACTCGCTCCTTATACGCGTAACATAATAGTCTACCCAAGATTCTTTTCCACTCAATAGATTCCAAATGCAATGCCAATTTAATACGTTCTGAAAAATGCCATACGTTAGTGCTACATCATAATGACGGGAAACTTCGTCTTGATGGGAATCTTCTTATAAACTCCGTTATTTTTTATGCGTCATTCGTGGTCATCCATGATCTGCCTAATCTTTTCCCATATTATGTTGGGGTCGGCATCCAGTCTAACCGAATGCAGCTGAGTACCAGTATTTTACATAGAACGACTGCCTATGTGACCACTACAATCCAGCTACTGGATACCCCTTGGTTAGACTGACTGTCAGTGTTTGATGACCCATAACGAGTGTCAAAAACCTACAAAAGACAGCCGGGACCAACGACGTAACGTGCTTTCCGAAGCACGGAGAGGTCTTGATGTGTAAAAATGGTCCATCCACGAACCAACTGTGACAAGCGTAGCTAAACCTGCTTAGTGGACCCGACCGCCTACGGTGGCCGGGAGTCCGCAGTCGAGATCATCTTCATCATTTCAGCCGAAATAAAAAAAACGTCCCCTGCTGGATCATTTTGTTCGTTGCGCCCGGCCCCACAAGTAACAAATCTTCATACTTTAAAAAAAAAATGACGATGAACCCAAAATCCTCAATAACGAGGTTTATAAAAATAAATAAGAAGATGCTTAGAAGTATTTACCCATATTTATTTGAATTGAGCCAATGATGTGCCGTTCAGGCAAATTGGATACTTCGTCAGTCTGTCTTTCATATTTGTTGAACATGTCCTTAATTATAACATTGAGAGGATTTGTGTCAACAAATTTTTGTATTTGTTGCACTCGACTTTCGGCCCATAAATAAGAAAATCTTCCATATCCCTAAAACATACAATTCAAAAAGTAAAAAATCACATTAAGTACTATGGATTATTTGGTAGCCTTTCGTAATACTAGTGGTCACCCAGTGGTCGGTATTCGATCATAAATAACTTTCTGCACTCCTTCTCCATTAATCTTTAACTGTGATGAATTTCATTCTCCTCCTCGGGATTAAGTATCCCCTTTTACGAAAATTACAACGGAGGAGTAGAATGAAATTTGGCACAATTAAGGTTTTTGCTTCACTTATTAAACACTACATAATATAAAATAAAGTCACTACCCTCTATCTGTCCCTGTGTATGCTTAGATTTTTAAAACTATCGCAACGGATTTTGATGTGTTTTTTTTTAATAGACTGATTCAAGAGGAATGTTTATACGTATAATTCGCAGGCGTAGCCGCTGGTTAAAGCTTGTATTATAAACAGGATTTTTTTTAAACAGTGCGCAATTTTTTTTGCGAGTCAGTATCAGTAATAGAACACATTTCAATTATTTTTTCAATACTTATTTTTTTTTATTTTTATCCGATTTTAAATCAGTACACTGTGAATACCCTACATATTTCATAATATGATATCGAAATAGTAATAGGTCAGTAACCGCGGCGTAGGTACTTCAAACTTCTTAGAATTTTGATCGATCGAACAGCTGATAGGTACTAGTAGCTACGCTCGGTCGTTCACCTTCACCGCCACGCCGGCGTAGGTACTTCGAACTTCTTAGAATTTGACCGATTGAACAGCTGGTTGGTACTAGTAGCTACACTCAGTCGTTCACCTTCGCCGCCGCGCGCAAGTAACCATAAAAACCAGTTTCAAAATAAATATCTTTCGTTAACGATAACTTAATATTTTTGTACTAAGATATATCAAAATAAAAATTGCATGGTTATTATAACTCGTTTAATTTGTTAAAATTTGCGCACTGGTTAAAAACTTATCCAGTATAACTAATGAATAATTATAAGAGAATAATTTAAGGAGCAGTGGTGGCCCAGTGACAGCGGGCCCGACTTAGGACTTGTAGGTTGTGGGTTCGAAACCAAACACGCGCTTTACTTTGTGTAACTCATCACAGCTACTCTCAAACCGGTATAGGAAAACATCGTGAGGAAACCGACATGTACAAGACCTAACCTAACTAAGTCCGTGTGGTGGATTGCAACCCACTCCCTATCGCAGAAGATGGCCTGTCACAACCGTGGGAACGTAATAGACTGATTAGCTTTCGTGATATAGTAAATCGGAAACTAGACCGTTGGCCCAGAAATAAATAGTAAGCATCCTAGCATTAAAATGTATGAATACTTCTTGGGGTTATACCATTAACAGTTTTTCGATGTCAGGTTTGTACATGTACATCATTCCTTGCAACGCCATCACTGATCTGACGATGTCTTTATGCTCTGACACCATTCGGAAATAGTTTCTAACTCCACCAACATTAGAACCAGACCGAACTCCTGCAAAACACACCATGAATTATTTCCTTTTTTATTTGAAACCTTGCTTTTTGTTTTTCTTATGGTTACAATTTGTCATACCGCTGAAGCTACGTTTATCTGTTTGCATTAAAGTTCCGGTTAAATTTTCTTTCTTTATTTGTTCTTGTTGTCCCCACATGAATACATTGCGGTGGATGTCCATGATACAGTTCAGCACTACCTAGAAAACGAATATAAGGGATTTTAGTTTAACTTCTTAATTGTATTGTTCGATAATGGTATACGAATTGTCGTGGGGTAAGTACCGTACCACAACTAAAATGTGAAACATTATGTAAATAGTGAAAAATAACTGCAGGCATTATTGTTTAAACACCGGCTAAACAAATTTTTTCAATTTTTTTTTTTAGGTCTGTTCATTTTTTCAAAAATATTTAATCCATTAAACTTTTTTTTACCTGAGAGAATGAAGTTTGTATCTCTTCCAAAGTAGGTTTTATTAATATTCTTGGTATTTGTAGATACATGTTGGTCAACATAAGAGGTCTTAGTTTATTTTGTTCCTCTGGATCCGTTGTCATCGTTAGAAAACTGAAAGTGAGTTCCAACCAAACTTAGGTACTTGTTTATCTTTAGGTATGTCACTCATGTTGATATATATTAATTTATGCGCTTACCTAGAAACAGAAGCCCTTCGTCGAAGCCTATCAAGGCTTTGTCTGGTACATTTAATAAGGGCTTCCAAACACTTAGTAGCAAAATATGCGAACAGTTCATTACAATCGTTAATAGTAGGTGTCACGTCGTAACGATCAGTGTTTTCTATCTCCATGAATGCTGTAAAATAATGATAATTCGAATTCAAGTTTTGCCAAAACTATACTCTGGCTCTATTTATACTTGGTTTGTTGCCAAAGAATAAGAACATCTGGTCTTTACTTTTGTGCACCATGTACCAGAAAATGTATGATACTAACTTTTGCCCGCGACTTTGTCCGCGTGGAGTTCCGTTAATATCGTAGCGTAACTTAGCGTATGCGAGCGCTAAGAAAGGAAGTAGAATTGCACGGACGAAGTCGCGGCCAAAAGCTAGTACACTACAAAACTTCTTTATACACCACATTTTTTGCTATTCTATTACTGTGTAAGTATTTAAGTATTTCCTAAGTATTTCTTTTGGTTTTGCCATTTTATTAATTTGAAAAAAAAAATTGTTTTTGGTGTTTATTTTCATTGTTTTTTATTTGTAATTTTTTTTCTTCAGGTGTAATTTTGTGCAATTTTGTTGTATAAATCTTATTATCTATTGTTTTATGTTTTTGTGCAATTTTTGTGAAAGAGTTGTTGTGTTCGTAATCAGTGACCTGATAAACCATAAAAACCATACACATGTTGATTTTCAGAATTTGTCACCCCTTTTCCACCTTTTAGGGGTTGAATTCTGAAAAAGCCTGAAACACTTGTGTACTCATTTATTGATAGGAATACTCCTGTGAAGTTTCGAATAAAATAGTTTAACTAATCTTGTTTCTCCATACAAACTTTCAAGCCCTTTTTCACCCCCTTAGGGGTTGAATTTTCAAAAACCCTATGACACGTAACTGTTTATTTCTAATTTTTAACCTAAAAACAAATTTTCAGGCTTCTAGCTCTAAAAATGACGGACTTCCACGCAAACCCCTTTTTCACCCCCTTAGGGGGCGAATTTTCAAAAATCCTTTCTTACCGGATGCTTACGTCACTACAAATATCTGTAAGCCAAATTTCAGCGAAATCTGATCAGTAGTTTCAGTTGTGCGTTGATAGATGAGTCAGTCAGGTTTGCCTTTTATATATTTAGATAGATTTGAATAATCTGATGAAATTTAAGGTAATTATTGAAAAGCTGACAGCCGAAAACATAAAAATTATGATTTAACCTGCATCGTCGTGAAACACTCTCGTGGCCGATGTAACTTGTTTTAAGACTTTCTCTATGTCCAACCTTAAAAAAGACCACATTTCGATTAAAAATCCGCAAGAACACCAAACTTTACCTACATGTATATGTAATTTATAATTATGCAACGGTATGTACAAAATTAAAATACTACAGTAACAAACTAATCCGGTGTGCTAAAAGCATTCACATATTTACCAGTTGTCTTTTAAATCCTGTATCTGTTTACAAGGTACACTATCCAGGAACTTGTGTATGAGTTCCACTACTGCTATTTCAGCATTCCATGACTTTAATTGAATATCTGAAGCTGGGAAACCGAAATAAGACAATGCTAAGGATACAAAGTATCAGTAATAATAATCAGTTCTAAACAAGTTAGCCAGATGGACCGCATAAAAATGTAAGGATGGTAACTTGCTAGGTTCACTTACCAATTTCATCACGCCTTACAAGGTTCTCTTCATAGAGGATTCCGGGATCGACTGCCTTTTCAGGTAAATAAACAAGCGATGTTTGAGTTATAGATTGTAATATTGCATCAATGCGAGCTTCTTTCAGATCAACTACCTGCAATTGCAAAGCTGCTTTTAAAGAAGAAGCTGCCTCCCCTTTGGATTGTAGTGAAATTTTCTTAATGCTAAGTGGTTGATTACCTCCTTTACAAACAAATCCACTTCATCGAGTACTTTCTCTATGCTCTCACAATAAGAGGGTATTTCTAGAGAGGTCCATGTTATTGTTGACAAACCAGGCTGAAATGCTTTCTCCAGTTTTATTATTTGCGCTCGAAGTAGTGGTAAGTACAGCTTTGGCATGCTTCTATATTAATAGAGAGATAAACTTTTAAAATATTATAATACTAAATTCTACAAACAGTACTTTTACCATATACCATGAAAATAATTGAATAAATACGTCATTATTTTAGGTCGTAGGTATCTATGAATTCCTGGATATTATTTACCGGAAGACATGGTCAATCTACGAGTACTATCCTCCACCTACCTCCTAATCTGTAGGATTGGTAATTCTTGAAAATAGGGTTAGTTCTTTGTCATGCTATTCATAATCTTTACTTACATTTTAGACCATTATACAGTTTGATTACCTTCTTATTTGATTACTTCTTTCAACCAAGTATGTGATTTTTTCAAAATTTCCTAGAATTTTATCTTTGCAAAATGCTACTATTTGGGCACTATCTGGTACACCTATAAAAAGAAATAATAGTTCATCTACCATAGTAGGAAAAGTAACTCATGATTTTTTTATTAACATATACCATGTTTGTGATTTTAGGATTTAATGTGTTTTGTATTCAGCATGTTTTTAACACGCTTTTATTAGGTCGACCTGTATGTAACTATGTAATGGAATCTAAGGTAACTAATTTAACCATCTTCCAAGGATCGTAGCGTCATGAAAATTAGCAGCTGTATGTAGTTTTGATGACAATACAATAATATTGTACTGTCGAACTGATCTGATGATGGAGCCGGAAGATATAAACTGGAACTTCATGATAGAACATCGTATCATAGCTGTGTTTGAACTTGTTAGAAAAGTTTTGTAATGAACTTTGACCACGATTAGGTTTCAAGGTCTGATGATGAAGCCGGAAGATAGGCACTGGCATTCCATGATGGAATATCGTATCATAGCCGTGTTTGGACTTGTTAGAAAGGTCTTGTAATGAACTTTAACCACGATAAGGTTTTTGGTTTTTACGTGCATTTATAAAAGCGTGTTTTTCTAGTGATTTTTTTTAAACTTTCTATTTATTTTCATGTTACGAGTACATGAGGCTTCACCCACATCCATCACCTTTTTCAGAACTCTAATCAGTAAACAAAATCATACACGACGATTTTTTTTACTGTATACTACAACCACCACTACATACTACAAGTACCTACTCTTAATGGATTGTAATATGTATAAGATTTGGTGATAACTTATACTCACTCATACTTCATGAGTGTGGATGTAAAATAACAAGAACTTACGAAGTCCCAACTGCCACATGTATTCAACCTCTCTTATGCACTCCGGGATGTACATGCTGAAGTTAATGATATACATATTAGTCTTGGGATGACGCATCAAAAGTGGAGCAATTAAGCCCAAGCGCACCTGCAAGTGAACCATTAGTTACACATAATATGTGAAAATGCTACAGACTCCCCCCAATGAACGCGTATTCGTGCAACAGGACGCAGCCTGTGCGGGTAACACGAGTATAGAACTACACACACATGAAAATCGTTTAGAATAGAAACCTAAAACGAATAATGATGATTTATTTATTTGTTTTAAAAAGCACAGCCACATCACATAAATTGAAACTATTTTTTTTAAGTCACGGTTGTTATAATTATTGCATCCTTCCCATATTAGAAAAGACCAAGTGCCTACAAATGTAACGCACAACGAACTCTTTCAGCATTCATATAGAACGCTAGAGGGGCAATTCTCGTATTTTTAGGACCGTTTACAGTCTGATATTAGTCTCAATTTCTCAAAAATACCTGGAATTTTAATACATTTGTGACATTTGATTGTCGCCGAGATGAGACTGCGACTGCGACAAATTCCATTTTTACAATTTTAATTTCACTAGGCGGGGAAGTACACAATTGTCTTATCTTTAAAAATACACTCTTCATATTATCAAAACTGGTGGACAATTACGTCACTAATTCGGGTTATAAATCATGCGATAACTTAGAACAAAATAATTGCGCTTCATTAAATAAATTCTTAGCCTCTTTCAACTTATTTATTGCAATAGAGCCCGTAAATCTAGCTTGTCCTTTCTTTATTATTATACGAAAGTTTGTATGTATGGATGTGTGGATGTTTGTTCCTCTTTCACGCAAAAAATACTGATCGGATTTATATGAAACTAGCTTTTGCCAGCGGCTTCGCCCGCGTGGAGGTCGGAAATTATCCCGCGGGAACATACTACTGGGATAATAAGTAGCCTATGTCCTTTCTCAGGCTCTAAACTATCTGTGTACCAAATTTCAATTAAATCTGTTCAGTAGTTTTAGCAGGAAAGCGAGACAGACAGACAGAGTTACTTTTGAATTTATAATATTAGTGTGGATAGTGTGGAAGTGTGGATTTGGCACATAGATAGTTTATAACCTGGATTAACACATAGGGTACTTTTTATCCCGGTAGTATGTTCCCGCGGAACAATTTCCGAACTCCACATGGGCGAAGCCGCTGGCAAAAGCTAGTAGTACATAATGGTATGTAGTGACATCACCTTATTATCTTAGCAACTTATTATCTTCACTACAATTCTTCTAACTGTCTTCCAAATATAGAAAGCAATGCGAAAACATTCCATTTATGGCGCGGGGTTTCGGGTTCGGTGAGTCGCCGTGCACGATTTATGTACTGTTACATGTCAGCACAGTAAAACCTTATTACTTACGTGCAATAACTAAATTATGGATTTACACACAAACCCTTATTTATAAGACGTAAAGTTAATAAAATTATTCAGTATTGCATCACTCGACGCTATTATCACTTATAAGTTCCGTAGTATGGAATTTCAGTAAAGTTTATGTATTATTGTTTTTATCTATTTTTAACACTATAACACTATGCAGTCTCTCACGTAGTAAGTTACACTGCACCGTACGGAGCAATTTAATTTTGGAGTAGTCAGTTTTCACTTACACGGGTTTATCGGCGACATCAGGTGGACTGCTTGCGACGTAAGGACCTGCGGTTCATCTGCCTGTCCATCCATTTAAAATGCATCTTCTTATAATAATAAGAAATAGCATAGAATGCCGCTGCTAGTAGGACGACTGTGATCAGGGTGAGCAGGATATTTGCCGTGCTGATGCTGTAGTAGCCTTCCTCGGTTGTCGCACTATTTTTTCCATTACCAGCAGCCGTCTGCGCGATTATCATCTCTTTGTTTGGGTAGACTGACACATTATTTACAGCACAAAACCGCTATTTTTTGTTGTAATGTCCGAATTTATAATCAAAATTTCTTCTTGGTTTTTTTTATACTGTCCAAATTTCACTCGCGTTGTGACTTTGAATGGCAGGGTAACCATGAAATGTCGTGGTAAATGAAAGACATCTGCACTGGATAATGGTTCGATTTATTGTGTGTTCACATAGATTGAACGTACACGATCTTAATATAATGCTTACTTGGCTAAAGCTAAATGAGGAGTGCTTACACATACATTCTTATTAATACTAAAGGTGCTTACATACACTACACTAGATTTTAACGTTTTTAATTACGAGAGTTAGTCTTCTGATCTCAATCAATGTGATGTTGCTACGAAAGTGCTACGAGAGCGCTACGAGAGTGCTACGATGTCGTAAAGGGCATTTGTTGACCTTTGCTTGAACTTCGTACACACATAAATTTAACACAGGTTTATACTTTAATTAATATATCCATGCACATCCCATAGGCGTCTCGTCGTGCCGGAAACGTTTTGATGAACGTAGCTCACACTTGCGTTAAAACAAATTCCAAGAAGTAACAGTAGAACTCTCATAACTTTGTGTAAATAAAGATTATTTATTATACACCCGTGTAGGGTTGCCAGGCATCCGGATAAAGCCGGACACAGTCAGGCTTTTTGGTTGTGTGTCCGGCCAAATTAGATCGAGTCCGGCCTGTCCGGCTTTTGCTAGGCTTTTCAAAGGGCCTCACCGGGTTTCCATATGAAATCTGCACTGGCGTCGTTTTTGACATTGGTGCCGTAATTATGCTGCCAGTTGTTGAAAAAAATTTTGGGCCAATTATCAAACCCCTAGCTTCTTTAGTTTTTGAAAAATAAGGGTTGCAACCTCAAACTTGAATGTTTTTTTTCTAAGAAAATACAATAGATTTTAAAATGAAACCAACACGACATGATAGCTACTTAATAGATTTACATTTCACATTTTTCTCATAATTTTTCAACGACCTATAGGGCAGAAACAAATGTGTTTTAAAAATTAAGGGTGGTTTTTCGTGGCCATTTTTCGACCGACCAAATAAATTACATAAATTACGTATGTATCCAACTATAACACATAACAATTTCATAGATGTGTCATGGGTGGAACATATTCAAAACAATAAAAGTTTTCAATAAGGTACACACGGCAACAGGTCAAGCTGTAAATTTCCAGTTTTAGCTGACCTCGCATTGCATAGGGGTTTCGTACAATGAGATGTCAGCATAATAACGGCACCAGTGTCAAAAAAGACGCCAGTGCAGATTTCATATGGAAACCCGGTGAGGCCCTTTGATAATTTTTGCCTTGGTTTCCACTCCACCCGCCTCACCTTGTGTCGCTAGCGCAAGCGAGCGAACTAGCACTGTCCTCCGCGCCTTATTACTACTCAATTTTAAAGGAAAATTAGCTTTTAAAGCATGTGTCTACCAATAAAAAATATTAATTCGTTTATGTTACTTATTTATTTTAACGTTATTTCATCAGTGTTTTGTTTAATTTTGTTTTAAGATTAAATAATTAAAGATGTCAGACCTTTTTACCCAAATGTCCGGCTAAACTGACTGGTCTGTCCGGCTTTTCGGTTTAAAGATCTGGCAACCCTACACCCGTGACATTTTAGTCGTCTTACAAAGGTTGTCCACTCAATGTATCCGACATAATATACCTCTAGGCGTGATTAAAAATTGTTACCATTAATTACGATAATTGATATTAAGAAAAATAAATAATGGATTAGAATTATGAAATATCCTGTTAATAATGTTTACGTATCATACGGTAGAGAACATACATATCCAGTGCACGAGTCGGCTAGATCATTCCATCTCCATTTTCCATGAGGCAAAATATGTTAAACCACGTCAAGCGTCTTCATAATTAATAATATTTTTATTCAAATGTTCATTTTTTCTTATGAATGTGTAGTAGTCATTGGTTACAGGAAGTCGGCTGCCGTTGTAAGGCGACGGTTGTTTTTTTTTTTTTGGTAAAAAAGCTTTTATTTTTAATTTTTTTGTTATGGTATCTACCCCGCACTAATTCCAAACAAACAATGCATATTTATGCGATAGAAGAAATCGCGGTTGATTTGCTGTCTTTTTTTAAAGAGTTCCGGTGTCTGTCTCCGGAACTCATCATCAGATCTATATGAAATGTATATAAACATCCGAATTGAGAACCTCCTCCTTTTTGAAGTCGGTTAAAAAATATAAACATCCGAATTGAGAACCTCCTCCTTTTTGAAGTTGGTTAAAAATTACAAAGGTTTAACCATGGCCGCGCGGTCGGCACATGGAGAACCGCGCGGCCACACAGTTTTCTTAAACAGAGCTTAGTAGAGGTCCCATTATTTTTACTTCGTAGAAAATTTAGATAGTAAGAAGGAGAAAGCCCTAACTTTTGTATTTCACGACCTACACAACGTAAAAGCTATGGCAGCGCAGTCGGCACATGGTGAACCGAACTTCTGTCCGAGCAATCGAAACGGATACGTTTTAATGGATAGCACGATACCCCCTGGTGGGGCTGGTTGTCAGACTTTCAGGTTCCGACGACCCGTAACATTTCATCGTCGTGTGTTTTGTATAAATATTAATAAATTTTACCTGTCCCACATTTTCGCTCCAAGAATAATGATAGATCAATTCATATTCTGTGAATACTATAGTCATAACATTGTGCAACTTTATGCATCGCTGCGTATTCTGTAAAATATTTTTTGGGTTATAGAAACTGAATGGCTTTCAATTCGACACTGTAACAACATTCATTGCATTTTTCACGTTAGCAGACGAATTGTTCGAACATATGAAGCAATAAGATTGTGAGTGCGGATCTAAAACTGAGAGGCAGAGTTACATCCATAATTGTCGTTAGTACCAAGTATCCCATTTAGGTACCAATACTTTTGTGGAAGAAACCGGAAATGAATTCTTCAAGTTTTTATAAGAAAATGTATGTTTTAATTCACTTGATTAAATATGATCGGAGTCAGTGGAATACCTACCATGTGCGTAATAACTTCATGATGCTGCTTGAATATCTGCATGGGTACTTTAATATTCCTATGATAGAACCTAATCCACATGAGTCGTCCTGCTACTGGCGGCATGTTTCTTGCTAATTCTGGCTGATCCCTTTCTTCGTTATATCTTAATTAAAAATACACCAATTTGCAAAAAACTAGTCTTATATGACGTTATTATTTTTCGAGAGTCAACCCTTTAATATAATGTTCTCTAAAGTATAAACCGGAGTCCCAGCGTTAAATATATAAAATTCAACAGTTAACGCTGGGATTTAAGTCAACGCATTATAAAAGCAGTTGGGTTTTTATATAAATTGGGAGCTTTGGGAATTTACACCTTTCAATTACCTGTCTCGTATTGATTCTATTTCAGACGTGTAGAGAGGAATTAAATCATAAAACTGGTCATCTATATACAAACAGTCTAACTCCAGTTTCGCAAATCTCGTTATTAGGTGTAACGCTATTTCCGTGGTCGGGCATTTTTTGACACTCTGTAAATATTTTGATTCATTACATACTTCATTTACTCAAAATATACTCGTGGTAGATACAAAATATTATTTACAATCATGTCACTAATGTTTATTATGAAACTTAATAATCCACCTACCTACGTGGGTTTATCTATCTACCAACAATTGTCATATTGTCATTAGAAAAAATGAATAATATTCAAAGGTACATAAATTGCTATTGCTACAATAATCATAAATCATTACACTAATCATGAAGTTTTCTAGTAACAGCTCCTGGTTGGCCACTGCGTCTTTATATGTTTTGTAATCTTTATCGAAATCGGGCCGCCTGCTCTACGAACAAATATTTAATTATTCATAAACAAAACTTAAACCAGTATATTGTGATCTCTTTATAGTATCGTTTAAATATAACATGAATATAATATCGTAATCCGACCTGTGATCCAATGCATCATAAGTCTTCGAGGAGATAGTTTTAAATAACTTATTAAAGGTGGCAGCATATTCCTCGATGCCCTCCAAAGTCGTTTTATTCAGAACATAGTAGGTGATGTATGTTTGAAAAAGATCAATTATCTATAAAATTAAAGAATAACTTTGTTATTGTTTCATATGAATCAATAAGCCAATTAGAAATTCTCGAAACTTTTACTACTTGAAATCAGAATACTGATATTCTAATTTCAAGTACCTATTGAAAAGTGTTTCATTTTGTATTTTGCTGCAGCACAGGCTGTAGGTTCCGCCCCTTTAACAGAAAATATTATATCTCGAAAATAGTAGAGAACTTTTAGTTAGCTCTGCTTTGCTTTTACCATTCTTTGGGCTAGTCGTCATCTCCATATTGCAAAGCGCATTAAAGCTACAGACCTACATCTCTGTTTTAAGCTATCAAATAAAATATAAACGTACTTACCTTCATTAGCCGTTTTCGAAAAGTTTCAAATTTGCCAAATATATACATTTCAGAGCAATCAAAAGGCCTTTCAGTAGCTGCCTCTGCCATTTCTTCCTGAGTCTCAGCATAGCATATACGATAAAATTTATAAAGACTTAAACAGAACTAGAACATAAGAATTGGATTAATCAAACGTATAATAGGTAATACTACCTGTAAAAGTTTCAAAATGCTTTGTGTTTAAGAACTTATAAATGCAATGAGCACAATTCGAAATCAAGAAAAATATCTTCTTTCTTTTTTCTTTCTTCTATCTTCTTTCTTCTTCTTCTTCTTATCTCTTCTTTATCTTCTTCTTATTTGATTTCCACGTGGCTAACTCTGTTTTTCAACCCAGTATAAGTATTACCAAATGATTTAAATTGTCTTTGATTTGATTTAGATTCCTCGGATCCCTTTGTCAAATAAGATTCAGATATGATAGTTCTGGGACCGTTTTCCTATACAGATTTTTACGATAACTACACAATACTACACTTACGCTTATAAATTTTTAATCATACCTACACACTTTAACCCCTCGCGTGTTTATGATGCACACGTGTGCATCATGTTATTTCAATGCCCAACTGTTTATGATACACCATGTGCATCATGTAAAATACATTTCAATTCCCGCTGTTTTTTTATTGAAAACTTGCGAGAGGTTAATATAAACACTTACTTTCGCTTTATAAATAAAATTCAGTTTATCTTGGTTCCAAATGTTCTTCTTGCCACCATCGGTCAGGAAATCCAAGCACATGTTAAGAATCTGATTGGTTACTTTGACCAGCAACGTAGATATTTGTTTTGTAGTATTATAGTATCGTGACGTCGCAAATATCATACGAATGCTGTACAATAAACTCGGAATGTACTGTTGCATTGTGTAAGGATCGCATCTGTAGACGTGTGACACAATATTAATAATGGTGGTAAATAAACTTTAACGCCACCCTCAAACCGTGCTACAAATTCACGGTGTTTACCATGGAGTAATAGTCAAAATGCAGTGGGTTTATCTAGAAAACTAGCTACTTCCCGAGACTTCGTCAGCGTGAAATTTCTTATTTTAACATTTAGTATTGTGATCTCTTTATATTATTGTATTAGTATAGATTACTAAACTTTGGATAAAGCATAAAAAGGAGTATCCCCAGTAGTCGACCGTTCAAGACAAAAATGATATGTTTATTTAACCATACCTGTATAGCGGCTCACAATATTTTTCCAAAGCGTACAAGTACCTTACGTTATCAAAAGCTTCATTGTAATAATCTGTTACGTTATTGTCTAATTGTTTCCATTTCTGAAAATAATATCTGAGTAAGTTGTTTAAAATTCTATATTTAGATCCTTTGCTTAATTACAATATTCTTATTTTTTATTATTTGTATATGTTCACATTTCGATTATTTTGTTGTTCCGAGAATGTAAGGCGTACTAACACTAACCAACCTCTCGCATTCATACCCTAGTTTAGTGAAACTTCACAATTTTAGTAACTCGTTATTCATGTCTTTTTTTTTCAGCCGTGTGTTCGTAACGCTGCCTAAGCACTGCAAAAAGTCGTCCAATAAAACTTACGTATCGCCGCCTAGAATCATAGAATCTCCATTCCGCCTTTTAAAAAAAGCTCTGAACTTGAAGTTCCAAATGCACCTGAATAAAATTAAGTGATTGGATACATCCAAAGGGTTACCTTCAAAAGTTTAGATTTCGCAATAATCAGCGTATGTATGTACATCATGGTAGGTTCACTCTTGAGATGCTCTATGATCGACGTGAAGGTAGTGAGCTGACGGCGCCAGTGATCCAGTTCGGCTAGTGGCCCGATGTTAGAGGGTTCACGGCGCAGTTGCCGACTCTGGACTAAAACCTATAAATAAATGATTAAAATAAATAAATACTATGAATGGTAAACAAAAGCATCTCCAATAAAGAGTATTCCGTCTGTCTATCTAGTTCGTTCTGTGTGTTTCCCAAAATGACTAAGAAAGAACCTGTTTGACTCTAAAAGTCCTAGAACTCGTAAAAGATGATGCAGTTGCACCCAACTGACTCTAAAAAACTCAAACTGCAAGCAAGATTTATGTGATCAATGACACGGATGGACATGATTGATATACAGCCATGTTCATCTTAGTACGTAAATATTATTGGTATTATGACCGTAAACTTTCTTAATTAACTTTAACATTGGTTTAATTGGTATAAAATATTATTCAGAATAATTATTACTAGATGTCGAATATGTCTAGTTGTTTCCTCCTTTTTCTATAAAAAAAATAGTCTCACAAAGTTACAGAAACGCTCAAATCCGTGCGGCGTGGTCACCCACTAGTATCGTAGCCTTGATCCGCAACGCATAGCCTTACGGGCGTAGCTAGCACTATACCTACTCGATTGCGTGGTTTACGCTCTATCCATTTGGTCACTTTGCAAGTTTTATGTAGAAAATTACTGGAAAATGTGTACTATAAGACAATGTTCGCCAAACTTATAATTCATGACCACAAACCTCAAAGCTAAGAGCACTGACACAAACTAACTAAATAAATGAAACCTAGGCATAACAATAAAAATACCATTGTTATCTGCCGCATCCATTGCTTCACAAATGAGCATATTTCCTCCAAAACATGAGTCTTAGTAATGGCCAATTTCATTTTCTCTTGATCAGACAACTCATCCTCATACAGTGACATATTGATTTTGAACCTTGTACAGCAATCCAAATCTATTTTGGTTTCTAAAGTGAAAATTTTTGAGTCAAAATGGGAACTGTAAGAACATTGATCTCTTTGCATTGTTTGATTCCATCTGTTATGGCTCATATCAAAATTATTAATTTTAGTATCACACAAAAACTTAATACAAACGATTAATTTTAGAACCCATTCATACAATGATTTGCATATTTAGCAGGCTTCCTACGCTAGTTATAATAACGACCAAAGAAAAGTAGGGTTATTGCAAAATAGTCTTATGTACGTATCTTTAGTGATAGTCTGTTAACGTATAAAGACTACTTACTTGCAAGATAATCAACGAACAGCATTATTTTTGAAATATAGGACTTAATGATGTCGTTGCTTTTAGGATTAGGGGGGTTAATGCATCCCCAACCTTTGCAAGCCTGAAGAGCGGGCACGTAAACACGTTTCATGGTCTTGTAAATAGCGGACACAACATTTTCAGTTTCTTGATTGACATCAAATTGTACAAAGAAGTATTCCTGAAATGGAAATTAATTACTTAATTGCTTTTAAAAATGTAGGATCAAGATTGTATCGTTAGAGTAGTTTTTCTCAAATCTCCGTTGCAGGTATCTATAGCGGTATTTAAATTGGGTATTCATCGTGTATTAAAGAATGAGACCGCAATGCAATGAATACAGGAAACTTTGCGTTTACTGAACTATTCTAGTATTTTATTTGATGTAGTACTATACTTACATCAGCCACGTTCCGAATGTCAATAGCCTTGCTTTTCAATCTGTACATGGCAACGCACTTGCCCTCAGTGCCAATCGTTGATAAATCAGATAAATAAGTCCTTTCCATTCTACCTTTCTGATTAGGAACAAATCGACCCGACTCTATAAAGTATGAAAACAGTGACTAACAACAGAGCTGCGTGAGTAAAACATGCATTGTCTATGAATCATCCATGTTTTCACGTAGTCTAATGAAGGCTTGAGCCTTCATTAGACTACGTGAAAACATGCTCTGCAGCATTTCTGCTTGCGGTGAAATAAAACACACATAGGTAGATTGGGAAAAATTAACCCACGAAAAGCCAATTATATACTTTATAAATATATACGTACAGTATAAGTAGGTGTGTCTATTTTTTAATCTAACTAGAGAACAGTCTTTATACTCACTGTGGAAGCTTTATTAAGTGTTTTAATTGTGTTATTATAAAGTGGTTTAATTAAATATCTAAAGTTAACCATGATACAGGAAATTCAGACGCATACCCATATCGACATGAGGTAGCATTGCATCACACAAAATAATACAATAATTCCCACCTTCAGAGACTGCGCTATCTAACAGTTCTATATGAACATCTGCATCGTAAACACCTTCCTGTAATTAGATTTGTTTAAGATTTGATTTTTTTTTTCATTTAGAGTTTATATTAGACCTGTTTATTACACTTGTTCCTTACCAACACATATTCAGGTGTTTTATTCAATATAGTAGCTGCATTATCAAGTAAAAATCTGTGGTGTTGCCTAATACGACCAACTCGATAGCTACGAGCTTCTTTGGCTTTGGCCTACGAAGAAAAACGTTTTTAATTTAGATTTTTGATCTTTAAAATACTACGTAATAAAACAATATAAATCTAATTATTTCATTTATTTACTTGCTTGTCTTTATACGATTCATGAGCTTGCGCCAATGTGCTCATAGACACTCTGCTTCTCCTTTGAATACCCTTCAAACGAGAGCTGACATCCAGTATGGCTTCCAGGGCGGTTCTGTCAACATCAAGGAGTTCTTCATTGTCCAATATACTTGTTTGAACTGACTGCTGTCTTGATTCTCTTACAGTACCCTCATCCTTTTCCTTGGATCTTTGAACTGTAGTAGGATCTTTTACGGCTTCAATTGCGATCTGAGAGGCATCCGCATTTGCCTCTGGCAAATCTTCATCTTCTATATCCGACATTAATTAGTTTATAATGACGTTATTTTAATT
The DNA here is from genome assembly GCA_932294355.1 of Aporophyla lueneburgensis. Classification (NCBI taxonomy): domain Eukaryota; kingdom Metazoa; phylum Arthropoda; class Insecta; order Lepidoptera; family Noctuidae; genus Aporophyla; species Aporophyla lueneburgensis. The sequence goes on from OW028739.1 coordinate 11,893,668, forward strand.
AGAAAATATAAATACGTGTGGTTTTACACAGGCATAAGCGCTAATAAATTCACATACAATTGTTTTGAGCGAACCGTAAAGATTTGTTATTCCAAGTTTAAAAATATTTGAATGAACTTTAGTCGGAACGCATTGTAAATAGGTACTTATTAGTTCTCCGACTAGTATAGTTATCTGTGGTATTAGCATCGGCAGGTATTGTAATTTTTTTATTCGATTTTTAGGTCTAACTGTGCCCTCAATTTCGTCTGGGTGAATATTAGAAACTTTACTGACGTGTAATTATCTCGGGACATATTAACCGGTCAAGTACCGTAATTACAGACACAATTAAAAAACGATTGTTTGCATACCAAATGTGGTATCTCGGGTTGGTGTGGTTTCTTAGAGGTTATATTCGGTCCGAAAATAATATTTAAATTCGAAACTAAGTGTCAATAAAAATACCAGTCTAAGTTAAATTTAAATAAACATAAAGCTAATAGACTTGATTGTATTATAATCAAAATCTCTTCTAAAATTCTGATACAGACAATGAGAATTTTCGAACGGTCTACTGTGATAGGCTTGAGTCACACATTGTCATCACAGGGAACAACAACCGTGATATAATGCGTGATACAAGCTTAGCACAGAGGCCTTGCTCGTACCGCTGATTAGGACCTATTAGACCTATTTAGAAAAAAGTTAAACGTAGGAACTTACAGGAAGACAAAACGCCCGGGTGTTTCCATTGCGTGGATTGCCTGGAGGACACGTTGGAGCATACGGTGGAAGTGTTCCCTACCTGGGCGGAGCAACCACTTTCTCCTTCTGCGAAGCAGTAATGCTCGCGAAGGAGAAGCCGGACCGCTTGAGGGAGAGGCAATCTTTGCGCCCTCACACCCCTAGCCGCTAGGAGGAGACGCTCCGAACATCGGGAGTCCATCGCAGATTTTCAGCCCCCATAGGCTGGCTATTGCTGGTAACGGAGTAACGACCAGGCCCGGGTCGACGGCGCGTTGTGTTTCACGCGCGCTTCAAAAAGATGTCAGTAAAAACTGAAGAGGTCCGTTGTCTGCCAGCTCCGATGCCGCTCTGGATGGAGCGGTCCCGCTCCACCCAAAGCGGCATCGATGCGAGCAGCGAGCGGGAGACGTCATAAGATGAATTCCCATCCACAAAAAAAGGATACTAACAAGCAGACGTGTTCTAAAGAATGCTAAATAAACTCAGATCAGAGATCAGATGGCGAATAGAATAGAATAGGATATTATTTTATTTTCTTAGAATGTAGGTATTTACAATTAGGTGATAAATAAGGTTATTAACACGTTATCTAGATAAATTATAAAATCAATCAAAATCAAAAGTCATTTATTCAAACTAGGCTGAGAGTCAGCACTTTTTGAACGTCAAAGTTACAAAAGACAGTCCCCCCAAAACGCCCGCCCTTCGACACTTCCTAGTGCTTTAGCTGGGAAGAAGAAGTGGCGGAACAAACTTCCCAGCAGCACAGCTGTCTGTTAAGTTAGAAGAACTTGATTCTATACAATTGTAAGGAGGTAACATTAGGAGACACAAAACATTCAATTAGGTACATGTTTTTGATATAAAGTCATACTATTAAGACTAGGTATTGATTTTTGATGAATCGATAATATCGGTACCCGAGAGCATACTATACACCTTCCCCTTATCACCCGGAAAACCGAGATAAGGATGTAAGTTAAAAATAAAACATATATTAGGTTTCTAAAAAATTAGGGACGCTAGAACGAGGCTTTGATCCGGGCGCAGTTCTATAATGGGACGGCTTATTGGATATATGTTGACCGTGCCAATAGAACTGCCCCTACTTAAAATCTATTCTGTTCCATAATCATTCTTAATTTTCGTTTTAAATTGATGATTAAGAAAATTAAGAATCCAAAACATTCATCGACATACACTTAGTCAGCTTACGAATCATGGCTGATTGTTTAAAAATAAAATTGGATAATTTTATTTTGATTAGCATTAGAGTTTCCTCTCCGTCTTATGTGAACAGCAGGTTATATAAAATAGATACATACCACAATATGTGTACACAGCACAGGTAAGCATTTGAATACATTTACATTAACGTAACATAAACGATACCTGAAAATATTTACAACATTAAATTAAACATCCCGCCATTTTTAACTATTAACTTTTTTTTACACGACACAAACCTTTATAGATTTGAAGGCATGATATTCTTATTCAACTTTTCGAGAAAGTGCAGTGATAAAAACAATATAATGCCGGTTCTACACGCTTGCCAAACCTCAACCACGGTACGCGGCAAAGCACGCGGCGGCGTGGAGTGGCTAGACTTGTGTGGGTTTGCAAGTATTTGCTGCCGATACGGATGTGCTAATGAAGACAAAAAGAAATGACTGTAAAAGATAAAGAAGATCAATTACACAACGAACAAAAACTAGCAAATCAAAAATGTGATTGATTCACCTCACTTCTAATGAAACTGACATGATTAACACTTTGTAGTTTAAATTCAGTGATGCAGACTAGGGGAGAATCCCCCAAATGTGATCTTCTTTATAGTTACGGTAGGTCAATTGGGGGACAATATTATGGGGCCATATTTGGTTGAAAAAAAGCTGGGTTTAAAGGGAATTGCAGGATTTTTATTACCAAAACTGCAGCCGCTGCTTGCAGGAAAAATTGCAGCTAGCCGTGTTGATTAAATAGGTAGTTTTAAAATACATTATGCCAGCATTATCACTTACGTTTTTACAGCTTTCAGTTGTTTATAATTTATTTTTGATCCATGGTACGAAAAAAATATATAATCAATACCTGTTATTAATATTTTCAAGCAAACAATTAAATATTCTGAAAGCTTCAACAAAATACAAATGTTTACTTTACTAAATTATACATGTAAGAGAGATTTTGTTAAGGTTTAGTTTGGGTCTATTTAAAGGATTAGAACGCAAGATTAGCAGTGAAAATATATTACAATTGTAAAACTTAGTGTAGGCAAAAACAGGTCAATATTGAAAAAAACTAGGAAAGTATTATGAGCTAGTCGTGGCCATGACTTAAGGACTCACGATTCTTCATCCATTGTCGAATGGCGCTTGAGCACGAGTGGAGGTGTATGCACCTGAGCCCTCTTGCGTGATAAAATTGCAAACCTATTTGACAATACGCCATCTGTAAATTGGCCCCTAACTAATCACATACCTACATAGCTATAGCTGTTTAAGTATGATAATAATTATGTTCTAATAGTCCCGATGGAATTGTAGTAATTACAACGAAATACAACAATACAGATCGAGAACTACAAAATGCGCGTACGCAGAATGCAGTAAATCGCCATAATCAGTGTTCACAACTTGAAGCAAGGCAACTATCGTACCAGTAGCGTAGAATTATCGTACATGGAGCAAAAAGTACAAAAATATCGTACTTTTTAAAATAATCACTATAACTGATTAATAACTCGTATTAAACATGATATCAATATTTTTACGTATGCTTCGCAATTAATTACTTGTAAACTATTTAACAGCTACAGAGTAAAAATGATAGATTATATACAGCTAATCAGTCAAAGTATTTGATCGGCATACTTACTCGTTAATATAAAAACACAATCATTCAATATAATAAATAATAGTTTAAAAAAACTAAAAACTACGCTTCCAGTTTTTTTTAATTTTGAGACGTTGACATACGTCTCAAAATTCGAAACACCCAGCGTAGTTTGTGACGTATGTCAGCGTAGTTTTCGAAGACAGTTTTTTTGCTGTCCTGGTAACCCTGGCAAGGATAATGGCACAAATTTATGAAATTATTGTATTGTCATCGGTCTTTGACAGGTGTGCAAAGTTTGAATGAAATCTGGTCGTTTAAAGTGGGTCAAAATCGCGCTATAAAGAGTCGGTTACAAACAAACATACAAATATACAAGTGAAGCTAATATAAAAAAATCACGTAGAATTTCCAGCCACTGTTTTCTTTGAATCACTATTTTGAATCTTGAACACTAGTTCGTGAGCTCTACACAATAAACAGAATAACTGCCAACATTTAAACAAAAAATACGCAAAGTGTGTGAAGTCTTTGCCTAATTGAAATCGAACGAAATATCGATATCATTTGCTCGCTGAATAAACCAATAGATAGCGCTGCGAGCAAAAAGAAAGGTACGTAGGCATGAAATTATCGTATGTGTACGATAATTATCGTACGGTTGTGAACACTGCATATTGTGATTGTTTATTTTCAGTTCAAGAACTGTCACTTTATACATCATAGGTAAAATCTGGCACCAGGCCTTTTTAAATAAAGTTGATATTTGTGCTTTACCAAATTGTATTTCATCTAAGTGTCTATTTCAATTTGTAAAATGAGTTTGATATTTTTCTCATACTTATCTCCAATTAATATTACATCAACAATAATCTTATTATAAATAAAACATTTTGATCAAATTATAGCGCCACCTGTTGAAAATTGAATGTAATTTAATAGTATTGGGGCCAACATCTAGATGGCAACTCTTTCTTTACTTTGCTGTCAAAATGTACGTAGTGTCCCCCCCCCCCCCCCCCTCCTGATGTACCCTGTCACCGCGCTTACAGGCAAGGTGCTTACACATTCGATAAAGTAATGAAAGCTCTTGCTAAAATAGTATGAAATTGTATTTCACAAACTATAAATTATGTTGCCCTATGCGAAGTTTTTATTATTTTCAAAATCTGAATTTCGGGTTATTTTAAGAAAGGGGTACACGCGAGATGTCTTTTGGTAACACTGTTTGAGTTTGACATTCCTATGAACTTGTTATTGTTTTATGTATTTTTAGTGAGAATAAGAGTAGTATGTTTAATGATTACGACTGAAGGACATGTATCCATGGTCAGGAATAAATTTAAAAAAAAAAAAATTGACATTCCTAATTATTTACAATACCTCGCGGGAATCGAGGTTTATTTTGAAGTTGATAAAACTTAGTTTAACTAACAAAATAACACATAATGCGGCGTAACTGGAGAGGTCGTTATCGTAACAATTGGTGTCGTACTCGGAACAATCAGAATAATAGTTCAGACAGTCAAAGTTTAAATAATTCAACGAGTACTCACCGAGTGTCTAGTACTGCAGGATCTTCAAGAGCACCAGCAAATCAGCTACCCACCGTACTTCCAATTAATGATAACAAAAATATTTGGAAGCTATACTTTCCTACTGAAGGTGAAAAAAGCATTTGAAAAAATTCCATAAAGTTTGTTATTGATGTAAGTACAAGTAGTAAAATGTGGAGCAATTCGACCACTACATTTTTCTTATTTCAGAACAGCAAGAGAACTCAGAATTATCAAGTCACATTAATTGTTTCAAGAAGTTTATCGAGAAAAACAAAAACTTGTTTGATTTGGAAAAAATAGATCAAACACGCAGTGTGCCTTTGGACGTAACCAATTTAGTAAATGATACTGAATTTATCAGTAGCTGGTCTAGTTTTAATACAGAATTGTTTGAATATCCAGATAAAACTTTAAGGCTTTTAGAGTATAGTTTGCATGAGGTAACTTTTTGTGTATTTTCATATCTTCCTTGTGCCATATTACTGAATAACCAGTGCTATTTTTTAGGGTTCCGTTGCCAAATGGCAAAAAACGGAACCCTTATAGATTCGTCATGTCTGTCTGTCCGTCTGTCTGTCTGTCCGTCCGTATGTCACAGCCACTTTTCTCCGAAACTATAATAGCTATGCTGTTGAAACTTGGTAAGTAGATGTATTCTGTGAACCGCATTAAGATTTTTACACTAAAATAGAAAAAAAACAATAATTTTTGGGGTTCCCCATACATAGAACTGAAACTCAAAAATGTTTTTTTTCATCAAACCCATACGTGTGGGGTATCTATGAATAGGTCTTCAAAAATGGTAATGAGGTTCCTAATATCATTTTTTTCTAAACTTAATAGTTTGCGCGAGAGACACTTCCAAAGTAGTAAAATGTGTGCCCCCCCCCCCCCCCGTAACTTCTAAAATAAGAGAATGATAAAACTAAAAAAAAAATTTGATGTACATTATCTACCATGTAAACTACCACCGAAAATTGGTTTGAACGAACCCTCGGTGCGCGAGTCCGACTCGCACTTGGCCGGTTTTTAAGTGCATGATATAAAAGCAGATTAGATATCCTACTCATAATGTAGATACAGCTTTTTACACTGCATTGCTTTAATACAGCACCCAGACATCAGCTGGTGTCTGGGTGGTACTGGTACAATTGTTTATTTATTTCAGACTCTAAAGTTTGAATCCAAGATAAAAGTAAGGATACTTAACCATGAGCCAGTAATTCCCTTGGCTAATTTAAAAGTTAACTACTTTGGTGAGTATAAAAAGTTATTTTAAGGCTCAATATTTACCCCTACAAGAGTACTTGCAACTCTTGTTAAACGGTAATATATTGTACTTATTACAAATTATTTTACATACAGGGTGTATGGCTATGTCATAACTGACTATCAGTGTCGACACTTACTGCCTAGATCATGTGCTGAATTTATGGTTACAGTGTGTGTGTCTATGTCTGTGCCCCCCTGCTTAATATTGCTATAAATAAATACTGGTGTTTGGCTACATCTGATTATACTAGTAGTAGACCCCAATTTTGTTGGGAAGAGGCAGTATATAGCCAGATGATATTGCAATCAATATTTTACAGCAATTAACAATATGATGTAAGTATAATGTGTGTGAATGTGAACCATGTTTAAATGCATTTCCATTTTCGGCAGGTAAACTAGTGACAATTAAGGGCACTGTAATAAGAGTGGGAAGTGTGGGGCTCATTTGCACATCTATGGCATTTGAATGTTCTAGCTGCCACAACCTTCAAGCTGTCATTCAGCCTCAAGGTGTATTCACAGGTATGTGAAACTACTACATTTATTCTTCAAGTTAATTTCATTTGTTAACAACATATTTTAGTTTTAGAGCAGTGGTGGCCCAGTGGTATCGGCCTCAACTTACGAGATGTAGGTCGTGGGTTCGAACCCAGGCAGGCGCTTTACTTTGTGTAAATAATTTCATCGCCACTGCTCTCAAAACGGTGAAGGAAAACATCGTGAGGAAACCGGCATGTCCTAGAACCAATCATTCGAAGACATGTGACATCTACTAACCCGCACTGGGCCTGCGTGGTAAATTACAGCCCACTCCCTCTCACCGAGAGGAGGCCTGTGTCCCAGCAGTGGGAACATTATAGGCTGATGATGATGATATTTTAGTTTGGTTGGCCATTTATGTACTCCATACCTTTCTGGAATATGAGGCTGTGGCCTTTCAACATGAAGAAATCCTGGGAACGTTAAGGTCACTTGTTACAGCCCATGAAGCTCCCAGGAAGCTTTTGGAGGAACTAGGAGGGCTTTGTTAGCCCAAACAGACACACACAACAGACCGAATGAGAGTCTAAGTGCAGAAAACGTAGTCCCTATGGTATGATAATACCATCATCATCATCATTATGCACTTCTTTTTGAATTAGTCAAAAGATATTCTTTTGTTTGATTGCAATGAGTTTTCAAACTATTCTTTTCATTATATGTTTTACCAAGCTTTACTTGTTGGGGTCATAGTTTGATAATCCATTATTATCAAGTCAGAAGAGCATGATTGCTGACCCTTGCAGCCTGCTGAAGCTTACTGAATGGTTACTGCGTAAGGCGGATGGATGTTTCAATGACATACTAAAGTTGACTGATATCTTTAAATTTTTCAGCACCTACATCATGTCAAAGTTGTCATGGCGGGTCTAAGTTTGAACCCTTGCAGTCATCACCATTCACCAACACAACAGACTGGCAAGTTGCTAAAATACAGGAAATTCAGTCACAAGTTAGTATTGAATATTAAGCTTATTAATATTAATAATAGCAGCAGTGGTGGCCCAGTGGTAACGGCCGCGACTTACGAGTTGTAGGTCGTAGGTTCGAACCCAAGCAGGCACTTTATTTTGTAATTATTATTTCATCACCACTGTTCTAAAAATGGTAAACAGAAACATGGTGAGAAAACCGGCATGTCTTAGAACCAAAAATTCGAGGACACGTGACATCTACCAACCCGCAACTGGGCCCGCGTGGTGGACTATGGCCCACTCCCACTCACCGAGAGACAGCCTGTGTCCCAGCAATGGGAACATTATAGTGACCCACCATCTAATGAATGAAAAGAACTGGAGTTACCGACATAGCTTGCAGGGTAAGCAGGCTGAAGTGGCAGTGGGCTGACCATGTTTGTCGAAGGACCAATGGCCGATGGAGCAGACGAGTCCTGGAGTGGAGACCGCGTATCAGCAAGCGTAGTGTGGGACGCCCCCTAGCTAGATGGACCGACGACCTCAAAAAGGTGGCTGGGACAGAAAGGATGCGGAAGGCGGAGGACAGGATGTTGTGGCGCAGCATGGGAGAGGCCTATGTCCAGCAGTGGACTTCGATAGGCTGATTTGATCTAATGAATGGTTACATTTTCAGAGCCTATCTGGAACAATACCAAGAAGTGTAGAAATAGAGCTACAAGGTGATCTAGTTGGCGCTGCTTGTCCTGGAGATGTGCTGTCTGTCACAGGAATTGTACAGGTATTGCATTATTGATTCAATAGTATCTTTCTTTATTACATATTATAAAATAAAGTCACTTCGCTGTCTGTCTGTCCCTATGTATGCTTATATCTTTAAAACTACGCAACGGATTTTGATGCGGGTTTTTTTAATAGATAGAGTGATTCAAGAGGAAGGTTTATATGTATATAACATGCATAATAAAGTAAAGAAACGCTGATAATTTTAGAGGTTTCTAATGTGATGTCATAAATAAACACGATTTTTTGCGCTTACATTGCGAACGCTGGCTGAACCCTACGAAATAGCTCAAAATAATGTACTACAGTATTGTAAACCTTAAAAAGTTCTACAAAAAAGTCCGCGATGGTACATGTCTAACTCTTAGGGATAACCCATAATAACCATTTTTATCCTTTACTTTTTACGAGAAATAATGGCTTATTTATGAATGCGATTTTAAGCAATACAGCATTAATCCTTATGCAATTAAGTACCTTAAATAAATTGTGCATTTCATGTAGATCAAAATTGCCCTTTACAGCATATCATTAAAATTAATATTTTAGAAGATATCAGAGATTATAATAAAATCGCCGCAGAGCGGCTAGCGGGCCTTCCCGCGTCCGGCCGTCCCGGTTCGTAGCGGTCGGGTAGTGCAGGATTAATAGGATTGTAATATTGTAATTCATATTACTTTGGCTTCATAGTAAATGCGAATATCATGTGTGTTCGAAGTACTCAAAATAAACCTAATTGTATTATTCCAAGTAAGAGACCGCGAAATATTGCTGAGATGTTTAGATTTTTGGATGGATTTGGATTTTTGGTTATCCTGGATACTTACCATATACATAGGATACTTTATCCCGGTAGTAGGTTTCCGAGTGCTATTTTCCGAAAGCTATACGGGCGAAGCCACTGGCAAAAGTACTATTCTTATAACTATGTTTAATTTGGTGTCTGGTAAATAATTGAGTGTCTGTATAGGTAGACAGTGATGTACAAGATACCTTACACAAAGTATCTGGAATACAAAATGCAAGATACTTTTAAATTAGGTATTTCAGATACCAGATACAAATAACTTTTTGGAATGGTATCTGAAATACTAGATACAAAATACGTATCTTTCAAATACTTTTTAAATATAAAATACTTTTGAAAGGAAACAACATTTTATTGAATTTAAGTTTATTTTTTAAAGCGCAAATCGCGCTAATCGCGCAAATATATTGTTTTCAACGTTTAAATTGAGACATAAGTAAAACCAATTCTTCAATCATTCTATCACACATTTTACTTCGAAGAGGCCTCATAATCATACCCTTGAAAAGGAAGAGTCGCTGCTTGGCAAACAGGTGTAGTATTTGAAAAATAGTAATTAATTAATTAATAAATTAATTAGTTAATTGTTGGTAATCCAGACAAAAACATTGTAACTTAGCCAAAATTCGCATAGAGCTGAAAATTGATATAGACGTCAAATCTTCTTCGTATGGAAATGTCTCATGATAAAAAAAACCGACTGAACTATCTTAACATGCTTTCAACTTATGGTATTTTACCAGGCCATACATTACCGACCAGAGAACGGAACTGCTTAGACCATTTCATGCTGAGGATCCATAAAAAAAAGACATCAGCTTCAATTGCTGTTTTAAAAACTACAATTACCGATCACTGTACTACCTTTTTATCACTTTCCAAAATAAAAAGTAGGGAATCCACTAGTAATGTTGCCACGACCATAAACTTTGAAAATGCACTAAAATATTTACAAGAAAAAAATCTTTCAGACTTACTTTTTTGTGAAGACCCGGAATTGCTAACGGATAAACTCATTCAGAAACTGACTGACTCCATTAAATACAACACTGACACAAAAGTTATCGCTAGCAGCAAACGTATAATTAAGCCGTGGATCACCCCAGGATTATTAAAATGTATTAGAAATCGTAATAAATTACAAAAAAGCTATCAATTAGATCCGTATAATGATGTTTTAAAAATAACCTACAGTCGGTACAGAAATTTCTGTAATAATCTCATAAAAAAATTGAAAAGAAAATTCGAGAGAGAATTACTTGCTAAATCGGTTACGAATACGAAATTACTATGGAAAAATATAAAATCAATCACCTACTCAAATAAACCGAAAAATCAAAGCACTGAATTATTAAATATCTTACCCACTCCAACTGCATCAGTGAACTCTGTGAATAGTTTTTTTGCTAATATTGGAAAGCAATTAGCCCAGCAAATTCCGATTAATGAAACTTCTGGCCATTGTAACATTCAGCCTACCCAAATTAATTCTTTTGTCCTCCTGGACACTGACCCCATGGAAGTAGAAAGTGTTCTGATGAGTTTGAAATCCGACAGTGCGCCAGGATGGGATAATATTCCAACTAAATTTCTTAAATATATTGGCAAGGAAATTGTTCCTGTCATTACTCATTTGGCAAATCTCTGTTTTAGAAAAGGTATCTTTCCGACATTACTTAAGCAATCTATTATTACACCGGTACACAAGGGCGGGAATGGCGACGATGTCAATAATTACAGGCCTATTTCTGTCTTACCAGGCTTATCCAAGGTTTTAGAAAAAATTATTAGTATTAGACTCTTAAATTACCTAAAAAAATTCAAAATATTATCATCTACACAATTCGGTTTTAGACAGGGAATATCAACTGAGGATTCAGTTACGGCACTCAGTTCGCTGGTTACTGATTATGTCGACTCAGGAAAAAAGTGTCTGACTGTATTCCTTGATCTGAAAAAAGCCTTTGACACCGTTGCTGTTCCAACCCTTCTATCCAAACTGGAAAAAATAGGAATAAGGGGAACTCCTCTCAGGATTTTTAAAGACTATCTATCAAACAGAAGACAGAGGGTTAAGATAGGGACATTCATCAGCGATGACATGGAGGTATCATTCGGCGTGCCTCAAGGCAGCGTTTTGGGACCAACGCTTTTCTTAATTTATATTAATGACCTATGTAACTTAAAGGTAGATAACGCAAAAATATTCTCTTACGCCGATGATACTGCCATTGTTTTTTATGGCAAGAATTGGTCCGAAATTAAGCTTAAAGCTGAAATAGGTATGGCTCAAATTGCTAATTGGCTTAACCAAAATCTCCTTACGCTGAACGCAACCAAAACAAATTACATTTGTTTTACAATTAGAAATCGCTCACAACCAGATGAAGATCTAAATATTAGAATACATTCTTGTAAATAAACCATGAATGATTCCTGTCCGTGTCCTATAATTCATAAAGTAACACAAACAAAATATTTAGGTGTCATAATTGACCAACATTTGAGCTGGTACTCCCACCTCGAACACGTTTCTGATAGGATACGAAAATTGGGATGGATATTTAAATCATTGAGATACGTGGTCCCTGCAAGTATATCCAAAAAAGTTGGTGATAAGAGAAATCTTTTAAATGAAATCTACACAGCTCTTGCACAATCTGTGATAGTCTATTGTATACCTGTATGGGGTGGGGCAGCGAAATCAAAGTTCATAGACATAGAGCGAGCGCAGAGAGGCCTAATAAAAATGATGTATTTTAAGAAACGGAGATTCCCTACGGAAAGTCTATATGAGATTAGTGGCCTACTATCTGTAAGGAAATTGTATATTTGTGCCTCGGTCCTAAAAAAGTATAAGACACTAACATATGACAAAAAAAATATATTAAAAAGAAGAAAGGATATTATTGCGCAAGTCCCACAATCTAAAACCAATTTTGCTGCCACACAATATAAAATTCAATCGGCACGGTTATATAATAAAGTGAATAAATACTTATACATTTACACTGAACATCTTCATGAAAGTAAAAAAAAGCTAATAGAATGGTTAAAATCACGCACTTATGCAGAAACTGAATTATTGCTACAATAAGTGAAAATTAGTTATACTGGCACCACCACACACACATCCACATCACCTTCACACATCACACACCACACACACTACACACCTCACACACCCCACCACATATCACACGAAAATAGTGTACTACTGTAATTATAAATAGCAAAAATGTATCTCCAAAAATAATAATAAGTTAGTTTAAGTAAGTTTCAAAAATAGCCAAAGCCATGGAAGTGCGGAGTCTTCTAACACAGGCGTTATCATGCTTAAAAGGAGGCCCCAATCAAAAACTAATGTATACTAGTTGGTAATTGAAATAAAAATTTTGTATTTGTATTTGTATTCGTCTTCTTGGCATCTCGATAGCAATCTAAATAGAGTTAGCCCAGAATTTGACTACGAGCTTCACGTTTTCAGTAGCGTCCATGAACTCCTGTGACGTGCAAACAACAGGACATGCTGGACAAGATATCAAGTGCCTCATCGTTTGTGGGACAGCACCACATTCACACTCCAGGACTGAGTCATCTATGAATCTCCACCTGTACAGGTTTTCTTTACTGCGGCCTACCTGAGTCCGGAGTCTATTTAAAGACTTCCATGAAAGCCAAGGCAATTCGTGTCCAGTTGCGAGATGTTCAGCAGGTGGAACGAAGGGGTTTGGTAGGGAAGCGCCTTGTTGCTACAGGTCTAGTCTTTCCTTAGACTGTTCGCCAGTAAGCGGGAGAACACAATTCAGAAAGCTTTTGCGGCTTTTCAATCTTTGTGACACGAGGAAGTTGTCGTGCACAAGGTGTCGTGTGTCACTGCTCTGTGGATAGCCGTCAAATAAAACATTACAAATGAAAATATGTCAAAAATCCCCTTCGATCCCACTTCTGCAAAAAATATATATCGAAGATCAAAGGTTTAGACTCGTAATCGTATGAGAAAAAGTATATGAACAATTTTTGTCAAAAATTGTATGATCTAAAACTTTTGTCGAAGCTATTTTTACGTTAACACGCAATTTTTACGGTTTCAGAGAAAAATGGGAAAACCTTAATTTTTTACCTTGGACCTTGGAGGTTTTTTTCCAGAAATAGGATCGAAGGGGATTTTTGACATTTCATTTGTAATGTTCTATTTGACGTCTATATCAATTTTCAGTTCTATGCGAATTCTGGCTAAGTGCTTATTTGGACTGGACTATGGTAGGATTGTAGGATAACCATTTAAGCTCTTTATGTTGGTATCTTTATTATTTAGGTATGCATTGTTTCTAAGTCAACGGTACTGCCAGTAGATCTTGTGTTTGCAGCACTTGCAATAGAGGAATCAGAATCCTCTTAAAACATGTAATTCATCTTTAGATTTTTTTTTATATCACCTCCAATGTTGTCTAATGCCTCCACTACTCTTGTTTCAGATCTATACATTTTTCCTAATTCTATCAGGATAAGTTTTTTACATATTTTTTCCGCGCTCTTGGTACTCATTTCATTTTAGAGAACGGATGTGACACTGAGGTTAATATTGCATCATTAGCTGCAAGCAAGTTAATGTCTCCATACAATCTTGTCACATTTTGTGATTTGAATAAATGTATACATAACTATTACTCAAAGTATTTTAGCAAACATAGTATCTACAAGATACTAAGATACCCTACAAAAGGTATTTAAATACAAGATACAAAATGAATTTTGAAAAAGTATTTCAGATACAAGATAAAAATACGTATTTTGTATCTTGTATCTGTATTTTAGATACCTGTATCTTAGATAAATCACATCTCTGTAGGTAGAATAGGAGCGTTAAGAAAAACCAGTAAGACTTATATTCAATTTAATCCAGCCCTATGTCGCAGTCTTCTTACTCTGAATACTATTTTTTTTTTCTTTTTTCAGGATGGGAAAACATCAAATGACTTCTCCCGCTCTGGGCGGAGCGGGAGGGCGTGTCAGACTTTTACTGACTAAAACCCACCCGTGTTCCATCAGTTGCCCATGTGCCAGGGTCACGGTATCTCTTTCGAACAATCACGCGACCCCAGCAGGCATCGGTCCTAGTAGACCCCTACACTGCTGCTGACATCTCTTTGAGGCGCGCGTGGAACACTGCGCGCCGTCGACCCGAGCTTGGTCCTTGCCGGCCGGCGAGCTACCCATTGCTCGCCACCCGCAAGCTCGCGCCTACGGTGGCCGGGAGTCCGCAATCGACTCCTGACACCCGGGGCGTCTCCTCCTGCGGCGGCTAGGGACGTGAGGGCGCAGAGACTGCCACTCCCTCACGCGCCCCGCCTCCTCCTTCGCGAGCATTACTGCTTCGCAGAAGGAGGTGACGGCTTCCCATTCCCTCTCGCTCCGTACCATGGCTCGCACCAGGGCCGGACGCGAGAGGTCGCCGCCGCCAATCGCCTCCACGAGGACACGGCGGTGCTCCGCCCAGGCAGGGCACACCTCCACCGTATGCTCCACCGTGTCCTCCAGACGATCCTCGCAATGGAAACACCCGGGTGTATCCTCCCGCTTTATCCTGAACAGGAACCCACCGAAGCACCCATGCCCGGTGAGAACCTGCGTCAGGCGGAATGTGAGGACGCCGTGACGCCTCTCTATCCACTCCTCAAAGAGGGGACTTACCGCCGCAATTGTGGCGTGCCCAGCACTGGGTTGCGACAATCGTACCTGCCATGTCGCCATGAGATCACACCGGAGCTCTGTCCGCCGTGCCGCGATTTGTCGCGGCAGCGGAGTTTCGCCCCGGCGTTTCGCCTCCTCGCGCCACTCCCACATGTGCGCGAGGACCTTTGCCTACAGATCCCATGGCGGCACTCCGGCAAGGAGGCTCGCCGCCTCGCACGAGACCGTGCGGTATCCCCGGATTAACCGGATGGCCATGACCCTCTGGGCCGCAAACAACCGGCGCGCTGGGCGCAGCCTCAATGAGGGTGCCCACACCGGTGCCCCGTAGAGGGCCATGGACCGCACGATCCCCGTGTAGAGCCTCCGGCAGGAGGCGTTTGGACCCCCCAGATTGGGCAGGAGCCGCTTTAATGCAGCCCCAGCCCGCTCCAGTCTGGGAGCCAAACGTCGGAAATGCTCAACGAAGTTCCACCGGCTGTCGAGGACAAGTCCCAGGTACTTCATCGTCGACTCGACGCCGATGTGAACCCCTCCCACCGTGAGTTGGGAACCCGCAGGTGGCGCGTTCCGAGGACCATGAAAACCCATGGCCTCGGACTTGTGCAGTGCCACCTCGAGTCCCAATTGCCGGATCCTATCGACGATTGTCGCAACCCCGCGTGTCATCAGTTCGGCCGTAGCCTCATGCGACCTCCCCTGCGCCAGGACCAGCGTGTCGTCAGCGTAGCAAACCACGCTGACGCCGCTAGGGAGGTCGGCGCGCAGCACTCAGTCGTAACCGATGTCCCACAGATGCGGCCCCAAGACCGATCCCTGTGGGACACCGCACGACATCTCTCGCCGGTTCCAGTCTCCCTGGTGACCGGGGTAGATGACGGCTCTATCCGTCAAGTAAGCCTCGACCACGCGACGGAGGTAGGTCGGCATCCGGTGATACCGGAGTGCCTCCCTAATGCAACTCCAGGGCAGGGTATTAAAGGCGTTGGCGATGTCTAGAGACACCGCCAAGACGACCCCACCCCGGGCCACTGCATCCCCCGTCGTGAGGGCGCACGCGCATGATGGCGTCCACCGTAGAGCGCCCCTTGCGGAAGCCGTACTGGCCGTCCGACAAGTCCGGCCCCTCCCGCACCAGCCACCCGACGAGGCGGTCTGCAATCACTCTTTCAAAGAGCTTGCCCACCTCGTCGAGCAGCACGATGGGCCGGTAAGCGGACGGAGAGTCCGCTGGGCGCCCAGGCTTCTTAATGAGGACCAGTTTCCCCGTCTTCCAACGAAGTGGGAACTGGCCCCTCTCCAAACATGCGCTTAGGAGCCCGAGTCGAGGCCCGAGATACTATTAGTTTTATTTTAAGTACATCAAACACACAAGATATGTAAGGATCGTAACAGGTAGCGTTCCGTAGTTTCTGCCTACCCCCATGGGAAAAAGGCGTAATTTTATGTATGTATAACTTACCGCGGTAGTACGGCCTCTTGCGATAATTTCCGACATACACGCGGGCGAAGCCGCGGGCAAAAGCTAGTAAGTTATAAAGTTTAAATTACAGTATGATAAGTAGGCTTATGGATTAAGCAAAGATATATTAACTATCTTCCATATTTGACAGAATTATCATTCTGACTTTGCAAATTCATTCCATGTTAATTTTTTCAAGTTTTTATTTTGTTTTAGGTACGCGGTGAAAGTAAAGGCGGCGAAGATGGAAAACGAGCAGCAAGGCTCTTACAACTTTATATTGAAGCTGTGTCAATTCACAGTCACAGAAATTTGAGCAATCCAACTTTATCTTTTACCATAAAAGACTATTATGCCATCCAGGTAATCAGAACACGTAAGCCCAGCTTAATGTTAGGAATAACCAATTAACTTAAATCAATAAATAAGTTGACGTTTTATGAATAGACGATCTCGTATTTGCGTAACCACCCTAAGGTAAAATTTTACTCGCAAACGAAATTTTAAAACAGCCACAAAGACAAATAGATCTTTATTTGTCTTTGTGGCTGTTTTAAAATTTCAAACAAAAAATCGCACCGACAGTCATGTGGAGCCATGAAATTAAGGTCGCCATGGTATCCCATATATAAATTGATTCATAGAGTGTCTATTGAATTTAATGGCACTGTAACACTATCGCCGCGGTTCTCTCGCCCGTGCAGATGGCGCTTTAGTGAAGTTTCAATTTTGGTGGACATTAATGTTAAAATTCAAAAGTGATAAAGCAAATACGAGGTCAAAAATACCAATGATTAAATAAATATTTAGTTCCACCTTTATTTCAGGAAATACATGCTTCAGAAGATGTGTTCAGATTACTTGTCCACTCTCTCTGCCCTACAATATTCGGCCATGAAGCAGTGAAAGCCGGACTCATACTTGGTCTCATAGGTGGTACTGAACT
Organism: Aporophyla lueneburgensis; assembly: GCA_932294355.1. NCBI lineage: Eukaryota > Metazoa > Arthropoda > Insecta > Lepidoptera > Noctuidae > Aporophyla > Aporophyla lueneburgensis. The sequence goes on from OW028739.1 coordinate 11,911,216, forward strand.
TGACAATGGACCCAGGTCGAATCCTCACGTATTGGTTGTGGGCGACCCTGGGCTCGGGAAGTCACAGCTCCTACAAGCTGCTGCTCATGCTGCTCCAAGAGGTAAAATGGTTTCCAAAAAAACGGGTTAATGATAGTCGGAATCCCATGACACAGTCTACAGTATCAATATGACTGAAAAATTACTTGACTTCCCAACATCAGCCTAACTTTTTTCCAACTATGTTGAATACCAGTATTTTACCTTTACAACCTAGTTACTGGGTAATACTATATCTACCCCTTAGTAAGACTGGTTGTCACACTACCTGGCTTCTGACGACCCGTAACGACTGTCAAAGATCCAGATTTGACAGCCGGGACCAACGGGTTAATATGTTTTCCGAGGCACGGAGGGGTCTTGGTATGTATGACGGTCACCCATCCACGAACCAACCGCGGCTAGCGTAGCTTTACCTAATCGATCGACCCGTACGACTGTTATTAATTAGCCACAAGTCCCTCATCATTTGACTTCCCATTAAACTAAAAAACAAAGCCTTATGATTATGACAGACACGGTCTTAAGCTTAGTAAAAGGGGGCCTGCTGACACCTTTTGTGTAAAATGTGTCTTTATTCTGTGTTCTTTACCAAGTAAGTGTGCAGGAAGACAATTTTTTGGGTCGGCAGTCGGCATTATACCGACTGTGCCAAATCATGCCGAGCCAAACAAGTACTATGCCTGAGTCAGTTCCAGCAATATATTTCAGGTGTGTACGTTTGCGGCGCTTCTGCCTCCGCGGGTGGTCTCACAGTAGCGTTGGGACGAGAAGCGGGAGGAGACTTCGCCCTTGAGGCAGGCGCGCTAGTCCTAGCCGACAAGGGTGTGTGTTGTATAGATGAACTTGACAAGGTAATTCTTGTGTCACTATCACTAGCTTTAGCCTGCCGCTTCGGCCGCGTGAAGGTCATTTATATTATTCCACGTGAATGTACTACCGGATAAAAGTACCTAGGTTATGGATACCTGTGTGACAAATTTTATCGAAATCCGGCTAGCTGTTACGGTTTGAACAGACACGTATACTTTCGTATTTATAAAATTATACAAAATAATATTATAAAGGCGAAAGTAAATTTGTTCATTTCTTACGCTTTCACGCTAAAGCGGCAGAACGGATAAGGATGAAATTGGCACACAGATAGACCATGACCTAGGTAGGGACATCGACTTTTAATCCTGGATCACAGACGAAGTAGCGGTCAACAGCTAGTATAATATTAGTAACAGAAGTATGAATTATATTGCTATTGTGAGATTTGTGAGATTTGTGAGTGTAGCCAGAGCCAGAATAATGAAATATTTGCTGGGAAATCTTAAACACGTCTCAACAGTCTTGAATGTCCTGGAAACTAAACAGAATACTTTGCTTCGTGAAGTTCCTACTCACAAACCACTTGCTCTTTACGTTTACATGCAGTTATCCAAGTGGCGTTACATCACACTTAGGGACTTTAGTTTTAAAGAAGGTCATGCGAAATACCCAAGCTATTACATGTTAGTGAAAGAAAAACTTAAGTATTACCCGGCAAAAGAAGAAAGGAAATATTTGCAAAACACACTAAAATATATAGGGCAACAAGTTTGCAACTAGCAATGAATTTGATAAGCTAATGATGACATGAGCCAATCACACTGCAGAGCTTAAGGGCTGTTAACATAGTAATTACAATAACTAATTCGATTAAGCATGTAGGTACTGATAGTCGTTACTTAATGACTCATTAACGCTTTTGTTATGTTGCAACAAAAGCGTCCATAAGTCATTAAAGTACTCAAAAATGCACCTGTTATTTAAGGAACTACTTAGTGATGACTAATTCTCAGTAATAAGTATACTTAATGTACCTCCATTCCATCAGTTATACAATTATAAAGATAGTTACTATAGGCAAGATATGCTTATCAATAAGCTCTGGCTTAAGAGCTCTTAACATAGTAATTACAATAACTAATTAGATTAAGCAAGTACTGGTAGTCGTTACTTAATGACTCATTAACGTTTTTGTTATGTTTAAACACAAGCGTTCATAAGTCATTAAAGTACTCAAAAATACACCTGTTATTTATTTATTTATATATGCTTTATTGTACACCAGAAAATACATAAAAAAAACATTTAACAATAAAAACATACAATGGGCGGCCTTATCGCTTTCTGCGATCTCTTCCAGGCAACCTTGGAATGGACAGTGATTGCGTGGACATAAAAATGGGGTTATTGGCTGGGTTGGGCTGTTATTTAAGGAACTACTTAGTGATGACTTATTCTCAGTAATAAGTATACTTAATGTACCTCCATTCCATCAGTAATACAATAACAAAGATAGTTATTATAGGCAAGATATCTCGGTAGGGGAACTCTGGGGGCACCATGTGTCCTTGAAGAAAATATGACATAAAATGGGTAAATAACAGTAGTGAAAACCGCAAGTCGAAACAAAGGTGTGCGTTACCCAGGCCAGATGTTGTCGAAAATAGTCATTTGAATCTTATAGATAATTAGTTTTGCGGCTTCTGTAATTGTTGCGCACATTTTTAAATTTGTTGCGCTTATAGTTTTTTAATTATTTCACAAAAACATTTCCTGCTGGGGTAACGTTACCCCAGCCAGACCTTTTTCTTTCTAATGGGAATATTTAAATAATTACTAGCTATAAAATTAGTTGTCTAGATGAAGTAAATGTTGTGCCTTATTTTGTATTTGTTCTTTCATCGGTTGCGAAATTATTCGAGATTTTGCTGTGGTAACGTTTTTGGTTTTGCTAGATCTTTGAAATGGTTAAGCGGATTCTTATCATATTTTCTACATGGCTTCTTGGAAATTAGTTTAAATTTGTTCTGCAATAAAAAAACCAAAATAATACATAGCTTAAAGGTTATTTAATTAAATAGAAAAACACTTCAATTGGTCCCAGCACTCTCAATAAGAGCTCTAAAGACTTACTTTAAACGTTATTTTAAAGCTTGTAACTGCCTTCAAATGTATGTGAAGTTTCATTAGTATCCTGTAAGTATTTAACAAGTTATGATGATATTGAGTTCTTCACGAGCACGGTCTAGATGCGCGCGGTGTTATTTGGCCACTGGATTGGATATATGAACTGAATGTTATGTCAATTATTAGTTTTTTAGTTCAGTTGTATATCAGTAAAATTTCAGCTCAGTACATTGGATAATTAATGAGATAATACGATTAAAGTCATCAGGAAGTGAATGACCGTGGTAACCCGACCAAGTTTAGGTGGTTACGAAAAAGCGAAAACGCAGAACATTATACTATCTTTTGAAATGTTTAGTATAATACACCTTACAATTTCGGTACAGACGCGTACACTGTTAAATACATTAATAATATAATAATATCTGTACTATGAAAACATTATTATTATCTTCCAGTTGCACAAACTTATCAAAAATCACTGATATAACATGTCGTTCGGTGGGACGCGGAAGGGGTGGGGTGAAGGGGCGCATTGTTTGCATATCGCACTAAACATGCTCCGTAATCACATAATTCATCTTGTAGAGTGCGCATGCGTTTCGGCAGTTCCGTTTCCTGTTTTTGCAAATATTTATAGAATGCGTTAGAGCTAATGTAAAATAATAAGTGTGGCGAATTACTGCTAATGTGGAGTGCTTGTATTGATGATCATAGTTATGGTGCAGGCTGCTTGATGAATTCACGAACAAGGTAAGTTTGTATAATGTCACTACAGATTTTGAAAATATTGATGATAGCAACAGTAATTCTGATTTCAAAGTAAAGTTTCTAATGGATATTCACGAATTTAAACGTATTGCACCCAAAAACCACACGTTGTTACAGAAAAGTTGGACTAATGAGCTGCAAGATCAAATATGGAAAAAAACAGATCTTAATTGTACGTTTGCTTTTAAAAATAATTACGTACCTACGAACTTTCTGTTTGACTCTATTAAATGCAATGGAAAATGTACTCAGTGTGACGCAGTTATTATTGTTGACATATCTCCTAAAACTGAAAATTTTTTAGAGGTAATTTGTCAAATAAATAGTTACAAGAAAGACCATGTCCACGATTTGAATGTTAAAAATAAACTTACATCGACACGAAAACAAAAAATTGCTGCACAATTAAAGTATGAAAAGGCGCTTAAAGTCAGAACTTTACTGGCTGATGAACTCATGAAAACAGATAATCCAAAAGAACCTCCAACGCTACCTAAATTAGGTAATTTAAGGAAAATACGACATGATGTTAAAAGGGCCCTTCAATTTGATAAAAACACAATATTATCCATCTATGCAATGTCTCAAAGTTCCCCATTCGATACATTTATACGGAAATTTTCTCTTGCCCCTTTTTTATTTACTTATGGACAAATGAACAAAGTAAATATTATGATGACATTTAAAAAAATACACACACTGTTTTGTCCATTGACGCAACTGGTTCGATTTTTCAACCGATAGCGCCTCCAGGAGTAAGTCTTAAAGACGCTAAACATACTTTTCTATATGCTGTCATGGCATACACTACCAGTACTAGTATTCCTTTATGTTATATGGTATCACAGTCACACACAATTGAAGCTATAGCTACTTGGTTAAGTACATGGGCAGTAAATCGATCTTTACCCAAAGAAATAGTATGTGACGATTCATCTGCACTACTAGGAGCTATATGTCGTACTTTTCTTCATACCGATACAAATGGTTATTTATCTCAGTGTTTTTCGCTTTTAGAAGGCCTAAATGTGTGTGTGCCGGTTTGTTACATTCGGTTAGACAAATCGCATTTTTTTAAAAAAACTACCTAAACAAAGTAGTTTTGACAAAGCGTCAGAAAAATTCAAATATTTTTATATTAACTACATTGCTATAAGGAAATAAAATCTGTTATCAATGATATAGTAACAGTATCATTACACAAATATGTTAGTCCTGGTTTAGATGGTCAGCTATGTGGTAAATATGAGCAAGCTCTACAGCGTTTGACTGATTATAAGGATGATACTAATGTGATTGATGGCGATAGCGATGATCAAACAGATAAACATTTTCTAGGTGAAAATGACGAGGTAACTATGAATACTGGTACTGTTTGTCCTCTTATCAATTATTACAACAAAATAATGGAAACGGAAAAGTTATATTTGCTATTACTTGACCCAAAGCATGAACAAATAAATGAGTATTATTTGCCGTCTGTTTAATTGGTCACGACGCACTTCCCTACTAGAACTTGTACTACTGCCAATCTGGCTGAGCGAAGGATATTCCAGGGATACAAATTAAAACCACTCTTTATATCACAATCACATATAATGTAGTACTGAACTGACTAAACAAACAATAATCGCGGAGGGTCATTAGATCGTGGAGAATCTTAACACCGCGCTCTAGAAAATGGACTTAAACTAACAACACCATCTGTGATTAGAATTAGGAACTAATTTTCCTTTAGTAACAATTTCAAAATGAAGATGGCGACACTTGAACATCCCGCCCCCCAAGGACATTATTGAGGAATGTCCTTCAAACAAAAGATAATATTCTGTGTACATTAATATTTTTAGAACTAGCACTTACATTAAAGGCAAAAAAAAACTAAATGACATACAAGTTGTTTCTACTATTAACTATCATAGCCTGACATAAAAAATTTATATGAATCAAACATAAGCATTTAATATTAACTTCTTAAATCTTAACCAAAAGTTAACAATTACCTTACCCTTATATCAAATAAATCTTTGTATAAAATAAATCAGAATCCTAACTTAAATACCTAAAATCTTAACTACAAACTCACAACAACTTAGCGCTTATATTCACTTGCCTAGATATAGCATAGATATAAACAGTTCTTACTTAACAAAAACTAGTTTATTCAATAAACCTTCAGTTACTGAACTATTAATGTAACCTTTAACAATAAAATAACAGACTTCACAAAACATTCTGGTTTTAAATACAATCAATTATGTTTATTCATTGACTGGCAAAATACAGAGCTTGGACGTAGGACGTTTCAGCAAACCCTTACTAGTTCGTAGCGTTACTACTCGTGTGATTTCATCGGGTCCTGGATGTTTCTCAATAATTGTACCCAGAAACCAACAAGCAGGGGGCATATCGAATTCCTTAACGAGAACTACATCTCCGACCTTAGGCTCAGGAGTCTTGTTCGACCATTTATACCTATGAACTAAGCTACTCATGTATTCTACCGACCAGCGTTTCCAAAAACCTTGGACCATTTTTTGTACATGCTGCCATCGAGATAAAGAACTGATATTAGATCCTTCATAAATAATATCCGGAACAGTGACTAGCGGCTCACCGATTAAAAAATGACCTGGGGTCAATGGCATCGGTTCATGAATATCTTCACCATTGATCACAGTCATTGGCCTGGAATTTAAACACGCCTCTATTTCACTCAACAGAGTGCTCATCTCCTCGTAAGTCAATGTTGAACTACCTATTACACGTTTTAAGTGATATTTGGTAGATTTCACTGCTGACTCCCATAATCCACCGAAATTTGGAGCATGCGGTGGTATGAAATGCCAAGTAGTATTACGATCTTCTAACTTTTCTGCAATATCTTGTTGGATCGAAGCTAATTCCCTAAGTTCTCTTGCTGCACCTACGAAATTGGTGCCATTATCGCTCCAGATGTTTGCACAATGGCCACGTCTCGCTACAAATCGACGAAAGGCTGCGAGAAAACCCTGAGTACTCATGTCACTCACCACCTCTAAGTGTATAGCTCGAGTACTCATACACACATACACACAAATGTAGCCCTTGTGAGAGCGATGCCCTCGACCCTTTGTCGTCCTAATTTGAACTGGACCTGCATAATCTACACCACTATTCAGAAATGGTCGCGATGGAGTACAACGTGATGAAGGAAGCGAACCCATAAACTGACTATATACTTTAGCTTTATTTTTTACACAAATGACACATTTATTTACATAATTTTTAGCAAGACCTTTTACTCCTATTATCCAATAAGCTGATCTTAAATAGTTAATCATTATCTGAGGACCACCGTGTAACGTCCTATCATGTGCGTCTGCAATCAGCAACTTAGTAAAATGGGTATTATGCGGTAAAATTATAGGATGTTTTTCGTTGTCACTCAATGAGGCATGATGTAATCTACCACCAACTCTTATTATACCGTCTTTATCTAAAAAGGGACATAAAGAACTAATTTTACTTGACTTATTATTTACAGGCATATTCCTTTGTAACTGTATGTACTCAATTTCGAACTCCACTCTTTGACATCTTCTTATACAGCACTTTAATGCTTCGTCTAGTTCTGTCCCCTTTATGTATTTGGGTATATCTCTAGACTTAACATAATGATAAAAGAAAATTCTACATAAAGCTACTATTCTTAATAATTTCCTTAACGAACTATACTTACCTTCATATGTCTCGATTTCCTTCATTAATTCCGAACTATTGCTGTTCCACCTTTGTAATTCAAATCCAGCCTTTCCTAACAAGGTTTTCATTTCAATATACAAAGTCCTGCCTTCTTCTATTGTGGAACACCCTGTCATTAGGTCATCCATATAATAACTTGTTGGTACTATTTCCGATGCTGTTGGAAATTCTTGTTTATAATCCAAGGCGACTTGATGCAAAGTCTTAACCGCCAAATAAGGTGCTGAAGCTGTACCAAAAGTTACGGTTAATAACTCATAATCTTGTATTTCTTCATCAGGTTCCTTCCGCCAAACTATTCTCTGGTATCTTACATTATCTTCGGCTACTCTCACTTGTCGGTACATTTTTACTATGTCTGCAGTAAGTGCTATCGGGTGAACTCTCCAGCGAAGAATGATATGCCGCAAATCCGACTGCAAGGTAGGTCCTATCATTAATGTATCATTGAGTGATACTCCCTTTTCGTTCTTGCAGGACGCGTCGAACACTACGCGCACCTTTGATGTAGATTTATCCTCCCTTATGACGGCGTGATGAGGTAAGTAAGCTGCTTTATTTAACTTTTTGTCCGGTTTCTGTAATCTTCTCATGTGGTTCAAATGTAAATATTCCTCTATAACCTTTGTGTAATTTTCTTTCAGATTTAAATTCTTCGCGAATTTTCTCTCTAATGCCTTGAATCTTCTTACAGCTATTTCTTTTATGTTACTATTTACACAGGCCGGTATTGCATCCTTAAATGGTAAATTAACTATGTATCGTCCATCTTCTCCTCTTGAAGTAGAAGCTTTATAAAGCTCTTCACATCTTAATTCTTCCTCGGATAAGATACTAGTTTGCGGAACTTGGTCTTCGATCTCCCAGAACTTCTTTAGTAGATCATTTTGGTCTACCGCTGTGTGCATAACTGTGATATTACCCGCGCTATCTTTATTTTCAACTTGTGTGACACCAGAAAGAATCCAACCTAATTTGGTACACTGTGCTACCATTGATCCACTGGGCGCTCTCTTAAGACCCTCTTTCAGTATCTTACTGTACACGTCTGCACCTAATAAAATATCTATCCTATTGGGTGTAGAAAACTGCGGGTCTGCCAGTGTAAGTTGCTCTAATTCAGACCAATCAAGATGGGCTACCTGTCTTTCCGGTATGTATGAGGTAATATTTTTCAAAACATATGCAGTAACTTCTAACATAACACTGGGTTCTGTCATTGATTTTAACACCAAGTTTACAATTGAATTTGCTGTTGATTCGATGCTACCTAGACCAGAAACAACACTCTTAACCGGACTTTTCTTTAAACGTAAATATTGTGCTGTAGCTTCTGTGATAAAGGAAGCCTGGGATCCCTGATCCAACAAGGCTCGAACTGTATGATAATTCGCCGTAGCGGTTTGAACCTTAACCAACGCAGTAGCTAGCAATACTTGCTTAGGACTTACGATGTGTTTAGTCGACATACACGAGACCACTGGACGTACATCAGTTGGTGTATCATTGTTAGCTGAACTAGCAATTTGCTCCTCTTCTTTAGCCTTCTGTTCATAGTTAACATGTAAAAGTGTGTGGTGTTTCTTTTTGCAAATATGACATACTGATGATCTCCTACATTGATAAATTAAATGGTTGCCACCCAAACAATTGAAACAAATTTTATTCGATTGCACAAAGGCTCTTCTTTGATCAACACTAATCTTTGTGAACGGAATACAAAAGCATAGTTTATGGCGATCGCCGCAATATTCACAACTTATTTTCGTTTGACCAGATGGGCCAGGATCTTCGCTCCGAGCGAGCAAAGTCTTTTGACTGGAAACCCCTTCTGTTCGCGAACCCCCTCGCCCCTGTCCCGATGTTTTCTGTGGTTCTATACATTCAAGCGCTCTAAATCTACTTTCTAAAAATGTCTTGAATTGTGATAGTGTTGGTGGCTCAGTTGGATCGTCCGCGTCAGAGGATATCTTCAACTCCCACTGCTTACGGGTTTCTGGGTCCAGTTTTGAAGAAACTACATAAATTACGATAATGTCTACAACGGTGTTCATGCTAAGACCTAGATTATTAATTGCATTCATACAATCCGACGTTGTGTCCAATAACTGTTTTATGGTTACAGCTGATTCTGTATTAATTTGTTTTTGATTAAATAAACGTTGAAGAATTGAATTTGCTAAATGACGTTTGTTATTATATCTTTGTTCTAACTGCTCCCAACATACTGAGTAATTTCCAGCCGTTATTGGTATTTGTCGAAGTAATAGTTCTGCTTCGCCTGTCAGACATCCCTTTAAATAGTGAAGTTTTTGCACGTTGTCTAAGCCCTTTTCGGAATGTACTAACGATACAAAAAGGTCCCTAAAACTAGTCCATTCACTGTATCTGCCAGAAAATGAAGGTATGCTAATTTTTGGCAATCTGACGTTTGAAGATGTTGTAGTACAAGGTTCACTTATTTTACTGACAGACTTTAATTTATGAATACCATCTTTCAATTCTGATTTGTACGTTATATAAATTTCTTCAGTCTCATTGTGGCAGTCAGAAGTAAAGTAACTATGTTTTAGATCCGTTATTGTGGCAGTTTCAATCATTTTCTCATGCCTTTTATCAAATGTAGACCACTGTTCTTCTAAAGATTCTAATCTGGTTTCCATGTAACCAAGAGTTATTCTTTCTTTGGGAGATTTTTTGAAATTAGTTCTCCCTTTCTCAATTGTGTTTTTTAAATAGTCTTGTAACTTGAATAAGGACTCCATATTTAACTATTAAAATGACTTAGTAAATAATTGAATAAAGCCACATTAATAACAATAACTAACAAACTACAAACCAGTGTACGGACTCAACACATAACTTCGCTGTAACACGTACTCTCCCGGCTCCGCTGCTCTCGTACTCGCCCGGCTCCGCTCGACTCGTACTCGCCCGGCTCCTCCACTCGACTCGTACTCGCCCGGCTCCTCCACTCGACTCGAACTCGCCCGGCTCCTCCACTCGACTCGAACTCGCCCGGCTCCTCCACTCGACTCGAACTCGCCTGGCTCCTCCACTCGACTCGAACTCGCCCGGCTCCTCCGCTCCGTTCTGCTGCTCTGCGCCGCAACCTCCGGTGCTCGTTCTGGGTATTGAACCCGGTGCAACAACTCACCAGCACCTTGGTACCATCAGCAGCGATCCACTACTGTGTCGGCACCCTCTCCGGAACCACTCACTGTGACTATGTCACCTCCGGCTCGTAAGGACCAATGTTTAATTGGTCACGACGCACTTCCCTACTAGAACTTGTACTACTGCCAATCTGGCTGAGCGAAGGATATTCCAGGGATACAAATTAAAACCACTATTTATATCACAATCACATATAATGTAGTACTGAACTGACTAAACAAACAATAATCGCGGAGGGTCATTAGATCGTGGAGAATCTTAACACCGCGCTCTAGAAAATGGACTTAAACTAACAACACCATCTGTGATTAGAATTAGGAACTAATTTTCCTTTAGTAACAATTTCAAAATGAAGATGGCGACACTTGAACACCGTCTATAAACGATACTTTAAAAAGGCTGTTGCGAAAATTACCTATGTGGGGTAATGTTATGACCAAATATTTTGTCAATGCAAAAGAAGTAGCTAGTAGTTCAAATACTGAAAATCACTTTAAGGACCTAAAGACCATATATTATAGTAGTCGACTTTTTGAGATTGTAATTAGTTAAAAGTAATACTTACATAATTATTTGACTGCAGTTTAATATTACTTAATTTTATTATTTTTGATCTGTGATTTTAAACTTAGGAAAAAAATGTGATATTTGAAATGAGACAACAAAACAGTAGGACTAACTGTGAGCATTTTACTACATTGTGATGTCATTTAGTATTACCATTGATCTGTGATTTTAATTGATATAAGTAGGTATTAGTAGACATACGTAAAGGTGCGTACAGACCATGTAACATGTTATATAACACTACAACTCTATGTAAAATGTTATACAACAATGTTAAATAACATGACCACACTATGAAAAATGTTATATAACATGTTATGTTATACAGTTTGTACGCACCGTAAGTTTAGTGTTAACTGAAAAAAACCATTGTATATTATTTTATTGTCTGTGATCATTACACAGTCCAATATGTGTGTATATTTAAATATAAACTGTAACTGTGTCCTGTGTATACTGAAATCTATAATTTAATTAAAAAATAATAGAAAATTTCAAAAAAGCAAAATTACTATCTGTAATTTTAATCTGTGATTGTTTTTAAGTATAAGTTTAATAATACTTTAAAAGTTCAATTGAAATGATTATATTACCAGGCAATAAAAATTATTTAATAATCACGTAGTTTTTTTTTAAACTTGTGTACATGTCTGTACTAAATTTGTAACACTATCCTACATATTTTAGAAGATACCATAATGTTTTGCGTTTTCGCTTTTTCGTAACCACCTAAACTTGGTCGGGTTACCACGGTCATTCACTTCCTAATGACTTTAATCGTATTATCTCATTAACTTTTTCTATTTATTTTCTATTTTTTTTCTATTATCCAATGTACTGAGCTGAAATTTTACTGATATACAACTGAACTAAAAAACTAATAATTGACATAACATTCAGTTCATATATCCAATCCAGTGGCCAAATAACACCGCGCGCATCTAGACCGTGCTCGTGAAGAACTCAATATCATCATAACTTGTTAAATACTTACAGGATACTAATGAAACTTCACATACATTTGAAGGCAGTTACAAGCTTTAAAATAACGTTTAAAGTAAGTCTTTAGAGCTCTTATTGAGAGTGCTGGGACCAATTGAAGTGTTTTTCTATTTAATGAAATAACCTTTAAGCTATGTATTATTTTGTTTTTTTTTATTGCAGAACAAATTTAAACTAATTCCTAAGAAGCCATGTACAAAATATGATAAGAATCCGCTTAACCATTTCAAAGATCTAGCAAAACCAAAAACGTTACCACAGCAAAATCTCGAATAACTTCGCAACCGATGAAAGAACAAATACAAAATAAGGCACAACATTTACTTCATCTAGACAACTAATTTTATAGCTAGTAATTATTTAAATATTCCCATTAGAAAGAAAAAGGTCTGGCTGGGGTAACGTTACCCCAGCAGGAAATGTTTTTGTGAAATAATTAAAAAACTATAAGCGCAACAAATTTAAAAATGTGCGCAACAATTACAGAAGCCGCAAAACTAATTATCTATAAGATTCAAATGATCATTTTCGACAACATCTGGCCTGGGTAACGGACACGAAACAAAGAGGGAATCATGAGATACATACATTTTTGTGTTCGTTTCCGTACAAAAATAACAGTTTTTATCGAATAACGCCTAAATTGCTGGTCAAATAAAAAAGCGTAGAACAACTTTTGTTGTTCTTTTGTAAAGGAATGCAACTGTATATTTTGTTTCTTTTTTTTTTAATTAAATACTTTTTCAATTATTGATTCTATGCCCGACCTCTTGTATGGGGACGATCCACTGTGTGTCACCGGCTTCAATGACAGTTATTATTAGGTAGTTTAAACTAGAGCGTAATGGATGTAAAAAATTAGGAGCCAATAGGTATTAAATAAAGGTGTCATTTTAAATCATTAAATTTATAAAATAATATATTTCGTTTAATTTTATTTTTCCTTTCTATAGCTCTTGTATTTGTATCTCTTAACCATCTCATATGTATATGAAACGAATATCTACCGTAGTGATGGCACTAAATTCCAGATGACGGCTCACCACAGCAGCCTGCTGGAGGCCATGGAACAGCGGCGCGTGAGCGTGGCCAAGGGCGGCGTGGTGTGCAGCCTGGCCGCGCGCGCCACAGTGCTGGCGGCCGCCAACCCGGCCGGCGGCAGCTATAACAGGTAGCGGCGCGTGAGCGTGGCCAAGGTGGTGTGGTGAGCAGCCTGGCCGCGCGCGCCACAGTGCTGGCGGCCGCCAACCCGGCCGGCGGCAGCTATAACAGGTAGCGGCGCGTGAGCGTGGCCAAGGGCGGCGTGGTGTGCAGCCTGGCCGCGCGCGCCACAGTGCTGGCGGCCGCCAACCCGGCCGGCGGCAGCTATAACAGGTAGCGGCGCGTGAGCGTGGCCAAGGTGGTGTGGTGAGCAGCCTGGCCGCGCGCGCCACAGTGCTGGCGGCCGCCAACCCGGCCGGCGGCAGCTATAACAGGTAGCGGCGCGTGAGCGTGGCCAAGGGCGGCGTGGTGTGCAGCCTGGCCGCGCGCGCCACAGTGCTGGCGGCCGCCAACCCGGCCGGCGGCAGCTATAACAGGTAGCGGCGCGTGAGCGTGGCCAAGGGCGGCGTGGTGTGCAGCCTGGCCGCGCGCGCCACAGTGCTGGCGGCCGCCAACCCGGCCGGCGGCAGCTATAACAGGTAGCGGCGCGTGAGCGTGGCCAAGGTGGTGTGGTGAGCAGCCTGGCCGCGCGCGCCACAGTGCTGGCGGCCGCCAACCCGGCCGGCGGCAGCTATAACAGGTAGCGGCGCGTGAGCGTGGCCAAGGTGGCGTGGTGAGCAGCCTGGCCGCGCGCGCCACAGTGCTGGCGGCCGCCAACCCGGCCGGCGGCAGCTATAACAGGTAGCGGCGCGTGAGCGTGGCCAAGGGCGGCGTGGTGTGCAGCCTGGCCGCGCGCGCCACAGTGCTGGCGGCCGCCAACCCGGCCGGCGGCAGCTATAACAGGTAGCGGCGCGTGAGCGTGGCCAAGGTGGTGTGGTGAGCAGCCTGGCCGCGCGCGCCACAGTGCTGGCGGCCGCCAACCCGGCCGGCGGCAGCTATAACAGGTAGCGGCGCGTGAGCGTGGCCAAGGTGGCGTGGTGAGCAGCCTGGCCGCGCGCGCCACAGTGCTGGCGGCCGCCAACCCGGCCGGCGGCAGCTATAACAGGTCGCACTTACGATTTCCATCCGTGCGGCCATGTCCGACGGGTTTGACATTTATCCACGGTTTTCGTGTTGAGGATTACAAAAATAAAAATGTTATATTGAATACTGAAAAAGATAAGATTTCGATTTAACCCGCGGTTCGTCGCTAGGCAAATACAAACACAAATACTCGCTACCGGGTAAAAATTACCACATTGTTTATAGATGCCTATTTCATTTCATAATTATTTATATTGAAGTTTGTTGTATAATTTTGTTTGTTTTCACTATCAGCTATAAATTAAAAACTTTATTCATTTGAAAACATGTATTTATTATCACTGAAGCCACATACATTAAAAGGAACCAAAATCTTACGTTTTTCTTAATAATTCTAAAATCTTAAAATTTTTCATATTTTCTTGCGACATGTCGCTAGATTACGTGGAAAAAAAATATAAGTGTTTTTATCACCTCTGAGATATTTTTTACCCGGTAGCGACGGCGACGATCCCCGGGCTAACTATGTCTAAGAGTAAGATTTAACTATGTCCAAACTTTTTTGCAACTGTGCTGCTTTTTTCTCTGGACTTTTCAACATTCAAAATAGTCTCTATTCTCATATAACCCTTTCTGACCGTCCAGTCTCGCTACTGACTTTCGTCCTTATCCATACATTCCAGTGAGTTACCAGCGCACAGCTACCCGGCAGCCCGGCATCATCATCAGCCTATAGCAGTCCACTGCTGGACATAGACCTCTCCAACAGCGCGCCTTTCAGTTCAATTCTCGGCAAATCTCGCCCAGCTACCAGTCAGCCTGGGGAGATCGTGGCTCCACCTAGCCTGAGGGTGTCCTACCTTACGTTTGCCAATTCGCGGTCTCCACTCTGGAACAGATCTATCCCGACAGTTCTATGGCTAATATGGCCGGTCGACTGGCAATTAAGCTTATTTATTCTATGAGCTATGACGACTACTAAGGTTCTCTGCCGGATCACATCGTTCCGTATTATATCCCTCAGAGAGACTCCAAGCGTAACCGCTCGTTGAGTTGACCGCGGCCTGAATTTTATAGACAAGCCGTACTGTGAGGATTCACGTTTCGGCTCCTCAAGTCATAACAGGCAGGACGCACATGATCGCAGACTATTCTTTAGAGCAGTGGTGGCCCAGTGGTAACGGCCGCGACTTACGTGTTACGGTCATGAGTTCAAACCCAAGCAGGCGCTGTACTTTGGGTAAATTATTTAATCACTACTGCTGTTTTGAGAAAACGAACCAAAAATTCGAAGACATGTGACATCTACCAAGCCGGAATGGGCCCGCGTGGTAGATTATGGCCCATTCCCTCATACCGAGAGGAGGCCTGTGTCCCAGCAGTGGGCACATTATAGGCTGCTGATTTAGGCTCTGTAAAATATGCGACCTCGAACTTAATACCATTTTTTTTACAAAAGTTTCAAAATATACATAATTTCTTTGTTTTTATTTTTTAGGTCTAAAACCGTCGCAGAAAACCTGAAACTAAACTCAGCGCTGCTCTCAAGATTTGATTTAGTTTTCATTCTTTTGGACCAACCAAATGAGGTAATTGTTTTATACCTAGGTACCCATAAGATAATATGATAATTGTCATCGCCTTCGATTTAAAAATATTTTAATAAACTTCCACCATCTGCATACGATAGACCTGTGTCCGATAAGCGATGCCCTGTCTCTGAACCATCCAATCCTCGTAAACAAATCCTTTTTTAACTATAACCATCAGTATGCACGTTAAATACGTGCATACTGTTATGTTTAAAATTTCCCCATCCTATAACATTCTACGTTATAAATAGATAGGTACATAAATTATCGTTTCAGAAAATGGACGCGATGTTATCAGAGCACGTGCTAGCTCTACATACCGGCCAGAGAGGAAAACATCCAACTAAAACCAGTAACCTAATCGCTAGTATAAGTACAAGCCAATGTCAAAACGAAATTTCACTTAGGTAATTTTTAATGGAATGTTTAATTACTTTTCAAGGTATTGAGCTACTTTTGAAGCATTTTAATTGCGTTTCCAAATCAATTTCTTGAACATAAAACCCTAAATTAATTAATCAACGTCGTCGATTGGAGTTGAATTGGGTTACGGGTGTACCTACTTTATTATAATCACCGTTACCTTATCTTTTATGTTTAGAAACTTTGCTTATCTAAAAAAATAAAAGTTGCAATATCTTTCCGAAGCCAAAAAAAATCGTTAAATTTTATATTAAGACATAAAAGTTACCTTTTTTTGTTTCTATGCAGCTATCATCAATATAAATATCTTGTCGTCTATCCGTCTTTCAGCCAGAGATTACGTCTCAAACCTGGTGAGGTCATCGATCATTTACCGCTAGTACTCTTAAGGAAATATATAGCTTACGCTAGAAGATATGTACATCCAAAAATAAGCAAGGAAGCAGCCAATGCTTTACAAAACTTTTATCTAGAGCTAAGACACAACCATCAGGGTGGTTCTCACGATGGGACACCGATAACAACTCGGCAACTTGAAGCTTGCATACGACTGGCACAGGTGAGATTAGGTTTTCAAACTATGTATTGTACACTATCAATAATCTACAAGTTTAATTCAGTAATTATGTGTCTCTACCTTTTTTCATTTTATAGGCTAGAGCCCGCATCGATTTAAGAGAAGAAGCTACTGTCCAAGACGCAAACGACGTAATAAGTTTACTAAAACACAGTCTAATAGACACATTCAGCGATGAATTTGGAAATATACAACTGTCAAGGTCTATAAATGGGTCAGGTGTCAGTTCTAGGAATAAGGTAATAGGTTTTATGAAAATGCTACAAATGAAGCCAGTTAAATCGTGTTTAAAAACCACTGCACAAACAATATAGGAGCATTACTAATAACTGCCCCGTTGGTATCGTGGTTGCAAGCGCAATCGAACACGAGCGTGGGATCCTGTGTTCGATTCCCAGGTTGGGTAAAGTGTTATTGGGTTTTTCTATTATGAACAAGCTTCTGTCCGCGACTTCGTCCGCGTTAAATTTTTTGTTCTGGGGCCTTCCCGTCGCGTCGAATCGCCTACCCGTGCGATTTTCCCCGTTTTTACAACATTTTTCATTACTGCTCCGCTCTTCTTGGTTGTAGCGTGATGTTATGTAACCTATAGCCTTCCTCGATAAATAAGCTACCCAACACAAAAAGAATTTTTCAATTCGGACCAGTAGTTCCTGAGATTAGCGTGTTCAATCAAACAAACAAATAAACTCTTCAGCTTTATAATATTAGTATAGATTTCTCAGTAACAGCCCAGAGTTTAGAAGTTGAGAGGAGGAGACTAGCCATATTACACTAGTGCACTATAATATGGCTAGTCTCCGTTGAGATTGGCCGCCATGGCTGAAATAAGGTCTGGTGGACAGTATACGGAGCATTAAATGTATGAAAATATTTTCTTTTTCAGTTGAAAAAATTCTTGGACGCATTAACAAGGCGATCACATCAATTAGGGAAAGATGTATTTACAAGGCAAGAGATGATTCAAATACATAAAGCTGCAGGTATAACTGGTGATCCAAATGATTTGATTGAAGCAATGCATACACATTCATACTTATTACTAAAAGGATCAAACACTTATCAGTTGATAGCAATTTAAATAAAAACAATAATTTATGATTTTCAACTTATTTTTTTATTCAATATCATCAAAACTGCGGCCAAATATGACTTACAGTTAGTAGCCTTTCTGCCAACAGAACTACTATAACTTGTGCTATTATTGAAATTGTCTGAGTCTGAGAGCAAATGGAACAAAACAAACAACTCGGTACATACAACATACAACAAACAGAGACACAACATTTTGTACTTGAATTGATATATATTATGAGATTTTTCAATGATTTTAAATCATTGCCCTACCTAATTTATAATACTGGTTTCAGTCAATATTCAAATTAATAGATTAGGATATAATATTACAACACAGTCTTAATTTCATCTTTTTTTACATCAGTTCTTGATGGAACATCACACAAAGCAATAGCAACATGACAACAGCAATACAAAGACATGTACACTAGCACAAAATTATACAGTGATGGCCATTTAAGTAGTCCAACATACAGATTACCAATATCACTACCAGCAAATAAATAAAAGTTTGAAATTGCTGACATACCTAATAAAGGTGCACATAAAAAGGCAGTAAATCGAACTTCCATTGCATTCGTTTTTAGTACTTTAGCTTTAAACAATTTGTATTTTTCAGTTTCTGCAACAGCTTTACCAATATACTCAATTACAATACCAGCATAGTTTAGAACTGACCATATAAATATATTCCACATAGTTCCATGCCACATAAAAATAAACATAAAGGTAACAAGGGATGAAAGCAACTTGTAGGTAATTTTTGGCATTTTTATATTATGCGACAATGTGAAGAAAACTGGTTTGTAAATGTACCTGGAATTAAGAATTAAACAATATTATTTTCAAGCAAGCAGCAACAAAAATATTTTGAAATTTGGAATTTGGAATTAAGTTTATGTATTTAAGGTAACTCACTTTAACAGAAACCTGTATAGACCCACATCGAAATATCTCCACATTTGTGAATAAACATGGATTCTGAGAATGCACCTTGGTGTTGGTGGAGGATCAATATTGTCTAGTCTTGAGTATGCTGCTGTGGTTCCATACGATATAACATATTTCATGTGGAACTCCAAGCCCATCCATAGTCCTCCTCCACAAAGTGCTAGCGATGGCAACTTATGAACAGCCTGAAATAAGTCACATCAGGATATGTATATTTAAATTCCTGTATTTAAATAAAATACTACATAACACAACATCACGCTTTGTTTCCCTGAAGGGGTGAGCAGAGGTGTACATGTTACAGTAAGCCCACATTTTGTTAATTAAGTCTCATGATGTAATAGGTGATGAGCGTATTGCCATCAACAGGGCACAAATCCAGACCACGGGCTGCTACTGAGAAGTTCCAGAAAGGACAAACCTAATAAAGCTATGGCCTGCCCTAAGATTCCAACCTAGGACCTCATGCTCAGTAGTAGCGACTTGCAACCCCTAGACCAAAGAGGCAACCAAAATACAAAAAAAAATAACTTCATACCTCCATACGACTTTGCATTGCAGAAAAATATACATAGTGGAATGCAAGTTCCAGTAGCATGGTATAAATTAGAAACCGCATCATATCCAGAAAAAATATTCTTAGCCTCATTATCAAGTTTTCGTTTCTCTTATGAAAACTTCTTTCAAATTCTTCATAAAGTATTACTGGTCCAAGAAGTAATACTGGCAGGTACAAAACGTAACTGAACATATTTATCAGTTCTTCAAATACTGATGCTTGAGGCAACTTTGTTTTATTACCAGCTTGTGAATATTTATCTTTTTTGTCGACATAATCAAGACAAAAACTAATACATCTTAATTCAACCCAGGCTATTGCATATAGCATGACAAATACTTCTTCATCTTCCAAATTTTCGGTATCCAGGAAACGCCAAAAGAAATATCTATATTTTAGAGTATTATACCCAGCCAACAGAAAAATGCTTGCCAACCATATGCTAATTTTTTTACCACCACTCAACACAATAATCGCAAATATTACAGGCTGGGAAAAAATGATTATTAACTGTCTGAAACCCATATACTTTAGTATATAAATTACACTGGATATGGTGTACCAATATTTCAGTAAAGATGTATTTGTTCTTCGTATGATCTCTGATACACAAAATTGAATCAACATATAAAACCATGTAGTCTGTATGTGGTACTTCCATGTACTCCATTCAACATCAGACTCGTCTTTTAGCCTTGATAGAGACCGCCAACCCGGATTTAAGTCCCTTATTTCATACTGAAGTTCATGGTTGTTTTCAATTATTTCTAAAACAGTACAAAACAATCAAAATTTAAACATGTAACTAATTATATCTCGTACAATACCATTTCTAAGTTAACAAATCGTTTCATATTTATAAAATACGAAATTAGTACGAATTTCTAGCAAACTTAAATTACCTGTCTGAGCACGAACTAATTTGTGAATAGAGTAGAAACAAGCTAATGTCCATAAACTAAAGTGCATAAAATTTTCAAAACGATTTAGTTCACTTTTCATGTTTCTAAAAATTTAATTCCAAATCACTTTACATCCTAAAATAAATAAAAAAAATTAAAACATGATTCAGAGACAGAAACACACAATTTACACCTTTCAAATTTGACGGTAATTGAATGAATGCACAGATTGAATGTTGAAAACGAATGATAGTAGTGCTGTACCTAATTTGATTGGTGAACCGTGTAATTAATTATACAGCAACACAAATCAAATACACATGGAATTAGTATATCCTATCCTACTTCCAACTAATATTATAAATGCGAAAGTTTGTGAGTATGAAACAGAATAGGTCGAAGTGGCGGTGCTTGGGGGGAGGCTTATGTCCAGCAGTGGACGTCTTTCGGCTTAAATTATGATAATGATGATTGTGAGTATGGATGTATACTTTATGTTTCACACAAAAACTACTGAACGGATTTGGATGAAACTTAGGATACAGATAGTTTATTACCTGGATTAACACATAGGATACTTTTTATCCCAGTAGTACGTTCTCGCGGGATAATTCCGACCTCGACGCGGGCGAAGCCGCTGGTAAAAGCTAGTACATACTATAAATGATTTTATTTCTGCGAGTATGTACATACGTTTGCACACTTTTACACGTCAATCATATTTTGAAAACTACTACTTTGAGAAGAAAGTCAGGACAAACTGATAGGTTACAGTCTCATTTAAACTCCACACATAATCTTGGGCAATATTAAGACCATGTAGATTGCTATCTGAAAAGTATTTTCGGGAAAGAACCACACAGACTAAATGGACCAGTAATCGAGTAGCTATGTTCGCTTGAGCAAAGAAAAGATATTAGAAAAACAGGTATAGTTCAAATTGAAATGTTTACAAGCACTGAAAAGTCGGTTTTGAAAGAGAAAACTGCAATCTATTGTGTGTCCTTTTGAGTGACCACGTGACCACACATTTACTTTAAAAACTTTTTTGTTGAAAAAATGTTTTTATTTTTAACTTTTTAGTTATGGTATGTACCCCGCACTAATCTAATCGCGTTATTCGTCCATTTGTCGCGCACATACTTAATAAAAATTTAAGACACTATCATGGATGCCACAGTCAGAACTGAACCAAATTGAAATGGGGCCACACGGGAAGCACCAGCTTATAGATACGTTATTGAATCTTATCAGAAGTCGCGTAAAATTTCCTCACAAAAAAATAAGTTCGTGTGTTTAAAAAAATTAGGTTCCATCTTACACAGATTTTATGAAACAAAAACACGGAAAAATATAGATTTCTATTCGAAATAAGAATTCACAATAATAAGTGCAAAAAAAAAAAATTAAAATTAATAGGCAGACTTTGACATAAACTTAAGGTAGAATTCCGTGCATCGCGATCGATCCCGGCCGCGCGCGGCCTACGACTGTCGTCGATCGCTCGCGACAATAGTCACATTATGAAAATGTATGGCACCGCTGCCGAGGCCCGCGACAGACGCGCGCGGCCGACGAACGTCGTGAGCCGCGCGCGGCCGTGCGTTCTTAACATGTTCTAGCGCTTAGTAACATCGTGGATTATATGGCGCAAACATGTCTAGGAACGCAGGATAAAACTTTTCGGTCGAGGAAGACGAAATATTAATACATTTTGTATCTCAAACTCCAATCATATATGATATGAGGCATGGAGATTATCCTCCTCTTCTTCTTCAAGGATGTCAATTAGTACTTCGACCATGATTTTGACTTCGGTAGATACATGTCTAGAGGGAACTGACGAACAACATCTACTAATTTCAAGACACGGCCGCGCGCGGCTCACGACATTCGTCGGTCGCGCGCGTCTGTTGCGGGCCTCGGCAGCGGTGCCATACATTTTCATAATGTGACTATTGTCGCGAGCGATCGACGACAGTCGTAGGCCGCGCGCGGCCGCGATCGATCGCGATGCACGGAATTGTACCTTTACTCAGCTAGTCAGCACATTCACATTGATACGTGCGCTTGACCACACTTGTATGCTGATTATGAGATTACGAAATGGTCAGCAAAAAAGCTTGAATGATTTGTCATGTAGTAAGTATAGTCAAGTTCGTGGTATGGTAACACTTGTATCTATTGAGTAATACGGTTACCATTTTTATTTTATTTTTTGCATGGGAAATCATCAAATGACGTCTCCCGCTCATTCGTGTCAGACTTTTACTGACTAAAACCGACCCGTGTTCCTTCATTTGCCCATATGCCCGGGTCACGGTGTCTCTTTCGAACAATCTCGCGACCCTGGCAGGCATCGGTCCTGGCAGACCCCTTCAGTTCTGCTGACATCTCTATACGGTTACCATTGAAGTGCTGTTGGCTGCAACAACCACAATAATAGTAGCAACGAAATTAAAAATATATATTGTCCTGTGATTGTCTTGTGCAAACCTAATCTATTTGTAGTCGTCTTCTTTATATGTATAAAGAAGACGACTACAAATAGATTAGGTTCCATTAAGTTTATTACATAGTAATTTATTATATCAGTTATCTATAGTACTTAGTTTGTAGTCAATATATACAAAATATAGTGAATGCAGAAAAATAATATCAGAAAAAATATATGTACCTACGTAGCTCATCTATTATTGACACATTATACATAATTAAAACATTTTTAAGCGCAAACAATAACAAACCTATATCTGAACTTTGCTCTACATAATTTATTATGCAGTTCTGTAGATCAAGTTCGTACGTTAGGGAGGTACGTAGCTGATCTGTACCCTATTACACTATGTGTATCAAAATCTGAACCATTTTGAAGGATATTGCTAATCTATTTCTTCTTAAGTTCGAAAAATTGGTCTGCTCAACAACAAATAACACAATGGATGTTGTGTTGTTTAACTGTCAAAATGAATGCCATTCCTACTGATAGTGTGTAACGTACCCATCCGCACCGTAATGACGTAAAAATCCCATGCTCCTTGGTCTGATCTTCGTATTTACGCCGCCCGGTAGCGTATTTACAAAGGCTATACTATTTTAGTCACGAGTAGAGCTGCCACCTCTCCGGGTTTGACCCGGAGTCTACGGGTTTGCATGGTGCATGTCCGGGCTACGGGTTTAACATCAATATCTCCGGGTCAGATAGAACGGCCGAAAATTAAACCAAGTATTTCCTCAGTTCGAACAATCTATTGATTCAACATTATCTGTTGATTTACGATGGGTTCAGTTATTCAAAGTCATCTCAACTTTCACCGAACTGCCAAAAATAATTGGTAAAATCTTTTCAATCCCTATAAGCAATGCTTTAGTAGAACGCATGACGCGTTCTACTAGATTCTTTCATGGGAAATTTGTGGACAGATGAGCGAAACTGCTTATCAGTGGACATGGTGAAGGCCAAGTTAATTGTAAAGATTAATTACATAATTAATTGCCAAGAATTTTTGAAGTTTTTGAAGAAACCTGAGCAAGAAGAAATGCTGAAACCATCCCTGCAGAATAAAAAAAAATATAGTTTTAAGTGTCACGTTAGTTCAAGTCAGCCTAGCACTAGCTAGGTAATTTATAGATATTAAAAAAAAAACATTACCAATAGTAATTTACCATTACTTTGTGCCTACCTTAATTAATTAAATACTTAAAACTTTAAAAAAAAATGTTTTATTTTAATAAAAAAAACTATATTTCTAAAATATCCGGGTCTACTGTTTTTAAAAGGTGGCAGCCCTAGTCACGAGCCAGACTCTAATCAATGAGCTTTTGGTTATGCATATTACTCAACAATACCTAGTCTATCTCAGTAAAAAAATTGACTCAAATAGACTAGCTTTTTGTTTTAATATTTTCAAAGAAAATGCACGGACAAAATCTAGTTCTATATAATACATATCACTCGAATAGCTAAGCTTTTGGCGAGATCTTTTTAAATTTATACTCGCAACAAGTGGGTAGTGTTCGTTACCTAATAAAAGCACTTCTCGTTTGTTAATTCGTTTTATTTTTGTTTTTCAAATACATAATAGAAACGAGCAATTAAAATGATAACAGTTGCCATGTAACTATCAACCTATAATTGAAGCTTATCTATTTGATTAATATTTATTCAAAATTAATATGTATGTAACTGATTGCCACCTGGGCTAAGATAGGTTGACGGAGCCCCGCTTCGCGGGGCTCCTATTTCTGGGTGGTTTAAAAAAAAAATAACCACGAAGGCTAAGGCGGGAGCTCCGCTCCGCTTCGCTCCCGTAGCCTTCTAACCTAACCTATCCGAGTCGGGGTACTCTGAGTCGGGGTATTAACCATGGATGGGATTTCGTCCACGCGTGACTGAAATGGTATTAGATTTTGTCCGTGCATTTTCTTTGAAAATATCAAAACAAAAAGCTAGTCTATTTGGGTCAATTTTTTTACTGAGATAGACTAGGTATTGTCGAGTAATATTCAGAAACAAAAGCTCACTGATTAGAGTCTGACTCGTGACTAAAATAGTATAGCCTTTGTAAATTTGCCGCCCGGTAAGTATCTAAGGCCTAGCTACCCCTGACATGAAAAGGTATAAGTAGGGATCTTCTCATTCATAAAATATTACCAAAACGTTTTTCTTGGTAAGGCATCAAAATAAAAAAGAACATCAAAATTGATGACATGTCGGGCGAGAGAGTGCGAATGACATCAGCTGTTCTTTTATCTAGGGCAATATATACTCTAAAACTTCATGTATATGGTCGATATTAGCGAAACACTCACTGTAGAAACTAGCGATCTCTCACAGTCACAGACACGTCAAGTCGTCATCAACACTCGATTCGTTCCTACTCTTAGCAGAAAGAGTTGAACTCAATAATCTTGGTAGCGCGGTCAAGGCAGGCGGTTCTGTGTCAAATCATAACATGTGTGCAACACGGATGTAGTGCTTTGTGTTCGTGTTTCCTAATACTTAATAAATTAAATAAAATATGAATTACTGTGCAGCAGTTTTGTGTGCAGTTTTATTCGTTCTACAAAATAGTTCGGGTAAGTTACCCCTTTAGCACATTTATAAATTGTATTTACGTATCTAATGACAAGAAAAATAGGTAGTCGAATGAAGATAACCATATTATTAAAATATCGGTCTAATAAGGACAGCTGCTTTTTACCATGCAAAAGCAAATCGTACAGAGATATATTTATCTCAGCAGGATAGTAGGTAGACTTTATTATCAAAGTAAACAGGACAAAATTGGTCTCCTTGAGAATATTTATACTTCGTTTAGGTATTTGTTCGTCTATATTTGTCAATACGAATATCCCGCGAATTTCAAACGAATAAAAAGTTTACTAATGTTGTAATCATTTTTTTACTTCTGTTGATAAATAGGGTAGTTTCGGGTTGGTACTGGACTTATGTTTCAGGGACAGTTTAAAACGTCTCGCCAATTGCATGCAGTTGAATTGCGCTATAAATAGAATAATGATGTTATGTACAGTAGAGTCAGGATTGTTCGGGAAAAAGTTTTAATAAACTTCTTAAATTTTAGCT
The DNA here is from genome assembly GCA_932294355.1 of Aporophyla lueneburgensis. Lineage (NCBI taxonomy): Eukaryota > Metazoa > Arthropoda > Insecta > Lepidoptera > Noctuidae > Aporophyla > Aporophyla lueneburgensis. The sequence goes on from OW028739.1 coordinate 11,937,290, forward strand.
TTTGCACTCCATGGCCAACGTAGGTAACTCACGGTCAATACTAAGCCGTATTCTTAAAATTCTTACTTCATTATTTTTCCTGTTTGTTTTGCTTATGATTCGTATCCAGCTTTGAAACATAATGCTTATTTTGGAATGACTGACCAGCATATATACCTACTTGTGGTTTCCTTGCGATGTTTTCATTCGACCTTTTAGAGTAGTGGTGATGAAATAATTTTTCACAAAGTAAAGCATCTGTCTGGGTTCGAACCTACGACCTACAACTCGTAAGTCGTGGCCGTTTACACTGGGCCACACGACTGTTAGAGCAGGAGTCAATCATTTTTATGTAACCTATTTTATGGTATTAAAGAAATATTTTTATTATTCTAATTTATTTATAATAATAATAATAATAAACCCGCAGGGCAGCATGTGGCGTGCTGTTGGGCAGTAGCGACCCCACGGACCCGATCTCTTGGGAGAATTCTTGATCCTCATCTCTGGCTTGCCTTTATTGGCCGGCTGGAGTGAACACTGACGAGGTTCAGAGCTCCCACCTCATTCTTGCCTTTATTGGCTGGCTTGAGTGGAGATTCGCAAGAGCAAACATGCTCGGGGAAAGGAAGTATTCCAGTAAGTGCTCGTAGGGACTTGACCATCTTCCGGGCTCTGGGATTGTTCTGAAAGCCGTGGAATACCTCTCCACTTCTCAAGCACCTCAGGAAGTGTTGCCCCCTTGTCGCTGCGTCACTATGTGCCAGCGACGTTTCCCGGGGGCCCATTATTGAGTGTGCAAGTCACCCCCTTTTTTTTTTTTTTCAGGATGGGATATCATCAAATGACTTCTCCCGCTCTGGGCGGAGCGGGAGGGCGTGTCAGACTTTTACTGACTAAAACCCACCCGTGTTCCATCAGTTGCCCATGTGCCAGGGTCACGGTATCTCTTTCGAACTATCACGCGACCCCGGCAGGCATCGGTCCTAGTAGACCCCTACACTGCTGCTGACATCTTTTTGAGGCGCGCGTGGAACACTGCGCGCCGTCAACCCGAGCTTGGTCCTTACCGGGCAGCGAGCTACCCATTGCTCGCCACCCGCAAGCTCGTGCCTACGGTGGTCGGGAGTCCGCTATTGACTCCCGACGCCCGGGGCGTCTCCTCCTGCGGCGGCTAGGGACATGAGGGCGCAGAGACTGCCACTCCCTCACGCGCCCCGCCTCCTCCTTCGCGAGCATTACTGCTTCGCAGAAGGAGGTGACGGCTTCCCATTCCCTCTCGCTCCGTACCATGGCTCGCACCAGGGCCGGACGCGAGAGGTCGCCGCCGCCGATCGCCTCCACGAGGACAGGCACACCTCCACCGTATGCTCCACCGTGTCCTCCAGACGATCCACGCAATGGAAACACCCGGACGTATCCTCCCGCTTTATCCTGAACAGGAACCCACCGAAGCACCCATGCCCGGTGAGAACCTGCGTCAGGCGGAAGGCGAGGACGCCGTGACGCCTCTCTATCCACTCCTCAAAGAGGGGACTTACCGCCGAATTGTGGCGTGCCCAGCACTGGGTTGCGACAATCGTACCCGCCATGTCGCCATGAGATCACACCGGAGCTCTGTCCGCCGTGCCGCGATTTGTCGCGGCCAAGTCACCCCCTGCCATTTAATCCGTGTAAATACAAACATTGATGCGGCAGGGGCCATAGACCTTCCATAGTTCTTGGTAACCAGTCCATTTTAGCCATTCAAACACATAGTCCAACATCTTTGTTTCCATATCCTGCAATAGTCCAACACCAACCGGAGGTTGTCCTTGGGTGCACCTGCACAGTGTATACAGGGATAATCGTCGGTTGGTACCTCACTCCATCTAAATTGTCTAGGGGCCTCTGCGAGTTGGCTTCGGCCCCTCGTACGCCTTCCAAAGGACCGGGATCCCAGAATTCCGAGATATATTAACATATAAAAATAATAATAAGTTTATAACCTAGACTGAGGCTAACCTCGGCCTAGGTTTTATAGCATTAGCAATACTGCAAAACATACTGTAGCTAAACAGCTACGGCACGTTATGTTTACAAAATAATTGCAAATTAAGGCAAATTGAAGTAGTCACACATAGTGCTCGCGTGTTAGGTTCAGCATATAATTTATTGAAAATTAAGTGGTTTTATTTACTAATTTCTATGCACTTTCCTTCCAGGTCTAGAATATAATAAACGCCAATGGGCTAATACCAATACAGACTTCTTATTACACGAAGGAGGTGTACCGACTGGTGGAAATAAAAGAGATAATGTAGCGAGTCAACCACCAGGCAGTCAGGCGCAAACATACGGTAACCAAAATGGTGGCGTTCCTAATTATGCCGCCCAATTTCCAGCGCTTGGCCCCCCATCTACATCACAATCACAGACAACTGCGTTTAGTAACGTAAATAATGGACGACAAAGCAATGCCCAGTCATCTAACGGGAAAAGGGACTATGTAGCGCCTCAATTACCGAAGCCACTACAACAAAATAACCAGCCGACTGGAGGAAACAGTCAAACGCAAATGTCTCCAAATAATCAAAACGGTGGCAGACCTAGTTACGCTTCTCAGTTTCCAGCTCTTGGTCCAACATCACCATCACAATCGCATACTACTGCGGTCAACCCTCTGCCCCAACGCAATCCTCAATCGTCTAACGGAAAAAGAGACTATGTTGCGCCGCAATATCCAACCCTTAAGCCAATTCAACAAAACAACCAGCCTGCTGGAACCGGAGGCAAGGTCAAAGATCTTATAAATTATTATGACAGCAAAAGCCCGAGTCAAGGAACATTCAGTTATAGTTCAGTTTTACAAGGTAACTCCAACAAAAATGGGCCAAGTCCGATGGCGACCTTACCGTCGACACTGGCGCCTTCATCAGTCCACACACCGAAACCAATGACGTTCAGCTCAGCTGTCTGGGGCAATAGACCTAGTACCTACTCGACCGTTACGACCCCTAAGCCTACAACGCGAATTCCTACCTCACCAATGTCACGGCCTGGAACGCCACCAGTACTACCAAGCTCCATAGTAAACAACAATCGTGGATCTACAAACACTAACAGCGTTACTGATGCTGAACTAGAAACACTAAGCGAAGAATTATTAAGAAAGGACACTAATAATGCTGCAAGATACATAACAATTAACTATCAAGCAAAGACTACGTCACATTCAACAGTGGACATGGCGCCTCTACCGTAAGTAGTATCTACTCCAAAGAGTTGTAAGTACATTGTCACCTCTATAAATGCTATATCTATAGAAGTGGTTCATGACTTATAAGCATTCAACTAAGACGATGAATTGTTGACTTAATTAGTAATATCCTGAAAATGAATTAAGTTTGTGTTTATCTAATGTTATCTTTATGTCGTAGATTAATCACTGTAACTCCTGAAGTATGGAATATTCCAACTATTCAGAAATTCGTTCCATTGTTGGACAATTATGAACGAGACACATTGGTTAATGAACATGTGACGCCGCAGGTAATTTGTCTTTCAGTAACATTTTATTTTAGAAGTTGTAGGTACAGGTACGAAAAGCAATCATCGGGTACCTACACCATTCAAATTAATGTACTTGCTTTCTGAGTCCCTCCCGTCCTGTCCACGTTCAATTCAATCCTCAAGGGACCTAAATAAATACAATAACAAAATAATATCGCGTACTGACAATTGAACTATTGAACTCATGTCCAAAGATAAAGCTACGCAATTGCGATTTTAGCATGCTCTTGAATAACAAACTACCTAAAAATTTTAGAATAGAGAAATGAAGTCATAATTAAATGCGAGTAGGTATATAATCACCTATTTTCCCAAAAGAGTTGATGCGTAATATTTGCAATTATGCATCACCTCTCCTTGCGCAGTTGCGCTATTACAATATTTACTTACCTACTTTCCTAAAATGAAAGAGCTTGTCATTTTTAGTTTGGGTACTTTGGGGTTTAAGTCTTTTCTACTCTTCGACCTTCGAGAGTTACCTAATTATCTTTTTTAGCGTGGTTCTAAGTATCACAGGAATCTTACACTATTTTATTTACAATTTTGCAGGAGAGAAACGAAGAGAACGCTTTCATGGATGCCGTAATGTCTACTTCCGTTATGAGGCACTTAATGACGTTTCTGAAAAATAAAGGTAATATTTTAAACCAAAGTTAGGTACTAAAATGTTCAGGTGTTTAGAGTTTCGGATCGGTCTCTTTAGATGTAACGGTAACTTCCATGTGCAGATGGTGACTCCTGGGTTGGTTTTTGTGAGGTTAAATCTGTTAAATACCCACACTCCCTGACCATATCCGCAGAGGCCGGACGCCTTTTGATAGTCCCCAGAAAACAAAGCGAAAAAAACGTTTTCCAGCAGCTATAACATGGCTACTATAGAGGTCCCCCATAGCTGCCCTTAGGCTACCTACTGCCCCTCGAGTTGCTAGTTTTCGGAGATAGGTAACCGTAAAACCCTAGAAATTAAATAAATCTTTCGTTTTTGTTGTGTTATTTAGTTATTAGAGGCTGAAAATTACGTCAATCCTGTTACAGGCTACGTGACTCCAGACCCAAAACAACAAAGAGACTTCCTGAAACAAATTTGGTTCGGTTTATATTCAAGAGGTAAAGGAAAGATAAGCAGTTCCGGCTTCGAACATATTTTTGTCTCTGAACTTAAGAATGGAGCTGTTTCGGGTATGCATAAAATTTTAATTTATTTCTTGTGCATATGAATTTCATAGTAGGTACCTGGACACCTGGGTAACCTATCTAAATTATTTATTTTTATAGGTTTACATAACTGGATATATTTCTCAAGAGAAGAATCAGCTAATAGAATTAATTATCTAGGATACTTGAAATACGCAGAATTAGGCGACGTGAGTATTTTTTTATTTTATTATATTAGGTGATGATAGGGCCCGCTAAACGGCACTCTTTTAAGATCAGGCGCGGTCCGAGGGGGGGGGGGTCCTAGGGGTCATGACCCCCCCCCCCCCCCAAAGTCAGTCATGCTGTTGAGACCCAGAACGATTTGCCTGTCTTACTAGCTTAAAATTGTTTTCACTTGAGCCACGGAGACTGATGAACATTTGTAAAGAGATTAAGAATATAAGCAATCAAGAGCAAAGGATTAAAAGTGTATCAAAATGTCATAATTTTTGGTACTAAAAATTAACAGGCACGCTTCGCTCTCTCTTGTATTCTACATTCTCTTAATACTTGAGGTTTTCTTTTGGAACGACCAAAGAAAATCTAACCTATCGGAACGTGTGGAAAGTTTTCGAGCTCGCTACGCTCTCTCTTGCATTCATAATTTTTATAGTTGCCTGGGCTTTCCTGGCATAAGTCGACAATTTAATTCCTATTTATATTGAAAATATAAACAAAATCGAACCTTAAACAGGCGGGTTGTTAAAATTTTCGAGCTCGTTTCGCTCGCTCTTGGATTCATAATTCTCGTAGCTACCTGGACTTTCATGGCATAAATCGATAGCGTAACTCCTATTTATATTGAAAATACAAACAAAACCGAACCTAAACCAGGCAGGTAGTTAAAATTTTCGAGCTCGCTTCGCTCGCTATTGGATTCATAATTCTCGTAGTCACCTGGACTTTCCTGGAAAATACTAACAAAACCAAACCTAAATCAGGCGGCTGTTAAAATTTTCGAGGTCGCTTCGCTCGCTTATCATTCATAATTCTCATAGTTCTGGCATAAATCGACAGTGTAACTCCTACTTATGTTGAAAATACAAAGAAAATCGAACCTAAACCAGGCGGGTTGTCAAAATTTTCGAGCTCGCTTCGCTCGCTTTTCTCATCCTAAGTGACCTTTTAATTTGCTACTCCATTTTAATTGCCTAATACTTATCAAATAGTGCTGTGATTAATTTCTCAGCATTAAGTACCCCCTCCCCATTGTAAAAGCTGCGTCACTGATTAGCATAAGTAGTGTGGAGCTGGAGATGTACATGAACATATACGTATCATTACGCCTTGAATTCCAGAAAGGTTGACAGAGATGTACCTAAATATAGTACACCCATATTTTGCCAGTTCTGTTTAAGCCCCATGTTATATGAGGCGAGCCTTCTGCCATCAACCAGGCACAAAATCAGACTCCAGGCTGCTTCTGAAAAATTTCTGATGGAAAAACCGAATAATACCACCCGACCTGGGAATCTAACCCGGGAACTCATGCTCATCAGTAGCGCTTGCGATTACTAGACTAACGAGGAGATATACCTTCCTAAAAATATTCTTCAGTACTCATGGTGACCCCCCCCAAAATCGTTGGCTGCGACCGCGCCTGTTTAAGATGCCCTTCACGCTTACGAAATGTGGCTTATGAGTCACAATCTGAATCATTTCGAAGGATATTGGCAATATTCTTCAATATGACTCAGAATCATAATCCACTGCTTCATAAGTTCAAAACATTTGTGTGGCTCACGACGTAACTAGCGCAATGAATTTTGTTGAAATTTCAAAATGCCTGCTGTTAGTGTTAGCACACGTCACACGGCCATAATAAAATCTCGACGGAATTTTTTCGCGCGGTGAATCTTCAACGCACTGCTTAGTGCCGAGAGTAAAAAATCGAACATTGTTCTTTCGTTGCGCTGCAGTCGGTTGTATTCTCACTGCTCGATTCAACACCGAGAGTTAAAAATTCAGTGCGCGATAACATGCAGTTATGCAATTATCCTGCTTTGCACCTGACTCATGTGCGTGCTATTTGGAGTGACACGAAAATATGATGGTAATTTTTAAACTGCAGTTACTTCATTTGCTGTTAATGTGGGTATTAAACATCAAAGTTTTCACAGACATATATAAAAAAATGAGGCTTTAGTCTCATATTCATGATCTAAGTTAATAATATTTGCCTATTAATGTATTACCCACTAACTTGGTTTTGGAGGTCAAATAGGCAGTCGCTTCATGTGAAATGCTGGTATTCAGCTACATCCGGTTAGACCGGAAGCCGACCCTAACGTAGTTGGGAAAAGGCTAGGCAGATTGATTGAATCATTTATTTACCTACTCTAACAACTTATTCATATTTTTTTCAGAAAGGGGCCGTCATGAAGTTTCACTTTAATCAACAAGGTGTTGATAAGCCTGTTAACACCATCTTTATTGGAACCTCGCCGGAGCTGGAGATGGCACTTTACACTCTCTGCTTTGTCACTCGTGCCGACAACGACTGTAAACTAAAGCTAGCTAACAGTGATGTCAGCATTACAGCATACACCTTCCGATACCGCAGTAAAAATTTAATTGGCAGCGCTTTTCCACAAATTTAGTTAGTATACTTACTTCTAAAACATAAGTAACCGTTACTAACATTGTATAATTAATTTTGGTTAAGTACAATTTAATTTTATACATAATAATCACGTTAAACGGTTTAACCAATCGTGAAATAAATAGATTCTTTACCTACAACCCACAACTTACAATGAATACATTTATTTATTTATGTAGGCATGGATACTTTCTTGTACACCAGAAAATACATAAGAAAACATTTTACCGTACAAAAAACATAATGGATGGCCATAGGGGTGTCTATAATAAAATAGTGACGCATCTTTGTAACTTTAGAACAAAAGCATGGATTTAAAAAAAAATCACTGCAGCAGTTTTGTGAATGAACAGTGTTGAAAACCCAACAGGTGTGCAGTAACTTAGGTAGGTACAGACGCCAGCACTTAAAGCTACTAAAATCTGTCAAATTTCTGTAATAGATTTTCAACTTTAATGCCAAAGTGTCAGGTTCAAGATTGATTGGGAAAATTTGACAGTATAGAGTAGGTACCATTTTTTTTGGATTAGAAATCATCAAATGACGTCTCCCGCTCGGGTGGAGCGAAAGGGCGTGTCAGACTTTTACTGACCAAAACCCACCCGTGTTCCCTCAGGTGCCCATGTGCCAGGGTCACGGTACCTCTTTCGAACGAATCTCGCGACCCTGGTAGGCAAAGTCATCGGTCCTAGCAGACCCCTTCAGTTTGCTGACATCTCTTTGAGCGCGCGTAGAACACTACGCGCAGTCGACACGGGCCTGCAGGTCCTTACCGGGCGGCGAGCTACCCATTGCTCGCCGCCCGCAAGCCCGCGCCTACGGTGACCGGGACAATTTCGGGTACCTTGATGTACTGGCTTCTGTACTTACTTGAAAATTATCTACGATGTACCGTTAGTTCGGAGTTCAGAGAGGCTAGAGAACAGCAGAGAGAACTTTATCTTAGAATAGGTAGGTACTTTAATTACCTACTTTTTATTATGGAGTATTTTAGAGTTTGACTGTGTTGTGTAGGTACTAAAAACAAATAAATATTTTGCCACTTTATAGTTTTTAATTTAAAAGGTTGTCCTTATTTATGATTTCAAATTAATTTCTGGATAACTTTATAACCCCACAAATATACTCAGGTAAGAAAAATAAGAATTTTATACCGTTTTGATCATGCCACTATCTTTGAATGAATGACTGTTACAAATAGGGTTGCCAACTTTTTTTGACAAAAAAAAACGTATAAACTAGTTTGGATAGGAAAAAATAAAGTATTAGGGACAAAAAAAGTATTTATAAAATTTTATGTTTTTATTGTTTTTAAAAACGTATTTTTGTGTGCTTTAGCACATGCTAACAATTTTTTGTTATCTTTAAATGTTACAAAGCTTGTTTGACAACATTTAAATTGAAATAAATAAACAATTCGTTTTTATTTAAATTTATTGATGCTCTATTTCTCTCTTCTCGCCACTTTAGATTCATTACTGAAAAAACCCTTTCAGTGAAAGCTGAAGTGGCGGGAATGGAGAGTAGGTAAGATTTTTTTTTTATATTTGGTAAGCTATCAGATGCATTATTAAGGATATATTGCCATTTTTCTACTGTACTTTTCATTGAAAATTCTTTATCAAAGGTTGAAAATAAAGTATTTTTGCATACTTTATTTGTATGTAAAAGTATAAAGTATAGTTATCAAAAATAAAGTAGGATACGTTATTATAAAGTATGGTTGGCAACCCTAGTTACAAATGTTATAATGTTTGCAGTTTTGTAAGGTGAGTAGATGAAGGAAATGATAAACTTAATTTAGTAATAATGGTACCGATTCCCTTATTCACAAACTAAACTAAATTTAAGTTCAGTGCATCTTTTTTTTGTATTTCATTATGAAGAAGACAAAAGAAATTTTTTAGTTTAGTCCTGTCAAATTAATCAGCGCCTGTCACTAACTAATCCATACAAGTTTAGACGTGATTAAAAACTTGCCTACTAAAATTACGTCAATTTACGTCGAGCGCTGATTAATTTGACAGGACTAAACTAAAATTTATCTTCTGTCCTTTCCTTAATGAAATAGAAAGAAAAAGATGCACTGAACTTAGTATAGTTTGTGAATAAGGGAATCGGCACCAATGGCTAATTTGCTGTATTTAATATTAATCATACTAAAAAGAACTGTTTTCATCAATAACTAAGTAACATTTAAACTATGCAAAGAGTATACACATTACTATGCTAGGAGTACAAAATAATTATGCTCACTGTTATAATAAGCCCTTGTGCACCGCCGCCCGTGATGCTAGCTGTTTTAGAACACAATGTATTTGAAGTTGGATAGTAGCCTCTGGTGTGAGATAGGGCCTTCAGTCTCGCTGTATGTCTGAGTCCCGGGAAAAATCGAGACTCGATGTGGTCCTGAAATTCACAGAAAAACAAGGCTTTCGAGACTATTTCAAAAGTAGGTTTCATTTTATATCAAATACCTTTTTCCATTTCATTTCATGCTTTTTCAATCGAAATAATATATTTAAATCAAGTAAACACAGTCACAATTTAGAAAGGCCCTCGGCCTTAGTGGGTCTGGGCCAGCCTGGCGGCCAGGGGCTTACTCTTCAACCTAATTTTAATTCAAATCTAAAGCCAATACGATGTCAGTGTTAATTTTGCATACACGTGATTCGGTACTCTTGAAAACAATAGTGTCAACATTGGAACAACAACAACGCCCGATCTTGATTCCACTTAGTTCTCCAAAATGGACACTTAGTTTAAACACATTTTGGCGCTAGCGTCGAATTTAAGAATATGAAGCGTCAAAATTCCAATGTCGATCGGAATTAAAATCAAAAGTAAGCACCCATGCCTACTGCATGTTAAATGGCAAATAGGTTTAGAGCACCACTGATTACCTAGCTGAACGCACGACCCTATCGCTTTTAATAGATGATTTTATAATGGTAATTATGTGATGAAAGTCTCAAAAGTCTCATTATTCCCGAGACCAACAAGAATAATCTCAAGTCTCGAAAATAACATAAAAACGAGATTCTCGGAATGAAAGCCCTGGTCTAAGGTGCAACCTGTGTCGTCATTCTCGCACCATCCTATCTTCCTAGCACGACGGACTGTGCTGGAGCGGCTTTTGCAGGTTTAGAATGCCTAAAACGGCCGAAATATCAACTTTATAATAACAGCCATATATTAATTGCTTGAGCCATTTGGGGTTGAAACACTAGGGCCGTGGGGTCCGAGAGCTCATCGAGTATTACGGGAGATCGCATAACGGTTGGTCGACAGGTCAAGAATCAGCTTTGCCATCCAATGTGGCAATGCTGTCAGCCGAATGAACTTTTTGCTGCCCAATGAGGACTTCCCTTTTTTCTAAAGTGTTGAATCGTAAATAGAGAAATGATTTTTGTACTGGCGAAACAAATTGAGCGACTGTCACATTTGTCGCCTCGTAGCAACTAGTAACACTACAAGTCCGTCAATAATGTCAAACTTCGGCATGCTGTCAATGCTGTCATTGACCAGAAGTACGGAAGATAGACGGGTAGAGTAAAAGCGGTGTGTGTGATGTTTATTCGAATAATTATGCAACGATTTTTAAATTAATACAAAAGCTGACAGTTACCTAATCTATTTTTGTTGTTTTAATGCGTAAAATACTAAATCCACGTGTATTGGGTTCAGTTTTAAGTGATACATTACGTCTTGTGTTTAATAAAAATGTCATCTCTCATGAGTTTACGTAGTAATTTAACAATAAATGGTATAAAAAGATGGAAATGCAGTGTATCACAGCTACCAAAAAAACATCCGGAAGATTTATTACGCAGAAGTTTTTCAACACGCGAATTATTAAAAGAGGCCTATTGTCGTACGAAGTTAAAATTTAAATGTAAGTGTATGCCAGCATTTAATTTTTATTTGTTTTATATCAGTATAGGTGCACAGTGCTTTACACATTAATTACTTTTTGTAGCAAAAAAATTACCTCAAGATGTGAATCCACGGGGTGTGTTTGCTTGCAATGAGCTGGATCTTTCTGAAGTCAAAGTATATGGATTTGATTATGATTACACGCTGGCACATTACAAACCTAGCCTGGAACATTTGCTGTATAACCTTGGCAGGGAAATACTTTTGGAAAAATATAAGGTTGGTGTGTGAATATTTTCAATAAGATAAAGTGAGTAACTGTGTAATAGTCAAAACCATTAGAAAGTGGGACATCGTTGAATGTGGTAAGTCTAAGGCTAAGCTAAGTGGTTCAAGCAAACAGGTTTCTGTCTACTGCCACCTTCCACCAATGAGTGGTGGTCCACCAATATTAATACCTAACATTTAGTAGAAAATCTCACCATCATCATTTCAGCCGTAAGACGTCCACTGCTGGACTTAGGCCTCCCCAAATTTGGGGGGCTTTGCCATAATCACCACGCTTGGCAGGCGGGTTGACGATCGCAGTATGGTGGTATAATGCATAGAGAACGCTGCTGCCCATCTTCTAGTAAGTCCCTTAGTCGCCTTTTATGACACCCATGGGAAGAAATGGGGTAAAAAATCTAAACAGGGGTAATGTTGTTTATGTTTAATGTTCTCTATTTGCTGGCCTGGCCTTTTGTTCAAGAAGTCTGTTGATACACTAACAAAGACATTCTTATTGTTTTCTTTTCCTTTCAGTATCCTCCAGAAATACTACAGTTAGAATACAAACCTAACTTTGCTGTCAGAGGATTGCATTATGACATAGAAAAAGGCCTCCTGTTGAAACTGGACTCATTCTTACAAATACAATTTGGAGCTGTGTACAGAGGTCTTACACAGGTGCCTGCTGATGAAGTGCTCAAACTGTACAGAAACAGAATAATACCCATAGCTTATGTTGAGGGTGATACCAGAGCTCATAAAGTAAGTATAATTACTTAATTTATTGTTAACTAGCTTTTGCTAGCAGCTTCTGCCTCATGGAGGTTGGAAATTATCCCATGGGTACATATACCCAGGATAAAAGGTGTCATGTGCTAATCGAGGTTTTAATAAACTATCTTTGTGTTAAATTTCTCCAAAATCTGTTTGACTATTTTCGCGCATCTGAGTAACAAACATCTAAACATACAAACATCATCATCATTCTCCTGCCTGTATCCTAATTTATTTGGGGTCGGCGCAATGTGTCTTTTTCTTCCACACTTCTCTATATCGTCATCTCAGTAGTCATACAAATACAAAAAAAAAACACATTTATAATATTAGTAGGATTTAACCCTTTACTGGTATGGTGGGGTCCGCGCGGACCCCACGCATGGCTTTTTCTTTGTTTTCTAACACGCTAAGCATCGTGTTATCTCTAGTAAAATTTGAGTAAGAACATTTATATCAATAAAAACTAATTGATTACATAAAACGAGCCTAATATTTATCATTTATGAGCATTTATTCAAGTACATAGTTAAAATTTGCTTACCAGAAGCAAACGTAATATGGGGTCCGTGCAGACCCCACAATACCAGTTACGTATGTCAAATTTACGATACCAGTTAAGGGTTAAAAATATAAATAAACCGAAAAATAATATTGCAAAATAATTGTTTTATCATAATAGAAAAAAACTTAGAAGGGAAGAACTAGACTTGCTTTATTAACTCCTACTTATAAACATCATACTACCATAACTATAATAACCAAGTCAGTACCACATTTTCTACTTTCGATCATTGTTTCCTTTGTACTAAGGTTGAAAATCACTTTGTCAATAATACTCTAGAGTAGTAACTATATCTAGTGACTAGTTATTACAGCTATCGCAGTCAGTAATCACTGGCACTTGTAAGCAATCATTCATTTGTGCTCCCCTTTGCAATGTTGACACAAGGACCATGTTGTGTGACAAGACATTGGTATATATGTACCTACTACTAAATATATTTGTGCTGTCTGTACTCAATCAATTAAGACATCAGAGCTATTTCTTTAGGAGTCAAAATTGTTATTTGAAAACAACCTATGTCCTGGAGCTAAGCTCTAGTGGCTGTTGGAAATTATTCGACAGGGACATGCTATTTAGAAAAAAAGTACCCTATGTTACTCCTTATAACATTAGCTACCTGCTGTGAAAGTCAGTCTGCCGTTTCAGAGATAAGCGGAAACAAGCAGACAGACAAAAATATTAAAAAATGTTTTTTTTTTTTGTTACTTTATCTGCATACTTTCATATGAATTTAGTAAAAAGCAGTTATTTTGACATTGCAAAGTGATTGTTCAATTTATTTCTATAGATGAAAGGCACAAACAATATGTACCTACTTGTTTTATGTTCATTTGAAAGTCATCTATTATTGTCCTAAAACGCAATGGCATGTTTGAGAATGAGTGCCAAGTAACATAATAATGTAGATATTTTAGTTAGAATGTGGTTCTGGTTTTTATTTCTTATTCCCTTGCAAATGTGATTCAACATGAGTCCCATTCATTTTACTGTCTTTTTAGGTAGGTAATTTAAATGTAATGTTTTTTTCTTTCAGCCTAACAGAGCTAAGATGGTGCATCTAGCTGATCTATTTTCGGTTCCTGAAATGGGTTTACTATGTAATGTAGCTGAATACTTTATCAAAAATCATATTGATTATCATCCGGAAATTTTGTTCTTAGATGTCAAGGTAATCAATCTAATAGAATAATTATAATATGATACTTTTCCATGTGTTAAAAACACTTGCTAGGTTTTTTAATCTTTGGTTCTTTAATTCTAGAACTCGGTGCAAAGCTGTCATCCCATCATGCACAAGATTGTTGCTCAAAATGTGAAGGAGTATATCAGGCCCAATGCAGACTTAAGAAAATACTTTCAAATGCTTCAGGACAATGATAAGAAACTGTTTCTTGTCACTAATAGTCCCTATCATTTTGTGTAAGTTACATGAATGATATGAATTTTTATTTACTAGCAGAATGCGTACACCACAGACTGCAATCGGCGGATGTCGTGACTTGTCAAAGCATCGAGATTTGCTTAATCGAAGTTAAAAATTAATTAATTACTTACACATAAATATTTCGAAATAAATTCTTTAAATGATAGTGAGAATCATATGAAAATCCATTGCATAGTTTAGAACAGGTAAGCGGTTGGTCACACAGCAGACATGAAAAGCTACTTTGTTTTATACTTTATAAAGGTATGTATAGTTAGTCTAGGCCATTCAGCTTATTACGTTGTATCAATATAGAGCACATATTGTCCTATTAATAAGCACGCGAGGCAAGTATGTTTATAGACAAATGAGATAAACACGTTTACTGACGTGTTTGATGCATTTGACAAACACACGACACACGCTGCACGCAGTTAGATGATCATTCAAAATAATAATAAACACGGTCAAATTAAATTAGCTGGCAATACTCTGAGACTCCATATCTAAAACTAATGAAAAAAAAACACTTTATTTTTTCGTAATTTGATGGGCGAAAGATGATGATGAAGATAAGCTGCTTTTATAATTTTTCTATTACTATTTTTTAATTTTTTTCTTATTTTCAAACGATTTTGATATCTATACCCAACACGTGGGTAAAGCATTTCCAGCAAATTTAATTTGACCTGGTATTAATGGAGAATTGGAGATACCATAGTGGTAGCCCAGTGGTAGCGTCCGTGACTTACGAACTGTAGGTCGTAGGTTCGAACCCTGGCAGGTGCTTTTATCATTCTTCATCATCATTTCAGACAAAAGACGTCCACTGCTGGACATAGGCCTCTCCCAAGCTCCGCCACTTAAGGTGTAGGTGATTTAGTTCGTGTAAAAAATTAAATTAGAAATTTAAAAAACCCCCGACACAAAAACCTAATTTCCCTTTAAAAAGTAAAAAATAATAAAAAATAATTCAATCTTAAAGTACCTAAGAATGTATTAATAATTCAAAAAAAATACGCCGCGTTGGGGGACCGCTTCAAACCTAACAATTTAATTACCAATAGTCTTATTACCTAACTAAGCAGTCAACGACGTCTGCACTCGCGGAGCGGTCCCCCACCGCGACGTTTTTTTTTTTTGAATTATTAATACATTCTTAGGTACTTTAAGATTGAATTATTTTTTATTATTTTTTACTTTTTAAAGGGAAATTAGGTTTTTGTGTCGGGGGTTTTTTAAATTTCTAATTTAATTTTTTATTTTGTACTTTTTATAGGTATATACTTGATATAATGTAGAATCAAACGAAGCTAAGAACACTCTCGATTAATTCATCAATATTCTCTTTCAGTGCGCTTTCATTTGAGACCCCACTCGAGTATATTTGCTGACATTCGGTTACTCTTCCCCACTTTCCCCCCCACAACTTTTAAACGGCTCAACCGATTTTCATCAAACATGTCTAAGAACACTCGCAGATAAGTCACCTTTAATACAACTTTTTTTTTATTAAAATCGCATCATCCGTTCGGGAGCTATGATGCCACAGACAGACAGACAGACAGACAGACACGTCAAACTTATAACACCCCTCTTTTTGCGTCGGGGGTTAATTATTTAAATGCCACTACTCTAAATGGAAACATCTTCCAATCCGCACTGGCACCTTGTTTTTTTGTGTGGGAAATCATCAAATCACGTCTCCCGCTCTGGGTGGGGAAGGGCGTGTCGGACTTTTACTGACTAAAACCCACCCGTATTCCTTCAGTTATCCATATGCCAGGGCCAAGGTACCTCTTTCGAACTGATCTCGCGACCCGGGCAGATTCTGCCTGCTCTTCAGTTTCATAATGCCTTAAATGGGCCCTCGTGGTGAATAAAGGGCTCACTCCCTCCCACCTATTGATATTGATGTGAAGTTGATATTTTTTATTTGTTAATAGGTTCTTTCACCAGCTTGACATAACATTATAGTGGGATTGTCTTATAAGAAATTATAACAATTCTTAATTTTTCCTATTTTTCATAAAAGCCAAATGAATTCGTATAATTTCCTATGAGGCAAACCCACGCCCACTATAGTATTTTGTCAACCTGCGGGGCGAGCACAGTCTCTGTGACAGGCTTGAGTCAAGCATTTTACGGTTTTTCTTCCCAAACTGTGTGACTCAAGCCTGTCACAGTAGGCCGTGCTCACCCCGCTGAACAGAACCTATTTCCACAGAAACTGAGAAAAATGTCTGCTGAAATTATGTCAATGGTTGTTTCAGGCATGCAGGTATGGAAATGCTAGTGGGTCACGACTGGCGGGATTACTTCGACGTCGTCATAGTTAACGCGAATAAACCCAAGTTCTTCACGGAGGTGTCGCGGCCCATTCGAGTCTTCGACAAAAGTGCAAACTCGCATATATGGGAGAAGGTGTCGTCATTAGAAAAAGGAATAATTTATTATGAGGTAAAACTATTTAACTTTTAACATTGTGTACAAAATACTAATGAATAGTTTCGTAATTAAGGACCTGTGCACATAACGTTTTTTATACGCACCGTTGACGCGCGTTTTAGAAACGTACGTCGACGGCGCGCTTTTATCCTACAGAGCAGTTAGTTTTCGTTTGCTATGTAGTCTGACTCGCGTGCGTATCGCGTCTTGAAAATTTGAAATTCACGGGCTATTCGTGTACATCCGACTAAGAATAACATTTTAAATTCAAACCTGCCGACGGCGTGTAGCAACTCACCAATGCCGAGATAACTAGTTAAATACAATCTGACTCTTAAAATGTTAATATTGAAATCAAAGAAAGCATTAACTAGCCCACCTGTACCCTCCACCAATTACTAATTAGAAAAGATCTGCGAATTTGATTTAAATTTGCAGATCAAGCGTTGACTGATGATACATCTCACGGAAAAATATTTATTTTGTAAGTAAGCTGTAGGTAATATTCTAAGATAATCGCGATGTCTCGCCCTGTGTTATACTGTATGATCTGGATAGTAAACTATTTTCTATTTAGTATACTATTATTGCGCGAATCCTGAAGGACCTATGTGCAATCACAAGTTTTTTTTTTCTTCATAAAAGGTGTAATTTAATGTTGCAGGGAACAGTGAAGCAGTTGCAAGACCTGACGGGCTGGTACGGCCACCAGGTGCTGTACTTCGGCGACCATCCCTACAGCGACCTCGCTGACGTCACTCTGGAGCACGGCTGGCGTACCGGAGCGATCATTAACGAGTTGACGGTTAGTAAATTATTCCGTCTCTTTCATCTCCAAACGATTGACAGAAATAGTATGATGTTTTATATTTGATTTGTGCTAATCATGTTAAGCGATTTGAGGTGGATGTACATATAAGATGTATCAATGTTAATGTGTATACACCCATGACATTTTAGTCGTCTTACAAAGGCTGTCCACTCAACGTATCCGACATAATATACCTCCAAGTGTGTTTTTTTTTTTGCATTATTTAAGATAACAAACAAACAAAAGCATACTAAAAAAAATGCATTAGAATTATGAAACATCATGTCCATAATGTTTACGTAGCAGACGGTATATACCTACCTACCCTACAGACATACCTACCCAGCGCACGAGTCGACTTGATCATTTCATCTCCATTTTCCATGAGAGAAAATATCAATTTAAAACTACGTCCTGCCTCATCATAATACATAATATTTTTATTTTTTTGTTATTTAAATGTTCTTTTTAACCGACTTCAAAAAAAGGAGGAGGTTATTAATTCGACTGTATGTTTTTTTTTATATGGTTGTTACCTCATAACTTTTGACTGGGTGAACCAATTTTGATGATTTTTTTTTTATTTGAAAGCTAGTGCTTCCCTAATGGTCCCATTTTTTAATTTAATTTAGTTCCATATGGACAGTGGGGTTCATGTGAAAACCATATAAGTCTTAAATTTGCATTACGTATTTGCGCGACAAAAGAACGAATAACGCGATTTGATTAGTGCGGAGTATCTACCACAACTAAAAAGTTAAAAAATAAAAACTTTTTACAAAAAAAACAACCGACTTCCTTAAAAAAACACTACAAAGTCAAAAATAACTTTAATTTCGAAAGTCGGTGTCTTAGGATCTGTATTTAAGGTTTTTGCCACCGACTTACGAAATTAAATTTATTTTTGACTTTGTACTGTTTTTTTTGAAGGAAGTCGGTTGTTTTTTTTTTTGTAAATGTTTTTCATTTCTTATGGGTGTGTAGTAGTCATTGGATACATAAAGTGGGCTGCCGTTTTAAGACGATTAAAATGTCACGGGCATATAAATCCGAAAATAATCTTGTTGGCCAGATAATTTGATGACTATGTAGATTGGTGTCTGAAATGGTCTTTTCAGGAAAGAACCCACGATACTACACTATGAAATAACTAAACTAAACGGGCTATCTCAAAATCAGTTATATCACGAATTTTTCGATCGCCGTATGCTGCAGAGCTACACTTTTTTGACAATTTATCTATGTGGCGAAATCATAGAAGCTTGGCATCCAGAGTTAGGCCTAAGAAAACTGGTATCCTCGGGTTTCAACTCTTTATGAGAACTCTAGTTTCTACTTGTCTATCATGAGGTATCGTAAAATTAATACATTTACGGTCTTATTCATTAAAAAGCTTATCAAAGGTTTTAGACATATTTTAGTTAAAGTGCTCGATAAGCCGCTATAAACTTTTGATAACATTTTGTATTCATAAACGTATATATTATATAGTTATTTTTACAACGAATTATCATTTATCACGTATTTCAATCGTTGTTGTAGAGCATCGGCCATTTTTTGCTTATAGCACTACTAAAGTAGGAATAGAACGTTTAAGTGCTAAAATGCGTTCATGAATAATAGTTTTTGAAACTAAATTTAAACACTTGCTGTGTTTAGATGTTCGATAACTTTTTATGAATAATCACGTTAGTTTTTTTCTAGTTAAGGATTTGAGCACAAAGGAATTTCCTATTGTGCAAACGCTGTGCCTGACCTAGGGGTATGCGTTACGATTGCTCCGCCAGATTATCCAAATAGAAAATTTTTTAGCCAAAAATTTTGTCGAAATTTGTCAAAATCGAATGGCACAAACCAAAAATTTGTCAAAGTAGAAATAAAGAAGTTATAAGGGTTTTAAGTTGGCCGCGCGAACGTAACGTGGAGGATTGCGCAGCCATGGAGATCTCAGCAACTACTTGGGCTAGAGATCTAATTCTTTTTGTCAATTGAAGACTGAATTTGTCAAAAATTGTCGAAAAAGAATTAAATGCTCTAGATCAATATTTTACGAAATATTCACCTCGGAAGTTATGGCCGCCCAATCGTACACTTGTCGTTTCTTTGTTGTTGATTATTTTCTTTAATCTTCAGACTTTATGCCGTAAAACTGTTACAAGAAGGAAGGTCTTAATTTGTCGAAACTAATTAAAGCAATAAATAATACTAAAGTTTAGTTACACAGAAAATATAAGTCCAAAACAAAAAAGTCGTGGCCGCGCAATCGTAACGCTACTTTGAACGCTGATATCTCATTACCTATAATTTCTAGGAGTTCGGTGTTAACATCCATCTATACGGCATATTACCCTCATTAGAATGACATCCCTCAGAACAGGTTCCAACGAGAGTAATCTCAAAAATTATTTCATCTCGTACAATGTTCGAGTAGGGTAACCATAATTTGGATTTGATTTGGGAATACCGCTAATTGGGGACGAGCAATTATATTGAACAATCTGCAAAATTAATTACAATCATATAAAAACTTGTATGTTTCAAAAATTAGATATATTTATTAATTGCTTGCATAATTAACATATAAAGATTACAAAAATTAACAATTACATTAAAAATCAATAAATAAAATAAAGCCTTTATTGAAATTATTATTATTAATTTATTACTGTTGTGAGAAAATGCAAATCAATAATTATTTACAAAAATGATCAAGTCAAATAATACAAATAATATACAGGGTGATTGGAAGATGGGTGCAAAGATTTAAGGCGAAGATAGTACAGACAATTTAGAACCATTTAAGCCATGGTTGTCTTAGACGAAGTCTTACCAAATATTTTTAACCAAATTTTTAAGTTTTTTTTCGGAAATTCTCAACATTTAATGTAAACTGCATAATTATGGCCAAATTGAATGATAAATGAATTCATTTTTTATTTATTTAATTAAAGTAATGTGTAAGCAATCAAGCAAAACATGTTTTAGGCTTCTGTGTCATTAGACATTTTTTTACAGACATTTAAAGCTCAGAAAAAATAAAAAAATTGTACAATACGTCTTTTAAACCTTATTAAAAAAAAAACGGAGGGTGCTTTTTTGTTCAAACCTTTTTGAAGACATGCTTGATAATCGCTCTTTCTTTTGAGGTATCATTTATGCGGATATCTTACAAATTATTGAAATTAGGGCCTACAAACCAATTTGAGGGAGATTTTTTTTTATTTTAGGCAGACTAATTAAAGCAACATTTGAATTAAAATTATTTATTTTTCATGTTCAAAATGACGGCCGTGATTCCTAATACAAGCACGGCCCCGTCTTCTAACTTCTGTAGTCGTTATTTTCAACATCATCTCCTGCTTCATTGTCTCAAACGCTGAATTTATTCTTTGTATCAATTCTTCTCTAGTGTTCATTTCTATGTTGTTATACACCAGTTCCTTGGCCCGGCCCCACACGAAAAAGTCCAACGGGGTCAGATCTGGAGAGCGAGCGGGCCAAGGGATGGGTCCATCCCTGCCGATCCAGCTATCAGGAAAGCAATTGTTGAGGTGTTCCCTTACATTTAAAGTCCAATGCGCTGGACAGCCGTCTTGCTGAAAGATGACTGTTCGGTCTCTTTCGAAGATTGGGACACCTGATTCCTCTACCAGCAGTGGTAAATCAATTTGCAGAAATTGCAAATAATTTTCGCCATTCAATGGATCAGGCAAAAAGTGGGGCCCAATCAATGTACTGCCAATTATTCCAGCCCATACATTCACAGAGAATTTCATCTGAAATGACACCTGCTTCTTAAAATGTGGATTGTTGTCTGCGTCGGCCCATTCATGGATGTTGTGAAAGTTTGTAATACCTTCCTTTGAAAATTTACTTTCGGATGAAAGTAAATTGGCAGAACATGGTTTCTGAAATCAATCTTGTGGACGGATGTCCACAAGATTGATTTCAGAAACCACGCATCTTCGATGTCTCTGTTGAGGAGGAAACGGCAGAACTGAATTCTTCTTTGAGGATCTTGCTCTACTAGACCTTGCACACTCCTGCCATGGAACGGATACTTATCATTTTGGTGCATTGTATGCCACACCTTCCATTGAGAAATGTTTAAATTTCGAGCTACTGCTCTAGTACTGGTAGTAGGATCCGCTTGAAATGCTGCTAAAATGTCTTCGTCGACGGCAGTTTCGTGTCTGCCCGGGTTGACTCCAGGTTCCACGCGGTGAAACCCATCTTGGGCAAGACGACGAAACGTGTTGTAAAACACTCGGACATTCGGTATCCTGCGATTCGGATAGCGCTCTTGATACATCCGTCGCGCCAAAGATCCATTGCCGTCTGCTCTACCGTACATAAATACGATATCCGCATATTCTTGATTGGAAAAAGTAGCCATAGTCACTTAACAATTAAGAGAAACGGCGTAGGAGCGCACTAAATGTCAACTCAACACAATTAAGTCAAAAATCAACACGTGCAGGAGCGCGAGGCTACGACTGGACACGGTGAAACAAAAAAGTTCAAAACTAACGCAAACAACACGTGCAGGAACGCAAAGGGCTACAACTGAACACGGTAAATTGTGAATCAACACGACAACGTCCACTCACAAGGGCAGTAGTTTGACTAATAAGTAAAAGATGTAACGGCTTCATCACAGACCGACTGACCCTGACTAAAGAAAAATGACTTTGTTGCCTCAGTAACTAAGACCATTTTGCTGTAAAAACCAACTCTTATCGCTTTTTGCTATTCATTGGGCATTCTACCTGGAAATGCCGTCGCACCGCGCTCAGTGGCCATTGTTTAGAGAATCCCCTCAATGGGTGCCCCTCAATTGGTTCCTGCATGTGCCAAAAATACTTAGAATTGAACAATGTTATAATTTCGAACACATAAAATATTTTAAGCAAAAATTTTGTGTTTTGTTAGACTGCCTAAAATTTAAAATTTCTCCCTCGAATTGGTTTGTAGGTCCTAATTTCAATAATTTGTAAGATATTCGCATAAATGATACCTCAAAAGAAAGAGCGATTATCAAACATGTCTTCAAAAAGGTTTGAACAAAAAAGCACCCTCCGTTTTTTTTTTTAAATAAGTTTTAAAAGACGTATTGTACAATTTTTTTATTTTTTCTGAGCTTTAAATATCTGTAAAAAAAATGTCTAATGACACAGAAGCCTAAAACATGTTTTGCTTGGTTGCTTACACATTACTTTAATTAAATAAATAAAAAAATAATTCATTTATCATTCAATTTGGCCATAATTATACAGTTTACATTAAATTTTGAGAATTTCCGAAAAGAAACTTAAAATATTGGTTAAAAAAATTTGGTAAGACTTCGTCTAAGACAACCATGGCTTAAATGGTTCTAAATTGTCTATACTATCTTCACCTTAAAGCTTTGAACCCATCTTCCAATCATCCCTGGTTACATTTGTACTAAACCATGTGTAACAAAATGGATGCAAACAGATTTTTTTGTACTTTCACACAATTTACTTTTATTGCCGTCGTAGCAATGCATCCCATTTCTTGTAAAATGACATTTGTAGTATCCTATTGTTCCAAGGATTGGAGGAATATATTCAATGGCACTTAACAATTTATAAATATTTTGTTTGAATATAATATTTTGAGGAAAAATAAATAATAATAAATAAATTATTGATTTGTCATCTTTTTCATTTCTCACAATAGTTCTGTAAAGGTTTTATTTTATTTGTTGATTTTTAATGTAATTATTGATTTTTGTAATCTTTATAATATGTGTTAATTTTGCAAGCAATTAATAAATATATCTGATTTTTGAAACATACAAGTTTTTATATGATAGTAATTAATTTTGCTGATTGTTCAATATAATTGCTCGTCCCCAGTTAGAGGTATTCCCAAATCAAATCCAAATTATGGTTACCCTACTCGAACATTGTACGAGATGAAATAATTTTTGAGATTACTCTCGTTGGAACCTGTTCTGAGGGATGTCATTGTAATGAGGGTAATATGCCGTATAGATGCATGTTCACACCGAACTCCTAGCAATTATAGGTAATGAGATATCAGCGTTCAAAGTAGCGTTACGATTGCGCGGCCACGACTTTTTTGTTTTGGACTGATATTTTCTGAATAACTAAACTTTAGTATTATTTATTGCTTTAGTTAGTTTCGACAAATTAAGACCTTCCTTCTTGTAACAGTTTTACGGCATAAAGTCTGAAGATTAAAGAAATAATCAACAACAAAGAAACGACAAGTGCACGATTGCGCGGCCATAACTTCCAAGGTGAATATTTCGTAAAATATTGATCTAGAGCATTTAATTCTTTTTTCAACAATTTTCGACAAATTCAGTCTTCAATTGACAAAAAGAATTAGATCTCTAGCCCAAGTAGTTGCTGAGATCTCCATGGCCGCGCAATCCTCCACGTTACGTTCGCGCGGCCAACTTAAAACCCTTATAACTTCTTTATTTCTACTTTGACAAATTTTTGGTTTGTGCCATTCGATTTTGACAAATTTCGACAAAATTTTTGGCTACAAAAATTTATATTTGGATAATCTGGCGGAGCAATCGTAACGCACACACCTAGGGATCCCAGAATCCCATGCCCAAAAGACGCGATACGACCATTAAACTAACAATGTTGACTTTAGAAAGGGAATTGCATCTAGTTCACTATTTATATTTCTGCAATTCTGTTCAAGCAGCAAACAATGAAACATATCGAAGTTTTAGCTGAAGGATAAGGTAAGCTAAATTGCAACATGAAATCTTCTTCCCATTTCTAACGGAGATATGTTTACTACTTATAACATAATAACACAACATCACGCCTTGTTCCCCGAAGGGTTAGACAGTGCACCTATACTACACCCACATTTCGATGGATATGTTTAAGTTCCAGGTTATAGCTGGTGAGCCTATTGCCATCAACCTGGCACAAATCCCGATGCAGGGCTGCTACTGTGAAATTCCAGATGAAAAAACCTAATAACACTTTTCCTGACCTGGGAATCGAACCCAGGACCTTATGCTCCACAGCCGCCCTTGCGACCACTAGACCAACGAGAGAGTCTAACTTACATGTATCTCTCCCTTATTCACAGCATTCTTGCATAGATTTTTTAAATACCCTATTTCTTAGTAAAATTTTGTCTCCAGCATGAAATCAACACATTGAACACGCAGTCGTTCAAAGAGAACGCCAACTGGCTGCAGATGCTGACGCAGCTCATAGAGGACCACCAGGACTATAAGGACGCCGACGCGCTCGAGGTCGTCACCGAATGGATGGCAGAACGGGATTACTTGAGGTTTGTCCTTATTCTTTGTTACTCTGCAACTGTTTCAAGCCTACTGGGAATCAGGTGAGTAGTGTTGTTCTCGTGAAACGATTGCCTCATCGTCTTTAATGCTGCAAATCTGGGATGCAAGAAAGCAGCAAGTGGATTATTACTGTGTGTCTTTTGGCAGGCGCAATGACTGATTCTGTGTCCCATTACACCTTGTTAAGCTGACAAATCTTAAATTAACCTTCTGTCGCTTAGTGGCTATGAAGTATACTGTTTTATAAGCATTACTTCTAAGCAAATAATCAAAATTATCGTAATCGTGTATCCGTGACTGATTGGCTGTAAAATAACGCTTCTGTGTTTTGTTTTCATGCTTCCATTGTAGGAGATGTTCTGTCAATTGCAGGAATGAAATAAAGGCAGTGTTTAACCCACAATTCGGTAGCGTGTTCCGTACATACCACAACCCGACTTACTTCTCGCGACGTTTGTTCCGTTTCGCCGACATCTACACGTCGAACATCTCGAATCTGATGAACTACTCGCAAACTCATACGTTCTACCCACGCCGCGGAGTTATGCCGCACGAATATGGCTCGTATTTCGTTTGAATTAAGTGTTACTCATGTTACATAGGATTAAGTTTTTTATTTTTTAATCAGTTTTGTAGCCATTTTTCCCATACGATTATGTATTTTTTTTTCAAAGTATTAAAGAGAATCTGTACCGCTATGAGATACCTGAATAGTGAGGCGAGAATACTTTGAGTGATGAACCCATTGAATCAGTTGTTTTAGATATTTTCATTATTGTTTGTATATATTTTTTTAGAGAATTTAAATTTTAGATGTTTAAGCAAATTAGTATAAATATATAATGTAAGACTAATATATCTACACTGTGGGTATACTGCAAATCATCCTACGGTATTCTAGTCAGAAGTATTTAATATCGTCTTACAATAAGTTTCTATATTTATTTTCTTACTTTTACATATCTTTACTGTCAATTCGATCAGTTGGAACATAGTAAAAACAAGAAATAGCGGGTAAATGTAAATTAAATATAAGTAGGAGATATAGAGTAAGTTTAAAAACGATATTGCATACAACATTGAAGTATTTAAAGCTAACTATTAGTATTCTGTAGTAAGGTATTACGGGTTCATTTAAATCTACAATACATAGAGTGATTTGTTAAACATTTGGTACTGCTTTTATTGTGTGTAATTATTATTATATACCGATTTTATATACACGGGGCATCTGTAATGCTCGTGAATTATAATCGCAAGAGGTCAAAGTTACACCTTTATTATCTCCACCAAGAATCTTATTTTTTTTAAGCATTTTGAAACCTATTTTTTAACTTGAACGATACAACGGACTGTAATAATTAAAATTAATCTCTTCTCAATATAATATACTGTATTCTACATTTTTATCTACTCTTTATCGACGTTGTTTGTAGCTTTAATTATAAATTATTTTTACAACAATATTTTATAGTTTTTTTTATTTTTTATGGTAAGCATTTCAGCATTGTTCCTAGCACTTGAGTAGATATTCTTTTATATCAAATTATATACATATATCATTGTATTAATACTTAGCATATCCTATATATTGTCAACTATTACGAACTTATTATATTGAATACTAGTTATTATTGAAATTACCTTAATTTTGAGCCATTTTAGACAATAAAAAAAATCACAAAATGCACTTCTATTACACTGTTTTAAACCATAAATTGTGTTTATCATTTTATATTATTTATGTCACCTATCTATTATAAATAAGATTGTTAAAAACTCCTTGGTGTTTTAGAGAAATGTTGCAATAAAAGATGTTTACATTGAATTGGTTTATTCTTTTACACAGTCATTATCTAGCCTTATTTTAACACTAAAAATCATATTTAATAACATGCTTATCGTAGAGGCCAAGACCCGCGGATCGTGACATGATACCAATTCGCTTGTCTCTAGCGTTATCTTTCTTCTAAAGTTTATAAATACAAAACTCATTTATTTGGATAAATTATTTGGACCTTATTAAGAGAGCTTTAGTTTACCTACGGCTACACTTATTGTGGGTTATTTTCTTAAAATATTTGTTGCATATAATAATATTGAGAATGTAGGTATAGTCTTTGCAAATCGCGAGCGCGGGTCATGTGACATTTATATCATTGGCACAAGGTTTAAATTACGATGACTGACGCGCGCTTGTGATATGCAACAATTATAGAATGTAGCATGTTAGTAGACAGGGTAGGCTGTATCAATAAGGAGTACGTTCTCAGACTTCAGCGTCTTGGTCTGTATGGAGAAGTTGATGTTGTTGTAGCGCAGCCTGCAGGGCCTGTCGGGGCGCGCCATGAAGCACATGGTGTAGAGTGCCAGCTCCAGCTCGGGAGACGTGCCCACGAACATTGTCACCTCGGGAGCGTCCTTCGTCTCGCTCAGAATTGAGTGCTGCTTCAGGATCATGCCCTTCTGTAAGAGCAATGAGACTCGATAAGTATTTAACAAATGGTTGTTTTAGGTCCTTATGCGAATAATGTGCCATCAATCATTTTCTGTTGGCCTAACCTTACGATAACCCTCTGCGTTTCGTTTCCACTGACTGCGCCAGATTCTACCTAAGTTTTTATTCGATTTTCTGTTCAGTATTCATATATATCATGGGACGGCAATAGACTGTATACTATGGATCAGCCGTACGAGAAGCCACCCGACAACGTAACTCTTACCTATTACATTGTTATAAAATGAGTAAAAATTAAAATGGCTACCGATAAAACTCTCGGAAATTATTATAATTTATACCTTACCTCACTGAGATAAGATTTAAGCTGCAAAGACTAACTAATGGTATTAGGTCATTAAAATTTGATCAATGGTGACCATAAGGGGCGGTTACGTACGCTGATTCTTATTTTAGTTTAAGACATTGTATCATATTTCAACTAGAAAGTAGATACATACTTACTTCAAATATATTCAAAGTCAAATAATTTACATTTTTGAACGTTAAATGAAAATAAAATTGATTCTAGTTGTACAAAAGAAGTGTTTAGTCATAATTTAAATTAAATATCACAATACGTTACGCATTGTGCCATCCTATGTACAATCTCTTTATTCATATTTGTAATTTGGTATAGGTACTACGTAACAAAGAGTAATGTATTCTATGTTAACTTACCCCGGACAGGTCTAGTTTATCAAGGTAGCCCAAGTAATTGGCCTTGCGATCTTGTTCACGCTTAGCGAAGAACAACCAGCTGTGAAGACCTGGAAATACAAACAATTAGGTATGAGGTTAGAGGCCCATGTTCAATGGTATTTAGGAACACCGTACATGGGAATCTTGAAATATAAAAAAAAAAACTACCGGAAATTTTATATTTTTTTACGTTTTCAAAAACTACTCGATTCTTGGGTGAAGTGCTTAAATTCGATAAAATGCCTACGCTAGTCCTGTCTATGACCTAATTTTTAACCGACTACAAAAATGTAGAAGGCTCTGTTCGATAGACGAATGTTCCTGTCCTATTTATGTACCTACCAGTAGTTTTTTGCTGCCATATTATTGTTACGTGAGGTCTATATTTAGCCGCCAACATGTGTAGAGTGCTAATTGATGATGTAATTGCAAATAAACGGGACTCCTTACAAGGACAGCCTCAAACTATCCTTGTGAAGATGGCAGAAACAAATGAATAACGCACATGCATTAAAATAAACGTAGGATGAAAATAAGCCGAAAAGCAGCGTTGTAATATCCAATTTTGGTAAACCACCACTAGTAAAGAAAGAAAACTGAAATAAATTTTACTTAATACATTAAAACACGTCAAAACAAACATTCTATATTACTTTCAAACAGCTTTATAATTTGAAATGTTTCTTTTGTTCAAGCTGTCAATCATTAAGGAACAATAGAATAATTTGTAGAATAGGTCGCTGTTTAGTCATAATTAGTTTTATGCTTTCCTGAATAAGGCAGTAAGTACCTGGCTGTATCTCATATTCGTCGAACAGGGCAACACAAAGGTATTATCGGGAGACTTGTTAGTTAATCTAAAAACGGAACCCAGGTGTTCTGTTATAGAGGGTGAGCGATTAAGTAAAGCTGCAATTCAAGATTTTGTACATTCAAACTGGGCTGCAAGTGAGCAATACTTCTGACAACCAGTCTTACCAAGGGGTATCGTATCACCCAGTAACTGGGTTGTGGAGGTCAGATAGGCAGTCGCTTCATGTAAAATACTGGTATTCACTGCTGTATCCGGTTAAACTGAAACCACCCAACTCCAACATAGTTGGGAAGAGGCCAGGCAGATGGCTGGTAGTGGGAAATACTTACCAAGTACATCGTTGGACTTGAGTTCAGCCATGAATATGTTCTCGAAGGCACAGCTGCACTTGCACAGGCCGGTCCAGTGGCGGGCGTACTTCGTGAACCAGATCTTCTTCAACAGGGTCACTTGCTCGTTGTACTCGTTCATTTGAGTCAGACCTGATAGAAAGGAGGAATTAGAATTAAGATTAGGATTTTTCCTACCTACAAACTTAATTAAAGTTCTCTATGTCTACTCAGATGTTAGGTATGAGTCCTAGCTTGATAAAGAAAAGTATTTATAAGTTGACTAATATTTGAAAGACTTTACTGTACCTACACTCGGTATGAGTTGAAGTATGCATGGGTGCAAAACTACCACTTATAATTCAATGTTTTTAAAGAGTTTAGTGATAAATACATCATTATGCTTTGGTTGTTAGCATGCCGACTGCAAACGTAGATGGAATGAGAATATGGAAGGCTGTAGGTAGGCCTAGTTGGCTATGCCTAGGTACCTACAGCGTTCCATATTCTCATTGTATATTCTCATAGTGCTATGTTCGTCTAACAAGCAATTATAAAAGTAGGTACCTGTTAACCTGTTATAATAATTATCTAGGCAGTAGGCACCATAATTGTTTAAGATAGACTTTGTAAATCGATCGGTAGAAACATTTGTAAGTTTGAAATGAAAATAACTTCCTGTGAGTGATGTAATGTAAGTAAAAAAGAACTGGTTTCATTACCTTTGCTGACCAAATAGTTCATAAGACTTCTAATTGGACCGGTCGCAAGGATTGTGTTGATAAAAGTGGTCTGTTCCGTTTCCTCCTGCAACATGACATCATCTAACATTAGTTTACCTTGTTTGATGCAGGTGTCTAGCTGCGTATAGATATACGTTGAAATGAATGACTCAATTGAAACGATAGAAGCAAGTAGGTACTCACATTGGGCGTGACGAACTCTGGTCTTATCACGTTTTTGTGGTAATTGTCGAAGAGTGCAACAAATGGCCTTATTGTTGGACCACTCCACACGTTCTCAGGCACCGACAGGAGGCTACAATGATATCCATTTATTAGGAAGCACATACATTGTTAACATAGTTGTAGCAAACGAACGGAACGTGTTTAGAATACAGGCTCTTTTATGTGAATAACTATGAGGCTAAACATAACAAAGAGGCACTTCAGTTATTATTTGCGTTATAAAAACAAGAGATTTATAAGTTTTCTGAATTATACATAGGTACCTAATATACTAAAAATGCACTCATACTATATACGCAGTAGGTAGCTAATTATTGCACAAAAACTATAACATCTAAACCTAATCATTGTTAATTTCTAGTGTATGGACAGATAATTAATTAGGTACTAAGGTATTTGGAGATAATTTAGATACTTTAGGTCAAAAGTACATAACTTACTTAGCTTGCGCCTGGTCATCTTTCGACATAGGGCTAGTTTTGCCTTGCAAATTGACTTGGATGTAGGCGAAAGCGTTGTTGATATCCGCGTTGAACATCTCCTCACTGATTCGCAGGATGTCTTCATCAGTGGTCGAGTCTTGAACCTGACGCAGCAGGTCCTCGTAGCTCTTCTTCTTGGCATAGTCGACCACTCCGCCGACCACTGTTCCTATCTGCGTGAGAGTGTTTGTCGCTGTATTTCCTTGCTGCCCAGTCACAGAGTTTCCGATCAGATTAGGCAAAATGTTGTTGAAGATTTGCCCCGCGGCGTGAGCTAAGTCGTCGGCCCGACATATAGCTACACAAACCAATAACACTAGTGCAATTTTCATTTTGGATAGAGTTTAATACGTTGTTTCTTGTGCGATCACGGCGCACTAGTGATCTCTGCGGCCGCACCGGCACGAGCAGGCGATACTGCGCGACCTTTTGGTGATGTCATGCACCTACTATAGATACGATGCGATGTTGTTGAGATTCACAGCGCGATGGTTTTTGCGACGATGACGGTGATTGCTCTGCATGTGTTATATGAGATGCAGAGTATATTTTGTCTTAGTAAACAGAATTGGCCTCAGCAGGTTTCTGACATTGACACCTCAGAACACGCTAGTTGTATTATTGTGGACGCTACTCGCGTTCCGCTTTTATATGGATACCCGAGATATGTTTATCAGCTTTAATGGATATTGTCATTTGTCCAACGCATTTGTTAACTTTTTTGTAGAATTGAAGACTGTAGGAACCCAAGAATGAAAAGGATATTAGAGGTATTGATTGAAGCACAGTGTTTTGAGAAATCAATATCTTAGCAATATTTATTGTT
Source organism: Aporophyla lueneburgensis (assembly GCA_932294355.1). Lineage (NCBI taxonomy): Eukaryota > Metazoa > Arthropoda > Insecta > Lepidoptera > Noctuidae > Aporophyla > Aporophyla lueneburgensis. The sequence goes on from OW028739.1 coordinate 11,968,741, forward strand.
ATTAAGGGGAGGGTTATTTTAGTGAATAAACAAAATGATTTCATATGAATTCTCATCAAGGTGACCAACACTGGATAATACGCGTTGCCCAAACGAGGATATGCGGTGATGCGGTCACCTCCATCAGCGAATAACACATCAGACCTCAGTGAGTTATTTTTCTTTAGGCAGGACTCCATTTAAGCTTACGGCTCGGCTTACAAAAAATCTTACGTCATAATTCAATTGTAATTTTTGTTATTCATTTCCTCAACAATCACAGCAGCTACCCAGCATACGAAAAGCAGGACAGCAGAATTACTAATGTTAATTAGACTTGCTTGATAAAGTCCACTCGCCCACGTTCCAACTTCCAGAAAACAGAACTAAGATTGTTTCTTCTATACGTTACCTAAACAAAGTAAGCCACTGTCATTACTGTCAACTTTCTTTTTGTCCTTGCCTACATCTTCAACGGTGTTTGTGGTGGAGTGAAAGAACCTGGAAAAGACTCAGAGCATTGAGTATTGAAAGTTTGAGTGCAATCACGTAAAGACTGATGTGGAAACGGGATGTAACAACTGCAGTAGTATTTATATCCGACGAATAAAAGAAAGTCATCAGAAAAGAGACATTATCAGAAGCGCATCGTTGCGGGCGAGCGCGCGTGTGCAATGCAGCAGTAGCGTGCTGCGCTCGCGCACTGCGGGAAAATCGTATCTTACTCGATGTTTAATGCATAGGCTCTCGTCCGATCCACGTTTGAATACTTGTACGGTGCTGTTAGAACTGTACATGGCAACCGATTGGAATGCTTTGTTGGGGCATTAGTTTGATGATGCTCAATTACTACAGAACTACAGCTTACTAGAGAATGGGCAGCAGCGTTCTCTATGCATTTAACCACCACACTGCGATCGCCAACCCGCCTGCCAAGCGTGGGGATTATGACAAACCCCCCAAATTGGGAGAGGCGTATCTCCTGTTTTGGCTGAAATGATGACGATGCTCAATTTGTCTCTTAAAGGATCTTTTCCATTAATAACTCATTAAATTGTAAGAATGCAGTAACAACGGTGGATTGTGAGTTTCATGCTAGTGCTACTCATGTAAGCTAATAACTCATGTAACGAGTAACCTACTAAAAAGAATTATCCGATTTCGGAGAGCACCTAGCGATTCCGAAGCCTAGTCGGCGTCTGGTTGGTTCAAGTCTTTCATCATGTTATTTTAGCAGGATAAACTACCAAATTATCAATTTTTAACACATCCTAAAGAGATGGCCGGTCTACTAATCGATAAACGGTACACTCCACATCGAAAACACTGAGAAGGATTCACGATCCTCAACAGCGGGACCGACGAAAAGGAGGTGGATCTATTTTTAAACTCAAATCTAGTTAAAACTGTTCTTGTTTCATTGCAAAATGAGTGGTAGTTAATTGGAGCAACAATATAACAACCCGACTCATTTATTTGCATCTCTGAATACTGCGGTGTTCTTATCGCCCACGCAGTTTCAACAACAATTTTATTAAGTACCTACTAATAATGTTTTTTTCTTATGACATTATTTTGTGAATAATCACTTGGGTTTTCCTTATTTACATGCTTTGCAGTTTATATCATCAATTTCATGGAAATGGATTTACAATTTTAAAACAATACTTAGAAAATACTTAATAATAAATAAAAAACATTCTTAGAAAATACCATATCATTATTATGTACACAAAAAACAATATTGGTGGTTAGTAACTAACTAGGTAGAGGGGCTTGTGGCTAACTAATAAAACGAAAACGGGTCGATTGATCAGCTACGATTGCCGCGATTGGTCCGTGGAAGGGGATTATGGTATGTTTACGTACCAAGACCCTTCCATGTCTCGTTACGGGTTGTAGAAGTCAGAAAGGCTGTTCTTTCATGTATAATACTGGTATTCAGCTGCATCCAGTTAGACTGGAGGCTGACCAGAACAAATTTGGGAAAATATTAGGCAGGTGAGCTAGTTAGGTATGTACCCAGACTGATAGTCAGTTATTTTGGTGAGACATTGTTTATGAAGAAGAGGCTTTCTTCACAAAGTATTTTAGTAGATTGTATTGGAACATTTTGGTTCTTTCGTGCCGTAACCTCAGTAACCTTACATTCAGCAAGGTTGGTAGTCGACCTGACTACCTTGCGTGTGCCGGAAGCACATACGCAGCGCCATCAGTCGTGGAGGCTCTTTTCGCGTTGACCGCGTGCCTTAGAGTATTAACGTAAACATTTTCTTGAATTGAGCAGCTTCTACATTGCTAAATTATTCTATTTAAATCAACCGTTATTTGTGTATGTAAACATTCCGACTATACCGAGAACACGTTATCGATGAGGTCATGCCAGGCAGAGGTCGCTGACGCAGCGACGCGACCAGTCCAGTTCGACGGTTGCACGTCGCACGACTCGACCCTGGCAAATATTGATATCGACCAATCATAGCAAAGCATTGCTCGCTGTTCATCAGAGTCAGTACCGGTGCCGACAGTACGAGGTAAAGAGTTCCGGAGGTTAGTCAAATTGTGAGCAACATGAAGGGCGGCGCTTTGATTTTGTTATTCGTCTTTTGTTCAGTTGAATGTAAGTACAAGATTTGTTTACTTAATTTATTTAACCAGATAATGCATACCTAACTAAAAATAAGTTTAACACTGCAAAACATACAATTGATTATTTGTAACTAGCTTCTGTCCACGATTTCGTCTACGTGAAAATTCTAGTTTAAATATAAAATATATCCTATCCAATAGCATCGCATCGCCCGCCCGTTATATTTTAGAGATTTACCCAAACATACAACCTTACAAACAAACAAATTTTACCTCTTTATATAATTAGTATGTAATAAAGCAGTAGTTTTGTGCTGAATTTCAGGAAAATCATTTGTGTAACCGAAGTCCTTTCAGTGTAGAGTAACAAGTTACTCTCAATTTGTTTTATCTCAAAATAACACTGGTGTTATTTTATTCTTTTATAACCGGTACCTATGACGACAATCAAACTCAACGATATCCAGTGCCTGACGGCATTCAATTTTATGTAGTATTCTAGGTAATAGATACATAGTTGCCGTAAAAGTCGTACCATCTTAAGAATGTCCAAAATGGTGCGTGAATGTGTTGATAAAATTAACCTGAGCGTTTATAATTTCAGGTCGTAAGGTCGTACCGATAAACAAACATGCCAACATCGACTTTATCAACATGGAGAGTGGGGGGGTGAGGCAACAGCCCGCTGTGGTGCCACCTAAACTGCCCGCTGTGTTACCACCCGCGCCCACACCGGCACCGCCGCAGCAACCCGCGCCGGCCCCGGTGACCACAAAACCTCTGACCCCGGTTCCTTCTCCTAAACCAGTGGCACCACAACCAGCACCGTCAAAGCCAGTGCAACCTGCCCTACCCACCCAAATCAAGCCCGTTCCAGTGAACCCTGCACCTGTAGCGAACCCCATCACGACCCCTGGACCCGGCAGCGTCAAGTCACTCATTAACTACTATGACAGTCGGGGCAATGCCAGTCCCATCCGACCCTACAGTTACAGTCAAGCCGTTAAACAAGGATAAACCAATGTGTTTTTAAAATCTCATAAATCGTGCCATAAAACTTTGAAAATATAGTACTTTAAATAAATGCCTGTGAATTCCTGTTTTTCCTAAAAATTAACCAACATACCTGCCTTTTCCCTATTATGTTGGCGTCGGCTTGCAGTGTAACGGGATGCAGCTGAAACCCCGTATTTGACATAAAACAACTGCTTATCTCACTTCCACAACCCAGTAACGTTGGCAACATATACCTCTTGGTACGACTGTTTGTCAGAATTTTGCGTTATCGACTACCCTTGATGGATTTTTCAGATCTACAAATGACAGCCGAGACCAACGTCATGTCGTGTATTCTAAGTGAAACAAATAAGTAGCCAGTCAGTATCAACCCGTAGCTGTAGATTTCGTTCGATGGAAGATGAGTTTCTGTAATCTTTCAGTCTGCTAATAACAACAAAGTCGGCAAAGCATGGTTTTGCGGGCAATGCCCTCATTATATAAAAACTAGCTGACCCGGCAAACGTTGTTTTGCCATCTAGACCGGAGAGGAAAAATGATTAAATTACTAAAATGGCTATTAAAAAATAAGGGTTGATCGTAGAAGGGTGAAAATTGAGGATTGTATGTATTTTTTATGTTGTATCATAAAAAAATAGAAATTAAAAATTTTGTCTACAAAATAAAAAATATTAGGGGTGGACTACCCCTAACATTTAGGGGGATGAAAAATAGATGTTGGCCGATTCTCATAGATACCGGATAAGCACAAAAAATTTCATCAAAATAGGTCAAGCCGTTTCGGAGGAGTATGGCAACGAAAACTGTGACACGAGAATTTTATATATTAGATATTAAATATAATATAGCTAAGGTTTTACATTCAATAGGTATACGGGTCACGCTAGTAGGCTTACTTCAATTGTTTCTCTGACTGAAATAGAAACATAACATCACGCCTTGTTTCTCCGAAGGGTTGAGCAGAGGTGTATCTATATTACACTCACATTTCGCCTGTTATATTTATATCCCATGTAATAAGGGGCGAGCCTATTGCCATCAACCGGACACAAATCCAGACTCCGGGCTACTAAAATGAAATTCCAGATAGAACAAACATAATACTACCTTGCACGATATAAACATAATCCACACTAATCCACATCCACACTAATATTATAAATGCGAAAGTAACTCTGTCTGTCGGTCTGTCTGTCTGTCTCGCTTTCCTGCTAAAACTCCTGAACCGATTTAAATGAAATTTGGTACACAGATAGTTTAGAGCCTGAGAAAGGACATAGGGCTACTTTTTATCCCGGCAGTATGTTCCCGCGGCATAATTTCCGACCTCCACGCGGGCGAAGCCGCTGGCAAAAGCTAGTGTTTCATAAAAGGTAAAGTTTCATAACAGCTGCACAGTGAAGTCTTAGATACTTACACTAGGTTACTACTATTTCACTCGAAAAGCAAAAAACTGAAAAAATCAATCGCTAATCAATCAATAAGAAGTCAATGAGGCGGTCTGGAAAAAAATATTTCAGTGAATCGTTTTCAAGACTTCACTTTACAGTTGGTCAATACAGTAGTCAAGTATGAACTTAACAAGGTAAATAATTTATCTTCACGAGATGAATAAAAAAAAGTCAGTGTAAAAAAAAACACTTCACAAGTACTAGAGCTACATACTCATAAGTATCCGACCGCAGACTGCAGAGAGATATCGGTTTAAACTTCACCTGCTGAATAAAAAGTGGAAAGAGAATATGTAATCTTGCAGTTAACCACAATTAGAAACGGAGTCAACGGCCGTCACATCAGCCGGATACATCTAGATGCGACATAAAAGGCGCATTAACAAGATATAAACAATCGCTGCAGAGCCTATTCCAGCCAGTGAAAGTGTTCGGCGCGGGCGCAGGCGGGAGGCGGGCGGATCGAGCGCCTCCGAGGCATTGTCGCTCATTCATCGCAGCGTACCGAGCCTCTTGTAATCTCACGGTTTTCAAACACAAAAGACAATTTATTATAGCTACAAGAAACAGCGTCATTTACAGACGCAATATAAAAGCGGCATGGCGTGAAGAAAAGAAACAACACGTTTCGTAACCTTTACGTAATCCTGATCCTTACAATGCACACAAAACAAACAAAACTCCAGGAAATTATTATGAGTGCACTAGTTATTCTAGACCAAATAAAAAAGACGCTAAGTGACCTACTTGGTAACTTTTACAATACCATCGAAGCCGTCTGGTAACCACAGTGGTATTTACATAAAAGAAAAACAAGTTTGAAATATTTTTTCAATTATACGGCTCTATACTTACATTGCTGAATCAATATTTTCTTTATACATTATGTACGTGGCTACTAACCTCAGTCCAACGTGCTCAGAGCTTTCACAACATAATATTTGCACAGTCGGTAGTGCGAATATATTTACCTACTAAGAAGAAATTAAAATTATCCAAAATAAACTAAGTTTTTAGCTAGTAACACTGCCTTCACCGATATGTATTTGCATTAAAAATAATTAAGTATTGGGATACTCACGAAACGTTCCTTCTTTCTACGTTTTCTTTTACCTCTAATCTGTCTAATTGTAAACTCGTTCTAGTTTTAGATGATAATGCTTACATAATTAGCCTATAATTTTCTAGGTTTAGATGATAATGCTTACATAATTAGCCTAAAATGTTCTATTTTTAGATGATAATGCTTACATAATAATTAGCCTAAAATGTTCTATTTTTAGATGATAATGCTTACATAATAATTAGCCTATAATGTTCCCATTGCTGAGCCACAGGCCTACTCTTTTTGAGAGGGAGTGGGCTGTAATCTCCATGCGTGCCCAGTGCCTGTTTGTAGGTGTCACATATCTTCGAATTTTTAGTTTTCGGACATGCCAGTTTTCTCACGATAACTTTTTTCACTGTGAAAGCAGTGATGATGAAATAATTTACACAAAGTAAAGCGCCTGCTTGGGTTCGAATCTACGACCTACAACTTGGTAAGTCGGGGCTTTTGCCACTGGGCCACCACTGCACTTGCTTACGCTTTAAACCTTGCCAATATTTCAGGTTCATTAGGAAAAATTTGAAGAGGCTTTCGCAGTAAACATTTTCAGAAATAATTAGTATTAAAATTGATTAGAATTCTCACTTCCCGCACTGCGGACGCGTTAAACTGCACGGTTCGCAGGTAGGGCTGCGGCGGGCTGCTCACGAAATATGTGCCACTTTCACTGTCCGCATGAATCATGCGGTTACGTCTACAGGATGCCTTATAGCTCTGACATTATGCTACATTCGCGACATGTTGTGCAACACCGTGTCCGCATTTTGAGCTTATAATAACAACGAGTCAACGCCCTTGCCAAAATAAATATGATCTTGTTATGGGCATTTCCAAATTTTGGGACACCTCAATTTCCGGAGGATTCTTTAAGGAAATAATTTCTAACTTTCTCAATTTTAACATTCAACTAAACTACAGAATACATTTTAGTTACGACTTTTGTATAATTTGCCAAAGGTAAATTAGAGCTTACATAGAAACCTAAAGACTATACCTAACGACATGTATTATTAAAGGTACAGAATATCTGATTTTATCTTTTTTTGTTAGCCGTTGATGTGACGAAGGCCTCCCTACTCTCTTTCCACAGATTTTATCTATTACATAAAAATAATTTACGCCAATCTGTTACCTGTACGGTTTTCCAAGCTTTCTACGGATAAAGAGTAATTTAATGTATCAACTTTCTTATGACCATAATAAGAAGAGCAGGTGTATACTCTCAAACAATAAGACGCTCGCACTAGCTACTTATAAATTAGGCATATTAGTTGTAACACAATGGGGTACTTACTCGGCACAAGTCGGCTCCGTGCGAGTTCCCATAGTGTTGCTACGAAGCTATTTTCACAATGACAATACTTAGGATCGCATGGGGCTGCCAAGAATTCTCAACACTGATCTATATAATTTCAGGCTAGTTGCTTCTAAATTAAGATGGAAAGATATGGATAAAATTAAAGCGCAATTTCTCTTGTTGTAATTTAAATGATCTGTATTAATTTCGAGGGTGATTGATTTAATAATAGTGGTTTTATCTTAAAGCTAAAGCTGCTTGTCTGTGAGTTTTATTTCTTGCCTAGAAATACCGACAACAACGGAAGGGAAAGTACTTCTAGTGCTCTAGAGAATTTAGATCCGCCTCCATCTATAATCCTATAGGTTTAAATATGCGCAGGGAGATAAGATACCTTTGACAATAGCAAATTGCTTACTGTTGGCTGTAGGGTTCGAGCAGAACCCAACCTCGTTAAAAGCAGAAATAAGTGGATACTTCAGCTCTCTAAGAATAGAATCATGGATTTACAGTTTCTTACAAATATGATATTGCCATAAGTACAGAAGGCGAATTGTCGTAATTAAAATGTTCAAAATCTAGTCGCAGTGTCACTTCAGCGACAACCAAATGTCAAAAAATATGGAAAATGTATGGCATTTATGACAGATTGAGACTAAGATCAGACTGTAAACGTTCGTCAAATTATGAGAATCACCCCTCTGATGCTTAGTGACCCTAGAAGTATTTATGAGTAAATAGAGAGTGTCTGTACCTATTGATACAATTTTTCAGCCCAGCTAATTTGAAAAGAGAACAATTGCTGACGTTTTAACATCATTAACTACCTACGCCCATATAAATTAAAATACGTCTATCTATTTTTATTCAGAACTAGCTGTGCCCGTATTTTGGCCCATAAGGGTGTCGGAAATTGAAGGGGTCTACTAGGACTGATGCCTGCCCGGGTCGCGTGATTGTTCGAAAGAGATACCGTGGCTCCGGCACATGGGCAACTGAAGGAACACGGGTGGGTTTTAGTCAGTAAAAGTCTGACACGCCCTCCCGCTAACACTCCCGCTAACAAAAACAAGTTTTTGTGTAATTAACATTTTAATTTTCGAAAGTTTATAACTTTGTCTCACATATTAATTGTTTAGAAACTACTTATAGGAACTTTAGTTTACCTTACAGTGATCAGCTGTAGATACAAATAAACTTTTGGCAAATATTAACAAATATGTAAAATTAGAAAAAAGAAAGTAATTAACTATTATAAAGTACTAAAACATGAAATGTCCTTTAGAACCCATACAGGGAATGTCCAAATCTAGTACTATGTATGGGTAATGCCTTCAAAATAGGCTTGTGCTTCTCTGCACTAAGTGGCAAGTAATCTTGGTAGGCAAATCCAGGCGATTCAAATGCATTTGCTACATTCTGGTTGATTCGCTCGCTTATGCAATATGGGTGACTTCTTCCATGAACCATTATAGTTGCTGCGATGAAGAATGAACCTTGGATGTTCTCGCACACTCATTATTTCTCTTTGGGCCTGGATTGGAAAAGAGCACATTTTCATGTACAGATTCTGAAAAAAATCTATAAATTTCCTTATAATTTCACCCTTATCACTTCCCTTCCTCATGGAGGCGATCGGCGGCGGCGACCTCTCGCGTCCGGCCCTGGTGCGTGCCATGGTACGGAGTGAGAGGGCATGGGAAGCCGTCACCTCCTTCTGCGAAGCAGTAATGCTCGCGAAGGAGAAGGCGGGGTGCGTGAGGGAGAGGCAGTCTCTGCGCCCTCACGTCCTTCAGCCGCCGCAGGAGGAGACGCCCCGGGCGTCGGGAGTCGATAGCGGACTCCCGGCCAACGTAGGCGCAAGCTTGCGGGCAGCGAGCAAAGGGTAGCTCGCCGCCCGGTAAGGACTTAGCTTGGGTCAACGGTGTGTAGTGTTCCACGCGCGCCTCAAAGAGATCTCAGCAGAACTGAAGGGATCTGCTAGGACCGATGCCTGCCAAGGTCGCGAGATTGTCGAAAGAGACACCGTGACTCTGGCACATGGGCAACTGAAGGAACACGGATGGGTTTTAGTCAGTGACATCTCCCGCTCAATCCAGAACGGGAGAATTCAGACTTTTACGTTATTTGACTTTTAAGTCATTTGATGAAATTCTTTCCAAAATAAAAAACCACTTCAATAACTTCATAGGGTTTGGGTCTTTGGCGACTTATTTTTAGTAGGTCATACCATTGATATGTGACTTCCATGTGAGTTTTTAAATTGATCAGGACCATATTCTTGTCGCATTCTAAATATGAATGCCCTCTGATTGGGTATGTTATTTTAATGGAGTCCAAAATTTTCATAACATGGACCACAATTTTTTTTTAACAAATTGACTGAAAATGTAAATCTAAACTCGCAGTCACAACAACATAACATACCCTCTCTTTAACTGACATTGACAGTTGGACATTCCATGTTATGTTCCGTTTCACTAGGGACATTCCCACTTTTGCACCTGTACAGGGTTTTGAAATATATAAGATAGGAAGGACTATGATTGTTTTTATGCTTTTTACACAATGCTACATAATAATACGCGCCAAAACCCAAGTGTTGCCATACTTAATTTATATTTGGATTTTTTGTGACATTCCTTGTTTTGCCCCTGTACCCTTCATTTGTGGCTCCATAAGTACACACAGTCTAAGACAGACAGGGCGAAAGTGTCATTACATTTTGTATGCGAAATTGCAATATCATGGAATTCAATAAAACTGGTGATTTTTTTTTATTTAAGACGTCATGATAAAATTAAACCAGCTCGCTGTAGCAAGCAGTGATAGGTATACTCGTTTTTGGGTAGGTAGTAAGAAGGGTTTTGCCTTACATCACCTTTGTTTTTTAGAAAATAAGTTAACTACATTTGAAAACATTTAGTTATCTAAGTATGTAAGTATTTTCGACTATTTCTCCTAAAACGACCACAAGAACAAACAGCAATATTCACAGCTTCAAAATATAAAAAAACCCAACGTTGTGACGCTTTTGTATTGTAGCATTTCATGAAACACTTACGTAATGGCCGTAATGAAAAAGTTAAGTAGCTATGTGTAACTCGGTTTTTATTTTGTGCGGTATTTGCAACAAATTCGGAATTTCCAGCATCCGCAAGACTCACTTTCGTTGGAGTCCTACAGCCGCGTTATGTTATGAAATAGTATAAGCCCGCCCCCATTCTATGCGCGTCCGCATCGCCGGCTATTGAACAATCGGAACCAGCGCCTGCGCATGCCCCATTCTAATGAACGTTTGACGCATTGAGTTACACAACTTCATATTTTTTCAACAAAGGTCAATGGCGTATAATATTACGTTACGATGCTAAGTAATAATTTGTCTAGAATTAATGTTTGATTTATAGTGTTTTTGTACGTAGGTTATACAAATGGTATTCAAACTATTTCTGTCTACTTTCCTTTTGTGAATGAAACTCTTTTTGGCGATAATAAGAAGATAATTATATCACATTACGTATTTCGGTTTAAGACGGGTTTAGAGAAAATAGAATTTATTTGATTGAACACCTGAGAAAGAGGTTTTATTCATTGGTAACGGGTGTAAATAGAGAAGTGAGACTAATTTAAATTATTTACTAATTATAAAGGTAAACATTGATAGGAATGATTCTAAATTGGTACAGATGCTGTGAACACTAGATAGATATACGTGCTCATTATGTCTTTTTTTTGGGTAGAAAATCATCAAATGACTTCTCCCGTTAGGGCGGAGCCTTTCAATTATTTCTGACATTTCTTTGAGGCGCGCGTGAAAAACAACGCTTCATCGACCCAGGGCTGGTCCTTACAGGGCGGCTAGCAACCCATTGCTCGCTTTCCGTAAGCCCACGGCTATGGTGGTCGGGAGTCCGTTATGGACCCCCGACGCCCAGGGCGTGTCCTGCGACGGCTAGCGGCATGAGGACGCAAAGTTTGCCTCTCATTCTTACTCTCCACCTCCTCTTTCGCGAGCATTACTGCTGAGCTACAGAGGTTATTCGCAGAAGGCGGCGACGGCAAGCCATGCACACTCGCTCCATACTATAGCCTGGACTAGGGCTAGACGCGGGAGATCGCCGCCGCCGATCGCCTCCACGAGGACACGGCGGTGCTCCGCCCCAGCAGGGTAATGTTTCACCGTATTCTCCAGGCGATCCACACAATTTGACATCCGGGCGTTTCCTCCTTATCCTGAACAAGAACCTCCCGAAGCAGCCATGTCCGGTGCGTAGGGCGGAAGATGAGGTCACCGTGGCGCCACTCCAGCCACGCCTCAATGAGAGGATACACATTGTGCCTAGTATTTGTAGTTCTTTAACTATCTAGTTATTTACTTTTTGTTAGAAGGTTCGAAGTTCATCCATTTTTCACGCAAAGTTTCCGTTGCATTATGTATTTCCACGAGTATTAATTAGAAACTTAGCTCACTATCAAAATAAGAAAAAATCTTACATAACTTTCTAAAATTCTTGCTCGTTCGGACATTAGTCGGTATGACTGAGCATTAAAATTCTTTTGTATGCAAGCAAATTCTGCATCTTTTTATGAAAGCACACCTTAAATACAATATTTCTTATTGCATTTCTGCACAACTTGAAATAATATTTACAAAATTAAAACAAACTTTCACTTTTATAAGTGTCCGATACAGACAAGGAGGTATTAACACATTTGCAATAATACGGATAATGTTTTGTAGGTGCTTCTTATGGAAATGGGAACATCGGAACACTTGGCATAGAACAGTGACTAATTCAACCCGAATACAGATCATGTTCCGTTTACAAGAAAGTTGTGACACAGCATTGTTATGCAAAGCGGATCTGTGCGACAACGACACGGCAGACATACGAGCTCGTCACGTGTGGCACTTCAGATCTGCAGCTGCACAAGCAGACCGCTGAGCTCATTGAGCGTGTTGCGAAACTTGGCTAGCTCGCTGATCCTCTTATCTCATGTATTTTTATTAGCACGTTCTATTGTACAGACGCCAACACATCAAGCTACTACAATCTGTCAGATTTCTTTGATAGATTTTCGACTTTATTTCTAGAGCATTAGGTTCAAGGTTCATTGGGAAAAATTGACAGTTTCGGGTAGCTTGACCTGGGGGCGTCTGTACTTTCAAGTTGTATCCATGTCTGATGCTCTCTGTTCTTTATATTTAATGATTTTGAAGATCTAAAGCAACGCCCTAAAGACCACAACAACAATTTTGCGGAGTTTACATTTAAAATCCGCAACTTTCTTTCCCCATCAATTGTGTTGAGTTAAGAGAATTTCCAATCATTGTTATGCTGGTTACGTCTCCATTAAATCTTTCTAATTAATGAACAAAAAAACAATTATCACGTGGATGGGTAATAAGAGTGGAACAGCAAATACGTGTAATAACATAGTCAGCGGTAATGACAGGGACGCAAGTTAACAATTAGTCGAGATCATTCACCTGCGGCTCGCACATGTCGAGATGAAAACAGAAAGTAATATGAGCCGAATTCGTGCACCATACTAAGACAATGGGCAATTTATTCGATTTCACTCTTTCCGTAAATTTCATATTTGTTGGCGCGCGCGACGCGTGCACATACCCGGTGCCTTTGAGAGAGCGTGCTTAAATTATGACGGTTGACTCTAGGTGCCCATTACTTGTTTACGCTCTGAGTACAACCATGATAATACCAAGCTATTGCCGGCCGGCTTTGATTGAATAATTACTTATATTTTGCGAAGACAATAAGAATAACTCCAATGCGGCAGTTCCAAAAGTGCAACGCAGTATAAATGTATTCAAATACAATGTAGTTATTTCTATCGACGAGAGACGAAATTAAGTTTATCACCAGTTTTTATTTCAACAGGAATCGAACGAATATATACAAATAAGAGATAGTTTTATTTAATGTAACTTTAGCCACCCACCTACCAATTTAACACCTTTGCTGTCTGTCTTCGGGTAAGCAGGAACAGTATCTCAGAAGGAACATAACATGGTTCCTAAAATGCCAAGAAGATGCCAATTATTAATAGTGACAATGAAATTCTATCGGCAGTATTGCCAAGAGCTCGGGCTGTAATTAGCTAATTTACAGTTCTTTTATTTTAATTATTTGCATAATATTCGGCATTAAATTTTAAAATCCGTTTAACAGTTGCAGTTCTGCAAGTCAACTCAGCCACGCACCTTCAATTGTCCACGCTTTGGCACTGTATGTTATAACGGACGCAATGTTTGAAGACCTTATACTAGAACATTGCAGAATTAGCGACTAGAGGAAACTTTTCCCAAACGCTGCCCAACCCAACTGGATCCTTATGACATGTTCTTTCTAAAAGTTGCGTCTATTAGGCTAGATGACTTGTCCTAGGTAGACATCATCATTTCAGCCGAAAAACGTCCACTTCTGGACATAAGCCTCCCACAAAAGACCAGTTTGCCATAATCGCCTCGCTTGGCAGGCGGGTTGGCGATCGCAGTATGGTGGTAAAATGCATAGAGAACGCTGCTGCCCATTCTCTACTAACTCCCTTAGTCACTTCTGACACCAACGCAACGAGAAGAAATGGGACGGTACTATTCTTTACGTCGGGCAACACAAGGAACGGTAGGTACACATACTCCTTCATAACTTTGAAACTTCACAGTGTTATTGTACATGACTTTCGTGTTGTCCAAATTCATTCCGAGGCATACCCGCCGCGAGGCTCCATTCAGGCTATGTAGCTATGACGATGTCATCAGCGAAGGTGTGAGATGTAAGCGCTGATCACGTTGTTGTCTAGTCCAGCGTCTTAAAAACGTCCTCTATTGATGAACAGTTTTGGATTATCATATCAACGGGGGATGTTTCATCAGATAGCACAAGGCCAGGATAAAAAAGCGCATTCTCCTGCTCAGGGACATTTTGATGAACCTGGTTCTAGATCTGAACAGTCGATCGTTGCGACATCATACCTACAAACGCATAAACACTTCGATTTATCGCCAGTCATTTCGATATCGTTCCAAAGTGGCCAGAACTGTCCAAATTTCAATGGACTCCACAATTGCCATATACAGCCGCTGTTTGTACTCTTTGGTCATCTGCAAGTATGCCCAACAAAATAAGTAAAAGTTATTATTAAATTCGTTTTGTTCGTTCCACATATGTATATAGTTCAAAGGATCATTCTTACGAATAACTACTACTACAGTCTACTATAGTCAGCTACATTCTATGTTATGGGGTTTTGGTTTCCGCACTTAATCCTTTGAGTGGACCATTGTGCGTGTGTCAGCTACATTATTATAATATTGATTTGTACGAATAATAAAAAAGAATACATATTTATGATTTGTTGATTCTTTCAATATACACGTTTCGGTGTTATTACAGTAGTTTCAGAATTAAACCCATTTTCTTAAATTGGTACATAATTTTGAATTATAATGCGTTGAAGTCTTTTGTTGGGCGTTCTGATATCCAATTTATTTTAGCTTATATCCGTTTTTTGCTTGATTCTAAATTGATATTTCACGGGTAATAGTTTTTGTAGCGTACTGAAACGATATTTAAGCAATAGATTATATTTATAGTTTTGAGAGATCGCACAGAAATTGATAAAAATAAACTAAAAGTGAATGAAGACCGAAAGTTGGCTTGATTGCTTTGTATGTACACTGAGCTGGCATGACACCGATAGATGAATTGTTTGTATTTGTTAGATACCCTGTAGAGGACAATCAATGAAGAGACTCGTCTGTATCAGAACCATTTGAATGGGATTTGACGCTGAACTTAGTTTCGCAGCCTGTTTACTCATTGAGTTACAACATATTATTTTGAAAATAGTTTCATACGATTGCATCCGCTTATTACTCTTGACCAGCCTGACCAGACTTGGTTTGATCAATTTTGTTTCACGAGAAAAAACATAAAGGGTTTCTTTAAACGACTTCCAAAAGGAGGAGATTCTCAATTCGTTTGTGTTTTCTTTTGAATTTGTGTTGATTTTTTTGGTTCCGAAATTAAAGAATACGAACGAGTAACCTGACCAAATCTTATAACATGTAGAATACTAAAATAAGTTTAGTGCAAATACTAGTAATCAATAGGTAGGTAGGAGATAAAGAAACATCAGGGTAAAGTTTAAAGAGCACACACACACACACACACACACACACACACACATACACACACACACACACACACATACACACACACACACACACACACATACACACACACACACACACACACACACACACACACTGAAGTTACACTGAAGCTAGACAGATTTAATACATTCATAAGGAACAAATTTTGGTATAATTTGAATTATCATCTGCACGAAATGATGCAGTATGATTATGCAGTAACAACGGGTAAAACACGAATGGATGAGATCTCCTGTAGCGACAGTAACTGATACGTTTTCCATTAAAGTTTGAAGAGTTAAAATTAGCAAGTGATGTTAACTGACCTTAAAATTCTCTATCCTGGGCTTATATGCCCGTGTCTAAAGCCTAGGGTTTACTGCACAGGAATGCGAATATATTTAATATCCGGTTTAAAAATTGTGCCATAATCGAACCGTCATTATTATTTCATGGCCATGATATCGAACATCCTCCTCGACCATAATCAAACTAACAACACATCCTCGTGGACCAAATTGGATATCACCAAAATAGAATTATTTCATAACGAAGTCGCAGTCATCATCAGTCACACCCGCAATGACATCAATGGCGTCATCAAAGGATTTCAAAATCCAAATGGACGTCAGATCGGTCTGATCCGGGATACTGAGCTCTGCGCAGGCGCGGAACTTTCACGCGTATAAAACGGCTTGGAGTGCGGCCGCCGCGACCAGTGCGAGCAGTCGAACAGAGCACGAGCGCGCGCGCAGTGCACACACGCGCCGCGAAAACGAAAGTGAACCAACCCCAGACTGTGACAGTGATTGTGAACTCTGGAACAGTGATCGGTAGCTGCCTGTGTTATCCTGAAACTGTTTCTTCGATCTGGAACCTCAATTAGCTCTCACCTGAAAAGGTACAGGATTTTGTGGTAGTTGGTGACGGGCGAAGGATTAATATGTGTTTGAAAATTGTGTGGAAGTGATATAATTAAAGAGTTACATATTACCTACATGTGGTGGATGAAACTTTGGATTTCTTATTGAAGTGATTTTATGTTCATATAGCTGCATATTTGCTACATATACATAAAAACCGTTCAGCAGCTTTGTGAAAAGCGGCGATTGCAGTGAAATATATACAAACAGTTATAAATATTATCACATGCATTGGAACCATATCTAAATTATTGATTATAAATGAGAAAAAAAAATCTTTAATGAATTATACAGAAGTTTTAAACATTGATCATAAGATTTCGACACATTTTCCAAACAAACACAACTGAAAATCGACATCTACAGAATTTAGCTTTTATCACCCGCAGATGTTTGCTACGCCGTAACGCCCGCTGCTACGGCGTAACCCGCGCCTAAAATACGCTAAATAATTCGTGTTTTTTTGTTATCTCTGAACAATAATATTCAGTTGTAGAAAGTTGCATAATTTTTACTTTCACTCGCACTCGTCGAAATAATCTCTTCGCATATCGCGAATATTTGAACACACTTAATTTGCATGTGTTGTGTTCAACGATTTTTCTGTACGCAGCTGACGTTTTTAAAGTAATGTTATTGTTCATGGCAGTTTACTCTTTATTTTGGTGGTACTAAGAGCTATCTGGTACGGCAACATGTGGTGAAGCCGGCTTGTGGAAAGTAGGTCACGCGTCACACAGCTCGCATTTTATACTTCTCAAACCCGCGGGGGTTCCTCATTTATGTTAATACTAACACCTAAGTTAACTTGTTTAAAGGTTTCTATTGAACTTCAATTGCGATGTGTGTAAAATTGTTTTCTGTTAATTCGTACCTCACTTACCTATGAGCAGTTAATGTCATGTGTGGGCTATAACCGCTTTAAACATGGTCTCTTAATTGGTTTGAAACTAAGACATTATCCAATAATAAAACCTCTCGGAAAATTTTATCTTAGAAATGCATAGTTTGAGCACATTAAGATTGTATCTATTTACTCCTAATTAAAACCATTAATGATATTATCTATGTTTAGGTGTAAAGAGTGTAACATTTGGATCATAAAAAGTTTGAATAACGAGTCCTGACGATATGAGAAAGATGTTATCATCACGAATACATTTTAATAACGCCGGTTACATTAGACACGGTCACACGGATATGACACAAGTTAATGGCTACATTCTCTAGATTTCTTTTTCACGTTGAAGTAGTTAAAGTTATCTACTAGAGCTCTGTTTATGGACGTTTGAATATCTTCTTGGTCATTAAGGCTGAAACACGGTACGCATTACCCTTATCTGTGGAACAGCGGATGCGACACGGGTCTTCACGGTTATTACTGCTGTTCAGGCCGTGCCATTGCGAAATTCGTCCACACACAGTAGGACTTCCCATTCCATTGTTAGAATGCATCAAGATTTTGTAAGTGAGTGGTTTGCGTCACGGTACCTTGCCATCTCCTGGGATTGTTGAGTGCTGTATTGTGAAACATACATGTCGCAAATGCAGCCATTGGAGTCAAAAAGCTGAAGGAGTGTTATCTGAATATTTTCAGAGATCTCTATGATTTCTAATTTTTTATGGAACACTCCGGAACCGGAAAAGTTTAAAGATTTATGTTTATAATAGATAGGATGATTAGTAAAAATATAGATATAATGAATTTTTTTTTCACGAAGCTGACTGTAAATCGATTTTAAAAGCTTACTTTTTCACTTCTTCAGGCTTAATTTAACGAGACGGTCTAATGGCGTATTGTCATCTAAAACATATACGATTTGTGAGAGCGCCTACCTCAACATAGGTACTGTCCATTCATGCGCCAGATTGTCGCAGTCCGCGTAATATTAATGAATGAAGCTTTCTATGTGTGCTAAAAATAGTCATTTTGTGCAACCAGTGCCAGTGTCGCGTCATGTTGCGCAACATCCATAACTTTTATATTATGTTTAATGTCGCATATAATTTATTCGTTACGACATTTTATTTTCACATTAGAAATTCTGTTCGTTTAGGGAAACGATGTTACATATTACCATTTAATTATTCCATATTTACTATTTTCTTGAACTGACACTTTCACTTTCGCAGTATAGGATCCACGTTAAAGAGATAATGTCCGAATGTAACGGAAACATCAGAGTGAAAGCGTTAATGAGCATGTCCAGTTTTAATTTCCGTCAAGACGACTTAAATCTCAAAAAAGTTGGACTGAAAATGAGATGCGCCGATGCGGAATGTATTTAAAAACAAATATTAAAAACCAATTCAACACATACTTACTTACTTACCGAGTTTTTATCAATATAAAAGCTGAACTTTCTTTAAGGAAAGCTTCAAGGGCAATATATACGTACAATATATTGTAACTACCTACGTCACAACTATACACATAAAGCTTTTTTGGGTATTGTTAAGGAATTTAAATCCCCACTCTCTAAAAGCTAAGTTCAAAATTTTGACTATGTTTGTATACGATGCTTAGAGATGTCACAACCAGATTATGATGAAACTTTCGCATCCACTTAAACTTGACAACGAAACGTTACCGAACGTACCGCTAATTTACTGCAACATGTAGTTAGGGACTGATAGATGCCATCAGTTGAATGGCGTTTACTATTGTGAGATGCGTGTCGTACAAGTAGTGTGAGACGCGCGTGTAATGTACGCGAGCATAGATACTGCGGCATGCATCGGCGCGGGCGCAGGTAGTGTGCGCCGCGCGAAAGCGAGTCAGTGTGTCACACCAAGGGGCACTCCTCGACGCTCCTCTCGGCAGTAGCACCTGATCAATGTTTAAATAGTACCTACCCTTCTTATTAATAACTGCCGCGTAATGCTGACCGCCTTCTGTATCTATTGTTGAAAGTTGATTGGAGCGAACATGTTTCGGAACACGTCATAATCGTCGCAGTCGCATTGTGATTGAAATATGAACATACTATAAAAAATACGACACGTCACGGCTACAATTGACGGAAATTAAACATGCAATTTTAGGTCAAATAACTAGAGCAGCGGAGAAGAGTAGAAGGGTGAGCTTATATCTGTAGTAGCATAGGAAGCAGGTTAGTTAGCGCAAGGCCGGTTCCGCGCCATCGCCACTGTCACCCATAAACTGCTTGTAATTTGCGCTTACGCATGGATTGGGAACGGTGAAAAATATTGCACTGAGTGCACCGGATTTTTATCCAGCTCTGACGTGTTTATGGACTTTCTGGAGATTTCTTTTCATTTGTGGAGATAAGAAAGTAATGAATACAACTTTAACTCGAAAACACTTCTTGAAATCCGATAAAGCTTTAGAGCTTCAATGTGTGATGTAAGTATTAAACTAGCTCTTTTTAACTTTGACTGATCTGTCTTACACCTTTGATTTAATAGATCACCATTAGAGAAATTAAGTTTTGTCTAAGTAAATAGGGCGGGTCGATGCTGCATTTACTACTACCACTTACTAACTTACGAACTTCATAGAAAAATAAATCTTGTATTAACTTATTGGCCGAGCAATAGATAACGAGTGTCATCGATCAAAGATCATAGATAAACAAGATAGCTAATCGTAAGAGAAGTAATTAATGTCTCTTCATTTAATTGCCGCGGCCGTGTCTCAGTAACTCGTCTGCTTTAAAGTGGGTATGGACTGATTAAATTATCTCCTCACAAGAGAACGATAGTCTAATTACTATTAAATATTCAGTTTATGACCATTCAATTCACATTTACAAATTTTCATGGGTAGCATAGCTTAGTTTACCAAGCATAAACCATAGTAACATTAAATATGACCAACCTTTATTACCGATTTTAGCTTAGCGTAGGAATAGACATTCCTGCCATGTGGTTGCAAAAAGATTGAAAGGATATTCGATGTTAGTCGAACAAATTATATCTAGATTTAGATATGATTTGTTCGACTGCCATCTACTATCATCTATCTACAATCTATATAAAAATCAATTGCCTTGCGTTAGTCTCGCAAAAACACGAAAATGGTTCGATCGATTGCGATGGAACTGGTAAATCGTTGTGTGTCGGAGAAGGTCCGTAAAAAAATAAATAAAAGGAACCCCAACCCCAAAGGAGCTTCCAGTCAAAACGAATGCAGCTGAATGCCTGTATTTTACATTGAGCGACTGCCTATGTGACCTCCACAACCCAGCTACTGGGTAATACAAGTTTGTAAGAGCGGTTGTCAGACTTTCGGGCTTCTGATGACCCGTAACGCCTGTCAAAGATCCATAAATGACAGCCGGGACCAACCGATAAAGTGCCTCCTAAGGCACGGAGAGGTCTCAGTACGTAAAGACGGTCGCCCATGCACGGAACAATTACGGCAACCTGATCGATCTACCTGTGCGTCTGTTATAACTTAGCCACAAGCCCGTTAGCTAGAATTGTTAGCAAATAAAAACAAGTTGTTTGTAGTTTTGTGTGTTACGTAGGCGACGTCTGCCCCGGTATTGTTCCAATGAGACACACATACAAGTAGAACTCTTTTCTTTTGCCTGGGAAATGAGTCAACACCGCCTTGTTCTCGCTAACAGGGTCAAATTATTTACACGCCAACCATTTATTTGTTACTAATCACTACTTTGATTTGGATAGGTCTTCAGGTTATCTAGCATCAGCAATATGAAATGGAATAAAAAATATTAATTAATATCTTAGGCGAGAAACGAACTGTAAAAACTATTCAAAACTTCATAAATTGAGCTAGATTAATATGAAATGATTCATAATTTCTATTTTATAGGTGTAGACACACATTAAAACGAATGGATTGCTGTAATTTAACTATCAGTAACTGTTAAAAAAAAAAAAACTTATCTATCTTAGCATCCAAATGGCTCAAATAAAAGAAAATAGGGTATAAAACCGCATTTTGAAGCTTATAGTTAGGCAATCATACTTATTATACTTTTAATTGATTCGTAGGACGAAAAAAAGAACTTATGAATAGCGCCCCGGCCCTACTACTTCATAGTTCATACCTACGAGCATTTCTCCCTTTGTTTAGTCTCTTGATCCATAAAATTGTCTACTAGCCTCAACAAGCCAATCTAATTTGATATCGTTAATTGAAACTGCTATAATTAAAGTCAAAGAGAAATATTGCAATCTGTAGTCTAACATCCACGATAAAGCGAGCTGATGTAATTTTTTCTTTTTGTCGTCTGATGAGGCTCACAAGGAATGCGGTTATTCGAACAGTGGTCAGCTTCCAGCAGCTTTCCACTGATTGTTTTGATCGATCCGAGTGTCCCCCCGAGGCGCCGATTAAACGCTCGTTACAACAGATACAAGTTTAGATATTCACATTTAAAAAGCTATTCATTTTAAATTCGCAGGTGTAATTTGATGTGTAACATGCAGGGATATAATTATGTGGTACGTTTCTGTCTCGGAATCGATGCAAATTATTTAATTATCGGAAACATTTCGATGTTTCATAATAACAGCTACATATAATTAGAAAGCGCCACCATATCTCATTTGCGGGTTAACAATGTAATGTATGTAATAACCAAACCACAAACCGTGACAAACCGGGCCCGTATGTTTGATATAACGAGAGAGCCGATAGCGCCCCTATGCGCTCCCAAACCACGGCCGGCAGCAGCGCCGGCGCAGCGGGGAAATTCAACAGATTTCACTTTTGTTATGCACTTCTATCAGTGATTAGGAGGGACACTTGAAAGTTTCCCCTTCACGTCTGTAGTGACAGCTCTACTTGCCAGTCGAGTGAGAAATAGATACCAGTTTCATGTTCAACATTTATTTATATTCGGAACAGCTTTAAACCTGTGTGTATTAGTACAAACTACCATTTACCACTGCCATCTACCACTGACTAGTATTTCGGTACACTTATAAAAACAACCACCTAAAAATCAATGACATAAAGCAGTCATAAATACATTTAGCTATTAACATATAACTCACGTACAATGGTCCACCTGAAGGACTAATAACATAACATATAAGTGATAATTAATTGGATTGTAAAACCCGTAACTCTAAAAATAAATAGTAAGGTAACGTTTTATAGATAACGGAAGTCAGGAAGTGTTTTGATGAGTAAACTTTTTATAATTAATTGGTAAGTATACAACAATGTTATAACAATTTTCACTACCTTTCCACTAGCAGACTGTTACTTGTTAAATAGAAACTGCCAAACTAGTTCCGCTTTGTTCTTTTAAGTATTTTAATTTTCAAGAAGAAACTGAAAGTATTAATTAAGCTCATGCATGAATATACGCGTGTAGAATGTTTGAATTTTTATGAATTATTTAAACGTTAGATCGGAGAAAGTATATCAAATTATTGTGCTCCAATTATGACGTGAGGTTTTGTGTCACGGTAAATGAGTTTGGTTGGCGAGACAGCGCCGCGGCGGATGTGGTGGGAACACGACGCTGACCGCGCAGGCGCCACGAAAGGCTGCTCCAAGCCATAAGTCAACTTCTCGCACTCTTATTCCAAAGAGCATAAAAACCATTTCCGAACTACACCAACATCTTCCAGTCCAATGATTTCGACTGTAAGGACCGTGGACGGCGACACTATTAATGTCAGACGGTAGTCAAATTCGACAACATCAATTCATTTCACATGTCTATAATTAAATTGGACATTAATAAAGAGATTACAATCAGATTAAAACCAACATGACAGCTCTTAATGGGAACTAAAACATGTTTATAAACAGACATTGATTTCTTTCAAGTTTTGGAAGGATATGTCAGTAGCCATATTATTTCTTAAGTGGTGAAACAAATGTTGGAACAACTAAAAGATTTTTTTTAACATGATCCTCTTAAAAGCGTGTATGATGAGGATACTTCGATGCATTCAAGTAGGATTGTTACATATTTCCTTTCACAGTTGATGCAATGTGTCATCAGATGGCAAAGCAAAAACATGATCATCTACCTAGACTTTTCCCAACTATAATAGAGTCGGATTCCAATCTAACCGGATACAGCTGAATACCAGTATTTAACATGGAGTGAGTGACTATCTGATTTCGACAACCCAGTTTCTGGGTAATACGAAACCTCTTGGCAAGTCTGGTTGTCAAACTTTCGGGCCTCTCGGCGATATACGAATGACAACTGGGACCAACGACATAACGTACTTTCCGAGGCACGGAGGGGGTCTTGGTATATAAAGATGGTGGAGCCATGAACGGGCCAACCGCGGCAAACATAGCTTTACCAGATCGATAGAACCAAACGGCTATCATTACTTAGCCACAGGCCATAAACGTCATCTAACATTTTCTGATAACAAGAGCAGAACCCGGTTTTCTTAAACCGAAAAGTGAAATTCTCAACAACAGTAATTTGGTCTCTATTGAGTCATCATTATTTTTCTAAATCTTACGTATCATCGTTACCAAAGCTTATCGAATCTATCAATCTAATAGCTTAATCTTCCGGTAATTATCTAAATAGAAAGGTACTTAACTATATTCGGCTGCACCTAAACGGGTACTGTCAATATTTCTTGTCGAATTACAAGTGTGTTGGAACCAGTCGCTCGGTGTAAGGGCTTGCGAGACTGAACTAGTGCATTATTTATTACAGCGGCGATTTCTCGCGGCCCGTCTAAAGATTTCACCACTTTCATCTTGTATTTACGAGTAGTTGCAAACCACATCCATCCCACGATCACTCCACATAGCTCGACATGTCCAACAACGTCGCGGAGATTATTTGTGATATCTGTAACTTATGTTTGTACGGGATAATGTAAGAATTATTATGAATTCAATAACATAGCCAATGTATTTGCTATCCAGTCTTTAAAAGTAACTTTAATGCTGGGACTGTTATAAGTATGTATTGTCAAACCCAAGCAAACCCTGCATCAACGACACCAAAATAATTCTAACAATTTCTCTGAAAGTAAGTTAAGTACCTACTTACACCATACAACAAGTTTTTTTCTAGTAAGATAATGAATTTCACATATCAATACACTACTACAATCAGCTAATAAATATAGCAAATTCAAACTACATATTGCTCACTTAGCTATGACATTTATCGCGACTCGGTCCCCTTCAGAAAAATGTCCGTGTGCCTTCGTTACATGCTTTCACTTTCCTGTATTTCCGCCGCCCGCCGGCCGCGCGACGCGACGCGACGTAAGCGTCCCAGCAGGAAGCTAAAATAACTTATTGTCTTTAAACCACATTGTACAAGGACGATTTCACTGCGATACAATGCACGACATAGATAACTTACTTGGGTAATAGAATTATTATTATTGTCTGTTATGACATCATAAAAGAACAATGGCTGAGCCTAGAATGTAACGTTACGTCGCTTGGTCAAGTCTAGAAACTTGTTTCGAAATCATATAACACTAATATGAGTAATGAGAGCTTTGGAAGTGTTATTACAACAGGCCAATTTATCTTCCTTATAATAAGACGCGGGATATTATATGGTACTGTTTGATTTAGGCAAAAAATTAAAGCCAAACAAAAGAAAGCCTTTTGGAAATAGCCCTTAGTTGAATTAATGCTTTGTTACACTAAAGCAGAAGTGATGAGTTACATACGATTTCTCATACTTCAGTGAGTGACAGAACGTGATCAGCAGTTTTCTTTTTTCTGTGCTTTGTGACGCTTATTTTCGACAAACATTCGTTATGTATAAGGTATTTAAACTAATATTTCTATGGAATATCAATGTCTACCCCTCAGAAGGGTCCTATGTTTATAAAGCGATGACCCGATGCATGTTGGCAATGACAGTGTATTGTTTTCAATGCTAAGTTGAAGGAATGGTGTCAGCAACCAATATGGTCAAGTGATTTAACGATTAACAACCATATTATGCAAACTTATTGTTAGCAAGCATAATACCTGATTAATTTCCAACCCACCTTGATGAGCATACAAAGAACATTCATAGCCCTATTGATTGAAATATGTGATTGCGTTGTATTCATAGTATTTACTATTTGTTTCAGACTTTCCTGACCTGAGTCACATTCAAATTTATGTCACCAAGATAATTTGGTAAGCATACATAACTGTCATAATACTTAACTACCAATAATTTATTCAAATACTCATGCAAATTCACGTCAATTTCTAATCTTCTAACCATACATATTTATGAATTTCTTCGACATAATCTTATAAAAAAGGATCGCTAAAAAGAATACGAAAATATTTAAATAACTTTTTCATGTGTCATCACTTATGTAAGTTATCAATTCGAATGGTTTGATTTCGGCTCCTATTACGCAATGGTTATGAAGAGCAGAAAGTGATCCACAGTTAATGTTCTCTCGATCATTTCTCGCCGAAATATATCGACTTTCTCTGTAAGTAATTACCTATGCAAGCGCGAGGCACGAGAGCGGTTACATAACTTCTGTAAGCGCATTTTAGTGTACAACCGTAACAAGAGTGAAAGCGCAATAAGGACACAAGTTGGTATTTAATTCTACTGAATTTATGTTAATTTGACTTCTTATTTTTCTTTATTAGCAAACATACAAATCGGGAATATTAAGGTGCAAGTGCCGAGGTAGCCCGCAAAATTGAAATTTTCGTACACTTTTTGCAATTTGCAGGACTATTTTAGGAAAAAATAACGCAACATAACACAACATCACGCCTTGTTTCCCCGAAGGGTTAGGCAGAGGTGTACCTATAGTACACCCACATTTCGCCAGTTATGTTTAAGTCCCATGTAATAGGGGGCGAGCCTATTGCCATCAACCGGACACAAATCCAGACTCCGGGCTGCTATTAAGAAATTCCAGATGGAAAAACCCAATAACAGTTTGCCCGACCTGGGAATCGAACCCAGGACCTCATGCTCAGCAGTAGCGCTTGCTACCACTAGACCTAAAAAATAATTCAATGAAATTATAAACTTAGAAGATTGTATTGATTAAGCAATAGGTTTTCAAGATGTTCCTGAGATTAAACTTCTTTAAAACCTCTTTATTCTTACACTTTGTTTAGGAAAATAATTAGTTTCCTAGTTTTAGCTTTTATTGAGACTGTTATTCATCTCGTAGCACAAATTTCAGGCTAGGTTTAAGTTTTTTACCTAATCTTCTTTAATTAAATCTCAATGTAATTTTAAAACTTTTTCTTAATGTTAGTACTTCAGATCATCTATCAGCTAGCTATCTCTCAGAGTAGGTATCAAGAGATTGTAATAACTATCCCACGCACCAAAAATATACCCTAATTATTATCATTAAACAATTTTCGTCAGTCATGTAAGGTCGTAAGACGTCCATAATAATTTTCATACAATATTCCGGCTAGAGCAACAGAGACAGTTTGGGCAACTATTTGAGCAACGAATTTCTCACGGGCGGCGGTGAAAGCGATAGCCCTGGGCATTTTGATGATAGGTCAAAAAGCAAATTGGAGTCATTGTCCTTCGATGGTCATGCGCATGATTGTTTCGTCATAAGTTCGGGGCTGCGCGGGCGCCGCGCCGGCCGGTGTAATAAATAATCTCACGACGTTACGCAACGTTCGGGAGCGACGCCCTCGTCCTTGGCCTGTAAACGTGCTCCGACTTTCTCTTATGGCGGAGCGCAGGCGCACCACATAAATCATTCCTTCCCACTGTTTGTTCCGGCTCCAGCTACGGAGATCACTCACACCGATAAACCTTTGTGTTCTGTTCGCTGCGTTCATTATGATTATTCTAATTATTGTTTGAGTTTCTTTTGTGCTACAGATAGGTACAGGTATGAAATTCAAATGTTCTAATAAAGCTATGTTACAGGGTCTCTGATTTCTTAGAGTTTAGTTTATATATAAAACTTTATTTGTGTTATTATATTCAAAAATATCGCTATAGAATTCAAAATAAACGTCATAAATATTCACAGAAATCATTATTAACAAATAATAATTTCACTAAAACCTAAATACCTACTGGTACTAGGTACTAAGGAGACTAATTTTAAAAAAGCCTGTAGATAATTGCACATATTTCCATAATGCAGTGGAGTGGGCACGGGTTTACGCGCGCAGCATGCATTAGCATAGATAAAAGAGTTAGGTGGTGGCGATAATACAACACTACCGGTTTGTATCGCTCACTGGGTCACACGCATCTGTTTTAGATTGATATTAACATTTAACATTGCACGGCATTAATTTATTAACATAGCATGCTTTTATTCGTAGGAGAGTTTGTAGACTGCTAGTTATGTGGACAGGCTGTGACAGGCACACACAGTAACCAGTATTGAAAATAGACGTTGAAAGAACCCTCTTTTTTTGTGGGTGGAAAATCATCAAATGACGTCTCCCGCTCTGGGTGGAGCGGAAAGGCGTGTCAGACTTTTACTGACTAAAACCCACCCGTGTTCCTTCAGTTGCTCATATGCCAAGGCCACGGTATCTCTTTCGAACAAATCCGCGAATTTCGAATAAAGCCAAGTATCTGCATACCTATTTAAAGAGACTTAAATGCTCTCTAAGTAAGTATTGTGAATATTTTTATAGATTGTTAAGAAAGTTCATTAAACTCATGAAGAAAGCAGAAAATAAATAATTCATTTTCGTCATTAAATATTATGCATAAATAATATTCATAGAGTGTGTGATCTATTAGCATTTCTTACATAAGATTTGCTCATTGTTCGTTATGGATTTTATTATACCTGAATATGTGATTTAAATGTATAATCGGTGTATTTCTCTTCACATCGAATAGGTATCAACCGTGATTTGAATTAAAAGAAATTTTAAAATGAATAAATAATGCTATATTTATCATACAATTGTCGTAAAGAAAAGTTAATCTCTAAAGATTTCACTGAGCACACATGTGCAACTGTTATGTGATAGCCGGTATCAGCTGTCGAGAAAAGTCTAGGAGCGAGTTCGACGCACGTTTCACTTCGGTTCCGGTTTTACTGCAACCGAAATATTGGGAGGAAATCCCTCATTGAACTACGTAAATAAATCGACACAACTTGTTTTTGATAACTCACTTTCCATTTCAAAGCATCTTCGGTTCGACATGTTTGTATAATTTATGATGTTCTTGTTTTGATAGTTACTCACAGATATTCCAATCATGATGGTTTGCTGCTATGAAAACTTGTGTAGGAAGCAAAGTACCTATATTTCCAACTGAGAATAGACGTAAATAAGACTTTAATTTATTTGCCTTTCATAAAACTCCATTAATCACAGCTCCGCAACTAAGACTTGGATCATTTACATTGTGTGGCCGGCTGGCGGGCGCCGATATACTTTTTTAACAACCAGCTAGAAGTTCATGCAAATAAGGCAATTTTCTCAGAAAACCGGGTCAATTTCTTCGAGATACGGAAGCTGAACATCGGCACTTGATTGCCTTTATAAGTGCACCATGTTTAGTTTATTCTAAGTACCTAATCTTAATTTTCAATTATGCAGGTACAATAATTATACACACATTAATTGTGTAATAGCTTAATTACCTTGGATGTGTCCTATACTGAGAAAAACTTTTATCGTATCTTCGTCTCTATGTAAGCTTGGAGGATTTTCTGGAAAATCTGCTAAAGTGTTGTCTATAGATACACAATTATATGGTACTACCTATTGTATCCATATTTTCTTGTCCTCTATTCAGATCAAACAAGTCGGCGCTGTGTATCTATTAGAGATGAGAATCAGTTTCACTCATGTAACTTACGATTAAGATCTTCGGGAGGCTATTAGAAACGTGTCATGTAGCTATCAGCGTGGCCCAGTGCCGTGCGCCCGCGTCGGCGCACTTACATATCTAGAACAGACACACCGCAACATGTTTATATTAGAAATAGTACTAATATATTAAAACGTTTGTAAGGACTACTTAATAAACAAATGTTCATCGAGGTTGCTTTAGCATTTAAATAATTTCTCAGAAAACATTCCTATAAAACAGCATAAAAAAGGTAGAATTAACCTTAATTAAAATGTAACTAGTAAGTAATGGTTTAACTATAATCAATATGGAGACCGGGAGACTATAAAACTATAAAACTGTCAGTGTCAAAGTTAGAGCCTTTTCTTCAAATGAAAAGTGGCCTACATTATATTGTGATGTTACAAAATATTTAAACTTTTCCCAAAGTGACAGTAACACTTTGTGTCAACTTTCGATTGCGTAACGTTGATGCAGGTCGCGTGTAATTTTGTCAAACGTGAGTGTAACCTAATGTGAATATAATGGTGACATTGTATGACGGTACGCACATTTTATGGCTTATATAATAAGCGTTTAAGTGTTTTCACGTACAATGCCTTTTCGGTTTCAAATGTATAACTGGAAAGGTTAAGCTATATTAAAAGAGAACCTCGGTATTTAAGTTACCGTGACGTTTTTAACTTTTTAATGAGGTGCGCTACCTGCGGGTGTTTTGTCTAAACTATAAATCATTGGCAGTTTAAAATTAAAATAAAATACTAGAAAGACAGAAAATTTAATTCAACATTGAAATCTAGCCTGCCATAAATTCGTAAACATTTTCGTTTTTATTTTGTTTTTAAAATTATAATAAAATACTGAATAATGTAACAAAAAAAAATATGGGGTCCTCAATCACGTTATTAACCGACTTAAAAAAAGGAGGAGGTTATCAATTCGACTGTATTTTTTTTATTACTTTTTTATTATTATTATTTTTTTATTTTTTACCTCATAACTTTTGACTGAGTGAACCGATTTTGATGATTCTTTTTTTATTTGAAAGCTGATGCTTTCCGAATGGTCCCATTTTAATTTGATTTCATTCGGACAATGAGGTCCATTTGAAAACCATATAAGTCTTAAATTTGCATTAAGTATTTGCGCGACAAATGAACGAATAACGCGATTAGATTAGTGCGGAGTATCTACCATAACCAAAAAGCTAAAAATAAAAACTTTTTACAAAAAAAAAAACAACCGACTTCCTTAAAAAAAAACACTACAAAGTCAAAAATAACTTTAGTTTCGAGGTGTCTTAGGATCTGTATTTAAGGTTTTTTGCCACCGACTTTCGAAATTAAAGTTATTTTTGACTTTGTAGTGTTTTTTTTAAGGAATCCGGTTTTTTTTTTTGTAAAAAGGTTTTTGAAAATGCCAGTCTGCTAACCCTACATAACAATAATCTTATATTATGTATCTATTAAATTAGTAGTCGCACTAACAATGACACATTGCAAAAACACGTTAAAAGAGGTGATTTAGCCTGTTTATCAAATGTTAATTTATCCGGAAACCCAGTACATATTAATAATCGGTCAGATAGGTTTGGTCGGTCGTAAACTCGTAATCTTTACAACTGCCATGCTGCTTGTAATTGTCTGCTACACGGGGTCTAGCGGCTGCTATGCAGAGTTTACGACGCATCGGTGACGCTGCGTAGCGTATTTCCATTCTGTACATGGCTAGAACGCCAGGGTGTGAAACTAGTCGCGTATAGATTGGAAATCACTTTTTTATCAAGGTCTTCCAATCTATACAAGAGTAGTACGCAAATACTCGTGTATACTTTGTAGTGGCCAAAGTAACTAAATTGTTCCATAATATACAGTGCTAGTCTGCATGTAAACTAATCCTGTATAGACGAGCGGCCGGCGAGTGCCAGAAACGACATGGTAGGTTAGGTTAAAACTGTGACCTCCTATGGAAACGCCTTGATTCTGTTGACGAGCCCTGTCAGCAAAGTGTCCTGTCGAGCGTTGCTACTTCCCCTTCATTTTATTCGTCAACCCCACACCTCTTCCAGCCTTTAAATCGATGACGATACACGAAAATTCGAAAGTTATGTTAGAATATTTAAAAAAAATCGAAACTTTTCCTTCACAGGAGGGGCTCTACACCTCCTCCCCTCCATCCCTCCCTACCACCCCTTAAATCGAAGCTCGGCAGTCAGAAGTCCTACCAAATTCCTATGGTGGCATTATGGCCTTGTATAAATTGGAAAGATGCACGTGCGCGTCTACGTTACAAAATATATACAAGTAGTACGCAAAATTCGTGTATACATTGTAATCACAAAAAAAATTGTATTTACAAAGTATACGCGAGCAGATTCCTATGATTGCGTTTTGGCCATGTACAGAATGGAAATACGCCGCTGCGTATTAGCGGCTGCTACGTGGGGTCTGCGTCGCGTCTGACCTTCTGTGACATGTATCAGACTAACCCTATACTGGACGAAGGACGAACAAAACTTGTTCAATTTTAATATTAAAAGGTATTTGTCAGAGTTCTAAAGCTACGGGTTCCGGTAATCCGGAATTTAATACATGAGAAAAGTCCTGAACTATAATTATGTATAGTAATTCAAATAATAACGCTCTTACAAACACGCATAATTTGTGTTTTGTCAAAATTAAAAAGACGTACTTAACAATCAATTAAATCGATGCCTAAAATCATAGGACGACAAATACTTCTGTTACCGCACTGATAAAATAATCGTTACGTAACCATGAAAGACCGGCTAATTGTAACGTAGCGTCGCGGCCCGACCGGCGACCGGCACTAATGCGCCACAGAATACACACAGTCGCACGCCGCCAACGAAAGTTACCGGATTTTGTACACCTCCAATGCCAAGTGCGGCGAAGAAAGCGAGCCCATGCAGCTTCCCCAACGAAACATCTTAAATACTACCATCTCGCTCGCCGGACCCCACAATACGAAATGATGAAAGAGACAACGTGTGCTTAAAAGAGAAAGTGGGCCACGTTACGTTTCTCGGTACCATTAACACGGGCATTGAACGTAAACGTCAACGGATAGCATCTTGGAGCCGCTCCGCCCCACTCCGAAGTGGCTGCTATTGCCATGAGATTTGAGTGTAATTTTGCCTGTGTTTGTTGGGTACGCTCCAAGGTGCAAGGTTTGAGCGGATGGCCATTGATAGCGACTGAACCTGAGAGTACGGAGACGCTGAATTCGGAGAGCAACGAACTGCGGCCGCTGGTGAAAGTGTTGCGTGGCGTAACCTTGAGCCCACGCCGCTCTTTAGCGAATCACCTAATCAATACGTCACCGCGATATGTGTTCGATACGCAAGTGTTCAGTTACGATTGTTATCAATCATTTAGATAGACGATACTTAAGAAGATTTTCCTTTTATTGCACATTCGTCATACATACATCAATTGATGAAGGAAAGATAGTGACAAGTTCATTCATTGTTTAAATGCAAAATAGACAAAGATAGTATACGTGATTGCTGCTAATTGACATGAATGCATACTTATTGTCAATTATAAATATGCCTATATACGTAATTACACATTCAGACAAAAACACATACCATCAAACAACAATAAAAATGTGGTGTTAACAATTTGAAAGAAAAGCTACTTTCAAATCAAATACTTGTGGTTTATCGACGCGGTCGTCAATGTGTAACAACCATACTTTACTACGTGGTGTGGAAACTTAAGTGAGAAATTTTAACACAATTGAGGTATTGAGTAGGGCATGCAAAAACCGGGTTGTTAATAAAACCCGTTTTATTCGGGTTTTTTGTTTACAAAACCGGTGGAACCGGTTAAATCGGGTTTTTCGGGTATTTAATTTTTTGTCAAATAAATGAGAAACATGTCTGTAAAGAAATGAAAATGCTGAAGTCTAATCAAAATTTGTATTTTTTACGGACTGAAATAAGCTACAACTACTAACAAGAAATACAAAAAGTTTCTTTATGCATAGAATAATAATCATAAACTATATTATTTAGGAAAATAACATATTCTTTAAAACTTAAGGTATCTAACATACACAATTAGGAACATTTGGTAGGTAGACAAAGGCCTAAAATTACAGAATGTTAAATAACAATTTAACTGTCATAAAATACAAACTGGCAAAATCAACAGCTAAATCAAATTACTAATTTTTACTTTGATAAAATTACCATATATGACCATATATTTTTTACTTTGATAGGATACAAGTGCATCGAGGAAGTCATAATTTAGAGTACTACAGATTTATTACACACTAGCTTCTTCCCGCGACCTCGTCCGCGACAAATTTTTGCTCCCGTGACCCTTCCCGCCGCATCGAATTGCCTGCCAGTTTTCGTCCATTTTTCATTGCTGCTCCGCTTTTTAGATTGTAGCGTGATGTTATATAACCTATAGCCTTCCTCAGTAAATAGGCTACTCAACACAAAAAGATTTTTTCAATTCGAATCAGTAGTTTCTGAGATAAGCGCGTTCAACCAAACAACCAAATAAACAAACTCTTCAGCTTTATAATATTAGTATAGATAGTATAGAGGCGACCTGCTGATAAGAAGGCTCTCTCTGATTCCACACTTGTTAGAGGTATAGATTCCAAAGCTTTATATACTTTTATTAAGTGCTCTCCCATTTTTCCTCCACCGTCGTAAAGTGCCATCTCCACCCTCATTTTAGTATCTAAATTCTGTACATGGGCTGGCACCAGAGGTATGTTGTTTGAGCGTCTTCTTTATTTCTTGTAGTAAATGTTTCATGGAACATCAAGGACCAACTTCCTTGATGTTCCATGAAACATTTACTACTGTATATTCTAAGTTTTCCTGAGTTACTTATAGTTGCCGTCGGTTTAGTAGTCGAAAAATGATTATTTATAATGGTAACCGAAAAAACCG
Source organism: Aporophyla lueneburgensis (assembly GCA_932294355.1). Classification (NCBI taxonomy): domain Eukaryota; kingdom Metazoa; phylum Arthropoda; class Insecta; order Lepidoptera; family Noctuidae; genus Aporophyla; species Aporophyla lueneburgensis. The sequence goes on from OW028739.1 coordinate 12,002,966, forward strand.
AAAACTCCGGTTTTGATATCCGAAAAAACCCGGTTTTCAAATCAGTCGGTTATCCGGTTTTTTCGGTTATCCGGGTATCCGGTTTGCATGCCCTAGTATTGAGGCAGGAATTTAGCGTTAAGAGATCATTCGGACACACGCTTCGTGATTACCGATTAAATTTTGTGGTTCTTTTTTCGGATATCGACATTAACTGATTCGCACTGGGTAACACTATCGTTTCCGACGATGAAGGAAAAGCATTACGATAAGCTACTGAACTCTAGCCATCATTGGTTATCACGGATAAAATCTATCTCTGTAATAAAAAAGCCCAACTCGTATGTCACGAACTTACGATGTCATCGATTGTCAATAATAGTTATTGACCAAACATCCAGGTAATTATCTAATGTGAACTTTGAACAATGATCGGTTTTATTTACAATTCCCATGCGTCTGATCGTTGACCCTGCAAGTGAAAATCGCAATCATCGTAAAATATAACAATAAAAATTACTTGCAAAGTTTTTCATTAGAAATGAAAGCTACTAAAACAATTCAATAGCTTGTTTTACGTACGTTCACAGATTAATTCCAGTCTCGTATCATTGGAGCTGCGCACGCGCATCTTAGCAAATCATGCCTTTTCTTGGAAACGCTTCAATAGAGTTAGATTATTTCTCGTTTTTACGATTTGTTGCGGGAAAAAATTCATATTTAGTGAATATCACGGATGGACGGTTTAATTTGCTACTTGGTAATTCTTGAATAATCATCCGAGTGCAAATGCTAACAATAGCTAACAAATCTCGGTATACACGCTCACTTTCTAACCGCAATGTATGCTAATATAATAATGGAGAAGAAAAGTTAATCTTCTAAGCGATTCCCATTCATTAGTTAAAAAAAAACTTTCAGCTCGTTACCAGCCAATTAAAAGTCACGTCAGTCGCGCCCACGTGTCGTGTCGTTAATCAGAGCCGAAAGTGACTAGCAAACATTATCATGGTAATTGTACTTCTAACATGAACGTAGTCAAGTTTAAGAATAAACTGCCTCCATGATGATACCACTGAATATTACATAGACTCAATTCACAATGGCTGTCAGCTCAAATAAATTGAGATGATTTTGCACCATTTGTTTAGTGCTTAAGAGGTCTCGTGAAAGTACATAATCCGCTCTGACATCATAGTTGTACACGACTGTCAAACAAAAAACATAAAATACTACTGTATAATTAACTGCTCTTGAGCAGTGGTATCCCAGAGCTAATGGCCGCGACTTACCTACAAGTGTAGGTCGTAGGATCGAACCCAGGTAGACATTTTACTTTTCTTAAATAATTTATTCACCACTACTCTGAAAACGGTGAAGGGAAACATCGTAAGAAAACCGGTAGATTTTAGAACCAAAAACTCAAAGACATGTGACATCTACCAACCTGCATTGAGCCCGCGTGGTATCCGCTACGGCCCACTCCTTCTCATCGATTTGAGCCTGAGTCCCAGCATTGGGAACATTATAAGCTGATCCAACTTAGTCTCAATCTGAAGGCGAACTAATAAAAAATCCAAAGATTAAACTCATATTAATAGTAATTTGAGTCAAATTAAAGTCAGTTAACCGAGTTTCATATTGCAGACTACGATTGTTCCACCCCAATTCAAGCAAAGTTTTATATTATACTCTGAATTATACGTCTCGTGCTGATGAAAGTAACACAACACTATTTACATGAGACTAAAGATTAAGAAGCACTGAAACAGGACACTTTATGGTATATATTTGTATCCCTCGAAAATAAATCTGGATAGTTAAGGATAGTAGAGAACGGGCAGAAGCGTTCTTTAGGCATTTTACCACGATACTGCGATCGCCAATCCCTTACCCTCTTGGGGAAGGCTTATATCCAGCAGTGGACGACTGAAATGATGAGGGTAGTAGAAGACTAAGTAAAAAAAAAATACTTTTTTTATTTATTTATTTATTTAAGGAAAAACAAACAGTAAAACAATAAGAGATAGACATATTATCTTAAATATTACATTTTGAACAATTGTGCTACCCACAACGTTTTCCACAGATTACAATGCTAAGTATATAAAACTAGCTGGTAGCACAGGTACCTGCAACATTCTCACATTCACAAAATATAAAAGAATTTACTTAAATGATAGTATTACATAAATAAAACATAATAACCTATTTAAACCAAATGTCATTGTTGTTATGACAACCAATAATAAAGAGGTCAAATTAGAATTGTAAGTATACAATAATGTCAAATTATGAATAGAGTATGTCAAAGAAGAATGTAAAAAAAAAAAAAAAAACTTAAATAATGTACATCGTCATTTGAGAGCAGTTAATAGACATTTACATGGTCATCCTGTAATGAGCTACCAGGGAAGCCACATGTGCAGACGGAGTTATTGCCAAACTTCCTTGTCTTGAACGTAGTCTTTTATCTTATAATATGCATTTTTGATAAGGACACGCTTAATGTGTGATTTGAACTTTCCGTAGCTAAGTTCAGTAACCGACTTTGGCAACTTGTTATAGAAGCGGATACTGTTTATAAGAAATGATTTACTAGTTTTGGTTAATCTAAATTTAGGTATCACAATTTCATTTTTACTACGAGTATTTATATTATGGAAATCGCTTCTTAGTTTGAAGAGGCCTAAGTTTTTGCGAACATACAAGATACATTCTAAAATATAAAGAGAAGGTAGAGTCAGTATATCAATTTCTGTAAATTTGATTCTAAGAGACTCGCGAGGCTTCATTTCATAGATATATAAAATATATAGATTAGTATGGTTACTGACAATAAAATATAATTGCTTTGTAAATAAGTATTGAAATAGATACTAACGTGTTAACATAGTTACATTGCAAGCAAGCACTGTCCCAAAAGTAGCTGAACAACATAAGCGTCAAAAGTATATTAACATACGGCAACATTAAAAATATACTTTGTTAACCTAATTTTGTCTTTACTGCTGTTTGGTGACTTTTGATACAATGATGTTCAGCGACATTTGGATTGATGGTGTACGGCGACTTTAGGAATACTAGTGCACAGATACTTTTGAAATAGTCGTGTTTAACGACTTTTGTAAATTTCTGGTGTACAGGCTATTTTGTTTCCTAGTTGCGACTATAACTTATGGCATTTTATTGTGAACAGGTGTTTTGTTATGTTGAGTCTGTTCATCGACTTTTGGTGCTGACTGTACAATGCCTAAACAACAGCCATTGTCCTAGAACTCTGGATATGAACTTTGAAATTTATAAAAGTAAAAGTAAGAAAAAGTGAGTTTGTGTGCATACATGATTAAATTATATTTATACAAGATTAAATTTTATTGCGCTATTTCAAACTACTTTGCTGATACTTTAGGGTTGCTCGGATTAGCTTCTTAAATGCATTTTTACTGAGGAAAAGAATGTCGATTGAGTTAAATTCAACGTTATATGTCTCAACCAAACGATGAAGTGGTGAACGCGACCCAGCGTTGGATTTACAGAGGCTAGTAGCAAAAAGACGTCGAGTGCGTACCTCACGTACATGAACTGTTCGAGGAACCAGGTAACACAGACTCCTAACTAAGTCCGGACAGTCAAAATGATTTCGGCACACATTGAACAGAGTCATAACATCCAAAAGTTTCCGTCTAGACTGTAAGGTCAGAAGATCATACTTTTTAAGAAGTAAGTGGTATGACATTTTATTCCGATAACATCTAAAATTCATAGCTCGAAGGTATTTACGTTGTAAAAGTTCCAGCTTACTTACACTTGGAAAACACCAGACGGTCCAAAGGAAACGCGTTGGTTTCTCGGAAACCATTTTTTGAATACAAGGAGCACCTTAAGTGAGAGAAAAAACCAGCTTACTGTTATAGACAATAGGAGTTGGATATATTATCAGCAGGGTAAACACTAACAGCGGGAATGGCTTTAATTTTAACAGTTCAACAACATCTATTACATTGCTGAGCAGACATTTTTTTTGAATTTATGAAACATTGGAATAGCAATATCTTTCGCAAGCGTTACAGCTAGGCAGGAAGACCTGGGTTCGATTCCAGGTCGAGCAAAGTGTTATTAGGTTTTTTGAATTTGTCAGTACCATCCCGGAATCTGTATTTGTGCCCGGTTGATGGCAATAGGCTCGCCCCCTATTACATGGGACTTAATCATAACTGACGTAATGTGGGTGTACTATTTGGTACATCTCTGCCCAACCCTGCGGGAAACATGGCGTGATGTTATGTGTTAGATCACAAGTCGTAGTTCTGAATCGTGCATGACGACGAGATAAGGCACAGTTTATCGTGCAACTAATTTTGGCTTCATGAATGTCGCATGTGACAACGACGATCTTTAAGGGAATCCCTTCATGTTTGGTCCGCTAGTTTATCAAAATCACTTTCACTTTTCCCACAGACCGGTTGAGTCTATACGATTGCATCTCCCGGTGTTTCATTTACAGAAACGTTAACGTTGAATCTGTTTCCGTTTTTATTCCACTTTCTAGTTGTTTATGATATAAAAACAAAAAATTGACAAACACCTGAGATTCTGAGGTTCGGCTGTAACTAGTTTCCAGTTTCGTACTCAATACTCAATACTTTTATTGAGCAATCATTATAATAACGTCTGTATCATTACTGATATCAATTTCGATCAGGGCACGGTGGTGAAGACAATAGAAAGATGAGGTGTAAAGATGTTATGATAAGGATAAGTTGAGCGTGCCGCCCCTCCTCTCGTGTAATTGCTTTACGTGACTTGGCAGCTTTCTCGAGCAGCGCACGCGCACCATCTAGACCTGGCCGCCGACGTGTCACACGTGCACGCCGCGCCGGTTACCCGGAAATATTTGAGCATATTATACACACGGAACTTGCTCTCTAAGCGTCATTTACAACTGTTAGAATGTTAGATCTCTCGGAAATGTGCTGTGTAACCGCCAAGTTATTATATCTAACTGAAAATGTCTTTTTAGGCATACTTACTAGTTTACGTATTTCAGTAGTGTTTTTAATAAAACTAGCTTATGCCAGCGGCTTCGCCCGCATGGAGGTCGGTAAATTATCCCGCGGGAATATACTACCGGGATAAAAATTAGCCTATGTCCTTTCTCAGGCTTTAAACTATCTGTGTATCAAATTTCATTTAAATCGGTTCAGTAGTTTTAGCAGGAAAGCGAGACAGACAGACACACAGAGCTACTTTTGCATTTATAATATTAGTGTGGATTATTTTAATATATTATGTTTATCTACAAATTATCGTAAATTAATTTATTATCCATAATTATATTTGACATTCAGTAAGGCTATAGACAAATAATACCAAAAACAAATACAGACTCGATATGACCATAAAATCCTACTAATATTATAAATGCGAAAGTTTGTGAGGATGGATGTATGTGTATGTGTATGTTTGTTACCCTTTCACGCAAAAACTACTGAACGGATTTGGATGAAATTTGGAACACAGTTAGTTTATAACCTGGATTAACACATAGGCTACTTTTTATCCCGGTAGTACGTTCCCGCGGGATATTTTCCGACCTCCACCCGGGTGAAGCCGCTGGCAAAAGCTAGTTCCAAATAAACAAAAGAATATTTGTGCATGTGTGTTTAATACACACATGCACAAATATTCTTTTGTTTATTTGTAATACACGGTAATGAATAGTAGTGTGTGTAACGTGTTATTTATTGAAAATAATGTATGTTTACGCATAATTTAAAAAAAATATTAGCATTCGTCACTTCTTCTCTGTATAAACTATAAGTGTGCGAAATTTCATACTGCTCCGTCCGCCCAATTTTCGTAAAAAGGGACCCAAAGTTTTCGCTTCACGTATTGATATATGTATATAAAAACTGTTTAAATGTTAAATTTAGTCCTCTTCTAAGTATAGCTTTCTTAAGTCAACATCTTATTTCCAGTAGCACAAATGTTTGCCTTCACTTACCTACAATCACAATTAATCGTTCACGCAGACCTATTAATTATTTAGTCATTTGCAGTAAAAAGTATAATTGCTTCGAAGACACTAAATCTTCGCAATATTGTATGCATTGACTTGCAGATCAGCTCGAGCCAGAAAAGGAAAGTTCCATGTAAAGTTGCGACTCACGATACTTTTTGTCGATCATCTCGTGTGAAATCTGTTCATGACTTTTTATGTATTTTTAATATGCGAGCCAACAAAGTTAGTCCCACGAGCCGTGTGGAGGTAGTGCGCGGCGGGCGACAAGCGCGACGTCACCTGCGCCCGCGCCGCCTCGTAGTCACGCTTGAATACTGACATTTTCTCATCAATCGATTGATTCACCTGTACTATAATTATCAATTATATCACTAGTTATCTCAAAACGATATATAACAATTAGAAACGTTGAACCGTTTCGTTACACTTTATGTTGAAACAAGAATTTGTATGTTTAACCGATAAAACCAAAGCAATTATTGCCCTTAATAAAATATATGAATGGGCCCCCTTTAGAGAAACGAGAAGAAAATTAGAAGCACTTTCTCAAGCAGACTGCTAGACGTTGATCAATGAGTGTTAAATTGGATAACTCTCTAGACCTCTGGCCGAGTGATGAATATTTTGACAGCGCAATTAAGTTATCCCAAATAGATGCCTGCAAATAATATCTTGCCCTCAGGTATTGAACTGTATAATGTGTACCACTTAACCTTGATGTTAATTAATGATTTCCACGTGCTAACTATCCGTTAATTAGTTGTTTTCATAGCTGTCGATGTTTCCCCTATTAGTTAAAAAAATCTGTACCGAGATTGTATGCTGCCACGGAATGTGAAATTAATTTATTTACAAGTATTTATCAAAAAAATTAAAACAAAAGAACGAAGTAGTTATCTAGTTAATATCAAGTCGACTTAAAATTAAAGTACAAGTTAAAACCACAGTAGGGCAGTTACGGTGGTTGTGGTGGGAAAATGATGCAGCGGTGTTATCAAATTGATTGGGTGGTACAATCTGCTGGTCTCTCCCCCCCCCCTCTGCTCGCGAGGTGGCGGCTTGCTCCGAATGTGCTTAATTGAACAAACCACCTGCTATAACAGCTATTATTATAGTACAACCACAGATTACAGAAAATAGAAAATGCCTGAGGGCCCGCTTTCTTACGAGTGACTAGCCTAGTTATAGGTGGGCGCAGCCGCGACTAATGTGTATCACTCGTCTTCTTTATGCTCAGGGTATTTATAGCGCTATTACTGTCCCAAGATTTCTTATCGCATGACGAACTCTTTCTGGGCTAGAAGATATTTGTAGTAGTTCATTAAAATTGTCAGTTACCATGGAAGTCCTACCGACAATCACACACCACTCTTTCTGGATATTCTTGTTCAGATAATTGCCTTTTGTCCAACAATCACGATTACATTAGGTAGATACTATCTGAAACTAAATGCCATCAAAAATCATTTGATTGTGGAACATCTACTCGCCGAGCTTCTGAGCGTAATAAAATTTTACATAAAATTACACTGTTTTCACGTATAATGTCTCATTAAACGCCCTCATGCAGATATACTATATTCTGAGATCGACAGATGAGACTTTCTGTGCTTTCTAACCGGCGAGCGATCGAGTGTCTGGGGTGAAATCGCTGGTAGCGCCCCGCGCAGCCGCCGGACACACCGAGTCCACTGTTCACATGAGGCAATCAGTGATGCAGCTGCTTCACGCATACATACCCAGAGGATACACGCATTTACAAATTCGGCCGATGAGACGAAAATCTATCCAAAAATTTATCAACTGTTCCATAAAACCCATAATTCTTGGCTCCTATCTTAGGCTTAACTTTGCCTGATTGCTTCGGTTACGTAAACCAAATAAACAGAACATACAAAGTGTCACTATGTACAAACATACACGACCTTGTGCCGTAATAAGGTGAAGGCCGCGCGTGGTTTCCTCTCGACGCAGCGGGAACGGCGCACGCGTCGCAGTGAAAGATGCAGCCGGTGCAGTTCCGGCGCGGGCGGCACTGCACTCGGTCACTGGGTCAGCCCCACTGCGCGGAGGTGGGGTGCGTGCTGGTGATGTGGGGGGAGACGGGGTGGGGGGTCCGGTGGGTGCAGCAAGCGGTGTTGCACTGTGCTCGTCGCCATGGCTGGTGTGGCTGCACGCTAGCCCCATGCCCGCGCCCGCGCCTCCGCCGCGCCCTCGGCTAGTGTTCGTCTGGTTGTTCAACGTGTTCCGTTGGTTGCAGGACGCTGACTGACTGCACTGTGACCATGAAGAGGACCAGGCTGCTGCTGCTGGCCGCTGTGCTCTTGCTACGGGTGAGTCACCTTTACCTTTCTTAATTACCGTGATAAAGAAACTAAGTGAAACTTCAGACAATTATATTTTCTTAGCTATTTACAGATAAAATTTACGAGTATTTTAATTCTTTAGTTTCACTGCTCTTAGACAATCGAAACCATTAAACGAATTTCATATAAGAATTAAGTTACTTCGCCGCCTAAGAATTAGGCTGAATTTGGCGCTTAAAAAATATTTGACTACAGGATTTTGTTTAAGAAAAAGTAACTTAAATTATATCTTATTCCTTTTTATATATTAATTAAGTAGTTGTAATTTACGTCCCTGAATAAATTAAAATTTAATCCGCATACTACAATTAAAAAGAAATAGTTTTGTAACGCTTTCTTATTGCTAATCTAGCTAGGTAGTCTTCGAGTTGGATTAGTTTTTTAATGCTTAAATTATTTGATTATTATTAAATAATTTAAGCGTTCTCAACAAAATTTAAATCCTAAAACGTAGCTCTATCGGCACCATAGCATTAAAATATATATTTGGTTTAGAAGTTATCGTTAAATCATTCATAATGAAGGCTAGGATCGATGACGTTTATAATGACACGGTAACACATAAATCCTAATTTAAATAATAACAGTTAGGAGCATGATGCTGCCAATCATCCGCCGCGTGCTGGCTGCGCTAGTCCCGTTGGCACGGGCATCTCACTGATATACCAGAGCGACTAACAGTCCAAGTCCAGTAACCAAGTTACTGAGTCAACACCATGCTCTAATTACAGTTGTGATAGGAAGACAATAGTGTTGTTTTCATGAGTCACATGCCCTTGAAGAACCTGATTCTGGCTGACAAAAAAGTAAGCTATCCTAAGCCATCACTTGAGAAGAACAAATCTGGTAACATTATCACCAGTGGGACTGACTCTCTGAAGTGAATTAGTCATAAGTTTAGAATGTAGGTCTAACGATTCATAAAACTAACGCTGTCTACGAACATATTTTAAGAAATAACGTAAATAAGCGATGTTGCATGAAGCGTGGCTAAACTAGTGGGTAGTAAGCACGTAAGTGTGGAAGGCACGCGGACCGCGGTGCTCTGTCGAACGTTTCTACATTATTCAGCTTTTTCCGCTCGCGTTCTCGCCAACTGGGCTAATGATTCCGTTAGCACATCCACAAAACAGTGGACCATTGGAAACTAACTGCGTATGCTGATACGTATATTAAGTGCGTAAGAGAGAAATTAATTTATAATTGGAAGTCGCGACAGCTGCAATGGCGATGCTTTAGCTATGTTTTTCACACAAGCGCTAATCGTTCGTGAGAAACATACTGGGCATAAATAAGTATATATTGACGGAAAAAACAAAAATCTAAACAGTTAAAGAAAAGTTATCTATTAGAATGCAGCAGATGGGTTGTGTAATAATAGCCTTTGTAACATTGAATAAGTCCTAAAGGCCTACAACAATCAAGCAGTCGTTGACCGTCAAAGCATCTTTTGCTACGAGCACTTTCACTGATATTTCGCATCTTTGTAAGGAAATGACGCAACCCGGTTGTGCAAGTGATTTCGTTTTTGACCATGACGAAGTTATCTTATACCATCTGAGAACAATCGGCTGTTATGTAGCTCGCAAAAATGTTATAACTATTAGGTACGTTGCTATTAATCGTAATTTGATTAGTTAATAAAACGATACGACGATTAATTAATCTCATACCTAATAAGAAAGCTTGTTCTAGAGCAGGTTTTTAATGCTAATTAAGGCTTACTGTCATACGTACAGAATTACATAATTTATTTAATCCTGTTATGGTTCCATCAATGTTTAATTTAGTCTTTGATTTGAATGCTAACTCATAACTTTCTCTAAGTGGTATTACAACATAATCGTACTTTAATTCTGCCGATTAATGCTATTTTTATTACATTTTGCCGAAAATATTTTAAGGATAATTTTACCTGTTGGCTAGGGGAGCTCTACATTGCTAATTTTCATACAAATTCTTGAGCTCATTACTAACTTATGACGTCGTCAGCTAACTACTACAACTGAAATTTAGACAACTTATCAGTAGGTAGGAGTGAGCATAATCAAAGCCGTTAATTTCAGAATACTGCTTTACCAAAACACGTAGATAGTAGAAATGATTAGTCGAAAGACACTGTCAAGCGTCTTGCTAATTCATGTTAGAAAGCAATTGTAAAGAATGTGTAAACTGACCATCGCTTTCGTTTGTCGGCCGGATTTATAGGCCCCGTTGTCTATTCTAATCGATCGGTTAAGCTTACAGCTGGTACTTCAGCTTATTCATAGTTTCTTTGTATTTTCAATTATGTGTATATTTAGTCACTAAATTTATGACAGGTTCATTAATTTTTTAATTATCTTCTACTTATCACTTGCCCATCCTGACTCCACCGGGGAAAAAAAAATCCTCTGAATTTTCACGTTTTTGTAACTTGCATAAAAACCTTCTATTACTGAGCTGACTGTTCTGTTGTATTTATCCAAATTCTAAAATAAGATCTTTCAAAGCAATCACCAACACAGACCGTTGTCGTAGAATAACGCTTTTACCGGAAATAATAAAAGTTAAAACAATAGAGAGAACGCGTTTCATGAAATTCAATTAACCGAACAATAACTCTACAAAACTCGTAAGTTAGTTTTTACAAGGCTGTTTGTTTTCTAATATATAAGTACTAATTTTACTCAACTACCCATGATTTAAGTGAAAAGTCCCTGTAGATCCAAACGCGTGTGTTTCTCAATCTTATTCTTATTGATTTTCTTTATCTCATTGGTATCCATACTTTCTCGATGTAAGGGAAAGTGTTCACGAGGATTTGTGACTCCGCGTTCGAAGTTCAAGCGCATGACATTTGCTATAGCTTGTTAACAACACGCTTGCGTTAACCGATATATACATACGTACATACACAGGTACACCTTTCCATTTATCGTCGGGGATTTCGTGAAAGTGTCGCTGGAAATCTTGATTGCATTTGCACGGTCGGAATTAGTAAGTTTTGAACCTCGAAATGATATTTTTACGATTACGTGACTGCTAATTCTCTAACAAACACTGCAATAATGATCTTAATCGAAATAAATTAAAGATAACGTAGCAACAAATACTTTCGCAATAATGCTCAAATTGGCTTCAAAAATTCAAAAGAAGGTATGGTGCTATTTTGTATCATCTATCTGGGTAACACATACGCATCTTTTAAACAGACGCTTAAACCTTAAAGTGTATTACATTTTCAGTTACAAGAACTGCAAGCAAATACTTTTAGAAACAAAGTTTGGGATTACCCGTTAAGCCTAGCTAACATAGTTCACCTACTCGTACATAAACAGTACAATTTTGATATAATGTTATGTGACAAGACCGACTTGTTTATTGCATACGCGGATACACTCAAATTCTTTATTCTGTTATTTCTGTAACCCGTCAAACTCATAACACTTCCACGGTCCGTACTTTCGACAGTTATCCCTACTAATGTTATAAATGGGAATGTAAGTATGTTTGTTACGCTTTCACGCGAAAACTCCTTAACCAATCATCATGAAACTTTGTACACATATTCTTGAAGGTATTAGAAGTAACACAGAAAACTTTTTATGAAAATCAAAAATCAAACAAATTTTTTATTTTTCGTAAAAATACCAATTTTTTACGAAATATAAAAATAAATTGTTTGTCAAAAAATCTCAAAATCTAGCTACTTCAACGCCATCTAGCATACCAGTAATGAAGTTCCAAAAAAAAATTGACGCGGACGTAGTCGCGGGCAGAAGCTAGTATCTAAATAAAGTTGTATCACACACATTGTGAAAAGCCTCGAGTCGGACAGCAGGTACAGGTAGTCGTCTATCTCGATCGTCTGATAGCGCACGCACCGAGCACACTTCCCACGAACTAGCACGATACAAATTGTACCACAGACAATAAGAATCGCGATGTGCAGGGAGAGCTGTGGGAGACAACTCGTAGAATGTATTTCGCTGTTTCGCGCGTTCGTGACAGTAATCAGCGAGGTAATCGTTTATCATAGTAACAGTAGAATGGCTTTAATTTTGATAGTACACCAATATTCATTGCGTTACTTGCGTTGTTCAGCAGACAATTTTTTCGAACATATACATATAGTATTCCAGACCGTATTTCGGCCATGGCGGCCAATCTCAACGGAGACTACAAATCGGCGCGGGATATACAAGGTGTATCTATTCATACGCGAAATATTTTAAGGGGTACACCTGTAGGTGGTAAAGAAGCTATAGAAGCAAAAAGAAATTTTTTATCAAAGCGTTTTTGAATTTTCGTAATTATTATAATTATAAAACTACTTGAGACTTTTGCATAAAACCTTTACTCCAAATTCTATGAATGGCCCGCCTGACGCTGCGAGGGCGACGACCGGACGACACGAGCATGGCCATGGCCGCGGTGTCTCGGGCCGTAAAAAATAAGAAGGAGCCAGTATTTCTTATGTGCGTCAAATAATTTATAAATATTAAATTTTAAAAAAAATTTAGAATTTTTTTTTTCGTTGCTATAGCTTCTTTACCACCTACAGGTGTACCTCTTAAAATATTTCGTGTATGAATAGATACACCTTATATAAGTAATAACAGCCACAAAGGTTGATCGTTCAGGTTAAGCTACGCTTGCCGCGGTTGGTCCGTGGATGGGTGACCATATTTACATACCAAGACCATTCCCTGGTTCGGTAAGCTCGTTAGGCCGCTGGTCCCGGCTGTCTTTTCTAGATCTTAGACAGTCTTTACGGGTCGTCAGAAGCCCTAAAGTCTAACAACCAGTCTTACCAAGGGGTATCGTATTACCCAGTACCTAGGTTGTGGAGGTCAGATAGGCAGTCGCTCCATGTAAAATACTGGTACTTAGCTGCATCCGGGTTAGACTGGAAGACGACCCCAACATAGTTGGGAAAAAGGCTAGGCAGATGATGAAGTGTGAGCGCAGACACAGGGGCCCTCGCTCTTCTCTCACTCTCCTTCGCTCTTCTCTCACTCTCCTTCGCTCTTCTCTCACTCTCATAGTCCGATAGTACGGGAATCTGACACGACCGGAGAGAGATCAGGCGCAGGACCAACGATTTAACGTGTTTTTCGAGGTACGGGGGTATCACACCGCCAACTTCCAAACTTAGGGCTGTTACTAAAAAAAACAAGTTGGAAACACCCAATAACACTTTGCCCGACCTGACAATCGAACCCAGGATCAAACGCTTAGCAGTCGCTCTTGCCACGAGACCAAAAGGCAGTTAAACATATGAAACAATTCGTGGTATTATCCTTCAAAATGATGCAGATTCTGATTGAAAGTTTGTTACGCAATTAGTATGCTAGTTGACAAATTGCAACCGTATAAAGAATCTCTATACGGTTGCAATTTGTTTTGGGATGCCCGATTTGCTTTGAATCGATCTTCTGGATCGTAAAGGATCGTAACTTCGTAAATCGATTCACGATGTTAATCGTATTGTATTGAATCGATCTTACGGCTATCAGTTAAAGTATTTCCAGCTAGAGAAAACAAGTGTTCGACACAGTACAAATTGTTTTACGTACTGTTAGGTTTTAGTTGATACGATTTCTTTATACGATTTTATAGGCGCATACGATTCGATCTGGCGAAGATCGTATCCTATTGAATCGATTAAAAAAATCATCATCAGTCATGAATGGATCTTCGGAATGATCGATTCCGATCGAGCACCCCTAATAGAGATCAGTCTGTTCAGACTCCTAAACGTCCTAGAAGCTTCAACCTTGTCAGTTTATCTGAAAGAGTTCTAAACTTTTAATATAAGTGTACATTAGGGTCCATAGTCTTATAGAGGAATAGGGTGTAGAAGTTCACTCTACCTCTATAGAATATGATGATCCTCCCGACATTCGATCTGACGGTGTCACGTCTGGTTTGAACTGCCCGAAAATTGAAGTCGTGACGTTGTATATGTATATTATATGCTATTTGCGCGGTAAGGTAAACTCTGCTTGTGCGTGATGTCAGTCTGATGGGTAGCTTGCATGTAGCGTTGAAGTCTTTAGTTCTACAGCTGTTGTGTTGGTCTCTGAAGATGTCTAGACAGGTATGATTCTTCCAGCAAAATTTGTATTTTTGGACTAAAATCTAGCAAAAGTGGCCTCAAAATTGGTTTTGGGATATTTTACTTAGCTAAGGATCATAAATATATCTTAGTTGTTAGCAGGTATCCGCAACTATGTATATAACCAGAAAATCATACATAAGCTCAACCCTATTAGGTCTCGCATAGTCAAACAGAAATACAAACAAAAATCCGGTTCCACTTAATTCTTGTTCATTTAAACAACTTTCATCTGCCTCGTACTAATTTTTGTACTACGGTATGTAGGTACGACTCTTTACCATTTTAACTTATTCAAGTTATGTAAGACCAAGCACTGTGGCGTATTCAAGTTCAACATTTTTATTGCGATGTCTTTCAAGTTTCATCTCGATAAAAGCTTTGCTTAATTTTATGTCAATAAGTTTTTAATGAGGTTTATTTTACTTTCTTTATATTTAATAGGCATGGCCCTAATAGTAAAGTGGAACATGAACATAAATAAGTAAATTGTTTGGAAAAGACTTCACAGTTTGCCACATTCACATTTCAATATAGGTAATACAAGTATCTCCCAACATTTAATAAACATGTCCATCACGAGTTAGTTATGTAGTTGTTTTTGCTTATAGCAATTTATGAGCTATTTGCAAATATTCTTTCGGAAGTAGTCAGTTATTCTAGTTTTATGAACGCTTGTCCTATAAAGTTATATTGGACCAGTTCTAATTATATAGCTACCTACCTCACCTATATAATCTGTGGTTGAGGGTACAAATGAGGGAAAATAAGTCATTTTCTCAATATCGCCAAAGAATCTAAAGCAGTTGTCCGATATAACTTCATAGGACCTGACTCCAAATAAAACAAGTATACTGACTGTACTTCCGAAAGAGCATTTGTAAAGAGTTCATACATTGCTACCTATAGCAAAAACAAAATAAACGGAAACGGCCATTCAAAGCCGCTAATTGAAGCCCTCTAAATGCTTAATCCTTTAATATCGCTAAAACTTTGGTAGAGCTTCGTGTTCATTGTTGCGAGTACAATTTATTACACAACAAATAAAGGGGGAAATTAATATTTTCGTTAATTTTGGGTGGAAACGGATGTAGGTAGGTACTCGCGGCGGACACTTTCACCTGCGTCCGCGCAGGCACCTGTCGTCTCTCGCTCTACTGACGCACGAGTATGCGCAAGTAATCACCTTTATCTTAGTCCACAAACTCTTACCAACGCTAACCAGCAGACATATAAAAGTCACGGAACTTATAATACTGGTATGTGCACAGTACTATCTATATTTGCTATCAAAAGTTTTGAATATCTTTTTATCCTTGACTTTTCAAGTTTCCATTTGGACGATGGTAGCGTTTGGAAGGTATGTATCCTGCTCATTTCGCTAACATCGATGCAAGTATCATTAATGAATATTTAGACAACGCACCCAACGTGGAAACTGTCAAAGAAAGCTCTAGTTGTCAAAGTTGCGCATGTTTATAGGTCCGGTGTTTTCTTCCGCAACTCACAATCTCGATCAGTGGGTAATTTCTAACCGGTTTAGAAAACGCGATCGTCGTCGGTACGCACCGGGCGCGCGGCGCTCCCGCCAACAACCTGCCACTTGCTGCTATTCTTATATACTAGCCCGTGTACCCACCAACTGCCTCATCAGCTCTCACGCCATATTTTTCTAGTCTGACATCCAAATACAGCATAATCCAGTTTAACAACCATAGAGAACACGCGGCTAGCAGCACTGCTGATAATGGTTTTTGTTAACCCAACCAACCACATACCACGGATATTTGCACCACTATACTTACGAATACTTAAATAAAAGCTATACACGAGCCGTCACATTTTTAGTTGAAAGAGCTAATCATAACTTCTCATAAAATTAAAAATATTCCTCCTGAGTATCGTGAAAGCATTCGTGTAACTCATCTTAGCAATATGATCGTACTGATTAATATTATAATTGCTCGTGCGAGCTATCCATCAGTGTAGAAAGTCGGAAAGAACGTTGCGCGCGCGCCGCTCGCAAGATGAGGCGAGGGCGCTCAGCGCACGCGCTCTCGTGGCGCGGAGTATGTAGAGTGAGACGCCTCAGGAATGTTCTAAGACTGTTATTATATTATGTATCGTCGCAAACACTGTTACATTACATGCCCACTACCCAGAGTCCAGTTAAAATTATAACTTCGGCTTCACAGTAACTTTTGGTGTTCATAAATTGTCTAAATGTAGAGGAAACATGCGTGTAAACTGCATATTGATGGAGATGTGTTATGCTAATTGACGTAAAAATTAATGTATGGCTTTCTATTTCCAGGAAGCAACATGCGAACCGCCGGTGGACTCGGCCTCGTTACCGCTGGAACATCGAACGGGCGCCGGCTACGGCCCGCCCCTGCCACCCTCGCACACCGACGACCCGTGGCCCCTGGCGACACCAGATAGCCCCAAAATAAAACACTTACAAGTTCAATGTGAGAAAACACGCATGCGGGTTAATATAGAATTTGACCGCCCATTCTATGGCATGATATTCTCCAAAGGATTCTACAGTGATCCTAACTGTATGCATTTAAAGCCAGGAACTGGTCATCTTAGCGCTACGTTCGAAATCTTTCTCAATAGCTGCGGTATGAGCAGTTCTGCTAATCATAATGTTGCGACTTATGGAAGTCCGACACCCAGCGGTTCCTATGTAGAAAATACTATCATTGTTCAATACGACCCTTATGTCCAAGAGGTATGGGATCAAGCAAGAAAACTACGATGCACGTGGTACGACTTTTACGAAAAAGCAGTCACGTTTAGACCATTCCAAGTGGATATGTTGCATGCTGTCACGGCGAACTTTCTCGGAGACAACCTGCAATGCTGGATGCAGATACAGGTTGGAAAAGGACCTTGGGCTTCAGAAGTGTCAGGCATAGTGAAAATTGGTCAAACTATGACAATGGTGCTAGCGATCAAAGATGACGAGAACAAATTCGACATGTTAGTACGAAACTGCGTAGCACATGACGGCAAGCGAGCACCCATCCAGCTCGTCGATCAGTACGGCTGTGTCGTGAGACCTAAGATTATGAGCAAATTCCAAAAAATAAAGAATTTCGGCCCTTCAGCTTCTGTAGTGTCCTTCGCATATTTCCAAGCATTTAAATTCCCCGATTCGATGAATGTACACTTCCAGTGTGTAATCCAAGTGTGCAGATATAACTGTCCTGAACCGAAGTGCGGCGGTCTTGGCGCTGATTACGGAGTACCACTGTTAGGTGGAAATTCTCTGGGTGCTGAAGAATATGGTGTACCAAACTCGCCTCACGGTGAGTATGGTCCTCCGCCACCAGCACCTCATGGAGACTACGGTGTGCCACCTGCGTTCCCGGATCCGCGACATCCTGCGGATGCGACAGGATCGTTCTCAGAAAAACGCGATGACGCTGTACCACCTCCACAAGCGCAAGTCTCATCGACACCGAACGCACCCAGTCCATCATCACCTGCTCCAGTGCGGGACGAAGACGAAGTCAATCTTCCTCCCCCGCCTCCTCCAGGCCGTCGCGGAGTATACAATACAGTTAAGAGGAAAGATGACGCTCATGTCAATCTAGCAACACTGGGAGGAAGGCCGCGCTCGGTCGAAGACCTGCCGGAAAGGCTTGTCGGAGTGAGACGGCGGCGAGAGACGTCTGTGCCACAGAGAATTTACAAGCGTGATGCTCAAGAAATGACTGACGTCAATACTAGTCGAACGATCCAGGTGGTGGCGCCTGGAGACGTTAACTTCGCGTTAAACAATGCCGCGGCCAACGAGACCGTCGTCATACAGTCTCCGGCGAGCGATCCGGAGACAATATGCATGTCGGTGCCGTCGTTCGTGGCGGGGCTGGTGATGCTACTGCTGGTGCTGGTGGTAGCATCGCTGGTGGCTGCGTTCCTGTTCGTGCGAGTGCGCGCGCTCGACCGCAAGGGTGCACATGGCGCTGCCGCCTACTACGAGACGGATTACGTGAAGCACACTAACTAGCGAATGCGCCGGTGCGATGTGACGCGAGGACGTTCACAAACTTTACTCGGATCCAAAGAGCGTGCGCGCTTCGGCCCCGGTCGGACGGCGCGCGGGCGCTGTCGCGGTCGCGATCGAAGCACGGTGACTGTGTCAGATATTTATTTAGTTTGTAATGAGCGTGATGTATATGTACGACTGTTTTTGTAAATTATTTTATTCGTGTGAAAAGCACCCTGTATCAGCCTTGTAGTCGATACGTCTGTTGTAATTTTGTAAAGAGTCGTAAGTAAGATTTAATGTAAGTTAAATATTAATTAAACATACCAATCAAAAGTGTCGTGTGAGATATATTCTTTTTAATTTAAATCCTTTAAATATTTGATCTGATGACAGATTAAATGTTCATAGCTTTGAAGGTAGATCCTGAACATAAATCTGCCATCTACTGGGTAAAAAATGAATGATACAAGGTTAAAAAACCAGTAGTTCCTAAGCCTCTAGGTTTAAAGGCCTTTATTTGAGTCTACCTAATCATCATAAACATCCCATTAATGAATTGTTTGCCAAGGTCTCCATATTTTTCACGAAGAATCAAATGATTGAAAGATGGAAATATAATCTTTATTTATATTATATTACGCAGTACCTAACCAACAGCTTAGCTGACGTAATACAAAATATAAATAACAACAAACATTCCTACCTAAGAAAGTGACAGGTTTACGAACATTTCAAAATAAAATAATAATCGTATGATCAGCGACCTTGGCCACTTTAGCAAATGTTAAGCAATCTTATCGCCAAGGAGGAAGCTTCTTCAGGCGACGCTTGTTTTGTTGACTATTGGGAAATAAGTTCATAACCGAAGGTCGGTTGTCCTTCTCCGAACTTGTGTACAACAATCTTAACCTCCTTTCATTGCTTTCTGCTATAATATCTATTAAATCCTGTGAACAAGAACATTTTATAATTTTTAACTTATATAGCGTGTCGCTTCAAACTTCGGTTCAGGAATTCAAATACATGAGTTATGAAGATAGATAGTTATTAGTAGATATGTCTACCTACCAATTTTATTTTAATCTAGCTTTTCCCCGTGGCTTCGCCCGCGTGAATGTCGGAAATTAGCGCAGGTATTTTTCTAAAATAAAAGATTTTTTATAAAATGAAAGTAAACTAAGTTACTCCTTATTACATCAGCTACCTGCCATTAAAAGTCCCGTCAAAATCGGTCCAGCCATTTCAGAGATTAGCCGGAACAAACAGACAGACAGACCGACAAAAATTGTAAAAAATGTTGTTTTGGTATATGTACCGTACATCCATATACACTTAGTTAAAAGCGGTTATTTTAATATTAAAAATAGACACTCCAATTTTATTTATTTGTATAGATGTATAGAAGACAAATTGGACTGTTACCACAAAATTTAGTACTTGGGACATAAAGGCAGGTGCATTGTGTGGTCACCTGCATCGTCATCACGACGAAGCGTAGATGCCTTGAGCTGCCTTGCTTAGTTCAACTAATTGCCGCAAAGCTACAAGATGCTTGCGACACTAGTCCTTGAAGCTGTGTTAGTCCAGCATCCCTAATTAAAATCGTTCCGTCTTCACGAAAAGCCACGTGCAGGCATGTGGACCAGCCTCGTCGCTGCTTGGGGTTCATAAAGCATCACATACACATCTGAGACAGACAGGCCATGGTGACATCCTATTAACAGCCTCTACTACACTGTCTGGTTACAGCCCGCAGCTGAGTACTTGCGGCTAAGAAGGTATACGAGGGACCTATGTTCAGCAATAAAACGTAATGGATGTTGCTACTTACATCCTGTAATAAGGGGGGTATCTCAGCGACAATTGCTTCTGGCCGCCTAACCCGGCAGATGCGATGCGGCGGCACGATCAGCGGGGGGAAGGTGCAGTCGGGGCTGATGGTGTCGGAGGTGCAAGTAGGGTTGCGGGGGGCAGGGCTGCGATTGGGACTGCGCTTGAGGTAGCTGGGGGCAGTGCGTTTGGGGCTGCGGCACTGACATCCCCTGCTCACACATAGGGCTTCCTCCGTTTGAGTGTTTTTATTCTTCATCACAGATTCACGGCGAGGCCCGATAAAACGATACTAAAAGTTCAGAAATGATTTCATCAAAAACAAATATTTGGTACTCAATCAGAATTGTGTATTTTAGGTTTGATGGATTGACTGCCTCGTTGGTCTAGTGGTAGCAAGCGCTACTGCTGAACAAGAGGTCCTGGGTTCGATTCCCAGGTCGAGCAGTGTTATTGGGTTTTTCTGGACTTTATCAGTAGCAGCCCGGAGTCTGGATTTGTGCCCGGTTGATGGCTCTAGGCTCGCTCCCTATTACATGGGAATTAAACAAAACAGGCGAAATGTGGGTGTACTATAGGTACACTTCTGCTTAATCCTTTGGGGAAACAAGGCGTGATGTTAGGTTAGATGGCACTTATCTACCCTAACACATTCTGTTCCCCCCACTTTACATACAGCTCATATAATTGCGCCATGCCACAATACATATTGCTAGTGCGCGCTCCAAGAGGGTCAACCCGGCATCACCCAGAGCTACCAAATTATGCGACAGGACCTCCTGAAACCACCTTTTATCGAAAAATTTCGTCGAGACATTTGCGCTAAAGTGACCCTTTAGCTCTGGGGGTATTTTCATGAATTAGTAGGGTAAAAACATGACATCTATACTAATATTATAAAGCTGAAAAGTTTGTTTGTTGTTTGCAACAGGAGCGGAGCATTAATGAAAAATGTTGCAATAACGGAAAAAATATTTTTAAAAGCTTCGTTGCGTGCGCTGCGTAAGCGGTTAAAGTAACGCAACAATCATGTATGACGGAATTGTTCCTCTTAAAAAGTTCTAAACAAAAGTCTGTGGTAGCATTATGCCTAGATAGGCATAATGCTATCACAGACTTTTAGAGATCTAAAGTTCGGCTCCTATCGTTTTAACTGTAATCAAATTTAAATATTATAAAACTGAATAGTTTGTTTGGTTGTAGTCAGGTCGTCGAGATTTGGACGATGGTTACGATTTCTAGAAAATACATTATACTTGTTTATGTTCACGACATAACCGTAATGAAAATAAATTATTCGTGAATTATTTTTATAATTATACTCTGTATTGTGTTATAATTGCGCAGTGTATCCTCTGGGAACTTAATAGAAACCTTTTTTTTATTAATCGTCATATTACCTCAAAAACATGTTAGTATTTTTTGTTTGCTTTTTGTGCTTGCTTCATCAGATGTGTCTCAGAGAGTCCTGTTCGTTTTACCTCATGATGTTCCCCTGTTGACTGACCTGGACGCTCGATAACGGAACTCTTGAATAAGTTTTAGCTAACCCATCGAGTGTGGACTAATTAAATGCATCTTAAGATGACCTGGTGACTGACCTGGACGCTGGATTACGTAACTCTTTTTATTTTATTTTTCGAACGTAGCAGGCATCGGTCCTAGCGGTCGCCTTCAATTGTGCTGACATCTCTTTGAGGCGCGCGTGGAACACATCGCGCCGTCGACCCGTGCCTGGTTCTTACCGACCGGCAAGCTACCCATTGCTCGCCTTCCGTGGGCCCGCGCCTGCGGTGACTTTGGGCGCCTGCCTCTCCCTCACGCGCTCCACTTCCTCCTTCGCGAGCATGTCACAGAAGGAGGTGACGGCTTTCCATTCAGTCTCGCTCCGTACCATAGCCTGAACCAGGGCCGGACGTGAGAAAACGCCGCCACCGATCGCCTCCACGAGGACATGGTGGCGCCCCGCCCAGGCAGGTCAGACTTCCGTCGTAGGCTTCAACGTACCCTCCAGGCGATCTACACAATGGTAACACCTGGACCTTTCCTTCCGCCTTATGCAGAACAGGAACCTCCCGAAGCAGCCGTGTCCAGTGAGGACCTGCGTAAGGTGGAAGGTAAGGACGCCGTGGCCCATCTCCAGTCACTCCTCAAATAGGGGATTTGCCGCCGCAATTCTGGCGTGCCAAATATAGCGGAACTCTTGAATACCAGTCAATTTGTTTTTTTTTACCTTTCAAATAAATACGTTTTTGCAATTACCTATTAGGCACCTTGTACTAGGGATGTTATGGATATGAAATTTCGGATACGGATTGGTTACGGATGTACGAATGATTATTATACCGGATACGGATACGGATACGGATATGAATTCATTTCGGATTATCCGCTAGTTTCGGATAATTTCGGTTACGGATATTAAACTTTTGAAGAATTTCAAAAGTAAAATACAAATAGCTAATAAAATGGTTTTATACACATTATAGACATATAAATGTCACCATTTGGTAGGAATTACAATCAGTCTGTGAGTAATTATTACAGGTATTTAAAATAAAAATGTAATAACAAATCCGATATTATCCGAAACTTTTATTTCGGATTCGGTTACGGTTACGGATATTTTTTTATATCGGATATCCGATAGTTTCGGTTACAGTTACGGAGCTCCCTAACATCCCTGCCTTGTACACAGGTTTTGCTTGCCGAGAAAGGCATGGTTTATTCGCCATGTGTAGGCATTGCCTCAGTGTTGTATGTATCACTACGTATCGTAGTCGTAGTAGAGGCTATCTACGGTACCGGATGTTTTCGTGACGGCTTTTCTGCGCTGATTTTGTTCTAAATTGACATTCAATCAAGAATTATTAATAAGATTGCAAGATAGGCTGGTAATGTGGGATGTATCCAAAACCTTTTTGTCCTTTACCTTATGGATACAGAAACAGTATAACAATGTACATAACTGTTTACTATCGCACTTGACGCGGTAGTTCTATGTTTCAGTTTTTGGTCTTGTTCCTAAACTCTGACTTGTCTTTATTGCCTGGCCAGAGTAATCACTGACGAGGAACAGAGCTCCCACGTTTTTTTCCAGACAGCCTTAGAATACCTCTCCACTCCACTAGCACGTCAGGATAATGTTGTCCCCTTTTCGCTACGTCACTATGTGCTAGCAACAGTTTCTAGGGGCTTATTATTGAATGTACAAGTCACCCCCTGTCATATAATTCGTGTATAATAGGTCTTTACCTATGAAAATGCCGTTTTGTATGAAAAAAATTAAACGAATTTTTTTCATGTATTTTTTATTTGTATTAATCGAAATAATCACCCATGCAATCAATGCATCTTTGCCAACGCAGTGGCAGTTTATTGATGCCCTTCTTAAAAAAATCAGCTGGACGGGAGGCAACAAATTCTTCAAAGGCATTTTGTACTGCCTCTCGGGTATTGATTTTTTTTCCCGCCAAGAAGTTATCCAAATTCTGGAAAAAGTAGTAGTCTGTAGGCGCAAGGTCTGGTGAGTAGGGAGGATGGCGGAGAGCTTCCAACCCCAATTCTTGCAACTTGGAGACCGTCTGCTGTGCAGTATGAGGTCGCGCGTTGTCGTGCAGGAGCAGCGGAGACGAGCGATTGACCAATGCTGGTTGGAGATGTGCTAGCTTCTCCATCATTGAGTTCAGTTCTTCACAGTACACATCTGCAGTAATGCTCACCCCGTTTGGTAAGAAGCTGTGATGAGTCACACTGGCGCTAGACCACCAAACAGTGACCATCACTTTTCTAGGGGTAAGTTTTCGTTTAGGGCATTGTTTAGGTGCTGAACCAGGATCCAACCAACTTGCTGAGCGCTTGCGGTTATCAAACAGAATCCATTTTTCATCGCAGGTAACAATGCGGTTCAAAATTCCTTAATTTGTGTGTCTGTTGAGCAGTGCAAGGCACGTCTCGACGCGTACTTCGCGCTGGCGATCATTGAGTTCGTGGGGCACCCATTTGTCAAGCTTTTTTACCTTGCCAATTTGACGCAAATAGGCCAATATTGTTTTGACGCTAACGTCGAAAGCTGCTGCTAATTCAGCCGTAGATTATGTATCGAGATTATGTATTGTATCATCAGCTTCCACAATCGCCTTTAATTCGTCATTGTCGACCAAAGTCTTCGGACGACCGCGAGGTTCATTTTTCAGGTCGAAATTTCCAGAACGGAAGCGGGCAAACCAATAACAGATGGTGCGTTGGTTTGTAGTGTTAGCTCCGTAAACGTCGTTGATGTTGCGTGCCGCTTGTGCCGCGTTGCTGCCACGACGGTACTCATATTCCATAATTACTCGAATTTTTAATGTATCCATGATGACGAAAAAGATTGAAATGCGATGAAAATGTAACACTAATCAATAAACAAATGACTACTTTTGGAAAAAGAATTCCATGTTTTTAAAATACAATAAATTTGAAATTAGAATTCTTAGACAAACAAAAACTATTTTGATTTGAAATGGCCAGTACTGCAGAACGGCAATTTCATAGGTAAAGACCTAATATAATATATTATACAACATTGGTCAGGCAAGGGATTTAGTTGCTTCCATAGTTTTAGATTCCACTATAGCCATCCAAACCCATAGCACTGTGGGTTTTGTTTCCATGTTCTGCATAATTCCTGCACCAACCAGGGGTTGTTATTGAGTTTACTGACATAGTACAAATAGGGATGACCATCGGTTGCTGCCTCATCGTTTAAAATTGCCACAGGCTCAAGTCTGCTTCGGCCCCTAGTACGGGTGCTGCTTGTGGTGACTAGTCGTCTTGCTGACCATGGTTTTTGTTATTGTTACTTGTATTAACTGTTATTTTATTTTGGTCCGGAGGTCCTTGGTTTAACTATTGTAACTTCAACTTAGCTGTATGTATCAATTTGCATCGTTGAATATGTAAGCGGGCACGCCCTTTATGCCTGGAGGGTTTATTTACGTTTTAAGTTCTGTTTACGATTTTGTTTTATTATTTATTTCAGCTTGAGTTTAGTTTTCAGTGTTTTGTTGGTGGTATATTGGCGTGTGCTAGCTGACATATGTGAATAATGTATGTTTTGTTTTATAATATTAATTACTTACACAGTATTGTATAGAATCAAGTTCTTCTAACTTAACAGACAGCTGTGCTGCTGGGGAGTTTGTTCCGCCACTTCTTCTTCCCAGCTAAAGCACTAGGAAGTGTCGAAGGGCGGGCGTTTTGGGGGGACTGTCTTGTGTAACTTTGACGTTCAAAAAGTGCTGACTCTCAGCCTAGTTTGAATAAATGACTTTTGATTTTGATTTTGAGTACGCCTTTCCATTAACACAACTTTCCGAGATATGTATAAGATATTTTTTGAATTATTAATAATAATTACACCTTTTTATTTGAAGTCAACACGTTTTCGCATTCTTAATGAATGTGATTTGAGGTGATTTCTTCTAATGTGTCCAAATAGATTAGCGTTTTGTGTTATGAGCCTATAGATTCGTTTTGAGAGTAACTACACACACGTTTCTGTTTGTATTGGTGTGTGTCTAAACATATATTTTACAGTCCACTATGATCCTAGTTAGTAGCGAATAAACCTTCATTAAAACTACACGTTGTTTTCTTCCAAAAAATCTCGGCAAACTAAAATCAACCTTACGCACTGAACAGTTAGTGATCGCAAAAAATATCTACATGTTTGGCGACTGCATCCAGATACCACTCTTGAAGCAATAGCCGATCACGTCAAAAATGTATGTGGACCAGATGTTCAAATAAAGGTGGACAAAATCAAACACAAAATTGTGAGAGATTATTCGTCGTTTGTTGTTGGAGTACCAGAAAAGTGTTTTGATAAGTTGAACCAGACCGAAATCTGGCCAATGAATGCAGAGTTCAGTGAGTGGATTTGGTTTCGGAACTCAAATAGAACAAATTCAAACATATAATAGCCATAACATTGCTATATTCTATCAAAATGTACGAGGTCTACGAACTAAACTGGAAGAGTTCCGAACTAACATTGAGGCATTCAATTTTGATTTATTCGCTGTAACGGAATCTGGTTGCAATATATCCATAGAAGATGCTGAAATAATTCCGCCGGGATACCAAATACTTCGTTGCGATCGAGCGGATGGTCGGAAGCAGGGAGGAGCGTTTTTAGTGGCCACACACCGATATGAGCTGCGACAAGTACCAGTCGCGGACGCTTCGATAGACACCTGCATTTTTGAAATGGTCAGTGCAACGGTTTATTTAAAAAATAGATTTTTGTTTTTATGTTGTGTTGTTTACATACCACCAGGGAGTTCTGAGAATGACTATTTGACTTTATTTAGATTAATAGAGAATTTCTGCGATAGATATGGAGAAATAATTGTTATTGGTGATTTTAATTTGTATTCGTGTCCTGTAAATGTTAAAAATTATTATGAATATTTTGTGTCCTATTGCGAATTCACTCAAAATAACACAGTACCGAACTATCTTGGCCGTCAGTTGGATTTGGTTTTGAGCTCAGGTTTTAGTGGGAAAGTGACGGTGGTGGCGGCCGATGACGCGCTCGTGCCCGTCGACTCGCATCACCCGCCACTCGCGGTCAGTGTGCGCTGCGCGCGTACGCTTCCTGCACCCGCCGCCGCCGCGTCCTCTGCCGGCAGTATTCACGCACCGCGTAGTGTTAGGCCGCAGTGGAACTTCTATCGAGCCGATTACGAGTTGTTATACTCTAAGCTGGCTTCCACTGATTGGAGTATGATTTACGACTTGCATGATTTGGAGGATATGTTGAATATTTTTTATGATAATCTGACTAATATTTTAGATAGTTGTGTACCACGGAAAAAGCTTAAACGTGAAAACTCTCGATACAATTATCCCGAATGGTACACTGCAGATATTATAAGCGATATAAGGAATAAAGCTAGATTTCATAAAACTTTCAAAAAAACAAAGCTGGATAGCGATTATTCGGAATTTTCGAAGTACAGAGCTCGCATCAAAAAATCAATAGAAATTGCACACAAGGAACACAAGATTAAAATTCAAAATCAATTTTCAAAAGATCCAAAATCTTTCTGGCAGTACATTAGGTCAAAACGTAGTAGGGCAAATAAGCAAATTATCATAGAGAATGGTCAACATCTTTCGGATGAGGAGTGTTCTCGACATTTTGCAAAATTTTTTGAGTCAGTGTATTATAAAGAGCGGCCGCGACTTGAGGCGCGGGCGGCGGCGGAGGCGGAGGCGGGGGCGAGCAGCGCACGAGTACACATCGAGACCCTCAGTCTTCAAGACGTAAGGGAAGCGCTCATAAAGCTCAAACCAAAGCGCTCATCAGGCCCCGATGGCATTCCAGCTTTCCTTTTTAGAGACTGTGGCAGAGTGCTGGCTGAGCCTCTGCATCATATTTTTAACACTTGTTTAAAACAAGCAACGTTTCCATCTAGGTGGAAAATCACTCGAGTGATTCCGGTTCCCAAAGGAAAGTCAGGTTCGGATATCAGTGGCTACAGACCGGTTGCAGTGTTGTCAACACCGGCAAAAGTCTTCGAGTCTGCCATCCAACGCCGTGTGCAGGCTCAAGTGAGCGCCCAGCTATCGGACGCGCAGCACGGCTTCCGGCCGGCGCGCAGCACTGCAACTAATCTCCTTAACTTTATGGCGAGGGTGGTGCCGGCCGTCGATGCTGGTGTACAGGTAGACGTAGCATATTTTGATTTTAAAAAGGCGTTTGATACCGTCGACAATGATGTACTGCTAATGAAGTTGGCAAAAATTGGCTGTACTCAAACACTCTTACAGTTCTTCGCCAGCTACTTGGAAGATCGACAACAATACGTCGACTACAACGGGTTCGAATCCGAGCCATACTACACCAGGTCAGGCGTGAGCCAGGGCAGCAATTTGGGTCCTCTCGAATTTATTTTAATGATAAATGACTTACCAGACGTAGTCAAACATAGTTTATGTTTATTGTTTGCAGATGACCTCAAATTGCTGCTCGAGGTCAGGAGTGGGTCGGACTGTGAGAAATTGCAGGAAGACATAGATAGAGTGGTAGAATGGAGCCATAAAAATAAACTGTTTTTCAACACAGCGAAATGCTCAGTAATGACATTTACGCGCGCGAAGACTACCTTAGTCTACGATTATAAAGTAGAGGAGGTGCCGATGCAGCGAGTGTCTCAGGTACGAGACCTAGGAGTACTGCTTACCCCGGATCTTACTTTCCGGGATCACATAGTTAAGATTTGCAAGAAGGCGTACAGAAACCTGGGTTTCGTCCTGAGACAGTCGCAGGGATTTACGAACCTTACCACGCTTAGGGTGCTCTATGACGCGTTGGTGAGGAGTCACTTAGAACACAGTGCGGTGATTTGGGCTCCTCATGAAGCGAAATACAATGTCATGTTGGAGCGAGTACAGAATAAATTTACAAGACACTTGTATTTCAAACTTTATGGAGTTTACCCATTTTACCCGCTGATGTATCCTACACTGTTTGTGCTGGGTATGGTGGGGTACAATGAACTCAGAGTGCGCAGGGAATTTACACTCGCGGCGTATGTGCTAAAGCTCCTGCGTGGAGTTGCACATAACCCGGGTGTGCTGCGACACCTGAAGCTGTGCGTGCCGGACCGGTACGTGTGGAGGCGGCGGCGACCGCCACTGCTAGCCGTGCCTGTTGCCAAAACCAACCTGCTGTCAAAAACACCCCTCACCCGCACAATACGTGTACTAAATGAAGTGCATGAGAGGACAGACATATTTTCGTGCAACTTGAGTGAATTCGCAAGAGTTTTGTTGAATTTTGTTTCTTATATTTAATTTATACTTTTTTTTGTGTTGTTTGTTTGTTGGTGTTTTACAAGTCTTTTTTAAAGTTTAGTGTTTTAATAGTATTAGTCGTAAGTTATTTTCAGATAATCTTGTGTGTGTTTTTTTTTTTTGTTTGTAAACCACTATTGTATTGGGTCTGCCTGTAAAGATAGTGTGTGTTTATAATAAATAAATAAATAAATAAATAAATAAATAACATTTGGTCCTTATTCGAACCGGAGTGATTCGTAATGAGCATCGAGCTCGGCCGACCCGCGCGAACAAAAGGTTTATTACCTGAGTGCGATAAGGAGTCATCGGATGACACGTTTTTTACTAATTGCTAATGTGCAAGTTATAAAACAATTCAAATACGAGTTATTACAGTGAACTTGATTGACTATAAACTATTACTTGTTTACAAGGTGTATGTGAACTTTATTGAAAATCAAATAACAGTACATTGAGTGAGTGTTTAAAGAAATTAAAATCAAACAAACTGTTACTTTGCGAGAACTTATTACCTAAAACAAGTGACCGATCGGAGTGTTGTTTGCTGGGATTGCTGTGCGAGTTTATTTGTTACTACAATGGAGGCACTTTTTTCGTTACAAGATGAGTTAATAGAGAATTTGATGAAAGCTGAAAGAAATTATAAGAAAACTCCGAAAGAAAGAATTAAACGTCAGTACTTAGAAACGAGATTGGAGTTGTTAGAACAATTATTTAAAGATTTTAAGGACGGACACAAGGAGGTAGTTGCAAAAACGAAAACTAAGAAGGAAGCATATTTTACAGAAGGGAAATACGAGATTTTTGAAGAGATATATGTGCAGTATAAATCGAGTTTGCGAGAAGCTTTGCAACAGTTTTTGCCGCCAGTTACCGAGTTATCTATTCCAGCAGTTGCCAATAGTGCGAACAATAATTGCGGTGATGTAAAACTACCCCGCATACAATTACCTAGTTTTGCGGGTAAATATGAAGAATGGCCAACCTTTTACGACATGTTTTCCTCATTAATACATAATAATAAGAATATTTCATTGGTGCAAAAATTACATTATCTCAAGGCCAATTTGAGTGGAGAAGCATTAAATCTATTGAGTAATTTCTCGACGACTGATGCAAATTATGAAGAAGCATGGAAGCAGTTGGTTCGGCGATACAATAACAAGCGTTATAACTGCAATGCAATTATGAGAACATTATTTGGCACAAATAAAATTCAAACCGAGTCAGCCAATGCAATTAGGAGTTTGTTAGATACTACGTCTACCTGTTTAAAATCTTTGGAAAACTTGAATATTAGTACTGAATCCAGTTACGCTAACGCGTCTGTCGTTTACTTAGTTGTTTCAAAATTGGACACGGAATCTGTTAAACAATGGGAACAGCAGATAAGTATGATGTGTGATGAGTTGCCCACTTGGATACAATTGAGAGATTATTTAGAGTACCGTTTCAGGACTTTAGAAATGATCGATACAAACGGGAACCGTGCCGCGCAACAAGCTAAGCCGGCTGCTAAATCGAAATCTTTTCACGCATCTGTAGAGGAGAAAGAGAACAAGCCTAAGGCTAAACAAGAGTGTCCGATGTGTCATGAGATTCATTATCTCAACCAGTGCAAGCGTTTTAATCTTATGACACCTAAGGAAAGACAGGACTTCGTTCAAACGAGCAAATTATGTTTTAATTGCCTGGCGCCAAATCATGCGGTAGTAAAGTGTCGACAGTCATTCAGCTGTAAGAAATGTGGGAGAAGACATCATACGATGTTACACTTTGAGAGAGAGAACCAGGAGCCAGCCAGTAGCGTGGAGCAGGCAGCCGCAGTATCACCGAGTGAACCACAACAGGAGAGAGCGAGTACAACACGAGGTGACACAACCATAACTACTACATTTTCTAGAGGAGAGCTACAACCCGACAGCGTGCTACTTGCGACAGCTATGGTTAAGGTATTCCGTTCTAACGGTTTCAAACAAATAATTCGAGCTTTAATTGACCAAGGGTCGCAGGCATCTTTTATTTCTGAGTCAACTGTGCAATTATTAGGTCTTTCACGCAAACCAGTAAGTGGCTGGGTGTCTGGGCTAGGAGAGGGCCGTATGAGGATAAAAAACATGGTTTCACTTCACCTGGAATCACGTCATAATCCAGCTAATTACATCCTAGTTAACGCATATGTGTTGCATTCCTTAACGTCACTACTTCCGTCAACCAACGTCAACGCTTCCAAATGGGTAGAAATTGACAATCTTCCTATAGCTGATCCTACATACGCGACGCCGGATAAGATTGATATTTTACTAGGTGCAGAGGTTTATAGCGAAATATTACTGGATGGCGTTATGAAACATCCTGTTTGTAATTTAATAGCACAGAATACAGTGTTTGGATGGATTTTGTCAGGAAGAATGTCAAAGGGATCTCGAACGTTAGCAAAAGATAATCTCATTAGCATGCATATTCATGTGAAAGAAGATGAGTTACTTAAAAGGTTTTGGGAGATGGAAGATGAGCCTAATTTAATAAGAAAGGAGTTGTCTGATTGCGAGAAAGTATGTGAGGAGTTTTTTGACTTAACTACGGTGAGAGATAATGAAGGGAGATTTATAGTGAGATTACCTTTTGCAACGGACGAGCCTATGTGTCAATATGGTAATACAGAAAAGAGAGCAGTGAAGAGGTTAGAATATTTAGAGAGAAGGCTATCGAAAGAGTCAAAGTTAAGAGAAGAATATAATAAAGTTATGAGTGAGTACTTGAGTATGAACCACATGAGACTGGTTTCTGAGAGTGAGCTAGAGAAATCTAACGCTGTCTATCTTCCTCACCATGCTGTGGTGAGAGAAGACAAAGACACAACTAAAGTGAGAGTCGTCTTTGACGCATCAAGCAAAGGTGATAACAGTGTATCACTAAATGATGAGCTTCTTGTTGGCCCAAGGTTACAACAAGATTTAAGGCACATTATGATGAGATGGCGTCATCATAAAATCTGTATCGTTGCCGATATTGTCAAAATGTATCGGATGGTGAGAGTGGCAGACAGGGACACAGATTTTCAGAGAGTTGTCTGGAGATTTGATCCATCGGAGCCAATACAACGTTACAAGTTGTTACGTTTAACGTTCGGTACAGCATGCGCGCCATATCTAGCTGTCAAGGTATTGCATAGACTTGCTGAGTTAGAAAAGCAGAAGTATCCATTAGCAGCGAGAATAACTAAACAATGCTATTATATGGACGATTTAATGACCGGCTCTGACACGGTTAATGAGGCAATACAAATTTATGAGGAGATGAATGAGTTAATGAAGAGTGGTGGTTTTGAGTTACAAAAATGAAATAGTAATAATGAAAAGTTCTTAGAGCAAATTGGGAAAACTGAGTTGAGTGAAAGGCAACCTATTAAACTGAATGATCTAATAAAGGTATTAGGTTTGAGTTGGAATAGGAAGAATGATAATTTTGAATACGTAATAAACTTACCTGAACCTAAAGATTTAGTCACTAAAAGACAAGTATTATCTGAAGTAGCGAGATTGTATGACCCTTTAGGCTGGATTGCCCCAGTGATAGTTAATGCTAAGATTTTCATTCAGAAGCTGTGGAAATCTGGACTTGAGTGGGATGACAGTTTGACAGATGAATTAAATGGTGAGTGGCTAAAATACAGACAAGAACTAATAGATTTAACAAATCTTAAAGTACCTAGGTGGGTAAATTTTACAAAGGAGTGCAAGAGAGAGCTACACGTATTTTCAGATTCTTCAAAATCAGCCTTTGCGGCAGCAGTTTACATACGAGTGATTGATGGTTCGAATAGGGTGCATGTACATTTACTGTCCGCAAAGACTCGAGTTGCCCCAATTGTAAAAGAGATTTCTATACCCCGTCTTGAATTGTGTGGCGCCACCTTAGCAGCCAAGCTTATATGTGAAGTATCACAAGTGCTGGAGATACCCAAGGAACATCTCTATGGATGGACCGACTCCACCATAGTGTTAGCATGGCTCAAAGGAGGCTCCAGTCGATGGACAACATTTGTTAGCAACAGAGTGTCCACTATATTAAATATTATGGATTACCACCAGTGGAGTCATGTCTCCTCAGAGACAAACCCTGCGGATTGTGCTTCGCGTGGTCTGCAGCCCAAGGAGTTGAGTGAGCATACATTGTGGTGGAGAGGACCGCATTGGTTGTCAGAAACTACAATACACACAGAGAGTAAGCTTATTGAAGAAACACACGAAGAGAAACGAATCCAGTCTTTAACCGTTATATCTGACGTGAACGAAGAATTTGTTTGGTCAAAATATTCATCTTTAAATAAGCTATTAAAGATTGTATCCTATTGTAAACGAGTTATGAATTATAAATTAAAGGAAGATAATAGACCTAAACTACCTAAATTCATCACACCAAGTGAAATGAACGAGACTTTAATATCATGCATTAAACAAGTACAAGAGCGCGAGTTTTCATTAGAAATAAAACGATTAAAGACTGGAGGATGTGTGCCGAAAAAGAGTAAATTGCGATCTCTTTGTCCCTTTTTGGACCAAAAGGGGACACTAAGAGTAAGTGGACGCATAGCACAATCGGACGCGTGTTATGACACGAAGCACCCGATAATTATGCCTGGTAACCATCATTTTACCAAGGTTTTAATTGCGGATGCTCATGCAAAAACATTGCACGGTGGCCCTCAGGCTATGTTAAATTTACTTAGAACCAAGTACTGGATCTTACGTGCTAAAGAATGTGTTAAAAAGTATTTTAGAGAGTGCACTATTTGTTTGAGATACTCCACAAGGAAGACGACTCCTCTAATGGGTTTGCTTCCAGAGGCAAGGTTGAAACCCAGTAGACCATTCAAATCTACTGGTGTGGATTACTGTGGTCCAGTTTATATCAGATTTTCGCCTGGGCGAGGATCTAAGTCCTACAAAAGTTACATTTGTATATTCGTGTGTATGGTTACACGAGCAGTCCATTTAGAAGCAGTAACGGACATGACTGCCAAGGCTTTTATTGCTGCGTTTAGGCGATTTACTGCTCGTAGAGGCCATTGTCAGGATTTATACAGTGACAATGGCACTAATTTTGTAGGTGCCGATAAGCAAATGCGAGACATGTTTGATAGGTCAAAATCTTCTCTTCCTGGAGAAATAGCTGAGCAACTTTCTGTAGAAAGAACCACCTGGCATTATATTCCTCCCCACTCACCAAACTTTGGCGGGTTGTGGGAATCCTCGGTGCGTGGAACTAAAACACATTTAAAAAAGGTAGTAGGAAATATTACACTTACATACGAAGAAATGTCGACTGTCCTGGCGCAAGTGGAGGCGTGTTTAAACTCGAGACCGATTTCCTTGTTGAGCGATGACCCAAACGACCCTCTCCCCTTGACACCAGGTCATTTTTTGGTAGGCGAACCATTGATAAATATTACAGATGAGGATTACACTAATTGTAACGTTGTTGGTTTGGATAGATGGCGATTAACGCAAAAAATTGTAACAGATTTTTGGAATAAGTGGTATAAGGAATATTTAGTTAATTTAAATCAAAGGTATAAATGGAACACTAAACGTGAGGAACCAGAAATAGGTGATATTGTTGTTCTAAAGGAAGACAATGTACCGCCAGCTAAATGGTTACTTGGTAAAATTGTCAAAAAATATCCTGGACCTGATAATATAAGTCGAGTCGTATCAGTAAAGTGTAAAACCGGAGAATATAAGCGTCCAGTGAGCAAAATTTGTATTTTAACCAAATGAAATTTGTTTATTTTACCTGTTAAATTGTTTAAAGTCAAAATTTATTTACCTACCTTTTATGTCCAAATGAAGTTTTAAAAAAAACCAACTGTATTTATGTACTATGATGGGTTCTCCCCAGCCTACTCTTTACCTGCTTCATTAACGAGTTCAGCTATATGTACTGAGCTATAGGTACAGTACTAATGACCTACTTATAAAACGTATTTGTTATCAATGTACCTAATTGAACATCTCGGCTGAGCCGCACGTGTGCTGCTTTGCTTGAATGTATTTACTTATTTATGTTATTCATTAAATTGTTTTATGATTAAGATGTTGAGAGGAATGTTTCTTTTGAGTTTGTATTTATACTTGTTATGTGTTAAGTTTATGCATAAGTATTTCTAAATTGTTATTGTTTCAGTTTAAGTTTTTTTTGTCAAAGTATAGTTAAAGAACTATGTTCTTTGGCGGGCGGAATGTCCAAATAGATTAGCGTTTTGTGTTATGAGCCTATAGATTCGTTTTGAGAGTAACTACACACACATTTCTGTTTGTATTGGTGTGTGTCTAAACATATATTTTACAGTCCACTATGATCCTAGTTAGTAGCGAATAAACCTTCATTAAAACTACACGTTGTTTTCTTCCAAAAAATCTCGGCAAACTAAAATCAACCTTACGCACTGAACAAATGCGAAGAAACTCCATGGGAATTATTAAAAGACATTCAATGGTTCCGTATGTGTAGTCCAGGTCAGTCATAGGGTCATCGTCATTTAATAAAATCACAAGACTGGTTGAGACAAATCTAATGAGCCCATACTCAATGGATTTACTAGTAGATATTTAAGAGTTCCGTTATCTAGCATTCAGGACCATCATCGAACCAGCTCGAGGGTACCATATTATTTTATTATCATCGGAATGCTTACATTTTGTGAGTATTCAAGGAAAAAAATGATTTAGGGAAATCTTTCATCTCATACATAGAATTTATTAAATGCGACAAGAATAAAAAATGTTTTTTAAGTATTGTGCAAATGAAGCCCAAGTGGCCAAGCTTTATGTGATACCCCGTTTCACCTAGTTACTATTTTATAATTTAAACCACTCATTTAGGCGTTGCTAACCACTCAGGTGTTGCTATGAAACCTTATTTTTCAACTAGCCTCTAGCCTTATTTTTCAATTCTTTCAATTTCGCACTGACAAAATTATTTTCAGCTAGTTTCGTAGCTGAAATTATTTTTGTCAGTACGACCTGAGTCATTATCTAACAAACGTCTTTTTGTCATACCTAGGAGGCATTAACAACCTACTTTGCAGAGCCTGCGTGAAGGAAAACGAGATCGTAGGTCATGTGCATCTAAACTGCAAAACTACTCGACGCTGCGGCGCCGGCGTCGATCCGGTGCGGTGCTGATAATGTTTGACCTTATGTTTGTTTGCTCATTATGCTACTGTTTGACTAGGTATTAAGTCATTTATAAATTTACCTCGTATTTAAAATTAAACTAGATTATAATATGCCAAATCCACAAATTACTTTTAATAAAACTTTCCAAAAAGAGAATTAAAGTGTTCGCGTACATAGTCATCACGTGGCGGCTGCGGCGGCTGCGGTGGCTGCGGCGGCCGGTGCGAGGCGGTTATCGTCGTACGACTGCCGGCGCCGGCTCCGACTTGGCTCAGCACGGTGTACGTCCGGCACAGGCGCGGCACTCGCCAGCTCGGCTGAGGCTGTGGTTGGAATCTGCGATGTTTTCTACGGATGCAACGCCGCTCTAGTTTCTTCTCCTCACAGTTGAGTGACTGAATCTAGAATAAAAATATACCATTGTCCTCAGTGCGATCAGTGTTACAACAACATACTCACAAAATAATAAAATTATTTGTTTGGATTTTAGACTAGCTTAGTACAGAATGCAACAGTGTTCTCTATGCATCTTACCATTATAATGCGATCGCCAACCTGCCTGCCAAGCGTGGTGATTTTGCCAAACGGCTCGAAAATGTAATAAAGTATCAAAAAGTTTGTAATACCTA
This sequence comes from Aporophyla lueneburgensis, assembly GCA_932294355.1. Lineage (NCBI taxonomy): Eukaryota > Metazoa > Arthropoda > Insecta > Lepidoptera > Noctuidae > Aporophyla > Aporophyla lueneburgensis. The sequence goes on from OW028739.1 coordinate 12,039,935, forward strand.
AATAACTAAGTCGATAATAATCTCATCATCCACGGGCTCTCTGGTCACCAACTCCGTTACTAATTGAAGTTTTACCTGAGGGCAATCGCGGGGCGTCTGCGGCACTGACAGCAGTGGCGACAGTGGGCGACGACTGAGCGTGCGCAGCCTGCCACACGGCGCTCTCGATGCAGTTGGCGGCGTTGAGGAGGAGCCGACACAGCTCGCAGCTCGGCGAAGACGCTGCACACCAGACCACAAAATACATTCACTTAGGTTTATCAAACGTTGACTGCGGACATCAAAACATTATTCATCTGTATATTGTCAAAACTAATAATTGAGTAGGACCTGCTCATTCACTGTACCTATATATATAGCACCGTAAAGCGATAAAGTATACCTACATATATACCTAACAACCAAGTTAGGTACAGAATAGTTAGATCCAAAGGCAAATTTTCTGACTGTTGCAGAAATTGTGCAGGTCGTAAAATAGTAATCATTATGTAGGATGTCGGAGCTGAAGCAAGGCTCGTACATCGGGGGCAGCACCTGGGTCGAGGTGTGAGCAGCTGGACGTGAGGGGCGAGGAGGGTGGGGCGCAGTCTGCCTTCGCGGGGGGCGGGCGCTCGTGGTCCCCGCCAGCGCTGCTGCCGTTGACATGCAGCTTTATGTTGTTGCGCACTAGGTGTGGCTTGATCTCCTCAAACCACACGTCACACAGCTGTAACCAAATCGAAATATCTGTAGGATATGATAACATAGCTCAGTACAAACTCTCCGTGCTAGTAAGAGCAGACCCGTTCCGGCGACCTACGGTCTAATCTCAAAAAAAATAATCTCGTCTGCAGGTCGCGGGAATCCGCTTCATACGAGAACCGCCCGGGGGCGTTGAGGGTATGCTTGGCCAAGGCCTATGTCCAGCAATAGATATCTTTGTCTGAATAATGACGATAAGCAGAGTTATTTTTGAGAAGTCATCTCATATACCTACCTACCTATCACTTTTTTTAATTCCAATAGAAATAATAGGGAAGCACCGACATCCCCTGCGAAATCGGATAGCTTGTGTTTAAGGAAACAAATAAAACATAAAACCACATAAACCAGACGTAGACAGCAGAAATCCACGTTAAATCATCTACTACTTCAACAATAACGCTTTTTATAATTGGTTTTAGTTTCATCAAACTACGTCACTTTTTGATATACGTTTATTAGCAGGCGCTTACACCGACTAAAGCGTTTTCCAAATCGTAGCGGACACTTTTGGGAATCTTATTCTTGCTTCTGCTTGGAAGAATCTCTTGGTGTGGGCGGATGGAGCACGCCATGGAGTCGCCAGATGCCTTCGTGGCGGAGGTGTGGGCGCGCGGCATTTCAGGACCACTATTCAACATTTTGCGAATGCGTGGCTGAGACATTATTACGCTCACAATGATATCCAAACCATTGAAATTACAAAACGATGTGGAAAACCTACACTAATCGACTACTTCCTTACAAAACATTAAAAATATTAGTATAAAAAGGAAACGTCAAAACCTGCACTTTCAACTGTTCTGCCCATAGAGCAACACGGACCAGAGGGGAGTAGCCATACGCAGGCGTTCCCCTCTGTCAAAGTACAAGTCCACGCGGTCCTATGCGTACAATAAAACTAGTTGCAGCCGCACTGCTCGGTAGACTAAATCTAGTTGCGCGACAAAATTGACATCCTACAAAAATGCCGAATTGTTCTGTATTTTGCTGCAAAAAGAGATCTGCCACGTCAAATTTACAAAAAGATGGCATTACCTTTCATATGTAAGTAATTTTTAATCACATTATTCCTATTTACTTCTATAAAACTTAAAAATTACAAAATCATCGGTCGTGTTGTTTCGGATTTGTTTACCAACACAGGCCGCTTGCCCTCATACAATATGCGGATCGGTCGAGCGACTGATCCGAGTCTATTTCCGAGAATACGCTGTCACCGAGCGATAGTGTTGTTACTGGTTTGTTAGTAGATAGTTATCGATAAATTTGGCAAAGGAGTCCATATCCATACAGAGACATTTTTGAGATTAAGTTTTCTGATTTATTTAAAATATTATATTGTAAGCTGTATATTAATATACATAGTTGTATAAAAAAGCGTTAAATTAAAAATATTATAAAACGTACGAGTTAACACATTTTATTAAAATTACTTATTGTGAACTTCAAACATAATATTTTTTAATTTATTTATTGAAGGTTTCCTAAAGATCCAAATTTAAGGGATATATGGAAGAAATTTTGTAATAATAGACTAACCTGGAGTCCCACAAGAAATAGTGTCATTTGCTCAAAACATTTCAAGACCTCTGACTTTCATGTGTTGTCGAACAATAGGAGGAGATTAGTCGAGGGCACCAAACCAACTCTAACACCACACTGTATTTGTCCCGTAAGTTTTTTTTTTATATCACGGAAAAGGTAAAACAGCCGACCTGATGTAGTTCACATTAGTTATAGTGGTGAAATGAAGTTTAGATTTCTCAACTTGAAAAATTAATAGTTTTAAACCTAATTTTCCAGAGTCATCAAAAATCATTCAGTCTACCAAATGACAGACTATCATCTCATGATGCCATTAGTGCCACTCTCACTATTCCTGAATATACTGCTTAAATCATTGAAAAAACCTTTTATTTTACCTATCATTCACTTACATTGTCGCAGCACTATGCAAACCATGCATGCCCCTGTACTGCGTTTATACTACTCACGTACCACTATATTTTTCTATCGTAATGGTATAAAGTTGATTTCGACAATGTACTTCAATAAAACTACATTGGCGCATAACATTCACTTTCATGTGATAAGAAACACCATGGTTTCGCAGATTTGTAGTAGCAGATCGATTTTTACAGCTAGAAACTGCACAATTAACCATTTTTGGAGAGAACTTATTTTCGACACAATACGATATATAATGGCGGCGGCCGCGCATTCAATTAGTTTTATATAACTTGCATGGTATATATAAATGCTCTAAGGTGATAGTTACACATCCACTCGTTTTTAAAATGACGTAAACCTTAATTTTATTTGTTAAATGATAATTATTGTAGTACATAATAAATAAAGTCAATCTTTATTATAATATCTATCTTTGTATCACTTTTTAAACCTAATATTCCGATAAAAAAAATAAAGTCAATCTTTATTATAATATCTATCTTTGTATCACTTTTTAAACCGAGTTCTTGAATTTATCGATAATGCGTATCGACAGTAGTTGCAACCACGGCTGTAAGCAACTTGTCAATGTAGTTGCGTCATCTCATTGTACTGTAACGACACATAATGTATCTATGTGTGTATGAAATTGTTAGTGTATGCTTTAATTTTTATGTGTGAGTTTCGTAGCAACAGACGATTATTTTTGTGTGAGAATTTGAGAAAGTGTGGGTAGAGCAGATTTCCCCCCGCAAAAAATGACAGACAGTTTTGTATCGGGAAAAAACGCTATGGCGTCTCCCCTCCGGTCCGCCGGTGGTCCGTGTTGCTCTATGGTTCTGCCAAATAATTTATATTATTACTATTTATGGAAAATACCTTCATTTGCGGATGAAAAAGGTTTAACACCAAATTACCTTTTTCATACAATGTGGGTACTCTGAACAACATTATTGAACAGTTATTTTCGGGCTCATTCTACTTCATGAAAGGAGTAAAATCGTAAATTTGAACGGCGATCTTGTGACTTTCGGACTATATAAATTAAGCAAAATGAATAAACTAGCTTTGAAAACAGTTTTGTGTACTGGAGGGTCACTTATCTATGAATTCATTTTCAAAATGCTAGACACAAGTATGTTCAGAAGCAACAACAAGCAATGCGACAGCGCGATCAACGAAATGTTATTTTATGGAGCCGAGGACGAGGAGCATACTAGACAAGTAGGTTTGAACAATCTGCTTTGTATTTATTACGTCATCCTTCACGCGAGCAGGACAGTAGACGTGTGCGTGCCGAGCCTCGCCAGCGATACTCTGGCTAAATGTCTGGTCGGGGTTCATCAGAAGAACAAAGTGAAAGTCAGAATCGCCATACACAACAGCGATGACTTCCACAATCTGCAGTTATTTGCTCAGAATGGGATTGAAGTGAAGGTGATAAAGTTGAGCGTGCGGCTGGAGCATGAGTTTGTGTTGATCGACGCGGGCGCCGGTGACGCGCTGGCGGCGCTCGGCTCGCTCGACCACGCGCCCGCGACCCTCAACCTTAACCGCGGCGCCACGCTGCTCAGCTCCGACAGCGCTGTGCTCACCGCGCTCAGCAGGGAATTTGAAAGAGTCTGGAACTCCGTATCCGATATAACACACGTAAAAGTTGACGAAAGTGATTGATGTATTCTATCTAAATTATTGTATGTTAATTTTAAATTTAATTTTGTTGTTTTTATTTAATGATCAATCTTTATATTAGTGTTGGGTATAGAAATAAAAGTATGGATATAACAAAAAATACTTTTAATTTCATCGCTTGCTGATGAGATGATAATAATTGCTTTCTTAGATTATTTGACATTAATGTTACAGTAAGAGCTATAAAAGTTTTGTACTCCAGTGCCGTTATTATTCTAAGCTTTGATATAAAGGTCGGTTTAGACCAAACGAACGAGTGCGCATTCTATCCCCACTCTACCGCATTATTTTTATGTAAACAGGAATAGAACATTCCTTCATTGGTCTCTTTCAGCTAAAATGTCAAGAATATCAATAAAAGAATTCTCTAGGTCTTGTTCTGGTTCTATGTTAGTTTAGTCTAAACCCACCTTAACATAAATAGGTATAACAAAGTTCTATTCGAAACAATTGTGACATTTTAAAATGAAAGGTGACAGCAGTATCACAGTTTACTTTGTAGTCATTTATTATTATTAGTAAGTGGACAACTAATGGAAACATATCAGATTAATCATTTTGTTCTTAATTTAATAGTAATTTTCATGTCTTTTAATTAAAAGTTATATTATTTATTAAAATCATAATGTAAATCATAAAAAATATCTTGATTGCTAGTTATATTGAAACGATTTTAAAACGACATTACTGGAGGAATTAATTACGCAAGTTGATTGAATGTATTAATCAAATTATGGTAAAACTAAAACGGTAATTATAACAAGTTCATGATTCTAAGCCAAGAAATAATTATTTACAACATTATGAGTAATAATAATATTTCCTAAAGAAATCAGATTAAAATGAAATCTTTGGGAAGACAATTATTGTAACTAACAACTTGGTATCTACTTACTTCTACTTACGCAGTCAATAACGCATAAAACACAACATCAAGGTATTGCTTTTAATGAGGCAATATATCTTTTAGGGTAAATTAAGGAAAGAATATTACATTTTAAGACCATTTCAATATTATTAGATCATATTTCTTAAAATATAAATCTAGTAAAATATATGTTACAGTTTAAAAAAGTAAAATACTATCAAGCTTACATTGTAAAAGCTAGTCACAATAAGTATTCTTATGACAATCATTCATACATTGATAATTATAGTTCAACTGAGAATAGTAATACTAAACTAACGACATTGTCCATGTTAATGAGCGAACATCGCTCTCCTCATCGTTTTCCTCATTGTCACCAAGAGACATTTATACTTTGGATATTTAAGTACTCAATTAAGTCCTTACTAAACCTATGCACACAACATCTATTATTTTTAATTCAATGGACCCAACAAATATTTCCAATCATATAAGATACAGAATTGTTCCAGCTATCAATCAGGCAGCCGATCAATAATTAAAACATTCATATTGTAGCATACAACAGAGGCTGTCCTACAATAGGATAAACATTAACTTACAGCTAATACCAGTGAGACACGCATATGACTAGCAGTATAGCCGCGACAAGTGACCGTCATATGTATCAGCAAAAGTGTCAGTATGCAGACGAAGGAGAGGTCCTAGTCACTCGCGAGGTAGAATTTATGTCATACATCAACCTCAATGTCACTGTCCTGCGAGGTGGGCGACTGCGATTGCTCGTTCTCGTCCATGTCGTGCATGATATGCATCTCGTGCATTTCGTGCAGTCTGTGCATTCTATGCATTCCGTGCATGTCGTGCATGTCATGCATGTCGTCCATGTCGTGCATGTCCTGCATGTCCTGCATGTCATGCATGTCGTTAGGCGACGCGAGCGTGTAGTCGTGCGGGGAGCTCATTTCTTCCTCCCCTGATCCCACGAACTCCTCGTCCATCATGATGGTGGCAGGTAACGATGGAGATACTTCTTGTAATTGACTTGTGTATACTGTAACAGCCACAAATATACATTGTAATCCACAGTTTGACACTATAGCAAAGCAATGAAGGGTAGAAAAGTTTCCAAGTTTTTAAAAAGTTCTCTTGTAACAATTTTTATACCATAAAATATTATTAAAATGCTCAATTTAATACCTTTAATATTGGAAGGCTTGAGATCTGAAGTATAATTGAGAGATTCTTCCATAGCCTCCATAGTGAGGGTGTCAGTGTCAAGGCTGTCGAGAGAACCGGAGCATGAGGGTGATGTGTCTGGGTTTGTATTGAGGGTCAGCTGTATGCTGTCTAGTTGAGGTATGTGCGGCCGGACCTGGAACATTTAGTATATCATATTACATAGTTACTCATTGAAAATAATTTTTTTTTAATATTAATCACTGCAACTAATACTTCTATAAAATTGTGGCCAGATTTTTAATTTTATTTACTCTTATAGTAATCTTTTAAATGTAGTTTACCTTCATTCCATCAGGCCTGTGTGGATTTCTACAGCCTTTACACTTGCACTCGGTACATGGTTTGCTTTCCACATAACAGGGACATCTCTGCCCACAGCATGTCAACTTGCCAGGGGTAGCTGTGGCATTGCCACATCTACAACCTTTTCTTTTACTGCTAGCTGAACTACGAGACCTGTTCGAAGGCTTCTTAAAACCTAGTTGGCTTGACTGAAAATATAAAGATAATAATTTATTAATAATTAAACATATTTTAACATTTCATAAAATTATTTACAAGTTTATTTGGAATATCAAAAAATATAATTTTATTCAATTTAGTTAAGTAACTATGTAAAATAAAATAAAAGTGCTAAAATAGTGCTTAGTTAAGTAACTCACTTTACTATCCCGACTTGATCCTGAATCATTATTAGGGGAATCTATTTCATCAACATTTTTCCTCTTAATAGTAATTTTATTGCCAGAACCAGCATACAAAACCGAATATAATGGTGATCCATTTGATGTAGATCGAGAGTTAGGAGAGTCTTTAGAGGTTCTGCTTTCTGAGTTACTAGACGTTGATGCAGCATGGGTCTGTGTGCCTGCAGAGTTCGTGTACACACACGGTAGAATACTGTACGCCGACTTGGAGAGCCCAGCCGTGCTCTTGTAGTCGTCTGAGAACCCAGCACCTTCTTGTATTAAGTCAATTAACCCTGAACTTGCAACTGTGCCTCCATTAACACCTGCTGCTATTTCATCTTCGTCCAATAATATTTTATAGACGTCTGTACCCATAAAGTACTCGCATAATTTCTTATAACACTGGAGAAGTATACGCAGCTGCAAGTTTTCACCATAACTTTCATAATCTTTGCACCAACTACAAGAAGGCTTTAGTTTTTTTCTTCCACCTTTACACTTTTTGCAAACATGATGTTGGCAGCTGGCGCTCGTTGGAGTATAGGGCTCCTTTAATAAATTACCACACACTGTACAAGATAAAGATTGTCGTAAATAAGGGACTAAACGAAACAAATCTGTCCATGAAGACTTATCTGCCGCTTCAGCCAAGATTATTAGTCGACAAGTAGAAACATATAAACTTGTGGCATTCATTGTTATTACAGAAAACGTAGCAAGGAGTGCATTTACTGATTTATAAATTAATTTGTTTACAACAAGGTGCTACACAACCAAAAAGCCGCAAACGTCTCGTCAAAACGTCAAAACTGTCATTGTCAAATGTCAAACTTAAACCATCGAATAAAGATGACAGTAATAGAGATGCACAGCATCATACTTATTTAGTCGATGTTAAAAGTTCTTTCAACGGCTTAAAGCTAAGTGTACAATTATGGATCCAGTAGGGCACAGCAAAATGTATAAAAAAATACTCTAAAAATAATTTAAATCGATTCACGTCTTAGTAATATAATTCTTCAATCAAAATCAAAAATCAAAATCAAAAGTCATTTATTCAAACTAGGCTGAGAGTCAGCACTTTTTGAACGTCAAAGTTACAAAAGACAGTCCCCCCAAAACGCCCACCCTTCGACACTTCCTAGTGCTGTAGCTGGGAAGAAGAAGTGGCGGAACAAACTCCCCAGCAGCACAGCTGTCTGTTAAGTTAGAAGAACTTGATTCTATACAATATTGTGTAAGTAATTAATATTATAAAACAAAACATACATTATTCGCCATATGTCAGCGAGCACACGCCAATATACCAACAAAAAAAAAAAAATTGAATACTAAAGTCAAGCTGAAATAATGAAACAAAAACGTAAACAAAACTTAAAAACTAAATAAAGCCTCCAGGCATAAAAGGCGTGCCCGCTTACATGTTCAACGATGCAAAATGATCCATATGTTGATGCATATAGCTAAGTTGAAGTTACAATAGTTAAACTAGCACCTCCGGAGTAGAATAAAATAACAGTTAATACAAATAACAATAACAAAAACCATGGTCAGCAAGACGACCAGTCACCACAAGCAGCACCCGTTCACGAGCATAACGCAAAGGTCAGCCATTACCCCCCTCGCCATATTTGAGGGAAGGTGGTAACCCGACCCCCAACGCTACCGCAAGCAGTGACATCTAAGGGAGCATGACGAACTTGCTGCCGGTTTGTCAGGCAAGAATATTATGAACAGCTGACGAGGTCGCTAGCTAACTACATGTTGCAATACAACTCATTTAAAATCATTGTAATGAGTAGATTATGTCCACAATAAATGAAATTAAAAGAAAATAAAAATAAATAAATAAATTAACAAAATCTGTTAAATAAAAAAATAAATAAAAAACAATTATATGAACTACCCATATAAACTGTCAGTAGGAAAGCTAATTCTGGATTGAAAGAACATAAACATTGTCTTGAGTTTGTCTTGAGTTAATCACAGCGACCAACTATTCTTATCGTTTAAGTAGTCGTTGATCGAATAGTATGCCTTTGAACAAAGGTTGGATTTTACTTTAGCTTTAAACTCATTAAACTGCAAATCTAGTAAAGCAGAGGGAAGCTTGTTATAAAAGGTAATACCAAGACCAACAAAAGAATTATGAACCTTATGAAGCCGGTGAAAGGGAGCACGTAGTTTGTCCTTATTTCTAGTATTAATATTATGAATATCACTGTTTTTAGTGTACAGATGTATATTTTGCCTAATATATAAGATGTTGGCGAAGATGAATTGTGATGCCACCGTAAGAATACCAATATCTTTAAACAAATCTCTCAGAGAAACTCTAGCACCTAGTTGGTAAATCGCTCGAACAGCTCGTTTTTGAAGAACAAAAATATTTTGAATGTCCGCGGCTTTGCCCCACAGCAGAATGCCGTAGGACATTATGCTATGAAAATAACTAAAATAGACTAATCGAGCTGTATCAACGTCCGTATACTGTCTAACTTTCCTTACTGCGTAGGCGGCCGAACTGAGCCTTCCCGCTAGGCTTGATATATGTGATCCCCATTGAAGTTTGGCGTCTACTGTTATGCCCAGAAAAACCGCCGAGTGTACAGTTTCAAGCACCTCATTGTCTAAAACGACATTGGGTCCCAGATTCCTAACATTCGGTAAGGCGAACTTTATACATTTCGTTTTCTTAGCATTGAGAACTAGGTTATTTGTGGTAAACCATTCCGTAGCTATTGACAGCGCACTATTTACGTCGTCAAAATCTTGTCTATTTCTGTCTACTTTAAAGATAAGTGAGGTATCATCAGCAAATAGTATAATGTCACAGATATTCTTTAAATAAAATGGTAAGTCATTAATATACACTAAGAATAAGAATGGACCCAGTATTGATCCTTGAGGTACACCTAACTGAACTAGTAGCCCGGAAGATTTTACACCATTGACATCTACACATTGGTGCCTATTTTGCAAATAAGAACTTATGACACTGAGAGCTTCGTTTTGAACACCGTAATGACGTAGTTTACGCAAAAGTGTGTCATGGTGAACGCAATCAAAAGCTTTGGAGAGATCACAGAAAACTCCGATAGCATTTTGCGAGTTCTCCCATGCGTTGAAAATATGTTTCAGCAGAGCAACACCCGCATCTGTTGTCGAACGACCTTTTGTAAAGCCATATTGCTCATTATGAAGGAGGCCATTTAAATTAAAATGTCTTAGCAACTGCTTGAGTATTAACTTTTCAAATATTTTACTAAATGCAGGTAAGATAGAAATGGGCCTAAAATTGCCAACGTTATTTTTATTACCTGTTTTAAATAATGGTATGACTTTACTGCTCTTCATGAGGTCAGGAAAAGATCCCAAATCAACACATTTATTAAAAGTTACAGCCAGATAGGGGGCTACGATATCTATTATATTACTTAACAGTTTAACAGAGATGCCCCAGTAATCACCAGTGTTTTTTGACTTGAGTGTGTTAAAAATATTAATCACATCACGAGGCGTTACATGTTCGAAACTAAATAAGCGACTACATCCGGGCACACTACTATGCAAAAGGTTTTCAGCTTTAGACGGGGACGAATTTAAAGAGCAGGTCGTAGTTATAGGTATGTTGGCAAAAAACTCATTAAATGCCTCAGCTATGTCGGCTGCTTTATTAACCAATTTGTTGTTAATCATAATCTCTAGTTGTTTTTCCTGTTTAACCGGTTTACCCGTTTCATTATTAATAATTTTCCAAGTGGTTTTTATTTTATTATTGGATTTTTTTATGGTATCGCTTAAAAACTTTGATTTAGCTAAAGCGCAGATCTTTTTAAATAATTTTGAATAATTACTGACATACTCTAGAAAAGGAGTATCAAATCTGTATTTTTTCAAACCATATAACTCGTATAGTCTTGCTCTACTTTTATAAATTCCTGGAGTAGCCCATTGGTTGAAGCTAACGGAAGTGCTATTAATGTCAATAGTTTTGGTCTTGAAAGTAGATTCGTATTCTTTTTGCACAATATCAAAAAGGGCTTCATAGATTTCATTAGGATTCTCGCGTTCTACTATAGATGGTGTAATCCTATGAGCTATATTATTTTTAAATTTATTACAACGACTAGCTGTATAAGGCCTGCATTCTATTTTATGCGGCTTTTTAAGTAGTGGCAAAGGGAAGCTGGCTAATAATCCACAGTGGTCAGACGTTAAGTCACTTAAAACTAACTTATTTTTGGCATCACAATCACTAAATATATTATCAAGACAAGTCGACGAAGAAGCCGTGATCCTAGTTGGTTCAAGGAACAAGTTTATTAAATTAAAAGACCTAAACAGATTGAGCAGTCTAATACTTAATGGAGTAACATCTAAAATATTAATATTAAAATCTCCACATAAAATTATACATTTATTAATTGATTTTAATTTATTGAGTGAATCCTCCATTACCGATTCGAAATGAATAAAATCCCCAGAGGGGGGCCTATAAACGCATATTATGACGTAACGCTCCAATTCAACGCAAGACAACTCAATAACGCGCTCAATGGAAAGATTAACTAGATCTAACCGTTGTTTACATTTCAACTTGTTCGAAACAAGAACTAATGATCCTCCGCGAATAGCACTTTTCCTCACAAATGCACTTTGCACAGTAAAAAAATCATCATTCATAAATACTACTTCATGTTCCTTCAACCAGTGTTCAGTCAAACATAATACCTGAACATCATAGTTTTCAATAAATAAACTTAACTCTAGCTCTTTGCCGGACAGACCCTGCATATTTTGATGTACAACATTCAACACATGCGGCTTACCCATTGTCGCATCTAACAGTTTAAACTACTAGGTGTATCAAAAGTGGCGTTAGTACCACTACTAACAGTAATCGCTGGTACCCTACAAGTACCAGTATCACGGTGTAAATTGTATGCTAAAAGATTAGCAATTTGTCTCCTACAACTAGGTGGCAAATACAAAGTATAATTTGTTAGTTTGTAATCAGTAATAAATTGATTACAATCAAAAAATGAAATAGCGTCACTGTGACAACTAGTCCTATTATAAATTAGCATATTTAAATAATAAATGTGCCTGTTTTGCTCATCAGACAAGTATCGTGAATAAGGCAAGGCACAGAAAATGAATTTACAATTGTTGGTCTCATTGAGAAGTAACATCAAATGGACACATTGAATTATTTCTTTTTTCCTAACATTCAAACTATCCCCATATAATAATATTACAGTTGAACCAGGGTTTATTTTTGACAATTTAATTTTACTTAATAATTGGCTATGTAATTAATTCGCATCATAGTTAACACACACCCATATTCTATGTCTTATTTATAAAAAATAAAAAAAACTAGCGACCCACCCAAGCTTTGCACGGATGTATCGTGTATGTTATGGAGTTAAACGAACTAAAAAATGTGTCCAGTGTGCGGCGCGTGGCGTTCCGCTGCCTGCGAGCGGTTAATAATTTTAAATGTATGGTAAATTCTAAGATGTTCATTTTAATGATTTACTATAAAGTGTAATTTTGATAAACATTCAATACACAATAAATGCACTGTATTTATTTGGATAAGGATTACAAAACTGTATTGTTTAAAATAGCTTCATAAATTACGCATAATTTTATGTAATATGTAAAAAATGCAAATGGGTGCAAAATGCTATGGGTTATCCTTAGTAAATGATATACTGAGTAAAATAATCAGGAGTCGGTTAAAAAGCAGCAGATCTTTTTAATTAAATAAATATTTTTTCTTATACTGATTAAACCCACCTCTATCAGAGCGTATTTTTTAACTGAATGATAATTTACTTGTTGTCACAAAAACCAAACTAACCGACCAAGGTCTTCAACCAGTGCGTCCTGCCCACGGATATCGAGGGATATGCCTTGGGGGCGTGGCACGTGCCGCCTCGATATGATAAAATTGGTCTTATGTTCGAGTGCCGGCTGTACGCATCATTCAGTCGCTTTGCGATTGAGTACAGTGCACTATTGGTGCGTAAAAAACCAAAATGCCGAGTTGTGCAGTAATTATTTGTAAAAATAGGTCAAATACTATCAACCTGAAGACAAATGGCGTGTCCTACCACCGGTTAGTAAACAATTAAGTCACTGTTTTATATTTTAAATCAATTTTTAAATGATTTACTAACTTACGTCCGGAGCGACTCGAACTAACCCGAACTAGCCCGAATCTTCCCGAACGAAACGATCGTTTTATATGTAGAGTGGTGCAATCGTTTGCGTGCGGCTGATTTTATCGATATGCGTATTATTGCTGTTGAATATTTTTTTACAGAACTCAATGGATATCCTCGTATTACTTGTATAGTAAAAGAGTTAAATTACTTATTAATTAAATGTTGTTTAAACCAAATTAAGACATTATAATTCCAATATAGTTATTCGTGAAGTGTAAAAACTAAAGTAATATTATACCTAAAGATTTTCACAAATTAACAGTTTTTAAGTACAATATGATAAGTAATATGATAAATAAATATTATATTTCATCGAACTACTTATATTTGGTAAAAAAAATACAATAATTTGTTTTCGATATGCAAAAATATTCTTTTTTTTTTCATCTGTCTATTTGGCGGTTTCGTAAGGTGGGCCATAGACGATTAATAATATTACGCAATATTATTGAGCGAGTAAGATTAGTATTGAAGATTGCGATGGTTAAATATTGTTGAAAATAAAAATATATTTTGCGTAATATTATTTTATTGATCACTAAATCGCACGCCCATCTTAGTCAATCATAAAGCCGAGCAGCAAGATTCGAAGTTTAAATTAGAGAATTCGCGGTCCGTCGCTATTTAGTCAAATCTACAAATTCAGATTAATGATTCTCCATATTTACATTTTACTGGACAATAAATAATTTTATTTGATTTTTATTTTGTATTTCCTTATTTTTATTATAACAGTTCCCACTGCTAGGACTCAAGCCTACTCTTTATTATACCCGCTCCACACTCACGAACGACGTAAACAGTGAGTGCGCAAACTGAGAGTGGTTTCGCGGCTTTGCATTTGTATATTGCACTTTTCTCCGCTGGAAGTGGAAACACCATGAAGACCACAATCGTCCGAATTTGATCCTGTCAGCATTTAAAATAGTTTGCTAGATGGCGCTATTTTAATTCCATTAGAAATATGTCTTAACGCGATCGAGTTTGAATATGAGTATAACATTAGCCTAACTGAATTAAACCAAACCTGAATGTAGGTAGGCATTTGTTTTTTTTTTTTAAGGTTATGTAATATATTTTTCATCCCATCATCTCGGAAAGAGTATTTTTAATCTTCAATATCTGAGTGGAAAAGCAGTTTTTATTCTCTAGAGGATAAAGTAAATTGAATTTAGAACATCGTGTGCACTAAGTTTGTGAATTAAAAACATCATTAAATCTATTTACTTCTATCTCCATGGTGCCGAATTTATCATTCAACCTTTTTCTAATTTGTAAAACTTAGACTCGGAACCTTCTTGATATACTTTTTTTTTAATTTGCTTTGCGCGCGCCATTTTACTTTTCACGTCACCAACATTACAGTACCTAACAAAAATATTACACTCGACTTTTGGTAACTGTAGCAACGTTACTTTCAATTTTTCTTAATTATACCTAAGTATCATTTGAAATAATTTAAAGATTATTCTGTAATACTTACCTATCATAATGTAGTAAATAATAAATGTTAATACCTAAACTGAAATAAAAGTATCTTGTGATTGAAATGCTTTTTTTTGCATATTTAGACATTTCCTCGCTGAGGTGGGATGAAAAGTTACGTGTTGCACTCGAGTGCAAAGATTTTTCACCTCGTGCTCTTTTGATTCCCTCGCTAACGCTCAGGATTCTAATTTTGAATCACTCGCTGCGCTCGTGATTCAATTTTAGAATCCTTCGCTTGCTCGGTCATCAAAATTGAACACGCGGTTAAAAAGCAACTTTGCACTCTTGTATAACAAATAACTAATTTATTTTATTTATTTATACAACATGATAAGTAACAGAGAGCACTCCCTTTTAACCGATAGTACATTTTTTTTTAAATATGCCCATTTTATTTTAGTAAAGTTAACTATATTTGCGGAAAGGTAAAAAAAAAATATTTAAAGGAAATTAAACGAAGTTATTATAATACAAGAATGTGCTAAAATTAAATATCGATAAAAATAATCGACCATCGCTTTCGACTCCCTAATTGCATGCGTGTGCATTGGATGTTCGCAAATAGGAAGTATTTACAAGTGAATGCCCCGCCCATTCTATGTATGTGTGCTATTAGAAATTGATTTAGTGTAGCTGCTTTCTTCTTTGTGTGCGTGTTCAAATTTTAAATGTGTGTCGTCAGTACACTATTTGTTAATGTTGTAATTTTTTGGGTGGGAGATAAGTGGCGACACTAGAACTCCTTACTATTCCGCAATGAAGGCATATCTCTGGATATCTATGGTCCTGCCCGTAAGGTTTACGGTGCCGAAACGTGGACACTGACAGTTGGGCTGGTCCACAAATTTAAGGTCGCTCAGCAGACTATGGAGCGGGCTATGCTCAGAGTTTCTTTGATGGAAAAGATCAGAAACGAAGTTATCCGGAAAAGAACTAGAGTTACCGACATAGCTTGCAGAGTAATCAGGTTGAAGTGGCAGTGGGCTGGATTTGTTTGTCGAAGGACCGATGGCCGATGGAGCAGACGAGTCCAGGAGTGGAGACCGCGTATCGGCAAGCATAGTGTGGGACGCCCGCCCCCCAGCTAGATGGACCGACGACCTCAAAAAGGTGGCCAGGACAGACTGGATGCGGAAGGCGGACGACAGGGGGTTGTGGCGCAGCATGAAAGAGGCCTACGTCCAGCAGTGGACTGTGATAGGCTAAGTTGATGACAGAAACCGACTGATCCTCTCCGACTAAGGCACGTACAATAATATGGTTTCTTGATTCTTGAGACAAGAGCAGACGTCCGATTTTTTGTATTAGGAATTTACATTGCCAGTAGGTAGAGTGACGCTATTATGAAATCACATTTATCATGGTTGACGACGAATAGATTGCTATTGAATACTAAGAGAATAAAATAGAGTCAATTCAAATTCCTAGATGATAGACAGCTTCATAGATGACCTAGACGTCCACTTGGCACAACGCTGACGCGGTTCTGAACGAAAATTTTCATTTGTGAGCGGACGCGGCGATGTGAGCGAGCGCTGTGTACGGGATGACGTCATTCGTTTTATTTTCGTTCTTAAAAACAGAGGGCAAGTTTTGTTTCAGAAACGAACGTCAAAATTTATGGCATGGCGTTCGCAAAACGTAAAAACGTATGCGCTCAGATCTCAGATGAACATTTTTTATCTATGTGAGGCAAGCACTGTTACTGAACCAGGCACCGACCATGTCAACTGTGGTTTGGAGAGTAAGAGCTAGGGACTCCTTGCCCAAATGGGATGGATTCGATGCGATAACAGAAGGCACGGTCCAATAAAAATTCTCGTAAGATGAGTGCGAGACGATTTGGCACAGTGGTTGGTTGACACCATTGGTAGGGCTTAAACAATAAGCTGTATTGCCCGACTTTGTCAAACGCTTTCACTAAGTCGAAGAATACGACCGCGACACCCGTCATCAAATAACGTTTCAAACGAATATTTATGAGTTCGATAATACGGTGGAGTTTCTACTACAAGGCCCTTCAACTCAGCGTAATCTTTGAGGTGCTTAAAAATAAGCCTCTCGTAGTTCTTCTTGGGGATGCCAATGACTGTGGCCCCTTTCCACGATTGTGCAATTATGTTATTGCTCATCATGGCTCCAAAATACGGACTGAATTGAGTATAAAATATTACTTACCCATCCATCTATCTATATACATCTATATAAATATATGCAAATATGAAAAGATAAAACTGAAACACATTGTTATTTTTTCCATCTGCGGTATTCCGATTGAACTGTAATGCTAGATACACACGCAGCTACATTAATGGCTGGTGACTTACTAGCAAAATCTCACAGCCAAACAGATTTTGACAGTAGATTTATCGCCTTCGATTTTAAAAAGTTGTGTTTGGACTTGGATTGTCGCTAGAATCTGTGTGTTGTCTGTGACTAACTGACGTCATTAGTTTTGCAGGGGGAAGCGCCAGGGTAGCCCGCGAAATTTAAGTTATCTTACATATAACTTATCATACCACCACGCCTGTAACTAAACTCCAAAGGGTTAGGCAGAAGTGTAAACACATTTCGTCAGTTATGTTATGACTATTGTATGAAAAAGCCATAGAATGCAATTAAATGAACTTAGAGGGTTGATGACTTTATGTAAAACCATATTAGTTACAGTCGCAAACCATATTTTTTGTTCAACAGCCTGGCACTGATCAGCAAATTGTAAAAAGGTTCTGTTTTAATTTGATAAATTAACTGGTGTGTGATCTACCTATAAACATCATACGGACTTGTATCAATTACCGTGTGCTTAGTCTGAGATAAATATTTTCAATTTCTATTAATGAAATTTAATTTTAATCGTAAAATTCATCGGTTTTCTAAACTTTAACTTCCTACTATATCCGAAGACTTTGGTCACTCTTTTGAAGACCGTACATAGAATAAACATGCTACATGTAACATGACTATTCTTACAAACCAAATGCCTATAAGGGCTTAAATTAGATTAGCCAAATACCGAAATATCTTCAACTACACAATAATGTGAAGTCAAGAAAAATGTAAGTAGATTATTTTTGTAGACTGTAAGTCCTCGTTCGCACGGACGTTAAAACATCGAAGCGGGATGATTTGCGCACTGGATATTCAACGCACTGCTTAGCGCAGAGAGGCGAAAATCGAACGGTTTATTTTTTCGACGCGCTAGGAATCTGAAGCACTCTGTTGGATTCTAATGCTCAATTCCTGATAGAAAACCTTGACTTTGAAATTGAACTCAGGACCTCATGCACCCTGCCAGAGTCGCGAGATTTGTTCGAAAGAGTTACCGTGGCCCTGGCATGTAGGCAACTGAAGGAACACGGGATTCTACTCAGTAAAAGTCTGACACGCCCTTCCGCTCCACCCAGAGCGGGAGACTTCATTTGATGATATCCCACCTACAAAAAAAGGACCTTGCAACAGTAGCGCAAACAAAACAGTCATCAGTTCATCATATATTTAGGTACCTAAGTAAAAATCGGTAATAATCAATGCGCGCTGCGGGTGCTTTTAGTTTATAGCCGCAGTGGTAACATGTCCCTAAGATCTACAAGAGATAGGGACAGGAGAAGCTTGAATTGTCACCATTGTTATGCTAATTAAAGCACGTGATATCGATGTTTAACAACAGACCTATCTTAACAGGCGCGGTTCAGCCCAAAATTTTGGAGGATCACCATGGGTGCCGAGGAATATTTACATGTAGTTAGATGCGTATGATACCATGGGACAACAAAAATGTGGGTACACCTCTGCCGTACCCTGTACATCTCCACCTCCACATTACTTATGCTATTCAGGTGCCCAGATTTTAATTGGGGGTGGGGGGGGGGGCGTCGGAGTGGCGATAATAATTTATGATTTTTAAGAAAAAATAATTAGTGTAGGGTTACGGTGAGAATAATAGCGAGCGAAGCGAGCTCTAAAATAAAGAAAGCCCTCGGTTAGGTTACGTTTTGTTTTATATTTTCCAACAGAAATAAGGTTTACATTGTCAATTTATGCAGGAAAGCCAAAGTCCAAGTCAATTGATTGAGCCCAAGTCACTATGAGAATGTACAATTTGCGAGCAAGCGCAGTGAGCTCGAAAATTTTTCACATTGGGATCGGTCACCTTTTCTTTTGATCATCCCAAAAGCATCAGGAATTAGTTGCTTTGTCGAATTAATAAGGAAAGCTCAAGACAATGTACAAAGGCAAATGCGAAGAAGTAGGTAGGTAGGCTAGGTACTGTAGGCCCTCCTGTAGGTACCTACTAGAATATTAGTAGGTGCCTAAACGTTGTTCATCAAGTTAAATTATACAGATACCGGAATTCTTAATTTGTTTTGTTCTGAGGAGTAAACTTTTAACGATGCATTCCTCGCCTAATTAGCAGCAGTGTATTGCACAACATGCGAATACGACAAGTCGGGGACCACAGCGACCATTCTTGCTCTATTATCCAATTGAAGGCACTTAAGAGTTCGTTTCTTACACTACACTGTAGGTAAGTTGAAACAGTATAAATAACCCAAACCGGAGAACAACTTTCTGTATCTGTAATATTATTGTTTAATATTCGTCACTGAGTAATTAAGCAATTAATCAACATATTTTTGTGAATCCACTTAAATATGTAGGCATTTATCTAATAGGCTCATTATAACTTCATTACGACACTTCTTATCACTCTTTAATATACATCATATCAAAACAAAGACGTGCATTTACTTGACAAACACAGGAACTATTAGAGAATAAACATAATCGACGAACCAATCGGAGCATTCAGATATGAGCGGTATCGCATTGTGGTAGCTACCTATCTGTCCCGAACGATCGGCCGCGGGCCGCGCCGTCATTGTCTCAGTGGTGGAACTAGATACAGGGTGCTTGGGCGCAGAAGGACGTGCTGATAACAGATTACAGACCAACAGTATCAGTTGATCCACCGCGGCAGGAGCACCTCGCCGCCTCTCGGCGACATCTGACTGACTGAGCCGACTCAACTAATTCAATCAATTCAACGAATGTCTTCCGTCGGTGATTGCAGCTCCCTAGCGCGTCAGTATCATTGTGCACCGCGATAATCGACTCTATCTGTAGTGTTAGTGCTGTGAGCAAGTGCTGGTGATGTGATACCTGTCCAGAGTGCTTTATTGAAACAGGATTTTGTGCTAATACCTACATACCGAAGAACACAAGATGAACAGGTACTTAATTTTCTCCAACACAAGGTCTGTGCTGTGCCTGATCTCACATCGACCCCATCTTCTGCTGGGCCACCTGATTATTTTCTCTGTGACTCCTATTTGCATGCAAGTGTTTTCCAGCATAAGGTGTGTCCACTTATTTACAGCCATGCCAAGATTCCCAATCTAACGAAAATTATTTAAGCTTTTTCCAATGACCAATATTCCATGAACAATATTACGTTACAGCCACGTTTAAGCACTTCAGTGCAACCAGATATCTACCAGAAAAAAAAAATGTTACAGGTAGCTATCGATTCAATTAAAAATTCATTGTATGTATTCTAAATTACTTTATCACTTAGTTCGATCACTCATTATGTTATCTCAAGTAATACCCAGTTGACGAATTTTATTTGTGATTGTGAAATCAATTAATTGCATTCTTCCCGTGGTAATAAATATGTTCGTTATAGTCGTAGGAAATATAGACACCAGATTAAAATCGAAATAGAATAAGTCCCGAAAAAATGTAGCAGTCATGTCTTTCATAAATAACTGAATCACATTTAAGTAATTCGGAATTAACTACGAACATTCTTTAATTTTTAGTCCACAGCATATTCTGCGGTCTGAATTTGCCGAAATAATGTATAACATAGGTACATATTCTATAGCTGAAGATGATTCCTGAAAAGTACGTAGTCAGTTCGGTAAACGAATGGTAATCTAGTTGTTTGCGAAGGTCTGAAAGCACCATCCGTGCAACGTCGACGGCATTATTGCTTCATTAGGTGAATTCATTGGCAAATGCTGGCTGCATAAGACACTCTGTAAGTTAATCATCATATAAAATTTCCTTCAACAGATACCTACTACAACTGGCAACATTAGGTAGGATGTAGCCTAAACTAGTGACCCTAGGTCAGGTTCTACTTTGCTACTATTCGTATTAGGTCTTAGACTAATTAGATCGTTCACATAATAGGTGCATGTTTCAAGCACGAGTCTCTCGAAAACCCTACGGAACTTTAACCAGCTAGCAAAAATACTCGCCTTATAATATGTGTGGATACTCCTGTGAACCAGTCTGCACTAAATGGCCATCTGATAGTCTGAGAATTAGTCAAATTCGTCAAAATACTATTGTCACACATTAAATACAAGTTACGTTCCGGTTGAGTCATCAAACAAAATACGCATTGGTCTTATCTACATAACTTTTATTTCGTAAAGACGTCGATACAAGATATGGTATTTGTTACTCAGTGTGTTTATAGCTAAATTACCTGAAAACATGTTTTGTAATAAAAAATGAGGACAACATTAACGTTAATTAATAGAGTTAAACTTATTTGGGAATACTTATTTAAAAACACTTTTCGGCACTGACATAGGATATTTTATAGGACCAATTTCTTATTTGACATAATTATGAAAATGTTCCTGGATGAAGTTTTCAGCGGTCCATTCATAAGTCGGGCTACATGAACAACTGCATACTTAGTAGCCAGTCTGCTGTGTGCCAAATGTTACACTTGGGGTGGGGGTTAAAGTAGGTATAGGCTTCAGATAAATGAACGATGTTTAAGAGGACTTGAAATGAGACAGTGAATCTGTCAGGTTAGGTACCAGCGCACCCTGGACATCTTGCACTTGGCAACGCAGAGTCTACGTGAGTAAGCATTCATCACGATGGCACGAACCGGGATCAGCATCCTTATTACATAGCACACCATCAATCACAACTGCCAGGGTCGCGAGATCAGTTCGAAAGAGTTACCGTGGCCCTGGCATATGGGCAACTGAAGGAACACGGGTGGGTTTTAGTGAGTAAAAGTCTGACACGCCCTTCCGCTCCACCCTAGAGCGGGAGACGTCATTTGATGATTTACAACCCAAAAAAAAACCATTAATCACAATTTGAATCAATTTGAAGGATATTGCTAACGCGACAAATGAACTACATTTGAACTGTCAAAATAAAAGCCTTTCCTTCTGTTAGTGTTTTACGCAACTACCCCACAGACTTCATTGCAGGGTAGCAGGTCCATATTGTAGTAATGAAAATCTACCGACAGGTATCAATGCAATAGGTACAGCTAGCAGCTAGCAAACTCTACCCACTAGCGTCATCATTTCTTATTAAAGGTTGGGGCACAGTTACTACAACCGTTATGACGTACACTTATGACTAAGTACCAAATCTGAAAATCGTTCATTTAAATCAATCCTTTCTGGAACAGTGTAGGGGCGTGGAGTGTGGACGCATCATAAAGATCAATCAGACAATTGGGGCCGCCACGGTCGCTGCGCAGGAGTGTCTCTCAATGGCTTCCGTTGAATGAACCTATTAGCCCACGCCTGGCACAATCACCTGAAATGTCACATGTGATGTTTTGGCAATCCAGGAATAGATAATTACTTAAATAATTTGAAAAGTTCTGGAAACAAACCAGTTTACTGGTCTTCCAATTTTTTTTTCGTGTAAATACCTGCCTTAAACACCAGCTTATGTAATAACGAAAATGGTTTTGTGTAGTAGACTGACTGAGACTGGAAAAAATCTAGGTCAAAAATGAGAATGTCATATTTTTACCAAATTAGTTGATTGTATGGTCTACAGTTCGGTAACATAGGGATCTACAATATGTAATATGGAAATTCTGAACATGAGCGAGTTATCTATGCGAGGATCGTCTGGAGGACACGGTGGAGCATACGGTGGAGGTGTGCCCTGCCTGGGCGGAGCACCGCCGTGTCCTCGTGGAGGCGATCGGCGGCGGCGACCTCTCGCGTCCGGCCCTGGTGCGAGCCATGGTACGGAGCGAGGGGGAATGGGAAGCCGTCACCTCCTTCTGCGAAGCAGTAATGCTCGCGAAGGAGGAGGCGGGGCGCGTGAGGGAGTGGCAGTCTCTGCGCCCTCACGTCCCTAGCCGCCGCAGGAGGAGACGCCCCGGGCGTCGGGAGTCAATAGCGGACTCCCGGCCACCGTAGGCGCGAGCTTGCGGGTGGCGAGCAATGGGTAGCTCGCCGCCCGGTAAGGACCAAGCTCGGGTCGACGGCGCGCAGTGTTCCACGCGCGCCTCAAAGAGACGTCAGCAGCAGTGTAGGGGTCTACTAGGACCGATGCCTGCCGGGGTCGCGTGATTGTTCGAAAGAGATACCGTGACCCTGGCACATGGGCAACTGATGGAACACGGGTGGGTTATTGGGCTTCTTGAAATCGAATATTGTTCTGTTTATCGCAATGAATCATTTGTCTTGAGTTTTCCATCTTACGTTCCAAGAGACGAGAGAGTCCAGTCAACAATTAAAAGGAATTAATTTGACCTCTGTACAATTAGGACAGTTGACAGAGACCCTTGGATATTGCGAGATACTTCGCCAAACACATTGTCATTCTGTTGACCGCTACTAGTGTAGTTGGGTACCTACATAAACATATTAAGGGATCTTGCATGCGAATATGTACTTAAATGAGGGACTTATGGCTAATAATAAAAGACGCTTGATTCAATCGATCAGAGGGGTAATTGCGGAACTTTTTATCGGTAGGAATTGGTTTAATATTCATAGTTAAACAACATTCATTGCGTTATTTACGTTGCTGAGCCACAATTTATTCGAACAAATGACGCAATGGTTTAGAAATAATCTTCAATCCCATTCAGATTCTGATAAATTGTGCGTTTCGCAATTAGGGTGCAGTTTAAGCTACGCTTGCCGCAGTGGATGGGTGAGGGTGACCATCTTTGCAAACCAAGACCCCTTTGTGCCTTGGCACGTTAAGCCATTGGTCCCCGCCAACATTCGTGGGTCTTTGACAGTCGTTACGGTTCGTCAGAAGCCCGAAAGTCTGACAACCTGTCTTATCAAGGCGTATCGTAATTCCTGGTAACTTGGTTGTGGAGGTCAGTTGGACAGCCGCTCTATGTAAAATACTGGTATTCAACTGTATCCTGTTAGACTGGAAGCCGACATACATAGTTGGGACAGCGAATATGCCTTATGCCCGGTTTGAAATAAGTTAGAGTTTATTGAAGCACCATTGGTTAGGGTACTTACCCTACCCTTGAAGAACTCCATCGCGTGTTCGCGATCAAACTAGATCACATTAGGTTTTACCATATATGTTGGGCATGCAGTTAAGGTCTGTCTGTCTGTATCAGTTTCTTCTTTTAGAATGAAAGGGTCTACAATGTCATAATCATCATTATTTCAGCCGAAAGACGTCCACTGCTGGACATAGGCCTCCCCCAAGCTCTGCCATTTCGACCGTTTTTGTACATCCCGAATCTCACGGATTCCTGCGGCTTTCACAAGGTCATCGGTACATCTTGTCGGAGATCTTCCAAAAGTCTTCCGGTACGAGGTCGCCATTCTAGAAACTTTAGGTCCCATCAACCATTTTTTCTGTCAAAATTATGTTGAAATAAAAATTACAATGGTGGCACGACGGCTCGGATCTTCCACTTACCAATAAGTGCCAATAATGTTAATTAGTCATTAGTAATTTGGTTATAAATTAATTGAGCATTAGGTAGGTAGCTGTCAACTAATTGTGATTTTATGAATCAGTGGTGTGATTACAATAAGCGTTATTTTTTTAAGTAGATATAACTATCAATTGATAATAGTTCACGTTCATGTATCTTTTATATGCTTCACCTTGGTTTTTTTTATCTAGAACCACGTAAAATTATAAGTAATACTTATCTTTCTATCTCTGTAGACAAAATGCTATCACGAATTACACCTGCCATAGCATTTTGACGAAAAATCTCCATTGTCTATTTAGGACATGGTCAATTACATGATACAATGTTAGATTAAAAATCAGGTCATGTGTGTACTTGCACTCTTCTTCAGTATCAATGCATCTGTGTTTGTTTTTAAAGTGATTAATGAGCAGATTGTTTTCCATTTATGTAGAATTGTTGGAAACGAGGGTGAGTAAACATGATAGCCCTCATAATAACGTGAATTCTAGTAGGTAATAATTTCGATCATGTGTGCAAGCGCATGTCAGCGAAACGATGATGCGTTGCTGATCGCTCTGTCTGCCGGACGCTGGCAGTGTGTGAGATATTTTTATTCGTCGTAATAGGTAGGAAGTAAGTAGCAATTTGCTCGACAACAACAACAAAAGCGCCTGCGACGGATTGACATGAGCGCTGAGCGCGGCTCCCACCTGTTGACACATCACGAGGATGCCATTGATTACCCACTGCACCTCGTCATTATTGCATTACTTTAAACCATCTAATTTCATATTATTTAGCCCCCATTATTTTCATTATCTCCGCTGACATTAAGTAAGAATAGCCAAGTTGTTTTACAATGTCACCATATGACGTCAACAAATTACAGGTATGTGTAGGGCAGAACCACAGAACCGACAGAATAAAGTAAAAACAATTTTTTTCAGGAAACTGTTTCCGTGTTTATCATTCGCACAGTCATTGTAATATGTGTAATCAAATGAGTAATTTAAGGTATTTCCTTAGGATTAGACAGCGTCGCTCAACACAATTTCTAGAATTAAGGATGTTAGCTAGATTTACAACAAACTGCTATAAGGCAAATATTTGATCATTCATTTTCTACAAATAACCGACTTTTCGCGGCGAGAGACATAATGAAGACAGAATGTTAGGTGTGGCCAAAGAGGCATGAAAGAAGAATAAATGCTGTGGACATGCGTTCCTCGCGAAGTATGTTTAGTGTAACTATGGATGATAGGCTGAGGAATAGTGGTGCTCGATATATATCGATATTTCGCATATCGATATTTTTCGCTCGCGATATATCGTTTCTACTCGATATTATCGAATCATCTAATATCGATTTATACTATCGATATATTTCATTCGATATATCGTGAGAAAGTAAAAGCATATTGCATGTCAAGTAATTTTATTTTAGGTATTTATTTTTACGGTTGGTATAAAGGAAGGAAAATACCTGAATCCAAAAACGAAACGCTCTGACACGAAATATTACTCTGCGTCAGTAATATTTCTTAGAGTTTAGTTTTAAAAAACATTATATAATTTGTGGTCGCTAGCTTCTTTGTAAACGTATTGTAATAAATCCTATAAAATTACAATAATAGAGTATAGTAATAGATTGATTACAATTAGGTAGTCTGTTTAGTTTAATGCAGTTTACGACACACACAATAAAAAAGTCTGTATATTGTTATACAAAAACGATATCAAAGTCTACCTACTATTTATTCGTATAGAAGAAGCAAGCTGTGGCAATTATTATATGGCATGTTTTTTTTGACACAGAATATGATTCATACAGTAAGTATCATGTGATTTTAAACACGATGTCAAAGATTACTATTTTAATAACAGAAAAGAATAATAGAATAACTAAAAACTAAATATTGGGAATTTAATACAAAGATATAATTTAATTGAATTTAATAATTTAATTCATATTAAATTCCCAATATTTAGTTTTCATGCAACTGCGCTCAGAACGTTGATGATTACCAAGCTAAAAACGTCGAATTTTCTTAGTTAGTAAAATTTTATTTTGGAGAGTTTTAGAAAAAAATAATTGGGAATTAAGTAAATAAAGTTGGTTTGTGTCTTAATTCTAGCTGTTTGTACTCATATTTCTGTTCCCTTTCTAATATATATTTTTTATTATACACTAGATAAATACAAATTACTTACGATATATCGAAAATATCGATATATTTGTACGATATACCGCAAAGTATCGATACAACATTACGATATATCACATCGAAAAAAAAATCGATACTTTTTATGCATGAACATCCCTACTGAGGAATTATGTGATAAGGCAACGGTGCGGTTTAAAAGAAGATGTAGTGAAAAAAAATTGAAACGAGTATGTATGCTAATTATTTTATGTTGAGAGGATGCGTAAAAGACGTCTAACAAAAGGTAGATGTGAGTGGAAACGCCGGGAGGGAACCCCCTAGTAGGACTTAATACCGTGAACTTATTGGTGATGTTTTTCGAAATTGTTAATTGCGTAGTAGGTTCTCGCGACCGGCACGGCGCGACTATTAAATATATGAACTAGGTATAAGAAGATGCGCGCGTAGCATTCAAGCGGTTAATGAAGCAAAAGGAGTATATAAAGATCGTAGCGAGTGGCGTTCCGCAGTTTCTGTCTACCCCATGGAAGGCGTGTGTTTATGTATGTGCGTAAACACAAACTTCGAACTTGAATTTTCTAGGGCTGGTGATTCCCAAAGAGATAGCAAAACGATAGCTACACGGTGGCGCCCTGTGAGGCTCATGTATCCAGGGCAAAGACCTAGAAACTCGAATCATGGCCGTGACATGAGACCCTAATTGCTGTTACTATTTGCGCTCATGATAATCGCAACCATGTTGATAATAATAATTGTGGGCTTAACTACGAGTGTCGTGTTAATATATGGTTAATTGCTCGTTGGAAGACGTAAGCAAGTCATACTTAGAGTGTGATATCAAGGGAAAATAAACAATATCATTCTGAACTGAAAACTCTTAGAGAAAAAATCATAGTTCACCGCGGAATGGTAATTTCAGGCGGTTAAAAGTCACACACAAAATTAAAGAAACGACATTGTTAAGGATGCCTTTCTTCTTTGAGGGATACGTTAATCACGTAGGTACGGTCTTTTATTGGCTTGTTGATACTGTAAAGATTTAAGAACGGCCTAACCCGTTACAATAATGAAACACCGAATAATAGACATTATACTTTTCCGTTACCTATAACATATCCACGATATAGTTTTTCATTACACGAGCATTATCAAAATAAGTAAGATGTTCGATTCCAAAGCAATTTTATAGAAATTTTAATCTTCGCAGAGATCGCAGTAGGTGGTATTTAGAATGTGCTCGGTAACATGAACTTAATGGAACCTCCGTGGGAGACTCCTCATGCACGAAACACCTCCCTATTTCCTGAAATTACTGAATGATTCTTTCTCTTCACTTTATCCTGTCTATGATAACGTTTGCCGCTTAACATGCATAAAGCACTTATAATTAATGCTCTATAACTACGTTATCAGTGTCGCTATCTACGCTGTTTTATCGCGTTATGTATAAGATATATTAGTAGGTAGGTAGAGTTTTCGTCACAAAGGTATGTGGAAAATTATAACACGGTCACATCACTTGTATCTACGGTACTACTTCTAAACAAATAGCTTTTCAACTGTTTTACAGCGGTAGTTGCACATTTTTATGGTATTTATTCAGTTGATATACATATGAAGTAGAGAGAACCTGTTCAAGTGGAAATTCATAGATGGCTCAACCCTTTTTTTTTTCTTTTTTCTTCTCCCGCTCTGGGCGGAGCGGGAGGGCGTGGCAGACTTTTACTGACTAAAACCCACCCGTGTTCCATCAGTTGCCCATGTGCCAGGGTCACGGTATCCTAACCGGGTGGCGAGCTACCCATTGCTCGCCGCCCGCAAGCTCGCGCCTACGGTGGCCGGGAGTCCGCTATCGACTCCCGACGCCCGGGGCGTCTCCTCCTGCGGCGGCTAGGGAATGGCTCCACCCTTTTTTTTTTTTTTTTTTTTTTTTCAGGATGGGAAATCATCAAATGACTTCTCCCGCTCTGGGCGGAGCGGGAGGGCGTGTCAGACTTTTACTGACTAAAACCCACCCGTGTTCCATCAGTTGCCCATGTGCCAGGGTCACGGTATCTCTTTCGAATAATCACGCGACCCCGGCAGGCATCGGTCCTAGTAGACCCCTACACTGCTGCTGACATCTCTTTGAGGCGCGCGTGGAACACTGCGCGCCGTCGACCCGAGCTTGGTCCTTACCGGGCGGCGAGCTACCCGTTGCTCGCCACCCGCAAGCTCGCGCCTACGGTGGCCGGGAGTCCGCTATTGACTCCCGACGCCCGGGGCGTCTCCTCCTGCGGCGGCTAGGGACGTGAGGGCGCAGAGACTGCCACTCCCTCACGCGCCCCGCCTCCTCCTTCGCGAGCATTACTGCTTCGCAGAAGGAGGTGACGGCTTCCCATTCCCTCTCGCTCCGTACCATGGCTCGCACCAGGGCCGGACGCGAGAGGTCGCCGCCGCCGATCGCCTCCACGAGGACACGGCGGTGCTCCGCCCAGGCAGGGCACACCTCCACCGTATGCTCCACCGTGTCCTCCAGACGATCCTCGCAATGGAAACACCCGGACGTATCTTCCCGCTTTATCCTGAACAGGAACCCACCGAAGCACCCATGCCCGGTGAGAACCTGCGTCAGGCGGAAGGTGAGGACGCCGTGGCGCCTCTCTATCCACTCCTCAAAGAGGGGACTTACCGCCGCAATTGTGGCGTATGGCTCCACCCTGGAGTGTAAATTTGGTGCTGTCCCACAAATAATGCGGCACTTAATATTTTGTCCAGCATGTCCTGCTGTTTGCACGCTACAGGAGTTGATGGATGCCTCTGAAAGTGCTTTAGCTCGTAGCCAAATTCTGGGCTGACTATATTTAGATTGCTATCGACACGCTAAGAAGTTGATAAACATATTATTTTACTTTTCAAGTAACATACCAATTCTGATTCATTAAGATACTATCGTCGATGATGACACATTTCTAGCCATTGATTTTTCATAATTTACGAACCCATTTATCTCGGTTCAGTGGTTCTAGAGACTAGTAGCGCAACTACTCAGGCAGACAAAATAAAAAAACAATGAAGCTCTGTGTAACGAAGGCGTAACACATTAAAGTTGACTTTTAAGAATTGGACTTATTATACCAACCTTTCCTCTGGGTTTTGGGATGACCCAAGAGGTCATCGTAGCTTCGTCGCTTTCTGTGTTGGGATTATTCCTACTGATAGTTTTTTGGAGTAGGAAAATTCTGGAGATAAAATGTGTTCATTCTCAAAACTCCTGTAAGTTAAGAGGTGGATACTTGGATTATTGGATAGATCATGGCAGCTAGTTGGCGTAAATGTTAGAAACTTGAAACCAGGCACAAATATATTTATAGTTAAATAATAAAAATCATAACACAATAACATCACGCATATAATCCTCTGAGGATTAGCAAGGCAGAGGTGTACCTAAGTGCCGATACGCACATTTAGCCAGTTATGTTTAAGCCAACAATGTACTACGGGGACCTACCGCCATTAACCGCAGGCTGCTATTAAGAAATTCCTGATGAAAAACCCAATTACAGTTTGCTCCACCTGGGAATAGAACCCAGGGCCTCATGCTTAGCAGTGACGCTGGCGACTATTAGACCAATGAGGTAGTCTAATAATAATAAAGATGTAATGAAAATTGCTTGAAGTCGTAGAGGAAAGTACGAAATCCACGAGGACGAAATGGCGGGTGAAGTGCTATCAGTGGATTCATTTTTTGATGTATCAATCAATTCAGCCTATTGCATAGGCCTCTCCCAAGCTGCACCACAACACCCTATCCTCCACATTCTGCATCCAGTCTATTCCAACTACTTTCTCGAGGTCGTCGGTCCATTGATCGCTCATAATTAGTCAGTACATTAAGGCAGGTTAATTTGAATAAAATTTGACGTTAGTAAGAAAAGTCATTTAATATCATTTATTAGACTCATTTAATACCTACTGCAGTTTACTACCTAATCTACTGCATATTGCCGGGGTCGCATGATTGTTCGAAAGAGATACCGTGACCCTGGCACAAGGGCAACTGAAGGAACACGGGTGGGTTTTAGTCAGTAAAAGTCTGACATGCCCTCCCGGTCCGCCCAGAGCGGGAGAAGTCATTTGATGATTTCCCATCCAAAAAAAAAAAAAAATGTTCTGCATATAGGTCAAACATATAAAAACAAATCCTGAAACCAGAATGGACGGTACGTTCGTAATATTGTGGTTTAACTTTGATTTATGACATTACTAGCTTCTGCCCGCGACTTCGTCCGCGTCAAATTTTTGCTCCCCTTACCCTTCCCGTCGCATCGATTTGCCTGCTAGTTTTCGTCCATTTTCGCTCCTTGAGTTATAGTGAGTCAACCTTAAAAGATAGACATATGCTCTTGGGACTTTTTTTTTGAACTTTTTAAAAATAACAATCCCGTCATACATGATTTTTGCGTTACTTTAACCGTTTACGCAGCGCACGCAACGGAAACTCTCAGAAGGAATAAATTTTCCCCGTTTTTGCAACATTTTTCATTACTGTTCCGCTCCTCTGAGGTGTAGCGTGATGTTATATAGCCTATAGCCTCCCTCGATAAATAGGCTACCTAACACAAAAAGAATTTTTCAATTCGGACCGGATTCGATTCGGAGATTAGCGCGTTCAATCAAACAAACAAACTCTTCAGCTTTATAATATTAGTATAGATAATTAGTTGACCCAGCGAACTTCGTATCGCCTCAGATTCAATAAATGTTGTTATAAACGTACCAAGTTTGACAACCTGGTACGCGGTGGTGATCTGGTAAGCGTTTTCTAGCTGACACTCATATGTTAGGTTAGCTCCTACCCAGTTATGATGACCTGGTACTTCGAAGGCATAAAGCGTTTTCTAGCTGACACTCCTTTGTTTGGTAAGCTCCTGTCAAGTTATGATAACCTGGTACTTCGAAGGCAACGTTTTTGTCATAGTACCACGTTTTATAGTGACTTGTATTCTCTTTGACGTTTTATGTGACGTCTCACGGGAACGCGGTCGTAAAAAGGGGAAAAAAAAAAAAAAAAAAAAAACGGGATAAAAAGTATCCTATGTCCTTCTCCTGGCTCTAAACTACCTCCCTGCCAATTTTCAGCTAAATCGGTTCAGCCGTTCTTGAGTTATAAGTGAAGTAACTAACACGACTTTCTTTTATATATATAGATAATATGTATTTTGGTACGGTTTAAAACAATTGATTTTAAAATGTGTGTATCTCAGATTTGGCGCCACCATCTGCATCAAATGCTTGGAAACTGAGCTTATTTTATGTGATATTTTTTTTTCTTTCAAAGTTTGAGTGTTAGTAGGTATAGAATAGTAAATAGAATAGTTAGTAAATAATATAAAAGATAAGTACCTACTCCCTTAAAATATAAATAGGTATTAATATAGTACCTAAGTACTACTTATACATATATTTGGATCCGTCTCCTCAAGTCCTTTAATTTTGTTACAAGCTGGGGTTCGCGATAAATTAATTTAAACCAATTTACCAAAACACACAACACAGTTTAATTAAATAAACACAAATATCGCAACTACAAGAAACGTCACTTGGAATCACTTGTTTAGCTTGTACTGTATCACTCGAATCGTATTCGCTCGCTACCGAAATCGAACTGCTTGTCGGTTTTTTTTTTTTTTTTTGGCACTGACTTCTCGTAGTTAGCCCGAGGGCTTTCACTACTTAACCGGGCTTTCCCTGCGAATGACTTTAGACGCGAATCTAAGGCCTCCAGCCAGGGGCTTACAAACTAAAGGAAAAACTACAAACTAAGCGACTAAGACCTAAGGGCACCCCCTGTGGGGTTCGGACCTCGGCTTAGGGAGTCACTGGTGGGGGGGATCAGCAAGGGATCGGCTGGATCTGGGGGGTCGATAACTAAGGGCTCAGCGACGCGGGCTGGCTCATGCAAGGGTCGGGGGGACTATTAGCTAGTCGGGAGTGTCGCGACGACGGACCTCGGCGGCGAGGTCGGTATGACGGACGTTTAGGTTTAAGTAAGGTGCTGGTGGCCCTATTGCTCTCCTGGAGGAGGGTAATGGGGTCATCAGGGTCGGTTAATATATGCCGCGGACGGCGGGTCTTGCTAATGCGGGAGGGGATGTAGTTGGCTGCCGCGACAACCAGAGGGTTGCGGTGGGTTGCGGCCCTATCGAAGAAACGCTTGGAGATGCGTTTCATGAATTGATGGATAGTCGGGAGTTTAAGGTCGAGGTGGAGATTAGCATTCCGAACGTACCAAGGCGAACCTGTGGCGTTGCGGAGAAAACGGTTTTGGAGGGTCTGCATCCTATGGACGTGGTGGGGTTTCGCGTGTGCAAAGACTGCACAAGCTTAGGTCATAATTGGCCTTATGCACGCGGTATAAATGAGCTTTTTGCACCGAAGTGACATTTTGCTCTTTGGGTTGAGAATGGGGTGTAGCCTACCGAGAGCGAAAGCGGCCCGCGAGCGGACCTTCTTTATGTGCTCAGAGAAGGAGAGATGCTGATCTAAGATCACGCCTAGATATTTGGCTCGCTTCTCCCAAGGGATCTGCTTGCCGAACATGGATAGGGGGGTCGGGGGGCGGGGTTTGAGTCGCGGTTTCGTAAAGAGAACCGCCTGACTCTTGTCGGGGTTGACCTCGATTCGCCACTTCCTGAACCAGTCGGCGAGGTC
Organism: Aporophyla lueneburgensis; assembly: GCA_932294355.1. Classification (NCBI taxonomy): domain Eukaryota; kingdom Metazoa; phylum Arthropoda; class Insecta; order Lepidoptera; family Noctuidae; genus Aporophyla; species Aporophyla lueneburgensis. The sequence continues at coordinate 12,073,402 of OW028739.1, forward strand.
GTCGACTGCGGCCTGGAGGTAGCGAATCAAGGCGTCTTGACTGCGCCCCGTGAAGTAAATGGCCGTGTCATCTGCGAACAGAGCCAACTGAGCCTTTAAACTTCTGGGGATATCGCTAGTAAATAGCGTAAAAATGAGAGGGGACAAGACAGAGCCCTGAGGGACTCCTGCTCGGATAGGATGGGGGGAGGACAGTGCCCCTTCGATGCGATAGCGAAAGGTGCGGTTCGATAGAAAGTCTCGTAGGATGAGCACGAGACGGTCTGGCACTCCGAGTTGGTACAGCTTGTATAACAAGCCGTTGTGCCAGACCTTGTCGAACGCTTTCGCTATGTCGAAGAAAACTGCACCCGTGAACATACCGCGTTGAAAGCCAACGCTTATATGTTCGACGATACGGTGCACTTGATGGACACACGAGTGTTGGGTTCGAAAACCAAACTGCTCGTTGGGGATGAGGCCCTTTGTCTCGGCGTAATCTCTGAGACGCTTATAAATAAGCCTCTCATAGATCTTGCCGAGTACATTGAGCAAACTGATGGGACGGTAGCTCGAGGGCTCCGCCTTCGGTTTGCCGGGCTTTGGGATGCCAATGACTGTGGCTTCCTTCCAAGCCTGTGGGAAAATGTTATTGCTCAGGGCACCATTGAAGATGGTACACATGAGCATGATCAAGTGCGCGGGGAACAGCTGGAACACCCTATTGGTGATACCGTCTGATCCGGGGGCCTTGCGGGGTTTGAGACCTTTGATGAGCTCGTGCACCTCGTCAGGTGTGACGGGGGGCAAGGGCTCATCTGGGTCCTCAACGGGCGGGAGTGAAGCTCTGCGCTCGACCTCAGCATCGACCTCAGCGAGGTGATCTGGGTCTACTGGCAGTGAGCTAGGCGAGCATTGTGCCTCGAGGCTGTCGGCTAGGCACTCGGCCTTGTCGGCATCCTCGAATGCAAGTGTCGCATCGGGGCGGATCAGGGGGGGCATTGTGGTGACTTCTTTGGATTTGAGTTTCCTCTGAAGCTCCCAGAATGCCTGGTGGGTCGGTTCTAAATCGCCCAGCATCTTTTCCCAACCGGCGGAACGTAGCTCCTCAATGCGTGTCCTTACAGCACGCTGTAAGTGACGCAAGTGAGCCCTGTTCGCGTCGCAGGGAAAGTTGCTGTAGGCACGAACGGCCGCGTTCTTCTCATTCAGCAGAGCCCGTACATCGTCCGGAAGTTTCCAGCGTTGGTCTCCCAACTCTGGAACTTCCCTTGAACATTCGTTCAAGACCGATTGTACGTGCTCTGTGAATGAGTCGATCGCAGCCGTTGTGTCAGCGATCGAATCGAAGTGATCCGGGATGGAATCTAAGTGAGGGGACGTGGTGGCTTTCAGCTTTTCGCTGACTTTCCTCCAGTCCGTGATCACTTTAGTAGCGGGGGGTTGGGTGGGATCGTGGGAACCTAAGCGGGAGGCCAGGTGCATGACTACCGGCCTATGGTCGGAGTCGAGCTCGGGTATAGCTTCTATAGAATCCAGCCTAAGGCTGATATTCTTAAGAAGAGCTATATCGAGGACGTCTGCGACGTGGGTGGGATCATGGGGGAAATGGGTAGGGGTCATCGGGGCGATGACGTCAAAGTGGAGGGTGGAACAGAGGTCGAACAGGTGTCGTCCTCTGGTCGAAGTCCTGGAACTGTTCCAGGCTGGGTGTTTGGCGTTGAGATCGCCCGCTATTATAACGGACTCACTCAAGCCAAGAAGTAGATCGAGGTCGTCCGTGAGGAGTTGGTAGTTCTCCGTCGAGGACTGAGGGGCAAGATAGGCCGATACCAGAGTGATCGGCTGATGACCTGTCATTCCTAAATGACAGATCGAAACTTCTAAACGGGAGAGGGGGGGAGGGTCCATGGGGATGCAGTACAGGGACTTCCTATAATAAATGAGGGTGCCGCCTTTGTGGCAGCGCGTCCTGTCATTGCGAACTAAGCGATAGTTGGCAATTTTCGGGTCGCGATGATTCGGTTTAAGGAAGGACTCTTGGATGAGTAGAATGTCTAATTGATGGTCGCGGAGGAAAGTGGCGATCTCATCACGTTGGTTGAGTATGCCATTGGCATTGAAAAAACCTAACTTTAGGGATCGGGGTTTGGTTCTCGCTAGTACTCGACTATCCATAATGGGGGGCTTGAGTAGAGAGGGAGACAAGGGCCTGCGTAATCTCCGGATACGCGTTGTAGATGGCCTGGATTTGGAGCAGGTTGCCGGCGCGTGCTGCGTCGACTAGCTCCTGGGCCATACGTTGGGCTCTGGGGGAAAAGAACGTTGTGAACGTACCCGAGATGATGTTAAAAGCATCTAGGGGGTTCACCTTTGCTCCAGATGGGGGTGCTACGGGACGGGGAGCAGGGGGTGCTGGTTTGGCAGCGGGAGCGGCCATGGGCTTAACGGGCTTTGCGGGGGGCGCAGGGGGGGGGGGGGGCTGGGGCGTTGGGACGCGGGTCCAATAACGCAGGGATCCCAGCGGGGGAGGGCTTGGGAGGACCTAATGCAGGGAATGCCTGCATGTGGTTCCCTTGGTTCCAGTGATTCCAGGGGCTGGGTCTCTGGGGACTCAACCTCTCTGGAAGTTTGGAAGAGGGGGCTTCTCTTAGCTGGCGAGCGTTGGCGCGCTTCGCCAGTTTCGAGGAGGAAGACTTCGGGGCCTTGGGGCAGCCCCGGTAGTTGGCGGGGTGGCCGGCCTCTCCACAGAGAACACAGCTGGGTGGCTCTGTGCAGAGGGCTCGGTCCTTGGGACGGGGGCAATCCACTGTTCCGTGGTTCCCCAAGCACTTTACGCACCTGGGGGTTGCAAAACAGTGATGCTGTGAGTGCCCGTAAAGCTGGCACCTATGGCATTGGCCAATGTTGCCAGTTTTACGGGGCTTCTCAATGCGGATGCCCGTGAGGCTGCAGACAGCCTTGATCCGGAAGATGGGGTGATGACCCTCGGTGGGAGGGCACACTACTAACACCATGTCGAATGCCGGACCATGTCCGGCCCGGTGCATTCGATGGACCTCATCTACGGGCACGTTTTGTGCCTCGAGGTCGGCCTTGATGTCATCCGTGGCGATCTCCACGGGGATCCGTCGGATCACCACCCTGGTTTGACGCTCCTCAGGCAGGGCGTAAGTGTGATAGGACACATTACGTGCACTGAGGAGTTTGGTCAGGTCACGAAAGTCTCGTGACGTAGGGGTCTGGACTTTAATGCCCTGCTGGGTAGAGCGGGCATTAGTGAAGTTGACCCTCTGGTCAACACACCACTTGGAGATCTCCGTCCACTTCGCCTTGTCCTGTATAAATACAGGGGGCGGGGGAGGGATCTTTTTAGCGGTCTTGTTGACCGGAGGGGTGGGGGCAATGTCGCGGGGAGCGACAACCTTTGCGGAGGTTGACGCTTTAGGGGTGGGGATGGACGCGGCGTTAGCCTGCGGGGTGGGGGCACGCGAGGGAGGGGATGATTCCTCTATTGCGGCGAACTTAGCGGCCGGGGCGGCGCTAGACTTGGTCTTTTTACGCTTGTTTCAGTTGCCGTGGGAAACTAGCGTGAATTGTTCTTCATCCGACGAGGGGGAGGAGACCGAGTCTGCTGCTCGGTTTTCCTCCTCGCCAGAGGAGACCTCTTCGGTGTCCATCGAGATGGGCACCTGAGAGCTGGGCACGGGGGGAGACTCTAGAGCGTCGCTAAAAGTAGCGACGCTAGTCTCCGAAGTCGGAGTGGCCTCGGCGGCGATGGTGTGCGCTTGGGCAACCAGGGCGCGCTTAGACAGGCGTTTGAACAACCCCTTGAACTCGGGGTCGTCCATGAAGAGCTCGCAGAGCGAGAAAAAACTTTCTCGCTCTTTTGAGCTCCATTCGGAGACCTTCGAGCCCAACATGGTTGGAAAAAGGGGGACCCTACTCGCTCATCGGAGCGCCTATCACCTAACAAGCCCTAAACCCCGGGTGGGTGTGCCCGGGGGTGAGTAGCACTCCCTGTCGGGTATAGACAGGGAGGTGTGTCCTACTGCGTGAGCCCTAATCTTACCGTCGCCAATCTTATTGTGCGACGGGGCCCTAACCGGTCAGTGCGGATGGGTATAGAGATACCCTGACCAGTCTAGTGCGGGGGGTATAGAAATACCCGCGGCACTAGTACGCGGCTGTGGAAGCAAAACTGTCACCGGGACTGACGAGGGAAGCCCCCAAGGCCAGCGATCCGGGACCCGTCCAAACTTTCGCCTAGCCCTGAAGGGGATAGGCGGGTGCGTTGGGTCAGCACCCACTCGGTTTCGTTGACACCGTGAGGTTTCCACCGAGGACCACGAAACTGTGGATTTGCCCAGAAGGGGCCACTACGTTTTAGACGTATCCGAATAAAGAAACAATTTGTCTTGAAAAAGACAGTTTGAGACAATTCACGATCGAAAATAAATTTTCGATCGCCAATTGGGTAGCCGGAGCGACTACGATGCGGAGCGTTGCGCAGCAGACACAACACTGAACTGAACTTTCACAGCGGCGGAGTGGTGGGGGGCGCGGGCGGCGGAGCGGCGAGCGCGAGAACAACACGTCCGTTCGCTGCGGAGGTCGAGCGTGGAATCACTGCTTGTCGGCCCGACAATCCGCTATTTATATCCCGAGCAGAACATTCTCGAACATTCGACACTGCCACAGCGTAGAAGCTTCTAGTAACTTCCATTGAACTGTTTAATCCCACTATTCGACAATAGATGGCAGTAGCGTCTACGTACAATTTCGTGTAGTACTTGCTACTCAATAACAGATGGCGTTAGCGTGTCATTTCCAGTAGTTTCTAACACTGCCCCGTCCTTAGATGGAATTAGCGTGATGTTTCTAGACTTTTCGATTTACGTCACACTGCCCCTTTCTGAGATGGAGTTAGCGTGATGTTTCTAGACTTTACGATCTACGTAACACTGCCCCCTCCTTAGACATGCTCGTCCCGAGCATCATTATTCCCGTAGTATCATGCCAATCCATCTACATGAACAATTTTAGACGCCGTTCGCATATCCTTTTACCGCCGCACAACTGGTGCATTTGCGACACCAATCCTCAACATCCTGTCGACAGTGGATCCAGTAGAACCGTTCCCTGATCTTCAATAGAGTCCTTTTTACACCCCTATGTCCTCCTGAACAACCGCTGTGGTAGTACTGTAGAACATCTGGTACCTTTGCTTTCGGGACGACCATTTGCAAGTGACAGCTATCCCCTCGACCATTTTCCTTTTTGCGGCACAAGACACCATCCTGGAGCATCAAGCTCTCCCATTGTGCCCAATAATTCTTTGTGGTGGTACTCATGGCTGCAACATCACACCATTTCGGTTTGGGAGCTTCAGCTTTAATCCAATCGAGAATTGGCCTGATATCTGTATCACGCTGCTGGGCATGCCGTATGGTTTCCTTCCATTTGTCACGAAGGTCTGTTCTTAGCACCCTGACAGGAACTACTTCCTTAGTTTCATGTCTGACACAATGTTTGTACTGCTCAGGAGAAGTTCTTCCTGATAAAGCGTCCGCGTTGCCGTGGGATATGCCGTCATTGGCCTGTGACATCGAAATACTTGGGACTCTATTAACAGCAGCCAATATTCGGCCCGCACTCTTATCGCTTACGAATTTCTCTTGCTGCTGCGCTGTAATGTCGGACACCCTTCTAACCAGGGTGTGATATTCGCTGGCAGTGTTTCGCTTCGGGCAATTCGACCGGAGGTGGCCCTTTTCTCCACAAGTGTAGCACCTAGGGCTGTACCTCAAACGGTCACGAACAGGTGATCCCACAACCTCTCTGAAGCGATGGGCTTGATGATCATGCCTCACTGCTTCCACCTCCAACGCGTGGGCCAAGGCGTCCTTCAGCTTCTCATGGTGCCCAAGTCTCACAGCAGCCCTTACTTCCAGGTCCCGTAAGCCATCTATGAAGGTTTGAATTAGTATACCCTCGATAAGCGCGGGTGCAGACTGGTACGCCTTTCGAACCAGCTTTTCGATTTCCAGGGCCCACTGCTGCAGGTTTTCACCACTGCGCTGCACACGATCCTTCAACTGGGCACGAAAAACGTGTTCCAGGTGCGCGTCACCGTATCTGGTCTCTAACGCCTCCACGAGCTGCTCGTAGGTAACATTTTTGCCGAGAGCTTCTAACACAGTTAAAGCCTGGTCACGAAGGGCCAAAGTAAGCGCGGTCATGGCCTGGCCCGTTGTCCACCCATTTGCTTCCATGACAGCTTCAAATTGAATTTTATATGCTGACCAGGAAGATGTTCCGTCGAAGGGTGGCACTTTAAACCCGCGCACGGAAGGTGCAGCAACTATCGAAGCCGTAGTCCGGTCTCCAGCTTTCTGAACTCCAACCGCTTTTCGTATATCGGCGATCTGGACTTCGGCCTCGGAGATACGATTTTCATGTACCTGAACAGTCTCCTTCATGGCTTTGATGTCCTTGCCAAATGTCGCGTGTAGATCTTTCAAAAGGAGAACCTGCTCCTCTTTATCACGCTGCAGCTGTTCCTGTAGGCGGCGGGCCTGTTCTTCCTGTCGGCGGGCCTGTTCTTCCTGTCGGCGGGCCTGCTCCTGCAGCATCGCCATTAGCGCAGAAAGATCCACGGCTGGTGATGCTGTAGGAACACCAGACGCTTGGGAGACTGGCTCCGTCGTCGGCTGATTACCCCCAGGTGTCTGTCTAGAAGTTCCTTCAAACCGCCTCTGATCCACCTCCTGCTGGCGCTGACTCCTGGTACGGATACCTTCCGTATCCTCCTTCGGTAAAACTGGCATAATTTATCCCTTACTTCTGACACCAAATGTTACAAGCTGGGGTTCGGGATAAATTAATAGAAACCAATTTACCAAAACACACAACACAGTTTAATTAAATAAACACAAATATCGTAACTACAAGAAACGTCACTTGGAATCGCTTGTACTGTATCACTCGAATCGTATTCGCTCGCTTCCGAAATCGAACTGCTTGTCGGCCCGACAATCCGCTATTTATATCCCGAGCAGAACATTCTCGAACATTCGACACTGCCACAGCGTAGAAGCTTCTAGTAACTTCCATTGAACTGTTTAATCCCACTATTCGACAATAGATGGCAGTAGCGTCTACGTACAATTTCGTGTAGTACTTGCTACTCAATAACAGATGGCGATAGCGTGTCATTTCCAGTAGTTTCTAACACTGCCCCGTCCTTAGATGGAATTAGCGTGATGTTTCTAGACTTTTCGATTTACGTCACACTGCCCCTTTCTGAGATGGAGTTAGCGTGATGTTTCTAGACTTTACGATCTACGTAACAATTTGATACATTTTCCACAAGGCTCGATATTACTTAGGTCCTTTCTTGGTTTTAGTATATATTAATGATCTACCCCATTTATTATTTGCGTCATGTTTGCCGCAAATAAACGTATTTTCTTTCTTTCTTTCTTTTTCTATTAAAAGAACAACCACATATGGTATTATTTGCTGACATTACTTCCTTAATTTTTAAGATCAATAAACGTGCATCAAATCTTGACGACGAAAATAACGCCCTGATGCAGGTACAAAATTGGTTCACTGTTAATTATTTGGTATTAAATGGGAAAAAACTAAATAGGTACATCAGATTTGCTTTACCCAACGTTCCAAGTAGGTACTGATTGTGATACAGTATGGAATAAAGAGAAACTTTAATTCGTCGACACAAATGCTTTCCTGGGAATCACGCTTAACACAAGGCTACAGTGGGGTCCTCATATAACAGTTATTGCAGGACGGCTAAGTTCAGCCGTCAGCGGCATATGTGCATCTGGATTGAAAGCCCATTTTTTGTACCCTTGCGTACCGAAATAAGATTCATAGGGAAATTAGTTAAAAATAGTAAAAACTTAAAGCAAAGGGTCATAAATTTCTTAAACGTGAATTAAAACTGTTATGATGAAATAACTTGGGCCCTCAATCCAGACGCGTGCATAAAGTGGCATAGCCTAAATCTCAGTAAGTAGATACTATCTCTGGGTTAATAATTTTTATTTAAGAATTTAGTTAAATTTCTTAAATATTTTAAGAAATAGGTACATAGGTATTTTTACATCGTTCTCACATTGATAATTTCAACAACAGATGTAACAGGCCCAGTGGTCTCGGTGATCTCGGTCCCGACTTGCGTGGTCGTGGGTCCGAATCAAGGCTGGCGCTTTACTTCATGTTAATAATTTCATCACTACTGCTCTCAAAACGGTGAAGGAAAACATGTCCTAGTGAGGAAACTGGCATGTCCTAGAACCAAAACTTAGAAGACATGACATGAAGAGGTATGTGACATCTACCAACCCGCACTGGGCCAGCGTGGTATATTTTAGCCCACCTTCTAGATCTTCGAGGGATTTCAAAGACAGAAGACCTGTGTCCCAACAGTAGGTACCTACAGGATAGGCTAATTTTGGGGTAACATTTGAATTAATCATACAACAGTTCCAGTCACTGAGCGGCTAGTAAGAAATCCCTGATGGGAAATCCCAGACACATGTTTATTTTTTTTTAACTGGCAGTATATTTAAATATGAAATTACATACCTATATGCAACAGAGCAAGCAAAGGTCAAGAGAACTGATAACCCATACCGAGAAAATATTAATATCCGAGTCCCACCTACCGGCAGTTCGACCCGATGACCCGAAGATGAGTACAAACGGCGTATCTATGCCTCATACGTCACACCACGACTCGATGCGCCTCCGCGCCGATACGCAGAGCTCGTGAGATGATATTTTAAAAAGATACCACGTAAGAGTGTCTCGGGATATCCACTACGTATTATTTTTTCCTACAGTTTTGGTACTGAGTCATTACCAAATCATGAAATGGAATTAGAGGAGTGGCTTTATCAGCATTTGAGAGGAATTAATATCTTGTCTACTCACTCATGGATATCATGGCGTAACCAGCATTTTTTTAGTGTGCAATTGGACCTAGGAATAGATCTCTAAGCTGATGACAAATAAAGTAGCAGCTGCTATATATAGCCAGGGTATCCTGAGCAGAATAACCTAATTAAGCATCTGGGTTTCTCCACTGCTGCATGTTTTCTGCTGATGACTTTCATAACCAAGCATTAAAAAAAATAAGTAATGGGCCTGCTTCTGACCTCGATCACGCCTGATGGAAAGCGATGGATGAGATCTAAGTAGGTACCTATGTGATGGAACGAGCGTGTCCAAAGGATGCCTGTGCACTATTGTTTTGAAGGCAGACGGGTAAAATGGAGAATGTGGTTCGTCACTTCTCCGTCATGTTGATGAAAACTAGAACTGGCTTTCTACAAACATCGATTTCTTCGTAATAAGAATAGGGAGCTGTTTATTGCGATTTAAAGACTATGAACTTATCGATGATTCAGACTGTTACCCGATAACAAGACGATATTGATGTCAATAACTTGTGAGACTGTCTTTGTTTTAACTGCAATTGATCCTGTTTATTTACAGTAGATATTATTTTATTCCTTTAATATGTATTTATGACTTTTGTCATTTATTAGAGTTCTAAGAATCTTATTTGTAAATCCATCAGCACGCATCCGTAGTGAATCCAATGCCTTGTAACTTTCCCTGTAACATCACGCAGTGCCCGCAGGAGTAAGCAGTTGTGTATTTACCTACATAGTCAAACCTACGACACATACTTATATCATCAGATAAACTTGGCAATTATGTTTACAAGTCCCATAATATGAAATTAGGGGTCGAAGGGTTGTGCCCATATCCTTGCAATTGGTCGACCTTTAGTCAGTTGTCGAAAGCAGAGTAGATATAATTACCTAGCACTAAGTAGTATGGAATTTTGTACATTTAACAAGGAAAAATGTGGGGTCTGGATAAGCATTTTCCGGAAATAAATGTGAATCGTTTGCGTGTTCCAGACTATACGAGACATTCGTTGCGGTGGCTCTGCTATGTGTGTGGAGCACACATGGCAAGGAGATGACAGAGATCGAGGCGCTGGGCGCACAGCCGACGCACTGCACGTACGAATACGCGTACGACATGTATGGCGCGCACTGCGCAGGTCGGCGCCTGAGCAAGATCCCCAAACTGAGGAGCGGCATTGAGGTTGGTCTTCAATAATACAAGGTCAAACTAATTTACCAGGCCAGCAGTGATGGCCCAATGGTATCGGCCTCGACTAACCGAGTTGTAAGTCGTGTAGTAAACCCAGGCAGGCGCTTTACTTCGTGTAAATAATTTTATTACCTACCACTGCTCTCAAAACGGTGAAGGAAAACATCATGAGCAAACCGGCATGTTCTAGAACCAATAATTCGAAGACATGTGACATCTACCAACCCGCACTGGGCCAGCATGGTAGATTACGGCTCACTCCCTCTCATCAAGAGGAGGCCTTGCCAGTGGGAACAATATAGACTGATTATGATGATGAAACTAAATTACCTGGCGAAATATACTTTACTAAATTAAGTCGCTGTATTGTCTCTCTCGTAATAAAATCATAGGCGCCACCTTACACACCTACGTGAAGTTAGCTATATTTACCTACCTAATAATCTGTTCACTATATATTCCAGATCCTGGACTTCAGCGACAACAAGTTGCAAGAGCTGCATGCCGACACGCTGTCTAGCTACACGGGAATCAAGTTCCTGTACCTCGCAGACAACCACATCTACCTCATTGACGAGGACGCGCTCACTGCCTTGACAGACCTGCAGACCTTAGACCTCGCCAACAATGTCATCCTAGAACTACCCACCTCAATATTCCAACTACCTTCGCTAAGAAAATTGTATCTGAGAGGAAACCCTATACTCCACAAGACCATCAACTCACTCGATATAGTTAAACCAATCAAAGCGCCTCTGGAACTCTTGGACCTATCAGACTGTAAAATAAAGGAGCTCCCTAACTTTGGCTACCTGCCCCAGTTGCAGTTCTACAACATCTCGCACAACCCGCTCACTTCTCTCAGCACAGAACACTTCGCAGCCATGTGCAACCTTGTGAAAGTGGACTTGACGGAATCTATAAGCAACATGAAACTCTGTAGTCTCAGATCTACTGTTTTGTGGTTCCAAGAGAAGCGAGTGTTCTTCCACTTAGACGACTACTCTAGGCTCAACACAAAAGGTTGGTATCGAATATTGTTTTCATTTATACTTAGCTACCTACTCACTTTGATTAACTATCTTCTTTAGCGTTATTTATTTTAGGTTTTCTTTTTGGGTGTACCTACTTACTGGCATTTAAATTTTATAATAAAACTAGCTTTTGCCCGCGGCTTCGCCCGCGTGGATGTCGGAAATTATCGCAAGAGGACGTACTACCGCAGTCATCATCATCAGCCTATAATATAATGTGGCCTGTGTGTTACATACATACATCCATAAAATTACGCCTTTTTCCCATGGGGGTAGGCAGAAACTACGGAACGCCACCTGCTACGATCCTTACATATCATGTGTGTTTGATGTACTTAAAATAAAACTAATAGTATTCAGAGTAAGAAGACTGCGACATAGGGCTGGATTGAATTGAATATAAGTCTTCCTGCTTTTTCTTAACGCTCCTATTCTACCTATACTGACACCCAATTATTTACCAGAGACCAAATTAAACATAGGTATAAGAATAGTACTTTGGCCAGTGGCTTCGCCCGTATAGCTGTCGGAAAATATCACCCGGGAACCTACTACCGGGATAAAGTATCCTATATGGTAAGTATCCAGGATAACCAAACATCCAAATCCATCCAAAAATCTAAACATCTAATCCATATTTCGCGGTCTCTTACTTGGAATAATACAATTAGGTTTATTTTGAGTACTTCGAACACACATGATATTCGCATTTAGGTACTATGAAGCCAAAGTAATATGAATTACAATATTACAATCCTACTAATCCTGCACTACCCGACCGCTACCAACCGGGACGGCCCGCTAGCGGCTCTGCGGCTATTTTATTATAATCTCTGATATCTTCTAAAATATTCATTTTAATGATATGCTGTAAAGAGCAATTTTGATCTACATGAAATGCACAACGTATCTAATGTATTTAATTGGATAAGGATTAATGCTGGATTGCTTAAAATCGCTTCGTAATTAAGCCATTATTTCTCGTTAAAAGTAAAGGATAAAAAATGGTTATTGTGGGTTATCCCTAAGAGATAGGCATATACCATCGCGGACTTTTTTGTAAACTTTTTTAAGGTGTACAATACTGTTATACATTATTTTGATCTATTTCGTGGGGTTTAGCCAGCGTTCGCAATGTAAGCGCAAAAAAATGAGTTTATTTATGACATCACATTAGAAACCTCTAAAATTATCAGCGTTTCTTTACTATATTATGCATTTTATATACACATAAACCTTTCTGTTGAATCACTCTATCTATTAAAAACACCCGCATCAAAATCCGTTAAGTAGTTTTAAAGATATAAGCATACATATGGACAGACAGACAGCGAAGTGACTTTATTTTATAATATGTATAAAATAATAATATAATGATACGTAATACGTAACGTACGTTTTTATATACGTAATTACATTGAGTTTGCTTTTCCAAAACTTGATAGGTTACCTAGTATTATATAATTCAGATCGCTATTCTAATATAAGAATACAAATTGAAATATAATCGGCGGCACTATGTATAGGTACTTAAATGGTGTTTTACATTTTGCAGAGTTCGAAAACTGTCCAGTACCAGATGACAGAGCAATTCACAACGCCACGTTCCACAGGTGTAAGGCAGAATACTTACAGGTATGGACTCCGACAAGTCTTACTGATTTGAATAAAAACCTTATTTCCTTCACTTTTGTTGTTGGCTTATCTAGAGTTCCAAAATAATTTAAAGCAAAGAAAGAAGATCAAAATTGATCTTCTTTACTTTGGCTTCTGTAACACAATAAGTTTTACGCTGACTTATGAAAATAAATTCAAACGTTCCAGGTGCAAAGTATTAAGACTTCGCGGCGCACGTGGCTTACGATAGGCGGAGGCCTGGCAGGTTTCCTGGTCGGCTTCATCTTGCTGTTGTGGGTGATGCACCGCCACAACGTCGCGCAGACGAAGACCACGGCAGAGAAGATCAAACAGGCCTCACCGCCTGACTCAGACAGAAACGCCACCGCTGTTCTCCTCAGCGACGTCGCATAATCACCAAGTTTAGCATCAGCTATTTATATTCTTGCCTATAACATGCCAGATAATGTGGCAATCATTTCTATGTCTAGTACGCAATACATATGACAGGTGTACAGAAGTTACTTGATAAGAAATGTGAAATGTCGAGATATGCCGCCATGATTGAGATTGTCGATTACAATGCGCTCAATTTAAAGACGGTGAATATTCAGGGTACTGATCATACCAAAGATTTGTTTTGGCACTTTTTAAATTAACACTTGTGATAGGAATACATATTTAAAATAACAACTAGTGTTAGAAATGCGGAATGTAAGACCACACACAAGAAGGAGCGGACTTAGCCTAAGTTTATCTAACATGAATTCCTGTAATAAACGATTTGTTAATTGCCTGTGTGGGCAACGAACACGCCTTATGAAAGATATAATACCAAGTACCTACACAGGTATAGTAGATATTTTAGATTAAAAAAAATATTATTTGTCTTCAGACGATTAGGATTAAATTGGTAGGTACATGATCTATATTTACTGATTTGAAACATTGGGAACATTTGAGAATTCCTTCAAGGCTTAAAAGGCTGACTAGTTTTAATAATGTGCCGTTGAAACTGTTCGTTTGTTTATTCAGTTGCAAGATTTTGTGAACGACTCATGAATGTTTAAGTGAATGAAATCGTTATGTAGGTATGTATTTCACTGAAGTAATGCAATAAGACAGATTTTTATGTACAATATTTCGACCTCGTTACATCATAAACCAACAAGGTCTATTTGTCTATGTGACAATTAGATAGTTTGAACCTTAGTGAAGAACTTACCGAGAATTATGGTTATTACTGGTAAGACGATAACGAGTTCGAACATATGGAGGAAAACTTCTTTAATTTAGGTAGAAGTTACTGGTAACTTTCATATAAATGAAAGAATTTTTCATATTCCCGCCTTCTGAAAGGTTGACCATTACTTAGAAAATATTTTTATATGAAAAATAAATAGGCTTCCAGACCATATATATATTTGATATGTTGGTAATGTTGTGTAGATGGTTGTTATGGCAATGCCAATAAGGTTCTTAATCGTACATACTCCGAACTTGTAAGCTGAGTTCACGCCGTTGTCCAACTATAAAAAATAACTCGATAAATGTATTTAGAGTTTTAAGTATGAAAATAAAAGGAATACATTTTTTGGCCACATTAAAATAAGTTATACAAAATTGTATTCTAAGGGTAAATTTAAGTTAGATGTTTCACATACAATTAAGATCTCAAGCGTTATGGTATCTTTTAACATGTAGAGGTCACATCCAACGTCAAAAAAACTAACATTCACCATTCACTAGCAAATACAAAGAGAAGTCAGTTGAATCTTTTATTACTATTCAAATTGGTATTATGTGCAAAAACTCATGTTCAGATAGTGGAGAAAAAAAACTTTCCCAATGACTGAAATCATTTGCTCCGTTTTCAGCTCTGAAAGTACTCATTCGGTATTTAGTTTTTATTTACAATAAGTATGACTACGATGAACTTTGAATTATAAAAAATCTGCTTATACATACTTAAATGGTAATATTGCATTTTTCTATAGTAATGTATGATGGGAGGTTAAGAACCGAGGACAAGTTATTTGAAAGACGGAGTTACACATGCCCTCATGTTCTTTCGCCTCTTGTAGCCTTGTAAGGATGCTACCAAGTACCATCAGGCTGTAAACAATCACTTTGGATTTTCCACAAGTACATTGTCACTGTTAAAAAGAGGCTGCCAATATAGACGCTAGTAAACTATATTTATGTAAATACTAAAGGTACTCTTGGACTGCTAAAAATATCAGTACCTATGTGGTCATATTTTATATTCTTGCGGGCCAGTCGCCCCTTAACAATCTTGCCAAAGATTCCATTAATTGCTTATTAAACATTGCAATAATTTAAATATTTAGCTATTTTTGTAAACAATTAGTATTGATGTAAAATGTTAGGTTAAATTCACTGTGATAAGTAATAAAAATGTTACTAATAACTACTTTGTTTACTTTACCACACATGAATAGAAAAGAAAACATCCACAAGCCCCATTTCAAAAATTAATTATATTTAAATGAAATTAACAAACTGAATTAAATCGTCACAAGCTAAAAATATGTTGCATTAGATGCTATGTTGATTTTTTTTGTAATGTTAAAACATCTCCAACTCAATCGAAATGTATGTAAACTAAACAAATCAATAAAAACAACAGCTGAGTAAACACGAACAGTGGTTCCTTCAGCTGGCACATTCAGATGTCCTCATCTACTGAGCCTGCCAGGACTTGTTTAGAATGCCAGCTTCAGGGTAATTCCGTTGAATGTTGTCCAAGTTTAGGGTAGTTTCACATTAATTTCAGGTGTCTTTCTTTTCACTATCGTTAATCGATTTGGTTGGCGGCGGTGTGTCCTTCTCCTTCGCGAGTCGCTGTTTACTAAACTTGCCCATGCCTGGCTGGTAGATTACGAGGCTTGGACGATCCTGATAAAAAAATTACATTTATTACAAGTGTAACTATTATCAGGACACAGAGAAACAATTTATTTCAAGTGTCATTCTTACCTTATTCCTAATTCTCCTTTCCGTACGACGGTCTCCACTGTCACTCTTCTCTTTTTCCTCTGAGCCTTCCCTGTCTGTTGATTTGCTTCTGTCATCCAGAGAGTTTTGCCTTTTCAACACCAAGTCATCCTTGATAGGCAGTTCTCCAGAGTCCAGACTATTCCTTCTCATCTTCAACACAGCCACAGACTTAATGATGGTTTCGTCGACGGAATCTTTACTACTATCATTTAGCTTAACTTTCTTATCCATACCCTCAATGAGTTTAGTCAAGTCATCAGTCTTTACGTGCGGCTGTTGAGTGAATGGTTTGATATCGTCATGGTTCATCGACTTTTTGGTGTCCGAGGACATGATTTTATTTATAGCCGATTGCTTGTCTGATTTTCCAAAATCATTCTGTTTGATTCTATCCTTTCTAGTGTCACTATATTTTTTACTCTTCTGCTCACGGGGCGACTCCTTAAACTTATCGCGCTTATCTTTTTTATATCCCATGTCAGAATCATCACCTTGATCGTCATCTCTTGCTGAATCCCTTTTATCAGTATCAATTTTTTTCTTCTTGTCACTTAAAACATTAATTCCAGTCTTACGCTGCTCTCTATAGGATTTAGATTCGAAAACAGATCCATCTTTACTATCAGACGTCACCTGGTCATCTCTTGCATCAATTGCTTTTTCTTTTTCCCACTCTCTGGATTTAATTTTTTTAACTTCACCATCTCCAGTTTCTTCCTCCTGAAATTTATACATCTTTTTACTACTGTGATTCTTCTAGAATACTCATTACCTATATGAATTAATGTATTCATGATCTCCAATGGGATCATTATAAAAACGGACACAACATCAAACCAGTTTGTTCGAAGGGTTAGGCAGAGCCAAGGCGTACAGCACACCCAAATTTTGACAGTCATTTTTAAGCCCTATGTAACAGGGAGACTGCATATTACCATTAAGGATAAGCTAAGGTAACCCACGAAATTTCGAGAAATCCTGACATTTGAGGGCAATCGCATTAGACAGTAGAATTAATGATTATAATTATGTAAATACATATTTGTTACGTAGTGAATCATTTAACGTACAATCTGGCACTGAAGTGTGGAACACTTATGCAACTTACCACTGTTGCAGAAATATTATAAGGTCCTTAAAATCATTCATATTCAAGAAACGAACTTTTTATAAAACTATGATATCGTATCTATGGTGATCGTAATAATGATTTTACGTGGAGCACTCGCTTCAACAATAATAATGCACGACCAAACTCGATGACAATACAAACTACAGTCAACCTAAAACCTACTGTGATAGTATCGACAACTTAACAACATTAACTACAATTCATTTCAATTCCATACTAGGAACCTTAGAACAAGTGTCACCACCACTTTTCTGGCTTCCTTCTTGTGTTTCTTTTTTATCACAGACTTTACCAGAAGTTAGCGTGAATGTATTGTGGGTTTTCGTAGACAGAGCAGGGAAGTGACTGTCCCAGTCTGAATCTGTACTTATAAACTCGTCAGAACCCTGAGTTTTCAGTTCCGATTTAGCACCACCACCCTTCACTTTGCTTTTATGATATATTCTTTGCTCTCCATACCAAAAACTGTGATTATTATATTTGTTATCATAGTAATCTGTATTGTCATTAAAATTCTCGTCTTCCGATATATCACCAGGTCGCTAGAGGAATAATGAATAATAAAATAAAAGGTGGGGAAACATTAGAGTGACTAAATTTCATCATTGTTCTGAAACGTAATTGAAATATACATTTCTACATTAGAAATACTTGTTAATAAATGATATCCGTTCCTATAGACTTGCGTTACTTTAGAAGGGGTGCCCTATGAAATGTAATGTCACCATATAATTTTGAACACCACCCTGTTCGTTTTAAATCTATTTCCACAGATTGTAAACTATACCATACGGCTTACAATATAACGTATTCATTTTTGATAGTTTCCAGTCAATCAATCCTAAACCGTCAAATTGTGAACGAACCTGCATTTACCGACAGGGTTCATCTATGCAATTTTATCTACTACGTTTGTTTGGTTGAACGCGCGAATCTCAGGAACTACTGGTCCGAAAAAATCTTTTTGTGTCGAGTAGCTTATTGTTGAGGAAGGCTATATTACATCACGCTACAATGAAAAGGAGCGGAGCAGCAACGAAAAATGCACGAAAACTGGCAGGCAATTCGATGCGACGGGAAGGGGCACGGGAGCAAAAATTTGACGCGGACGAAGTCGCGGGCAGAAGCTAGTCACCCATAAAATTGTGAACCGTTCTTGATTTGTGGGGTAGCTTGGGTAGCCGAATTGGTGGCAGTAATTAAGACAGGGTGCCGTAACCAAATGGGTTAGGTTAGCGGGGAGGTCTCGAGTTTGCAGATGAGAGGTAACGCTAATATTATTATCAATTTGTTGGTTTGCCATGGACAGATTATAAACTATCGAAAAATAGTGCGTTATATTGTAAATGGTTTATTGCTGTTCACAAATTTTTGATAGTTTATAATCTTATGACATAGATAGTAAACTAACTATGTGCATAATTATATGGTGATACTAGCTTCTGTCCGCGACTTCGTCCGCGTCAAATTTTTACTCCCCTGACCCTTCCCGTCGCATCGATTTGCCTGCTAGTTTTCGTCCATTTTTCGTTGCTGATCGCTCTTTTTGAGTTATAGTGAGTCAACCTTAAAAGATAGACATATGCTCTCGCGGACTTTTTTTTTTAAACTTTTTAAAAGGAACAATTCCGTCGTACATGATTTTTGCGTTACTTTAACCGTTTACGCAGCGCACGCAGCGGAAAGTCTCAAAAGGAATAAATTTTCCCCGTTTTTGCAACATTTTTCATTACTGCTCCGCTCCTCTTAGTTGTAGCGTGATGTTATATAGCCTATAGCCTCCCTCGATAAATTGGCTACCCAACACAAAAAGATTTTTTCAATTCGAACCAGTAGGTCCTGAGATTAGCGCGTTCAATCAAACGAACAAACAAACTCTTCAGCTTTATAATATTTAGTATAGATTTATAGTCCTAGCTGTCCACCAGCAGTTTTTTTGGCATCTTAAAGAAACTCCTTTGTGTAACTGGGTAAATAGTATCCTGTTTGTTAATCCAGGTTATGACTACCTATGTGCCAAATTCTATCTAAATCCGTTCAGCTGTTAAACCAAATTGGAGTAGCAAATATCTTTCAAGTGAACACAGAGATGAGAAAATTAAGTTCGAAAAATTGCTATGGCAGTTTAATTTTTTTACCTTTATGGGATTCTCTTTGGTTTTTCTCTCTATTCTCATTTTCCTCTTGTCATTCTCTCTCCTGCGGCGCTCATCCCTGCCTCGCTTATCTTGTTTGCGAGCAGCAAGGTACTCTAGCAAAGGAGTTGATTGCACCTTCTTGTCATTTGCTGTAAATATTTAAGAATTGAAGAGAATTGTGTGCGTGCTCGAATGTTGTTGGTAATGCATGACTGGGCATTGTACACATACTCGTATGATGGCCATGGATCATTGGGCATCGATCACACTTACTAGGCCAACATAGTTTTGTAAAAGAACACGTCAGTGATATGACATAGAGCCAAACCTCACCGGGACGGTCGGTCCGTCTACAGACTCCAGGCGACGCTAATTTAATCTGACCGCCACAGCTTCCCAGGGAGGTATGGCTCTCAAATTGCCTAAACCGAAAAACTGCTACAATAGAAAGGCTGGCTTTGCCAAATAATGATCACAGAACTGCGGTCGACCTTGCCCAGAGCCAGGCGTATTGTTTTTTAACAGTGAAAGCATGATTTAAAATAATAAATTGTCTGGCAATTTGATGATTAATGGCTAAGAAAAAAATGACCTTCCACATTAAATGTTACTTACCCCTCAATGGACATACTGTTCCAGATAAATATTAAAATGTTTAATTTAACACTATTTAGTGGAATACAGCATTCTTAGAATAAAATACTCACAATCATTAACAGGATAAGAATACTCAAGCTTAGGTTGATTTTCGGTGTCCGGATCCTTTTTGAGACCTTCAACAAAATCCTGAAAGATTGGGTCACTCTCAATGGTGCCACACTTGGGATCCTTCTTCTTCTTTTTTTTCGGAATCCTCTGAAAGGGTGCGTATTCCACTATCCCCACATATTCTACTCCTGTAACACAAAATTGTGCATGAATTACATAATTGGCTAATTAGGTGTACAATCAAATAAAAGTGATGAGTAATATACTGAATTACTCGCTCCCATTGGGATCATAACTATTAAATACATATATAACTTTGCTGGTCCGCCTAATCAGTCTAGTGGTAGTAAGAGCAACTGCAGGGCAAGAAGTCCTGGGTTCGATTCATAGGTCAACCATGCAGAAATTTGGGTTTACTGCAGTTACACTTTTTCTTAACACGTTGGGGATTACAGGTATCAGGTTACAGGTTGGGTGTTAACATTGCCTATGGGTATAGTTTTAGGTTTTATTTTTGTGAGGCACATATAATACTCAATATTTTGATGTTTATCAGGGATGTTAGGGAGCTCCGTAACCATAACCGAAACTGTCGGATATCCGATATAAAAATTTATCCGTAACCATAACCGAATCCGAAATAAAAGTTTCGGATAATATCGGATTTGTTAATACATTTTTATTTAAGCTAGATTAGATAACACTCAAAATATATTTATAATCATTGGAACGAAGTTCCTTAAGGCGCGTTGCGAAAGGGGGCTAGACGGAATTAAGAGAAAAAGTTGTAACAACACTTTTTAACCAACTTAAAAAAAAGGAGGAGGTTTTCAATTCAACTGTATGTATTTTGTTTGGAATGTAGTTTTTGGAACGGAGAGAGAGATATTATTTTTGTTGAGTGTACAGGTTTTTTGTACAGAGTAAATAATAAAAAAAAAACAATAATGAATCCTGGAAAGGAACTTTGTTCCATCCGGGTGTCCCTTGACACCTCTCAAGTTTTTTATTTTATTTTAAATAGCTGTAATAATTACTCACAAACTGATTGTTATTCCTACCAAATGGTGACATATAAAGAAACCCATTTTATTTTTGAAATTCCTTAAAAGTTTAATATCCGTAACCGAAATTATCCTAAACTAACGGATAATCCGAAATAATTTCATATCCGTATCCGTATCCGATACAATAATCATTCCTACATCCGTAACCAATCCGTATCCGAAATTTCATATCCATAACATCCCTAATGTTTACAAATTAAATTCATATAGAATTGCACATGGGCACATAAGCAGTGACTACTTCGAAAAATCACCATAAGTATATCAATTACATTTTAATGTGTGTCCCAAAATTATTAAGAAACAAACTAAATTATCATAACTAAAATAAACCTGTGTTTTTTGCCTAGACAAGAACAGGCGCCCTAGAGCCTACCTATACAGAAAAGCAATGCACACCACTGCACATAATGCATATTCTAGTGTGGAACATATTTCACATTATTTGATTACATTGTTGTAATATTTAACCCCTTATAGGTCGGCTCATACAAAGTGGCCAGTAAACTGGACAGTCATTTCAAGATACCTAGGACCTTGAAGTGGACTTCTTCACTATTCACTCTTCAGTTTACTGGTCACTTTGTATGAGCCGTCAGGATGACAAACAATGAAGAGTGAAGAAGTGACCGTCCACTTCAATGTCCTAGGTACCTTGAAATGACTGTCCAGTTTACTGGCCACTTTATATGAGCCGTCCTATAAAGGGTTAAGGCTATGGGTGAGACATTCACTTTCAGCTATAGTATCAGGTTTAATTAAAGATGGTCTTTATTTAAGTTAATGTTCTAGTTTTGCCTGAGTGAACATTAATGCATACACAATAATAGAGAATAGAAATAGAGAATTCCGGGTCTGAAGAATAAATTAAAATAATGTCTTGTGTTCAGTAAAGAGTGAAATTCTACACACACAATCCTTTCAAACTTGTTTGCTTAGTTATTAGTCAACTTTCTTTTTATTTCATTTTAGTTCACTTCATTTTAAGTAATTATTGTACATATTTATAACCAGACTTAGCACACCATACACATACATATAGAAAAACAACAACAACCCAACAACTGAGTTAATACTTCACTAGTAGTGGTAATTATTTGAATTCACATTTCACAATCGCTTGGCACCATTATAAGGTTTCTTACCTTTCTCATCCAGAAATACATATCCATCAAATTTATCTCTAAATAGGTAAATATCGTCAATATTAACGAAGTTTATGTAAGCTCTGGAATATAGGTTATTGCCAAGCGAAGGATCTGGCTTGGCAAAATAAAAATGGTCATGGTCAGGTATTGGTGAGACCTGCTCCAAGAATGCTTCCTCAGTCATACTAGGCGGTAACCGCCGAAGAATTATCTGAAACAATTATAACCTCTTTTAATTTCTACCGTGGTAAACGATAATTTATTTACAGACAACAATTTCCAATATAAGCAAACAGTCACTTTGGTTAGCGGCCGTTGGGTTTTTGTTTTCTTATCCTTGTTCTTATTAATAAACGTTTTACTGCCCGAGTCTGACTGTGAGTCTTTCGCATCTTGATCTTCAGTCATTATACAATTTAATTGATTATATCCCTCAACTTTTTAGGCAATCGCTCAACATTATCAAAAAACCGTGTGTCGTGTGTAATTTTTTTGACATTTACTTGACAGATGGCAGTGTCCATGTTTTTAATTTGAGTCAAATTTCAGACACAAGGATTTTCGGTCGGCTTTAGTCGATTAATTAATTAGGTGATAGAGGTCAACACTACTATTATTGGCCTTGGTTAAAATATAAAAAAAACATGAGGCATAACATCTTCAATTAGAACTTATGGCTACTCTCAATTTGTACAAATTCAGTTTTTTTAAACATGGGCATCTATGCAACGTCTGAAGCAAGGAAATGATACTGATCATTACAATAAGTTTGTCATTTCCTATCGACCCGGCAATAAAACGGCTTTTATGGGTTTGGGAGAACAGGGCAGGCTTTTATAGACATGTTCGTTCGTACTGTTGTTTACTGCCCCGCGATCTGGTAAGGGGCGACTGACACCATCACCGGATTGACTCCCAGGTAAGCCGTAACCAGGCTACACGCGGCTTACCTGTATCAAATAGCACTCCACACACACAACATACATCCGCTGCGTGGCGTGTCCTAAGTTAATATAGGCATGTCGCGTAACGTAAATCAGACATTCTCCTCTAAACAGGCACCCAGACTCACGCGCGCACGCGGACGGGCCCGTGTGCCGCGCCAACATGGGCGGTGTTACACAGTACATTACCGCCCACACGCACATACTGCCCCTTAGCTTAGACCGCTACCGGCTCGCTCTGGAAAACGGGATAAGCGGGGGCGCGCACTCTACTCTGTAGGAGCGTCGAGTCGGCATCTTGTCGCTGGTCGTCTCTCGCCGGGCCTCCCCCGGGTAACCGGGGGTCTCACCTGGCGGGGACAGACCGCCAAGATGTCGTGAAGAAAGCGGCGTTGATAATAACTCAACGCCGTGGCGCGCCTACAGAGACACCAATAGCAATCACTCACATGGACGCGTTAACATAAACGCGCCCAGAAATTCTTATAGCCCAAAGGGCAACACATTGAGGGGCCCGTTTTAGCGGGCCACCGTGCACCCTCCGCGGCCAGGGAGCAAATGCTCTGGCGCCGCCCGCCGCGCCCCCTGACGGGGGCGCCGCGAATTCCTACACTGTTGTTTGTTCCCTCCCAACCCTTGCAAGAGCCAGCCCGCGGTGCTGAGCCTTTAGCTTTAAATTAGTCCATAAATAATTTTAACCCAGATCCAGCCAGTCCCTTGCTGTCCCCCCACCAGTGATTGCCTAAGCCGAGGTTTGTACCCCCCTCGGGGTAAACCTTAGAGCTTTCGCTTTAGTTGTTTAAGTATAATAAGCCCCGGCTGGAGCCCTAAAAAGGTAACTTTTTAGGCTACCATCCGTTTAAGTAGTAAAAATCTTTTCAGGTAAACTACGAGATGCCAGACAAAAAAAAAACTGTTGTTTGTTTATGTCTTGCAACTGGTCTATTGCTTGCTAAATTACTGTGAAGAATCTCTAATGTCTATGGGCGCGTTCGGAAACGTGATACTTAGCCTGGCGAATAACGCCGAGGCGGAACACCTTTGCCTTTGCGACCAGAGACTATACGACCATCCGCTATAATAATTATTTAAGGGGGCTCCCAAACAACAAACGTGATTTTTTTGCTCGTTTTTGCTCGATATTGTAAACGGAAACAGGTTTCTGCTTGAAATATTCACATAATATTTAGTTATATATTCACTTTAACAATCACCATAATCATTTCAGCCGAAAGACGTACACTGCTGGACATAGGCCTCCCCCAAGCTCTGCCACTTCAACCGGTTTTGTGCTTCCCGCATCCAGCGGATTCCTGCAGCCTTCACAAGGTCATTGGTCCACCTTGTTGGAGGCCTTCCAACTCTACGTCTTCCGGTACGCGGTCGCCATTCCAGAACCTTTCGGCCGCATCGGCCATCTGTTCTGCGAGCAATGTGACCTGCCCACTGCCACTTCAGTTTAGCAATTCTTCGGGCTATGTCGGTTACCTTGGTTCTCCTACGGATCTCTTCATTTCTGATTCGATCGCGTAGGGAAACTTTAAGCATAGCCCTCTCCATCGCCCTTTGGGTGACTTTCAGCCTTCTAATAAGGCCCATTGTGAGCGACCATGTTTCGGATCCATAGGTCATCACTGGCAACACACACTGGTCAAAAACTTTCGTCTTAAGACACTGCCACATGTGGGACGAGAATTGGATTCGACGATTGGCCTCTTTCTCGAAGTTGGACCTACCTAACTGAACAGTCTGTCCTAGGTACACATATTCATCCTTAACTTCAAGCGTAGCGCCTCCGATCTTCACTGGAATGGGTATCACATGAGCATTGGACATGACCTTTGTCTTGTCCATGTTCATCTTGAGACATCGATCATTGTACTGAGGCCCTTCATAGTCTCAGTGATGACAACTATATCATCGGTAAACCGAAGGTGAGTGATGTACTCACCATTGATGTTGATGCCAGCCCCATATTCACTTTAACAAGAAATAATTAAATTAAAATAAAACAAATATTTAAGGGGGACTCCCATACAAAAAAAAACGTGATTTTTTTGTTGAAAATGGTACTGAACCCTTCGTGCGCGAGTCCGACTCGCACTTGGCCGGTTTTTTTGTGAATGTTTCACCAGTTTAGTGCAAACGTCCTGTTAGAAATCGTATATTTTTCTAACAGAAAAGTTAGTGTTCTTGTGAAGAAGGTCACTAATATTAACTAGAACTAAGAAAGGGACAAGATCCCATCATTAAGTCACGCTCAATTTACTAGAGGACCTCATGGATGTTGCCCCATTAACGTTTACCCTTAGAGCATTTAAGCTGAGTTTACCTAATTACATTGGTTTCTACACGTTTAGTCGAGAATTCGATTTTAGGGTGATTGGGTGACTTTTGCGTACAACATGATTTAAAAAGTACATTGTTGTCAAAATTGACAGCCGCAATTTTAGGTTATTTTTGGTTTGAAATCTTGGTTATTTTAAATTACAAAATAAAGTTGTAAAATAACATACATTAAAGCTTTTCAACGAATGCTGTATTTATATAAAACTGTTCAAACCCTTGGCGGCATTATGCTTAACACAGCAATACTATCAAGACAAATAAGGAGAACCAGTTTTGTGATTTGTTCACGAACATTATGTAGCCCTACTGGTACAATTAAAGAGGAACCTGGACATGTTTCTACTGATACGGCTGCTGTCAAAGTTAGCGGTTTCGCTAAGGCCTTCGATAAACAATCACAAATGTTAGATACTGAGGATAAAGAGCAAAACTTTACGTTTGGTTCATTACTACGGAATTCTAAATTGATGGATGTGAGTTGAGTTTTTACCTTTAATATTAGGCTTAGTATAATCCCTACCAGATATCATTTGGAATGCTATGATCAAAGGGAGCATCCTACTAATATCATAATGTGAATGTTTGTATGTATGTATGTTACTGATCACACAAAAAATCCCAAACGAATTTGTATGAAATTAGGAACTAAATTAACACACAGGGTACTTTTTATCACTGTGGAATAATTTCTGACCTCCACATGGGATAAACCAATGGTAAAAGCTAGTAGATCATAATTCTCCAAAAGTAATTGTTGATAAAACATTTTCCATGTGTCCATTAAGTTTTTTAAACTTTTTATTATTTTCAGCTTGGCGACCCTACCAACAAAGTGGTGATTGGTAAAATATTCCATGTAGTTGAAGATGACCTGTACATTGACTTTGGATGGAAGTTCCACTGTGTTTGCACCCGGCCTACTGTTCGTGGCGACGAATATGTGAGGGGTGCCAGAGTAAGGATACAGATCAAAGACTTAGAATTATCTTCCCGGTTTCTTGGCTCTAGCACAGACCTCACTTTGCTGGAAGCAGACTGCAAGCTCCTTGGAATAATATCTACTCCCACTAGAGCTGTTGCTGTAAGTGATAAGTAATGTTAAAAGATTTTAATTATTAGTAAGTAGATGTAAAAGAAATAAATAATGTTATTTATAAACTTTTGTTTGCTTTCATCATCCTCAAATTATAATAGTATTTTACTTTTAAATTCTAAAAACTAGATAACAATCTTCGTCTTTCTTCAAATTACTTCTTTTACTTTATTTTTTTGTATTTATTTTTGTGGCAAGTGCAAGGTGTCAACTTTCAGGCTTTTGCCTGATCCAGAATGTAGGAACACCATTTAGTATAGAATATCTACTGCCAGTCATAGCCCCACTTGTACTGAAATATTGTCATAATTATTGATTTATATCACTCAACATCAACACATTGAATTGGTACTTGAGTCAAATGGTGTGATATCTGATGGCCATCTATAGACCGTCTGTGATGACAGCACTAGATAGTGTCAAGTGATTGATATTTTAGCAATACTGACTTCAACTGGACTTTGTCCAACACACCAATAACAACACATAATTTAAGTCAACAATTTATTTAATTGACAAACATTTGGACAACATCAATAATGGCATAGAATAGTATCTATTTATTGTCAGAATTATAAGTAATTACTTATATTTAATATTAGTAATTATAACATTTTTAACATTCCTGTGTCAAAGTTTTAATTTTTAAATAGATATTTCAATATTATTTGTGTAGAATATATACTATTATGGTTGATTCTGGAACAATAAGTTACTTTGTCATTATTATAAATGGAATGTTAAAAATACAATGTTATGGAGGATTGTTTTCAAGAATCAGATGCTTAAAGATTAACTATTTATAGAGAGATTAACACTTAGATACTGTAGTTAATATATGTATGCCTAAGTAGGTCTTTTAATATGTTTGTCTACTAAATGATAAATGTATCTAAAACCAGTAGCTACACACTTCCCACGTCATTATAACATTGAATATAAGTGGTTTAAATTAAGATACTTTGGTTACTAAATACTTAAATTCATTTATACTATTATAGTAAATAATAGTTCAGTTACCAATCTTCTCAATAAACATAAATTTATTTCTCTAAGCATCTTTCCCTCATATTGATTCTTCCTCAAGATGTTGCCCTGTGCATTCAAGTAATTTTAATATCACACCTTTGAGCTCAGTGATTCATCAATACCTTGTCAAAGCCAAACCCACTATCAATACCTCCAACAATACCAACCCATTCATAAATAAATTGTATTCAGTAAAATCATGTAAAATATCTTATTTTCTGTAAATATTGATACAAAATACTAATTGCCAGATATTAGGGTATTTTGTGAATAATATTGAACATCTACAGTTTACAAATGTTCACGAGAAAAGCTGTCCGAACGTGAAATGCATTTTTTTTTTCTACTTAAATAATAGATTGGTACATGTAGTGTGAACCCATATACCTCGAGCTCACACCGAAACAAGTAGGTATACAACTTTTCATTTTCTTTATGATTAACTTAGCATCATGTGGTAGATGTCCAATACATTAATATCAACATATTAGCATCTTTTTCGATTTATTTGCGTAAACATGTCTGCTGCATTTCTACGAAGCATAAAAGCGCCACACGATGTAGAGTCATCTTCAAAAGTAATTTAGTGACACCTGAGTAGTCACGAGATCATCTCATTACATCATCCCAGTGGTTGAGATTCTACTGTACTTTGTCACCGTTCCTGGAGACAATCTCCTGGATGCTCGGGTCTTTGACAGCGTCGTTAGCGTCTGGTTTAACTTCTAGTATGTCGTCTACGGTAGATGGTGCCACATTTGCAGGCTGATCAGAAGGATGTGTGAGCTCCCACTCCTTCAGGTACTGTACGACGGCGGTGTGCCCGAAAGTCTCGGCTTCGTTGAGCGGACGGCTACCCCAGCGGTCGCGAGGGTCGTGCGGGACTCCGCACTGAGCCAAGAGAAAGTCAACGCAAGAAAGGTGGCCTTCTGCAGCCGCCAAATGCAGCGCGGTACGACCATCGTAGTCCGACAGAGTCATATCCATACCAGAGAGATGGTGCCTGAGAAACCAGAAAATTATACTTATTTAATAATCTGTTTGAAGGTGGAAGGAAAGTCACATTGTGAAGGACTACTTTTGCATCTGCTGTACTTAATGTAAAGATGAATAGGATTACACTAGCACCGTGTTGTGAGCTAAGTCGTTAAGCATTATGTACCCATGAATCAGCACTTGAGTTACATACCTAAATACTGCAGCACATCAGTCAATAGGCCCATTAAGCACAAAAATAAGCATACGTGAGTACTGAGTACATTAGATAAGCAGGTATTGGTACTAGTTTAGTACTTGTCGAAAGCAATCTATTTGATAGAGTTCACCGGTACGGGAAGAAGTTTCGGATCAGACCTTTGGCTGTTAAACAATAATATCTTTGTCAGCATAATTCCCCAGTAAAATTAATAAAACTATCCATAAAAGGTAATAATTCCGACCTTCTCAGTGCGCTGAGATCTCCACTCGCCGCAGAGAACAAGAGATTAACGATGTTGAGACCCGTAGACTCGAATTTGTACCGTCGGGGATCCTTCTTGTGACTCGCGTACCGAATGTTATCGTACTTGTGGAAGTTGAACCTATTGATCATGTCCTGAAACAAATAAAAACAGGTTAACGATACGACCTATCTTAGTAAATATTTAGAAGAAATAAAATAAAAGAATGGATCTTACATCACAAAACTGCAATCCTCGGCAGCTGTTTCCTAGAGGGTCCAACGGCGGCGACCATGTGCAGATGCCCATAACATTAGGGACAACTATGAGCATGGCGCCTGAAACTCCTGACTTCGCCGGAAGTCCCACTTTGAACGCAAACTGTCCTGAGTAGTCGTACATGCCGCAGCTGTGCATCAGGGAGAGCACGTTGCGCACTGAGTCTGGCCGAAGTACTTTTTCATCAGTGATAGGACAGATACCGCCATTGGCTAGTGTAGCAGCCATGATTGACATAATGTCGCAGTTAGCTTCCATTGAGCAACACTGTAATCAAGAAAATTATGTCTAGATATAATAGGCTATTCCCAATATAGGTTCATACATTTAAACAACATAAGACGATAGAATAGGTTTCTGTACCTGGAAATAGAAATCCATACATTCACGAAAATTTGTTTTTTCTGGGTAACATTTATGTTCCCGCATGTAGAAGCCAAGTGCGTAGTTTCTGTCAGCAGCTTCGCGTTCTGATAAAAATACTGCATTATTGAAGCCCAGTCCTTCGTTGCCAGCGAGCCGGCTGAAGAATGACATGACATAATCGAACTTTTCAGCGAGTGTCATCTCGGGCCTGTCCAGGGTTTTCAGTAATGAGCATACTAAGATTGCTCCTGCGTTGATCATAGGGTTATGGGGTTTCACTGTAAAAATAAGTGTAGACAATTATTATTTACGATGCGCTGAGAGCGACGTTGGCAAATGTTATTGTTGATCTAATTGTTTACGCATATTCAGTCCGTCACGTTATAGACTCACAAAAACAAGTAGTATCATCACAGGTGTAGGCGTTGTTGATACGTACTGTTATAGTCTAGAACGAGTTCATTGAAGTTGCGACCGCTGGGCTCCGTGCCAATATATTTGTGTACCACGTCGGGCCCCAGAGTTTCAAGTGCCATCGCGTATGTCAGTGGTTTGCTGCACGACTGCAGAGTGAATGGGACCGTCACGTCACCTAAAAAAGGAGAACATGGTTAAGTACCATATTAGTCGCACTCAGCAATCAAATTACTATGGTGTCGTAATTAAGTCTTACCGATAGAAAATCGCTGGCCATCAATTGTGCAAATGCTCACTCCCCAGTTCTCCGAGCTAGCCTTAGCGAGCTGTGGTATATAACTCGCCACTTTACCGTCTGAGTTACTTTTAGCAGCCCAATACATCTCTTCTACGTCTTTGATAAAGTCTTGAAAGTCTGGAATCACAAATTGGCTGCGGAACGCCCTCGTTATCAGGACGATGTTGGGTGAAATTACTTCTTTGAAAGTCTTCCTGTCTAGTTTCAGTGTTTCTGGTGAACCGCCCTCGAAATTGGACTCTTTGTGAACTTTGTATAAATTGTGCATCACTTCCTTTACACGAGAGTCATTTTTCCTAATGCCAGTCGTCCTTAAGGCCTGGAAGAATAAACAGAAATAATGTTAGTACCGTGTCTAAAAAGAAATCGATAAAAAAAGACATATATATGTCCAAACTTACGGCCAAAAACTTTCCAACGGGTAGGAGGCCTGTGTCTTCATTTTTGAACATGTCAAACAGGACATCGTCGGAATTCTTGTGAGGCCCTTCTCGAACCCTGCACCAACATGCTAATTAAATACCATTTTGTAGAAAGAAGAAAATGTTTAGACTAAAGTCAGGCTGGTACCAAGCTAATTAAGATATCTAAGGAATAATAGAGAAAAAAAAATAGAGCAGGCTATTTTAATTGACTTTTGTCGCGGACCGTACCACCACGACCGTACTACCTATGTGAAGTATTACTTTAGTGGCACCAATGTTCACTCAGTTGTTCCTTACTGGTAGGACTGCAAGGGCGTTTAGGCTAGGCTAGGATATAAATAAGTATCTATAATTATGAAGTCATGGACTGCCTTGTTGGACCAGTGGTCACAAGCACTACAGCTGAGCATCAAGTCGTTCCCAGGTGGTGCAAAGTGTGTTGGGTTGTCTATCTGGAAATTCTCAGTAGCAGCCCTGAGTTTGGATTTGTGCCCGTTTGATGGCAATGAGCCTGCCCCGTATTACGTGGGTCTTTAACATAACTGGCGAAATGTGGGTGTACTATAGAAGACATGTGTATGGGTACACACTGGGTCACTGGGAATCTTATTAGGTTAATAATTTTTTTTAATAATTCAAAGTCCTTCTACAGCTACAATATAGTAGATCCCATGACCTAAACAGCGATCAACTGTCACAACGTGTAAAATGAGGTGCCTATTTTCATGCAGGGATCGTGTGTAGCGTGTAGATACTGTAATAGACGCGATTGTTCACGAGTATGCAATTAGCACAGCGATGCTAATAGAGCAATTATAATATATTGAACAAATATTGTGTTACTGGTAACGTACACCAACGCCCCCGCGTGACGTCACTCGTCACGAACTATTAATATCAGAAGCGTGACTACGTAGGTCGGCGGGTGTGTCTCCGACGAACACACCACACTCCGTGACAAAGCTGTTCACCATCACCTGATGGTGCTATATTTAGACACAAGAATGCCAAGAAAAACAAGCAACTGTTGCAAAAATTTGGTACGACGAAAGCAATGCCAGTGTGATAGCCAAAACAAATGCAATAAACTTTCAGAAGAATCAACACAACGTAGAGAAAAACCCACAATATTTGTCTAGATATAGGTTTATCTCCATGTCCACATGCCAAAAGACCGTGATTTACTTGGTAAATTGGCAGATTTTAGTAAGTGCCTACTTAGATAACAGTTATGTAATGTACTAAACAAGATACCTACATCTACTCAAAATATCCTAACAAGATGTGGCTTATCTTATTAGGGTATTTCAGTGACACATTATGGATTCTATTTCCTTACTAGTCACTACCTAAGTACATTAAAGCTTTATCAAACTAAGAAGCAAAACCAAAATAAAGATCCAAATAAAACGGTCTTTAGCGTAGGATTAAACCAAACAGATGTGCTCCAAAATATTATGATAACTGCGATAAATATATTAAAGAACAAAATTGGAACTTGTAGCTTTAGGTACTAAAAATCATAGTTATCCATGCAACACGTTGTCGGGGTAGGCAGAGGCCTGATGTACTCACGCTACGGGGTCGATGTTATGCACGAACGAGTACTCTCTGATTTTGCTGCTGCCATGGAACGTGAACAAACACAAACGTGAATACCTTATCAGTGTTACATGAACTTGACAGAAAATGTAGTGTGTGTTGTGTCGTCACTAGACACAAAATGACAAATCAGTTACACGTTTTACAGTTTTATCAAAAAGAAATTTCATGTTTATTGATTTTCCGTGTAGTATTGCATTATCAACGTTCACAAGTTGTGTTACGTGTGATATAATGTTGCATAACTGAACACATGATTGTGGAAAAACTAATTATTTACGATATTTGTTGCAGGCACTATAGATACTGACTGTAAGTACTATGAAGTGTGTCTCAGTTTCAAATGTCAAGGGTGAATTGAACAAGTACCGGCGCCGGCCTGTTTAATATAGATCAATAGGAGTCGATGTAGGTTATTAACAACAATTTATTTCCAATGAACGTGTGTGTATTGACACTGTTTCTGCATTGATTTGTAATAATAAGTAATGCATGCATACCTCAGGTCCAAGGACTGGACTGAATAGAAGTGCGGTGCAGAATTGCGCCATTTCTGAAAACATAAAATGATTATTTTAGTCAAGAGTTACTTATGGTTATTTTAGCCACGATTTCCACAAACAGAGACAGACACAAAGCTTCCCTCTGTCAGCGCGGAAGTACAAAACAAGGAAAGGACACTCACTTCACGTTTTGCTATAACATAGTTTGGTCTCACTTGACTATAGTGGCGAAAGCAGGTGCATATTGAGTTTTTGGGTTTGGCGAGAGGGCGTGCGGCCGCGAGCCGGCACAGCTGTCGGGTGCTCATGGCGACGGGCTGCGTGACACGACTTGCGGTGATCCAACGTCGACGTACTCTCTACGGCGGCTGGTGGAGGGCGAGCCGCGGCGGCGTGCTTATGTCTGCTTTCGAGGCGCAGGCGCTAACTGACGGCTCCCCGCCCAGCGCACCTCTCGCTTATCTACTTGTTTACATTCAGTGTTTACATGATCGCTGACGCGTTACGTTAAACTGAATAATTCGTGGCAATAGTAGCACCTGAGTCACGTTATAACATAATAATTATGTACATAGAGCTACGTAGTGGGGAAGGCCCATAATTATGTTACCTACATCTGAGCACGTCTTTTAAGATTCATAAAATCATAACACATCAAAGTACATTGCTCACGTTAAACTTATTATTTAAGATACCTACTTAAAACTTGGTAAAGGTTACGAAAGTTATCAAATTATAATACCAAATTTGATTTCAGCTGGTTAAAATATTTACAAATTCATCGATTGAATAATAATTATACATATAACGAATACCACGAAGATAGTTGATAACAAACTAGACAGCTTTCTGAATGAACCTTTTTGTATCGATATCGTAACACAAATAAAATGCTCGCGTTCTCATCTTGAAATCGATTTTATTCACACCTAACGCTACTAATAAGTAATCGGTTTACAACTCCATACGAGACAAACGACAAACGATCAATACGATGCCTGGACTCTGGTTAGTGATTAAGTAAAATTCTAGAAAATCCGTAGCACTTCGTAGCAGTCTCGTAGCATACATATTTAAAGTGTAGGACAATGGTGTACGACAGTGTGGTGCAACGAAATGTATGGAAACGAAATGCTAGTGAACAATGATGATGAAAGTAAGATTTTAACGTATGTGTAATTTAATATATTGTTTGCCTTACCTTACCTGGTTCAAATAATAGAAGATTATGCTCTAAGAGCATAAAGAAGTGTCTTAATGTTGCGGGCGCTATTTTGAATCCACGACGGATTCTAGGGTTTCCGAACGCAGCGAGGGGGACCTCTGAGTTAACTCCTGAGCGTAACAAGGGAGTTAAGACTAGAATCCAGAATGAGGCGGAGGATTCAAGCTCGCCCAAGCCGTAGACATCTTGATCCCCGAGGAGCCTACTCAACTTTTCACACCTAATACGAGGGAATGAAAATCAATTCGATTATCGACTTATCTATACTAATAATTCTACTGTACGTGTGTATGTCACTGAACTCCTCCTAAAGAGCTGGACCGATTTGAATGAATTTTTTTGTATGCGTCGGGGTGGCACCCTGGATGGTTTAAATTCACTATTGGACCCGGTAGGTGGCGCTGCTATCAAGTTCTAGGAAACAGGACAACGTCTGTACGGTCAGCTAGTATACTACTTATATTACTTTACTATATCTATACTTATATATGTGTGTACTTATATTTATACTAATATTATAAAGCTGAAGAGTTTGTTTGTTTGTTTGTTTGATTGAACGCGCTAATCTCAGGAACTACTGGTCCGAATTAAAAAAATCTTGAATCTTTTGTGTTGAGTAGCCTATTTATCGAGGGAGGCTATAGGCTATATAACATCACGCTACAACTAAGAGGAGCGGAGCAGTAATGAAAAATGTTGCAAAAACGGGGAAAATTTATTCCTTATGAGAGTTTCCGTTGCGTGCGCTGCGTAAACGGTTAAAGTAACGCAAAAATCATGTATGACGGAATTGTTCCTTTTAAAAAGTTCTAAAAAAAAGTCTGCGAGAGCATATGTCTATCTTTTGAGGTTGACTCACTATAACTCAAAAGGAGCGATCAGCAACGAAAAATGGACGAAAACTAGCAGGCAAATCGATGCGACGGGAAGGGTCAGGGGAGCAAAAATTTGACGCAGACGAAGTCGCGGGCAAAAGCTAGTAACAAAACAAACAAACAAATTCTTCAGCTTTATAAAGCTGAAGAATTTGTTTGTTTGTTTGTTTGGTTAAACGCGCTAATCTCAGGAAGTACTGGTTCGAATTGAAAAAATGATTTTGTGTTTAGTAGCCCATTTATTGAGGAAGGCTATATAACATCACGGTACCACCTATAGGAGCGAAAGAAGAGTGAAAAGTGTTGTAAAAACCAAACCACGCACGGGCAGGTTATGCGATGCGACGGTATGGGTCTGGGAAGCAATAAATATAACGCGGATGAAGTTGCGGGCAGAAGCTAGTATATATAGTATATATACAGGGCGTCCCACGGATATGCCACATGGAGGGAAAGTACCTTGAATATTGTAGATGGAACATTTTACTGAAAGAAGACATTATTTGAATTAAAAAAACAATTTAAACTGCATTCATAGATATTTCAATAATTGCATTGTTGAACCGGG
This sequence comes from Aporophyla lueneburgensis, assembly GCA_932294355.1. Lineage (NCBI taxonomy): Eukaryota > Metazoa > Arthropoda > Insecta > Lepidoptera > Noctuidae > Aporophyla > Aporophyla lueneburgensis. The sequence continues at coordinate 12,108,819 of OW028739.1, forward strand.
AATCGAACCCGTTACACGAGAAAAATAATCACCCTGGAGTTTTATTACACTAATCGAAAGGCTTCATCAAAAGGATTATTTTTTGCTAAATAACATAGTGTCACAAATAAAAGGAAGACCATGAATTTTAACATTTGATGTGAAATTTTATTCAGAAAAATTAAAAGCTGACATTGCCGTAACGATATAAAACTGACATTTTCATTAATACCTATTACTAATAAATGTACCCACTTGAGAAGTACGCAGCATTTCTCTATTAAAATTTAAGTGCATGATAAAATGATAAAGAGATACGTAATTAGTAGGTACCTGGTCCAGGTTGTATGCAACAAATCGAGCCGTATCCTGAACCGAAAGACGCGTAAATTAATAAAAAATGTAGTTTACAAGAACCAGTATGAAACTGTCCACGAGCTACAAGCAGAACTTAGACGTATTATTCTAAATATCCAGCACAACGAGATCAAAAAATCGACAGAGAGCGAAATAATCAAAAGAGTGCGACTTTGTATTCAACAACTCGCGTAGCATGAAAAGCATAGAAAGAACTTTGTCTATTCTTGGTAAAATAGAGATACAATTGTCATGCTACGTCAGCATAAAACGGTACAAATCTTTCTACAATCTTTAATCTTTCTACAATCTGTAATTTTGTCTATTCCTCCGTCGACAAAACCTATTTCTACGGTGGTCATGCTACGCATGCTGCAAGGGACTCATTTTGCGCATTTGATAAATTGAATAATTTTGTATTAAATATGTTAAAATTCATGGTCTTCCTTTTATTTTTGACACTATGTTATTTAGCAAAAAATAATCCTTATGATGAAGCCTTTCGATCGGTATGATAAAGCTACAGGGTGATTATTTTTATCGTGTAACGGGTTCGATTCCCGGTTCAACCATGCAATTATTTAAATATCTATGAATGCAGTTTAAATTGTTTTTTAAATTCAAATAATGTCTTCTTTCAGTAAAATGTTCTATCTACAATATTCAAAATACATTCCCTCCATGTGGCATATCCGTGGGACGCCCTGTATATTATATATTATATATATAATATTATAAAGCTGAAGAGTTTGTTTGTTTGTGTGTTTGAACGCGCTAATCTCAGGAACTACTGGTCGGAATTGAAAAATTATTTTTGTGTTATGTAGCCCATTTATTGAGGAAGGCTATAGGCTATATAACATCTCGCTACGGTGTACAAAAGGAGCGGAGTAGCAAACGAAAAATTGACGAACACTGGCAGGCAATTCGATGCGACGGGAAGGGGAGCGAAAATTTGACGCGGGCGAAGTCGCGGGCAGAAGCTAGTTAGTCTATGAAACTGTTAAATAACTAGGGCTGCCTACTTATGCATATACTATTTACCCGCCTAGGTGATATCAAAGGCAGGCTTATGTTTTTCATGCATACGTACTTATGTATCTTTGTAAGTGGAATTCTTTATACCTCCTCAAAGCATCCTGATGGCGGGATGCATTTTAATACATCGTTTGTCTATCGACGCGTATGGGTCACTCGAAGGTTAAAGGTCATGTTTTTTTTATAAAAATCAATATGGGTTTAGACGTCAATATGTAAGGGTAGGTAACACGTACCTAAGGTAACACACTAAAAGTATGAAATAAATTTTAAAAAACATTGGCAATATGGCGTCTAAATCCAACATTCTAATCCGGGGGTACGCGCCACAGCAACCAAAAATTTTATTAGTTAAAGGGTAACTAAAACCTATGAAGTCTTTGGTCAAGCTGTACATTACTTTAAAAAGAAAAAGGTTTTTTTTTTGTAAATGTTTCCCTAGGATTGTTTCAGTTGAGGTTCCAAATTCAAACCACATTAATGACCAACTGGTCTTAACGAAATTAAGTACAATATGAATGGTCGGCCAAAGTCTAGAACTTAAATTATTTGCTTTAGGGTAAGGAGCAGGTGGTGTGAAAATATTTTCTTTCAGTACTTGGAATTGGTACCTTCGGCGCACTAGTACTACTAGTAGTAACAAGATCGACTACCAATCGTAGGGTCTTGAATCCATACCAACCATATGACTGAGTTTTAGGGCCCGAACTTTTGAGTTTTCAAAAGGTTCGCTCCTTATCACATGGGGCAATCATAACGCTAGCGAATTTCAGGTGTTAATGAATTTTACTTCGACTTCTGACTAATTCTTCGATTGTAATTCAGGCGTGATGTCATGAAACGTAATATTTGCAATAGTGACTTTACCTGTATTCTGTCCCTGGAAAATAACGACAGGAAAAAACATTGAAAAATACAGGTCATTAACAATTTAAGTATTTCTTGTAAAGGTATGGGCAAAAACCCATACATTCATTAAATAAATCGATGACAAAATAATGACTAAATTATTAGTTTAGTGTCCTACCACCACAAAACAGCTACCAGTTGCGGTCAGCAAAATAGGTAATCCATCAGCCCGTCTTGTATGACAATCCTTTACTTAAAAGATTGATCAATTAAAAAACAATAATATATAAAATATTCAAAAATGTATCATTCTTTACAGCGGTCTTAGGTAGAATAATGCTGAGCAGTAGACGATAACCCCATTTAAATATACGGTTACAAAAATAACAAACATCATACACTTCGTTCATAAAAATATCTGAATTTTATTCTATTCTTATGGGACATGGACAACGTAAATGTTTAGAAGCTTTATTTCAACCATCTCGTAATTATTATGGACTAGCGTTGTCCTATCCAAACAAAGTTTATACAAAAAATCTTAGAGAAAAGAGAACGTTCAGTTTTTCCCGAATTTGATTTTTATTTCGGGAAACTATTCGCTATTTTTCTTTCTTTAAGAACCTTATTTGACTAACATAAACATTAAAAAAAAATTGCCAAATCCTTCCAGCCTTTCTGAAGTGAACCGCTCACCTACGAAAAGCATTACATTTTTATTTATACATATAGATTTTTAGCTAGACGCCGTGACATGTCCACATAGTTTCTTATAACAAAGAATTGAACACGATTTTGTCATCAATATTTCAAGCAATTCCTACATTTCTAAAGTACATGAAACAATACAGTGAAAGTAAGTCTATGTTTGATGGTTCTAATATCCAAATACGATAGCACTTCATTATTTCAGTAGGTAGGTATTCGTATAACAATCATTAGACAAACATCAATGAAGCCTAATATTTCTCTAGCCCACTTTAAAAATAGTATTTCAGTATTCACGCATTGAAATTTCGATTACTAGGTATTATTCTTGGTATCATAAACGTAACATGTTAACGATAGCTTTTTCAGGGCAACTTTCACAGTTCTTCTTTTAATATTGTTTGTAACGTGTTCTGTGTTTTGATTAAATATGATTGGGTTTTTTTTTACTCCTTACAATGTTAATCTAGTTTTATGTAACCATACTCAGTGCTCATGAATCAGACACATACAGATAGATGTTTGTGATGAATGAAAAGACGTCGATTAAATATTTGATGACAATGAAAAAATAAAAAAAATAATTGTATTCACCTCAAAACCGTTATCACATTCCATCACGAATTCTTGAAAGCCACTGTTATACAAGTACCGCATACCAGAGTTGCGGGACAATCGCGAGGGATGCGCACGCGCAGGGTCTCGCGCGAACTGAGCCGAATACCGCGCGAAATGGGCGACACTTCCGCGCACGACACACTGAGCCATCCTCCTTCTGTCTGCCGTTTATAAATATACTACAACTGGGAGTGCCAAATTAGTAATAGAAGGCAACTAGTCGCATTATATTTAGTTTACACTATAAATCGGAACAATTACAACGTGATTTTTATTTTTCTAACGTCTAATTAGGTCATAATGTACTTATATAGTATTTTTAATCCCAATTCAAAATTTTTACAAGAACACGTGACAAATACGTTTGTAATTAGATTAACTATTAATTTTACGTTCGTTTCAGGTTTGCGAGCGTTATGATTTAAAATGTGTTCATTTATGTTTCCGTCAAAACAAATTGGGCGTGGTTTATTTAAATAACTGTGTTTCTCAGCGTCAACAGATAAGTCACAGAATGTTAAAAGGCGCAGTCGGGGGGGACCTGTAAAGAACTGTTCCAAGGAACTGTCCCCCCAATAATGAGGGCAGGCGGTTTATTTTTAATACAGCTTTTATTAGGATGACTTTCTTGTCGCTTAAATAACCTTTATTATTATGCTCTGCTTATGTTAGAATCTGTATTGTTGTATTTTGTTGGTGTTTAATGTTATCTGAGCTTAAAGCACAATTTAGACATGCACGGGTAGAATAGCGACTGTTTAATATAATTATTTACAATTCTCTCTAGCTTTTGACCTTGTTACGTTTCATAAACTCTGGAATAAGCTTCAAAAACCAATTAACCTGGCGAAATAGTTGCCATCTTAAAGTTTTGGTATCAGAGCCGGGTCAATTATGTACAACAGTGGGGTGGCACCTTAGTGGATTCTGATGCATTACAAATACTGCAATGTTTAATTAGTTACTTTTTATACTACGTTGCTTTTGTCAAAATTTTGATACAATGACGATGTTCCACGACTTACAAATAAAGCTCAATGTAACATATTCTATTTGGCACGATATTGTTAGAACAGTCCAATTGGAACAGTCATTGCCATGGTAGGTATTCTTTGTTGGGATAAAGTTGAAGTTGCACGTAGGTATTTTGTTTTTTCTGGATGGGAAATCATCAAATGACTTCTCCCGCTCTGGGCGGAGCGGGAGGGCAGACTTTTACTGACTAAAACCCACCCGTGTTCCATCAGTTGCCCATGTGCCAGGGTCACGGTATCTCTTTCGAACAATCACGCGACCCCGGCAGGCATCGATCCTAGTAGACCCCTACACTACTGCTGACATCTCTTTGAGGCGCGCGTGGAACACTGCGTGCCGTCGACCCGAGCTTGGTCCATACCGGGCGGTGAGCTACCCATTGCTCGCCACCCGCAAGCTCGCGCCTACGGTGGCCGGGAGTCCGCTATCGACTCCCGACGCCCGGGGCGTCTCCTCCTGCGGCGGCTAGGGACGTGAGGGCGCAGAGACTGCCACTCCCTCACGCGCCCCGCCTGCACGTAGGTATACTGATCTAATAAGAAACGATGATTGAATATATTACAATGTATCATTAATTTGTCATAACAATGGTAGACATGAAATGAAATGTGGAAAAACCTTTTAACAAAAAATTTAACCGCCTAAACATTATTTATAATTTTTTGTGCCTTTAATGTACTAAAAATACTTGGCAAGGTATATCCTTTCCAATGAAAAAAGAATGATCACAATCGGACTACTACGTAAAAAGTTATGAGTGGTCATATATAAAAAAATATACGCGTCGAATTGAGAACCTCCTCCTTTTTTAAAAAAATGAAATGAAACGTTTATTTCTGTAAGTAGATCTTATTAGACACTTTTACACACGTCAATATTTTTTGGTCAATGTTTCTTCAAAACTAGATGGTGCCGGCATTTCCTAGCTGACTGTTCCCTGAGAAGAAACGCCGAAACAAACTCGGAGGTCATGGTCTCTGTTAAAGTCCAAACATTATATTATTAGAATTTTATGTGAGTCTAACAATGCAGGGCAATGTCTGGAAGAGCCTTTAAAAAAAAAAGCCATTGCAGCTTTGAGCTGACCTGTCTCCACAGATGGCATGTATGTATCAGTCATCGTGTAGCTCAACCCTATTTTAGGCAGCTCAACGACCCGTCACAAGACGCTACCAGATCTGCGGGTCCACCCTTTATGGCAGAATTTTTTTCGTCATAATATTATTTTGCATAACAGCGGATGGCATAAACTTCATTTCGTAGAAAATCGATTGGCATACACTCATTTATCATACATTCACATCGCATAATTTCATAAGTCAGAATCATCTTTAGGCATAAATTTTATTCCATAATAATTAAAAAGTAGAACCATCATATCGCAGAAAGTTCGCAGTCAGAATCGTCTCTTGGCATAATTCCATATCGATAGTTGTTAAAAGGCAGAACTATCATATCTCAGAAACTTTAAACTTAGAATCATCTTTTGGCATACATTTCATATCAAAGAAGCATGCAGCATGCAAACAAGCATGCAGCATGCAAGCAAGCATACAGCGTGCAAGCAACCAAGCATGCAGCATGCAAGCAAGCATACAGCATGCAAGCAACCAAGCATACAGCATGCAAGCAAACAAGCATGCAGAATGCAAGCAAGCATGCAGCAAGCAAGCATGCAAGCAAGCATGCAGCATGCAAGCAAGCTTACAGCATGCAGGCGATCATGCAACATGCAGCATGCATGGTTTCTGTCACGGCTTCGGCGCTGCGGGGCTCCGGCGGTCCCACGCGAGCTCATCGTCGCAGATGGTTTTACGCTCACCACCGTGGCTGAGGCTGGCCGGCGAAGCCGGCCAGCAAGCCGAAGCCGTCAAAACCACCTGCTCCTCAGCTCGCGGGCCGCCTCGCCACTCCGCGCCTACGCGGGCTTAAATTACACTCTAGGGGTAGGGCAGACAAGACTACGTGGAGTCGGTTCTGCAGCGATTCGTTTCTGTCAATAATTTTTGTAGCACAACATATACTGACTTTTTGAGACACTATTTCATTTTATTTAAGGTTAAAATGCAATTTAATAGAAATGAAAATATACCTAACAAAATTATTCTAAATAAAATTCTGCCATCTTGAAAGTATGCCAGCGTAAAGTCGAGCATATGAACATTCGGCCAAACAATGATTATGCTGAACATTTTTTATGCCTTACAAATATTCGTTTAAATAAGATTATGCCAAGTGTGTTATGCCAAATAAAATTCGGAGCATCAATTTTCTGCCAGATAGAGGGAACCCCAGATCTGCAAGTCATTTGCGTAGACAGTTATAGGGTCATGTATTCAATCTAGCCTACATGGTACTCACATTCACAGTCAGTTTTATTTTGAATGTCATAAAAAAAAACAATGAATATAAAATGTCAACATTATTCGCTCACACACTAGCATCATAGTTTTTGCTTGGTGGTACATTGGAGTAACTTAACTAGTCCCAAGCCTTTTTGTCATCCACGTAATCTTTAACTTTATGGAAACCTTCTTGACAGAATTTCTGTTTAACAAACGATTTAAATTTATTGAAGCTTAGTTCTTTAACATGGCTTGGGAGTTTGTTGTAAAAACGTATACTCTGGCACTTAAATGAATTACTATTTTCTTGAAGCCAAGTCGAGGGCACAATAAGTAAATCATTGTTACTTGTATTTATGCAGTGAATGTTGCTGTGCTTAGAATATAGATAAATATTCTTTTTAACATACATTAAGTTCTCATATACATGTTGGGATGCGACTGCCATTTTGTTTATTTCCTTAAATTTAACCCACAGTGAATGTCTGAATGGGGGTTGTAAATTGCTCGAATGGCTCGTTTCTACTGCATAAATATACACTAGGGAACAAACATAACATAACACTATGGAAATAACTAAAGTATACTAATCGAGTTCTGTTTCTACATCTATCAAATGACGGATTTTATAGACCGTGTAGGCTGCAGAACATAGCGGCTTCGACAATTTGATTATATGTGGGCCTCACTGTAGCTTCGAGTCCAAAGTAATACCTAAGAACACAGTGGTGTCCACAAGATCTAATTCTGCAAAGCAATTACACTTTTACGGAATTTGGCGACAAAATTTAACTTTTTTGGCTTTGCAACACCGGTGCGGCGCGCGGCGGCGCGGCACGGGCGGGGCGGTCTAAAATGTGCTACGAGCTGCGTACTACGCGCTACTACGTGCGTAGCTTTGAAATTTGGGAGAAGAGATACCCTTGTATCAAGCCTTTTTCCCGACTGCCAATGAAGGGACCCAATTGCAAATACTGAATGGTTTTTCATACGGTTTTCATCAATAGACAGAGATGTTCATGAGGAAGCTTTATGTGTATAATTTGTTAAGGTTTTGTGTAAGTTGGCTGTTATATGATCGTAATTGTTGAAAACGTCGGAACAAATAAAGCCGCCTGGGAGATTTCATCGAAAACGCTGCCTAATTCCTTTGAGATATAACCACCCACCAAAAACATTTTCATGTAAAATATTTCCAAGACGAGAATATAAGGCCATTGTCAAAAAAAGTTATCAGATCTCATGTAATAAGTCTACATGCCCTAACTCTATAAGCTCTAATTTCACAAACTCTACACCTTAGTGACCTTAGTCAAAATACGTGGCTTTGCCCTTTCCAGTCTCTCGAGTTATCGCAAAATAAAATTAAAAAAAGAAAGAAAGAAAATACGTTTATTTGCGGTAAATATGACGCAAAGAAAGACAGAACACAACAAAAATATAAAAAATCTGGGGTACAACATGCGCCACATCCACGCAAAACAGCCATCACTCAGCATAATTATTGATTTTATTTTATTTTATTTGACATTTTTGGTTTTATTTAATTATGGAATGTTATTTTATCTGTAAAATTTTCTATTCATTCATTTATATTTGGCTATGGGTGCTATCTTACCTGAAAATAAATGAATTTATTATTTATTATTATAATGCTGCGATCGTTTGTGAGACAGAGCCCCACCGCTGGTTCCCAGCTACAGCCGGCGCACAGTGGGACATACTCGTAGGTGAGTTTTTTCATTCAAATGCACTTTCCGAAGTCAATTCTTATCCTATAACAAGCTTTTTGTTTTTAAATTTATGTCATCAAATTTCTCATCGATCTGTCGAGCCAGATTTTTCTTTCAAGACTTCATTTTTTTACAATTTTCAGTATAACCTCAAAAAGTCACATTTTTAGTATATTAATGTATCATACTGATAGCAAATACATTGAAATACAGAGAAATCTTGAGGTACAGGGGTTTTCAAGGTCGCTGATTACGAATTCCTGGTCAAAATTAATATTCAATATGGTGGATTCAAAATGGCGGCCAATTTTTTTTGAAACATTCCCAATTTCGGTGAAAAATTATGAGTTAAGGTTCATGGGTTTGCAGATAGGAGATTTTATATGAAATACAAAAAAATCGAAACAATGGATCCAATATGCGAGAAAAATTACTATGAAGTCTAAAAAATATGATGAAAAAAATTACTTCGTTTTTTGAGGTAACTGATGACAAATAAACTATTAGAAAAAAGTAATGGTAGAATTTCACGCATGCATGTTAGTATTTCATTTAAAACCTCAGTGTCCTGTTATTTTCCGTATGAACTAAAACAAATTGCACTTTTAGTATACCTACAAATTATTTTCATTTTATGATGATAAAAAATCATATCAAACTTTTTGCACATATGAGTTTTGGTATGGTTATCGATTTTTTTTTAACAATAACGAAATTTTCTGAAAATTCGTAGAGTGGAGTTCTTAAGTTCACTCATAGCAAAATTGCAATCAAATAAAAATAAAAAAATATTGCTGATCTAATATGGCGGGAACGAGTAATTTTAGAATATAGTTAATCTATGGAACACATAAATTTATTAAGGTCACTAATCACAAATTTTCGGACTGACAAAATTTTATGGAAAAAAATTTATGCATACGGATTAAAAAAGTTCGTGAGTAACTGTTATTTTTCGAAACGTTGTAATTCTGAATACAAAATCGCGAGCAAAAACCAAAATAATTTTTAAATTCTACTTATGTCTTGCTACTTATGGATAACTCTATTACTATGAATAAATCAACAATACCTTAGGTAATATGACTAAATAAACTCTATAATTATATAATATATACATAATTAGAAGTACCGATCTTATACCTATATATCGGTAACTGTATTTCAATGTATTTGCTATCAGTATGATACATAAATATACTAAAAATGTGATTTTTTGAGGTCATACTGGAAACTGTCAAAAAAAATGAAGTCTTGAATGAAAAATCTGGCTCGACAGATCGATGGAAAATTTGATGATGAAAATTAAAAAAAAAGCTCGTTATAGGATAAGAATTAACTTCAGAAAGTGCGTTTGAATGAAATAACTCACTTATGGCCGCCATTTTGAATCCGCCATATTGAATATTAATTTTGACCAGGAATTCATAATCACCGACCTTGAAAACCCCTGTACCTCAAGACTTATCTGTATTTCAATGTATTTGCTATCAGTATGATACATTAATATACTAAAAATGTGACTTTTTGAGGTTATACTGAAAACTGTAAAAAAATGAAGTTTTGAATGAAAAATCTGGCTCGACAGATCGATGGGAAATTTGATGACATACATTTTACAAAAGAAAAACCTTGTTATAGGATAAGAATTGACTTCGGAAAGTGCATTTGAATAAGAAAACTCACCTATGTCCCACTGTGCGGCGGTGATGATGACGTCGAACGGTGCAGCAAACAATGATTAAAAGTAAGGACAAAAACTAAATCTTGAATAAAAATTAAATTGAAGCATGGGTCAAACACCGATGACTCATTCTGATCCAGGCCGTCCCTTGTTACCCTCTTCTAGCGACGAGGCCCTAAGCCGAGATCCGTGCCCCACAGGCGGCGCCCTTAGCGTGTAGTAGTTTAGTTTTTAAACCCTGACTGAAGGCCTTTAATTTATTAAGGTAGCCACAGGGCAGTTTGGCATCTGACAAACTCCCCAGGTTGACCTACGAGAAGTCCGAAAAGTCATTCCCAAGAATAAAAAGCGCGCGTATCTAAAATAAACAGACTTTTGAAGCGAATGTTTATAATGTTATAGTTTTTGCAATTAGGCGATCAATTAGTCAATTCCGACATCCATGCGGGCAAAGCCGCTGGCAAAAGCTAATATAAAATATTGTGAAACATTTAAAAAAAGTAACGGTGGAGTTTCTTGCCCAATCTAACGGAGATTGGGCGATTCTGCCCTGAAGCCTTACAGTGGATAGAGAGGCGCCACGGCGTCCTCACCTTCCGCCTGACGCAGGTTCTCACCGGGCATGGGTGCTTCGGTGGGTTCCTGTTCAGGATAAAGCGGGAGGATACGCCCGGGTGTTTCCATTGTGAGGATCGTCTGGAGGACACGGTGGAGCATACGGTGGAGGTGTGCCCTGCCTGGGCGGAGCACCGCCGTGTCCTCGTGGAGGCGATCGGCGGCGGCGACCTCTCGCGTCCGGCCCTGGTGCGAGCCATGGTACGGAGCGAGAGGGAATGGGAAGCCGTCACCTCCTTCTGCGAAGCAGTAATGCTCGCGAAGGAGGAGGCGGGGCGTGTGAGGGAGTGGCACTCACTGCGCCCTCACGTCCCTAGCCGCCGCAGGAGGAGACGCCCCGGGCGTCGGGAGTCCATAGCGGACTCCCGGCCACCGTAGGCGCGAGCTTGCGGGTGGCGAGCAATGGGTAGCTCGCCGCCCGGTAAGGACCAAGCTCGGGTGGACGGCGCGCAGTGTTCCACGCGCGCCTCAAAGAGATGTCAGCAGCAGTGAAGGGGTCTACTAGGACCGATGCCTGCCGGGGACGCGTGATTGTTCGAAAGAGATACCGTGACCCTGGCACATGGGCAACTGATGGAACACGGGTGGATTTTAGTCAGTAAAAGTCTGACACGCCCTCCCGCTCCGCCCAGAGCGGGAGAAGTCATTTGATGATTTCCCATCCTGAAGAAAAAAAAAAAAAAAAAGCCTTTAAGCATTCAGTTTTTATTTATTTGTTTGGATAATAAAGATCCATTGGTAAGTAACGTTAGTCTTAACTATGTCTAAAACCAAAACTTAACAGTCGGTTGGACTTGTACATGTCAGTCAGTGTAATTTAAAGTTTAGAAGTTGGAAAAATGAATAAAATCAAATGTTTTTGTTTTATTGTTTAGGATACCCAACACGTGGATAAAGTAATGTTACCAAAAATTTGATATAAGAGAATATTTCTTATTATGAAGTTCTTCTCTTGATTGTAAGTACTTACGTAAAGAGCTACTGCCTCCCTAGCCAAGTTACAACCGTTTCGTGTCGAATTCCGTTCTCCAATCGGTAACGCCTCGATGTCAGCAATTGTAGAAAACGATAAGTTGGTAGCCATGTTGACGCGCCTGAGTCGGCCGCTTGTTCTACAATGTCTTCAGAAAAACGGCATATTATAACAAAGGATTTAGCGTTGAACTTTGTAGAAACGATAAAAAATCATTCTATCATTTTGAACGATGTGAACTTGGCTACGAATTTTCTATTCGTTTCTTCTAACCACGTGACTTAAAGTTGAGAGCCTAGCGTTAACGATTGCAGATTATCAACTTGGCTAGGGGTGCAGAGCTCTAAAGTAATGTCTGTAATTAATTAAGATCGTAGTAGCATCTCTACCGCCACTTGCGAACTACGTATTACAATGACGTCACGCAAATCCTGCAATGCGAAAGCAGAGTTTACCGCGCAACTAGCATAATTCACAACGTCCCGACATCAGCCGTCGCGCGTCGTCGCCCACCAGACACGACATCCGTCTGGACAGAGAATCACTCATGTTCTACGGAGGTTGAACGAACTTTACTCCCTGTTCCTCATACCTCGAAAAGCTTACCTATTTATATTCTGGTATTTCAATAATCAATTAATTAACGTAAATTATTTCTGTGCTTTGAAAACGTCATCGTTCAAGCCTATCAGCCTTCAAAACATGGCCTCCTATATTCGTACTCTATTTTAGCAAGAATGTTTCTAGGAGTGTGTCCGACTCTCTTAAAAAGTACTATGCACAAGCGTCGTGTTCGCAGCAAAGATTTTCTTTGAAAAGCTCTTTCCATTGATGTGTATTTTATGGCGCCAAAAATTCCATTGATTTGTATTTTATAGCTATTAGGCGCCAAAAATTACTTAATTTTGGTGCTCAATTTGTGACCTATTCAGCACCCTAATTGCGAAACGCACAATTTATCAGAATCTGAATGGGATTGAAGATTATTTCTAAACCATTGCGTCATTTGTTCGAATAAATTGTCGGCTCAGCAACGTAAATAACGCAATGAATGTTGTTTAACTATGAATATTAAACCAATTCCTACCGATGAAAAGTTCCGCAATTACCCCTCTGGTTAATAACTCCGAACCGACTAACAATTGGCAAAAGTCGTGTTCGCAAGAAAGTTTCTACTTGAACAGCTCTTTCTATTGGTCTATATCTTATGGCTACTGGGCTTCAGGACAGAAATTCCTAGTTCGGTGCCCATAAGACCTTTAGAAAAAAAAAAATCTTTATCAACTAATTTTAGAAGCCGGACACAGTTCAATCATTACATAAATAAAAGATAAGGCGTCCCTTTAGTACATTGTGTTGCGGCATAGTGCGTAGACGTTCACAAAATGTTCTGGTATTTATTTCTTATCGTCGGTTTTTTATGTTTCTTACACATTTTCTGCAACTATAATGATAGAGCCAGGAAAATTAGAAAACTACCCGGGCCGGCGGACAGTTTTATTTTAGGAAATGGCCCGGCTATAATGCTCTCGTCAGGTAAAAAGGATATTTAATATTTTTTGTTTGTATTTTATTATCAATAAAAAATATTATGAGATAATTTTTTTTCAGTTGAAACAATGAAGTTGGTTAGAAGGTTAGCTAGAGAAAATAATGGGATCTACAGGCTTTGGTTGTACCCCTTAGGAGCAGTGAATATATACAATCCTGAAGATGTCGAGGTAACTACAGTGTTTAAAAATATCATTAGGTAGTGAGTTTTGTGCATTTTAATCTTTTCTTGTTATTTATTGTAGACAATTGTATCAAGCATGAAATACAACGAAAAAAGTCAAGTCTACAGCGTTTTAAAGCCTTGGCTTAAAGATGGACTTCTTGTTAGTAAAGGTTAGTGCTGCATGCAGTATATTTTTTTTTGGATTTTGTATATTTCCGTACCGACAATATTTTGTTATTTATTATATTATCTGATTTTCATAATTGTTTTAAGGTTCAAAATGGCAAGAAAGAAGAAAAATTTTAACGCCCACTTTTCATTTCCACATTTTGCGTCAATTTTGTCAAGTTCTTGAAGATAATACTCAGCGTTTTGTGGAGAGCCTCAAACTGGTGTCCGGGCGGCCTGTCGACGTAGTACCTATTATCTCAGAATTTACACTCAACTGCGGTGAGTACCATCTTCCTTCACTATAACAAAATAATATCTAAAAAATCTTGACCTTGTATTATCCTATTCGCTCGCATTGCCATGTTAAAGAGACAAATTACATTCACAATTTTTTTTTTTTTTTTTATAATTTTGCATAAAATATGAATTATTTCAACACGTTTATAATCATGTTTTTTGTTGATTAATTATATGTTCTTCCGTAGAACTATTCCTGAGTTTTGTAGAACAAACTTGAACTTGACTCAAGCTAAGTACGAATAACATGTTTTATGTTTTACATATTTCGTTTTTTTTTTCGGACGTTTCGTTTCCGTAAATATATCATAATAAATTGATATTTAACTTACAAGGAGACGACAAGAGTGTGGGGTCATTCAATCGAACGGAGGTTCCACGTGTAGTTAGTACTCAGTGAGTGTATTCATATACTCAAATCCTAGAGCGCACTACTTCGTCATTGCCGAGAAAAAAGATCCTGAAGTTCAAAGATTTTTTTTTTTTTAATTAAAATTTAATACCTCGTTATAAACAATTCCTTATAAGCAATTCATCATCAGCAATACACAAATCTGGATGATATTTATCATAAAAACAAGAAAAACACAAATTTTGTCGACAAGTTGTCGACAAAATTTACAACGCACAACAATTAACAACTTTTTTTCAAACTTCAGGATTTTTTTCTCGGCAATGATGGAGTAGTGCGTAGTAGGCGTAGTAGGGTTTGAGTATATGAATACACTCACTGAGTACTAACTACACGCAGAACCTCCGTTCGATTTAAGAACCCCACACTCTTGCCGTCTCCTTGTTAGTTAACAGCCAATAAATCCAAAAATTTCGACATGTCACCTTTACACCCCTACGAAGCTGGGGTTGGTGGCTTAGTATGAATTAAATCATCTCGATTCACAAATAACTGTAGATAAAATGAATACCACAACCTACCCAAAATTGTTACGTACGTCCAATGATTGCCAAAGAATTTCATTAGCAGAAATTGTTTGTCTCATTTTCATTCTCTTTGTAACTTAACATTTCAGAAACCGCAATGGGCACCAAGTTGAGTGATCATAATAAATCAGAAATAAATGATTACAAAGACGCAATTTACAATTTAGGATATGTATTTTTCCAAAGAGTGGTCAAAGTATATTATTTTTTTGATTTCACATTTAATTTAACACCGCTGAGCAGAAAACAGGATGGTTATTTAAAAACAGTGCATGATTTCACAAAGAAGGTAATTAAAGAGAGAACAGAATACATAGATAAATATGGCATAAAAATATCTGAGACAACTGCAGAAGATGATGATACTTATGCGTACAAGAAGAAGAAGACGGCCATGTTAGATGTATTAATATCAGCTAAGAAGGAAGGACTTATCGACGACATTGGCATTCAAGAAGAAGTGGACACGTTCATGTTCGAAGTTCGTAAAGTCATCAACCGATAATATTATATTGTTTACTAAACATTACAGTTAAATAGTAAACATATTTTCGTTTCGTTTCCAGGGTCATGACACCACAGCTTCTGGATTGGCGTTTTGCTTTATGCTTCTTGCTCATCATAAGGATGTACAGGTTGGTCAAATTTTAAACTGGTTTTATTTTTTTCCCAGCTGACAGTTTGGAATAGCGTCGACATCGATAGGCCTACGGTTCCATTGCTGGAAGTAGGAGAGAAAAGAGGTACCAAGTACCACTCCCTGTGGTAGTCCTTAACAAATCATTTGCACTGCGATGAGCCCCTAATCACATGGTTATTAACGCGGAACACTATCTAGACAATTCGTAGACGGATTGATTATAAGCCAACAAATATAAACAAGAAAAACATAAAAGAAAATAATAGAACTTGTCTTTGCGTTACTTCACATTAAATACAAAAAGTTAAGAAGTAGGCCGGATATCAACAAGTACCTACTAGCACTTTAATCTTCATGTATCTTTAAAACGAATATATTTATGAACAGGAAAAAATTTTTGCTGAGATTAAAGAAATCTTGGGTGATTCAAAGCGTTCTGTCACTATGGAAGACTTGCCCAAGATGAAATACTTGGAACGCTGTATTAAGGAGTCACTGCGGCTGTACCCTCCGGTGCACTTCATCAGTCGAAGCTTGAACGAAGAGGTGACATTGAGTAAGTAAAAAAGTATTTGTGAAGCCTTCACCAGACTACACGCGATAAAGACCATGTAAAGGCTCCTGAGTTTAGAGCACTGCAATACATTTTGTATTAGTAGGTATACATTACATATATGTTCTCTGTGAACTATTGTCACGTACACGCTTCTTGTCAGCGGCTTTAGGTTTATCTTATCGTCTACCACGTCCAATTATCGTGTAAAAACTATTCATTAACAAAATAATCTCCTTGAATTCCTATTCGTGTTATTTTCCGCACAATATGTAGGTACTTTACTAAGCTACTATAAATTCTAGGTAATTATGCAATCCCGGCTGGAACGTTTTGCCACATCCATATCTACGACCTACATCGTCGCCCTGAGATATTCAAGAACCCCGACGAGTTCAACCCCGACAGGTTCCTGCCTGAGAACAGCGTAGGAAGACATCCATATGCGTACATACCCTTCAGTGCTGGGCCTAGGAACTGCATAGGTAAATGATAAATTTTGCCACCAATAATGGTATTAAAAGCAAACCCATTTCACTATCCTTTCCTAATCATTACTGGAATACCATATTCTCATTTAATACAGAGGATGCTGTCAAGTGGAGTTGTTCTGCCATTGTACCTGAAAATATGGCAACAAAAAAGTCATTAAAACGATATATTCTCTGTATACAAAACTTCATTGTACAGGTCAAAAATTCGCTATGATGGAGATGAAGGTAGCCGTTGCGGAGGTATTGAGGGAGTTCAAGTTGGAGCCAGTCACTCATCCCGAAGACATTCAGATAATCACCGATCTCGTGTTGAGAAACGATGGGCCAATTGAAGTCACCTTTGTTAATAGGCAATAATAAAATGATAATGTGTAGAATCATCTTCATCTGCCTAGCCCTTTCCCAACTATGTTGGGGTCGGCTTCCAGTCTAACCTAGTCTAATCTATAGTAGAATATATTTAGAAATGAAAAAATAAATGTTTTATTTTTGTGTTTAAAAATTAAACAAAACTTTTACACAAAAGGTTTTCGTTTATTTCGTAAAAAAATACAAAGATAGAATTGATTCTAGCTGCCCCGTTTCAAATAGTAGTTTCGTAGAAACCAATATATACAGGATAAGTTTTTAACCAGTGCGCGAATTTTAACAAATTAAACTTAAACGAGTTATAATAACCCTGCAATTTTCATTTTGATATAAATTAGTACAAAAAAAAATAAGTTATCGTTAACGAAAGATGTTTATTTTGAAACTGGTTTTTATGGTAACTTGCACGCGGCGCCGGTGCGGCGGTGAAGGTGAACGACCGAGCGTAGCTGCAAGTACCCACCAGTTCGATCGATCAAAATTCTAAGAAGTTCGAAGTACCTACGCGGCGGCGAAGGTGAACGACCGAGCGTAAATACAAGTACCTACCAGTTTAATCGGTCAAAATTTTAAGAAGTTCGAAGTACCTATTCCTATTGTCGATATCATTTACGAAATATTTAGGGTGTCCACAGTTTACTGATTTAAGGTCGGATAAAAATGGAAAAAAAAACAGTATTGCAAAAATTGTTGAGATGTGTTTTATTACTGATACTGAACCAACAAAAAAAAAAGTTTTTTTTTTATTCATTGAAATAATGGAAAGCAAAAGTTGAACCCCACACGTTAACTCGTTAGACACTCGGTCTTACAATGCTTTCTTTTCTTTCACTTGAATTTAATTATTTATTGTGGCTGCTACCTCAATTACCAGACAGGCCTGTTGGTCTAGTGGTTAGTGACCCTGACTGCTATGCCGGAGGTCAAAATCAAAATCAAAATCAAAAGTCATTTATTCAAACTAGGCTGAGAGTCAGCACTTTTTGAACGTCAAAGTTACAAAAGACAGTCCCCCCAAAACGCCCACCCTTCGACACTTCCTAGTGCTGTAGCTGGGAAGAAGAAGTGGCGGAACAAACTCCCCAGCAGCACAGCTGTCTGTTAAGTTAGAAGAACTTGATTCTATACAATATTGTGTAAGTAATTAATATTATAAAACAAAACATACATTATTCGCCATATGTCAGCTAGCACACGCCAATATACCAACAAAAAAATTGAAAACTAAAGTCAAGCTGAAATAATAAAACAATAACGTAAACAAAACTTAAAAACTAAATAAAGCCTCCAGGCATAAAGGGCGTGCCCGCTTACATGTTCAACGATGCAAAATGATCCATATACATACATTGATGCATATAGCTAAGTTGAAGTTACAATAGTTAAACTAGCACCTCCGGAGTAGAATAAAATAACAGTTAATACAAATAACAATAACAAAAACCATGGTCAGCAAGACGACCAGTCACCACAAGCAGCACCCGTTCACGAGCATAACGCAAAGGTCAGCCATTACCCCCCTCGCCATATTTGAGGGAAGGTGGTAACCCGACCCCCGACGCTACCGCAAGCAGTGACATCTAAGGGAGCATGACGAACTTGCTGCCGGTTGGTCAGGCAAGAATATTATGAACAGCTGACGAGGTCGCTAGCTAACTACATGTTGCAATACAACTCATTTTAAATCATTGTAATGAGTAGATTATGTCCACAATAAATGAAATTAATGCAAGCAAGCATGCAGCAAGCAAGCATGCAAGCAAGCATGCAGCATGCAAGCAAGCTTACAGCATGCAGGCGAGCATGCAACATGCAGCATGCATGGTTTCTGTCACGGCTTCGGCGCTGCGGGGCTCCGGCGGTCCCACGCGAGCTCATCGTCGCAGATGGTTTTACGCTCACCACCGCCAAAAAAAAACCACCTGCTCCTCAGCTCGCGGGCCGCCTCGCCACTCCGCGCCTACGCGGGCTTAAATTACACTCTAGGGGTAGGGCAGACAAGACTACGTGGAGTCGGTTCTGCAGCGATTCGTTTCTGTCAATAATTTTTGTAGCACAACATATACTGACTTTTTGAGACACTATTTCATTTTATTTAAGGTTAAAATGCAATTTAATAGAAATGAAAATATACCTAACAAAATTATTCTAAATAAAATTCTGCCATCTTCATAGTATGCCAAGTGAAATTATGCCAAATAATCATTGCTCTAAATAAATGTTATGCTAAACGAAATTATGCGGAATTTTAAGTCTGCCAAAGGTAATTAGGCGAAATAAAATTCTGCCATCTTGAAAGTATGCCAGCGTAAAGTCGAGCATATGAACATTCGGCCAAACAATGATTATGCTGAACATTTTTTATGCCTTACAAATATTCGTTTAAATAAGATTATGCCAAGTGTGTTATGCCAAATAAAATTCGGAGCATCAATTTTCTGCCAGATAGAGGGAACCCCAGATCTGCAAGTCATTTGCGTAGACAGTTATAGGGTCATGTATTCAATCTAGCCTACATGGTACTCACATTCACAGTCAGTTTTATTTTGAATGTCATAAAAAAAAACAATGAATATAAAATGTCAACATTATTCGCTCACACACTAGCATCATAGTTTTTGCTTGGTGGTACATTGGAGTAACTTAACTAGTCCCAAGCCTTTTTGTCATCCACGTAATCTTTAACTTCATGGAAACCTTCTTGACAGAATTTCTGTTTAACAAACGATTTAAATTTATTGAAGCTTAGTTCTTTAACATGGCTTGGGAGTTTGTTGTAAAAACTTGTTTTTTGAGGTAACTGATGACAAATAAACTATTAGAAAAAAGTAATGGTAGAATTTCACGCATGCATGTTAGTATTTCATTTAAAACCTCACTGCCCTGTTATTTTCCGTATGAACTAAAACAAATTGCACTTTTAGTATACCTACAAATTATTTTCATTTTATGATGATAAAAAATCATATCAACATTTTTGCACATATGAGTTTTGGTATGGTTATCGATTTTTTTTTAACAATAACGAAATTTTCTGAAAATTCGTAGAGTGGAGTTCTTAAGTTCACTCATAGCAAAATTGCAATCAAATAAAAATAAAAAAATATTGCTGATCTAATATGGCGGGAACGAGTAATTTTAGAATATAGTTAATCTATGGAACACATAAATTTATTAAGGTCACTAATCACAAATTTTCGGACTGACAAAATTTTATGGAAAAATTTATGCATACGGATTAACCTCTCGCATGTTTTCAATAAAAAAACAGCGGGAATTCAAATGTATTTTACATGATTCACATGGTGTATCATAAACAGTTGGGCATTGAAATAACATGATGCACACGTGTGCATCATAAACACGCGAGGGGTTATAAAAGTTCGTGATTAACTGTTATTTTTCGAAACGTTGTAATTCTGAATACGAAATCGCGAGCAAAAACCAAAATAATTTTTAAATTCTACTTATGTCTTGCTACTTATGGATAACTCTATTACTATGAATAAATCAACAATACCTTAGGTAATATGACTAAATAAACTCTATAATTAAATAATATATACATAATTAGAAGTACCGATCTTATACCTATATATCGGTAACTGTATTTCAATGTATTTGCTATCAGTATGATACATAAATATACAAAAAATGTGATTTTTTGAGGTCATACTGGAAACTGTCAAAAAAAATGAAGTCTTGAATGAAAAATCTGGCTCGACAGATCGATGGAAAATTTGATGATGAAAATTAAAAAAAAAGCTCGTTATAGGATAAGAATTAACTTCAGAAAGTGCGTTTGAATGAAATAACTCACTTATGGCCGCCATTTTGAATCCGCCATATTGAATATTAATTTTGACCAGGAATTCATAATCACCGACCTTGAAAACCCCTGTACCTCAAGACTTATCTGTATTTCAATGTATTTGCTATCAGTATAATACATTAATATACTAAAAATGTGACTTTTTGAGGTTGTACTGAAAACTGTAAAAAATGAAGTTTTGAATGAAAAATCTAGCTCGACAGATCGATGGGAAATTTGATGACATACATTTTACAAAAGAAAAACCTTGTTATAGGATAAGAATTGACTTCGGAAAGTGCATTTGAATAAGAAAACTCACCTATGTCCCACTGTGCGGCGGTGATGATGACGTCGAACGGTGCAGCAAACAATGATTAAAAGTAAGGACAAAAACTAAATCTTGAATAAAAATTAAATTGAAGCATGGGTCAAACACCGATGACTCATTCTGATCCAGGCCGTCCCTTGTTACCCTCTTCTAGCGACGAGGCCCTAAGCCGAGATCCGTGCCCCACAGGCGGCGCCCTTAGCGTGTAGTAGTTTAGTTTTTAAACCCTGACTGAAGGCCTTTAATTTATTAAGGTAGCCACAGGGCAGTTTGGCATCTGACAAACTTCCCAGGTTGACCTACGAGAAGTCCGAAAAGTCATTCCCAAGAATAAAAAGCGCGCGTATCTAAAATAAACAGACTTTTGAAGCGAATGTTTATAATGTTATAGTTTTTGCAATTAGGCGATCAATTAGTCAATTCCGACATCCATGCGGGCAAAGCCGCTGGCAAAAGCTAATATAAAATATTGTG
This sequence comes from Aporophyla lueneburgensis, assembly GCA_932294355.1. Taxonomy (NCBI): domain Eukaryota; kingdom Metazoa; phylum Arthropoda; class Insecta; order Lepidoptera; family Noctuidae; genus Aporophyla; species Aporophyla lueneburgensis. The sequence goes on from OW028739.1 coordinate 12,130,549, forward strand.
AAACATTTAAAAAAAGTAACGGTGGAGTTTCTTGCCCAATCTAACGGAGATTGGGCGATTCTGCCCTGAAGCCTTACAGTGGATAGAGAGGCGCCACGGCGTCCTCACCTTCCGCCTGACGCAGGTTCTCACCGGGCATGGGTGCTTCGGTGGGTTCCTGTTCAGGATAAAGCGGGAGGATACGCCCGGGTGTTTCCATTGTGAGGATCGTCTGGAGGACACGGTGGAGCATACGGTGGAGGTGTGCCCTGCCTGGGCGGAGCACCGCCGTGTCCTCGTGGAGGCGATCGGCGGCGGCGACCTCTCGCGTCCGGCCCTGGTGCGAGCCATGGTACGGAGCGAGAGGGAATGGGAAGCCGTCACCTCCTTCTGCGAAGCAGTAATGCTCGCGAAGGAGGAGGCGGGGCGTGTGAGGGAGTGGCACTCACTGCGCCCTCACGTCCCTAGCCGCCGCAGGAGGAGACGCCCCGGGCGTCGGGAGTCCATAGCGGACTCCCGGCCACCGTAGGCGCGAGCTTGCGGGTGGCGAGCAATGGGTAGCTCGCCGCCCGGTAAGGACCAAGCTCGGGTGGACGGCGCGCAGTGTTCCACGCGCGCCTCAAAGAGATGTCAGCAGCAGTGAAGGGGTCTACTAGGACCGATGCCTGCCGGGGACGCGTGATTGTTCGAAAGAGATACCGTGACCCTGGCACATGGGCAACTGATGGAACACGGGTGGATTTTAGTCAGTAAAAGTCTGACACGCCCTCCCGCTCCGCCCAGAGCGGGAGAAGTCATTTGATGATGTCCCATCCTGAAGAAAAAAAAAAAAAAAGCCTTACAGCATTCAGTTTTTATTTATTTGTTTGGATAATAAAGATCCATTGGTAAGTAACGTTAGTCTTAACTATGTCTAAAACCAAAACTTAACAGTCGGTTGGACGTGTACATGTCAGTCAGTGTAATTTAAAGTTTAGAAGTTGGAAAAATGAATAAAATCAAATGTTTTTGTTTTATTGTTTAGGATACCCAACACGTGGATAAAGTAATGTTACCAAAAATTTGATATAAGAGAATATTTCTTATTATGAAGTTCTTCTCTTGATTGTAAGTACTTACGTAAAGAGCTACTGCCTCCCTAGCCAAGTTACAACCGTTTCGTGTCGAATTCCGTTCTCCAATCGGTAACGCCTCGATGTCAGCAATTGTAGAAAACGATAAGTTGGTAGCCATGTTGACGCGCCTGAGTCGGCCGCTTGTTCTACAATGTCTTCAGAAAAACGGCATATTATAACAAAGGATTTAGCGTTGAACTTTGTAGAAACGATAAAAAATCATTCTATCATTTTGAACGATGTGAACTTGGCTACGAATTTTCTATTCGTTTCTTCTAACCACGTGACTTAAAGTTGAGAGCCTAGCGTTAACGATTGCAGATTATCAACTTGGCTAGGGGTGCAGAGCTCTAAAGTAATGTCTGTAATTAATTAAGATCGTAGTAGCATCTCTACCGCCACTTGCGAACTACGTATTACAGTGACGTCACGCAAATCCTGCAATGCGAAAGCAGAGTTTACCGCGCAACTAGCATAATTCACAACGTCCCGACATCAGCCGTCGCGCGTCGTCGCCCACCAGACACGACATCCGTCTGGACAGAGCAGAGAATCACTCATGTTCTACGGAGGTTGAACGAACTTTACTCCCTGTTCCTCATACCTCGAAAAGCTTACCTATTTATATTCTGGTATTTCAATAATCAATTAATTAACGTAAATTATTTCTGTGCTTTGAAAACGTCATCGTTCAAGCCTATCAGCCTTCAAAACATGGCCTCCTATATTCGTACTCTATTTTAGCAAGAATGTTTCTAGGAGTGTGTCCGACTCTCTTAAAAAGTACTATGCACAAGCGTCGTGTTCGCAGCAAAGATTTTCTTTGAAAAGCTCTTTCCATTGATGTGTATTTTATGGCGCCAAAAATTCCATTGATTTGTATTTTATAGCTATTAGGCGCCAAAAATTACTTAATTTTGGTGCTCAATTTGTGACCTATTCAGCACCCTAATTGCGAAACGCACAATTTATCAGAATCTGAACGGGATTGAAGATTATTTCTAAACCATTGCGTCATTTGTTCGAATAAATTGTCGGCTCAGCAACGTAAATAACGCAATGAATGTTGTTTAACTATGAATATTAAACCAATTCCTACCGATGAAAAGTTCCGCAATTACCCCTCTGGTTAATAACTCCGAACCGACTAACAATTGGCAAAAGTCGTGTTCGCAAGAAAGTTTCTACTTGAACAGCTCTTTCTATTGGTCTATATCTTATGGCTACTGGGCTTCAGGACAGAAATTCCTAGTTCGGTGCCCATAAGACCTTTAGAAAAAAAAAATCTTTATCAACTAATTTTAGAAGCCGGACACAGTTCAATCATTACATAAATAAAAGATAAGGCGTCCCTTTAGTACATTGTGTTGCGGCATAGTGCGTAGACGTTCACAAAATGTTCTGGTATTTATTTCTTATCGTCGGTTTTTTATGTTTCTTACACATTTTCTGCAACTATAATGATAGAGCCAGGAAAATTAGAAAACTACCCGGGCCGGCGGACAGTTTTATTTTAGGAAATGGCCCGGCTTTAATGCTCTCGTCAGGTAAAAAGGATATTTAATATTTTTGTTTGTATTTTATTATCAATAAAAAATATTATGAGATAATTTTTTTTCAGTTGAAACAATGAAGTTGGTTAGAAGGTTAGCTAGAGAAAATAATGGGATCTACAGGCTTTGGTTGTACCCCTTAGGAGCGGTGAATATATACAATCCTGAAGATGTCGAGGTAACTACAGTGTTTAAAAATATCATTAGGTAGTGAGTTTTGTGCATTTTAATCTTTTCTTGTTATTTATTGTAGACAATTGTATCAAGCATGAAATACAACGAAAAAAGTCAAGTCTACAGCGTTTTAAAGCCTTGGCTTAAAGATGGACTTCTTGTTAGTAAAGGTTAGTGCTGCATGCAGTATATTTTTTTTGGATTTTGTATATTTCCGTACCGACAATATTTTGTTATTTATTATATTATCTGATTTTCATAATTGTTTTAAGGTTCAAAATGGCAAGAAAGAAGAAAAATTTTAACGCCCACTTTTCATTTCCACATTTTGCGTCAATTTTGTCAAGTTCTTGAAGATAATAGTCAGCGTTTTGTGGAGAGCCTCAAACTGGTGTCCGGGCGGCCTGTCGACGTAGTACCTATTATCTCAGAATTTACACTCAACTCCATCTGCGGTGAGTACCATCTTCCTTCACTATAACAAAATAATATCTAAAAAATCTTGACCTTGTATTATCCTATTCGCTCGCATTGCCATGTTAAAGAGACAAATTACATTCACAATTTTTTTTTTTTTTTAATAATTTTGCATAAAATATGAATTATTTCAACACGTTTATAATCATGTTTTTTGTTGATTAATTATATGTTCTTCCGTAGAACTATTCCTGAGTTTTGTAGAACAAACTTGAACTTGACTCAAGCTAAGTACGAATAACATGTTTTATGTTTTACATATTTCGTTTTTTTTTTCGGACGTTTCGTTTCCGTAAATAAATCATAATAAATTGATATTTAACTTACAAGGAGACGACAAGAGTGTGGGGTCATTCAATCGAACGGAGGTTCCACGTGTAGTTAGTACTCAGTGAGTGTATTCATATACTCAAATCCTAGAGCGCACTACTTCGTCATTGCCGAGAATAAAGATCCTGAAGTTCAAAGATTTTTTTTTTTAAATTAAAATTTAATACCTCGTTATAAACAATTCCTTATAAGCAATTCATCATTAGCAATACACAAATCTGGATGATATTTATCATAAAAACAAGAAAAACACAAATTTTGTCGACAAGTTGTCGACAAAATTTACAACGCACAACAATTAACAACTTTTTTTCAAACTTCAGGATTTTTTTCTCGGCAATGATGGAGTAGTGCGTAGTAGGGTTTGAGTATATGAATACACTCACTGAGTACTAACTACACGCAGAACCTCCGTTCGATTTAAGAACCCCACACTCTTGCCGTCTCCTTGTTAGTTAACAGCCAATAAATCCAAAAATTTCGACATGTCACCTTTACACCCCTACGAAGCTGGGGTTGGTGGCTTAGTATGAATTAAATCATCTCGATTCACAAATAACTGTAGATAAAATGAATACCACAACCTACCCAAAATTGTTACGTACGTCCAATGATTGCCAAAGAATTTCATTAGCAGAAATTGTTTGTCTCATTTTCATTCTCTTTGTAACTTAACATTTCAGAAACCGCAATGGGCACCAAGTTGAGTGATCATAATAAATCAGAAATAAATGATTACAAAGACGCAATTTATAATTTAGGATATGTATTTTTCCAAAGAGTGGTCAAAGTATATTATTTTTTTGATTTCACATTTAATTTAACACCGCTGAGCAGAAAACAGGATGGTTATTTAAAAACAGTACATGATTTCACAAAGAAGGTAATTAAAGAGAGAACAGAATACATAGATAAATATGGCATAAAAATATCTGAGACAACTGCAGAAGATGATGATACTTATGCGTACAAGAAGAAGAAGACGGCCATGTTAGATGTATTAATATCAGCTAAGAAGGAAGGACTTATCGACGACATTGGCATTCAAGAAGAAGTGGACACGTTCATGTTCGAAGTTCGTAAAGTCATCAACCGATAATATTATATTGTTTACTAAACATTACAGTTAAATAGTAAACATATTTTCGTTTCGTTTCCAGGGTCATGACACCACAGCTTCTGGATTGGCGTTTTGCTTTATGCTTCTTGCTCATCATAAGGATGTACAGGTTGGTCAAATTTTAAACTGGTTTTATTTTTTTCCCAGCTGACAGTTTGGAATAGCGTCGACATCGATAGGCCTACGGTTCCATTGCTGGAAGTAGGAGAGAAAAGAGGTACCAAGTACCACTCCCTGTGGTAGTCCTTAACAAATCATTTGCACTGCGATGAGCCCCTAATCACATGGTTATTAACGCGGAACACTATCTAGACAATTCGTAGACGGATTGATTATAAGCCAACAAATATAAACAAGAAAAACATAAAAGAAAATAATAGAACTTGTCTTTGCGTTACTTCACATTAAATACAAAAAGTTAAGAAGTAGGCCGGATATCAACAAGTACCTACTCGCACTTTAATCTTCATGTATCTTTAAAACGAATATATTTATGAACAGGAAAAAATTTTTGCTGAGATTAAAGAAATCTTGGGTGATTCAAAGCGTTCTGTCACTATGGAAGACTTGCCCAAGATGAAATACTTGGAACGCTGTATTAAGGAGTCACTGCGGCTGTACCCTCCGGTGCACTTCATCAGTCGAAGCTTGAACGAAGAGGTGACATTGAGTAAGTAAAAAAGTATTTGTGAAGCCTTCACCAGACTACACGCGATAAAGACCATGTAAAGGCTCCTGAGTTTAGAGCACTGCAATACATTTTGTATTAGTAGGTATACATTACATATATGTTCTCTGTGAACTATTGTCACGTACACGCTTCTTGTCAGCGGCTTTAGGTTTATCTTATCGTCTACCACGTCCAATTATCGTGTAAAAACTATTCATTAACAAAATAATCTCCTTGAATTCCTATTCGTGTTATTTTCCGCACAATATGTAGGTACTTTACTAAGCTACTATAAATTCTAGGTAATTATGCAATCCCGGCTGGAACGTTTTGCCACATCCATATCTACGACCTACATCGTCGCCCTGAGATATTCAAGAACCCCGACGAGTTCGACCCCGACAGGTTCCTGCCTGAGAACAGCGTAGGAAGACATCCATATGCGTACATACCCTTCAGTGCTGGGCCTAGGAACTGCATAGGTAAATGATAAGTTTTGCCACCAATAATGGTATTGAAAGCAAACCCATTTCACTATCCTTTCCTAATCATTACTGGAATACCATATTCTCATTTAATACAGAGGATGCTGTCAAGTGGAGTTGTTCTGCCATTGTACCTGAAAATATGGCAACAAAAAAGTCATTAAACCGATATATTCTCTGTATACAAAACTTCATTGTACAGGTCAAAAATTCGCTATGATGGAGATGAAGGTAGCCGTTGCGGAGGTATTGAGGGAGTTCAAGTTGGAGCCAGTCACTCATCCCGAAGACATTCAGATAATCACCGATCTCGTGTTGAGAAACGATGGGCCAATTGAAGTCACCTTTGTTAATAGGCAATAATAAAATGATAATGTAGAATCATCTTCATCTGCCTAGCCCTTTCCCAACTATGTTGGGGTCGGCTTCCAGTCTAACCTAGTCTAATCTATAGTAGAATATATTTAGAAATGAAAAAATAAATGTTTTATTTTTGTGTTTAAAAATTAAACAAAACTTTTACACAAAAGGTTTTCGTTTATTTCGTAAAAAAATACAAAGATAGAATTGATTCTAGCTGCCCCGTTTCAAATAGTAGTTTCGTAGAAACCAATATATACAGGATAAGTTTTTAACCAGTGCGCGAATTTAACCGAATTGAACCGCCGGCGCGCGGTTAATGACCTATTCCTATTGTCGATATCATTTACGAAATATTTAGGGTGTCCACAGTTTACTGATTTAAGGTCGGATAAAAATGAAAAAAAAAACAGTATTGCAAAAATTGTTGAGATGTGTTTTATTACTGATACTGAACCAACAAAAAAAAAAGTTTTTTTTTTATTCATTGAAATAATGGAAAGCAAAAGTTGAACCCCACACGTTAACTCGTTAGACACTCGGTCTTACAATGCTTTCTTTTCTTTCACTTGAATTTAATTATTTATTATGGCTGCTACCTCAATTACCAGACAGGCCTGTTGGTCTAGTGGTTAGTGACCCTGACTGCTATGCCGGAGGTCAAAATCAAAATCAAAATCAAAAGTCATTTATTCAAACTAGGCTGAGAGTCAGCACTTTTTGAACGTCAAAGTTACAAAAGACAGTCCCCCCAAAACGCCCACCCTTCGACACTTCCTAGTGCTGTAGCTGGGAAGAAGAAGTGGCGGAACAAACTCCCCAGCAGCACAGCTGTCTGTTAAGTTAGAAGAACTTGATTCTATACAATATTGTGTAAGTAATTAATATTATAAAACAAAACATACATTATTCGCCATATGTCAGCTAGCACACGCCAATATACCAACAAAAAAATTGACGTTCAGCACCCGTTCACGAGCATAACGCAAAGGTCAGCCATTACCCCCCTCGCCATATTTGAGGGAAGGTGGTAACCCGACCCCCGACGCTACCGCAAGCAGTGACATCTAAGGGAGCATGACGAACTTGCTGCCGGTTGTTCAGGCAAGAATATTATGAACAGCTGACGAGGTCGCTAGCTAACTACATGTTGCAATACAACTCATTTAAAATCATTGTAATGAGTAGATTATGTCCACAATAAATGAAATTAATGCAAGCAAGCATGCAGCAAGCAAGCATGCAAGCAAGCATGCAGCATGCAAGCAAGCTTACAGCATGCAGGCGAGCATGCAACATGCAGCATGCATGGTTTCTGTCACGGCTTCGGCGCTGCGGGGCTCCGGCGGTCCCACGCGAGCTCATCGTCGCAGATGGTTTTACGCTCACCACCGCGGCTTCGGCTTGCTGGCCGGCTTCGCCGGCCAGCCTCAGCCACGGCGGCGGCCGTCAAAACCACCTGCTCCTCAGCTCGCGGGCCGCCTCGCCACTCCGCGCCTACGCGGGCTTAAATTACACTCTAGGGGTAGGGCAGACAAGACTACGTGGAGTCGGTTCTGCAGCGATTCGTTTCTGTCAATAATTTTTGTAGCAGAACATATACTGACTTTTTGAGACACTATTTCATTTTATTTAAGGTTAAAATGCAATTTAATAGAAATGAAAATATACCTAACAAAATTATTCTAAATAAAATTCTGCCATCTTCATAGTATGCCAAGTGAAATTATGCCAAATAATCATTGCTCTAAATAAATGTTATGCTAAACGAAATTATGCGGAATTTTAAGTCTGCCAAAGGTAATTAGGCGAAATAAAATTCTGCCATCTTGAAAGTATGCCAGCGTAAAGTCGAGCATATGAACATTCGGCCAAACAATGATTATGCTGAACATTTTTTATGCCTTACAATTATTCGTTTAAATAAGATTATGCCAAGTGTGTTATGCCAAATAAAATTCGGAGCATCAATTTTCTGCCAGATAGAGGGAACCCCAGATCTGCAAGTCATTTGCGTAGACAGTTATAGGGTCATGTATTCAATCTAGCCTACATGGTACTCACATTCACGGTCAGTTTTATTTTGAATGTCATAAAAAAAAACAATGAATATAAAATGTCAACATTATTCGCTCACACACTAGCATCATAGTTTTTGCTTGGTGGTACATTGGAGTAACTTAACTAGTCCCAAGCCTTTTTGTCATCCACGTAATCTTTAACTTTATGGAAACCTTCTTGACAGAATTTCTGTTTAACAAACGATTTAAATTTATTGAAGCTTAGTTCTTTAACATGGCTTGGGAGTTTGTTGTAAAAACTTGTTTTTTGAGGTAACTGATGACAAATAAACTATTAGAAAAAAGTAATGGTAGAATTTCACGCATGCATGTTAGTATTTCATTTAAAACCTCAGTGCCCTGTTATTTTCCGTATGAACTAAAACAAATTGCACTTTTAGTATACCTACAAATTATTTTCATTTTATGATGATAAAAAATCATATCAACATTTTTGCACATATGAGTTTTGGTATGGTTATCGAATTTTTTTTAACAATAACGAAATTTTCTGAAAATTCGTAGAGTGGAGTTCTTAAGTTCACTCATAGCAAAATTGCAATCAAATAAAAATAAAAAAATATTGCTGATCTAATATGGCGGGAACGAGTAATTTTAGAATATAGTTAATCTATGGAACACATAAATTTATTAAGGTCACTAATCACAAATTTTCGGACTGACAAAATTTTATGGAAAAATTTATGCATACGGATTAAAAAAGTTCGTGATTAACTGTTATTTTTCGAAACGTTGTAATTCTGAATACAAAATCGCGAGCAAAAACCAAAATAATTTTTAAATTCTACTTATGTCTTGCTACTTATGGATAACTCTATTACTATGAATAAATCAACAATACCTTAGGTAATATGACTAAATAAACTCTATAATTATATAATATATACATAATTAGAAGTACCGATCTTTTACCTATATATCGGTAACTGTATTTCAATGTATTTGCTATCAGTATGATACATGAATATACTAAAAATGTGATTTTTTGAGGTCATACTGGAAACTGTCAAAAAAAAATGAAGTCTTGAATGAAAAATCTGGCTCGACAGATCGATGGAAAATTTGATGATGAAAATTAAAAAAAAAGCTCGTTATAGGATAAGAATTAACTTCAGAAAGTGCGTTTGAATGAAATAACTCACTTATGGCCGCCATTTTGAATCCGCCATATTGAATATTAATTTTGACCAGGAATTCATAATCACCGACCTTGAAAACCCCTGTACCTCAAGACTTATCTGTATTTCAATGTATTTGCTATCAGTATGATACATTAATATACTAAAAATGTGACTTTTTGAGGTTGTACTGAAAACTGTAAAAAATGAAGTTTTGAATGAAAAATCTGGCTCGACAGATCGATGGGAAATTTGATGACATACATTTTACAAAAGAAAAACCTTGTTATAGGATAAGAATTGACTTCGGAAAGTGCATTTGAATAAGAAAACTCACCTATGTCCCACTGTGCGGCGGTGATGATGACGTCGAACGGTGCAGCAAACAATGATTAAAAGTAAGGACAAAAACTAAATCTTGAATAAAAATTAAATTGAAGCATGGGTCAAACACCGATGACTCATTCTGATCCAGGCCATCCCTTGTTACCCTCTTCTAGCGACGAGGCCCTAAGCCGAGATCCGTGCCCCACAGGCGGCGCCCTTAGCGTGTAGTAGTTTAGTTTTTAAACCCTGACTGAAGGCCTTTAATTTATTAAGGTAGCCACAGGGCAGTTTGGCATCTGACAAACTCCCCAGGTTGACCTACGAGAAGTCCGAAAAGTCATTCCCAAGAATAAAAAGCGCGCGTATCTAAAATAAACAGACTTTTGAAGCGAATGTTTATAATGTTATAGTTTTTGCAATTAGGCGATCAATTAGTCAATTCTGACATCCATGCGGGCAAAGCCGCTGGCAAAAGCTAATATAAAATATTGTGAAACATTTAAAAAAAGTAACGGTGGAGTTTCTTGCCCAATCTAACGGAGATTGGGCGATTCTGCCCTGAAGCCTTACAGTGGATAGAGAGGCGCCACGGCATCCTCACCTTCCGCCTGACGCAGGTTCTCACTGGGCATGGGTGCTTCGGTGGGTTCCTGTTCAGGATAAAGCATTTAATATCGTTCTTAGCTGATATACGTCACGGTGGAGCATACGGTGGAGGTGTGCCCAGCCTGGGCGGAGCACCGCCGTGTCCTCGTGGAGGCGATCGGCGGCGGCGACCTCTCGCGTCCGGCCCTGGTGCGAGCCATGATACGGAGCGAGAGGGAATGGGAAGCCGTCACCTCCTTCTGCGAAGCAGTAATGCTCGCGAAGGAGGAGGCGGGGCGTGTGAGGGAGTGGCACTCACTGCGCCCTCACGTCCCTAGCCGCCGCAGGAGGAGACGCCCCGGGCGTCGGGAGTCCATAGCGGACTCCCGGCCACCGTAGGCGCGAGCTTGCGGGTGGCGAGCAATGGGTAGCTCGCCGCCCGGTAAGGACCAAGCTCGGGTCGACGGCGCGCAGTGTTCCACGCGCGCCTCAAAGAGATGTCAGCAGCAGTGAAGGGGTCTACTAGGACCGATGCCTGCCGGGGACGCGTGATTGTTCGAAAGAGATACCGTGACCCTGGCACATGGGCAACTGATGGAACACGGGTGGGTTTTAGTCAGTAAAAGTCTGACACGCCCTCCCGCTCCGCCCAGAGCGGGAGAAGTCATTTGATGATTTCCCATCCTGAAGAAAAAAAAAAAAAAAGCCTTACAGCATTCAGTTTTTATTTATTTGTTTGGATAATAAAGATCCATTGGTAAGTAACGTTAGTCTTAACTATGTCTAAAACCAAAACTTAACAGTCGGTTGGACTTGTACATGTCAGTCAGTGTAATTTAAAGTTTAGAAGTTGGAAAAATGAATAAAATCAAATGTTTTTGTTTTATTGTTTAGGATACCCAACACGTGGATAAAGTAATGTTACCAAAAATTTGATATAAGAGAATATTTCTTATTATGAAGTTCTTCTCTTGATTGTAAGTACTTACGTAAAGAGCTACTGCCTCCCTAGCCAAGTTACAACCGTTTCGTGTCGAATTCCGTTCTCCAATCGGTAACGCCTCGATGTCAGCAATTGTAGAAAACGATAAGTTGGTAGCCATGTTGACGCTGCTGAGTCGGCCGCTTGTTCTACAATGTCTTCAGAAAAACGGCATATTATAACAAAGGATTTAGCGTTGAACTTTGTAGAAACGATAAAAAATCATTCTATCATTTTGAACGATGTGAACTTGGCTACGAATTTTCTATTCGTTTCTTCTAACCACGTGACTTAAAGTTGAGAGCCTAGCGTTAACGATTGCAGATTATCAACTTGGCTAGGGGTGCAGAGCTCTAAAGTAATGTCTGTAATTAATTAAGATCGTAGTAGCATCTCTACCGCCACTTGCGAACTACGTATTACAGTGACGTCACGCAAATCCTGCAATGCGAAAGCAGAGTTTACCGCGCAACTAGCATAATTCACAACGTCCCGACATCAGCCGTCGCGCGTCGTCGCCCACCAGACACGACATCCGTCTGGACAGAGAATCACTCATGTTCTAAGGAGGTTGAACGAACTTTACTCCCTGTTCCTCATACCTCGAAAAGCTTACCTATTTATATTCTGGTATTTCAATAATCAATTAATTAACGTAAATTATTTCTGTGCTTTGAAAACGTCATCGTTCAAGCCTATCAGCCTTCAAAACATGGCCTCCTATATTCGTACTCTATTTTAGCAAGAATGTTTCTAGGAGTGTGTCCGACTCTCTTAAAAAGTACTATGCACAAGCGTCGTGTTCGCAGCAAAGATTTTCTTCGAAAAGCTCTTTCCATTGATGTGTATTTTATGGCGCCAAAAATTCCATTGATTTGTATTTTATAGCTATTAGGCGCCAAAAATTACTTAATTTTGGTGCTCAATTTGTGACCTATTCAGCACCCTAATTGCGAAACGCACAATTTATCAGAATCTGAATGGGATTGAAGATTATTTCTAAACCATTGCGTCATTTGTTCGAATAAATTGTCGGCTCAGCAACGTAAATAACGCAATGAATGTTGTTTAACTATGAATATTAAACCAATTCCTACCGATGAAAAGTTCCGCAATTACCCCTCTGGTTAATAACTCCGAACCGACTAACAATTGGCAAAAGTCGTGTTCGGAAGAAAGTTTCTACTTGAACAGCTCTTTCTATTGGTCTATATCTTATGGCTACTGGGCTTCAGGACAGAAATTCCTAGTTTGGTGCCCATAAGACCTTTAGAAAAAAAAAATCTTTATCAACTAATTTTAGAAGCCGGACACAGTTCAATCATTACATAAATAAAAGATAAGGCGTCCCTTTAAATGATAAATGATTTTATTTCTGTAAGTAGGTTTGTACAAACACTTTAGTACATTGTGTTGCGGCATAGTGCGTAGACGTTCACAAAATGTTCTGGTATTTATTTCTTATCGTCGGTTTTTTATGTTTCTTACACATTTTCTGCAACTATAATGATAGAGCCAGGAAAATTAGAAAACTACCCGGGCCGGCGGACAGTTTTATTTTAGGAAATGGCCCGGCTTTAATGCGCTCGTCAGGTAAAAAGGATATTTAATATTTTTTGTTTGTATTTTATTATCAATAAAAAATATTATGAGATAAATTTTTTCCAGTTGAAACAATGAAGTTGGTTAGAAGGTTAGCTAGAGAAAATAATGGGATCTACAGGCTTTGGTTGTACCCCTTAGGAGCGGTGAATATATACAATCCTGAAGATGTCGAGGTAACTACAGTGTTTAAAAATATCATTAGGTAGTGAGTTTTGTGCATTTTAATCTTTTCTTGTTATTTATTGTAGACAATTGTATCAAGCATGAAATACAACGAAAAAAGTCAAGTCTACAGCGTTTTAAAGCCTTGGCTTAAAGATGGACTTCTTGTTAGTAAAGGTTAGTGCTGCATGCAGTATATTTTTTTTGGATTTTGTATATTTCCGTACCGAGAATATTTTGTTATTTATTATATTATCTGATTTTCATAATTGTTTTAAGGTTCAAAATGGCAAGAAAGAAGAAAAATTTTAACGCCCACTTTTCATTTCCACATTTTGCGTCAATTTTGTCAAGTTCTTGAAGATAATAGTCAGCGTTTTGTGGAGAGCCTCAAACTGGTGTCCGGGCGGCCTGTCGACGTAGTACCTATTATCTCAGAATTTACACTCAACTCCATCTGCGGTGAGTACCATCTTCCTTCACTATAACAAAATAATATCTAAAAAAATCTTGACCTAGTATTATCCTATTCGCTCGCATTGCCATGTTAAAGAGACAAATTACATTCACATTTTTTATTTTTTTTTAATAATTTTGCATAAAATATGAATTATTTCAACACGTTTATAATCATGTTTTTGTTGATTAATTATATGTTCTTCCGTAGAACTATTCCTGAGTTTTGTAGAACAAACTTGAACTTGACTCAAGCTAAGTACGAATAACATGTTTTATGTTTTACATATTTCGTTTTTTTTTCGGACGTTTCGTTTCCGTAAATATATCATAATAAATTGATATTTAACTTACAAGGAGACGACAAGAGTGTGGGGTCATTCAATCGAACTGAGGTTCCACGTGTAGTTAGTACTCAGTGAGTGTATTCATATACTCAAATCCTAGAGCGCACTACTTCGTCATTGCCGAGAAAAAAGATCCTGAAGTTCAAAGATTTTTTTTTTTAATTAAAATTTAATACCTCGTTATAAACAATTCCTTATAAGCAATTCATCATTAGCAATACACAAATCTGGATGATATTTATCATAAAAACAAGAAAAACACAAATTTTGTCGACAAGTTGTCGACAAAATTTACAACGCACAACAATTAACAACTTTTTTTCAAACTTCAGGATTTTTTTCTCGGCAATGATGGAGTAGTGCGTAGTAGGGTTTGAGTATATGAATACACTCACTGAGTACTAACTACACGCAGAACCTCCGTTCGATTTACGAACCCCACACTCTTGCCGTCTCCTTGTTAGTTAACAGCCAATAAATCCAAAAATTTCGACATGTCACCTTTACACCCCTACGAAGCTGGGGTTGGTGGCTTAGTATGAATTAAATCATCTCGATTCACAAATAACTGTAGATAAAATGAATACCACAACCTACCCAAAATTGTTACGTACGTCCAATGATTGCCAAAGAATTTCATTAGCAGAAATTGTTTGTCTCATTTTCATTCTATTTGTAACTTAACATTTCAGAAACCGCAATGGGCACCAAGTTGAGTGATCATAATAAATCAGAAATAAATGATTACAAAGACGCAATTTACAATTTAGGATATGTATTTTTCCAAAGAGTGGTCAAAGTATATTATTTTTTTGATTTCACATTTAATTTAACACCGCTGAGCAGAAAACAGGATGGTTATTTAAAAACAGTGCATGATTTCACAAAGAAGGTAATTAAAGAGAGAACAGAATACATAGATAAATATGGCATAAAAATATCTGAGACAACTGCAGAAGATGATGATACTTATGCGTACAAGAAGAAGAAGACGGCCATGTTAGATGTATTAATATCAGCTAAGAAGGAAGGACTTATCGACGACATTGGCATTCAAGAAGAAGTGGACACGTTCATGTTCGAAGTTCGTAAAGTCTTCAACCGATAATATTATATTGTTTACTAAACATTACAGTTAAATAGTAAACATATTTTCGTTTCGTTTCCAGGGTCATGACACCACAGCTTCTGGATTGGCGTTTTGCTTTATGCTTCTTGCTCATCATAAGGATGTACAGGTTGGTCAAATTTTAAACTGGTTTTATTTTTTTCCCAGCTGACAGTTTGGAATAGCGTCGACATCGATAGGCCTACGGTTCCATTGCTGGAAGTAGGAGAGAAAAGAGGTACCAAGTACCACTCCCTGTGGTAGTCCTTAACAAATCATTTGCACTGCGATGAGCCCCTAATCACATGGTTATTAACGCGGAACACTATCTAGACAATTCGTAGACGGATTGATTATAAGCCAACAAATATAAACAAGAAAAACATAAAAGAAAATAATAGAACTTGTCTTTGCGTTACTTCACATTAAATACAAAAAGTTAAGAAGTAGGCCGGATATCAACAAGTACCTACTAGCACTTTAATCTTCATGTATCTTTAAAACGAATATATTTATGAACAGGAAAAAATTTTTGCTGAGATTAAAGAAATCTTGGGTGATTCAAAGCGTTCTGTCACTATGGAAGACTTGCCCAAGATGAAATACTTGGAACGCTGTATTAAGGAGTCACTGCGGCTGTACCCTCCGGTGCACTTCATCAGTCGAAGCTTGAACGAAGAGGTGACATTGAGTAAGTAAAAAAGTATTTGTGAAGCCTTCACCAGACTACACGCGATAAAGACCATGTAAAGGCTCCTGAGTTTAGAGCACTGCAATACATTTTGTATTAGTAGGTATACATTACATATATGTTCTCTGTGAACTATTGTCACGTACACGCTTCTTGTCAGCGGCTTTAGGTTTATCTTATCGTCTACCACGTCCAATTATCGTGTAAAAACTATTCATTAACAAAATAATCTCCTTGAATTCCTATTCGTGTTATTTTCCGCACAATATGTAGGTACTTTACTAAGCTACTATAAATTCTAGGTAATTATGCAATCCCGGCTGGAACGTTTTGCCACATCCATATCTACGACCTACATCGTCGCCCTGAGATATTCAAGAACCCCGACGAGTTCGACCCCGACAGGTTCCTGCCTGAGAACAGCGTAGGAAGACATCCATATGCGTACATACCCTTCAGTGCTGGGCCTAGGAACTGCATAGGTAAATGATAAGTTTTGCCACCAATAATGGTATTGAAAGCAAACCCATTTCACTATCCTTTCCTAATCATTACTGGAATACCATATTCTCATTTAATACAGAGGATGCTGTCAAGTGGAGTTGTTCTGCCATTGTACCTGAAAATATGGCAACAAAAAAGTCATTAAACCGATATATTCTCTGTATACAAAACTTCATTGTACAGGTCAAAAATTCGCTATGATGGAGATGAAGGTAGCCGTTGCGGAGGTATTGAGGGAGTTCAAGTTGGAGCCAGTCACTCATCCCGAAGACATTCAGATAATCACCGATCTCGTGTTGAGAAACGATGGGCCAATTGAAGTCACCTTTGTTAATAGGCAATAATAAAATGATAATGTGTAGAATCATCTTCATCTGCCTAGCCCTTTCCCAACTATGATGGGGTCGGCTTCCAGTCTAACCTAGTCTAATCTATAGTAGAATATATTTAGAAATGAAAAAATTAATGTTTTATTTTTGTGTTTAAAAATTAAACAAAACTTTTACACAAAAGGTTTTCGTTTATTTCGTAAAAAAATACAAAGATAGAATTGATTCTAGCTGCCCCGTTTCAAATAGTAGTTTCGTAGAAACCAATATATACAGGATAAGTTTTTAACCAGTGCGCGAATTTTAACAAATTAAACTTAAACGAGTTATAATAACCCTGCAATTTTCATTTTGATATAAAGTAGTACAAAAAAAAAAAATAAGTTATCGTTAACGAAAGATGTTTATTTTGAAACTGGTTTTTATGGTAACTTGCACGCGGCGCCGGTGCGGCGGTGAAGGTGAACGACCGAGCGTAGCTACAAGTACCCACCAGTTTAATCGGTCAAAATTTTAAGAAGTTCGAAGTACCTACGCCGGCGCGCGGTTAATGACCTATTCCTATTTTCAATATCATTTACGAAATATTTAGGGTGTCCACAGTTTACTGATTTAAGGTCGGATAAAAATGAAAAAAAAAAACAGTATTGCAAAAATTGTTGAGATGTGTTTTATTACTGATACAGAACCAACAAAAAAAAAGTTTTTTTTTATTCATTGAAATAATGGAAAGCAAAAGTTGAACCCCACACGTTAACTCGTTAGACACTCGGTCTTACAATGCTTTCTTTTCTTTCACTTGAATTTAATTATGTATTATGGCTGCTACCTCAATTACCAGACAGGCCTGTTGGTCTAGTGGTTAGTGACCCTGACTGCTATGCCGGAGGACAAAATCAAAATCAAAAGTCATTTATTCAAACTAGGCTGAGAGTCAGCACTTTTTGAACGTCAAAGTTACAAAAGACAGTCCCCCCAAAACGCCCACCCTTCGACACTTCCTAGTGCTGTAGCTGGGAAGAAGAAGTGGCGGAACAAACTCCCCAGCAGCACAGCTGTCTGTTAAGTTAGAAGAACTTGATTCTATACAATATTGTGTAAGTAATTAATATTATAAAACAAAACATACATTATTCGCCATATGTCAGCTAGCACACGCCAATATACCAACAAAAAAATTGAAAACTAAAGTCAAGCTGAAATAATAAAACAATAACGTAAACAAAACTTAAAAACTAAATAAAGCCTCCAGGCATAAAGGGCGTGCCCGCTTACATGTTCAACGATGCAAAATGATCCATATACATACATTGATGCATATAGCTAAGTTGAAGTTACAATAGTTAAAGTAGCACCTCCGGAGTAGAATAAAATAACAGTTAATACAAATAACAATAACAAAAACCATGGTCAGCAAGACGACCAGTCACCACAAGCAGCACCCGTTCACGAGCATAACGCAAAGGTCAGCCATTACCCCCCTCGCCATATTTGAGGGAAGGTGGTAACCCGACCCCCGACGCTACCGCAAGCAGTGACATCTAAGGGAGCATGACGAACTTGCTGCCGGTTGGTCAGGCAAGAATATTATGAACAGCTGACGAGGTCGCTAACTACATGTTGCAATACAACTCATTTAAAATCATTGTAATGAGTAGATTATGTCCACAATAAATTAAATTAAAAGAAAATAAAAATAAATAAATAAATTAACAAAATCTGTTAAATAAAAAAATAAATAAAAAACAATTATATGAACTACCCATATAAACTGTCAGTAGGAAAGCTAATTCTGGATTGAAAGAACATAAACATTGTCTTGAGTTAATCACAGCGACCAACTATTCTTATCGTTTAAGTAGTCGTTGATAGAATAATATGCCTTTGAACAAAGGTTGGATTTTACTTTTGCTTTAAACTCATTAAACTGCAAATCTAGTAAAGCAGAGGGAAGCTTGTTGTAAAAGGTAATACCAAGACCAACAAAAGAATTATGAACCTTATGAAGCCGGTGAAAGGGAGCACGTAGTTTGTCCTTATTTCTAGTATTAATATTATGAATATCACTGTTTTTAGTGTACAGGTGTATATTTTGCCTAATATATAAGATGTTGGCGAAGATGAATTGTGATGCCACCGTAAGAATACCAATATCTTTAAACAAATCTCTCAGAGAAACTCTAGCACCTAGTTGGTAAATCGCTCGAACAGCTCGTTTTTGAAGAACAAAAATATTTTGAATGTCCGCGGCTTTACCCCACAGCAGAATGCCGTAGGACATTATGCTATGAAAATAACTAAAATAGACTAATCGAGCTGTATCAACGTCCGTATACTGTCTAACTTTCCTTACTGCGTAGGCAGCCGAACTGAGCCTTCCCGCTAGGCTTGATATATGTGATCCCCACTGAAGTTTGGCGTCTACTGTTATGCCCAGAAAAACCGCCGAGTGTACAGTTTCAAGCACCTCATTATCTAAAACGACATTGGGTCCCAGATTCCTAACATTCGGTAAGGCGAACTTTATACATTTCGTTTTCTTAGCATTGAGAATTAGGTTATTTGTGGTAAACCATTCCGTAGCCATTGAGAGCGCACTATTTACGTCGTCAAAATGTTGTCTATTTCTGTCTACTTTAAAGATAAGTGAGGTATCATCAGCAAATAGTACAATGTCACAGATATTCTTTAAATAAAATGGTAAGTCATTTGTTTAGTCCCGATCGATTTGTTTAATCTGTACCGAACGGAGTGACATCTGTCACTTGTCAGTTTGATTTTGACACTTGACACTTCTTCTTGGTTTGGCGCTGAAGAAGCCCCGTCGCCGCTTGGGACCTCGCGACGCTTTTGTTGAAATTAATCCTTTTAAATCGATCCGTTTGTGACAATTAGTCGTGATCCAATTGCTTGATTGTTAATAACCCCAATTTGACGTAATAATACGGGTTACGTTTGTTAAAACTGACGTTCTTGAAAGGGATGGTCGCCGCTTGGTTTTCGCGACCCTTTGTAAAGTAATCCCTGAGAATCGGTCGTTTTGTGGACAATCTGTCATGACCCAATTGTAGTGATTGTAACTAACCCCAATTTGAAGACATAACACGGGTTTAGTTTCTTGACATTGAAGAACTTTGAAGGTTAAGTGCAAGTGATGCTATTGGGAACGAGTGATTTGAAGACCGCATGCTGTGATTGCCTCCAGCCTTTTTGCAGCGGATTGTAACCTGGAGAATACTCGTAACGTCACAACACGATACATATACACTCACTTACATACATAACTCCAGGTAACCCCAAGGAGCTGGTGTTCGTCTACCCACAGGTAAGTTCTTTTGTTGTATTGTAGGTGAGTTACTTGAATTGTACTTGTATTGTCTGCTCCGCGTACGGCGGACTAGTTTCGCTAGCCACTCTTGTCTCTAGAGCCCCACGGTTATCACGCTTCCACATAATAATTAAAACCTTATGTGGGTCTAGTCTGGCAGCGAACATCATTAATATACACTAGGAATAAGAATGGACCCAGTATTGATCCTTGAGGTACACCTAACTGAACTAGTAGCCCGGAAGATTTTACACCATTGACATCTACACATTGGTGCCTATTTTGCAAATAAAAACTTATGACACTGAGAGCTTCGTTTTGAACACCGTAATGACGTAGTTTACGCAAAAGTGATGGTGAACGCAATCAAAAGCTTTGGAGAGATCACAGAAAACTCCGATAGCATTTTGCGAGTTCTCCCATGCGTTGAAAATATGTTTCAGCAGAGCAACACCCGCATCTGTTGTCGAACGACCTTTTGTAAAGCCATATTGCTCATTATGAAGGAGGCTATTTAAATGAAAATGTCTTAGCAACTGCTTGAGTATTAACTTTTCAAATATTTTACTAAATGCAGGTAAGATAGAAATGGGCCTAAAATTGCCAACGTTATTTTTATTACCTGTTTTAAATAATGGTATGACTTTACTGCTCTTCATGAGGTCAGGAAAAGATCCCAAATCAACACATTTATTAAAAGTTACAGCCAGATAGGGGGCTACGATATCTATTATATTACTTAACCGTTTAACAGAGATGCCCCAGTAATCACCAGTGTTTTTTGACTTAAGTGTGTTAAAAATATTAATCACATCACGAGGCGTTACATGTTCGAAACTAAATAAGCGACTACATCCGGGCACACTACTATGCAAAAGGTTTTCAGCTTTAGACGGGGACGAATTTAAGGAGCAGGTCGTAGTTATAGGTATGTTGGCAAAAAACTCATTAAATGCCTCAGCTATGTGGGCTGCTTTATTAACCAATTTGTTGTTAATCATAATCTCTAGTTGTTTTTCCTGTTTAACCGGTTTACCCGTTTCATTATTAATAATTTTCCAAGTGGTTTTTATTTTATTATTGGATTTTTTTATGGTATCGCTTAAAAACTTTGATTTAGCTAAAGCGCAGATCTTTTTAAATAATTTTGAATAATTACTGACATACTCTAGAAAAGGAGTATCAAATCTGTATTTTTTCAAACCATATAACTCGTATAGTCTTGCTCTACTTTTATAAATTCCTGGAGTAGCCCATTGGTTGAAGCTAACGGAAGTGCTATTAATGTCAATAGTTTTGGTCTTGAAAGTAGATTCGTATTCTTTTTGCACAATATCAAAAAGGGCTCCATAGATTTCATTAGGATTCTCGCGTTCTACTATAGATGGTGTAATCCTATGAGCTATATTATTTTTAAATTTATTACAACGACTAGCTGTATAAGGCCTGCATAATATTTTATGCGGCTTTTTAAGTAGTGGCAAAGGGAAGCTGGCTAATAATCCACAGTGGTCAGACGTTAAGTCACTTAAAACTAACTTATTTTTGGCATCACAATCACTAAATATATTATCGAGACAAGTCGACGAAGAAGCCGTGATCCCAGTTGGTTCAAGGAACAAGTTTATTAAATTAAAAGACCTAAACAGATTGAGCAGTCTAATACTTAATGGAGTAACATCTAAAATATTAATATTAAAATCTCCACATAGAATTATACATTTATTAATTGATTTCAATTTATTGAGTGAATCCTCCATTACCGATTCGAAACGAATAAAATCCCCAGAGGGGGGCCGATAAACGCATATTATGACGTAACGCTCTAATTCAACGCAAGACAACTCAATAACGCGCTCAATGGAAAGATTAACTAGATCTAACCGTTGTTTATATTTCAACTTGTTCGAAACAAGAACTAATGATCCTCCGCGAATAGCACTTTTCCTCACAAATGCACTTTGCACAGTAAAAAAATCATCATTCATAAATACTACTTCATGTTCCTTCAACCAGTGTTCAGTCAAACATAATACCTGAACATCATAGTTTTCAATAAATAAACTTAACTCTAGCTCTTTGCCGGACAGACCCTGCATATTTTGATGTACAACATTCAACACATGCGGCTTACCCGTTGTCGCATCTAACAGTTTAAACTACTAGGTGTATCAAAAGTGGCGTTAGTACCACTACTAACAGTAATCGATGGTACGCTACAGGTACCAGTGTTACGGTGTAAATTGTATGCTAAAAGATTAGCAATTTGTCTCCTACAACTAGGTGGCAAATACAAAGTATAATTTGTTAGTTTGTAATCAGTAATAAATTGATTACAATCAAAAAATGAAATAGCGTCACTGTGACAACTAGTCCTATTATAAATTAGCATATTTAAATAATAAATGTGCCTGTTTTGCTCATCAGACAAGTATCGTGAATAAGGCAAGGCACAGAAAATGAATTTACAATTGTTGGTCTCATTGAGAAGTAACATCAAATGGACACATTGAATTATTTCTTTTTTCCTAACATTCAAACTATCCCCATATAATAATATTACAGTTGAACCAGGGTTTATTTTTGACAATTTAATTTTACTTAATAATTGGCTAATACTGGCACCGGGTGAACAATTATTAATTACATATTGTTGTGAACACTGATTAAATATGCTACCATAACTTTGACCAAATTTGTCAGAAAAAAAAGGTCGTGGGTTCGATTCCCACTAGGGCATGCAAACCGGATACCCGGATAACCGAAAAAACCGGATAACCGACTGATTTGAAAACCGGGTTTTTTTGGATATCAAAACCGGAGTTTTCGGTTTTTTCGGTTAACATTATAAATAATCATTTTTCGACTACTAAATCGACGGCAACTACAACCCAGGAAAACTTAGACTATACAGTAGTAAATGTTACATGGAACTTCAAGGACCAACTCGAAGGACAAGAAATAAAGAAGACGTTCATCTACAGAACTTGATTTAGAAACTAAAATGACGTATTTATTCATCAAATGATTGACCATACCATCTTACAATATATACATAATTTAAAATCTAAGTAAAAAATATGTACATGTATATACAATATAAAAATAAATGATCATAAAGCATCAAAATATTCGTCTGCATCGTTGTCAACAGGAAACGTGCCCAAAAGGCTGGCAGCATTGCCACGTTGTATGGCAATGCTGATTCTTTGACCAAAAAAAAGGCCAGCCCTCTGGTCACGTGAAGAGTCGACTAGCCGCTTGGCAATGTCTCGGAATACTATGTGAGCACTCGGACCCCATGGCCCTAGAGTTTCAACCCCAAACGGCTCGAATATATAATTTCCAATTAGGTTAGAATATTTGCGCCGTTTGAGGTTTTCAGCACCTGCAGCAGCCGCTCCAGCACAGCCCGCCGTGCTGAGAAGATGGGATGGCGCAAGGGTGTCGACACATGTTGCGTCCCACACCAAAGGCCGACCTAGCTTCCAAGGCATTATGGTCATTCCGTCAGGTCTCTTCCCATCGTCGCGTGCCAAGCCATTGGGTTCTAGAACAGCTGGCACCCCGGCGGTGACAAGAGCACGACGGATGATGTCATTGATGCTGGCGTGCCGTGCTATCCGGCCTGCGCTCCTACCGCAGGATAGGCCATGGTGTCCGAGGTAGTCGACACCTTCACCGCATTGGCAGCGATGCAGAGCCACGCAAGGAGCGCCCAGACGCAGGCATGTAGCAATCCGAAATGAGGTTGGAGATGGCACTTTACGACGGTGGAGGAAAAATAGGAGAGCACTTAATAAAAGCAAATAAAGCTTTGGAATCTATACCTCCAACAAGTGTGGAATCAGAGAGAGCCTTTTTATCAGCAGGTCTCATCTATACTATCTATACTAATATTATAAAGCTGAAGAGTTTGTTTGTTTGGTTGAACGCGTTTATCTCAGAAACTACTGGTTCGAATTGAAAAAATCTTTTTGTTTTCGGTAGCCTATTTACTGAGGAAGGCTATAGGCTATATAACATTACGCTACAATCTATAAAAGCGGAGCAGCAATGCAAAATGTACGAAAACTGGCAGGCAATTCGATGCGACGGGAAGGGTCACGGGAGCAAAAATTTGACGCGGACGAAGTCGCGGGCAGAAGCTAGTGTGTAATAAATCCGTAGTACTCTAAATGATGACTCCCTCGATGCACTTGTATCCTATCAAAGTAAGAAATATATGGTCATATATGGTAATTTTATCAAAGTAAAAAATAGTCATTTGATTTAGCTGTGCAATTTTAATTTAGAATTAATAAACTGATAATAATATTTATAAGAATGTCTGATTTATTTTGTTTTGGTTTATTAGGAATAAGACTTCCATTTTATGCGATATTTCTATAATTATTTTGATCTCATTTTACGTACTGTTGATTTTGTCTGTTTGTATTTTATGACAGTTAAATTGTTATTTAATATTCTGTAATTTTAGGCCTTTGTCTACCTACCAAATGTTTCTAATGTTAGATAAACATACACAATGTTAGATACCTTAATGTTTAAAGAATATGTTATTTTCCTAAATAATAAGCTTTATGATTATTATTCTAGATAAGATAAGATAAGATAAGTCTTTATTTGCTTTAAACATGGTATAAAGTTGTTACAGTTTGTTTTTTATATAATGTCCACATGTTTAGCGATACAAAAATTGTATTAATTGCATGCAAAATAATTATACATTCACGATTTAAATATGAACTAAATAATGTCACAGATTACCTAATAGAATAATAGTCATTTACATTTTCATTAATACATGTACAACATATTTATATTTTGAAGTCAAAAAAATCTTTAATATCATAAAAGTTGTGTCCATTCAGCCATTTATACAATTGGTGTTTAAATGAGTTTGTGTTTGTTAATAATTTAATTTCGTTTGGTATTTTATTATATATACGTACACACATTACAAGGCAGCTTTTAGCGTACTTGGCTGATTTAGGATTATCCTTTAAAACAAGTCTGTGTGGATCCCTTGTTGGTCTATTGATTACTTCATACGCTTTTTTGAACAATCTCTTATTACTGTACACATATTTACAGATTTCATAGATGTCTATGTTATGTATAACTAAAAGAAACTTTTTGTATTGCTTGTTAGTAGTTGTAGCTTATTTCAGTTCGTAAAAAATACATATTTTGATTAGACTTCAGCATTTTCATTTCATTACAGACATATTTCTCATTTATTTAACAAAAATTTTAAAACCCGAAAAACCCGATTTAACCGGTTTCACCGGTTTTGTAAACAATAAACCCGAAAAACACGGTTTTTATAAACAACCCGGTTTTTGCATGCCCTAATTCCCACCCAGGACAAATGTTTGTGTGATGAGCACGATCATTTGTTTTGTGTCTGGGTGTAATTTATCTATAATATGTATGTATTTAGAAATATATAAGTATGTTTATCAGTTGTCTAGTACCCATAACACAAGCTCTGCTTAGCTTGGTACTAGATGGCGTTGTGTGATAGTTGTGAAATATTATTATTATGTTGTAAATACTATCGAATATATCCATTTTCATTATAAGTGAAATATTCGACGAATAAATCACATTTGACGATTAGACAACAGATTTTTTGCTATCTACCGATTAAACCCTATCTATCTGTTTATCTGAGGATAGTAATATCACCAGATACCGGGTACCAGACTTTCGGCCGAATATTCGGCGTAATTTATTACCTACTTTATGGTGCGTGACCGCAGCGCTAATTGATAACGGGAGTGGGTAGTATTCGGTTGACTGAAAACAAAAAATATCCTGACACGGGATGTAGGCTGCGGCAACAGTTAATAAGGAGAAAGCCAGAGAGAGAGAGAGAAAGAGAGAGGAGAAAGCGATAAGGCCGCCCCGCCCATTGTATGTTATTGTGTTTTTTTTTTTTTTTTGTTATGTAATTTCTGGTGTACAATAAAGCATGTATATATTATATATCAGTGGTGGCCCAGTGGAAACGGCCGCGACTTACGAGTAGTAGGCCGTGAGTTCAAACCCAAGCAGTCGCGTAATCCCAGGATCCCGGGCCTATCCCGGGATTAGATTATGTGGTTTCTAATTGGGCTCAAATGAAGTAAAAAAATTAAATAATGAAAAAAAAATTGTTTAAATATCTTTGCATAACACAAATCACAATATAATTAGAAAAGAAAAAAGACAAAACAAAAAAAAAATATACCAAGAAATCAAAAAGCCAACGCAAAAAAA
The DNA here is from genome assembly GCA_932294355.1 of Aporophyla lueneburgensis. Lineage (NCBI taxonomy): Eukaryota > Metazoa > Arthropoda > Insecta > Lepidoptera > Noctuidae > Aporophyla > Aporophyla lueneburgensis. The sequence goes on from OW028739.1 coordinate 12,156,702, forward strand.
AATAGATTCGAAAATAACATCGCAGAAATATCAAAGCATCCAATCTTTGACTTCCAAGCCTGCTTGGTAGTTTATTACCAACATAAGCACAGCAGCTGAAAACGCTCGCTTAGGTTCTACGCTGGTTGGAGGAGTGGACAATAGATACTAGGCATGCCTTTTAAGTTCTGTCGTTTCCATATTTCCCGGCAATTTTGAATTTGGATCTGTTCTATATTAGAATGTGTTTAAATTTTGAATCTCAAAATAGTTGAAAGTATTAGGATTAATACTATTGTTTAGTCACAGCGTCGATTCGAATCTGTTAGGTTACGTACGAAAATGAATCTTTCTAAGGAAAATGTTCGTGCAATAATTTTCTACAACTTTAGAAGAGGCCTGACACGGCTTCAGTGTTTTGAAGAGCTAACATCTGTGTTCAGTGATGAAGCCCCATGTCTGCGGACTGTCGAACGCTGGTATTTAGTATTCCAGTGTGGACATACTAGTGTTAGTGACAAATCTCGCGAAAGACGCCCAAAATCCGCCTTCACTGAAGATAACATCATTGCTGTGAGACAACTAATTCTCGAAGATCGTCATGTGACATATCGCGAGATAGAGACTCTATTAGGCATCTCAGGGACAACCATTAATAAGATCTTGCATGAAGTGCTTGGTGTGAGAAAGCTAGTTTACCGTTGGATACCGCATCTGCTTTCCGACGATTACAAGGTGGCTCGCGTCAGATGGTGTAAGAAAACTCTGCAAAGGTTCAACCGAGGAGAGTCAAATCACGTCTACGACATCATCAGTGGTGACGAATCTTGGATCTATGCCTACGATCCTGATTTCAAACAACAATCTACAATCTGGGTCTTCCAAGACGAGCCAAAAGCGACTAAAGTTGTTCGTTCTAAAAGCACTTCAAAAAAGATGGTGGCCACGTTCGTTGGAAAAACCGGCCATGTTGCGACTATTACACTTGAAGATCGTAGAACGGTTAACGCAGAGTGGTATACCACAGTTTGTTTACCACAAGTCATCGCCGAACTTCGAAAATCTAACTAAAAGCGACGCATCATCCTGCACCACGACAACGCAAGCTCACACAGCGCTCGCCAAACGATTGAGTATTTGAAGCAGGAAAAAGTAGAAATTCTTGACCATCCTCCATACAGTCTTGACCTAAGCCCTAACAATTTCTTTACATTTCCTAAAATTAAGAAAAGTCTCCGTGGTCAAAGGTTCCAGTGCGGTGAAGAAGCAGTCGACGCTTTCAAGTCAGCCATATTGAACACCCCCACTTTAGAGTGGAATAAATGTTATAATAACTGGTTTGAGCGAATGGAAAAGTGTATTAAGCTACGTGGTGAATACTTTGAAAAACAAGAAAAAGTACTATAAGGTTCTAGTTGTGTTTTTTCTTCAAACGACAAAACTTAAAAGGCATGCCTCGTACTTATATGCTGTTTCTAAGTGATATCCACAAACTCCTCCATTTTCGAAAAGGCTCACTTCACCTCTAATACTATTTGCCAACCCCAATTCATTTTGTACTTGTACTTCAGGATCTGGGGAATTCATACTCTTGTAAATTTCCAGCTTTAACTTTTCCTTTAAGTCCCTTCTAAGTTCTACGACAAACATTAGGACTCTACCTGTGTAGTGTATACTGTGTATAGTAGGTACGTATCGTACTACGGCGTATCTAAGCGTTTGTTTTTGTCGTTACGTACTAAATGCTATTAATATAATTTAGGCAAGGTTATTGTCAAGGCGCAACGGACTACGAAATACAAATAAGACTTGTTTTTGGCAATCCCGAAAATCCCGAGATTAGCCAAGTACAGTCCCGGGATTTTCGGGACCAGAAAACGGTCGGGATCCCGGGATTGTGAGAGGATTCTAATCGTGAGGAAACCGGTATGTCTTAGAACCAAAAATTCGAAGACATGTGATATCTACCAACCAGCACTGGGCCCGCGTGGTGGATTATGGCCCACTCCCTCTCACCGAGAGGAGGCCTGTGTCCCAGCAGTGGGAAAATTATAGGCTGATGATGAATATATATATAATAATAATAAACATAATGGTTTAAAGACTTGCATTAATAAATACAAGTCTTTAAACCACCGGGTTTACAAACTTTACTACGAATGGCGCAGCAGCATTACGCGCTGCTACGCACGTAGTTTTTATCCGACTTCAAAAAAAGGAGGAGGTTATCAATTCGACTGTATTTTTTTTTTAATGTTTGTTACCTCATAACTTTTGACTGGGTGAACCGATTTTGATGATTCTTTTTTTATTTGAAAGCTGGTGCTTTCCGAATGGTCCAATTTTAATTTGGTTCCATTCGGACAATGGGGTCCATGTGAAAACCATATAAGTCTTAAATTTGCATTAAGTATTTGCGCGACAAATGAACGAATAACGCGATTAGATTAGTGCGGAGTATCTACCACAACTAAAAAGTTAAAAAACAAAAACTTTTTACAAAAAAAAAACAACCGACTTCCTTAAAAAAACACTTCAAAGTCAAAAATAACTTTTATTTCGGAAGTCGGTGGCAAAAACCTTAAATACAGAGCCTAAGACACCGACACTCGAAATTAAAGTTATTTTTGACTTTGTAGTGTTTTTTTTTTAAGGAAGTCGGTTGTTTTTTTTTTTGTAAAAAGTTTTTTCTAATGTGCGGTGCGGGAGCCGATACGTTCTGTAGCTTCTTGCGCTATTTATAATTAATATCTGGTTGACCGAGCTTTGCTCTGTATTTTTTGGTAAATTGTGTTTAAAATAATAAGTTTATGTTCAAGTTGACTATCGATAAAGTTGGTCATTGAAAACACGAATAAAACGACATTTTATAAAAATGAATCCTAGCTAGATCGATTTATCGCCCCCGAAACCCCTGTATGCTAAATTTCATGAAAATCGTTGGAGCCGTTTCCGAGATTCAGATTATATATATATACAAGAATTGCTCGTTTAAAGGTATAAGATTATACCCATTTCTTCAATGTTTCTAAATATCCTACTTTTATTATACATGTGAAAGTATACAGTGACTCCACAAAGTATTCGTACCCTAATAAAATGTATGATATCTTTATATATTATAATGAAAATTATCCGTTGCTACCAATATAATAGTGGCGTTTTGGATTAATGTAAATAAAATATACAGTTTCTTAAAGATTATTGGTATTTTATTACGTGTAATAAAAAAAAATACGAAATTATTCTCACCATAAAGTATTCGTACCATAATGCAGAATTAAATATTTAACAATATCAGAATTAACTCTGATATGTTATTAATACTTTGTAAATAATCCATTATTATCAATTACTAATTGCAAACGTCGTGGCATTGACTCAATTAAATTTTGTACATATTTACTAGATACAGTATACCATTGTGATTCCAAGTGTTGTGTCAGTTCATTTTTGTTTGATAGGTATTTTGAATGTTATAATTTTCTTGTCAAGAAATGACCACAGGTTTTCTAAAGGATTTAAATCGGGCGACTGGGGTGGAGTTTTTAACTGATGAGGAACTCTATCACGAAGCCAGTTCTGGACAATCTAAGCAGTATGCTTCGGGTCGTTGTCTTGTTGAAAATAAAAATTGTCACCAAGTCCCACAATTTTAGCAGATTCAAATAAATTATCTTGCAATATTTTCAGGTACATTTTTGCATTCATTATACCCTCAATGAAATAAAAAAAATCCCACAGCATTATTTCCCATGCAACCCCAAACCATAACACCATCACCACCTCCGTATTTAACTGTTGGAATAATATTCTCTTTTGATAACGCCATACCTTTTTTCTCCAAACTTTTCTTTTGCCACTAGAACCGTAAATTTGAAACATGCTCTGAGTCTGAGAAAATAACAGATTTCCAAAATTCCATTGGCTTACTGAGATATTCTTTAGCAAAATTTAATCTTCTTTTTCTGTTAATTTCACTGATGTACGGTTTTTTAAGTGCAGTTCGTCCTTGATATCCACCTTTTCTAATAACTTTCCTCACTGTCTCAGCACTGACACTCTTTCCTCTTAATATTGCGAGGTCTGTTGCAATTGTTGGTGCGGATATAAAAGGATTGGCTCTTACTTCTTGCATAATATGTCGCTCATCTCTGGTACTTAAAACTTTCGGACGTCTTTTCTTGGTAAATTACTAGTAGTACCAATTTTTTTCCATTTTTGTATAACGTACTGTATAATCGACTTCCTTTTATGAAGCATTTTTGCAATATTTTCATAGCTATTGCCTCCCATGTGAAGCTAAATAATTTTTAATTTTTCATCACTAGTAAGTTCTTTGGTTTTCGCCATTATAAGTACTCTTACGTAGAAACTGCGATTAAAACCGTGTGATTGGACGTCGCGACATGCACTGCTTTGTGTGTGATGCAACGGGATCAGCGGCTCATGTTTAGCGAGTGGGATGGTGGGGCGTACGAATACTTTGTGGTGCTAAATTATTACATGTTCATGATTTTTTTTCTCATTTTTAAAGCTAAGCGGTAAATAAATAATGTGAAATCATCATCATCATCATCATTTCAGCCGAAAGACGTCCACTGCTGGACTTAGGCCTCCCCCAAGCACCGCCACTTCTACTTGTTCTGTGCCTCCCGCATCCAACGCATTCCTGCGGCCTTCACCAGGTCATTGGTCCATCTTGTGGGAGGCCTTCCAACGCTCCGTCTTCCAGTACGGGTCGCCTCTCCAGAACCTTCCGGCCCCATCGGCCATCCGTTCTGCGAGCAATGTGCCCTACCCACTGCCACTTAAGTTTGGCAATTCTTCGGGCTATGTCGGTAACCTTGGTTCTCCTACGGATCTCTTCATTTTTCATTCGATCGCGTAGGGAAACTCCAACCATAGCTCTCTCCATTGCTCTTTGGGTGACTTTGAGCCTTCTTATGAGGCCCATTGTGAGCGACCACGTGTCAGTGCCATATGTCATCACTGGCAACACACACTGGTCAAAGACTTTTGTCTTGAGACACTGCGGTAAGTGGGACGAGAAGATATTGCGTAGCTTCCCGAACGCTGCCCAGCCGAGTCGGATTCGACGATTGATCTCTTTCAAAAATGGGAAGTGTAAAAAACTAATCATGTACAATACTTCACGAATGTTAAGTTTTATTAAATGTTAACATTAATAAAAATTATATAGTATTTGCTATCGTACGAATACTTTGTGGAGTCACTGTATATGTTTGTTACTCATCACGCAAAAACGGACAAACGGAATTCGATATTTTGCACACAGATAACCTGGATTAACAATAGTATACTTTTTATCCTGGTAGTACCGTGGAATAATTTCAACGGGACCTCCACGCGGGAGAAAACACTAGCAAAAACTTGTTAAAGTAATGAATACTTTTGGACAACTGGAAATGTATAGCTTCGTCCACATTTCCAGTTTTAGCTGATTTCTCATTGTAGAGTCTATACTGGAAATGGATACCTTGTTATTTCATCGTGCGAACATACATTAAAACATTTCATGTAATATTTCTAAAAATCTTTTTAATTCTACATAATATTACGATTATTCTAATGCCGTTTTACAAAGGTGACTTCTACAGGCCCCTCATGTCTTAGCACAATATCGGCCATGATCCGAATGTCTTCGGGATGAGTGACTGGCTCCAACTTGAACTCCCTCAACACCTCCGCCACGGCCACCTTCATCTCCATCATAGCGAATTTTTGACCTGTACAAAGAAATTTTGTTGATGGAGAAGTTTTGCTATTAATGCCACACAGGAGCTTGACAGCATCCTCCGTATGTAATGAAAACATTCACATGTACTTCAGTCGTGCTTAGGAAAAGACAGCTATGAGGGTTTGCTTTTAATACGGTTATCCACCATTTCCGTAAAGTGCTGGACGTAAAGATTATCATCACCCCATTTCTAACCGTGGGTGTCGTAAAAGGCGACAAAGGTACTTACTAGAGAATGGGCAGCAGCGTTCCCTATGTATTTTACAACCATACTGCGATCGTCAACCCGCCTGCCAAGCGTGGCGATTATGGCAAATCTCCCCGAATTGGGGAAGGCCCATGGCCAGCAGTGGGCGTATTTCGGCTGCAATGATGATGATGATTACAGTTATCCATGATAAAATTTATCATTTACCTATGCAGTTCCTAGGCCCAGCACTGAAGGGTATGTACGCATATGGATGTCTTCCTGCGCTGTTCTCAGGCAGGAACCTGTCGGGGTCGAACTCGTCGGGGTTCTTGAATATCTCAGGGCGACGATGTAGGTCGTAGATATGGATGTGGCAAAACGTTCCAGCCGGGATTTTATAATTACCTGGAATAAAAAATAGGTATTCATTGCAAAGAGGGATAGTGGAAAGGCGAAAAGAGTCTTTTACGCTTCAGGCTATAGGCAATAAGTAAAAAAATTGCAACTGTATATGGACCTACTGAAGGTAACTGGGTCATTAGCGTTATCAGCAAGGTAGGGTTTAGCTTTCGAGACAAGGGCGAGGGTTACATAACCGGGATCCAATTAGTGGCGGACTAAGCCTGTTGGCTCGGGTTGTATCGCCAAATGATTCCTCCGCTCCTCCGGTTTTCTCAGCTTATGTTGGTATTTCTAGTAACGTAATTATACTCTTCCTACTACATGGGCCTCACAACCGCCAGGATTATTGATTTCAGGGAGATTCAAAAAGTTTGTTGTTTTTTGTTACGGTCTAATATTATTTTCTGGTTATGGTGTATCTAATACGGCCAGTATTGGTAAACAACAGTGACAGAAAGTATTAGAACATTATTACGACACACAAAGTGGATCAAGTGAGTTCTATCGATGCTAACGCAAAAACTACCTAAGCAGAACTAACAAAAATTTATAGGGGAACACCCCGGAATCATACCGTATACAATAAGGAAGGGCATAAATATAGAACCTCCTCCTTTTATTAAGTCCGTTGAAAATACTAACATTGGCGCGTAAAGTACGTAGGTACTAGTGCTGAAAATAATATGCGGTAGAAACATGTCTTGGGATTTGGGAAGAGATAATTTTATTAATTAATCGCGAAGTCACTTGACGTACTAGTCGATAGGATACACATAGGTATACCTTATCTTACCTACTACACACAAACTTACGCCTTATTCCCATGGTGGTAGGCTGAAATACCAGAATACCACCTGCTGTCCCTACCAATATCTCACAGTAAGCATGTGCAGTACATGGTAATTGTTCGTAGAGAACGTCCACGTCTACTAATAGTGCACCCAAGACAAACACCATGTATTGACAGGTAGTGGCTTCACAAAATACTTTTCACACTTACTCAGTGTCACCTCTTCGTTCAAGCTTCGGCTGATGAAGTGCACCGGAGGGTACAGCCGCAGTGATTCCTTAATACAGCGTTCTAAGTACTTCATCTTGGGCAAGTCTTCCATTGTAACAGAACGCTTTGAATCACCCAAGATTTCCTTCATTTCAGCAAAAATCTTTTCCTGTATAAAATATATATTCATTTTAAAGATACATAAATACAGAGGTCGATAAAGCAAAATTGTAAGACACTATTAATATACTGTATAATGTTATTACGTTTAAGGCAGGAGTGACATTCCCGTAAAGTAAAGCGCAGAGGAGCTCTACAAATCATAATCATAAATCTTTATTAATCTCAACATCATAGTACAGGCACTCGTTAATTGAATACACATTTTTAATACAAGAATCTTTAATAGTTGTCTCACCTAAGAGGATCTTGAGTAACAGATCAATAAAATAAAATACGAGTAATACTCTTAACACTCGTTCTGTTTTATGTATTGTAGTTTGTAAACAATCCGTCTCCACGGTATCGACGAGACTATTTTTCGAGTCTTCGAGTGCGCTCATCGCAGAACGAATGATTGCCTATGGATTTCCACAGGGACCTGTACTGGGTCCTCATATGTACTTAACCTTATCCATATGGATGTCGCCACTATTTTGAACTGTCGCGTCACATAAAAAATAGAGCTATTTTAAAATTCGACCAACCTGTACGTCCTTGTGATGTGCTAGAAGCATAAAACAAAAGGTCAATCCAGAAGCTGTGGTATCATGCCCCTGCAACCAAAACGTAAACATGTTTACTATTCAACTGGTATATTATTAAACAATATTACATTATCGGTCGAGGATTTTACGAACTTCGAACATGAACGTGTCCACTTCTTCTTGAATGCCAATGTCATCGATAAGTCCCTCGTTCTTCGCTGATATTAATAAATCCAACATGGCCGTCTTCTTCTTCTTGTACACATAAATATCGTCATCCACTGCAGTCGGCTCAGATGTTTTTATTCCATGTTTTTCTATGTATTCTGTTCTTTCCGCAATGACCTTCTTTGTGAAACCATGTACTATTTTAAGATAACCGTCCTGTCTTCTGCTCAGCGGTGTTAGATTAAATAAGAAATCAAAGAAATAAAATACTTTGACAAATCTTTGGTAGAATACATATCCTAAATTGTATATTGCATCTTTGTAAGCATTTATTTCTGATTTATTATAATCACTCAATTTGGTGCCCATTGCGGTCTCTGAAATAATAAGTTACTGTGAGAATGAAAAAGAGACAAACACTTTATGCTGAATAGTTTTTTTTGGCATCATTAGTAGGTAGGCTGTGCTGTGAAACGCTACTGTACTTAGCTTGAGTCAAGTCAAGGTTTATTCTATACATATCAACCTGAGATCTAATTATTCTTTGGCATCATTGGACGTACGTAACATTTTTGGGTAGGTTGTGGTATTCATTTTATCTACAGTTATTTGTGAATCGAGATGATTTAATTCATACTAAGCCACCAACCCCAGCTTCGTAGGGGTGTAAAGGTGACATGTCAAAATTTTTGGATTTATTGGCTGTTAACTAACAAGGAGACGGCAAGAGTGTGGGGTTCTTAAATCGGTGGATACCTGAGATCTACAAATATTGACAATATGATATTTAATACATTTTCGGAGAATTACTATTGTATGTTATACATGTCAGAACACTAATACCCTCTAAATGGCAATGCAGAAGTATTAGAAGGCGCGTGAAGATTAGGTATGTTTATAATGAGGGATGAAGGTACTTACCAGATATAGAGTTGAGAGTAAATTCTGAGATAATAGGTACTACGTCTACAGGCCGCCCGGACACCTGTTTGAGGCTCTCCACAAACCGCTGACAGTTTTCTTCAAGAACTTGACAAAATTGACGCAAAATATTGAAATGGAAAGTGGGTGTCAAAATTTTTCTTCTTTCTTGCCATTTTGAACCTTATGAAACAACATTGAAAATGAATTATTATTATTATTACAAACACTTATATAGGTATGTTAATAACAAAAAAAAACTATATGCAGCTCTTACCTTTGCTTACAAGAAGTCCATCTCTAAGCCAAGGCTTTAACACCTTATAAACTTGACTTTTTTCATTGTATTTCATGCTTGATACAATTGTCTGCAATAATAACGAAATATAAAAAAATGCTCCAAAGTCACTTAATTACGTAAAAAAAATCACGCTATATCTGTATACCTCTACATCTTCATGATTGTAAATATTCACGGCTGCTAACGGGTATACCCAAAGTCTGTAAATTCCAGAATTTTGTTTAGCTAATCTTCTAGCCAATTTCATGACCTCAACTAAAAAAAAATTGAACACGTTAAAAATCGTTTTCTATTTCATTTTATTTGGTTAAAAAGAAGCGAAAAATGTAAACAATATTATACCTGAAGAGCGCATTAAAGCCGGGCCATTTCCTAAAATAAAGGTGTCCTCTGGACCGGGGATTTTCCTAATTTTCCTGGCTCTATCGTTATAGTTGCAAAAAAGGTGTAAGAAACATAAAAAACCCGCGGTAAGAAATAAATACCAGAACATTTTGCAAACGTCTGCGCACTTCGCTGGATACTGTGTACTAAAGAGACCGTTATCTTTTTTTTGGGTATGTTATATTAATCAATTGTGTCCAGTTTCCAGGCAAACAATAGATATGATATCATTTATTACTATTTTTATATATTTAGAATGTAGCTACATGCTCGGCATAAATGCTCAGTAGGAAACATCTCTTTGATGATGATTTCTGAATTTTTTACCAGACACTAGCACTTCACTCGCTTCGTCATCCGCACAAAATGCTATGCTTGCTATGTTCATCATCATCTCAACCCGGAATCACCCATCGCTGGGTATAGACCTCCGTTTTTTTCCACCATACTTCTCGTCCATACGTCTCTCATCCGTGCTCATCTTACTCCGGAATAATGTAGCTTTCCACAGTTGAAATATTTTTTTAAATCAGTTTACTCGTTTTTGAGTTTATCCATTACAAATTATTTTACAAACGATCAAGTCTTTCCTCTTTATAATATTAGTGAAAGCCAAGATGCCAAGATTCTAGGGTGTAGCCATAAAATAACTCAGTGATTGACTGTACCTTTATAGTTTATATATCCGATTATCCTTCTGTCCGTCCGAATGTAAAGTAATGGCCAGTTTGACAAGATTCTTTGATATTCGTAACATCTTCCTCCATCTACATATCATCTATACTAATATTATTAAGCTAAAGAGTTTGTTTGTTTGGTTGAACGCGGTAATCTCAGAATGGTCCGAATTGAAAAATTATTCTTGGGTTGGGTAGTATATTTACTGAGAAAGGCTATAGGCTATATAACCTCACACTACGATCAAAAGGAGCGGAGCAGCAACGAAAAATGGACGAAAACTGGCAGGAAATTCGACGCGACGGGAAGGGACAGAGGAGCAAAAAATTTACGCGGACGAAGTCGCGGGCAGAAGCTAGTAATTAATAAGATTCAAGTTTTAGGGCGAATTAGGTTGAAACGCCGTCAAATATCCGAGGTGTCCCAAATCTCAGAGCACATCTTCTTTATCAAGATATCGCGTCGTAGTACTTATAATCAGTCTGTTATGGTTAATGATGAATTAAAACCCTTCGATGGAACTGTTGGCCATAGGCGAGCCTTTAGTCATACACATATTAAATTATGATATAAAAGTAGTGAAAATTTAATTATGTCCACAGTCGGCTCCTCAATTTAACTAGGCATAGTAACTAATCGAGACGTACTTCTCGATTAGAGTTTGATGGATCGTAGTATTTCAGAATGAAGTGATGACGGTTTTCGAGCGATGCGACTTGCGTCGGGACTTGCGCCGAGAGGCCCGCGTGCGTCACCTGGGAGCTTACTGTTTTTAGTCCTTCGACAAAAATACGGCCCCATCCGAAAGTAGTTCGAAAAACACCCTACACTGTATTCCTTAAATTTTTCGGAAGAATAAAAACACACCAAAAATAACGACAACTGTAAAACTGTATTGTAATTTATTCTTAGGTTAGGCCATAACCGTAAGCGATACGGAATTCTCGCTTCGTGAGTAGTGGTCCTGCGCAAGTCGCTTTGCGGTGCCTGGCGCGTGCTCTGACTAAACACCTTCTTTGATTTGTTTTCTCCGCAGTCGTTGTCGTAAAACGCTTGTCGCTTAAGCCTGTAGCTTGGACCACGGGGTTACAATACAATAGCAGTCTGATAAGCGAGTTTAATCTACATTGTATTTGAACAAACCCGGGGTCAAAGTCTACCTAAAGTTTTTTTAACGTAATGGATGACTATATCATACAGATATCGTATCTGTGTTGATACGCAATTAAATCCTTGACCTTAGTATATGACTGACCAAACTATATTTTATTATTAGATGATGATGTAATGCGATGTGTCATGATGTGAGATGACGTGCCATGATGTGATGAGATGCGATGTGATGTGATATATTAGGGAATAAATTCGACTCTACATAATGTAGTGGGACATAGAAACAAGCATTTTATCATAATAGTTTATTATATAATCAACACCTAAGGTTCACCTATCTTTATAAAGTTTGTAATTACATATCTACTCATTAAACATACTTACGAGGGATTAATAATGTAAAAGAAAACTACTTAGATAAAAAAAGTATTATTTTGTTCACTGGGAGCTCTGTTAATGAAAATTACAAACTTCTGTGGTCTGTCCCTATATGGACTGGTTTCTGAAAAGACAACTATTGCAAGTACTTATTTAGTAAATATTTCACTTTGTGTCACTTGGTCTTTCGAAAAGATTTTAAACACCAACTTGCACATCACTGGCTACTAGAGATGTAGGTACCGACTAGTCGAGAAAGCCAACAATTTGTATAGATAAATTCGGTGACTAGACTACAATTAGTGGTCCCATTACAGCCCACAATCGGCCTAGAATGCTCCCCATCTGATGATATCTTCGGTATCGTCCAGGGATTTGCGTTAGGAGCAGTGTCCAGCGGTGTATTAGCTTGTTATTTGAAGCCACACGCGCGCGCATCAAACATCATTATTCGACAATGTGTTCTTGACTATTCCTAGTTTCTTGTACAATACTCGTCATATTTATCAAAGTTTTACAATACTCTTCATATTTCTAAAATATTTCTAAAAGTTATTATTTTGTTGACACAAAGACACATAATTTTGCAAGGACCAATTAAAAGAACAGACCTCTCTGTACCTTCGACTAAGGCACTCTAGCACAAATTACAGTATCGCTCTAAAATTTGTACTTGTGATGAATTCCAAAAACTGCCTTGAATAACAAGTTCTCTATTTATATATCGGTTTTTATGAATCGTATCATGAGAGTCTTGACTAACCAAGCTAGGAATAAACCGAGTCAAAAGAAAATGCATGAAATCTTAGACGGAAAAACCGCCACCAAACTTCAAGAATCATAGGATGTGCTACTTCGCACATGTCTACAGGCATCACAAACCACTACTTGCATTCACCCATGCCACACAAAGCCAAATCCAAGAATGTCAGCCGACCTATTTACACATGAAACCACAATTTAAAAAAAAGACATGAAATATAATATTATATTATAATATAAAATTCGATGACGGAATCAATTTTGCGATGCATACGGCGGAAGACCGATATAAGATTAAGAACACTGACTAAGATTTTTTTAAATCGGTAATGGTTAATAACGAGATCTCAGGCAAAGACATACAAAACAGTAGAGCAATGAAATAGGAAAGAGCCTAGAAAACAGTTGAACGCAGATTCCCTTTCGCATATATCCAATGCCTACTCTAGGATGCACAACGGTACGGCTCACAATCCTTCCCTATCTAGGAGGGCACGTCTTTCCTACCATTATGGCGCCCCCTGCCTAACTCCTTGATATGTGATGATCTCTGTAGCGCCATGAATCGTGAGACTCCGAGGACTAAGACAGGGGCTAGTTGAAAATTTCGATTAATCGAGTCTGGTCAAACCACGCTGACGCTGGGATCAAGGACGTTCCGTTTTCTTCACCGTTATGAGTTCAGTAGAGATGAAATAATTTATCTGCACAAAGTGCCTTTGTTCGAATCCACGATGCCGTAAGCGTAAGCCGCGGTTGCAAAAAAAAATCTTAAGACTGCTTGTAAAAAAAAAACAGAAATAGTAGATTATTAACCAAGGGGATAAAGCAGTGTCTTCTGTCGCGGGTGACGATAAAAATCGCGAGCGTAACGAAGGACTCGAGGTTTACTCCCGAGCGTAGCGAGGGTGTTAAAAACTTAAATCACGAGCGAAGCGAGGGATTTAAGACGAGTCCTGAGTGTAGCGAGGGATTTAAGTTCACCCAAGGCTAAGACAGCTTTATCACCGAGGAAAATACTCTACTTTTCGTACCATTTACGAAAAAATTAACACAATAATAATATGAGATAAGCATTTGTTAAAAATAATGACAATTAAAATAAACTTAACGTTTATGTATTTGAAGAAAACAAAAACGCGGCAAATTCCTAGACTAATATTTTTTGTCGGAAAAGCAAAGGCATCAAGCTCATACGGCCTCGTCGGTTTTCGTAATTTTATTTAATAATCATAACTGCATAATAAATGCGTATTCCTTTTTCAAAAAGATGTATAATGCTTTATATACAAACTCAATGGTGTAAACATGTAGTTCAGTATAAATTTCGGTAAGTATTCCAAATTTAAATCACATTCTCCCCCTAGAGGATGAACGAAATTCAGTACAATTTTCTTTCCCTGTTTTTAACAGATTAAAAATGACTATTGTTATGTTAGCTTTTTGTGGCATAGAATGTCACTTTTTTGAGCAAGTGGTACGAAAACAATTTTTTCATCCCACCATCTCGGAAAGAGTATTTTTAATCTTCAATATCTGAGTGGAAAAGCCGTTTTTATTCTCTAGAGGATAAAGTAAATTGAATTTAGAATATCGTGTGCACTAAGTTTGTGAATTAAAAAAAACATTAAACCTATTTACTGCTACCTCTATGTTGCCGAATATATCATACAACTTTTTGTTAATTTGTTAAAAACTCAGACTCGGAACCTTCTTGGTGTTCTTTTTTCAATTTGCTTTGTAGCGGTTCTTTACGCGGCATTTTTTCACGTCATTGTTAAACCTTATATTAAAATCAAGAAACTTGAAAACAAGTGAAATAACTAAAATGAGTGATTCTAGCGACGAGGAAGTTTGCTTGACGCCAACAGAATTGACTGAAACTGTTAATAATGCGCAAATGAGCTTTCTCCCTCAACAATCACGCGAGAAGTATTTAAAACAGTACGATATGTTCAACACGTGGCGACTAGCAAAAGGAGCCAAAACTTTCTCAGAAAACGTTTTGCTGGCATATTTTATAGAATTATCCGAGAACAAGAAAGCAAGCACTCTATGGAGTACGTATTCGATGCTAAAAGCAACAATAAAGATGAAAAAAGACAAACATATCGATACCTATTCTAAATTAGTGGCATTTTTAAAAAGAGCCTCATCTGGTCATCAACCAAAAAAAATCGAAGGTTTTCACAATATCTGATATTGAAAAGTTTCTTAACGAAGCACCCGATTCCGTATATTTGGCGGCAAAAGTAAGTCAGTTGCACATTCAGTATCTACTTAAGTATATTAATCTCAATTAAATAGTATACTTAGTAGATGTTGATAGGCATAATTATGCGTTCATATCAATTTTATTCATTTATCTACTACAATACTCTTTACGTTACAGGTTGTTCTTATTATTGGAATAAACGGAGCATGTCGAACTAATGAACTAACACAACTTAATGTCAAAAACATTGAGAAACATTCAGATGACTTACTATTAATTAATTTACCTAATACAAAGACAAAAAGAGACCGCAACTTCGTCATTCGCAAGGAATACGTAACGATTGTTGAGAAATATCAAGCCTTACGCCCGCCTAACACTCCAATCAATCGATTTTTTCTACAGTATCGCAATGGAAAGTGTGTTAGACAGCCTATGGGTACTAATAAAATTGGCAGTATCCCACGAGAAATAGCAACATTTCTTGAACTTCCAGAACCCCTGTTGTACACGGGTCATTGTTTCCGACGAACTTCAGCCACACTTTTGGCTGATTCCGGAGCTGATCTCCTGTCCCTTAAGCGCCACGGAGGCTGGAAGTCCAATGCAGTTGTAGAGGGATACATAGAGGATTCCATCCAAAATAAGTCTAAAATATGTGAAGACATCGTAGGAGCCATTACACTGAAAGAGCCTCAATCGGATCCTTGGACTGGCCCTTCTACATCAAAAATAAGCCGTTATGAAACACCTAACCATCTCCCTCTCTCTCCAACATTCACGCCAAGGGAATCCGATGAATCGGTACAACTATTAAGTATGACAGATAGTTTACCGAAAAACAGTACACAAGACTAACACCAATATTACAGTACCAAACAAAAATATTACATTCAATTTAAATAACTGTAGCAACGTTACTTTAAAATTTTCTTAATTATACCTTAGTATTATTTTGTTATAATTTAAAGATTATTCTGTAATACTTACCTGTCATAATGTAGTAATTAATACCTAAACTGAAATAAAAGTGTACCTATCTTGTGATTGTAAAGGTTTTTTTTGCATTTAGTCATTTCCTCGCTGAGGTGGAATGAAAAGTTACGTGTTGCACTCGAGTGCAAAGATTTTTCACCTCGTGCTCTTTTGATTCCCTCACTGACGCTCAGGATTCTAATTTTGAATCACTCGCTGCGCTCGTGATTCAATTTTAGAATCCTTCGCTTGCTCGGTCATCAAAATTGAACACGCGGTTAAAAAGCAACTTTGCACTCTTGTATAACAAATAACTATTATAAGTAATACCAAAACGGGATCAGCTTAGCATTACGTGAGATGTCATCACAACTGAGCCACTACTGCTCTACCACTGTTCTCGTCTTCGTTTCATTTCTTGTCATCGTAAGGATATTTCCGCTTATGAGACACGAGATTTCCAGTAATGAATGTCACGCGACGTCTAAAGTATCCCGATTCAGTGGAGCACATATTATCGTGAAATAACGGCTCCAACTATTAGGAGTCTGGGATGCGCATGTAGCCAAAATCATCCATTGCTGCGTCCCAACTATCAAACATGGGTAAGAATATAAGAAGCCAAACTTAAGAGGAATGAAATAATAACGATAACAATCAATAGCAATATTTGAATGAAGATTCAACAATAACACAATTGCATCATCATCATAACACAATTTACTTAGTACTTATTAATACCTATTTTTAATAACTAATGTTGTCTTTTGACGAAGTTAACGAGCACGGGGCCATTGTTCCTTAACACCAGATCCGCCAGAAACTGAATATCAGATGGTTTCGTCACTGGCTTCAGTTCGAATTCACGCAATATTTCGGCTACCGTGATCTTCATTTCCAGCAACGCAAACTTTTGACCTGAAAAAAAATAGGTATTTTCGTTTGATTTTATAGGTATAGTATAATAGTAGAAATCTTTAGAAAAATGTTAAGCTGAATAAAAAAAAATATATATTCGGAATATCAGGTTCCGATGCCGTATTTTATTGATAGTTGGCAATTTATATTTGTAAATTAGTTTTACAAAAACTTTTATTACACGCTAAAAAAAACGTAATTTTAAGTAGTCGGATAGGAAACACGAAACTTCTTTACTTCTTAGACAAGGTTCATGTTTTCTATCCAAATACTCAGAGAAGAAACACCGAAAAAAACTCAAAATAATGCACTAAATGTCATGTAGGAATAATATAACAATCAGATTCGAATGATAATACTACCAATGCAGTTTCTGGGCCCAGCACTGAAGGGTATGTATGCATAAGGATGTCGTTTCTCGCAGTTTTCTGGCAGGAACCGGTCGGGGTCGAACTTCTCCGGGTTTTCGAACAAGTCTTCACGATGGTGCAGGTCGTAAATAGGGATGTGACACAATGTATTAGGTGGTATTGTGTGGTTACCTGAAAAAGAAAGAAATCAAATCATTTTATCGAAATGTGTACACTGTATTAGAATACCTCTAGCCTGTATTGTGAGTTGTGACCTCTCTCTGTCACTCATAGGTTTGCTAGGACACTTTGCTAGGTACTTAAACTTGAAATACACACTGCGAGACCATTGGACCAAACCATACGCTACTTTGCACCTACACTGCAGGCCAAAAGTTTAAGACCACCTTAATTAAAGTAAGAAAATAAAGTAAAACTCCAATATAATATTAAATATTTAATTAACCTGTTTAATTATCTAATAAAACACTAATTGACAAACAATACGTACATAATGTACTTTAAAAGCATAAAGAAATAATACCAGTCCATGCTAAAAAAGGCTATAGTTAGCTAAACCGCTTTTTCATCAAAAAACCCTGCTTTACATTGTATGACTTTTTTCACAACTCTCGGCATACGAGCAATCAATTTGTTGATGGGTGGTGTCTTGTGACATATTGCTCCAAATTTCGCATAAAGCATTCCACATTTCTTCTTGCGAGGATGGGCCATGATTACGGACGATCCTGTCAAGCTCTTCCCACAAAAGTTCGATGGGATTGAGATCCGGGCTCTGAGGAGGCTAAACCATGTTTTTTAACAGCCCTTGTGCCTCTTTCTCTTCTAAATATCCTCTGCATAATTTCGAGCTATGCTTTGGATCATTATCTTGTTGGAACATGAATCCGTCTAAAATGTTTTAGTACTGGTCCTTTTTCAAAATTCCTTCAATTTTGATAAAATCACCAGTTCCTTGGCTAGAGAAGCAACCCTAGACCATAACTGAGCTGATTGCCCATGCTTGATTGTTGGGACTACACAGTCTGGCATCATCTTTTCTTGGGCACTGTTTCGAACGTAAATTCTTCGTTTTGAACCGAATAGTTCAAACTTGGATTCATCGGTCCAAAGAATTTTTTTTAAATCTTCTTAAGTCCAATCTCGATCAAGAGCCCACTGCATTCGTTTTTTCTTGTTTTGTGGCCTTAGCAGAGGTTTTCGAACGGCAACGCGACCATACAACTTCGCATCTCTCAGTCACCGTTTTACTGTAGTCAAGAATAAAGGTTTAACTCGGGTTTTGTTTACTTCAACGTGGATTTCTGGTGCTGTTAAACATCTATTTCGCTTGCTGGTAACAACAATGAAATTATCTTCACTAGACGTGGTAGCTCTCGGTCTTCCCGAGCGTGGACGATCTTGAAAATTGCCTGTCTCCCTGTATCGAATTATTGTGCTATAAACACGTCTTCGATAACTTCAGTTGTGAAGCAATGTAACGTTCGGATTTGCCTTCATTATGTAAAACAATGATGGCGGAACGCACTTCACTGCTAATTTCGCATGCGTTTCCCATTTTAAGACGTCTTCACTGTAGAAACCACAAGTTTAGACTAACTGAGATTTATAGTAAGCAAACCAAAGTAAACTCAGATAACAATACGTGTTTTCAGAAGCTAAATAATCCTTCATATTGACCAATGCGAAACAAAAGCAAAGTAATTAGTAATGAGCACACAATAAACATATTATTACGACTCTACCACATGACTCTACCGCAGCATTTGTCGGTGTTTGAAAACCTTAGATACTTATTGTCCAATAACTTGAAAGTAAACAAAGGAATGACTGCTTTAAGTATTCTATATTAATAATAGAATATGCAGGTGTGCATTTCTTTTATTTATCTTATGAGGTTTTATTACAGTTGATAGATAATTATAATAATAATAATATTCCACTACTATCACACAACGCCATCTAGTCCCAAGCTAAGCAGAGCTTGTGTCATGGGTACTAGGCAACTGATAAACATACTTATATATTTCTAAATACATACATATTATAGATAAATTACACCCAGACACAGAACAAATGATCGTGCTCATCACACAAACATTTGTCCTGGGTGGGAATCGAACCCACGACCTCCGGCATAGCAGTCAGGGTTACTAACCACTAGACCAACAGGCCTGTCGATTATGCTGTTTAAGTGCGGTCTTAAACTTTTGGCCGGCAATGTAAGTACTTGCAAGAGGTTCCCAGTGTCGTACAGCATCACCTGCACCATTGTGAGAGTTTTTAGAATCAGGGGCATTCTGCCTCAGTTAAATCGACCAAAGTATTAAAGATATTTTTAAGTAAGTACTTGAGACGAAAAGCAGAAATAACATAACATCATAACATAACATCATCACGCCTTGTTTCCCCGAAGGGTTGGGCAGAGGTGTACCTATAGTACACCCAAATTCGCCTGTTATGTTTGAGTCCCATGTAATAGGGGGCGAGCCTATTACCATCAACCGGGCACAAATCCAGACTCCGGGCTGCTACTGAGAAATTCTAGATGGAAAAACACAATATCACTTTGCCCGACTTGGGAATCGAACCCAGGACCTCATGCTCAGCAGTAGCGCTTGCTACCACTAGACCAATGAGGCAGTAAAAGCAGAAATAATCATGCGATTAATAGTCTAATAGTGGAGAGCCTCGACCAGCACCTGAGCCAGCTCTCAAGGCGGCTGGGTCAAGGGTTTGATACAGAAAGCAGTACTCCTGGACACTGCACGCATAAAGAAGAGCTCTCTCTAGAGCCCTAACCACCGGCGGCGCTTTGGACCTCCGTTTATAATGCTGATGGGCTACGATTTTTATATATTGTCCATTGTATTTGTACAATGAAGTAAATTAAATAATAATACCAGCCATTACTGTCCCATTTCAGGGCAAAGGCTGTTTCTAATACAGAAAACATCTTCATCTTCAAGGCGGGTTGGCGAAAGAAAAAGAAATTATAAATAAGAATAATAGATACTTACTTAATACTGTAGTTTCTTTCAATTTGCGACTAATGAAATGCACTGGCGGGTAGAGACGCAGTGATTCCTTGATGCAACGTTCTGTGTACTTCATCTTACGCAGATCATCCATGTGGACAAAACGATTAGAGTCACCAAATACTTCTTTCAGTTCAGTGACAATTTTATCCTGTGCATAAAAAAAAACATACAATATGAAATACAAAATGAAAAACAAAGCATTTCAAACAAATAAATATTATTTTCATAAAATGCTTTGTGATGGATCCGCGAGGGCACTAAGTGTGATGTATGTATATAGAATGGACAAAGAACCTCTAAAGTCACGTCGTTTTCCGAAGAACTGAGTGACATACAAACACGCGCGAACCATTTTAGTTCGAACGCGTGGTTACACTATTCTAAAGCAATGCTATGCAAGTTCATTAGACTTAAACTCCGCCCACCGATCTCTAGGTTTGCAAGGTACAAAGTACTTGGTGGTAGCAAATTCGGGCAGGCCGTACCTATATCATTAACATCAGCCTACATCTTACTCCATAGCACCAAGTACCTGCATTTTATTCAACTATCTTCTGCACGCGACTTCGCCTGCGCAAAATTTCTTGTTCTCCCGACCCACGTCCGCGCTGCCTTCGTATTCGCTCACCGTTCTGTATTACTTTTTTCTTTTTGCTCGGTTCCTAAGAGTTAAATAGCTTAAAAGCCTTCTTAAAAAATTGGGCTATTAAATGCAAACAGATTTTTTCAAATCCGACTGGTACTTCTAGAGATTAGCGCGGTTAAATAAATAAACAAATTCTTCAGCTTTATTTTTAGTAAAATAATTGACATAGATACCACCACTTACTTGGACATCTTTATGATTTGCGAGTAACATTAAGAGGAAGGTTATTCCGGACGCTGTAGTGTCATGTCCCTGAAAGTGAAGTATAATTACCGTTAATTTAATAGTGAATTTATGAATTTTGTATTATGTGTATGGTGCGAACCTCACTTCAAACATAAAAGTGTCGACCTCTTCCTGAATCCCTGTTTTATCTATGAGTCCTTTTTTCTCAGCAGATAAAAGAAGATCTAACATGGCAGTCTTCTTCTTCTTGGACATATATACTTCATCATTCTCGGCAGTATCATCATATACGTTAAAACCGTGTTTATTTACGTACGCTCTTCTTTGTGCTATGACCATTTCGGTAAAGATTTTCACTGTTTTTATATTTCTGTTTTGGTTTCGTCCCCATGACGTTGCATTAAATATGATGTCAGGATATAAGTAAACTTTGATAAATCTGTGATAAAAACTATGTCCGAGTTCGTAAACAGCTTTCTTGTAGGACTTACTTGTACCTGAGCTGTCTTCAGTTAGTTGTGTGCCCATTGCAGTTTCTGAAAACATTTTCACCAATTATTTACACAGAACGCTGTTCAAATTAAACAGTGTTGAACTTCGTTTCTACAGTTTTGTTTTTACGGGTACAATACTGGGATCGACTTAGAGTTGAAATGATATACCTCTCAATCAACCAATCAACTCAGGCTATCGTACCCGATATAGCCTTCTCCCAGGCTGCGCCACAACACTGTCCGCGCTTTCGGCGTTTCATCTGTCCCAGACACCTTTTAAGGTCGTCGGTCCATTTAGCTGTCTTAACTCCAGGAGTCGTCTGCTCCACCAGCCATCGGTCCTTCGGCAAACATGGCCACCCTACTACCAATTTAGTTCGCTTACTCGGCAAGCTATGTCCATAACACCGGTTCTTTTCCGGATAATTTCATACCTGATTTTATCCTTCAAAGAAATTCCGAGCATAACCTGCCCCATAGCACACAGAGCGGCCTTAAATTTGAAGACTAGCCTGACTGTTAGTGTCCAAGTTTTGGCACTGTACGTCATGATGAGCAGGATGTACTGGTTGAAGACCTTAGTCTTCAAATAATAAGGGACAGGCGGCAAAAAGACTTGATATGTTTGTCAAATGCGCTGCCCAACCCAATAGGATCCTCATGTCAGTTTCTTTGTCAAACTTGTGTCTACCGATCTGGATGGCTTGCCCAAATATACCTCTACCTACCACAAATAGAGTTAAGCGTATATTCAGAGAGGACGGGTACGACATCAATGGGTTGTCCAGCCGTTTCCCTCAGTCTTTCCAAGAATCTTTGTGTGTTTTCTTCTATGATATCACAGAACTGACGCAGGATGTTGAAATGAAAAGCAGGCGTTAGAATCTTTCTTCTGTCTTGCCATTTTGCACCTAAAACACCAAGAGATTACTATGCGGAAGCATATATTCGCTTTTATTTATTACTAGCTGTTGCCCGTGGCTTCACCCGCGTGGATGTGAAAATGGACGAGGTACCGGGACAAAAAGTATAGCCTATGTTACTCCTTATAACTTAAGCTATCTGCCAGTGAAAGTCCCGTCAAAATCGGTCCAGCCGTTTCAAAGATTAGCCGGAACAAACAGACAGACAGACAGACAAAAAATATTAAATTGATTTTTTTAATGTAAGTATCGTATATACTTTCATATGCACTTAGTGAAAAGCTGTTAATGTGAAATTACAAACAGACAGTTCAATTTTATTTATTTGAATGTATGTATGTATAGAGTATATTGATGTACAGATTAATATATTCACGATGTTTTTTGTGTTTAAATGGCACTTGCTTACTTACTTTTTCGTATATATAAGGTGTATCTATTCATACACGAAATATTTTAAGAGGTACACCTGTAGGTGGTAAAGAAGCTATAGAAACGAAAAAAAAAATTCTAAGGGTATTTTTTTTAATTTAATATTTATAAATGATTTGACGCACATAATAAATACCGGATCCTTCTTATTTTTTACGGCCCGAGACACCGCGGCCATGCTCGTGCCGTCCGGTCGTCGCCCTCGCAGCGTCAGGTGGGCCATTCATAGAATTTGGAGTAAAGGTTTTATGCAAAACGTCTCAAGTAGTTTTAAAATTATAATAATTACGAAAATTCAAAAACGCTTAGATAAAATTTTCTTTTTGCGTCTATAGCTTCTTAACCCTTAACTTGACAACGTACATCGTACTGTACATACATTAAAAAAAAATATTTCTTGTTACTACTGGGAAAAAAATCGTTCTGTTTTGTACCAATATATTGTCAATTATAGTAGAATTGGTAGAAAATTATTTCACTATGACAACACAATAAAACACATGTCAAAATCAAAATGTCCGCAAAGCAACAAGCTGTTCGTGTGACACGAGTAAGTGTTTTATTTTTTATTAAACTTTTTGTCTCGAGACTTGGCAATGATTTGTGTGTGCTTTGATGTTAAGTATATCCAGAATTCAATTAGTGCATTTTTACGTAGCTACCTAAATACTAACTCATGCTTTTGATTGAAATAAATGAATGTACATCGCACTGCACGCTGCCAATGACACGCTGAAGTACTGACCGTAAACTATGGTAACCACACTGTACATTGCCAGGTTTACGAAGTATTGGGTTTTCGATTGTTTTGGCAGTATTTGCGTTTGTTTTTTGTAACGCTTTGCTAGAAGGTGTTTGTTTTGACTTTTGTTTTCTGTTTTGCCTGCAGAATTTAAAACTAACTCGTTCGCACAAAATCTTGGCTTTGGTTCCTGCAAAAAATGCATGTTCTGAGGGTAGTTCTTCGTCCGATGAAGAAACCAATGTTTATATACCACCTTCTCCAGATTCTTCTGATCCACCTTCGCTAGCATCTTCGCTTGAAGCCCTCAATTTACTAGATAGTTCGACTGACTCTAATAAAGAGCAGAATGAAGTCTCAATAAGTGTACCACTAACGCCAATATTCAATGAAGTTTTTCCATCACCGACTACGAGCAACTACAACATTTTACCTACACTGAACTCCATACAGTCTTTACCAACCCCTACCGTTCAACAACCGTCTCCTCAGCCCGGCACTAGCCGACAGCAGCAGCCACTAACCAGATCTAAGCGTAAAAAGACAACAAAGAATGCAGTGACCAAAAAAGTTAAAGTCAATAAATTTGTTCTAGATTATCATTGGTCCAAAGCAGTATTTCGTCATAGTGCTTGTCTTGAAGAAAACTTATACGACCTACATCAAACAAATATTGATACAGCACTGGATTATTTTTATTACTTTTTTTCACCTGACATAATTACTGACATTGTTCTTAATACAAATTTATACTCAGTGCAACAACTAGGGTGATCTGTACAGTTGACAGAAGATGAGATAAAGAACTTCTTAGCCATCCAAATGTTGATGGGTATAGTGCAGATGCCAGCCTATACAGATTATTGGGCTAAAAGATAAAGAACTTCTTAGCCATCCAAATGTTGATGGGTATAGTGCAGATGCCAGCCTATACAGATTATTGGGCTAAAAGATAAAGAACTTCTTAGCCATCCAAATGTTGATGGGTATAGTGCAGATGCCAGCCTATACAGATTATTGGGCTAAAAGGACAAGATACCCTCTCATAGCTGATCTTATGCCTCTCAAAAGATATCAACAAATACGTCGGTATATTCACTTTGCTGATAACACCTTAGAAGACTCAGACCGTTACTTCAAAATTCGTCCCGTTATGGAAAGAATACGACAAAACTTTTTGAAAGTCGAAGAAGAAGGAAAATATTCGATTGACGAGATGATGATACCTTATAAAGGTCGTAAAGCAGGTAAAAGAAAGCATTATGTAAAAATGAAACCTAAAAAATGGGGTTTCAAGAATTTCGTGCGTGCGGGAGTCTCGGGTATTATATACGATTTTCTTCTTTATGGTGGCGATGACACCTTTCGTGGACTGAAATTTAGGCACAACGAAGTTTCAATTGGTTTGGGGGGCAAGGTAGTGATTGCATTGTGCAAAACTATAACGCAAAAACCGGCCATTGTTTACGCTGATAACTTTTTTATGTCACCTGAACTAACGTATATACTGCGTGAAGAATACGGGATTCTAAGTCTCGGTACTATAAGGACTAATCGTCTACGAGGCTGTCAGGAGTTATTGCCAACTGACCAACAAATGAAGAAGAAGAAACGTGGTTCTAGCGCTCAAGCTGTCTGTAATAAAAATAAGCTGGCGGTGGTAAAGTGGAACGACAATAAGGTCGTTACACTTATTAGCTCGTATATAGACTCGCACCCTATCGAAACTATCAAGCGTTACGATAAAGATGAGAAAAAGAAGGTACACGTAGAATGTCCTCAAATTGTAAAACATTACAATAAACACATGGGAGGGGTGGATTTGGCGGACATGTTAATATCTTTATATAGAACCCCCTTCAAAAGTCATCGTTGGTACCTGGGAATATTTTCACAACTTATTGACATGTGTATCAATAACGCTTGGCTTTTGCATAGACGGGATGGAAAAAATATTATGTTGAAGGATTTTAGATTTCAACTGTTCGAAGGATTGACTAAATCAAATAGAACAGTAAAA
Organism: Aporophyla lueneburgensis; assembly: GCA_932294355.1. Taxonomy (NCBI): domain Eukaryota; kingdom Metazoa; phylum Arthropoda; class Insecta; order Lepidoptera; family Noctuidae; genus Aporophyla; species Aporophyla lueneburgensis. The sequence goes on from OW028739.1 coordinate 12,182,409, forward strand.
AATATAAACGTCACAGAAGACATAGGCGAGGATCTAAAAATCCATAAACCAGTCTCTGTTCGTCCAACAGACAGCGTCCGATTCGATGATAAGGGTCATCTCCCAGAAGCAGGGGATGAAACAATGCGTTGCAAGTATTGCAAAAGTGGTAGGACAACTGTCTTCTGTATAAAATGTAACGTACATTTATGTTTTGTTGTGGGAAAACAAAAGCGTAATTGCTTCCGTAATTTTCACACAAAATAATTAAGTTTTTTTTTGTATTTTCTCGTTTTCATTCAAATAAATAGATAATAAATATTAAAAATGTATTTCATTATCAACCTGGCAATGTGCACCACAATGTACAAACAATACAATGTCAACATTTCGCCATAATTGGCAGTGTACATTGTGATGTACATAGATTTTCTCGAAACCTAGGACATCTAGATTTTTATTTTTATTTTTTTCGTGTCTTTTAATCATAATTAAGGCCAAATATATCAATAAAGTACATTTTTTCAAGTTTTTTACTTCCTGCCAAGTTAAGGGCTAACCACCTACAGGTGTACCCCTTAAAATATTTCGTGTATGAATAGATACACCTTATATAATGATAATTTGTATAAATACATAGATTCATATATTTACGATATTTTTTTGTGTTTAAATGGCACTTGCTTACTTACTTTTTCGTATATATAATAATAATAATTTATTTCAAGGCAAATGCTTGTAAATTAGCGTAAATTTTTGATTAATTTGACTACTAATTATAATTAACATAATAGATACACGGACATATTGTAAACGTTAAAGCTAACGTTAATATTGTGAGGAAATTTAGGACTAAGCAAAACTTAATTGTAGCAAGTGGCGTTCTATACTGTCTGCTTATCCCTATGAGCAAAAGGTGTAAGTTTTTATGTAGTACTTATTTATGCAAAAATACAAAATTGATTGCTCCACGGCGGTGGTGAGTAGCCAGTAAACTTGCTAATGTGTTAATCCAAATAAAACTGGTCTGGTTTAAGGACTTTACATCAGGAAAGAGTAAAAGGTCAATCTCACAGACACGGTTACTTTTTAGGTGTCACAACTCACAAACGCATGACAAACATATAACACTAGCTTCTGTCCGCGACTTCGTCCGCGTCTAATTTTTGCTCCCGTTTTGCTCTCGTGAGCTTCCCGTCGCATCGAATTGCCTGCCAGTTTTCGTCCATTTTTCGTTGCTGCTCCGCTCCTTTTGATCGTAGCGTAATGTTATATAAACTTTTGGCCTTCCGCAATTAATAGGCTACCCAACCCAAAAATATTTTTTCAATTCGGACCAGCAGTTTCGAAGCCTTTTGAATACAAACAAACAATCAAATCTTTTCTCTTTATAGTCGACCGGGATTAAAAAAAGTATGTCCGTCTCCTGGTTCTAAGCTACCTCCCCACAAATTCTCAGCCAAATCGGTTCAGCCGTTCTTGAGTTAAAAATAGTGTAACACAACTTTCTTTTATATATATAGATAACAATATGATGCTTGCCATTATTAGTCTGAAGTGTAATGTCACTCACTGCTCCTAGTCAAAATGCTCCTCGTAGGTCATTAGGAGGCAAACTTATAAGTAGGTACCGGACACTAATAGTAGGAGATCTTGGATAAAACAATTCCTGTTGGCCACTCCGTGACCTCGTGGAACAAACCCTGGCCCTGATGCTCAACAGTCGCACTTCCGACCACAAGACTAACGTGGTAGTAAAAAGTATTCGAGATATTATTTCTTTTAAACCGTCATCTTTCGTATAGTAGGTTCGTATTTCGTCAAAGCTTCTATCCAACCCGGCCGGCACTCTAATCGCGTTACGCACTATTAATGCTTGCTTCTATCCAACCCGGCCGGCACTCTAATCGCGTTACGCACTATTAATGCTTGCTTCTATCCAACCCGGCCGGCACTCTAATAGCGTTACGCACTATTAATGCTTGCTTTTGCTTATCCGTTGCTTCATATGTTCGAAAAATATGTCTGCTCAACAACGTAAACTGTAATTAATGTTGAAAACAGTCAAACAGTAAGCCCATTTCTATTCCATTTCTACTGTTTCGGTTATTACTATAGCTCTTCCCAAATGTCCGTTCACCAGTACCTACCCTCGACGATCTAAACCGCGCATGTGACGTAGCAATTTACGTGTCCCTCTACAGGGTCCAAAAAATATAATATGCATGTACCCACGCGAAGATACGAAAAGAGGAAGCATTTCGCTGGAACAACAAAAGCTGGAAACATTAGCAGTACTAAGAATACTGTACCATTACTAAGCAGCAGTCCGTCTTGTAGCCAAGGTCTTAGGATCTCATAGACCACGCTTTTTTCACCGTATTTTATACTCGACATGACCAGCTGAAAATAAAAATGAGATAAGTACCTAAGCAAAGGAATTCTCGTAAAAATATTATTAAGATAGGAAATGTTTATGTACTAACTAGGTCCTTATACCCACCCAATAGGGTAGGTTATCAAACACAGGTTGCATTATTTGATAACCATGTCAGTACTTTATTAATATCAGAGTGATTTACGACACAGACGTAATTTGTTTATTTATAAACTGAATTGGTGCTCATTATCGTATTTTGTCATATTTAATGAGGTTGCAGTAAGAAACTTTGATTTTTGTGTTCCTTTGTTTGTTTGAATATTATGATACCAACCTCGATATCTTCTGGATTGTAAATGACTACTGCACCGAACGGCCATATCCAGACTCGGTATATTCCTTTCCATTTCTTGGCGTATTCCCTTCCTAAATTCATTAATTCAACTGGAATCAAACGACATACTAAAATTAATAAACTTTTAAAAGTCATTGGTGCCGATTCCCTTGTTAACAAACTAAACTAAATTTAAGTTCAGTGCATCTTTTTCTTTCTATTTCATTAAGGAAAGGACAGAAGATAAATTTTAGTTTAGTCCTGTCAAATTAATCAGCGCTTGACGTAAATTGACGTAATTTTAGTAGGCAAGTTTTTAATCACGTCTAAACTTGTATGGAGTAGTGACAGGCGCTGATTAATTTGAAAGGACTAAACTAAAAATTTTCTTTTGTCCTTTTCTTAATGAAATACAAAGAAAGAGATGCACTGAACTTAAATTTAGTTTAGTTTGTGAACAAGGGAATCGGTACCACTATCGGAAAAGTCAATTTAGGGTCTGTAATTCTGTAATTATTCTCTGCTACGTGTGAAAAATTATAAATTACAACACAAAATTAAACTAGAAATACAGCAAGGTAGGTATATAGGCATTTAATATTTTAAGCCTACATACTTAAGTAAGTTTTTGTAAGACTAGTTGTCAGAGTTTCGTACTTCTGACGACCCATAACGACTCTCAAAAAACTACGAATGCCAGCCGGGACCAACGGTTTAATTTGCTTTCTGAGGCACGGAAAGTCTTACCAAGGGATCACGTCTTACTCAGTAATTAGTTTGGGAAGGTCAGATAGGCAGTCGCTCCATGCAAAATACTGGTACTCAGCTGCACCAGGTTAGACGGGAAGCCGACTCCAACATAGTTGGAAAAGGCTAGGTAGATGATGACTTAAGTATACGGTTATTTAGTTAAACAGTCATTTTAAACTTCACCTGGAGAGCGCATAATTTGGAGTGCATTTCCCACAATAAAAGCATCAGGCGGACCAGGGAGCTTTTTAATCATTCTAGCACGTTCATTGTAATTTAACAATAAATGTAAAACACACAAAAATATTGCAAACACTAAAATATACACCAACATATTTATCATTTAACGTCCAAACTGAACAATGATTAAAATCAAACTGGACACAACCAGCTATCAAAGATGACCGAACCTAAAAAAATATTTTCCATACTAATATATTTGCATGTATAAAACATTAGCTGGGTAGGTATTTATTTTACACGGTGCTTTTCTAAAAATGAAGAGTTTTGGTCCGAATAACAATACAATAAAAGAATGATATCAAATACAGTGTAAGTTTTAAATTAAGTCAAAGTTTATCAAGTCAGACTATCGAAGTTCAATTCATGATATGACCTGTCCAAAGTAGTCACAACAATTTACTCTCCGCCGTCCTAGTCCACTATAACTTCTTTTCCTCTGGTACCTTTCCCAGCACAACCATCATTTGCTAAGGTAGAGACAAATTTAATCGTGAGAATCCTACTAATGCGGGAGGGAGCGTAGCGGGTGACTACCGCAAAAAATCCCTTGAGGATTGGGGTGTTTTATAGCAGAGTCGAAGAAACGCTTGGAATGGCGTTTCATGAACTGCTGGATGGTGAACATTCTGAGATCTGGTTGGAGATTCTCATTTTGGACATAAAAGGGGCTCCCGTAACCTTTCTAAGGAAACGGTTTTGAAGGGTCTGCATCCTGGTGTGGAGATGGTGGGGTTTAGCGTGTGCAAAGACGACGCTCGCATATCATGATGGGGTATATGACCGCGATGTAGATGCGCAATTTGCATTTAACAAATAATTTGCTTTGGGCAGATAATATGAACGGCCAGGCTCCACAGCCTACTGAGAGCGAAAGCGGCGCGCGAACGGGCCGTCCTTATACGTGCTTCCTGAAGGAAAGGTGGTGGTCAAGGATCACACTTAAGTATTTGGCTTGCTTCGCCTAAGGGATTGATTTACTGTACATAGTGAACTGATCGAGTTAGACGCACGCATGTTGTGTTTTTTTCCACGACCAAACATGGAAAAAAATACAACGGGAAGATGTTGTTGCTCAGGGCGCACAGTGTGGTAAGATCCCGGTTTTTGTGTCATCGTGTTTTTATTGAATTAATCGATAGAGTCTACAATTCTGAGGATTAGAGTACAACTCCGGGTTTGCCAAGACTTGTACTTTTTTTTTAATATCAATTTTTCGGAATATCCGACTTATGGCAAACGAAAAAAAAAACATTATAATTTAACGGAAGTACTTATTCCAGAATTTATTTATTCAATCGAAAACGGTATAATAGTCGACCGTTCTACCAATTCCTGTTGCTTAAGTATGAATGAGTCGAGCGATATGATTTTTTTTTCTCACTTTTCGTTTTCATTATACATTAAAAATGTTGATACTTTCTATTATGTGTAGTATTATTTCCAAAACCTAACTCATTGGTTTCCAGGAGTTATTGGAAATTTTAGAAATATCCGAAATATCCGCACTTAGGGCTGCCACTTCAACCAAAACATAATTTGTTTATTTTTATTAAGTTTTAGCTTTCTTATCATGACCATAACAAGATATCATTATTTTGTGGCTTAAAATGGCAAAGATTGAGTAATTTTATAAAGGAAATTACAAAACAAATGGAGAAATTGATATCATGTTGATTGATACACTTTTTTTGGAAACCGTCTATAAATTTTAACCCGAAAGACTTAACCAATAGTCAATAAAAGAAAATCCTTTCCGATCTCTCATAAGTATAATTAATCAACATTTAACATGTATATTATATCAACATTTTGACATTTTTTTAAATATTTTTAGTCAATTTAGTTCTTTTCATTATTAATTTTACATTTCTTTTAAATCAATTTTCGTTTTACTTTTTAATTTTACAACTTATTTGAATACATTTTAGTAAACTTTTATATTTTACAATTCTTTTAAATCAATTTTATTATACTTTTTCTGTTATAATTTTTTTTAGAATAATGGATTTTGTATTCCATTTATCTACATGAATTATATACCTACCTAATTATTTTAAATCAATTTTCATCATTTACATCAATTGTATTGATTTTTCATAAAAAATACGATGAGAGTGCGCCCCTGCTTAAATTATTTACGTTAACTATTTATATTTATTATTATTTATATACAATATGTAACTATATTTATTAAAGTATAGTTTTTCCTATAAAGCAAAATCGATGGTTGTTCTATCTGGAGTTGGAACAATTTCAGGGGACTGAGCGCCAGTCAACCTTTATACCGTAACCGTACTCTGCAATTCAACAACCTCAACACAACAACCTCAGTAAGGCGTGACTGAGGTACGTCGTGCAGAACTACGGCCGGGGGGCTTGCCTTAACTGGCCGGCCCGCGAGATGGAACACTCTATAAAACCCGACAGCGAAGTCGTTTAAACCCTACGGATATCTAGCAACCTCCGTAGTTTGTAGCCTTACCCCTGGAATGGGTGTCACCCGGGGGTGGACCTTCTACCGACCCTACTCGTGGGAACAACAATGAAACTAATCAAAAACTAACAAATAAACCTGGAATTTCAACACAGACGACTATAGCATTGCCAATTGACACCGATTCAGACGACGAGATGTTTTAACCTAACCAACAGAGCCCTAACGATGCGTATCAGACAGATGACCGTGAAGGACATTCTTCTGGTACAAAAATACTAACTCGAATGGAAGCCTTTATGCTGTTTGAGGGTAAAGCAAAGCAGCTGCCGCTTTCCAAACGAGTGAGTATGGTTGTCAATTATTTTGACTATGAATATCAACTTTCATAAACTGTCGAGGAGTTGAAACAAGCACTTTCAGGATTTTTATCCTTTGATAAAAATACTTGACTCTTTAGTCAAGATTACTTTAAGCGTTGTAAGTTTAATGAGTCCTATTTTATTAAAAAAACGAGATTGGCTTAGTAGTACTCTTGTTAGTAGTCATTTGATATCAGTCCCTGTTAATGATGAAACTTCATGTTCGCTGCCAGGCCAAGCCTCACCATAGGATTTCAATAGCGCAGTGGAAGTTATGATGATGGGGCTCTGGAGACAAGAGTGGCGAGCGAAACTGTCCGCCGTGCGCGGAGCCGAACAATGATATAATTCAAATAAGTACAATTACAATACAACAAACAAAGGACTCACCTGGTTGAAGAACACTGCTTCTGGGGTTACCTGGATTTATGTATGTAAGTGAGTGTGTATTGTATTGTGTTGTGACGTTATGAGTATCTCTAGGTTACAATCCGCTGCAATACGCCCTGCCACCAGGACATGCAGTCTCCAACACTAACACATTAACCTCAAAGTTTCAACAAAGATATATCCAAACTCAACCCGTATTATTTCGTCAAACTGGGGTTATTTACAATCAAAGCAACAGGATCACGACTAATTGTCACAAACGGATCGATTTAAAGGGATTAATTCAACAACACGGGTCGCACACGCAAAAGGACCCAACATCCCTTTTCAAGAACAAAATCAAAGAGAAGTGTCAAAGTCAAACTTGACAAGTCAGATGTCACTCCGTTCGGGCGCGTTCCGGTAGGCGCATAGAGTAACCAATTTAAACGGGACTGAACACTTCATCAGCAACAGTTTCTAATAATGAATCTCGATTTTCTCCGAAATCCAAGAGGTTTATGGCTTTAAGCAGAAGCGAACAATATAGATCTAAGAAAAAACTTTCGGAAGCCTTAGACAACGAACCATATGTCCAGAAAATACAAGCGTTTGTACGATGTATTAAAATCGGAGGACAAAATCTGCCACATTCATCATCTAAAGATTTAGAGACATCATTATATCTATGTCTAGCATCTGAGACTGCTCCAACAGAAATTCTGAAAAAAGTTCAGACTTCTCCAGAACCATGCACACCTGTCGAAGCTCTGGTTATGATAACTGACAGAAATGTGTCCGTCGAAACATACAATGCAATTCGATTAGACCTTAACCTCTAAGTCCCTGAGATACCACATTTGGTATGTAAACAATCGTTTTTTAATTGTGTCTGTAATTACGGTAATTGACCAGTTAAAAGACGCGGATTTGATGCATACCCCCCGTATTATAAAATTCAAGAGGCTTAAAAACCTGTTATCCTAACCAGGTTCAGGTGTCTGAAAGAGAAGCATCTGTGCCTCTTTAAAGTTTAATAAACCACACTTTTACTCAGGTGATTAAATTATGTGATGAAGTTCTCATCAACTATTGCACCAAAAAAAGCATTCAAGCAGTAGATTTCATTTTAAGGGGTAACTGTGGCTTTGATGGAAGCACTGGGCAATCTTTATATAAACAGTCATTCATGCAGAAGTTGACGAAAATAGTCTTTTTGCGACGACATTTACGCCATTGCAGGTTGTAACTAAAGACAGCAATGATGTTATTTGGGTAAATCCTGCACCGTCATCATTTCGTTACTGTAAACCGTTATACTTGCAGTATAAAAAAGAAACGAAAGAATTAATTACTTTGGAGAAACAGTCTATTCAGGATCAAATACAAAATCTTGCCCCCATTTAAACTGAAACCTCGAGAGGGCATACAATAAAAGTGGTTGAATATGAATTATACTGTGCAGCTATTGATGGGAAAGTCCTGAATGCAATTATTTGTACAGTTACATTGCCCATATTGCGATTTGACCTCATCCCAATTCAACGATTTAGAGTTAGCATTCTCCAAACCAGCCATAGAAGAACGTTTGGTGCATGGCATAAGTCCACTTCATTCTTGGATAAGGGTCTTAGAATTCTTATTAAACCTGTGATATATAGTAGAGGTTAAAAAATGGAGGATCCCTCAAAGGTCAGAAGAGAGCCGAATAGTCGAGGACCGTAAAAAAATAAATCCAGGCTAAAATCAGAGAAGAAATGGGAGTTTTGGTAGATGTTGTCAGTCCAACTTCAGGGACCACTAACGACGGAAACACTGCACGCACTGCTCTTTCTGATAGAAACCGAGGAACTTTTGCAAAAATTCTGAACATTGATCAGTGACTATTAGATGGATTATTTGTTATTTTAACAGTTTTGTCTAGCAACCTGCCAATTAACCCTGAAAAATTCGAAATTTTTTGCAAAGAGTTGGCATATGTTGCGAAGTATGGATGGCATCCTATTACTGTCACGCTTCACAAAATTTTAGTACATGGGTCGAAAATTATATTATAGAAAAATCAAATTAACCTAATTGGCATGCTCTCTGAACAAGCGGTTCAGTCACGCAACAAATTTTGGAGGTTTGACAGAGAGCACCATACCAGAAAAAATCTCGTGATACAACTATGTTCGACCTTTTTCACAGAGCTTTAGTCTCATCGGATCCAATTATCTCTGATTACAACCACTTAGAGAGAAAAAATAAGGCTAAAAAAATCCCATTGCCACCGGCTGCATCGTCTTTGTTGAGACCTGTTAATGAAGAAAATCTAGCCATCAATGATTATTCGCATGTTGAATTAATTGTAACTAACAATGAAGATGAATTTTAGTTCGGTTAGCCCATATAATATTTTACGAATTCATATACATATTCCTTTCGAATAGCCAACTCCATATTAGTTATTAGAAAGTATTTGAAACACCTTTTTTTTTCAAATAAAATAAATTCTTGTTGTTTTTTTTTTCGGATACTTGAAAGTGACAACCCTAAGGAAAATTTTGAATTTCCAATAACTCCTGGAAACCAATGAGTTAGGTTTTGGAAATAATACTACACATAATAGAAAGTATCAGCAATTTTTTTATGTAGGAATGACCTCGGTGGTCTTTCCTACATTAAAAAAATGCTGATGCGGTTTAGATGAATAAAAAAATTAAAACGAAGAATGAGAAAAAAAATCAAATCTCTCGACCAGCAACAACTACGACCGGCAGATACTAAAGCAACAGGAATTGGTAGAACGGTCGGCTATTATACCGTTTTTCGATAGAATAAAGAACAAGAAGGAAAAAGGGCTACGTTTTGCCCCGAACGGGCTAAATTAGCATCACTTTTTTTTTTCTAGATGGGAAATCATCAAATGACTTCTCCCGCTCTGGGCGGAGTGGGAGGGCGTGTCAGACTTTTACTGACTAAAACCCACCCGTGTTCCATCAGTTGCCCATGTGCCAGGGTCACGGTATCTCTTTCGAACAATCACGCGACCCCGGCAGGCATCGGTCCTAGTAGACCCCTTCACTGCTGCTGACATCTCTTTGAGGCGCGCGTGGAACACTACGCGCCGTCGACCCGAGCTTGGTCCTTACCGGGCGGCGAACTACCCATTGCTCGCCTCCCGCAAGCTCGCGCCTACGGTGGCCGGGAGTCCGCGATCGACTCCCGACGTGACGTGAGGGACGTGAGGGCGCAGTGACTGCCACTCCCTCACGCGCCCCGCCTCCTCTTTCGCGAGCATTACTTCTTCGCAGAAGGAGGTGACGGCTTCCCATGCCCTCTCGCTCCGTACCATGGCTCGCACCAGGGCCGGACGCGAGAGGTCGCCGCCGCCGATCGCCTCCACGAGGACACGGCGGTGCTCCGCCCAGGCAGGGCACACCTCCACTGTATGCTCCACCGTGTCCTCCAGACGATCCTCACAAATCAGCATCACTGTGGAAACAATTCGTAGACACGAACAGTCTCCTCGGTTATCAGTTCACGCACGTCAGCTGGTAGTATGTGGTCAGCGATGCTGTTCAAGTGATGCGACGTAGTTGATTTCAGTGTTTCGCTGTTTTTCCTCCAGTTGGTTATCACTTGTGTCTGGGGGGGCTGGTTCGGATCCCTCGAGCCTGGGTAGGGAGCTAAGTGAATTACTACGGGGTGGTCGGAGTTATGCTAGTGGAATGTCTCAATAGACTGTAAACGGAGATTTACATTGCTACGTCGAGAACGTCTGGAAGGACAACAATTCTAAGTACAATTTGATAATTCATTCACTGATCACTTCTTTAAATTCCACGCAAAAAGTTTTAGCTGATAAAAAAAACAAAAATTCTATTACCATAATTTATTCATAAGTAAAATTTACCTTGAACATAAATAAGACAAAAAAAAAACGTATTACGTAAACATGCAGTAGTTATTTTTATGTTCTTAGTTTTTCTCTCTTAATGAAATTCACAAGCACTGGTCCATTATTTCTTAGCACTAAATCGGCAGTAAATCTGATATCGGAGGGCCGAGTGACAGGGGACAACTCGAAGTTTCGCAGCACGTTCGCGACGGCTATCTTCATCTCCATCATGGCAAATTTTTGACCTGAAAGTATTCAGTTAGAAGTTCAAAAAAATATCCTACACGTGAAACTATATTTAGGACAAGATAGGCAGATATCGTAGTTTAACTTTAATAAGTAACATACATTTCTGAATATAGCCCATTTTTTTTTTTTTTTCAGGATGGGAAATCATCAAATGACTTCTCCCGCTCTGGGTGGAGCGGGAGGGCGTGTCAGACTTTTACTGACTAAAATCCACCCGTGTTCCATCAGTTGCCCATGTGCCAGGGTCACGGTATCTCTTTCGAACAATCACGCGACCCCGGCAGGAATATAGCCCATGGATTCTTATTTATTTTACCTTGGGTAGTGAGCACACCGATACTACCTCCTAGTAGAATGATAGGATTTATCAATGGCTGCTAGTCTCATACCAATATACGGGCAAATGCCTCTATAGTTGGGAGTCACAGCCCAATCTTTTTGTACTCATTTCAACTGGTCGACTACTTAATTGAAATTTGAATTTGAAATATCAGACAATTCTTGCTATTCCCCCAATATCTAACAATTCTATACAAGATATCTAGACATGAAATTTAAGAAAATCCAACTTGTCAAAATGATCAATTACATATGTAGTAGGATTTAGTTAGTACTACGTTGATTGATAAGTCTTAGTATTTATTAACAGGTTATAAGAAGAGATACGGTATAGATTTAGATAATTAGAATATAGATTCCAGACAATGATAACGTCGTACTATTTGCACTTAAAATGTCCTGAAAATTGCTGACGAAATAATAATAAATAAAATCGTTATCTTAGATTATGTATTAAATTACGTAAACGGATTTCTTGTGTGATTGATATAGTAGACTAATATCTATAATGAATTGGTAATATTAGTCGATTGATTGGAAACTTGGGAAGATAGAACACAATATTTTTTATTGTTTTAAACTTCCTAGGACATATTTATAATGCATGGGAAGATAAATGCGATGCTTTGGGCATCTTTTGTGATTTATCTAAAGCATTCGATTGCGTTCTTCATGAAACTTTAATCAGGAAACTCCGCCACTACGGGATCCGGAACAGAGCTCTGGATCTTCTTACTTCATATTTGAGTAATAGGATTCAGAGTGTCGATGTCAATGGAAAAAGGTCTCCCGGATCTATCGTAACAATGGGAGTCCCACAGGGCTCAATTCTTGGTCCTTTTTTGTTTCTTATTTATATTAATGACTTGCCTTACCTTATAAAAGATAATCATAATATAGTTTTGTTTGCGGATGATACTTCACTTTTGTTTAAACTTAAACGTCAGCAAGTGGATACTGACGATGTTAATAGCGCGATCTCAAAAGTAGTTCACTGGTTCAATGTAAATAATTTGCTTCTTAATGAAAAAAAAACCAAATGCATTAAGTTTACGCTACCTCACGTTAGGCAAGTGAAAACGAATGTGTTGGTGAAGGGCAAAGAATTGAATCCTGAAGATAGCACTGTATTCTTGGGCCTAACTTTGGATACCAAGCTTCAGTGGGGCCCGCATATAGATAAATTGTCGAAAAAGCTAAGCTCCGCTGCATACGCTGTTAGAAAAATTCGGAATTTAACTGACATAGAGACAGCCCGTTTAGTGTATTTTGCCTACTTTCATAGTGTAATGTCGTACGGTATTCTGTTGTGGGGAAATGCCGCCGACATTCAGACTATCTTTGTCTTGCAGAAAAGGGCTGTTCGATCAATTTATAAATTAAGCCCGAGACACTCACTCAGAGAGAAATTTAAAGAAATTAATATAATGACTGTGCCTTCACAGTATATTTTTGAAAATCTTTTATATGCCCATAAGAATATTAAATTGTTTAAAAAATTCAGTGATATCCATAATATAAATACTAGGAATAAACACAAATTTATTGTACCTTCAACAAGGCTCAAGAAAATAGGTGGCTCATTCAGATGTCAATGTATACGCTTTTATAATAAACTTCCAAGCCATGTTCAAGATCTAAGTCTCAATAAATTTAAATCATTCATTAAACGTAAGTTGTGCCAGAAAGCCTTTTACACTGTTAAAGGTTATATTGAGGACAAAAAAGCTTGGGATTAAGCTGCTCCAATTTTTAATTTTTATTTTTAAATTATGATTGTACTGAATGATATTTTTTATTTTTATTATTAATTACTTTCCTTTTTTTTATTATTTTTTTTATTGGGAATATACACTTTGACATTTTGATTATTGCTTATACACTTTGACATTTTGATTATTGCTTATACACTTTGATTATTGCTTATATATTTTGACATTTGATTATTGTTTACACTATGACATGAATATATACTTTCAGAAGTATAATATTATTATTATTATTTAAGTGATTTTGAATGTGAGGACTATGTAGGTGATGTTAGTTTTTTTTTTTATATCTCTCATACTCTTTCTATTTTAATGATAATCTGGCAGTTTGAGTACTTAATGCGGCCTACCAAAATGTCCATTCTTTGGTATTGTTCGTCGAATCTTTGTGCTCCTTATGTTCTGAGTTGAGCTGAAAGATTACTGACAAATGCGTGCATTGACTGGACAGGTCCAATCAATCTGTATGGTTCTTTCCTCAAAAGACCATTTCAGACACCCTCACGTACATGGTCCTCAAATGATCAGACCGGGACTATTTCCTGATTTTATATACACATTGACATTGATTAATTTTACTTATACAATGACATGAATATTTACTTTTAAGTATTATATTGTTTTAATTACCTATTGTAAATGTGAAGACGAAGTGGGTGTTCTTTTTTTTTGGTTTCCTTTTCTTCTAATTTAATTTTTTACATTGTCTGGCAGTTTCAGTAATTTGTGCGACCTTCACAAATGTCCTTTCTTTGGTATTGTTCGTCGAATCATTGACCTCCTTAAGTTCTGAGTGGGGCTGCATGATTACTGACAAATGCGTGCACTGATTGGACAGGTCCACTCAAGCTGTGTGTTCTTTCCTTAAAAGACCACTTCAGACACCAATCCACATGGTCTTCACATGATCTGATCAAGATTATGTCTGGACTTTAAAAGAGACTGTGACCTCTGAGTTTGTTTCGGCGTTTCTTCTCAGAGTAGTCAGATAGGAAATGCCGAACTCATCTAGTTTAAAAAAAAAAATTGATTGACGTGTAAAAGTGTTTGTACAAACCTACTTGCAAAAATAAAGTCATTTATCATTTATCATTTATCCTGTCCAAAGAAACATTAGTTTAAGAGAGAAGAGAGAAAACATAAGTTTAGAGAGATATTGGGATCTGATGATGCAGGACTACGATAATGCCTGGTCTTCTTTTATTTTTAAGAATGTTCACATTTTAATTATAAACTCAACCTGCTAAAAATACCTATAGTACTACCTATTCTGGGAAATCTTACCATGAAAACTTAGGTGGATTGATGTTCAAGTGAGGTCTCGTTTCACCGTATTGGCACTATTGACTCACTTCACCAAAGTTTTCACGGCGAGATATTTACAGAATAGTCCGACAGATTGTCTGTCTTTTTTACAAATCGACTTTGATTTCCGCTGAGATGAGATTGCAACTAGATTTTGAACGTTTCAAATAAAGGAACTTGGCCTTTTGAACGTTTTCAATAATTTTAACGTTTTTATTCAGAAAACTCCTGCCACATTCATTAGACATTATCATCACCATTATCCCTATTCTGATTCCACTCATTGCATTCACCTCACTCTCCTCTGTCACTAACAATACATAATATGCTTCATTTAGACGAGTAAAACTGAACGTCAAAGTTACCTATACAGTTCCTAGGACCGGCACTGAACGGTATATACGAGTAGGGATGACGACCCACGCTGTTCTCAGGCAAGAACCGTTCCGGGTCGAACTGTTTCGGATTCTTGAACAAGTCCGCACGATATTGCAGATGTAAAATTAGGATATGACATAATGTGCCAGCTGGAATTGTGTAGTTACCTGAAAAAATATTTACACATATACCAAGGTCCAATTAAATAAGCTAAACTCCACGGATGGCATGAGTGCTATGCATGCTATCTTATGTAAATTTGAAACGTAAATGTAAATTTTTTCCTCCCAATGGGAGGAAAAAATATATTTCTAAACTCATAATTTCGGACTACCAGCGGTCATTGACCCCGTAGTCAGCGAGCTTAGAATTGGGTTTTTTTTCTTTCATCTCATAACACAAAATTACATCACGCCTTGTTTCCCCGAAGGATTGGGCAGAGGTGTATCTGTTTACTACACCCACATTTCGTTAAGTTCCCTGTAATAAGGGGCGAGTCTTTTGCAATCAACGGTGCACAAATCCAGAGTCCGGGCTACTGCTAAGAAATTTCATATAGAAAAACCTTATAATACTTTTTCCGACCTGGGAATTGAACCCAGTAGCAGTAGCAGTAGCGCTTGCGACCACTGAACCAACTAGATATTAATAAGCATCATATCTGTGGACTTTGGTTTGCAATTTTATGTGAAGCTTTACAGAGAGGTAGAGTTCATAGAATGGTTCATACTTAATACTGTGTCTTCGTTCAAATTGCGACTTATAAAGTGTACTGGAGGGTAAAGTCGCAACGACTCTTTGATACAGCATTCTAAATACTTCATCCTTGATAAGTCTTCCATTTTAATAGGTCGGTTCGAATCACCAAATATGTCGTTTAACTCTTCCATGATTTTATCCTGAAACATGTTTCACTGTTACAATAATGTTTCTCTTTTTGAATTTTTGGTCATTCTTTGTTTTTATTTAAGGGGTTACATTGTGGATAGAGAGGCGCCACGGCGTCCTCACCTTCCGCCTGACGCAGGTTCTCACCGGGCATGGGTGCTTCGGTGGGTTCCTGTTCAGGATAAAGCGGGAGGATACGTCCGGGTGTTTCCATTGCGAGGATCGTCTGGAGGACACGGTGGAGCATACGGTGGAGGTGTGCCCAGCCTGGGCGGAGCACCGCCGTGTCCTCGTGGAGGCGATCGGCGGCGGCGACCTCTCGCGTCCGGCCCTGGTGCGAGCCATGGTACGGAGCGAGAGGGAATGGGAAGCCGTCACCTCCTTCTGCGAAGCAGTAATGCTCGCGAAGGAGGAGGCGGGGCGCGTGAGGGAGTGGCAGTCTCTGCGCCCTCACGTCCCTAGCCGCCGCAGGAGGAGACGCCCCGGGCGTCGGGAGTCGATTGCGGACTCCCGGCCACCGTAGGCGCGAGCTTGCGGGTGGCGAGCAATGGGTAGCTCGCCGCCCGGTAAGGACCAAGCTCGGGTCGACGGCGCGCAGTGTTCCACGCGCGCCTCAAAGAGATGTCAGCAGCAGTGTAGGGGTCTATTAGGACCGATGCCTGCCGGGGTCGCGTGATTGTTCGAAAGAGATACCGTGACCCTGGCACATGGGCAACTGATGGAACACGGGTGGGTTTTAGTCAGTAAAAGTCTGACACGCCCTCCCGCTCCGCCCAGAGCGGGAGAAGTCATTTGATGATTTCCCATCCTGAAAAAAAAAAAAAGGGGTTACATTTATGTTGCCTAGTCGTTTTTTAACCACTAAAAAGTGTTTTTTTTTTTAATCCGGGTATCAACACTGATTGGAGGGATTAGAAACTAACCTGAACTTCTTTATGATTGGCGAGCAACATAAAACAAAATGTTAATCCACTTGCAGTAGTATCGTGTCCCTGAAAATGATATCAGAACAATTAAAATATACTGAATACAAGTAAAACGGCGCCAACTATACTAGTACGTCAGTCACTAACTTCAAACATGAACGTGTCCACTTCTTCTTGAACACCAATTCTATCAATGTGTCCCAGTTTCTCAGCGGATAAGAGTAGATCCAACATTGCAGTTTTCTTCTTTTTCTTGTACACGTAAGAGTCGTCATCGTCAACTTCGATTTCTTCGTTAATATTTAATCCATTTTTCTCTCTGTATTCTCTTCTTTGTTGTATCACTTTCTCAGTAAAGTTGTGAACTACTTTTAAATATTTATTTTGTTTCCTCCCTAATGTTGACCAGTTATAAATGCAGTCTAGATACAGATATATCCTGACAAATCTATTGAAGAATACCATCCCCATATCGTAGATAGCATTCTTGTAAGATTGGGCTGCCGTGTTGTCATCACTGAGCTGAGTCCCCATTGCTGTTTCTAAAATATAGTGTTTACATTGTCTGTTTAAATAGATATACTAAAAGTCAACCCAGAAAGAAACAAATAAGAAAACGAGCTAATTACAAATTAGAGGATTACATCCAAGATAAGAACGCTTAGAAACATGCTGGTCTCGCTCCATAGGACAGTCTTAGAGTTTATCAAACTGGTTGCTAACTTAATTGTACAGATAATATTTATTTTTTCTTCTATGACACTGATTTACATTCTGAGATTACTGTAACTTATACACTGACTTGTAACTTGTAAAAATATTAGGAAATTCGCATTCTTGCCGTTGCAATGTTTTTGTAAATATGTGAGCACCATGTATCTATCATATAATTAATTTATTTCTCATTGCTTCATTTTCAGTTCTATTACCTGTTGTGGTATCGTAATTTATATTGTAGGTGCATCGTCTTCACATATAATTGTATACAAATACTGAAAACTATTTTAAAAGAGTAACGATGGAGTTTATTGCCCATTCTTCTCCATACGAATCTACCTTTTGGAAGGGGCAAATAGAATCAATTCTATTTTCGTGTTACAGTTGACGTTCAAAAGTGCCTTTTTTGGGCCTAATTGAAATAAATGAAATAAGAAAAAAGTTTATAGCAATTACATTCAGTTGCACGAAAATATGATAATAATAAGTGAACTGACAAATGCGTGCACTGACTGGACACCTGACCACTCAGTGCCATTCAATCTGTGTGATTTTTTTCCTCACAAAGAGCATTTCCGACTTCAATCTGTGTATATCGTCTTCACATCTGATCACTTCGATCTGACCAAGACTATGTCTGGTCTTTAAAAGGGACTGTCACCTCTGAGTTTGTTTCAGTTTTTCTTCTCAGAGAAGTCAGATAACACCAACCTCATCCAGTTTATAAATATGATTGACGTGAAAAGGGTTTGAATAAACTTACCTACGGACATAAAATCATTTAGGTAGGTACATACCACAAATAGAGTTGAGTGTAAACTCCGAGAGTACAGGTATAATATCAATAGGTTTTCCAGCGGTTTCCTTTAGGCCATCGAGGAATCTGTGACTGTTTTCCTCGATAATTTCACAAAACTGTTTCAATATATTGAAATGAAACGCAGGCGTAAGGATTTTCCTGCGAACTTGCCATTTTGCACCTGATGGAAACAAACAGAAATAGTTATAGGAGGTGCAGCATGGTCGAGTGTGACTTGGTATCTGCAATATTTATGAATATGACATTATAATATGTGAAAACGATATATATTTTATTTTATACTATTACCATTACTGACGAGTAACCCATCTCGTAGCCAGGGTTTCAAAAAATTATAGATGAAACTTTTATCACCATACTTCATACCTGACATGATTATCTGGAAAAAAAAATATCCGATTTATAATTAGTATCCTACTTTCACTTATTCGATTCATTTAATACTAAGTACCTCAATATCTTCAGGATTGTATATAAAAACAGCTCCCATAGGGTATATCCATACTCGAAAGATTCCCTTAAAAGCATTGCTTAGTGTTTTTCCTAGTTCCATAATCTCCACTGTGGAAAAGAAAAGTTTATTGTTAAAGTTGTTCTCTAACTCTTTCTCTTAAAATTGATGTGTTATCTCACTTTTTAGATTTAACAAAAAAATCAAGGCAGATGAAGGTTTAATTCATAATTTTTAGCCTAGCCTAGGCTAGCCTCTCCCAACTATGTTAGGGTCGGCTTCCAGTCTAACCATGGGGCCATCCATAAATTACGTCACACGTTTAGGGGGAGGGAGGGGGTCGACGAAGTGTGACATTGTGTGACAAGGGGGTGGGAGGGGTCCTATATTTCGTGACGTCACATTTCAAAATCAATTTTAATCTAAGTGTTAAGTAAAACACATATTCGTATCATAGCTATTGCCCCAGTATCGAGGCATACTTGTTTAAGCGATCATGTGGCATTTGTGGTTTATATTTTGCATCATAAAGGCCACTAATCAACACAAGCAAATAAATAAGAAACAACAAGTTTTGCCCATCGTGAAGATTCGTCCTCAAAGAATTTCTGCTAGACATGCCAGAGAAATTCTTTGTTTGGATGATGACGATGATGCTGTATGGTTCGATGAGAAAGATGTGGACACAACGAATATTCCTGACATTAACAACCCAAACGAGAATGATGTGGCTGCTATGCCATGCATATGTCTACCTATAGGGACTCAAGATGATCAAGTTTGATCTTTAATTAATATAATGAGTCGTTTTTTGTTTTGTTAATTTTTTGCAGTGTCTGATTTGATGTTTATTTTATTTAAAAAAAAAAACATTTCGGAATTACTGTTTTAATTCAATAATTATTTCTAAATGTTAAATTATAAAATTCGTGACGTCACACTAGGGAGGGAGGGTCTCACAAATGTGACCAGCTGTGACAAGGACGGGGGAGGGGGTCAAAAATCATGAAATTCGTGTGACGTAATTTAAGGATGCCCCCCATGGACCATCACCCGGGATGCTGATGAATACCAGTATTATGGAGCCACTGCCTATCTGAGCTCCACAACCCAGTTTTTGGGTAATACGATATCTCTTGGTAAGAATGGTTATCAGATTTTCGGACTTCTGACGACCCGTGTCGACAGTTAAAGTTCCACGAAAGACAGCCGGGACTGACGGCTTAACCTGCTTTCCGAGGCTCGGCGGGGCCTCGGTATTTTAAGATGGTCACCAATCCACGAACCAAGCCCTTCTCAAATAAAGGTTTAATTATTCCACCGATATTCTTTACATATTTGATTATTTTTATACATAAATAACTACATGTTAGGAATTTATTTATTTATTTCTGTTTCAACAGTAAGAGTAAATTGATCACATTCTAAAATATACTTTCTATATACGTTCTTAATTACCTGGAGATCGTATAACAGTCCATCCATTTCCAACGATAAAGTCATCTTTAGGTCCAGGTATCTTTCTGATCAATCTAGCTCGTTCATTGTAGTTGAAAAATATGTGAAGAACACACAGAAATATTACAATCCCCAATAAGTACACAAACATGTTCTGAAACGTCTAATTATATTAACAATAAAAGCATTACTGATACCAACTGAATCGTAGCAATGTATATAATAACTTTTGATATATCGAAATAACAACACATACACATTTACACATATATACATTACACTTAGATAAGGGTACCCCAGTATGCGGATCAAAGTGCACCGAATTATGTACCGAATCTAATTTCTGTACCAATATAATAAGTAATCTACAAAAGTATATACCTACGGATGTTTGTAAGAGAAACGATCAAATATTGTAACTGGCCGTTAGATAAAAACAATATTGGTAACAATCTTTTTTAACAAAGCTTCATAAAGAGCTTGTTTAAAAAAAACTTTATTTAATTTTGTACTTTATAGCACTAAAATCTAAAAAGTACTCGGTGTTCCGGATAAGGCCGGAGGAAACGCCCGAGTGTTACCACTGTGTGGATCGCCTGGAGGCCACAGTGGAGTATACGGTGGAGGTGTGCCCTTTCTGGGCGGAGTACCACCGTGTCCTCGTGGAGGCGATCGGCGCGGCGGCGACCTCTTGCGTCCGGCCCTGGTGCGAGCCATGGTGCGGAGCGAGAGGGCATGGGAAGCCGTCACCGACTTCTACGAAGCAGTAATGCTCGTGAAGGAGGAGGCAGGGTGCGTGAGGGAGAGGCAGTCTCTGCGCCCTCCGCCCCTAGCCGCCGCAGGACGAAACGCCCCGGGCGTCGGGAGTCGATTGCGGACCCCCGGCCTCCATAGGCGTGGGCTTGCGGGCGGCGAGCTACCCATTGCTCGCGGTAAGGACGTCCGGTGAGGCGCGTGTCGACGGCGCGTAATGTTCAACGCGCGCCTCAAAGAGATGTCAGCAACAATTGAAGAGGTCCGCTATGATCGATGCTTGTCAGGGTAGCGAGATTTGTTCTGAAAGAACACGGGTGGGTTTTAATCAGTAAACTTCTGACAGTCAGTCGTCTTATAAGCCCACACCATTGTTAAGATACCACTTATGGGAAGAGTGAGACGGTTCCGACACAAGTACTTTTGTAACTTACTGGAGCTGTCTCAATTTATGCATGACTTTTTTTTTTGAATTCATTTTTTATTGTAGCACCCTGCTGCAACGTTTTTGAGCAATGAAGGCACACTCCTTGTCTGTACTGTTGCCCCAGAATATTACATCGTATCTGAGGATAGAGCTAACGTGTACGTGGTAAGCTGTTAGTAAAATACTCTGATTTGCTGTTTTACGCAATCTGTGTAGTGCATATGAAAACTGTCCCAGCTTTTTGCATACATGGTCAATATGTAATTTTCAATTAAGTTTGTTATCAATATATAACCCTATTTTGAGTACTTCAGTTTCTTCAATGTCACTATCTAGGCAATGGATTATTAAAGTACCCGTACGACGAGTTCGTATTTTAAAATTCATTATTTTAGTTATGTCAATGTTAATCATTAAATTGTTCATTTTAAGCCAGTCCATAAGTAATAATATTGTTTGATTAATTTCGGATTCTAAATCAATTGTATTATCATTAACGAATGTCAAGTGGCGTTAGTCAGAAAAATGAAGCTAGTTGCCATTCTAATTTTCCATGTTGCGTATGTACTTAACTACCTACGGAGAAGAACAGGCAAGATCCTCCATGAACACTCTTTTCTATCAATAATTTTGTTACAAAAAGTTACTTACCTACATCATTTGTCGAAATTATCAATGTGAGAACGATTTAAAAATACGTGCACGTTAAAAGCGTCGGCAAATTAAACAAAAATAAAATAACAATTCAGAAATTAAATCTGTCATAAGCCGGCTCCATCATAAGACCCTGGACACCACTTAGTGGAATAGCACTTATCAATACATAATCAATGAGTCCAGTCACGACTAACCTTTTTCGTTGAGAAGGTCCTATGGCCACCTCCATCGTTAGCCCGTGGACACCATGTTAGGCACTTGTCAAGTCAAAACCAAGGAGTTTTAAGTTTTAAAACGCAAGCTCACTATCGAGCTCGGTCATCCGACCAGCACCATGGTATCCTTCTTTTGCGCTGTCACCGTGGTTAAATAAGTATGCCAAGTTTTAGCTCAATCGAATGCGTGGAAGTGCTTGAAAAATTGATAAAAGTGAGAAAAACTAGAAACATACTACGAACGAAGTAAGCTAAATCATATAAAACTTGTAAAAAAACTATTGATAATCGTAGTATTTAGAAAATAAATAGTCATATCACCGAAAACTCTATAAGACCAGCTTCATGGTATCCTTCTTTTGCGCTGTCATCGAGGTTAAATAGGTATACCAAGTTTTAGCTGAATCGAATGGCAGGAAGTGCTTGAAAAATGGATAAAAGTGAGAGAAACTAGAAACATACTACGAACAAAGCAAGCTAAATCATATAAAACTTGTAAAACTTTTTACAAAAAAATAACAACTGACTTCCTTAAAAAAAACACTACAAAGTCAAAATTAACTTTAATTTCGAAAGTTGGTGTCTTAGGATCCGTATTTAAGGGTTTTTTTTTGCCACCGACTTCCGAAATTAAAGTTATTTTTGACTTTTTAGTTTTTTTTTTAAGGAAGTAGGTTGTTATTTTTTTGTAAAAAGTTTTTATTTTTAACTTTTTAGTTATGGTAGATACCCCGCACTAATCTAATCGCGTTATTCGTTCATTTGTCGCGCCAATACTTAATGCAAATTTAAGACTTATATGGTTTTCACATAGACCCCATTGTCCGAATGGAACCAAATTAAAATGGGACCATTCGAAGCACCGATTTTGATGATTCTTTTTTCAAATAAAAAAAGAATCATCAAAGTCGGTTCACCCAGTTAAAAGTTATGAGGTAACAGTCGAATTGATAACCTCCTCCTTTTTTTGAAGTCGGTTAAAAAACTATTGATAATCGTATTATTTACAAAATAAATAGTCATATCATCGATAACTCTTTAAGATCTTGGATGATGCCATCCAAGGTCCAAGGTATGCACCTTTCGTGACGATTTTTGGGTGTTTCTTTGCAAGAATTCATATTGTCTCTGATTGCTTTGAATGTGTGTTGTATACACGAGCTCTATGAGATCTCTACGCGACCTCTACGAAATATCGACGAGCTCTCTACCAAACATCTACGCCGCAAAAGAGTGTGCTGAAAAAATAAATCCTTCTATAAGATACATATAAACTCGTGCAAAACCCGACCGTACAATCGATAAACTATGTTCGGCAAGTAAAAAACGGTGATGATTATGTAACTGTGGGTCAAGCGTAGACGGAACAGAATGGATACGCTGTCTTTTAATTTGACCTACGCCATTGACCTAAATTCAGCAAAACATTTTTTTTTTTTTTGTCCGATATTTATAGATATAATTTACCATTTGCAACGGTCAGATATGGCTCGCGTCTTGGTAACTATTTACCCCGACTACGGCGAAGCAAAAAGGAGGGTCATAATTTGCACTGGTATGTACATTATGATCAACTGCTCGATTGTAACTTCTAAACTACTTTCATAATTTGACAAATGAGTAATCGTTAGTAGCGTCTTGATCATCTGCTAGTTACATTAAATGAATATAGTGCAAGTAGAGGAACTCTTTAAATATTAAGTATACCAATATAGATATCAAATGAAAGGGCTTTATTAACACATCTATATTCTATATCTTCTATATATACATATAATAAAACAGTAAAAAAACTGTGTCTGTACATTGAATATATTTAAAAAAAATAATTGAGGGGGGTTTAGAAACAGTAATAGAGCACGAAACCAAAAAAAAAATGTGTCTGTTTGTCTGTTTGTTTGTACACGCTAATCTTCGGAACTACTGAACGGATTTGAATGATTTTTTTTTTGTTGTATAGGTATTAAATTTGGGCAACATATAGGCTATAATTTATCTTGAAAACTTGAACACCTGATGCAGAACCGCAACAGACCAGCTAAACTATAAGAGATACAAAAATGGTACCATATCAAAAATTGTTTCACGTGATGAGCATTTTCTGCTAAGAGAATAAATTTGAAGATCTGGAACACCTGATGTGGAATTCCAACAGCCCAGCTACACTATAACATATATAGGAATGACGTCTTAGCAAGAGTTGTTCAACCTGATGGGCACTCTCTGTTGTCGTATAAAATTTTAAGATCTGAAACAGCTGATGTGGAACTCCAAGAGCCCAGCTACACTATAACAAATATAGGAATGACGTCTTAGCAAGAGTTGTTCAACCTGATAAGCATTCTCTGTTGTCGTATAAAATTTGAAGATCTGGAACAGCTGATGTGGAACTCCAAGAGCCCAACTACACTATAACATATATAGGAATGACTTCTTAGCAAGAATTGTTCAGCCTGATGAGCAATCTCTGTTGTCGTATAAAATTTGAAGATCTGGAACAGCTGATGTGGAACTCCAACAGCACAGCTACACTATTACATATGTAGGAATGACGTCTTAGCAAGAGTTGTTCAGCTTGATGAGCACACTCGGTTGTCGTATAAAATTTGAAGATTGGAACAGCTGATGTGGAACTCTAAGAGCCAAGCTACACTATAACATATATAGGAATGACGTCTTAGCAAGAGTTGTTTAACCTGATAAGCACTCTCTGTTGACGTATAAAGATTGTAGATCTGGAACACCTGATGTGGAAATCAAAGCTATCACTAATTTCACTGTATAATTATAAAATAACATAAGCTGGGAGTACCTCCACGCGGTGAAGGCGGTAACAGTTTAGGACTGATTTTCGATGAAAATTCTATGAATCATTGAAAATTTGACTCTACTGGCTAAAACTCTCATTTATTATTTTATTTTATCGAAGAAATATGCCTTCGGGCTTATGGTATTTGAGTGTTTAATTTCCTTTTCCATTTATCTTCGTGACACGGTAGCCTACCCGGTAACGCAGGGGAGCAGTTACTTAGATTTTAATTGATCAGGTATCTTCAGAATAAAACTATAACCATGCCTAGAAAGAGGTCAAAACTTTTCCAACGTTCCAAAGGAGCTAAAAGATTGAGGATCATAAGATCCCAAGAATCTACCGAAGAGCGTCAGGATAGACTTGATGCTGTTCGAGAACATCAGGCTGCAACTCGCTCCGTAGAAACATCTTCGGATCGCGAAGCTCGCTTGCGTTCTCAGCGTATTTATGCGTCTACATCCAGGTGTCTAGAGACCAGTGAAGAATACGATGCGCGACTGTCCGCTGATCGTGAACGTCATGCATTGTCTCGCGAGTCGGAGACGTTCACTAATAGAGAATTGCGCTTGAGTTCTCAGCGTATCTACGCATCTGCTGCTCGGTCTCTAGAGACAAGTGCGGAACATGATGCGCGACTGTCCGCTGATCGTGAACGTCACGCATTGTCTCTCGAGTTGGAGACGTTCACTGATAGAGAATTGTGCTTGAGTTCTCAGCGTATCTACGAATCTGCTGCTAGGTCTCTAGAGACAAGTGCGGAACATAATGCGCGACTGTCCGCTGATCGTGAACGTCACGCATTGTCTCTCGAGTTGGAGACGTTCACTGATAGAGAATTGTGCTTGAGTTCTCATCGTATCTACGCATCTGCTGCTAGGTCTCTAGAGACAAGTGCGGAACATAATGCGCGACTGTCCGCTGATCGTGAACGTCACGCATTGTCTCTCGAGTCGGAGACGTTCACTAATAGAGAATTGCGCTTGAGTTCTCAGCGTATCTACGAATCTGCTGCTAGGTCTCTAGAGACAAGTGCGGAACATAATGCGCGACTGTCCGCTGATCGTGAACGTCACGCATTGTCTCTCGAGTTGGAGACGTTCACTGATAGAGAATTGTGCTTGAGTTCTCATCGTATCTACGCATCTGCTGCTAGGTCTCTAGAGACAAGTGCGGAACATAATGCGCGACTGTCCGCTGATCGTGAACGTCACGCATTGTCTCTCGAGTCGGAGACGTTCACTGATAGAGAATTGCGCTTGAGTTCTCAGTGAATTCGCACATCTACTAACAGGTCTTTCGAAGCGAGTGATGAACGTGATGCGTGACTAACTGCTGATCGAGATTATCATACATTGTTCCGAACACGCACACAACAAAATATTCATAATCAGTTAGAAAGTGAGAGAGAAAGAATTGCTGGAGTACGGCATGAAGAGACAGAAGAAGAGCGCAACGAACGTTTGAATTCTGATCGCCTTCGACATTCTCTGAACAGAATGTCGATATCATCTGAAGAATCGGACGTGTCTCAAGATATCGCCGTAGGGCATGGCGACCTTCCTTGGGTTGATAAGGAACGGAGTGCATTTACGTTCACTCCTATGATTGACTACGCCACATATTCCGCCATCGGAGGTGTGGTTCAAAATTGTACATTTTGTGAAGCTGTTAAATGGCAAAAAGAAACAAACGGTATGTGTTGCTCAGGTGGGAAAGTACATATTGAAATATTACAAAATCAAATATTATTAAGATCACTGCTAATCGGTGACCATCCACAGTCAACACATTTCTTGGGCAACCTATTGACATACAAAAATGAAAGATCTGGAACGACTCCAATCGTCTCACTCATCCCGTTGTTTTCCCGTCCCCGGGCCTTAGAATTGTACATCAGACGTTTCAGATCTTCGATTTTGACGATCCCGTTGTCGCTGGCATAAGCAACAGGATCCGCGTACGAAGTCGCGGGCAGAAGCTAGTTTCAAATATTTAAATATACATAAATATTCGTATATTCTTAGCTAACCCCAAAATTATTTAAATAAAAATATACATAAACTCACGCTTTTTTCCCATCATCATCATCATCATCATTTCAGCCGAAAGATGTCCACTGCTGGACATAGGCCTCCCCCAAGCACCGCCACTTCGACCGATTTTGTGCTTCCCGCATCCAGCGGATTCCTGCGGCCTTCACAAGGTCATCGGTCCACCTTGTTGGAGGCCTTCCAACTCTACGTCTTCCGGTACGCGGTCGCCACTCCAGAACCTTTCGGCCCCATCGGCCATCTGTTCTGCGAGCAAGGTGCCCTGCCCACTGCCACTTTAGCTTAGCAATTCTTCGGGCTATGTCGGTTACCTTGGTTTTCCTACGGATCTCTTCATTTCTGATTCGATCGCGTAGGGAAACTCCAAGCATAGCCCTCTCCATCGCCCTTTGGGTGACTTTCAGCCTTCTAATAAGGCCCATTGTGAGCTACCACGTTTCGGTTCTATAAGTCATCACTGTTCCTCACAGTTCCCATGGGAGTAGGGAAAAACTACGGAACGCCACCTGTCACAATCCTTACATACTCCTTATGCCTGTTTAGGTTCATATAATTCGTCATACACACACGCCGCGGCCTCGTGGGCGAGTCGGACTCGTACTTGTCTGGTTTTTTATTTACCGTTTTCACCGTTTTCTTCATCATAATTGGCAGCCCTTTTCCACCTACTGCTGACGAAAGGCCTCTCTTTTGTGTCATGCTTCTATGGCTCGTGGGTTTCGCTTACATTTATGTAATGTCTAAACTTTTAGATAATACTTACACTGCTTTTTCTTCTCCCAAGTGAATCTGACTGAAGTGAGTAGTTAGTGAGTCTACAATTGTGATCGTAGGTACCTTTATTTTAATACCTAAATAGGTACTTAAATCGTACATCCGGGAAAATAAAAATCTTAACGTCGGCGGACTGGCAGGCTTAGCTGTAATTGACTATTTGAGATAGTATATCATAATGTTTTTTTTTTATCTTTAATTAATAAGTCATAAATAACGATAAATGCAATCACAATTACTTACTTATTTTATTTAATCAGTATCGTATATTTGATTTTCTTCTAGAAATTCAATGTCATGTCGGTAGATTTTTTTTTATGGACAGCTTCGTAGTTTCTTTTGTACCTGAATATTTAAATATTTAGAAGCCTTATATGTATGCCTCATTGAGTTTTAAAAGCAGTCTATACATTGTTGTAACTAATTGTATCAAAATGTACAGTCGGCCAAGAAAGTGGTGTACCACCCTAAGGTTGAATATCGCTTGCAGATTCATAGGTGATAAAGATTAGTTTCGCTTGCAGATCGATCTGACAACTTCTATTGCTGTCTTTATCTGATTATTGATAACGGCTATTACTGTTTGTAACGTGACAGCTGTTCTTAGTTTGAACTTGATGGAACCAATGACGTCGTAAAATCAACGGCGGGGGGCTGTAGATTTTGATGACAAAATTGTATCTACAAATTCAGAATTGTAATCAACAAGTTACATAAAATTGTAAAGGCACAAGGCGGATCCACAAACCTACAATTTCTGTAAACTTGTAATTACAATATCAATAAAAAACAAGCTAAAAATAGATTTATCCTTTTATTAAATTTCTACAATCAATTTTAAAATACTTATAACAAACAAAAACATAGCATATATAGTAATATTTAGAAGATATTGAATTTTTTTTAAAATGAGAAACGGGTGTAACCGCCGTTGGCCTCTATAACCTATAAAAGACGAGACCTCATTAAACCAACAAGCCGTGAGCAAATATCGGTTCCCCGCATTTCCTCCCAAATATAATTACAGTGACTAATAAGAGCTTGTTTGGTTCTTTCATTTTGATGCGACCATCGTTGGACCATAAGGCCCCAAAGATTTTCTATCGGGTTGAGGTCCGGCGATCTTGAGGACCACTGAATTACCCGTACGTCAGTGTGTGAACGAAACCAGGCTCTTACGATCCTCGCATTATGAATTGAACAATTATTTTGAACAAAATCAAATTGTGGCACTTCGTTCTCCGGGTAAACATTACGGACTGTCGGTAGCATTGCATTCTGAAGCACGTCGATATAATTTACAGCCGTCGCTCGAGTGATTACATGATCATCTTTATACCGTGTTGAATTATATCGCCAAAGGTGAAGACGTCCATGCTGACTGGATTTAAACGTTTTTTCATCACAAAACACTGTATTAGACCAATCAAACTCTAAGTGCTCTCTGGCGAAGTTCAGACGAGCAAGTCTGTGAGCATCCGTCAAATATATTTTCTTGGCGTAATGCCTGTGGTGCAACCCCATGTAATGTAGATGATTCCTTATTGTTTGGGCACTCACATCGAACATCTCCGCAAAATGTTTTGTGGGCTTAAAACCATTGATTTCATATTCCCGTCTCATGAATTCTCTATCGTTATTGGAGAGTGCAGGCCGGCGACCACTTCTTCTGTGATCCAACAAACTTCCCTCCTCTCCTTCACGACGAATCCAAAAGCGGACAGAACGCCTCGATATATTCAAATTCCGGGATATCGCACTGATACTGCTTCCCTCATTAAATTGGGCAATTATTTGTGCTCTTTCGGCAATGGTCAAGTTGGCAGGCATTGAGATGATTTTATATGCAGTTGATTGAAAAAACACGGAAAATATATAGATTTTTTGCATATATTTGACAAAATGTCAATTGTCAGTTTTCTTTTTCAAATGGAATTCGGTTGTCTATTTAAATAGTTTTTATTACTTTTGTTTGGAAACATTTCAATTGCTTTGTAGAAACGAATATCCTTTTCATTTATACTAAAGGTTAAAATGTCATGTACTTATATGTGACATATGACGTATGAATACTAAATACATAGGTTTACGTCATGATAATGTTGTCTCTTTCAGTAATATCTTTTTATAACGAACCTTGTTGTAATTTTCGATGACCGGGAAACTAAATCAAAACTGGTACACCACTTTCTTGGCTGACCGTACCTACTAGCTACACGTAGAAAAATTAGAGTGACAAAGAATTAAATCTGAACTTTTACTTGATTTTCAGACATGTGTACGCCTGTAGTTTCACATTATTTTGTTTGAATTGGCTTGAATGGTTCTACAGAGTAGATTTTGAACTTTACACCTCCTTATCAGTCAACTGTCAATGCCCTATAATAGCTTCGTCTAGCCTTTGTTGTGGCATCTACTGATAATTATGCAAAAGCTAATACTCAGTGTTTATACTGTAGCTAATGGGAATTATTTGTGTTTATGTCTATGTCTACACAACGTAATATGCCTAACATACCTACTTACTAACGTGCAGATAGCCTGGTAGCATGGATACCTACCACAAAAAGTATTATTTTCAATCAGAGGACGGTGTACTTATTGAAAAACAATATAATTATTTTCGAGAATTATAAATTTAGGTAGTGAATTCGGAACTAAAATATACACATTCCCAGACTCCCAGACTCAACATAGAATACACGGTGTATAGAAATAAATAGAATTGGGTTTGGGAATCTTGGACTGTGGTATTATACACGGAGCCCATGATTCTAGATTCCAAGGAGTAAAACAATTTGACGATTTTTCAAATGTTTATTTTATATTCGAATTCAAATAATTAATCAATTTACACAATTTTAATTAATAAAGGAAAAAAATACAGCCTAAACTAACTAAAACTATTTACAAATTAAAAAAATAGCGTCGAAAAGTCATCCGCATCGCTGTCGACTGGTAATGTACCCAAGAGACTGGCGGCATTACCACGTTGTATGGCAATGCTTAGCCTCTGGCCAAGGTAAAAACCAGCTCTTGGGTCACGGGAAGTGTCCACCAGCCGTTTAGAAAAATCCTTAAATAGGCTAAGAACACTCGGACCCCACGGCCCAAGCGTTTCAACCCCAAACGGCTCAAAAATATAATTACCAATAAGGTACTTATATAAACACAAATAATATACTTACGCCGCTTGAGGTTTTCCGCAGCCGCAGCAGCGGCTCCAGCACAGCACGCCGTGCCAGGAAGATGGGATGGCGCAAGAGTATCGACGCACGTTGCATCCCACACTAAAGGCCTACCCACCTTCCATGGAAATAAGGACATACCGTCCGGTCTCTTGCCATCGTCGCGTGCCAAGCCATTGGGTTCTAATACAGCTGGAACGCCGACGGTGACAAGAGCTCGTCGGATGATGTCATTAATGTTTGCGTGCCGCGCTAATCGACCCGCACTTTGGCTGCAAGACAGGCCGTGGTGTCCTAGACTGGTGACAACTTCGCCACAGTGACAGCGATGAGGAGAACAACACGGAGCTCCCAAACGTAGGGAAACAGCGAGGCGGAAAGTAGTGTCGTCGAACAAGGTGCCTATATTCGACGACGGTAGTGCATGAAGCCATAAACCCGATTCCCACTTACCCACAGCCAGCAGACGTGCACGCTCCGCAGTAGTAGCAGACGTGTTGAGTAAATTGTCTTGTATTACTCTGCAGAGCGGCTCATCCCACCGTCTCTGGGAAAATGGATTATCGGGTACCTCAGCGTTCGGGCAAGCGAGTCTCCAGGAATCTATAGCCTCGGTGAAGCACGGCACATCAAAATTAATCAGTGTGGGGGCTAGGATTTTCCTGATTAATTTCTCAGTACCGTGGACCGAGGATATAAAAGCTGGTAAACTAATACTAGAAATTTTGCGGACGCCGAGGCCTCCCATACAAATGGGAAGAGTAGCTTGTGCCCAAGCTCGGTTGTCCATGGCCACATTTAAAATCGAGGTTAAAGTATGCCGGATAATTTGGTCCATTCTGTCTAATAAGTGAGTGTGCTTCCATAAATGGGAAGCGCGAAGGACGTATGTTAATTTGGGGCCGAAACAGCAATAGCGAATTAAGGTGATGGCCGAATGCATGTTAATTTGGAACAATCTTTCCGAAACGTCATTGAAATTTTTGATTTTTTCGTCAATAAAAACGGAAAAGGAATTCTCGAAGATTGAAGACCCAAGGAGACGAAGCGAGCTTTTTTCAATAATTTGAATATCAGGAGCTAATGCATTAAATTTGGGAAGTGTCAGATGTCTGTCAGTACTGTCCGCTAAGTAAAGTTCACATTTCGAAAGGTTGAGATCAAGGCAAATGGAATGAAGTTTTTTAAGAATTTAAGATCATTTAAGACAGTCTCTACATCGCCTCCCAAGGTTCCGTCATGAAGATACCAAACGTTAAATTTGGAATTTAGCTTTTGAATAATTGGATGGATTGCTAAACTAAAAATCACTGGCCCGAGGGGGTCACCTTGTTGGCAGCCAACTGCAGATTCCAAAACGTTGTCCCGATACAGTAATTTAGATGGGTGTCTATAACATTGCCAAAGGAAACTAAAAATTTGGGATATTTTTTAGGATTTTTTCCTTTATTAATTTAAATATGTAATCCATGAAATAAATAAAAGCAAAATCAAAAAAATAAAAAAATAAACAATATTTATTTATTAAATAACAGACTTAAAATAATATGAATACTATGTGTATATGAAAAGAGGTAAAAGAAGACGCGTCATCACAAATGCGTCCGCATCGCTGTCAACGTGAAATGTGCCCAAAAGGCTGGCAGCATTGCCACGTTGTATGGCGATGCTTATTCTTTGGCCAAAAAGTTGCCCAGCCGTCTAGTCACCTGAAGAGTCGACAAACCGCTTTGCAATGTATTGAAAATCCATGTGGGCACTCGGACCCCATGGCCCCAGTGTTACAACCCCAAACGGCTTGAATATTATACAACTCCCTGTAAATAAGATTGGATTGGATTTCAATTGCT
Organism: Aporophyla lueneburgensis; assembly: GCA_932294355.1. Lineage (NCBI taxonomy): Eukaryota > Metazoa > Arthropoda > Insecta > Lepidoptera > Noctuidae > Aporophyla > Aporophyla lueneburgensis. The sequence goes on from OW028739.1 coordinate 12,215,170, forward strand.
ATTTCAAAAGTCATAGGTCTTTCACAACGGTGTCTACATCACCTCCTAGCGTTCCATCATCTAAATACCACACGTTACATTTTGAACTTTGTTTTTGGATAATTTAACTGAACAGCCTAGCTGAAAATGACTGGCCCGGGTAGTGTCTTTTCAACCTCAGCCAGCAAAGTGTCCCTGTTTATAGAGTTAAAGGCATTCTTCACGTACTTTGAGGACGAATTTCCCTTTGTTGGAGTTTAAGAAAATTGAAAGGCCAAGTACAGCAGCCCCACAGTCCCCTTTCCAACTAAACCAAGGTGCAGGGGCTGAAACTTAGTCATAAGCGATTAGCCATACAACATTTTAGCTGCCGTACGCCTGTATGTGTAACCAACGGCAATGAGACGAATGCCGCTGACCTTCTTGCGCAAGACACATAGGTTAGTACCAAAGTAGACATCAATAGTAAGCATGAAGGTAATCCGGACTGCAAGTTTCTTCAAAAGTAACTCATGAGCTTCCGCGGTCCCTGAACTAAATAATTCATTTAGTTGCTGTGGAGTAAGGCCGTCTAGGCCGCCTGAAGAACCACTTCGGAAAGAGCTGGTGACTACAATCATCTGGGGACTAAACAACTAATATTGGAATTAGGGTCGAATAGTTACAACTCTATAACTTGATTTATTTAGTAGCCAATTTATTCTGCAGAATCATATAAGGGAAGATGAGTAATTGCTCCCAGGCAATTTGTGAGTTCCCTGGGTTGCAAGACGGAGACATCGCGTCAAACCCAATGCAACAGACCTTCACGCGCCCAGGGGAACTCTCTTTAAAACCAGGGATTATTTTTTTAATTTTGCGAGCGTTTGCAACAATGTTTGTCTGGAGGAGTTGATGTTGAGATGTGGCTAGGGGCACAATGGTGCACTATGTAATTTTTGGATTTTGCCAAAGTGTATTCACAGCCTCCGTTGACTGGCGCTATTTCCGGCGAAGGTTCTGCCGCCATTGGTCATATACTGGCTGAAATGTTTTGGCATCTGGACAAAAACAGGGTATTCAACCTTTTACCTTCACGTAGAAGAAGCCTATGGCACAAAATTTCTTTTTGTAAGTCCAAAATTGAAATTTACCTATCAATGAATACTATTACATAATTAAAGTAAACTTTTAACATGACATGTAATATAAAAGTTCAACTTATAGGCACTCTATTCTACGCGCAGAAATTATCAACAAAGTCGCAGCGACATTCAATCCTTTGATGAATGAAGTTGGCCAATAGGAAACTAACGGGACTGGCCGTCGTGGGCCTTTTTCATTCTATCATGTCCTTTCGCAGGCGCACCGCTCACGTGCCACTGCGAAAACCATTTCTGATAGCGTTAACGCCAGACGCTTAAATGTATGGTGATGACATTACCTGCGGAAAAGACACGTAACGTCACACTAGGCACTCCAGTCGCCTGTGATTAGCCACAGCGTGACATCATTGCTGTGTTTTACATTACCGCGTGTGCTTCGGCCGCCAGTTGATTGTTTTCATAATGAGGTACGAATTCTCCAATCTATGTTAAAATCTTATTTCTAGCCTGGTGAAAATTTTAAAAGTGTCAGGTGAATGTACGTTGACGAGGAACACCTACAACCCCTTAGAGGGAACGGTATCGCTGCTCCCGGATCTCCAGCACAGACAGCGGTTATTCGACCATGGCCAGCTCCAGCTTCCCGATAATGCCTAAGGTTCTGCCTTTATTATCCACCTCCCGACCCTCCTCCTCCTCTCCAGCCTCACTTGTCCATACACGTCGAAGACGCCTACCTGGATTTGGTGTAAGCCGGTCTATTCTATCCGATTTTTTCGCTTAGATATCGATGGAGCTATTCTTATCAAACTTTTTTAATTAACACGTTCACTGTGCAGCTATGATGAGAGAGACTACCCTATAAGTGCAAACGCAAATTGTAGATAATATATTGCGTTAGGTATAAAACTGATATGATAAAGCATTGTTTTATATTTTATATACCCCCTTTCATTTAAAAAAATATTTTGTCCTATGTCCCACCCGAGGGTCATACACGTATGATCTCGTAACTTCATGCCCCATCTGTGGGTCATACACGTATGATCTCGCAACTTCATTCCCCTACTGTACAATACATGTCTTGCAATATGACCTCTTGCATGTTCTTCTTTATAACCATTTTACGGTATAATCTGTGGTTTCTATAACCAAAATACTTGACAAGTAATAGAATTTTGCTTTGCAATGTCAAATAATATACCAAGTAAAGTGACGTCAAGGGGTTAGAAAAAGTTTTGCAAAGTAATAAAACTTTGTTTTTGTTAGGGTTCCGTTGCCAAATGGCAAAAAACGGAACCCTTATAGATTCGTCATGTCTGTCTGTCTGTCTGCCTGTCTGTCTGTCTGTCTGTCTGTCTGTCTGTCCGTCCGTATGTCAGCCACTTTTTTCCGAAACTATAAGAGCTATGCTGTTGAAACTTGGTAAGTAGATGTATTCTGTGAACCGCATTAAGATTTTCACACTAAAATAGAAAAAAAACAATAAATTTTGGGGTTCACCATACATAGAACTGAAACTCAAAAATGTTTTTTTTCATCAAACCCATACGTGTGGGGTATTTATGAATAGGTCTTCAAAAATGGTAATGAGGTTTCTACTATCATTTTTTTCTAAACTGAATAGTTTGCGCGAGAGACACTTCCAAAGTGGTAAAATGTGTGTCCCGCCCCCCCCCCGTAACTTCTAAAATAAGAGAATGATAAAACTAAAAAAAATATATGATGTACATTACCATGTAAACTACCAACGAAAATTGGTTTGAACGAGATCGAGTGACTAGTTTTTTTTTAAAACGTCATAAATCGTAAACCGCAATTTACCTTACAATCAATCAACTGAAACATAAAAATTAAAAAAAAAAAAAAAAACCGAGAATACCTACAGATTTGTACGGAACCCTCGGTGCGCGAGTCCGACTCGCACTTGGCCGGTTTTTTTGTATTATAATGAATCGATCCAGACCTCCGACTTCACTTACGGATGAGCAGTTATGGAGAATTTTAGAAGATAGTGATGGCGAAGAAAATATCGTGGAGGCTTTGGAAGACTCAGAGTGTGGTGAGTTACCTGAAAATATTGAAACAGTGGAGAATATTATAGATTACATAAATGAGAATAACAATGATGAGCTGCCTGTTTTGTCACCTGCACCTTCTTTTACTGCTTTACAAGAGCCTTGTATGTACTTGCCTGAGCAAGTTTTGCCGCCATTATTTGATGAACAGCCTGCTGTGTTGCCATCAGTGATTGCCGAAACTACTTTTGATCAGCCTGGCATGCATGAACCAGCTTCAACGCGTAGACTATCCGACGATTCGAGTCATTCTCAAATCCATCGCTCTCAGCCGCTATTGCCTTCTGCATGGTCTTTTGAAATGCGGCCTTTGCAAAGGGATGTTTTCACAGGGTATGATAACGGCAAGCGACAAAATCAATGTTTTGGAGAAAATTCAGACTTGTGGACCATATTTCGTTCACTTGTAAATGCCGAAATGATTGAACTGATGGTTACTCAGACCAATATTTACGCCGCACAATTACAGCGTCTTTCTAATTTGAAACCCAAATCGCGCATAAAGCGTTGGAAAGATGTTACTGCAGAGGAAATGCTAAAGTTTATCGGAATTTATTTGTTTACCGGACTTATCGATTTTCCTACAACAGAATGTTATTGGAAGAAAGATAAACTTTACTTCCATCCACTTTTGCATGAGATTTCAATGTCTTACGACAGATTCTGCCTCATCCTAAGAAGTTGGCATTTTGCAGACAACAACGCTGATCGAACTGGAAGACTATACAAAATACAACCTCTTATTGATATATTTGTAGAAAACTCGCGTAAAATATTTACTCCAGGAGACACCGTTGTTGTCGATGAATCGGTGGTTGGGTTTAGAGGAAGAGTGCTAATTCGAACCTACAATCCTCAAAAGAGCAGCAAGTATGGTATGAAAATTTATAAACTGTGTACGGATACAGGATATACATGGAGCTACAAAGTTTATTCAGGAGAAGATAGAACCGTCGAAGGTCTTGATAAACCAGGCTCAGTTGTCCTTATACTGGCGGCAAATCTTTTGAATGAGGGCAGGTTGCTGGTAACAGACAATTATTACTCCAGCGTCCCATTGGCCCGATATTTAAAAGAACGCAGAACAGACTTTTGCGGAACCGTGCGTAAGAATAGACGAGATCTTCCCCTAGACGTGGTCAATGAGAACCTAAGGAAAGGTGAAATTGCTGCCAAGCAAAATAGTTTCCTCACGGTATTAAAATGGAAAGATCAACGTGATGTACTGGTGATGTCAACATGTCACAATCACCAGATGCAGATGTCAACTGGATACAGACAAACGTTGAAGCCAAAAATAGTATTAGAGTACAATCGTGGCAAAAAAGGGATAGATGTGGCAGACCAGCTCGCCAGCTATAATTCACCTGTTCGAAAAACTTGTTTTTGGTATAAAAAAATTGCTGGAGACCTGATGTCGATTTGTGTGATTAACACAATATTGATTTACAAAGATCTGAACCCACGTAGTAAAATGGATGTGCTAAAAGGCCAGGAAATAATCATTAAACGATTACTGAGCCTCCAAACTCCTACTCCTTCAGCAGATCTACCTACACCGCGTTCTTCAAGGTCCAGTGTATCAATTGAGCAGTCTGGAACTTCTAGACTCAGCCATTTCCTACAAAAATACCCAGACATGACCCAAAACGAATGATTAGAAAACGTTGCTCTGGTTGCTACAAAATTTTAATTGAAACAGGCCGTACACCAACGGAAGCAGCTAAAAAACTAAAAAAACAGATATGGAGTGTCTAGCGTGTCAAAAAGCTTTTTGTCTTAATCGTTTTAAAAGTTCCCATTAAATTAAATATAATAAAATAAGTCTTCTTTTTTATTCAAAACATCCCAAAATTATCTCATTTTCGATAATCGAACACTGGCAACTCTATTAAAAAAGTTCCTCCGGTCTTTGCGTAATATTTTTTCTTAGTCCATTGTTCACACGTGTGAACCAATAAAATTGGCTAAACTCATACGTGTTTGAGGTTATGAGCCTTTCAATTGGCGAACAACTCATGCCCACCCGTGGGTCATGCACGTACGATGAGCAACTCGGTATGACCCACCGGTGGGGCAAGCACAGTGAACGTGTTAAGTATGCCATAAGTTTACATATTTTAGTCACAATCATAGGCCACCTACATGGCGATATGTATGGTACTTTGAATGTTTATAAGCACATTTTATATTAAATTTATTTAGAATTACATATTTAGTGTCTCAACATTCTTACTTAGAGCATTTGCTCTAAGCATTCTTAGTTCCAAATAAGAAACATTACCATTACCATAGATTACATTACCTTAAAATATTACCAAAGCCAATACTGAAGTACGAATGTCGCACTATGTCACGCAGTTATTAAATAAATATAATAAAACTAGTCGTAGTATTTTCTCATATGTCTTTGGGGACATTATAGGTGAAAGGTATTTTACCTGTGTACTCTTACACGTGAGGTTGTGGAAGTCGGAAGAGAAAATCTAACTTGTAGGTAATAATAATATAATTGTCACACACGTATTACAGTTTGGAATTACTTACACTATTTAAAACAGATATATAAGTGACTAGCTTCTGCCCGCAACTTCGTCCGCGTCAAATTTTTGCTCCCGTGACCCTTCCCGTCGCATCGAATTACCTGCTAGTTTTCGTCCATTTTTCGTTGCTGCTGCGCTCCTTTTGATAGTAGCGTGATGTTATTAACGTATAGCCTTCCTCAATAAATAGGCTACCCAACACAAAAAGAATTTTCCAATTTGGACCAGTAGTTCCTGAAATTAGCGCGTTCAACCAAACAAACAAACAAACTCTTCAGCTTTATAATCACACTATCACACTATCACACTTCACACTAATATTATAAATGCAAAAGTAACTCTGTCTGTCTGTCGGTCTGTCTGTCTGTCTGTCTGTCTGTCTGTCTGTCTCGCTTTCCTGCTAAAACTACTGAACCGATTTAAATGAAATTTGGTACACAGATAGTTTAGAGCCTGAGAAAGGACATAGGCTACTTTTTATTCCGGTAGTACGTTCCCGCGGGATAATTTCCGACATCCACGCGGGCGAAGCCGCTGGCAAAAGCTAGTATTAGCTAGCGCGTGGATGTCAGAATTTATCGCAAGAGGACGTACTACCGCGGCCGGTAAGAATGTATTAATCCATGTTATCCATACATAATAAAATTGCGCCTTTTTCCCCTACGGGGTAGGCAGAAACTACGGAACGCCACCTGGTACGACCCTTACATATCATGTGTGTTTGATGTACTTAACCTCTAAGTCCCTGAGATACCACATTTTGTATAGACACAATGGTTTTTAATTGTGTCTGTAATTAGCGGCATTCAACGGGTTTAAATAAAACTAATAGTATTCAGAGTAAGAAGACTGCGACTTAGGGCTGGATTGAATTGAATATAAGTCTTCCTGGTTTTTCTTAACGCTCCTATTCTACCTATACAGACACTCAATTATTTACCAGACACCAAATTAAACATAGTTATAAGAATCGTACTTTGGCCAGTGGCTTCGCCCGTACAGGTGTCGGGAAATATCACCGGGGAACCTACTACCGGGATAAAGTATCCTATATGGTAAGTATCCAGGATAACCAAAAACCCAAATCCATCCAAAAATCTAAACATCTAAGCCATATTTCACGGTCTCTTACTTGGAATAATACAATTAGGTTTATTTTGAGTACTTCGAACACACATGATATTCGCATTTACTATGAAGCCAAAGTAATATGAATTAAAATATTACAATCATATTAATCCTGCACTACCCGACCGCTACCAACCGGGACGGCTGGACGCGGAACGGCCCGCTAGCCGCTCTGCGGCTATTATTATAATCTCTGATATCTTCTAAAATATTCATTTTAATCATATGCTGTGAAGGGCAGTTTTGATCTAGATCTACATGAAATGCTCAACGTATCTAATGTATTTAATTGGATAAGGATTAATGCTGTATTGCTTAAAATCGCATTCATAAATAAGCCATTATTTCTCGTAAAAAGTAAAGGATAAAAATGGTTATTGTGGGTTATCCCTAAGAGTTAGACATATACCATCGCGGACTTTTTTGTAGAACTTTTTAAGGTGTACAATATTGTAGTACATTATTTTGAGCTATTTCGTAGGGTTCAGCCAGCGTTCGCAATGTAAGCGCAAAAAAAGTGTTTATTTATAACATCACATTAGAAACCTCTCAAATTATCAGCGTTTCTTTACTATATTGATACATACGTAAAGAAAGATAAACCAATAGAAACTTGGCTTTAATTAACTATTTTCACAAGCCATAGAAATAATATGTATTAGATTGACAACACTAATCAAAGATGACAACTGACATTATGAAATACTATCAGCCAGTTAGTAAGGAGATTATATATCATTCACTCCCTCTATGTTTTCTTGATCGAGGAGGTAATCATTAAGACGAATTGGGAGTCTCCTTAACCTTGCTGATCTGCGAACAGCCTGAGGTTGTTCGGCACCGTTGTTATTGGTTTCAGGAGTTCTAAAAATGTCTTCTTCATCATTTTCATCATCGTTTGAATCATTTCTGTTTTCTGTATTTCGACAACTTAACTCAGCTTCATCCACCAACGTAACAGGAAGCGGTGCCAAATGCCTGTTAGATACTGTCGATTCCTGGCCATTGGTGCGTCTCACGTACGAGTAACTTGGGTTACTATGCAGGAGCTCAACTTCCTCCACATAGGGATCGGTCTTAGAACCTCGTACATATTTTTTTAACAAAACTGGACCTGGAACGAGCCACGATGGAAGGGATTCTCCAACAGGTGTTCTTCGAGGAAAGTTAAATAGTCTCTCATGTGGAGTGGCATTTATCGATGTGCACAAAAGTGAGCGCACGCAGTGTAGCGACGGTTTTAAAGCTTGCTCCCAGTTTTCAATGGGTAGATTTTTTGAACGTAAGTAAAGTTGTATTGTTCTCCAGAGCGTTCCATTCAATCTTTCTACCTGGCCGTTTCCTTGCGGATTATACGGCGTAGTGCGAGATGACGCGATGTTACAATTTCGTAAGAAAGTTTGCAGATCTTCTGACATGAAGGAAGCACCTCGGTCACTGTGTATATATAGGGGTTGACCAAATTCAAAGAAAATATTTCTGAGACAGTTTATGACAGTCACAGAGGTCATGTCCGCGCAAGGATAGGCAAACGGATACCGTGAAAATTCATCTATTATCGTGAGTATATTTGTTCTTAGTATTTGATGGCAAGGGGCCCTTAAAATCAATATTCAGCCGCTCAAAAGCTGATGTAGCTTTAATAAGTGTTCCCTTGGATTTTGCGAAACGTGGCTTAATTTCTGCGCATATTGGACATGAGGCAGTCATTTGCTTAATATCATTGATAGAGTAGGGCATATTTTTCTGCCTGATCCAGTGGTACATTCTAGTTATTCCTGGATGAGAAAGGGCATCATGTAATTCATATAACTTGTTGTTACTCATGGATGCGCAAACTCTGGAGAGGGCATCAGCTGCAACATTTTCGTTACCTGGTCTATAAATTATGTCGTACTTGTAGCATGATAGTTCTAGCCTCCATCTTTTGAATTTGTCGTTTTTTATTTTGCTTGTATGACTTTGGCTAAAGATGTGGCTCACAGATTTCTGATCCGTTATAAGAATAACCCCTATCCGTTATAAGAATAACCCCTCTAAATAAATAGACATCGTAGCCCCCTCTTTAGCTGTTACTTTTAATAAATGTGTTGATGTCGGAACTTTTCCTGACCTCATGAAGAGTAGCAAAGTCATACCATTATTTAAATCAGGTAATAAAAAAGACGTTTCTAATTTTAGGCCTATTTCTATCTTACCTGCATTTAGCAAAATATTCGAAAAGTTAATACTCAAGCAGTTGTTAAGACATTTTAATTTAAACAGCCTCCTTCATAATGAGCAATATGGCTTTACGAAAGGTCGTTCAACTACAGATGCGGGTGTTACTCTCTTGAAACACATTTTTAACGCATGGGAGAACTCGCAAAATGCTATCGGAGTTTTCTGTGATCTCTCCAAAGCCTTTGATTGCGTGCACCATGGCACGCTTTTGCGTAAACTACGTCATTACGGTGTCCATAACGAAGCTTTAAACGTAATAAATTCTTATTTACATAATAGGTTCCAATGTGTAGATATTAATGGTGTAAAATCTACCGGGCTACCGGTTCAGTTAGGTGTGCCTCAAGGCTCTATACTCGGCCCATTCTTGTTCTTAGTGTATATCAATGACTTACCATTCTTTTTAAAGGGTATTTGTGACGTTGTACTGTTTGCAGATGATACTTCTCTTATTTTTAAAGTAGATAGGAACAGACAAGATTTTGAAGACGTAAACAGTGCACTCTCAATGGTTACGGATTGGTTTACGGCAAATAACTTAGTTCTCAATGCCAAGAAAACGAAATGTGTAAAGTTCGCCTTACCGAATGTTAGAAATCTAGGTCCCGAAATCGTCTTAAATAAAGAGGTTCTTAAAACTGTAGACTCGACAGTTTTCCTGGGCATAGCAGTGGATGGCAAACTACAGTGGGGCCCACATATTTCAAGTCTAGCGGGGAGGCTCAGTTCAGCCGCCTACGCCGTCAGAAAAGTAAGACAATATACTAATCTTTAAAAAAAAATGTTCTAATCTTTATATCCTGGACAACCAACACACCGTTATCTAATCCCAAACTAGGCAAAGCCTGTACTATGGCAACCAGACAACTGATAAATATACATATATATTTCTAAATACATACATATTACTACTGACGTTACGTTACGTACTAGTAATACTGACGTTGATACAGCTCGGTTAGTCTATTTTAGTTATTTTCACAGCATTATGTCTTACGGTATTCTACTGTGGGGCAAAGCCGCTGATATTCAAAATATTTTTGTCCTTCAGAAACGAGCTGTTCGAGCAATTTACCAGCTAGGTGCCAGAGTTTCTCTAAGGGACTTTTTTTAAAGATATTGGTATTCTTACGGTAGCATCACAATTCATCTTCGCCAACATCTTATATATTAGGCAAAATTTACACTTACACGCTAAAAACAGTGATTTTCACACTGTTAACACTAGAAATAAGGACAAACTACGTGTTCCCTTTCACCGGCTTCATAAGGTGCATAACTCATTTGTTGGGCTCGGTATAACATTTTACAACAAGCTACCACCTTATTTACTAGAATTACCTTTTAATGCGTTTAAAGCTCAAGTAAAATCCAACCTTTGTCTAAAGGCATATTATTCCATCAACGACTATTTAAATGACAAAACTAGTTGGTCGCTGTGATTAACTCAAGACAATGTTTGTGTTCTTTCTCCAGTACTAGCGTACCTAGTGATAGGTTATATAGCTGTAATATAATTTTTATTATATATTTTTTTTTACTGTGTTAGTCATTTTTTTTGTATATTTATTGGTTTTGACATGTTCTATGCTTTGACATATTATAATGATTAGTATTGCATAAAATGATTAGCTAGCGACCTCGACAAGTTGTCATTCAATTCTTGCCTGAGCAACCGGCAGCAAGTTCGTCATGCTCCCTTAGATGTCAATGCTTGCGGTAGCGTCAGGGGTCGGGTTACCCCCTTCCCTCAAATAAGGCGAGGGGGGTAATGGCTGATCTTTGCGTTATGCTCGTGAACGGGTGCTGCTTGTGGTGACTGGTCGTCTTGCTGACCTTGATGTTGGTATTGTTGTTAATTACCTACCTGTTTATTTGTTTTTACGCCGATGGTCCTAGTTTATCATTTTGAGGCCTCGAGTTGTAACTCGGGTCGTAACAGCTGTGTGAACGTGATTCAGCATTGCATATGTAAGCTGTCACGCCCTTATGCCAGGAGGCTTTTATTTTGGTACCTTTATTTACATGATAAAAATATTTTTTGCTTTTGCTTGAGTATAGATTTCATTTTATTTCCTGGATTATTGGGTTGGCTAGCTGACAGATGGCAAATCATTTAATTTAATGTTTTGTGTCTCATAATGTTACCTCCTTACAATTGTATAGAATCAAGTTCTTCTAACTTAACAGACAGCTGTGCTGCTGGGGAGTTTGTTCCGCCACTTCTTCTTCCCAGCTAAAGCACTAGGAAGTGTCGAAGGGCGGGCGTTTTGGGGGGACTGTCTTTTGTAACTTTGACGTTCAAAAAGTGCTGACTCTCAGCCTAGTTTGAATAAATGACTTTTGATTTTGATTTTGAATAAAATGTCTATTCAGTAGATAATGCCGCCATTTCCTGAGACTTTCAACGATAGCACAAGCTTCCTTTTCTACAGAAGCATGCTTGCGTTCACTGTCTGATAGCGTTCTTGAAAAGAATGCAACGGGGCGACCTTTTTGAGAAAGCGTCGCGGCTAAAGCAAACTCAGAAGCATCTGTTTCAACTGTTAATATTTCCATTTCATCAATAGCAACCAATGCTGCCTTCTGTATGTCTGCTTTTAGTTGCTGAAAGCTGTTCTGCGCAGTCTCATTAAGAGGAACGTGGGTTACATTAATTAACGGTTGGATCTTCTCGGAAAATTTGTTGACCCATTTGGCGTAGTGGGCAAACAGCCCTAGTGCTCTTTTGAGTTCAGCGGCATTAGTTGGTAGCGGCAAATTTATAAGAGGAACAAGTCGATCTCTATCAGGCTCAATCGTATTATTTGTAATCGTGTAACCCAAAAGGCTTATCGTACTTTTATTAAAGTTACATTTTTGTTCATTTAACGTTAGTCTGTATTTCTTCACTGCGGCCATAAATTGTCGCAAATTCATATCGTGTTCCTCCTTGTTTTTGCCACAAACAGTAACGTCGTCAAGATACGCAAAGATTCCTTGTAGTTTTTCCTTATCGATAATATATTCAAGAGTTCGTTGAAAGGCGGCTACTCCGTTGGTGACACCAAATGGTATCCTCGTAAATTGATAAAGTTTTCCACAAGCTTCGAACGCAGTAAATTTTCTTTCTCTTTCTATTATCGGTACCTGATGATATGCGCTTTTCAAATCGATCTGGCTAAAGTAATTAAATTTAGCTACCTTTGAAACAATCAATTCTATGTTAGGAAGCGGGTTTGCGTCTAGGTATGTAAACCTATTGATAGTTCTGGAGTAATCGACGACCATGCGCTTTCGATGTCCTCCACCACCAGTAACCAGAACCTGAGCGCGCCATGGAGATATACTTGGTTCTATTATACCATCTTTTAACAGTTTTGCTATTTCTATCTTAATAAATTCTTCATATTCTTTGTTATGGCGTCTAGATTTAATAGCGATAGGAGCTAAATCTTCAGACAGGTGTGTAAAAATGGTGGCTGGTGGTACAGAAGCTTCCATTACACAGATTTGGAGAGCCTCTCTAGTACCTCCAAATTGGAATTCAAGCTTAGAATGATCTTTCAAAATATCATGCCCAATTATGACATCTGCGCATAAGTTGTTCACTATTAAAAGAGGACGTTTTACATATTTATGTTTGTTAATGATAAGAGTAGCAAAACATATTCCATCGACATATGATGTGTGGCTAAGCGATGCCAGATTAATGGTCTGTTTATATGGCCTTTGTTTCAATTTCATCATATGAGCTATATTTTTCTCGATGAAACTCACAGAACTTCCTGTATCAATGAGAGCGTCTACGAGAATATCATTTACTGTGATGGTAACTGTTGCTTGTTTTAAAGTAGACGGTGATGCAGCGGAAAATACAGTGCTGATAGACTCTGGTTGTGATACAGTAGGGTTTATAGGAGTGGATATGGCGTTGCTAGTGGTGGAGTTCCGTGACCGACAAACTGACGCAAAGTGTCCTTTTTTGGAACATAACTGGCAAGAAACATGAAAAGCAGGACACTTAAACCTCTGATGAAGATTCCCACCGCAAAAGAAACAGCGCTTTGTTGATTGATGTCTTGTCAGAGGAACTGATACTGCAGCGCTAGAATTTGGTATAACTTGCAGTTGTGAGGTTTCTTTAGGGTAGGTTCAGATGACAAGCGCTCAGCGCGCGTTGAACGCGCGTTGAATTTTTGTATAGTGTTCACATGGTGCGCGCTTGTCAGGCGTTAAACGCGCGTTGTTGCGGCCAGTTTGAGTTCTACATTTGTCGAAGATGGACGTAGAAACAGTTTTATCGATGATTTTATACAGACGGCAGAAACGACACAACAGAAGACGGAGATATTGGGTTCACCCAATTTTGTCAACCAGGCTGACTGAAAGTCAGTACATTATTTTATATCCTAAGTTAAGGCAATTTGAGCCCAAATTCTTTAACTACTTCAGAATGTCCATCAAGTCATTTGATGACTTACTGACTCTCATAAACGATGAACTCGTAGCAGATAAAAACGCTGTGCGATATAGCATTTCACCGGAAGAAAAACTCATAATTACATTGAGGTAAGTTTTTTTAATAATCAACATAATCTATAAATCAAATAAATCAAATCAACTTGTTTAGGAACAATTTTTTTAAAGAAAAAATAACATTTTGTTACTCGCAGAATAACTCTAACTCTGATTCATTGCTGACATTAGTTGGTGCTGGCGATGGAGTAGGTGTTACTGGCGATGGAGACCCCATTGCTGTAGTATAACCATAATGTGCAAAATTATTTGACACACTAGACTGCTGTGATCTATAATCATGATAACGAAAGCCTTCAACAGAAGCTGATGACTGATGACGCTGCTCTTGTGATGAATAATTTCTTCGTTGTGATACCGGGTAATTTTGATTTTCATATGTCTGTTGTTATGGTCCTTGAAATTCATTTTGGTTTTGCAAAATTAAATTATAAATGGCAATTTTAGTTTGAAGTCGCCTATATTCCGGAATTTTTTTAATCTCTTTAACGAGTGACAAACAAAACAGCTTGTCTTCATCGTCATCTTCTTTTGGATGAGACACATTTTTCTGTGCTAAACTCTGCTCTAATATGTTTGCAAATCTTTCATCAGCAGGATTTAATTTTTGTTTTTTTCTTGAAGTAGATTTAGGACTCTTAAAGCCAGAACTTATTTCTACTTCAGCAACCTCTGACGAAGTTGATGCATTATCTGCATCGAAACTACTTTCTGTATCTTTGTTGGCAATTGATGCCTGTAGAAATCGTAGTCTATTATAATGAATATATGTCGAAGTTTTGGAAGCTCCTGATCCAGATTTGACAGTCTTTATTTTCTTCACATCTCTCATATAATTATCCCGTAAACTCTTCCACTTTTTTTGCAGGGATGACGCTGAAAAAAAAACAGTATTTAGTAATAGTTTATGTTTGTTTCCAGATATTTGGCCATTGGATGTTCATTTGGGACATTAAGCTACGACTATAGAATTGGCAAATCTACTGTGGCTACTATAATACCACATGTATGTGAAACTATTTGGAAAAAATTAAGGCCCGTTGTTATGAGTGAACCAACGAAAGAAAAGTGGTGTGAAATATCCACGATATTTGAAAAGAACTCAAAGTTTCCCAATTGTTTGGGAGCCTTGGACGGGAAACATATACGGTTAATCCAGCCTGAACACACGGGTTCTATGTATTATAACTATAAAAATTATTTTTCGCTAGTTTTATTGGCGCTAGCGGATGCAAACTATTGTTTTGTGTGGGTTGACATAGGTGCCTACGGTAAAAACAGTGACTCAGGTATATTCAAGAATTCTTCATTGTACAAAAAGCTGACAGAAAGGTCATTAGATCTACCTGAGCCAAAGGCATTGTTAATACAAAATAGACCGACAACGTTGCCATATGTGATAGTGGCTGATGAAGCTTTTGGCATGATGGAGAATTTAATGCGTCCATATGGGGGAAGGTCACTAACTTATGCTAAAAAAAATATTTAATTACCGTTTGACATTAGCACGCCGGTATGTTGAATGTACTTTTGGCATAATGTGCAATAAATGGCGCATTTTACACAGGCCGTTAGATGTTAACATCGGTTTTGCAGAAAAGATCGTAAAAGCGATATGTACACTAAATAATTATGTCAGAATCAGGGATGGCTACAATTTTGAAGACACACTTTATACGCCACCCCTGGAAAATCTAGCCTCACATTATACCGGACGTGCTGTGCGACAGGCGGATAATGTTCGAGTACATTTAACAAACTATTTCATTAATGAAGGAAAAGTAGATTGGCAGGATCGTTATATTTAACTTGTAACACAAACCGATTGTAAATGTAAATAAATATATATACTCACATAATATTTTCTTCTTTTCTTCATTGTCATGTCCTTCACAAAATATAAGGACGAGTTCTTCCCAAGCCCGTCTTCTCAAATTCTTATCTGAATAATCGCTACTTGTCATGTCCCATATCGCAGGACGTTTCTCTATTTCATCAATTAATAATTCCGTATTAAAAGCTTCGGTTTCCATTTCGGACGATTTTCGGACGAACTTGACGAACCCTAAAATACGTCTATCCGCGTCGAAAGCGCGCGCTCAACTGAACGGAAACATAGAAAACCAATGATCTCAAAGCGGCGTTGACGCGCGCTGACAACAGTCGAGCGCTAGCGCAGCGTTGAACGCGCGCGTTACTAAAACGCGCGTTAGCATGTGTACGGCCTGAATAAAATGTATGTAGTTGTAAACGCGCGTTATCAAAACGCGCGTTGAGCGCTTGTCATCTGAACCTACCCTTAAGTAAAGCAGGCGTCGACAGAGCGTTTAGTGTAGTAGGGATACTAACGCTCATTGTGGCGGAATCTTTCTCAGCTGTTTCAATGGTCACGGCCTGTTTGAGAACTTCATCCAAGGGTATAGAGGTATTTTCTAATAAACGTTCTTTTATTTTAGGTGATAGAATACCTGCTATAAAAGCGCAACGTATCGTTTGATTTCTATGTTCTAGTGCCGAGACCGATTGGAGGTTGCAGTCTTGTGCCAGTAGTTTTAAAGTTCGGCAGTACTCCGAAATCGTCTCATCACTCTTCTGTTTTCGTGTAGCAAGAATGTGACGGGCTAATATCTCATTTTGGGGCGTAATGTAGGCTTTGTTTAAAATAGATACGGCATCTTCGTAAGACTCGCAGTCTCGTATATGAGTGAAGATATTAGCAGTGAGGCGGTTTGCTAGTAGTTTAAGCTTTATTACCTCGGTTGTTCCGTGCGGAATTTCTTCTGTCAGAAAATTAGTAAAAGTATGAAACCAGTGTCGCCATTTTTCACCAGCTCCGGAAGCATTAGTCTCGACGTCAAATTTTTCCGGGCGAAGGTATCTGGCTAGATAGCTTTTGTTGCCTAGCTCTTCTTCACCGTCTGCATTTTTCTTCGACATTTTAGATACAATAGTTAATTAAATTGATACATACGTAAAGAAAGATAAACCAATAGAAACTTGGCTTTAATTAACTATTTTCACAAGCCATAGAAATAATATGTATTAGATTGACAACACTAATCAAAGATGACAACTGACATTATGAAATACTATCAGCCAGTTAGTAAGGAGATTATATATCATATATTATACATGTTATATACATATAAACCTTCCTCTTGAATCACTCTATCTATTAAAAAAACCCGCATCAAAATCCGTTGCGTGGTTTTGAAGATTTAAGCATACATAGCGACAGACAGACAGCGGGAAGTGACTTTATTTTATAATATGTAAAGAAGATATGTAAAGATAATAGTATATTTTAAACTAATCCTACTCATATTATAAATCCTACTTCTTACTCATATTATAAATGCGAAAGTGTTTATGTATGGATGTGTGGATGTGTGGATGTTTGTTACTCTTTCACGCAAAAACTACTGAACGGATTTGGATGTTTGGAACACAGTTTATAACCTGGATTAACACATAGGCTACTTTTTATCCCTGTAGTACGTTCCCGCGGGATATTTTCCGACCTCCACGCGGGCGAAGCCGCTGGCAAAAGCTAGTAGGGACAATAAACTAATGTGTCCCGCCCGTTACGGTTGGAACAAGAGAGAGACGCTATGGGTAGCGTCCCGGGTCGTGGCTTGGTATTGCCACTTATGCCCCCATGCAGAAGTATGAACCAACTTAACATAAATCGGAGAAATCCTTGAACTGAACTCGTCTGCCGGACCGAGAGTTATATGGCAATTTTATAGTGGTTGACGTGGTGACGTCTGCGTTTGGAGATGGATCTGGCTGTTTTGATGTTTTCGCCAGAACATCAAGGGCTCGTAAGAGGACACAGGTAGACTACCTTTCACCTATGTTCCCAAAGTGGCGACCCCGACGTGATGTAAGGCACGTTCACAAATGCACAATACGTGACGCCACATATCCATTAAAAGCCAGCACAGTAGGTACACGTATGTAGGTATGTTTTTTAACGTTTTCTTATTATATACTCACCTAATGACACTTATTGTATCGGCTAGACATGATAAGAAGCTTATTAGTCGACTCACTCACACATATATTTTTCTTTTGTAACCATATCTCTCTTTGAGCGGCGATACCGACAGGCGGCGGCGCACAGTGGAACGAATGTATGGGAGCGGTTGGACGTAGACATGTCCGAAAAAAAAGAGTAAAATTATGCCAAACTAATGATGCCATCTTATTCGATTACTTAATGCCTTCATAACTTGTGGTGATGAATTTCTTCATAACTCCCATATTTCGGGAGTAATTTGAGAAAATGTGAAATTTTACTATGAAAATGAGTGTATCGAGCTCTCTCCCTCCTGATTCCGGGCTTGTTTCAAGTAGCGGTCTCTAATATCATAATGCTAATACTAAGAGCTATATTTAATACTAAGACACATAGTGCGCCAAATGTGCACTTTCTGGGATAAAGAGTGATGTTTATTTTATAACACAATTTTTTTATTTTTTGTTTATTTTGTTGATTAAAACCGTTTTTCTAAAGGTTTACCTTATTACAATAACATTTCTGAGCAGCCAATTAGAGAAGATATAAGCTAATTAGGATATATAATTAGGGACTTAAGGTTTACATATAAAACTGATGCACTAATGATTACTGATAAGAACATTGCTATTATTTAATTACTAAATGGCTCTTAATACACTAATTTAGCATGCATCATTTACTAATTATCACAATAACTAATTACCTTGCAATATTTAACAAAGGATACCTGGGATACCTGGATTTTATATAAATAGGTCACTATTAGTAACTTCAAAATCAGTGTTGATTTACACCTCGTTGTATCCAAGCTAATCTCGCAATGTATTTTCCAAATTTTAATACAAATCTTGATATTCACGTTGCTTTATGCGCACGCGCACATAAAGATTTACGCGACTTTAACTATTTGTTCAGTGTTTTAAAAGATAACAGTTGTGTTCAGTTATGTGAAAGTGCTGAAACAAGTTTAAAAGACTGGTGTCGTCGATTTTGCTACCGCATTTATGCAAAATGGACACAGTCTGGAAGAAGCACAGATAAGTTTCGGAAGAAACATGAGATTTGGCTACAGGCTGCAATTCAATGGCCGGAATTACAGAATGAAAATATGGAACCTTCTACAGAAAATATAAGTGACGTCATCGAGCCCATAATTTCTCCTGCTAAATCTGATGCTTCAACTTGTACACATCCTAGTCCTCGTAAATCTTTTGAGGACCTTAGTAACCGGCAAAAAAGAAGACGCACTGAAGATAGTCTTTCATGCAGCAGTAGCAGCGCTGAAATTATGTTTTCGGCCGAAAGGGCGCTTCAAAAGGCAGGACAAAGCGATACAGCTTATGTTATGAAATACTTGACGGAGAATCCAGAAGAGGCCTCAAAAATCAAAGCCTTCATTGAAGGTAAATCAATTCAGGTACGGGAAATATCCCCTTTGAAGGCATTGGCTCTTTATGTATCGATGAACTTATCGAAATGGCGCTATAACACTCTTCGGGATTTCAACACTCAAGAAGGAGCTCTTCAATACCCGAGTTACTACATGTTGGTTAAAGAAAAAATTAAGTGCTATCCGGCCAAAGAAGATCTCACAGTTACAGAGAGCTCTGCAAAAATCAAATTACAAGCCTTGATGGATTTAACCTCAAGAAGACTTATTAGGTCGTTAGAAACCCCTGTTGATCCCAATCAACAGCTCGTATTGACCAGCAAATGGGGTTTTGACGGATCATCTAGCCAAAGCATTTATCATCAAAGGACGAGTGAAGATGAGCAAATCGATCTTGCTAGTAATTTTATGATTAGTCTTGTACCACTGCGGCTCGTCTCAAAAGGTGTAACAATTTGGGAAAACGAGCGACCATCTTCCACTTCATTTTGCCGGCCAATATTGTTTAAGTTTATAAAGGAAACCAAAGAAAATGTGCAGAGAGAGATGGCTGAAATCGAAGCAGAGATTGAAGCCTTAACTCCATCCACCATCACTGATGGAATTAGTGTCAAACACCAACTGCTGTTGACAATGATTGATGGTAAAATTCATTCCATTATATCCAATACAGCAGCTTCAGTGTGTGACATATGCAAGGCTTGTCCTAAAGAAATGAATAATTTAGAGTTAATCAAAGATAAACACGCAAACGAGGACATGTATAAATATAGCTTAAGCACCCTTCACGCTTGGATTCGCTCAATGGAATGCTTATTACACATTTCCTACAAATTAGACATAAAATCATGGCAAGTAAGGGGCGATATAGCAAAAAGGCAAGTTGATGACAGGAAGAAAAGAGTTCAAGAGGCTGTAAGAAGAGAAACGGGCTTACTTCTCGATGTTGTGAAACAAGGCAGTGGATCCACCAACAATGGCAACTCGGCAAGGAGATTTTTTGAAAACTACACTAAATCTGCTGAACTGACCGGAATAGATGCTATGCTTTTAAGAAAAATCTGTGTGATCTTGCAGTGTATTTCATCAGGAGAGAAGATCAACGTAACTAAATTCCGAGAGTTCTGCTTTGATACTGCTAAGCTTTACGTGGAGTTATACCCATGGTATTATATGCCTTCTTCACTTCATAAAATTTTAATGCATGGGCCAGACATAGTTCAGAACATGTCAATTGTGCCCATTGGTTTTCTATCCGAAGAGGCATCTGAGGCTAGAAATAAAGATTTTAGAAAATATAGAGAGGGGCATTCTCGAAAGCATAGCAGTATCTCATGCAATGAAGATATTATGCACAATCTTTTACTGTCTTCTGATCCACTTGTTACAAGTATCCGTCCAAAAGGAAATAAGTTTGTAAAAAAATCTTCTTTTAAGGAATTTTATGAGCTTACGGATTCTGAGAAAAGTGATATCGAATTTGTTAACATAAATGATTTAGCGGACATCGATTCTGAATTTGAATTAATTGATGATGATGATGATGACGAAGATAATTAAATGATGTTATTGTTTTAAAATGTGTAACTTAGTAAATTAGAGCTTACATCTTAATTATTTATTGTACTTTTAATGAAACTAGGTAATTTATTATCAACTTACTTAAAAGTCATACTCTCATCAGTTCTTGTGAATATTTTTGTTAATATATATTTCTGTATATATATAATATATTTATAGACCTCTTAATAAGTCTGTCTGCGGTTTAAAGTAAATACAAATGGGGAAAAAACGTTTTTTTTTTTAAATTTTCATTTCCTTTTATCCCAGAAAGTGCACATTTGGCGCACTATGTGTCTTAGTATTAAATATAGCTCTTAGTAATAGCATTACGATATTAGAGACCGCTACTTGAAACAAGCCCGGAATCAGGAGGGAGAGAGCTCGATACACTCATTTTCATAGTAAAATTTCACATTTTCTCAAATTACTCCCGAAATATGGGAGTTATGAAGAAATTCATCACCACAATTTATGAAGGCATTAAGTAATCGAATAAGATGGCATCATTAGTTTGTCATAATTTTACTCTTATTTTTCGGACATGTCTACGTCCAACCGCTCCCATACATTCGTTCCACTGTGCGGCGGCGGCTAACCGCGTCGTATAGGCCCAACATCTACTATAATACTGAATTATCCTTCCTGTCGATAGTTTCCAAAAGTGTCTTACGAGATAGCCGTACTTTAGTAAGTAACTTCTATAACACTTACCTATACAAATTAAAATAAACTATGTAAGTACACATCATGTACTGAAAAAAAGCAATAGTGTTCAAATAAACAGTGTTTAACTGATTCATACAAAGAAATGTTTATCTTAACGTGTAACATCCTCAACAATTTAAAAAAATATTATAGCTCTATGTTAACGTAAGTTTTACTATTACTATTTCGTTCCTTTAAAGCTTGTTTTTAAAGAGGTTTTTACAAAAAAATATTTTGTACTTTTTAGCTTTAGAATTTGTCAAAATATACCTTCACTTGAAAGAGACTTGTAAAGACAAATCCAACAAACGAAACACTCCTTTACACAAGATATGCTGTGAAGGCAGTCGAGTTGCACTGTCCAAGACATGCCATGCTTTAGAACGGGCAATCATAATTGAACTTGTACTTATATAATATTTGGTGCCGTTTCACCCCTGGGTGCAGCAGCCAGGTCATGGTGGATTTTAGAATGGACTATCATAATTAGGTGGCGTAGGTATAATGGTGTCTGTATCGTTGACCGTTAAGGGCATCCTTCCTCTGGAGCCAATCCTGGGTGGAATTAGGTCATTCTTCATAAAAATGCACTGTCTTCAAAACAGAGTCAACATGTTGTGATGGTTCAACTCCGTAGTATAAGAGGAAGTTAATTCAACTTGCAAGATTTGCCCTAGACAAACTTACATGTCGTAGGAAAAGTATTTTATATACAAAATCAAAACATATCATGTTCTTTTTTCGTATATGCGTCATTTCGTTCGATAATATTGTTGTTGTCATAATGTAAGGAACAACATTGCTGTAGATATTTTGGAACTTCTGATAAAAAAACTACGACAAGTTGTTTTGACAGAGTCCTCTCTGTGAAAACAACTTGTCGTAGTTTTTTTTCTCTCTTGATGTTATCATAATGAAAGCCAGCACGAAATTAAGAACTTTCCAGCAAGAACTTTCTGTTAATGCAAACGCATGGATTTGATGACCAGAAAGTTCTCAATTGCCTGCTTGAGCCTCATCAGCTGGTGGCAGTAGGCGTCCGAATCGATGATTTAGCCCGGCGATTGAGGCTCATAATGAACGATGATTTTCCTACCCCACCATGATTACACGATTTATAAGGCTTCTTTTAATGAGTTCGTATGGCACCTAAACATCGATAAGGTGGTCGCCCTTTACAGCGACCAATCTTTGACATTAAAATAGCTGAACTTAAAACGCTTGAACTAACTTTGTGCTACTCTTACCTACTGACACTGCGTTAAGTCCATAAACACATCATGATGTTTTTCGCGGTTTTTGTCGCTTTCTTGATCAATCATTAAACAACATCGAATTTCTTCGTTAGATTCACTCATTTTGACGAACACAGAAACAATTGAAAAATAACGGGAAATCATTTCTACTTGTTTTTTAAATTCTTGTATTTATTAGTATCAAAACCAGCCAGATACAAACGGTACAGCGTCATACAGTCATACAGCCAAATAAATACTACACCTTTATTCCCAATAAACACGAAAATACTTTATCCCAGACCATGCATGCCATACAAACATTGCAAGTTAAATAAAAGCTTGTTAATAAAACTGTTCCATAGCAAATCCTACACGGTCAAAATGTTTGTAAAATTAGATTTTTTGTTACTAACCGACGTCATACAACGAAATTCATGGTAATAGTTTGCTCGTCAATGTCCGCTACACCAAGTCCCAAGTCAGTTTCTTACTTTAAAAAACAAAACAATCCGCGGAATAAATAAAAATTTTGCATACTCCTTCTTTTTGACTATTATAATATTCTGCACGTTCAGCCTTATCTTTGTAAGTAAGGCAGATCTGGCGCTTAACACAAGGTGAGGGAAAGGTCGAACGGAATTTGAACCTAGGCCGTTGAAGTCAATGGACCCTTATCATAAACTACCTTAATCCAGACAAACGAGACAGTTGTTATGAAAACTTAAATTGCGATTACATTCTGAAGTAGGTTTATGCTGCCAGGGTCGCGAGATTCGTTCGAAATAGGTACCGTGGCCCTGGCATATGGGCAACTGAAGGAACACGGGTAGGTTTTAGTCATTAAAAGTCTGACACGCCCTTCCGCTCCACCCAGAGCGGGGGACGTCATTTGATGATTTTCCATCCAAAAAAAATATGTATATGATGTTTGGAATAAAAATACAGAATGGCCTATTGATCCCCATCACGCCTGATGGAACACTTTCCATTTTCGTAATTTTTTTCGTTCATACCATAGCGCCATGTATGAAATGTATGATGGAATGAACGTGCCCAGAAGATGCCTGTTCACTTTTGCTTTGGAGG
The DNA here is from genome assembly GCA_932294355.1 of Aporophyla lueneburgensis. Taxonomy (NCBI): domain Eukaryota; kingdom Metazoa; phylum Arthropoda; class Insecta; order Lepidoptera; family Noctuidae; genus Aporophyla; species Aporophyla lueneburgensis. The sequence continues at coordinate 12,238,730 of OW028739.1, forward strand.
TAGACAGGTTAACTGTGTAAAGGAACTTAGACGCTGGCTGAGAGTTCCACACTTGTGCTTGGTTGAGCGGATAATAAATGTGGTGAAGCACTGAGTACGCTGTTTGTGTAATCGCTGTAGGTGTCTACACAATTGTTTGTATTTAATAACTAATTAACTAGTGATTGAGTAGTCTCTAGTATCAACTAGTTGATAAAAAGAAAATATGCATAAATAATATCACAAAAACAAGGTCAAAAGATATATTAAAGGCTAGCGTAGATTGGGGCGAGCCGCGCCGAAACGCAACTCTTTACAAAAATCCACCTTTATCAGCTTCGTATATTTTCTATGATTTGTCGCACACTAGGTACAAGGTCACATCACAACGCACTTTATTGTATGAAAATGCGTTGCGATGCGGCTTGTTACTGAAGTTATGTGCGCTTGAATTTTAATAACATAATGACATCCGTAACTAAAATTTCGTTGATAAAAATAATGTCTGATGTTGTTTAATAATGTTTGTTATGTACTTTGTACCGTATATTGTACAGTGTATTCTCTGTGCTTGTATTTGTCGTCTTCCATAATTTGTATTTAATGACAAAGTCTTCCTACTACTTATGCTCAGCATATCTACGAAGAATCCATACTAATATTATAAATGGGAAAGTGTGTATGTCCGTTTGTCCGTCTTTCACGGCAAAACGAAGCGACGAATTGACGTGATTTTTTAGGAGGAGATAGTTGAAGGGATGGAGAGTGACATGGCTACTTTTTGTCTCTTTTTAAACCCCCACTTCCCAAAAATGGGGGGTGGAACGCGCTAATCTCAGGAACTACTGGTTCGAATTGAAAAAAATCTTTTTGAGTTGGGTAGCCTAATTATTGAGGAAGGCTATATAACATCACGCTAAGATCAAAAGGAGCGGAGCAGCAGCAACAAAAAAATGGACGAAAACTGGCAGGCTGCGTTGCGGCGTGAAGGGTCAGGGGAGCAAATATTTGACGCGGACGAAGTCGCGGGCATAAGCTAGTAGAATATAATAATAAAATAAGCGGAAGGGGAAACGCCGAAGCGAAGCGCGTGCAAAGCGTCTATGATGTCTCTACGCTATTTTGTCGCCGCGTTTATGTTACTATCGTATTCTGTAGGAGACAAAGTCTTAGTTGTGCCCTAGAGATAGCGATGAGATGGACCTAGCAGGCTGTGCTGATTAAACGGTATTCACTAACGCAGTTATTATAATCGATGAACTCTAGGCTGTAACCTTCCGTCGCTCTTTTGTAGACGAACTAGGACGTTTTTTTTTTAATCATCATTGATAATTTCCATCGCTCATTTCACTCATTTTGAAACTCAGAGCAACTCAGCCTTGAGCGCTAGTGTAGCTACTCGCAGCTTATTGAAACCATACAGTGGTTGTATCCTTAGAGAATAGTCCTAATGAGCATACGTCCAACTTACGCCTATGCTGGAAAAACGCCCGGTGCAGGCGCAGAAAATAGGCTTAAGCAAGCTACCTTGTGGGAACCCTATTATATTCATACATGTGCCAGTAGTGGCACGTTTATCTCTAAATGCCTTATTGCGCTACATTTTGTCGAATAATTCAATACGAAGACTCCAACTAGTCTTCGTATACATATGTGAACATACAAGCTACAGATAAGATATCTACGCACTCAGTAACTACATAAAATTATATCACGCGTGTATACGCCGAAAGGTTAGTCAGAGGTACACCTCTAGTAACACCTACATTTCTGCAGTCACTTCAATGCTTTCTAAATATATTTTTATGTTTCGGCGAGTCTTTTCATTATGAATTAGGCATGCTATTGTCTAAAATTCGAATAATGGAAGGCCTGTTTTGTTCTTAAATCCATTGTGAAACAAAGACGTTGGAGTGAGACGCCTGCTAAATCTTAATTGCTTGAGAAAAAAGTTAAATGCAGAACGGTATTGAAGCGTGCGTATTTTAGAATACTTATTATACCTACTAACCGATATGCTAATCTTCATTGTCTCTAATTCCCTTTAGGAAATAGCCGTTATACTTTGTACTGTTTTATAACAAGAAGCCTCTTAATATAAAACAGCGCCTGACATTATTTGTAGGAGCAAACACTCAATCGACCTCGATTATCGGTTCGTATGTAGGCACACCAAGCACTCGAACCGAAGCGACGCAAAAACTAAGCTATTTATTTATAGGTCATAATAATCAGCCTCAGTGCTATTGTATTGTGGCATTTGGATATTTTATATTGTTTGTGACAGATGTCGATATATTATTTGAATCAAGGTCTGATGATGTCCATATTTATCGGCACCTTCATCTTGCATTTGTGGACTATAAGAAGGATTTTGAGCATCTACAGAAGTGCCAAGTCGACTGTCGATTTATCCAAGTTGAGATGTCTTTCTGAAAACCCGACAATAACCGTCCAAAATCAGAAGCAGTGACCTGTGCATTTCCCCCTGCGTCGAGGGTTGAAACAAGGGGACGTAATTTCCCCGAAATGGTTTTCTACCGCATTGGAGGATGTGTGTATGACGATGAAATGGGAAACTCGCGGCATTAACAGCAACGGTGAGACAAAATCTAGGTTGTGTTCAACAAACACGTCAGTGCGGGACTGATTCCTAGCAATTGCGGTACTCTCGAAGTAATTCGAGAATACACACATACTCGGGCAAAGTCTGCAGTTTACTAAGAACAACTTTTAGTACGAAGCTAACAGAACAATTCAGCTCAAGTCTTTTCGTCGCGTATTCTGCAGAACCTAAATACTAAATTCTTCAATCGTGGACACTCACGGTATGGTTGGTCCATAAATTCAAGGTCGCTCAACGATCTATGAAACGAGCTATTCCTGGAGCATCTCTGAGAGATAGAATCCGTAATGAGCTGATCCGGCAGAGAACCAAAATTGTCGACATAGCTCACTGAATAAGCAAGCTGAACTGGCAATGAGCCGGCCGTATTAGCCGTAGAACCGATAAACGTTAGGGTAGAGGTGTTCTTGAGTAAAGAAACGAATCGGCAAACGTAAGTTATGACGCCCCCAGGCTAGGTGGAGCGACAATCGTCGCAGGGTGGTTGGTAACAGCTGGATGAGAGTTGCTGAAAATCGAGTGGAATTACGTGCAATGGAGAGGCATTTGTCCAGCAGTGGACTTATGTAGGCTTATCTTGATGATTAATTTAATTTATACACTGATGCTGCTGCTGCGGCTGCGGAAAACCTCAAGCGGCGTAAGTATAATAACCTTATTGGTAATTATATTTTTGAGCCGTTTGGAGTTGAAACCCTCGTGCCGTGGGGTCCGAGTGCTCTAGGCCTATTTAAACAAATATCTAAACGGGTGGTTGACACTTTCCGTGACCCAAGAGTTCGTTTTTACCTTGGCCAGAGGCTAAGCATTGCCATACAACGTGGTAATGCCGCCAGTCTCTTTGGTACATTACCAGTGGACGGCGATGTGGATGATTTTTTCGACGCTATAGTTTAATTTGTAAATAGTATTATTTAATTTAGGTTATAATTTAGTTTTTTAATTAATTGAAATCTTTAGTTTTTCATATTATTTTTACATAAATAAACATACTGCTCCATACAGTAAAAAAAAAATACAATAACTCGTTACTTGTAAAAATTTTAGGAACATCGTATACTTTTGGTGCTCACAAATATACAATGTTTGTAAACATATGTTTAGCATGTACGTGTCTATAACATTTATAATTTATCTGTCTTTGCTCCATTTGTTTATTCTTTTTAGGGTAAAAAGAAAAAAAAATAAGCAAAGACAGATGTATATAGATAGTTCCAGAATTAAATACATATTACACGACCTACTTATATTAACAACTAGTGGCGCCATTGCAAAAAAAATACAAACCTCATAATTACTGCACTATCAATTGATATTGACGCACGAGGCTATTTATATACAACAAAAAGTGCATTATTGATTGTCATTTCTAGTCATGCATATTGTTCAATAGTCGATGCAATTTATACCTATTATATCTATACATTTACGTAGATAGCAAGGACACAAGTAGGACAGCAACCTATCCATTGTTCCATTGACCAAGATAATATTTTCACTTTATAAGAGCAACTCCTCAATGAATGCGAAATTGTGCTCAATAATGAAAGACAGGAGTGTCGTTACTAACAACAGCTTAGAAAAAAGTAAATGGTTTAGTAATAAAAAACTTCCTTCCTATGAGGATCTGGCAGAAAGGTAATTCTCCCGGGTACTAGGTATCGTCTTTTCCATCTGACGCTTTTAATACATCTCAAATGCCCAATAATTTGAGGAAGGAATAATACATTCAAAAGATTTTCCTAATACAGATTTTTGAACGTTTGGACTAAACCTCGTGTCTAAAAGTTATCAGCATCTGTTATTTGACATCGTGTTTGTTCCGATAATCTTCTACTGAACAACTACTCAAGGCTATTTCGCTATCTCATTATCATTTGGATATCTTCTACCTGTCTCAAATCAAATTCAAAAAAAAAGCATTTTTGATAGTTTGTGCAAATGAGTAAAAAACATATTAGAATTTAATTAGTACCTAAGCTAAATATTAAATTAAGATAGTATTTAAGTGTAATTGTATTTACTTACCTAATTAATAATGTACACAAGTAATCTATGGAAACGTTGTGGATACATTTACCCATTTGTTTTCCCATATTTTATTGTAACACATATTGTACAATTGATTGTTTTTTCCCAAATAAATAAAATAAAATAAAAAATATCTCTTACACTCTGAGATTTCTGTGATGACTAATGTCACAAAATGTAATCTCCAATATATCTCACAAAATGTAATGCTGATGTTCATAGTAATCAGTTAGTCTTATGTCAGTGTCCCAATTCTCTTTTACATGATTTTTCATAACAGAAAAATATTTCACGTCTGATCTCGATCTACAAAGGAGTTTGTGGCTAAGTTGCTGCACGACTCGATCGATCAGGTTAAGCTTCGCTTGTCGCGGATGGTCCGTAAATGGGTGACCATGTTTTCATACCAAGGTCCTTCCATGCCTTGGAAAACACGTTAAGACATTGGTCCCTGTTGTCATTCGTGGGTCTTTGACACTCGTTACGAGTCGTCAGAAGCCCGAGAGTCTGACAACCTATATTTAATACTCAATTGCATCCGTTTATACTGGAAGCCGACCCCAACATAGTCCGGGAAAGGCTTGATGAACTCGATCTACAAAATCGCGATCTGCAAAAGCAGTGAAACGAGAGTTTTGCGAACAGTTTCAACAATCATTGTAGTTGGCCATATAAATACTTCTTTTATACAAAGGAAAACGTTTTTGTCACAGGCAACTAAATTTTCAAGAGCGATGTCAACTGTATGTCAATTTAGGACAACTTACAAAAAAATGTGTGTGGTTATGCAACAAAAAAATCCAAGATCAAATAAATAAAAACATGGATAAATCCAAATCATCAGAAGAACATAACATCTCAAAAAAATGCTGCTTGCACAAATAATGTAATATCAAGAAAATTAGCATGAAACCATATCGCAGATCAAATAAAGTTTTTATGGTTGAAGTATGATCAGCATCAGTCTCTAGTAGATAGACATAGATAGATAGATGCTAGGAGATAGAAGATAGATTTATAGATAGAAGCAACGATGCTAAGGCGGAGACCAACGCTCCTTGGAGGGGTTTATGCTACTCCAGGTCTTGGAAGACAAGCGTTCAGTGTCTATTATATCAAGTTGAATGGAAGAAGTAGCGTTTCTGAGGACCGTGAGGTGGATATTTAATCCCGAATTTAAGTATATATATTGCTACATGGTTGATAAGGCTTAGAATTTTCTTTATCTTTTGCATCATGCTCCTTTATATAATCTCTATTTTAGTTTCCAACATTAGGTATGAAATTTAGCAATGATTGACGTAATGTCTAGCGTAGCTTAGCCATTAGTGCCAAGAGTTTCTAACCTCAGAAGTATCAAAATTTAACTATTTACATCATCCGATTAATTTCCGAGAGTTTAGCAAATAAATGTCACGAGAGAGACAGAGAGAGGAAATCGTCAATATGTTTTCCTTTCCACTTTTACTGTCGGTTCCGCACGTTAAAACGATCAAAGTGGATTGCTAAGAGCAAACAGGAGTCAATTTAGTACCTGGTGTCTTCAGCAGCTACGCTCAGCGTCGAGGCTGGGTCGCGTGCGTGTTCTGGCCCGGGAGTTCGCGTTCGACGTGCGCTCCCTCTGGCGGTATGGCGCACCGTTCCCCACCTTTCTCAAACTCATCGGAACCCTCATCCTATGCCTCCTCATCGTGCTGCCCCTCATCTACCCAGTGTTCGTCGTCGCCGTCACCTACTTTACGTACGAAAGCCTTTTCATGAGGTGAGTGATTGACACACTACTTTTAAATGCTTCCTATTCTTTTCTCTTTTTTATTAAGAAGTTCAGATGGATTACTCCTCTAACAATCGTATTCTCCGTCGTCAGATATGTTTTATCTGAAGAATATAGATATGGGATCAGAATTTTGGGTCTCAAACGGGGTGAATGAAAGAGTTGAAAATACTTACAGGGATGTGTGGCGTTACACGAATTGACAGAATAAGAAAAGAGCACATTAGAGGAAGCCTAAAATATGCACCGGTAACTGAGAAGTAGTGCGAAAATCAGTTGTTATGGTATGGACATGTGATGCGGAGGAATGAGGAAAATGTCGTTCAGAAAGTTTTCAGCATGAATGTCGATGGCTATATGAGAAGGGGAATACTAAAGATATGATGACTTTCGAAATGACGATCAATAGAGAAGCCTGTAAGAAAGAGAAATGTTGCGGAAACCCCAAATGAATTAGGATAGGGCAAGATATGTATTTACTGATCACATTTTTATTGCTCAGATAAAACTTATCAAAAAACTGAAAAATAGAACTAGATAGAATAGTTGATCAAGCTTTAATGACCGAAAGAGTCAACTTATTAAATTATCAGTCTTTTTAATCTTAAACCAAAAGCAGCGTTATCACCAAAAGTTATCGTTTTCACAAACCCATGCACTTTCACAGCTGGTGGCTGGACCAGCCTTGGCGGTTCATGCCGTCTGCGATAGCGAAGAGGGCGATGTCCGCGGCATTCTGGCCGTGTAGCCCACCTGACGTGTGGAAGGTACGAGAGGTGCTGACGCGCGGCATCCTGCTCACACACTCGCTGGCCACCTCCATCGACTACCTGTGCGTCATGCAGGGACTGCTCGATGAAGCCTAGAATTATAAAGTCTAACAAAAATCGCCTTAATCGTTTCCAAGGATCGTTGTGCTCATGACAAACAACTTCGTCTAAACAGCGGTTTCTGCTCATATTCATGAGTTTAATTACCCTTTAAAATATTCTGCGGCATTTATGTTAGACCTAACATACCAATTATTTTCCTATCGAACATTATAATGAAATAGGTGAAGATATCAACTAAGTAGGTTTATTCGAAGTTCTTGCCAATTTATGACTAACATTATTTGATATTAAACTACATTTATGCTAATGTTTGTTTTATTGCTCTGCCTGCAATTGACAAGTTTATTAGGGTTGGTGATAATAAATAAAAAAATAAACAACATTTATTTCAGAATTTCTTCCATAAGTGTTAGTAATATTGAAAACTTATGAACTAATGTTAGTAACATTTATTCTTAGCTGTGTGGGGCTCGCCAATCCTGGGGAATGTCTACTTGACATTCCCCAGGTAATAATAGTAATAATAATAGTGGCTTGATAATATTAGTAAGTTTTCCTTTTTATATATGAACATTTGATAATTTTTAAGTTAAGTTTAGACTTCATTATAAAATCAAACCTAGTTAAGAAAATTATCTTTGAGTGCTTCAAACTCAAGGTATGACTTACTACTAGTCAATACAGATAATAATGAGGTTCGTTTTATGGCATTGAAACAAATAGAAGTCATGAAAGAAGCCCGTAAAAAAATACTTAGTAGCAAATTTAATTTCCCATGTGAACAATGAAACAAAATGACTACTGTAGATATGTATGGATCGATTCTGTATCGAATTTCGGTAGTAACAACAGCGATGAGTTGAGATACAAATCTCAGGTAATGTCCACACCGGGCACTGCTCCAAATAATATCGGCAAAGGGAAACTGCATGCAAACAATCCCCGACTCGTACAATAAAAAAACATTACGCAAACATTTTCATTTGCAAAGGCAAAGCCATTAACTGGCTTGTTATGAACCTGTTAGTTTCTGTAGAAAAGTCTGAATGAAAAGTCGTCAACATTTTCTTAGGTGTACAAAATTACACGTATATATAGTTCTTTGTGCCAGTATTCTAAAAATCGTCCTATATCCAAATGTGAAGTACGTAATAGAAAATATTAGAACCGAAATCTTCATAATATTATAGACGTTAAATACTATTGTTTTCGAGCCATCAAAAACAAGTGATAAATACTTAGTTAATTAACTATTTAAACTCAGTGTTATCTGGTGCAATTAATGAGGTCGCTGGTCAGTGCAATAAAGCGATTTTGACACGTATGAAAAGTTTTGGAATAATCTGTTACTTTCACAAAACAACATAGGTACTACACATGAATTTGGTTCTCACTGCTTACAATGCACGGAGATTCTTTTTCTTCAGTTTATAGGGACAAAGTTGCTTCCGCTTCTACGTAAGAGATATTCCTACTCGTCTTTTGTTACTACGGAAATGTGGATATGATCAAACGCGTTAATTCCTTGTCAGTGAGTACCACACCCAATGGACTATCTGCAGAATATCGACAGTTGAATTATCTTACCGACAAAGATTCTCGGGCCACTTGAGAAGTTGACGAGCTAACCTGTGTTGGTGGGTGTCGCCACACAGCAGTTCGTCGGAGGAGGTCGACGATGTTACACGGAACAATGGTGATGTCTACTTGGACCATTTTCGGGCTTCTGGCGCTGTGCCACTCGTAAGTCTGTTTATTTATACTGCTATAAGATCCAAGACCTGCACCCTAACTGCGAAACACACAATTTATCAGAATCTGAATGGGATTGAAGATTATTTCTAAACCATTGCGTCATTTGTTCGAATAAATTTTTGCTCAGCAACGTAAATAACGCAATGAATGTTGTTTAACTATGAATATTAAACCAATTCCTACCGATAAAAAGTTTCGCAATTACCCCTCTGATTGACTACCTATTTAAAAACGCACATCTGTCAATGATAAAAACAAATCACCAATTTATATAACCTTATCTCGAAGGTCAAGAGCATTCCTCAAGGACTTAATAGATTCGCACTCTCATTGATGACCGCGTTGCAGTACTTGAATATTAATCGATTGATTGATCAATTTATTAGTAGCCCCTGTTTAGCCGATGGTAAAAATCGGGGCAGAAATTTACACGAGCAACCTTCTACAATTTACTGTTACTTGTTCTACTTAGAGTCTGAGGTTCACTTTGCAACAGCAAGCCGCAAATATCAAAATATAACTTGTGTATTCTTAATTTTTTATCCATTTGTTTATAAACTTCTGAACGAATAAAAGAAATAATAGGTTTCTCTAAAACAGTGTGATGGAACACCGTTATTTTGCTAAACCTTATTTCGAATCAGTGTCCATACAAGTAAAAAAGCGCCAGTTTCGAAATTCAATCTTGACCAAATTAATTTCAAAATTCAAATTCAATCAATGAGAATCATGAAAGACGCGTTCTGATATAATTATGGTAGAAGATACAGGGGTAACCAAAGTAGAGGCATAAGTTGACCTACATTCAACGTTCAATGGTTTGAATTTAAATTCGAGTCTATCGTTAATAAAGAACAATTACAAATACATTAGTTGTCTCTATTATTTACAGTGCTAACTGAACAACTTTTTTTTTACTGAGCTGATTATTATCGGTGACCTAAAAAAACCTTAAGGTACAGTATTGTATTGTGTAAGGACTACAGTATTGTCTAAGGACATTGACTCTTGCAACTTTCGTTATCGCTTGTAGAAGATTCGATTGTTATAAATCAGTCATTGTTATTTATATCGGTACCTTATCGCCTGCACTGTGAAATGACTAAATCGAGTAAGTTTATACTTTCGTCTGGTTTTTACCCACACCTGGGAAATATTCCTACAAAACGGGAAAGAATGCTTTAGGCGGAGTATCTACATACAAAATCCCATAAAGTCAAAATCTTTTTTTCAAATGGGCACATAAAATGCACTTTTGATCGTCAACATTTACATGAAAATTTAATGACATCCACGGGAAGTGTAGAGCAGAGAAGGGTAGTGCAGAGAATTTTGTACCGCCACTTGTATTTGTCCCGGCGCGGGCCAAATACAAGTGGCGTCGGGCGGAGGTGAGGCGCGGGCGTGGCGCGGGTGAGGTGCGGGCGCGGCGCCGCACAGTGGGCCCATACTGAAAATTAGTGGACTTATGCAACAAAGTTACCATATCAATGCGATTTTTTTTTATCTGATGTGTTATAATATTCCTGACAACTTTTATTCTTATAAAATTTCATCTAAACTTGATAGTTTGTCTTGAAAAAAAATTATTAGATTTTTTTGTATGGAGCGAATCACGTTTAATTTTTTTTCTTCAATTGTACTAATATGTTGGGTGTGTGGCGTGAGTATATGATAGCTAGGGTCATTCTCTATCCACGAAAAAAAAATCAGCGCCGGCCATCTGCGGCAGCGCGAGTAATCATTCGGTAAAAAAATAATAATTTGGAAGAATTTTTTTGTCATTTAAAATAAATTCAAAGCATATTTTTTGTCTCATTTGGCTGTTTTCACCTTCTTTTTAGTTAAATAAATAGTTTTAATAGCGCATACGTACTTAGAACTAGTAATTCTGGTAGAGATTTAGTTATTATTGCATGTTATCGGTACAAATGAGTCATCAATCACAATGCAGGTGCTCTGCATTGTGATTGATGACTCATTTGTTTGTGCGCGCATAACTAATGAGTCATCGAAAAATGCTCGTCTCTGATTGGCTGTGTTATTTTTTAACTGCACGTTATCTATTGTTGAATAAATATATCGTAATGTTTCAGGTTATACTAATTTTGTTAATGATAGGTGAAATAATTTAAATTTGTACGGGCAAGTCGTTGATAATTATCTACATAATCAACTGTATGTATATTATTATAGTATAAGTTATCGTACGTATGATCAATATGAAACTGTGAAGTAATTGTAGCCCTGAAAAGGGCTGTTTGTCATATTCCTAACCCTGATGGGCTTTTGTGGGAATAATTTAGAGCCGGATCACATTATTTCTTGTTCCAAGTGCTAGTGGGTCTGGCAAATTTTCGGACTCTGCTATGAGGCATTCTTCTTCCTCCATAATTTTACTGTCACAGGGAGGCTCAGTAGTCTGTAACAACTGAGTTGCTTCAAGCAACAACTCATTATGAACCTGTTTCATTATTTTAGGCCTTATTTTAGGCCTGGGATATGTGGGGATCAGAGCTTATTAGAAGTCCATGGAGGATGTCTTCGTTTGTTGCTATTCTCCCCGTTTTTCGAGTGTGCCTCCCCCTGACGTTTCTGAAGTCCTTATTACGGGCTTCCGAAGCTTCTTCAAATAAGGTACCTAAAACGAATAAGTACATACATTTTAATTTCAAAACGCAATCGAGTCAAATAATACATCAAACTATATTTATTTTTTACTTACCGATTGGCAAAACACCAAAGTGGTTACAGATGTCTGCACCGTGCATTAAAAGTTTATGTACACTAACTGGCATGTAGTACCACGAATAGTGTTGCACGTACACATCAGCTGTTTCTCTACAGTATCTTCTAAATTTTTCACAGTCAATGTTTTTGCCTGATGATATGGCTTGTAGAATAACGGAAAATCTGAAAATCAGATTTTCGTCAATTCCCGTTATTATGGAAGATCTTTTGTAATCTTGGAAAAAGCGCCTCGCTGTATTCCCGTCGTTTGTAGTTCCAAAACCCTAAAATGGGAAAAAAATACTGTAATATACAATACATAGAGATACAATTCACAAACAACATAAAGAGAGCGAAAATTAAATACATACCTGTTTGACTATATCAATCAGCATTCCAGTTTGCTCATGAAACTCTTGCAGTGTGGTATTTTTTTTAGCTTGTTTCAAAGCCTTATGTTCGCCGCGAGCAGTCCATCGTTGAAAATCCAGATTATAAGATATATGGAGAAGATATTCCATACACCGAATCTTCATATGCAGTGAAGAAATTCTTTGTTGGTAAATTTCTTCACGAAGTGGTTTAGAAGTCAAAGCGTCTAAATTATTCATCTCACTCGGTTTTGCCAAGCAAATGGGACACGTTGCATATGATGGTACTCCAGCAATAATATTGGCCACTTTTCCATCAATCATGGTCATATGCAATTCATGTGATACAATAATATTTCCACACTGTGTAGATATTCGTTCATCAATTTGTTTTTTCATCTCAGACTCTTCAGACTTTATAAAGTCAGCTGTCTCCGAAGTGTAAGTGAACTTCACTGGTCGACAGTACAGAGTTGAGCAAGGTGTGGGGTTCTCCCAAACTAGATTTTCATTCCCAGATGATGGCCTAGTAGACACTAGCCGAAGAGGGACGATGCTTATCATGACTACTGATGAATCATCGAACTCTGTAGCTGTGTTTGACGTTTTCTGTTTATAGTTACTCTGCGACGAAGAACCATCAAGTCCCCATTTCCAGGTCAACTTGAGTTCTTCATTTTGAGACCTATCAACAGTATTTATATCAAGTAATATCCTCTCCACAGTGTGGTCCAATAGCGCTTGCAATTTAATGTGAGCTCCGTTTTCGGTAATCTCCATACTCTCTTGTGGTGGGTAACATCTTTTCTTGGCATTTACAAGCTTTGGATAAGATGGAAAGGCAGCACAGTTTTCTTCTTTCAGAAATTGTCGAAGAGCTAAGTACTTCCATTTCGAGAGCGCAACTGATGTATAAAGAACTAAACACTTATCTTCAGAGACAGTACTTAAGCTCTGCTTTTTGAATAGTCTCTCTTCTACTTCGGATAGCGCATCTGGATTACTGGAAAGATATTCGACCACTTTTGCCAGATTCGTTTTGCCGTTGTCTTTCAATTTTGTTATGTACCAGTGCTGCAACTCTTCCTCGGAATTTTCTTCTAGTATGGAAGTAGAACGTCTTTTCTTTTGCTTATTACTTAACTCTTCGAACGGTTTTCTGTGCTCCTTTTCTGTAGATGTTCCCGCTTCCGCAGTACATACTGCAAGAGTAGGAACATGGCAATCTATATCCACAAGCTCAGATAAGGCTGCGTCCGAAAAGCCCATCACACTTCTCAGATCAACACTGTCACAAACAGGCCAGTTGATGTTTTTTTCCAACCACTTGCGATTAATTACACGATTCATAAAAGTTTTTTGATTTCTACTTGACTCTATCCACTTTTTATTTAAATTTACACAAAAAAGTCGACAGAACTCCTTGATTCGGTTCTTGTCTTCTTCAGAAACTTCGGTAGTCAAGACAGAAATGATACTTTCATACAGAATTATATGATTTTTCAGATCACCGCCACTTCTTAATTTCACAAAAAGATCTAGGTTGGTACAAAATCCAGCCATAGTTCTAATGTAAATATAAAAATACAAGTATTTCACTGTGTTCACAAACAAGCGACAAGAGCGAAACTAGATGGACTTAATGAATGTCTTTATATTTATAGTTAGTGTTAATTACTCAAGTAGTGGACATAACAGTGAGTGAAAATTATTCAGCCAATCAGAGACGAGCATTTTTCGATGACTCATTAGTTATGCGCTTAGCCGAGTGCACAAACAAATGAGTCATCAATCACAATGCAGGTGCTACCGATAACATGCAATAATAACTAAATCTCTACCAGAATTACTAGTTATAAGTACGTATGCGCTATTAAAACTATTTATTTAACTAAAAAGAAGGTGAAAACAGCCAAATGAGACAAAAAATATGCTTTGAATTTATTTTAAATAACAAAAAAATTCTTCCGAATCATTTTTTTTTACCGAATGATTACTCGCGCTGCCGCAGATGGCCGGCGCTGATTTTTTTTTCATGGATAGAGAATGACCCTAGCTATCATATACTCACGCTACACACTCAACATATTAGTACAATTGAAGAAAAAAAATTAAACGTGATTCGCTCCATACAAAAAAATCTAATTAATTTTTTTCAAGACAAACTATCAACTTTAGAAGAAATTTTATAAGAATAAAAGTTGTCAGGAATAATATAACACGTCATATAAAAAAATTCGCATCGATATAGGAACTTTGTTGCCTAAGTCCACTAATTTTCAGTATGGGCCCACTGTGCGCCGGTGCAGCGCAGAACAGGCGTGCTAACGGTGTCGGAAAGGCGAGGCGCGGTGTTTCTCGTTATTTTATGTTAAATTCTATATCGTCACGCATTTTCCGAGTGCGCCGAAGGCGAGGAAACGGCGCCCGCGCCGCGCCCGCGCCACGCCCGCGCCGCGCCCGCGCCGCGCCCGCACCCCGCCGTCTCAGTATGTCTCGCGCCCCACCTCTTCTATACATTTTGTATGAAATATCAAAGAAGTGGCGCCGCGCCCGCGCCTCACCTCCGCCCGACGCCTCTTGTATTTGTCCCGCGCCTAAGGGACATTAATATGTCCCTGTTATGTGTGTTATGTGTTGTCCTTGTTATGTGTATGTATGTATGTGTGTATGTCATTAATATGTATTAGAGAATGGGCAGCAGTAGCGTTCTCTATGCATTACCATACTGCGGTCGCCAACCCGGCTTCCAAGCGTGGCAATTATGACAAACCCCCCCAAATTGGGGAAGGCCTATAATCATCAGTGGACGTCATTGGGCTGAAATGATGATGATGATGAAGGATTGTTAGGATCGTGACATTAAATTTTGATTCTTGTTGCCCCTTTTAAAGGTCAACAACTCGACGAAACAGCTGCAATTAATGATGGTGTTGAATTCTGTACAGAGCTATGTTATCGGTACACGCAGCAACATATCAAGCTATACATTTCCAGTTTTAACTGACCTCGAAATAAACAGGGTTACATACAATTAGCTGGTAACACTGATAACCCCATGTGTTGAGTATCAATATCGAACACTAATGACATAAAAAAAAATATTTCATCGACACAGACATGTACATTATAGTAACCTATCGACTGATCTTTAATCTACGAAAAATTACAAAAACAGCTGATTGACTAAGGGCATTCACCAAGCCGTAAAAAAACAAGTTTTTTTTCTTCCATCATTTTTCAATGTACTTACTTACCCAACACGTGGGTAAAGTAATGCCAGCTAATTTAATTTGATCCTATATGGGCGTTCTGTACAATGGGAAATCAGTTTATATTGGAAATGTATAGTTTGATATATCGCGGTGACTACCAACTGACAACCTCAAAAATATATACGTACTTATTGAAACTGCTATCTACTTGATTCTACACCGTAAAATACTACTACTTTTCGTACTATGGGGAAGTTAAGTTACGCTGTACCTACCTATAGGCAATCTTATCCGGTTGTCTATCAGTTCTATCTAATATTGTTCTAGCTTATAGTCCTCAGATACTGTAGGCACTTGTGGTTACATCAGATACAATAAGTAACTAAGGCAACAGTCGCGTGTAACGAAATAGGTTTTACACTGTGAGTACCGCTTATCTGCAAACAAGTTGCTAAATGTTCCTTAACCTTAAATCAGCCTTGTCAGCTACAATGCTGTTTTAACGTTCAGATGGTAGTAGCTCAATTTCCTTTTTACCGGTCGTATTCAGAGTAGATTTTCCTTGGTAAATCTCTATTTGCTAAATCCTTGAACCTTCATACCGTTACCAGCAAAGCACGGATGAACAGTTCAACTCACATAATCATATACTGACAGAGATTATGTATTATTTTCCTTGTACAGGATAGCTTTATCTGCTGCCCTTGGCATTACCCATGACCGTACCGTGACCATGACCACACCTTGACAAGACCAATGGGTCGTTACTACAAGCGGTGTATACTAATGTAACATAGCCAATACCGTCACATCCAATGTGCATTGGTAGGTTGGACTTTTATTTCCACTAGGTAAACTAGGTTCAATGGTAAGATTTCGGTGCTGTTAATATTATAACATATACTACTCGCTTTTATCAGGCGCTTCGCCCGGCTGTCGGAAATGATCCCATGGGAACGTTAAACGTACAACCGGGATAAAAAGTATCCAGTTTATAAACTATCTGTGTGTCATATGTCATCCCAATCCGTGCGGCCTTTTTTGCGTACAAATCATCCAACTTTTATTTTTGTAATTTATAGCAACATTAGTAGCAACTAGGATAGTAGAAATAAAAGTAGATGGTTAAGGAGTAGAAGAAAAGTAGGGTTCACATTTGAATTAATTATTTCATTCGCCTGTAAAACTACCAACTGCGGCTGCATAACGTGAGGTTCTGTGTTTCATTTCTAGGTCATGCAAGGTGGAATTGTGTTTTCCATCTAGAATTTCCCAGTTGCAGCCCGAGGTTGGGATTTATGCCCGGTTCATGGTAATTGACACGTCTTCTATTCCATAGGCGAAGTCTGGTTGTAGGTTTTACTTAGATGTACCAACTTATACATCTGCTCTGCCTATATTTTCCAGGAACACAAGTGGGGTGTTATGTTTATATCACTATCACTACAGCATACATATTCTTATACCTTTAAACGAGCAATTCTTGTATATATATATATATAATCTGAATCTCGGACACTGCTCCAACGATTTTCATGAAATTTAGTATACAAGGGGTTTCGGGGGCGATAAATCGATCTAGCTAGGATTCATTTTTATAAAATGTCGTTTTATTCGTGTTTTCAATGACCAACTTTATCGTTAATCAACTTGAACATAAACTTATTATTTTAAACACAGTTTACCAAAAAATACCGAGCAAAGCTCGGTCAACCAGATATTTATAAATCAAAATCCCCCCGCCGCATTTGTCTGAACGCGTTTTCTCAAAGACTAACGAAAAGTTTTTACCAATGGACGGGGGAAGATTTTGAGTGCATAAGCTTTTGTGCATATTGACTGAAATATGACGATTGATTGTAGGAGATGTCTGAAAAAATCATGCCGGTAAACCAGTAGAGTTATATTTGGATGAAATGTAGCACACAGATAGTTTTTAACCTGGATTATCACACAGGATACTTTTAATACCGGTAGTACCTTCCCACTTCCCGTGGGATATTTTCCTACATGCATGAGGGTAAGTCGCGAGCAAGAGCTGGTGTATCATAACATCACGCCTTGTTTCCCCCAAGGGTTGAGCCAATGTGTACCTATAGTACACCCTCATTTCGCCAGCTATGTTTAACTACCATGAAATAAAAGTGAGCCTATTGCCATCAACAACCGCACACATCTAGACTACGGGCTGCTACTGAGAAATTTCTGATAGAATAACTCCAATACACTTTGCATTTCTTCCCGTGGGTGTCGTAAAAGGCGACTAAGGGACTTACTAGAGAATGGGCAGCAGCGTTTTCTATGCATTTTACCACCATACTGCGATCGCCAACCCGCTTCGCCAAGCGTGGCGAAGCCCCCCAAATTGGGGCAGGCCTAAGTCCAGCAGTGGACGTCTTATGGCTGAAATGATGATGATGATGATGATGACTATGCATTTGACTTAGCGTTTGAGTTTGCCAATGTATTTTAATTTCAAATAAATAATCAGTATTACGGTAATATTACAGGAGCATCGCATTCACTAAATTCCCTGAAGGATTCACGTTTGGCGTGGCGACAGCTGCCCACCAGATCGAGGGAGCGTGGAACGTCAGTGGTGAGTAGTGACCAACAGAACATTATTTTCGTTTACAGTTTATGTTCAAAATTATTCCAGCAAACTTCGATTACATAAATTATATTTCTTTTGGTCTCTAGTTGGTAAGTTAGGGTTGTATCGCTTTATTCTTGCCCCATTAACCGTTATATTTCGTAATAGATTACATCCCCACAAAGAATATAATGTGGTAAATTTATGATGACCAATACACCGATGGCAAAGATGAAATGTGTCTCCTGTGCCCCTAATTTCAGTGACAAACGCCTTCAAACTGTGACCGTAATCAACAATGGTTCTTGGCAACAATCTCATTATCATTAGGCCTATCCTAAGCAAACATCCCTAGAAGAGGATGGATTGATAATATGATCAAAACATCTAATACATAACATCATAGTTGTGACAAAATCTTATCTTGAAGTGGAATTCCGATAATATCTATCTCGACAGATACTCGATCAATTTTTATCTGCACAAATACGAGATGGGATTAACGACACAACAGGAAAACAATAGATAGGTATCAGTAAAATAAATAGAGCTTTACCTACTTCTTTATTAATAGATTTTAAAACCACAGTTGAAAATAGTAACAGAAAACGTATAATTATGTATGTACATCTCGTAAGGTCGGATGATAGGGTCATTTCGAGGTGAAAGAGGTCAATTACATTTCAAAGCTATAGATAAATAAATGAATGATCTTAAAAGATACAAAAGATTTTACACATAACACAAAAAACAATTCAGCCTAGCCTTTTCTATAGTACCATAAATTACCTACTCCTGTAAATGTTCGAATAAAACCAATTTCAATCGTTATAAATGTTTGCAGGGAAGTCTGAAAATGTTTGGGATCGCTTGTCGCACTCGCGTCCTGAGATGATCGTTGACGGTACCAATGGCGATGTTGCCTGCGAGTCTTACTACCGTTACCAGGAGGATGTGGAGGAGCTGGTATACCTCGGAGTGGACTTCTACAGGTTCTCGCTGTCGTGGGCTCGCATCCTGCCCACCGGCCGCATTGACGAAATCAATCCAGACGGTATTCGCTACTATAATGACCTCCTTGATGCTCTGGCCGAGAAAAACATCGAACCACTTGTAAGTTTTGTTACTTTTTCCCTCACTATTGAATCTAATATAATTCAAATCACACAAAAAATTAAACCGCCGAAAAAACTGAAAAGCAAAAAATAATAAACTTTTTTTAATTTTTTACTTTTCAGTTTTTTCCGCGGTGTAATTTTTTTGTTAAAAAGTTTTTATTTGATTTTTTTAAGGCTATAATCTACTAATAATATTTGGCGAGGTATATCCTATCCAATAAAAAAAGAATTATCAAAATCGGACTACTCTGTATAAAGTTATACGCGGTCATACATTACAAATACAATCAATGAGTGAACAATCAATCATCCCCTGTTTTCCGAACCTTACGGTACGATTTTTCGTTCCAAATTTATATGGGACCACCTTCGAGGTATACCCTTTCCAAAAAAAAAAGAATTATCACAATCCGACTACTCTGTAAAAAGTTATGCGTGGCCATACATAAAATATATATACGCGTCGAATTGAGAACCTCCTCCGCTTTTTTTCGTCGGTTGAAAAACAGAAAATTCCCGAAAAAAAAAACAAGTCTGGAACAAGTAGAGTATGACATACTAATACTGAAAGCCAAAATAAATTAATGGTGTTACATAGTTTTTACTAATGTGGCTAAAGAGGTCGAATTAAAAATAAAGTTATGACTGGTCAAGACCAGAAGTTGCTGGTGTTATTTTTCAAATTCAAAAATATTTTATAATGCTTGCAGGTCACCCTGTTCCACTGGGACTTGCCCCAAACCCTTCAAGACCTCGGTGGTTGGGCGAACCCCAAGATGATTGATTACTTCCGGGACTACGCTGACTTGTGCTACAGAGAGTTCGGAACCAAAATCAAGTCTTGGATCACGTTCAACGAACCTTATGAGATCTGCGAAGATGCTTATGGTGATGAGAAGAAAGCTCCAGCGATCGACAGCCACGGTGTTGGCAACTACTTATGTAGTGACACCCTACTAAAGGCCCACGCTGAATCCTACCACTTGTACAACGAGAAATACCGTCCATCTCAAAATGGAAGGATCATGATCTCCATCAACTCCATCTGGTATGAACCAAGCGACCCGGAAAATCAAGAGCAGGTGGCGCTCGCTGAAGTTGCTAATCAATTCAAAGTAAGGAGATAAAATAGTGCATTTTAAATTTATAGACTTTGCTATGACTGTTACAACAATTTTCTTTTTCTTTTTTCAGTTCGGTTGGTTCGCACATCCCATTTTCACGTCTGAAGGTGGATACCCTGCTGTGATGTTAGAGAATGTAGCCCGCCAGAGCGCAGCTGAAGGTCTCAACAAACCACGCCTTGAGCAGTTCGACGATTACTGGATCCAGAGGATCAAGGGTACATCAGACTTCCTGGGCATCAACCATTACACCACGCATCTGGTCACTGGAGCTGGAGTCGATCCTATCGCTAAGTCACCATCATGGTTAAAAGATATTGGTGCAGTTACTACCATGGAAGTTGGCGGCGATTCTGCTTCGGAATGGCTCAGAGTAAATACCAATTTTATAAAATTCATTTTCAAGATTAAATTATTGATTGCTATATAATGTACTACTGTTACAAGTGCATGTTATTAACCGATTTAAAATGTCCGAAAGGTCTGTTACGGACCTTTTATTTGACTTCCTGATTTAAGGTAGTGCTAGTATCTAACTCAAATATCTTATTGTCACCACCAGGTAGTACCAACTGGCTTCGCGAACCTGCTGCGTTGGTGCAAGAGCTCATACAACGACCCACCGATTTACATCACAGAGAACGGATTCTCTGACCGCGGTACTTTGCTCGATTATGGCCGTATCAGCTATTTCAATGTAAGCAATGAACTTCATTTTTATTTGCCACAGGAACATTTTGTGACTGCCCCGTTGGTCTGGTTGTCGCAAGTGCTGTCAGAAATGGAAACCGAAGCACTCAGACAGTCAGACTCAGGCTTACTTTTTTTAACAAAATTCTCCGTGGCATCTCGGATTTTACTTAAATTTGTTCCTAGTTGAAATGCATAACGCACACGTTGGTGCGTTATGCATTTCGCAGGAAGGAATGGCTTTGATTTTGACAGTTAAACAAATTCATTGTGCGTTATTTACGTTGTTGAGAAGACAATTATTTGGAAAGCAATGAATTATCCTTCAAAATTATTCAGATTCTGTTTGAAAGTGTGTTATCAATTAGTGTGTGGGTCCTTATTAGGTACAACTCACATTATATGGTGTACTGTAGGACAACTTTGCCAGTTTTTGCTTAAAAAAATATTTTTCTCTTTAACGTAATCACGCCAAAAAGGCAATCTAAAAAGGACTTCTGCAAATATATCATTTTATTTAAACTACAACTTACCTATATACACATTTCATATTTTTTAGGATTACCTGAGCGAGATCCTGAACGTGATCTACGACGACGGTGTCAAAGTTCTCGGCTATACGGCCTGGACTCTAATGGACAACTTCGAATGGAGGGCTGGATTCGCGTAAGTGATTTGATTTAAGAATTCTCTAGTCGTTTTTAATGGCTTAGGTACTTATTTACAATTACCTACTATGAACTACTTACCCAGTGCGACAGACTGCACAATGTGTTGGATAATTTGTTTCTCATTTCTTTATGGGAATAAACAACCTCCTACTTCTGATTCTATTATCATCTCGTTAGAAATGGGATTTTTGCAGTATCAAAATGAAATTAAGACTGGTTTGGGACACACACATACAGGTGC
The DNA here is from genome assembly GCA_932294355.1 of Aporophyla lueneburgensis. Lineage (NCBI taxonomy): Eukaryota > Metazoa > Arthropoda > Insecta > Lepidoptera > Noctuidae > Aporophyla > Aporophyla lueneburgensis. The sequence continues at coordinate 12,260,481 of OW028739.1, forward strand.
TACTAGCTGGGTAGTGATGAGCCCATTTGTTTTATGGCCATAAGAAGTGCACCCTGTTTTAAACTTCTTTTATAATTTTCCAGCGAGCGTTTCGGCTTCTACCACGTGAACATCACGGACCCGGCTCGCCCGCGTACTGCCAAGCTGTCAGCCGACTACTACAAGGAGCTGATCGCTAACCGCGAGCTGCCGCAAGACACTCGCTTCAAGGATCCTGCTGTAAGAACCAACTGTTTACTTAAATCTAAAACCACTGCCACGTTTTAAATACTAGAATTCTTTTACCGCCAGTATCTGAAATACCAATGAAGACAAAACTAAGCTGACAGATTGACAAACGCTTAAATGCTGTGATTGTATGAATGAATTATCAATCAATGAAATCACTTTACATTCTTGGAAGTAGTTTACCTGTCAGTGGGCGGGAGTTTGTTGTTAGTGCACTAATATACACTAATGGGCTTAAACTTTTACTGGTTTAAAAGTTTAGTCCGGACATCGACGACCAACCTGTTACCATAGCTTCAGTAGGTGTACACAGCTAGAGGTCAAGCTATACATTTTCAGTTTTAGCTGACCACGCATTGTGAAGATTTTTCGTGCGTTGAGAAGTCAGCTTATACTGGAAGTGTATAGCTTGACCTGTATCCATGCGTACATGATTGTCAACGGCCCGTCATTAAAATTTTTCGTTGGTAATAACCGACCACAAACCGACGGAAAATGTTTGGAACAGCAAAGAAGATTTCTTTAAGATAACGGAGGAAAAAAATTCCGGGCGTCTAGAATCACTTGCTGAATTCATGGTTACAGTCTGCTCGTCGTTATCCCTGCTACATTGTATATACCGTATACCTTTTAGTTAGATAAAAGTAAACAAACAAAGTATACCTAGTCGCTGCATATAATAGCCCAGATTAAGTTGCGTACTGAAAAAGCTTTTACTAGAGTTAAATGCTATGCTTCAATAACGACTAATATAAAGCTATAAGATCTGCCAAATTAGGTTGAGCTATTCCTATAACATAATTACTATATTGACTGGCCTGTTAGTCCAGTGGTTAGTGACCCGGACTGCTAAGACTGAAGTCGTGGGTTCGATTCCCACCCAGGACAAATCTTTGTGTGATGAGCACAATCATTTGTTCTGTGTCTGGGTGTATTGTATCTATAATATGTAGTTATTTAGAAATAAATAAGTATACTAGCTGACCCGGCAAACATTGTTTTTCCGGGTGAAAAAGAGTGAAAATTTAGTGTTGTATATATTTTTCAATGCCAAGTCATAATAAAATAAAAATTGACAAAAAATATTTCGGGGTGGGTCACCCTTATCATTTAGGGGTATGAAAAATAGATGTTGGCCGATTCTTAGACCTACCCGATATGCACAAAATTTCATAAAAATTGGTCAAGCCGTTTCGGACGAGTTTGGTAACAAACACTGCGACACGAGAATTTTATATCTTTGATTTATCAGTTGTCTGGTTACCATAGTACAGGCTCTGCCTAGTTTGGGATCAGATAACGGTGTGTTGATTGTCCTTAGATATTATTATATGCCCGTTTTCACTAACCTACAAAACACCTAAATGAACGGCTAATATAAAAATATTGTATCTTATGTAATTTTATCGGAATTGATACACTGTTGGAATTTCAACTCTAGGCGCTAAACTAAACGTTGAAAATTCAAGAATGTGCTTTTATTCTTGAGCCGGCATTCATTTAAGTGTAAGTGAAATTGGGCATTGCAGTTTAGTAGTTAGTCACAATAAAAAAAAAATTTAGTACTCTAATTAATATTAAATAGCTACGCTACATTGATATTTAGTGACTGTATAAATAATCCAGATAAGTTTGAAATAGTACTTATATTACGATAAGTGTGACTTAAGTAGTCTATTATTGCGCTGAGTAAAATTAGCACTTTGCTAAACGCTGTGCAGTAATCACATTTATCGTAAACTACTTTATAAACCCGCACGCAAGTCACGCTTTACTGTGAGTTAAGTAATGAAAAAATGGACTACTTAAGGCTTTACTGTGACTTAAGTAATGAAAAAATTAACTACTTAAGTCTTTACTGTGACTTAAGTAATGACAAAATTGACTACTTAAGTCTTTACTGTGACTTAAATAATGACAAAATTGACTACTTAAGTCACAGAAAGCCGTGACTTTAGGTACAAGTGATATAAAATGTATTATTAAATATAACGCTTATTCAAATGATTTCTACCTACCTATTGTTTTCTACTTCACTTTTCTTTTCTTAACGCTTTTTATAATTGCGTTGCGTCAAATAAATTATCTACCTTTAGTTACAAAGTACCGAGAATAGTCAAAGCTTGAGATGTCAGGCATGATGGCTCGACTGAAATCAGCTTGTTGAGCTGTTTCTATGGTGTTTCCTGTGCCTGAACTGGCACCTTTCCTTCTATCTGTCTTGTCTCATCTATTATTGTTCTGCCCACTAATTTGCTTTACAAAACGGACCTACTAACAATTGTACAAACCCTTTATTTAATTACGTTTTGACAGGTGGCACGACAGTGAAGGGGGTGTTGGCTCGAGCATGGTAACATCTAGTATATTGTACATAAAATATTTATTTTAAAAGGAGGATGCATGCGCTGCTTGTTATCGTTAACAAATAAATAATTTAAACCATTCTCAGACTTTCCTTTTCTTTCAACAGATATCAACACCCAGAACTGAATTGTAATATTACATCGTGTTAATGATTTATTAAACTATGGGAAGTGAAATATATAATAGGTATTAAAACAAATATTTATTTAATTCATTATAAGAATATCGAATTATTTACAATGAAATTATAGTAAATTAATAACTTTGACACGTAATTTCATTGTTATAACATTGATACACGTAGTTACATACACTACATAGAAAACTTGCATCTGTTATCAGACTGAAAAGATATGTTTTTCATAAAGGCTATACTTAGAAATAATTGATTACAGTTTTCACTTGAGATATTGTTCTGGATATTATTCTGTGGCGAGGGGCAGGGCTCGTGCGCGTGCGCGGCGCCGGCGCCGCTACTGTAACTTGGAATGTGTGTCGACGTGTCGCGCGGGCGGCACTGGGAACGACTGGGCGGTTCCACCGCTGGCACCCTCTCCCACGGAGCGGGTGGAGAATAATGACCGAACAATATGAGAAGCATCCAAACTTACGGACTCTTAGAATTAATACACGACAAATACAAATATAAAGTATAGAACAAATGGATCTACAGAATACAAAATTAAATGTATCATCAACCCAGCACCGTTACGTCTAATTACAATAGTTACACAGATGCTATTTATTGCTATGCGTCATAACTGAAGATTACATTAAAGTCTTATAAGAATAATAGTACTTTTACTAATATGGCAAAGTTTTCAATGTAGCATTTGATATTAAAGGCCTAATTCCATTATCATATTATTCAATCAAGCTAGCTGAATTCAATACACTCATACAAAAATCTAAAGACTAGGTGGGCTTACAAAATTTTGAAATATTTTGAATTGTTGATATAATAATAGGCACAATGATTTGATGAATTGATTACTAAACATAATGAAGTAATACTAATTATATAACAGTGGTTATCGAAAATAGATTGTATACTTTGTTGGCACCAATAGTAGAGCCTGCTCGGAGGCAGTTCACAATGTCACCATTTCAATAAATCCATAACACCAGACAACAACAATGTTTTGAGTAAGGCACTTAGAGGCAAAATTTCGAGCTCCAATGACTCCGCAACATTATCTAGCTAGCTGCACCCATACACTTGAATATTGCTTAGGTAGTCACATCGTTCACTTACAACCCAACTATAATAAGTAAACATAATAGTTGCCAACATTATTACCTACTTCATGATTAACTATTAAAACTTAACGTCTATTCATAATCTCGAAAATTCACAAGGACGGTGTAAGTTGACAAACAACGCTCTACAAGTACATAAGTAGTTTATTTTCTGTCAAATCACTATTACATCAATAATTCGACAATATAGAAAATTGTAAAAATATCTCAACATTATCTAAATTATTACAACAATAAATAATTTTTATCAAGGCACAATAAGGCACTGTTACATCAAGATGTTATCACAATCTTAATTTTAAAATATTATATCATAAAATATTGTTTTGTTTGTCGATTTATAGAATACGATTTCCGATAGTCTCTATGAAAAGAATATGGGAAACTTAGTTCACGAATGATTGCGTTGCAACGCCACTGCTTTCTGCTACGAAAGAAGGCTTGCAGCCACCGCGCGCCGAGACGTGCCGTCGTCACCGTGCATAGCACCCACACGCGCACACGCGGGCACTCACACCTACCGTCATGACTAGCCATTCGTGATAGTCTTGCTCTACTGATTCGCGATACTTAGCTTGGTTTCCGTAGCTCATCGCTTATTTGAACAGGGTGAAACGTTTCAGAATCTGAGCACCATTATTGTATTGCTCACATAGTCACATCAAAAGACAAAGTTTATTACTATTTCCTAACTTTACCATTTCTGTGCTAACTATGGGTAAAAAGGCACTAATTTACAATACTTAGGAGTCCAAGTCAGTAATTGCAATGAGTATGTGTTGTAAAGTCAGACATACAAGATTCCACACATTTATCACATAACGAAGTAGAAACACTTATTTAACTCACACAATTTTGTATTCCTATCTCATTCGAATAAATGCAGAGACAGAGATAAAACCAATTCTGCATAAAAGCGAGCAGATATAATAGGGAATAGGTAAACCGATGCGGACAACTTTCAAAATTACATTTGAACTGAAAAACGATTTCAACAAACGCATTATTCCGCATCGGTCTACCTGCTCCCATGGAAGCCATCGTACTGGTTCTGAAAGTATCTAACTATCCTAAATCATAAGCACACAAAATCCCACATCAGTCATTACACATGTTATGCTATAATTGTCATTTTCAAAGTGAAATTTACACCATCGTTACCGTTTTGTCACCGACACTGTTATAGCGGTCGACGTCATTCAAGCGGTAAGTACGCTACATTAAACATATAATACCTAATTTGAAAGTTTGTAAGCATGGTGTACACGAGCCGCGCCCGCGCCGCGCCGCGCGCCTACAGCCACGTCAGCACGTTGTCGGGCTTGCTCGGCGTCGAGTTTATGAGCGATTGCACGTCGTCCAGGAGTATGTCGTTTGTGAACTCGTTCAACTGAAACGTGCATATTTCACACATTATAACACCCGTAAATGAAGCACTAAACATCCTATACATTCTCTCGCACCGATCATTTCGACGATGTCTTCTAACAACGTTGTTTTTAACGTACCTATTAACTACATGACAGTGAGTCATGCGAGTCATCGTTGTTATTTTGATATAGAGGTATATTTTTAGTGGAATCCAAAATAAACAAACGGCAACATGGTAGCTAAGAGGTCAGAGGATTTCTTTTGATTGCAAGAAATACTGTTAGTTACTGAAGTGCAAATTAATATGTAATTATTTAAGCCAACCTTAGTTCTTTCTTCATTTCTAGCAAAATACAAAAAAAAAACAGGCAATCAAATTTTGAATTCTAAAAACAAAAATTGGCACGTTACTGAAGCGACTACGCTTACGACTAGACTAACTACGCCGTAGCATAGGACTCGACTACGCCGTAGTCGATCAGAGAAACTGACCCCACGCTGGCTACGCCGTAGTGTGTCGAACACTACGACTACCACTGACTACGCGGCTCATGCTGCTGTTGTTGTAGTTAGGTGTTAGAGTGTTAGATAAAGCGAATGACACAGGCAAAAATACCTGTAAAGAAGGTACCAAGTCGTCAGTAGAGTCGAGGTTGTCGGCTAGCGTGATGTCGGTGGAGTCTAGGTTGGCGCCGGCCTCGCTGGTGCAGTCCATGCGGTCGTCCATGCCGGCGAGGAAGCCCTCAGGCGTGTGTGGCATGGAGTAGGAGTGCGGGACTCCCATCCCCAGCCCGCTGTCAGCGGACTCCTGCCGCTGGTGGTCCGATAGTCCCGACAGGAACGGATCCAGGGGCAGGTCTGTGCTCGCGACGCCTGTACTGCTCGCCAGAGACGAGACGATTGATGACGACTGCCGCGCCATTATTAGCTCTTGCTGGAATACGGGAAAAGGTCCGTTATTAACTGCTTATTATTTTGATATAAAAAGGTTGGATATTTTCGTTTCAAATTTCGAAACGAAATCCGAATAATGGAGTTGTGGTTTCAAGGATCTTTTGTGGTCATGTTCAATTTTATGCAGTTCACATCAGTTGCTGCTGCTTACATGAATTGATATGTCTATAGTTAAAAAAATGTTTAATACCGATGCTTAATCCATTGTAAACCTAGGCAAGCAAATACATCGCAGGTGTGCAATCGATCGATCAGCAATTTTGACGAGCAAGGTGAAATGTAATCTGATACACAAACGGACAAATAAACTGGAGCACGTAATACGTTCACGCATTATTAATGATTCATAAGATACGATCACAGGATACTATATGAAGATAACATTGATAACGCGCGGCAGGTTATCAACTTATCATTTAGAAAGCTAACTAAGTAGTTCTCATCTTGTATAAGTATAGATACTTGCAATTGGACATAGTTAAGTGAATTGACGTTTGAAGTTCAAGTATATTGTTTCATAAGTATTTGTTTTATATATAACAATGTATCATTTTTCAGTAAGATATTTTTTAAATGGTATATTTAGGCATATTTTAATATTTTGTTAGAAATATTAGTTTAGAACCAGAAACTTTGAATAATTTATGCTGAAAAAAAACAAAATAAGAAACGCCAAACCATTGGGTCTAAAGTTCAAGTATACGAAAAATAAAGCTATTTTTAGCTGGGTCGTTTTTACTGACCCGTAGTGTGTATAATTTGGATCAGTTTGCTGCACTTAACTCATTTTTGACCATGTTGTTGATTGGTTCCTTTTTGCTTAACTACGTCTAATTATAGCCGGCTAAATATTTTCGGAAGGTATGAAAATATTATGCTCTCATACATTTATTGATGTACTCTTCTAAAGACTAACCAACGCTATATTGAATAGAACTGAGTGTAACTAACTGTCCTAAGATCGAAATGAAACCACATTTTCGAACTTAGGACAGATACTTTCCGTAGTTATCTGGAATACATCTGTAGATTATCGAGAAAACAGATTTTTCGAAGTGTTGCAAAGGTCAGACGTATCGACTAGCTGTTCCGCATAATTGCGGAAGTCATCAGATTGAGGAAACGGAATCAACTATCGTATGCAAATTAGTGCATTATAATAACCTACCCCACAAATAACGAACATGATAAACAAGTTCTCATTCCATTAACATCAACATGTTGAAATACTAGGCTAACCTCCAAATTCACATTATTGTAATTATTAAATGTTATTTCAAAGTGACTTTATTATATTACACTTATTATCTGAAACTGAACGTAGCCAGCTAAAATGGAACTTAAATGTGGCTTAAAACGGGGCGTGATATGAAGAGCTGCATTTATTACTAGTCTGTATTAAGTTGAATCTAACATTTTGTCATCAATATGACAGTCTTGTTACTTTTGAGTACCACCTATAATTTTGATTTGTTAATTTACTCAAGGAAATTAAAAGTTGACTTAAAATAATACTTTTCATTGCTCTTGTTTCCCAAATCCAATACTTACAGAGATAAGGCTTTATCGGGGTCGCAAGTTCGATTCCAGGATAAATTCTGATTGGATTATGCTATTCGTAACAGTGGATTTCGATATCAAGACTTTCGTATTAGAGTACCACTCAAACAGAAATTCAACTTGTTTTCGAACTGGCGTACCTACCACTCGTATAGTTTTTCGAAATAACGTTTTTCATAACTAAATTTCGTCACAATAACGGCATTCGAATCTTCATATCACTCCCCTAAATACCAGCTACAAACGTGGCTGTTATATATTTGTGTCAGTACCTGGAGTCTGATCTCCTGCTGGCGTTGCTTAAGGCGCTCTCTCTCCAGCTGCAGCGACTGCAGCCTCAGCTTCTGCTGGCAGGCCTGCAGGGAGGCGTTGGCCCAGCCGCCGTCCGGCCCCGTGCCGCCCGCCGCCGGCGTGCGCTGCAAGTGCTGCGCTGGAAACACAAACAAACACCGTCAGCACACACACACACACGACACTTCCAATAACACTACGGGATCAGCTCCTGCCTTCGTGATACAAGTCGTTTTACTCAAGCAAGTATAATTATACAATCGTACGAGATAATTATGCGTTGCTGACATTCACTGTACATGTTGTATACTTACGTATCCTTGGATCGAACCAGGATGTGGTGCGAGCTGCATGATTTATAAAGTAGATTTCTCCTTCCGCCGTCGCGGCCTGCTCCCAACCCTCCGGCAGGGGCCCTAGTGGATCCGTCGGTGTGTTACTACTTGTACTCTTCGCTGCTGAAATCAATCAAACGTACGTAATCAGTACCTTTGAAACGTTACACTTGTCATTTGTAGGAAAACAACTAATGATTCTCTCAACAGCGACTAGTTGCAAGCCAGCACATTATGAACTAAGACGTACGCACACGTGATTGAGAATCAGGTGGACAACGGGAAGGTCGGCGAGAGCTCGTTCCAAGAAACGACGGCGCCAGACGAGTGCGAGCTGCCCAGCTCTTGGCACTCGCTTCCAAAAATGAATCACGGCGCGCGCGCGGAGCGGTGCAGCGGTGCCGCGGAGGCGCGCACTCACGCTTTGTGTACGCGCAGCGCAACAAACAAGCGACCATTCATAAACAATTCACAGATACACGGGCGACTAATTGATCGCCAATATCATCGCTATTAAAGTTGCTCTACATATTCTAATTGTACGAATACATCTAAGTATTTCCTAGAAGTTTTAGGGTACACACTCAAATTCTTCAGAAGCACAGTAATTCCTGATTCATCATCAGCAGCTTGTTTCTTCATTCGTAGAACGAATCTAAGTTTACCAGCTAAACAGTGGTGATAGGGGTTTTGAGGTAATATTAGTTGAGTGCAGAAAGGTCAGGTGCGTAGTACTCGCATCCGGCGTGTGTGTATGACCAATTGTATGAACCTAACCGAGGCAAAAGAAATGTGTAGAGATCGTAGCAGGTGGCGTTCCGTGGTTTCTGCCTACCCCCATGGGAAAAAGGCGTGAGTTTATGTATGTATGTAGGTGAGTGCGTTTTAGTCCTATTTTATAAAGAATCCCTATGTATTAGTTTTAAGCATTTAGGTACATAATAATATACATATGCAAGCCCTAAGTTCTTATGACCGACAACACACTTAATCATAGTTGCAATCTAGATAATTTCTTTATTAACTATGTTGCCTTTGTGCGGTCCGTGCAGTGTAATTACACATAATTTACAATCATCATTACTCAACAGTCGACACAGCGCGGCGGCTCGGCGACTAACCGCGATATTACGTTAGCATTACGTTATGACCGCCTCTACTGCCTCTACCGCCTGCTTGTACTATTACCCGCTGCAAGATTAAACTACGAAACAGGGTGAATAATTATTATTGCTACTTGAACACTTCATTGTTTATACACAGACCAGAATAAATGCGGTCAACAATTTTAGACTACTGTTGTCAAAGCGAATAAATCCCATCAAGATTTTGATAGATGATTCCAAAACAACTTCTTTTGACAAGAGATGCGTTATACGAAAGATATTCAGTCGTACGAGTTGTGGTATGTTATCGCGACATGAGATTAAGGAGGAACGCGCTGTGGAAACACAATTATTTGTATTGTCACCTGATCTACATAGGTGTTTGTAGTGTGGCGAAGATAAAGTTAGATGTAACAGTGTCACTTGCCGCGATGAGCGCCCGGCCCGCCGAGGTGGCGCGGGCGCAGCTCTACTGAACGTGATCTGATACATGAATAGGTCACGTACTAACAAAACTATCATATCTTCAAAAATGAACTCATAAAGGTAAGCACGTGCAAACACTCCAGTGCAAGTGCGTAAGTAATGTGTATGACACAAAAAAAGTCAATACTATTAAAAATATAAGCTAAATCTGTTATTTCTCTTGATAAGACAAAGAGGTGCGTAGTTTGGTTAGTTGTGGTGTAGTAGTCTGCGTGTGGAGTAAGGCGGATGTGTCGCAAGGCGCTGAAAGGCGCGGGCGCCATGGCCGCCGGCGCGGGCTGCGCGGGCGCCGGGACACCGATGTATTTTCCGAACACCTTTCAACGCTCGTCTCGCATCGACCGACGGAAACAACGCGTTAATTCCCGTCATAAAATCAGTTTTAGAATTCGGGTTATTTACTTGTTTTTATTTTAGTTCCATGATAATTTTAAACATGCCACTGTGGCCAATTAGATCACGTGAAAACTGAATCTACAGTTAAAGACAATGACATCCACAGAAACTACGTAATCTAAAGTAACTATTAGCTATAGCCGTTATAGGTTCAACTACAACTAGCTGAAATAATTAATCCGAATGTAAAAAAAGGTCTCCGTTAATTCTATTTCCAAGAAGTAGAAGTAAGACACTATCGAAATGTTAAAATCTAGTTTAAATGCAGACCACCTGCACTTTATCTCGAACTACAATAATACTAGGTACAGATCAGGATAAAAAAACCCATTGAATTCTATCATTTAGCAGATATTCCCTGCGTTTCTCGTTAAAAAACAAAACAAGGACAAAGGACAATGATTGATCCGTTAATTAAAAACGAACCGAGTTTCAGATTTACGCCATTACGTTCAAACAATTGTTATTATCCTCAAACATATCAGTATTTTGTTAATACATTTTATGTTATGGAAATACCATAGACGTCATTCAGCGCTATGGCACGATATGGGCACAAATATGAGACTTTTAATTACGGCATTGAGGCGATACTAGTGCTTACTCGTAATTAATTACATAAAGTATTACTTATTAATTAAATTGTTGACTGGTATATATTTAATTCACAGGAAATTGAGCTAAACAGCTTGTTCTTTTCCTCATGAATGGAATTATTTTTACTACATGGTCTTGATTAGTAACCTACCTAAAGCTGGCGATCTTTTCCAAGGATTTTATTAAATGTCAATAGCGGACATTTTGAATTTTTCTAGTACAAATATTTTTCATTAGGCCAGCATAATTTAGCTTTACGTTTTACTATGTAGTGTTGCCGCTAATCTTATATCACAAGATTTCATGACTAGTATTATCCTTCTGATCAGCATTTCCCTTTGTCTAAAAAAAATAAGCAATAGTGAAATGATTATAGTAAACAACTCTCTACTCGTGTGTTTTGCCATTACCAAAAACCTAATTGCGTGATACACTATTAATTAGAATCTGGCTTATTCTGATGATTATTGCTAATACATTGCTGCATATGTTCGAAAAAATATCTGCTCTACAATGTAATTAACGCAATGCACATTGTTGAACATTGCTAGTAGAGCAAATTTACCGATTATCCATTTATCATTTATCACCGATCAGATCTAAACCCACATTTTGTTCAGTTTTCAACATCACTCGAATGCGCCTAACTAATACATCAGCAGGAAATTGGGTATAGATATACTTTTGTTCAATTAATTATTGTTAAAACTGACGTTTCCAAAACAATCGGTCGATATTCATGAATGAATATCCTTATATCTTTTTCACAGATAACAGTGTTCAATTACGAGTACCTACGTATTTATTTACTGTATCTTTCTCAGAAATTGTGTCGACGACACTAATATACCTAAGCTGGTAATAAAATACTTTGTAAAACATGGTTATGCGGAATGATCAGTACGAAATGTATGGGAAGGTCTTCCTTTGTTGGTCCAGAAGAAGTATTTTAATACTTATTCGTAACTACATCGATTGGCAACATAAACATAAAACGCGAGAATTTTACGTGTTTCTAGCTGACTGTAGCATTATTCCTATATTTATGAATGCAGTCAGCAATTACTCAAAAAGTTAAGGATAATCTTCTACGGTTAATTCAAAAAGTTAAAGGCAATCTTCTAAGGTTTGCTACAACGATTTTAAGATACCTGCCTTTACTGCCCCGTCTCCTATATCCACCCTGTATACAACGTTTTGTTGTTCTCCTACATAGAGTTAGTTTTATTTTTCTTTGATTAAAGTTTGAAAACCCAGTCCTTACCTTCATGTTATTTTTCTTAGGAAATAGTCTACGATTTTGTTAGTATAGTGTATCAAGATCAATAGATATGCACCTGGTGCGGGTGTGTTGGGTATATTTTGCGGCGGGGCGGCCTGCGTGAGCAGCGCGTCTGTGCTCTGGTGCTGCACGCTGCCGGCCACCGACTGCGCCGCCAGGGTCTTGCGCGGGTCGTCCCATGTTGTCGTCTTCGTTATGTGACTGGAAATAAACATCAACACCGTAAGCATCTAAGATGTAAGTCGACATTCGCACAGAGGTAATAATCGTGGTGGGATTTTTTCGCAACACTGGATATTCAACTCTCCGTGTTGAATCGAAGATTGAGAAACCAACATAGTCCTTCTCAGCGCACCGAACAGTGTATTTTATTGTTCGAATTTCAATTTTCTCGGCGCTAAGCAGTGCGATTTTATTACGTCCGTGAGAAGGTAGGCTAAGAAACTGTTTGGAGAAAATTATCTTTGGGAACTCCCAAAATTACATTACATGAGACACAATAAAATAAATTGTAATAGAAACGTATTTTCCGAACAAAGACATTATTGTGAATAGTAATGTATTCATTATAAACCCGTTAGCAACATCGGCATCGTGTGAGCCAAATCTTCCCACTTAGCGGTCGATGTGACCAATTTGTAGACAAAACCGGACACGAAGTGTGCGAGTGCGACCCAGTGAATAGCCACCGCCATGATGAATGACTCTTTTACTTTCTTTACACTGAAAGTAGGCACTATCACATTCGTGGTTGCGCCCGCGATCATATTTTGACGGCTATATTACAGCGAAGACACAGTCACAACGTTTTGCTTATTATTTTTCTCATTATATACGAGATGTATTGAGTTTTACAACTTGAAATCTTATTTTGCCATGCTAAAACCTTAGTGCATGGGAAAGCGGATGGGGGCATTACCACGACAAATCGATTTGCACGGAACGGTAATGAACTTGGGCGCGCTATCAGCAGTTAGCGATATCATGCCAGGCACCTGTACGTGGCACGGCGCAGGCGCACCTGCACCGCTACTTAACAACTGCGTTTAATTCCTCATTACTTCCAAACTATGTGTAACCTTTAGGAAAAACGTCAGCTGGACAACTGCGACCAACCGGGATACACATGCAATACTCGCACATGTATGATCGTCTCAACAAATTTTAAATACTAAACTTTAAGATGCAATAAGTAGGTACTGCTAGCTATTATTTTTTTGCCTGGGACTCAGGTGTGTCTCAGAATTGAGGTGTACAAAGTAGTTTCCAATATCCACGAAATGCATCGTAATTTTAACTTTTGACTGTTTAGCTCGCATACTTAAGACTATGTGTGAGAGTGAGAGAGTGTGAGTAGTGTGTAAAAATCGAATGACTCAGAAGAATAATTTATCGTTGGCTAGTTGCACAGGTCCTATATCAATAGATGTGATATGGTGTGGTAAGTATATATGTGGTATATGTGATGGAGTTCGTTCTATATAGAAAGGCTGCAATAATTGTTGTCACAGTTTACCTGACAAGCGATTACGTAAGTCATGGTTTATTTTACTTCAATGGGCAATAATATATTAGTTCCTATGCCTAGTTAATTAGATATAGATGAAGCCATTGTTTTCGATCGCCTCGTGTAAGAATATTTTGATAGAGGTATAAATAGAAATGCTAACATTTTATAAGTATTCAAGTAGATATTTTAAGTTGAAGTAGTAGAGAGTGTAAAGTAGTCTACCTAAAGTGGACTAGATAGAACCAATGATTCAACGCTTAAAGAATGCTGCTGCGGCATATCAAAGATTGAAATCTTTGGGTCACACATGGATTGGAATCCGCCAAGTTGGTTGTTTTGCGCTACTTAGGCAGGTTCATGTTCACCAGTGGACTGCACAAATTAGGAGAGCGATAAAACAAAGATCTGTTAACCAAGCTCTCGGCAGATATCTACGGTTTGCTTGTTCCTTCAGGATTATTTTCCATAATCATCACAAGAGGTTCGGTCGCCTCCTACCAGGGTCGCGAGATTAGTTCGAAAGAGGTACCGTGGCCCTGGCATATGGGCAACTGAAGGAAAAAAAAAGGTTCGGTGGCCTTTATTATGTATTTTGGAACTATAAGATTACATAATTGTGTGTATTGTGTGATATTTATCAATCGTTGGGCCTTGCCTACCAGACACGACACCCGTCTGGTCGGAGAATCCTCCCTTTATAAAAAAAAATAAAAAAAATGTGTCTCTTAGTCTTGTGTTAACTAGGTGAACTCCCTGATCTCTGCCACGGGACTTGCGGTGGTAGGGACTACTAATCAATATTATTCATATATTGATTACTAGCTTTTGCCAGCGGCTTCGCCCGCGTGGAGGTCGGAAATTATTCCGCGGGAACATACAACCGGGATAAAAAGTAGCCTATGTCCTTTCTCAGGCTCTAAACTATCTGTGTACCAAATTTCATTTAAATCGGTTCCGTAGTTTTAGCAGGAAAGCGAGACAGACAGACAGACAGACATTACTTTTGCATTTATAATATTATAGTATGGAGTATGGATTAGTCCCTACCACGGTACCCCACCAGGTACTTCTATTTGCAACGGATGGCTGAAACAACATCCGAAATGTTAATAACTGAAAAACTACCAGAAGACCGTGCATACGAACTGCAAAAACTTCGAACAATTTGTTATTTGTTTGTCTGACCACAATATTCAAGTTTAATGAAAAATATGTGGTTTGCAGTATGGACGAAATGTGCGATGTAGGCACATCACGCCACTTCAGGTGAACAGCGGCGCGGGCGACGGGGTGTGCGAGCAAGTGTGTAATTACAGTGGAGCCTGCGCCTGCGCGGGGTGGGGGGAGGTGAAGGGGGCGACGAGGGGCGGGGGGAGAGGATGACTCGAGTTGCATAACAGCAACCAAACTGTTATATCTAACATGCGGCTTGCCACCCGCGCTCACCGTGTTTGTTTGTACACATTCACACTATTTTGCCCACAATCTGCAAATGCAAACACGTAATCGATCGTTCTCAGAACACAGATGACTAAATTTGGCAACACGGATGGATACCTGGTTAGCTTTAGTCATCTTTACAGGGAATTGGAAACCGTTTGAAAAGATCTAAAGATTCAAAAAGAAGGTGAGATACCAAATAGCTTCAAAAAAAAGTATTTTTACTTATACGTCTTATACACGCAAAATACAGATTTCATACGTAATGAAAAAAAGCAAAACTGAAATGGAGAAAGTGTTTTACCTACGTTTCGACTGTATCCTCAGCGCAAATAAAATTATGAATCAGTGAAGAGAAAGTATAACCTGTGCTGAACCGTTATGTCATGCACCGTTATAACGTTATCATCTGCATCATCCCTGTGCCAGGTGATAAACTGCATATTCATTTTTATCTAGTGATCGAATTGTATTACTGCAGAAACCATGACAACAATGCATAATTGATTTATGTAATCATTTGTTTCATTATGTTTGGGTTGTGTTGTTGTTACTACGAACTTTGAGCATCGAACGAGGAGCTTCGTTTCCTCAACGGTATCATACATAAGCCTACCCATTAGGTACCTAGTTAGTAAATTAAATATAAGTATGAAAAACGTGACCTATCGGAAGATAAACCTACGGCAAGATACCTGCCCCCTAATTTGTTTTACTAACGCAACCAGCTCCCTAGCCTCTGGCAGTATATACGCACAAAGCCTCGCCAAATTAGAATCTAAATGCATTATAGTCGAACAATCGCCATATGACAAGGAGCGTAAAGAAACAGCCGCCATTTCTCTCGTGCGAAGGCCTTCCACTGTTGCACAACGGACCGGTGTTGGTGTCTGCACCTATAATGCCTGTCGGCCTACTGTCCAAATCGAATGTTATCAAGATGCTAATATCAAGTTGCTTTAACCAGTCCTTAGCTAAACTAAGAGTGAGTTGCACCAACTAACTTTAACCATAATAAATGCCTTGGTCCTGTCAAATTTGCGGCTAGGGGCCCATATCCGTAAATAACATCGCACAAATTTCTTGATTTTTTTGACCCTCACTTCCGTTCTTGTCACAACTGGTCACATTTGTGACACGGGGGCAGAGATTTGATAGCTGACAAGGCATTAGTTATGGTTAAAGTTAGTTGGTGCAACTCACTCTAAGTACCCAACACACCACTTGCAATGACAACAAGTTTTGAACGTTAATTATTGTGTACAGCAGAGACAAAAAAACCCTAAACTTTGAGGAGTATTTTAAGTCCTGGATCGTACTTTAGAAGGACACTTCATTTTGCCAGTGTAACTGTGTAACTAATTAGCAGCGCGGACGGGTACAAATGAGGGACTTATAGATACAATAAAGAAGAGGAAAACGGTTTTAGTCACTCAATTCTATACGAAGCTCGCATCCCAAATAAAGTACCTTAACTATGTATCGTAAACAGATTCGCGAGCACAATATGACGAATTCGGTGAAATGCCTCGTGTTTCAATTAAACGGAAAATAAAGTTGGCATCGCGTCCGTCGACGTAACATAAACATTAAAATAACTATGATGGTTGAGTAGCAGCTCGCAAAATCTCATTCAGATGCCAATACATTATCGTACCTACGTATAGACGCCGATATAGGTATAACAGGGACTACGCTGTGATAATGCATTAAATGTTTTCACTCTTTGTCATCAAGTAGGTGTAATGGACTTTAGATGCGAAATCTACAAATCCGTTATGAAATTTAGCGACCACTACACTTTACTACGATGTTGCATACAGTGGCTTTAAACATGTCAAATACTTATTGGTAAATATGTGATTTTTAATGCCGTATTTGGATCATTTTGTGTAAGTAAGTACCGTAGTGCGTAGCACGTCATACCAAGACAAAGAAACAAACGAAGTTTGTTACTACATCAGTTACCTACTATACCTTCACGTACTCGTAGGTAATACATATATTAATATGTAATTTCAAATTATTTCCATTATTGTGTTCTGTATTCTATAAAACATCGATTAGAAGTAAATCGCGGGCTGACGTCATAAACGTAATTATAGCCCGCATCAGTTACAATTGAAACCACTTAAATCTAGACGATGTAACGATCCAAACACTGAATCTCGAATCTCCACAAGCAGCATCTGTAGTGTGCATGTTGCGGCCAGGCGGGCGAGAGCAAGACGCCCGCCGCCGCTCTGGTTGCACCGGATACGCGTCATATCGGACGTACATCCTCGTCTGGTGCGCAATTTTCCCACTTCTCCACTTGCACACAATAGACGCCACGATACACAACAACACGAGGCACAAACCGAGTAACCTCGAAACGAATCAGATTTATTTATTCCTGGATTGATTACATAATCAAGTTCATGTGCGGTTACAATATGTAATGTAGAACGGCGTTATACACAATTTCTAAGGACATTGCGTTTTTTCCTTTAGCCTGACAGTGCTTATCGTTATCCGATAAAGCAAATAATTAGACATAGGTACACATATACCTGCGTTAATAAATTATAAAATGAAGGCCACAGAATATGCTAAAGGTAACTAATGCACATATATGATTCCGGTGTTAACTGTACTATATGTATAAAACTGTCTTCTAGATATTATCATCAATCATTTCAAAAGACGACGCTTTTGTTTCATTCGTACGTTTCGTATCGATACGCTAGATTATTGTTTTTATCCATGCTTAGCATTCATTTCTTATATCTATGTTAGCACCTATTAACCAGGGTGGCAAAGACATCGGCGCAGAACCATGAATTCGGCACATGTTTCTGAACCGATTGACTGAACCGAATATTTTTACGCGATGGGCCGTAGACATGTATAAAACAAAATGCTGGTCTATACAAGACTTACATTTCCACCGCAGAGCCACGTGGCACTTTTCTATGAAAGATTCTTTACTTTACCATAACGAAACATTCTGCGATGGGTGGTCTAGAATCAAGTGCTTACTGAATTCATGGCTTCAGCATGCGCGTCAATGTCCATGCCAACTTGTATGTATGGAACTTCTTTGAGCTAGTGGTACTATATCTACAATCTAGACACGCGGCAGCGTATCAAGCCAAGTTCAAGTAACAGAACTGGCGAGCAGCACCGTGTGTAATATTACACGAACCATTTGGAGCCACTTTTGACCCCCTCATAACTCAAAAACTATTTCACATAAACGTGTCAAATTTGGATCATATAGTGAGACTTGTAAGATACATATGTGCTCCAAATTTCATAAACACATCTTAAACGGTTATTTAGATATCGTTCAAAAATCGTCATTTTTATCACTGACTGACCTTCGCAAGTTTTGAACCTGTTACTTGTCCGTTCTTATTTTATTATTCCGAAAATTTGGCTTGCTGGTAGAAACTAGCCATCGAACATAATAATTGGTATATGGGAACTAGCCAAGTCAGGACTGACCATTGAACTTGGCACCCGTTTAGATCTCACTTCTTTTGTCGTTGAAGTCAACAACCAAGGCATATATGATAATATTGAACTTGGCTCTCATTTCACATTTATGTTTTTGATGGGATCTAAACTTACGGCCAGAACAGTTACAAAACTACATTTTTTGTTCAAATGTTTGCTTCTGTTTACAAGCTCACTTAAAACCTGCTAAACAAATTTAAACGGGTCTTTCACTGCTTCAAATGTTAAGGTCAAAAACCAATCATATGACGTGAAGAGGGGATAGAGCATTTACGTTCTGCGCAACCCGGAAACCACGTCAACTTAGGCGGGAGGTATTTTTGAAACAAGGCAGTGACAAATTAAATGAAATATTATTTACTTTCCGTACCGAACATACAATTATTTGTCGGCTGAATGGAGTTACAATCTACTCTACTTCAACAACAGAGTGTTGACTAAGTATGATTTGAATAAATAAATAAATGAGAGCTATCCTTCTCTTACAAATTGAGAAAACGGCCGAAGTGCAACAATCCGCACCTCATGTGGAAATCGTGGAATATCGACACAATATTGACATGCAAATGGTTTCTTTGTAGTGGTAATGCAATAGATGGTAGCATCAACAGTAGGTACGTATGTGTACCGTTAACCGAAGTGTGTCGTTTCGTCAACAAAGCGACTGTTGGCAAACATTGTTCTAGTGTCAGTGATCAGTATCTGTGTAAATAAAACTGCGCCATTAATGTGAATATTGTTGTTGTCACCAGACACGTGCGTTATGCAATAAACATGAAACCAGTTTCACTACAACTAATTATTTGTTTGGTCGACATCGTTGCGTTGTGCTACACTACAAGATCATGAAAAAGAGAAATAGCCCATAATGCTTACACAAACCTAATAGAAATAAGCTAATTGAACAGTCGGAAGAAACTATGTATTATATTCTCCGTAGGTATACATGTATGGAAATTATCTAATAATTCATCTCTAAATAGAAGAATAACAATCATAAATTAACAAAAACAAGATATCTCAAGTAAAACCGATCGTTAATTTACTGTATTTATAGTTGTTTCATGAAAATACAGGACAAAGGGACATAACGTATGTTCCAACAGATCTAAGCGGTTACTTCGCAACAATCTGGCGAATAACTGAACCAAACCAATTCTGAGCGTGACTCATTCATTCACATGAATACACTTACGTTTTACTAACCAACAAAATTTATTTACGTTAACTGAATTTTCAGACGGCCTCTAGATAACAGAACTATAGACGTTAAAGAAATCGACCTAACATAAACTATTGGTTGGGTACATTTTTGTCTCCATTTAGAAATTGTTTACAGATAGGTATTGAAACCAGAGGAAATTCATGTCAAAAGTTTATCATGACAATCGATAAACTTAAATTTCAGAACTGAAGGTTTAATTTGGGAAAACCAAAAATTATTTCCACGTTATCTTGCGACAGATCCCACGGCTTCCAAACGATGGATCGTAGGTTTTTCACTGAGAACAACATGGCGGAGACGGCATTCTAAATTTGAATCTCGGACGAGTCGGCGCTCGCGTACGTAAATAAACGCACACACGAATAATCAGTAACACTATACAAGCGTTAGAGCAACGTGTAACCACTACATCACACAAATGAACACGACTACATAACAGTTAATTTAGATTTACTTTGTTTTTAAGTCGAATCCAAGACTGTTTATTTTATATTCCTACAGACTTTGTATGCTGATTGTCTCCTCACAAACTCTTGACAATCAGCAGCGATAATATAATAGTGTCTACGCCGCCGCGCCGTAGGTTCTACCTACGCTGTAGAACGCACATGATACTCACACTAACAGAAGTGGACGAAAACGCACTAGTGACGCATCGACTTCCGGCCGATGATTTTATTATGGGATCTACTGTTCCAGCCAAAACGTATTTAACGTATTTTCCTTAGGCGATCTAATGAATTATCACAATCTCGTTACAACTTTCTTTGAACTTTTATTTTTGATGACACCAATCTCAATTCTGGGAAGGTTTGTTTTGACAATTTGTTAGTCAAACGTTCTGATTGGCAACGCTTGATATTCCAAAGGCGCCAATGACACCAGCACATTGGGAGCGCCTGTTACCTGTATGTAAAGTATGCATATAGGATTTTGGCGATTTAAATCACTTCTCTAAAATGCTGAATGTAGAACCGGTAGAACACGTCCTGCAGAATGTCGAATATCAAGATTTTAGAAGAAAACTTATTCTCTTAGTCGAAGAACCGATAGCAAAGTTTTTGGATAAACAATATTTAAATCAATGTCGTGCTAGCAACACGCAGAATTAGAAAAACAAGAAAAGTAGAAAGAAAAACTTTTAAAAGAAAACGTTGGTAAAGTAAGTACCTAATTAAGTAGGTAAGTAGTTGGTAGAATAAATGGAACCGTCACCGAAGGTTCCCTTGTTATCTTGATCAGCAACAACACAAGACAATCATTGCATTTTATTTTTAAAACTTGTTTCTCTTGTTATCACAATATTATTAAGACAGTGGTACCGATTCCCATGTGCGTGTGGATTGAGAGATCTTTTCGAAAAACTCTTCCAATCCCAACCAAATTATAAGAGGATTTAGGAAATAATTGTGAAAACTTCATGGTAAGGTATAAAATTTGTGAAACCTAAACAAAGAAAGTTAGAACTCATTAACTGGATCTCTCAATCTGGACAACTGAAGAAAAAGCCATAACGCGTATCCAAGAATATACTGCCTATGTGTTTATAATTTGCATTTAAATTAATTGTGAAGGATTTGTGAAAGCTGCTAAATAAAATTTCGATTCGTTTCAAAGCCACGTTTAAGATTTATAACGGTTTATATGGATCACTCAGAGTGGACTATTTTCAATTGAGTGATCTTGTGAAAGCAGTGGTGGCCCAGTGGTAACGGCCGCGACTTACGAGTAGTAGGTCGTGAGTTCAAACCCAAGCAGGCGCATTACTTTGTGTAAATTATTTCATCGCCACTGCTCTCAAAACGGTGAAGGAAAACATCGTGAGGAAACCGGCATGTCTTAGAACCAAAAATTCGAAGGCATGTGACATCTTTTAACCCGCACTGGGCCCGCGTGGTGGATTATGGCCCACTCCCTCTCACCGAGAGGAAGCCTGTGTCCCAGCAGTGGGAACGATGCAGTGGCGCAGTGGGCTGATGATGATGATGATGATGATCTTGTAAAACACGACCTAATACTGAAAAAGTATGAATAATTCTCATGTTTATTGCAAATTATGCTTCTGGGAAAATTTGTGAAACAAAAATCGTGATTGAAATCATACTGGTTCAAGAGAAAATGAAAATCTTGTTTTTTGTCGATCATCCCAACTGAGAGATCATTATTTTGAACTATATTAAATAAACCAAAACTTATAGGTAGAAGGTAAATACATCAGAAATTGTGAAAAATGTTGTACTAAAATTTGACGAATCAGTCGTTCCTGTAAGTGTTATACTTAAAAAGATAAATCATTTTTTACAATCCTTGAGGAAAACGTTGAGTAGGGTGACCATATCACCGGTCGGAATCATTACCGGTACAATTCAAATTATGATGCACTTTAAACGTTTTTATACAAGTAATTTGTGTCTGGGTTTACTACATAATTTAAATAATATAAAATTACGTTTTTAAATGACAAGTTTCTGCAAAGTTAGTTACTGTATGTGTAGTGCTCTTACTAAGGCATTCCGAGTTCGTAATTCTAATTCTAAGTAATTCTAACACACTTAAGTTCAGAAATTTTAAGGTAACCAAAAACATTTCTTTTTTTAATTTAAACTTTTTTTAATTTCACTCATAATTACATAATAGGATGTAACCTAATCAATAAGTTCGCAAATCGTAATGAATATACACAATGTTAGCATGAATATACACAATGTTAGCATGAAGTAATTCTAACACACTTAAGTTCAGAAATTTTAAGGTAACCAAAAACATTTCTTTTTTTAATTTAAACTTTTTTTAATTTCACTCATAATTACATAATAGGATGTAACCTAATCAATAAGTTCGCAAATCGTAATGAATATACACAATGTTAGCATGAATAGGGTATAATGTAAATTAAAAAAAGAAATGTTTTTGGTTACCTTAAAATTTCTGAACTTAAGTGTGTTAGAATTACTTCATGCTAACATTGTGTATATTCATGCTAACATTGTGTATATTCATTACGATTTGCGAACTTATTGATTAGGTTACATCCTATTATGTAATTATGAGTGAAATTAAAAAAAGTTTAAATTAAAAAAAGAAATGTTTTTGGTTACCTTAAAATTTCTGAACTTAAGTGTGTTAGAATTACTTAGAATTAGAATTACGAACTCGGAATGCCTTAGTAAGAGCACTACACATACAGTAACTAACTTTGCAGAAACTTGTCATTTAAAAACGTAATTTTATATTATTTAAATTATGTAGTAAACCCAGACACAAATTACTTGTATAAAAACGTTTAAAGTGCATCATAATTTGAATTGTACCGGTAATGATTCCGACCGGTGATATGGTCACCCTACTCAACGTTTTCCTCAAGGATTGTAAAAAATGATTTATCTTTTTAAGTATAACACTTACAGGAACGACTGATTCGTCAAATTTTAGTACAACATTTTTCACAATTTCTGATGTATTTACCTTCTACCTATAAGTTTTGGTTTATTTAATATAGTTCAAAATAATGATCTCTCAGTTGGGACGATCGACAAAAAACAAGATTTTCATTTTCTCTTGAACCACCAATAAAAAAGTATGTCT
Source organism: Aporophyla lueneburgensis (assembly GCA_932294355.1). Taxonomy (NCBI): domain Eukaryota; kingdom Metazoa; phylum Arthropoda; class Insecta; order Lepidoptera; family Noctuidae; genus Aporophyla; species Aporophyla lueneburgensis. The sequence goes on from OW028739.1 coordinate 12,283,975, forward strand.
ACCCTACTCAACGTTTTCCTTAAGGATTGTAAAAAATGATTTATCTTTTTAAGTATAACACTTACAGGGACGACTGATTCGTTCAATTTTAGTACAACATTTTTCACAATTTCTGATGTATTTACCTTCTACCTATAAGTTTTGGTTTATTTAATATAGTTCAAAATAATGATCTCTCAGTTGGGACGATCGACAAAAAACAAGATTTTCATTTTCTCTTGAACCAGTAAGATTTCAATCACGATTTTTGTTTCACAAATTTTCCCAGAAGCATAATTTGCAATAAACATGATAATTATTCATACTTTTTCAGTATTAGGTCGTGTTTTACAAGATCACTCAATTGAAAATTGTCCACTCTGAGTGATCCATATAAACCGTTATAAATCTTAAAACGTGGCTTTGAAACGAATCGAAATTTTGTTTAACAGCTTTCACAAATCCTTCACAATTAATCAAAATGCAAATTATAAACACATAGGCAGTATATTCTTGGATACGCGTTATGGCTTTTTCTTCAGCTGTCCAGATTGAGAGATCCAGTTAATGAGTTCTAACTTTCTTTGTTTAGGTTTCACAAATTTAATACCTTACCATGAAGTTTTCACAATTATTTCCTAAATCCTCTTATAATTTGGTTGCGATTGGAAGAGATTTTCGAAAAGATCTCTCAATCCACACGCACATCCGATTCCCTTGTTCACAAACTAAACTAAATTTAAGTTCAGTGCATCTTTTTCTTTGTATTTCATTAAGAAGAGGACAAAAGAAAAATGTTAGTTTAGTCCTGTCAAATTAATCAGCGCCTGTCACTACTCCATACAAGTTTAGACGTGATTAAAAACTTGCCTACTAAAATTACGTCAATTTACGTCAAGCGCTGATTAATTTGACAGGACTAAACTAAAATGTATCTTCTGTCCTTTCCTTAATGAAATAGAAAGAAAAAGATGCACTGAACTTAAATTTAGTTTAGTTTGTGAATAAGGGAATCGGCACCAGTGTCAATAACTTTTGGTAGAGCCATTTAAGTAGGTAGAGTTGTTGGCTTACTTTACTGCTGGACCCAAAAGTCGAATCAGTCTCGTCAGAATCAGCTATCCGCATAATAAATGTGCTAAGCCGTTTATGTACTAATAGACATATTGTGTCGTTGCGTACGCACTCACGCACGGCTGCGGCGCGGGCGCAAGCTGGGCGCGGCGGCAACCGGACCAGTCGGCCTTGCCGCGCGGTGGCCTGCCTCTCGCTGCCAGAGGTTAACAACGTGTTTTTTCATCTAGCTTTAGAAAGTAAAGAGATAATACAACGTTCGCCTTATCTGAGAATATTGTGAATACAAAAATGATTTGTCATTCCTTCAAGCGTGCCCACGCACAAAAATTGCAAAGATGTGTTTTCGACAAAAACTTGCGCCGACCCATTCCAAAGTTATCTCAGTCATCGGGTCAAATTAAATTAAAGTTACTCACTGATGATGATGAATCAAACACTTGTTTTTTTATACCTACTTATTTTAATTTGTACCAAAACATGTAAAATATGAGGAACTGCGTTATTCGTGCGTGGAACAAGGATGGCAGCGTCGTGACCTGGCTCCGACTCGAGTTCAGTTAGTTAGGCAGGGGCCGCTATTGAGACAGCATCCGGGTCACAACGGCACAACGCTTTATCTCTGACTCCTTTAAATTTACTAACAATTCCCAGAAATTAAACAACAAGTCGATTAGTTATACACCCAATTGTATTATTATGAACTAGGCAAATAAAATAAAAAATATTTTCAACGTTCTGCGAAAAAAAATAACATTTGCAATTTCATAAATACCATCTTCCTAGTAAAAATAGTAAAATATATCTATAATATATCTATGCCCTGTAATAATAAACCTACCACCACGACCCGAACCCCCCTACCCTAATACCTGAAGTTTCAATTCCTTGCAGTAGAGTAGTATAGAGCAGCGGGTATTCTCTTTAGATTTTAGAAAATTAATTGCTAAGGTAAACATAACAGACAACTTTGAAGTGTTATCAGACTACAAAGAGAAAATAGAAGCTACGATGAAGTTATTTCTAAACGTCATGAAATATTTCGCAAAATTGCTCATAAAAGTCAGTTTTAGAAACGTGTAAAGGGAATCTGTGTAGCAAACTACGTCAATCACGTCTAATGCCGTTCGAGAATAGCTAAAAAGAAGGATTATCTGTAGAGTTTCTGGGTGGTAGGATTTTAATTAGTATGACAAATTAAGCAGACTGATATGAAGACATTAAGCTGTTGGTTAAAGTTCCAGTGCGAAATGAGTTAAAAAAAAAACACTAAATGAATCGCTGTTAGTATGGTCTTCATTCGAAAGTTTCAGGAAAAGAAAAGATGCTGTTCCTGTTGCCAATCCAATCCGTGGTGGCAGGCTATTCAAAAGGGTATAGCAGGTTAACTATTGAGAATGTGCCCCCAGAGCCAAATGTAATGAATATGATATTGTTAAGTACGCTGCTCATTTGCAAAAATTCACCCGTCAAAATATCAGCTTTTTTCAAAAAGTTGGTGTGGTTTATGTTCGTTGGAATCTCTACTTTCCGATGGTAAAAAAAAAAATATATGTTACTATGGTAAATCTTCTCAGAAAATGCAAAAATTCAAAAAAAATCATCTGCCTTATTGCAAATGATACAAACAGATTCATCCATACTGATAATCTGAAAAGACAAAATCGAATTAATAATGTCTTCACTATTTAATCGTGAATAAACTCCCATGAAAAAGAAAAAATATTAAAGAAATCAATGTCAAAATGTATAAATAATATATTATAAATCTATAAAAAAGTATAAAATATATATGAAAATCGGCCAAAAGTTTGTTTTATTAGAAATATATTTACGATATATATTTTATATATTTTTTATAGATTTTAAATATATTTTTTATAGATTTTGAAATATATTTTTTTTCATGGGATTAACTAAATTTGTTTGTGCAAAATTAAGGAGATAATTATTTAGATTAAGATAATTTTATTGTTTTTTTTAAGTAAACTTGTCACAATTATCTTCAAGAAACTCAGCGTGCACGTGTATTTTTATAAACGATGTTGTATACTGTACTGTATTTCGAATACTGGTTAGGCTAGCGGTTGTAACAGCTGCTACGAAATATATAGTATATAATAGTAGGTATGTATGTAGTAAGACCCAGACCCGCCTAGCCCCTTCCCCACTTCTCCACGAAATACCTTTTGATGGGCTACAATTTTTCGTAGGTCACTCAGGTATATCTACTCAGGTATATATATAATTTATCTCAAAATAGTTATAAATAAGCATCTACGCATATAATTTAAAGAAAATTAGACAACTTTCTCCAAATATTGTAGATGTCTTATTAAATATTAATTTAATTAACTTATTTGTTTGTTAATTATAGTAGTATATTTTTATTTGCAATTTTTTTGTTATCAACGTCACATGTAATCTAACGTTTTTCGAGTAATTAAAGTCTAAATTTTAATAAATAGCTCAAAATTATTTATAATAATTAAAAAAAAAATTTCAAATTCAAGTTTTTTTTTAATTTTTGCGTTTTCTGAGAAGATTTACCATAGTAACATATATTTTTTTTTCACCATCGGAAAGTAGAGATTTCAACGAACAGAAACCATACCAACTTTTTGAAAAAAGCTGATATTTTGACGGGTGAATTTTCGATTGAAAATTAGGGTGTTTTTTCGATATTAATTCAAAATAAGGTGAAAAAATAAATATTTTAAATTAAATAAATTACAGCGTATTTGGGACATAAAAAGGTAAGTTTTCACAAAATTTCGTTAAAAAAAAAAATTTTTGTAAAAGATAAAAATAAAAAACCAAAAACTTGGTTTTTTGAATTTTTCACATAAATTTTGAGGTTATGTGAAAAAAGTGTTAATACAAAAGTTTTAGATCTTTTTATTATCTACAACTTTTCCATTTGACTTTTTTCGATAGGACTTTTAGTTTTGCCGGAAATCGAGAAAAACCGTTTTTTACCCTTAAAAACTCACCCCCATCCCCTTCCCAACCTCAGATCGCCCGTAAATTATTTTTCCTTTCATTTTTATCATATTTCCCTCCTTTTCTAATGGGTTTCATCCTATTATGATTTTTTTTGGTTTTAAAAATTATCGACCCTGGACTAAACTGTAGACAACATTATGACAAATATTACGTATATCGATCTTACTTAGTTTGCTAAAAATAAATATTTTTTTTTAATGAAATAATTTTTTATTGGCTATTATTAGTAAGTTCTAACAGAGTGACCACTTTAAAAAAAATCTCAGAAATAGTACTTAGTGTGTTGATTTTACTGTTATAAGTTTCATCGAAATCCCCCACCTGCAACATATACAAAAAAAAAAATGTTGCTCAGGTCCCTATTTGTGACACTACACATACAATGTTTAAATGATATGTTTAATAATAATAATACATAATAAGAAAAAGTTATTCTCCATCCACTCTGCTAACCCCGTAAGAGTTTAGCGTGCAGTTAAGTACGCAAATCGAATTCAAAATATGCAGATCCAAGTGTATTTTTATTCAAGACCCTTTATACAGACTGTGCCTGTATACCTCGTGACACACTTATTGAACACCGATTGATATACCCTTCTCGCTCTTCCGCATTGGCGGTAGAACACATAAGAGCGAGAAGAGTATATCAAACAGTGTTCAAGATGCTTGCCGGGACCTATACAGTGCTAAGTAAACGTTAAAAACGTAAGTATTGGAACGATAGATTTTTCATTCACTTATAACTATCTACAAAACATGTAAACTCTGTTTATGGATATTTTGCACTGTAGACACTTCATGTATGTTATTTAAAAACGTTTGTGGAAGCTTGGATTCCCTGTGATTGATTCAAATGTTACCGCAAAGCGAGTTCAAACAAGCTTGTGAATAGCTTATCTATACTTTATTTTTCTAGAAAGTTGATGTTTTATCAATTCATTTTAAGTGTGTACAGTGCAAAATATCCGTAAACAGGTTACTACCTAAGACAAGGCGTCATTGATAAATACATTGAAAGTGAAACATAAGTATAATTAGATATATTGTTTCGTAATCAACATGACACAATCAGTGACAGTACTCCCACACTCGCATATCAGTCATTTGTAGTATAATGCGTATAATCCACTGAGCAGTCATGAACTTACACCCACTGAGCTAAATCCACAACGCTCCTAAACTCAGCACAGCTACTAATAAGTCCCGAACGGCATTGTGCAGTTATTAAGTCGGACTGAGTCACTAGGAGTCATGTGGTGGAGAGCTGTACCCTATAATTAGACGTTAATCAGCGAAAAAGGCAGAACACGGAGCATGTGTCCGGCGCCAACGGAAGCCAGTCTGGCACGAATAATTCATTGTGCAGTACGCACTACCCATTCATATGTATGGCGAACGAGCCAGGTCGCGGATAGTGCGCCCATTCACTGGTGGACGCACAGGAAGCTCTAATGGTCGCGGTCGACATTCGCTCGCTGCTGCTGCACCGGAACTGGATGTAGGCAGGAACTAAACAGTTAACACGGTGGACAGGATACCCTTTTTACAGTAGCTAAATATCGCGCCAGCGATGGGTTATAGGTTAACCGATAAAATCGTGGTGTTTGCAAATATAAACTTTTGATTCAGATCAATTGGGTGTCTTATGTTGATGGGTTTAATCAACACCTTAAAATTCGTTTTAATTATATACTTAAAGTGTGGCATGGACATCGACGCACAACATGTTACCATGAATTCAGTACATGATTCGGAATTCCCTGCGTAAAATTTTTCTGTTATTAAAAAAAAATTAACCCCGCCATACCTTTGACCGCATACGTATTTCACTTTTCCATGAAACTAATGATTCTTTTTGACTAAAAATTCTACGCTAGGTAGCGGATCAAGAATCATGTGCCGAAATAATGGTATCAGTTTGCGCGTCGATGTCCTTGCCTTTTCTTTTGTTCGATCTTATGTGCTACATATTATATTATATAGGTGCTAGTTGTTTTCAAGATAACTATATTTATTGGGATACGGCTCAGTCTAGTTCGCGTCGCTCCAGCTTCGAGGCTACTGTCCTGTACCGCTCGGCGGTCGCCGGTCGCGGACTTTGGACCCGACCGTGTTTGTATCTGCATCCCGTTCACTACCTCCAACCAGTGCAGTGTCTCACTCAAGACTCATCATTCCCGTCCATCATACCATCGTCGCATTACCTCATCAATCGGCCCGAGATGTGATTCGTATTACTGCATTTTTTGCTGTCGATAGCACATTGCCATGCCTTACCATAAAGTTATTATCATTATCGACGGCCAACATTCCAAAGGTGCTGCACTTCTTAATAGTAATGATGCTTGCCGTATCCATGGCGTTTGATCTTCCAAAGCCAGTTGCATTTATCTAATAAATTTTAAGCAGAATCTTTTAAATACTTTTTACTGGGAACGGAAACAAGTGATTTCGTTTTTGCTTCGGTTTTTCGGAACAAGAAATTTAAATATTTAATATTAAACCGTAAACTAACAATTTGCTAATTTGTCCTGGTCACACTATGTCGCTTTAGCCCGTTGGCGACAGGACGAAGGACCATTTCCCACACGCAACCAGAGCTGAGCGAGTGTGTCGGCGGCGGCCGCCCGCCTCGGGGCAAGTAGCTTGTACCTGGCTACTAAATGACTTAGCGGTCCTTGAACCCTCTTGCGCTATAGGTACGTCATTGATGCCACAGGATAAAACCAACCAGCAGGTAGATGATTTTCATGCGTTCAGATGGTTTTTACTATCTTATTGTACCTCTAACTTTTGTCTTTTTGTTTAATTTAAGTAAATGTTACTACAAAGTTCGCTCAATACAGAATTTTGTAAATGTCAAACCATATAGGTACCTACCTAACGTTTAGCGGGCCAAAGATGATAATAATTTCCGTAAAGTTGTCCGATTAGATTTACATGACCAGTTTTAATATTGCTTTACAAGTTATAAAACACCTACCTACGTTTGATTTCTTCTAGTTCTGAATAGCAATCAAATTCAGAGGAGGATAAATATTTTGTTGATAAGTAATATCAAAACTTGCTGAGAATTCAAAAACTAAATAGGCAGTTAAGTGGTAAAACAGATTTAATGTTAAAATGTAGGACAGTTGAACATTCGCAACAAAGCGCAAGCTAGAGTTGCGAAATGCCAAAGGAGAGAAGGGAATGCAGACACCTCGCCCCCGAGATGTAAAATGTCACTACACTACACTAAGTACTAATTTACATAACATTCGTCCCAGATTCGATTGTTTGACAAATCAAGGTCGTTATATGAAATTGCGTTATTAGTTAACAGTGAGAATGAATGAAACCCTGGGGCGCCGCGGCATGAGTTTACATAGAACATTTGTTTCCTCCCTGAGATTTACATTGCCAATCATTCTGGAATTTGTACATCACTGAAAAAGTACTTTAGTTTAGTGCCAACTCCTTCCTCGGTTATAATTAGGCCATCGGAAAGGGATAAGAACTAGGCGTAGAACTTAGTAGGTAGGTACATGAGCAGGGATAGCAACATCTGTCTATCATCTACCTACATAAACAAGTGAAAGCTGCTTCACCATATTATTGCTATCACCATTCTAGCCGAGTGGGTACCTAGTTATTTAACTTGTAGTAAATGGATTAATGTTAGGTTGTTCATTTCATTTGAGAATTAATTCTAAATTGCAACCTGCTAACTTCTCGTGATTAGATAGGTTACAAGGTGGCAGGGATATTGACGCACAAACTATTCAGTAAGTGTATTATTCTAGACATAGAAGTATTCGGAAAACAAAAGTGCTATTTAATAGAAAAGTTACTCGTAGTAAGTTAGTGTAACCTACACGGTGAGAATTTACTGAATAGCAATATTTAATAACGTACAAAAAACAACGCAGGTGGTTTCAGACAGTTTACTAAACAGCAACAAGATTATTAGTAACTATGATTATTGTCATTATCATTGTTTACTATAGTTACATGCTCGTAGATATCGGGTATCGTTATCATCGTAGAATCACAGGCTAACGAGTTCAATTTTCGCTCTTTTATGTGACAAATGAAGCATAATTTTATTCGGCTTATTTCAATTTACCTACGTTTAAATCCGCTCAACGGGCGGCCTCTATAATACGGTTACTTTTTTTGATAATATATGGTTTGTTTGAATGTGGAGCAGCATGGTCCACTGCAAAGAGCGCTATCGACCGGCTATCGAAGATTATTGAATGATCGGCGCCAGTACCAAGAAACGCGGCGAGGCACTCAAAGGCCAGGGCGGAGTCGAGAGAAAAAATCAATGCCTTTGTTACTAACAACTCAGGTGTACAAAAAGAAAATAAAAAGAGTCGAAGCTGAACTGACAGTGGCTAGTGACGCTGCAAATACTATCGATAACTTTTTGAAAACGTCGTAATATTTATTGGCTTTGGAAACAAAAGTATCATTCAAAACTTTATGAAAACGGTAAATATCTATTTATTTATAAATATTAGGAAACGGTACCGGCGGCGGCGGCGCCAATTATGTCTAAAGCCTTTGAATAAAATTGAATTTCACATAATAGATTCGTCCGACTTTTTTTTTGTTTAGGACATCTCGTAGTTAACCTGAAACAGTTCTTACTACTTAAACGGATGGTGGCCCGGCGAGTTCTAAGAAGTTACCTTTTTAGGCTTCCAGTCGGGGCTTATTATACTTAAAAACTAAAGCGAAAGCTCTAAGGGTTACCCCGAGGGGGGTACGAACCTCGGCTTAGGCAATCACTGGTGGGGGGACAGCAAGGGACTGGCTGGATCTAGGTTAAGATTCGTCCGAGTACTTTTAATTAGGTGTAACATAATTATGCGCTAAGAGCCACATCTACTATGAACAAATGCATATGAAGAAGAAAAAGAAGTTAATAGAGGAGCACGTCGCAAAACCGAAACCATAAATATAAACTTACACCTTTCGACAGGTATCGATATTGTGACGGGCTGCTCTCTCAGGTACCATAAACAACTAAGCGTGTCCTGACAGGAAAGGCGATTACGAGGGGTGAGGGGGTATCGGGGAGGGCTCGAAGCGATTCCGAGAAGTCGGGTCGCACCGCAGCCTCCAAGGCTAGCCGCGGTAACATCACAGGACATGGGCTCGTTAACTCTTCGAGGTGAAAAACGGCGATCCAGCCACTTTAAACAGATTAAATTAAATTTGAAATAAGATTTCCGAAGACTGCCTTTCTTTGTACGCATTTGGTGTTCATATTAATGTTCATTAATTTTGATTTGCTTTATTGATTTATAAAGGTTTTGCTTTCTATCTGACTAGTCCGAAAATCTGACTCCTGAAATCACCATTAGTTCCTTTTATACGTTTCTAGCAGTCTTGGTTTCCTTATGAGTTAAATCGGCAGTTACTGTATGAATCAGGTAGTTTAGTGTAATGGTATCAACTCTGACTTATTCACCATCACATTTGCACCTCGTGCCAGATGAGTCTACCTGTAGGTACCTAACTGTTTTTAGGACATTACCAGCAACACGTTTCTGAGATTATTATGAGTGCGTGGGTTTCCCCACAATGTTTTCCTTCACCAAAGCCAGTGATAAATTGTTTACATATTAAAATAAAAACATTACAATTTACGTGTTTCCAAACCAAATAATTTTCAGCTAATTTACGAAAGCTTTTTACAACAAGCCAACCTGATTTCAAGTTATCATCTCGCTGTTCATGGACTATGCCCAACTCGTCCATGTGGTGTTCTATTTTAAAAGTTTCGTTGGACCCAATAATTTGATGTTTTTCAAGTGGTGTTCCGCGAAACTTTTTCCTCTACGATTGGTAGCCGAAGTGATCATCTTTATTGATTCTAAAATGTTCAGTACCGATGAAACAAAGGTTATCATACCTTTAAATGCAGATAAATCAATATTATTTCGTAACCTACTTCGACAACACAAGAAAGTAGCAGTGTGAGGATATTCCGTGGCGTCGCAGTGCCGCGTTCGGCATGCCGAAATAACCGCGCGCGTACCGGCGTGTTCAATGGACAGCGCGCGGGAGGCGCGGGGGCGACGTCGCGGCGCTCGCGCCTAAATTAGACGTAAACACGACGGGTACGAGGCGCCGCCGCCGAGCCGCCGGCGTCGACGCTCACTTAGCTCTGCGCAACACGCACCTATAATACCATCCAAGCACTGAAATTTCAACATACGGTTTGGCATACGTCTGATTTATCCGTATCGAGAGCGCTTATCCTCATTTTGGACGGTAGAGACAGACACGAGAGTTTGAAAAAAATATGTGCCTTCCCTACTACTTTAAAGCCTACTATATGGTTATTTTAGTCAGCCTATCATACTCCTAAGCTGAACGTAGAGTTCTTAAACTGTGCCAGTTGGGGGGTTCTCCGTTCTCCCAATGTTGGTGACTAAACTTATTTACAGATTTGTTTATTGTTTGATATTGCATTCGACTGCTGTAAGATCTAACCCCTTACCAGTTACCACTTTCAACACCAGACGGATAAAGTAGTCCACCACTGGATATTACGCAACAGTTAATTATTTCATAAGTTTTTGGAAAGGAATATTATATATTTTGGTTAGATAAGTACTATAGAAGACGGTGGTGTACTAGTAACGTAACCTAGTAAAATAAAATAAGGTTCCAAAAAAAGAATAGTTTACGTGGGTGTGTAAAGGGACAGAAAGATCTTCTCAACAAGATGGATGACAGCTAGCAGCGTCTGTTGATAACAACATACGCTATGGCCGATCTGTCTGCCAAGTGAGACCACGGCAATAACAACAATAATATCCCCATGATAGTTCATTGAATTAATTGTTGGAATGCTGGGTCGTGTTCAGAAGTATGCATTATGAGAATTTATGAGTATTAACGAAATCCATCATTCGACAAGGAAATAAGATTATGCCATTTCTTGCTCTTAATGAATATAAAAATTAAAGAATAAATATCTAATGAAAACATGACTCACATATGCTCTATTATACATGGTGACGGTAGAGAACACAGGAATTTTCAAATGAACTGTTTTGTTAGGATACCCTAAGAGCTTATAGGTTATAAAAACACAGGTAGGTAGGTTAATACTGGATATGGACAGATAATATTTGAAGCAATACATGTTAACAACATTTAGTTTGCATATGGGCAATGTCGATGTACTTGGCGGTGTAGCAAATTCATAAAAATACATCCTAATCTGAATTACCTACCTCATAAACATTGCTATCGCCCGGGAAACGTTACGCACATAACCAAATCTGTCGAATATACACGTATAACGACGGCCTTGGCTAAAGTATTGCCATATGAAAACAATAACTCACGGTGTGGTATGAGTAAACTTATCAGTATTCAATAAAGGCGCATACGGTAGCACACGGCCAGTAACTGAGTCGTACCGCGCTGCGACATCGTATGAGTAATAGCAGGAGCACAACAAACCTGCTACAATGGGAATTGAAGACATTGACTCCTATCATAAATATTAAATCATCTCCCACCCTAAATCCCGAACGTGCCGTCAACAACTCTGCCAAATGTGTTGTGACTTGAGACACGTAGAGTGCCACACGTAAGGCCCTTGTATATAAACATAACTAAAACGCTAACGTTAACGTAAGCGCTTTAGTTCTCATTTTAAATTTTCTAGTATCTAATGTAATAGAAATATTACTATATTATTATGTTCCGAATTTTCTATTTATCTTGTTTTCATGTACTTAGACATTAATGTAATAAGAAGGAACTGGGGAAAGAAGTGCTTTGCTAAAATGATGGTGGGCCAGCCAAACAGGATCTTAATGCTATTAGGTATAAGGTAAGGTAAGGTATAAGGTTTTTTTTACTATATTATGGCAATATTGTTAATCTTACATCTATTTTAACAATATGACCTATGTAAGATCCGTATTTTTTTCTCGTACAACAACAAAAAAGACACTGGTTTAAAAAAAAAACTACAAAGTGAAAAATCTCATTAATTTCGAAAGTCGTGTCTAGGTTTTGTATTTTCGATATACACTAAGTAGAATAAATACGTATTATTGAAGGTAGCTCAAAAACTCCCGAAGCAAAGTTAATAAGATTTATATGGGATCACACCCCTGACGCCATACTCTATCAACAAAAATGAAAAGAATCCACAATCGCCGGACATCACGTAACCTATTATACAAAAAAAGTTTTTAACAAAAAATTAAACCGCCGAAAAACTTTTGTTTAATTTTACGTTAAAAAGTTTTTATTTTATATTTTTTGTAGCTTTAATGTACTAATAATACTTGGCAAGGTATACCCTATCCAGCAAAAAAAGAGTTATCAAAATCGGACTACTCTGTATAAAGTTATGCGTGGTTATACATAACAATCAGTGAGTGAACAATCAATCCTCCCCTGTTTTCCAACCCTTAGGGTTCGATTTTGTTTTCCAAAATATGGGACCACCTTGGGAGTATACCCTTTCCAATAGAAGAAGAATTGTCACAATCGGACCACTATGTAAAAAGTTATGCATGGTCATACATAAAAAAAAAAAATATACGCGTCGAATTGAGAACCTCCTCCGTTTTTTTTCGTCGGTTGAAAAAAAAAAATACAGTCGAATTGAGAACCTTCTCCTTTTAACATTCGGTTAGTAAAATTAACAAATAGTTAATAGTAGTTACTTATTAATATCAAAGAAGTGGAAATGGAAACATACGTTTACAGAAACTGAAACTATAGATATGTTATATGTGCTAAACACATTTGGTATAGTATCTGCTACTATCAGTTTATTTTGCTTTTTCAATATCGCCAGCAGTCAGACAAAGGTAGATCCGTTTAGGGAGATTACAATATGAGACGAACAGATATTCAGTCAGACTGACATATTACCTTTCAATTCCTAACAAATATGAAACACATCAATAAAACGATCCAATATAGCCGAACGAGAAGTCACGTAGACTTATCACAGTAATAAGGATACTGTCACATTTTGTGTACACAACAATTTATTATACATACATTAATTAAAACGCTATTAGCGAATTCTTTGTAATGAAACGCTGACGTGACGGTCGGGCCTTCTTGGGCATGACGTTGGCCCTAAGGCGCTTGTCAATATACACACTTGACCCCTTTTGATCCTACAATTAAGCATGGCGATACTGTCCGCTCTCTCACGTATAACAGAACAGAAGATGTGATGAGCTAATGTTTGTTAAAAGTATCATTGTTGCGACATTAAGTAGTTCGATTTATATTTTGAAGTTGCTTTTGCTTGCGGCTTCGCCCACATGGAGGTCAGAAATCATCTCACAGAAACGTATTACCGAGATAAAAAAATATGCAATGTCTAAATCCGTTCAGCCGTGTTTGTGTGCCGAGAAACAAACATACAAACTTTCACATGTATAATATTTGGATAGTAGGATTGTTTCCGAATGATTCTCGACACTTGCAAGGATCACCTACGTCGAAATATTTCCATACCGTTCATCTAGATAAATTACTTGGAACTTAGTACCTAACTAGATTTTCTTAGTCAAACCAAATTGATATACATATGTGTAGTTTTCGGATACAGGGGTAAGAATAGATAAAGGGAGACATTGATGTATTAAGTTTGATAGAAGCGCCAATTATAGAAAAGATAAAAGGAAACCGTTTGTCTTGAAATGATGAGGAGGTATGAAACTTAAAGCCACTATATCAGGTAGTAGGCAACGTTTGCATAACAATGAAGATACATGTTGATGCACATAAAGGACGGAGGAGTCAAAAGTAAAGATAGTTTGAGGGACGTATAAAAAGAGAGTGCATGATAACTTGACGACTGACAGGGATGAATAGAAGAGGATGAAATTTTGCGTCGCGTGACGAATTAATTAACATTAACTCCTAAAACCTCATTAAATAATTGTGGAATCATGATAAGCACAATTAAAATTATGCATTTGCGCATAATTATTATCAATTTAATGTTTGTACCTGCATTATCAGCATTGAAAACAAAAATGCTTTGATAGGTCAAGACAGAACTTTCCACATAACATAGCCCGGTGCCCCCCGCCCGGTGTGGTCTCATGAATACTCTGTCTCATTTATCGCAACAAGCTGCTTTGTTAACCATGGCAAGTATTATTGGAAGCACATTAATACCGATGACACAAGACGATGAGAGCCAACTGTGTCTACAAGGCTTGATAATGCAACACGAACAAAGATCTGCCCTTGAAGGAATTACGGCGGTCGACGGTTAACCCGCACCGTACAGTACGAGCTCCATGTTCTATTCTAAATTAGATGCACTTATAGGGAAACACTTACCAAATTGAATATTCAAGTGTTTGAGGTTAAAGTTACAATGACGTCATCCTTCGAGAATTATGTACTGCTTATCCAGAATCGATAATACTTTAGGTGAACCACTTGTTTAAACATAGAACTAGTTCCCAGAAGATAATAATTAAATGATTTGTAAAATTTTGTCTAGTTATTGGAACTCTACAATTTCCATAATGAGTTAAAAGAAATTACTTTGTTTCTATTACGTTCACGTGGTCTTTTCTATTAAATGAAAAGTCATGAATGATGACAAAAGAAGTACCTACCTAATTAATGATACGTCAAGTTCCTTTACTGCGCATATTAAGTTTAATTAGATGCCGTGTTACCAGAATTTAGCAATAACGCTGGATCGATTTCTCAAAACACTCCCGTTGAGCTCAGTTTCTGATCGGTGCCGATAAAGACGCTGTCTAGAGCCAACATCCAGTAATCAGAGCGTGGAAACTGAGTGAGTACCTTGTTGCTATTATTCTGCAAGGAATAACCGGCTCTGTGACGCAATCTTAAGGTCCATATTGCTAAAGAAGCATTCTAAAGCACAATACTTAACGCTACCGGCGTACACACATGGAAGTAACATTGTCACATAGGCATCGGTAAATGAAACATGTCTTGTAATAGATAAGATCATTATTCATTAGTTAGATAGATTCACGTCTTGATTTATAATGAAAATGTCACATAAAAAGATGACATCAAAATTGATTATCTGTTAACAACGCTACGCTACATAATATTTAAGTAAGTAGCAGATGTACCACCACCAACTGATATTTTATTTCTAATCAAACTCTGCTATTCAACCGTTACAGTAATCCAATAACCAATATAGGCCAAGCACCTATAGTGTGTTAGGTCAGTAATCAGATCAGATAGCCGACATGCTGGTGATACCTGGTGTTGCTTATTAAACTCCTTAGATATTTTTTTAACAAGAGGCATGATTTAGGCACTTGTTATGTAAGTACATTATCGTAAGTTTTGCAAATGAACAGTAGGTACTAATTTGTTAAAATATGTTTTGTAATGCATCCCCAAGAATAGATTTCACTATGTTAATCAATGGTTTAATGACAAGAGAAAGTATATTAACGGCATATTATACTTTGTTCTAAAACTAAAATTGTATTCTCAGGCGAGTGCCGTTAGAGCTACCTGTCGCGTCGCTCGGTGCGGTGGATCGGTGCGCGGGCGCAGCTCCGCCGGCGATCGCAACACGACAACGCCACGCGACGGGCGACTTCTTAGAAGGCGATAGTGAGCTGTATTTTAATGTTATCGCTGTGAATACACCAATGCGATAAGTCCACTTGTTGCGCATGTGACTACTCCACCATGCTCTTCTCGGAAACGATTGTGAAGCTCTATCTAATTACCTAGTTAGTTATTGCATTGCACGTCAGGTAAACATTTCGAACATTATCTATTGCGCGACACAATATAGATGTTATTAATTAATGACTATGTGGACGTTTATTAGGTGCTCATTAATAAATAAAATAAGACGGCGAGAGTGTAGATAACATAATGTCCAGCAAGAACTTTGATCGTTCATTACAATTAAGGATAATTATATTAAATAAAAAAAACCTGTCGAAATCGACAGATTGAATAAAAACCTATATTTATACATACACAAGTCTCAAATAATTTAATTATCGAGCGCCGAACCCGCTAGGCTTGTTTACGCAGACAACAACGGCCTTGCCAAAGACGTCTAAAAGGTTATTCCTTTCGCCATGCCTATGTATATTTATACATAGGGTAATATATCAACGTAGCACGGATATTCAACATGTACCTCATTATTGTTAGGTAATTATGTATATATTTGTTATGTATTTATGTAGGTATACCTATTTACGGATTTTGTGTGCGTGGGGATCGGACTTACGATTCAGGTTAATACTGTTTCAAACGTGTACCTTTTGCTGGATCAAAAAATCATATTCATATAAGTATAATTTAAGCTGATTTTATATACCTAGGTGTTGACTTCGCATCGCCACAAAGAATTGTAATATGTTTGCCTCAGTTGACGTTCACAACTTATACAGGATAACAAGTCGTTGATAAACTAATTAATGGTTTGTTTTCATTCCTTGATGAGAATGGATATACAACTGTTCATTATTTACTTACCTACCTTATTATTTAATTTTTTACTTCATTTAGTTAAAACTGTAGTGGATCTTCTTCGTTAGCCTATTTATAGTAATGTGAGCTTTGATTTCAATTAAGGAAATACGTAATATTGTTTGGTTAATTTGATCATTCATGTATATTTTAAGAATCCGATAACAAGAACACAGGTTAAAAAAACAGTTGAATGAACTTTGAATGTATTTTTTCGTTACTACTATTTCATTCTTTGTATTCAGCGCAAGGAGTTTCTCTTATTAGGCATTCAAAGGACGACATTTAAAAGGAAATATTGGTCGAAGACCGGTCAATTTGCCCATTGGCGTTGTGTATGTACCTGACTATTTGTAAATAACAATTACATGGAGAAATTACAGGGACTTTTTAATTTAATTCGAGATCGTAACCGAAAATACCAGAATACTCAACCTTCCTAGTAAAGTACTAACATTTATACTTATTGGAAAGACAAAAACCTTAAACGAATGAAAGTGAGACATAGAAAAGCATTCCTATTTCAAAATCCTTTAGCCTATTAGTATTGTTACATACATACTTATCCACCACAAGTTAAGGTGAAATTATGTAATGAACACAAAAATATTTAAAAGGGATCCTACAGTGATCCCGATCAACGAAGACGATTCTATAAAGCAAGGCAAAACATATAATTTTTAGAGTAGCCTGTCCGACATTTTTATTTTGTTAAGCGTATTTAATTAACTAAATTTGACATATAAATTTTTCTATGATTTGACATTTATCTGAAATCGTATTGTATTTTTTTATTTGAGTATAACTTCATAACTGAATATTATTTGCATGCCCCTGTGACGGTAAAATTTGGAGGACTTTACTATGTAAAAAGCAACACCTATGTAGGTACTTATTACCCTTATTTGCAAAAAATAAATGATTTGATTTGATTTGATATAGAAAAGGAGTGTTAAGAGCCGTCGCGTGACCTAAGCAGGTAAGATGTTCAGGTCAAGAGTCAGGAGGAAGGTGTGACGCGGTGAAGCTACTGGGCCTGATAGCGCCGCGTTGGGCGTTAGCCAAGGCAATTTGCATCGCTACCCGTTTCGGAACATCGCCAAGTCTAGCCGAACAAAACCACAGAGAATTACCCTCCATTCCAATAATAATTAAAGCAAACATTTCGCAGTCGAGACGCACGTCGACGGACGTTATGGAGCTTATAAAGCATCGGCCCCAGCTCGCAATTAAGAAACGACGCGCACGTCTATTTACCGACACGGAAGAGACGCACCGCTTGCAATGGTCCATCGCGGTATGCTCCTGCAGCGGCGACGGCGAGAGCAGAGCCAAGCGCCCGCCCGTCTAAATTAATACCTTTGATATTCGAAATATCAATATTTTAAGGGAGCTTATGAAGTGCGTCGTTGTAGATGTAACATGCAGGCCTTCCGCGTTGGCAGTCCTAACGCGTTCTAACGAACCGAGTTAAACGGAATACATATAAATCTTATGAAGTATTTATTTTCCTAGCAACTGTAAGCTAATTTGATCTATATTCTTAACGGTAGTAAAAATACCAATATTAGATTTCTATACCAACAAATACAACGTAATCGAACGATGTTTTCAAAATTCAACAATTTTTAAGCCTAGTCGATGATATTTTCACGTGATATTTTGTCAAAATAGAACATAAAAATATATTTACTTAGTTCCGAGCGTGTAGTACAACAGGTAGTGTTTATTTATGAGGTGGCAAAAGCTTTGATGTCGCGTTGGCTAACTTCCACACACCGCGAAGTGACTAACGCCGAATAGCGTCGTGGAAACCTGGGAGTGACTGACTGCCTAAATAGTGACATCGACTTCTCACTGAAAATATATGCATTGAACCCAAGATCTAACTAATAACTCAGTTTTCGTTATTTTCAAAGGGCCACTACACAGGTAGGCGGAGGCCTAATTTAGGCTGAAAATCATATAATTATGTCGTCAACATAAAATAGCTTAACCCGTTTCATTACAAAGAAGTTCTAACTTTAGCCCAAGCTACAAGCAAATCCTTCAAGATCAAAATCTTTTTTGTATTTTGATCTTTATTCCAACTAATTATAATGAAATACAACACTGATAATGATAACTGAGACTTGGGTTTAATGATAGTTTTTGCAAGAACTTTATCGTATTCTGAATAAAATTCGAAATACAAAACTGCCGCGAATTTAGGTTTGAAATAAAGTTACTCAATACTCGTTTTGTAATTAAGTAGACGGAAAAGGACTCATTACGAAACTTGCGCCAATCCTGACTTCTCCCAAAACCAAATCTCTCAAGACCAGCCCTAAACTGAAAACTTTGATTTCACTTCGATTTTTGCTTTCTCTCTTTTTTTTTGTTCCATGGAATGATTTTTTAATGAAATAGCCAATCAATGGGATTAAGTGAACTCAAAGGGTTGTAGTGATGATTTTAGTGATTATAGTTCTGTAAAGCAATATTTAACTGTTTTGACAATTTTAAGCACCCTGAAACTCACCAGTAAATGGCAAAATATGGACGAAAGTTGGAATTTCGGGGGCTACCTTGGCGTATCCACCTTCAAACTTTAGTAAGACAAAAAGTCTTGCTTCAAGATTCGACAAACTTGACATTTTCGTAGGTACATTACATAGGCTGCACTAAAAGTATCGGGAATGGAATATTTCCACTGTTCCTGTCATATTAAAATCTTTTTAATTGAAAACTCCTTGGTTTTATAAATCGAATACCATTTATTTATTTAAAAAAAGATTCTCGGTCTTGTCACAAGGTTTTGTCAAACTTGTTTAGTCGTTGAGAAAATGGGATTGACTCGAGAAAATTCAAGAGCGATGATTTATTATGACTTTCGAAGTGGTTTAACACAAAAACAGTGTGTTGACCAGATGATTTCTGCATTTGGTGATGAAGCCCCATCCAAAACCACAATTTATCGCTCGTTTGCTGAATTTCAACGTGGACGTGTCAAGCTCAGTGATGATCCCCGCCAAGGCCGTCCAAAAACTGCAGTCACCCGAGAAAACGTTGATGCTGTGCGTAAGCTGATTGAGGAAGATCGACATGTGACATACCGCGAAATTCAGGCAACTTTAGAACTTTAGGCATGAATCAAATACAAATAATCTTGCATGAACAATTAGGTGTAAAAAAGTTGTTTTCCCGATGGATACCGCATTCGCTCTGTGAAGAGCAAAAAGCGGCTCGCGTTACTTGGTGCGTCAAAACTCTCGAAAGATTCCACGCAGGGTCCTCAAATGCTGTATACAACATCGTATCAGGTGACGAATCCTGGATATACGCGTACGAACCCGAAACAAAAAACCAGTCACGAGTTTGGGTGTTCGAAAATGAGTTAAAGCCACCAAAAATTGTTCGTTCACGGAGTGTTGCAAAAAAAATGGTGGCCACGTTTGTCTCCAAAACCGGCCATGTTGCGACTATTCCTCTTGAGGGACAAAGAACAGTTAATGCAGAATGTTATGCTAGCATTTGTTTGCCACAGGTCGTTTCTGAACTCCGTAAAGAGAACCGCAACTGCCGCATCATCCTCCATCACGACACTGCGAGTTCTCACACCGCGCACAGAACAAAAGAGTTTTTAGAGCAAGAAAACATAGAATTATTAGACCATCCGCCGTACAGCCCAGACCTAAGCCCTAATTTCTATACTTCCCTAAAATAAAGAATAAATTGCGTGGTCAGAGATTTTCATCACCTGAAGAAGCTGTGGACGCCTACAAAACGGCAATTTTGGAGACCCCAACTTCCGAATGGAATGGTTGCTTCAATGATTGGTTGCATCGTATGGAAAAATGTGTCAAATTTCGCGGAGAATACTTCAAAAACAAAACATTTTTAAATAGTAATGTTGTGTCACTTCCTTGACTCCCGAAATTTTCAGTGCCGCCCACGTATAACCTGTTCTCAATTAATTTAAAGAAAAAGTGATACCCTTTCTGCTATGAAAGATATCCCAAAGAATAGGGGGAATTTGATAAAATACGCATAGTTTAACCTTTTCAAGCAGTTTAGCTCTATTAAGTACGCGCATTTGGCCACATGGTCCAGTCTTATCAAGGGGTATCGTATTACCCAGTAACTGGGTTCTGGCGGCCAGATAGGCAGTCGCTCCATGTAAAATACTAGTATTCAGCTGTAACTGGTTAGACTAGAAGCCGACCCCACATTATAAGTAGGTAAATATTTACGCTTATGGACATACTATTTCTTTGATATTTAGATTGGATCTTGATGATTGAATAAGCGAAGGGAAATTATTCCACGTCTGATCATGTATCTAGTTCTGCAATGTGGGTAGGTAGCGTTAAGTCAGTCCAAGACTGTATGTACGCATCTTTACATTTATCTTTCATGTTTTGCAACGGATGTAAAACGAATATTGATATTAAATCACCAATAGGTTTTAGACTATGAATTATTGTGCGCCGTTTGCGCAACTGAAAACATAACGTGACAATAATGGCACCGGCGCCAGACTACCGACTAGCTATTACCGATTATCGATATAATTATTTCGAATCACTCAACCGACTTCAAACGTAAAGCAAGTCTTCATCATATTGGCGAGCAGAGCGTGAGCGATAGTCGACCCAATTACCTATATGTTTACTACGAATTTTGTAACCCTTGAGAAAACGGAAGTGCTGCTTACAATGTTTCAGAGGCAAGATACAACGAAATAATGAGTATACTAATCACTAATATTCATAAAGCTTGATTGATCATGAAGATTGATAACAAAATCCGGTTGTTGGTGTATATTACTAATAACAATAATATTGTGTTCTGACAGTTCTCCTTTTTGATTTCTTACTTCTGCCTGCACTTGTATGAACTAAATGGAATTTTAGATTTAATGCAACATGTAGGTAACTAAATGAAGATCCTTCATGTAGTTAGAACTAGCAACTTAAATTGTAGGTACATGTTTAATGCACGGATTACCCGTTTAATGCTAAATAGGTTCTCAATCAGTTATTTATACTATTTCCCACAAGACAGCAGTAGTAAGTAGTGGAATTGCATGCCCTTTATCTTACTGGTATTTTTATTAGCATAGGGCCAGTTGCAGAATGAACATCAATAACTTTTATTTGTCTCCCGTAGATCATCCACGTACCTTTCATTAACTGGTAGCGAAAAAATATCAAATATAGCTGACGTTTTCAAAACCTTTTTCGAGTAATGATCAAAGTAGTCCAATCTATTTATTGAACTCTTCATCAACTTCTTCAGAAAGTGAATAATTAACATCTGCAGTAGTTTCCGCTTCGAAAGCCTGCTTGTTCTTCCTTTCATCTAGTTCAGAACTCGTATTCATTTGCAAGTAGGGATTTACTTGCTCTGTGGTCGGTAGTTTTGATACCGAGGTACCTCTGATTTTATGATTACGCTTCTATTCAATTCTAAGAATAAATACAATAAACATAGGTACCTGAATTATTGTTATTATTTTTACTTTTAATAATTGGCATTTTTTGGAGACTTCTGGGACTCAGTTTAATGACTATGCTTCTTTCACATATATAATTTTGTACATGACTTTCATTTTATCAGATGCGGTCTCATATTCATCCGTGTTTAGTCGACTGGTGTCTTCTTTACACTCACATTGACTCTCGTAATATTAAGTTCTCGTATGTAAGTTCTGGTCAGGCTTCTAAGTATGATGCGTCACCGGTATATTGGTTCTGTTTCTTGTTCATCGTAAGCTCGACTGCTATTTCAATAGCCGTAGATCAGGTTCGGTTTTTCATGAAATCTTTTGCCATGTTAAATAGTGAATGTAGAATTCAGCTTGTCAGTCAGATCATTCTTTTACCTTACCCAATTGCCCAAAGATGTAGTGTTCTTCAACCTTTTGGTTGAAGAACCAATCAGAGTGATTTCCCAGCTTTTCAACAACTAGGCATAGATTTGATCAACAGTCTGCTAGGTAGTTTATGAAGCCCTACAATAAAACTTTATCCATGCAACTAAAATTACCATTAAACGAACCTCCAAGCACAAACAGATGACGATGTTATGAGACAAAGCTTAGAAGGAATGCATTTTTGAAATCAAAGACTATCCTCGTAAATCCTACTATGTATAATATTATAAACGCGAAAGTTTGGATGTATGGATGTTTGTTACTCTTTCACGCAAAAACGACTGATCGGATTTAGATCGTCACACAGATAGTGTATAACCTGGATTAACACATAGGGTACTTTTTATTCCAGTAGTACGTTCCCACGGGATTATTTCGGACATCCACGCGGGCGAAGCCGCTGGCAAAAGCTAGTTGATAATAAACGGATCTACCAAAACGGTAAATTACCGTTTACAAAGGTTAGAAGAACCAATGATTCACAGAAATATATAATACGAAGGTGTACATTATAATCATTAAGTTGGTCTTATCAGTTTTTATCATGTACTGACGGCAGGTATCTCGCGATAAGATAGTGTATGACGACAATGTGTTGTCAATAAGAAGAGTTTACGTTATGAACTACCTAGTTTCTTAGTTCTGTCTAGTTTCAAGCAATATCGAGGTGTATTGCATATAACCTACATGTAGAAAAAATCATTTTGAAGTCTTATTGACATTCGTTGTTCTAAGACTTCTTGTTAGTTTCTTTGAGGATTGGAAAAAAGTAAAGAGTGATGAAAAAGAAAAGAAGATGAAGAAGACGATGTCGCATCATGTTAATAATTTCTATGTACGGGAATGTTAAATACGCTAAATATTTATGGTAAAGATGATGCTCTAATTTCTAGCTACCAACCTATGGATAAAAAGCAGCTTAATGAGAGCGTGACCTGAAATATAGTCTCTCCTTTCCTTACATCTGAGGTTTATTGGCAGGTGCTATTTTTACCGACAGTGTTTTCCCATTATGTCGTGCATATGAACTGAAAACATACAAATTCGAATAGGCCTATATGTCAAAGGTTTCAGCTTGACTGAAGTAACTACTTTAAACGAACGTAATATCGGTTACGCGGTAAATAAAACATATTATCGGATGCTTATACTTCAGTTCAAGTATCTGACAATCTTATTTTTTAATTAGTTTGATGTTTAGATATATGAAACAGGCCTACATTTTGAAAACATACATTACTATTCGCGTCAGTTATTATTACCTACAGATCATTTCATTGGAGAACGATTGACAAGCCGAAATATACCGCGAACCATACTTTCTGAGTCACTAGCAGGTAGTTATCTAGTATATAGATATTTTGTGCGTAGTAGTATTTTACCTTTAATATGTTTTCCGTTTTTTACAGTTTTTTAAATAGAATATATTCAATATCGGTTCTGCTGCTAGGTACTAATCTTTGTTGGTAAAATAACAAAGATTTTTTTCCATATTGAACTGTTCGATTATTTACTACACGGTTATGTTCATCAGCGTATTAAGAACTAGCATTACAATCAAAGAATACAATTTAAAAAAATATCTGTTAAAACTTACTTAAGATAATATATTTGTCCTTCTGGCGTACGAGCTTGTTCCCAACCAGGCGGGAGTGGACCAAGATCGTCTTGGAGATGTGTTCCGACGTCATAGGATCTCTGTTTTGTGTGCTGATGATGTAGAGGCGGTTGTTGGTTTTGTTGTCCAGCGGCATAAGTTTGTTGCAAGCTTGCTGGTGACGAATGTGCCCGAGAGTGCGACACCGGTGAGGCGCCAGTCGCGGACGACGATCCGAACGCCGAGTCAGCCGAGTTTTCTCGCGAGTGAGACACAGATGGCGACTTGGAACCGGTTGACGGCGGGTTAAAGAACGACTTTGGAAGCTGTCGCATTCGAAGAGGCACCTGTAGCGGTCGTTTCGAGTCCGGCTTAAGCACTGTGTCGAACAATGACTGTAGAACCGAGTCAGAATCCTGGTCCACGCGGAGGACCAGGTTCGATTTCTGTTCAGCGTCCGAGTTGAGAGCCATGATTTACGTCGGAACGAAGAAATCTCGAAACCGACCTGGCCCACCGCTGTGACACAACACTAGCACGCGACGGGCTGGCGCGACGCCACCCGACGTTCTTGCAATATAGCGTTCGCTACGCGACTGACGCGCGCCCCGCCCGCACCGCCAAGTCTCCCTGCCCACGCGCACCCGCCGCACCACCCGCGCTGCGCATAGTATGTATGGTGCACAGACCGGTCTTCGCTTCGAGAATGATGCCCCTCACCCCGCTCACCCACTATCTCCTTGGCTCACCATAAAATACTGTGCTAGGCACCTATAACCATTGTGACGGGAGCGCACAAATATGTCTAAATCTTTATTTATATTAAAATAAAGATTAATCAACTCCATTGGATAAAACAGGTGGATGTTAGAAGTTTTTGTTCTATCATCTCATGGAAAAAATGTTCATGGTCTTCAAGTATGTTATTGTACCGACGATGATGTCTGATGGCAATATGGCATTGAAGTCTCTTTTCAAACATTGAGGATTATTTATTGATAAAATGCCACTATTATATAAATCTTTTTACTACCAAGGGCTTGTTAACATAGTGAAAGGATGGGCACTACCACTGTCTGATTCACTAGTATTCCACCATCTAATAAATCTCGGGCCGGACAGATAATCTTCATAAACATTCTGTAAATTTATATGGTGAATATATAACGCCTCCTGCCTATAAGGTCACTAAAACAGACCATTCTACTTTATTAACACGCTTGTTGTTCTTATAGTATCGCGATTTCTTAAAAAATAAAATAATAAGCACTAAGCACGGTTGATTTAACTTATTGCAAGCTCAAAAGAGATTTTATTTTTTCTGGAAATCAAGTGGTCATGAATAGTTTTACTGATAAATTGCGGAAAAGCACAATAGGCCTACCTATTGTGCTTTTCCTTTATATATTTTTTTAAAGGCAAACATACAGTGAGCATGAAAATAAACTAGTTATTTACGCCATGAAACTTACTGGACTGGCTAACAAATGAAAACTTCAGTAATCCTAAATGTACTTTCATTTCTTATTGAGAGAATAATAGCTGTTCCAAAAAAATACCAAGCAGACTGCCCACCAAAAAATGAAAAATATAAAAGTTATAAACTTCAAAGACCATATAGCTGCTCAAACTAAGTTTACGCGTCGGTATTTCATGAAGTAATGTCCGGTTCATAATCTACTTTATGGTATTTTCTTAATCCTAATTGCTCCTAGATTTAACGGCAATTCCACAGCTGCAGTGCCATCATTAATTAAAACACATTTTTAATAACCAATCCCCTTTCGATATAACACCATCTATTGACTGTGGGAAAACTATGTGACAGCGGACACTAGTTTCGTTGAATCGCTTTAGATGGCGCTAAACATCGTCATGAGTGATATTTGTTTTTCCCTAGCTTCTGCTTTTTTATATTGGTAAAAAGGGCTCTGTCGCATAGCCCTGTATAGTAAAATACAAAATGGTTGATTTCAATCTACCTTATTACCTACTTACGTTCAAGTTTTCAGATTTATCGGACGCCGGAAAAGCGAGGATGGTATTACAATTGCTAATATCATAACTTTTATATCGTCCGAAAATATGAATTTCCCGTATTTTTATTCTGGACACACTCAACCAAAATATCAACAACACCATCACTCTATAGTTATCACCATTTTAGAACTAAACTTTCTTCACAAAATAATCTATACTAATATTATAAAGCTGAGTTTGTTTAGTTGGTTGAACGCGTTAATCTCAGGTACTGGTTCGGACAGAAAAAATCTTTTAGTGTGTGGAAGCCCATTTATCGAGGAAGGCTATAGACTACTTATATAACATCACGCTAGGACCTTTAGAAGCCGTGTAAAAAGAAACATAGTCACGGATACGAAGACCTCGCACTGGCAGGCATTTCGATGCGACAGGTAAAAGTTTGTATTCTAGCTGAAAATTTGTTTTAAAACTTTTAGTCGTTTTTCAGAGAACAAATGTTTCGTTTGATCTTTGACAGCTTTTAGTAATCTTATATATATAAAAATGAATCCCTATTTCCCTTGGTCACGCCATTACGCGTGAACGGCTGGACCGATTTCACTTTTTTCTTTTTTGTTGTGTTTGTTATTGTCAGGAGAAGGTTCTTATGATAAATGATAAATGATTTTATTTCTGTAAGTAGGTTTGTACAAACACTTTTACATGTCAATGATATTTTTTTAAACTAGATGAGTTCGGCGTTTCCTAACTGACTACTCTGAGAAGAAAGGCCGAAACAAACTCAGAGGTCACAGTCTCTTTTAAAGTCCAGACATAATCTTGTTCACATCATGTGAAGATCATGTAGATTGGTGACTGAAATGGTCTTTTGAAGAAAGAACCACACAGATTGAGTGGACCTGTCCAGTCAGTGCAAGCATTTGTCACTAATCGTTTAGCTCAACTCGGAAGATAAGGAGACCAACGCTTTGACGAACAGTACCAAAGAAAGGACATTTGGGTAGGCCACATAAATTACTAAAACTGCCAGATCATGATTACTAAGAACGAAAGAAAACAAAATTAAAAAAAGACCCACATAGTCTTCACATTCACAATAATTAAAAAATACGATACTTTACAAAGTAAATATTCATGTCATTGTATATATAAAAAATTATCAATGTCAATGTGTATATAAAAAAAAGAAACGGATATAATTTTGTTGGTCAGATCATTTGATGACCATGTAGATCGGTGTCTGAAATGGTCTTTTGAAGAAAGAACCACACAGATTGAGTGGACCTGTCCAGTCAGTGCAAGCATTTGTCACTAATCGTTTAGCTCAACTCGGAAAATAAGGAGCCCAACGCTTTGACGAACAGTACCAAAGAAAGGACATTTGGGTAGGCCACATAAATTACTCAAACTGCCAGATCGTGATTACTGAGAACGAAAGAAAAAAAAAGAAAAAAAAGACCCACATAGTCTTCACATTCACAATAATTAAAACAATACGATACTTTACAAAGTAAATATTCATGTCATTGTATATATAAAAAATTATCAATGTCAATGTGTATATAAAAAATTGGTTGCCTGTAAAGTCGGAATACGGGCGAAAGTTTTACGTGACAACGACTTTGAGTGGTAAAATAATTTTAATGTGAATATTCATTCGTATAGTAGGAAGAAGGATGAAATAATAGTAACAATTTAAAACATTTATTTATACAAAGAACTGTGCTCGAGTGGAAGGGACGCGTGCCTTTCACTTTTTATGTCTGTCTCTCTCGCTCTTAGGCGGGCTAACCATGCCCGAGTGGAAGGGACGCGTGCCTCTCACTCGCTCTCATTGTGAGCGCATAACGTGAGCGGAGCGTAACGCAGTTTCTTGAAGTGTCACCCGGCAAACCAATTTATAAGACGTTGTCACGTCAAAAAAAAGAAACGGATATAATTTTGTTGGTCAGATCATTTGATGACCATGTAGATCGGTGTCTGAAATGGTCTTTTGATGAAAGAACCACACAGATATTGCCACTAACTACTCAAACTGCCAGACCATAGTCAAAAGTGAAACAGTGACCCACATAGTCCTCAAATTCTCAATAATCAAAGTAATATTCATACAATTAATATTCATGTCATGTGAAATAATAAATAAAAGAGTAAAAATAGCGAAATAATAATAAAAAAACAACATTCAGTGTAGATTTATTGGAGCAGCTCAATCCCAGGCCGTTTTATCCTCAATATAGTCTTTAACAGTATAATAGGCTTTCTGACATAATTTACGCTTTATAAAAGATTTGAATTTATTTAGGCTTAGTTAAATCAAGAAAAACAAAAAAAAAGTGAAATCGGTCCAGCCGTTCACGCGTGATGGCGTGACCAAGGGAAATAGGGATTAATTTTTATATATATAGATAGATACCAATTCGAATTAAATAGTTATCGTTAAGACAGGAAAACGTCTGTCGGGTCAGCTAGTTCTTAATAAGTATTAAAATAAATGATTTAATTTGGTTTATTATTATTTCTAATTTTTGACCGATGTTAAATACACAGATCATATCATTACAGTTTATTATTAAATGGTTTACATACACTTTCTTTCTTTGATTAACGCCACCATACCTACTAAAAGCAGTGAAAGCTCATATATCGACCAAATGAAACGTTCGTTCGCTGAAAAATTGCTAAAAGTTTTAAAACAAATTTTCAGCTAAAATAAACTTTTTGAATTAAACGTAATGTTATTTGAAAACTACTAATAAAATGCTTATAAGAAATATGACTGTCCGGACTGAAAGCCTCAAAACTAAATAGGGTCCTGCTGGCTTGATAAAAGTTTTGCAGGTGCATTCCTCATTAAATAATAATTATTTTACAATTAAACTAAGGTATTTTTAACGTACTAATACACCGCTAAACGGGACCATATAAGATTTGTCTATAGACCTTCAAAGATTGGAGGGTCCTGCTGGAAAATAATTTAAGATTTCGCTGTAACCATTAAGGTAGCCTGCCGGGGTCGCGTGATTGTTCGAAAGAGATACCGTGACCCTAGCACATGGGCAACTGAAGGAACACGGGTGGGTTTTAGTCAGTAAAAGTCTGACATGACACTCCCGCTCCGCCCAGAGCGGGAGAAGTCATTTGATGAATTCCCATCCAAGAAAAAAAAAACCATTAAGGTACCTACTATTTTTTTACCTAAACGACTGGGAAGGTACTAAATACTACGTACGTCATCTTTCAATCGGATTAAACATAGGGTCCTGCTGGGTATTCATAGATGACGGGTAGGGTCGGGGGAGGAAGAAATTTAACGCGGACGAAGTCGCGGACAGAAGCTAGTTATGTAATAAAACTTATTGGTGAAATCCAAAATAGTCCGAATACAGTGCAGCATACATAAGAACCCCATCAACACACGTCGTTGCTTTGACGACCATATCAAACATGTAGGTAATTTTCTTCTAACTAAACTTGCGATGGAATTCATCCACATAAGTATTGTTTTGGAATTGGAAAGAGTTTTAAGAGAAATTCATTTATTATCACGTAAACTTACCTCGCACGGAAGAGTTATGCCGAGACAAGTGTCGCAGCAAAATGAAATACAATAAAACGAGCTTTTGTAGCCTGACACAATGACAAATTTATCGCCATTAGTTGATAGACCAAAGCTTTTAATATCGTAATCAATTCAATGTGCGTAATCAAAACATCTGAATTGATCTTAGGATTCATGTGATTTCCCATTCTTCCCGAATGGGATCTTAAAAGCTAGCGCCTTCCGAATGTTTATCTTTGGGCCCATCAGTAAACATTGTATGACAAACTGAATATTGTACTTGGATAACCATACTAATAAAATAAATTTGTAAGTTAGGTAGTTTTGTCTGTATGTTACCTACTATTCACGCCTAAACCACTGAACAGATTTCCATAACAGGCATGGAAATAGATGGCTTCTTAAATGGTCTGTCTTATCAAGGGGTATCGAATTTCCCAGCAACTGGTTTGTTGACTTTAGATAAGCAGTCGCTCCATGTAAAATACTGATATTCAGCTACATCCGAATCTGCACCCCAACATAGTTGTAAAAAGGCTAAGCAGATGATGATGACACTTACCAGATAGGTATATTCTACTAAGTCTGGGAGACACTACACATTATCAATCCGATTATGATTATCGTTATCCCAACCATGTTGGGGTCGGCTTCCAGTCTAACCGGATGCAACTGAATAGCAGTATTTTACATGGAGCGACTGCCTATTTGATCTCCAGAGCCGAGTTACTGGGAAACATGATAATCCTAGGAAAGACTGGTTGTCACGAGTTTTCGGCTTTTGACTAACTACCCGTAACGACTGTCAAAGATCTTCGAATGTCTTTGATCTACGAATTTCTATGATCTACGTGCTTTCCGAGGCAAGAACGGGTCTCGATATGTGATGGATGGTCAACCATCCTTGAACCGACCGCGGCAAGCAAAGCTTAACCATCGACCGATCAGTACGGCTATTATGATTCAGGGCCACGTGCCACCTTCACTACAGGTGGTCAATTTAAGTCGGTTAGGTTTCTTTAAAATGGGTAGGTAGGCAATATGTACTACCCCAAAATAGAATGATAAAATCTCCCTGATTTCAAGCAACGAATTAGAAATATTAAGCCTTATAAGCCAAAACAAAAATGCACCAACCTACTACTTTGCCACATAGTAAAATTAAATCTCGTCTCTTAACCGTATTATTATAGGCAAAACAGATTCGAGTTTGCGCAGTACTCGCACACGACACATGCACTGAGCAGGTGCCTGTACTTTTTTGGAAAAATATCAATCGCAACGAAGTATACAATGCTGGGCAACGGGTATCGCTATCTTTCAACGCGCATGCGCTGTTGTAGTATTCGCTGGAGGGTTACGTCGGGAAAAATCATTACAGTGCATCACATTCTAAGGAATAAGTAGAAACAGTGCCACAACAATTTTGCTCCTAATAGTTTAGTCATGACGGAAACATTTAAATTCGAAGACAGTTTTGACCGATGTTGTCGCCTTTGCGCTGAAGAGCAAGATGTTACCATTATGATATTTAGTCAAGAAGCCGAAGCAATGCTTCTACAAAACAAGCTCAACAAATATTTGTTAATTGAGGTAAGATACTAAATTGCGCCAAGTAGTTTTTAAAATTAATACTTACCACTTACAAAATATTCAAATTCACAGGTGAACCAAAATGACAAGTTGCCCAAAAATATTTGTATACAATGCTGTACAAAGTTACAATCAGTGTGTGATTTTATAGATACAGCGCGAAAGGCTCAGGATATACTACTCCAGCGTAGTTTTTTGATGGATCAGATTATTCCAAACCAATGTATGATATCCTTAGTAACAAACGAAGAAAAGCCTGAGTCAGAAGAAAATTACCAAAATGATAAATATACTGAAATGGAAGTTTGTGTGGATCCCATGATGGTACTTCAAAATTCCGAAGTCACTCTCTCGCCCCCATACGATCATAACTATTCAATGGACAATATTACATATTTACATGGCCTGGATACAGAAAACGTGACCATAAAATTAATTAAAAAGGGAGATTCACACTCTAATTCCGAAGATGAAGAGAAGGATGACGACGCCACTAAATCAACTATAAACGAAAGTAGTGAAGAAGATGAGCAAAAAGTGAAACCTTTTAAATGTAATTCATGTGACCGCGGATTTTGTACAGATTTGGCTTTAAAAAACCATTCCTGGATCCACATTCCAGAAAGTAAGGAGGAGAAACACTATAATTGCCAAACATGTTTAGAAGGATTTATTTACAAGTATGATTTAATATCTCATCTGAAGAAGCATCGAACAAATGGTGTATGCCAAATATGTGGAAGAATGTGAGTTTTCTTTTCATACTTAAGAATTTGTATCCACAGTTGAATTGGCTCAGCCCATTCTGATTATTTTGTTAAAACATTTATATTCAGACCTTTTTTTTAATATTCTCAAACAATTAGACTGTGATTCTAAGATGCCAAATTGTATTTTTACAGGTTTAGGTCAGAAAGAACATATGTTGCCCACTTGTCAGTACATTTACCATCAAGCAAGGCATATACCTGCAAGGTGTGTCATAGATCATACAATACATGGGGAGGGTTGAAGACACACAGTGTCACTCACAGTAGTGACCGACCTTACTCATGTGTGATTTGTATGAAGACTTTCAAAAGAAACCAGGACTTAAAAGTAAGTGGTACACTGTGACATATTTCTAACTTAACTTTTACTTTAAAATTTTAATTCATAAATAAATAAAAACAACTCACAAACATCATTGCGATTCAATGTGGCAATGCTTCCAGCCTTTGGGTACTTATCCTGCACACAACAACGTAGACAAATTAAGCCGTTGGTCCCAACTGTCATGCTAGGGTCATTACCAGTAGTCAGAAGCCCACAAGTCTGACAACCAATCTTACCTAGGGATATCTTAATACCCAGTAACTGGCTTGTGGAGTTCAGATAAGCATCTGTACCATGTAAAATACTAGGCTAGGCAGATAATGAGTAACTGTTGTTGCTGACTATACAATATTGTTTCAGTTTCACATGAACCAGCACACTGGGGCAAAACCTTACAAATGTCCATTCTGCGACAAGTCTTTTGCAAGCTCCGGAAATTGTTACTCTCATAGGAATCGAATGCATCCTGACGAAAAAAAGGATAGTGGTTATAAAAGAATAATCCCTGCTCCTGCTAGTCCTCCATCACTTCGACCGATTGCACCTAAACCAAAATTTACCAATGCTGCATATAATAACCTTACAACTATAAATGGTGTAATCAAATATAAATGCCACTTATGTGAGCATAGCTTTGTGAAGAAGGAAAATTTCAATGTAAGTATTACTGCAGTATGCTATAAAGTATGGTAAAGTGTAATAAGTTGGACCATTTATGAAGACATTCCCATTAAGTTCTACATCATAATCGGCCTATACTGTTCCCACTGCTGGGACTCAGGCTTCCTCTCAGTGAGGGGCCATGATCTACTACGTGGGCCCATGTTTTGGTCTACCAACAAATATTTGAAGACATGTGACATAGGTGTCACATGTCTTCATATTTTTGGTCCTAAGACATGATCATTTCCTCACAATGTTTTCCTTCAATGTTTTAAGTCATAAGTTGTTTATTCATTTGTTTAACATAGGTAGAATAATCGTTTTGAGAGCAGTGGTGATGAAATAATTTATGCAAACTGAAGTGCCTGCTTGGGTTCGAGCCCACAACCTACAACCTATAAGGCACGGCCATTACCACTGGGCCACCACTGCTCTGTTCTTCATTTTTGTATAAATTATAGATGATGGTTCCATTATTTTTATAAATTACAGTATAGCATAATTGTAATATTATTGTACAAAAAAAAAATCTGGCTAGGTACTAGCCACTATGTTATTACTACCCACTATGTCTGTAGTGTACTTCTTTGCTTTCTAGTACCACATGTTTCAACACACGGGAGAAAAACCTTTCAAATGCACGTACTGCTCAGAAGATTACGTGACCAGGAAAGGTTTGCTAATCCACCATGACAAGATACACCCCGACAAGATACGTCCCCTAGGACTCCCCACCGATTATACACCATTAAGGTAGCAATAATAAAGAGGAGGACGAACAAACTCAAGAGTCTGCTCAAATAAAAATCAGTAATTTTAGGCTTCATAACAATACATACCTTTTATTTTATAATATTGTCTTTTATTCCCTTTGAAGTTGAGTTTATGAAAAGAAACAAAACTATTCTAATACTAATAATTTCCCATTATATAGCTTATCATTTAACATCCTATATAACTTTCAAACACTGAAAAGTACTGCGTACGTTATTATTTTACAATTTCAAATTTTGTATCTTTCAATTTAACCACAGCTAAGTTCCTTGACCACAGCCCACAGGTGACCCACAGATAACTATATATTAGTCGGTGACCTCAGTGTAAAGTGACAGTCGTTCACTCAATCACTACTCACTTCACTTCTTCTTATTGGTAGTGGGCCGGTAAGGTAAAGCCAGTTGTACACTTATTTGTGGTGGATGCAAAAAGATACCCTGAAATTCCAATTTCCTTACATTGTTTGCAATTTACAGGTCAGTGTCAGGTTCTATGTTGAACAAAATACGATTCTCCCTCCGTAACAAGTATGCATTTACATTATTATTAAGACTTGAATGTTTCATGCGTATCTTACCAAAGAAACAGCTTGGCAAAAAAGAGTGTGGAAAAAATGAGGGCCTCTTTTTAGCAGGTATGGCCAGGGTGGCCATTTACATTATTATTAAGACTTGAATGTTTCATGCGTATCTTACCAAAGAAATAGCTTGGCAAAAAAGAGTCTGGAAAAAATGAGGGCCTCTTTTTAGCAGGTATGGCCACCCTGTTTAATAGGACTAAAAGTAATAAGATACTTGGTAATTTAATCAACAAACACGAGATTCCGGGAATTCTCAACAGACAAAATTTCAAGACTTTTTTCAAGACTATTTTCAAAGCTTTTACTTTCATTGTATTTACTAGATTGCGAATTATTTCGCTGGAATAACCTTTTATCTAAGAGATACGAGTGCCATCATAATAACATAATGAAAACTTATTCACTCTAAAAATAAATTAAATAATAGCTTGGTAAAAAAGAGTCTGTCGTGGTAACCATTGGAACTAAATAGATTTTGGTGGCAGCACTGCTTTATTTATCATCAACAAGTAGCTAATCTGTCATTGTTATGCTCCCAGTTGTATTTTACTTATTTCTAATAACTATCAATTATTAATGCTTTTGTACATATCTAAAATGAATAATACAATGAGGGGTAGTGGTGTGAGCTGTGATATACCAAGTTTTCATAAAAAATATGGCGGAATTTGAAGCGGAACAAATTTTGTCTCCGATTGACAATGTTTTCGAAAGAACTGCTGACACGACAGGTATTTATCCAAGAAATTTATCTTTTAGTCAATGCCAGTCATTGTTTTTCCTTTCTAATACTAAGTTTTATCGGTATTAAAGTTTCAAGTCATTTTATTGTTTTATTAACTGATAGATTATTGAGGTTATGTTTTCTAGTTTGACAAATCGCGTGTACGTTGACTCTTTATGTTTGATACTTGAAATTGAAAAATGAACCTACATGGAATTAATATGATTGTCTTTATATTTTTTTCAAGGTAAATCTCACAGTACAATTAGAGAAATTGTTAATGAAGGTGAAAAAAATTAAGGATTTTTTCTACACCTGGAGAATCACCAAATTAGTTGGCGGAAGAATGAATTAGACGATTTTGATCTGTGTGAAATTAGACGAAAAGTTCAACACTATAAAGAAACAAGCAAGTATTTTTTGTGTTAATGCTAATAGGCCTTTACCTAAGAAAATGCCATTTTGTATGAAAAAAATTTAACGTTAAATTTTTTTCATGTGTGTTTTATTTGTATTAATCGAAATAATCACCCATGCAATCAATGCATCTTTGCCAACGCAGTGGCAGTTTATTGATACCCTTCTTAAAAAAATCAGCTGGACGGGAGGCAACAAATTCTTCAAAGGCATTTTGTACTGCCTCTCGGGTATTGATTTTTTTTCCGGCCAAGAAGTTATCCAAATTCTGGAAAAAGTAGTCACAAGTAGTAGTAGTAGTAGTCTGTAGGCGCAAGGTCTGGTGAGTAGGGCGGATGACGGAGAGCTTCCAACCCCAGTTCTTGCAACTTGGAGACCGTCTGCTGTGCAGTATGAGGTCGCGCGTTGTCGGACAGGAGCAGCGGAGACGAGCGATTGACCAATGCTGGTTCGAGATGTGCCAGCTTCTCCATCATTGAGTTCAGTTCTTCACAGTACACATCTGCAGTAATGCTCACCCCGTTTGGTAAGAAGCTGTGATGAATCACGCCGGCGTTAGACCGCCAAACAGTGACCATCACTTTTCTAGGGGTAAGTTTTCGTTTAGGGCATTATTTAGGTGCTGAACTAGGATCCAACCAACTTGCTGAGCACTTGCGGTTATCAAACAGAATACATTTTTCATCGCAGGTAACAATGCGGTTCAAAATTCCTTCATTTGTGTGTCTGTTGAGCAGTGCAAGGCACGTCTCGACGCGTACTTCGCGCTGGCGATCATTGACTTCGTGGGGCACCCATTTGTCAAGCTTTTTTACCTTGCCAATTTGACGCAAATGGACCAATATTGTTTTGACGCTAACGTCGAAAGCTGCTTATTCAGCCGTAGATTGTGTATCATCAGCTTCCACAATCGCCTTTAATTCGTCATTGTCGACCAAAGTCTTTGGACGACCGCGAGGTTCATTTTTCAGGTCGAAATTTCCAGAACGGAAGCGAGCAAACCAATAACAGGTGGTGCGTTGGTTTGTAGTTTTGCGTGCCGCTTGTGCCGCGTTGCTGCCACGACGGTACTCATATTCCATAATTACTCGAATTTTTAACGTATCCATGATGACGAAAAAGATTGAAATGTGATGAAAATGTAACACTAATCAATAAACAAATGACTACTTTTGGAAAAAGAATTCCATGTTTTTAAAATAAAATTAATTAGAAATTAGAATTCTTAGACAAACAAAAATTATTTTGATTTGAAATGGCCAGTACTGCAGAACGGCAATTTCATAGGTATAGCTTGGCAAAAAAGAGTCTGGAAAAAATGAGGGCGCCTGCTTAGCAGGTATGGCCACCCTGTATACTAGGACTAAAAGTGCTAAGATACTTGTTGTTTTAATCCACAAACACGAGATCCCGGCAATTCTCATCAGTCAAGATTTCAAGACTTGATAGGCACACAGTCTTTTACTTTCATTGTATTTAGTAGATTTCGCATTATTTCGCTAGAATAACCTTTTATCTAAGAGTGCCATCATAATAACATAATGCAAACTTATTCAGTTTAAAAAATTATTTATTTATTTATTTATGCACAATTTATTAGCTTAAGATACTGTTCACATTACAATATACATATAAAGCCGTCAGTAACAATCACAATACCCCCGTACTTGTTGATACTGTATTACAGTGGGATCTTATTCCTCATTGCTGTGACCCGTATAGTAACAAACGAGTGAGAACTTAAGATAATAGGCTCCATAAGAAAGAAAAAAGAAACAAATGAAAAAACTTACAATAATTTAGCAATGAAATGAATACACTTATTCCTATTTTGGCTTGTCTGTGATTGTGATGTTTGATAGTGTGTATGTATGTATGAATGTATGTATGTATGGAGTATGCTATTTCAGAATTATTTATGTGTCTTCAGTGCTATTATAATCTAAGCAGAGTAAGTGGTTTCGTAAAATCTTTTTAAATATGTGAGAATAATATTTCCGAAAACCTAGAGTTACATTAAATTTATTATAAATATATGGAGCTAGAAAGAAAAGAAAACGCTGGGCAAATTTTGTCCTATGTATAGGTTGTTTGTAGACTTTGTAATTAATTAAATTACACTCAGGGATTGCCGATTGAACCCGATACACAAGACATAATGTTCAGCAATCGCATTTGCGGCCACCATCAGGGTATTCACAACCATTCGATGGTTGGTATGCCTGTATCAAATTTGACATGAATGAAACTGAACGAGTCCTTTTAATGCTGACAGTTTATAGTCGACAAGAAGGCGACTTACAGCTGCTTACTGTCGGAAACTAATCAGAAGTCAGAGAGTACCTATAACATGTCGCATTCGAAAGGTACGGGCAATATCGAATAAACTTGAACAGTTTACTAATGAAGGTGTCAGGTATGTCTATGTGGGGTACATAACATTATCACTATTCACATGACAATGAAAATGAAATAACACGCTAAAATTTAGGTTTTATTTAAAAAGAAAAACGTGACATAACATCATTCTTGAATTCCTTTTCAGTGCTATGATAGATTTTTTCCATTAACACTGATGTGACAGTTTTACATTTCTTATTTATGAAATCTAAATATTGTAAAAATCTTTCTTACACGTTTACGGCTCCCATTACAACCTGTCTCCTCAAACTATAGGTAACATATTACGTAGAATAGGCACCTGAAAAATAATAAATATAAATTATACTTTTATTACTGTGGTATGCGATTAACAAAAAAAAATACTTGCCGGTTTCGTTAGTGTTGAACTTTTTGTCTAATTGCACACAGATCAAAATCGTCTAATTCTTTCTTCCGCCAACTGTTTTGGTGTTCCTCCAGGTGTAGAAAAAATCCTTAATTTTTTTCACCTTCATTAACAATTTCTCTAATTGTACTGTGAGATTTACCTTGAAAAAAACATAAAGACAATCATATTAATTCCATGTAGGTACATATTTCAATTTCAAGTATCAAACATCAAGAGTTAACGTACACGCGATTTGTCAAACTAGAAAACATAACCTCAATAATCTATTAGTAAATAAAACAATAAAATGGCTTGAAACTTATAATACCGATAAAACTTACTATTAGAAAGGAAAAACAATGACTGGCATTGAATAAAAGATAAATTTCTTGGATAAATACCTGTCGTGTCGGCAGTTCTTTCGTAAATATTGTCAATCGGAGACAAAATTTGTTCCGCTTCAGATTCCGCCAAATTTCTTACGAAAACTTAGTATATCACAGCTCACACCACTACTCCTTATTGTTTTATTCATTTTTTATATGTTCAAAAGCATTAATAATTGATAGTTAATTAGAAATAAGTAAAATACAACTGGGAACATAACACAATGACAGATTAGCTACTTGTTGATGATAAACAAAGCAGTGCTGCCACCAGAAAAATATTTTAGTTCCAATGGTTACCACGACAGACTCTTTTTTGCCAACCTATAAAGACCTAATATTATCGCATACAACAGTAAAAAAAAAAGTATAATTTAGATTTATTATTTTTCAGGTGATTTATTAAGTTTAAAAATAAATTAAATTACACTCAGGGATTGCCGATTGAACCCGATACTCATTAAATAATGTTCAGCAATCGCATTTGCAGCCACTATCTAGGGTATTCACAACCATTCGATGGTTGGTATGCCTGTATCAAATTTTGACATGAATGATAATGAACGAATCCTGTTAATGCTGACAGTTTATAGTCGACAAGAAGGCGACTAACTGCTTACTGTCGGAAACTAATCGGAAGTCGGAGAGTGTCGCATTCAGAAGGTACGGACAATATCGAATAAACTTGAACAGTTGACTAACGAAGCCGTCAGGTACAGACGCTAGCACATCAAGCTACCCGAAACTGTCAAATTTTCCCAATCAATCTTGAACCTAACACTTTAGCGATAAAGTTAAAATCTACTAAAGAAATTTGTCAAATGAGGATCAATTCGACAAAAGGATGTAGCAATTTTGAATACTACATCGAATCTAAACTAATATTATAAATGCAAAAGTAACTCTGTCTGTCTGTCTGTCTGTCTGTCTGTCTCGCTTTCCTGCTAAAACTACTGAACCGATTTAGGAGGATCGGACAAAATGGTCCCCACGACCAATAACAACCGCATATACGTCATTCGATAGGTATTTTCATACAGAGCAATAACTTCTATGGCGATTTGTTTCAAATCGCTGTGTGAAAAAAGTTATTGCGATATTTTGCAGGACGTACAAGACGCTAGGTAAAGGAAAACTTGAATTCAATAGTTAATCACTTCTAGTGGTCTTTGTTTGAATTCTCCAAAATGTAAGCATTCCGATGATAATAAGATAATATGGTACTCTCCAGCTGGTCGAATGATGGATCTCAATGCTTGATAACGGAACTATTAAAAAGCTACTAGTAAATCCGTTGAGTTTGGGCTCATTAGATATGTCTCAACTAGTCCTGTTCATTTGACCTGATGACGGTGACCTGAAAACTGACCTGAATGGAGTACAACGGAACCCTTGAATTGGCACGCCACAATTGCGGCGGTAAGTTCCCTCTTTGGGGAGTAGATAGAGAGGCGCCACGGCGTCCTCACCTTCCGCCTGACGCAGGTTGTCACCGGGCATGGGTGCTTTGGTGGGTTCCTGTTCAGGATAAAGCGGGAGGATACGTTCGGGTGTTTCCATTACATACGGTGGAGGTGTGGTCTGCCTGGGCGGAGCACCACCGTGTCCTCGTGGAGGTGATCGGCGGCGGTGACCTCTCGCATCTAGCCCTGGTGCGAGTGCGGTCCATGGCCCTCTACGGGGCACCGGTGTGGGCACCCTCATTGAGGCTGCGCCCAGCGCGCCGATTGTTTGCGGCCCAGAGGGTCATGGCCATCCGGTTAATCCGGGGATACCGCACGGTCTCGTGCGAGGCGGTGAGCCTCCTTTCCGGAGTGCCGCCATGGAATCTGGAGGCAAAGGTCCTCGCGCACATGTGGGAGTGGCGCGAGGAGGCGAAACGCCGGGGCGAAACTCCGCTGCCGCGACAAATCGCGGCACGGCGGACAGAGCTCCGGTGTGATCTCATGGCGACATGGCGGGTACGATTGTCGCAACCCAGTGCTGAGCACGCCACAATTGCGGCGGTAAGTCCCCTCTTTGAGGAGTGGATAGAGAGGCGTCACGGCGTCCTCACCTTCCGCCTGACGCAGGTTCTCACCGGGCATGGGTGCTTCGGTGGGTTCCTGTTCAGAATAAAGCGGGAGGATACGTCCGGGTGTTTCCATTGCGAGGATCGTCTGGAGGACACGGTGGAGCATACGGTGGAGGTGTGCCCTGCCTGGGCGGAGCACCGCCGTGTCCTCGTGGAGGCGATCGGCGGCGGCGACCTCTCGCGTCCGGCCCTGGTGCGAGCCATGGTACGGAGCGAGAGGGAATGGGAAGCCGTCACCTCCTTCTGCGAAGCAGTAATGCTCGCGAAGGAGGAGGCGGGGCGCGTGAGGGAGTGGCAGTCTCTGCGCCCTCACGCCCCTAGCCACCGCAGGAGAAGACGCCCTGGGCGTCGGGAGTCGATTGCGGACTCCCGGCCACCGTAGGCGCGAGCTTGCGGGTGGCGAGCAATGGGTAGCTCGCCGCCCGGTAAGGACCAGGCTCGGGTCGACGGCGCGCAGTGTTCCACGCGCGCCTCAAAGAGATGTCAGCAGCAGTGTAGGGGTCTACTAGGACCGATGCCTGCCGGGGTCGCGTGATTGTTCGAAAGAGATACCGTGACCCTGGCACATGGGCAACTGATGGAACACGGGTGGGTTTTAGTCAGTAAAAGTCTGACATCCCGCTCCGCCCAGAGCGGGAGAAGTCATTTGATGATTTCCAATCCTGAAAAAAAAAAAAAAAAAAGCCCTGGTGCGAGCCATGGTACGGAGCGAGAGGGCATGGGAAGCCGTCACCTTCTGCGAAGCAGTAATGCCCGCGAAGGAGAAGGCGGGGCGCGTAAGGGAGTGGCAGTCTTTGCGCCCTCACGTCCCTAGCCGCCGCAGGAGGAGACGCCCCGGGCGTCGGGAGTCAATAGCGGACTCCCGGCCACCGTAGGCGCGAGCTTGCGGGCGGCGAGCAATGGGTAGCTCGCCGCCCGGTAAGAACCAGGCTCGGGTCGTCGGCGCGTAGTGTTTCACGCGTGCCTCAAAGAGATGTCAACAGCACTGAAGGGGTCTGCTAGGACCGATGCCTGCCAGGGTCACGAGATTGTTCGAAAGAGTTACCATGACCCTGGCACATGGGCAACTGAAGGAACACGGGTGGGTTTTAGTAAGTAAAAGTCTGACATGCCCCCTCCCGCTCCACCCAGAGCGGGAGAGGTTATTTGATGATTTCCG
Source organism: Aporophyla lueneburgensis (assembly GCA_932294355.1). NCBI lineage: Eukaryota > Metazoa > Arthropoda > Insecta > Lepidoptera > Noctuidae > Aporophyla > Aporophyla lueneburgensis. The sequence goes on from OW028739.1 coordinate 12,325,832, forward strand.
ACCCAAATAAAACCCCTTGAATAGCTACTAGAAAACATACTGAGTGTGATCATCCAGCATCCAGGTCAGTTACCAGGTCATCGTCATCATGCAAAATGAACAGGACTCGTTAAGACATATCTAATGAGCCCAGACTAGATGGGTTTACTAAAAGCTTTTCAAGAGTTCCGTTGTCCAACGTCCCAGGTCAGTCACTAGATCATCGTCATAAGGTAAAATAAACAGGACTCGTTGAGACACATCTGATGAGCCCACACTCGATCGATTTACTAGTAGCTATTCAAGGGTTCCGTTATGTAACTACCAGGTCCATAATCAGACCCCCTCGCTAGTACTATATTATTGTCTTATCATCGGATTTAGCACATTTGCAAATATACAAACCAAGACCACCCAAAGTGATTTATTCTTCGACTGCGCTATTTGGTCGCCGTTATATACCTACGTTCTACCAAACATCGCCATAACTTTTCCACACAGCGAATTGATATGAGCCGCCATAGTAATTATTGTTATTCATTAAAATACCTATCTAATGGCATATGTGTGGTTGTTATTGGTGCTGGTACCAGTTTCCATACATCTTTGCCGATTCTCCTTTGGTACACAGATACTTTAGAGCCTGAGAAAGGACATAGGCTACTTTTTATCCCGGTAGTATGTTCCCGCGGGATAATTTCCGATCTCCGCGCGGGCGAAGCCGCTGGCAAAAGCTAGTACAATATAAATATCTGAGTTAATATCTTTTTGAATCACTCAAATCCATCGAGAAATTACGGAGATATTAATGTTTTCAGAAACGGAGTTTTAAAACGCACGCCGGCCGCGCGTATCATGTGATGACGTCACGAGCTACGATACTAGGCAGGTACTACGTTTTAGAATATTTTGATTTGGCAGGTAGGTACCTTTTTCGTGTTTCTACAATATGTAGGCACCTCTCTACCTATTTTAAATATTATTTCCTACTAGTTTCTGCCCGCAACTTCGTCCGCGTAATTTTTTCTGCTCCCCCCAACCCATCCCGTTGCATTGAATCGCCTGCCCGTGCGAGGTCTTTGTATGCGTGACGTTTTTCTTTGTGCTCGAAAACTTAATTATTTTTGCGATAGGAAACGCCATTTTCGAGATATATGCAAAAGAAAAGTGAAATATCAAAAAATACAGGACTGTTTTTGCACGTGAAGGCGAGGCGTTCGTTGATGTGAATTTTAGTTCATGACCACTAGTTTTATTCCACACCTTTTTAATCGCAATTAAAAATAGTCAGATTTAGTTAAAATATTATTATTATAGTCAAAATTTATGGTGAAAACCGGCAAACTCAGAATAGCAAACTTGTTATCAATAAAATAATAACTCAGTGCAATCTTAGTGCTGTCTAAACTAAAATATAGTTAAGTTGTGTCACTTAAGTCTATTTTAGAATAGGAAATCGTCATTTGACAGGAATGTAAGCCAAATTTTAGTGATTTTTAGTTTAGTTTAGAGAATTCTGTGACAACAGAATCGGCACCAATATCTTTCCGGACAAATTTTAAATTGAAATGATCTTTACAGCAGTATAAAGTACTTTTAGTTAAGGGGACAGGGGGCGTCGCTCCTCATTAAAGTACACCACTTCTTTCTATTTTTTGGGTCTTTTGGGACACAAAATAACACTTGTATTTTCGCATCGTGGCACGATACAATATTTTAAGAAGACATTATTCGTTTAAATGTACTTCGAGTCACGTAACTAAGAGACATAAAGAACGAGCGCGGCGATGCCGTGGACACGAACGTGGTAGATGACGTCATCAACGAATTGTGCGTATTGGCAAGCGTTTTTGAAAATGCAAAATTAAAACCGCTCTAACTTCGTCATTTTTGGTCCAATTTTAATAATTCTTTCACTGAAAAATTTGTTTTAGGTATGACTGTAATTCTACATATTTAACTAAAATCGTCGCTGATCCTCATTGTAGTAGCTTTATGTGCTGGCGTCCGTACATAACACTATCACTATCCACATGACAAAGAAAATGAAAAAACACGCTAAAATTTAGGTTTTATATATAAATATATATTTAAGAAAAACGTGACATAACATCATTCGTGTATTCCTTTTCGCTGCTTTAATAGATTTTTCCATTAACACTGATGTGTCAGCTTTACATTTCATAACGTTTCCAAAATTTGAAACACATTACATGTAAATCTGAGTAGCTAAAAAAAAACAATTTCATTTTAAACATTCGAGCATAATAATTAGAATATTATTGATAATAATCTCATCTGCCCATCATGTCACTAGTTAGATTTTGAATCATCCACGGACCGATATTGTTATTGTATTGATGCAGCGATTTAGTTGCAGCATCATCATCGACATCATTCACTAAAATCACTAATAAAGTCACGTTTCACCATACCTCTTTGAGATTGCTATAAAGTGGTCACTGCGTATGTATCTAGCATTAGCCACGAGCCCTTCTCCATCACCTTGAAACAGTGTTTCCACAATGAGGGGAAATTCCCCTTTTAAGGGGTAATCAGGGTCCAGAGGGGAAGAAAAAGGGGAAATACTATAAAAGGAGAAATTGTAGGAAATCATATATTAAACCTCGCCTGAAATGTTGCATAATGAGGGTTTTTGCGTATGAGAAATCCACTAGATATCAAGACGTAGGCTTGTGGTCTATCTGCTACGTGATTGGTGAATTTTGACATATCTGACAATGTCATGTCGAAAAAAATCAATCATGCTGCAGTGGGAACGCCTACGTATTGCCATCTAGCGGATTATTTATACGGGAAAACCCTCATTATTTATGGACTAGCGTGTTACCGATACCGTATAAAAGAAACAGTGACAACACATGCATATGGCGCATAATTACCCTTATTCCCATTCTGGTTAAGGCTTAAAATATTATTCAGTGCTTTAGCATACTGTATACTGACTTGGAATAAAAGGTAAGTAATGATGTGCAAAGTCGACAAGTCTTGTCGATGATTTTGTTGACGTATTGTGTTTAGTGTAAATAATATTATTATAGTTAGAAGGCAGGCTATAGAAGAAAAATGATATAAACATTTTTTTTTTTTCTTTTAGTTACTATACTAGTGCCAAAACTACAGCAAAATGAATTTTGAGGGGAAAAAAGTCCTGAGAAGGGGAAATCGGAATTTAGGGATGGGGAAAGGAAATCATTATAGTGGAAACACTGCCTTGAAATACAGACCGTGTCAAAAGCCCCAGAGTTAAAAAGAAAAAAAAAGTTTATCTTTTATTTGTGTTAGTGAAGTAATCTAAAATTAATTATTTTATTTTAAAGTTGTTTGGATTAAATATTCGACAGTGTAGTGTTAAATAATATTAAAAATATTCAATTTTGCTGCAACATTATGTCGACCTTCAGAAATGACCTTTAAACTTTACCGTCAATAGGAATCTTAGGCGCATGCGTAGATTATCCGTCAAAATTTGTTTGGCGCGCTGATAACTACGACCACTTGATCACGATGAAATTACTTATTTTAGTCGTTCGACAGATACCTTATAAAGCTCACGTTTGTAATAATTTCTGCACTAACTTCATCACTTGCAACGAAAATGTCTAGTGAAGAATTAAATATCAAGAGAAAGATGGCAAGACAAAATGGTATTGTGCAACCTTTGTTGACTGGTGAGTAAATTGTAATAAATTTTGGAGCGAATTTTAAATGTCAAGCGTACTTTAGATCTAAGTAATCAGAATGTCGTGTTTATAATTTATGCGTTTTCGATTCAGTGTCAGTAATCATAATTTCAATTATACCCACCTAGGAAATATTTATTAGTATCTAGGCTTTTAAAATTCAGAATTCAAACTTGACTTACTAAGAATTATTTATGATGTCAGATAATTATTTACTTTTCAATCAATCATCACATCAAAAGGTAGGTAGGAATCTACCTATTTGATGTAGGCAAAATTTATTTTCATTCTTCATAGTATTTATTCTAAATTCTGACTGTGGTATCAAATACCTCTTAAAGTAAGAATGAATAATTTAATCATGGAAGTTTATTAAATAACATATCTATCAATTTATGTTCTTTACAGATCTGTATCAAATAACAATGGCCTATGCTTACTGGAAATCTGGAAAAGTCAATGATGTTGCAGTATTTGATTTATTTTTCCGTACAAATCCATTCCAAGGGGAATTCACCATATTCGCCGGTCTTGAAGAATGTCTTAAGTTTTTAGAAAACTTTCATTATTCTGACAGTGGTATGTAGTTTTTATATAATTCATTTTTTTTTAGTCAAACTAAGAATATTTAATACAGAAAATATACACTGGCTATTATTTCTCAGATATTGAATATTTGAAGCAGACTCTACCAGACAACATTGAACCAGAATTCTTTGTATATTTAAAAGATCTCACTTGCAAGGACATTAGACTAAGCGCTATTGAAGAAGGTTCTGTAGTATTTCCAAGGTAAGTGAAACAATAATTGTACTGTCAGCATTTTAATGGAGCTATAAAATCTGCTTATATATTAAAAACATATTCATTCATGAATTTTGAAAGTATTCCATTTATCTGCCAGTATGAAAAGGAATAACATCACCCACAAAAAAAAAACTCTTAATTGCAATAGACTTTTCACTCTCTTGCACTTATCCCATAGCAGTCAAATATTCAAATGGGACAAAATTTAAGTCACTGTTAAGCGTCAAACTGTCTCTTATTTCTTTTTCGGACAGAAATACTGTCAAGAATGTATTAAACTTATGTGGTGTAGGAGTTTGAGGGCCAGTCTAAAATTATATTTTGTTTGGAATGAGGCTAAGGTCAGCACATTAACTATTGCTAAGTAACAGTATGTTTGTCGATAAAATTACTGTAGGGCAACTTTTATTTCTTTATTGGTGAGAAACACTAGGCAACTTTACTGTAAATGCCATAATTTTACTATTCTGCCGGGTACCAGATGGTGGATAAATATCTGGCATATAGCAGATTTTGAATCAATTATGAAAAAATTGAATATTAAATTCATCCACACTTTAATATTATAAATGTATTTTTAAAAGTAACTCTGTCTGTCTGTCGGTCTGTCTCGCTTTCCTGCTAAAACTTCTGAAACAATTTAAATGAAATTTGGTACACAGATAGTTTAGAGCTTGAGAAAGGACATAGGCTACTTTTTATCCCGGTAGTACATTCCCGCGGGATATTTCCTGACCTCCACGCGGGCAAAGCCGCTGGCAAAAGCTAGTAGATTAATAAAAATGGGCGAAATGTTGATGTGCTATAAGTACACCTCTGCCCAACCCTTAGGGAAATCAAGTCATGATGTTACACTATGTAAAAATCAAACTTGGTGAATGACAATGCCGTTTGATGGCTGGAATATGCAGCTATCCACACAAAATACGCATATTTCATCCCACTAAGGGTATGAAATTTGAAACATCTGCACTTATTGTTTAGTAAAAAAACGATTTTCATTAATAGTATATTTATATTTAAAGGTTTCTGTTTAAAAAAAAAAACTAAAATTTTCTCTGCATCAAACACCATTTTCAAGGTTCACTCTAATGCTACCTATTTAACTTTCAGAGATTTTAACATTTTCTATACAGAATTCTCATATTTTTTACTATTAGCACATTCTCTTGTAGAAGATCTTTGAAAAAACCTTTTTTACCCAATAATGTTAATTGTTGGCGCTCAAATTCAATATATCGTTGAAACCTTAGCTCTCCTGAAAATCATGTGTGCTCAATATGTACCATTGGAGTTGCTCAAAATATTTATTCAAATTTTATAGGCGAGTGCAAAAAGTAAACAAAATTTAAAGTGTTCAGATTTTATTAGGTTTTTTTTTGTTTACATCATAGAGGCAAGGACATCAGATTAATAAAACGAGGCCTCTGACTTTTGTTATTTTTTAATCTCTTTCGTCTTCTATATTTCTGTTATATCTCAAGCCGTAATTAATAGTGTGAATACTTCTCCATCGAATTCTAAGAATGCTTTTTTTTTTCTAGTAGTAGTTCTAGAATACCGAATTTAATTTACTTAGATATTGCCACCTTACACTTTTTCATAAAAAAGAGGTAAGCGAAACTGTTGAATACAATGACTAAAATAAATTTGCAAATTTCGGGAAGTAAATCATTATGAAGGCTATTTAAAAAAAATGGAAATTCTTCTGAAACAATACGTAAGCACAATATTACGCCATGACATGAATTCGTCAAATATCTAAAGCTACTCAGAAAACATAAAAAGAAAAAAAAGCGTCAAGTTTTTTTCTCCCCGCCTCTAGGAAGTCAACGAAAAAGTCGCATATAAATTCAACCACTACAAAACTTCGTTCCTTCGACTATTTCTTAATACTAGGTCGCCCAGTGGTCGAAATTCGACCATAATTCGTTTCAATTTAATCAACAATTATCAAAAATAGTAGCTTTCTTTGCTCTCCTTCTCCATTTAATTTTACTCCGTCCGCGTAAGTTTCATACAAAGTTTTTGCTTCACAGCCATAATTTAAAAAACATCGGCTTTTGAACTCCTTCCCCATTTAAACTTTAACAGTGCCAAATTTTATACTCTTCATTTTCGAAAAATAGTTACGAAGTTTTTGCTTCACGTATTAATGTAAGTAGAGATATACATAGATTTTTCGTTGTTTGAAAACAAAGGATTACGACATTTTTTATATCATAACATAATGCATAATGAAATATTCCTATCATAGTGAAATGTCTCTTTTTTTATGAACCTACCATTTTTCTGGCAAAGAAAGACATTCAAAAATTCAAAGCTAGAATATTATTTATTTACTTTTTTTTTTATTTACTACGGAACTCCAGGAACAGCTTCTTTTTTATACGCGCGCATATTTGCGTATACGTACTCTTCTCATGAGAGCGCAAATTCTTATCCATTTTAAATTATTTGAAGGGACTTAATTTCTAATTTGGACATTGCTCCAAATAGGTACTCTTATTAAAGATTACATAAACTGTTTACAATCATCGTTGTTTTATGACGTTGTGTATCTTGCAGGGTGCCCTTATTAAGAGTTGAAGGACCTTTAATAATAGCGCAGTTGCTGGAAACCACTTTGTTAACTCTCGTCAACTTTGCAAGGTAAGTCACTTTTTATCAACTATTTTGCAATACCTATTCACGTAATTATTTTTAAACATAACATAACAATCACGCTGCGAAACGGTTTGCACTAGATTATTTCGGCTAAGTAAATGTTGTTTATTCATAAATAAACTAAGTAAGAGTTAGATACCATTTTCTTTAGAGATATCTTCAGTTTTCGCTCTGTTGTAGTGGTTCATATCAGTTGGCATCTTTTGCGTGTGATTTTTGTTACATAATACTATCAGATGCTACGAATAATAAAAAATCTGATGCCATAATGATACGAATTTCAAGCTATCACACTTAAAATAAGGCATCGGGAAATGGCAAGATGGTCAAGTTGCTAAAGTTGGTGCAGGCATGAAGAATACGCAAACAAGAGAAAAATTCAATTCTAATCACTATGGCTACCACATAGAACTTGTTACACTTCGAGTAGGTACATTCAGACTCGTGTTCTACACGTGTCAGCTGAAGCATGCACCCTTAATATTTTGCATAATCGGTTAAATCATACATATCAAGGCTTTCCTGTGTGTGTTCAGATACGAGTGTTTGCTCTTCGATACTACGTATAATGTCACACTTATCAGTTAGGAGTTAGGTCAGGCATGGCTGCTACAGATAATTGCAAGCCATCTTTCATTAGTTTGACAAGGGGTATCTATGTTACCCTTTGTTGCGTCGTGAAGTACGAGCCACTGGATATGTCATTTCTATTTCTAGAAATAGGTTGGTAATATCATGTTGAATCATGTGGATCTAGTAACATGCATTACTTATTACAAAAATCTATAGGTCCTATCTACTTTACACTAACAATAAAACCTACCTACAGTCCTACTGCCGACAAAGAATGGTTTCACGACGAAGGACGTTTCCATTGTTTTAATCGGCAGAAAAGTCTTGTGACGAAACTTTAATTAACCTTTGCTAAAGATAATAAGAAAATACAAAGCCACGATACAGGATAGGTACCTACAACTCTAGGTTATTATAGAAACCTACTTACCTATATGCTACGAAAACTGAAGCCATGAAAAAATAGAAAAGTAGTCAAGAGTCATAACTTCATAAGCTAAACTGAAACAGTGTCAAATAACAACCTGGCTCAGCTGGAATAATTATCCTTGAATTATGCTTGGATAAGTTTTAAAAGGTCTATTGTACATCTACATAACACCAAAAATATTTTATTAATTATTTAGGTAGGTACTAACTTTTTATGCCTGTTCTTCATACAAGTTTATGAGCTAGTTATCCTATTTCGAATTAAAGTGACTGAGATTTGATTTTGTGTAATCCTATTGTATTTTACAGTTTAATGGCAACGAACGCAGCACGGTACAGAATGGTCGCTGGGAAAAATGTTTCTTTACTTGAATTTGGCTTACGAAGAGCCCAAGGCCCCGACGGAGGATTGTCAGCATCGAAATATGCTTACATTGGTTAGATTAATAAATTATGTTTAAATTGTCGCAGCAGACAAGCCGGATATTAATTTTCTGGTGACAAAAGGTTTCCCATGTGTGCACACGATGTATAATATTTTACGGGCTTGTATAGGGGCGCAAATTAGCTTGTTTTTATGGTATTGATTGTATTAGCGTGTTTGCGCAGCTCAGGCAGGCGGCTAGCGAACCCCGTGCCTGGTACGAAGCTCGCGGGCACTATTCAAACTTGTGCAATATAAAACACCCTGCCGCGCCATTGACTCATAAGAATCCCAAATAGCGAATATACTTTTCGTTAATAGGTTTAATCAGGCAAGTTTCGCGAACCTTGCCCTTGAATGTCTCACCTGCTTGGTACTCACGTACGGACTGCTACCAAAGTTTTAAATTGACTTTTGTTACCTTCTTGATTTGTGGGATGATAGGTGTTTTCCAACTTTGCACGAATTTTATTACTCATCGTTGATATTTAAGTCTACAGGTATACGCTAAGGGACTTAACTGCCACCCATGTTACACATACTATAGATTGGATACCTACGGAAAATGTTTCTGTTTTAGGTGGATTCGATGGTACAAGCAATGTGTTGGCTGGGAAAATGTTTAATATACCTGTGCGAGGGACTCATGCACATTCATTTGTGACGTCGTTCAGCACGCTGGAAGACTTGCACTCGGTCATGATACGGCACGCAGAGACACAGATCTCGTGCAACCTGCTGGACCTGTCGCTAGAGTGGCGCAAGCGTGTGTCGGCCATCATAGACATATCCCCGGAGGAAGCCAGCGACGGGGAACTCGCTGCCCTCATATCGTATGCCCTAGCATTCCCGTCGGGTTTCTTGGCTCTAGTGGATACGTACGATGTCAAGAGGTATAATTTTCAAGGCTTACCGTCACGACACAGGCAGCATAATATGAATGGGCATTCTGGCTACAATAGCAACTGTGGAACCAATGGTACTAGAGTACTCAAATCACCGACTATACATAGTACATATGGATATAGCACGGTCGAACGCACACTGAGGTAAAGATGCAAATAGACAACTCATTGACATTTGGTGTCTGATAAACTTGTATTATTGTTTTGCATTTTCATTTATATTTTAAGTTTTGTGAAGTTTTAATTATTTATTACTTAGATTTGTTATGTGTACTGGCTAAGTCCAGTTATTGCAATCTCATTTGACATAACTCATCGTTAGGGGGGCATGAACGACTCATAACACTGGGAGGAATGACATATGCAAGCACACTCTAACAATACATTATCCACCGGGATTATCCGCTGGGACTACTTAACAATCATGGCCGTAGATACTATTTTATGTTTTGTTTCGCTTTTTCAGTGAAGCGTATATGGACGGCGCTTCATGTACAACCGAATGTAAATAAATGAGAACACGTCCTACGAGAATTTTATATTTGCTTCAGTGTGACGTATTGTCGTGCCCTATATGCAAGATTAGGGGCAATGTTAGTCATTGGGCACAGTTGCATTGTATAGGGATATGCACACATTCACAGTATTCCAGCCGGTATTGCATGTATAGCTACCATCATGCACCTTATTTAAACATAGTAAGAAATTTATTGGATATTTCGTTTATAATTTTGTGTGTACTATATCATTTCAACGAACGTAGTCAACAAATTGTAGTAGACACCCAGTTGAATGTACGCCTACGTAATCGCAAATGACATCATACAGCATTACCTTAAACACATCCACAAGACGTTGAAGTACATACAGCAAATGTAGGTCTGTATCAGTGATATATTTAAGTAGCAAAGACAGCATGCCCTGTAACAGATAGAACTTACGTAACTGTTAAAGTAGGTGTTTTTTGTCATTCATTTTTTTAATTAGTAGTATTGAAATAATGTTTCTTAACAGGAGTGGTCTGCTAAACTTCTGTGCCGTGGCACTAGCGCTGAATGACTGCGCCTACAGAGCCGTCGGTATCCGTATCGACAGCGGCGATCTGGCTTATTTGTCTGTATTAGCGCGGGAGACCTTCGAGAGCGTCGCTGAAACTTACAAACTGCCCTGGTTCTCTAAACTAACCATTGTAGCCTCCAATGACATTAATGAGGAGACAATACTCAGTTTGAACGAACAAGGACACAAAATCGACTGTTTCGGGATCGGAACACACCTAGGTATTGTAAATCACAGAATACTAACAATTTCTCGCATGCTTACGCTGTATCTATTATTTCATACAACATTAACAATGACAGTAATTTCCGGAAATGCGCGTTTTATTCATTATGTTACATTGTGCTGAGCTGAGGTACTTTTTGCTGGTCACATAACTGCTATGACTCAAGAGTACGAGGAAACAACCATTTATTAAAATTGGTTTGATGTCATGTCATACTGAATTAAAGTATTTGTTTACGTTTTTTACAGTAACATGTCAACGCCAACCAGCTTTGGGATGCGTTTACAAATTAACGGAGATAAACGGACAGCCTCGCATCAAGCTGAGCCAAGATGTCGGGAAAGTAACCATACCCGGTCACAAAGAGGTACGTCGATAGAACTAAGTAATAGAACGCTTTCAGTAGACGAGGTCATTGTGTTATCTGAATGAAAAATTAATACTCTCGCTTAATGTTTATTGCTGTGATAATGAGTACAAACTAGTTGTTGTTCAGTTTGTTTGCAAATTATAAATGAAAACGAACACTATCTTGATTAATTAAATGTACACTGAAGTTAGCAACACACCACTGACTGCATTGAACTTTAACTTATATCGATTGCAACTAATCGTCTCGACAGGCAATATTATCGAGGCGTATGTAGTTCAATATAACACGTTTTCGACTGGCCTAATAACGATAAAACTATGATTTGTATCACGATGAGATTAGGTAGGTAAATATGTATAAGAAACGGAATATCGTATAACGTACGGCCCTGAACCGATGCGTGTTATCAAGGAGAAAAATATGTACGATTGTCATGAATATGAATAGATAGGTATAGCTTACAGTATCATCGAACGGCACAAGGTCTTGTGAATTACGAATACTTTGTCAGCTTTTATTGATTGCTCAATGACTGCACTATTTACCATCGATTTAATAAACGATATGAATGTTAGAACGATAATAAAGATATCATTGTTTTACAAATCCTTGCCTCCGAACAATTATTCTGTCTCTGTCAAGTAAACTGTGTTATAATCTATACTAATATTATAAAGCTGAAGAGTTTGTTTGTTTGTTTGATTGAACGCGCTAATCTCAGGAACTACTGCTCCGAATTAAAAAAATATTTTTGTGTTGGGTAGCCTAATTATCGACGGAGGCTATAGGCTATATAACATCACGCTACAACTAAGAGGAGCTGAGCAGTAATGAAAAATGTTGCAAAAACGGGGATAATTTATTCCTTTTGAGAGATTCCGTTGCGTGCGCTGCGTAAACGGTTAAAGTAACGCAAAAATCATGTATGACGGCATTATTCCTTTTTAAAAGTTCTAAAAAAAGTCCGCGAGAGCATATGTCTATCTTTTAAGGTTGACACACTATAACTCAAAAAGAGCGAGCAGCAACGAAAAGTGAACGAAAACTAGCAGGCAAATCGATGCGACGGGAAGGGTCAGGGGAGCAAAAATTTGACGCGGACGAAGTCGCGGGCAGAAGCTAGTAAAACTATAAGTTTACTGAAATTGATTAAGCAGGTGATATAATGATAAAGATAAGAATACTTAGTTTGTATTTGTAAAACTTACGATTTTACATATAAAGATCTTAAAAATAAGATACTGCGCTATATTTTGCCCCAATGGCAAATAATATTATTACTTCTTTTAAAAAATGATGCAAGAAAAAAAAAACACTAAAAACGGAAACTAATCGTTGCATGGGGCTCTATAGGATAATTACATGGGTTAAAAAAAATACAAATATGGTCGATTTCCTCGGGGTTTTTTTTAGAATGTATTTACTGTTAGCTTGCTGCCCTGTGCTGGCATATTATGCCTAAACAACATAATATCTTTCCTTGTTCAGCTCTGAAGGAAAAATACCTGAGGAATATTCTATTTTGTCGAGTCAGGCTAACACACAATAAACATTTTGTCATGATTAGAATTATCTCAGACAGATAATTTTGTTGCATAATCGTCAAGTCATATCGAATTCAAAGATAACATTGCCTAAAACGTTGTATTGTATAATGTCATAAAACTTGTTATCACGATAATTTCAGGCCTACAGACTATTCGGTGCTGATGGCCATGCTCTGGTCGACCTTCTGCAGCGCTCGTCGGAGCCGGCGCCCGAGGTCGGCCAGAAGGTGCTCTGTAGACATCCCTTCCAAGAGTCGAAGAGGGCCTACGTCATTCCCAGCAAAGTTGAACATCTATACAAGGTGATTTCATATCTTTTTTTTAGTAATAATGAAGAAACTGCAGTTTGATTACGATACACCAGTTCTGCAGGTAAAATGTGTGGCATTTGTTTTAAGACTGTTGTTTTATATTGAATTAGCTTGGACTCGCGACTTCTCCCGCGTTGTTTCAGAATAACAACCGAAGGGAACATATTATACGAATTAAAAATACCATATCCAGGTTTAAACTATGTGTATGAAATTTGAACCAAATTAGGTGAGCCGTTTTTGCGCCCATCCGCAGAATTTTTGTCCGTTTGTATCTTAGTTTGGATGTATCCAAACTAAGATATAAACGGACAAAAATTCTTCGTTAAATACCTACTATTTTATTACATGGATAGTAGAGTCAATGTTTATGTACAAATTAGCAAGCTTCTGTTTTAATAACAACTTACTACAACGTGTGTTGGAGATCATACAACAAAATGCTTCTAACTTTCTACATACACTAAAACAGCATTCTAATATTTACTTAATTACTTAATTTACTAGTTTTTGCCCAGTGGTGGAAATTTTACCGTTATTCATTTAAATTTTATTGCAAATGCATTAATAATAATACATTAATATTTTTATATAATAATGCAATAGAAATCTATTGCATTATTATATAAAAATATTAGGTTTCTGTACTCCTATATGTATACTTAAACAGTGCCAAATTTTATTTTTATTCGCCTCCTTCTGCGTAATTTATGGAAAAAGGGGAACAAAGTTTTTGGTTCACGTATTACCAATTAATAATTACTAGTGGCAGCTTTCTGCACTCCTTCTCCATATAAACTTGAACTGTGCCAAATTTCATACTCCTCCGTCCGCGTGATGTTCGTAAATAGGAGTACAAAACTTTTGTCTCACGTATATTAATAAATAGATTACTTCTACCAAGAAAATAAGAAGAAAAAAATTAGAAATATTAGAAAGTCTTCTTTAGATTATTAAGCATGATATGAGGTTAAATTGTTTTCACTTTTAATATTTTAAAGATTCTATTTCTACACATTATAGGTGTACTGGAAGGACGGTATCATTTACACGATGCCGAAACCTCTGAATGAGGTGCGAGAACGCGTACAGTCCTCACTGAGAACTCTCAGACAAGATATCAAGAGGAATCTGAACCCCACGCCCTACAAGGTATGTAATATACAGTTCAATATGAAAGAAAACCACTGTCTATTCTCTGCTTATCTTTTAAATTACAAGTTAACGTTGTCATATTATTTTGAACCTTATTTTTCGCGCAGTAGGGATTATTTGTCGGTCTGTTGTTCAATAATCATTAGAAATAACGACAAGACTATGCTTCTGTTGATGCTGTATGCGTTTGTTCAGTTTAATTATGTTTTATACCATTTGCAGTTTTGTATAATGAAAACATTGCTAGTATTACTCTACGTATGTAACATTTTTATAGCCTTCGACTAGGTATATACCTATTTGGAACAAAAAGACTGTCTTTAATCTTGTAAGGCAGCCAAAAATGCCATTAGACGTAGATCTTGTCCGAAATGGAAGTAAATTCGTTCTCCCGCAGTTGGCGAAGCATATAGTTGGCTATATTGTTGAACCAGTGACGCTGTTCCGCGTCACTTGCTAGACATTTGAGCGTGGGAAGATCCTCCTACTCTCTGGCAACAGCATACAACTATCCACTTCAAAAATACCAACTTTTTGTTACAGGTGGCAGTCAGTGATGACTTGTACAACTTCATTCACGACTTGTGGCTCCAGAATGCACCGATTGGAGAGTTGTCATGAAAAAAATAAGCCATAGTATTCACCAATACTAAAAGAAGAACAAACAAAGAGCTTGGTTAGCCTTTTATAAGGAAAACAACGAAAAACGTCACATAGTTTTAGGTTTATTTATAAAAATGCAACAACTTATGTATTGTATTTAAAATACTAGCATATTATTATATAGGTACACACGTTGCGAAAAGGAAATAATGCTTAGTTAAATTTATGTTTACATACTGATTTAGTTGATTTTTTTACTATACCGAGTCATATTTTCAGCCTGAGGTAAATGGTCCACATAGTGATAATTTATACTTCAGCAAATAATTATTGGTATCTTAAATAGAGTTATTTTTATACTCTGCATTATGTAGGGCCTAAACATTATTTATTTTGTTAACAGATAAGATCCCTATAAACCTAAAATGTGGTATTAAGAAACCCACAATAAGTAATTTCATCATTAAATGTTGGGATCAATCAAAATAATGTATTGTATTACATTCAAGAACGTTTCAATCTTGGAATTTTGTAACAATTTACAACAATCTCCTACACATTATTTTATTAGGATAATGGGCTTTGAAAAATAAATGTGGCAAGGCTTTAGCTAAGTAATAAAAATTATTGCTTTTTGCAAGAATAAAATAGCGAGAGCTTGTGCAATATTTCTTCACGAATTATTGAACATTGGTCTATGTATTACGTGGTATCTTTCTATGATATTATGCCATATTTTGTCTTGATAGATGTTATTGCTACAGTCCTGCAAATCACGCACTATAACGTGAAGTTGCGGACACCAGCCCCTACAGTCTTGCAAATTATCGTTTCCAATTCTAGGTTTGTTCCTATACTAGTCAAATACAAAAATGTGGTTTAAACTCATTTCAATGTTGCAATTTTTTTAATTATTTATTTGATAGATTTTAAAATTCTTCAAAAATGTTTTACTTTAATTAGTGTTGCATTCCTTAACTTTGGAAGTAAAAGCATAAACCAAAGGATTGTTGGCCATTTAAAAAAAGTAGAAACTTAATTGTAAAGTGTTATGTACTGTAACCCTTAGCCATTCGTACATGTTGTTCCATTGTTTTTTTATGCAGTTAGTATCTAGCAATCTTCTTTACATTCACGGTGCAAATATTATTTAGAATATAACATGAAAACTGTATGTTAGTAGCTCTTAAAGGTTTAGTTAAGTTTCGAAGAGAGATACAGTAACATATTGTACAAACTGTGTATTTATTACAAAATATAGTGCATTTAGTTCACCTTTTAGCTAGAGAGTAGGTTGAAGGGACGTGATATTAGGTTATTGGTTTGATTGCTGTTGGCGGAGGAAATTCATTGTGATATATAAATATTGTGAAATACATTTTAATTTCTCAATAAAAACTGTTTAAGAACACAAAACAAATCATGGTCCTTTCAGAACAATTTTAAAGTTTTAAACATATAATTTATAAGCAATCAAGACACTATAATACATGTTTTAAATATGAATGTTGAAGGTATATTGATCGTTAGATATGTTTAAGATTACCCTCATTACAATTGAAATAGAGGTATGGGTTTGTTTTATAAAAACAAGTGAATTTTGAGAATTTAAAATTGTCGATTCACATATTATATTTTGTCTTTAGCATCACAAGTTTTCTAGTTAACATTTGTAGACTTCTATGTTGTATTGTTTGATAACTATAAATTTTGTTTTATACATATAATATAAAGGTACATAATTAATGGATGCTTAGCAGAATTATTAGATACGCGATATACACTGCAACTACAAGATAAGTGAATAAACGTGTGTGAATAGATGACCTTTATCTCGCTGATAAGGCTATATTAAATAGTGCCCTAAATAGAGTGAGCTGTGTTAGTGCCAGGCCTAAGGCTCTACACACTTGTGACGTATATTGCGCACTTATCTTCTTTTTTCTTACTGTACACTACCGTTATTATGAAATAATCTAGTAATTGTGCTATATTTCAGCACGTTTTTATGAATTGTAATACCTAAATTAAAAAACCTGTGTAGCTATGCCTGGAATTATATATTAAAGGACACATTTATCTTAATTTGATTAGGATACTAAAAGAAAAGAAAATTGTTTTAAATGAGTGTAAGTCTTGTTTTGACCACTCTGTTGTCTCCAGCAGGCTTTGATTGTTGTATGTAGGTATCTAATATCAGAATAAATTTCATGTTTGAAAACATGAATGTATTCAATCAAAGCAATATTTATGAGAATACCCTTTTTTTTAAGGAACCTTCTTCGCGAAAATTGTGAGATGGCTAGTTTTGGCTATTTTATTTTTTGACCTACATAAATTGAATATTCTACAAATGAATGCTAAACGTAATTTGATGATTATATAGATGTAGTTTTCTTGCACTCCGCCCGCGTTTTAGAGGACATTTGGCGAAACAAAACGATTAGAAACTAGGAATAGCATCGCATAATTCCGTAATTTTATAAGTGTAAGAGTGTGTTTTTTCGTCGTATGGTTTTTTTTTTGTATTGTTGCAATTTAAACTTTAAAGAACCCAAAAATAAAGTAAAATAAAGTACATTATACTACGTAAACTTTTGTTTAGGCTGAACCATAGAATTTTGTGAACTTTTAATTAAATTCTATGTAAGTTAGCACAAACACTGGCCAGTTTACGGTGTTTTATGTGCCTTTCAACTTTAGGTAAATAAGTAAAAACCGTTTTTTTTTTATTTTTAATCTATTTTCTTAGAAATATGCTTAAATCCACATGTTACTTGGGTAAAGTTGAATGTTAATAAATAACTTACTTTTGTAATCACTCGTTTTATTTACGAATTCCAAAAAACACTACAAAGTGAAAATTTCCTTTAATTTGGGAAGTTGGTTTATTATTTTCGTTTTTTTTTGCTACCCTCTTCCGAAATTTAGTTACTTTTCAGTGTGACTGACACAGGCATGACCACCATCAGGGATTTTAATTTGATAACATAAAAAATGGGTCGCTAACTAGACGACACTACTCGCCAAATCTCAGAATTAGTCGGTCACTGGAAAGGTTTATAGGTGGCCGATCTGGAGAGAGCTTACTCCAACTTGGCCTATTTGAATCTCGAAAGTTAGGGCACCTAGCGAAGATCTATTTTCTCCGAAATTTAGTCGCCAAATATCCGAATCTGTTGGTTATTGGTTTAAAAGTTTAAGCGTTTTTAGGGGCCGACCTGGAGAGAATTTTCCCAGCTTGGCCACATTTATATCTCAAAAACTAGGGCACATAGCGGAGATCTGTCACCTCCCAAATTTTGACGCTGACGCTAATTAGTCGTCAATTCATAGATTTTACAGCAATTATATACTCTTCTACCCCTGCTATTTTAAGAGAGAAGATAGCACCATCGGAACGACTTGAAAACATGCTCTTTTTAGCTGGGAATCGAACTGACAAAGTTCCACAAGTTTTTAAATACCGCCATATTCTATATAACTGACCTCGTTGATCTAGCCATTGGGTATCGTATTACCCAGTAACTGAGTTGTGGAGGTCAGATAGGCTGTCGTGTCGTGTAAAATTCTGGTACTCAGGTGCATTCAGTTAGACTGGAAGCCGACCCCAACATAGTTGAGAAAAGGCTAGGCAGATCATGATGACCTCGTTGATCTAGCGATCGCAAGCATTATTAGTAGTTAGCAGGTTTTGAGGCATTGGATCCAATTCCCAGGTTGGGACAGATATTAAGTATTTCCATAAGGATTTTTTAATTAGTAGCCTAGTATCTGGATTTATGCTCGGTTGATGTCAATAAGGTCACTCTCTATTACATGTGACTTGAACGTAACTGGCAAAATGAATGTGTATACTACAGGTAGGTTACACCTCTGTCTAATTTTTCGAGGATAATAGCCGTATATGTATAAGGTGTATCTATTCATACACGAAATATTTTAAGAGGTACAGGTGGTAAAGAAGCTATAGAAGCAAAAAGAACATTTTTATCTAAGTGTTTTTGAATTTTCGTAATTACTATAATTTTAAAACTGCTTGAGACGTTTTGCATAAAACCTTTACTCCAAATTCTATGAATGGCCCGCCTGACGCTGCGAGTGCGGCGACCGGACGGCACGAGCATGGCCGCGGTGTCTCAGGCCGTAAAAAATAAGAAGGAACCAGTATTTCTTATGTGCTTCAAATAATTTATAAATATTAAATTTTGAAAAAAAAAACATTTTAGAAATTTTTTTTTTCATTGCCGTATCTTTACAGGTGTACCTCGTAAAATATTTCGTGTATGAATAGATACACCTTATATGTTATTAAACGTATAGGATTCAAAAGAAATCTGTCAGCAAGTTCAGTGGAAAAGGAAATCCTGGATGCCCCATGGAATTAGAATGTAAAAGCATCCCCACCACAGATCTCCAGTCACCTCCGGGTTCGTATAAAGCTACGACCATAAAAAATAACATTGCGTACACACGGCTACAAATTACTTACCTACTCGGTACTTATTTTTCGTACAATGAGAAGTCAGGTTATACTGGAAATGTATACCTTGATTTATCACCGTGCGTACATGATCAACCTATATAGTTCCCAATGCTGGGACATAGGCGTCTTCTAGATGAGAGGGAATAGGCCGTAATCCATGACGCGGGCCCCGTGCGGGTTAGTGAATGTCACATGCCTTCGAATTTTTGGTTCTACGACATCCCGGTTTCCTCACGATGTTTTCCTTCACCGTTTTGAGAGTAGTGGTGATACAATTATTTACACAAAGTAAAGCGCCTGCCTGGGTTCGAACTCACGACCTACAACTCGTAAGTCAGGGCCGTTACTACACTGGGCCACCACTGCTGTCACTACCGTGCGTACCACTCTGCGCCAAACTGAAGTGTGCAAGACGAAATTACGAAAACAACCGACTTCCTTAAAAACATTACAAAGTGAAAAATAACTTTAATTTCGGTAGTCGGTGTCCTAAGATTTGTATTTAAGGTTTTTGCCACCAACTTCCGAAATTAAAGTTATTTTTCACTTTGTAGTGTTTTTAAGGTAGTCGGTTGTTTTTGTTTTTTGTAAAAAAGTTTTTATTTTTAAATTTTTAGTTATGGTTTCTACCCCGCACTAATTCCAAACAAACAATGCATATTTATGCGATAGCAGAAATCGCGGTTGATTTGCTGTCATTTTTTAAAGAGTTCCGGTGTCTATCTCCGGAACTCATCATCAGATCTATATGAAATTTATATGGGACCATTTCGGAATAAGCCCCTTTCGAACAAAAAAGAATTTTGCAAATCCGTTTATATATATCGGACTTATGGCCGAAAATACATTGGAAAAAAAATATATATAAACATCCGAATTGACAACCTCCTCCTTTTTGAAGTCGGTTAAAAAAGGTGTAGTTATCTACATAAAAGACGAAACGCTGGACACGACACTGAAATACCGTCTCTGGCTCTAATATAAACACAACAATATATTTATATTATACACAATAAACAAAAAATAAACACACGGGCGTAACCGGTTAAATAAATTGTCATAACGTGCGAGACTATGAGACTCGCTCTAATCATTTATCCATATTTTATCTTTATTGGACTTTTGAATGTTGTTAAAAAGTTTTACAGAGTAGGATTGAACCGGAATCACACTTTGCACCTGTGGGTCAAAGTTATATTATCTGTGGAGTACGCCTATATTTTGTTCGTGTGATAGCGGTTTTATACCGACTTTGTTGTAGCCATTTATTTGACAAATAACCTAAAAAGACTGAATTTTATATTATTTTATACGTAAACAGTAAGTGAATTACAATTCAGACAACCATATCAGCAGTGAGTCAACTGAACGAGATAACGAGAGTGAGTACATAAATAGTTCTACTAAAGATAGTTGATCGGCTTTGTGTACTCTATTAATTTGTTACACGCCTACAGTAGAGACTTCTCCAAGTCATTATTAATGATTACAACGTTATTTTATAAATACTAAAACATTACAGTTAAAACGTTGTTTATGGGGATCCTTCTATCGTGAAAGTAGGTAAATGACTGAAGTAGTACTCTTAGCCTACAATGGAATTGAAGTAAACACTTGCTAAAATAAACTATTGTAGTTCGGCTAACAGTAGGTACTTAGTCATAGGAAATGATAGTACGTAATCCAGTAACTAATTAGCACAAAGTTAGAATTAAGAAGTTATCCTGCGAAAATCTATATCATCTCACTTCAGATCAGATATTTTTTTACTGAATGTTATTTAGCCATTTTGTAGAACCTGATCAAGTAATCATGCATAATCAAATAATCTGTATCAAAACAATGGATTGTTAGCCTTTTTTATAAAGTGAATGTTAAAAACTGTTGACTATAATATTATTTAGATTTGCTAATACTTATTTGAAAATAAAATCACAAGAAATAAAAAAGCAACAGATAATTCAATCAGTTACAAGATTTTTTTTTTGTTCTATACAAAATCTTGTTGACATTCCCATCTCATCTCAATACATAGGTACATAACATTTAATAACATCAAACCTGTATTCACCGAGGGGTTAGACGGAGGTGCTACTATATGCTTATATTTAACCAAATAGTTTTAATCTGAATGTTATCTAGCTATTTTATAGCAACATCTTAATTTGAATTCAATGTGTGTCTTTTGATATGTTCAAAAAAATTGTGGATATGTATGTACACATCCACATTTTTTTATATGTATAAGTTAAACCAACTTACCTTCTTGTAATAGAACACCTGCAACTTGTGACTATGGATTCTCTAGTAATGAAAATTAAATATTAGTTTATTAAGTCTATCAATCTGCCTAGCCTTTGCCCAACTATGTTGGGGTCGGCTTCCAGTCTAACGTTATGCAGCCGAATACCAGTATTTTAGACTTAGCCTATCTGACTTCAACAACCTAGTTACTGGGTAACACTATACCTACCTCTTGGTAAGACTGGTTGTCAGACTTATGGGCTGACGACTGTAACAACTGATAAACATCCTAGAAGTACAACCTAACCCAATGGGTTAATGTTCTTTTCAAAGTATGGAGAAGTCTTGGTATGTAAACTGGAGTCATTTTAATAGGTAGCATTTGACAATTCATCAAAATTCAACAATGTAACCTTGTAACGGCGGGCATAAAATATTTTTTTTTTTCGTTTTGTTAGAACTACACAATTGCTTAACTTTTTTCAATAAGGATTACATAATATTTGTAATAATGTCCGATATGAGTAATTTTACGATTTGCTTTCATATGAACTGACAGACATCAAATGTTACCTATGAAACTGACTCCACACTAGTAATAGTCACCTATCCACAGATCAACCGGAGCAATCATAGCTTTACCTAATTGATCAATCTGCTCTGCTGTCATTACTTAGCCACTAGCCCCATTTTTTTTTTTTTTTGGATGAGAAATCATCAAATGTCTTCTCCCGCTCTGGGCGGAGCGGGAGGGCATGTCAGACTTTTACTGACTAAAACCCACCCGTGTTCCTTCAGTTGCCCATGTGCCAGGGTCACGGTATCTCTTTCGAACAATCACGCGACCCCGGCAGGCCACTAGCCCCTCAAGTTTAATAAGTGATAACGTACATACATAAACTCACGGCTTTTACCGTTTGGGGGCAGGTAGAAACTAAAGAATGCCACCTGCTGCAATCCTTACTTACTCTTTTTGTTTTGTTTATGTTCATAAGTCTGGTCATACATGCACGCAGGCTGCCAGTACTACGCATCTAACCTTTCTGAAGAACATCACCAATAAGGTCACTATGTTCTCCTAGGGTGCCCCTCCTATCATAATAATAATAAATGAATAATTATTTAAAAGTTCATGGATGAAGAGAGAGAGAAAGACCAAAGAAAGGATGGATGGACTGTGGGAGGAAAAATATGAAAAAGAAAATGAGTGAAAACATGATGGTTGACAGGGTAGAATGGTACGAGTAAATAGTTGTTGCACCATCCCCAAGTAACATTGGACAAGGGCAGGAAGATGGTAATGAAAAAATAATAATCCTACTTGTTGTATAAATGTGAAACGATGATGATGAATAAATAATAATCCTACTCATTTTATAAATGTGAAATTTACTCAATCACTTAAAAACAGCTTAACGGATTTGCGTAAAATTTGGCACAGATACTTTATAATCTGAATAAACACTTAAGATATGATGGCGTAGGATAATTTCCATTCTCCACACCAGCGAAGATGCTGGCAAAAGCTTGTTTTATACGCTAAATTATTACTGTTTTAAATATTTACATGACAAGAAGTTTTTAATGAGGGTGACTCATTGGTATAATTATCTGAATTTGTTTACAAGTTATTATTAATAGATAAACTTGTAAATACTGTGATTACTTGAAATATTATTTACTGTTATTGATGTGATAAGAGTTATTAGAAGTCAAGGAAAATTGGACGTAGTTATGCAAAAAGGATCCAATCCACAACTTGGTCAAAAATGAGTTAAGTGCACCAAACTGATCCAAATTATACATACTACGAGTCAGTAAAAACGACCTAGCTAAAAATAGCTTAATTTTTCGTGTACTTTAATTTTTAAAACCAATGGTATGGCGCTTCTTATTTTTTTTTCAGCATAAACTATTTAAACTTTCTGGTTCTTAACTAGTATTTGTACCAGAATATGTTAATATACCATTACTAATAAAAAACGTGTTAATATTCCACAGATTTTTTTTTTTAAGTAATAAATAAAATACCTCTTGAACTTAAAACATCAATAATTCAAAATTAACTGAATGTGGATTGGATCCTTTTTGCATAACTACGTCCAATTTTAATTAGAGTTTTCTAACTAAAACTTTCCTTGCCTTCTAATAATAATAGTTAGGGTTACTAGATCACAACATTTGTATTAGATAATACACTAGTCACAAAAATTAAGGGATAAAAAAATGCAAATTTTTGCGTGATTTTCAACAAGCTGTAACTCCGAGGAAAATGATCGTACAGCAAAAAATTAATTGAATTGACATGATTTTTTTTATCATGTTTGGGTCTGACTCTGGAGAATACAAAAAAAAAAAAAACAAAATTTATCTCGTCTTAAAAAAGGTCTACTGGCTTCAATTTTTTTTTTCCATTGTTTCACTCAAAAGCTTTTTTAGAAAATTGAATGCCCTTTAATTTGACGTATCCAGAATGCCTGTACGATGATTTGCCGCGGAGTTATCGTCAGTCAAAGTAAAAAAGTACTTTTTTATTTTTTTAAATGAGATTTGAAACTAAGGCAGTTGCAGCGGTCAGAAAAAATCGAGTAAATTTTTTTTTGGCAATAATGGAGCATTCTGAAGACCTTGAAAAAAATAAACGTTTAGGTAAACGTAACAGTAAACTTAAAAAAAAAAAACTTGCACTAACTATAAATTAACATTCTATATTTTGATGATATTCTATCGTAATTACACATGTCAGCAGTGGCTATAAACATTACAGTTATATAATATCTATCACTAGCTTCTGCCCGCGACTTCGTCCGCGTTCCTCCGACCCTTCCCGTCGCGTCGAATCGCCTCCTCGTGCGATTTTCCCCGTTTATGCAACATTTTTCAATACTGCTCCGCTCCTCTTGGTTGTAGCGTGATGTTATATAGCTTATAGCCTTCCTCGATAAATAGGCTACCCAACACAATTTTTTTTTTTTAATTCGGACTAGTAGTTCCTGAGATTAGCGCGAACAATCAAACAAACAAACAAACTCTTCAGCTTTATAATATTATAAGTATTATAAGTATATAAGTATAATAAGTATATGAGTATAGATTACTATTTTTGTAAATTAAAATTAATCAGCAGACATTAAAAAAAAAACTGCTATCTTAATATACTTGCTGACCCAGCGAACTTTGTTCTGCCTTAGAGACAATAAATGATGCGTTAACTTATTAGCAGTGATCGGATATTCGGATGCATATTTACCTAATGTTACTGTTTAGCTGTGAAAACACGGAAGCGGCTTCGTATTTTTTATTAAAGCCGGGTTTCTTGGATGATCATATTTATTTAAAACTAGCTACTGCCCGCGACTTCGTCTTTGCTCCCCCGACCCACCTAATCGCATCACATTGTCTTCCCGCGCTATCTCTTAGCTTAGCGTGTTTTCTTAGTTTGTGTTTTCCTAACGGCCCTAGCCTGATGTTTATTAGCTTATAGCCTTCTTCAAGAATTTAATCAAATTCAAAAATATTTGTCCAAGTGTTCTTAAATTTTCTAACTTTCCGCGCAATTTTTTTATTTTTTCTTCTTTCATAAAAACCTTCTTCTGACAATAACAAACACAACAAAAAAAGAAAAAGTGAAATCGGTCCAGCCGTTCACGCGTGATGGCGAGACCAAGGGAAATAGGGATTCATTTTTATATATATAGATGAATGTTTAACCCCAGATGCAAATAAATATGTGTGTACCTAATTAACTATCTGCATGCCAAATTTGAACTTTCTAGGTCATCTGGAACTGGGTTAGAGTTTTGATCTATAGGTCAGTCAGTGATAAAAATAACGATTTTTGGGTGTTAATATCTAAATAACCGTTTGAGATGTGTTTATGAAATTTGAAGCATATAGGTATCTCGTAAGTTTCAATATATGAGCCAAATTTGACACGTTTATGTGAAATAGTTTTTGAGTTATGAGGGGTTCAAAAGTGGCTCCAAATGGTTCGTGTAATATTACACACGGTGCTGCTCGCCAGTTCTGTTACTTGAACTTGGCTTGACACGCTGCCGCGTGTCTAGTTAACAACTACGGCACTAAAACACCATACAGTTACCGGGTTCAGCCATGCGAGATATTACATACATACATACAATCACGCCTTTTTCCCACGGGGGTAGGCAGAAACCACGGAACGCCACCTGCTACGATCCTACACACTCCTTTTGCCTCGTTTAGATTCATACAATTGGTCATACACACACGACCTTTCTGAAGAACAACACCAATAAGGTCACTATTTATGTCCTCCTAGGGCGTCCCCTCCCGGTGTTTCCATGCGAGATATTGTTTGTTAAAATTTTGTCATTCTTTTAGCAATGTGGTTCCTTAAATCGAATTTCTCCTCCTCGTTCTCGAAAAGGTTCAGATTTGTCAATTGTGCTTACCCATTTCAGTTTCGTAATTTCAACTAATCGTGTGGTATTTTAATAAAAGTAAAGTATATATAGTAGTCCAAAAGGTAGCCCAAAGGTATAATAATAACAGCTATGGTATAATTCCCCGTAACCCCTAATAATCAACCTATATTTTGTGACGTGTGAACAGTAGTGGTTCAGTGGTAACGGCCGCGAGTTACGACTTGTAGGTTGTGGGTTTGATCCCAAGCGCCTCACTTTACTTGGTGTGAATTATTTCATTATGACTCCTCTTAAAAGGGTGAAGGAAAACGAATCGAAGTCATGTGACATCCGGTAATCCGCACTATGCCCGTGTGGTGGATTATGTCCTACTCCCTCTCACAGAGAGGAGGCCTGTGTCCCGGCAGGACATTATAGGCTGATTATTATGGATAACTAGCTTTTGCCAGTGGCTTCGCCCGCGTGGAGGTCGGAAATTAGCCCGCGAGAACATACTATCGGGATAAAAAGTAGCCTATGTCCTTTCTCAGGCTCTAAACTATCCGTGTACCAAATTTCATTTAAATCGGTTCAGTAGTTTTAGCAGGAAAGCGAGACAGACAGACAGACAGAGTTACTTTTGCATTTATAATATTAGTATGGATTAGTGTGGAAGTATGGATGTGGATAGTGTGGATGTGTCGATACGGCCTATTGCGATACAGTTTTAGCACCAGTCCAATGTAATAATGTACCAGTTACCAAATTAACTACAAGCAACGTTTTCCGCACATCCAACAGCAGAGCCAGAGAGTTGTAAACAAAGAACATGGGCACTTGGCTAACATGCTTGGACTAGTAAAACCTAACAAAACGTAACTTGACGAAACATGTGTCTTTACATTCACCTAAATAAGTATGACTAAGTACAGCCTTCAATATGTTTTTAAAAGGTGGGAGAATCAAGTAACTATGAAATATGTTTTTGAGGTTATGTTTATATATTTTTAATCTGTAGCATTTATTTTTTCTACTTTAGATTAGGACGAGTGCACGGCGCAGGCCAGATAAGTCTGCGCTTGACTAATATCGGAAATAATCGTGGTCTGCCACTGTTCAAAAAAATAATTAAGTATGCTTGGTGCCACTTATTATAAACTCAGAACTTAAAACGTAATGCAATTCAAAGTCCATTAAACGAATGCTGAGTCAACAAGAATAGAAGATCAATCGGAGTCCGTAAGCAATGCAAAATATCAAAACTATCAGGAAAATAACAGAAAATCGCACAGAAAACAGTCGTCGCCGAGACTACAACACCGGTCTGCGTAGAAAACTGTCAATTTTTGTTTACTTGTCAAAAATAGGGAGCGTAATCAATCGATTTATGACAGTATCGATTTTTAGATTTAAAATCATTCGCTTAACTCATTCATTCATTTAGTTCAAGGCTTTATGATAACAATTCACCACGAAATAACATCAAATTGTATTTGTGGCAAGCTTTGAATAATAAATAACGCGAGTTTAATACAGTTGACATTGATTGGGATTTTAAAAAAACATTTTGGACTTCTCTAGTAACGTCAGTAATTATGGATGCGTTCGAAGTTAGACATTTTATACTTGCATTCTGATAAATAAAGGAGTATTAAAAAAAATATATATCTATATTTCCCCAGCATTTAAAAATAAACTTATGGTATCCATTAATTACATTAACAATGCACTACATATTGGTGACAGTTTCATGTCGATAACAATTTTGGTTTTTTCCTAGTCCAAAGTGACCATTGTTCTTTCGGAAGTAATTGCTATTTTGTTTGCTATTGTATTGTGTAATACAGTTTATGTTTGAAGCTTCACATCTCGAGATATTTCTGAACGCAAGGTTACCACAGTTAGCAACTCTATAGCATAATTTTGGCACACTGTTACTAATTTTGGACTAATTACTTAAATTTTCCTGCAATATCAAACCATGGAGGGTTGGAAAACGGGTGAAAAAATAGACCCTACATATTGTTTTTGGAGTTTCATAATTATACAAAAAAGTAGATAGCTCCCTGTTTAAGGAAGACGATAAGTAGGCCATATCGAAATTTTACCGCTTGAACTCCATAACAATACCGTATACACCGTGATATTCGTTTTCGTTTCGTATGCACAGAAACTCTGGCATCAGGATTCGAATGATCTGACATAGCTTCACAATCATTCGATATGCTTCCGCATACCGAATCCAAGTTTAATCAGTGTAATCGTATGAGTCCTTTAAACGTTGTTCAGAAATCCAAAAGCCGCAAATTTTGTTTGTTTAAATCGAATAGACGACCGCTATTCTTTCCACAGCTGCTTGCTGTTGGGGGCAAGATAAACAAACAGGTCATCGAAATATGTAATTTTCAATACGATATCCGGTCGAATAGTTGTGAATAGTTATGTGGTAGATATCGTACCGTATGGTATCCTTGTGGTTGTGGCTAGCCGCAGCATCACGCTTAAGATTTATTTCCATCACCAATTCAAAACGTCTTTAACAAAATTTCTTGCTTATTACCGTAAAACTGAAGCCAGAATACATTATTTAATTTTATTGCATGCATGCACTGATTATTCTTATGTCTGTCGTCATGGAAAAATAACGAATTTAGGGGCTTTTGTGCTGTGTGACGCGACGCAGGCGCGTTCTGCTGGTGCTCAGCCACCGGCAACGGAGCGAGAGTCGTTAACTACAGCCGGGAGACGGTGTTGTCATTTTAAATGTAGTGTTGTGCCCAAGGCTATTACCGCTACATCTGTATTAGTACTGCTACTAAGATCTTAGCTCCGAGACAAATACATCTCAGATGTCAGTCGTTAGATGAGCACCGGTCCCTTGAATTATCTTCAAGATAAAATGCGCTTTTCATGACAAACTTCAAAAAGCCAGTATTTGAAGTTTGTCCAGCATTATTAAGTATATATCTTTACATGCACAGTTCTCAATCAATATCATCTGGTCTTGGCAAATCTGCCCAAATTAATTTAATTAATTACTCATACAGATACGGTGTAACTGCTTGGTAGTGGGGAAGGGAGCGTTTTAATGTATTTTCGGTACCTAACGAGAGGGATCAAATCAAAATCTGTGAAGTTAATAAGAAAATTCAAGACGAGGAAAACGACAATTATTACCATCAGGTTCCCCGTGAACTTTCGAGAATTGTGATTTATATTTTTATTCTGTCTCGTGAACTGTTACCGGTGAAAGTTAAAAGCTTTGATCTCCGGACTCCTGGAGTGGAGTATGAGATTTGTGTAACTTAAATAAAAAAAAAAACTTTAATTTTGAAGTATGTGTTTGCAAAAAGAAAAATAACTTGTCTACATTGAAGACGGTTCAATCTTTTATATATAAAATCCAGTCATAACTTCAGCGAAAACCTGGATGCAAATAAATAAATATAAATGCTATTGTTGTCGTGTAGAGATTTTGTTTTGTACCAAAAAAACAACAAGCATTGGTTTTGGGTGCCTACAAAATCCCAAAAGCTGCGGGGCGAATGGGCGCGGGTGGCAGGATGCGCCGGGCGGGCGGCGCATCCGCCCTGCGTCAGTGCCGTCAGTCGCCCGCCGCCGCGCGCTCGGCCGGCCGCCGACCCTACGTACGCCACCCTTATCGTAACACTAGTATGGCCTGCGATTTCGATAAAGTGGAAATCTTGACTTAATAATAATACTACGAGTTGTTGTATCACATTATTAAGGTGTAAAATGCTATTTTAAAACTGATATTATATCTGTTACATTGCCTTCATAGTTTATCGTTTTACGTTTGCAAATGAGATATTTATATTTCAAAAGTCTATATAATAATTATGTTCAAAAGTTGTTGTGCGCGCCCGAGCAAAAAACTTAGTAAAAGCAAATCTAAATCTGAAAATATGGATTTAAACTCAGAATCAGATAATGAGAACACAAAAGAAAAATTGCCGGCTGCCGACGATAACAATAAACAGGAAAAGGTCGAATTGTCACACATAGTCAAAGAGCCTGTAAAACAAGAAGAGAAGTTGGGAAACGAAGAAGAACAAGAAGTATCCTTACCAGCCAGCCCTGACAAACCGATTAAAATGGAAAATAGTGAAGACGAACGCAATGATTCAGCCAATGAAGCTGGTGAGGTAGACACTTTAGATCTCGCGCTTCCTAAAAAAGATTTGACAAGAAAGAGGTATTCTGTGGATTACAAGAAGACTCGTCTAGATTTTAAGCGATTTTCTGTAGATTGTCGTCGCGGTTCCGCTACTCTTGAAGAATTGTCACGATTGGAGCAGGAGCTTGCCCGGACAAATGTGGATGTGCGCCCTGGAGGCCGTCGTAAATCCACTGGGATATTAAAATCTACAACGAACAGCAGCAATGGAGTATCAGAGAATCGGCCCAGTAGTAAACACGAGTCAGATACGGAAGATGATGAAGTATTTGAGGCGTGTGCTGCCAAATCTGGTGACGATGATGGGAATGATGGGTCGCGAGATCCTCCAGCCACTCCGGTGGGTCGGGATGAGCTGGCGTTAAGGCGGCATAGATTTTTCTCGGATCTTGTTTGTGCAGCACGCGCTGCTGTAGAGCACCGTGTCCGCTTTGACCCACTTGGACCTGTCGTTGCTGATCAAGGTAAGCAATAAACATTATAGAAAATTTCAGTGCATGTATAATATGCCATAAGCAATAATGTTGAAAAGTGGTCGACCGCCAGTGTCTGCGATGGATATCAGCACTTATTTTTTTACTACGTAAAGGCACGACTATTCTAGAATGTCCTGTAAAAATATGCTCTTCGCAGTTGCAAATATATTTAAACATAATTCACGTTATCATAAATAGTTCCTGAGCACTCACATAACATTAAATTAACATTTAATTCGTCGCAAACGTTTCAAACACCACTAAACATAAATTATTGTTATCATTCCGGTAACGAAGCTGGGTGACGGGATATTTGTACCAAATGATGAGCGAAAATCGATTCATTTGGCCGCTACCCAACTATCTTGATCTTACTTCCTGCAAACTTCAGCTTCTTACAATCAGTATGTTTGTATTCACGATATTTGAGATTTGTTTTACATAATTATTGTTTACGAATGAGAGACTTTCCTACTGTTTACTTGTATCTAAATTAATAATTTGTATTAAATTAATATTTGTAATAACTGTAGATTGTATAAACATATACATGAATGAGTATTGTGAATTCTGATAATTCGTTTTAAAAACCACCTAAACCTTCACAATAACGATTTAACCCTAAGATGAAACATACATATACATAACAAGTATTAAGCCCAATTTTTTACAAATAATTTAAAGATACCCTATTCTTAAAGGACATTTTTATAGTCTGCTTTCGATTTATTGTAACAGCTTGTCATGAGCTGTCATAAACAGATGATGGCTTCAGAATGCTACTATCGTTATTTTTATACTAATCATGTGAAAATAAATTCTCTTCTCGGTTTTATTTATGAGCAGCCCTGTAAGCGGATATTGGTAGGCGTGCAAAGTCATTCAATTACGGTATGAACCAATTTATCGGCGATAGCCATGGATGAGTTAACTCTTTTATGATATCAATACCGACAGCGACGCGGGTGAATGGTATCAATTGACACTTCACCTTCATTCGCTACACACTGACATAGACAACAAGTGGAAATTATACAGGAAATGACACTGAGTAAACGTTGGATAGATTGAGGATGATGTATCTACTCAATTTCTTGCCCAATACCAAGAATTAAAAACGTTAAAACACTTTTAATTTACGCTTTTGGGCAACACTTCAGCTTGTTTTTGGTTTTATAGAGCACCTTTTATTGTAACTTTTGTATCATTTTGTAAAAACTAAGGACGTAGTACACATGCGAAAGGTGATGTGATTGATATTGGGGATGTTTAAAATGCGCGACTGGCAATACAGATGATAAAATATAGGAGGCCATTGAAATTATAGGGGGCACTGAATTGTGAAATAAGCCAAAATATTTGTATTGAATCGGCTCTAGCTCTCCTATGTGATTTAATTAAGAATTGTGATGCCCGTCCATTCCCAAGCTAGGGTATCGTTAGAGCGTTACCCTAGCTTAAGAAAGGCCGGGGAATACGGATCCTATTGTTACATAACGTCTACCAGGACGTTGTTATGTAACAATGTGAAAATGTCTGGAAAAAGGAGGATATGGATCCTGTATCCTTTTTTTTTCCAAGACATCAGTTGAAACATGAACCAGCAAGATAATTATGACTAAGTGATGTCCTTAAATACATTTTAATACAAATCCCGCATGTAGGTAGGTTCTTAAATATTATAATAATTAGTTCCCTTGTTGTATCTAATGACTTAAATGCTTTATTTTTAAAATTAGCTTTAATTTAAATTATTTTTTGTCTAATTCTGTCCGAACAAATAGGCTTATCAGATTACACGGGGCGTAATGAATTCCGCGAAAAGTAAAATTAGTAGAACCTACTTTTTAAGCCCTTAAGTACACAATAAACTAATTTTGAAGGTATTCATAATTAAAATCAATAGGCGTTTGTATAATTACATAGTATTAATGAAGTTAGAGAGTGATAAGAAATATTTTTAACATATCCAAACTAAAGTTAAATGCTAATTTAATATTAGTTTCAATAATTGATTTTCTTTAGACTCGGTTGATTCATATGGTGGTTTACGTTTGTTATTGATTATATCTACATACGGTACTGGCGTTGCAGGCAAAAACCAGTCGGCCACAATCGACCGCAATTCTGACAAACCGATCAATGAAATTGGAATGGCTACCTAATAGCTTAGCTCAGCTAATAGCTTAGCTTTATTCTTAGAAAGATTTAAAATTAGTTTACGATCACCAGCTATTCTTTTGATTTTCTTTACAAGATTACGTCGAATTTCAATTGTCTGGTGTAGAGATCCCAAAGGCTTTCCCGTTGACTTTAGTAAGACTTTCAGTTTATTTGAGAAACTCTGTCTCACAGTTGCCCTTTCATAATGTATGAGAGATAATGAAATATAAACCCACATGGCCTATTTTGGCATGTCTGATATTGTGCCCCTAGGGAGCAGACGAAAAACGTAAAGATCACATGAAATAACTTTATCGATGCGAACTTTCGCGAAGAGATATTTTATTTAGCATGTAATGTCGCAATCCCTGGTTATTTTTATCGCATCCAAGTCAATGCTTATGTTGTCTGAAAACAAGTTTATGTTATTACATTAATGCCAAAAAAGATGCAAAAAGAAAAAAAAGCAATAAAAAAAAACAAAAAGATATTGAGTATTGCCTTTATCCAGGAATAAAATACTTAAACTTTGCTGAGAAGGTATATTTTTTAGCGTTATTATTATGAAACAATGTTATTTACTAGTTTAAAAGTTTATAGGCATCTAGTTGTATAGAGGGTGGCAGAAACATCGACGTGCCAAATGTAACTTTGAAATTAGCACATTATTTATTTTAATAGATAAAAAAAAAAAAAATCTAAAAAACACGCTTCCATAAAAAACCAAACTAAAGAGTAGAAAATAATGGAAAAAAAGCGTGGGGTGCTTTTTAAGGTATTTTTTATTGATCAGGCACCCCACGCTTTTTTTCCATTATTTTCTACTTTTTAGTTTGGTTTTTATGGAAGCGTGTTTTTTAGTTTTTTTTTTTAAACTATAATTTATTTTCTATTTTTAGGGTGTTTCGAATTTTGAGATGTATTACAGCAAAGTTTGTGACGTATGTCAGCGTAGTTTTCGAAGACAGTTTCTTGCTGTCCTGGTAACCCTCGCAAGGATAATGGCACAAATTTATGAAATTATTGCATTGTCATCGGTCTTTGACAGGTGTGCAAAGTTTGAATGAAATCTGGTCGTTTAAAGTGGGTCAAAATCGCGCTATAAGGAGTCGGTTACAAACAAACATACAAACAAACATACAAGTGAAGCTAATATAAAGCGTGTAAAAACGAGGAACAGCTAATGTTTTTTTCGAAAAGTTTCGATTCACGGGGTTCAGAATCATGTGCTGAATTCACGGCTACAGTGCCATGGGTCTCGATGTTCCCTGCCATCCTGTTTAATTATTACCGATCAAGGTGTCAAATATCAGACCTTTGATTTATGAAAATCGAGGCATATTTAAATTATAAATGTTTCTGTAATGTAATCGTCGATCTTTTATTTTGAGTCTAATTTATCATTCTTGACGGAGCTAAACAGAGAAATCCTAGAATTACAAGTATTTTATTTCACACATATCACGACGTATCAGCAGAATATTATACAGAGTTGTAGATTGTGTCTAATAAAAATGTCATCATGACATCTTCCTCTATTGGCTATTAATGAGCAATTTGCTGTGAAGCCTTTAAACATCAAGTTTATTGAGTACTATTTGCTTTTTACATACAGTCAAGTCTTTTATATCTGTGTCAGTTCACATGCATTTCTTTCTTTTATTATCAAGTTGGACATGTCTGCCCATGTCAGATGACAAATATGCTAAGGGAACGACCGATTGGCTTCCACCTAACGCACGACGACGCGACGCCATCGCGGCGGGGCGAGCTTGACTCCTACTGAAAGGACTGGCTAGCACTAGCAAAAGAAAGAATTATGTGGAGTAGGGCGGCCTTTAGTCTGCACTGGGACTATAAGGGCTAGTTAGATTAGATTATAAAGTCTGTAGATTGTATAAACATATACATGAATGAGTATTGTGAATTCTGATAATTCGTTTTAAAAACCACCTAAACCTTCACAATAACGATTTAACCCTAAGATGAAACATACATATACATAACAAGTATTAAGCCCAATTTTTTACAAATAATTTAAAGATACCCTATTCTTAAAGGACATTTTTATAGTCTGCTTTCGATTTATTGTAACAGCTTGTCATGAGCTGTCATAAACAGATGATGGCTTCAGAATGCTACTATCGTTATTTTTATACTAATCATGTGAAAATAAATTCTCTTCTCGGTTTTATTTATGAGCAGCCCTGTAAGCGGATATTGGTAGGCGTGCAAAGTCATTCAATTACGGTATGAACCAATTTATCGGCGATAGCCATGGATGAGTTAACTCTTTTATGATATCAATACCGACAGCGACGCGGGTGAATGGTATCAATTGACACTTCACCTTCATTCGCTACACACTGACATAGACAACAAGTGGAAATTATACAGGAAATGACACTGAGTAAACGTTGGATAGATTTAGGATGATGTATCTACTCAATTTCTTGCCCAATACCAAGAATTAAAAACGTTAAAACACTTTTAATTTACGCTTTTGGGCAACACTTCAGCTTGTTTTTGGTTTTATAGAGCACCTTTTATTGTAACTTTTGTATCATTTTGTAAAAACTAAGGACGTAGTACACATGCGAAAGGTGATGTGATTGATATTGGGGCTGTTTAAAATGCGCGACTGGCAATACAGATGATAAAATATAGGAGGCCATTGAAATTATAGGGGGCACTGAATTGTGAAATAAGCCAAAATATTTGTATTGAATCGGCTCTAGCTCTCCTATGTGATTTAATTAAGAATTGTGATGCCCGTCCATTCCCAAGCTAGGGTATCGTTAGAGCGTTACCCTAGCTTAAGAAAGGCCGGGGAATACGGATCCTATTGTTACATAACGTCTACCAGGACGTTGTTATGTAACAATGTGAAAATGTCTGGAAAAAGGAGGATATGGATCCTGTATCCTTTTTTTTTTCCAAGACATCAGTTGAAACATGAACCAGCAAGATAATTATGACTAAGTGATGTCCTTAAATACATTTTAATACAAATCCCGCATGTAGGTAGGTTCTTAAATATTATAATAATTAGTTCCCTTGTTGTATCTAATGACTTAAATGCTTTATTTTTAAAATTAGCTTTAATTTAAATTATTTTTTGTCTAATTCTGTCCGAACAAATAGGCTTATCAGATTACACGGGGCGTAATGAATTCCGCGAAAAGTAAAATTAGTAGAACCTACTTTTTAAGCCCTTAAGTACACAATAAACTAATTTTGAAGGTATTCATAATTAAAATCAATAGGCGTTTGTATAATTACATAGTATTAATGAAGTTAGAGAGTGATAAGAAATATTTTTAACATATCCAAACTAAAGTTAAATGCTAATTTAATATTAGTTTCAATAATTGATTTTCTTTAGACTCGGTTGATTCATATGGTGGTTTACGTTTGTTATTGATTATATCTACATACGGTACTGGCGTTGCAGGCAAAAACCAGTCGGCCACAATCGACCGCAATTCTGACAAACCGATCAATGAAATTGGAATGGCTACCTAATAGCTTAGCTCAGCTAATAGCTTAGCTTTATTCTTAGAAAGATTTAAAATTAGTTTACGATCACCAGCTATTCTTTTGATTTTCTTTACAAGATTACGTCGAATTTCAATTGTCTGGTGTAGAGATCCCAAAGGCTTTCCCGTTGACTTTAGTAAGACTTTCAGTTTATTTGAGAAACTCTGTCTCACAGTTGCCCTTTCATAATGTATGAGAGATAATGAAATATAAACCCACATGGCCTATTTTGGCATGTCTGATATTGTGCCCCTAGGGAGCAGACGAAAAACGTAAAGATCACATGAAATAACTTTATCGATGCGAACTTTCGCGAAGAGATATTTTATTTAGCATGTAATGTCGCAATCCCTGGTTATTTTTATCGCATCCAAGTCAATGCTTATGTTGTCTGAAAACAAGTTTATGTTATTACATTAATGCCAAAAAAGATGCAAAAAGAAAAAAAAGCAATAAAAAAAAACAAAAAGATATTGAGTATTGCCTTTATCCAGGAATAAAATACTTAAACTTTGCTGAGAAGGTATATTTTTTAGCGTTATTATTATGAAACAATGTTATTTACTAGTTTAAAAGTTTATAGGCATCTAGTTGTATAGAGGGTGGCAGAAACATCGACGTGCCAAATGTAACTTTGAAATTAGCACATTATTTATTTTAATAGATAAAAAAAAAAAAATCTAAAAAACACGCTTCCATAAAAAACCAAACTAAAGAGTAGAAAATAATGGAAAAAAAGCGTGGGGTGCTTTTTAAGGTATTTTTTATTGATCAGGCACCCCACGCTTTTTTTCCATTATTTTCTACTTTTTAGTTTGGTTTTTATGGAAGCGTGTTTTTTAGTTTTTTTTTTAAACTATAATTTATTTTCTATTTTTAGGGTGTTTCGAATTTTGAGATGTATTACAGCAAAGTTTGTGACGTATGTCAGCGTAGTTTTCGAAGACAGTTTCTTGCTGTCCTGGTAACCCTGGCAAGGATAATGGCACAAATTTATGAAATTATTGCATTGTCATCGGTCTTTGACAGGTGTGCAAAGTTTGAATGAAATCTGGTCGTTTAAAGTGGGTCAAAATCGCGCTATAAGGAGTCGGTTACAAACAAACATACAAACAAACATACAAGTGAAGCTAATATAAAGCGTGTAAAAACGAGGAACAGCTAATGTTTTTTTCGAAAAGTTTCGATTCACGGGGTTCAGAATCATGTGCTGAATTCACGGCTACAGTGCCATGGGTCTCGATGTTCCCTGCCATCCTGTTTAATTATTACCGATCAAGGTGTCAAATATCAGACCTTTGATTTATGAAAATCGAGGCATATTTAAATTATAAATGTTTCTGTAATGTAATCGTCGATCTTTTATTTTGAGTCTAATTTATCATTCTTGACGGAGCTAAACAGAGAAATCCTAGAATTACAAGTATTTTATTTCACACATATCACGACGTATCAGCAGAATATTATACAGAGTTGTAGATTGTGTCTAATAAAAATGTCATCATGACATCTTCCTCTATTGGCTATTAATGAGCAATTTGCTGTGAAGCCTTTAAACATCAAGTTTATTGAGTACTATTTGCTTTTTACATACAGTCAAGTCTTTTATATCTGTGTCAGTTCACATGCATTTCTTTCTTTTATTATCAAGTTGGACATGTCTGCCCATGTCAGATGACAAATATGCTAAGGGAACGACCGATTGGCTTCCACCTAACGCACGACGACGCGACGCCATCGCGGCGGGGCGAGCTTGACTCCTACTGAAAGGACTGGCTAGCACTAGCAAAAGAAAGAATTATGTGGAGTAGGGCGGCCTTTAGTCTGCACTGGGACAATAAGGGCTAGTTAGATTAGATTATAAAGTCAGGATATAATATATCTGACCTACGTTTTACAGCTTCGGCACTGGGCCAATTCACCATCATTCTCTTGTCCATATATTTTTTTTTCGCTTAGTGATTGGAAAACTATATTTAAAAACATCATAACAAAGATCAAAATAGCATAGACCCTTGACCAATGTCGATTTGACATCAACCTAAAAGCTTTTTAATAGCCCGGCCTTTTATGAAATGTAAAAGTGTAACGTGGTTACGTGGGCTGGACATGGCTGAAGTCTCCACTATTGATAAAAATATTCATCGTAATCCCGCCACTTTAGTATTGAAATACCTCTGTGTTACCTTTAAAAGTGAGAATGCATTTATTAGACTTTCTCGATTTTTACCTTTTATAAAATTTGGGACTTTAGTAGTTCAATAGCCTAAACCTATATTGGTCCGGACATAAAACATGCATTTTTAATGAAATATCACCTCTATAAATGAAGAATGGTACATTTCGACCTGTCTTACCGGGGGTATCTGTAAATAAAACAATCGTCAATTTTAAATTTTTTGGTGGTTGTGCTAAGGACGCCGGTGAAATTCAATTTACTTTTCTTTTTGTCATTTGTAAGTCTAGTGTTAGGTTGCCCAGGTTGCCCTAGCATGAGCAACTGAACACGGGTGGGTTTTAGTCAGTAAAGGTCTGACACGCCCTTGCGCTCCACCCAGAGCGGGACACGTCATTTGATGATTTCCCACGAAAAAAAAAGTTTGCGACTGTACCGAACAAACAAGGCTTCATAGAGTTCATTTAATCGCAAGATTCCACTGCACTGACCAACAAAAAATTAATTTCGCGGGCTACCCTGGGCTCTTGCACCTTATAACCTGACACTATTTAGGCAACTGGGTAAATAAATACGTGATAAATAACTCTGTACTTATTCTAGATATAAAGTATTCAATTTGTGTTTGTGTGTCAATTTTTTAATTCGGTCTGACTCTGAGATATTAAGATGGCTGAATGTAATTCTGCGGTATTGACATTAATATTGCTGAGTCGGTAAAGCTGATTTTATCGTGCAATTAGCTGACAAAAAAACTTTTTAACAAAAAATTAAACCGCCGAAAAACTGAAAAGCATAAAATAATAAACCTTAAAATTATGAGTCGGCGCTTTGAGTGATCCTTGTTCATTGATTTTTCAGCGCCGACTCAAAATTTTAAGGTTTATTATTTTATGCTTTTCAGTTTTTCGGCGGTTTAATTTTTTGTTAAAAAGTTTTTATTTTATATTTTTTTCGTGGCTTTAATTTACTAATAATACTTGGCAAGGTATACCCTATCCAACACAAAAAGAATAATCAAAATTGGACTACTCTGTATAAAGTTATGCGTGGTTATACATTACAATCAGTGAGTGAACAATCAATCATCCCCTGTTTTCCGACCCTTAGGGTTCGATTTTGTTTTCTAAATTTATATGGGACCACCTTGGGAGTATACCCTTTCCAATAGAAGAAGAATTGTCACAATCGGACCACTATGTAAAAAGTTATGCGTGGTCATACATAAAAAAAAAAAAAAAATATACGCGTCGAATTGATAACCTCCTCCGTTTTTTTTCGTCGGTTGAAAATAGCACTTAAGGTGACGAACATTTTGATTGTGACTCTACAAAGTATGTTCATAGATCATGCGAAGGGCGGAGTGCAAGCGTAGATACAATTTATATAAATAACGAAATAGAATTCACTTCGTCCAAGCTCCGGCAAACATCAAAATTAAATATGCACAAGTATCGAGCACGGTATCGGTGTGACTAGTGATTGGCTCGGCTGTTGTCAATTTCTACTACGCGTATCGTATGCTGTCATCATTTATGAGCCGTACGTCATCTTATGAATGAGTCACAGCGTTAGTTCAGTGTCGGTCGAAGCGTTCGTAAGAGCATGTAGTTTGGCAATCGTCAAGTTTCTAGAGAACGGTTGGCGGACACCCGCTTAGTTTCTGAATCATCGTCACACATCCGTCCGCGTTGATCCCATCCCACTAGCTCCCGTCACAGCCAGTGTACGGCGACGCACGCGCATGTTTACACGCATTGTGCCTTTACTAACAGTGCATGAAAAACAACGGTTAAGTGCTCTGAAAGTGTTTATTTCTGTGCTTACAATTGGTTGTTGTACGGACCGTTTTCCCTAGAAACTGGTAAGCTGCGTCAATTTTTTTATTCTTTTTAAATCAAATTAGCCGGTGATATTTATGTAAAAATTAAGAGTGACGAAACGTAGTTATTAGATAAAGGAGCTGTTTAGCTGTTCTGTACACGTTCATTCATTGTGTATAACATTGGCATTATACAAACTACTGACACGATAAAATTGCTAATGTAGCTGTTCGTTCCAACAATACAGTGTATGTTTTCCTGCAAATTGCTCGAGCTTATCATTGTTAATAATGTATGGGTCTGTCGCCGGACGTCAGGCAACACAAGTTATGTCAGTGAACTTAATCGTTTTGGTGTGACCATAACAATATTGCTGTGAAGACATGGAGAACCATGTATTCTGCTGAATCTTTTTGATAAAGAGTTATATACGGTATTCGTATTTACAATTTGATATTCGCAAATATTTACGTATTACGTATACGCTCAGCCTATTTTTATACTTATCCATGGAAATGTTTAGGTAGATAACGTAGTTTAATAAGGTTCTTGTTGGAACAATCGATACCGGGCCCTGAATCTAATAAAATAAACGAAAATGATTATCTACAATATTTATGGTGATAGATAATATTATATAGCTTTTGGATAGTCCCCTAGATTTTAGTGATGATATGGTACTTGGATATTAATGTTATCGATGAACCTTCATAAAAGTACATAAAATATCCTAGAAAGAAGAAAGAAAGAAAGAAAGAACGTACTGTGAAGAGGTACCTTTATAGAGGCTACATAGCCACAATAGAAAACATGGTTGAAACCTATAGCCGCTAAAATAGAAGTAGTCTCCGTAGCCAAAATCGGCATGGGGATTTGTGTTTGCCTACCCAATCCTTGAATCAGCAGAATTTTGTTTGTTGAAGAAGTCGATTCAGATTTTGCCCAGGAAGTTGCTCCATGCTCCGACAATCGATTCCAGTCGCCATTGTTTGCGATATAACGCTCTGTTCATGTGGAAAATTCAGAGTGGGTTAGGTATACCTGCTATTCAATTCCATAATGCGGTTGGCAATACCACTGTCAACACAGTATAGGATAAAGCGCTGCATATGTGAACTGTGTCCTGTGTCCTTTATGTCTGTTGCTATGGAAATAATTTACCTACTTGTATATAAAATCTGTGTATGTGGAGTTGTGGACGTACACAAAAATTCAGTTAAGTACAAGTAGGTATTTAAATAGAAACTAAACAATATTATGCGAATATGAAATCCATGTGATAACATCGAAACCACTTGGTTATTTAAAGGGATATAAATAAATAGGAAAACAATGTCTAGGCTGAATGTCTGTCTAAGCCAGACAAAGATGTAAAAGGTCGTCCCGGTAAGCAATCTCACTCGAAATAAGTGAATTTCTCAACAGGCCACCATTCGTGGTCAAAGGATTTTTATAAACTAAACAATATTATGCGAATATGAAATCATGTGATAACATCGAAACCACTTGGTTATTTAAAGGGATATAATAAATAAATAGGAAAACAATGTCTAGGCTGAATGTCTGTCTAAGCCAGACAAAGATGTAAAAGGTCGTCCCGGTAAGCAATCTCACTCGAAATAAGTGAATTTCTCAACAGGCCACCATTCGTGGTCAAAGGATTTTTGTTTTTTAATAAAAGCCCGTTGATAACAAACTTAGGTACGTTGACAGCCCTTTTCAACCCTGCTTGGTAATTTGTACGACGACGGCTCGTAAAGTTCTTGAAAGGTAACTTTATTAACATTGTTCGTGTAAAATTACTGAACTCAGTGGCATGTGGCATCTGTTCAGATTGGAGGCTGGTAAGAAGATATCCAATTTGAATATAAATGAAGACAGTATGAGACTCAAGTACCCTGTCGTATCTTTCTAAACTCTACTTAATTTGTGTTTTGTTTTAAGTAAACTGAAATTCGAAAACATGCTTGTTAGTCGCGTTGTTGATAATGTAAATAGCTTCAGTGTTTCTGATCCGAATCAAACGCTCGGATTTGACCAGCTGGCACCTATCCCAAGCGTAATGTAAATATAGAACGGACTATATTGCTGGAAAGCAATATGACATCAGAGTTCGTAACATCTCATGTTGCTATTCCATACCAAGCTGCCCTTGAAAAGGTTACTATTGTAATTTCGAGACAGACATTTTGAGTATCTCTGTAAGAAATAGGATTCTGTACCATAGTTCGAGTAAATCCCAGGTCCAGTATCAAGCCCTCAACCTTTTGACCGCCAGAGTCATGTATAGATGACAAACCAAAACGTGCCCAGCACGCCACGGTCACGATAGCGTGACAGACTTTTAAACGTAAATAAAACTCATAAAACAACATTGTTTTTTTTATTTCCTTTGCTAATTATGTTCCTTGACTCATTCTAATTTATATTAGCTGAGCTTCTTTCTATAAATTTCATCCATATTAACATAAGATGGCAAAAACTAACACCAATTATAAAATTCGAAAAACTTAGTGCCCTCAGCGCCACAGTCATGACACGTAGTGATGTAGCTAGCAATCAATATAACAAGAATATCGACTTCGACGGTAACCTACGTTATATTTTATTTCTTTAAATTTTCCTACAATAAATAAATAAAACTTGATATTGAAGTTGAATGATTCAGGAATCATGAAAATTATTTAAATATTATTAAAATAACGCACTATCTGCTCATTACATGTCGGTGTCAGTTTATTATCGATAAATCATAATGAGTGTAATGCCCATCTCGACCACACTGTCATATTGTCTGTGCCTAGAGCGCCAGAGTCATCTAATCGTGACAATCCTATGACGTCACATGTGGTCGATTTGTAAATAGAGCTGTTCCTTAACTTGTATCAGTAGTTTGTTCTAATTAATTTATTATTCTGAACTACTTTTTTATGACTGGGAAATCATCAAATGACGTCTCACGCTCTGGGTGGAGCGGAAGGGCGTCTCAGACTTTTACTGATTAAAACCCACCCGAGTTCCTTCAGTGCATATGCCAGAGCCACGGTAACTCTTTCGAACAATTTCGCTACCCCGGCAGGATTCTGAACGACTTATATTAAAATATTCGTTTATCATGTCAATACATTTTGTGAGATTAGTATATCAGACTATAGTCATCGGAACATACATCCTTGTTTAACGATACTATTGTGTTATAAGTAATTTGTTTCAAATAAAACTACAAAGTGAAGTTCAGATTTTGTAATTAAAAAGAGAATTAAATTCATGTAAACCATTTCAAACAGCCATAAGCTCAGCTGGCGTGTCATAAAATAAACACGGATCCGACTG
This sequence comes from Aporophyla lueneburgensis, assembly GCA_932294355.1. Taxonomy (NCBI): domain Eukaryota; kingdom Metazoa; phylum Arthropoda; class Insecta; order Lepidoptera; family Noctuidae; genus Aporophyla; species Aporophyla lueneburgensis. The sequence continues at coordinate 12,369,418 of OW028739.1, forward strand.
AGGTTTATTTGAACTAAGTTTCATTTGTTTCCAAGGATAATATTGTCCCTTTCTTTGTATTTACTATTATATTTGCACTTACAAATCTTGAGTATAAAAACTTCGTTTACTAAATCACAAGTTAATTTCATGGTTTAAATTTGCTTTCGCCTATTTTTGTCGTATTCTGATAATTACAAATCTACAGTAAATGGTATTTATTTCAGTTGAGATATCATCAGTACCTACGTAGCTGTACATTAAGGCATTATTACTGGTTGTTCTTTCAGAGAAACTTAAATCTACATAAATAAAAATGAATGTTGCTAAAAAAAATGTGTGTACAATAGTAAAAACATTACTATTCTTTTTCACATAAAAAAAATATACATACGATGTTACGGGATGGGCCGGGGAGCAATAAATATGACGCGGACGAAGTCGCGGGCAGAAGCAAGTTGTATTAAATAAAAATGATGCTACTGTATATACAAAGCGAAACCATTAAAATAAAATAACTCTTATTATTTCGATATTATTCATAAATATCGGATGCGCACCTCTAGTGCAGAGGCGGGCAAATTAAGAAAAGCCGTGCCAGCTACGCCATTGTCATCATAAGATGACAAGAAAGTACGTCATGACTGAACATAGTGCTGTGATGGTATTGACTTACTTTTATCGACTGTTGTTTTGAATTGTGGATTTAACGTCAAAACTGTGACACATAGCGTATCATTTCTGTCATAAAAGACAAGGTGGGATGAAATAAAACTCGTTTATTATATATTTCCGGTATAGTAACCTTTTATTAAAAACATATGTTAAAAAATAAATGGTTAGTGCTTTATCGATATAATTTCGAACTCACTACTATTTTGTAGGTATTAAAGGATGAATTTATAGCTCGGCGCTGAGGGCACGATTTTGCTTTTTTGTCGTGGCGCTCAAAAGGTTAACAGGAATGCGCTCATTAAAAATGTATATGAGTATGTCATTTAGTTAGGTGGCGGTTACGAATGTAGAGCAAGTTAAGAGGTGCCCACTTTCCTTCTACCTCCACCTAGACGGTTGGGGAGTGATGCTCTAGTAGTTCTTTCTACTCCAAGTTTGATGTAGTCGCCGTTTTATTTGCGACTTAAATACTGGGAAGTTTTAACTACATCTTGTTTGTAAAAAGTATTTGCGAAACGTTTCTTTGCCTTTGTGCTGACTGCTCTATAAGTTTTCATAATTATTTCAGTTGATGTCCATTCATTTACACGTGATTATTAAATACACCATTTTGATTTCAAAACCAAGCTTTCTATTTTGGTTATATTGTAGTAGAGACAGACAAACAAAAAACCCTGCTGTAAACCCTAAGGTATATTGGATAATAGTTATTATATACTATTGCTATCGCTAATTGGAAGAGAGAATAAATTCCGTAAGCCTTATTGTGTTCAGTTGATTTGTTGTCAAGAATTTAATATTTATTCAGTGAGACATGCTAAGATATCTATCTCATTGCCAAGGCAGTGGGCGTGTCAGCTAGGCCAGTAATGTCTGAAACATCAGTCAAGTACAAATCGAGCCCTAGTGCTAAGCAGTGCGTGCTATAACTTTCAAGTAGCTAGGTTAAATAATTCATTGTCCTAGCGGTATGTTGGTATGCCTTGATAACTTCGATTCAGTCGAGGCAAAATATTTTTGCAAACGAAAATATTCTGGCTTCACTTAATCTTCGCTAAGTGAGAATTCTAAATTACACGGTCACATTGACATAATTGGCCAAACGATGTCTAAAGAATATTTTAGCTCTTCCATTTAATATTCTCATAATCAAAAGGAAAATTTCCATAAATTAAAACATTTTAACGCTGTAGGTACCTCAGAATTATCTTTTGAGTTTACATTGGACATTACCTGCACCCTAATTGCGAAACGTACAATTTATCAGAATCTGAATGGGATTGAAGATTATTTCTAAACCATTGCGTCATTCGTTCGAATAAATTGTGGCAATGAATGTTGTTTAACTATGAATATTAAACCAATTCCTACCGATAAAAAGTTCCGCAATTACCCCTCTGGATTAATATCTGTGATATAATATTTAAAGCTGACGAGTCTAGAGAAGTAAAGTAGGACAAGCAAGCTCTTATTGGTCATACGATAGCTGTCCTACACGTAAGAAGGATTGTGGTGCCACACGATTGACACATGGCTAACCAAAAGTGTATATTGCACGCCAGATGGTACATAAATGTCCTCTAACGAGATTCTGACTCAATTACTTGAGATTTGTCATGTACTTATTTGATATAAAGAATATCATTAAGAATGTACAAAAAGAGTTTGATTAAATTGTATGCAAACTGTATTAAAAATAAGCGTATTTTTATCCTACAAATCGCGGATCATATTTTTTACGAGATCATTTTCACAATACATCACTATAATTCTCGTCAATGTGTAACTAATACCAATGTTTAGTTCAATATTCGATAAATGTTCTATTGGGATGTCTGAGGTCTGGCGTTTATTCTGTTACACGTTGTAGATAGTTATTTCGTGTTAATTAGACTTTAACTAGCTACCTAACTGCTCTAAATCAAACCATCCTATTAGTGGTAACTACAAGCGGATATTAGCGTTTGGTGTCTTGTTATAATGTAAATGTGTAGATTTACAGGTAATGACGGTCATTTAAAACTTCTCTTTGATAAATCAATTTCTTTGATTGACGAAGAAAATGTATCTAGAAAATTTAAAAAGTACTAGCTATTTATAACCTAAGCTTCTACTTTCGTTGCGTCTAGTGGATTTGTAGAGCTCATAGGTACAGGTGAAGAAAATAATCAAACATTTACAAAAACATGTTTTGGTCTTACGGTACCTTTATTAGAAATATAATGAATGACTAAATATGATAATATTAATTTTCGTCTCTGTGCCGACACGATATTATTGTATATTTTGTTCAGTTCTTCGTTTATAGGCATAACGGGAAGGAAAATGCGTTATTATCCTAAATAATTAATGTTAATGTGTCTATTTATAGGAAACATTATGTTTCCTCATTTCATGCAGTAAGTTTATTGAATTTAGATAATAAATATAATAAATATCTTTGGACAACCAACACATCGTTGTCTGATCCCAAACTAGGCAGAGCCTGTACTATGGTAACCAAACAACTAATAAACATACTTATATATTTCTAAATACATACATATTTTAGATAAATTACACCCAGACACGGAACAAATGATTGTGCTCATCACACAAACATTTGTCCTGGGTGGGAATCGAACCCACGACCTCAGTCTTAACAGTCAGGGTCACTAACCACTAGACTAACAGGCCAGTCAAGATGTTAGTCCCTTTACGTAAAACCTAATCTCGAGTTCATGTTCATGCACAGTCGAGTGAATTCATCCTTAATATTCAGTCGACGATCTACGAAAATCGTTTTCTCTCCCTAGGAGTTGGAAACTGCGGAAACAAAACAATTTGAAGACAAGATAGTGGATGAGAATTGTCAGCATTTGTAGTACATACAACATTTTACTGGGGCTGCGGTTTTCGTCGTGCTCTGTGGTTTCTGATTGGGTCTAAATATTGATTATTTGTTACATGAGTTACGTCGTAAATAGTCATTATTGTTGTGTCGGTCTCTTCTCGTTACACGCGTGCATTCGTGCGTGCGATGCTATAAATAACTTAGAATATACATATGTATCTCCTTATAACAAGCAGACCAACAAAACGTTTATTCCTCTCAGTCGCGAATTATTACACAAACTTCATGTGTTAATTAATGAGCTTCATCGTTAGCGAAGTTAATTTTATCTGCATTTTGTCCAAAAGGTTATTGAGATGTTTACTGAAGTTTATCTCAACTTTTAATGAAACCTTGATTAATAAAGAATCTTGCCTTGCTGGCTGCCGGTGAGAGCTAAACTTTAAAACTCATTAAATATTTGACGAGACAGTCCTCGTATAAAGTTGGTCACTCTCGTTATGGTAATGATCGATGGATGGCTCTTAGTCACCAGAACTTCTATGGGCAGTACCGAAATGGGTTATAAGACCGAAGCAACAATAACTGTTTTGATAAATATGGGGTTAGGAGGAACAGACATCAGGTACTTTTCCTTTAAGTATTTCAATTACGTAACCTTTAGTTCATTTTTCTTTGTGGATATGTTTTAGGTTTTCTCTAAAAAATATTATAATAGTTGCCTATATGGTTATAATATATTTGTCATGTAACTCTTTGAGAATATAATAGAAATGAACACTCTGGAATACCTACTCGCCAATCGCGAGGAAACGTGTGGAAAGCGCCTTTTCCCGGTGTGTCTTAACGACGACGGTAAATAAGAAAACTCTTTTCGGTTTAAAGACATTTATTTCTCAAAGAACATTACAGTTCACTTACAGAGAAACTTAATTAAATTAAAAATAGGTTTATGTTTACATTGCGACGTTCAAGCCATCGAAGAAACTGAACACCGTAGTTTCACTTATGAATTATTGCAATGACTTAAATGCAAACAAACATTAAAAAAAAAAAAATATGCAAAAAAAAAAAAAAAACAGTTCAAGCCAAAATATAATAGCTAAGCTTGTGTGTCTAATATATAATTCCTTAGACATTTTTTAAATGATGGTATACTTGTACACTCTCTGACATTTTTAGGTAATTTATTGTATAGCCGAACCCCCTCATACTGTATAGTTTTCCTGCCGTACAGGGTTCTCACTCTTGGTGTTTCTAGTTCATCCTGATTACGGGTATTATATCTGTGAGTCTTTTGTGTAAATGAAATGTTTGTGTGTATGTTGGTCTTAAGGATTTTTCGGATAGTCATGCATGTATGGTAAGTATACAATTGTTGTAGGTTAAATAATTTTGTGTTTTTGTAGAGTAATTCTGTAGGAGTATCGTAGTTGTAATGGAAGAGGACTTTGATGACTTTTGTAGGTTTCTACTGATTTTGTAAATATCAGTTACGTGGGTAAGGATGGGTTTATATTTGGGTTATAGAATGGCTTTGGCCAAGAAGCACTTTTTTTTTCTTTATTTGTTTAAAGGGGCTTTTACGCATTGCGTATGTCAGTCCCATCGTATCCTAAACAATGCTACTTTCATAAGACTTGGCCCATGAATTTGAACAAACTCTTCGCATCGTCGCCATTTGGGTGGGATAGAATTATATGGAACATGCCTACATCAGCTCTGTTCAAATTCAAGGAGCTCACTAAATTATTTCTACTGGACTCATATTGGACACATTCCATCAATAAATGTTGTAGGTCCTCGACAACTCCACATTCGTCACAATTGGGTGATGCAAGAAGCACTTGTACGAAAATAAAAAAGTGTGCTCTCATGAAATACTATGATATGAATTGTGTATCAGGAATATTCATGAATAATAATTATAAAATTTTAATTTACACGATTAATAAATTATCAGTGAAATTGTGACTGGGTGAGTGTAATCATTTTTAAGCGACTTCAAAAAGGAGGAGGTTATCAATTCGGATGTTTATATATTTTTTTTTATGTATGTTCGGCCATAACTCCGTCATATATAAACGGATTTGCAAAATTCTTTTTTTGTTCGAAAAGGGTTTATTCCGAAATGGTCCCATAAAAGTTTCATATAGATCTGGTGATGACTTCTGGAGACAGACACCGGAACTCTTTAAAAAATGAGAGCAAATCAACCGCGATTTCTGCTCTCGCATAAATATGCATTGTTTGTTTGGAATTAGTGCGGGGTAGATACTATAACTAAAAATTTTAAAATAAAAACTCTTTTACAAAAAAAAAAAAAAAACAACCGACTTCCTTAAAAACACTACAAAGTGAAAAATACTTAACTTTAATTTCGGAAGTCGGTGGCAAAAACCTTAAATAAAAATCATAAGACACCGACTTCCGAAATTAAAGTTATTTTTCACTTTGTAGTGTTTTTAAGGAAGTCGGTTGTTTTTTTTTTTTTTTTGTAAAAACGTTTTTAGATCTGAATTCTACTGTTAGGGCCTGTAAGGTGGTTTAGTAAGTACCTAATTAAGTTCTATATTATCATCGGCATCGGTCGGATGTTTCAGTATTTAAAATCTGTAAAACTGATATAAATTAAAAAAAAAGTTAATAAGCTAAGGTTTGTTCACAAAGAGGTGAAAATTAAAACAGGTTGATCACTGAAGCTTCAGGTTTTGTAAGTGTCGGAAATTTTGCTTTCGGAATATTGTAATTAATCGAGTTAAGCAAGTAAAATGAAGTTTGATCAAAGGCTTAGCAGCTTTCATTAAATAAAAAACAAACAGAAGCCAAGGACTTTAGCGAAGTTACAAGATTCTTTAGCGAAGTGAAATGCCACGAATTTTGTATATAAGTAACGGATACAAAAGTGTTGCCCTGAAAATGTCCTTGCTTTATTTATCTGCTTTGTCGCTGAGCCGACAGTCTCGGGACTGTGAGCATTCTTTGTGCTACACCCATGTGTAAGTACTAAGTATAGGGATATGTATAAGGTACAGTCGCCAAATATCGTCCCCTTTTTGTAATACAAAAAAAATTGATAAAATATCACGAGTAAAGTAATAAATAAAACGTCTTAGTTTAGGTACAATATTACTTTATTATTTAAAATAATTAAAAACCCGTTAACATTAATACTTCTTCTACAATAATAGATTAACCCAAAAAGTAGAAATTTTGTAAAAATATTTTTTGGCACCTAATTTCGTCCCGGGGACGATATTGAGATCACAATAATCAGTACGTAAACTTAAATTGTATTTTGAACCATAAATATTAGTAATCACTAATCATAGACATCTGATCTGATTTTTATTAATCAATGATATGGTTTAAGTAATTTTAATGCTCCTAAAAAATTGCACAGGAAAAAATAGGTCCTGGATTTTCAACACAATCCATCGGAAACATTTTGTGCATCTTATCCATTTCTCTCAATTTTTCTCTTGTGAATAACTTCTTTGATAAACTGGGCATTCAGATCATTGTCACTATCTTCTTCGCCAGTAGAACTCAGACATAAAATTAGATCATCATCAGGCGTGGAATCATCAGAAGATTGATTGATTCGACGCTGCTTGGTTTTCTTTTTGTGGCTTTGTGTTGTACTTTTCTTTACATTTTTTTTCTACTTTCTGCAGTCTTTCATCCTTTTCCTTTCTTTTCTTTTCTACGTCTATTATTTCTTGTTTATGCGATGAAGCTGTGACTACCAAAGCTTTGCCTCGCCTAGTTGACGTTTAAGGTGTCTCAACAACTGGATTAGGCTGTATGTCGGCTGGAACTATAAACGGGGATGAAGAGTTGCTTGACCCTCATAATGTAGGTGGTGTTCTTTGTCTTGACCTTGTGGATTCCAAAAGCAATGATACATCATTGAAAGATTTCGTGCTGTTTGCATCACTTGAGAGAGGAGCATTTGGTGAGTCAAAGTAAAATGTTTTCATTGATTGGAAATATTCCTGTTTTACGGAAGCTATTTACTGCCGTATCAATTTTGCATGCTTTTGCATAAGCTTTAACAAATATTTCTCCAAGTTGGTAGTGAGTAGCGACTCTCCCTGGATGATTTGTCAACCAATTTTCTATTTCTTCGGCTTAAAAAGTTTTTCTCATCAAAAATAAAATAAATAAATATTCAAGACAGTTAAAAAAAATTCACAAGTGACGAATGACAAAGTGAGCTAAATATCGTCCCGGGGACGAAATAAGACTCACGTCAGGGGACGATATTAGGACTTTGACAATTGTGTTAATAACCTCCATTCAACAAAAAACACATGCCATAACGTAAATGAAATTAAATCAGTTGAAATTTAAGCGATGTCACCAAATTTTGTAAGAAAATTCGTTTCAATAACTCAAACATATCAATATTTAAACAATTCCGATAGTATTTGATCCAAAAACTCACCTTGAACATTTTTTTCTTTTTTTAAATATCTTAACACAAAAGCGATGTTTTACCGCCAAACTTTTGCAATGGCCGACTGACGTAACTAACTTTTGTTTCGATGCAAAATCACTAGATACAGTTAGTTAGAAAAAAAGAAACCGATGGGGACGAAATTAGGTTCGGGGACGAAATTTGGCGACTGTACCCTATCGTTCCTGTAAACGTAGCCATTTTAACGGTTCTTGCACTTGAACAGTGGTGGACCCCAACAATGTCCTTGTATGCAGTTCTACGTGTAATGTAAACTTGCCAAGTATGTGAATACCACAATTTTATAATGAAAAAGCATTTTCCAATGCGTTGTCAACCAAAGTCAACATAATAATTTATTTCATAGAAAATATTTCTAAATGTCAATACGTAATCTCTATAGAGAATATACAGTTTACTGATTAATACGATGGGTTCATCAAACGATAACTCAGCATCTCTAGCCTAATATCATCATCTCAACTGCATAACCAGCATAGCCTGTTGCCAACTATGTTGGGGTCGGCTTCCAGTCTAACCGGATACAGCTGAATATCAGTATTATACATGAAGCAATTGCTCTGAGCTCCACAACTCAGTTACTGGGTAATAAGATACCTCCTAGTAAGAATGGCTTTCAGATATTCAGTCTTCTGCCCCGTATCGACTATTAATGATCCACAAATGACAGCTGGTATCAACGGTTTATAGTGCTCTTAGAGACACGAAGATGTCTCATATGAAAACTAACTCAAAGCATTTATTTCAAACAAACCAATAACAGGCACTTTTGAATTACCAAGGGGTCGTTCAGTCAGAAAAATGAAGCTAATAGCCCACTCCAATAATGAATGTAATGAACTATCACCCATCCGCGGACAAACCTCAGCAAAGGTAGCCTGTTATTATTTAGCCCTGAGACATATAGCCTGAATAGTACTAAAAGTATTAAAAATAGTACTAAAAGGTGATTAAATAAAATTGTTACCTACTCTGAGGATAATATAATTATTCGTTCTTGAGCCATACCGTTCCTGACTAACGATGCGAATTATAATTCAGCAAGCGTCGCCATTTCTTTTTAATTTAACGTTAATGAGCCTTTGTTGCGGACGACAAGCTGTTTGTGAAGACGGATGGGTCTGCTGTGACGTCTTAGTAATATCTATTCAGACATTTCTTTGCGTTGATTGTTTTGCTCTGGTGCACAACAACACTTATATTTACGTTAACTGTTGTATCGCGTTTAGCGTACGTCGAGGTATAAGACTTTACTTATTATTTCCTAAATATTTTGATTATGACAAAAACTGGAAAACGGGCGAAAAGAAAAAAATGTGTAGCATCCCTTATATTAAAGACTTGATAAAATTCGCATACGGTAGGTACCGGTCCACTTACTCAAATAGCTAGGTACTGAAAAGCTTATGAAGGTCTTTATATTGATTTTTACGAGCCCTTACCATTATTTAATTTCTTACAGTGGGTAGGTACCCACTCATCTATACGTACATTAGAGCTGTTTTATTTCTGAAATCTTTCGGTACCTAAACAGAATGCGAATTTAACATATAAATGTGTCTAGGTATGAAATTTATGACCCGCAAGCTCACTTTAAATGTTGAAAATCCGTTTGTTTCATTTCTTTTGATGCTAAGAAGTTTCAAGTTCGGAATCATGTCATTTGTGCGATACGTGGGTATATCCTACATGAATGTTCGTACGTATTCTTGATTCGGGTTCGTAATTTCAAAGTTCTGTGGCCCACAAAGTCCCATTAACGGATCACACAAAGCTCTATACATATCTTCGTTTGTGTACCACAACCTCGTGTGATAAAAGGCTTTTTACAGCTTAACCGGGTCTGTACGGAAAAATCCACGTAATTTTTAGCCTCTGAGTTGAAATGCGAGTATGAATACGCTATACCTAAGCTCGCGAGTGTTATTAAAAAAAGCCGTGCAGGATAAACAAGGCAGACTTAGCCGCACAACACTTAGTCCACGTTCACACGGTGGACGTGAAAATATCGCGGCGGGTTTTTTCGCTCACTATATCTTCAAAACACAGCTAGCGTTGAGAGTTGAAAATCGAGGACACCTACACTGTCATCCCAAACCTATGAGCACTGTAATTTGAAACCATTGTTAAAGCCAATTATTTTTAAAAGAGTAATCATGGAGTTTCTGGCCGGCTCTTCTCCATAGGAATCAACAAATTGGAACCGTGAACCTACCTTCTGATGTTTCATAAGTGCCCATGTAGATTTATGTGAATTTTATTTTTCGTAGAAGTGTGTTTCTCCAATGCGCTGTGATGGATTCTCAATGCTCGGTTCAACACCAAGAGTTATAAATCGAGTGCGCGAAAAATCCTGCCGCGATATTTTTACGTTCGTGTGAATGTGATCTTATGAAAACCTTGTCCGGTGTAGATGCGGCTGTACATGTTTATTTCCATTTTCCATTTATAAAATAACATAGCTATAATAATAGACAGATCGCAAGTTGAGAGAACTTGACCCAATTTTACTGAAATTTACTCATTTACATTCAACGCTCGCATTTCATTCAAGCTGTGCCTCTGGCGGTGGTTATTAAATAGGTTATAAGAGATTTTTAATATCATTAGTATTTAATTAAAAATCAACTGGGGTTTATATTATCATAACTGTAGTGTGAAAATTCTTATTTATTACTTGGCCGGTTGGCTGTGCTCCGAGAACTTGTTAGTTCTGAGGCAGATACCTACTATGTCTAGTCAGTGAACAATGTATGGCCTTGTTTACTAGGCTATTTGAGCTTTCAAATAACGTCATCTTTAGGGTTTTTTTATGTACGTCATAGATAAGTATTGATTAGTTTTTCGTCGCATCCATTTACTGCTCCAGTCGGCTGTATTTATTTAAAGAGAATAATTTTCTATCCTTACTTACCTTCGTTCAATCAATTTATTCCTACTGTTTGTTTGATGTGAACAGATAACCACACACTCAAATGAATTTTAAGAAATACGCAAACGCGTTTCTTATGAACCGTAAATAAGCTTTTCTATCTATACAAGTATTTTTTCATGTGGGTAATAGCTTCAGCTTAGATACAACTTTGAATATAATAATATCAAAGATATAAAATACGTTTAACTTGTTTTTAGAAAATTATTCACGAAATATTATCGATGTCCTTATTGAACGCGGGTAAAGCTGGGAAAATATGTTTCATTTTAATGTAAATTTTTGAGGGCACCATCTATGTGCTGATTGGACCTATTGGTATTCAAATTGAAGGCCTTTCTTTGAATTGGCGGAGAAAATGTCTTTTTTGTCGAATGAAGGTTTAGGAAGCCAATATTTTTTGCTTTGGGTTAGCTCCACATCACTTCTTGTCACTCCAGCCGTCACTAGTTGAACCCTAACCATGCTGATATGGGTTCTTCGAGAAGTACCTACCTACTTTGGTAATAGTACTACTTTAGTAATTGGTTTGAAAAACTGAATGTGATAGGTATCTTGAAAAACTCAGGTTCAAATTGTTATTTGTTATTTGAAGCTCCATTATCTCATTCATTTGTCAAGATTTATCAACCAGAGGGGTGATTGCGGAACTTTTTATCGGTAGGAATTGGTTTAATATTCATAGTTAAACAACATTCATTGCGTTATTTACGTTGCTGAGCCACAATTTATTCGAACAAATGACGCAATGGTTTAGAAATAATCTTCAATCCCATTCAGATTCTGATAAATTGTGCGTTTCGCAATTAGGGTGCAGGTCAACAGTGTAAGTAACTGATTTAACCTTGAACGTAGTCTCGTAGCCCTTGGCTCTACAAAACAAATATTATACTGCACCTGTCGAAAGCAAGAGCTGTATTCTGGCTATCTTGCCTGTTATCAGGCATTCGTTTTTATCTAGGTGTAATTTACACGATTACGGTTCTTTAAAGACACGTTATCATTTTATCATATCTTAGTGAGTCAGTCGATAGTGAGCGTTCAACCAGAACCTAAGTGATCACGGTGTGGAATTATTAGAAATTCAATTATTTAGTGATTAACTGTTGTATAAGTTTGACGTTCTTTGCAACAATGGACGAGAATACAAGGAAAAATATGAAACATCTCATCAAGATGTTTGAAGAACGCGTTGGGAAGGAAGGGGAAGATGCAGCGGATGTTAGAGAAATATCGCAAATGACTGAAGAGGCTTTCAATACAGCTCTAGGTATCTATTGTGCATTCTATTGTTTCCGTTTAATCCTTTATTTATTGGAACTGAAATGTGGCTAACAGTGCTCAATTATTGAAATTACCTAATGATTTCTACGTAGAGCACCTGTTACTTCTAAAGTTCGCCGTACTTACATTCAGTTCCTTCTCCATACATGTTTAATTCGCTCCGTTTTGGTGCCGCTGTAGTTCATTTGTTTAATTTTAATTTGGCCAACAGACGAGAGGAAAGACAGGGTGAGTTTCCCTGCCTTTTCTCTTTGTAATTCAACGAACAAACCGTGTTCATGTAATTTATCTGCAGGTAAAATGTGGAATATCTTCCACTTGGTCCCACTTGAAACTCCTCCAAAGTCATACAAAGGTAACTTTAATAGAATTATGGGTTGTGGAAAGTTAAATGTTTTATTATAATGTTTATTCTTAATTGTAGAAATGTGTACTAAAACACTAAAGTGTACTTAAGTAACATTAGTAGTAACGTTAAGAAAAATCGTCAATTACAATAAATTAGTAAAAGTGCCTTTGAATATCCTAAATGGATAGGTCACGCGCAGTGTAAATATCCCATTACGAAGGCCCATTTCTTTGAGTTTATGATGTGCTTGTTATTCGTCGAGGTCGACTGAGTGCTTCGTACCCAGAAGGGTGTGATTCAAAACAAAATAACAACAACAAAAAGCAATAAAACTTCAGATTGGAAGAACAACGAAAATATAAACTAGTCAGAAAGATTTTCCCTTCACATAATAAAGTACCTATAAAAAGTTGTCCTCATCCGTCCTCCCTGCTGCGGTGTGCGTGATGTCTAGTGTGTAGAGATCTGGGCGAAGCCATTGGTGCCGATTCTGTTGTCACAAAATTCTCTAAACTAAACTAAAAATCATTAAAATTTGGTTTATTCCTGTCAAACGACGATTTCCTATTCTGAAATAGACTAAAGTGACACAACTTAACTATATTTTAGTTTGACAGCACTAAGATTGCACTGAGTTATTAGTTTAGTGAAAATGTCAATTTTGCTATTCTGAGTTTGCCGGTTTTCACCAAAAATTTTGACTATAATAATTTATTTTAACTAAATCTGACTATTTTTAAGCGCGATTAAAAAGGTGTGGAATAAAACTAGTGGTCATGAACTAAAATTCTCAACAACACCTTGCCTTCACGTGCAAAAACAGTTCTGTATTTTTTATTTTCTTTTTCCTTATATCTTGAAAATGGCGGGTCCCATCGCAAAAATAATGAAATTTTCGACCCCCTTAGTTTACCCCGGAACATTTAAATATCAACACGTGGGTAACATTTTTTTTATATTTTTCAAACAAAAGTGAAAAATTCCATATAAAACACGTTGAGGCTGCCCCACCAGCACGCGCCTTCGTCTCTCAAAAAAATCATTCTACGCAATGCACACACAAGTAAACGTTGCGAAAACAAAAGAAAAAAAAAATACCACGCTGAGTCGCGATTGTCAAATTCGATTTTAGTCGTGTCAAAATAGTTTTTTAATTTAGAGATTTTTCCTTGCAGAATAGCGTTACAATTCTCATAGCCAAAAGTAAGGAATTTTAGAGATAGTTTAGTTAGTTTAGTTCGTGTACAACAGAATCGGCACCATTGTTTCGCGCAATTAATTTTAACCCCAACGCAGCTTCTCCATTTTTAAAACACTATGTACGTATACAGCTTTATCCGCGTGGAAATAATAAATGTTACATGCTTACTGTCCGCTCTTTGATAAACATAAATGAAATAAACTGACTCATATTATCTGAAAGACTTACTCGGTCTTTCAGATAAAATGAGTTTTTTTAGATTAAGAACGGTTCGACTATTTCTATTATTACTCAGACAACCGGACGAAGATCTTATAAACAGCCGTTTATATTTTACAAGAAATATAAAGTATTTATTTTAAAACCACATAAATGATGTGACGCTATTTATATGAACAGTTTCTATGCTAGTGTGCTACAAACTCGCAAGTTTCTGTTGAAAAGTGTTAGAAAAGAAAGGCCAATGAAATATTCTGTAGCTTCATTGATAAATCGTAGGCATACCTACATAGTACATACCAGCTACTAGCCTGTTAGTAAGGCCAGTAATATTGCTATCGTTTTGACGAGATACTTGATAATGTCAGTATATTTGCAAAAGCATCTTATGATTTTTATGAAATCTAGTGTCTATTGAAACATGTAACTAATTTTCTATTTTCTCTCCATAGGCAGTGAAGCCGACGCTGCAGCAGCTGCCCAAAGCCCAGCGTCTGAGCTCGAGAGCTTGATCGAGCGCTTGGAGCGCGTCACATCGCGGTTGGAGCGCTTGCCGCTGCTACGCACGCGCACGACCACCCCACCGGGCTCTCCGGCGCCACTGTCGCCCGTCCCCGACGTCTCACTACATCAACCACCGGTCTTTGAACCAACCGACAATATGAGTGTCAACGGTTACCAAGATATAGTACAGGTAGGCTCATTTCTTGGACAGAATACTGCCATCTGATACTCGGTTTAGATCCAACGAGCGGATGCACGTTCTATCCCGACTCGACTGAATTATTTTTGTATTAACAGGGACTGGACATTCTTTCGTTTGTCTATCCATACCATACCCACTAGAATGTCAAGAATATCAAGAAAATAATGTTGTTCTTATATGGTCCTATGTTCGTTTGGTCTAAATTCTAAATCCATTTCCGACATTTACATCAACACACTGATAGCAGACTGACGAAGACACCTTAAAGCGTGCTCAACGCCATATAAAGAGTGTTTACCCTTTGTTGCCCACGACGTTAGGTCACTAATTGCGGTAATTGCACCGATATAAAAACTAATGTTTCGTGTTGATTAAATTCATCATGACTTAAGATCTCATAATGTGCACTGACTGTGCATTTAAATTCCTATTCAGACTTCATAATTTCATTCGTGTTAGGTTCACCGAGCAAAAAACCGCACTGCATAGACTCATTACTAAGAAAACAGTAAGTACGGTATAAGCACGGCACAAAGAAAGAAGAGGACTGTGGTATAAGTTAATCCATACATGGCTTTATAAGTACATTGAACTGTACGATAAACCCGTTTCCAGCAGTCAGTTTGTTTTTTGCCTAACCGTCTTTACTATAAAGTGGTAATGAAAGTACGATAAATCATTCTAATTTCTAATGCTTTAGTGATAAATTCAAATTAATCTTAACCGGAGGACAGGTTTAGTAGTAGTACATGACAAAATATCAAGTTAATAAATTGCCTTACGATCCGTTTAAAACGTTTACCTAAATAAATGTTTTTAAACTCTGACCTTTTCTCTAAAAATGACGTTCATCTTAATAGATTTCGCAGACTTATTCTTCGCAGAGTGGTTCTGGGAAAATGGATTAAATGTTAAGAACGGAAAAATGAGACAAAAAAGATCACGTTTGCGTAAATAAGGGATATACCTACATACAACTGAGCTCATGGACCCTTGGGACGGCTAGGGTAGGGTCTTGGATGTGTGCTGGTATCAATTAATAACGGTCGGGTGAATACCGTTGCGCTTAAAGGTCCGCTCCCAGGAAATATGAGTAACCGCTCCATTTTCCCTCGTTCTGTCAACTAGCCACCCTCGAGCAAACACTCTTTTATTTACTCTGGAAGCTAACTGTTCTGTTACACCAAGTCGTTGGAGTGTTTGTCAACGCAGATTGTTTTACCATTTCGTGATTCATTTTAAAACGACGCTTTTATGCGTTTCGTCTAAAAGGTTTTCATGATTGTGGGTTCAGATTGGTTGAAAAGTTTTGAGAGGAAAATGAAATTATTTCGTATTCACGAAAGTAATCAGAAAAATGCATGCAGTGTAAACAACGCAGTGGAAAATAAAAATAAACTCGAAATTAAATCAGGGACGGAGCCATTATCATGCTTGTTTTTCTGAATATAAAAAAGGCAGTGACATAAACACAGTTAATAGGTACTCATCCAGTACCTACTCTAGTGCATGTTTTTCTCTTTAAACGTATTAAGTAGGTACTAAGAAAAGCACTAGAGATAATAATACAATTAATAAGTGGTTCCCTTGAGCAAGTAATAAAGAAAACGTATCGCATGTAGAGCTCATAGGTATGACTCAATTTTGTTTATGTGCAAGTGTATACAAAAATAATATTATACAGGGCGGCATCGGCAGCGACATCGACGCAATACCTTTTACCATTTTGAAACCCCTCTGCGCTGAATTTTTTTGTCGCTTATTAGAAGTAATAATTAGCTGTTCTATACATATTGACAGTATACATTTTGTGCTCTTCTATGAGACAGCAGTTTTTTTTTATTGGATAACCGACGAAAAATTTCTACGCTTTGCTAGGGTCGCGATACCTGCCAGGGTCGCGAGATTTGTTCGAAAGAGTTTGCGTGGCCCTCGCATATAGGCAATTGAGGGATCATGGTTGGGTTTTAGTCAGTAAATGTCTGACACGCCCTCCCGCTCCGGCCAGAGCGAGAGACGTCGTTTGATGATTTCCCACCCACAAGAAAACAAAAAAAAAGGGGGAGATCTAGAGTCTTGTGTTGATATCAAGGCATAGTTTACACGTGGATGTTCCTCTACCAATCTGTATACTTAGGTTCTAGTTAATAAGAATGTATTGTCAATAACGATATTAAATATGATATACAAACCTAAACTATGTTGGCATATGTAACTAAAAGTAGAACATGATATTAAGATTACTAGTGATCGCCCATTGGTCGAAATTCAACCGTACTTCATTTGAATAGAAATAAATTATTAAATGAAAAAAAAACCTATTATAATAATAAATATAAAAAAATATGGTTATATTTGACATTAAAAACAAATATTCTCGATATGATCATAGATTTAAAAAATGAAATAGGTTATATAATATATCTATAAAATTAATTTATTACCTATGGTTATACTTGACATTCAGTAATAGTTAGGGAGCTGGCGAGCAAAATTTCGATATGATCAGCACACAAGGCAGACGTTATTAATAGTGATAATTATACCCTTAGAAACATCAAGGACGTCGTCTGCCACCATGGTGGCGCTGCGTTGTAAATTTACAGTGTTTCAACAATGTTTAAAAAAAGGTGTGCTATATTATGCGCACACGTCTGCCTCTGGGGCTGATGATCACAGTCATCCTGGAAACAGAAAGAATCGAAAAGGCAGACATCCAGGGCTCTGACTTTTGTAGTATTCATTTTTTACATGTATTTTTATGATTAAAAAAACTCTATATGAAGTGCACACTTGGCAGATTTGAATTGTTCGATTAAAAACAATGCGAAGAACCACGGAAAAATACTCTGCCAACATGTTGCCTCTGCGTTGTCTATTGACAGTGCTCCAAAAATGTAAAAAAAGGTGTGCTATATTATGCGCACACGTCTACCTTTTGGACTGATGTTTGAATTCCTTATAAAAACCAAGAAAATCGATGAGGCAAATTTTCAGGCCTCTGATATTCCAAAGGCAGACCGTTCGATTTTTTTTTCAACCCGACGCTCGTGCCATACCAAGTAGGTATAAAATATCCCCATAGTTCCTTTCGTGGTGTCTCTCTTTTATTTGGGAATATGAGTGAAAACGGTATAACTCCGTTCCGACCTTTTCCGTATTGTGAAACTAAATGTGTAGAGCGTATATCTCTATATACAGCCTCCCCTTTTATTTTGCATGCTTTTCCTCTCTCTCGCTGTCAGGCACTATCACATGTCTTGGTTCAAAATCTACGTATTTTACACAAATAAAACGTGATTTAAAAAAGTTAAAGACTGTTCAAATCAAATTAAATCATTTATTTTTGCAAATATGGGTAATTGGTACATGGGTGTTGATTTTTTACATAATAGAGTCCTCCATATTTTACCGTCACATGGGCATGCAAATAAAATTCATATGTGAAATATAATGAAATTAGAACATACAACAGATACTAATTCAGATAAATGTCAAATCAAAAAAAATATATTTAAATGTCAAAATTTCTTAAGCAATTGTCATGGTTAGGTTACAAAAAAGATAATAATAATAATGCCGGACTGGTAACTCTAGTAAAATCATTACAATGATGTCAAAATAAAAAATAATAAGCACATATGTCAATCAGAAGAAAAGTAAGTCAATCGGCATAATTAGTAGCATCTATAACAATAACAAAATAAGTCAACCAGTCAGCGATTCATCATTAAGGAAGTCGTCAATTTTATAATAACATTTGTCAATTAATATTTCATTTAGTGCCCTTTTAAATTTTATTACAGTCATATTTTTTATTACATTAGGTACTTTATTATAAATACGTGGGGCAGTGCCAAAAAAACTTTTCTGCATTAGCGCGGTTTTACATTTCACATGACATACTTGGTTTAAATATTGAGTCCGTATTGGATTTCGTCTGACCTCCGACAGTTTTTTAAATAATTGTGGATTGTTTTTTACAAACAAAGCTGTTTCCAAAATGTATAACGATGGAAAGGTTAAAATTTTTAAAGATTTAAAATCGGGAAGACAGCTATCTGTTGTTTTTAGACCAAACATTGACCTTATACATCTTTTTTGCACTCTAAATACCAGTTCCTTATCTGTAGACTGCCCCCAAAAAATTATACCATACCGCAGGTTAGAGGCAACTAGTCCATGGTAGGCTGTTAGAAGAGCCTGATTGTTGACTTTTTTTGAAAGTTGATGAAGAGCATATGCAGATTTGCTAAGTTTTTTGCAAAGGACTTCAATGTGAGGTTTCCAAGTGAGTTTACTGTCGATCACTATACCTAAAAACTTAGCTTCATTTGCTTCCTCAATATTACAGCCTTGGTAAGCAATACGAACATTTGGATATTCACTACGTTGATGAAAATGCATTATTTTTGTCTTATTTAGGTTTATGACTAAATTATTACCATGTAACCAATTTATTATATTTTGTAATGTAGTATTTATGTCTTGTTCATAATCATATTTATTTGTACACTTGATTACAGCTGTACTGTCATCCGCAAAAAGAACCATTTTGTTTGTGGTAACTTTCGGAAGATCGTTAATATATATTAAAAAAAGTGGAGGGCCAAGAACACTACCTTGTGGAACACCATATTTTACAAGCCTTGGTTTAGATAAATGTACTGTTTCTAACTTACTCTTTGGACAAATTCTAGAAACTTCCACGCATTGCAGTCTATCTTTCAAGTATGATTCTACTAGCTGTAGGGTGTTTCCTCTTACACCATAACTATGTAGCTTGTGTAACAGAATTTTATGGTCCACATAATCAAAAGCCTTTGTCATATCAGTATAAATTGCACATACTGGATTTGTTTTATCTACAGATGACATGACGTTAGTTAATAGGTCAAAGAGTGCCATATTAACTGTAGTATTCTTACGGAACCCTTTTTGTTCTTTACAAAATAATCCATATTTTTCGAAATATACGTAAAGAGAATTGTAAATGACTTTCTCAATAATTTTTGAAAAAACTGGAATTTTTGCAATAGGTCTATAGTTTTTTAAATTTGTTTTGTCATCTCTTTTATGCAAGGGTTTAATTATAACTTTTTTTAGCCTGTCTGGAAATATGCCATCAGTAATACATAAGTTAATTATGTGCACTAAGGGAGGTGCTATGACTTCTTTAGTGAATTTTATCACTTTAGTAGAAACCCCATCGTATCCAACAGTACTTGTGTTTTTTAGGGTGGAAATTATTTTTATTATGTCATCAACTGTAACAGGTTGCATAAATAAGGAATTTAATGTCTGATTATTAAAATTAATATTATTCGTTATGTCAGGTTTTACATTATTTTCAATGTCATCAATAAAATAATTATTAAATTCATTTGCAATGTCTGCAGGGTGTGTAAACGACAAGTCATCTCTATTAATGCACATGATTGGCTCCTGTGGCAAACAGAATTTGTTTTTATTTATAATTTTCCAGGTTGCTTTCGATTTGTTTTGGGCTGTGTTTATATAATGGTTATTTTGTGCTTTTTGTGTTAGCTTGATAATTTTTATATAAAGTTTTGTATAGTTTTTAAGAACTTTTTTATTAACTGAGTCTGATTTTAGTCTATATTCCCATAGCAACTGCCTTTGTTTCTTACTACATATTTTTATTCCTCGAGATATCCATTTCGTTTCCTTGTTTGTTTTGATGGTTACAATTTTTTCCGGAAAACATAATTTATATAAAAAAGAGAAATCGTCCATGAAATTGTCAAAAGCTTTGTTTGCGTCTACAGAATCAAAAACTTGTATAAAAGATAGAGAGCTAAGATGTGTTTTAAAAGTCTTTAAATTATCCAAGCTTACGTCCTGCTTCTTCGTTTTCCAATACTGTAATTTACAAGTTTTGTTAACAGGTACTTTAAGTATTTGAGACATATGGTCTGAAAGAACCAGATCTTTAACTTCTGCTTTGCAGTTTTTTCGGTAGTTGTGCGCAAAATTGTCAATACAAGTGTGACTACTTAACCTTGTAGGAGTATAAAGCGCTAATTGTAGATTGTAGTTCATAAGAAAATACTCAAATTCTAATGTAGTCTTGTTTCTTTTTAAAACATCAATATTAAAATCACCACAAACAACGATTCTTTTATTTGAATAAGTACAAAATTTAGTCAAAATATTATCTAATTTTTCATAAAATACGTCATAATTAGGTCTAGGAATTCTATAAATACAAATAATAATAATTTTATAAGATAAGATCTCTACAGCGCAGCATTCAACAATCCCGGCAACTGATTGTTTTGATATGTCTGATATTTCTTTAAATGGCAATCCTGCTCTAACTAAACTACACACCCCACCTCTCTTTGTATTTCTAGAATAAAAAGCGGCTGGGCAAAAATTTGGAATGTGCAATAAATCCTCATAACCCGTTTGTATAAAGTGTTCTGTAACACAAATAACATCAATAATGGTTCCTTTGTCAGATAATTCTAATAGCTTTATAGTCAAAGTGTCTGATTTATTTATAAGTCCTGCTATATTCTGATGTAGAATACCAAGGTATTTAAAGAAAAAACTGAGAATTTACTTGCGATTCTGTACAAAAGCTATCTTGATTTTTAGGGAGACAGTCAACTACTGAGTTCGTAGTAGTCAGATTGCTTAAACTAAATATAATGTCTCGTAAATCTGATACAACAATCTCTAAACCACGATTATTTAAGGTTCCATATTTTTTATTATAGGTTTCATAGTCATGTGGGAGATTAAAATTCGAATCTAGTAAATACGCATAGTTACATGTATTTATATTTAAGTAAAGAAGGTTATTAAAAGTTTCTATGCGGCTCTTAAACATAATGTTGGCATCTGTCATATATTTATACGTAGGTAAACAAATAATAAAGTTTGTGTGACTTAATGGTAATAATTTTTCTCTAACAAACATAACAAGCTGTAGATAGTTTTGTGTTTTTCTGAAGTCTTCCTCGCCAATATAAATAACACAATAGTCCGAGTGTGTAAAGTTTTGGACTTTACTTTCAATTTGTTCAAGTAACTGCGATAATCCACATGTAGGTTTGCGATAGTGACAGATTTCAAAGTCACTTATATTTTTCCTTTCGGCAAGTGTATTATAATCTATTAGAAGTTTCGCTGCTGATTAGGCATATTTTATGCTTTGTTGAAGATTTTTCTACAACAGTTTCGGCTCGTATGTTCTCCCTTGTTTTAGATGAGCTTATGTTGCTCCTGTCGTGTTTGATTTTATTTGTGTTCGTAGGGGATGAGTGGTTTCTTTCTATGGTCTGTGTTTCTTTTGTCTTTGTATGTTTTTTAGGTGTCATTATGGTTGTCTTTGCTTTATTATTTCCTGGACTGTCGTCAGCTGATTCGTCATTTTGCATATTTGTGATTGATTGCCTATTATTTCTGCAGGCGTTGATTTGCTCTTCTGATTTATTTTACGTTTACGCCCTGAGCGCGGTGTCAAATTATTTATGTCAGTAATATTTATTTCCTTGTAGGCATTTATTATTGATGTACTTTTGTATGTCCGTTTTAAGCCTAAAATTTTCCGAATTTAAATTTTCTATTTCCTGATGAGCACTTTGTAAATCATTTGACAGCTGTTTATTTTTTTCTTGAAAATCTAAAACTGTTTGGCTGGTATTTAACGCCGTATTAGGTAGGCTCATCATAGTCGTATCAAAAAGAGCAGAACTATCTGCAGTCAAATCACCTAATGAAGTCGTTCTGACCGACTGTCGTTCCTACCCAGATCCTAATCCTATTCAGATTACAATCAATCATGCAATTTAAAAAAATACTTTCTAATTAACGTTCCAAGCGCATTTCGTTTCTGGTTGGCATTGAGAAAAAATATGATTGCATAATAAAACTATAAATAATAACAATAATCCCATGCAATAACCGCTGTCCCTTGATTCCGTGAATTTCAAAAAGTTATAGAGCTGAAAATCAGTGAGCAAAGAGTCTGCCACATGTTTTTTCGAATCCACAGAGTCATAGTGAATCGAATGGACGCAATGAGAACCGCGTGCAAATGACTTAATAGAGCTTTTTTTTAAACATTTTTACAACTCCATCCCATGATAATGCAGAGTCCTGAATGTCAACCTCTTCGATTTTCTTCGTTTCCAAGATGATTGTGACCATGAACTCTAGAGGCATACATGTGCAAATGATTTAATACCCCGATTTTTTTAAGCAAGTTCAATCCGCTGTAACGCGAAAACGCAGCGAAATAGGACCTTAATTGATTGGACCAAATCGAGTCGTAATGATTTAAACTGCAATCCACCTCGACGTGAAACGTGTGCAAATCATATACCGAAATGCTCGCCAGCTCCCTAACTGTAAGACTATAGACACAAAATAATGACAGATTGGACCATAAACAAAAGAGTATCTATGCATGTGTGTATTAAATACACGGTAATGAATAGTAGTGTGTGTAACGTGTTATTTAATGAAAATAATATATTTTTACGCATAATTAAAAATAAATATTAGCATTCGTCACTTCTTCTCTGTCTAAACTATAAGTGTGCGAAATTTCATACTCCTCCGTCCGCCCAAAAAACCGGCCAAGTGCGAGTCGGACTCGCGCACCAAGGGTTCCGTACAAACCTGTAGGTATTCTCGGTTTAAAAATATATATATTTTTTTAATTTTTATATTTTAGTTGATTGAATGTAAGGTAAATTGCGGTTTACGATTTATGACGTTTTAAAAAAAAACTACTCACTCGATCTCGTTCAAACCAATTTTCGGTGGTAGTTTACATGGTAATGTACATCATATATTTTTTTTAGTTTTATCATTCTCTTATTTTAGAAGTTACGGGGGGGGGGGGACACACATTTTACCACTTTGGAAGTGTCTCACGCGCAAACTATTCAGTTTAGAAAAAAAATGATATTAGAAACCTCATTACCATTTTTGAAGACCTATTCATAGATACCCCACACGTATGGGTTTGATGAAAAAAAAACATTTTTGAGTTTCAGTTCTATGTATGGGGAACCCCAAAATTTATTGTTTTTTTTCTACTTTAGTGTGAAAATCTTAATGCGGTTCACAGAATACATCTACTTACCAAGTTTCAACAGCATAGCTCTTATAGTTTCGGAATAAAATGGCTGTGACATACGGACGGACGGACAGACAGACAGACAGACAGACAGACAGACAGACAGACATGACGAATCTATAAGGGTTCCGTTTTTTGCCATTTGGCAACGGAACCCTAATAACCGTAAAAAGGGATCCAAAGTTTTCGCTTCACGTATTAATATATAGATTTATTGCGAAGAAAACTAAAATCCATTTTCATAATAAAAGTCGTTTGTTCACATATTTGTTAGATACGTAAGTAACCTAGTTATTACGTAAGTCAGTAATAAGGACAAAATGTTCAAAGGAAGTTGATACAACTCTTTTCTTAGATAAAATGATAGCGTCTTTCCAATTTAGCACAATAGTTTAGTACCTAAAGTATTCCTGAGTATTTTAATTTTTTTTGTGTTTTTATTTTACGCTCCGCCTGTTCAGAAATTATTCCGATCTAAGCTACTTCGTTAAGAATACAATTAGTGTTCATGAACTAGTCGTTTTATTTTTACACGCTCTGTTATCAATATCTTCTTTACATCGTATAAAACAAAAATACGTTTTGTGTCCGTACGCATAGATCGTCTAAATTAAGCAACGGATTTTAATGCAGTTTTCATTAATAGATAGAGTGATTCAAGAAGAAGGTTTATATGTATAGTACGCAAGCGAAGCCGCGGGCAAAAGTTAGTTAAATATACAACTGCGCTAATTAAAGGCGAAACTGTTAGCAGACGTGGCGTAGTTTTGCCCTAGGGGCTGGAGTTATAGCGATACTGGGTAATTGCTACTGAACTTTGCTATATTTCATTTTGGATGACATGTCTAGACCTCACACGCTTATCAACAAAGTATAGACGATACTTTGATACAGACTAAACAAACATCATCATCCTCATTAACATTTCAGCCGTAAGGCGTCCACTGTTGGACATAGGCCATCATTTCAGCGGGGGGAGTCTGCCATTATCGCCACGCTTGGCAGGGAGGTTGGTGATCGCAGTACGGTGGTAAAATGAGAACGCTGATACCCATTCGCTGATGCGCTTTTTACGACACCCACGGAAAGAAATGGGACTAAACAAACACCCACATGTTTTTAACTAGATGTGTTTTTGTATCGCAGGGCCCTCTGCAGGCGTACTTGCAGCTGTCGCAGAAGATCGGCGGCGATGTGGCCACGCACGCCAACCTCGTCAACGCCGCCTTCCAGTAAGAAATAATTCTACATTATTTGAATAAGCTACGCTTTGTGGTATCCTGACTCTGTTTTGCTAACATTCCAGTATGGTCTGAGTAACCGTATTTTACACGAAACGATTACCGCTGAAACTCCACAATAATCGTATGATTATCCCTAACGTACAACCGCTATGGATAAGCCGATATACTGAAAGTAACAAGCAACTCAATGTTGTTATGTTAACCACAAACATTTTGATACTGCAACAATGTTCCTATTTCGTTTGATTAAAAATACATTCTCAACATACAACTAACAACAGTTTTAAGTATTAAATACTTAAAACTGTTGTTAGTTAACGCTCCCACAGATAAGGTCGACGCGACCGCACGTCGCGACTCTAGCAAAGCAATTTCTATGAAACCTTCATGGAAAACGATTTTCCAGAATCGCGTCGCACTCTCGTGTCGCGCCTGTCTGCGGGCAAGCGTTAAATATACAGAGGCTTATAAAATTTTAGTGTTCCCAAAATCAATTTGAAAGGATCGGCTACCCGTTGGACCAAGAGGCTTGTAGATTGTCGTGCAATAAACATTGTTTAGATATCAAAATGAAATTTATCACGATTACGCTTATTGTGGTTGTGTAAAGCAATTAGGGTATGGAACTTCTTGCCTCCGAGGCACGGAGGGAACGACTCTAACTTAATCATTAATTTGTCTATCAAAACTTGTTTATGCTGTTTAATTAAATACATACAGATTCAAACAAAATTTATGAAGTTCGGTGAACTAGAGTCAACGTTATTAATGTAACACGATATTTAATTTATGTAATTTAATATCAATTTTGTTTATAAAGTTCTCGACTTACAGCTTGATTGAAATAAGTTTTATTGGAATAATACTGAATCTGCTTTTGATAAATACAAATGTTCGTTCAAGTAGTGACCTACTGTGCACGTTATCTAACTACTTATGTCTGAAGAGTCTCGAGTAGTTCATGTTTAGTATTTCAAAACTGTTTGCGTATTACTTCAAGATCTTCCTTCATGATTGATTTTGTACATCAGGGCGCAGCTCCGTTACATCCAACTGGCTACAACAAGGAGCAAGCCCTCGCAGGCCGAAGAGATGCAGCTCCTCGCGCCAACCAGCGAGCAGATCTCTGCCATCCAACAGTTCCGTGAGAAGAACCGCGCTTCGCCGTTCTTTAACCACTTATCGGCAATTTCCGAGAGCGTTCCGGCCCTCGGCTGGGTGGCCGTGGCCCCCACCCCCGCGCCCTACGTCAAGGAGATGAACGACGCCGGCCAGTTCTACACCAACCGAGTGCTGAAGGAGTGGAAGGAGAAAAACAAGACGCACGTGGAGTGGTGCCGCGCCTGGGTACAGCTGCTAGCGGACCTGCAGGCTTATGTCAAGCAGTACCACACCACTGGACTCGTCTGGTCTGGTGAGTTCCCTTGTTTCATGTGTTTTGACTTGAGAGAGAGAGAGAGAGAGAGAGAGAGAGATGTAAGCAATAATCAATATGACCGCGAGGGGTGATGAGTACGTGACCGGCATAACGTATTTTGAATAGATTATTGTCTCTTGTCTGAGTTCCAAGATATAATTAACACTAGAAGTGCGAGCGTCCCAAATTTGACCCATTTCGATGTTCTTCCTGCTCTAATTAATATTTTAATATGCATATAATCGTAACTTTTTGTGACTTTTCAAGAAATAATTATGATGATTATTATATTTATTATTTATACGAGACATCAACCACGTAATTCCAATATACATATTTTTTTATCCAAATTTACCTCAGTCGGTATGGTCAGCGCTTCTAGTGTTAACCAGTTAGATATTAAACAAGAATTTCGATTTTGCCGTCCTTTTATCATTTTTCTCTACTTTGTTCCCTGAGGGATAAACCGAGTTCTGTGAAAGATATTTTATGAAAATGTATGTGGTTTCGAGGTATTTGTAATGATAACATCGTTTTTGCCGATTCCTCACTCTACAGGTTTGTTAATCTTTTCGTATTATAACCCCAGAGGGACCTATTTCCTTCAGGAAACTTTATACATAACTTGGTCCGGAATTCTGAGGGCTAAGGAACTAAAACTAAAGCAATCTCCCATTTACATAATTTCTCAATAGGGACAAAACAATTTAAATAATCTTACAAGAACCTTTTAGAGTTTTAGCACAGTTAATACCTTAAATTCAATTACATTCAGCCCGTTATGTTCAATCCATTCGTGAAATCGTGCTATAATTTTACACTAAAATGTTATTATTCAAAGAGTGGTACATAAATAAAACGCTCATTAAGCCCGGCGTTGTGCTCCGGTTGAACTTGACACGAGTGTGGCTGTGTGGCTCTCCTCGTGAATTATTTAATACGCGGGTGAACCGCCCAATGTCACCGCACATTCTGAGCCAGGGTTATGAAACGCGCCCGTAATACCGCACACCTGAACGCTGCAATATCACGAATTATATATGAACTGAATCGCGTTACAACCACCCGACGAACCGAATTGTTGATACAAATTTTATTAAAATTTCAAAAACGTGTTTGCGTAACTAAGCTTTAAAAAATATAAAATTTACCTCTAGTTAAAATTTATGTCACTTAGCTTTTAGATTCACGGAAATGTTGGTTGGAAGGCTGTCGTGAATAAAATTTTGAGTGAGAATTTTACTGAACAAGCTTTTATACACTAGAGGTAACCTACAAATATAGAAATACTAGCTTCTGCCCGCGACTTCGTCCGCATCAAATTTTTGCTCCCCTGACCCTTCCCGTCGCATCGATTTGCCTGCTAGTTTTTGTCCATTTTTCGTTGCTGCTCGCTCCTTTTGAGTTATAGTGAGTCAACCTTAAAAGATAGACATATGCTCTCGCGGACTTTTTTTTAGAACTTTTTAAAAGAAACAATTCCGTCATACATGACTTTTGCGTTACTTTAACCGTTTACGCAGCGCACGCAACGGAAACTCTCAAAAGGAATAAATTTTCCCCGTTTTTGCAACATTTTTCATTACTGCTCCGCTCCTCTTAGTTGTAGCGTGATGTTATATAGCCTATAGCCTCCCACGATAAACAGGCTACCCAAAACAAAAATAATTTTTCAATTCGGACCAGTAGTTCCTGAGATTAGCGCGTTCAATCAAACAAACAAACAAACTCTTCAGCTTTATAATATTATTAGTATAGATTTGTAGGTTACCTCTAGTGTGTGTGTAGTGTGTGAAATGCACTCCTTTAATTTGGGACTATCGATTAGAGATGACCTTAAAAAAGATGTCTAAAAAGTGCTCTCCAACTCGAATTTCTGGCAACAAACAGGAGTGGCGTTGCTTTGCTGTAACTATGTGCTAGAGTATTCAAGCCTAGGCATTCATCACTTTTCGATGTTATTTCAAACCAATTACGTAAATGCAAAACAATTATATTCGATTTTTTATAAACTGACTTGACTATCAAATGTATGTTACTCGCTCACTTCATTTCGGGAAGGAATACCACGAAAATCGCGATTTGAATGCTGATATTACATTGTCTCATGCGTAAAATGAAAAGTCGCGTGATTAGGAGATCGTCGCATTCATATGTCCCTTTTTATTCGGCGAGCCCGAATGCGTGGTCACCCGACGGTGGGCATCTTCTAGTATTTCGCCTAAAAAAAAGTGACCTATAAACGCGACGATTGTGTATCCGCGCTTGAACGATCATTTTGGTTAGGCTTTGTACAAATACTTGTTATAAAATGTATAATATAAAAGAATATTAAAATAGCAGCTACGTAATACTCTTCAAATATTGGACGAAAGGATGTGTGTTTTGTCTCAAAACATTTAAACAGGCTTAAATATTTTAATTTTAACTCAACCAGTGTAAGGTATGATAATACGGTTCCTCATACGCGGCCTAATTAAATAAATATTACCGGTTTTTGTATAATCCATTACAAATAGGTAGTTAAGATACATAAAGAGATTATTAATATTTTTAATCCATTAATTTAATAAAGATTAAACGAAGAGAGCCCAAATATGCGGACTGATCAAATAGGAAACTCCAGGTATCTGTGTAACAATTTCAATGCTAAATCTTTACATAATATAAAACAAAGTCGCTTCCCTCGTTTATACTCTTAAATCTTTTAAATTACGCAACGGATTTTAATACGATTTTCATTAATAGACAGAAGGATTCAAGAGGAAGTTTTATATGTCTAATACGCAAAAAACTCACACTGATTTCCAAGCGGTACTCCCGAAAAATCATGAATCGCACCTTATTCATGAAACAACCCGCAATCTTTAACAAAGTCCTTAACCTTGATGTCGTATCTCTCGATAAAGACGCTCTTGACATCTTAGTTGATGGCTGCTTATTCGGTAAAGGGAAATCTGCCTGAAGATAAGCGCCGTATTTGAATTCCATATAAATTCTCTTGAACCCATCTCAAAGGCCTTTTGGTGCGCTCGCACAATTTGATGTGACATTTTAATCCAGCCTCTTCATCTCGCCTTAACACCCGGCGCAGCTTCGCCGGAATTACTTAAACGTAAGACTAAATTTAATTCAACAAACCTTTTACAAAATACTTAGTGATTTATATTTAAATGTGGGTCTATTTTGTTTAATATGATGAAGAGACTGATGACTTCGGTATAGGTCCAGTTTATTAAATAATTTATAGAAACAAATATTTCATTAAGCATAGATAATTCTATCAGATTTTTTGGTTATGTTCGAGGCATCTATAAATAAAAATTAATTGCTGTTCGTTAGTCTCGCTAAAACTTGTTCTCAGTCGAGTGTTTCGAAAAAATAAAGAAAAGTAAGAAAAATTGACGTGTGGCACTCGGGGACTGCCGCGGTAAAGCTATTGCATAGCATTTTTTATCAACTTATGCAATTATAATTATTTATTTATTTGACCGATAAGAAAACATTTCTTTTTCTTATATTGAATAAATGAGAAGTTACTGCCCCCGCTTTTTAAATCTCTGATATCTTCTAAGATCTTCATTTAAATTACATGCTGTAATGATCATATTGATCTATATTAAATGCACAATGTATTTAAGGTACCTAATTGGATAAGAATTAATGCTGTGTTGGTTAAAATCGCTTCGTAAATAAGCCCTT
Source organism: Aporophyla lueneburgensis (assembly GCA_932294355.1). Classification (NCBI taxonomy): domain Eukaryota; kingdom Metazoa; phylum Arthropoda; class Insecta; order Lepidoptera; family Noctuidae; genus Aporophyla; species Aporophyla lueneburgensis. The sequence goes on from OW028739.1 coordinate 12,399,560, forward strand.
ATTTCTCGTAAAAAGCAAAGGAAAAACATGGTTATTGTGGGTTATCCCTAAGAGGTATATACCATCGCGCTTTTTTGTAGACCTTTCTAAGGTGTACAATACTGTAGTACATTATTTTGATCTATTTCGTAGGGTTCAGCCAGCGTTCGCAATGTAAGCGTAAAAAAATGAGCTTGTTTATGACACCACATTAGAAACCCCTAAAATGATCAGCGTTTCTTTAGTATATTATGCATGTTAAATACATATAAACCTTCCTCTTGAATTGTTCTATCTATTAAAAAAATCCGCATCAAAATTCGTTGCGTAGTTTTAAAGATCTAAGCATAATGCACGGCCTTCAAGCCACACCTCCGTGCCCGTCGGAGTGGGGAGCGTGAGGTTTTTTTCGTTACGGAATTTCTGGATTCGGTCCCCGCGCTCAAGGCCCTCATAGAAGCTACGCAATAGCTTAAAAACTCAAAGGAACCGCCGAAAAGTCGGGAAAACTAAAATTGTATTTCTTATGGGAATTTTGAATGAATTATTGAAATTTGGACAGTACAACGTCCGTAGGGATAGCTTGTCTACAGTCATATTATAAAGAGGAAAGATAAGCTTTTGCAAAATTTTTGCAACGGATAAACTCAAAAACTACTTAACCAATTTAAACAATTCTTTCACCAACAATAGCAACATTATTCTGAAGTAACATGAGCTGTAAATTTCACGCAGAAGTTGCGGGTGCAGCGCTATAGACTTATAAAATGTTAATTAGCCAGGTTAGCTTCTCTCTCTCCTCTCTCTTCTATCTGTTCGACAGAGTTACCGTGCCCCTGGCATATAGGCAACTGAAGGAACACGGGTGGGTTATAGTCGGTAAAATTCTGACACGCCCTCCCGCTTAGCCCAGATCGGGAGACGCCATTTGATGATTTCCCACCTTCGTTTCCCGCCCACAAAAAAAGGCATCAGGTAGTAATTATAAAGTACACCATTTACCAATACCTTATTTAAATTTTGAAAAGAACCGTTTATGTTTTATATTTTATCATTGCTCTAGCGCTCAGATTATTGCTAGGACGGGTTGATATGAAATTTCAAACCCGGAGCATGGATTTATTAATACTTTTTTATCGTTTTCCGTTACGGAAGCGGACTCCGATATCAAATACTTAGCATACCTACGGATTCACTTATTTTCTCGTGAAGATTAATAGACATACCAATTTAGAAACTTTTTGAGTGTTTATAATGTAAGAGATAATGTTGGTAGTAGGTAGGGTTAACCACCCTTTAGGGAGTACTAGAAAGCTTACAAAGCTTCTGAAAGGTTTCTTCTTATTTAGGTACTGTTTTATTTAGAAAATTTCGATAAAAAGCTCCATTAATTAACATGCTAATACCTGAAAGCCATATAATTTCATGGCCGAAAATGCAGGGTGACTGAAACGTAGTGGTTCAAAGGCAAATGGGATAAAGTGGAGGTGGCCACTTGTCATTTAAAAATTTAATGTTCTCATTAAGCTATCTTTATGAAACCCCAGTCTAACTATTGATAATTAAGATACCAACTTTTTAAAACTGTGCTTACTCAGCAATATATTTTTCTGAAGTTTCGCTAAAGTTTATACTTTAGCGAAACTTTCTAAACCATGACACGTTAGAAAAGACAAATAAAAATCTGAAGCGTCGTCGAGCCATACTGAACACAAATGTGTACATAAACACAAGTTTGTGTACTCTACTTGTGTGGGTGTGTTTAGCGTTGTTTGTGTAGGTAGAAACGTAAACTATCAAGGCATCTTTCAGCCACTTTTATCTCACTACGTAGAAAATTTTGTTCACATGGTCGATAAATCCAAGTGAAATTGTAAAATTCCTTGAAAATGATTAAATTAACGAAATTGTCTAAACTGTTGAAAATATTCCAACTTTTAATTTTCTTTATAATATGATAGGTGGGCACCTTCGCTTTACATTTGCCTTTGGACCACTACGTTTGACACACCCTGTTTAATAGAAGTATAAGCTCGTGGAGGTTTAACTAAAATAAATTTATAGTTTAAAAAACACTAGATAAACACGCTTTTATAAATGCACGTAAAAACCAAAAACTTAATCGTGGTCAAAGTTCATTACAAGACGTTACTAACAAGTCCAAACACAGCTATGATACGATGTTCCATCATGAAGTTCCAGTTCATATCTTCCGGCTCCTTCATCAGATCAGTTCGACAGTTCCATATTATTGTATTGTCATCAGATCTACATACAGCTGCCAATTTTCATGACGGTACGATCCTTGGAAGATAGTTAAATTTGTTACCTTAGATTCCATTACATAGTTAGTTACATACAGGTCGACTTAATAAAAGCGTGTTAATAAAGGACAATATATTTTACTTTGACATAAAGGTTGCACGCGGTGCGTAAGTTTTGGTCTTACTTCTCGCACAAAACTACATAATTTTTGGAAAAGAAAAACAGGTTGCTGAACCGATCGCTACTACTGGTTATGCAATAAGACCAATTTATAAGTAGGAACCAATGGTGTAAGTACAATTTTCCCCAACGAGCAGATTTGGTTTCCGAACCCAACACTCGTGCGTCAAACAAGCTCACCGCATCGTAGAGCACATAAGTGATATATTTCAGCGTAATGTGATGACGGGCACGTTGTTCTTCCACATAGCGAAGGCCTTTGGCAAAATCTGGCACAATTGCTTATGAGGCAAGCTAAACCAGGACCGTCTCGTGCTCATCTTACGAGAATTTTTAACGAACCGCACTTTTCGCTATCGCATCAAGGGTTCTCTCTCCTTCCCTCACCATATTCACGCCGGAGTCCCTCAGGGCTCCATGATATACCTCCTAATCTTCACGCTTTTCACCAGTGATATCCCCATAAGTAAAAAAGCCCTGTTGGTTCTATTTGTCGACGATACCGCCATTTACTGTATTGGTAGCATCCAAAAACGAAACCAAACCTCCGCAAACGTCTTAGGCGCTTGTTTCCGGAAATGAAAAGTCGAAGTAAACCCAGACCCTTCAAAACCGTTTCCTTAAAAGCTTTCAAGAGCGCCCCCTTAAAGTCCGTAGTAAGAATCTTCATCGAGATCTCAGAATGCCACGAATCCTGCAATTCATGACACGCCTTTTCAAGCGTTTCTTCAACTCTGCTATAAAACACCTCAGTCCCCTGATTGCGGCAGCCGCCCGCTACACTCCCTTCCGCATTAGTAGGATTCGCCGACTGAGGCATACCTTAGGCATTCCGGACGACGCTACAACTCTCCTCCAGTAGAGAAGCAAGCTCACCAGCACACTCAGAATTGTCCGACACAGACCGCCGTCCTTCCGTCCTCGCCGTCGAGGCCCACCGCAAGATTCCAATAGATGTCCGTCCCGACCCTTGCTCGAGCCACTGAGTCTGTAGTTTTAAACTCGTCCCTAAATGATAATCATTCCGATCCAGCCCGTCCCTAGCAACCAGGCTCTCTTCCAGCGACACCCTTAGCCGAGATCCATACCCCACAGGACCTGCCCTTAGCACGTAGTAGATTAGTTTTAAGCCCTGGCAAGAAAGACAGGCAAGACCGGTCAAGCAGAGAGCAACCTCCTAGGATGACCTACGAGATAAAATTCAAAGTAAATCAAATTGAGTTTATCTAACTAATGTATATGTGCAGGCAAGAGCTCCGGCGCACCCCCGCCGCCCCCGGGTGGCCTGCCCCCTCCGCCCCCGTTGCCCGAGGTGGACTTCTCCAACTTGTCATTGGACGACCGCAGCGCTCTCTTTGCAGAGATCAACAAGGGAGAGAACATCACTAACAGTACGTGCTGGTGTTTATGATGCATGTTTATAACCTAATAAAATTATGTCATATTTAAGTGTTAATGTGATTTATTTTTCTCATTAAAATCATGTGCATTTTCATCATCAATCCAACACAGAGGGGCAATTCCCGTTTTTTAAGATCGTTCGCATTCTAATTTCAGTCCCAGTCAAAAATACCTTAAATTCGCCTACATGTTTTGACATTGGTTGTCCCTGATATGTCATTGTGACTAGCTTTTAAACGTTTTTAATTACGGGAATTTTTCTTCTGCACTCCTATTTTAGTCAGACCATTTGATGGCATACTGTTAGCTTTGAAAGCAACAGATAATATTACAATGAGTCGGTAACTGTCGTAGCTCTGCGCAAGGTGACCCCGGACATGCAGACGCACAAGAACCCGCAGCTCCGCACGGGCCCGGCGCCGTTCAAGGCAGCGCCGGGCGCGCGCGGGCCGCCCGCCAAGCAACTGCCGCAGCCCGGCGCCGGCCCGCTCGACAAACCGCCGGTGTTCGCGCGCGACGGCAAGAAGTGGCTCATCGTACGTATCGCACCAACATTATCACGAAATTATCCTGTTATCGGCTTATCTTTATAGAAAGCAATTTGTCGAAATTATCAAATTCAGCAACTGAACAATAATGAGTGCTCCATAAAAAAAATTGCACACTAAGCAAAATGTCGTAACTACGATTAGTTCATGAGTCAAAATATGATTCATTCGGCTCATAATGATGATCTAATCATTGTTTCAATTCACCTTTTTCCCTTATGAACATTATTTACAAATATATTATTAAACAACTTGGAAATGAGTCATATTTAAAATTACACTGAATTGTGGTCATGGTCAACAAAAGTTGCTCAATATTGTTGCAGCAACATGAATTTGCAACACGTCATGCAGTATTTGTGTGTATAACATGGTGCTGTAACGATTTTACTCAAAGGGTAAAAGCAGGTTAAGTATTGAGAATGTGCCCCCAGAGCCAAATGTAATGAATATGATATTGTTAAGTACACTGCTCATTTGCATTACTATTTATGTAGTTTTTAACTGCCTAGCTCTTACTGTCATAGAGTAACCTTGAAAAATGTCCTAATAACAGACATTTTATTAAACTTTTCGTTCCCTAAAACGAATAGAGCTAGGAATGTGATTCCAAAACCAAACTGTAGACAACATTATGACAAATATTACCGGAGAAGATTTTTTCGCGGTTTATTTTTTTTTACCACTAACAAACAATGCACCTGCACACAGCCCTTGGCAGACTGGGAAAGAATACTTAAAACTACTAAAGGCATTAAGTCCGCCTTAACACACTAAAATAAATATAACCAATACATTTCCTCACACAGGAATACCAAAAGGGCAACTCCAACCTGGTCGTGGAGAACGCCGACATGAACAACGTGGTGTACATGTTCCGCTGCCGCGACTCAGCGCTGACGGTGCGCGGGAAGGTCAACGGCGTGGTACTGGACTCGTGTACCAAGTGCGCCGTGGTGTTCGACAACCTCGTGTCTAGCATCGAGTTCGTCAACTGCCAGTCTGTGCAGATGCAGGTCAGTGTCATTGGACGCTTTAAATTTCATCATCATCACTTCAGCCTAAGATGTCTACTGCTGGACATAGGCATTCCCATCTTTGGAGGGGGGGGGGGGGAGGGTTTTGCCATAATCACCACACTTAGCAGGCAGGTTGGCGATCGCAATATGGTGGTAAAATGCATAGAGAATGCTGCTGCCAATTCTATAGTAACTCCTTTAGTCGCCCGCAAATTTCAGTTTTTTAACGTTTCCATGTAGTTATTTGTGCTTACGGTGTAGGTAGATAATGAAAATATGATCTTTAGAATCTTTTTTATTTGTTTTATTAGTAAACACTGTCCCACTGCTGGCCTTCGCCAAATCTTTCTAGGTATCCTTTTCTAGGGCCTCCTCGATCCAATCCTTGCAATATGAGTCAAGTCAATCATGAATGCTACAATATTGTGTTCATTTTCATTGTATAAAAAAACTAAATTAAAGACACGTAAGAATATTATAATTTCGGCGGTCACTTTAGCGTCCCCCTTTATAGCAGGATATACGACAATAGCTGTGGGAAACTTTACACAGAATTTACCACATACAGTAGAGGTAAGTAAGTGCAACCGCCGGTCGCAACGTTTAATTGTACCTTTGAGATTAATTTACTGTGGAAAGTCTTTCTAAGTGCAATCTCACGTAGATTTTTGTTTGTATCAAGCAATAAGACCACTTTAATTACAATAGAACAGTAAATTGAACTTTGTTACATTAAACTTTGAGTTATTTATCTCTATTGGTTTATCGTAGACGATATGCTTTACCAAGGTAATAAAAAGGAAGATTTTATGGTCCACTGGTGGTTACCAACCTTCTGGGACCGTTTGTAATTAGATCATTTTACAGATTTTTTTCCTATTGAAAGTCGCATCCTTGGACACTTACTTTAGGATAGACTTAAATGGAAGCAGTGTTCTGGTAAACTGTAATTCAAAATGTGGAGAAATGAACAATAAACTATACAGACGGGCTTAACGAGAGCGACATGTTTAAATTAAAATCGTGATGAAATTCGAAATAAATTGCACGAGAGTAATGGGTTTTATCACAGACGGCGACATAGTATCAATATGCATAGATTTTTTTAATCTAACACATTGTGAGATTAAACGGCTTTGCTTGTCTAGATATCGCTATAGTTTCATTTTTAGATCGCCAAGATTGCACGTAATGAAATTTCAATTGAAACGGGAACAATGGCAATCTATATCGGCTTAGAGGTTCTTAAGAAAGGATTTCTTGAGCGGTGCAGACGAGCGATGAGAGAAACCAGATGTTTATAAGTGGGTTTACGAACATGCAAGCTGCTGCAAATGAACGTGATTTTGATAACAAGCTTCGTCAGATACTGTAAACAATGATTTATCGCAAGTTCTAATAATAAAGCTGAAAATGAACTAAGTTTGTACGTTTTTTCTTTTAGTAATTCTTGTTCTGTAAGCACGTAACTTAGTTTGGGATAAATAATATAATCTGATCTATCAACTAATATGTTACAACATTCGGGATCTCCGCTGTTATAGGGGTTCGACCTCGAGGGATAGAGGTGTTGCCGGGAGTGATTAATTAATGTATGTACCCTAATACGAACCCAATAAAGGTTAAGTGTAAATTGAAACAAAAATTACACTGAGACGTTATTTATAGTTGCAAATGTGTAATATTAAAGTACGACAAGATCGCGGCACTCGTATTCATCGCCGCATTCGCTCTTTATCTCTTCTATAGCCATCTGACTGTTGGTCTCCTCGACGATGGACACCATGTTCGAAGCCTTCCCGCGCTCGCACGGGTACATCGGCTGAGCGGGATACCTCACATCGCCAAAGTCTTGAGTGTCAAAGTACTCCCTATTTCCTTCAGGGACATCCTGTAAATAAAACCTAACAGTTAACCTTTAATCCACATCCACACTAATATTATAAATGCGAAAGTAACTCTGTCTGTCTGTCTGTCTGTCTGTCTCGCTTTCCTGCTAAAACTACTGAACCGATTTAAATGAAATTTGGTACACAGATAGTTTAGAGCCTGAGAAAGGACATAGGCTACTTTTTATCCCGGTAGTATGTTCCCGCGGGATAATTTCCGACCTCCACGCGGGCGAAGCCGCTGGCAAAAGCTAGTTTGACATAAAAACAAGCCTACATCAACGAAATAAAAGTTAAATGATAAAACAACGTAATCTTATCGAGACGTACACAAAATTGGGAGATATTAATGTTGTGCGTGCTGATTACTCTTTTCCCTTTTCGCAATTTTTTGAGGATTACACGAATCCAGCGTGTTCGTTTTTATTCCCACTTGCTGTTCGACTTAGTAAGTACCTACAAGTATGTATAGTAGTATGAAGCAGTATAATTTACTAACCTCGTAATTATATGAATACGGCTTGTAAGGATTTTGGGCCCAGCTCAAACTGTATTCGTCGTATCGCATGTCAGTACAACTATTTCTGAAATCACTGTCCGAGTCGGATGACTCGTGAGGCTTGGAGTAATCCCCCATAGCATCCTGCGATGCTACGTCCATTGGATGCGGGTCTATGTTGAGTATGGTCAGTTTACTGTTTATCACCATATTTAGTGTTTTCTGCCAATCTTCTAGCAGTTTTTTTATACTCTCCATCTGAAAGAAAATAAAACATAAATCTGTTAACACGAGATACCACTTTTGCAAGTGGACAAAAAGTTATTCATGCCATATGAGTTATGTACTTTTTTCTTTAACAATGCTTGTTTATTGGCTCTTCGTAGTCTCTTCTGTTTGATGTAATGCTTAAGATAAGCCACTTTATAAACGTTGGTTACTTTCACGATCTTCACTCGACAGTCCGGTTTCAAGTCGACGTCGCTGACCGAAGAGTACACGCTGTTCTCTGGCGTGTTGGGGTCGGTCCGAGAGTGCTCTGCATACTCCATCTTCTCGGGCTGCCTCTCGGGGAACTCCGTCGGCTCGTACTTCAACTCCTTTAATAATTCTACTATGAATTCGCAATCTGAAATAAAAAAAATATCTACGGCCTAAGAAATCCAATAGTATTTTATACTAAGAGCAAAGGGGTAGTCGTAGAGTCGACGGATATAGAACTCGGAGCTGCACGAATCGTGTGTATGTGTAGCTTTAACCTAACCTTCCTCGTGCGGCGCGGAGTCGACGTGCGTGTCGTGTTCGGCGTCCCAGGCGGCCGCGCTCTCCAGGGCGCGGCGCAGCGCGGCGTCGGCGGCGATGACGTCACGTACGCGCGCCCTCACGCGCCGCAGCCGCTCCGCGCCGCGCCGCAGCTGCTCCGCTCGCTCAGTGAACTCCGCGTCCCTCACGCACAGCTTCGTGTTCACTATCTGAATCTATTCACAATAAAACATAAGACCGTTGGCGTTCCTCCTCATACGACGTCCGAGACAAATTCAGATTACAGGCTACATCTAACCTGGAGTTGAATGTCTTCCATCTCGGTTTGTTTCCGTTTTATTCTCTCCCGAGAAGTCACGTACATGTCTTTTATAAATTTGTACATATAAAGTACCGTCGGCACGTACTTGAGAATACATATCGACTGCAAGAACAACAATTGCGATGAATGTTGGCGTAGAGATGTCCATAGGGTAATTTTGACTTATAAGTACACATAAACATACCACATTAATGAGTGTAAGTCGTACATAGACGGAGTATGTCGCACTAACAAAGTAGTGCGCCAACGGAACGCCGAACTGTTCCATGATGAAGGTCCAAAGACTGCTGACACTCCACGTGTAGTCTCCGTTCTGCTCCAGCTGACCGACCTGCAGTTGTGCGCGATGTTCCTCTTCGTTCATAATAAGGGTTCTCAAATGAAGAGCCGTGATCACCGCTCCCAATACTATTATTAAAGTCAACATCTAAAAGTATAATATTTCATACAAAAGTTTATTTAGTACACATTGGGAGCATTAAATATGCAAAATACGAATAACTAATTTTGAAAATTAAAATCGTGACATTGACATTTCTTCTTCAATTTCATTCCTTCAAAAAACTTATCTTCTTTAGAAATTAAAAAGAATTTATTCTACATTGATTGACAGTTTATTGACAAGTTTGATGGCACTTCTTTTTAATATAATTTTGATTTTTGATGGTTGGATTTTGGGTAACTTAAGTTTAAATTCATGTGCTGTATTGTTAAATTGTGTTTCATCAGGTGCTGGGCAAAGTGCCAACGGTGTCGATCGACAAAACGGACGGCTGTCAAATCTATCTGTCTCCGGAGTCGCTGGACGTCGAAATCGTCAGTTCAAAGTCTTCCGAAATGAACGTGCTCGTGCCTCAGGGCAACGGGGACTACGTGAGTACAAGCTTTCATTTCAATTAAACCAATTACACTAATACATTCTAAACTGAACTTCTTACTAAGATTGTTTTCGTTAATGCTGTTGCGTGACAAAATGGAATACCTATTTGTGGAGCAGTCATTATGCTAAAATATTTCGCTAGGTACCTTTCTTTAGTTGAGATAAATAACAAAGCTTATTTATTTACTTGGACTGACTTATGCCCGGTTTCTGAGGTACTCTTATCGGTAGTTTATCTATTCATTAGCGCTATTGGTTCGATAACTTGACAATTTGCGTTTCCGAACACCGCAATGTAAGATAAACTTATTTTATCTGACCAATGTGTGGTGTTTATCGGTTCCATAACTTTATTTGATGTTTCATTTCAAATCAACTCGCTTTTAATCAAACGCCTAATCAAGTTTGTTGAGCAATAATGCACAAATACGGCTCATTGCATGAACATTTAGTTTTTAAGAATTTATTTTATACTAGCTTTTGCCAGCGGCTTCGCCCACGTGGAGGTCGGAAAATATCCCGCGTGAACGTACTACCGGGATAAAAAGTAGCCTATTGTTAATCCAGGTTAATTTTTTATACCTCGAAAGCGCATTTTCATCCGACTTGCTTCAAATTTATCGTCACTGCTCGGCTCCTATGTGTCTTAGCGTTATGTTATATAGCCTATAACCTGCCCAGGAGTATGGACTACAATCGTACCAAGTTTGGTTAAAATCCCTTCAGTAGTTTTTGACCCATGCGTGCACATACAGACAGACAGACAGACAAAAAATTTACTGATTGCATTTTTGGCATCAGTATTGATCACCAGTCATCCTCCAATATTAATTTTGAATATATTTTCAATGTACAGAATTGACCTCTCTACAGTTTTATTATAAGTATAGAAGTACCTACCACGTTGTACACTTTATGTTATTTTTTTCTTCTTCATCTTGTCTTTGCACGGAATACAACTATTAAATCATCGGAAGCTTTTTATTCAAAATAATTCAGGATATAAACCCCAACAGTTACTTTTCTATTAATGTACAAGTTGTATGTGATGCAAAGTTATACATTCGTGATATAGATGCTCGTTGCATGACAGTACCGTGTATCATAACTCATTCCTACGAGCGCGACTCGATAATAATGAGATAGATGGTCACCTCATGGAAGACAGTGCTTATCCTTGTAGAAAGTTCATGATGACACTATTCTTAAATCCAGCTACAAATGCCGTAAAACGTTACAATGAAGCACAAATAAAGACCAGAAACACAGTTGAAAGAACATTTGATGTGTGGAAAAGAAAATTTCAATGCCTCTCTAAAATTACGGTAAAAATTAGATCACACATTAGCTGTAATTGTTGCAACAGTTACATTATAGGTATAACTCTAAAGCAAAATGATTCACTGATAACTAACACTTGATTCTGCTTCTGAACAAGAAATCGTAATAGACTCTGTTGATCAACCCCTTTCCTCTGAAGGAAACCATGCCCGTCGGTTATTGTTGGAGCAATATTTTAGGTTGCTAACCTTCGTTTTTATAAATATTTCAAACTGGAAAATTGTCATGTTGTACAATTATGTACGTATGATGGGGAAACAAATAAAAATACACATATGAACTTGGCTCTACAAAGAAGCATCTTGTCTCTTTCAGTAAAATGTTTACTACGATTTCCAGATTCCATTATGTTATTATTATATAAAAGAACAACAGAACAGATGGCCGATGGGGTCGGAAGGTTCTGGAGTGGCGACCGCGTACTGGAAGACGTAGCGTTGGAAGGCCTCCCACAAGATGGACCGATGACCTGGTGAAGGCCGCAGGAATGCGTTGGATACGAGAGGCACAGAACAGGTCGAGGTGGCGGTGCTTGGGGGAGGCCTATGTCCAGCAGTGGACGTCTTTCGGCTGAAATGATGATGATGATGATGATATAAAAGAATGGATTAAGCGCAAACGATTCGAAAGACATGTAACTGACAGCGAAGTAAAATTAATATCAGGAATCATAAACAATGAACTGAGTACTGACAATAGAAAAAAAGGTTTTACCCATAAATATAAAATAACGACTTTATATATTTTAACTAAAATAATATTAAGCCAGTTATTTACCCTTGAAAAAAAAAATACATTGTTTATTAAACTAGTTTTAAAGACCGTTTCAATAATAAAAATCAATTTTAGATGCAATCTCATAAACAGACCCATCTAGCGGCATCAAAAAACTAGTTGACAGTTTCATAGTTATTGAATGGTTTGTTTTTTATTCAGAAACGCAGTGACAGTTAGCCGACGTTTATCTTATGCATAACTTTATTGAATGAATAGTTGTTGAGAGTTTATCTTGAAACTTCAGAAACCGGGCATTAGAGTTTGGAAGCTATTATTCAAGATGCGATAAAATTATTTCAATTAGGCACAACAATTTATTCTACTCGCCCTTCCCAAACTGTAGTTCGTATGGAGAAGAATGGGCAAGAAAATCTACCATTCTTTTAAAATGTTTTACTATATTTTACGTACAGACACCAGCACATAAATGTACCCGAAACTGTCAAATTCTCCCAAACAACCTTGAACCTAATTCTTTAATGATAAAGTTGATAATCTATTTAAAAAAAAATTACAGATTGTAGCTCGATGTGCTGACGTCTGTACATTAATTTATTTATATGTGAAAACAATGCACCTAAACCACAATAGGTAAAAATAATCCATACTAATATTATAAATGGGAAAGTGTGTGTGTCGGACAAACAGTCCGTCTTGCACGGGAAAACGGAGCGACGAATTGACGTGATTTTTTAAGTGGAGATATTTGAAGGGATGGAGAGTGACATAGGCTACTTTTTTTTCCTTCTTTATGTGGCTGCGGTGAACTTAGAAAAGCCGTGCTTTTCCCTTGGACAATTGTATGTAGCATGTTCGCGTGTGTCCAATGTCCAGAATCTTTACATTATATCCCCAAATGAAAGGACATATTATATCGTCTACATAGCGTATTAAAATAACATTCTGTTCCGAGTTCTCTTCTGTGTTCTAAATCAGGAAAGGGGAACCGTGTTACACCGAATTTAACGCGAGCGAAGTCGCGGGCAAAAGCTAGTTAAAAATAAAGGAATGATTAGAGAGAAATAGATACATGGTGCTCACATATATAAAAGATTGTAAAAGTAAACTCATATTTATTGTTAGAGTATTTAACCTTAAGTTAGTGTTATAGTTATTGTACCATTTTCCATGATTTTAATGAGCTGGTTGTTTGCCGTGCAGTCGGAGCACCCGGTGCCGGAGCAGTTCAAGACAGTGCTGAACAAGGCGAAGAGCGGCATCACCACCACGCCCGTCGAGAGTACGGGCTAGGCACTCGCACACACTCGGGAACTAACCTCGTCCACTAGCCAGCTTTCAGTACCCATTCGAGGCGAGGCGAGTCTTTATTTAAATACTTTGCACGGTCTAGTTCAACATTAGTTCACGTACCTGGACTCGTCTCGAAGCACCCACCAACAAACACAAACTATGTACCTTCAGTCGTGCGACCAACGTTCTCGAGTCCCATGTGCGTCTAATTAGTCTTGTATCGATCATCTTATTTAAGAACTGTCTCCATTTCTTGCTCATTGCGCTCGATTGTAGTATTTAAATATTATAAATCTAATACGACGTAGAAATAACTATAACTCAAGTATTTACTGGCCTTTGTGTGTAATGTAAAGATGTTCCTTACACTAACATTTGAGATTTTGACTTTGTGAAGAAGGTAAAATGCTTTGGAGTACCGCTCGGTACGGGAGTTAGTTAAGTTAGCTGTAAGGTGTGTGACTGTCTCGAGTATGAGAAGTAAGAAAGGTTTGCATTCTCGACTTTCGCTATCTGTATTAATAATTGTGCGATCATTAAACCCCGAAGCTTGACACGCGTGAGGTCTAATTTTCTTACTTGTATTACTTCCTTGTGATTAATCATTGCATTATTTTATATCGATGTCTATCTTATGGGAAAACTCACCCAGATTGTATTTTATCCTAGGACATGCTATTTTTTTTATTTTGTGATTGTAATTATTATTTATATTAAAAAATCTAAATAAATGTTTCATAATTAAAATGCGAAGATCATTGTAATTTGTATTAAAATAATTAATAATTTGTCGACATTGTTGATTATAATAAGAATTGCTATTATTTATTATATCATCCTTATTTCGAAGAATATAATACTGTATTGAAAGTTGCATTTTGTTAATTTATTTGTCGAGAGATTAAAATTATTTTTAAGATCATTGATTTTTAATTGTATTTAGCTTAGAAAGATCCCTTTTCTATTAGGTTTTACTTGTCTGTAGAGGAATTTACATACATATAGAAAAATAAAACAATAAGTAATATCGTTACATTTTTATTCTGTTCATCATAACATGGCCCACATCGTCCATTTAAAAATATATTCAAACGGAAAAGGCGATCCATGTGTTTCAATAAATAAATTCAATTTAGCAGTAACCGTGCAATGGTAAACAATTTGGGCACAAACATTACACCTATATTTACAAACAAACCCAAATAACATTGTTATAATTATGGCGTAGCAATCTTTTAGCATTACGTGAAATTAATGAAATTTTATAATTATAGCATTGATTGAAATATTTTCTCATTTTCATAGAGATTTCATAACTTACAGATATCTTAAAAATATCAGTCGAATTTCGAAATTTACCCTACTGTCTAAGTACTGGCTTATAAGTAATTAAACCTGCTTAAATGCTGTTAATCGGGGTCTATGCTGGAGTTATTTGGTGAGACTCTACTGCACTGCCACTCGTCGCTGCCGTCGGAGCATTCTAGGAATCCGTTGCAGACGCTCGTAGCGGGCAAGCACTCCCCGAGCGGACATCGGAACCCCTTGCACGTGTCCAGTCGGCTGGCTCGCCTGTTCTCTGCCGCCTCGAGGTCCGCGTAGAAGTCCTCGCTGGACTCGTGTTCCGTCGAGCTGGTGTCGTTCTGTGGCGGCGTGTATAGCGCTAGCACGCCGTCGATCCAGTCGATGTAGTTGGACACTTTGGTGTACACGCCGGGACGGTTCGCTCGTGCGCAGCCGTACCCGTTACTGGTTACCCCGTAAACGTACCATTTGTCGGATTCCTGTAAGTGAGCAGAAATATTTTGTTAGGTGCCGTAATATGGAGAGGATAGCTGTCACGTTTTCTTCGGCCAAAGTAGCAGTTTGGTAATTTTGAGGGTGTAATGAATACCTGGCACATGAGCGGTCCTCCTGAGTCTCCAAGACAAGCGTCTCGTCCGCCGCGCTCGTAGCCCGCGCAGAACATGTCGTCGGTGACGCGGTACAGCGGCAACAGGCGCGTGCGACGACGGCACTCCGACGTCGATATCACAGGCAACTCCACCTCTTGTAGCGTATCCGCTGTAAATGAAAATTTTTGAAAAGCCAATAACATATTTCGTAGAAAAATCAGGTGATTGATAACGTGTTCCAATAAGCATTTTTCGTAGTACTTTGTTGTAGCGAAAGGTAACCTAATTGAAAGGGCCGGCTGTACTTCGCCGAGATGCCATGGCGACGTCGTCAAGTCGCGCAGCCAAGTAACCGCGACCTGGCTGGACCGCCATGGTCCCGGTAAGGTATGATTCAAAGAAAGGACGGGGTGACATATAGGTAACCATATCTTGTCTGTTGAAAACCGGAAGGAAATACCACTAGGGGAGAAGAGTCCTAGAGGGTTGCTCAAATCATCAAAATGATGAACTGAGTGGGATAAATAAATGAAACAAAAAGGTGCATTCATATACCGAACTTACTTTTTATAGAGCAATATTTGCAAGTGTTATTTGGGCAACAACGGACTACTAAAACTTGTTAACTAAAACTTATAGACAGTTTGTTGCTCTAGTAAAAAAAGGACTTCGGTGTGCATGTACTTTAAAAAGAAAACTCACGGAAAACACGTTCATGCTCATACAGCTGTCCCCAGCCCACCACAGTACAATGATGCCCGGCGGGCGGCTGCGCGCGCGGCGGCGGCAGGCAGGCGGGGCGCAGGCGCGCGTGGAGTGCCACAGGGTCCACGCGCAACAACGCGATGTCGTTGCGGAACCCGCGCGGCGCGTACTTGGGGTGCAGCACTACTTGCCGCACGCGTGACACTCGCTCCCACGGACCTCGTGGCCACGGCCCGCGGCGTAGTGCACCTAGTCGCGCCACCCAGTGTGCTTCTGTGGCTCTGTTTAAGGCAGCGATTAGTTAGAGATCGGTAGCAGACATTGAGTATGGCCTGACTTTCATACTTACACATCATATTTTACAGTAAGTACTGTTTTCACAGACATCGTTTCCAGTACTGCTAGGGTCAGTATACATAGTCATTTTGATTATTTTTCTGATATCATCATCATCATTTCAGCCGTAAGACATCCACTGTTGGATATACGCCTCCCCCATATTGGGGAGGGGGTTTGCCATAATCGCCACGCTTGGCAGGCGGGTTGGCGATCGCAGTATTGTGGTAAAATGCATAGAGAACGCTGCTGCCCATTTTCTAGTAAGTGCTTAAGTCGCCTCTTACGACACCCACGGGAAGAAATGGGATTGTGCTATTCTTTACGTCCTGCACCACACGAACGATTAGATTTTTTCGATATGCCTACACAATACTCTCGACAGCTCGACGTCAAGTCATTACTAACGACTTGACGTCGAAATAGGTAGGAATTATACTCACTGATAGAAACAATGGCTGGCCGACAGCAGCCACTGCGCGTGCACGAGGGTCCCGCCGCACTGGAAGTCTCCGTCGCGGTATAGCGCGGCCTGCCACGGCCACGCGCCCGCCGCCGCGCCGTCACCGCCCACCACCCTGCCGCGGCGCACGTGCTCGTCAGTATCGTCCCTAGCCACACATACCCACCACTCAAACGTAGAGTGCTACAAGGATCTTTTGGCGCCAGAATGACATTGACAGGGGGCGTTGTTGGTAAACATTCGAATGCAAAACAAAATGACGCCGTTACTTCCGATTTTGGCCAATTTCCAAAAGATCCGTGTACCATTGTACCTACCATAGACGTGCCATAAAAGAGAGGTCTACCTGGTAGGTTCGTTGGTTGTTGGAATGGCGACGTAGGGTATACTAACTTTTTTGATTTTTCAATCAGAGATCGATATGAAGATTGAAGATCAACAAAGCCATCATTTTTTTAACCAGATACATTTTTAGAAAAATCATTATGCTACAATATTTTATGAAAACAACAGAAGGTAAGTCTCAGTAAATATGCGACTGTCAAGTGAAAAGATCGACCCCATCGTTCATCTCCTTCAAAAACCTCAATGGAAGTTTTGAAACCTGTTTTAATTTTCTGAAGAGTAATTTTACCTGGGCTGTTGAGCATCAGCATGAGGTCGTATTCCACAGTCTAGTCCTGTGCATCTGACACGGAGTGACCGCTTCTTAGCGCAAGACGCGCGTCGGAAAGAGAGACGCGTGTCATGCGCGCGAGCCGCCGCGTTGTGCCATACCTCCCAGTAGCCAGCCGCGCTGGACTTGCGGCCCTCGCGCGCTTCTCGTGCCCAGCCCGCGTCACTGAATACAACACAACGTGAATAAGGACATTCTAGCAACAGCTACACTATCATGTGTATTGTCGTTGTGCATCCTTAGACGTAGTAACCATAAGATTCGTCCAAAATGCAAAAGAAGCTCTTAGGGCGTGCTAGAGAACACTGAGAAATAAAAATGTTTAACATGTTGTTAAATTAAGATCGGAAACGGAAATTGTAATGTAATCCAAAGAATTTCCAATTTATACAGAGTAAAAAGGAAATGATTTATATAAAAAGAATAAGAAAATAAAAGTAACGGACAAAAGTACCAAGAAAATTGGCGCCCAACGCGGGACTGGCCGACCCCCACTATTGTGATTGTTTTTCAATTTACTTCTACTCCCTTAGGCGAGATACAAGGGTGAAATCTGTTATAGTTTTATGATTTATTGTTTATAGAAAAAAATATGTTTTATTACTGGAAGGTCATAGCTCTGCACACTGCTCTGCCAAGGTCGGGTAGTTTGAGAGAGCTTTGCGCCTGCTCCACCACGTCGGCAAAGCTCTCCACGCAAAGTCGACCCCAAACACCACGCTTACGCACCATTACGTAACCTGAAATGATTAGTAAAATGGTTTTTATACCAATGTCTGAATTCTAACAAACTGCCATCTTAATCTTAATACCCAGACCGCTAAACTCGCCAACATCAAACCACCAGAGAACAATTCAGAAAGAACACTAAGTAAAAATGAAATACATACTCCGTTATTTCATTTCACTTAACGTTCTCTCTGACTTTTTATATTTGCAGGCCGTAGGTACAGATATAGTATATATTTTATGTTAAAACAAGAAATTTCATGCCGACGAAGTCGCACGTTGAAGCTAGAAAATTATAAAAGGATTGACTAACGAGATTATAACGAATAGACAAATAAGGACGAAACAAACATGTTGCACTGACTCCAAATAAATTGGGCAAAGGATGATGATTATTAAAATAGATTATACTTATAGGTATTGAGTTATTTATTTGACCACGGAGTAGCTGCTGGTAATTAAGTACTTACCTACACCGTGTTAGACCATAGTTAAAACTTAACACAATAGTCGGCAGCCACATCACACTATAGTTTTAGTCGTACTTAGGTAATCAGAACATTCATCTCTAACTCTCCAAAAGATAAAACCAGTTAAAGCATACCTTCTTCGTTATAAGGAATAACTTCATTGTCCTCTAGTTGATCAGCGAGCGCCACGCAGCTCTTTTCATCGTCACCAAGCGGACAGTCGGGCGTACCGTCACACACCTTAGCGATGTCCAGGCACTGCCGGGCATTGGCACACACGTACTGACCTTCTTTACACCACTCTGAAAATTAATTCAGTAGGTAAGTATTTACTTGCTTCACATACACTTCGCCATTTTTAAACTAGGATAAATAGGGTTTAGTGTCGTGGTCACGTACAGTCACCCGCACATCAGGTGGTACCAATTCGACATTGATAACGCCTTTATGTCGTAACAGGAATGATGATTTTCGAATAGCTGGTGTTATTCCTAATATTCGGTTGTACGTACATTAGTAGATGTTCCATTGACTCTTAGATTTTGCAGATAAGTAGCAAGCATACGAATAAAAATATAAAGTCACATACCACATTTATTCTCATCAGAATAGTCCCAGCAGTCAACGACGCCATCACAGATCTTCGATTGTGCGAAATCTGCTATTAGGTAGTCTGCACAAGAGCATGACCGTTCGTCCTCACCATCCGGACAGTCAAGCAAGCGGTTACAGCGAGACGTTAGCGGCAGACACAAACCGCTAGGACAACGGAACGATGTAGCGTTGTTGCACTCCTCTGAAATAAAAATACCTTTAGTAAGAAAATATTTTCATGTATCCTTTAAATATTTCATTGCGTTCTTATTTTTTTTTATCACAGCTTACCTTCTTTGATAATTTCTTTAATCAGGTTGCTGACATTGTCCTTTTCCTTGTTTGGTTTAGTTCCATGAGGCTTATTGTAAGACTTTTCTGGTATATCAAAACTGTTTCCTTCTTGTTTGGATGGCGGATTCTTATTATATGTTTTTGTTAGGATTTTAAACCCTGCTTGGTTCAATGTATAGCTAGATGGTATTGCTTTTGTTGAAATTACACCACCAGGTGCTCGAAATAAAGTGTTGTTATTTGAATCTGATATGGTAGCGAGACTTGCGAGTTGTTTCAGCTTGTCAATAGTCAGTGTATTCGTTTGATTGATTGGTATTTCTAAAACAACATCTGGTTCCAATGCCAATTCATACGCAGGTAGGGTTTGAGTTTTATTTGCTCGTTTACTGCTCACACTTCCAGTCACATGATATGATACTCTGTATGTACCTTCAGGGACTGTAGTAGTATTTGTTACTTCCATACCTTTAAATGGTTCGTTACTTTCGTTTGAAAAATTTAAGTTATCACTTGATTTTGGAAATCTACTACTTGTTGGAAAAGTACCGGGTGCATTTGCTTGAATGATTTCAGGCACTGTTGTTAATTTCAGCTGATCTTGTTGTTCTATTTCAGGTATGACTTCTGCACTCTCAGTATCACTGTGGTTAATTTCATGACTTTGATAATAATTTTCGGTACTGAGATCATCTATTATCTTTTGTGTTTCGGGGTCGTTACGAAAAAAACTGCGTAGATTCTCTTTTATTGGTTGGGACTCTTGAATTTTAATTTTAGGTCGAGGTCTAAGCGGTCGATTCATACCTAGATTAGACTTTGCTGGTAAGAGTGTGATAACACCAGCTGTCGTTATCTCTAACTCATCATCGGGCACTACCTCGACAGATCCAGTCATTTTGTTATGATTATGCCGTTCTTCAACTTCCATGTTATGTATAGTGTCTTCAGACCTTGTAGGCGTATTTTGTTGGGTATATTTTTTAATAATATCTGTTAAATTACGAAATATTGAAACCTTTCCAGGAAACTTAGGGGTTGTATTTGGATAAACATCATCATTCTTAGTAATAATTGCTTGTAATGTGTCATTATAATATTTTTCCGGAGAATTTTTGCTAAACGTATCATTTTCGTTGGTCGAAGTTTTAACTAATTCCCAAGTAAGATGCGGTGCACCTGTACTGGGTATAATAGAAACTTTATTATTGGGTCTTCTTGTTACATTTTCTTTCGCTGTTTCATTAAGTGTATGTTCAATTGTTTTATATGTTGTATTAACCACTTCCAACTTTGGAGTTGTGGAGACGGTGCTACTTGCTGGTATTTTAGTGATAGCGGTTGTTGGGGTACTGGCACTAATCGTAGTAGTAGCAATAGTAGTGGTGGTGCTGGGGCTGCTGCTGGCAGTTGTAGTAGTAGAAGCAGTAGTAGTACTAGTGCTTGTACTTGTGGTAGTGTTCTGCTTCTTCAGTATTGAGGCACCTTCAATGGATAGTTGTTCAGTGCCATCATCTGTGCTATCAGCCTGAAGCACATTTATGCTGACACTTGTTTGTTTGTCTTTGGGAGGACGTTCCACTGGTTTTCCATCATCTTCATCAGTGAAGTCCATTTCATCTACTACTTCAACGACTCCACTTATTTTATCTACAGGAATAGGGTGCGGTTTTGGATAATTAGATCCTAAAGTTTCCATATTCTTTAAAGGTGGTGCGTACGTTGGTAATGTAAAACTTGTGTATATTGGACTTGGTACGTAAACGTCAGCTGCTAAATCTGGGTCTACGTTGTGCAGTCCTATGGGTCTGATTGTCGTTCTATCTCTGTGTTTTACTGGTGGTATTGGGGTCAGTAAACTTTCTAATATTGAAACATCATCTACGACTTCTGCTACTCCCATTCTGTCTTCAGCATTCAGATCACTGGTCATTTCTATAGGAACCGGGGAAGGTTCGCTTGTTCGTTCATAATAGGGTTGTGTAATAGGTCGCCATGGTTCGTTGTCAATAACATGTGGGACGGTAAATAATGTATCGATTTTTGGTAAATCTTTGTAATGATTTTCATTTGTTAGTAGATCGAGTAGAATTTGCGAAACATTACTGGTGGTAGTGCTAGCTTGAACTGTAGTTGAAGACGTTACCGTGGTTGAAGTTGTGGTGCTGGTAACTGGAGCTCGTGTTGTCTTCTCGGTGCTTTTTTTTGGAGTCGGTTCTGTCCTTGTCTTAACATTGAGAGTTGATGTTATAGTAAAAGGTCTGGTCTTTGGTGTGCTTGTAGGAACTCTCTTCGTTGTTATGGTCCTTGTAGTAGCTTTAGTAGGAGGCGCTTTAGTCGTTGTTGTAGTTTTAACAGCTGTTAGTTTGTGACTTCCCTTATCATCATGACGTATTGGACTAGAACTTAACTTTTTGTTTTCTGTTATATCTGCTTCAGTCTTAGTGATTTGAAATGATCCTTGTACTACTGGAATATTTTCTGTGTCAATATCAGGTTCATCTGGATCTCTCTTTTGATTAGGTTTTACTGTAGTTTTACGCACGACACCGACTCTCGTCTGGAGATTTTTATCAATTCCAGTTGGCGGGGGTGACCCTTTAGGATTGCTCATCGCCATGCTCTCGTTCATAGCTTCTTTCACGTACGATTCTGAATGATAAGTGTGTTCTAGATCTCGTTTTATTATTATACTAGATGTGTCTACTTTTATACTCTGTCCAATTGCTGGTTGTTTTGAATTTAGATCTTGAATTAAAATATTCTTAAGAGTTTCCTCGATGTTCGAGACAGAACTGAAAACAAAGATTATGATGTAATGCCGGCTGTTTAGCAAATAGTAAAGTTTCAGTGACAATGGATTAGATCATTACCTAGGTATTTTTCTTCTATCGAGGTATAATCTAAAGTGTACGTCTAGTCTGCGGTCCCCGAAACCGGTGACGAGGGCGCCCGTGAAGGCCTGTCGTAGTGGCGAGGGCGCGGCGAACACTTGTCGAAGAGCCACGCTGTAGCGCCGCGCCCGCTCCCTGTACGAGGGGCTGCCCGGCACGCCGCCGTACACGTCCCCTCGCGTCACCCGGAACGTGCCCTCGAACGATATTATTGCTGGAAAATAAATTAAGAGCTGTGACATTTGGTCCCAAACCCCAGAAGTATCTTAATATATTTTGGTAAAGTATTCCCAAGCGGTCCTCTACTATGGTTTAGGGGGTAATGTAATAAGTGCCCAAAAAATAAGTAAACATTTCTGAGGACATATTGTTGACACAACTGGGCATGTCCCACACATTTTGCCTTTATAAAGGTCAAATTGAGCCCAGAGGCGTAAGCATGAAATACCCTATTACACAATCATTATGTAAGAACACAGTAACCCACTTCCCTCGGTCGTCTCCCACAATTTACATGTAAGTTTTTCTATTTTTTATTTCCAGTTGAGTGGGCTTGTTCCTTGTTAGACTCCACTACTTGATGTAAAGGAAGCTAATGTCTTTGTGCATAACTAAGTGTAAGTGCTGTTAATGTTGAATATTTTAAAACTTACGAGTAGCAATAGTAACAACGAAGATTGAAATGTATTGGACAAAAGCTCATGCGATTATAATGCGTATAACTTTATTTCCGAAAGTCAATAAATCTTTCTTATAGATACTACATGACTGCTTACATGAATGTTGAATGTGAAGCCAAAATCAATTTTTTTCATCACGTTGATTTATAGGTACCTAGGTCCACATAACCAGACGTAGGAAGGTATAGTGTTATGTGTATTAACTGAGGATAAATTAAATATCCCAATGCGAATAAAGTAACTTTTCCAGATTGCTACGAAAGTTTTTTCAGGTACCTACTTATTGCTAATTTATTTCCCACCTTTACATTTCATACTTTTATATTTCATCGGTGGCATTAAGTAAAAATCGTGTTATAGACAGATAATCATATATTGTGCGAAACTTACAAAAGAGCATTAGATGTGTAATACTTTTCAAGGCATCCCTGGGGTTTTAGAAAAATCAGATTCTGTGTAGATTCAGAAACCCTTGAAACATCCATGAGGTGATTACTTACGTTCCCCATTGTCAGGCCTCAGGGCTCCCATGTAGAAAGCAAGTGCCGCGACTGCCAGCACGGCGACCGCTGCCAACAAGGCCCCGCCAACCAGTGCTGCTGAGCACAGCCCGCCGCTGCGGGTGCTACTGCTGCCCACGCCCGCGCGGGGATACCCTCCGCCCGCGAAACGATACTCGCTCTGGAGAAAGAAAGACAATCAATCAATTAAAAATGTTCGCTGAGAAATATACACCAAGAGTAAGGCTTATTCCTATAATTATCCACTAAACATCATTATACAGTTTTTTTTATTAGGTATCTCGTAGGTCAACCTAAGAAGTTGTCGGTTGTTTAACCAGACTTGCCCGTGACTGCTCATATAAATTAAGGTTTCTAGCCAGATTATTGTATAGAGCGAAGCCATGACCATTTATTGAGCAGTGTCCTTGTTTTTGATCTCGAGCTGGAAACCCTCATGGATGTCCTCCGCCCTGGGTTGGGCGGAGGGGTCTGTCAGACTCTTACTGACTAAAACCAACCCGGTGTTCCGTCCCACACCTATGTCGGGGACCACGGGTCTTGTACGTCTTCCATGATCCCCGACTGATGCTGGCCTAACTCCGACGGCCTCCTCCCATCATCACAGCGATCAACATCACAGAGAGGCGCGCGTGGTCTGCTACGCGCCGCCATCTCGGCTCCTAAGGAATTGGGGGCGATGGATGATCGAGCAGTACCCTAGCTTATCTCAGCTACGGCGAATTACTTTTGTTGATGAATGCGAATTAAAAGCCTGGATGGATTCTCAGACCTGGGAAAGTGTTAAACGTTCCCAAGTCTGAGAATCCTGAACGTTACCGATTCCAAGATGTTTTAACCACTAAACCAAAAATATTCCGTTTTATCCTACGTCACCTATAAACGCTTTATTCACAACACATTTTCCTCACTAGCATAAGTCGACAGTTGTGGGTATGATAATAAATTACTCGTACGTGCAGAACCCGAAACAAATACATAAGTACAAACGTGGTACACAAAGTGTCCCTTTTGTGTTTTCTGAAAATCTGTACAGCTCTATAAATGTTTGTAGCGCAGTAGTGATACAGGAATCATCTACCACGCACCCGATACAGAGCTAATAGGTCAGTAGGTGCCATCTCTACATTTTTTCTAACATTCATAATTTGTAAAAACATAATAATGTATGTATAATGCCTACTTATAATGCCTACTCGAACCTAATAAGAGAAAATTATTTTGTTTTTGGTGGTGTAAGTCAAGATTAGTTTGTGTAAATCGCTGTTAGACGTACTATTTAGGGAAAAACTTAACAATACGCGATATGGCTGTTGGAAACCCTTCCAAATGAAAACGTAAGTAACTGAGCTTTCCCTAACAACATCTTGTACAGAATTGCAAGTACCTACTTATTGTTAAACCATCCCAATTATATTGAAGTATGTATCGTAAAAGCAATATTATGTGATATTCAGCGGTCTCATCGATCCCTCCATGCCAATTTGTTTCCTCCGTTACGCCCACTCTGAACGATAACAAGCTGGTATGAAGAAAACATTGCAAATACTTTTTTTTTTCTTTGAAACAATTTGCATAATATCATCACACCGACCATAGTTATCACTTATGGTAATCTTTGCTATAAGTATAGGCGGGAGGCATCCGACCTCCCGAACTGTTTTTGTATAACCAAGGCGTGATACATTTTTTTTCCGTTGACAGCTCATTTCTTGTCAAGATCCTCAAGGTTTGTAGGTGTTTAAAAAACTGATATCATCAATTATTCTATGTCGTACCTATACCTTTGTTTTTATATCTTTATATATATAATTCTACTGTACGTGTGTATGTCACTGAACTCCTCCTAAACGGCTGGACCGATTTGAATGATTTTTTTGGATGCGTTAGGGTGGCACCCTGGATGGTTTAGATTCACTATTGGACACAGTAGGTGGCGCTGCTATCGAGTTCTAGGAAACAGGACGTCTGTACGGTCTTATAGTATATATATATATAAACAAAGGTAATACACAGGACTTTGTTGGTACGGAGAGGAACACATTAAATTCTGGACTATAGACAGTAATGCATTCAACGAAATCTATAATTTTATTTAAAGTATCCGCTATTGCATTAGATATCATTGTAAGCACAATATCCGCTAAAATTCAAAGGTAAGTAATTTTTGTTGTTGCGAATTCGCGATCATTACAGTGCTGATGAACGATGGGAACGTGGACAGTGCATGGGAACCGCCTGCGGTGGGCCATCCATCTGCACCCCGCCCCGTGCTTCACCTGTCGCTTCGCGCCGTTAATCATCCTTCTACAAAACCACGTCCAAACGCTTGGGAATGTTGTTTCGGGGACATAAAACTAATTTCGTGGCCGGGACACTCGAATTAAGTTTTAATTCCCTGTATTTATTTCCTGCCCTCCATGCAACGAATAATGTATTATTCGTAGCATCCATACCAAAATACTGATTGTCAAAAGTAGAGCCACGATAAAAAAGAAGCATCCCTCAGGTCCCACCGAGATTTGAACTCGGATCGTTGGATTCAAAGTCCAAAGTGCTAACCATTACACCATGGGACCGCGACACGATACCTTCGAAATTTCCAATCTATTTAGGGTGAGGGTGCCGACTTACCGAGTACTTCTGCGTATTAAACAAGTATGGTACCAACATGTTTAAAAATAAATTTTCGACTATGTACCTCATCATTTTCAAGAGCGCGCTAAGAATTACAATGAACCAAAAATGTTAAGCGACCGTTTTTGAGCCGGATAATTATACCGTGGAAGAGACTGTGATTATAAAACGTTCGACATATTTAAAAACCCAAGAATGATGAAAGTCTTTGTGAAAAAGTATTTCGCCGTAGAAATTTTACAGAGAAAAACATCAGCCCCCCTAGCCAAGTCACAAACGTTTACCGTTCTACAATCGGTAACGCCTCAGTGTCAGCAATTGTAGAAAACGATAAGTTGGTAGCCATGTTGAAACGCCTGAGTCGGCCGCTCGTTCTACAATGTCTTTAGAAAAACGACACCTTATAACAAAGGATTTAGCGTTGAACATTGTAGAAACGATAAAAAATCATTCTATCATTTTGAACGATGTGAATTTGGCTACGAATTTTCTGTTCGTTTGTTCTAACCACGTGACTTAACGTTGAGCGACTACCGTTAACGATTGCAGATTATCAACTTGGCTAGGGGTGCTGGTACGTAGGTGCAATTGTAAGGGACTATCCTGCGTTTCTCTACCAAGTTATTAGCATTTATGGTAACGTATTAATAAGTATATGGTAAGTTTCACGTGAAATATAATTTAAAAACCCACTACAGACACACAAAAAGTCCATACTGAAATCAAAACTTTTTTGTAAAAATCAATTTCCTAAGCCAACTTTACTAGCTTACAAGAAAATAAAACATTGAATCATTGATTAAACATTACATTTCATGTTGTTTGGCTAACTTTACCCCAGAGCACAATTTGTACCTACATAAGTTATTTAATTTAGCGGACTGCCGACATCCGCCATATTGTAAATTGTGGCTCGTCTTAAACGAAGGTAATGAGAGCTTTGAACCTTACCAAACAGCATTATTACGTCCCTCAGTAAACTACCCACCAGTAATTAAATATACTTTTTGGTACATTGATTAATTTACAGTTGGTTATTTTAAGTGGAAAGCAATTTCGTTTTTTTGCAGTATGGCGCGTTCGATAAACGATCTGTCGGTTGTCATTATTATTTGCTTTTTTGATGATATAATTCTTATACGTCCTAGACTATACTACCTTCACTAAAAAGGTATTTATTTTAATTTAACAACACATAATAGGGCGTTTACTGAAAAGATAAATATTTCTGTTACGTTCCAGTAGTTTATTCATTGAAATATCAGACAGACATATGGTTTTTTTTTAGGGAAAATTAAGGGCAGGTGCAAAAACTTAGGTCCCACCGAGATTTGAACTCGGATCGCTGGATTCAGAGTCCAGAGTGCTAACCATTACACCATGGGACCACTGAGAAAGTGATTCGAAACACTAGAGGACTGTCTTAAACGTAGAGCTTTTAAAGTACAAAAATCGATACTTCCGTAAATGATTTACGTATTCTTCGTATATTTATTGATCGTTCAGAGAAACCTGTAGCATTTCTGAAACTTTGACAATTTTTCTTTCGAATTTATTAATTACCTAATGTTTATCCTTCCTAAAAAGGTCCTATGAAATTAATTAGGTAGATAATAACTAAATAGATGAATCAGCTAATAATCCTAAGATGATAAATTGCGTACGCTACGCTAATATCTATCGGCTGTAACGTCTAACAAATGCTAATAGGTGCAGACCATTGTGTACTGACTCAATGCACTCCACAGTGACACGCTGACCGTGGTCTCAATCGCCTAATGCGTCGATAATGACAATGATGCACTGACGGATTCATTAGGAACATGCCACCTAGCGCTTACTGCGGACCTAACTGGACTTTTGCATTTTATTTTAACTCAGTTACGTTAATTAAATAATGTATCATACGTTTCTAAAGAACTGTTCCTAAAAACGTTGATAAAACCATGAATTTGAATTCAAGAGAAGTAGGCACACCATTCAGGTACCTGCCTTACTTAGATCGTACCTACTTAGAATTATTAATCCACCTACCTAATACCTACCAACAACTAATTTGATTCGTTAACAAATCCTTTTGTCATAATGACTTATTTTTCAAGTTGGGGTACATAATATGTAAGCTCACGCTTTTTTCTATGAGGTTAAACAGAAATTACAGAACGCCACCTATCATATTAAACGAGTATTATGATAACCCCTCGGTTTGTTCTGCGCCTAAATTTTTAGTCTGCGGTGCTGCTCACACAAAACTTATTGATCGGTCTCAATTCCTACGAATGCAGTTGAGTACTTGTAACCGTTTGATATTGCTTACGCTACATCGGCCATCAAAGGGGATGTAATGCTGTATACAACACAGATTACTCTATTCAACCTAGTACCTAAGGGCGCGTACACATAGAACGTCCGGTTTAACAGGAACCTTTTTAACTGATCCGTCGCTACTGGAGGTAATATTCACACAGCATTTACAGGACCGATTTTAACAGATTCGACACTACTGGACTTTCGCTCTTCAGTGTATCGCCTACTTTCTACTAGGATGGACGTTGTCGTGTTGTATTGGTACTATCGTCGTCTGCGTCGGAGGAAGCCCCGGCGTTATTGGATACATAATTTTTTAAGGCAATGATTTTATTTCCGTTGTGTGTGGGATTTTTTACTGGATCCGGAA
This sequence comes from Aporophyla lueneburgensis, assembly GCA_932294355.1. NCBI lineage: Eukaryota > Metazoa > Arthropoda > Insecta > Lepidoptera > Noctuidae > Aporophyla > Aporophyla lueneburgensis. The sequence goes on from OW028739.1 coordinate 12,428,244, forward strand.
TACTGTCATGTGTGTGAACTGGCTCATACAACTACATACCAGTGGCGAGGTGTAAATTTTTCTAAAAGAGAAGCCGAAGCGAAGTCGGGTTTAACTTACTGACTCATCAATAAAGAATACTTACTATCATTCTAAAATTAATATAGGAATATAATGAATTAAATGCAATTAAATTGAACAGCTGAAAACCGAATAAAATACGCAATATTCCTCTATCTCGTTCTCGCTGACGCATTTTTCTATACCTGTCTCTGTCATAACCCGTTGTACAGCGGCTTGCTCTCATACATATCAAGCGGTGCCACGTGACCTAAAGTGACATCATTACGGGATCGCTGTTGTATGAATTTTTAGTTCCCGATTATGACGTTTTGGCGCCGGGTTAATTTAGAACATTTCTCTTTTGTTGTAATAAAAAGCTATAAATAACCTTTTTTGTTGTTTGAATGTTATGGTGAATTAAATACCCGTAGTGTAACTATATTTATTGACAATAGTAGCCACTATTTACATACTATTGTATTTTTAATAGTGATAGAGTTACCAATGCGAATCCCCGAAGGCAAGCCGGTAGGAATCGTGTTATATGGTGCTTTCGCCACTGCTACATACGCTAATAATATATACGTTTAAACGGACATGTAAAACGGATTGCTGCTTATTTTGTCGGATCGGTATTTTTTACTGGTTCCGGAATACTGTATTCTGTGTGAACTCGCTCATACAACTTACATACGCTAATAACAAATACGTTTAAGCGGACCTGTAAAACGGACGTTCTATGTGTACGCGCCCTAAGGTTCATATTAAGGACCATTTTAATTGAGATTCAATCCCTTTAGTGTAGTATAAAGGGGTAAGTACCCTAAGTACTTAGGGATATCTGAGCTCAGTGTTCATTTTTTTTGGCAGAGTGTAGGGCGGTAAGGAAAATAATCTTTATGTGTATGGACTTAGAAGCTAATAAAAATATCATACTTTGATTTTTATTTGAATACCAGAGACTTGAGCTGTTTAAGAGACCGGAATGTAGATATTAAAATAATAATGGCTACAGAGATGTGATAGCGAAAAAAAACTGTATGAAATTGGCCAATTTCGTGCTATACACAGGTACCTACCTCTTCCTATACCTACATGTAGTGTCTAGGTACCACTCTGGTCGATTTTGTGATTTACAAATGAACAACATCAATTAAAATTAAGGAATCTCCACTGATCCATGATTCTATGTGTATTTGGTAAGGTGAAATAATCGCGCTGACGCGTAAGCTTTGTGTAACTAAATGGAAATAAGCTTTTATAAGATCATTATACTTTATTGCTCTAAATAAGCTGAGCAGCCGACTGATTCTTTATAAATGAATCGAAATATGTTTTTGTTCGAAATATTGGAATACGATGAATAAAATGAATGGGTATTTACTATGTATCCGATGAGGAAGAGGCAATCTATGCGCCCTCACGCCCTAAGCTGCCGCAGGAGGAGACGCCCCGGGTGTCGGGAGTCAATAGTGGACTCCCAGCCACCGTAGGCGCGGGCTTGCAGGCGGCGAGCAATGGGTAGCTCGCCGCCCGATAAGGAACAGGTTCGGGTCGACGGCGACGGCGCGGCGGCGGCGGCGCGTTGTGTCCCACGCGGGCTTCAAAGAGATGTCAGCAGTATTGAACGGGTCCGCTAGGACCGATGCTTGCCAGGGTCGTGAGATTTGTTCGAAAGAGTTACCGTGGCCCTGGCATATAGGCAACTGAAAGAACACGGGTGGGTTTTAGTCAGTAAAAGTCTTACACACCCTGCCACTCCACCCAGAACGGGAGACGTCAAGTGATGATTTCCCACCACATAAAAAAGGCATTCCATTTCCAACGATATCAATTGAGACATAACTAACTGCACTTACTGACTTTAATATAGTAATCAGTAGGGATAGTTAAAAAAATATTTGGCTTAGCCTTGGGATAACCGCTTTGTCACGTTTTTAAATAATCGAATTCGTTTGTTGAGCTCATCAATCATACCGGTAACTACAAAATCAGATTGCTGAGTTACCGACGTTACTGTACACTACACTAAACTCATACCCAGATTAAGGCTGGCTCTCAAAGGCTTAATTTGCATCCACTAACTACAAACACACTAGACAGACAGACATGCATGGCATGATAGGATTAGATAGGAATATCGACCGTTCTTGCTTTTGCAACTACTTAAGTAGTTACTTGACTCTGCACTTGAGTATGTGATGATGTTAGTACATCGCAAAATAATTCAATTTTAACATTTATATAAGATACAATATACGCTGTCTCAACTTTTCCGTTAAGAACTTAAAGTATTACATATTCCTCTTGGCGTAGTCCTTAGAGCTAAACCCTTTGCTAAGAATCCACTTTAGCTCAACTCGGTTTTCACGTACATTTTTCTTAGAATTCAACGACACATCAAAACCAAAAATCAATACTAGACATCTTCGTTTATTGCCCGTTTGGAAATAATAAATTCTGGCACAATATCAAATGAAACTTTGGTCCTTGTAAATACCATGAATAATCCATGAACGCATCGTTGTCGTCGCCTGCAAAACCTTATTACTTGTAACTTGAGATCGGATAATAATTAATGTTTGCGAGGATGCGCATAACACTATACCCTTGTACATAACAGGTATCGTAGTAGTCGACCTTGCAGCTCGGCCTCATCCCAGTTCTACATAGTGGCTCCTGCACACGCTAATTGGACTGTATTTGTTGTTCATTGACCATTGATCCCTTTGTGACGAAGTATGCAAATATACCTCTAGGTTAATGAAGGTAGAACCTCTCAATTCTCAAAAAGTTTATTTCATTCCGTGTTGGTGTCCTAATTAGCTAGGTTGTTGAACATTTTTAGGGTTCCGTTGCCAAATGGCAAAAAACGGAACCCTTATAGATTCGTCATGTCTGTCTGTCCGTCTGTCTGTCTGTCTGTCTGTCTGTCCGTCCGTCCGTATATCACAGCCACTTTTCTCCGAAACTATAAGAGCTACGCTGTTGAAACTTGGTAAGTAGATGTATTCTGTGAACCGCATCAAGATTTTTACACTAAAATAGAAAAAAAAAACAAATTTTGGGGTTCCCCATACATAGAACTGAAACTCAAAATTTTTTTTTTCACCAAACCCATACGTGTGGGGTATCTATGAATAGGTCTTCAAAAATGGTATTGAGGTTTCTAATATCATTTTTTTCTAAACTGAATAGTTTGCGCGAGAGACGCTTCCAAAGTGGTAAAATGTGTGTCCCCCCCCCCCGTAACTTCTAAAATAAGAGAATGATAAAACTTAAAAAAATATATGATGTAAATTACCATATAAACTACCACCGAAAATTGGTTTGAACGAGATCGAGCAAGTAGTTTTTTTTTAAAACGTCATAAATCGTAAACCGCAATTTACAATCAATCAGCTGAAATATAAAAAAAAAAAAAACATTTATTTTCATATCCATAAACCTTATGTATAAACCGAGAATACCTACAGGTTTGTACGGAACCCTCGGTGCGCGAGTCCGACTCGCACTTGTTTATGCTTCTAGCCGTTGCTAAAATATTTTTTTGTGTCGGATTTAAGTTCGTCCTTTCGGTGTACGAGAAAATTGTATTATATCTAATTTAATTTATTCCAAAAAATATAAAAGCATATCATGTTTGCTCATCACGGTAGTCGTTTCAATGGCATGACACACGTTCCATTGAATGTTAGCTGCCTGATGTTTGCTTGCCTACCTCGGAAAAACGTTACCAACACGAACAAACTTACAGCGATTTTTCGTCAATTAATATGTTTGTTATGTTTGCTTGTAATAATTGGTGTGCAAGGCTCCCTTGTACGTGCTGTAGGTCATGGGTGAGCAATAATAGCATAAACACGGGAACAAATTGTCCGTCACGGCTAAACCGAACAGTTTTCGTGTTCAGTTTCAAGAAATACGCTGCAATGACATAATCGTCGAATAATTAATAATAACTGCTCATAATTAACTACCAGTTATGGTACCACTGTACAGTAGTAATATGAATGGCTTACTTAATGAGTAATTATTTTGATCATTAGTGTAAACTGTAAAGGAACGAGGAAATACGTCTTTATTTGAAAACTAACTTTTGCCAGCGGCTTCGCCCGCGCCGCGTGGAGGTCGGAAATTATCCCGCAGGAACATACTACCGGGATAAAAAGTACCCTATGTGTTATTCCAGGTTATAAACTATCTGTGTATCAAATTTCATCTAAATCAGGTCAGTAGTTTTTGCGTGAAAGTGGGACAAACATCCATACATACAAACTTTCGCGTTTATAATATTAGTAGGATATTAAATACAGGTCTGATCTATAACACAGTTTAACTTTGTACGTTTTATATTTCTATACCTTGATGCAAATTGAGAAGGTATGAATGAAAATATGGTATAGCGAGACGCAACGTCGGAAGTATCTAAACGCAAAGAGGCAGAAGTCACGACACATTGTTAGTCGCAATAATAACTATAATCACTGACACGACTTCGTTAGATTGTCCTAGTTGATGTTTTTAATTTATCTAATTTTCCTTATTTTATTGCCTTCAAGCTTGAAGAGTCCTGACATGAAGCCATTGTCAACCTTCCTCAGCAGATTACACGTAATCACCCTTATTAAGTATTTATAACTGCTTATTGTATTTGATTCAGGAAGATTTTTTGTTCAAAAACCTTCGTGTTTACGAACTTGTAGCGTAATAAGCTTAATAACTCTTGTGTACTTTTTGTTAAAAAAACATGTTCCTAAAATCACAGTATGAAATCCGAAGTTCTTTTTGAAAGACGGATTGACGCAGACATCCACGTGTCTCACTTGAATAAACAGAATTCCTGAATATTTTATCACTTAATCCGAAATTGTTAGAGCTAGCCAGGATTTATTTAGGGGAGAATAGGGTAATGGGAGTCAGCGGGTAATGGGAGTCACCCTCACATCAACGAAACAGTACGTGTGAGCGACGCGTTAACGACATCCCTACCCCCGCTCTGGCCCCCCCGCGCCACCTGGAACGGCTCGCGCCAGTCAGCGCCCGCGCCTTTGAGATACGCCCATGTTTTGTTTTTGTGCTCTGCTGATGTAATTTTACGTCAATGCAAATTAGAAGGTAAGTGTCGAATATCTTGCAGTATGCGATAAAGACTTTTACACGAACTTAGTTAGACATTCACAATTATGATTTGCAGTTCAGATTATGTCAGTGATTTAAAGATTTTTTTTATTTTATTATTTTTCTCATTAGTGTAATTGTGGGAAATGAGAGTCACCTGACTGCCATTATCCGCAAATGATCACTATTACCCGCAACTGTGCATGTTGAATTACGCCAATTTTATTTTTTTCTAGATGCCGAAAGTACGAGTCAGGACAACTAAAAAAGCTTCCTGGTCTTCTGATAGCCTGGAAAAAGCTATAAGACTTGTTGATGGAGGTTTTTCTATAAGAAATGCTGCTAAGGTAATGGGGATCCCATTTTCAAGCCTTCAAAAGAGGATAAAAAAAGGTTCTACTTTAGGACCACATCTAGGAAGATTCACTGTCTTTGGTGCTGAGACAGAAGTCGAGCTAGCAAACTTAGTGAAGAAAATGGCAAATATTTTTTATGGTTGCACTGCTAATCAAATAAGAAAAGTGGCTTTCGAATATGCTGAAAGATTGAATTTAAAACACAATTTTAATAGGACGTCAGAAATGGCTGGACGTGATTGGTTGCTTGCATTTATGACTAGACATAACATTTATATTAGGAAACCGGAGGCGACCAGCATAAACAGAATAACAGCTTTTAATAAAACCGAAATAAGTCTGTTCTTTGAGCTACTTGGCCAGCTGATGGAAAAGCATAGATTTGTTCCAAAAAATATTTATATTTGTGACGAAACAGGCATTTCAACTGTTCAAACTCTTGGAAATATTCTGACCTCCAAAAGACAAAAGAGAGTGGGATCGATAACTAGTTGGGAGAGAGGTAAAAACATCACTTTGTTGTGTGCTATGAGCACTGCAGGCGGTTACATTCCACCGATGTTTATTTTCCCTAGGAAAAGGTTGACTCCTCTACTCGAGAAGGATGGTCCAGCAGGAGCGCTTTACAAATGCTCAGAGAACGGTTGGATTAATGAGCATCTCTTTCTTGAATGGTTGGCTCACTTTAAACATCACGCTAAGCCGTCTGCAGATGAACCCATCCTTTTAATACTAGACAACCATGCTAGTCACATTTCTCTTTCCATCTACGAATATTGTAAGTCTAATCATATTCATATGTTGTCTCTGCCACCACACACGTTACATAGAATGCAACCCCTGGATGTTTCTTTTTTTGGTCCGCTCAAAATGGCCTATAAAACAGAATGTGACTTACTTTTAAAAAGCCATCTTGCAGAAAAGATAACGCCCTATGACGTAGCATCCTTGGTGAGGAAAGCATTTAATAATGTTGCGTCTATTAGTAAAGGAGAATCGGGATTTAGAGCTACTGGAGTAGTTCCACTAAATCCGGAAGTATTCACAGAAGAGTTCGCTGCAGAAATTCTCCAATCTGAGACTATTACAATCCAAGATTGCAATGAATTTCTCGCAGCTGCTAGCACGATTACCACCACATCAAAAGAAGTTCACTCACCAGTTCCGAGCACTTCAAAACAAATTGATCCACCGGTTCTTAGGATGTCTAAACAAGTAGGCCCACTTGATTCTGAACCAGATATTGTATCACCTGGCATGTCAAACCAACTTAGTGTTAATTTGCATGATTTGATCAAGTTGCCAGAGAAAACACCTGTTATAAATACAAGAAAGGGCCGTTAGAAGCAACACGCTACCATTTAACTTCAACGCCAATCAAAGAAAACCTGATTGAAAAAGAAAATAAGAAAATGAAGAAAACAGGAGGTGTAGATGGAAAGGTAAAGGTCAGGGAAAAAAAGACTATAATTCAGAAGACGGGTCCTGAAACGGCAAAGCGACAAGTACTGCAAGAAATAAACGAAACTTCTGTATCAAATGTTGGCACTGACGACTTATGCCAGGACGATGAGGATGACGACGACGTAGAAGATAAAAAAGAAAGAAAAGAAAAGAAGCGGAATGCACTGGGTGGAATTCGGCTGTAGGTTATATCTGCGACATGTGCTAGATTTTCTTTGACTCCCATTGCCCCCAGGGTGACCACCATTATCCCCATGTTGGTGAAATGGGAGTCAAATCTGTTTTTTTTTTTAAACTTTTATAATAACCAAAGTTGATTGCCAAAGTGACTGAAAATTGTTTCTAATGATAGTTAATTAAGTAAATTATGTTTAAAGGCGGTTGCAATAAATAGTTTGTTTCTGATTAAAATTTTATTTGAGTTCTCGCTTAAGTGACCCCCATTTCCCCCTTTTCCCCTAACGTTTAGCTGAGAAATACGTAAGCGCGGTAAAGATGAAAACGTTTCGATAAAATATTAATAGTTGTTGTACAAAAACAAATCACGACTGCCACATTGTCTATGGGAAGAAAATGAATCACTGGCCTGTTAGTCTCAACGGACGCGAAGTTGGCAATTAGCTTGGCTCTCTTGGAGGCAAAGTAGGACTGATAAAGCTGACAAAAAACCTTGACATGCGAACACATAAACGTTACTAATAACTTAGGAAAAAAATCATGAACATAACTGACGGGCTTTGAACTGTATCAAGGTTAAAGTGTAGCTGTGATGTGTAGCGAATACCTTGCGTGAATGCCTTGCCGAAATATTCAAATGTGTCTTAAGACAGTACAAGCTTAAGCTTTTCATTCCTATTAATAATGAAGAGGAAATTGCCAGCGTCTCAAGACTAGGCTATAGAATTTCTCTATCTCAAATGACTTTGTTTCTTTCGCTTCTCATTGAGATATTTCTATTGTGTCCTTATTGGCTGTCCATGGTTTGAAAGCTGCGCTCATTAGGGGCCAGTGTTGTGCAAAATGACGGCTTCTTTGAAATGTTGGCGCCTGGCGGCCGACTATTGTCAAATAATGAAAGTGTCATTATCATTAGATATTGTTGTCGAGAGCAATTTCACGTGGCGCTATCTTGAAAAGCATTTGCGTAGGCTGCATATTGAAAATCGATACTTTCTTCATATCGAATACCAACTTTTAGCTCCGATGTACAGAATGTTCAGTTTTAGTCTTTCGATGTTCCGAATGGTAACAAACATTTATATAGGTACTTTCAGAAAATAGTCTAAACCATTTTTTTTTAATTAGTTAGGAATATTTCAATATCACACAGTCTGCTTGTTGTCATATCTATCTATATTTTTATTTTCGGTCATAACTTTGAGATGGAAAATGGGCTAAGAGGAAATCAGTAGTTCTGTTGTAGTGTAATTCATGTGGTTTGGAACGTTAGCTTTCCTCGCCGCAATCTTATTGCTCGTTTATAGCCACTGTAACTGTAGAGTTCTACGAAGCTTGGCTTAAGGAACTAGGGAATAAAATGGCGAATAGGCGTAAGTATTACTGAGTCTGGTAAATGATTCTAGAGTTTGCTGATAATTTTCCGACTACCTTTAATAAAGATGAATCAATTTCAAACTTTCACATTGCAACAAATAAAACATTAAGTTCTGTCATATTGTCAGGTTTTTCATTGTGTGTTAACGAATTCTTTACATCTATGGATGTAATGATGAAGGTACGTGGCCATAAAGTGAGGAATGCAGAGCGAACCGTCGTAGATTGCACTCTTCGGCTACGATAACACTCGATGGAAGTAATGACGAGTTGATTCCAGATCGCTCGCGGCATTCCGCCGCCGCCGTCCGCGCCCGTCCACATTGGATCATTCCACTTTTATGGACATCAAGACGTTACTATATAAATCTTGTGTTTGTCATCACCTTGATCGATTTTGTACCTTCCGACTAGTTGCGTGTAATCATGTAAAAGAATGTCGTCTAGCGGTAAGTTGAGCTTTTCTTGTATGTGTCATACTTGCAGGAATTTTACGGGCCACAATTGTAGATGACGTGAAGAGACCATTTATTACTTCATTTTGAGCGGTAAGTCATAAGTCTACACGAAAACATAATATCAGTATTATGATGTAAAACTTCAGTAGGTTCAGTACTCTTCTGGCGTATTTTGGTAATATGATGTGGTCACACATGTCGTCACGAATCGTCTAGCGCGGAGACTCGACGAGTTTCAGCCACCGGGTTTCGAGGAGGATACAGTACCATAGACCACATCCACACAGTGCGGCAGATTATACAGAAGTCCGAAGAGTATAATCGGCCGCTGTGTCTTGCGTTTGTGGACTATGAGAAGGCTTTTGACTCTATCGAGACCTGGTCTGTTTTGGAGTCTATGCAGCGATGCCAAGTTGACTGGCGATACATCCAAGTGCTGAGATGTCTTTACGAAAACGCGACAATGACCGTCCAAACTCAGGACCGGCGAACTGAACACAACCCCCTGCGTCGAGGAGTGAGACAAGGGGGCGTAATTTCCCCAAAATTGTTCTCTAACGCATTGGAGGATGTGTTCAAGACGCTGAACTGGAGTGGACGCGGTATTAACGTCAACGGCGAGTACATCTCACACTTGAGATTCGCAGACGACATCGTCATATTGGCTGAGTCGCTGCAGGACTTGCAGCAGATGCTGGACGACCTAGTTGATTCTTCTGAAAGCATTGGTCTCCGGATGAACTTGGACAAAACCCAAGTTATGTTCAACGAACACGTAACTCCGGGACCGATTGCTGTCAATGGCGGTGCCCTCAAGGTTGTTCGAGAATACGTTTACCTCGGGCAAACTCTGCAGTTTTGGTAAGAACAACCTTGAGAAGGAGGCTAACAGAAGAATTCGGCTGGGTTGGGCAGCGTTTGGGAAGCTTCGTCGAGTCTTCTCGTCGCGTATTCCGCAAAGCCTAAAGACGAAAGTCCTCAATCAGTGCGTCCTGCCTGTTATGACCTACGGAGCCGAAACGTGGACACTCACGATACGGCTGGTCCATAAATTCAAAGTTGCTCAGCGAGCTATGGAACGAGCTATACTTGGAGTATCTCTGAGGGACAGAATCCGGAATGAAATGATCCGGCAGAGAACCAAAGTAATTGACATAGCTCACAGAATTAGCAAGCTGAAGTGGCAATGGGCCGGCCACATTAGCCGTAGAACCGATGACCGTTGGGGTAGACGTGTTCTTGAGTGGAGACCGCGAATCAGCAAACGTAAGGTAGGACGCCCTGAGGCTAGGTGGAGCGACGATCTTCGCAGAGTGGCTGGTAGCAGCTGGATGAGAGTTGTCGAGAATCGGGCTGAATGGCGTGCAATTGGAGAGGCCTGTGTCCAGCAGTGGACTGCTATAGGCTGATGATGATGATATGTGCTCACATAAATATTTTCAGCATGATGCCTGTAGATTGGATTACGCGCCTGAAGTAATTCAATTATTCGCATATTTCATATTCAGGAGTGACCTGTAATCATCGGACAAGTTAATATTGGTTATTCCGTTCGAAGGCCGAGCCTGAACAAACTCAATATTATGATTACAAGCGCGTAGCCACTGTAGAACTTGCGAATATACCTACAACAGCAAACAGCACAAGTCACCGAAGTTTCCAGTAATTTGAAACTGAACATGATAAAGGTCAAATGTGGAAGTAACTAATGAGACCATATTATGTAAAGGTACGTTCCTATCATATTATGTCATATTATGTAAAGGTACGTTCCTATACATATATATTCATCTACATCTATGTAACGATACATATCCCCTAATCTTTTTTCAAAATTAAGGCGGCTTCATTATTTAAACATAGGTATCTGAATGTTTCATGTTGGATGAACATCCACTAATAATTACTTACTAACCTGTGTAGAGACTTATTATAGAACAGGAGTGCAAAAACAGAAATACATGAACGATAGGTTGACCATGATACCACTAGGTAGATAGAGGTACCGTACGGGTCTGACAGAAAATCAATATGCTGCTGAGATTTTGATTGGACAGACCCTCCTATTGTAATATCATTAGTAGAGATATGCTTAGTTATCTGATAATGTAGGAATAATATAAAGGAGCAAAAATAGAAAAGCGTCAGTTGCTTGTCAAACTTTAGAATCCACGAGGGAAATCAGTTTTTACCGAAAGCATTTGAATTTATATTGGTTTGCATTTGAATAAAATTTGGTTTTTGGTAAAGTGCTAAATGTAATGTTTACATAATTTGCAACGAAACTTAATAAACGGAAACTTTTCAAGTTTTCAGATGTTCTAATGGATAAAAGCTAATCTGTAGCTTGAATTTCTACCGACTCCGTAAAAGTGTAAGCACATAATGGAGGTACAAACGTAAACAAATGAATAGCCGCAAGGATTTAAAATAGAAAGCAGGATAGGAACGCAGCTGAGTAGCGCGTAGTGTGTCGGCTAACGGGACCGCCTGCGTCACGCTACCGGCGCGGGCGTCGCGTCGCCTGCGCAGCGCTCATACAACCAGACACCAACGACGTTATCTCATTCTTTTCGTAGCATTCTTACTTAAGCATTGTGATGGGTTATGATGAGTAACTACATAGTTAGTAAGAGTACTGTATTACTTTTGCAGAATACATGTTCTTTTATTTTTTATTTTATTACATTTTATTGGTTTCTTGCGTAGTTTACTATTCAATTTTCTCTTCAAATTAAAAGGACAATAGTTATACATAGACTATGTTATACATTGATTTTGAAAAGCAGCAAAAACGTCTTCAGGTTGATGAACGTAACTTTGAGTGATCACGAAAACACTTACTGCCGTGTGAGAGCTTTTTAAGTATTTGATAATGGTTAGCATATTCCTTGTTTACTTGGGTACTTTCAAGTATTTATTGGAACACCTACTTTAACATTCTATTGTTGATTTTTAAATAATCAAACCTGTTTGCTCAAGTAGAAGAATTGGTACCTATCATTTGCAGATAAATTGACCTGTGAAGTGTTGTGTTAAGGCAATGGTGCCAGACTTCTTTTGTACAGACATCTTATCGATGTGTTAACCTCAGCCATTAATTCAAATGATATTCAGATATACTGCGAATCTCTGGTTAATATAGAAAACGTTTTAGTTTTATTAGTTTTCAATTACCTTCTTGATCTCTATCTTGATGTAACAATAGTTTTCTTCCGTAATACAATTAATTGTGTATTAATTAAGACGTCTAGACATAGGCCGGAGAGGTAGCTAGTAAATTAATAATTTAATAAAAAGTTTTTATACGTATTTGGTAGTATGAATAGTTGAATAGGATGAATCTGTAGATTTTGTATTTTCCCCAAAAAATTTACCACCTATATTTAAAGGTATTTTCGGAAAATGTATGATTATCTTAATAAATATACTTATGATCTCAATATTCCACTGGGTTTTATTAAAGAATTTAAGTTAATTTAGGACTAGACCCACTTATAACTCTAAAGACGACTCTACATTTTTTGCGATGCCAATGTTTAAGTTAAATAAATGTTTTAAAAAGCCCACATCATTAGTTCGTATATAACTTGCCTCACTACATGTTATTAAGACTTCTTCAGATAATAAGAAGGCATTAATAAAAAAAGCAGCTTAACAATTCATGAATTGATCAATCAAGAACCTTATAATTACGAATATCGGAGCGCAAATGATTGTTGAAAGAACTTTACCGTTTCGAAGTGAATCAGAATGAGAGGTGCGGAACTAATAGCTAAGAAACAGTGAACAAGTGATAAATAATTAGCTGTGTGTGTATATACTGCATCATCACTACATTGTGTATCGCACATGGTCGCAAAAACTACGATATACGCACTTTATGTAATTATCTTATAACTTGACTGTGCTCTAGTATGTAAACAACAGTTTGGATTTTCCAGCATTATGTATGTAGGTAGTAGTAAAATACAAGTATTTTGATCGTATTTTTGTTTACCTTTTCATGAATAAAAAAGTTACATTGGTTCCCTCATGGGTAATGTAATCAGGCATAAAAAATGCATATAGATGGATGAAAATTGAACATGGAGGTAATTTAAATTACCTACTTGGTATCAAATAGATACACTATCTACACTGTATTTGAATCCCATCGAAAGCTTTATCGAAAATGTTAGTTATGAATACATTTGCATAGGAACCGTTTGATACCTTAACATAAAATGAATAGAAACAACTAAATACAGTAAATTCATAGTCAACCGACTATACCAGAAAAGCTTGCCTTTGAGAGCCACGAATAAATTATTAACAACATGCGGATGATCGTAAAGCATAGCTCGTATGACTCGAGTTAATTACAAATCCTTTATGAACGTTAATCTTATAATTACTATTCATAAAACTCTTCTTAGCAAATGCTTTATAAATCACTTCGGATATGTCATGTGGACTTGAGATCTATTATTAAAGAAAGTCATTAGTGTAAAACTTTCTCCGCGGTCTGTGGTCTAATGAATGGACATATTTGGAGGGCGGAGGACTACCGTGAGTCTGTGTGGGTCAAGGACTCGGTCACTCACCCATGAGTCCTCCCACGGGTAGCACTTAAAACGATGCTTGAATATCTTTATAGATGTACGAAAGGTAATGGATGTCGTGTTCGTGAGAAATCTGTATGTATAAAAATATGAGATGTAACATTATTCATCACATGTTAAGCTTTAAATTTGGAAGGTCCCTTTTCTTGGTTAATAAAAGTCACCAAGAGGGAAAAAGTATCTTTTTATTCGTCGACGTTAAAAGTTTGTTTCATTTGAAAATGATTTGTGACAGATCTTATCTTCATAAATTGAATGAACGTAGAATAATGATAAGTATAGCTTACACTGACGAGATCGTAAAAATGAGCGATTTGAATGTTCAAAATTAATGGGTACCAGTTCTAGGTTGATTAATGCCTCATAGCTTTGTGCATACCTACATAAGACAAACTCGGTCGGTGATGTCGTCAGCCTGACACACTGACCGCGTCCTAAACGATCGCTTTGTATAAGGAAATTCCATATTTAGGAACCTCTGACTAGACAAGACAATTAACTACTTTCCATCTCATTTACTCACACCGTGATTTTTAATATTATATACTCATTTATAGGTAGATACAATTTTTTCAGCTCCAAAAGTTTGAGGTCCACGACTTTATAATTATATTTTCAAATAAATATTTGACGGCTGCTCGTTTCAAACGAATTAACTCTGAGTTTTCCGGTATAAACTATGTTCAGCTTCTGGTGAATTATACTCAGCAATGATAAATTATACATGCGAAATAAACTAACATAATTACGTATAAATTCCCAACTTTACTTTGTAAATCACGAACATGAATATTTGAATAAATATGCAGCGTGATCACAAACACAGCTTCCTTAACCAGAGCCTTGATAATTTACAATTTTGTGGTTATTATGTAAGGACGGAAAAACTTAATAAAAAATGTGAAGAGGAGTCACGAGGTTCATTGACTGATTTTCATTTATTATGAAAAAATTAACAAATATTTCGGTGAAGATCAGAAACGACGTGAATAGTGTTGCAATCCATCATGTTTAATGGCTCATTACAGAGTGATAAATGGGTGTATTAAAATTGGCTCGGTCCAGGATGACTTGCTTATAATGGATCAGCGAAATTGGATCCCTTCCAGCTTCATCCAAATCATTTATGATGACTGTATTATGAATAGGATTTATAAATCCATAAAACCGTAGCTCATCTTGAAATCCTGTTCCATTAATTTACTCATAATTAACTGTCTAAAAAGACACAATAATTAAAGAATATTATTTCATGAGAATAACGACATCTTTGAATAATTTTCTTCATTGTTTAGTGGTTATTAAAAGTTACATTACAATAATAACACTTCTATTATAAGATTAATCCAACAATTATTATTTATTACGTAAGTACCTAATGTTATGCGTCATGTTAATAAAAACTTTGAGTTAGTTGACTCTGAATTTAATTGGCCTCACATTCGTCTTTTAAGTGAGTAAAGCATCTTTAGGTAGACACTGGCCCCTCCGAGGGGTGCGAGATTTGTTTAAAAGAGTTACCGTGGTCCTGGCATAAGCAACTGAAGGAACACGGGTGGGTTTTAGTCAGTAAAAGTCTGACACGCCCTTCCGCTCCACCCAGAGCGGGAGACGTCATTTGATAATTATCCACCCACAAAATAAGTCGTTCAGAATAATAAAGTAATGAGAACAAACTACTGATACAAGTAAAGGAACAGCTCTATTTACAAATCGACCACATGTGACGTCATAGGATTGTCACGATTAGATGACTCTGGCGCTCCAGGCACAGACAATATGACAGTGTGGTGGAGATGGGCATTACACTCATTATGATGTATCGATAATCAACTGACACCGAAATTAAATGAGCAGATACTTCACTGGTCAACTTTTTTGGTAAATAAGAAATTCTTAGCTATATTTTATAACATACGGTGCTCGACAGATCAAATTAGAAAAGTTTTTCCCTTTGGGCTAATGAGAGATGGTTAGTAAGACTGGCCAGACTGGCCTAAGCCCTTGAGAAAATTTGTAACATCGTGTAAAAGTTTGAAAGTCTTGGTTAAGTAGTTTATGGCAGAATTTTGTTTTAAATTACAATCTTCATCATCAGTCTGGCCAATTTTCCACCTATTTTTAGGGTCGAGGTATGTAAAGCACCCATTGAAGTAAATGTAATTTTAATTGCCAAAAAATGCATTAAGGTATGACCAGGGTTCTTGAGGTTCCTATATTGCAATAAGGTTATGTCAATGTTCATTGCTTTATGTTTGAAATAAAACGCACCTGCATCCCGGAGGGCGTATAAAGCCCAGTCAATTGAAGGACCAGTAATTACCTAGTACGTTTATGGTAACTAATAAATTAATATTCGTATTGTTTTTTAAAAAAGAAGAAGGCCTGGATATGTATTGTTTATGGCAGCATTTGCAAAGCTAGATTTATTTGAAAAATTCTAGAACAAAGACCAAAAGAGATTTTTTTTAATGAATTAAGTTGAAGTGTTTTTTTTTTAAGGGGGCAACCTTCTAAGATTTCCTTTTCATACTGTATTGTCCACAATTATTAAGGCAGTTCTTAAGGGTAGACAACCTTCTGGATTCCTCTAAACAAGCTTAAGGTGTCAATTGCTCATCAGATTGATAACAATGGCTTTATAGGTTAAATCGATTCATGGATAAATATGGTTACACAGAATGTTACGTACGTTCTAGTAGAAAAACTTTTACGATTTAGGGGAAAAAAAGAAAAAATATGTCAGCCTTGTCAAACACTGGACCAAAGCTGGTAACTGTATTCCGCAGTTTGGTATGCTGTTTACTAATTAAAAACCGTTGATAGAATGATTAAATCTACTTTCCGATGAATAAATAACCGGTTGGCACTTGAACCGGCCGATATGCATACATTCCTGATCAACTGAACGTCTGTAATCAGTGGCGGATTTGCCCTAAGGCCCAGTAGGCCCGTGCCTAGGGCGGCCAGATTTTAGGGGCGGCCAATTGTGGCCAAAAAGACACCGATGATAACAAGAAACAACCCAAAGTAAATATTATATTGTCTGTAACAACTAGGTGACCCTGTGGTGACTTCTTCTTGTGTTGGATGGTGATATTTCGTGTGTTGGCACCTAGGCCAACACACGTAATTGGGTAAATAATTTCATCATGTAAATTATTTTATCATTCGATGCGACGGGAAGGGTCAGGGGAGCAAAAAATTTATGTGGACGAAGTCGGGCTCAGCAAGTCGAGCTAGGAAGATGGGATGGCGCAAGAGTATCGACACACGTTGCATCCCACACTAAAGGCCTACTCACTTTCCAAGGAAATAAAGACATACCGTCCGGTCTCTTGCCATCGTCGCGTGCACAGCTTTTGGGTTTTAATACAGCTGAAACGCCGACGGTGACAAGATCTCGTCGGATGATGTCGTTAATGTTTGCGTGCCGCGCTAATCGACCCGCACTTCGGCTACAAGACAGGCCGTGGTGTCCTAGACTGGTGACCACTTCGCCACAGTGACAGCGATGAGGAAAACAACAAGGAGCTCCTAATCTTAGGGAAGCAGCAAGGCGGAAACTAGTGTAGTGGAACAAAGTGCCTATGTTCGTCGACGGTAGTGCATGAACCCACAGACCCAACTCCCACTTAACCACGGCCAGCAGGCGTGCACGCTTCGAGTAGTAGCAGTCAGATTCAGTAGAGAGACACAAAAAGAGATAACGAGATCGATGTTGCACGACATAATTAAATTTCTGAATCTAAATATATTGAAGTGATTATACATTATGGGAGCAGAAAAAGGGGCGGTTGGTATTACGAGGCCTAGGGCGGCCAAGACTGCAAATCCGCCACTGTCTGTAATTAACCTTTCCCAGGGACTTTGAGATCTGCTCTAACTTGGCATATGTATGCATGTTCCTGCGATAACAGGGAATTAATTGATCCGCTTATTAGTCATTCGTACGAATCAACTGGCCCGAATCGTCATGTTAAATAATATTTTCTGTATGCGACTCGCACAAAGTTAATTTATTTGTGGATGAATTCCAGAAAACGTGTTAGACAAATGGCACGCTTTTTGCAAAACTTTAAAGAAAAAAGAACACTAACTTTATGCGTAACATAAAATACAAAAGGTACCTATTGCCTAACACGTATTGGACTGGACCGGTCGATTCGCTCAGAAAAAAAAAATATCCTTGCGAGTCGCCTATAGAAAATATTATATTATTAAAAACTGGCAATTCGCCTGATTCGGGAGAATTGACCCAAATGCCGTGTGACCGCGTGGCGACTTTTTTATTTACATACCTCTCAAAGTGTAGGTTGCTTCAAAGGTAAACAATGGTGTTTTTCTATCTATAAGAATTAGAAAACAAAACTCACGAGCGAAAAGTAACGTTATCTTCTAAAGCAAGTTTAAATGAGGTCTTACGAAGAGTTGCGTGTTTGATTCCCGTATCCCACAGTAAGGAGCTGGTTTGTAATGACACCCACGAGCACGTAAATGATCCTTGAGTTGGCTAAGATATGGGAAAGCTGGTTCAGTTACTTATTTGAACCAGACGTGACTCCGCTATTACTCGACACGGCTGGTGGTCCTACTGGTCTTTAGGGAGCAAATGTGATACTTAGGCGAACAAAAAGGGTTAGGTAATTCAATTTTACTAAGTAAATACTCGAAATAACAGGTAATTAGCATGGTCCCTGGCCGGTCTAGCCACGTCGCAGCGATCGTTGAACTCGCTAAGGTCAAAAGCCTTGCAGTGCCAACCGACGCTTAGGTATATATTTATCGCTAATACAATTTTCTGAGCCCCTACGTTACTTGTGAAGATTATCCGCCTACCCGGATCTGACTGACAATCATATCCATTGAATATCTCTCGTCTGAAAGCCGTTACGAATACACAAACGCATCGTTAACTAAGTTTATGTACTGTTTGCGTTAAATCAAAGTTTTTATATTGAATCAAATGTACAATAAATGATCTGTGTATACGTTAATCCCGTTTCTTACGGTTGCTAGCCGATCAGAATTATTAAGGCTATGTTCAAGAAATGTAGCAGCGTTTTTCCCTAACACATACGTTAATTTCCAGGAGATAGGTCGATCCAATTTTTCAATACGAACATTATAATATTTATTTATCATCCTAAAAGTTTTTAATAACTTTCAAATTTGAATGTAGACCATCTGAATTTAAGTCTTAAAATTTGAAGTTTTTTTTTTTATAAAGATCCGTTTGACAATACACGACGTACGTCTGTAGACAATGCTTGTTCTGAATGTTATTCTTTGTTACCGATTCAGGAATGTGGGCTTCTCTTAATTTCAGAGGTCAGTTACCGCAAACATCTATGTATGTACATATATTGTATATATCTGTGTAAGTATTATCTCCTGATAGATTGCTGCCTCGCTAGAACGGTGCAATTATGTTTTTGCATCCTTCAATAGTTTACATATGAAATTGGGTGAGGTCGCCTTTAACTGTCGGCTCATCAAGCGTTATTATACCTAACCATCGACTGTTAGAATATTTTGGACAATTTAGGAACTTGTTTTAGGCAGGGACAGTCTATTTCCTGGTTTATATTCTATCTTCATTACTAAAATATAACATAGACATAATTAAATTCAGAGGTTGTAGATAAGCTGAAACGTTTATTTGAAGTAGGTTTATTTCTACACCCATAGGTCCCTTGGGTTCTTAATGCCGTGAGTTTTAAGTAGATACTTATTGTGTAAACCTTTTTTCTGATAATTGTAGTTTTGGCCAGGGATGTTAGGGAACTCCGTAACCGTAACCGAAACTATCGGATATCCGATATAAAAATTTATCCATAACCGTAACCGAATCCGAAATAAAAGTTTCGGATAATATCGGATTTGTTTATTACATTTTTTATTTTAGGTAGATTAGATAACACTCAATATATATTTATAATCATTTTTATTTTAAATAGCTGCAATAATTACTCACAGACTGATTGTAATTCCTACCAAATGGTGACATATAAATAAAACCATTTTATTAGCTATTTGTATTTTACTTTTGAAATTCCTTAAAAAATTAATATCCGTAACCGAAATTATCCGAAACTAACGGATAATCCGAAATAATTTCATATCCGTATCCGTATCCGGTATAATAATCATTCCTACATCCGTAACCAATCCGTATCCGAAATTTCATATCCATAACACCCCTAGTTTTGGCCACATTTTCCGTATTATAGCTTGACTGCAGTAATGGTTGATTTATTTGCAAGTACCCCCGATACACTATGATCATAATGCGACGCTGCGCGTGATGCCTGCGTGCTTGGCGAGGTCCCGTGGCTCTGACTACCATTAACATTCGCGGCCGAGAAGCCTCGATTCGCTTAACTTGATACACACGCCCCATAATAGGTGCAATCTAGTTTCTAAAATCACGTAGATACCTACGTGTGTTTAGATAGGTAATATAACGCACTAATTACAACAAGGCAATACGACTGTGCAATTTCGAAAACTAGCAATCGGCATTTCTCAAAAAAAAATTGTTGACAAGCACAATATATCGGTAAATATCTAGCAAGTCAAATATGCTATAATACTTTTTGTTTGAAAAATGTCAGTTACTAGGTTTTGAAATTGCACAGCCGAATAGATTTCCATGTTTTTCTGACCCTTTGCTCACCTTTGAAATCAAATACAAACACACAATGTCCAAATAATCTAAGAGCAGTTGACGCAATTTGCTGTTACTGTTATTAGTCCTAACTTTTGTATGAAAACGACCCTTTTTTGTCAAGTAGGAGACGAAGAAGTTGGTAAAAAGGGCAATATTCCATTAGCTAGGTAAACACTCGTGTTCACTTTCAAAAACAAATATTAATATTATTCACACAATGTAGGTAATATTCATGTGACTCCAGAAGCGAGAACTCTACGTTTAGAATTTGCAAAAGTAATTACGTGCTTAGAAATTTCTACAAACGAAGGCAATAATGGTATGTGGTGTATATCTGTCGCAGGCTTTATTACTTCCTCACTTTTACCGCAGTAAAATAAACGAACAAACAATGTATTACGATAACAAAACTTTCTTTTAGTGTTTCTCTGATGAATGAATCAGTATCACGAATCAGCTGGAAATACATACTTTTTGTTCTTGAAGGAGAAAGGTGGCCGCCTGGACCCACTGACCCACTGCTGAAGACCACTTTCTGCCTCACTGCTATTTATAATAATCATTTTGTATAGCACACAACTGACGACGCGTGTATTGTAAGTATCTACTGTGCAAACTTGCGGAGCTTATTAAGCGTTAAACTGAGTTGAGCTGCGAATACATGATTGATGATATTTATATACTTACGAGGGATAAATACGACTTGCTCCTTTAGTATCGAGAATAACAATAAATTCATGATATCTATTAATGGATTTCTAGATAGTTATGATGAATAACATTTGAAGCCGACGCCACACCAAACAGTTTGAGACGTCCCATTCATACGCCCTGTGTGGGAAGTTGATATGCTTTGCTTTCTGTCAAAGATTATCACTATAATATAAATAAACGAGCGATAGAATTGATGCGAATACGGTACATTTATGACTGAATAACGGCCAGCAGATGCACCTTTTGTACGATCCCAGTACGATTTTAATGAAACCTTGGAGTGGAACACGAAGAGGGTTGCTGTAAACAAGTCTGGATGCACGACTGGTTGGCAGGTACCACTAGCGCTAAATATAAACTCTTAACGAGTTTCTACGATAAAAAGGCGAGTAGCTTCACATTATCGCACATCAGATTAGTGTTTCTGAGCGCAATGGGAACCCTATTAGTATAGTTTATGGTTTCTCGAAGCAAGAAATAAAAGGATCTTTGCGCTTTAGTGGCTATTACAGAACCTACAACTTTGGACTAAAATAAAGCAAAATATTCTCTCTGCGAATATTTTCTTTTCTTTTCTTCTAACCTTTAAAACACAAAACATTAATTCCTCGGTGTCAATTAAGGTCACGATATATCAATTAATTATTCTAATCAGAGACCACTAATTCATAGATATCTTCGATCAAACATGTCGGAACATCCGCCAGATTATCGGCTAACAGTGAATTCCGTTTGGGTACGGTATTTTTTGTCCAATAATTCAGACGTTTTAAATAAATTGTTATTGAATCGGCTGTCAATAGCAACTAGTTATAAAACCGGCCCGCGTCGGCATTTTATCTGGTGACCCGATTCGAGGCACTGTGAGCGGGCTGGGCGGGTGTTGCACCAAAGACGCGACTGTGCGGGCGCCGCGGCCGCCAGCCAAGTGCAAGGCAAACCTCTCCACTACACGTAACACAGCATAACGACAACAAAATACCAACACGCGCGTCCGACACACACTTGTTTTGCTCGCGTTTCTGGTAGACATTGTTTATTAACATTTACTGGCAAGATGACTTGAAACACAATTTTAATTAAAACATTATATTTAAATAAAAAACAAGTGATATTGCAACTTTTATATGCAATGAGATTTTTTAAAGAAACGTGTCCGGTCACACCGATATCTAAAAATCCTTATTGCATCAATATTTCACGAAGTCGAGACCAATAAAAATTACATAAAAGTAAGTCACGTTGCCGTCGTCAGATGCAATTACGCGACTAAAGTTTAGTGAACACGTAAAAAGAATATGGCGGCAATAAGTGCAGGATGCGCGGCGGGTGCACGCTTCGGAGATGTTCCGATAGTGTGCTCGAAGTACCTAGTAGTTCCTTTTTTAAATTTTAAATTTTTAACCAAACATTTTTTGTTTTGCATTTTATATATTTTTATATTGCGAACATAATGTCTTTACCTGTATAACCAATAATATATTCATACAGTGTACTCTTACCTTCTTACTGGAAATCGATGGAAAATTATTAAAATATAATATGTGAGGTCCGCTTACACCACAAATTACAAAATTCACTTACAACTAAACGAATTTAAAACATCATGCAATCGCGTTCAATTTTGTAGTTTGAAGTCAACAGTAACAAAATGAAATAGGTACGTTTAGTGCTAAATGTATTTAGTGATTGGTGGTTCAAGAGGGTTTTTAGTCTTCATCCTTTCTTTTAATTATAAAATACTTAATTTTATAGGTTACGATTAATTAATTTTGTGAGCAAAATGTTTTACTGCGCGATCACCAACCCGAATGCGCTCCGTACATTATTCTCACAGACGAAAAATATTTTCTTTATTTTAATTGCTCTATTATCTTTTGACTTAATCAAAGTTAAAGTACCTAATCAAGACAAGAAAAGTATGATTTGTGCTGAATCAAACACGTATAGTTTATCAAGAATCGTAGCTAAGAATTCATAGAATGTCTTATTAACGACGGTTATCCCATGCATAGATGGAATTTGCAGACAAATTAATGTTCTTTGGTTAACTTAATAAATATGAAAGAACTCTTCTAGGTCAGCCAGTTTACCTACCACCAGGTAGGTACCTACGTGGTGTAGTGTAGCTAAAGATATAATCTAGTATTACAAAAGATTTCCCATTAACATCGATACGGACGGATTTTTTAATGCGTTCTTTCCTTGGTTCTTCCCTTTGTTTTTTGTATACATTTTAAATCCAATGACGTACTAAGTTGTATAATATCATACTCGAACCCAGCCATTTAATAACCATTTTAAAAGTATAACAATAGAGCTAGGATTCAAATAGAATTACGAATGAAAATTGAAATACCCACGCAAGTACCAAATGAAAATCCATCACACGATGAAATGCACTCAAGTGCTCGACGCTTATGGATAAGGGGCAGCAATCTATCTTATTTATGCACTATTCCAAGTCTAATATGTAGTTGGTGCGCGTGACTGTACGCAGTGCCAATTCATTTCGTACTGTAGTCTTGTGTAGTTCACGAACGAACTAGTTCGTAAGAGCGCTCCCATAGATGAACTACGCGAACTAGTTCGCTCATTTCCCGATCCATAGTTCGTTAGTTCATCAGTTCGCGACCGAATGAGCGAGGATGGCGTCAACCGAACTGATACACGGGACAAAATACAAAAAGGTATTTGTAATCACTAAACTAGTTATTTATTGCAACAATAAACCTTGGTATTTTTTACAATCATGATCTTTTTATGAATTATCACTCAATGGTTTTTGCTGTTTTTAGAGTCCAAAAATTGTAGATAAAAGTAGAACATTCCATAATCTTGTCACATGCAGTACGTGCAAAATCTAAACGAGCAAAGGAGCGAACGATCTGCCTCTCTTTGATTCGAGCTGGGAGCGGATGAACTAGAGGAGCGGATGAACTCGAAGAGCGGATGAACTAGAAGAGCGGATGAACTAGAAGAGCGGATGAACTAGAAGAGCGAACTAGTTCGTTAAGGAGCGGTGAACTAAACTGAGCGATCTCAGTCGCGAACTACTATGCCCAAGCCTATCGTACTGCATCCGCTGGGGACGCCACTTTCTTCGTAATGATGTCTCGACGCAAGATCGCGCACGTACAGTATGCGTCCATCGCTTCAATCGTATGAAAGAGCTCCATCAAATAAATTGGAAAACCAGTATCTACCTACTGAAAAACGATAACTGTAATGAGCCAACCAGTCATGTTTTGAGCTACCGTAAAGGCTCATTTTCATTGCTTCTTTGGGCCCGCATGCGGGTAACCGATTTTATCAGGCGACAGGGCCCGCATTTGGGGTATTGGAGATTTCGGTAAAGCTAAGAAACACTCGTTGTCAGAGGAGCGTGAGTGAAAACCCGCTTTTCACCAACTCATGATTTACATTGGTCGCTACGCACGTTTATGGGACTGTAGTCGACAATTGGGGAATGATCGACTAATGAAAACGAGACATTCGTTTTTGGAACCCTTAAAAGACATCTTTAAATTTACTTTAACACACACCAACATCAATTGTTTCACGTTTGTTGGAAAACCACATGAAAAGCTCTTCACGCTTTTAAATTAAGTAAGTAGGTACTTTAAAAAAAAAAAACATGATTTTATCAGTTTAACAGTAACTTGCTCCAAATTACCCACTCAGTTATCCTAACACTACTGGATTATTAAATAATTACAAAGATCGTATCTTCAGACCATCATAATTCAAGTTAACAGAACAAAAAGCTATTGTGATATAACTGGATAGCGGTCTATTAGCATGCCTCGCGCCATGACGACACGCACGCGCGCCCTTCAATGGAACACATTACTATACAATAAGGTTTTTTGCTACATTACCTAGTCTATGTTTTTACTATAACTACAAACAAACCAACCGCAATTTGTCTTAATACATCTAACCTACAAATTGGGGCAGATTTTCCCGTTTTTTCTGCCTCTGAGTTCAAATAGATCAACATAACCTTGTTAGGACTTCGATGTAAGACACATCGACTCTAGCCCCTTGTTGTTTTTATTTAGATCAGTAGTTTATACCACCATCCCAGTTTTTGAATTAAGATCCCAAAACATATAGAAATGCAGTTATTTTTACAAAATTGGCAACTTAATCCGGTGCTAACTTGTTATTACACGCTTTATATTAGCTTCACTTGTATGTTTGTTTATTTGTAACGGACTCCTTATAGCGCGATTTTGACCCACTTGAAACGACCAGATTTCATTCAAACTTTGCACACCTGTCAAAAACTGATGACAATGTAATAATTTCATAAATTTGTGCCATTATCCTTGCCAGGGTTACCAGGACAGCAAAAAAACTGTTTTCTAAAACTACGCTGACATACGTCTCAAAATTCGAAACACTCTACACAATAGAAAATAAAAATAGTTTAAAAAAACTAAAAAACACGCTTCCATAGAAAACCAAACTAAAAAGTAGAAAATAATGGAGAAAAAGGTTGGGGTGCTTTTTAAGGTATTTTTTATTGATCAGGCACCCCACGATTTTTTCCATTATTTTCTACTTTTTAGTTTGGTTTTCTATGTTTTTTTTTAAACTATTTTTTATTTTTATGTTAAGAACTTTACCCGAATCGGAGTAAAGTGCAAAAAACAAAAACTGGATGGCTGGCTAGAACTTAGATCGCGTATTGAATTAAGATGGTAGAAGTCTAAGTCCAAGCGATAAATACTTAGTCCAGACTAAGTATTTATCGGTTAACGGCTTTACAATCGTATCTCATTAAGACCAATGCAAATAATGGAGAAAGTTGTGAAGACCGTTAATGAAAAAATGTTCATTGGAAACAAGTTTTTTTGTCCGATTTTTGTGTCGGGTAGCAGGTTCTTGTCTGCGAGAATTTAAAGTTGAAAAGTGAGTTGGTTGACACACAAATGTGTTGTTGTTTGGGCAGGCACCGTTGTGCGACATCCGTGCTGACCCGACCTCTGGTTCAACGATCAGCCGACATTCGGACAATGCGGAGATTCCCAGGCTAGCCCATGACTGATGGCACCTACGCATTTCTTTCAGTAACGGTTCAGAAGAACTGGCTTTACTTAAGCTAAAAAAAACCCTGTAGTTCGGTTAATAAAGCTTTGCATTCTTAGAATATGGTTTTATTACTCCAACATAACTAACTCTACATTTGTCTTGACTTTATAAAAGGTCAATAGTGTTGCCTGCCGTGGGACATTAATAGGCAGGTACTTATTTATTATTAATTAGATATCTATGTCATACGTACGTACCTTGCTAATCATTTAATTCGTTTTTAATTTATCATTCCTTAACATTCTTTCCCTTATGCCATATTATTCCATATAGACGCTATAGCACTAGGAAAACATACGTAATTAAATAATCAAAGCTCATGGATTAATAAATTCATGATTGCGTAATCGCAGTAAAATAACTGAAACAGTTACACGTTGCGACGTGCTCGTGCGCGTGCGGCTGTGTAGCTGCGGCGGCGGCGCGTGTCTACACAATAGTAAATAAATAGTTATTAGGGTACCCATATGGGTATCGTCGAAGACGTTAGAGGCAATTAAGCGAACACGCGGAAGCCTACACATCATTATTCATTAACAACATCGGCTAAAAGCTTGGGGCTCGCTTCCTGGGTTTTTCTGCGCGGGAGCAGCGCAGATGCGCGGTATCGCGTGCTGGGCCGCGCCGCTCGTGCGCACACGCCTCTTACATCATAACATCATATGTAAATAATTCATGGAATAGCGTTTGATTCGGTTAGTGAGCTTTATCTAGTTCCTAACGGTAAAGAAAAATATAAAAGAACCATTTTCTCGTAATTAATTAATATTATGGCTTGTAATAAAATAGTTTTATAGTCTTTACGTAGTACGCTCCAGCTGCTGGCAATGTTATCTTGGATATGTTGGAAAATCATTGTCATTCATGTTTCATTTAGTATTGTTTCAAATGCATATATATTTTCTTTATTTCTTTCTGATATAAATATACTAAAGCTTGAGGTTTCGTAATATATGAGTTATGGCGCTAAAATGGTGCTAAATCTATTAATCTATCACGTCATAAGCACGATAGCTGCTAAAATAATTTATTACTACCTATCATGCTTAAGAACTAATAAGGAAACCTATTTTTTCATCAAATTAACAAGCAATATAACTAATATATAAAATTGAATCGCAATTAATAATTACGAAATAAACTACACGACTAAAAAAGTACAATATCATCATGATGTTAACAAAAAAATGATCAAAAATAAAATTATATTCGTACGCCTGCAAATATTTTTAGAATGAACCATTATGGCATCAATATTGACTTTAGTAGCGGATTTTCCCGGTCTCTGACTTATGCCTTTTAGACTAATCAAGGTGGATTGAGTTCACGTTCAGACAATACAACAGTTTTTAGAAGATTATTTGTGAACTCTTTTTATTACAAAACGGTACACAATGTTTCGGTTGCAGAATATGTCTTGGGTCGAAATTGCCTCGTTAACTTCACTAAGAGTGTCATTAATGTTTGGTACTTTGGTGGCACCGTTAGTGGCGACGGTACCGTGGTCGTACTTTATCGCAGTCATCACCACAGTACCACACGAATCACCACGCTGCCATACGATGTAGCTCAGTAGAGCATGAGACAGATTTCGTGTTTTTTTTAACTTGTTTTAGTCATAATCGATTTAGAATCAACTGTGGTTTTTTAACAGATTTTACCGAATTTGAAGTTAATAAAATATAAACTTTCCCGTCTGATACCTACTTGTCTCGGATAGAAACCGCTTTAGTTTTATCGTAAGTGGATTGTTACCAAATTGTATTAAGGTAGATAGAGATAATTGCTTTCTGATACATGTTTAATTATATACCCTGAATATTAATCTGCTTAGTCTTAGTCTTTTTCCAACTATTTTGGGGTTGGCTTATAGTATAAGCGAATATCAGTATTTTGCATAGAGTGCCTTTCTGACCGTCAACACACAGTTACAACCCAGCAACTGGGTAATACGATACCCCTTGGTAAGACTGGTTGTCAGACTTTCGGACTTCTGCAGTTCTGACGACCTGTAACGACTGTCAGAGATCGATTATCAGCTTTGATTAATCTTTACAGATAAGTAGATCGATTCCGTGTGGTACAGGACGTAAAGAATAGCACCATCCCATTTCTTCCCGTGGGTTTCGTTAATTTAGTTAGTCGCCTACTAAGGGATTTACCGAGTTGAGCCGCACGATTAGTGACAAATGCGTGCACTGACTGGACATGTCCACTCAATCTGTGTGGTTCTTTCCTCTAAAGACCATTTCAGACAGCTATCTACATGGTCTTCACATAATGTGACCAAGATTATGTCTGGACTTTAAAAGAGACTGTAACCTCTGAGTTTGTTTCAGCCTTTCTTCTCAGAGTAGTCAGATATGAAACGCTAACCTCATCTAGCTCAAAAAAATATTATTGACTTGTAAAAGTGTTTGTACAAACCTACTGACAGAAATAAAATCATTTATCATTACTAGCGGATCGCCAGCAACGTTATATCGCCAACCCATTTGCCCATTCGCCTCTCCAAATTGGGGAGGCCTATGTCCAGCAGTGGACGTCTTTAGGCTGAAATGACGATGATGATGATGATGAAGAAGATATTTAGGAACATGCTCGTTTTTAACTATGCTCCTAGGCTAGGTATTTAATGTTATTGCCAAAACATAACACTCCTCATTTGGACAGTCGTGTTAGAATAAGGGTTTGTTCTCGAATCCAAAAATAAATAATACAGTCCATCTCATTCACAAAGACAAAGCTGGCCAACAATGGTAGCCGTTACAATTGGTTTAGTTACCTAAATGAGGGTCACCCTACTAGATACGTGGAAATGCTTGGTGGACTGGAACAAAACACTCAAATTGAATTTATGGGAAATAACATTATTTCGTTCTCAAATATCTATTTACATGGCCATTATTAAATCCACAGTTCGCCAGCTTTCCGTCGTAGATGGATTGTCAAACTATTTTGCATTATTTCTTAACATGGGTGGTAGCATATTGCTTAAAACGAAACGCAATGACAATCCATATTTCCATACATCATCTGCCCAGCCTTTTCCTAACTATGTTGAGTTGGCTTTCAGTCTTACCGGATGCAGCTGAACACCAATATTTTACATGGAGCAACTGCTTTTCCGACCTCCACAACCCAATAACTGGGTAATAGGATACCCCTTGGTAAAACTAGTTGTCAAACTTTCGACCTGTAACGACCGTCACAGACTTACAAATGACAGCCTGAAACAACTTAATGTGCTTTTCGAGGCACGGAAGAATCTTAGTTTGTAAAGATGACCCATCCATGGATCAACCGCGGGAAGCGTAGCTTAACCTGATCGATTGATCCGTGCGGCTGTTATTACATAGCCACAAACCCCTTAATCCATGTTTACATGCATCAATGATTATTTAACGGATCAGTAATCTCCACAGACAATAAAAAGTACAGGTACGCGGTCAAATACAGCTGCCAACGTGAATGAACTATCATTTCTAATCCTCATTGATGTCCCAAAGAACCTTGACACCCGGAAGTACAAGAAATTTGATAGGTACATACGAGATCAATAGATCCGAAGGTAACGGTAGTGCATCGACGGTGAACGACACCGTGCGATCGGCGCACAGCCTCCCGATAACGCAACAATTATTGGCTTGTTATCGATCGATCTCATACAGCTTGTATCAAAAACGATGCACCGTTAAATTCTGTAACGTTAGGAACTGAATAGGAATGATATGAGAATTCTTTAACCAGTTTAGTGAATTACGAAACTATTTAGGTTATTAATTTAAGTTAGGTAAGTAGTAAGTACCAGTACATAAAAGTACTAATAAATAAAGAAAATTAGATCAATATTATAAAAGTTTCATAATTTTTATCCATATTAATTCGACAGGCACATACATACAGGATGGCAGGGACATCGATGTGCAAACTGCATGAATTCAGCTCATGATTCTGAACCGTTTAAATTGTTGGTTGGTCATTAAAAAAGAAGCTGGATTTTGAACGAGAAGGTTTTTTTATAAAACAGCAAATTTTCATTTGTTGATAACCCACAAAAAAAGTTCTATGCTAAGGGTTTTAGGATCATGTGCTGAAATCCCGGTTACAGTTTTTCACATCGATGTCTCTACCATCCTGTGTACGTATTATTACGGCGGAATAAATAACGACGAAAAAGGAATAGACCCTAAATGATATGATTTTAATTATCACAATTATTTGGCTCCTACCGATAAACAATTCAAACAGCCTTTTCAGTATCGTGCTTCACTAATTAAATTAGCGCTCATTCACAACAGAAATAGATCGTGAACTTAAATTTAATATTTGCTCTTCAGTTTATCTCAGGAACAAGCTTCCGACAATTTTATATACGTCACACGATTCGCTGGCTCTTGTCTTTACGCACAAAGACAGACTCTAATTAATTCTGCCATAACAATAAATCATACACGCCATTATGATCTTTGTAATCGAGGTCGCACAGGCGAGATTAGAACATAACATGACGTGACAATTTGAGTGAGTATACTGCCGGTACTTGACGAGTAGCGTGTCATTATGTCACTACATTTAAGTACAACTATAATAAAGATAAATTACACGTATTTTGATCTTAGCGGCCTTCCGTCATAGAGGAAATAATGCTTCATGTTTACTTTGAGACAAAAAATTACATTTTAAAAGGCTCATCAAAACATGTAGGTGTAGATAATATTAGGAGATCACGTAAGTTTGCATCCATTTTATCTAAACTTATCTAAAGTTCAGTATATGTCATAAAAGAAGGCTACTTATAATTTAGTAACATTACAAGTTCACACACAAAAACCTCTCTCCAGATTTCAAACCCTATAAAAACAAATCAAAGCCGTACTTTTTTATGTTTTTTGTTATCGTACCAAAATCCATAGTTGGTCGGCTTTATTCCACCTTAATATCATTGTCGTGTACCGTTGTCCGGCCACAACGTAACGGGACTCAAGGCCCTAAGCATTGAATAACGCTCCGATTATTCCGATCATCTAACATTTTAAGGGGCAACCATGTTAAACTTGGGAAGCTTCAAGCTAGTAATTGGCTTTAGAATATTGATTTGGGAATTAGTAGCATAAGTAGATTTATGTTCGGGCACGATCTCTGTATGATGTAATTATACATTTATAGCTTTTATTGATTTGATTAGATTATATTGCTTTACGTTGAGACTAGCCTTGTATTAATTGGTAGTCTTAAGATAATCTCTAATCAGAGATTTAACAGGTTCCTTAAATACCGATAAAGAGTCATTCTGTCGATAGAACTGGCACTTTTATTTTACCGGATGTTCTTCAAAGCGTGTTGTAACGAGATCATACGGTGCTACAGTAAATGTAAATTATTCAAAGTACTAACAATAATGAATGACAGTCATAATTTGCAGACACTGTACAGTACAGTGCTGAACTCGACAATATTTAGACGACCCTCCCTTCTCCTTAGAAAACCTTTAAATCGGATACTTAGAAACTGGTAAACCTTTATTTGGAACCAGTATTTTGGGAAAGGAACCGAATTAGTACAATAGTAGTACCGAAAAGAAGAAACTGTTTAAGAACCGACATGAAGAACCAGAACCCAAATTCGTACCGGATTTCAATCCCCGCTATAAACTTAAACACATCACTTAGAGCTTAAAAACTTGTGGTTGGAATTTGATGCGGGTTCCACTAGGATCACTGCGACAATTCCTTGAAAAGGTTTTAATGTGGAATTCATAATATTTCACCCATGAGGCGGGTCAGTATAGTCTAACAAAATATAGGTGGCACATACCTGTGGGCGAAGTGTCGTATGTCTTGAGTAATAGTCGTGTTGGTAGAAGTTGGTGGGCGACAGCGGCGGCCGGTATTTCTTGTGGCCGTAGCCCATCGTGTCCATCGTGTGCATCTTGTCCACAACACTAGTTGTCACACGGGTCACACCCACGAGTCAGTTCCCGATCGATCGTCCGGTGCTGCGCAGATCACACATTAGGCGTCACATATCGCTTGCTCCGCTGTAACAAAAATTTGATTTAAATCAGTGTTTTATGTCATGTTTATTATGGTTCTAGGTAGAGCTTTCTTCGTGAAGTGAATGGCGGGATGGGCCGCGGCCCGTGAGGCGACGCGTGCGCATGCCTTGCATCGAAAACATGGCATGACGATGCAGCGCGCATTAATAATGGAGTTGAGGATCTCTAGCGTTTTTTTTTTTAAATTTTATGTATGTTTTGAGAGACTACATCATGTGTAATGTCTAAAGCTGTGTAACAGCAAGTTTCTCATTTAATAACTTCGGGTTCACGAGTCCCACGTTACCAATTTATTTGGGAGTTATTCAAATATATTAACGGGACCAGCTTTGGAAGTACTAACATCCGCCGTATAAATTACGAGAGCTTCGCTCTACGCCGTCCAATATTTACATAAAGACTCACAGAACTTGAGAGCTCGCTCCATCGCCGTTTGTTGTGGAAACGAATTTAAATCGGTCAAATACCTGCTACTGGAACTACGACTAGTGACGTGACACAACTGTAAAATCGTAACGACGAAATTCATCAATTAAAACGTAACGACCCAGCCTCGACAGTGGCATTCGAACGGTCAATAAATTCATATTTATTGGCATTTGCATTTTATCTTCATAGTTGTTTATTCGGTTCTTAATGATCTGCTAATTTGATTTTGCAGTCGTAAAAATAGTTTACCGTAAATGTTTAATTGCTAATACTTAATTAATTTAGTCATGGTAAAAGTCATGTGTAAAAACACACAGAGTCAGTTAGTGACAATGCCAAAACAATCTTTTCCTTTCGACAGAAACGTTCCCCCTAAAACGTAACTTATACCAATCCTGTAAAAGGATAAGAAAAACTTTTCCTCATAAATATTTGTAACCTTTATCAAATCTGTCCCAATCCACAAATACCCCACTCAAAGAAATATATTAATATTTATTTGTTATTGTTCTACGTTTCCTGAAAGCCAGTTCCAAACAAATAGATTATTCTTGTCAAAAAATTGACCAGTAATTTACAAAGTTGTGACAGTTCTCACGTGTAAATCGTAGCGGTGCCGAATGTTTGTTTTTGTTCAAGTTTTTATCTCATTGATTGAGTAGTATTCGGCCTCAGCTCAGGGCCAGCCGTTGCACTGCTCAATTGTTCCATAATCGACACCACGGATCAATGGATATTATACAATATTGTTTTTCCCTGAACGTTATATCATAATAACTCATGGCTGTATTCAGTAAGCTCATTGAACAAAAACTGGTTGCGATGTTAAAATTAATTGTTGATTTATATCAGGAAGTCTTGGTCATCGGCTCCACGTGTGTTCTTCGGCTTATCTCAATCAAGATTGATGTATAAAAAATAATGACTCGGTGATACGGTGTTTTTACGTGGCAATTGTTTGTGACACCGTGAGCAGGTGTTCGAAATTATATTTCGTCAATATTCTTCTCTAATATCAGTTAATTTAATTCCCTCCTCAAAGAGAACGAGTATTGCGATATGAATGGTTTTTATTATGTCTAGTTTAAAAAAAAAAACTAACAATGTAGGGAAACCTTTTAAAACCCGTTAGCCTACTAAGTACTACATTAAGAATTGAAGAACATTTTAAAAGGGTTATGGTGGAGTTTCATGCCCGTTTTTCTCCATACGAAAGTAGCTTTTGGAAGGGCCATCAAGAATCATTCAATTTTGTTTTTTTTTGGGAAATTTTGACGTTAAAAAGTCGCTTCCTACGTCGTTTCGCTTCCATCATTTAAACTAGGCAACGGATTTTAATGCGGTTTTCATCAATAGACAGGCACATTCAAGAGGAAGGTTTATATGTATGATACGCGGGCGAAGCCGCTGGCAAAAGCTAGTTTCAAATAAATGATTTGACATTGAAAACGATACACCACTTGCTCCACATGAAACTTGCGTTACATTTATCTCACAGTACATCATATGATCATACTAACTATAATGCCCTTAAATTTTCCGCAGCACGTCGCTCTTACACTTATACGTCGTTAACACGTATATATTGCTCAAGCCAGCCAGGCCTTGTCCTGCATGATGCTGACTCACGGCGAGCATGGCCACCGTGGGAACTGCTTATCAGTGCGCTCTTGTGCGAATCGTAGGCCAAGTAATTATGAACTGGTTTGTATATAGTCTATTGAAGTTATCTAACCGGGTGCTTTGTTGAAGGGCTCTTAAGATATATTTTCTAGGATACCATTGTGTTGTTGTTGAATTGATTTTAGATATGAAGTCTGCCTCAAGCAAACGTTCTGATGATAAGAAAACCACACGTAGAAATTCTGAATAAGTTCTATCTATGTACTAAGCTCTTAAATATATTCCCAAAACTCTAAACAAAGCTTAAATTTTAAAACAAACATGAGTATAAGTCCGCGTGGTGTTGGTAAACAAAATACAAGTTCATTGTATCCCAGGTGCAGAGCGGCCTCGGCGCGGTCCAATGTCAATGTCACCTTTCCATTGAGTCGACACCGACATCGTTGCGCCCGCGCCGCGCCGCCATCGTTCGCCGACCGTCGCCGCTCGGACGTGGACCGATGCGATTCACCCGCTTGGAACAGGAAATACTCGATGCTAATTGTGAACTGGGATTTTGGAGTTAATCACTGTAATATTATCATAATTAATTCAAGTTTAGTTTAAAGATGGTCACAAAAATTAAGGATATAGAAATGCATTTTTATGAATTGTGAAATACCTATGTTACTCATTTTTAAGGGTTTTTTCCCATCACAAACATCCTCATCACACACTTACACACATAGCTGGATTTTACTCGATAGCAACCGGTTTAGCATTCCAAGAGGCAGATACAGGTTCCTAATCCTAATAAATGTTCTAAGAGTTATAATTTTGCAGATTGTACCTACTGCTTTCTTTTTGAATATATGCCAAGATAATTTAAATAGTCGTATAAAATGTGGGTGAGGTAACGCGAATTGCGGTGGAATTCGGACGAGAACGGTACTTGTGCGCGCCATTGCACCGACGGATTACATGACACTCGTGCTGATACATTATACAACGCTGTTAATCACTTGTTTTACATTAGGAACATACATTAGTATTACTTGGAAGATATTCAAGCTTCAGGGTAAGGTAATGGAATTCGTATAATTTACATTGTATTTTGAGAACCACGTCGCGACTCAAACTATCTTAAGTTTTCTGGTATGGAATGAATGAATATCATAAAAATGATACGAGTTGAAATCAAAATCTATAGCCACGAATATTATAATAGTGCTACGCTGCTACGCCGTAGCATAGCGACCAATTATAATCTCAGTACACTAGAAAATTAGGTTCTCTGTCCTTTATTTAGTCCAATTAATTTAGTTGTAAGTAGGCAGAAGGGTGATTGTTGGAAGAAACTCCGAACTTATGTCTGCCCCACAATAATGGAAGATAGTCGAGTAATTCCTTTCATAACTTGTTTGTGTCCCTATAATTAGACTAGTCCGGCCACTTCATAGAAATACTCCGTTAGCACTATTACCAGGCTAGCAGAGAGACGGAGAGGCGACAAAGAGCAGACAGTGTCATCCTCTATGCCATAGTGAAAGAAAGAGATAAAGAGCACTGAGACCACAAGAATGTGAAGCTGACAGTTAAATCGTCGGCTAATTGTGCCTATAGTTGACGATCTGGCGTGTAGATACTAGGGCTTCATATGCATAGTGGCTTAGTATTTATTCTTGAAAATAAAGGCTACGACACACCTATTCTTGTTGATATCTACAATTATGAATACAAGGTCATACATAATTATGGTAAGTATGTAAGTTCGATGCATAATTGTGTATTAAGATTCGCGCTTATATTACTTTTATGATGCATACGCAGTTGTGATTCAGGTTCCGATAACTATAAAGACCGTTACGCCAGGACAGGAACGTCCTGCGTCTGGCGTTGCGGACCATTATGGGACACTGCTCGCTTAAAAACATTTCTATACAATAGGCATATCGGACAGCAGAGGATCATGCATGATGAGGAAACCTTTTACATGTGCTCTTTGAATGCATAGGCGTCATCCAAATTAGGACAGGAACCCTCGGGGCAGGACTTGGTGGAGCATACGGTGGAGGTGTGCCCTGCCTGGGCGGAGCACCACCGTGTCCTCGTGGAGGTGATCAGCGGCGGCGACCTCTCACGTCCGGCCCTGGTGCGAGCCATGGTACGGAGCGAGAGGGCATGGGAAGCCGTCACCTTCTTCTGCGAAGCAGTAATGCTCGCGAAGGAGGAGGCGGGGTGCGTGAGGGAGTGGCAGTCTCTGCGCCGTCACGTCCCTAGCCGCCGCAGGAGGAGACGCCCCGGGCGTCGGGAGTCAATAGCAGACTCCCGGCCATCGTAGGCGCGAGCTTGCGGGTGGATCAGGCTCGGGTCGACGGCGCGTAGTGTTCCACGCGCGCCTCAAAGAGATGTCAGCAACACTGAAGGGGTCTGCTAGGACCGATGCCTGCCGGGGTCGCGAGATTGTTCGAAAGAGATACCGTGACTCTGGCACATGGGCAACTGAAGGAACATGGGTGGGTTTTAGTCAGTAAAAGTCTGACATGCCCTCCCGCTCCGCCCAAAGCAGGAGAAGTCATTTGATGATTTCCCATCCAAAAAAAAAACCTTCGGGGAACACATACCTTTAACAGATGTTCTCAACAGACCAACCAGAGATATAATCAACTTCTGGAGCGAGGTGAGGTGGTTGAAATAACCATTGATGGCCGCCATATCCCACGTAAAATGGCCCACCAGTAGAAAAAAGTGACTCTAACATAGGACATTGACAGTGAAGACCCTATCGATTTATCTTTCAGGAAAGAAATGACCTAGTTCATATTTATGGCGTGCCATGCGTTCAATCTCATTTCTGAGATCATCATTAATATTTATTTGAAAAAAATCGAAATATTTTTCTCCTTACCTGCTGTCAATATAATAACAAAACGATATTCAACGACATTTTCTTTGATGACGATACCTTACAAGGGAACCTTAACACAATAATTTATTAAGCTGGTCTCAATTTCTCGGAAACGTTTTGTTTCTGGAACGAATGCCAACATTTAAAAAAGAATTATATGAAGACCGAAAAATATGCCAAAAAAACAAGGAACTTAGACTTTATAAAAAGCAAACTTTCGTAATGAAAATAATGATTTATTTTCTACTAGCTTTTGCCAGCGGCTTCGCCCGCGTGGAGGTCGGAATTATCTCCTATGTCCTTTCTCAGACTCTAAACTATCTGTGTACCAAATTTCATTTAAATCGGTTCAGTAGTTTTAGCAGGAAAGCGAGACAGACAGACAGACAGACAGACCGACAGACAGACAGAAAGAGTTACTTTTACATTTATAATATTAGTGTGGATTTAGAATTGCGATGTATTCCTAATGGTGCTTTTTCTGTCTAAGAACGTGCACGATAGTTTATTCAACCCATTGAAAAACTTCAAATTAACATTTATGTGTTTTGAATTTGAATCACTGATTACTTGTAAAAGTTTTGTTATTCTTTACTGGTGATTGCCAAACGAAGACCCAATGTCTAATGCACAAATCTATATCTATATTTATAAAATTCATAGTCGTGAGTGACTGACTGACTGATATATCAGATAGGAGTAGGTATCCAATGAAATTCCATTCCTAAGGTGATGAAATGGGGTGATGAAATGGTGAATTTTTCGACATCCACGCGGGCGAAGACGCGGGCAGAAGCTAGTACAATATAATCAACAATAGGTAAGTACTACATATATTAACATTGAAGGCAACGTTAATACCTACAACATTGTAATATTATGGCATTAAATACTAAAAAATAATCGCATGGGCAAATTCGTGCCCAAACATATTTATTATTTGCCTAAATATCGTTTTCCTAGACCATCTTCATAGTTTTTTGTATAAAACCTCAACTTTAATTCAGTATCTCACACCTATTATCGTAATCAGAAGCAGGTATATCGTTTCCTGCTGCTGATGATTGGCAGAGCGTACAGTCGTGACGAGCACCAGTCGTCCTCAGGTCGGGAGCATCCGTGACTCCGGGCTGGCCTCGGTGACGTCACCCTCAATTACGTGCTCACCATGCAGTTGCGTTATGTTATCTAATAGCTGGGCACGACCGAAACAATTAATACTAACTATTCATCAATCTAATCTTCGAAAAAAAAATATTTGTTAGAAAAACGAGAGGCGGTTTTGTTAGAAGTGTTATCGGTTACAACATTAGTAATCATAAATACGTACATAATAATACCTATATGAATGAAAATACTTAATTATGCAAATTAAAATATGATGTGATCTCGAAAAAAAAACAAATTGCGCAAGTATTTCTAGTAGTCTTGACTGGTTCAACCATACATTTATCTTTCAGTTTTTATTCAACAATATACTGTCCTAATCACAATTTATAAGATATCAAACATCGTAGAACAAGTCGTTGGCTGAAAGTGCCATCCGTTTCTTAGCTAACTTTGACTTTCATCAGCTGATCATAAAATAAATAAAAATAAAATAAATATCTTTGGACAACCAACACATCATTGTCTGATCCCAAAGTAGGCAGAGCCTGTACTATGGTAACCAGACAACTGATAAACATACTTATATATTTCTAAATACATACATATTATAGATAAATTACACCCAGACACAGAACAAATGATTGTGCTCATCACACAAACATTTGTCCTGGGTGGGAATCGAACCCACGACCTCAGTCTTAGCAGTCAGGATCACTAACCACTAGACTAACAGGCCAGTCAGGCTAGACTATCATGACGGTCCTCAAAGGAAAACGGCGTCATTTAGCATGCTCGACATGTGAATTAATGACCATAGTGACACTGATGGATAATCCTGACTTTCCTTAGAGCAATCACTTAGTAGTCTAACATCTGCGGGAGCTGGGAAGGGACGGGCTCGAATTTTTGAGTCACTAAAACATGCATGACCATTGACTAAGTATTCCATGTTATTCTACTCCGTTAGAGTTGACGAAAGCTAATGACTGTTGGGTCATAACTGTTCACAAGTATTTGGGTTATGGTGATGTTATTATCATCGGTAAAACCCAAAGGTTTTACTTGTGTTTTCGTAATTTTAGAACTGGTTGGAAAATCTTTTTTTGGAGTTGTGCTTATCTTGTGTTTTGTTTATTTCGTTTATGGGGTTTCTATTGATAAATATATCAGAAAAGTAAAAAACTGCACTGAAACTTAATAAAGTTTGAGTGCAATTTTTTCTTTTTGTAAACGTACTAGTAATGTGTGTTGTGATTAGATTTCATAGATTATAATAGCCATGTTGGCTGCACACTACCTACAACAAATTATACAAGACATCTTTTAATGGACCGCATTTATTGGAATATATTAAAATTACCAATCAACGCGATGAAGACGTACATCAAAGTGGGTCCACTCGAAGACATGTAGACCCCTAGTGAACAGCTTAACGATACGGTCAATAGATATCTAAAAACGATTGATGGTGTAACGGTAACGCAGCCTGGTTGACTGACTAAACATGCATCAACTACGATTTATCGCAGTTTTAAAAACTACGCTTATTATTTTTATAAGATTTATTGCTTGGTGTATTTTTGCGTACATTTTTGTTGGATCTCACTAACTTGCTGATTTATTAATTATTTGGCACAAATATTTGTTGTTCATAAATAATTTGTAGATAAATCCTACACGAAAACTTAGAATAAAGAACTTTGGTCATAATTCATATTAAGTAGGTAAGGTTAGTTCTTCTTTTCCATATCAAACGACAAAAGATAAATGATGATGAATGAAACTGATGACTATATGAATGAAAGAAAATATTATTTGTGGCAATTACTTATTTTTTCTGGTTGGTCTCAGCTGTAATTTGTAGATATTTGACAGTTTTTACGGGTTGTCAGAAGCCCGAAAGTCTGGCAACCAGTCTTATCAAGGCGTATCATTGGTTATGGAGGTCAGATAGGTAGTCGTTCCATGTAAAATACTGGTACTCAGCTGCATTCGGTTAGACTTGAAGCCGACCCCAACATAGTTGGAAAAAGGCTAAGCAGATGATCATTCATTCTGTCTATCCTACCCAACTGCTGAATGAACATCCCATCCAGCCTAAGCCTTCCTTAGCTATCTTGGCCCTGGCAAAGGTCACAAACGGGTGGGTTTTAGTCAGGAAAAATCTGACGCGCCCTCCTGCTCCGCCCAGACCGGGAGCCGTCATTTGACGATTTCCCAACCAGAATAAAAGAAGCCTATGCCTTTTATGAATAAAACAATGCATCTAACAATAAATTTATGCTTATCTAATAACCACTGTCTGCCTGTCGACAGCGACACGCACTTGTCGCGCATCTGACACTGTTGCAAGACATGCGTGACTGGTAACCGCTGTAACAGTAAACTGATCTAGAACTCGTGCTCATGCCCTAAGCGTAACACAGTGCGAATGTACGACCATGTGACGTCATCATATGTAACGTCTGTCTGTCCGCATGTTTGCGTTTTTGTTTGTTCATAACTTTATGTTGACTTGCGATATATGATTGCAGGTCATCATTGTTGCTGTGGTATAAGGGACTTATAAGGTTTTATCTCCCTTATTGAGTTATTAGTCGATTCGCACAAATTTACTCGCCCGAATCGACAGTTTCAAATAAATAAAATAATATTTTCTATAGGCAACTCACATGAAGTTAATTTATTTGTGGGCGAATCGACAATTCCAGAAATACGTACGCCAATTGGCACGTCTTGTACTTTCTGCACAAATATTACAAAGAGATTGATTGTTTGTAATGGATAAACTAAAAAAATAATTAACTGATTTTCTAATCTTTCACCTATGTAAAGCTTCATTATTCCGAAGTAACATGAGCTTTACAGTTCATGCGGATGAAGTCACGGGCGAAGTGCTAATATGTCATAAAGATACTCGTATGTACGTTTCCATAACTTGTCGTTGGTTCCTTAAAGTTTTCCAGTAATCAGCCCCCTTCTTACTCCGTGATGTTCCGTAACTTTTCATATTTCCTTATATATTGAACTTGATAAGTAAAATCGTTCATAACAAAAATATTATTTGATTCAACGTAATAGTTTTTCTTTTGAAGCGGAGGTGGAGGAAAAGCTAGATGTGATGCTAAACAAACAAAATGTAGGTTTTCAGTTAAACCACCACATTTAACTGTTTAACGTGTCGTTACTTTTTAGCACAATGCGCAAGAAACTGTTGTTTAGCATTCTATTCATGACTTTATACATATGTATATTATGACTATGTAGGTACACAAAATCATGTATGTTTAAGGTTCCACTAAATAATATAATGGTGCCGATTCTGTTGTACACGAACTAAACTATCTCTAAAATTCCTTACTTTTGGCTATGAGAATTGTAACGCTATTCTGCAAGGAAAAATCTCTAAATTTAAAAATTATTTTGACACGACTAAAATCGAATTTGACAATCGCGACTCAGCGTGGTATTTTTTTTCTTTTGGTTTCGCAACGTTGTACTTGTGTGTGCATTGCGTAGAAGAATGAATTTTTTGAGAGAGGAAGGCGCGTGCTGGGGGGCAGCCTCAACGTGTTTTATATGGAATTTTTCACTTTTGTTTGAAAAATATAAAAAAAATATTACCCACGTGTTGAGATTTAAATGTGCCGGGGTATACTAAGGGGGCCGAAAATTTCATTATTTTTGCGATAGGACACGCCATTTTCAAGATATAAGCAAAAAGAAAATAAAAAATACAGAACTGTTTTTGCACGTGAAGGCGAGGCGTTGTTGAGAATTTTAGTTCATAACCACTAGTTTTATTCCACACCTTTTTAATCGCGATTAAAAATAGTCAGATTTAGTTAAAATAAATTATTATAGTCAAAATTTTTGGTGAAAACCGGCAAACTCAGAATAGCAAAATTGACATTTTCACTAAACTAATAACTCAGTGCAATCTTAGTGCTGTCAAACTAAAATATAGTTAAGTTGTGTCGCTTTAGTCTATTTCAGAATAGGAAATCGTCGTTTGACAGGATTAAACCAAATTTTAGTGATTTTTAGTTTAGTTTAGAGAATTTTGTGACAACAGAATCGGCACCATTGTTTGTGCTTTGTCATCAATGACATAAATATGACCGTTACATTGAAATGTATTCTTTACGTAAACTTAATGTCTGATCATTATAAATATTTCTCTGCAACTTCTAATTTTTTAATATATCAAACTTCGGTAGAGTTAAGTACAATGTAAGATTAAATTATGTACAAAGTGATGTAAGGCAGAGTACCAGCCTGCGGCTCGCCAAGCTCAACAACTTAGGAACTAATAACAGCGCGATAAAATAAACAATAGAGTATTTACACAGTTTGTTGCATTTGTTGTTACGTTTAAACTAATTGTATTAGAGCAGCGACTGCTTAGTGCAAGATGCAAAATGGATTTCAAACCTTTTTAATTTAAAACCATACTTAGCGGTTCAATATTGGTTTAAACTGCTTTTTTTCAAACCCCAAATTCTCTCTTCAATCTCTTTTATTTTGTATGTACGTAGATACCTACGTCTTGTCTGTGAGAAAGACATGTATAAAATGTAAAACTTAACAAATTGTCATATTATTTTTAGGAAGATTTTTTTATATTAAGGGCTGATTTATATTAGTCTCATAACTTAAACATCTGAATTATAAATTTGACTGTTTCAAATATTTTCAACACAAAAGCTATAGTTCTGCATTATTTATTTCGTAGATAAAAGTTATTTGACTTGTGAAAAATCTTCCTTAAATGAGACACAGACAAAGAAAAACATGTAGACAAAGTAGTTCTCTGACTATACATAAAGCATTGTTCGATGTTCCATCTCTTTATTCCTCCGACGTTGTGTTAGCCATCATGGTTATTCTGCTGAGGCTATTAGCAAGCACACGTGAGAATCCTTAGACTTAAAAATTCTACAAAAGCAAAGTTAGCCGACTTCCTTGAAAAGTTCTTGGGAAAATCAAGAATCATTTCCTTGTTTAGTGTTATTTGTGGAGAGATTAAGGACTAATAAAACCAGTCCAAATGAGCTTTTGTTGATTGCTTTTTAGACTATAATTCTGTGTTACCTGTGTTGAATTACCAGAAGTTGAGACTGCATTACTTAGATCTATCTGAAAGTCTGATACCTTAATTGGCTTTACAATTTAATTTTACAGTTCCAATTATTTCGTCAGGAGTAAGTTAATTTCTACTGAATCAGCCAATCCTCAATTTGAGATTCAGTAAATTTCTTACATGACATCACGCCTTGTTTTCCAAAAGGTTCGACAGAAGTGTGCGTAAATCCATTTTTCGCTATTTATGTTTATGTCCCATGTTATAGGGGGTGAGCCTATTGCCATCAACAGGGCAAAAATCCGGATCCGGACTGAAAGCAGTCAATTTATCTTTTGATATAACTCCCCCCTTGGTCGATAGCGAGGCATCATGCATCAGCATGTTAAAGAAAAATACTATCAAAAGTCTTTTGTAAAAATATAAGTTTCTTTATCAGTACTTACACATAAAAAATATCTTTAAAACTGTACTCGTCTATAAGTACGATGAGAACACTTGCCAGCTAAAACAAACTACTTTACATAGGATGTCACACGAAGTTTTGCATGAAATGCTCGCAAGCTCATAACGTGCGCACGCGCATAACAGTGACTTACCGCTACGGTGCACTGTCACTCCCAAGCATGACACCTACATAACTGGTGTCATCACACCTGGGTATTAAACTTTCTTTTTTGCGTGTCTTTCTTGGCTTAGATAGTTGGATACAATAAATAAATGGGACTATACTTAATAAAGTCGGCATTTGTTTTTATTTTGTTTGATTAAAATGAGTGTAAAGCCAAGCGCACATTACAGCCGCAACGGGCCGGAGCGCAACGCATTTTCATACGTAAAATTGCGGTGGCCCACCTGTACGCTAAGGTAGCCCGCCAAATTCAAATATTCTTCTGTCTTTTGCTCTTTGCAGGTCGGTGTCAGGTTGTATGTTGATTTAATACGATCAAAGACCGTAACAAATATGGCTTTACGGAATTATAATCATTGAAACAGTACAACTCTCCAAGTTCATTTAATACCTTTTTGATTAATTACCCTTAAGTGATGAAGGAGGATTTTTGTAATGTGTTGCCTGCCTCAATATGCGTTAGCCACAAATCGACGTGTAGCACAAAAGTTTTGGTTTTGCCAAAAACGAATACACATCGCATTCGGGCAAGTCTTTAGGCAAGTTTAGAGGCATGTTATCTTAAAAGAATCTGCTTAATTTGAAAGCTCCTGCTTATCTTCTCATCTGCTGGCATCCGAGGCCTACGAAAATAACTGAAGAAAAGCGAAGAATGTTCGCTTAATATTTTAATTACCTTTAAGACCATCATATTTATTTTAACTTGGCATTTGTACTTAAAGTTATATTTTAACGTAAATTACCGTATATTATAGCAACTATTTACATGTAAATTAGATTAATGTAACTTGAGTCATTCTCATAAAAACTGTAAGATGCAGAGTTTATGAACTAGATATTTACTTATATAATCATATTTATGTCCATGTTGTATGACATATGTAGCGTGAATACCTGAGATATAGAGTATATAATAATATACAATATTTTCATTGTACGGCAAAGTTATTAATTGATTGATATGTTTGCAGATAAGTACATGACGGCTGAGATTTTAT
Organism: Aporophyla lueneburgensis; assembly: GCA_932294355.1. Taxonomy (NCBI): domain Eukaryota; kingdom Metazoa; phylum Arthropoda; class Insecta; order Lepidoptera; family Noctuidae; genus Aporophyla; species Aporophyla lueneburgensis. The sequence goes on from OW028739.1 coordinate 12,473,149, forward strand.
TAGGACCACGCATTATATATCAATTTGCCTTCACAGAAATTGAATAATAATAGAGCTCAGTGAATATGGTAGCTTAATAATAAATATCAAGAATGTGCTTCAAAATAAACGCGAGCGGTAACATGGGTCCTAAAAATACATATCTGGTAAAACGTCTGTGTATTATAGGTGCACCTCTGCCTGACCCTTCGGAGATTACAGGAGAGAAGTTATTCGTGTGCTTCTTAATAAAATTACAGCTGTTAATGTTCTGCATCATATACCTATACAGCTTTGGCTAAAGCTGAAAATTTGTAGAAAACTAACAAAAAATCGAAGGTTAATTAATGTTCAGCTTTTTCACTAAAACTTTTTGCTACCATCTTTCATGTTTTTGTCTCCCAACTCCTGGTATAAGAAATTATATACGTGATAGTTTATTTTACCCCTCGTAATCTAGATTTTAATTTAGAAACCTGTCAATGATAACCCGTCAGTTCGTCGCTCAAAACTGTCGCTCTTATAGCCCTCTGAAGCCTATCATTTCAACTTTTATAGCCCACAGCCCCACGGATAGATTATTATATTACATTATTTTCTGATGCAAAAACTTGAACCGTATCTTCATTTTTGCAAACGAATAAAAAACATTATTCTAGTAAAAAGAAACAGATTTAGTTTAGTTACGACAGAATTTATCTCGTCTTTTTGTTGTTGCTCACGGTATCCTACTATCTGTACCTCTATACTTAATATTATAAATGCGAAAGTAACTCTGTCTGTCAAGCTTTCATAACTAAACCACTAAACCGATTTGGATGGAATTTGGTACAGGGTAAGTTTGTACCCCAAGAAAGGACATAGGCTACTTTTTATTCCGCGATTTCATCTGCGTCCGCGATAACCGACATTTATGCGGACGAAGTCGCGGGCAAAAGCTAGTAATATTATAAAATGTGACAGTACAAACTGTCACATTTTATAATATTGATGTCTGCTACTCAAAAACGGCTTAACGGATTTCGATGAAAATTTACATACTGATAAATTATTACCTGAATCAATACATAGGATTTCTTTCTTTTTATACCGGTAGTACGCCCCGTAGGATAATTTGCGCCCTTAACGCAGGCGAAGCCTCAGGCGAAACCTAGTTATAAATAAATTCTTCTAAGATTCTATAATATAACAGTTCGTGAAGGTATTGAACCGAGTTATCCGAAATGAATGACGTGTATTGCTTGAATAGCAAACGAGAAATCCCGTTAAATAACCTTTGGAAGTGCGAGGGAATCTAATTGTGTGCTCATTGTTGTGAGCTGACCAAACAATCGCGAAGATTCCACTGTCGTAGCGATAACACAAGAATTTTAAGAAGTTTTCGGCAATAACGTAGCCAACGTTAACAGTTCTTTGAACAACTTATTACCTACTAACTTTTGACAGCGGATTAGCCCACGTGGAGGTCGATAATTATACCATGGGAATTTACTACCAGGATAAAAAGTATTCTATATTTTCGTATAAATATACCCAGGTTATAAACCATCCGTGTGCCAAATTGTATTCAAATCAATCCAGCCGTTTTTGCGTTATTGAGATACATACACCGGAACACAACATTTCACTATATAGTATCATAGTAGGACAAGTAGATTTGACAACGAGGTGTAGGAGAGTGTTTTCATATCTAATTAAGTACTTTCTGGATTGATAGTAAAAATATAAAGAAAGGTGTTTGTAATGTCCCTCCATGTACTAAATAAATAAATAAATAAATATAGATTTGCTCTCCAAAACAAAACATAATGGTTTCTATTTACATCATTTAAATCTACATCACTCTTCATTATTAAAACAATTAATTTTGTGCAAATTGTTCTAACGATATTAATATTTATGTAGTTAATAATACACAGTAATTAATATCGAAGTGTTACACTCGTAATTAATCAACGCTAACCGGTTCCCGACTGCGTTTATTAAGTAACTGTAAACATAATTTTACTAACGATACATTTGCGTCAATTACTGCCGACGATTGACACTTCAATAACTGTTAATTTCATGTCTCGTCACGTGAAGATTTATTGAATTATATGTATGGAGTCGGGTCGATATCTAAATAGGTTTATGACGTTATTGCTGTTATATTAAATTTTTTGCAGATCTCTTACCTTAAATTGGTTTAAGGAACTCTTCACTAACATGTGTAGTGCATATTATAAATGTTAAAATGTTTGGTTGTTAGATGTTTGTAAGTTTGTTACATAATCACGTAAAATCAGCTGAACGGGTTGAAATGAGTACACCCTTAATCCCGGTAGTACGTTTGGACAGGATACTTTCTACCCCGCGTGGATAACGTATCAAATATAAGTCGTATTATTCCAATGCGGTCAAAAAAAATACAGATTGGTTAGTTGTCAACACTTACGTCCCTGTCCAAACTTTGCCACCAATGTTTGACCAATTGAATGCGATATACAGTAGCTAAAGTCATTAGTAACTTGAAATTATTGCAATCATTTATAATGTCCTATAATTTAATACAGATACTTAATTTTATTGAAAACACAATAAAAAGAAAATTAAACATAACTGCACGAATCTGCATCGTTGATGTCTTTTTAAGGAACGACGCATGCGCTACGATCAGTGCTACGAATGAACGGAAATTTTTCCTTATATTATGTTTTGACAAATTCCATCATTAGTTGGTACTGACAAATTGTGTATGGTGTTAGAATTATTTATTGTTTCATTATGTTAATGAAAATGTTACATTCAATGACATTTTTTTCGTTTATTTTTTTGGAGCCAATTCCTAATAGGTACTTTTAAGTTAAATATGTTTTGTGATTAACTCAATATGAAGGAAGTCTCATACAACAAGCTTACATTCACGACCAGTAGATTATATTTCAGAACCTAGGCTGGCTTCTAGTCGTTTCATAATTTTATAAGCTCTATTAAAATAAACAGATCTTTTGATCCAAATAATTATAATACTGTGTAAGTATTTTCATAACAGGTACTTCTTAACTCTAAAGGATATTATCCTTAACTGATGTCGTAGTTATCTTAACTGTATCGAGAGTAACTGTAAAAAGATATTTACCTTCTTATTCGACCCCAAAAAGAGCACAGCACGTTCAGGACGAACAGTTTCAAACGAAACGTGTCAACAAACACTTGAACACTTCGATATAGTCTCGTATTATTCGTAAGTCAGAACAACTCCGTACTTAAAAGGTTGTATTGAAAAAATCGTTCGTATCTCGAATGTCGAGCGGCATGAGGCATCAGCGCGCGCGCGGCTATACGGTCTGTTGGGATGTGCGCCCGCGCTGCACTTGAACGTTGAACTGGCGCGCCTACCCGACCGCGGCCGGGAGACCAGCGCGGGCGCTAGCCTCCGAGCGATCAGCGACCAACAGAACTCCACCGGGTCGCACCAACACGTACGTCGTCACTCCAAAGTAATTGTAGCGCAAAATATGTACGCGGGCGATGGACAGTAAACCGCAGGAACATTTCGGAAACTGTGTTGTGGTGAGCCGCCGACGGCTACACAGCTTAATTGATCGCCCAAAGATCGCTATCTATCTATAGTAACGTTATCTATCGGACGTAGCTGTTTCTAATAGATTCGCACTAATTGTAACGTTCTACATAATAATGGCCGTAGCCAACCGCAAATCGATGAGTGAGTCAGCATCGCAGAGAAGCCTGACACTTGTAGCCATTGACCAACATTGTTCAACTGTCGCATTCAAATATAATTTGCTGACCCCCAACTGTCGGTGTCTTTAGAATACATATGACAAATTTTGTCCTCAGTGTGAGCTCCCCGACTGCGAACTATGGAAGGTGAAGTCATCAAATCATTATAAGTATTCCAGCCCTTGACCCAGATTATTTAAGGTCGGGCAAAAATGGTCTTCCATACTTCTATATACTTCTATATCATTCGGCATCTCGGTAGGCACCAAGGGCTGACTCTCTAGCCATATCATCTTCTATATAGTACATCCATCGTTTCGTATCAACGTTCATACTCAAAACTTTCTTCCCGACAAACAAATGACCATCAACAAATAAATGAACATCAGTTATAGCTTAAACGATAGAAAACATCACACAAGACTTTAAATTAAGATTCAAGTGAGAATCTCAAATATTCAAATAACACAATTACTTTATGATAATCGTTATAAATAATGAATAATTAAAATTAAGTATCAGTTTGTTGTAACAATAGCAGTGAGCACCTATTATCAACAAATCAAAACATAACAATAAACAGACAAGGCCGCGGTACATAGTAACACATAAAAAACACATGCATAATCCTTGTTATGTTAAATTAGCTTCGTAGACAATAAAGGCATACTTGAACGATGGTAAACTCCTAGTAGTTAATTATTTACGGAGTACCGCGCTTAGTCATCTTAACTTGTGATATAGTTTGAGTGGTATTAAAAGCCTTATTAATATCCATGGAACATCAATACAACTCGCATGTATCAAACAAGTTACTAGCTCTAGACCATCGTAAAGATATCGACGTATTCATTTTTGTCTTTATTTCTTTAGTGTAAAGACTCAGAAAACAACACAACATAAAAGCTTAGACACAGGAACTTAAATGAGCAGTAACAGTTCCTCCATCTAAAGATTGACGCAATAAAACAGGATATTTTAAGTAGCAATAAGCAAGGAAAGTCGTTGTAGTAAAGGCAGTATAATAGCGACATCCTGTGCGTGTCCTAGGCAGCCAGTGGTCGCGGCCGGGCATCGAACCCGGGACGCTGCCCGCACAGCCGCACCGCGTAAACAGCCACGCAAACAGGCATGGCGAGATCACGACTTTAAAAATAACCAATAAAAATATAAATCGCCAGGACTCTGCAACGACTCTCTCCTATAAATTATAATCACCCAACTTTATTTTAAATGTGAAACATTAAAGTAACATTGTTTTAAAAACTCGATACTAAAATATAGACTAAACTTAGTACGCAAACAACATCAACCGTAAATAAAAATAAATAAAATACTGGCCCACTAAACTTCTCACAGCTCTGAAGGTTTATTGCAAAAGAAGAACTTTTCCCACTTTCCTTGTCTGTCGCGTGACAACGTTGATTAGTTGGTTGACGTTATCTTTACAGCCGCTTGAGAAACAATTACATAGTTAAGAAATAACTGACAGGAGACATAACAATACCCTGCATCACACTATAAAGATGTCCAACAATCTGCCAAGAGTAAGCGTTACATGGCTACACTATATTTATCAAATAAATTCCCTTTATGCCTGTTTCGTCGGCAGTGCACGTTGGTCCTAAGTCGGAGAGGTCTCGCCGTCGAACGTTTATTCCCGCACAGTGCGGGCGTTACATCACATAAACATGGCCGGCGGCTGGTGGCTTCTCCAGACCCCAATATAACACAATTTTACGCCTCCCGCGCGTACTTCGCCTATAAAACACCCTTAAAACTTAGCCCACGTTAAATAAATCCCAATAAAACTTCCTTTGTTATATTGCAGGTTTATTTTGCAGTTTCTAGGAACTAAAATTGAGCATAATTTATCTTATGAACTAAGTATAATAGTAAAATAATAACAGAAGTCAAGACCCGACTCAATAAGAACTTACAATTAAGTTCTAATCAAATCAGGGCTACCTACTTCTACTCTAAGCGTTAGTCTTCTTAGACCGCTTGTCTGACAAAAGACTTTAATTGAGCATTTTTTCAGTCAATTTTTATCCTATTTTAATCCAGGGTAACAAAGAAAGCCTTATATGGCTTATTACTTAACAGTAATCCAAAAGCAAACTCTCGTAGCCTTTGAGCAAGGCAATGAAAACATCGTCATATAGAAGACTTAATTTTTTCCTGTTCCCATTTCCCATTCTTATTGCCTTTTCTTTTCCTTTTTGTATTTGGCTATCGTTTCAATTCCAATCCTACTTTAATCGTCATTACCCCATATCAAAATACGTTCACTGTACAATATATAACTATCAGAGCATTCATCTTCTACTCTTCTTCGTAATGTTTGGATATGGCATCTAATATAAACTGGAAGGTTCTAGGGTTGATCCAACTATGCCCTGAAGGCATTTCGTATTGCTCTAGACTCCTGGCGTTTCTTCCTACGGTACGCTCCAGGAAATAGTCGTCATACTCCCTGTCATAGTCAGGCAGGATCGGGTTGAACTTGGCGTAGTAGATGGCTGACAGGCATGCGTAAAGAAGCAGGGCCGCAGTGAAGAGCTGGAATTACAATAAAGTGGAACTTTAGCAGCCGAATTAAATCCAGGTACGATAAAGGTTAAATAATAGAGGGACTAATGCAAAAGCCTTATTAATATCCAGAGAAAATCAATACAACTCGCATGTATCAAACAAGTTACTAGCTCTAGACTATCGTAAAGGTATCGACGTATTTAGTTTTACTTGTGACTATTAGCAGTGCCCCTGTCTAGAGAGATCGACGACGTATGGAATTTGGCACTTGGAACTTGTCGGAAATTTTTAATTATTTTGTGTAATAATTTTTAGAACCATTCTTATTCAATTCAGATGACTGTCTTCGTTTAAAGTTTAAATTACTCACCGGCTCGGCAGCTTTTATTTGCCATTCATAGCCATAACATTTAACTGAATGAGAAGTATTGAAACATCCGTCAGTGAGTAATAATGTATTTGTTTACAAAGATAAGCTTTTATGAGGTAAGGTAAGGTTTGGATCTGAATGTGAATCAGGCACAATGAGCGGTGGGTCATTACCGCGACCCGCACGCGCCGTTCCGCAGCGCCGGAACTACTCACATCCTCCCTCCACCTCCACCCTGCCGGGAGATCGTGACCACCATTTTGAAACGTTACGTCGACTTCAAAATGCTGTTCAAACTGTTACGTGAATTTGTTGGTTTAACAGCAGCGTTTTAAATAATCCTTCCACAAGCAAAAAATTCAATTAACTCTGCTTGCTCACAAATATTGTATTAATTAACTAATGTATTTTGTTTTATACTCCTTTGATTAGACAAAGACTGTTTTAGACGTTATTTTTAATTATTACCACCGAATTGTAATCGAGGAAGTTTTTAGATATATGTATGTTCCCTTTGCTACTAACGTATACGTTATCGTTAAAGTTAGAAAAAATCAGGAAACATTTAAAAGAAGAAGCACTTAAGACGCGGCCGTGAAAATAATATCACGTTTCGACAAGCAGCCGATGCGTTGTCAATAATTGCTCCTATTTAGTAGATAAAGACGTTAATGGTGGGAAATAATCTAATGTAAACGAGCCTTATGCTTATCTAAATACATAGTCGTATTGTTGTCGAAACCTCGATCTAGGAAATGGTTGTTTGTAACGACATTCGCAAGGTCTCGCTGGCTACATCGCCCTGTGGCGACGGTCATCACATGGCTCCACTCGTAACTATGTCAATGTTATGTCTTCTAACTACCGGCTGATCGTCAAATGACAACGTACTCGTAATACCACTTTTTGTTACGAAATTATAAACAACAATATTTTCGCGCTACGATGCGCTACGCTGCGCTTGAGGTCAAGTCTATTTATGCGCATTCAGGAGATGATGACGTCTGTGTCCAAAACAAGGTGTCGGCACTTACTAGCCATAATTAAATATTTTATCGTAAGTAATTTTTAATTGATCACATTAGTGATATTTTACAATACAGAAAAACATATACAAACTACTAAGTGCAGCTTTTTTTTTTCATGCGAAATTCTTATCAAAAGACAACCCGTCGCCACTATCAAATATAAATGTATCTAATAACATACTCACTTGGAACACACTCCAAAACTTGAAGGATCCCTCGTTGATGACCCAGTCGTAGTAGCCAGCCCAGGGGTCGGTGTACCTGGCCTTCTGCTTCATAGGCTTCGCAGTGGTGGTTTCCTCGTAGTGATGGTGGTGGTCATCGTCGTAGTAATCCTCGAAGCCTCGGCCGCTGCCCACAGTCTCATTTTTCGGCTTCGTTCTATTTCGTCTTTGTAAAGGTTTTGTCTGAAATTGTCATTGTATTCTAGTTAATTAATATGTAGAGAATGTTCGGCTAATTCACATTATACAAATGAAGTCAAAAAAATTAAGTACGTATGTAGTTTTTCGTGGTAAGAAAATCAAGAACAGCTAACACATGAGAAAGTTTTGGAAAAGTCACGTACTACTCGCACGTGACATGACGAGCGAACGCATTTTTCAGGAGAATTTTCCTAGAATTAGTTGCGCTGGAATAGAGTGAAACCGTGGGCAAAAGCTTGTCATTTGCCTAGCCTTTTCCCAACTATGTTGGGGTTGGCTTCCAGTGTAATCTGATGCAGCTGAATAGCAATTTATATTCATATTATAAAGCTGAAGAGTTTGTTTGTTTGTTTGGTTGAACGCGCTAATCTCAGGATCTCCTGGTCTGAATTGTAAAATTATTTTTGTGTTGGGTAGCCTATTTATTGAGAAAGACTATAGGCTATTATATAACATCACGCTGTGATCAAAGGGAGCGGAGCAGCAACGAAAAATGGATGGAAACTGGCAGGCAATTCGATCCTACGGGAAGGGTCACGGGAGCAAAAATTTGACGCGGATGAAGTCGCGGGCAGCAGCTGGTATTTTATATGGAGCAACTGCCTATCTGACCTCCTCAACGCAGTTATTGGGTGATACTCCTTGGTAAGAGTGTTTGTCAATTTGAGACATGCGGGCTTCCAATGACTCATAACGACTTTCAATGATCCACGTATGACAGCCGAGATCAACGGCTTAACGTGCTTTCCGAAGTACGAACGGGTCTTAGTATGTAAAGATGGTCCCCCATCCACGGTCCAACCGAAGCCATCGTAGTTTATCCTAATCGATCGCACCGTGCGGCTGTTACTACTTAGCCACAAGCGGGCAACAGCTTATAATTTCATCAAAATAGGCAAACAGCCTGTATGTAATTTATGCTGAAATTGACACAAAAACTTTGTCAATTTACTTTGAAAACGTACAACGGAAAAGATATCACTTACACAGCTGTTGTAAAAGAAAACTACGTAATATTTATCTAGTCCACTTTTACATTTATTAATTTGATATAAAAACTAGACTAGATAAATAATTATTCTGCCAGTCCCTTTAATAAGTTCACAAGCTAAGTTTCCCTATTATACTACTCGCTATTTAAAGCAAACTGTTCGTAACTTGCGACAAGTTGCTATTCCAGTTTCAAGGTAATTTACTTCGAAGTAATTAAACATTATGTTCGACTACTTCGAGTCAACAAGATTCCGAAGACCTAATAAACTTTCCCGTCATGTTAATCTAAATTCCGTATCGACATATGTTAACCTAATGCTAACTCTTAAAACTATCGAAAATAATAATTTGTAGGGTATTTAACTTCATTTATGACCTGCTCTACGCCTATGCGTGCAAATAGCAGTCTTGGAATAGTCCAAGAGACATAAATAAATAATTCCGCAACAAATTATTTAAAACAAATGTGCTAATTATAACGACTCCAAATTGGAAACTATCACTGAAATACAGACAAAATTACAAGAAATCAGCTAAGTAGTCGTTATAGTTCGATTTACACGTGCATGTCAAGCGTGGCACGGATGTCGGCTGGTTGTCTAAATAAGTTGTGTCTAAACCATCCAGTTAGCGCCATGCAGTCGGTCACCCACTTCACCCACTTTACCCAGTTCAGCGGGTACCGTACTGTGACCTTGTTTCATTTGTTTCCGGCCACATGCCACTACTAGAACGTTCAGAATATTTCAGATGAGTGCAGTCTTCACGGTCGATTTGTTTAATTTTTATGAATGCCTTAACTGGGATTTGCACGTGTTTGTAACAATGTTCCAAAGAATGTTTTGAGATATTTTGTGTTTTAATTTCTTCATTTTCATGCTCGAATGTCTAGATAATTTACGAACTATTAAATAACAGGTTTTGGACGCCACAGTTTAACATTTCTTACTAATAGCAGAGTATTAACTTTTGACTAATTAATCTTCACCAACCGGCAGTTAAACGGAAACGGGCTATAAGTTCCCATATGAATCATAAGAAAATGTATATGTCTACATAAGTCTGAAAGATATTTATAATCACATGTTTTCTCGTTTTAAGATGTTTTCAGGATTTCGAATGCGGACAAGCAAGGAAATAAAACATGCCCAATAAATCTTAAAAGTTCTTATGTTCTTGTCAAACTCTTAGAGTAGGTACCCTCACATTGGCAAATATTTCAGAATTTAATAAAGTCGGGAATTACGACTACAGGTTTTAGTTTTCCCATGCACCACATTTACATTTGGTGTTCTTTTTATTTTCGGCTCATTCTTATATTTACCTACTACCACGAATTGTCAAATCATGTGTATTGTATAGATAGATATTGGGTACTTGTACCAAAAGTTCAAATACATACCGCAACAGCCGTGGTATTAGCGGCGGAGGATGCTGTGATGGCACGTTGCTTGTTCACATTTCTGACGACGTCCAGGGCTGTTCGTAGGGCCGTCAGGATGAACTCCGAGATCGGCATCCTACTGTGCGACTCCTCTTCCACAGGGGACGACAGAGACGCTTCCGGTATCTCGCCAACACTAAAGTTCAAATAGGAAATAGGTTTTTTACACTTCCATTGCTATGTGATGCCATGTTATTCAAAAATAATTACACTTAAAATAAATTGTTACCGACCTAAATGAATGTTTATGGAACCAATACCCATGTTAATAAGATTCCTAAAACCTAAGATCATTTCAAAATATTGTCGGTCTATCGTCCGCCCGCCGAAAGGCATTGGCGTGGATTTAGAACGATAAAAAGCGTTGGCACGAACGCGTGACGTTAACGTAACGTAAATTCAAAATATTATCGAATCTAACACAATCAATCACAATCTGCTATAATTGTGCGACTAATACAACTACCACAGATATAAATAAAGTATTAAAACTAAGCAAAAACCTACAAGTATTTTCGATTTTCAATTCGTTCGAATTTACGTTACGTTTACTCCGCACTTTCGTGGTATGCTCTATTTTATGTAACACAGCAGTAAACCTAGTTTCATTACAAAGGAATCCAAGATTTAGAGTTGGTAACACAATCCAAGTAAATAAGAAAAACATAAAAGTACTCACTGTATGGGAATATATTTATACTTGCTGTAGGGCGGAGTGTACGGCGTAGCGGTGTCGTACCGCAAGGCAGCGCGCGCGCCGCCCGCCCACAGCGCCAGCGCTAGCGCACCCAACCACACCACCCCATGACATGACAACACCACCCCTTTTGACACCATGGCAAGTGCCAGACAAAATTAAAAAAAAAAAACTATTTCACAAAGTCGGTGGTCTTTTCTAGTCCTTTGATTTCACTTTTCAAAATTATAAGTACTTATTTTTGATATTTTTCTAGTGCTTGTTCATGGTTCGCCGGTGGGCAAGCTACTGACAGATTTGTAATGCCGCGCCCCAGTTAACAGTACAAAGGGAGCACTGAAATATGAATACTGTAAACAGAGCGAGCGTGGTGATCTTAAGTGGCGTGTCAATTTAATTTGTACAGTTGACACACTAGTGAAAGCTTGAGACGAGCTACTGGATCTATTTCGTATCGACTTTATCAAGTAATTAACGTGTTTAACAGTTTTCTCTCATTACCTTTTCCCGTAAAATTAGGTAATTGCTTAAAAAATAAAATTTAAGAAATATCGTGAAAAATTAGCAGTATCAATGAACCCTAAATTAATTTCTTCAGAGTAACGATTTCAAGTTACAGCGCAAGTAATTAAATATGCACAGATGGTTCGAAAGATGATGTAAGTAAGCCATTAACTTATACGCCGCTATAATTAGTATAAAAGAGTGAGTGCATAAGTAAGTAGTGTTCGTTTTCAATCAACATTTATTAATAACTCCAAGTTTTCAAATTTATTATTTTATGAATAAGTGCAAATGTAGACACATAAGTAGAGTTGTGTCAAGTATAAAGGCATTTAAGGTAAGGAAAACTTCAAACATGATTCACATGCAATATGACAATGTACCTAAGATTAATAGACACGTGTTATATTAGACAATTACGTAACGTGCAGACATGGTCTCGTCTCCTATTAATACAATTGTCCATGTGTGAAAAGGGTCATGAAGGAAGTAAATAGTTATCACCGACCTCTTAAATATCATAATTTATTGTTGCTTACTCTCTCTATGTCTGTACGTACTCCATAGTCTAATATGACATGACATACTCGCATGAATGCTGAACCATAATATTGAGCTAGACTACTGCGACAGGCTCGATGGCGTTCTTTGTTTTTTTTTTTTATATAATGTCTAATTTTTCAATAGTCAGAAAACTATTGCCTGAGGTACACATAGGCTGCACTGAGAAAATGGAATTGTCTCGAGAAAATTCAAGAGCGATGATTTATTTGACTTTCGAAGTGGTTTAACACAAAAACAGTGTGTTGACCGGATGATTTCTGCATTTGGTGGTGAAGCCCCATCCAAAACCACAATTTATCACTGGTTGGTGGACGTGTCAAGCTCAGTGATGATCCCCGTCAAGGTCGTCCAAAAACTGCAGTCACCCAAGAAAACGTTGATGCTGTGCGTAAGCTGATTGAGGAAGATCGACATGTGACATACCGCAAAATTCAATCAACCTTAGACATTGGCATGAGTCAAATACAAATAATCTTGCATGAAAAATTAGGTGTAAGAAAGTTGTTTTCCCGATGGATACCGCATTCGCTCTGTGAAGAGCAAAAAGTGCTCGAAAGATTCCACGCAGGGTCCTCAAATGGTGTATACAACATCGTATTAGGTGCCGAATCCGGGATATACGCGTACGAACCCGAAACAAAAAACCAGTCACGAGTTTGGGTGTTCAAAAATGAGTTAAAGTCAACAAAAATTGTTCGTTCACGGAGTGTTGCAAAAAAAATGGACAGACAAACGTGGCCAACGTTTGTCTCCAAAACCGGCCATGTTGCGACTATTCCTCTTGAGGGAGAAAGAACGGTTAATGCAGAATGGTATGCTACCATTTGTTTGCCACAGGTCGTTTCTGAACTCCGTAAAGAGAATCGCAACCGCCGCATCATCCTCCATCACGCGCACAGAACAAGAGTTTTTAGAGCAAGAAAACATAGAATTATTAGACCATCCGCCGTACAGCCCAGACCTAAGCCCTAATGATTTCTATACTTTCCCTAAAATAAAGAATAAATTGTGTGGTCAGAGATTTTCACCCCCTGAAGAAGCTGTGAACGCCTACAAAACGGCCATTTTGGAGACCCCAACTTCCGAATGGAATGCTTGCTTCAATGATTGGTTCCATCGTATGGAAAAATGTGTCAAATTTCGCGGAGAATACTTCGAAAAGCAATGAATACATTTTTAAATAGTAATGTTGTGTCACTTCCTTGACTCCCGTAATTTTCAGTGCCGCCCTCGTATTAATATTGCAGTTTGACAGTTTTTGTATGCAACATATTTCAAAGTGTCATATTCATTCTTTACATAAAAGTTACCAGACTGCTGATAAATCATACCCTTAGTGATACCTATATTTTTATTTTAAATTTTGTATCATTTTCATGTAGGGAAATAGGTAATAGCTTTTATTTTATTTACGCACAATGATTTCTGCGTGATGTCGTTCCGTGACACATTTTAGGTTATAAAATTGCACTGTATAATGCCTACGGTGTTTGTTTTCCCACTAATATTATAAATATGAAAGTTTTGGATGTCAGTCAAGCAAAAACCGCCTAACAGATTTTGAGGTTTGGCACTCAGATAGTTTATAACCCGGATTAACAAATAAGTTACTTTTGATCCCGGTAGTATGTTCCCGTGGTATAAATTTGAACCTCTACGACGCAAACACGCTGGCAAAAGCTAGTTAAAAATAAAGGCGATGAAAATTTCAAACTGTTACCATGGGCATACAGTTGACCGCACAACGTACAGCTTGTGACCATGTAATTATCACAAGAGCTCGCACTGCGATCTACTTATCTTACGTTCTCATCTACTATATATATAAAAGAAAGTTGTGTTAGTTACACTATTTATAACTCAAGAACGGCTGAACTGATTTGGCTGGGAATTGGTAGGGAGGTAGATTAGAATCAGGAAACGGACATAGGATACTTTACTATAGGCTATATAACATCACGCTACAATCGAAAGGAGCGGAGCAGCAACGAAAAATGGACGGAAACTGGCAGGCAATTCGATGCGACGGGAAGGGTCAGGGGAGCAAAAATTTGACGCGGACGAAGTCGCGGGCAGAAGCTAGTAATCTATATTTGAGATAAACTGTAACATGATTTTTGGGAATCAAGAATAAAAATATTTGTTATATAAAATGCTACAAGGAGAGATAAGATATTGCAATAACTTAAAACACTATATTTCATCATGAGATGGCTGAAATCTGCAATGCGGCTAAACCTAGGTGTAGCTAGCCAAAACTAAAGTAGTGTCTGCACTTTGGAATTTTACTGAAACAATATGTTAAGTGCATGGCTAAAAGCTGCCCAATATGATTACTTGGTCTATGAATTCAAATTTTATAGTAACAGTTTAGTAAACTAAAAGTACTTTTTTACGGTTTTGGTTATTTGTTGTTTTTACGTCTGATACTAGAAAAAACCGGCCAAGTGCGAGTCGGACTCGCGCACCGAGGGTTCCGTACAAGCCTGTAGGTATCCTCGGTTTATGTATATAAGGTTTATGTTTATGAAATAAATGATTTTTTTTTAAATTTTTATATTTGAGTTGATTGAATAAAAGGTAAATTGCGGTTTACGATTTATGACGTATTAAAAAAAAACTACTTATTGGATCTCGTTCAAACCAATTTTCGGTGGAAGTTTACATGGTTATGTACATCATATATTTGTTTTAGTTTTATCATTCTCTTATTTTAGAAGTTACGGGGGGGGGGACACACATTTTACCACTTTGGAAGTGTCTCTCGCGCAAACTATTTAGTTTAGAAAAAAATGATACTAGAAACCTCAACACTATTTTTGAAGACCTATCCATAGATACCCCACACGTATGGGTTTGATGAAAAAAATTTTTTTGAGTTTCAGTTCTAAGTATGGGGAACCCCAAAATTTATTGTTTTTTTCTATTTTAGTATGAAAATCTAAATCGGTTCATAGAATACATCTACTCACCAAGATTCAACAGCATAGCTCTTATAGTTTCGGTGAAAAGTGCCTGTGACATACGGACGGATAGACAGACAGACAGACAGACAGACAGACGGACAGACAGACATGACGAATCTATAAGGGTTCCGTTTTTTGCCATTTGGCAACGGAACCCTAAAAATAGATACTGGCTTTCTTGTAGACCGGTGTTGGATCTTGGCCAGCTGTGTACTTTCGAAGCGATGTAGGTATATCTAAAATTAAAGCTGTCTTTTTCGAAAACTCGGTGAATGTAAACACAAAGATAAATCCCGTCTACAGTAAAACCAGTAGAAATGAAGAATAAGTGCCTTTTCACACGTTCTGGCACCGGATACAGCGAGCTGAATGTAAGAAAAGGTACTAAAGTTTACTTCTGTAACGACAGTCGTACCAAGACTTACCACGGGAATTCGATGCATTATTTAATAGTTATTTTTCTATAAGTATTTACTGTAAGTGCCTTTATTTTGGAAACAGGTAGAGTGACTGATGCGACCCTGAAAGACAAAACAAGACAAATGCTAAAAGTCCTCGTCATGTGGAGCTGGAAACTAAACATTATTTTACCTTCATTATTTGGCGTGATCCATAATGTTAGAGGATTGTCAGAGATCGATCTTCTAGTCCATTCCAAAGTTGGCTTGATTCGTGGTTTGAGAGCTACTGATGGCGATTACTCAATGTACTTGGGTATACCGTACGCAACTGTTAATGAAAGCAACCCTTTCGGAGTAAGTAACCTTACTATCCTACTAAAAATGTAAAAGTTTGGCTGTTTATTACTCAATGATGCAAAAACGGCTGAACGGTTATGGCACACAGATAACTTATAACCTATATTAATACATAGGATACTTTTTATCCCGGTAGAACGTTCCCGTGTGATAACTTTTGACCTCCATGCGGGCGAAGCCGCTGGCAAAAGCTAGTAAACTAATAAAATAAAGTGAGAATTTGACTTGCAACTCTAACTGGAAAACTTTACACTACGTATTAGGTAACTTAATGAGTGACTTTTTCCGATGTGCGTATATGACCAGATGTATGAACCTAAACGATGCATAAGGAGTAGGTATGTAACGATAGTAGAAAGTGGCGTCCATTAGTTTCTGCCCATGGGAAAAAGGTGTGAGTTTATGTATGTACGTATTAGCGACTAAAACCAAACTACAAACGAAAAATCGATTAACGCTATGTGTCATCAACTCGCAGTCCACTGCCGGACTGCTAGGCCTCTGCCAGACAACGTAACAACACCTTGTCCCAGTACAATATTAAGTGTAATATAACACAACCAATAAAATAACCTGTTTTTCTTCCAGCCGGCTATACCTCATCCTAGATTTACGGACGTTTTCGAAGCATTTGATGACTCTGCTACTTGTCCCCAAGTGGAAGAGTTTAACAATACTGTAGTTGGAACATTAGATTGTCTCCATGTTAACATATATGTTCCTAACTCAGCCAACTCTAGAAATCTGTTACCAGTGTTAGTTTATATCTATGGTGGTTTGTTTATGATTGGATTCTCCGGGAGATATTTGTATGGACCTCGCTACTTAGTCAAAGAAGAAATTATTTTAGTAACTTTTAATTACCGTCTAGGGCCCTATGGGTTCATGTGCCTCGATAGACCAGATGTGCCTGGAAACCAAGGCTTAAAAGATCAGCAATTAGCATTAAAGTGGATTAAAGACAATATAGAAGCGTTTGGCGGCGATTCTACTAAGGTAACAATATGCGGTAGTAGCTCTGGTGCTTCATCAGTGGACTTTCACTTAATTTATAGTAACGAACAATTATTTCACCAAGCTATAATGCAAAGCGGCACTGCATTTTATCCGTGGGCTATGTTGCAACCAGATATATCAGCACCTCTGAAATTATCGAAGCATCTTGGTTTTGCGGCTACAACCACAGGCGAAGCCTTAGCATTCCTGTCCACGGTCAAATCGAATTTATTGACCGCAGCGACAGATGAACTTGGCTTTAAATTTCGTCCATGTGTGGAAAAGGATTTTAGAAATGTTGAAAAGTTCATCTATGACTATCCCGTCAACATTAAGAAGCCAAGTCTTGGAAATATTCCCATCCTGTTAGGAAGCAATAGTGACGAAGCTTTAGCAGCATACGAAAACATGACACCCGAAAAGTTTACAAATTTGGACTTGTTTTATGACAATGTAGAAGAATATTTTAACTTTAATACGGAAGAACTCACTGATATGAAAGAATTTGTAAGACACTTCTATATTGGAGATGAAAAAATAAGCAGAGAATTAATACAAGGAATCATCAAACTAAATTCAGACTTTTACTTTAATTATCCTGTGGTGCGAACAATTCAAAGATATCTTGACAGCGGACTGGAGCAGATCTACTTCTACTTATTTGCCTACAGCGGAAAGAGAAACTTTTTAAAGGGCAGATTCAACGTAACAATTAGAGGAGCATCACACGCAGATGAACTTGGCTATTTATTTGATATATCGTACATGGACAAAAACCTGACGCCTGAAGATGAACTTATCATTGATCGCGTTACTACGTTATGGGCCAATTTTGTTAAATTTGGGTAGGTTCATCATATTATTCTAACCGAGTCTCCAGTAACCTAACCTTAAAGCGATTTCGTCATATTATAACGGCCGTTTAGAAAATCTACCATTTTCACGAGTATCGGCATTAAGGTGTCAAAAAACGGTCTGTATTATGACAACCGTTATTATATGACAGTTTCCGCTTTCTTAAGAAACGAAAGCATTACTGCCAAAAAGAAAGCATGTCCTAATTAAAAAATATAGCCATAAATAAACGGACCAACTTTAATATTTACCTCAATTCTTTCAGAAATCCTACTCCAGAAAAAACAAAACTGCTACCTGTTGAATGGCCTATTGTTACAAAGGACAATCAGTACTATTTGACCATTGACTCGGAACTCAAAGTTAAAAAGCGGATCTTCAAAGCTCGAATGACTTTTTGTGATCTGATTTACAGATTCAATGAAAAAGCTCAAGTTGGATATCGAGAGGATACCGATCCATATACATGTGCCGCAATACCGAATAATTTTCTCAAACGATATTTTGGAAATTATTAAATAAATGATTGTGCTGCCTACTAATTCAATATACGAGTATATATTGTACCTACATATTTCTTACTACTAGATATAATTTGTGAAATAAAACAGAGCTGTTAATTCCGCAGAAATTATTTCATTCTCACCCTAGGTTTACCACATTAGAATAATTTCTATTCTTTATGTATTTTCGTGAAACTTTACCAACTATTTCGTTATTTTAGAGTATACTTGGTTAGCTGAAAAACAATTGTAGTGGCAAGTAAATGACTTGTTTGGGTATTATGACATTGGTTGGGTACTTGGAGCATGGCAACTTTTGAATCCGGTAACGCACCCCTTGCTTATTGTAGAAATACATATATTCTCTACACTACACTATCTGGTCAGCCTTGCAGTTTCGCAATGATTTATCAATTTCAATGTAATCTATACATTGTCAGCAGCATCTATATCTCCCCAGCACACTTGACAAAATACAAGGCCCCTTATCTCATGATCACCTTCAATTGTTTAAACTGTCAGTGTTTCTCTACCTCTCGTGAGCAAACCGCGATCCCATCATGTGGGACAACAAATTCAAAGTAATTTTACCATTACTACTCAGTTTGATCCAGAATGGCAGTGCATTGTCGAGGATTGACCCTTTAGTGGATTCCAAAGTTGGATTGATACGTGGCTTAAGAGCTACTGATGGGGATTATTCCATGTTCATGGGTATACCTTATGCAGCCGTAGATAAAAGTAATCCTTTCGGTGTGAGTAACCTACATGTACATGTTTTATTCTGAACGAAATATAAAATGTAGTGTTGTGTATTTAAACAAACCTTTCATATTTTTTAGCCATCTGCACCCTATCCCAGCTTTGATGAAGTTTTTGAAGCTTACGATGATTCAGCAATATGTCCACAAATTGAAGAATTTAATCAAACTGTAGTAGGAACACTGGACTGTCTTCATCTAAACATTTATGCGCCGAACTCAGCTAATTCTAGAAACCGCCTGCCTGTCTTAGTTTGGGTTTACGGTGGTGGATTTTCGATTGGATTTTCAGGCAGATTCCTATACGGACCACGCTATTTTGTCAAACAAGATATCATTTTAGTAACATTAAATTACCGATTAGGTCCTTATGGGTTCATGTGTCTCGACGTTCCTAAAATACCTGGAAATCAAGGTCTAAAGGACCAGCAGTTAGCCCTCAAATGGATTAAAAACAACATAGAGGCATTTGGCGGGGATTCTGATAAAATTACCATTTTTGGCGAAAGCGCTGGTGGAGTGTCGGTAGACTTCCATTTAAGATACAGCCAAGAAAAATTATTCGATAAAGTAATAATGCAAAGCGGCAATGCACTCCACCCGAGGGCATTAGTTGAACCCGATACCACAGCGCCTCTAAAGTTGGCTGCACACCTCGGTTTTAAAACAATGGACACAGGAGAAGCCTTAACGTTTCTGACTACGGTCGACACTAATTTAGTCATTGCATCGACATCAGAACTTGAATTAGAATTTCGTCCTTGTGTGGAAACAGACGTAGAGATTGCTGATAAGTTTATTTACGACCATCCACTCAACGTAAATCCAAATCTCAGAAACGTGCCCATCATTATAGGATACAACAGTGACGAATCTCTCCAAAAGTATGAAATAATGTCATCCGAACAATTTGCGACTCTAAACTTGTTTTATGAGTACTTATTCAAATATTTTAACTTTGCTGATGTAGAACTGGCTGAAATGGAACAATTCGTGAGGCATTACTATATCGGAGACGAGAAAATAAATGAAGAAGTTAAACAAGGAATTATAAGATATGATTCCGATTTCTTCTTTAACTATCCAGCAGTGCGAACTATTCAAAAATACCTTGATAATGGAGCCAGAAAAATATATCACTACGTGTTTTCTTATGATGGCAACAGAAACTTTGTAAAACACAGAGTTAACATAACAGCTCCAGGAGCATCACATGCTGATGAAATAGGATATATCTTCGACATCTCTTACATGGAAAACCCAACGCCTGAAGATCAACTTATCATCGACCGCATAACCACGCTGTGGTCTAACTTTGTCAAATTCGGGTAAGTACAAAGTGTATTAACAGATACTATAAACAGTGATAAGCAGTATACTTACGTATATTTATTGCAACATACAAATAAATTAGTTCAAATAAAATCTCGCTTGGGAAATCGTCATGCATGAGTGTTCTCTCAGACTCTCACTTTCTGAAAACCACCCCGGTGATCCCTTTCTACACTTGGACCGAGGATCATGGGAATACCTAATATTTTTGTGAGTAGTGATTCAGCTCATGTTCTATTTACTTTTCCAGAAATCCAACTCCTCAGACGACTGACCTGCTGCCCGTACAATGGCCTACTGTTACTAAGGGAGCGCTGAACTATCTGCGTATCGACTCAGAACTCCAAGTTGAGAAGAGAAATTACAAATCCAGAATGGCTTTTTGGGATTTATTTTATAAACTCAATGAAAAAGCCCAAAAACTGTATGTGGAAAGTTCCAAGTAACAGCAGGTCTTGAAAATTTATTAAATTAGACTTAATTGGTACTTTATAGCCACCATTGTGTTTTAATTTTAAACATTATACTATAGTGACATATTATTTGTCATTCTCATTAAAATACATATGTATCAATTGGCTTTTTATTTTTTACTTAGAAAAGTCCTATTCGATGTGTGTGGTTTTGTATCGGAGTCATGGAAACAATGCAATATTTGCGGTTCTAATAAGGAGAACAAAGACAGATCTTAAAAACCTTCGCGCTCATCATCTCCGAACTGAAACTCATACATGTTTCGAGGGAAATTTGTTGCAGATTTCATATTCGTTTTGTCTCGACGACTCTTTCTTACATTATCTGTTGTAGATAATGTAAGAAAGAGTCGTCGTCACACTTGTTATGGTGATAAGAGTAGGTAAAGCTATCTAGCAGTAAATAATTTTCAAGAGTAGGAACTCTCAAAAAGTATTTTTCACTAAGCCTGGTGGTGTAATGACACTACCAGGACTAGAAACTGAGTGCGCCAAATTAGATCACTACATCAGGGCAAAGCCCAATTTTTAGGTGAGTTGACTGAAATGCGTTTCTGGACTTCGGAAACTTAAAAACTACTTAGTTGAATTTTGTCACGCTGAGTCTCACGTATAATGTCAAGAAAAGTGAACTTCTGATTTTCAAATCTAAGTTTAGCTCTTTGGATAATGTTCTTGCATTGACAAGAGGAAAGCCACTACAGAGAATCACACAAAAAACTGCATGACTCTCTGTAGTGGCATGTGGTCGCGGAGGATTTATCTGACAATACTGATATAGAAATGAAGCTGAGGGGCCGGCAGTTCGATGAAATATGGAAGAGAGTATGTTTGCGCGTTGTAGTAAGAATGTTAAATGCTTGCACGCTTTTCAAGGCATACTGCCAAACCTTCACGTGCAGCTTGTGGGTGAAAGATACCAATTATTGATTTAGAAATTTGATAGGGCTCCCGCGCCTCTGCAGCGCTTCAAAGATGTTCACGGTAGCCCATGTTGACAATTTTTGTAGCCTTTAGGGGAAGAAGCCAGCTTCAACAATAGGTAGGTTGTGCGGAAGCTCCAACAGCATCACAAAAACATTGTTTTAGAAACGTGCCAACATGTTTAATTTTTTGTTGTTTTGAAAAGAAAAATGAATAATGCATTAGAATTATGAAACATCCTGTTAATAATGTTTACGTATCATACGGTAGAGAACATACCTACCCAGCGCAAGAGTCGACTAGATCATTCCATCTTCATTTTCTATGAGACAAAATATCGATTTTCAAATTTTGTTATGAGCCATCATAATGAATAATGTTTTTATTTTTTCAGTTATTCAAATGTTCATTTTTTTCTTATGGATGCGTAGTAGTCATTGGATATATGAAATGGGCTGTCGTTGTAAGACGATTAAAATGTCTCGATGTATAGTTTGTACATACATAGTGCGCGTACTCAGGAGCGTACTCTACAGCAACTGTGATAAATGGTTTCGCAATCATGTATCAAAATTTAATGTAGATAATCTGACGATCCATGTTGTCAGCAACATCTAAATCTATCTATCTGCACTACACACTTGACATAGCGACAAGGCTCCTTATCAAGAGATAGATCACGTTCAATTGTTAGGATTGTCAGTGTTAATCTAACTCTTGAGAGCCAACCGTGACCACCATGTGGGATTGCAAATTTAAAATTATTTTACTACTATTTTTCGGTCTATTCCAGGATGGCAGTGCATTGTCAAGGATTGACCCATTAGTGGACTCGAAAGTTGGCTTAATACGTGGTCTTAAAGCTGCCGATGGCGATTATTCCATGTTCATGGGTATACCATACGCAACTTTAGATAAAAGTAATCCTTTTGGGGTAAGTTAAATACTCACTACAGATACATATTTTTTACTGAGCTTACAAAAAATTAATAAAAGCCTTACTTCTTTTTAGCCGTCTATACCACATCCCAGCTTTGATGAAGTTTTTGAAGCTTACGATGATTCAGCAATATGTCCACAAGTGGAAGAATTTGACGAAACTGTAGTAGGAACATTGGATTGTCTTCATCTAAACATTTATGCGCCAAACTCAGCTAATTCTAGAAACCGCCTGCCTGTCTTAGTTTGGATTTACGGTGGCGGATTTTCGATTGGATTTTCAAGCAGATTCATTCATGGACCACGTTATTTAGTCAAACAAGATATAATTTTAGTTACCTTCAATTACCGATTAGGCCCTTATGGATTCATGTGTCTCGACACTCCTAACGTACCTGGAAATCAAGGTCTAAAAGATCAACAGTTGGCCCTCAAATGGATTAAGGACAACATAGAAGCGTTTGGCGGTGATTCTGATAAAATAACGATTTTTGGTGAGAGTGCTGGCGGAGTATCGGTAGACTTCCAATTATTATACAGCCAACAAAAACTATTTGATAAAGTAATAACGCAAAGCGGCAATGCACTGGGTCCCTGGACGTTAGTAGAACCTGATACATCAGCACCTTTAAAGTTGTCCGAACACCTTGGTTTTTCTACCACAGACATAGAAGAAGCCTTAACGTTTCTAAGCACCATCGACCCTAATTTAATAATAGCATCGACTTCAGAACTTGGATTACAATTTCTTCCATGTGTGGAAAAAGATTTTACCGATGTCGAAAAGTTCATTTACGACCATCCACTCAACATAAAGCCGAATCTTCGAAACGTGCCCATCATCATAGGATACAACAGTGAAGAATCCCTCGCAACGTATGAAACAATGTCATCTAGACAAATTGCGTCTTTAAATTTGTTTTATGACAACTTAGCCAAATATTTTAACCTCGACGACCTTGATCAAATGGAAGAAGTGGTGAGACATTTCTATATTGGGGATGAAAACATAAGTGAAAATGTGAAAGAAGGAATCATAAGGTTTGATTCCGATTTTTTCTTCAACTATCCAGCAGTAAGAACCATAGAACGCTACCTTGATATTGGAGCCAGAAATATATATTACTACTTATTTGCCTATGATGGTGACAGAAATTTTGTCAAAGTCAGGCAGAATGTTACAGCACCAGGTGCGTCACATGCAGATGAAATTGGATACTTCTTTGATATCTCGTATATGGAAGACCCCACGCCTGAAGATCAACTTATCATAGATCGCGTGACCACGCTATGGGCTAACTTTGTCAAATTTGGGTAAGTATACAGTAAACTAAAGTTTACTTATCTTCAGTTGTCATTTGACATGCGTTATTTCATATAATATAACATGGCAATAGTTCCCTGATCTAATAGATTAAATGACTGGTGCCTCAGCTCATGTTCTATTAACTTTTCCAGAAACCCAACTCCGCAGACGACTGACCTGCTGCCCGTACAATGGCCTGCTGTTACTAAGGGAGCGCTCAACTATCTGCGTATAGACTCAGAACTCCAAGTTGAGAAGAGAAATTACAAATCCAGAATGGCTTTCTGGGATCTATTTTATAAACTCAATGAAAATTCTCAAATTCTGTACGATAGTAAATAACGAAGATGTTGTAATTTATTAAACTAGTTTATTTGATGTTAGTGTTCTTAACAGCAATACTAGGCTATAGGCTACAGGTAGCCTACCTGTAATTAAATATCAGTATGGTGTTCACGATGATTGCATAGCATAAAATATCATAAATACGATTTGACACACCATGGACAGGTTGATATACATCAACCTGTCCATGGTGTGTCAAATCGTATTTATTTTGAGATAAGATTAATCATTGTTTTGCTCAAAGGTATCGATTTCGCAACAAATAATATCTACAAAATATAGATAAGATTTTATCATATGACATCTATTACAAACAACAAATAAGAAATTGGCTTTTTATTACAACTCTCCTTTTGTAAGCTACTGAATAGAAAATTTTGTAGGTGAATGGCAATGTAACTGGCCATTGTTTCTGCTTATAGGTAGAGGACATTAGATAATATTTGAGCGATTTACAAATTATCCTATAACAATCCTAAACCAAAAATGAGATCATGTGCATCCATCACCATCGCCGTTGGGCACAGGCTCCTCAAAGCCTGCATCAACAAGCCTATTTTATGTTCACACGTACATATATTTCTTCAAATCTATATAAATGAATCAAACTGAAGTACCTGCTTTTAATGTCAAAATAACAGTTTTTTTTACGAATTCCATGTGAAAGTGTGGACATTAAATAAGCTGTTTTTTTTAGTAACTAGCAAAAAAAACTGTTTTTAATCTTTTTGTCTACCTGTCCGTTTATCCGGCTAGTCTTGGAAACGACGGGACCGATTTGACGGGACTTTTACTGGATGATACTAAAAGTTATGATAAAATTAAAAAGTTTTCTCATAACAGTACAAGTTGTGACAGTAGGCAAATTCCACATTCATTTTATTTCACCGTGCTTTATCTGACATGTATTTGAAGATAGCTATATCAAGATAAACTTTCGTAACTCCTACAAGAGCTCTCTATAAGAGCGGATATACCTAAAGCGGAAAATGCCCCTGCTCGAACAATATCGCCGGGAACCATTTAAGGTTAAGATGAGAGGTGGCTGACAGGTGTATGTATCCGTTTTCCGGATATTAGAAAATTCTATATAAATTGCCAACATTAAACTGTATTTGGGCCACAGTCCTGCAGTAAATTTACTAATTGTTAGGGTGTTAGCTTATGCACTATGAAGGGTTTCGTAGTTGGGATAAATGAATCCCAAAGACAAACTTAACATTGTACTGGAATTACCTATTCTCCCATACATTCCAACTGCAAATGTAAGTTGGTCGACTATTACTCGCAAACTTGTTAAGCCTACTTGACTCTATAAAAAAAACCGGCCAAGTGCGAGTCGGACTCGCGCACCGAGGGTTCCGTACAAACCTGTAGGTATTTTCGGTTTAAAAATATATTCTTATGGATCAGCTCTCATTTGACTTTTTTTAAAAGAAAAGCAAAACTACCTAGAACTGTTTATTTAAAATTAACTGAATAAAAAATAGATCACAACAACGTGAAACGGTTAGACATCGAAATAATTAGAATCTACAGTTCCTAGTACACGTCCGTCGCTTCCGAGCTCTCGAGCAAAGTGGCCGAGGTGCCTGTGCGCCCCGCTCACGCTGTGTCGCCCCTTCCACTCGGCGCGCGGCGCGTCACCTTGGTCACGTGGTCTTCCTTCTGTCAAACTTGACAAATCCGCTAATACGGCCTCTCCTGACAGCTGAACGACCTCGTCAGCTTGGCTTCTTGGCAAAGACTGCTCATTTGTCTGATCCTTGCTTGCTTGATCCACAATGGTGGGCTCGTCACCTGAAACATAAAGCCAAGACCAGTACAAAGTAATTTGAAAGTTGGAACTTTCAGCTACCCATTGCAATGATATGCAATCGTTTTCTTCAGCTTTTACACCATTATAGACAGCAGCTGTAGATTGTATCACTAATGAAAGAGTTCCGGACCTCAATCATTACCGAAACAACCACAACATCGCCTGATAAATATGATCAGGTTTCCAGAGGAACTCTCACAAACAGCCACATTCGAGGCAAAAAGATTACCATAATGTGAACTGTCGACGCTGTAACACAACAAACTACCGCAATGTTGAAGTAAACTGATAGCCTTAGTGTCGAGGCTATTAAAAATCCAAATTGCCATAGTGTCGAGGCAAACGGATAGCCATAATGTCGAGGCTATAACAAACCAAACTGCCATAATGTCGAGGCAGACGGATAGCCCTAGGGTCGAGGCTATAACCAACCTTACTGCCAAATGTCGAGGCAGAAAACAGCCATACTGTCACGGCTACGAGTAATCGGTTGCCACAATGTCGGGGCTACCAAAACCACTCGCCAATATCGATAAACGTCTTACACGCTCCCGAACTCCGCTCACCAGACCACTGAACCATGTGTTCGGCGGCGGTCTGAGTCTTCTCT